>OX276429.1:7500-5007500 GCA_946251915.1 Abrostola triplasia | reverse complement strand
TAACTCATCTTTATTGGTATAAATGTTTCCTTATATAATGTTTATATGTTAGGTATATATTTTATGTTTATAATAGGATGACCTTTCAGGATTTTTTGTTCTAAATAAACAATGTTATTAGCTATATCATAATTTTATAGGACTATATGGGACACAGGTGTTCACACTCATATTACTTGAGTATACCTACTACGATACGATTAAATATGAGGGGCGACGTGTCACACTACAAGGCTATTCGAGGTCATCGTAAGTGGCTCACGGAAAAATATTGTTTATTTCTAGGAAACATCGTCCATCTGTCTTGAAATAGTGTTTATGACAAAAATAGGTACGTATTGACTCCCACTAATAATGTATATTGTAAAATTCTTACCCGTATTTTGACGTCTGAAGCCAAAAACGTATTAGCCAGTTCAAAAGCTCAACCGTACCGTTCCTTCCATGTACAGTCAAACAGAACGAGTTTAACAAACTCCTTTGTACCACTAAAGTGCAGGATGCCAATAAAAATCTGTTGTATGCCTCTACCACTGGGATTTAGGTTCAAAGCTCTTAAATATGTTTTATAGTTCCTAGACATAAAGAATTATGTGAAACTCTGGCTGTATTTGTTTTAAGCTAAGGTTTTAAGATGCCACAAAGATATGTCAAAAGGTATAGCATGAATGCTTACAAAATAAACACTTATGTCAAAACGAAAAACAATTGCTCCATTTTCGAATTTTAAATTTGAGCGCGTCAGTTAACATATCTGTACTTTATATATCAATTTTAAAATCATTTGAAGCTTGGAAACTGACAAATAAAAACATGATCATAATCGTGTATTTACGAACGTGGGTAGTCAATCATGGCGTGACCGTAATTGTCGAACAGATTCCACCATTACATCTGTTTATCTTCAGAACTGATTACTATTCTCTTTTATGTTCTGACCTGCTTACAGTAATTTTTGTGACAAGTGTTTTGACCTATTTTCTTTTGTAACCTCCTTTTTATTTGGTTTGCAGAAAGATAATGACCTCGAATGAAAAAGATATAATTTCGTCCTTTTGAACTTTATAACGAGTGCAGTGCAATTTCTACGAGTATATTTTAATTGAGAAATTAAAACATTCATATATTTTTTATGTGTGTTTATTAATTGTATTAGTCGTCAAACATGACATTACTAAAATTGTATTTTAATCAAAATAAGATTCTACGATCTTCGTCGCTACTTGTACTCGTAATTAATTTAAGCCCAGGCTAATTGAAATGCGCGTACTATAAACTAATATGAAGAGCTTGGTCCTAAAGATAAATAGTATAATTATCGCCGATGTAAGTAACAGGCGCAAGTTTCGTAGATTTAGCAATACTAATTAACAAATTCTAAAACTAGTCTAAGCGTCATAACTGAGTCCATATATCACAATTCAAACTTCGATCGAGTAATCCCGAGCAACCGCAAACAAATGTAAATTTAACGCGACATGCAGTCTCATAGTGTCTAAGTTAAACTACCAGGAGTCAAGAATTAACAAGGACATTAATAAGGTCGCCGCGCCCGGACGTCCCAGGGGATAAACAATTCATTGTCGTATGACTTACTTCCTGAGTATAACATCCCATTTGGTTATGGTGGCCTGGTACTAACGCTGGGTAATTAAAGGTCTATTTGCAGAATTATTTTGGAGGAAACCTTATGTGTAATGAAATAGACTAAAGTAATAATGTAAGCATGAACTTGTCTCACAACAATGAGGCACAGATTTTTTATTATGTAGATTTGTGCTTAAACCGTACGAATTCTCGCATAAGGTAACACATTACTGCTGTTCACTTCTATATTAAAAAGTGGACAATCAAAAACTTTATCTAAGAAGAATAATTTCCATTTAAGTCAATCTTAATTAGTCCTATTAAGCTGTCTTTCGAGCTAATTAACCAACCTACACCTATTTTAAAAGGATTCATGTCCAATTACAGTGAGCCTAACCTAATTGTACTGTCTCCCGTTAACTAAGTTCTACGCAAGAATACAAAATGCCTGTAAAGAGTGACGTCACAGCTGCCGACGGCGAATAGTTACGTTTAATTTTATTATCCCGGGGAGAGTATTCGGTATTGGCAAGCGTACCCGACTGCACCAGGATTATTCTGCTTTGTAGTCCATTTAGAGCCCGTAGCGTCTATTCCATTCGGATAGAACAATCGATGTCCCTGAATCGAATTAATTGTTTATTCGAGTGGCCTTGTGAGTCGGAATATTAATCGGATTACTTTTTTATTATAATTGTAGTTTATTATATTTTTTCATATAAAGTTCGACCATGTATCCTACGGTATTTTGACTGTGTTGTTAGTCTAAAATACTAGTCTACTTTTAATAAATGTTGACAAGATCCATCTTTTTAACTAAACTTAAGTAGATATATATAATTTATAGTTGAAAAACGGCAAAGGAAAATATCGTAAGTTATCCGGCATACCTAAGAGATTTTTCAACGGCGTGTAAGCCCATGTCAGAGGCCTACAGGCGGTTTAAACTCTGACACCAGGTTATTCTCAACTACACGATAAGAAGAAGATTTAAAGTTAATTCTCATCAATTCTTCTTTCTAAGTATAGATTAGAGAAACTATTAATTCAATGCCAGTCATAATCGATTGAGGTGTGACACGTCTCATCTCAACAAAAGACACAATAATTAAATTATAAACCTCTCTAATGTCTTTGCTCGTTTGTTATAATTAATATAATTACTTTCAATAACAGTTTAAATAGTGAATTATCTTTAAATGTACAGTTTGAGTTCGCCCGGGACATGTTCCAGGAAAACAATGTCGGATTGCTTCCGAGGAAATTGAATTTCGTATCAATCTCGCCGTGAACGAGTTAAAGCTATGTCAACTTGTTAGATGGAACTTTCGTGTTATTGTTTTGATGTAGAGTTCGTATTCTTGTTTTCTTCGCTTGGATAATGAAAAGGTTTTTATCGTATCGAGTTGTGTTGTACACTTAGCGGTTGGTAGCAAGGATGACGATGACCACCCCTTGTGGTCGATCATTGAATCGTGACGTCTTGGAGGCATATAAGTTAAATAAATTATATCTAAATAACAAATCAAAAATGAGTATTATGAAAATATTACTCGAGAATCAGGTAGGGGTGTATACTTGTATAGTACATCAACATTAATAAAATTAAAAGCTAATATAATACTCTAATTTCGATTTGAAAGGTCATCCTACACTACCATTTTAAAACCTTAGCTCTGAACAACTAGCAACAGCAAGGTTAATTGCAATGAATTTTTAATTTACCATTGTCTGATTCATCTTATTTTTCGGTCTGTATTTTTTTTTCGTAGCCTAGCTTGTTTCCCACTGCTGGGCAAAGGCCTCCCCTTTCTTCCTCCAAACCACTCTATCCTTTGCAATATCTAACCACGGTCTGTATTTAATAGATAAATAATTAATAAATGGAATTAACTGACTGATAGGTACCTACTATTTCATTAATTTTGTTTTAATTCGTCTAGTGTTTTTTTTAAGTACGCTTTTCTGACTTACAGATCGTATCAAAGAAAAAATCGTTTAACTTATTATAACGATTTTATGACATTTACTTTAAGATATGAACTCGAAATATCACATAAATTGCATAAGGAATTAATACATTAAAGGTTTATAAAACAATCTGTAATCACGCATAATTAAATTCAGTTATTAAAATCGTATTCCATTATTATTTATATTTAATGTAAACTACCTCGTTGGTCTAGTGGTTGCTAAGCGCGACTGCTGAGCACGAGGTCCTGGGTTCGAATCCCGGGTCGGGCAAAGTGTTACTGGGTTTTTCCATTAGGTAATTCTCAGTAGCAGCACGGAGTCTGGATTTGTGCCCGGTTGATGGCAACAGGCTCGCCTCCTATTACATTGGGACCGAAAAACATAACTGGCGAAATGTGGGTGTACTATATGTGCACCTCTGCCTACCCCTTCGGGGAATACAGGCGTGATGTTATGTTGTTATGTTTTTTATGTTAAACTACAGTAATTATTGCTTACCTAGATTAATTAATATTCCATGCAAAAATTATTTCGTCAGGAATGATTATACTGAGAGCAACTTCATAAAAGCTCGATGTTATAATGCGTCAATGATCTGAATATCATTTAGTGTATTTGCAAATTTATGACCGTATTTCATGTGTAATTAACAGCAAAATTATTATATCCATGCGTAAACCGATTCTGGTTTAGCGTATCAATAAATAACTGTAAAATCATTATTTAATGTTAATTGCCTATCACAGTTAAGGTTGAATTAATTAAAACTAAGAGTTGACTTTTAGAAGTGCATTTCATTGGCCACGAAAATAATACGTTTTGAATTTGAGACTTTCATCTCTGTAAGCAACAGAGAGCGTAGACATCAGTAATAGCCGAATGGCACGGCACGTACTAATGTCTTTTTGAATTCATATTATATATATTTTATTGTCAGTTGCTAAAAACGGTGAAAGAAAACATCGTGAGGAAACCGGCACACCTAAGAAATTTTGTAACGGTGTGTATGTGTAAAGCCATGTCAGAGGGCTACAGGCGGCTTAAACTGCCACCATACGATAAGAAGAAGTAGAAGCGTAAACATTGAGTGTACTCTTCACCTACAGTACCGACTTACGTCCTACACTCACATACTTAAAAATATAACCTTATTACCTACTATTAATCGGGCACAATATCAAGTGGTGGGTGAAAGAAAGAACTGTATCTAACCTTCTTGTAAGTACTGAGCGGTGGCTCACAACTTCTTGATAATTGATATTTACCCACGTTGAGCGCACCATACACACCATTCATTTGTTTATAATGAGCCAGCGTTCGTATATTGTGAGCATTCGTGTAAAGTTTGCGAGCGCGGACTGAGATAAGATGTTGTCACATCCTCGTGTTTCGAAACTGTGTCAGCACACCCGCGTCTTAAATGGAGAGCTCATTATATATTAAGGTTGGATTGTTTTCCTCATATAACATTTATACATGTTCGATAGATTACATTGGTACCTTGTTATCAGAAGTGAATGAAATAAAGCATCAGATAAATAACTATTTAGAGTGTGTTTCCTTATTTTGTATGTTTTTGAAACTGGAGAAATGTTGGTGTATCATTAACGGTTGGAGTGTAGCAAAGGGTGCTAACTTCTGCCGACCGTTATCAATTTGGTGTGCTTAACTGCAGTCATAATTCAATACACCTGCACCTATAATAATAATGTTCTCCTAACCAAATTTTGGTTACAGTGGCCTATATCCGAGCGAGCCTAGCTAACTACGCTGAAGATAATTATTATAGCACAAATATGCGTGCGGACACATTTGCACTCCCTGTTCTCTAACTCTCATTTTCCGATAGAACGGTAGGCCGACAGAACCGGAGAAAGATCAAGCGCAGAACCAACGGCTTTACGTGCCTTCCGAAGCACGGAATCATAATTATAATAAGGTATAAAGGTCTGATGAAGCAATTACAACTCTAGTAGACTATAACTTGTCGGACCTTTTTTAGTTACGAAAGAAAATCTGCATAATTATTAAACCTGTGCCTACAGGTATGTTTTAGTATACCTAGACATTTTAATTTCAATCTTAAGATCATAAGCATAAGACGTATAACCGCACTACCTCTTACCTCACCATTATTTGCATACATTTGGCGCTTAGGATGTTTTTATAAGGTACGCGTGAGCATAAACAATGAAGTTTAATAATTCGCGGCTAATGGTGGTTTCTCACGGCGCTTCCTACCACGGGCCATGCAAATGGCGAGCCGAGCAACGCGCTGTGTTCTTGCTGGCTCGCAAGAATCAATTTGGGGCAGCTTTTCTTTCTTATCATATGGTTGATGGACAACCTGGTGTCAGAGTTTAAACCGCCGGTAAGCCTCTGTCATGGCTATTACACTACAAAAAAATGTCTCAGGTGTGCGGGTTTCCTCACGATGATCTTCTTCAGCGTTTTTAGCAACTGATAACTAAATTATAGTACGCATATGAATTCGAAACGACATTGGGGCGTACCGGAATTTGAACTTGCGGCCTTTGTCTTGGCAGGCCAACAGTCATACCACTCGGCTATAACGCGCCGTGAGACGCCACTATAACAGGGCTGGCCGGGCGTTATTGATTAATGATGTGCTTCACAAAATACAATGCATTACCTTGAACACTAGTCAATAATTTCCATGTCATGTTAGGTTTTTTCTTTTATCAAGAATTGAATCGAAAGCCTTCGCTACTATGCCTAGAATTCATAACAAAAAACGCCATCGATGCATTCATTAAATTAACTGATAATCTATAAATTAGACCGTTTTAAACTAATTTTATTTGAACTTCCTTTGTCACACCTAAACATCTCTTGACGTGATTACCACTACTACGTAGATGTAGATAGATTTCCGAAGAAAGGCGAAGGCGTCGAGACTTCATACGTAGGCTTTGTAGCTATAGAAAATATCTACTCTACTTTCTCTACTGTAGCCTAATACGAACGTACGACGGTAATAAATCTTATGAATGACCGACGACGAAGATGTCCGCCATTGTTTAGATATTCATACTAATTCGGAAACACGAAGATTGCCGAGGCGCATAACTTAAATAGTAGTACCAACTGTTATGTATTCTGGCATTTTATTGCTGGGTGGTAATGTGGATTCTGTCCGAAGTAAATAAAAGAAAACCACGTGAAATACTCGTAAAAACTTGGAATCTATTCGCGGTGAGTCGTTAAAAGCGACGACCTGATTAGCGCAGTGGCTAAGCGATTGGACTGCTGCGCTGAGGGTTGCGGGTTCGATTCCCGCACGGGGTATTAGTGTATGTGATATTTCATGTTTGTGAAACGCACCCACGACACAGGAGAAATTCCTAGTGTGGGGCGACGTTTTTTTAAAAAAAAAAAAAAAGTATTGGTTGAACTCTCAGTTGCATGCACTGTAAACTGGTCGAAGAACAAACACCATAAACGCCTATTATGATTTCGTCCATTTATTTCCTAACTAGGGTATTATGTGTAATCAAGTACTTACTAGCCGCAGTCGCGGTGTAACTTACCTCGGCTTCTAACCCAAGTAACTCAAAAATAATTCAGTGTGAAGTGTTAATCCAGCTTATTGTCTCCCTGTGTTTTTCAAATACCTATGTGCTTGTCATTTCAGTCTGTTGGCCATTTCAGTCTATAGATAGAACAACGTCAAATGAAAAAAATCGTATCGATCGTATAACTTTGACAGTTTGGTATTTATTTAGATAATAAATATAGATACTGAAGCTGACTATACAATCCCTTTAAGATATTAAGATGACTATGTACTTACCTAATATCATCATCATCAGGGTGATGATCCGGCGGCAGATCGGGCCGGAGGTCCCCGAGCGCCCGCGCCGCGTGCCTCCTCCGCCTCTCATACCACAGCCGTCTTTGTTCCCTCTCATTATTCCTCTGAACGCCGAAAAACGTCTGCGTTTCCCTCTTGAGGTAGTCTCGGACAGCGACCGTGTGTGTTCGCCGCAATCTGACACCATCTTCCTGGTCCTGGGGTGCGGGGTCGGGAGGGGGTTGGTTGGCCACGGGCGGAGCGGAGACAACGCGGGGCGGGGACGCGGGCGCAGGCAGCGGCGGCGCAGGCGCAGACGCCGCCGGTGATGATGTTTGGCATGCCAGCTGCGGCGCCAGCAGGCCCGCGCTTGAACGCCTGTAACAATAAAATAGTTATGTTATTAACGTTAATATGGCCGCTATATATCAAACAGTAAATCTAGTTTTTTTATGAAGTGTTGCTTCTAAATTGCAAATTAATAAATGATTTATGATTTATTTATTTATGATTTAAATCTTTATATTTTTGGGCCTAGTTACTATTGCAAGGCTATAGGTTTATAGATTTTGTTGGGACGTCAAAAAATCTAATAACAAAAGTAGACCTTCGTTGGAAATAGGTTATGGTAAGAGTTGAGATCATTAGTTGTATTATTTTCAATTACATAGACTGAAACAGAATATTTAAAGGTACATAAACACGCTATAAATGTTTTGACATGACCTACAGTTCTACGCAACTAACCAAAGTGCATATTAAATCAATATCTAATCGCATTCAAACCCATATAATATAGCAAAAAATGTTTTGCATCGACAAATAAGCCACCCAAGCCAACAGTCTTTGAGCGGCAACGGAATTCGTTATGCCGACTTCAAAATCATCGTGAAATTGGCCGAATTGATTCGGTATTTCCGATTGCAATTCCGTTTAAAATCGATTTGCACCGCCTGTAGTCAATCATCGATCTATCGTTGCAAATTATCCGACTGTTTAGATTTGCTTGGAGTTTATTGACAAGAAGAATACCTAGAGTAATATAATTCAAAGAACGGTTTGTATGGGCATCAGTAGACACTAAAAGAAACTGTAATAACATTTTCTTGGAATACATTTGCAATTGAACGAGTTTGTTTTCAATCCAGTATAGTATATAAAAAAATATGTTTCTTGCTCAAATTAATATGAAATAACGCTGGCCAGATCTGGTCACACGTGATCAGAAACCGTAAAGGATGACGTAGTTTAGAAGAAGAGGAGGTCCGTACCCTGCAGTTAGAAACACACTAGGCTATATAAAACCTTCGTCATTACACAACCGTTGCTGTTTGCTTCACCATCAACTAAAACTGTTCTAAATTGATAAAGGAAACTTGAAAAATGATGGACACGAGCGGGACTCGAACCCTCGACTTTCGCCGTACCGTGGCGCCGCTCTGCCAACTGAGCCACCGTGTCATTGCTCGCATCCATCAAATTCCAAGTTCCCTTTTAGTATTTACGTCTTAAGGGTGACGTCAAGTTTCCTTTATCAATTTAGATAAGCCTAGCATGGCAACATGCAAAAAAAAAAAATACAAAAAGTCATATAAAAACTGTTCTGTTTTCATTATTTTTGTCACCTTAAATACACGCGAATATATTAGCCAAGCTAAGTACCTCACTGTGCCTACTAGTTGCCATTCCCGTATTATTTACGCGTCTGCATTACGGCTTTAGGCCGACACAGGTGTAAGTCGAACAGTCGTAATTTGTCCTCAGTAACACTAAATTAAGATACACGCGCTCTAAGCAATGTCTTTGACAAATACACCATATTATTGCTCGGAGGTGTGGTGCTTGTGTGCATATTAGAGAGATTTGTGTTTGTTAGAAGGCTGGTAAGGAAATGTAGCGGGAAATTAGGTAGCACATGGCTAATGGATCAAAAACGATAATCACGTTTGTTGTATTTAGCGCCTCGCGTTTGAATATGATAACGTTACTATACTCTATTTTAATTGAATTCGCAAAAATTCTTAACAATGATTTAAGTTCTTATGCCTAAAACTATTTAATTATTAGATCTTAGGTATTAACAATAAAGATGTTATATTCTTGAAATTGTATGACATTAACAAAGTATTACGGTGCCATCATTTTTAATAAGTTAATTTTGTAAACGAAACGTGAAAATATAATTAAAACTTTTTAAGTAGATATTACACGTGCTGACCTACATTTTATATATATTTTAGTGCGATAATGAACCTTAACAACAGCCTCATTAGGACGTCTATCCCTCGACAGTTTAGATTACGAAACGGTGTCGGTCAGATGTCACGCTCTTCATATTCACGATACACGTAGAGCTTAATATCTAAGACAGCTATACTAGTACGATACTGGTGACTCACGTCCGCCGCATGCCTGACAAGTGTGGACACGAGCCACCACAGACAGGGCTAGGGTTGCCAACCGCACTATACCTAGGCACTATAGTTTGTATTGTATAATTATCAGCTTAGGCGTACTCTAACTTGACAAGTGTGAATAAGAAATGTGATAATGGAGATTATTCTCACCTTATGGTGAAACAAGTATATCAGGATAATGGAAATCCGTGGTGTCTGCCTACCTTTTTAGGACCAGGCGAGACTTTTAGAACCTCTTTATGTACCTACCGAAATACGTTTTGAATATAGCATTCTCTTGAACTAATAAAAAAGTTAGAGCTGAAAAAATATGGTGTCTACCCTAGACGTTACTGACTAGCGAGCTGAACTCAACACATCCTGTATGAAAGGCCATTATGTCTTAGGCTACCCTTGACAGAAATTAGTGGAAGGAAGCACGGATTTGTATAGATAAAAAAGGTAGATATCATTTACGAAATTCGACAATACAGATCTCAATCTTTTACTCATCAATCAATCTTTGACTTTAGATTGAAACTTTAAGATCGAAAGTTAGATAGTACTTAACTTATCAATTTACAAATATATTTAATATTTAATGTATAAAGGAGCTTCTTATTAAAACCACTATAAAAACCTTAAGAACTCTTTGTTCGTTGCCAAAGACGCACACAATTGGTTTCTTTCGAAATTAAAGCAAAAGCTTTATAAAATCTTAAAAAAGAAATTACAACGTTCGTATTTACTTAAAAAATATATAAAGTCGCTATTATGCATAATCTGCCTTATCAGCGTTCGAATCGATCATTATTCAAACAGAATCTTTCGAATCAATGAATTGGTATAATTTGCCGAGTTTGAATAGCAATGTCATTTGTAGGTAACTTTGTAACACGTTTTTTTATTTAACGCTGGTAAAAGAACCTTGAGCTCCAGTTAAGTTAGCGCCTTTTCAAGGTTACTCAAATAACAGTGGCCCTTGTAATAAAAAAACAAGCTCTGAAACACAAAGAAAATCTGACACGAATAATAAAAAAAAATGAGAGCTTACAACTTAATACGTGGAATAAACTTGGCGCTTAATAGATGGCTTAAAATATTGTAATTTATTTCTTTTATTGGACCTTGTTATATATTATTCTAGAAACATTGGTGGGTATATACTTTTATGTCCAAAATATATTATTATTTGTTGTATGTGTAGTCTCGCGTCCATAGCAACTATAATGAGTTAGGTACTTAAATTATTATTCTGAAAAACAAAAGATTTTTTTTATCAGAAAGAGAAATTAAATACGATAGAAAAGCTGCTATTGTCAATAAGTCTCCTTAAAAATATAGTCCATAATATATTTAAAAAAAAATTACACTGACATGTTCTGCCTAAACTAGTAAAAAAATACTCAAACGTGATAGACGTGCCCACGTGTAAACTTAAGTAATACCGACGACAAAATCTAGAGCCGTTACCGAGATCAACAGATATCGATCATCGTTCCCGGCTCAGTATTCGGCTCACGTCATCCCACCAATAATGCAGATACCTAGTTTCCATCCGTGTTTCCAGCTGATTGCTATTCTTACCGCTTGTCCAATATCGGGGCTATATTGCTCGGTATCGGGAAAACGTTATTAGGCAATACATCTTGGTCCTTGACAAACAGATGGTTATCATATGTTTTGAAAATGATTTGTTACGAGAGAAATAAAGATCAGTTTCCCTAGTGGGTGTTTTTGCTTTTTAGGTTAAAAATGTATGGAATCATAATATGTATTTATTTTGAAATATCTGTTTCTTTTTATTCTTTGTAAATTGTTTAATCGGTCCTAAAAGATTAGTAGTGTACCATACTGTTTATATTAAAATTATATTCAAGTACCTATACTCTTCACATTAGCAGAAATGATCAATAATTGATATTTTGTGAACTTAACATTTAATATCGTTATATAAAACTAAACGCTGATTTCTACGAAGTCTATAAGAAAGCAATTCATAACATTTTTTGACGAAAACATTAAATTCAGATTTCTCATTTTCAAAAAAATGCTGGTATTCAATACGGTTTTGTAAGTCATGCAAGGTTGAGATAAAAATAAAATGCTTATCATTCTAAAATGCCAAGGCTAAGAAATTTATGTTTTTGTAATAAATACATTAGATTTAAGTGATATGGCTATAGTGATATAGCTTTGGAACAAAATTTAAGACTCACATAAGACTCATATCTATGCCAAACACAACCCAACTGTGGCCAAACTTTGGAAGTTTGATGTTCTTTGTTCCAATCGTATAGAAGCGATAAATCAATGTAGGTAATAATCCATCAATGTACGTCAATATTGCCAACCAACTTGCCACCAATGTTGGCCACACGTATAAACTAGTTTGAAAACTGGAATGACGCGTCGAGTTAGCGGTAGACTATCTACATTAAGATGACGTTAGATTAATTTGACATGAAGACTAACTATGTATATTTATGACCACGCGTATATTTTATGAGGAAGAACAAATTTCAGGTAACTTTTCTATTACAGCAAACCGTAATATAATATTCAAAGAATATTATACTCAATGCCATCGGTCTTGTTATTATCGATACAACGAATTAGGCTATTACAAAAGTATCTCTTTTACTTGGTAAGGCATAAGCCAATAGCCGCATGGAATAGACCAGGCCGAGGCGTAGAGATTGGTTAGTAAACAGGGATAGCGAGGTTGACCGTCCAGGGTGCGCTGGACGTACTTACGTATCGTCAAAAACTCTAAAAAGGTTGCAAATAAAAATCTTTCTAAAACCTTTGCCGCGATCTCTGGACCAAACTATTTACTAAAACCTATTTACAAGCATGGCGCTGATTATTTAAACATACATTAACATAGTTCATCATTATGATCAGCCAGATCAGCTCAAATACGTCCACTGTTGAACAAAGGCCTCCTTAGAACGCTACAATGAACGACAACTCTCCGATTGCTATTTACGCAGTTAGTTTATTCACACCATCAAACATGTACTAATTCGGCAATGCGCCCCTATCCACAATTATCACAAATTCATAATCTGAACGACATGCATTAATAAGGAAGTAGTAGATTAACATCAGATCAACTGGGTCACGACAACTATCCAATCTGTTGGCGAAGGGCCGGCCCAGTAAGTTTAAATTATATTATCTGTAATCTCCCTCAGTTGATGGCCTACTAAAACTGTGTTAGTGCGAACCCCGTGATAATTATAATGACAGTCGTTATCATCAATAACATTTGGTGTTACAATTTTGATGTTTTAGTTGTTGCAAAACTATTTTGTGTTTCTTTCTCTATTCTATTTTATTTTTCCCGAATATTTTTCAGTAACAGCACGGAGTCTGGATTTGTACCCAGTTGGTGACAATAGGCTCGCCACCTATTACATTGGCACCTAAAACATATATGGGATATAAAACTTGGTATGGTTGGTATGGTTTTGCTGGGCATTTAACGTACTTAGCCTCTTTATTGGGCCATTGTGCGTGACAAAGGTTATCTTTCTTTTATTCCAACCATGCCAGATCATCCCAGAAAGTGAGCAGCCTTTTCAGGTTGCTACAAGCCTCCTAGTGCTGCTGGACCTTGGAGGATTCGGGCCCTAAATCTTAACTTCGGCAAATAAAACTTAATTATACTTTTGATGGGGGAGGCCTTTGTCCAGCAGTGGACGTCTTCCGGCTGATGATGATGATGATGATGATACTTTTAATAATACTAAGAAGAACTCATATCCTCTAATAGCATGAAAATAAACTGTAAACTTTAAGGTATATTTAACTGTACAATATTAGGATAGCTCACTAACCCATTCGTGTAAAATATGTGAACCCATTACGAAAACAAATGTGTACAACTAACGAGGATGGCTCTGTTAGTTAGTACTACCTTAATCAGATACACATTGCATACACTTAAATCATTAAAGCCGTGCTTAAAGACGGTTGTATTACTCTACATGGGAATACAAATCAGAATAAATAAGATGAAATCTTAAAAAAATATCGTATAGTTTGTATATTGTTATAAATAGTAAATAAGTTTTTTCTGAATAATGTGGATTACTGTACGTAAACTAAAACATATATCTAATATAAGTACAGCTGTAATATCGTTCTTATTTTCACAATAGTATTTTGTTTCAGTGTAGTAAATAATTAGTAAAAAATAATGTTAATTTATTTGGTCTGTAACGTAACTACGTACATATGCACGCCACAAAACAAATTAACAGAACATTAGTATATAAACAAAGCACTAAGTCACTTGAGTGAACGACGGGCGAAATTAAAAACCACGGGCAACCGAAATGCAACTAAAATCTACACAAAATTGTAAGTTCTTTAGTCGTAGCCGTAGGCGTCTACGGCGAAGCGTGGCTACGGCGTAGCGGTAATTTGTAATGCGAAACACGAACTCAATAACTCAAGTCTAAATGTGGAGGGAAAGAAGGATATATTAAAAGAGCGTTGGGTAATTAACATTGCAATTTGCCATAATGCCTGGCACTAGAATAAACAGAAGTGTGGAACTGTATAGGTACTATTAAGCGTACGTATCAGAGTTTAAATCTTTAAAACGCTACTTAGAATTTTAATTATTTTACCAGTTTACGTACTGAATAGTTTGAATGTCATTAGTATTCAAGAAAATACTGTTTGTTGTACTGGTAAATTAATATAAAATTAAACGATAAAAATGATTTAATTTACGATCTCATCGGATTTGTACGGTAAACTGCAAATGAAATTTTTTCGCTGTATAGAATTTTAATGCGCTGCATGTTTTTAATTATGTACCTATCATCGTAATAATACATTTTTAAATAGCTTTTTTACTTACAACGTTAATATTCTTATGCGAAAATTATACTGATGGCGATGTGTATGTGGGTGGAATATAAAGAAGTAATATTTCTTTGGACGCTATTGCATTTACAGTAAAATTAACCTTAACATATTTGTCTTAAAGTTGTAATTTTGAATCTTAGAAATGGAACAGAGACCGTAAGTTTAGGAAAGGAAGCATCAAATTCAATGGTATCTATCTATACAAATAAATAAAATTAGCTTGTCTGTTTGTCCATCGGTCTGTTTGTCTGTCGGTTTATTTCGACTAATCTCCAAAACGGCTGGACTGATTGACGGGACTTGCTCGCTGACAGATAGGTGATATTTAAAGCAGTATCTATAGCCACTTTCAATTTCAAAAGAGAATTTAAAATAAAAAAAAGAAAGAAGCGGATAATTTCAACAGCTATTTATATATAAATTGTCATCGCTAGTACAATGCAGAACATCCACTTCATAATAAAGTTATTAAACGGGAATTATATGGAACGTTATTTATTACGTTTTTACGATATATTTGCTAAATCGTCGAACGGTTATTACTGATTTTACGACACTCCTCCCCGCCATAAATAGTCAAGGTAATGAGTTTGTTGCAGTGAATTGAGCGGTCTGAACATATGGACATCGCAAAGACTTATGAACAACTAGCTTTTTCCCGCGGCTTCGCACGCATTAAGTTATTTCATCAAAATCCGTCCAGCGGTTTAGGCGTGAAGGCGTAACAGACAAGAGAGTTACTTTCACATTTATAATATTTAGTATGGATGTAGAATTGCACAATTTCTACTTATGGGTGTTAATGCTGGGTCACTTGTTAGTAGGGATATATTATATGTATAATGAAACTACTACAAATGTACCTACAACGACCTGTTAGACGCAGTAATTGACTAATTGGACTGCTACTAAGGATGAAATCCGTCGTCGGACGAAAGTCTTTGATGTAGGCGACAGGGCAGCACGCCTCATGTGGTGTTGGGCAGGACACCTGGCTCGATGGGAAGATGGCCGATGGAGTAAGGCGTTGACCGAATGGTGGCCAAGGGTGGGTCAAAGAAACCAAGGACGGCCGACGTTGGGTTGATGACATAAATAAATTAACTAAGAACACCTAGATGAGAGATGCCCAAGATAGAGAGGATTGGCAGAAAAAAAGGGGGGCGTATACCCGGCAGTGGGTGATACCGGGCTGAAATGATGATGATGATGATGATGATAAGCGTGAAATCTGGCACGCGACAAAAACTTGTGTGATCCTCATATGTTTTTCTTATGGGTGATTGTGTATAATGATATTATGGCTGGTACGTGGCTACCGCGCAGGTTAGTCGATCTGTGATGTAAGGCTGCGCTCAGCGTGGTCGATGACCGTTTTCGACATGTCGAGACATTTCAGTGCTTTGAAAGGCACGTTGAGACGTTGGTCCTGTGCCTGATCTGTCTCCGGTCGTGTCGTGCTACCATCCCATTGGACTATTAGAAATGAGAAAATTATTATTATTTTATGTTGGTGAAACGTACTCGCAATACAGGAGAAATAACTAGTGTATTATTTAAAAAAATCGTAATGTATTGCTTAAGATTATTATTTTGGTCTCGCACCCAACCTCTTAGATGTTATAGGTATTATATCTCTGTCTATCTTACCTATATATTATGCACTAATTGATCATCCTATCCATACTTGGTACAGCACATTACTCTCAATATTCCCACCCAGATGCATAACAGATATGTTACCATTAATCATACCGTCAGCGACAGTTCATAACTTATATTATCACGAAATACGAAATCTAAATTAACTACCTCCAGTGTAAGCAAAATACGAGTATCTACAACCTAGTGGCTAAATATTAATATCTAAATATAATTTAAACTAAGAGGGACTGTCCCTCTTATACCATTGATCATACCGGAATTAATTTAACCCCGTATTAAGGCTTTTGACGTCTCTATTTTTTGATTTGCGAACGACAGTGACAGGTGTAATTTAATTCTTGGTTTAAATAAAGTTTTTTTTTAACAAGGTGCAGTAAATCCGTGGTATAAATCAGTATAAATATATGTAACCTAATCATACAGAGGTATTATAATCCTTATCTAATATCGAAAATCATGAATTTGTAAACCAATTTATACTATTTAAAGAAGATATCACGTACCCGAAGACTGTGAGATAATAATTTAATATTCATCAAATATAAATAGATACGGTTAATTATTTAACACGGTAGGTACTTAATAAGTCTAGTTATTAGGTATCATGTTATATAATTAACTGTTGTGCCGTTAATTGGTAGAGGCCTATATCCAGAAGTGAAAAGTGGCTGCGTTGATTGATTATTATTTATTATAAACCGATGAAAATGCCAGTAATAGCAATTTCATAATTTTTTTTCATTCATAGACGCAATCGAACGGCTTACCGTTTTTGCGTAATTGAGTAACAAATATCCAAAGTTTCACATATAATATTAGAAGGAAGTTGATATTAGTCCAGTTGTTTAATGTTACGTTACCGATGACCGTTCACCACACTATAGCGTGTCCCACAGCAATATAATGGAGGGTCACCCTTATCAGTGCATCTTTTCCTTCTGTTTACAAACAGAACTACTCGTAAACCTTGCCGACTGAACTAAAACTTCTAACAGTATAGAACGAATGCTTTTTAAACAATTTATTGTTATGTCACAGACAGTTATGATTATGTTGTTACCTTTACTGGAGTAAAATGGGATTTGTTTGAAGAATTGTCTGTGTACTTGTTTATTCTTGCGTCTTTGGAGTCTATAACATATTTAGTGGAAGCTTTACACATACATATAGCTGTACGTGATCGCCGTTCATTGGCATTTAATAATTGGGGCGAGTGTTTCAGAGCATCAACACAGTGACGTCATAGGCGACTTATAAAAATAGAATACTAAATTCAGGATAAGGAACTAAATCAATACTACGATAGTTGAAAAAATATACTTATCTAATAATATAAGAATTAATTGATGTTCGTTAGTCTCGCCAAAACTCGAGAACGGCTCGACCGATTAGGCTAATTTTGAATCATGAAAGATCGTGAAAGTCTAGGGAAGGTTTATATGGCGAGAAAGCGGTACGAAGTTCGCCGGGTCAGCTAGTTCATAATATAATTATATTAAGCTAGTTCACGAAGTCAACTACAAGTTGGAGCTTCATTATTTATTTGACGCTGTTTATTGATATTATCATGGGCTTAAAAAGAGCTTATTTCACGACACATGTGTACTTTATGTGTGTAAAGAGATTAACATAATCAGAAAAAAAAATACAGCTTCAAATAAGATGAAAATATTCTGAACTAGCTGCGCCCCGCGGCGTTAACCACTACATTTTTTCTTAATAAAAAGTTATGTGTTCATTCATAGTGTCGGCTACCTCCATATGAAATTTCATTAAAATCCATTCAGTAGTTTTTACGTGAAAGAGTAACAAACATCCGTCCTTACTTACAAACTTTCGCGTTTATTATATTAGTAGGGATATCTACTTTGACGCGCCCCATATGAAATGATACCTGCACATTTTCCTAGCCCGTCTATCTGAAACTTGTTTTCGAATCGCAAAAGTAGTTATGCCGTACTTCGCTACGTGCCGATGTCGCGAAGTATCATGTCTCTGAGAGGGTACATTAATAATTCAGCAGGCAGACTCGGGGCGCATACAGCGTCCTCCCATCTCTATTAAGATTCGTTTTCACGCGACTCGACATTGGAAAGTTTATCTTTGAAAATGGTTATCCGAGAGCAAAGCGAAAAATATAATTTTAATGCTGTTTCATGAGTAGAAAGATAATGCTGTATCGTGTATGAAACTAGTTCTTCAAGAAAAGTAATACACAAATATTAAATATTTAAATAACCGCCACAAAATTATAAATCTAAAAAACATAAATAAAAAACATTTATGATTGCTCGTTGGTCGAGTGGTTACTAAGCGCGACTGCTAAGCACGAGGTCATGGGTTCGAATCCCGGGTCTGGCAAAGTGTTACTGGGTTTTTCCATTAAGTAATTCTCAGTAGCAGCACGGAGTCTGTGCCCGGTTGAAAAATGTGGGTGTACTATATGTGCGCCTTTGCCTATCCCTTCGGGGAATTACAGGCGTAATTTTATATTACGTTATGTTTAAAAATCATTAATGAACTACATCAGTACTAGAATACTTATCTCTGATTCACATGCGCGCCAACAACTATGCTACCAACATAAAGCTTTTATACATTTGTACCAATCTTAATATGTATACTCTTATATATTAATCGTTACAATAACGAAATGGCAAAAAGATAAATTGAATTCTGCTTTAGAATTAGAACATGGATACTGTATCATTTGGTTCGACGCTAATTCTTCTAGGCAAGGTAACGAAATAGTTACATAAGTTGCTCGCTGTTAGGCAGACTTTGGGTTGATAGACAGCATACTCAGCAAATATCTTGCATCTGGCTTACAAGCTCTACATTGTTGAAGTGTTTGGAATGATTAGTGGAGATAATTAGTCTAATAGTATATAATGTAGTATACTAATAGCGCCCCGCGGTGTTACCCACTAATTTTTTTCGGTATAAAAAGTAGTATATGTGTTAATCCACGATATCAGCTACCTCTATATAAAGTGTAATTAAAATCCATTCAGTAGTTTTTACGTGAAAGGGTAACAGATATACTTACTAACTTTCGCGTTAATAATATTAGTAGAGATAAACACCACACTGTAATTATGAAGGCTTTGTTTAATATTACTTTATATTGGGTTTGTAAATAATATTGCACACTTACTAAATATTTTCTAGACGATTTTGTTATTAAATCACGTCATCGTGGTATCATATAGAATTAGATACCTTAATAAAAATGTAACTAGAATAAGTATAGAAAAATGATTCAACCTAAGACGCTCTGATTTACAGTCTATCGAGACGGTTCACTGAAACATGTTGGATAGACAATATAAATACCAGTACGCTATATCTACATATTTTACGTACATGATTACGATACCAATAAATATATACAGACGCCCTCTATATTATTCAAGCTTATAAATGTATATTAAAAAGTTTCGTTTTACTACGATCAATGCTTACATTATAATTTCGTGACGTGACGGAAGAAGATGATCATCGATAACGTTATTTACCCCGGTTTTACTCGCCTGGATATCCGGGAATGCTTGACTAGTTTCGTACTAAAACGGAGGAATTCATGTAGGAAAGGCGACGCGGTGGAGTTGCGATATGGATAGCACTCACGATTTTTTTTGTTAGTCTGTTCTGTGTCCCACTGCTGAACAAACCAACCGACGAGCAGGCAGGCCAAGAAGGCCTTATAAACGACAAAGCTTTATAAAATCCATCTGTTTATAAGAATCATTCGATCTATGAATTCATCATAAGGCATCCAATTTCTCATTCGTGAAATTGCTTTAGCTTAGTATTCTACGAAAAATGTTTGATGTTCACAAAACTTAAATTCAAGCAACAAGTTCAAAACCCGCTTTACACACATCTTGCTTAAATATAATAATATTATTGTAACTTGAAACAAAACCTTATTATAATATATTCTTCAAACAAAAACATTGAGCGAAACCTTGTAAGACAACTTCGTTCTAGGTTCATTCACTTCAGACACGTTATTGAAAACGTGTGGCTGTTACTTTAGAAATATATATTATCGAGGTAACTCACCACCTTTGTAGAGAACGTATTGTAATAGCTGGAAAAATTTACTACCTGCAGGTCATTGACTTGCAATATAAGTACATAGTAACACCTTAGCCTTGTGGGAACTACTGGCTTGATGCACACGTACCTATGCCTAAAAATTAAAACATAATGCTGCAAGCGTCGACTTCATCCATACGTTGACTGTAACGTTCTAGTCTGTATCTTCAGTAGTTGAAGATGCTTTTTTTATGTGTATAATGAACGTTCCTATCGCATAAAGCTATAGACAAGTAATGGCACCTAAGGTTGATTAAATAAATAATTGTCTGTGAATTGAATTAATATTTTTAGTTTCAGCTTTTTCATAAAATTATAAGACTAAGCCTTGGCTTAATGAGACGAGATAGGCAAAACAAGACCTGAAATTTGAGATTATTCACATTCTTAAAATTATTATAAATACAATGCAAATAATATTATTTTTTTCATCAAAATGAGTATAGTACTGCTACGTTTGAAAAACAGACGTAGTAGTTATAGCAACTATGCAGTACAATTAGTCACATTAATTTGGAGTTCTTTTGCTGCCTCGTTGGTCTAGTGCTCGCTAAGTTTGACTGCTGAGCGTGAGGTCCTAGGTTCGAACCTCGGGTCGAGCAAAGTGTTACTGAGATTTTTTATTAGGTAATTCTCAGTAGCAGTACGGGGTCTGGATTTGGGCCCGGTGGATGGCAATAGGCTACCCCTTTTTTACATAGGGATCCATAACATAACTGGCAAAATGTGGGTGTACTCTACCGCAAATCTGCCTACACCTTCGGGAAATACAGGCATGATGTTATATGTGTGAGTAATTTAGAGTTCTTATATCAAAATACTTGTACAGAACTTACAAAGAAAACATGTTTTTAAATCTTCAAACCTTTCATAATTCGCCGCGTTAGTCTCTGGAAGTACATACCCACCGCAAACTTGGACAGTTTAGCGAACTTACTAACAGTAACATTTCAGTTGGCCAGCCAACAAAATAACCTACAATGCATTTCCTGGCAAGTTTACGAGCTACTCCCTTGATGCACATAACGTGAATAGATAACATATGTAGGCGTACAAACTAATAGCTGAAAGTTACAAGTTGAGAACTGCAATATATCACGCTCAATACTTTTAGGTAGACGATTTTCGAACGAAAGTATGTTAGTTCTAGCTGAAGGTTGATCGGGACGTAAACTTTGGTTTAGACAAACATATACAAAACTCTCTCGTGGTGGCCTAGTGGTTAACATACCGGATTTGTATGCACAAGGTTGCAGGTTCTAACCCGGGCAAGTATCAATGTGACCTTTTCAATGATATAAACACTTTCTTAGTTATTTTAAGTCACCACTGACTAACGGTGACGGAAAATATCATGAGGAAACCTGGATGTAACTATCTGAAATCGTCACCCGCAGTGGGCTAGCGTGGTAATCATAAGCTTAATCCTTCTCTATACGAGAAGAGACCTTTGTCCTGCCGTGGGACAGATTTTAGGCTGTTTTTATCATTTTTATACAGAATTCTCCCAAGTTTTTTGTCCTAGCCATTTTGGCATTTCGCCAGTGGCTAGTAATCTACAACATAGCGTTTTCTCAACTCTGTTGCGGTCGGCTTTCAAACAATAAGCTGTTACGGCGATTGTTCCAATATTTTACTGGAGAAAATTGATAGTATTTGGCTCTTTCTTTGTCATAATTTTAATCTTGTATCTTGCACAATATACCATCCAAATCCTGTGGCAACTAAGGCCCGTTCTATTCAAGTGAATGAGGTAAAATCGTCTAAAAACACCATAGATATTGGATCCAAGTAGTTCGTCTGAGAAAAACACTAACATACACAGCCTGAAAGTAACCATGGTTACAAAACAATTCAAGTAGACGTCACCCTTAAGACGTAAATATAGGTACAAAAAGGGTACTTGAAATTCGATGGGTGCAAGCAGCCACATGATAGCTCAGTTGGTTAGAGCTGGGCCACGGTACGACGAATGTCGCGGGATCAGGTCCCGCTCGTGTACATTTTACAAATTTCTTTTATCAATTTACAATTTAAGTAGATTCTATTTTCTTTTCCTATAAGTACAAGTAGTAAATAAAATACCTACCTACTAGGTATTACTCACTCCAATCAAAAAAGTTTCCAGAAAGTTCAACGAACTTAATAATCCCACATGGAACTGAATGAGATGTTTTAAAGAAAATCCTAGTTTTTCAAGACGAAGCTTAGATTCGCGAGGGACTTAACATTAGAGAATCATAAAGTAGGTACTAGATAGAGTCTCAAGTTAATTCTTATCGAACTAGTAATTAAAGTGAAGTGAATCTGAGAAATAGTGTGGGAACGTGAAGTTTCTTTTTCTTACTTTTAAAATATACATAACATAAAAAACATAACATCACGCCTGTATTCCCCGAAAGGGTAGGCAGAGGTGCACATATAGTACACCCACATTTCGCCAGTTATGTTTTAGGTCCCAATGTAATAGGGGGCGAGCCTATTGCCATCAACCGGGCACAAATCCCGACTCCGTGCTGCTACTGAGAATTACCTAATAGAAAAACCCAGTAACAATTTGCCCGACCCGGGATTCGAACCCAGGACCTCGTGCTCAGCAGTCGCGCTTGGCAACCACTAGACCAACGAGGCAGCAAAATATACTTATTATACATATATATCTCATCTCTTATAGAAACATAAAAGTAACAAGTTATATGCCCTATGAATAATAAAAAATGAACATAGAGCGTTTGCCTTCCTCCGACAATAAGCTTGTTTATAATGTGTATTGTAATCTGTACTAATACATATCTGGCTTGCCTATGCATCACCACGTGTTACCAGGCTGTCGGTCAATTCCCGACTAATGGGTTGACTATGCGTATGCGCCCGGGAAGGTTATAACAATAAATATCATTCACAATAAATAGATAAATCACATTAAAATATGAGGAAATATTCTTAAAAAATTATTATTATTGATTTCTTTCTCACTGGCTTATTTGTATTGTTATAATCATCAACTGTTGTTCGCTGCAGTAATACATTAATAATAATTAATATTCTGTAACCTAGCTGAGTATATTTTTATCACAAAATCAACCTTTTAGAAGCTGTAATACTACTAGGTATTTCAAACGAGGGTATTTAATAGCACAGATTGTTAACCGCTTACCACATTCTGCGAAACATTTAAAAAGTAAAAACAGTGACTTTCTGGGAACCACGGAGTTAGTGACTTAATGAAAAGGTGAATAACCAATTTTTAAATAAATATTTATGTATAGTACGTTCAGCAACATAGTAGCGAAACATTCAACATTTTAAACATGTTCTAAAGAACAATTTGGTATAGAGTAATATGCCTTACAGCTTATTTGTATAACAGCTTAAAGTCCGATAATTATCGGAGTAAGGACTATATAGTATACAATTCCCATAAGACGTCGCCAGAGCGAGCGTGGCTATAAACCCAATGTACACCTGCTGTATGGCAGCAGCAATGTTCACGACATGAGACGCAGATGACTGGAATGTAGATAAATTCAATTCGTCTTCTATCAAAATTCATATTCATTTTTATTTTATTATACCTTAATAAAATACCTAGTATATTTATTATTCATTATTTTAACTTAGAATATCAGTAGGCGAGCCTATAAATACACCTCTGTAATAATACTCGGCATTAAAATGTATTCAACTGAACAGGTAACCACGTTCACTCCATAGTTCATTGATCTTAACCCTCTTTCACTACGTAATAACGAATATAGAAGGTTCACGGGCACTATGTAATAATTTTAATAAAATAAATACGTTAGGTCCGGCAAGTATAAATAGGCTTTTGTCCCATATATTACTAGAAGCGCCCCGCGATTTTACCCATCTATGTGTTAATCCGGAGTGTCAGCTCCATACCAAATTTTATCGAAATTGGCCAAGCCGTTTTAGCGTGAAGAGAGAAAACACACACACTCACAAACTTTCGCATTCATAATATTAGTGTGTAATATACTCGTATAGTTTGATGTTATCTATAGATCTATAGAAAACCTAACTTTGTGTAAGAAATTCCAGACGATTAAGTTCGCATTTCATTACGATACAGCTAGTTTTTTCTGTTATATGTATTATGTGTTTCTAGGTCCAAGTATGTTCCCTGACTAGGTAGACAAAAACATTTAGCGTGTCTTTTTGGTTCTGCTCCCAAAAAGAAAATATGAATACACGCACTTACATATATATTTATAACATTAATAACCTAGATATAAAGGATGACTGCCTCGTTGGTCTGGTGGTCGCTAAGTGCGACTGCTGAGCACGAGGTCCTGGGTTCGAATCCTAGGTCGGGCAAAGTGTTATTGGGTTTTTCCATTAGGTAATTCTCAGTAGCAGCACGGAGTCTGGATTTGTGCCCGGTTGATGGCAATAGGCTCACCCCCTATTACATTGGGACCTAAAACATAACTGGCGAAATGTGGGTGTACTATATGTGCACCTCTGCCTATCCCTTCGGGGAATACAGGCGTGATGTTATGTTATGTTTATATAAAGGATGATATAATAAAAGAAAAATGTTTGTGGACATTTTGTGCTAATTTATACTGAACTATAGCTCCATCCCTCTCACCTCCTCCCTCTCTCACAAATGGCTCGTTCAATAATATACTAATAATATTATACGCCTTCACATGTACCAAGTCAAATTGTGTTGTAGAAATTAACCCTTGTGTGCAGATCCTTTGTATCAGAATTTTCAAGGGTCGTTAAACTTCAGAAATTTAATTGATTTGACCGTATTAACATAGTAATTTTGACAACTATTTTGACTTGAATGTATAGTCTTGAATATATAGTCTCAAATACTTGCTGAGTTTATAATAATATACAATAATATTAACAGCTTATAACTGTCCCACCGCAGGGCAAAGGCCTCATCTCGTATATAGAAGGATTGAGATTGATTGCCGAGTTTAACATAAAAATAATGATAAAATATTAAAAACATCGCATATTTTAGGTCTTATTTATTAACAACGTATTCTCCTAAGAACATGTTTGTTTATCCTCCTTTATATATTCTGGGTACATATAAAAATCAATAAGTTTTATACCATGTACCTACATTATCGACCGACACACCAAGCAATAGCGTGTTGCATAATAAATGTTGCCGGCAGTATTATTAATAGAGAATTGTATAATTATATTTACATTGGCTGAAATGTATTTTTTTTTAAATAGAAAGCTATTTAAAAAAAAATACATTTAATAACAATGTGGTTCTCCTGACCAAATTTCGGTCACGGCGACTTATCTCATCTGAGACTAGCCACCTACGCAGAAGATATTATGCATAAACATACATAACATCACGCCTGTATTCCCCGAAGGGATAGGCAGAGGTGCACATATAGTACACCCACATTTCGCCAGTTATGTTTTTTAGGTCCCAATGTAATAGGGAGCGAGCCTATTGCCACCAACCGGGTACAAATCCAGACTCCGTGCTGCTACTGAGAATTACCGAATGGGAAAACCCAGTAACCCTTTGCCCGACCCGGGATTCGAACCCAGGACCTCGTGCTCAGCAGTCGCGCTTAGCAACCACTAGACCAACGAGGCAGTCAATAAGATATTATGGTGCGGAAGTATGCGCGCAAACACAGGTGCACTCCCTATTCCCTCTCTCTCATAGTCTCATCGGTCGGCAAACCGACACGACCGGATTGTGATCAGGTGCAGGTCTAACGGCTTAACATACTTTCCGAAGCACGGAGGGGTCTCGACGTGAAAACGGTCACCCATCACAAGACTGACCGCGGTGTGTAAAATTGTATAATTGTACACAGCTTGGCAGAGGTGTAGGTACTTCATCAGCATAGTTTATAAGGACTATTATGTACTCCAATATTTCTCGGTTCATTGAGGCAGCCTATCTCCGCCCACTGCTGGACATAAATTAGCCTCTCCAATGGCACTGACAATCTTCGGTCCCATGCTGGGTGCCAATTGTTAAAAACTTTAAAATCATAATTTAAAGTCAATTTCCATTCCAAGATACTAAGTATAATTCAAGGCTGTAGACAGATATGCAAATCCTATATCGCTTAGCCGGCTTGGGACGAGCTACATAAGCTGTTAGTGGTAACTGGCAGCTTATTGAGGGCACTCGAGAGTGGGGCAGCCCGGTCGATATTCAGGCGAGTAGGTATGAATTATTACTTAGTGCAATAGAGGACGACGCTGTCTCCTATGATAGGGCTTTTAGAATTATGATCCCTTGTGGGCTAGGTTAGTTTGATTACTATTATTTTATGATTTGTATCGGTAGGATCGCATCCGTACGTTTAAAGTCCCAATAATTTAATATTAAATTGGAAATATGGCCAAAATATGTACTAATGTTTGTTTTCGGTGGTGAATAACACATATCTAGTTTATTACTATGCTTAGTTAATTAATGACAAAAAAATACTATGAAATTAGATATACATAGGTATACTTACACAATTATCAATAGTGCGTGGCATTTAGAAGAATATGAAATTGAATGCACTACACGAGTCTAACCGTTCGGCTCGCGACTCTGCCGCCTAACCAGCTCATTAATAAGGACTCCGTTCGAGTTCGAAACTGGTCGGGCATTCCCGAATACACACGTAAGTATAACCGAAAAATATAGTAAACTAGCTGCGCCCCACGTTGTTACCCACTACATATTTTCGGGATAGAAAGTAGCCTATAAAATGGTTTTATTGGAGAGCTTTTAAGGTTTTCTTCGGCGTGGGGTCTTAAATAACTGAGACCCCACTGCTTGGACAGCTTCCACAAACCCGTTGTTTATCTCGTCCGCTGTTTCGCATTCGGCTAGGCACTGGAAACGATTACGCAGTTCGAGTTGAAAGGTTTCGGGGTTCTGGATTTGGGCAGGAGCAGGACGGAGCGTGGACTTCATCAGACGAGACCGTTCTAGCTTAACATTGACAGTGTGCCTCTGACAATGCGATGATCGCTACCGGTTTTGACCTTCCCGATCACAGAGACATCACTGAATATACGCTTCTTGGTCGTCATGACGAAGTCTATCTCATTTTTGGTGGAACCATCGGGGCTTATCCACGTCCACTTCCTGGATGGTCGCTTCTGGAAGAAGGAGTTCATCAAAAAGAGTTCCTCCTTCTCCATAAAGTCGACCAGCCGCTGGCCCCTCTGGTTCCGCTGCCCATATCCGAACGACCCTACTCTCAACTCATCGCCATTCTCAGTGCCCACGTTGAAGTCTCCCATAACAACGGTGAAGTAAGATTCGGAGGTATGTATGGCTTCAGAGATCTCCTCATACATAGCCTCTACTTCATCGTCAGGGTGTGTCGAGGTCAGCGCATATACCTGGATGACCTTCAACGAATACCGGTCGGTAATTCTGAGTATCAGGTATGCTACCCTGCTTGACACACTATCGACTTTTACCACGTTGTTAATGAGAGACTTACGGACGAGAAACCCAACCACCCTGGGACTTTCGGTCTCCTTCCCGGAAGAAGAGCATGTTGCCGGAATCAAGGATTATCGTATCCTGCCCCTCTCGTCGGATTTCAGATAATCCTATGATGTCCCAACGTAACCTGCTCAATTCTTCCTCCAGCTCGACAATCTTCTCGTCAGTCCGGAGCGTGCGGACGTTGTGTGTTACCAGGGCCAAAGTCCGGTGGGGGTGGTAGCGAGAAATCCACCGGTGATTCTTAGCACCCCCTGCTCCTCCGTTACCTGGCCCGCTACCATAGCCAGGGATAGAGGAGCTGCCGGGTACTGGGGGCCGTCGCGCCGTTCTGTCTGTCATTTGGGGGGGGGGGGGGGGGGGTTGCCATAATCCCCACGCTTGGCAAGCGGCTTGGGGATCGCAGTATTGGTGGTTAAGTTACAGAAGACGCTGCTTCCCATCTACTGGTTTTTTTCCCTTAGTCGCCTCTTACGACACCCACGGGAGGAGAGGGGGTGGTCAATTCTAAGCCGGATACCACACGGCCAAAGTGATAGTAGCGCCCTGAATAATTTTCAACTCTTTTTTGACAGACTGTACACAAGTTACACAAGTATAAAATAAAACATTAAATAAACCTATTCAGGTAGTAAATCCAGTTCGTTATGTTGAAGCGTTCTAAAGTGTTTTAATTCGTTCCCACACGCGAGTATAATTTTATTTCCTTTGGATGTAGAGAGGAACTTAAAAAGTTGTCGCCGACACCGTCGTCGGTTCCGCAATATGACGGAACTGTCATTAGCAAGCTAACGCCAGGCCTCTAGGGCTGCCACTTGCATAATTTGAGAAAGTATTTTAATAACATATTTTTATAAGAATTAATTTAGTGACAGCCCTTGATAAATGGAAAGAGAGTAGGGAGGCCTTTGCCCTGCAGTGGGAAATTATGGGCTCATAATAATAATAATTTACAAATTAAGAAAGCACTAAGTTTTTAACATTGCTGATGAGTTCTTGAAACGTATCCCACCTTTTTATAAAAATGCATGCAAGGTTATGTAGATGAAAGTGTAAGTGATGGTATAAGGATTGTAAGGACAGTCCATACATCGAAATCGGTTCAGGCATTAATAAGTTACGATGGAATAAAGAAACACACATACATACATAAACCCTAAAAACTTTATACTCCTTTTTGTTCAGCCGTATAATAACCGTATCAAACCACATTGAACTTTCTCTTCGTATTACGTTCGAAAACAGCTACAAATAACATTGGTATCTTGAATCAAAACAATAATTAGCTCTAATCACACGAAACGACTGGGAAGTGTCGCCAAGAGTCGTACACAATTGTACCGGCTAGTCGGCAATATTGCCCACTATCGCGCGTTACGTCGTAACTTTACGACTTATGGGTCTAGTATGGCGTAAAGACGACCCCATATTGCTTCATAAATTCGAGGCCTTTAACAATAATTATTATATATTCTGCATGTACATAGAAAGTTGTTGTGTCTAACCTACATGTTATATTAATTAGGTATACTAGCCGTCCGGACAGACGTTTTCCTGTCTTAACTATGAATATGGAATTCGACTGACAGTTATGTTAACGACATTAGGTTACGTCGTTAAGTTTTCTAAAATTTGCTAATGTCCCGTGCAACTTTTTAAATTTCTTCTTTCATTAGAATTTCTTCATCTTCGCCTGACAATTAGAAATACAAATTTCAACAAATAAAGAATTAGCGAAATTTGTCAGCCGTTCACGCTTGATAACGTAACCAAGGGAAATAGGGATTACTTTTAATAAAAATATATATAGATGAACACCTGATTGGTGCTGTGGCTCAGCGATTGGACTGCTAAGCCAGGGGTTGCGAGTTCGAATCCCGCGAGCGGCAAAAGTATGTATGATCCACAGATGTTAGACCATAACCTGAATGTTTGTGTATGTTATGTTACATGTTTGTGAAACGCAGCCTAGATACAAGAGAAATTCCGAGCGCAGGGTTGGTTGTGGGGCGCGATGTTTATAGTCTACTTCGACTAATCTTAACATAAGATATTTAAATGCGTAAAAGCCAATCAATCAAAAAATAAAAATCAGGCAGAACGAGAAGGCGTTGGGGGGATTTGGACATCTTTACGCTAAAGACATGGCCTAAAATGGCATTGGACAGAGTTTTGTAGAGAAATAATGTGGAGGTCTCTGCCCAGCATTAGGACACTGAACAGGTTACATAAAAAAAGCTTGAATCAACTACGCCTTAATATACACTAAGCCTACGATGCAAATAAGATGTTATAACTACTTCGTTGTTACAGGCATTAAGAAATAGTAGTTTTGAAGATCCAGCTACTCAGATATGTAGCAAAAAAAGCGACATATAAATACAATACTAAATAAGCTTATTTATTCTAAGTCACGTACACGTAATCCCATGAATTAGATTTGACCCCTAGATCACCTAATTGCTGTACCTTACTTGCCCTCTACTTATTTCAGAGTCAAGCACCTCAGAACTCTTTGGACACCTTTCTCATTGACCACGTAATTTGATTCGTGATTTATTTACTGCCTAGACCAAATACAATTTCTTATTACCTCTAAAAGAATTTCAAGTATCAAATAGGTATTTTATAGTAAATTCGTTTAAGATTCTTACAAGAATACTGATAAACTAACGAACATGATATGCCATTGTATGCACTATTTAGGTCGGAGGCTAGGTATATGGTTAACTAGCTTTTTCATGTCCTTTCTCGAGTCTTAAACTTTCTACATGCCAATTTCATCAAAAACCGTCCAGCGGTTTAGTCGTGAAGGCGTAACAGACAGACGGACAGAATTACTTTCACATTCATAATATTAGTATGGATGTATGGATATGGATAGTATGGACTATGGATTACAAATGAAGCCGCTAAGCCGCGTGGTAAATAATTGCACCTTACACATATTCGATAAACAAAGATAAAGGATCATGTATTCAAAGTAGACTACAATTTTAGTACTTTTTGAACGTCAAATTACATTAAGACAGGCCCCAAAACGCCAGCCCCCCCCCACGTCATTGCAGGTTTGTTTAAAAAAATATATTGTTTATAAACATATTTAATCTCATCGCCAAATTTAACGCTGCCTGTATTCTATGAAGAGAAGGTAGAAGTGTAAACTCATTTAACCACTAAGGTTGGACAAGATTAGTTTCCTATTCCAAGTTCAAAAACTTAATAAAATTGCGCACGAAGCATAGCCTGAAAAAGGCACTAATCCTACCTATTCTAGATTATAAGACCCTTGTAAACCTTATTTGCAAATAAACAATTTGATTTGAACTATACCTGCCTCCTTACCCTACGTGTACTCTTGCCGCTACACCGGCGTCTCGCTTCCACATCGTAATCTGTCCTGTTTTAAGAGTTCATGGTAAGGGGGCATAACGTTCTAATATTGAAAAAGGCACCTCTATACATTTGCCTGTGTGTAATCTGTAAGTTCGTCCTAACGAATTCGGTCCACAAAGATCACTTCGACGCAACGTCCATAAATCTTATAACTAATATTTAGCCTATACGGCTATCGGTCTCTATTGTTAATGTATGCTGAATTATGTACAAACAAGGGTACGATATTGTTAGCACATGCAAAATGGACTAATAAGGCTGTTCGCCGACTATTGAGCACTAAACAGCAAACATGTCGTAGATCAACAACATGCACACTAAACACTAAGTTTCGGTGTTACACGCTCTAAATTAGATCACAATATAGTTTAAATTATCTAAGCACTTATAGGTATTGATGGTTGTATAATTACGTCATAATTGAGGGTAGATGAAAAACATCGACAGTATAAATACGGGGACATGCCACTCGCATCCTCAGTTTGCTTGTGACCACGGCCGGTGTAACTCGGTCCAAACGTCAAGCCAAAAATTAAAAAAAGCTGTATTCGCGTTAATTCACGTGTTGTTATTTTCTATTATACTCGTAATCATGAAACGCGATAGTTTAAAAGTTAACATACAACTACGAAGAAATACAGTATAATCTTGTGTTTTTATAAGGGGTATATACTTACACAATTTGTAGTCTATGCAATATAATTGATTTTCGCTTTACAGCCCTCTTATGAAATAGTACGGCATTATATCCGTACTAAAATCACTCGATAAAATATGATGTACACACACACATTAAGCCCATCCATTTCCCAGCGTGCTAAACCTAGTATATAAACTTCACAAGGCACCTCGCAGCGAGCACGGACTTCCTCGCTTTCCCTCCACCAGGGAATTAAAGCTTTTAATATAAAAGCAAAGTTACTTTCATTGAGTAACTCGAAACCAACATAGCGGTACTACAGTATGATGTAGACTATTTTTAAATCTACTACAGAATTTGAACAGGATGTATTTTTAACGTATATCTACTGAAAGAGCTTTGTGAACGACATTGTTTTACCTATAAGGTACGTTTTCGGTCAATTTTATTTGACATATCTGCTTGATTTTCTGACAGTTTCTGTACAGAATATGTTAAGATGTCATAGTTATAGATGCAAGTAGAGTGCCTTCACATAGGGCCGGATTACCCATATCAGGGCCCCTAAGCCTTGTACGTCTCAGGGCCCCATAACCCTTTTCAGGCCTTCTCAAAGGTGAAAGTTAGTTTAGCAACTATTTGAAAACTAGGCAGTCATTGTCATTAATGATCTGTTACATACCAATTTTTATAGGCCCCTACCGATGCGGGCCCCTAGGCAGTTTACTATTCTATCTAACGGATAATCCGGCCGTGCTTCCACGTGCGACAGTACCTAAGTACGTCCGGTGAACCTTGGGCGGCCGACCTCGCTACCATCTTTGTTGATGGCTAATCTCTATACTGCGGCATGAGCATGACCTATTCTTAGACGTAACTCATGCCGATACGAAGAGGAAGAATAAGTAGTTATAAAAGTTGAGGATGGAGAAACGATATCTATGATATTTCATGTTTGCGAAACGCACTCACGTCAGGAGAAATTTCTAGTGTGGGGCGACGCTTTTCTAAGGAAAAATAAGGAATCGATTATATTGATAAATGTATGGGATTGACGTATTTAATGTCAAAGATAAAATATAAAGCAGTAGACCAGGCTGTGGCGTGCCTTGGGAAAGGCCTATGTCCAGCAGTGGACTGCAACGAGCTGATGATGATGATGCATGTCACAGATTACATAGTCGAAAATGTATGTCATCCCCATACATTTCTCATTCCACCCGATTTCTATTCGTCATTCGTTGTGCCTTGCCTAGTCTAGAGCCCAAAGAAATGTTTTCAAATCACTCGCTTGGTTTATTATTCTGTGTATGTTCAACTTCAAGTAATCACAAACCTAACATTGTTTCGCAACAGTTGGTTCGAATTTAATTTGTGTCATCTAACTATAACTACACGTTGAACGAGTTTGAATAAAAAATTAGTTCATATTTTATATGGAATAGCATTGTTATATCACATAACAAAGTTTTATTACCAACGCTACCAATCATCGATTTAAACTTATGTAGGTATATTAGGTACTTAGCTACTTTAATTATGTTTGGATATTAATTTGTAATGCATAACATAGGGTATTATAGTAAAATAACATAGGGTGTTATATATATTTCGAAACGATTGTGTGTGGTGTACACACAATGTGTGTATACACCACACACTCTGATTTACTCTTTAGGTTATATAAGCGCGAAGATATTCGTACATAGCATCACGCTTTATATTTCCCGCAAGGGTAAGCAGATGTGTACACTATATATTTATTAAACCTAAGAGGCCTATTGCCATTAACCGGGCACAAATCCAGTCTTCAAAATGTTTTTCCATTAGGTAATTCTCAATAGCAACATAGAGTCAGGATTTGTGCCCGGTTAGCTGCATAAGGTTCTCTATTACGTTGGGATCTACAAAGTAACTGGCGAAATGTGGTTGTACTGTAGGATAGCTACATAATCCAGACTCGTAAATGAATATACATACATACAAAAAGTCACGCCTGTTTCCCCGAGGGGTAGGTGGAGCCCGCGAATTTCCATTTGCTGTGATCCTGACTTACTTCTTCTTCACATAATCAATTATTTATAAAATAAAATATACACAGAAAGCTAAGTACCATACATATTAACTATTAATTGATTAAATTATATCTTTAATATTCGTTTCTATATTAAAATTTCTATATTAAAAGATAGAGATGTCAAGAGTTGTTAAAGGTAAGATACGATCCATCATCGTTCAAAGTAAGGTAACGTGTATTTAAAAAATATTAACAGCCAACGAAATAACACAATATAATCGAACCAAACGACGCAAATATCTTCGTATAATGTGAGTTTGTAGATATATCCCTAAATGGCCAATTTAGATTTCCATTTCACGTCATCACTTCCGTAATGCCTTCAATCTACATTGTGATCGAGCCATTTTGGCGATCCCGCTACACGTACACGTGTGAAGTATTGCATGCAATTAATCAAATGTTAGGGATTGTTTGACAATCATGTGTGGAAGGAATTTATAATGAAAAGCTGTAGATTGTATTCGGGTTATTTTTTTTAAATGAGGATGGTAGAACGCTTAAGTAAGGATAAAGTCTCCTAGGTTTTGTAATTACTTTTTAAATAGGGAATGGTCTTAATTTGACCACCTTTTTTGGATTAAATTATTCTGATACTAATTGGAATTGGAAATGACGACCTGATTGGCGCAGTGGATAAGCGATCGGACTGCTAAGGGTTGCGGGTTGGATTTCTGCACGGCGCAAAAATTTATGCGAACCGCAGATGTTTGTCCCGAGTTTGGATGTGTTTGTATGTGATATTTCTTGTTTGTAAAACGCACTCACCGTACATGAGAAATTCCTAGGCAAAATTCCACACTACGGTAATCAATACAATAACAAGAAAAATATTTCAATTCTTCTTGCAATTTAATACATAGTTACACCATTTACCAATGTTTTATTTATTACATGAACACCATCTCTTGAGTGCAATATCATCTCAGGATGAAACTGTTTAGTGAATTATAATGACCTAGCCCATGGTTTGCAACGCCTGAAATAAGTCTAAAACCTTAGGCCCAAGTCACCGCTCGTTCACTGCGGACGCGCACATAGTATTTGCACCTCATACCGTAATAAATAAATACACAAGATACCAACACAAGTATTTCATTCCATATTAAAAACAGAATTTACGGCTGCACCATAAATCATACATGTTTATCCGTATTGTATAGTTGTGCACGTTCACCTCGCAATAATTCACTGTATTACAAATTAAACGAAAGCCAAGCTTACACCTCACGTGCATTTATGCACAATACTTTATTATAATAAGCTTTGGTAGACAAGTAGGAAAATGCTTGACGATTAGAAAAAGCGAATACAACGATTAATTTGTACGAAATTAACATTTTATATTTAGTACTCGAAACCTTATGTCATCTCCATACATTAATCTACTCGTAGTCGTATACGGATATAGGGAGCACTGTTTTACCTGAGTGTGTCCGATTGCATGCAGCTAGAGACGTCCTAAAGGAACAGCACCTTAATAATTATAACATGGGTATGTTTCACTACAATCATAACTGTTGTCGACACCTAACTCAGAGGCTCCATAAAGTTTGTTTAGTTACATTTTCTTAGTTATATATAAATTTTATATACAGTATGAATATTTGTATGTGTCCTTTAATAAATAGCGAAAAAGGACCTTGCCGATTGACCAATCTGCGCGGTACTTACCCAGGAACTACGAGTCTCATACACAATTTTGTAATGTTGAATAATACAAGTGAAAAGTCGGCAAGTAAATTATAAATTAATGAACAATGAAAGGCTTGTCGGAGTGCAGCAATTACTCCAAGATTGTGAAACTCCAATTGTACGGGCAGAACGCCAGCAGCCTAGATGGGCATTTCAATAATTATGACTTATTTGATTAAAACGGGGTACGTGGCGCTGCTGTATTGTCTCACAAATTATTGCAAGCTCCTTTACGTAAACACTGAGGGACTGCAGTTTCTATTATGTAGTTAATAAGTCTTTGATTACAAAGGCTTATTATAGTGATTTCTTTCTGTCTTTTAAAGACGAATAAAATAAGAGTGACGAAGCGAATTTATATAGGCAAATGTGTGAATATCGGAAAGGGTAAGACCTCGGTGAACATATTTGGACCAGATCGGAGATGTTTTACAAAAGGGTCAAAGAACTGAAATGATGTAGAAGATATATTTATTGCGGTACTGGTAACTTGGAGAATCAGATTGGAAATGGATGGTATCTATAAAAGGATTTATCTCTATAGCCAGTTTAATCATGGGTATTAGGTGCGCCCAGATGGCAGCGGCGTCGTGTCTTAAGCACTGGGTAACTGTGCATGCACAGGTAGTGCCAATGCCACTATGCTGGAAGTCGTAAGTATATACGACACCAGTATGCAAACAAATCTCTTAACGACTTTGTCCAAAATGAAGACTCTGCACTTCTTTTCCGTATTTAAGACCAACATTTTTAGAAAAATCTATGTTTATTATTGCTTCTGTTACAATTAAATTATTCTTCTTGTGTGTCATAGAGTTATATTGTGCGACTATAGTAAACATGTGCTTGAAGAAATTTGGTAGCTGGTAATCTAATTTTTCTATTACTTGTAATGGGGTCATTTCTAATGCCTTTTTCGTAGTTATGTACTGTTTTTCACACCCTTTTTGGTCTTCACAGATTCTTGGCAACGAACCTATTGGTACATTGTTAGGGTTTGATCGTTTGAAAACTCATTATATGCTAAAACATTATCTTTACATACAGGGCAGTTTCTTTTTTACACTGATCATTGTATTGAGAACAAAACAGGGTCTGTAAAATCTGCTCAAAATTAGTCTCCTTTATTATATTTCCTTCAGATGTATTTTGGCAACCAGTCATCAGATCATCCATATGAACATCTTTCATAGTGATCAATCACTGATACACGTTACACACACTCACATAGGCTACACTTCACACACTTATTTCCGCACGCTGTTGTCACTTCACTCCGCTCGGGGGCGCTGCCGCTGGCTACCTTTCCATGGATGTCCAATGGAGCTTAGCGCCCTGAGCAACGATTCACTGCTCCTAGGTGCGCGGATGATGGAACCATCCAACACCATACACTCACTGTCACCACAGTTTGCCGGCACTTATATCCGGCTCGAAGGACCATGTTTAAATCCAAACTAAGACGCGACACTTCTTGACTCACAATATAAATAAAACGACGATGTAGTATTTCCGAATTAAAAATTTATTATTTTGGTTTCCTTATTTCGTTTCCTTATGCGGGTGTAACGAAACCATAGCGTGATCTAATTTTTCTACTAACGCCATCTATCGAGCTTAGGGTAAAACTTAAATATTATTCGGTTTAACAATGCTCTTAATTTAAATGGCTGAGATCTGTAAATAACGGCACAGTCTTAGAATATAGAACAAACCAGAAGCCGTGACCGCGCAAAATAATGTAAGTATGCCAACTATTCCAAAATGAAATAGTTGCGCGCGCATCACTGGAACGTTTTATATACATATACGCTGCGCATTTAATTCAATTATGACGCTGACCTGCGTTATGCTAATGACGAAAACTGCAGTCGGAAATATATAAAAATATAATAGGATTACATTTCATGTGTCCGTTTCACATAAATACGTCTCTTTAAATGTCGAATATTTTTTTATTAATTATTTGACTATGAAACTAAGCGTCCATTTTGTCAGTGTTGCAAGTATTTAGGTGAAATATTTCCCCATGATTTGTTAATATTTTTATTTGTAAAAATGTTAAAAGGAGGAAGAACTATGTTTTATATGCGTAAGGTGTTGAGTTTTATTACCGGTCTGGGCAGTATAATTAGGTAGTAACACGGAGTTTTTAATTATTTGTACTTATTCGGTCAATGGCAATAGTCTTAGAATTAAAAACTAACTATAACATTTGTTAATTCAAAATCTTTTTATACAAATCTTTAATAACCATAACCAAAACATCGCCATTTACCCCAGAAGCGGTATTCCACTTCTAGCCTAGCAACATTAAGCGGGTGTGAAGTGGCGGGAGGGAGGAGCGTATGCCATGTTGATGGACACAGTGTACGCAAAGGAAAAATGGTTGAACGCGGGGCCTGTGGGCACAGTGATGAAAAGCTTTTTTTTAATGCATTCAGTTTATTTACCCAACAACGGGCTGTATCTAGGAATCTTCGTTCCATATCCTTATCCTTACATATTATAAAACAAAGTCACTTACCGCTGTCTGTCTGTCCCTATATATGCTTTAATCTTTAAAACTACGTCACAGATTTCGATGCGGTTTTTTTTTATAGATAGAGTGGTTCAAGAGGAAGGTTTATGTCTATAATACATGCATAATATAGTAGAGAAATACTGATAATTTTATAGTTTTCTAATGTGATGTCGAAAATAACAACGCTTACATTGCAAACGCTGGCTAAACCCTACGAGATATATAATAAAAAATAATAATAAAATATTTATTTCTCCAAAAAACAGTACAATAATTTAGTTACAAAAAACTTACAGGCTAATATAGCATGGAACATAACATGGAAACATCTGTAGCCGAACTAGGAAATATCCTGTATCTCGGCATACAGCGCTAATCCCTTAAATTAAAATGAACAAAACTGAATAGCCACAACGGAAAAGTACAATTGTTTTTCATGTTTGTTAAAAAGATAATAAAATTGGGTCACTAAAAGATAATAAAATTTTTAAAAAAAAAGTGTAGTGTATTTTAATGGTAAAATTGTGTGTGGTGTGTGTTGAGTGTAGTGTTGTTAAATGTGTGTTTGTATGTGTATAAATGTAATATGTGTAAAATTTATGTGGGTGTAACTACAAAAAAAAAAAAAAATCAAAAAGAGAATAAATGTCAAATAGAGATAAATCTATTTAGAATACTTAAGTAAAACTGTATTGTATAAATTATTGTTATTTAAGACTGAATGCCTAATAAACTCTCCGTTTCACTATATGAAAGATTAAGGAGATAACTATGTAGCCTTTTTTTACACAGGTTTTTATTTAGTGGGTATATATTAAGGTCTTTGTTTATCCTGTTATATAAATATGGTGCAATGAATAAGAAAAATTTTCTAATAAATGAGGTTTTGGGTTTAAATGAGCGGATACATACTTCGTGTCTTCTGCGTCTGTTTGTTTTGTTGGGGTCATAGTAGAGTAGAGTGTGTTGTTTTAAGATAATTTTTTCAATAAATAATTGTCGTACGGTAGCGACTTGACAAAGTTGATAAAGTTCAATAGTGGGAAATAAAATAGGTTTAAAGGTGCAAACTTTCAAAATGGCTCGTTGTGCAATTTCTGCTCTCTTCAATGTTGTTTTAGAGGCCCCTCCCCATGATGTAATACAATACGTAATAATGGACTGACACAAGGCTAGGTAAATTTGTTTAAGGAGTGAAGAATCCGTAACATGTCGTAAATTTTTAAAAACGTAAATTAATTTTCGAACCCTACTGGACAATAATTTGATGTGCTCTTTAAAATTAAGATGATTATCCAACGTGACACCAAGGTATTTAATAAATTCTACGCGGTCTAAGGTTTTTCAGTTGCAGTCGGTTTTATTTAAACATGTATTATTATGAGAGACGATGCGGTTTTGGTTTCTAAGTTGTGATTTTTTATTAATTGAGAAGGCTAAGTATTTAGTTTTATTGAGATTAAGTGTTAAAATATTATTTTTCAACCACCCATGAACCATATCAAAACCGATTTGGGCCGCATCAAAGGCCTCATCCCAATTTTAGGCGGAAAAGAGTAGAGCGGTATCATCCGCATAAGAGATGATTTTGCCTTTTGGTATATTTGATTTGGTAAGATACAAAGTTGGGCCTAAGATGCTGCCCTGCGGCACTCCATAATTTATAGGAAGTTCACTACTGCAACAGTGATCGATACATACGCTTTGCGTACGTCCAGATAGGTAGCTTTGGAAAAGATTGAGTTGTAAGCCTCTTATTCCTAGCAGTTCCAACTTTTGTAAAAGAAGAGGTACAGAAATTGTATCAAAGGCCTTTGCTAAGTCTAAAAAGACCGATAAACATTTCTTGCCTTTATCCAAATTTTTACTTATAAAAGTGGTAAGGTCATGAACAGCGTCATCAGTGGATTTACCAGAACGGAAGCCAAATTGGTTATCTGAGAGAATGTTGTTAATGTTGAGATATTTCACTAGTCTAACGTTAATCAGTTTTTCCAAAATTTTTGATAGAGAAGGAAGAATTGAAATTGGTCTATAATTACCAAAGCTTTTTTTGTCTCCACCTTTGTCTATGGGACGCACAATCGATTTCTTTAAAGCTTGTGGAAAGATATCCGACTCTAGGCATAAATTGAAGATAAAAGTAAGTGGGGTAATAAGAAAATTTTTGAATTGTTTCAGAAGCTTATTTGAGATATTATCCCACCCTACCGAGCATTCTGTTTTTAAACCTTCAATAAGCCGACTAATTTCTTGCTCACTAGCTTCTTCAAGGAAGAAAGAGTTTATTATTGGGACATTATTACTTTTATGAGAAGACTCATCAATACTTGTAATATTGTTATGTGTCACTTTTTCAGCTAGCGACTTACCTACATTAATAAAATATTTATTTAATTCATTTACGGTTGATTTTGGAGATGAGCATATTTTTAATAGTTCTAAGGGGCTACTTTTATCTTTGTTTGTATTTGTAATTGTTTTAATGATATTCCATAGTTTCTTTGGATTTGATTTAGCCATTTCAACTTGAGTCTGGTCATAGAATCTCTTTAATTTTTTTAAAATGTGATTACAAAAATTTCTGTATCTTATATAGGTTGTTTTTAGGGTTAAGTTATCCGGGTATTTTTTATAATTAGCGTGTAACCTGTCTCGATTTTTCATACATCTTAGTAAACCTGTTGTGATCCACGGCTTAATGATCTTCTTACGCCTAGAAAGTTCAGTTTTTTGTGTATTTTTAATCAAGGAAAGTTGTATGTTTTCTATAAGATAGTTTAAAGCGGCATCTGGATCTTTTGTGTGAAACACGGGATTTAAGTCAATACTGCTGATATGTTTTTTTAAGCACTCATAATCAATTTTTGTAATAGTTGTAGTGGCGTAGTGGCGTATTTGTTTAAGATCCATACATAAAATGACAGGAAAATGGTCAGTTAAAGTAGTTTGTGGCACAATAGTCGTACATGATTGTTGTGTTCTAAGCAGAACGTGGTCTATACATGTACTACTTGCATCCCGGGTAACTTCTGTGTGCGCCGGTAAAAGTCCAAAGGAGGCAAGTGACGTAAGATATCTTTCTCCTTGAAGCTCTAATTTTTCGGAGTTAATTGCAATATTAATATCACCCATAAGTATTAAATTTTTACTGTGCGTTAACTTAGAGAGAGTATTACTAAGAGATATTAGAAATGTATCTATGTTTTTATAAGACGGTTACTGTTACTGAGTACTAGGCAACTTGTAGTACATATATCAAAACAATGTACTACAATATTGTACACCTTAAAAATGCCTACAAAAAAGTCCGCGATGGCATATGTCTATCTCTTAGGAATAACCCACAATAACCATTTTTTATCTTTTACTTTTTACGAAAAATAATGACTTATTTCCGAAGCGATTTTGAGCAATACAGCATAAATCCTTATCCAATTAAGTACCTTCATTCACCTTCAAGGCCATTTTATATAGATCAATATGGCCCTTTACAGCAAGTAATTTAAATAAATATTTTCGAAGATATTACAGATAAAAGGCAGAGACATAGCGGTTGCGGCGGTACCGGCCGGCGGCGGCGTGGCGGCGCATTCTATAGCACTTTAAGACAAAACCAATAGTTACAATATGCAGATTAGTTACAGATGAACCTCTGAAGTAGAAATCATCACGCTATATCCATAAGGAACTGAGCAGTAAATCATGGTGTATAGAAACATCTATTTTAAAGGCTTTGTCAAGTATCATGGTAGCGTGGCGGTTAAACGATTGCCCTGCGAGTTAATTTGTAGAGATCGATCCTTGCCAAAGGATTTTCTTTTAATTTCTTTCTAAGCTTTAATTTCTTTTTGCATGTTTTTGAACTTAAATATTAATAAAAAGACAATTATAACATATTTTTAACATAATAATTTATTATTCCAAACAATTTACGGTTAATTAATTTTTATTTTTTTTCTACTTTAATAAGTTCGTAAATTCACCATTGTAAATATGTATAGAATGTTGTTTGTTTTACTTTAGCCACAGAATAGTTAAGAACAATATTCCGTAATATTTTCTATTTTAGCTTTTCCATCAAAATGTTAGATTTATTTTCTGATCGCATTTTGAAACGTTGCGCGCTGACGTTTCTCATTTTCTTTATTTTACATCGAAGTTATTCCATCGGCCGAATTTGGGTTACACCTTTGATTCATCAATACCGTAGAATATGGAAAATGCTGGAGAAACAATTTACCATTTAGGCGCTATGTCTACCAACAATCATTCAATCAGACCACACATATAGATTCCGACAGTATAGATGAATATAGGTAAATTGCTTATTTTGGATGCACTTTGAAACACTTATTACTTAGTATCAGCATTCTTGCAAAAGGTTAGGAAACAAATAATCTGGGCAAAATTGTCATTCAGAATTACTCTCTCTCTCTCTTAGGTGGCAAATAAGCGCTCACCATACTCAATATACACATCAATTTGAAGCAACAAAACATCTGTTCTTGGAGAGTTACGCTATAGTTTTAAGAGACATTTGCTGAAATGTAATCATAAATTAAGAATGTACAATAGCACATAGTGAAAGTTTTAGACAGAACTCAGCAGAAACAACCACCATGTGATGGATCGAGTCGCATTCCTATTCGTCGGTGATTGTAGATAAATATTTTCTGATTTAAATGCTCCGTAAAAACTTTCCCTATATACCTATTGCATTTTATACACTGGATATACATAAATATCAATAAATGGTAATATACAGATGGGGTATACATTATTTCACGTTATTTTGAATCGTCGAATTCTTTTCATTAGGTATTTCACGTTCCTGGAAAAGTTGGTTAAGATGTGATGTGATAGTGTTATTCCCGCATTCGACAACATAAATATTTATTCACTTGTTATACCATGGTACAACGGGCAGATCGCTGACGATGCGTTAACCTCATTTACACATAACATTCGCACTGTGGAGTTTGTCGCGAGTGCACGTCAAGAATTCTTATTTACGACTTTGTTTAATTTTATCCTGGTTTTTGTTTCTCAATATTGTTTTGAGTACTGCATTGAAAATCGGTACCTCTCTTACTAACTTGTGGAAGTGCCCATATACGACCGACGCCATCATTAATCCTGTATTGCGCCATCTCGCTCGTCGGACAGCGGGTGAGATTACTTACAAATTTTAATAAATTTTAAAAACTTGAAAAAGTCATCGAGGTGTTTGGCGGGGCTCGATCCTCCGACACACCGTGCACGGCGGTCGCAGTCCGGGCCATTAGCCGCTAGACCAGCGATACGTGATTCGCTCGGCTCAAATTACTTGACTACTATCTGTCGGCTCATATCTATCCTTGTATACTGCCGCTATGTTGCGCTCACCAACTAAATGCCACTCGGATACCGATCTTCGAAGCACTGGTGCTGCCGTTGAAAATGTGACGCAGAGGAAACGGAAACAACCTGAATCTGATATTACTGATGCAATTAATACACTTTCAATGGAAATAAACAAAAAGCTCGATTTGTTCCGAAACGACCTGGACGGGGCCATAAGTACAATATCTGCAAACGTCACTAAAATTCAATCCGACCTTGCTGCTATAACTCTATTGACATCAGAGATAAAAACTGAGCTTAATTCGCTCCGGTCTGACCACTCGACCTTGGAGATGCGAGTATCTGATTTGTACGCTAACCATAGGGTCGCATTGGAGGATATATCGCAATTAAAAGCCTCAGTACAGCATGCTGCGAACGATCAGGAAGATTTGAAGGGTGAAATTGCTTCTATTCGCACACAAACAGCGCAATCTGATACTATAAACATTGCACTGATAGCTTTAGAATCAAAAATCGACTCGTTGGAGCAACAGGCGAGATGTTGTAATCTGGAGTTATGCAACGTACCCGAAAAGCGCAATGAAAATCTTATTGCGCTAATGGAGAACATTGGGTCCAAGATTAGTTGTTCACTGACTCAAAAAGATATAATTGCCATACATCGCGTCCCGCACGCCCATCAGGATGATAAGAAACCGAAAAATATTATTGTAAAGTTAAGCTCGCGCATACTAAGGGATAACTTACTAAGTTCATTTCGATTGGCAAAAGGCATCAACTCCGATCAGCTGGGATTCTCGGGAAACAAGCAACGTATCTACATGCATGAACATTTGACCTTGAAAAAAAAGCAATTATTTCGTGAAACCCGCGAATCAGCCAAAAAATATAACTTTAAGTACGTATGGGTCAAGCACGCTACAATTCTTGTCCGTGAAACTGATACCGCTTCAGCACTGGCAATACGATCGTCAGAAGATATCAAAAAGATTAAGCCTGGTACTCGCTCTATTATCGGCAAAAGTTATAATCAACAGACTGAAATTGATATGTCATAGTAACAGTCTTGTGATTTTTAAAGCTTTTAATTTTAATTTTATTCATGTTTTACACAATAACATAGAGACTGATCATATTTGTATAATGATAGCAGTCATTAATATAGTTAGGTATATTGTTATGTTTTGGGCATTCATTCATTCAAGGGTACAGGAGTATTTGTTATTATATTATTCACTACTTTTACATTTTTTATCTCTTATGTGCAATCAAGATGTTTTTGTACCTGGTTCGGAAGTAACGCATGTTTTTATTTACTTGGAATATACTTTTTTAAAACAGCATTTTCTTAGTGATGGATAACTTAACAGTTTATTATCAGAACTGCAGGGGAATGCGAACGAAACTCAATATCTTATATATGAATATTTTAAGTAACTGTTATGATATAATTATTTTAATTGAGACCTGGCTCACTCCACATATATTTGACCATGAATATATTGACGAACGCTATGTGGTATTTAGATGCGATCGTAATCGCACTGCTACGAATAAAAGGGAGGGTGGCGGAGTTCTCGTGGCTGTTCGAAAGGGTCTGAATCCTGTGTGGGTACCATATTCCACTGATCCCCATATTGAGCACGTACTTCTACAAATTCCCGGTCACGATCAAGGCAAATGTCACATTGGTGCTACATATATTCCACCAAACTCCTCTGTAGAAACCTATCTTGCTCACTTTGAAAATCTTCATAGCACACTAGACAAGTTAAGTTCTGATAAATTTTATTTATTTGGCGATTATAACCTACCTAATATTGAGTGGCTGTCTAGTGAAAACGACACAACAAAAGCACTATACTGTAATGGCAGTGCAACTATTTGTAGACATTTAGACAATTTTATGTCAGTTCTTAATGCTTTTCAATTTAACAACTTGAAAAATGCCAAGGATCGTATTCTAGATTTAATATTTAGTAATAATGATTGCCATGTATATCCACCATCCTCCATACTACTACCAGTAGATAATCATCACCCCCCGTTTTGTTGTACTTTTTGTTATAAACCTAAATTAACTTTTGCACGGGCGAAAATATCAAAATATAATTTTTATAAAGCTGACTACGAATTAATTAACCAGGACTTGGGTAAAATAGATTGGATCAATGCTCTAAACCACACGTCACCTGACGATTCTGTAAATATATTCTATGATATTATTTACCGAACTATAAAAGACCATACACCTAAATCATCCACACGCTCGTCAAAGTTCCCGGTTTGGTTCTCCAGATCCTTAATACGTATTTTCAGGAACAAGAATAGAGCTTGGATAAAATGGAAGGTATATGGTAACATTTCAGACTACGAACAATTTTCTATATTAAGACAAAGATTTCAAGTAGAGTCAAAAATCTGTTATAATAAGTACATTGATTCGGTCGAGGAAAATATTAATAAAAATGTTAAATACTTATGGAGTTACATCTCTAGTCGTATAGCAGATACTAGCATACCTTCAACAATGATTTATAAAAATCAAAGCTCGAGTAATTCCACTGAGATTTGTAATTTATTCTCCGAATTTTTTCATTCAGTTTACGAACATTCTACCTTTGATATAAATAAATGGTTACCACCGCAAGATTACAATGAAAATAGTATTCTTATCAACAGTGTTACTTTTAGTTCTGAAATAATTCTCAAAGCACTAAAATCACTTGATACTACGAAAGGGCCGGGGCCCGATGGTATACCACCGCATTATCTAATAAAAACTGCAGATAATATATGTACACCCCTTCATATCATTTACAATAAATGTATTTCAGAGGGTTCATTTCCTGAAATATGGAAAAGTGCTAACATAACGCCCGTTCATAAATCAGGCTCAAAACAAAATATTGAGAACTATCGTCCCATCTCCATTTTGTCCGCCTTGTCAAAGCTTTTTGAGAGACTGGTTCACGACGAACTCTATCCGGTGTTACACAACACAATAATTAAGCAGCAGCATGGATTTGTTCAAAAAAGATCCACAGTGACAAATCTATTGGTTTTTACAGATTTTTTATTTAATAATATGGACCATCAATTGCAGGTAGATGCCGTTTATACAGATTTTCAAAAAGCTTTTGACAAGGTGGATCATGAATTGCTTATGACAAAAATAGCTTTCAATGGTATACGAGGTGACTTATTACGCTGGTTTGCATCATACGTCACTAATCGAACTCAGAGAGTGGTGATCAAAGGCTTTGAATCCGCATCCATAAATGTCACATCCGGAGTACCGCAAGGATCAATTTTAGGCCCTCTTTTATTTGTTCTTTTTATTAATGACTTGAATCAATGCTTCAAATATTCAAAATTTCTATTATATGCCGACGACCTAAAAATTTATAGAAAAATTCACAATAAAAATGATTGTATTTTATTCCAAGACGATTTGGATAGATTCTCGGCATATTGTATTAAAAATAAATTAAAGTTAAATATCCTAAAGTGCTCATCTATAACATTCACCAAAAATAAAAATATTATAACTCACACATACAACCTAAATAACAACTCATTGCATACAGTCACACTAATCAGGGCCCTTGGGGTACTTCTGGATAATAAACTTCACCTGTATCAACACATAGATAACATTATCAGTAAAGCGTTTCGCATGTACGGATTTGTGATGAGATGCATGACTGATTTTAAACGTACTCGCACGTATATTCATTTATACAAATCTTTGGTGAGATCACAGTTAGAGTATGCTGTAATGGTATGGAACCCTTTGTACAAAAAATACATAGATAATCTTGAAATCATTCAATATAAATTTCTCAAAGCCACACATTACCGTTGCTTCCGACAAAAAAAAACATCATATGTTGATTTATTAAAAAAATATAAACTGTCTACTTTAAGTAATAGACGCACATTTTTGGAAACTAAGTTTCTCTTTGATCTGTGTAATAACAAATATGATTGCTCAGAGTTAACTAACAAATTGTGTTATATAGTACCTAGAACTGTTATGCGGCGTGGAGCGCGCGGACGCCCGCTATTTGCAGTGTCCTCTTGTCGCACCAATGCGGGTGTCCGAGCGCCCCTACGACGTTTAGCAAAAAATTATAATACCCTTTTTTCAGAATTAGATTTATTTTCTTTGTCAGCTAACAAAATGCATATTGATCTGCTTAAAATGATCGATAAACCTGATAATTAACCGCTTTTCATATTTGTATAAATATTACTAATAAAAGAACAAAATTTTAACCTGTTTGATAAATTGTATTGTTGTACTCGTGTCTTCCAAATTTAACTCGAATATGTAATTTGTGGATTACGTAGTTAGTTACGCATTTATATACCTAGATAATAAGCTATTGTTAATCATATATAGTGTGTAATTGTTTGTTTTCCCTAATAAATAAAATAAAAAATAAAAATAAAATAACAACACATTGCATCAGCCACGGACACGAGGACGGGCCACGAGATGCTGACTTCGCGCAACGTGACAACCATCGCGCCACCATTTCCCGGGCATCGGAAACGGACACTTCGTGTCCAACTTCGAACGTAGTCATAATCATTAGATATAATCAATTATTGTAATTTCTTTTTTATTAAATTTATTATAAGTAAATTGGTTTTTTTTGAATCCTCCGCCTGTAGCTACCGTAATTGGCGCAGTCGGTAGGATACTCGAAGCAGTGCGCGGCGCGTAAAGGACTCTAAAATCGATCCTGTCGGCTCCGCATAGCCGCTGCCTGAGCTTTTAAGCCTTCATCGAGTATCCAGAACCTCGGAAAGCTGCAGCCCGTGCATCCAGACATTGATGCTGATTCGGAGATACCAAGAAATGAAACTGTGAGTACACTTGAATCGCTCTTGTGTTGCTTCCCTATAGTTGTAACTTTTCCTTTTTCCAGTCCTACGTTAATCTTTCAAGATTTTTCATCCTAGGCAATCTGGTTCTTGTACCCCTAGGGCCGTAAGACAGAGTAGGTTAGACCAAACTAGAGACTTAGGTGATATTATAGAACAGACAAGCGCCATGGCTCACGGAGACCAAATTGACGCTATATTTAAGTCACTTCGATTACTCCCAGAGTTCGATGGGAACCCAAATACATTAACTAGGTTTATTAATTTAAGTGATCAATTAGTTAAAAGATTTCTCAATCCCAATCCGGGAAATGAACTGGAGAACCAAGCCTTACTTAATGGAATTTTAAATAAAGTTACGGGTCCAGCCGCTCGATTCATTAACTCAAACGGTATCCCGACTGACTGGCTTGGCATTCGTACAGCATTAGTTAATAATTTCGCGGATCAACGCGACGAAACTGCACTTTATAACGACCTTTCATTGCTAACACAAGGTCAAAATACGCCACAAGAATTCTATGAAAACTGTCAAACCCTATTTAGTACCATCATGACATACGTAACGTTGCACGATAATCTGCCTACCACCGTAGAAGCGAAGCGTGAACTTTACAAAAAGCTTACACTGCAATCTTACTTGCGCGGATTAAAAAAGCCGCTTGGTTCACGTATTCGATGCATGCGTCCCGTATCTATAGAGAAGGCGTTAGAGTACGTGCAGGAGGAAACTAACACGTTATATTTGCAACAGCGAAACAATAATTTCCTAGATAATAAAAAACAACAAAGTAACCCCGCGGGCTCACAATCTAAATCCTCTAATAATCAGCCGTTCACCATGGCACCAATTAATTTTAATATGCCTGGCCCCTCACGCCAACCACCAATGCTGGTTCAACAGCCATGGAGACCTAACGATAATAATAATTCGCCTCAGCCTAACCAAGGGCCATCACGTACCCAGCAAATATTTAGGGCTTTACCACCAAATTATAATGAACGGAGTAATGTATTTAGAATGATTCCACGTAGTGTACCCGGAAATACGCAAGGTGGACCCGGTCCACAGAAGCCTACACCTATGAGTGGGGTAAGTCATTTTGTCAGCAAACCCATGCCTGCTAGAGGACACGACTGGACCAAATCAGGCAACCCACCACCAAGCAATTACTTTAAGACTCGCGAGTTAAATTTGAACGAATGTCCGTACTATACATACGGCCCCTACTACGATTGCTCGGAGTACTATTACATCGAGCCGGCATGTAATGATAACTCTATGTATGCCGATGATAATTATAGTAGCGGTCAATTAATTGTTGTTGATGAGTTAACCAATAGCGAACCTATAACTGAATCTAAGCCATCCATTAGCAAGGAGGATTTTCGGACGGATTCGAAGTCCGACAAACAAAAATGGAGATTAACATTCAGACACAAAGACAGCTTCCGTTTATACAAATTTCAAACCCCCCTTTAAAATTACTGATAGACACAGGTGCTAACCAGTCATTCATTAGCTCTGAGGCTATACAGAAATATTTTCCGCTTACACCGCTAAACTATGAACCTTTTGAAGTTGTAAACGTCCACGCGACAAGCAGAAACAATAACTCGATCATATTACCGTGCTTTTCAGAATTCAATGAGTCCGATAATATCAAATTATTCGTATACAAATTTTTAATTTTAATATTCTCTGTCGATCGTCAAGTTAGTGCCGAAGTATACAACGCTGAGTGCGCTCGCACTAAACAGCTATCGCCACGCGCTCAAGACGTTATTTCCAAATTACGTACTAGCCATTTAAACCCAGAAGAACGTGCCAATCTTGAATCATTGTGCACACAATATGCAGACGTATTCTATATAGAAGGCGAACCGTTATCATTTACCAACCAAATTAAACATTCAATAAAAACTACAGATGAAGTACCCGTATACACAAAGAGCTATCGGTATCCGTATGTGCATAGAGAGGAAGTTAGGAATCAAATCGGAAAAATGTTAGAACAGGGTATAATTAGGCCTTCACAATCAGCTTGGAGCTCTCCCATTTGGGTAGTACCTAAAAAGACAGACGCCTCCGGTAAAACGAAATGGCGAATTGTCGTAGACTTCAGAAAATTAAACGAAAAGACTATCGATGATAAATATCCGATACCAAACATCGCGGACATATTAGATAAATTAGGCAACTGCCAGTACTTTACCACCCTAGACCTCGCGAGCGGATTTTACCAGGTTGAGATGAGAACAGAGGATATACCGAAAACAGCGTTCAATGTTGAGCACGGACACTTCGAATTCTTAAGGATGCCTATGGGCCTTAAGAACTCGCCGTCTACGTTTCAGAGGGTCATGGACAATGTGCTCAGAGGCCTGCAAAACGTCATATGCCTCGTGTACCTTGATGACGTAATCGTTTTTAGCACTTCTTTACAAGAACACATGAATAATCTCGAAAAAGTGTTCCAAAGGCTACGGGAGTCAAATTTTAAAATCCAACTAGACAAAAGCGAATTTTTAAAGTTAGAGACTGCTTATTTAGGTCATATTATCAGTAAAAATGGCATCAAACCTAACCCCGATAAGATATCAGCTATACGAAATTATCCGTTACCAAAAACCGCTACCGAAATAAAACGCTTTCTTGGTTTACTCGGGTACTATCGCAAGTTCATTCCTGATTTCGCTCGATTAGCAAAACCTCTTACGCAATGCCTTAAAAAGGGATCAAAAATTACTCTCGATACAAATTATATAAACTGCTTTGAAAAATGTAAAATTCTTTTAACTAATGACCCTATACTTCAATATCCCGATTTTAATAAGGAATTTGTTCTAACTACAGATGCATCCAATTTAGCAATCGGTGCCGTACTTTCACAAGGTTCCATAGGCCAGGACAAACCTATAGCTTATGCCTCACGAACATTAAATTCCAGTGAGATAAATTACAGCACGATTGAAAAGGAGTTGCTGGCCATAGTATGGGCCACTAAGTATTTCCGTCCTTATTTATTCGACCGCAAGTTTAAAATCATCACGGACCATAAGCCTCTCCAATGGGTAATGAATCTTAAAGAGCCAAATTCCCGATTAACGAGATGGCGACTAAAATTAAGCGAGTATAATTTTACAGTAATTTATAAACAAGGCAAATCAAACACTAACGCTGATGCCTTATCTAGAATAGAAGTATGCAATGAGGAAACAAGTTCCGTAATAGCTGACCCTACTGTTAATCCGCCCACATTAGACGAATCTAGGACCCTTACAGCCCACACTGATGCAGAAAAACCTATTTTAGAAGTACCGATATCAGACGATCCACTTAATAAATTCAATAGACAAATTCATTTCACGATTGTAGGCGACTTTAAAGGCAGAACAGTCGTAACAAAACCATTTGACACCCATACCCGTACAGCTATACAATTATCTAAATCTAACCTCGAAACAGATGTTGTGAACGCGATTAAAGAATTTGTTAATCCTAAAGTAAAGACTGGGATATTAATTAACCCACCTTTAGAAATGTATTCCATCGTTCCCATAATCCAAGACCATTTTAAGAGCTCATCCATGAATCTTGTTCTTACAAAAACCGAGCTAGAGAATGTGAAGGAATATTTACGCCAACAGGAAATAATTCGGAAATATCACGAAGGTAAAACCAACCATCGCGGTACTAACGAATGCTACCTTGCTTTATCCCGGCGATACTTCTGGCCTAAGATGAAGGAAGACATCGCGAAGTACATCAATGAGTGTACCATCTGCGGTCAGGGTAAATACGATCGTCATCCGATAAAACAACAATTGCACGTAGTTCCCCCACCGGCGAAACCATTTGAAGTTATCCATCTCGATCTGTTCACAGCTGAAACTGAAAAATTCCTTACATTCATCGATTCCTTTTCAAAGTATGCCCAAGCCTACCATTTAAGGGATGGAACTGCAATAAGTGTCGTTCAGGCTTTGTTAATATTTTGTACTCACCACGGGGTACCATTAACATTAGTCACTGACCGAGGCACAGAATTCACAAACCAGTTGTTCTCAGAATTTGCAAGAGTTCACAAAATAAACCATCATAAAATATTAGCACACACACCCAATGAGAATGGAATGGTTGAGCGTCTCCATTCTACTCTATTAGAACACTTAAGAATATTAAAATTACAAAATCGTAGTGAATCAGTCATAAAGGAGAAACCCAAACTCCATAGAAACTTGGGCCTGGCGTTACAGGGCTGGAATTTTGCTATAAATTAGAGCACTTAGGAAGATTTCACGAGCCCAATTTTCACGTTTCCCAGCAATGGCCAAATTGGTAAAATCGATGTTTAAATGTTAGGTTATTTTATTTTTGTAACTGCCCTACAGTTACATTTGATCATCCAAATATTTGTTCCGTGCGGGAATCGAACCCGCTACATGCTGCACAGCAGTCAATAGCTACGCCACCGCGATATTTAAATAAAAAAAGTATTTTTTAGGTTATTTTCTATGTAAATATGGAACGCACATGTAGCACAGAACACTTATACCAGGATCTGTAGCGCCTGCAACCTATAATGATGAGGTTTAGGTACTTACATAAAAAGCGGTGAATACAGATCATTGCTATGTAAATTGCTGAAAACTATGTTTGTTAGATAAGGCCCACTTACATCACTAATTCCTTGCATTTTTAACATTCTATTTACTACTAGGGAATTTGATGCTATCTCAAATTACCAGTTTATTGTAATTTGAGATAGCATCAGATTGCAAAAAAAGGTTTATTAAAATAAAAAACCGTATCATTGACGTAGGGTTTCATTAATCACTTTCTTCGTTAGGATTATCATAATATAATAATACAGTATCTAGGAATTGTGCAGGAGGTAATTGACTACCCTGGTGCCGTGCCCAACCAAGATACCATATTATGCTCATGGTGTGAGCACAGCACCCAACCGTTCTTTTGCCAACGATAAAGGTGCAGTAATATTGGATTATAGCATCCCTTCCACTTAAAGAGCTGTCAAATAATATATAAACGTAATACATCATATTACTAATATGCCTGGATTTTATTCTTCCTCTTAACATCCAGGTTGAGTCTGATGTTGCAATCGATTATTTATTTCCTTTAATGATTTTTTAATGGTGATTACGTTAAAAAGTAATTAGATTCCAGATTTTTTTCATTATACACTGATTTAAATATCTAAAAAACAATTATACTAAAATAAACATAACATAACGCCTATATTCCCCGAAGGAGTAGGCACAGGTGCACATATAGTACACCCACATTTCGCCAGTTATGTTTTTAGGTCCCAATGTAATAGGTGGCGAGCCTATTGCCATCAACCGGGCACAAATCCAGACTCCGTGCTACCACTGAGAATTACCTAATGGAAAAACCCAGTAACACTTTGCCCAACCCGGGATTCGAACTCAGGACCTCGTTCTCAGCAGTCGCGCTTAGCGACCACTAGACCAACGAGGCAGTCAACTAAAATAATGGAGCATTTTTTAATTATATAAGTGCTGTAACGGTTTACAAAAGTTGTTTAATTTTTACACTTGGCCATTTTTTTTCTACACTTGGCCATTGTAATTGAGGCTAAGATTTAAATGGGTTAATTAAGTGAAGTAGGAGATGTTTTTGGTACATATCTGATTCGTGTAACGGCTGGGCCCAAAACTGGGCATCTCCTTTAATGCCTTACGGTATACTAGCATATAACAGCAGCATACACAGCTTTACCAAGTGTAGACCGTTAGAGCTTATAAGCGGACATTTTGATCCTCGTGATCCATTAGACATGGATGCAACAGAGCACATAATGCAACAATATATTCAAAACCACAGGATTAGAATGAATAAAGTCTATGAATTAATAAGCGAAAGTTCTTTAAACCATAGAACCGACATTATTAATAACTTGAATAAGAGTCGTGAGCCTGAACAAAGTTATACTCCCGAGCAACAGATATTTATAAAGAATCCCAAGGCTAGTCGTCAAAAATTAGCACCCCGGTATACATCAGATACAGTATTGGCAGACCTTCCTATACATATCTATACAAAGAAGAAACGCGGCCCAATCGCTAAGTCCCGGTTAAAGAGAGTGCCTAACAGTGCACAATTGTTACAGAATAATACTGATGTACATGCTCCAAGCGGTAGCTGCTCAAGAGATAACACTTGAGAGCCTCGACGATGGACCAGGACTTCTCCCCTTTAAGTTAGGTACTGCAAAGATCATAACCCAGCATCATTCCTTTTTACAGACTATCGATGTAGATGAGATTAGATCCAAGGTAACAATAGTTAAAACTCAATTGAATTATATTTAGCCGCAGTTAAACAATAAAACTCGTTTCCTGTACGAACCGCACATCGCACACCTTAAAAATAAGTTAGATAAGATTACAGATCAACTGCAGACGTTTGATTCCAATCGCGTTAAAAGAGGCCTTATAGACGGTATAGGCTCAGTAATTAAAAGCATCTCCGGTAACTTAGATTATACAGACGCTGTACGCTATGAGAATGCCATTAAAGTCCTTCAGGATAACGAACAACAAATTACGTCGCAATTTAATCAGCATATAAGTTTAACCAAGGATTGGGTATCACAGCATTCAAAAGTGTTAAAGAGTATATGTGAAAACCAAGAGAATATATATCCCATATAGTTAATGTAATGATTAATACCACTGAAATTACTAATATAGATCTTCTTAATTACGCCCATCTGGCACAGTTACTCTTAATTTTGGAAGATAACGTAGAAAATTTATCGGAAGAATTAGTCAGGATAGAGAACCTTCTAGCTTTTGTTCATGCAAAGAGTACGCATCATTCAATGCTTAGTCTAAATGCGTTAAGAAATATGATAGGTAATAATAGTGTTCAAAGTACCGATTGCCTTGCCCAGTACCTATGACCTATACAAACTTTCTATTGTACCCAATAAAAACCACGAAATCCTAATACCATCCTCTCCCTATATTGCAATATATGAGGACGAATTCATGTACATGGAGACAGAATGTCCGAAGGCAAGCATTTGGTATCTCTGCGAGATGAAAGATATCTTCAGATCTCGAGATCAAGTGGACTGCATTCAACAGCTGATCACAACGCAGAAAATCGACTCTACATGCAACTTTACCCCTGTTATGCTCAGCAGAGGGGCACTAGAGCAACTAGATGACAGGCATTATACCGTCACGTTCCCGAAATCTACTAAGGTCCAGACGTCCTATGGAAGAAAGGAATATACCAATCTGCAAGGGAGCTTCTTAGCTGTCTTACCCCATAACTGTTTCCTGCGGACTCCTGAGTTCACCATCATCAATAATAATGATCATGCAACGGGACAGGTTATCAAGATCACAGACCTACCTCTCCGAGACTCCAATCTTATATCGTCATCGCAACCAGTTCTAACCCTAAATTCAATTAACCTAGAGAACTTACACTCAAGCAATACTAAGATAACGCTACAGTCGCCGATCAATATAAAGAAGCCTCAAGATACAACCTTATATCATACTACAATACCATTGTACGCCATCCTATTAAGTGCAACTGCACTAAGTAGTTACATCATCATCCGAAGACTCTTAGTAAAACGCCGAACTAACGAATCATCAGAAACTGAAATGAAGCAAACCTCATGCCAAAACGTCAATGCTGAAACCTCAAATATGCGTCAATCTGACATGCCAGATCATTATTCAACATTATTTTCGACGAAAGTACTCAAATAATTGCTGAACTACGGTGGGAGGTGTTATACCATGGTACAACGGGCAGATCGCTGACGATGCGTTAACCTCATTTACACATAACAACACATTGCATCAGCCACGGACACGAGGACGGGCCACGAGATGCTGACTTCGCGCAACGTGACAACCATCGCGCCACCATTTCCCGGGCATCGGAAACGGACACTTCGTGTCCAACTTCGAACGTAGTCATAATCATTAGATATAATCAATTATTGTAATTTCTTTTTTATTAAATTTATTATAAGTAAATTGGTTTTTTTTTAATCCTCCGCCTGTAGCTACCGTAATTCACTGGAACATATTCACACATCATAAAATTTTGAAGTTTTTTTTGTTTATATGTTTTAACTATGTAGCAGAAAGTGTACTGTAGGCACCCATCGTTATGTTAAAGGTCTGTGATCCATCTCAAAGTTACCGTTTTGTAGAGAAACATCATAGACGCAGAAATTATAACAAATTGTATCACTGGCCATACTCATACCATACTATCACGCCTTTATTCCCCGAGGTTTACACAATTAAATTTTCATTAACCAGGCACAAATTCAAAGTCGGTACCGCTACTGAGAATTAGTTGAAAAAACCATAACACTTTGTCCGACCTGGTAGATAAACACACGGAACTCGCGCTCAGTAGTCGCGAGCGTTTACGAACACTAGATCAATAAGGCAGTCAAATTCTTAATTCCACACAATTATTAAAGTATTTTTGTTGCTAGGAAAATCCTCATGGACTTCCTCCACACTGAGCGGACGGAGGGTTATGCCGGTCTCTTACCAGCTAAAACCTCAGGGTATCCTTCTACCTCAGGCTACATGTACACGTACACGTCTTTTTAAACAAATTTTGACTCGCCTCTTCACGATTAGCCCCGCTCACCACGTACGGCCTACGTGCCTTACGTCCCTTCTTAAAAGGCGCACGTGAAGCGCCAGCCCGCATCGCCTTTTTTGTTTGGGCAACAAACTGCCCAAGTTCATCGCCCACAGGTCCAACCTGTGGGTGACGGACATGAGCAGTTCGTTTAAATGTCTGCTACAGTCAATTCCAATATAAGCGTTTGGCGCATTTTGACATAGAAACTATCACCAATAGCACACACAGGGGTAGACTTAATTAGGGAATAGAGACCAGACAAAACTACGAACGTAGTTTAGGGAAACGCATGCCATCAATGTAGTACAGATACAGTAAAACAAAGGTACATTCAAAATTGTATTTTATTTTTATTTTATTATCTTAAGAAAACTTACAGCTAATAGTTACAATACATAGGTACACTGTGCAAAATATGGCCAATTACAAGTTTCCATAAATATCATTACAATATGTATATGTATGTGCATATGTATACCTTATAAGCAAACCAATCATGTCAATAACTTTCCTGTTAGTCACTCAATATTCACCGATCATACCCACGAAATCGGTTTAGCAAGTAAACTAGCCCCATCTAAATTTAAAAATACCTTTATCATTAAATGCTATATATATTCCTTTCGATAAGTCATTTATACTTACAAAATCTGATTATAGTCTCCTGGTGTTTTTATCTGAAATTTACGCGGACGAAGTCGCGGGCAACAGCTAGTTAGGAAATAAATAGCTCATTTATGTATTCGATAAGTGGTCTTAGCTGGTGCCATGATATTTTGATGACTTATCGATGTATATCTATTGTCTCTATTTTAAGCATCTACATCATGAATTGTACAAGTATTCATAATAAGATTGGCATAAGGCCTTACATCAGTGAACACTAAAACTCCCTCTTTATTACTTCTAATATTTAAGAAACAGCCTACTCCAATGACTTTGTTATTAGATATTAACATGGCGCCAGAAGTTAGAGATTTTAATTTAGCAATATTTAATAAGCATATAAAGCGTCCCCAATTTTTGGGTAAATATACATTGCAGTCCACAATGACCCTATCTTCTGCATCATACTCAAATGAATATAAAGTGTACTGTCTTGTGTATCGCTGTTCCGGTGTAACTATGGCAAATTTAAGGCTTCTGTTCATACGATCCCAGGGTTGCGCCAGTTCTGTCAGAAACGAGCCAGGATCAAATTTAGTATCTTTTCCTTCTGGATAATAATACGAGAACGTATATACATCCGGTGTCAATCCACTGAGCATTACGTCGGAATCTAGTTTAAACACCAATAAATCATGAATAGGGGAGGCGTTGTGGTCTGAGCCATGCCATAGACTCTCATCCATTCTATCATCTGGTAAATACACTACTTGACGCCCACATGTCACGTTATATACGATTCCACTGTATATAACAGTCCCAGTTTTGTCAAATACATGTCTTCCGGTCATAATAGGTACCAAAACTAAATTTCGCATAGAGCTATTGTTTATGATAGATCTATAAGGATTGTATGTAGTGAGTAAACGATCGGTGTCTATTATTACTCCTAATGAAATAATCGAAGGAAATCTATCTGACCCCCGATAATTAGGTATATTTAAAAATACACCTATAATTCGGTCGAAAAATAAGTCCGCGGTTTCTCGATCGTAGTCAAGGTACCGGAGAGGCACACGGTTCCAATTTAGCTCGGTTAAGGTCATTGTTGAGTACGATCCTTGTAACTGGTTTACTACGATGAAGCAGAACGCCGCCACCAGCCTAAAAAAAACAAAATATTTAATTGTAACGGAAAATACATAATCAAGTACGTCTTCGTTGTAAATATTTTTATTTTTTTAGAAGGAACCCGAATGTTAGTAAATCCTAAATTCGACTTTTTCCACTTCTTGAATTCCACAGATTATGCCTGCTACTTCGTCCTCATGGGTTCTGATTTCTTAATCATTTCAATGTTGTTAACAATTAATGGGTTTTAATTTTTTCCCCGTGCTTCTTTAATTATTTTCTATATTCTAAGATGATGAGATTAGACCTTACAACATCAGCTATCTGCCAGGGAAAGTTTAGTCGAAATCTGTCAATCCATCACTGAGTTACTGTAACACCCGAATTTTCCGCGTTCTCCTTATTTTTCTGTGGAACTCAAAATATTTTCAAATTCAAAGAAGCATATTAGGCCTTGTAACAAAAACTATCTGTTAGTGAAAGTCGTTCGAACCGTTTCGGAGATTAACCAGAAGAAACAAACAGACCGACGGATAGATTAAAATATAACATAATAAAATACTATCATAGGCATTGAGTAAACAGCTGTTATTTTGATGTTAGAGAAACAACACTACAATTTTCGTTGTGTTTATTGATGTGACTGTCTGTATGATTGTTACTTCTTCAAGCTCAAAAGACCAACTCAATAAAAATAGGTATGGAGATAGCTGACACGCTGGATTCTTCTTGTTTTATATCATATGGTTGATGAACAACCTGTTGTCAGAGTTTAAATCGCCTGTAGGCCTCTGATATGACCTTACACCGTTGAAAATACTCTCTGGTGTGCCGGTTTCTTCACGATATTCTACTTTACTGTATTTAGCAACTGAATTCAAAAAGACATTGGTGCGTGCCGTGGTTTGAATTTGCGACCTTAAACTTGGCAGTCCAGCGGTTATACCACCCAGCTATCAGTGCGTGACACATAGGTTACTTTTATCTAACAAAATGTAGCGGGTAACACCGCCGGGCGCAGATAATTGATTGGTAATGATAAATAATAATGAGGTTAGTCGACTTAGTTAAGGGGCTTGGTTAGTTTGATGCAGGCAAGGCAATACTCCTGAGAGAAGCCTATTATCTATTTAATCGAACGCCGTTGGAAGTGATTGCATCAGCCGTAATATGATCATACCTATCCTTGACGAAATCCTGCCTGTCCTTTCTCACATTTTTAACTTCTCCATCTCCAGCGGCTGCTTTCCCACTGTGTGGAAAGAAGCACAAATTACTCCCATTCCTAAAAAACCTAATCCAAACTCCTTCTCTGAATACCGACCTATTTCTATATTACCATTCCTATCCAAAGTCCTCGAACGTTTAACCTATAACCAACTCCATTCCTTTCTATGCAAAAACTCCCTCTTTAATCCCTTACAATCCGGTTTTCGTCCTGGTCACAGCACCGCCACCGCTTTGGTCCATATCACTGATGACATTAGGGCTGCTATGCAGAGTGGGAATCTTACGGTTCTCTCGCTTTTAGATTTTAGCAATGCTTTTAACACCGTGGATCACGATATTCTGCTTGGAATACTCAGCTCTCTTAACATATCTCCAACAGCGATTGACTGGTTTCATAGTTACCTGTTTGGCCACCGCCAGCGTATTCGAATTGATAATAACTATTCTACTTGGCGCAATACGACCGCTGGCGTACCGCAGGGTGGCGTTTTATCCCCATTGCTCTTCGCTGTATTCATAAATACTATATCTACAAACCTGCAGTCGTCTTACCACCTTTATGCAGATGATCTCCAAATTTATTCTCATGCACCACCGGAAGAATTGTCAGGCGCTATTAATAAAGACCTAGTGAAAATAGCCAAATGGAGTAAAGCACATGGATTGCAAGTCAATCCGGCTAAGACCCCGGTCATTGTTGTCGGTAGCTCAAGAATGCGGTGTAGAGTTAACTGGTCTCAGCTTCCTCAGGTCACATTTGATGCCATCAATGTCCCTTTAAGTGACAAGGTGAAAAGCTTGGGTATATTCATCGACAAAACTCTCTCCTGGGAAACCCAGCTACAAGAAGTAAGTCGCAAGATGTATGCATCCGCCGGGGCCTTAAGGCGATTGCGTAATTTTCGTCCTGCTGCCGCAAAAACTGTGCTAGCACAATCTCTTCTTTTGCCTATCCTTGACTATGCCGACGCCAGCTATCTTGATATTACTGAGGACCAACTCGACAAACTTGAGCGCCTTCAAAACTTTTGTATTAGGTTCATATTTGGCTTACGCAAATATGAATGTGAGTCATGTAGGAAAGTGAATCGTTCTTTGAGATAGATGGGTGTAGTAGGGTTGTATAGGATATTGTACAGAAGGGAGAGAATGTGTGTATTCCGGCGAAGGCGAATTGGAAGCCACTTGAGCTTGGTACGAAATTCTGAAATATGGTCATATTTGCGTAAGCCAAATATGAACCTAATACAAAAGTTTTGAAGGCGCTCAAGTTTGTCGAGTTGGTATATATATAATTATATATTTATATAATTATGTATAATGATTTTTATATTATATTAGGAACTTTTTAGTGTCTTATGTTGTTTAAATTAAGTTATTGAATCTACATCAGCTACACCGCAAACTGCCCTTGCCTTTTGTATGCATTCAACTCTGTCCATCCTAAGGTTATCTGTAAGAGATCGCCTAGTGCGATAAGACCGCCCATTGTACATTATCCTTATACTGTACTTATGTTTATTTTTGGTGTACAATAAAGAGAAATCTATTTATCTACTCCTTGACACGGAGCCTATAGTGAGAAGGTTCTTCTGAAGCACTAACAAAAGGTAGTTAGGCCGCTATTCCCGATGATAAAGCGAAGTTCCAAATATGATGTAGACATCCCTACAAATACTATCTTGATTTTAAGATTTACTATTATCGTCTCATTAAATCTCCCCCCTTTTTTCACCCCCTTAGGGATTCTTTTATTAAAAAAAAATAACTTTTGGATTGATGTTTATTTATTTCCTACAATAAACCTATATATCTAATTTCAAGATTTGAACCTTCATAATACTATTCATTTCCTATTTCACCCCAGGTTAACGGTTGAACTCTCCAATTCCGACTATACACGTTTCTTATGTTTTTAATTAGTCCGCTAAATACTTGGTATTCAGCTTTTGTAGCTCTAGCTTCAAAACCGGCAAATTTTCATACAAACTTTCATATCCTATTTAAAGCCCATAGAATAGAGGCATGAATCGAGTAAAAACTTTTTAACAAAAAATTGAACCGCCGAAAAAACTGAGTAGTAAAGAATAATAAACCTTTTTCATTTAACCTTTATAACGAAGTTCTTTAACTAATGTAAGTATACCTAACTAGCAAATTAATTATGTTAAATTTAGCTCTTTTTCTTCTTTGCCCCGACTCAAAATTACTCATTAGGCACGTTACCAATTCAAATCGATAGTTATAGTTATGAATATCATGATTTTTAAATGTTCATATTTATATAAGTTACCTGTATAATTTTGCTGTTACGACTATCGTATAAAATACACTTTTCGTCACACGTCACTATTTTGTCCACAATCCCTTCATTTCTGTACCGTTCTTACAAGGAAATCAGGAGGCTCCAATTTTCATGTTATTAATCTTTCGATTTGCTGCAAATGGGTCAATATTATAAGTATGCTAACATCAATATATTATTCCTTGGTAGTTCGATACGGATCGGCTTCCACCATCACCCTCAATTCATTATTATTTACCTTAGTGGCTGGTCTTCCTCGTGATTCATTCGAATCGAAGTTTCCGTAGTAAATTTTAAAATTATTTAGGGTTCCGCGGAAAATTAAAAAAACGAGCGAAATTCGCGGATTACAGCTGCACAGGAAATAGCTGATGATAACAAGTCACTTTGGCTACTTTTAATTTTGAAAATATTTTGGGTTCCGTGGGGAAAAGAATTAAAGTTCATAAAATTGTTAACAAAATCAGATAGTAAATAACTAGGTAGCTACGTACAGGTGTTTTGAATGAAATCCGCGGGAACGACACGGACGGGCATAACATAGTCGTTCCATAAAAGTGAAATAAAGGTAACAAAGGTTATTTACATTTGATTTAGTGCGCTATAATTTATTGAGGTGTAAAAATATAATTGTGCATAAATTAAAAATATAAACTTAACAAATAGATCGATACCTCCCACGTAAGTTGTTGTATGCCACAAAAATGCTATTTTGCTTTTTTGCTGAAAAATATACTAATATGGATCATTATATCCATTCAAAGTAAAAAAACAACAAAAACACAATTTTTAAAGGATTTGTCAGACGCATAATGTTGTAATTTTCAAACGCGAACGGAGTACACCAATGTATATGCCCGATACATTTGTGTACGCGGGGCGCGGGGTGCAACCTAAACTATTGTATAGATTACTTACAACAATATACGCCGGTGAGCGTTCATCAAAAATGTTGTATGTAATACATACTATATTTTACGTTTCCGTTGAAGTTAAACATTTTTTTGTATCTAATATATACATCGTTTTACTTCGGAATCGTTCATTAAAATGTAGTTGTATAGTGAATTGCTATATTTTACGTTGGATTAACTTTTTTTTTTACTTAAAATTTACATTGTAAGTCAAGTCATCAGTTCAAAAGTCGATCTTTAAATGGTAAGTACGACTGCCTCAATAGCCAGATGCATACCTAGTGCATTGTATTAGCACGCCGAGGTCTCAGGTTCGATTGCCTAATTTTTTTCAGTGTCTCCATTACCAATAAGCTTTAATGAGTCGGATATTAATGAGCTACCAAACATAATTGATACAGATATCTTTGATAATAACCCAGAAGTTGCTTCAGATTCTGATAATGCAAATCTCGAAACACCGCACCCTTCACCTTCTTGTGGTACCAACCACTTGGACTACGACTGTGATAATGATTTCTGCCCTTATTATATACAAAAGGAAAACTTATCAACTTTTGATATTTTGCCCGTACCCTCCCAGGTTATCTGTCTAGCTGCTCAACGTATAAACAATATAATATTTAAACAATTATAGTCCGCTGTCAGATATTTCGAATAATAGTCGTAGCACAAGCGATCGCCGTCGTCAACCAAGGAAAGATAAAGGTAATTTAAGAAAATGTCATTTTAATGAATGGATAGACATTAAGAGAAAGAATTTACGTAATACGGGAGGCTGTCTTTCTCATTTTATACATAAAATGCATGAACAAGGTGCAAAAGAATGTAGATTCTGGTCTGACAATTGTGCCGGTCAGAATCGCAATCGTATCGTGTTTGCCTTTTATGTTTATATTGCTCATAAGCTTAATATTACTATCAAACATACATTTCTTGAAAAAGGTCACACCCAGGCAGAAGGTGATAACGTACATGCTCTAATAGAACGATCGTCCAAAAATAAACTTATTTATACACCCTTTGGATGGTTTACCTTGGTTAGATGGGCGAAACGGGAGGGCAAACCATATAACGTCATAGAAATGAAGCATACAGATTTTTTAAACTACAAAACACTTTTGTTTGGACGTAATTGGTCTAAGAATGTAAATGGAAACGTAGTTAGATGGAATAGAATAAAAGAAGTAAGTGTATGTGCAGAAGATCCTTTTAAAATTATGTATCGGTACGATTTGGCAGACAGTAATGCTATGACAATTGCTCTTAATACCAATACCCGTAGACACCAAAAGAATAGTATGGCTGAGCTATGCCCCTTGTATTCCAACCGTCTTCCCATAACTAAGGCAAAATATGATGACTTAATGAACCTGTGTCATACTCAAATTATTCCAGCTACGTATCACGACTTTTTCAGGCATTTATCTTTCGTTGCTGGCGTTAATAATGACGCTGAATTTTCTGATTCAGAATAGACATTAGTCTTTTCCAAATATTCCATTTATTTTTCTTTTTTCTATATTACTTTTGATTACGCATCTCGGGTTTTAATATTGTTTTCATAAAATTAATATTTATATGTTTTATATTGTTTTAAGGCTCCCATAAAAGCAAATTTTAGGTTTGTTAGGGTGACAATTAACACAATTGTTTTTATTTTAAAATTTCTTTACCATTATTATAAACAAATAAGTACATGCCAAAAATTATAAATGGTTACCAAATTACTATTTTGATTTCATGGTGATCTCATATAAATGATTAAGTAAGTTCATATTTTTATTTTTTATAGCGATGTTGATTTTTGTAATTCTATTTGATTAGATCTTATGCAGAGTTTATAACGTTTTAAATTATACATTTGAATTCTGTGACTAATATAAATATTATTACCACATACAACAGAGTAAGAGTTATGTTTTTCAACGTATACAGTTGTAACAATCATATACCACAAGTGATGCTATCTGGGCGCCGTGGTATAATGTTGTTAGTATCAGATGCAACAACTGGCATAGCTTCTACTCCGGAGTAAAATGTTGTATGAACAATATCTCCACAAATAGACATATTACTTAAAATATCTTTTAACGTAGTTAAGAAGACTATTATATTACATTTAAATACGAAATTTTAAAAAGATGCGACTATAAATACAGATTTTGGTTCAATTTGAATCTTTGAAACGCTCTACTGTAAATTTGCAGTTTTGGAGATACAACAACTTACGTGGGAGGTATCGAGATATCTATTTAAATTGAAGAGAAGAGAACAGGTAGGTCACAATTAAAATATATGAATAGGTGCAATTTATTATAGTGAAAAAAATTAAAACTTCGTGCATAAGGATTACGGAACTTTCCAAAACATAATTAAGAAACACAGTTTTTCACACAACACAGACTTTTAAACTTAAATATTTTTGTAAAAAAATCAAATGCCCGACGCAAAATATTGTAAAATATACATATTTACTACCAATATAGCTAGCACACATGACAACATTTAGTACATACTTGTTTTTGAAAATGTAAAAAAAAGTACCTTAAAATGATGCTATTGTATTTAGCCATTGATTTCGCTCGCAGATTTTATCTAAGTATGTCGCGTCGTCTCAAATTCACTCGTTTATATAGAAGAATCACTGCGAATAAAGCCGGTTCTCCGATGCGAGCTACGCGAGGGTATACTATTAAAGATTAAAATTAACGACCGTTCATTAGGATACGGACTACGGACGGTGATGAAAACGGCCATTGGGTGGTAGGTAAACTAAAATACGGGTACTTGCTTCAGGCATGGTCATTGGTTGGTAAAACACGGATACTTTAGGCGGATACATACATGTTAGTGATGTTGGTTAAGTTAGCGCTGTACTATACTTAGAAGTGCCTCACCTGTAGACCTGAGAGCCATGTAATTCTTTGTACAGACAAACGCACCTATTTGTCATGAAACGTAAAATGATTATGAAAGATTTTTCCGTCTACATTTGTGTTATGTATCATGCAATGTAACACGCTCTGTAACAAATTCTTATAGTCTGGACGCCTTGCGGGCACGTACTATTTCATATGCACGCGGAGCGATCCAGATTTGGCGGTTCCTCGAACGAACACAACGGTGCGCGCTGTGTGCTCAGAGGGGTTGGAGGGGATGTATTGCGACGCGCGCGCGCACACGCCTAGTGCGCGCGCACGCCGGTAACAGACGTGAGTAGGCACATGACCGGTTCGTGCACGCGCATCCACACTGATAAAATGCTCCTATTGCGTTTACATTGCATGTTACTTTTTGTAAATCTGTACGCAGCTTATGCCGTCGAAGTAGGCCCATTTGTTCGTGTGAGCAAAAATCATCCGCGCCAAAACTTTGACGGGAGATAAAAGTACCTAATTATTTTCTATTGATTTTTTTCTGATTATGATTTCTGTCAACTTTTTACATTGCTTGTATTAGCTTAAAATAGGTAGATACACTGCTCATTCCATTTTATTGTTGTTTAGTTTTTATTTCAATAATAAAATAAAAATGTATCATAGTCCGGTCAGACACTATTTAGATCAATAAACATCGCGACAGTAATTATAGCAGGTGTTATATTATAGCTTTACGCTGCAGTGTAGCAGCGGATTGATACGGCTATTGAAGATGCACATTCCGAAAAGTATCTTATTTACAAACGAAAAATTGCAGCATCTGTTTCAAAAGCATATCATCATAATCAATCATTCAAAGATTCTGTAATATTTAAGAAACGATTGGCTGATATCAATCACAAACAACATAGACTCAAAAAACTTACTTGCTACCTATTGACCGTCATTACAATATATTGTTTATAAATAATTTTCCAACACATCTACCATTACTCAGAGGTACTCAAATATTAGTACTACATACATGTGACTGCCTCGTTGGTCTAGTGGCTGCTAAACGCGGCTGCTGAGCACGAGGTCCTGGGTTCGAATTCCGGGTCGGGCAGTGTTACTGAGTTTTGCAATTAATTCTCAGTAGTAGCAAGAAGTCTCGATTTGTGCCCGGTTTATGGCAATAGACTCGCCCCTATTACATTGGGACCAAAAAATACAACTGGTGAAATAATATGGGTGTACTATAATGTGCACCTCTGCCTACCCCTTCGCGTATATAAGTGTGATGATATGTGTATGTTTATCTTATCCTTTTTTTAACATGGGAAGACCTCATAGAGACCCGCCCGCTCCCATCCTATTTCAACCTACTAATCCTACTTATATTATTAACGCGGAACTTTGTGAAGATGATTGGGTCATGAGGATACAGTCGCGGAGGAAGTGGCTATGTCGCGACTCATTGGCTCTTCACCACCCATCCAAAACCGCTGATGATTGAAGTTTGTTTGGTAATGACGTGTATTTTATACTCTCGATTTAAAAACAAACTATTGGACAGCAGGAGACTGGGGACACATACGTCATACACGTTTACTCCCAAGAGGAGAACGCAGACACCAGAGCTAATTCTTTAGAAAGGAACGGTCCATTTTATCTACCAAAAGGACATTGACAAGGGAAAGCAAGCTAGTCCAGTCTCGTGTGGACTGGAAGTAGGCGTCAGATTAAACAGTCTGTCACATTTCGTGTTATCACCGTTACAGTAATTATTATGTACTTTTACTTTTAATATTTATCTGCACTGCTTTTTATAATGCCCTCTAGAAATCTAAGGCCCGCGAAATTACAAACAAATTACTCTTTAATTAATATTGAGCATATAATTAATTGACTGTGGTTATCATCGCGGCCTGCCATCATGATATTTTCATGTCGACGATAAAAGTAATTGCTTCATAATTGAGCCTATTAATTAAAGGATTTATAAGTGGTTAGTTGCCAATAAAACGAATTGGCAGAAAATATCGCGCTTATATAGCTTATAGACCTCTGAAAAAATAATATCGGCTCGCTACCACACAACTAATAAAAGGATTTCAACTCAAAACCAATTTGGATTATTTATTACAGTTTTCGCGCGTCACGAGTGCGTTTCAATTTATTTGTATGGGCCTGATATTTGTACCTATATTTTAAAGTTTGATAAATGTGAGTGAGTGATACATCGAGTCAATTGTAGATCAAGTTAAATTCTAAACAAAATAAAACGAATATGCTATTCGACTTTAATTACGAACCAACTTCTAAATCCGCGGTGGGATTCGACAATAGTGCGATAGGAAGGTTATGTGCGAGATGACGTTTGAGATGATGATAGTGTTTCAGAAGAGCATAGCAGGCTTGCTCGAATTGGTCTAAAGTTGTCAGTATGTGCCACTAATAATTTCATTGCGAAGTGATAAGTAGCTAGACCTATTCATAAACTAGGGTGACACCTGTATTAAAGCTGATCCAAAAAGGTTCCATTTAATTAAAATAGGTAGTAGTGGCCTAGTTGTTAAATACCGGATTTGTATGCACATGGTAGCAGGTTCAAACCCAGACAAGTATCAATGTTATAAATACTTTCTTAGTTCTTCTAAAACCACTGACTAACGGTAACGGAAAACATCGTGAGGAAACCTGGATTTAATTATCTAAAATCGCCAACCCGCAGTGAGCTAGCGTGGTGATCAATGCTCAATCCTTCTCGAAAAGAAACCTTTGCCCTGCAGTGGGACAGTGATAGGCTGTTATTATTATTGAAGTAAAATGATGACGTTTTACTTTACGCAATATAGACTGGTTTGCAAAACTTTAAAAAAATGTTACAGTATCGTTTCACGTGTGTGTATTTTAGCTAATGGATATTTATTTATTTAACAATAAGCACACCAACTGCATAATCACACAAAGCCTTATATACTATTATAATAATTAACAATGGATATCATAAAAGTAATTACACAAATCACAGGTCTGCATGGCATCAAAATAATTTCCCTTTTATGGAGACTGCATATACCGTGCGAATGTAATATTAACAATATTTTACTGACAAAATGACAAAGTAACGGCTAATTGTAACATATTATATTTTATTTTAAGTTACTTAATTTTTTACAATAAAAAGAAAAATAAGTGGCGTTATGTACATTATTGAGATTAAAATTCCTCTACAACTGAACTATTCAAGTTATCTATCAAGAAGTGCCTGTATGATGCAAATGACATGGAAAAAAGGTCAATGAAATTGTTTGACGTAATGGATATCTCGTTATATAGCCTTACCATACGTGTTAGGGGACTATTGAATGTGGTATTAAGAGTAGAAGTGGGTACATCATATGTAATGTTTCCCTACGACCCGAATGAAACGAGTTTTACATTTAGAAAAATAATGACTATGTTAAATGTGGGGTACATTATTAATGTAGATATTGAGCGTAGGTAGTAGGTACACATAAATATACGAGGGACCCGCAGTTTTATGGCTCTAGTCCTTACCGGCTTTGCTTGACACGGAGATCACGACCATTAATCTTTTAATTTTTTGTTTTATTTTATTTCGTGATAATCCCTACTAATATTATAAAGCAAGGTGGACTGATGATGTTGTTGCTGTACAGGGAAAGACCTGAATGCAAAGGCCCAAAACAGGAATCAGTGGCGTTTAGGGGAGGAGGTTTATGCCCAGCAGTGGGCCATTTAGAAGCTGGTGATGATGATGATGAATATTATAAACGGGAAAGTTTGTAAGTATGGATGGATGTATGTTACTCGTTCACGTAAAAACTAAAGAATGGATTTTAATGAAATTTCATAAGGAGGTAGCTGACACCCTGGATATGGGCATAGGCTACTTTTTATCCCGAAAATATGTAGCGGGTAACACCGTGAAGCGCGCATAATGTTTAACGACTGAATCACAGAAATACATACATATTGTTATACGAGTATGTATGTATTTTTTATCAAGTATTTAAGTTTTGTTATGGATAGCATGGTCGTTTGCTTTACTAAGATATCCAGCCAAATCTGAAACTACTAATACATAAAGTAGGTGAAAATAAAAATAAGTCAGCCGCCGAAATTATATGAATACATAATATGACTACAATCATTGTCCGAGATACTGAAACATTACACTAAGGCTACATTGAGTAGAATAATATACCTACCTACTACTCAAACAAAGAAATTACAACATTTTTCACAATTACTTTATACATTTTTCAGTAAAAGTTTTAATGTAGTCTACCACGTGCAAAGCCAACAGCTGTTGGAATATAAATGTAACAAGAAATAAAATATACACTCAAATATATAAAGAGCTTATAAAGGTTAAGATACCTCGACAGTCCAAAATTAACAACCGCCATTTTGGATGTGGCCTTAAGCGGTTTTTAACGCGGTATAAGTACCCTTTTGGTTTTAATGGTCGAATTTGTATCTTACAACGTGAGTACAACTAAGTTAAGATTTTTTGTTTATATGGTGTACAATAAAGCAGACTCTATCTATCAATCTAACTACAACTTCTAACATCAAAAAAGTTTAGGTTAAACAGAAACACTTCATCATCATGCCCGTTGCAGTTCACAGCTGGACATAGGCTTATTCCAAGGTACGCCACAGAGCCCGGTCTGCGGCTAAGGTACGACGGCGGGACGACTTGCATAAGAGGGCCAGCAGCGACTGATGCATAAAGCAGAAACGCTTTTTACACTCAAATATCTTAGAAACGTGTCTCACAATTCTAGAGGATTAACTATTGCTGTGTATCAAGCAACATTATCATCAAACTCAACACTGCTCGCTGCTACCCGCATGGCTATCCGCCTAATGGCTAAAAACTTGTAGCAGAAACCAATGAGATCGTAACATGAATAAGACTAGACTTTACATAAACACATAACGTCACGCCTGTATTCCCCGAAGGGGTAGGCAGAGGTGCACATATAGTACACCTACATTCCGCCAGTTATGTTCTTAGGTCCCAATGTAATAGGGGGCGAGCCTATTGCCATCAACCGGGCACAAATCCAGACTCCGTGCTGCTACTGAGAATTACCTAATGGAAAAACCCAATAACACTTTGCCCGACCCGGGATTCGAACCCAGGACCTCGTGCTCAGCACTCGTGCTTAGCGACCACTAGACCAACGAGGCAGTCTGACTAGACTTTACTAATTACTTATTACAAGAACAGGGATCGACAAGTCGCTAAACCCTAGTCGAATATAAATAATAAAAGACCTGAATGAACAAATAAAAACCCTTAAGATAGAATTATCCAGTGCTCATCAAGAAATTGAAAATTTAAACATGGAAAATTTTAGGCTAAAATCGGATTTACAAAACATGACATGTTTTTATTAGTAACACCTTCAAAAAAATATATTCAACCCCTACCAGAAAAAACATGTCACCTACACAGAAAATTAAAATGCCTAACCAAAATAAAAAACATAGCTGTGAACGTATCAACGATACATTGAGTAAATCACAATTGACCAATGTAACAAATCTTTCGTCTTCTTATTATAATAGAAATACACAAACACTTAGCAAAATGTATTTTGATATTCGTTAAGTAGGTACTGTCTACGCGTTATAAATTATAAAATGTTCACCATCTCTCACTACTTAGAAGTTAACGACCTTCTGATTATGTTAACTTTAATAAAAGCTTTCTCATGTTAAATACAATTTGACTAATTATAATTATTAATTAAATAGTTAAGCTGAAAAAAGGTCTTTATGTAATAATTAATTTTCAAACCTCAATTAAGTCTCTTAATTTAATGCTACACGCAAAAAGTTTTTGGCTAGACTTTAATTCTGAACTTAGATTTTTTATAGTTTGTATAAATAAATAAATGTGCCGAACCAAATAATTTAATATACATAATTCCTTACTTTAAGCGACTTCGCATCGTTGGGTTGATTATAATAATAATAATATAACATAAAGCCGCTCTGAATTGTTGTGTAGATTAAAGATCCCTCAACACATAGAATCATAGAACATAACATTAGTTAAAACATAACACTAGGGGAAAAAACATAACCTTCCTTCTGGCGCAGTCGGGTAAAAAGTAGGCGAAATTATCTCCATCTGTAAACACCATTATTTCAAGCCAATAAACAATTCTTTATAGTTTTGGAAAATGCTTATTTGAATCAACATGACAAAGATAACTCAATAAAAAAAGACAAAAGTGCCAGTTGAATTCATTTTACAAAAACGTCTGAGGTACCTACATCCGTATTTTATCGGTCGAGCATATCTATCGTCGCATCGAAACCAGATTTTATCGCGCAATCTATCGTTCGTATTCCTCTAGCGTCAATTCTATTTTCGAACACAATAACGTCCACACGCTAAAACACGAAAAAACAAAAACGTGCTATGGAGACAATTTTTCGTGGCGTAAAGTGGTAGAGTAGGTGTTGGTGTATGACGGCGATTAGAGGCGGAAGGTGAGGAAATGAACGATATCTCATTGCGATGATAGACGACGGGCGGCGGAAACTGCCGACGATCGACTTACGAGTTGCGTACGAGCTCAATAATTAATGAGCCTCTTTAGTTTTAGTGGTGGGCGCATTAATATCGATATTATGCACGAATTTGTTACATCACACTATCACATCACATCACACTAATATGATAAGATTGTAAGTGTGTTTGTATGTTTGTTACCTCTTCACGCCCAAACGACTAGACCGATTTTGATGAAATTTCATATGGAGGTAGGCTACTTTTTATCCCAAAAAAATGTAGCGAGTAACAGCGCGGAGCGCACCTAGATTTTTATAAATTTAAGTAAACTCATTTTTAATCATCAATATGATTGTAAAATGTTATCCTAAAAAGGTGCCAAATACAGAATTTGTAATTAATGGTTACACAACTCAAATGCATGACATATTACAAATGGCACACGTCCAAGTAAACTGAATTGAAAATGTGACATTAAAAACTCGTTACATGCAACATTGACGTACATTAACCGACATTTACCTCGTGAAGTTACTATTTGCATAGTACCTGTTGTGTGGCGAATATAGTGTAATTTACTTTTAAAGTATGAGGACAATTTACCACTTTACAATACTTAAGACTTACAACTGACTCTTTTAAAACATTTTATATTACAGGGGCAGTTCTTACGTAAATAGTTTGTCAAATATGTCCTTTGTTGAAAAGAATAAGACGCCTTTCCCCTTATTCACAAAAATATTTAATTTTAAACCAAGGATTAAATTATACCGGTCACTGTCGTTTGCATATCAAGGACTAGATATGTGAAAGTTACTACGGGGTTTAGTTAATGCCGGTATGATCCTTGTTTATGAATAAGTAGGTATGGGTACATATTGTTGTACCGAAAATAATGCTCGAACTATTGACACTATCGATATTCGCTATGAACATCACTAGTTATCGAATATTATTATACATATATTATATACTCGGTGTGCATAAAGAATATTAATTTTATGTTCGTACATAAATCGCTTTATTTTGTTTAATTATAGGCGCTTCAACGTTCTTACGATCTCAGATTTCTTAAAATTACATAAATACCTAGATAGCATAGCACTAGATACTTCAAAATACTGACTGACGTATAAAATAAATTTTAATTCATTCAATCAATTTCCCATGCGCATCAAACGTTACAGTTATGTACGCCACTGACTGTTACTAAGAATGTTCAATTGAAAAACTTAAATAAGCTTAAGTATATTGTGAAATATTATATGAAGTTAAAAGTTGTTATTACAGTTTGTAACCTGGCAATCAGATCTGATCTATAGCTCATTTTTGAACCGTACTAAAAAGGCAATTAAATTAAAAATGTAATGAGGATAAACACAAAAGGCGCCAAGCAAAAAATGTGACGTCACATTTTTGCTCCCGCTCCTTTTCCATAAGCACAGGGCGTCACCTGAACGTCGTGCACAGAACTGGGTCACCACAATTATGCCTCAGACGCAGCTTGACACGGTTTAATTTATCTAACAAATTAATTCACTTTAACTTGCAAACGTTTGATTAATATTTTAATGTACACTGTATACCGACTCTTACACAGCCATGAAACTCTTAACGGGGTATCTGAAGACATTATTTATGTATTCGGATTTGCATTTCATAATATAAATGTCAGTTTTATGATTTAGATTGCGAAAGGATTTGTTTCGGGTCAGCCGTACTTCGGTAAGTGCTTTGTAAAGGTTATGAACGATTAGATGACCTATCCAATAAATATTTTATAGATTTAGCGCAGTATTAAGATGTATATGTACCAAGGTATAAGCATTTATATTAATTTTATCGAGATATTTTAGTGTGGATAGTTATAATTCAAATGAACATGACTCTACAGAACCTAAAAATATCATCTACAGATCAGCAGTAATAGCCGAGTGGTATGACCGTTGGACTAAGGGTTCTGGGTTCGATTCCCGCACGGACAAAAAATGAGCGATCTGCAGATGTTTGTCCCGAGTCTGGATATATATATTTGTGATTATTCAAATTTGTGGAACATACCCACGATACAGGAGAAATTCCTAGTAAGGAACGACGTTTTTTTTTAAAACAATAAATATGATGGCCATAGAATAACATGACAAAAGCCTTATACGTACTTTCAAGGATTTGAACCTGCAACTTCAAGCATACGAATCCATTCCATAAACCACTGGGCCACAACGATATTAACGTAGAATTGTGTCTGTAAAATGTTTAACGATAGTAGAGATGTCACGTTACGGCTATCATTAATTAAAATGAACGGCCTGGGACCTAAATCGGCTTAATTGGATGTTGTGTTGGTGACACGACTAATTGATCTTTTGGTTGCGGGCTCGGCATAAACCGCTATCACTTTTGAAGGCCCAGATTCGGTACCTAGATCAAGTTATAGATATATTTCTGTAAGAAACATAAATTAAAAGAAAAGCCATACATACATACATTTTAGCAAAGCCAATTTTGTGTGTATCGATATCTTTAAATGCCGTGTGTTATTTGACATTATTGTTAGGTTCGCCTGTGTATCCCTAATTTACAGACATTTTGACAGACAGTTTCTATTTTTTTCATTTATTTAAAATTTCAATAAATAATTTATTTATTTAATACTTCAGTACAGTTGTGTACAAGGCGGACTTAATGCCTTAGGCATTTTCTACCAGTCTAACCTTCAGGTAGTGCAGAGATAGAAACGGTAGATGCACATATACATAAATTATAATACTCCAAAACATATAATATCTACATATTATATAGAAATCAATCGTACAAACAAACAACTTCTCACCCTAAACGCATACACATTCGCTCCGTTGGAGATAATAAATAGCAAGTTAGCAACTAAAACACTGTTTCTAACCAATACTAATATGAGTGTATGTCGTGTACAAAATACAAAACCAATCCTTATCTTTCTATTCCATATCATTATCATAATACTCGTTCACAAATGTATAAGACAATAAGTTTGAATTTAAATAATGTTGTTAGCCTTAAGTTATTGTAACTATAACAAGAGAAATGTTAATCTAATCAAGGCATAATCCTAGTTGATATTATTATCTGAACTCTACCATACATTACAGTTTTATAGTTTGCCGATATAGTCTCTTTATTTCACACTAATGGTTACGTATCTTCGCCTTCAACAATCAGCCCCCTTACCATAAACACTTAAAGCAGGGCAATTTACGTATATAATGCCGCATTACAATGCAGTTAGCGACGTTTCATTCCACATCGTAAACTGGCTTTTTTTAGGTTCTTGGTTAGGATGCTATCTATCATAATCATCAGTCTATCTTAGTCCACTGCAATAATTAAACAAATAATAGCTCCGGTCCCGCTCCAAAAGTCTAATTCCGTACTTGATTCAGAATTACGTTCTCATTTGCGCAGTGTCTAGAGAGTCTTCTAATGCGTCTGAACAGAAGGAAATCATAAAAACAAGTTACCAATCTTTATTAAACGCGGCCCGGGGGACTAGCTACAGACCGCGGCGAACATTAACGCTCTAAAAGCATATTTCTCTTCTTTACCCGTCCTCTCTCCGTTTTATTCGTTCAATGTACAGTTATACGAGGTATAAAAGTTCCGTAACGTAAAATATTACTAACATTACCCACTGAAGTTACATTTACAAATGGATGAGTGATATCACCTGCCTTATGACGTCATTTTATAGCAGTTATACATTTATGTTTAAATGATTTACATACGGCCCGTGTTTTTTCTTTACATGAGTTATATGGTTACTGTTTATATTGTGGGTGACACACTTTGTTTACATTTTTATTGTCGGTAGAATTTGTAATGCCCTTATTCTTTGGAACTCTTTACGTGATCATGGTGGCAATATCAGTTCACAATAATCTCTATAAAGTTACGTATATATTTAGAATTAGACTGCCTCGTTGGTCTAGTGGTTGCTAAGCGCGACTGCTGAGCACGAGGTCATGGGTTCGAATGGGTTGGGCAAAGGTTTACTGGGTTTTTCCATTACGTAATTCTCAGTGGCAGCACGGAGTCTGGATTTGTGCCCGGTAGTTGGCAATAGGCTCGCCTCCTATTACATTGGGACCTAAAAACATAACTGGCGAGATGTGAGTGTACTATATGTGCACCTCTGCCTATGCCTTCGGGGAATACAGGCGTGATGTTATGTTAAAAACGTATGTTAATGTGTATATTTACAATATGTATTATATAAGTCTGCTTAAGTGATTGGATTAATTTGAGTACCAAGATGATGTTAAGACAAAATCCCTGAAGATATATGCATCGATAGTCCTCCATACTTTTTGTCGCAAACGATTGGGGAGACTTGAAGGGATAAGTGGATGTAGCGCATATAGTGAAGCACGTATATAGAACAGTTACAGTAAACCAATCCAGTTACTTGCGTCATTAGTCACGTACAAACCCTACACAGAGAACTACGTTATTAACAAACTTAGTGCACTTACCTTAATATATTGCAATGTTTGTATCGTATGGCAATATTCTAGCAATATTGCCATATGCAACTTCAGAAATGCAACTTTTTTGCATCTGTTTTTAATTTTTTTAGTACACAGATTGTATATCGTGAGCGGAAAATTAATTGAAAAGACTGCTGTTAGTCTAACACACTAAATTTAGGCCCTAACAAATCAATTATGGGATTTTTTTTTTGCAAAACCAGGTAACGACCTTAACTTGATGGTAGGTTGGGAAGGTTGGGATGGACTTTAATATAGTATATAACATTCACTTGAACTAACATTAAAATCTTTTAATGCATGGGAAGACGTTGGCGAACATACTTGGACCAGATCGAAGATGTGCTGGAAAAGGGTCAAGTGAGGAATATCCTTAACCGACGAGCGTGTATGAGGAATGTGATGTGAGTGAATGAAGCGAAAGAAGTATGTGAGAAAAGCAAACGGAAATCCGTGGTCTCTGCCTACCCCTTCGGATAATAGGTGTGACTTTACGTTTGTAATAAGACTATTAAAAAGTTACTAATATTTAACCGCCTTGTGTACAGCGCTGACTAAACTGAGTATCACCGCTGCAGCAGCGCTGTACGCAAGGCGAGACCTAAGAGAATAGCATAGCTGGAGTCAGAGCTTAAACCGCATCTGTAGGCCGCTGACACGGGTTTACACACCGTTGCAAAATCTCTCAGGTGTGCCGTGTTCCTCAAGATGTTTTCTTTCACCGTTTTTAGCAACTGATAATTATAAAATAATTATCAGTTGCTAAAAACAAGTTATAAGCTACAAGAGTGGATATACATCAACTCATACTTATTTATGTTTGATTACTTGTGAACGTCAGGGTCAGGAGCAATAATACACGTATTGTTGGTATAAGTAACTTTAATATAGTATTTATATTAGATAACACACTTGTTATTTACCAAGCTTACATTACTATACTATTACGGTTTAGAATGTCCTCATTTCCCGTAGCATCATATTATATTTCTACTAGCTGACCCGGAGTTTGAAAAATAGATGTTGGCCGATTCTCAGACCTACTCAATATGCTCACAAAATTTCATGAGAATCGGTCAAGCCGTTTCGGAGGAGTACGGGAACGAAAACTGTGACACGAGAATTTTATATATGATCCCATTGATTTTCCGAGTTATATAGTAAAGTATCCTATTTTGTCTAATAAAATTAAGTCTGCAAACAGACCTGCCAACATAATTATGTGCAACCAAAATGATTTTATGAGAGCTGTAAGACTAGAATTTCTGTTACATTTGAGAAAACATTTTAATGTTTCGTCGTGTATTCGTTAAACCAATTTATCTCTTCACAAGAAGTTCATAGTAACGTTAATATTAAATAAAAACTATAAAACTAACGTACACATTTACATTATAATTCGAAAATTAGAAGATTGTTAAAATTGAGTTCCAAGACTTTATATTTGTATTTATTTTTTCAACCATTTTAAATCTACCATTACAGGGATTCCCCAATTGTATTGACAAAGTTTGTCGGCGTATTTAATATGTTTATTCGTGTCAAATAACATCTTTCTAGTACCTACTAAGCGTGTCTAAGCAAACCCGCGGTCAAACAAATAAACGGAGGGATAAGGCAAAACTGGAGGTATTCCTCGTTAATGACGAAATCCTAAAAATATTACTTTAAAATCTATAAACATTTCAAGTTCAAGTTAAAATCTATAAAGATACAAACGGCCAAAAACGTATCAGGTAAAACTATCAAATGACAACACCGACAGAGAGAGATTTAATTTTTAAACCTACGCTATGTGCGCATTCACAGGATAAGGCAAAGTGCGATTTATTTAATTATTTTACTTACACTTCCAAGTCAGTATACATATAAGTTACAGGTTAAGATACTATTTCTTTTATTTCGATGGAAAACCAACTGTTACAAAAGTGGATAAGGTGTGTATAATTTATGCACCATAAAGCCACACAGGTTTTCACTAGTAGCAATACTTAGGGAAACAAATATCAACATAGCACTACAGTGAAATTTAACATAAGTTCTGAGTTTAAGTTTCCTTGCTGTGTCACTTCTAGTATTAAATGGGGCAAAAGAGAAATCTCTGCTTAGTTTGTTGCTCACACAATGTATGAGTGTTGTCTATAATCTGAGGAGGCACTAGCAATAGAAATAGAGGGAAGTGCTGGGTGTAGCAATACTATCTACGTAGTGTTGGGCTATATCTAGGCATATCGGCTCAGTATTAAAATTTAAATCAGCTGATAGCTGCTGCTATGATCTTTTAATGACTTATCGATGTATAACTTTGATGTCTCTCTTTTATGCTACCAAGTCATCATCTGTACAAGTTTTCATAATAAGCTCGTTATAAGGCCTTACATCAGTGAACACCAAAATTCCGTCTTTATTCCCAACATTTGCAAAGCAGCCAACTCCAACGATTTTATTATTAGATATTAACATGGCGCCAGAAGTAAGAGATTTCAAGTTTGCAACATTCAATAAGCATATAAAATGTCCCCAATGTTTGGGTATCCATGCATTGCAGTCCACAATGATCTTTTCTTCTGCATGATACTCAAATGAATACAGAGTGTATAGTCTTTTCAGTGTACCTCGATTTTCCATTTTAGCGATAGCAAATTTTACACTACCTGTAATACGGTGCTTGGGGTGCGCGAGTTCTGACAGAAACGCGCCATGGTTATACTCATAATTTTTTCCTGATGGAAAATAATATGAGTATGTATATACATCCGGTAGCAATGGACAGAACTTTGCAATGGCTGAATCTAGTTTCAACACCATTAAATCATGAACAGGAGAGAGGTTGCGGCCTGGGCCATGCCATTGATCGTCATCTATTTTATCATCTGGTAAAAATACTACTTGACGCCCAGATTTCACGTTATACACGCTTTTATAGTATCCTATAACACCAGTTTTGTCTGTTCGCCATCTTCCTTCAAGAACAGCTATCACAACCAACTTTTGCATAGAGCTATTGTTTATAATAGATCTGTAAGGATTGTATGTAGTGAGTAAACGATCGGCGTCTATTATGACTCCTAAAGAAATAATCGTAGTATATCGATCTGACCCCAGATAATTAGGTATTGCTAAACATACAGCCATAATTCTGTCGAAAAAAAAGTCCGCAAATTCTGGATCATAATCAAGGTACCGGAGAGGTAAAACGGGCCATTTCATAGCCGCTATAGTAGTCTTTGAGTACAACCATTGTATCTGGTTTACTACAATGAAGCAGGAAGCAGCCATAAGCCTAAAAATAAAACAAAATCTTTAAAAACAAATATACGGTACAAATCCGAATGTTAGATTTGACTTGTAAATCAACAACCATTTTAGTATATATATTTATTTAATTAATATGAATGATGAGCTTCGACGACTGGGTTGAGAGGTTTGATGCAGAAAGCAGTACTCTTCGACACGGCGCGTATAGTGAGGAGCTTGTTATTAAGTACTAACCAGCTAGGCCGCTGTCCCCGGTGCCGGTTGGCAATTATTTTTAAATATAATTAGTATACATATATTAGAAGATTCCAGATAAAGTTTGCTATTAAAATACATAATCAGCCTGCGGTCATATAAATTAAATACTTATAATTTTCACCGAAAATGTTAAAAAAACATTGATCTTTCAAATAATTTGACTTTTTATTTATGTATTGGACTATCTATGTATAATTGTTACAGTGTAAACATTGTATATTAGCAATACACAAGCATATGATGCGATAGACACTGCGTGTAACAGGAAATTAAAATACCAAGAAAATTAAAATACAAAAAAAGATGAGAAGGAAAAAAATTAATAAAGAACATAAAACGGTCAATGAATTTGGTTATCTTTGGACTTGATGACATGGACTTGATGCTTAAATTTTTGAAGTGTTGAGGAAATGAAATGAATGAAAACTTTAAAATGACAGATCTTTTTAACCGACCTCAAAAAGGAGGAAGTTATCAGTTTATATTTTTTTATGCATGTTCGGGCATAACTCCGTCATGTATATACAGATTTGCAAAATATTTTTTTTGATCGAATTTGGATTATTCCGAAATGGTCCCATTTAAATTTCATATATGTAGATTTGATCTCTTTCATCATTCATCTCTCATCTTTGTAGATGTGGAACAGAACTCAAAAGATCATAGCAAAACTGTCGTAACAAGTTATATTGTTTAAGTAGTAATCGATGACTGACCACGAACAAAGAAGAGGGTAAGGGCGTGCGTTGATCCACTCCTACCACTTTTCTAGTATATATCGTGTGAGGTATCGTTTGACAGGGCTTTTAGAACGGATTCCAAATACCAGTATTACAATAGTCTGGAGCAGATGAATCCTGAGCACCACTAAAAATCGTTAAATAAAAAAAAATTGTAAAGAAATAAAACCGCTTTCAAAAAACAGGAACTCAAAAGTGTAAATTATTATTTTAACCTCTTTACTTTACTTTAAACGAAGTGGAAGTAGGTGCCAAATCCCAACATTAATAAACTTATACGGACACAAAGATTTTAGAATGCTCGCTTTCCATTTTACAAATGCTCTTTTGTACCCTATCTATGAAAGTAAATAATACTTGTTTCTGGCTCAGCGGTTTGCGCTGGCACAAACAAGCGAAAAACGATAACCTGGTTGGTGATTGTATTTTTAAGCCATTTGGGGTCACAATTTATGGGTCAAAGGATTCGAGACCCCGCACTACTTAGAAATTTAGCGAAACTTTTAATCGACTCTACATTAGATACATAGAATCAACAGCAGACCGACCGTCGTAACGACGAATCGCACGTGTCTGTCAACACCGCAAACGATTTACTTTATCGTAAACAATAACGCAGATCGCAACAAAATCCAATCTTATTCTGAGAAGAATCGACCGAACCGAAACCGAAAAAATCGAAAGAAACGATCGATCGCGATCATTTTCTTAGATTATAATATCTAAGAAAATAATCGTCGATGTGTGCCAGCGGCAATATTTTAGCTATCGATTCATCATCATCATCAGCCGGAAGACGTCCACTATTACACAAAGGTTATCTCCCTTTTAGGTAAAGGAAGGTATTGCTATAGTCCCCACGCTTGGAAAGCGGCATGAAGATCGCATTATTAGTGGTGAAGTTACATAAAACACTGCTGCCCATCTTCTAGATTTTCCCTTAGTCGCCTATTACGACACCCACGGGAGGAAAGGGGGGTGGGCAATTCTGGGCCGGATACCACTTGGCAAAGCGATCGATTATGTATATAAAATTACATTGTATATTGACGACCTGATTAGCGCAGTGGCTAAGCGATAGGACTGCTGCGCTAAGGGTTGCAGGTTCGATTCCCGCACGGGGCAAAACTTTGTGCGAACCACAGATGTTTGTCCCGAGTTTGGGTGTTTGTGTATGTGAATATTTCATGTTTGTGAAACGCACCTACAATACAGGAGAAATTCCTAGTGTGGGGCGACGTTTGTTTAAAAGAAAAAAAAAGTATATATGTACATTATATATGTATAATCTACTATATATATAATATACATTTACACAGCGTGGAAAATATCTCTTAGGTGTGCCGATCTCCATGCGATATTTCCTCCTTCGTTTTTAGCAACTGATAACCAATTTATACTTATTTGATTCTTAGTAGCTACAAGAGTGATATACGACTCATACTTATTTATGTTTGATTACTTGTGGATGTCAGGGTCAGGAGCAATAATACACGTATTGTTGGCATAAGTAACTGTAATATAGTATTAAGATTAGATAATACATTGAACCAATTTTTCTTTTTCGTAGAAGTTTATAGTAATGTTAATATTAACAGCCATTTCACATTTTTTGACAGTTTTCTGAATTTTCGGATGCGAAATTTACCATCTTAGGTAGTACTAAGGAATTTCTAAATACATGTAGAATGTAGACCAATCTTTCCCATTGTTACAAATAGAATTAGATTTTCAAAATATAACTTGATTGCTGTGTGGTGAGCTATCTCCCGCAACACGTTTTCTGAAAATCCATCGCAGAGCCATTTTCGGGTTTCAAATTCTACCATTTACATCAACAAATTTAAATGGAAAAAATACAGTAGGCATAGGACATATACTTTTGTTGTAACATACGGTGGAAAATTTTCGATTAATAACACTTTTAATTGATAAAAAAATAAATACTTAAACCGGTTTTCACGGTTTTATATGGTAATTTTATCGCGACTTTTTGGTTTAAATAAAGGTATTTATTACTTTCAAAATTATGCCATAATGATCTATGCTCTCTGGGAAATCTATTAATACAATGTTTTTTAATATTCCTTTATTTAATTAGATAGAATACCATTTTCAATATCACTCAAAATCACAATAAATTACAATACACAAACGTAGAACGATCAGTCGGGCCCGAGCGCCCTTAGAGGCAGGACCTGTGTCACTTTTTTCAAATTTTGAATTACAAAAATTCGTATTAAAAACCCATTTTTATACTGCGACCATAACGTTTTCATTTTCTACGAATTATTTTCATCCGGTTTTGTTTATTATAAAATATTATTAAATTCTTTTAAAATATTTTATTTGATTAATATTCAGCAACCATCCAATCAGATATTATATCTGATGACGTAAGCTTCTGTTCTGTAGCAGCACACTGAATTATAAGTTGCGCGAAAAATGTTGCCAAAAATGTTGTCCCCTCAATGCGCAAAGTAGTCCCAGCCAACGTTCATACTAACCTGATTTCGGAAATTTTGCACAAACCTCACATCTTATCTACTTTCTACCCCCTCCTCGAGTTCGTCCTTATTTGCAATAATAAGGTCGGTAAGGGAAGGGGTGGCGCCGCTATTTACCTCCGTAACGATTCCACTGCATTCGAAACTGTATTATAATCGATAGGTTCATATTATGCACACCACATCATCATGGGAGATTTCAACACTTCCTTACTCCGCATACCTCCCAATCCTCCAAACTCCTGCACATAGTCGATTCTGCCAGCCTACTCGTCGTACTGCTTCAAGCCACTCACCACAACGATGTAGCTGAGCACACAAGGCTCGATTTCATTAATACCCCCAATCCTTCCCTGGTTTCCTCTCGTCACCGCTGGATTCTCTCACCACGACCTTATACTTTTATCGTATATCCTCAAACCTCATAAACCTAAGCTCAAGGTACTGTACAATTTACATGCACAGCTTCGCGCGAATCAATGTAAGCAAACTGAGTTCAGATGCTTCTCTAATCGACTGGAAACCTATGATGGAGGCTCCCGCGATCGAAGAAAAGGTTAGCGGTTTTAACCGGGAAATCATCGAGCTTTATGATATACACGCACCGGTTGAAAAGGTAAAGCTGAAGCGTCCACCTGCGCCATGGATTTTGAATGGTGTAAAGTTGGCCATAAAGCGTAGGGATCGCGCTTTTTGAAAATTCAAGAAAGATCGTGATGAGGACTAGAATCTTTTCAAAGCTGCACGAAATCGGTATAATTAAGTAATATCCAATACCAAACGCCGCCATATTCTAAATTACATTTATTTATGTTCCACTTTTGCCGATCTCTGGAAGTTCCTTGAAACTCTCAGTATTGGCAAATCACCACTATTTGACCGGTTGAATTCCATTGATTTGGACGATCTCAATTCGCATTTTTTCATTAGCCCAACTTTAAACAAAAGACCAAACCTCAGGCACTTGCTTACGTCGATGGTCTCCCGCGTCCCAACATGAATCCCTTGCACATATTTCCAGTCACTGAGGGAGAAATCAAAAAGATCATCCTCCATCAAATCCATAGCGTTAGACTGTGAAAACCTCTATCGCGGAATGATGGTCACAATAGTTGACCACCTTCTTCCAGCAATCACACACATAATATCGTGCTCCTTGGATACCGGATACTTCCCCTCCTTGTACCGCAAAGCTTTCGTTCACCTTTTACCTAAAATATCGAGCTCTTCTCTACCCAGTCACTTCCGACCAATCTCTATCCTTTCTTTCCTATCTAAAGTGCTCGAGGCCTATGTCCATGAGAATATAGGAAGAGTCAACCAAAATAACCTCTTGTCTCCCTTGCAGTCCGGTTGCAGGCCAGGCGATTGGCGACATTAATTAATTATTGCTTTATGTATATACATATATGTATTGTTTTGTTTCATGTATGTATGTAACGTATTATATGTATGTTTATTATTTTGCGTATCGATATACGTCATCATCATCATCATCAGCCGGTAGACGTCCACTGTTAAAAGGCCTCTCCCTTAGAACGCCACAATAAACGACAGCTTGCCAATTACATCTAGCGCTTGGGCCGCAATTCTGACGATATCGCCGGTCCACCTGGTGGGAGGCCTGCCAACGCTGTCTTCCGGTTCGTTGTCGCCACTCGAGAACCTTTCTTCCCCAGTGGTTATCGGTCCTTCGAGCGATATGGCATGCCCATTGCCACTTCAACTTGCATATTCTTCGAGCTATGCCGGTGACTCTAGTTCTTTGGCGAATTTCCGTATTCCGGATCCTGTCGCGCAAAGAAACCCCGAGCATAGTTCTTTCCATAGCTCGTTGAGTGACCCTGAGCCTTTCCAAAAAGCCAACCGTTAGCGACCACGTCTCAGAGCCATACGTAATCACATCGCATGCATCGATATGTGCATCTACCTAATATTTGTCTCCATATCGCTCTAAAGTCGACTGGTAATAAATGCCTAAGGTATTAAGTTCGCCTTTGTATATTTATTTTGAAAACTTTAAAATGGAGGAGGATATCAATTCGGATGTTTAAATATATTTTTTATGTATGTTCGGGCATACAAAATTCTTTTTTTGTTGGAAAGTAGTTTATTTCGAAATAGTCCCATTGAAATTTCATGTAGATCTGATGATGATCTTTGGAGATATGGAACTGAACTCCTTATAAAATCATAGCAGAACTGTCGTTACAAGTAATATAGCCTAAGTAATTGTCGCCACAAACTAGAAAGAAAGAGGGGGAGGTGGTGCCTTGTCCCCCCTTCTACCACTTTAATAGTATATATCGTGTGAGATATCGTTTGAGGGAGCATTTTGTAAGGATTTCAAATACTAATCCTCAAAATGTCTACGGCGGATGAATCCTAGGCATCACTAAAAATTGTGAAATAAAAAAAATAAAAACCGCCTTAAAAAATAGGAACAAATAAATAACATATGATCAAATTACTAATGAATTCAAAATATTTTCATAAATCTCGAATATAGGTATATTGTAATAACGGTCAAGATGTTTTTGTCCGTCTCGTTTTTTGCGCTACACTGTTAGCATTATTTTTGTGTGGGTGTGTCACGCACACATGACAATTCTACCGAAATTCGAACGTCAAAATTTTGTGAAATGGCTCTTAAATAAAACTATGAAACTAACGTACAAAGGAGAATGCGCATTATGTCTCCACGTTGTATCAAGTTATGTCATACCTATGTCATTTTAAGGTTCTTGACAATAGCTTTATTTTATTGTTTGACACCAACATTGACACTAGTGCAGGGAAAGAACTATGAGTGTTTCTTTTTGTTCTATCTAGAACATCATCTAGATAAATAATGTACCTATTCACTTTTATACCTACTTTTGTACCTATCTTACAGGCGACATTTATATCCAATGAAGAGTATGTTGAACTGCAAAAACAGTCGAAAGTATTTTCTACCAAAACCACCATCTGGTCTGGTACGTTTGGTATTGAGAATAGTTTCCATTTGAACAAACGCCTGTAGTATATCTATGACATATCTATTAATAAATGTATCCTAATTCTTTAAGGTTATTGAATATAGGAATAATGGTTTTTAAGGCAGGTGCTATAAATTACCCAACTATACCTGAGGTGTCGCTCGGCGGAGCACCCTTAAATAGAGTGACCAGTTTTAAGTACTTGGGTCACTGGGTTACCGACGACTTGAAGGATAACAAAGACATTGACAGGGAACGTAGATCGCTGTCAGTGCGCTGCAACATGCTGGCCCGCAGGTTCGCGCGATGTACAGAGGCGGTCAAAATTACTCTTTTTAAGGCTTTCTGTTCGTCATTTTACACGTGCAGCCTGTGGACTAGTTATAGTTTGCGTGCATACAGCGATCTACGAGTCCAGTACAATAACGCACTCAGGATACTGTTGGGGCTGCCATGGCGATGTAGCGCGTCAACAATGTTTGCGGAACGGCATATTGATGGTTTTGCGGCCATAATGCGTAAGAGAAGCGCTTCCCTGCTCGCTCGTCTCCGTGGCAGTACTAACAGTATTTTGAGTGTTTTTGCAGATAGATGGGAGTCTCCAATGCTGCGACATTGGATGAAACTCCACTGTATATAGGAAATTAAACCGTTTTGTGTGTTTATGTATGTCTACTAACACTATTTTTTAAGACCATTGTTACTAACACTATGGGCGTTGCCCGAAATAAACGTTATTATTATTATTATTATTGATCTCTTTGCAACTGAATTCCTAGATATCTTATAGATAGAATTTTTAAACCAGTATTATGAACTATTTTAAAGCAGGCATATATGCAAATAAAAGTAATTCTTGATATTTTAATTATACGTACTGGAGACCAACGGTTTTAGTCAAAAATACTTTCTTATTCTGTCAGTGTAACTGACTTTTCACCGGTACTAAGTGTTGACTATCACATACACAAAAGTATGTAGGTCTATAACTTAACTGTACATATTGTCATCAAGGTAAATCAAGAAGAACAGTCATAGATCTTTCCCTGCACAAGTGTCAATATTGGTGTCACACAATAAAATAAAGCTATTGTTTAGACTTTTAAAATGTCATATGTCACAATTTGATAGTCTGGGGAAAATCCATACTTATTTACCCATTCTCCTTTACATTACAATTCGACAATTAGAAGAAATTGAGTACCAAGATTTGATTGTATGGATACAAATAAAGTTTGTCAGCGCATTTAATATGTTGATTCGTGTCAAATTACATCTTTCTAGTACCTAATAAGTGTGGCTAAGCTAACCAGCGCGGTCAGACATATAAACAGATGGGAAAGGCAAAACTGGAAGGTTTCCTTGTTAACTACGGAATCCTAAAAAGATCACTTTAAAATCTATAAAGATACAAACGCCCAAAAACTTTTAAGGTAAAACTATCAAATTACAACACCGACAGAGAGAGATTTGATTTTTAAAACCTACGCTGTGATTCACAAGATAAGGCAAAATGCGATTTATTTATTTATATTAACCAACTTTTCTTTTATTTCGATGGAAAACCAACAGTTACAAAAATGGAATAGGTGTGTACAATTTATGCACCATAACGCCACACAGGTTTTTTCAAGTAGCAATACTTAGGATAACAAATATGAACATTAACTAGTACTACAGTGAAATTTAACATAAGTTCTGAGTTTAAGTTTCCTTGCTGTGTCACTTCTAGTATTAAATGGGGCAAAAGAGAAATCTCTGCTTAGTTTGTTAACCTTTTGACCGCCACGTCAAAAAAACTACGACGTGCCCTCAGCGCCAAGCTAAAAATTCAACCTTAGATACCTACAAAAAAGTAGTGAGTTCCGAATGATATCGATAAAAACTGAATATTCATTTTTTAACAACTTTTTTTTTTTTAATAAACTTAACTATATCTCAAATATAATCATACAGGAGTTTTATTTTGTCCCCCTGTGTCTTTTTATAATGATATGTATCAAAATTTCGGCACACTTTGTCATTTAAATCCACAATAAAAAACATCAATCGATAAAATCAAGTCAATACCATCACAGCACTATGTTCAATTATGAAGTACCTATCTGTCGTCCTATGGCGACTGTGGCGTGACCGGCACGGATTTTTTAAATTTGCTCGCCTCTGCACTAGAGGTGTGCAAGCGTTATTTAGTAATAATATCGAAATCAAATTAGAGCTTTTATTTATATGGTTTCGTATTTATACCCACGACGCAACGGAGTAGTACCGACCTAGTTTAAGTTTATTTTAATAGTACATTTATTGTAATAGTACATTGTAATAGTTTAAAAAAGGGGGAAAGAATAAGTAATACAGGGATAGTAATAATTATAAAACATTTACGAAAACTTTCATGATTTCTCTAGTATAAAACTTTAATATCAACGTTTGTATTTAAATTTTGTAGAATAACTTAAATAAATTAACTGTAACGTAGGTTACCGTTCAGGTCGATATTCTTGTTATGTTGTCTGTTAGCTACATCACTACTTGTCGTCATATGGAGACTGTGGCGTGGAGGGACCTATGTTTTTTGATCTTTAGAATTGGTTTAAGTTTTTGTCATTTTATGTAAATATAGATGAAATATAAAGAAAGGAGGTCAATTAATATAAATAAGAATGTGTCAAGGAACATAATTAGCAAAAGAAATAAAAAAATAAATGTTGTTTAATAGGCTTTATTTACGTTTAAAAGTCTGTCGTGTAGTCGCGACTGTGGCGTGCTGGGCACTTTTTGGCTTGTCGTCTATACACGACTGTGGCGGTCAAAAGGTTAAAGTCGATGCTTGCTCGCACAATGTATGAATTTTGAGGAGGCACTAGCTATAAAAAAAGAGTGGAGTGCTGGATGTAGCAATACTATCTACGTAGTGTCGGGCTACATCAAGGCACCCCGGTTCAGTATTAAAAATTAAATTATCTGATGCATTTCGTATAGCTGCTACCATGATCTGTTAATGAATTATCGATCTTTAACTTGTATGTCTCTCTTTTATTCTACCATATCATTATCTGTACATGTATTCATAATAAGATCGTTGTAAGGCCTTACATCAGTGAACACCAAAACTCCTTTTTTATGCCTTTCAATGGTAAAGGAGCCAACTCCAATGATTTTGTTATTAGATATTAACATGGCGCCAGAAGTAAGAGCTTTTAAGCTTGCAACATTCAATAAGCATATAAAATGTCCCCAATGTTTGGGTATCCATGCATTGCAGTCCACAACGACCCTGTCTTCTGCATTATACTCAAATGAATACAGAGTGTATAGTCTGCTATCCCGATTTTCCCTTTCAGCGATAACAAATTTTAGGCTGCTTCTATTAATACGCTCCGTGGAATTTGCGAGATCTGACTGAAATGGGCCATGGTTATAGTCATAATTTTTTCCTGTTGGAAAATAAGATGCAAATGTATATACATTCGGTTTCAATGGACAGAACTTTGCAATGACGGAATCTAGTTTCAACACCATTAAATCATGAACAGGAGAGAGGTTGCGGTCTGGGCCATGCCATTGATCGTCATTTATTCTATCATCTGGTAAAAATACTACTTGACGCCCACATTTCACGTTATATACGCTTTTATAGTATCCTATAACATCAGTTTTGTCTGTTCGCCATCTTCCTTCTAAAACAGCTACCATAATCAAGTTTTTCATAGAGCTATTATTTATCATAGATCTGTAAGGATTGTATGTAGTGAGTAAACGATCGCTGTCTATTATAACTCCTAATGAAATAAGCGTAGTATATCGATCTGACCCCCGATAATTAGGTATTGCTAAATATACAGCCATAATTCTGTCGAAAAATAAGTCCGCGGTTTCTCGATCGTAATCAATGTACCGGAGAGGTAAAGAGGGCCAATTTAAGGCGTTTATAGTCACTTTTGAGTTCGACCATTGTATCTGGTTTACTACAATGAAGCAGGAAGCAGCCATAAGCCTAAAAAAAACAAAATGTGTAATTGTGAAAAAATATAAAAAATAAATGTAATATACGGTAAAAATTTGAATGTTAGTAAATCATAGATTTGACTTGTAAATCGACAACCATTTTAATATATTTATTAATTTAATATTAATTATGGTTTTAGACGACTGGGTTGAGAGGTTTGATGCAGAAGGCAGTACTCCTCGACACGGCGCGTATAGTGAGGAGCTTCTTATAAACCACTAACCAGCTAGGCCGCTGTCCCCGGTGCCGGTTGGCAACTATTTTTGAATATAATTAGTATATAAATATTAAAAGATTCCAGATAATTGCTATTGAAATACATAATCAGTCCGTCATTGACCATCGAGAAATTAGGTGAATATAATTTTCACCGAAAATATTAAAAAAAAGCCTTTATCATTAAAATAATTTTCCTTTTTATTTATTTATCGGCATATATTTAATTGCTATTGTTTAAACTATAATACAGGGTGCAGTTTTGAAGATGCAAAACATTTCGGGAGGTTGTAATAAAAGTCACAAATAATCATATAAAAATACGATACTTGGTCAATAATCAATAGTACATTTTATTTTATTTTTTTAAGTTTAGCTGTTATTCAGAATAACCCTCTACGCAAACATCTTGAAACAGAATCACCCGTTGCGAACTGTCAAGCGCATCATGCCACTCACGCACACAGCTGCGAGAGTGCATCGACCTGTACGAGGCTCCGCCCACTTATTCTACGTAATAACGAAATGTAAGCGCAATAGTTGCTTTGGGGTGGATGTCACAAATAAAGTTCGGGCTTCACATTCATTATACCACTTTTAAGCGACAATCGGGTACAAAAAAGACACGGGATACATGTAACGTAGAAGCGCGAAGGATATACGTGTTCGTACCATCGGACGGTCGGTAGGCCTCTGGGGCTCTGGCTCGGTCTTCGGGCGCGGGTCGCGGTGCGCAACGCACACGCAGGGCCTCTCTCGGTAGCGGGCTATTCTCCGGTGTAGCAACAACGCGGACAACGTAAGTAGGTAAGCAGTACCGCGCATGCGCGCGTTTTGCGCGCGTGCTAGTCATTTTTATAAAAGAAAAGTTCATGTTGCCTCGTTAGTTACCTATCAGCTGATGAGTAAAATGTTAGGTCGAGATAAATAAACCTTACATAGCACGTAAGCAATATTCGTATCCCTGCTACACAATTGTGAATAGTTTCACATTAAATTGATTGCAAGTTAAAGACGAAACATAGCTAACCTAAAGTAATGTTTATTTATCTTGACCTTAGTTTTGCTTTATGACTGAGACCGTGACTGACACGCACAAATGTTGTTGTAGGTATGTAAGCTGTAGGACGTCGTCCGTAATCCGTTGCTGCATAGTGGACGCGCGCGCGGGTATTAGGTACTTAATAATAAAGCGGCGGCATGCGACTGTAGGTAGTTGGCGGCGGCGGGCGGCGCAGTCGGCGCGCTGTAGGTAAAGTTTAAGTGATTTATCTTGCCTGAGATGTAGGTATGTTTGGCGTAGATTGATTCGGCTAACAACGTATTTACAAATTATTGTCTATGTACAAATAAAATAAATAAATTACCTACTTATGTTAATTGGAGGTATTGTTTAAAGTGTTAACACTCCAGGCTCAGTCTAGCACGACGTTGCTGATGATCTTTTAGCTTACGTAGCACAAACACATTCGTTTTTAAAGTGTGGAAAGCACTGATCACTTTTTCACGCCATTGTGTAACACTGGTGCTTAGTCACTCGTGGGTTATGCTCGCGGCGAGTCCACTGGTGTTCGTTATGAACATTTAGACGCCAACTTGAGTAAATAAACACTCGTCCGTCCATAGGATGTTGGCGTCTTGGTGTTCCAGCAACCAGCGACAAAACGTAACTCGCGCGGCGTTGTCAACTGTGTAGAGGTCCTGTACCTTGCGGTAATGCAATGGATGTGGCAGTTATTTCTTCAGTAGCCGCCACACTGTAGAGTGATGCACTCCAAACAGTCATTTTTATTACCACTAGGTACTACCGTACGTAACCGAAAACGCAACGGCGGGCGGATATTGCACGCGCATGCACACGCCGGCGACATCAATCACACTAAATCGATAGATCGATGGCCGCCTGGGCGCGGCTAGCGAGGTGCGGGCGGGGAGGGCGCTGCCGATCAATGAACTGTTTGTGTGCGTGAAAGCGCTGTTATAGGGCGAGTAGCGACTAGCCGCGTTTTAAATAAAGGTGGTTTACACATACCGATTTCGGCAAATAAGAAAAAATTTCATCACTAACATAATATGTTAGTGATCCTCGAGACGAATCAACAATAAAATCAGTAGGTATTTTTTTTAATTACCTCCCGAAATATTTTTCATCTTCAAAACTGCACCCTGTATAAGCAATATACAAGCAAAGTGCAATATAATGCGAAAGACAGAAAATTAAAATATCAAAAATTGATTAAGAATAACACTTACAGGGCAAGATGACAAGGAAAAAATCTTATTCAGGATAATGAAGCTGATTACCTTTTATGAATTTGGCGATTGAATTATTGAAGTGTTGAGGAAATGAAATGAATGAAAATGTTCACATTACAGATATTTTACATTTGCCATTTTTTTTTAAGTTGAACTAGATTTGTCGCGTAACCAGCTCATGAATAAGAGCTCCGTTCGAGTTCCAAACTAGTCGGGCATTCCCGAATACACCCGTGAGTATAACCGGAATATACAGTAAATAACTTAAAATAGCTTATTAAAAAATAAATTTTAACAATATTTTCTAATTAAGTATCAAGTAAACTGTCCAGTGCACTACCATTTGTTGTGCACATCTTTTGTTTTACTATCGTGTCTACTTCGTGATTAGTAAAAGGTTTTAGTTATAAGTAGATTATGTTAATAAGTTTATATTTAAAAAATATTTTTAAATACAAGCTTTTAAATCAGCTAGGCTCAAAGTACTTGTAAAGACGAATTAAACAAGCCCAAACACATTGACGCAACCGTCAATTTGTTACAGTGTTTCCTATCACCACCTTCGACTCCATCACTAAACCAGCTCAAAAGTACCATACTATTGTACGAGGGTCAAACTGAAAGTTCTTAGAAAATCAAAAACTGATTACATTAGCCAGTTATTAGTTTTATTATATCTTTTCAAAATATTGTCCATTCACGTCAATACACCGCTGCATGCGATGGAACCACTGGAAAAAGCACTTTGCCCACTCGTCTTTAGGGTTCTCTTCAATGGCATCGCGATACGCAGCCACCGCTTCTTCAGCATTCATAAACCGCTTTCCTTTAAGTTTTTCTTTAATTTTTGGAAATAAATAGAAATCACAAGGGGCGAGGTCGGGGCTATACGGCGGGTGACCCAGTAATTCAACGTTTGATGTCGCCAAATAGTCGATCGTTCGCTTAGCGGTGTGCGACGAGGCGTTGTCGTGGTGAAGGAGGATCCTACTGCGAGGTCGGGTCTCTCGAACTTTTTCCAAGACAAGTGGCAAACAATTGGTAGTGTACCATTCTGCAGAAACTGTTTTTTGATCCTCTAACACAATTGTTGCGAAATGACCTATCCTTCCAAAGAACGAGGCCACCATTTTTTTTCCCGCACTTCGATCTCTCTTCACTTTAGTTGGCAACCTCTCGAAAGGAAACACCCACTGAGCAGATTGTCTTTTGGTTTCAGGATCATAACAGTAAATCCAGCTTTCGTCACCTGTTAGTATGTCGAACACAGCATTTGAGTCACCTCCGTTAAATCTTTCAATCATTTTACGGCACCAATCCACACGATGGAGTTTTTGAGCCTCAGTCAAATTATGAGGTATCCACCGGGCGCAAAGCTTCCTGACTGCTAAATGTTCGTGGAGGATTTTGTGCACTTGACTCATACCGATGCCTAAGCTTGTCCGAATCTGCTGATAGGTCACTCTTTTGTCAGTCTCTATCATACGCCGCACAACACAGATGTTATCTTCAGTCGTCGCCGTAGAAGGCCGTCCTTCACGTAAATCATCAGTGAGATTAGTGCGACCACGTTTAAACTCATTAAACCAGTTGTAAACTGTCGCACGAGATGGGGCTTCATCGTGAAAGGCCAATCGTAGTCTATCATAACTTTCTTGTTGACTTAAATGACATCGAAAGTCATAAAAAATCATTGCACGAAAATTTTCTCGTGTTAAATTCATGTTGACGTGACAGAGACAATTTTCAATTTGCCGCCAAATCGTAAAACAAATGACAAATTAATGAAATATATACTCAGTAATATTGGCAAAGAGTTCTATTTTCAAATTTTAGAATTATTTTTTTATTATATTGTTTATAAGTGGCCAGTTCTAAGAACTTTCAGTTTGACCCTCGTATTGTCACCGAACCTACATATGTATGCAAAATTTCATTTCAATACAATGACAAGAAGTGGTTCTATTTTGATTGCAAGATTCGACCTTAACAAACTCACATACATACATACAAACATTGCAAGTTAAATAAAAGATTGTAATAATAATAAAAGCTTCTAATAAAAATACATATTTATAAGAAAGTAAAATATAAATACCATGTCGATCCGTAGTGTAATGCGAGATAGGGAGACGTTATTTCTCCGAAACTGTTCACAAATACGTTGAAAGACGTTGGACTTGACACTACGTCTACCTTGGACAGATTGTTCAGTTAGGCAGGTCCAACTTCGACAAAGAAGTCTGCCGAAAAATCCAACTCAGACGGGTAGCGTTCGGGAAACTACGCGACATCTTTTCATCCAAAATTCCGCAGTGTCTGAAGACAAAGATTTTTAACCAGTGTGTTGCCAGTGATGAAATATCACTCTGAGACGTGATCGCTAACTGTTGGTCTTTTGGAGAGGCTCAGAATCACTCAACGACCTATGGTGAGAGCTATGCTCGGAGATTCTTTGCGCAACAGGATCTTAAATACAATTTTTTTCCAAAGAACTAGAGTCTTGTATGTAGCTCTAAAAGTATGTAACTTGAAGTGGCAATGGGCAGGCTATTTAGGCCGAAGATTCAATAACCGCTGGGGATAAAAGGTTCTTGAGTGATGACCACGAACTAGAAGACGGCAGTTGGCAGGCTTCCTACTAGGTGGACCGACTATATCGTCAGAGTTGCGGGCAACCAGTGGATGCAAATGGTAAGTCGTCGTTCATTGTAGCGTCCTAAGCGGGAGGTCTTTATTCAACAGTAGATATCTTCTTATGGACTTAAAACATAACTGGCGAAATGAGGGTGTACATATTATGTACACCTCTGCCTACCCCTTCGGGGAATACAGGCGTGATGTTATGGATATCTTCCGGTTGATGCTGATGATGAAGAAAATAAAATAAACAGATTTTCTATTACTCACCCAAACTTAAGACTAATACAACGTACCCGACACGTAAACCAACTTTTTTAAATATTATTTTTCCTGACAACAAACAACTTTGTCTCGTCGCTTAGGCATTATTGTGGCGCGATTTAACGTCGTAACTTAGGGGATACGGGATAGAAGAAGGGGCAGGACCTGCCCGGCAGGTACGACTAAAGTGACGTCATTTATCACTGAATACAAAATAATACTTTATTCATTTAACGTAAACATGATTTTCGCTATAATAATTATTTATTTCGAAAAAGTGAAAGCTTGTAAAAAAGAGGTCAATTGGAAAGTTTTGCGGGAGTTAATAAAATTGGTATTTTTAAACGCATGTCGAAGTACACTTTGCGGCGCGCGTAAGCCAAATCTACTGATTTTACAAAAAAACGTTGTAATTATATTTTATTAGAAATTATCTCACGATTAATTTTGTCCATTAATGTTTCTAACGTAAAATAAGTCAGAGAGGAGATATTGTCGAAAAAATACTTTCAGGAACGATTTTTTTACCTACCTCTTACCTCTGACTACTATATGTGTGCAAATATAACTGTGCACAAATTTAAATAATTATAAAGGGATATACAAGTCAAAATTAAATATAAAATTTTATTATTTACAATTTAAAAAAAGTAAGAGTTTGTGCATAAAGATCACGGACATTGCTAAAACATCATTATAAGAAACTCAATATTTTGGTTTTAAAGTCTGACTCAAAATAGTCCATAATTTTAAAATAAAAATATTGAATTCTAGTATAAGAAAGCTTCCTCTACTAGAAAGCGTGACCAAATTTTGTACAAGTTATTGCTAAAATAAAATAAAAATACCTTAAAATGACGCTATTGTAATTAGCCATTGGTTGCACTCGTAGATTCCAACTAAGTACGGTGTTTCAAATTCACTCGCTTATATATTAGAATCGCAGCGAATATAGCCTGTCCTCCAATGTAAGCTATGTGCAAAGGTAGTATCTTTTTATATAGCTTCAACAACAAAAACATCAGAGGACTACATCTGCCAAACGTTGGTCGAAACTTCCATTAGTAGATATGTATATGAATAAATTAAAGATCTGAAGAGGTAATCAGTTAGGAAATGCTGACGCCTTCTAAACGTCGTAAGTGTTTTTAAAACCCATTTAATAATCAATCATTTATTCCTGTATCGTGTTATTGAACCAAATTCTGCCTATTGTTTAGTACTGTATTTGCTAAAACAGTTTGCCTTTGTTTACCTAACCACTGGGGAGATGATGATGATGATACACCCTGGACGGTCAACCTCGCTACCATCCTTGTTGGCTGACCAATTACTACACCACACTATGACCTATTCCGTGTGGCTATTGACTCATGCCGATACGAAGAAGAAGACCCAATCACTGTGAAAAGCCCTGTACAAATACCTACGTCCTGCGAAGGACCATTTATAAAATATTACGCCTTAAAACTGGTATTTTAGGTTTCTGTAATACCTACGAGTACTTGTAATAGGAAAACTTACAGAATAAAGTATCGTTTTTAGGCTTTTCTATTCCGATACAATATTTTATACGCAATGTATTGTACTACGTACGAGTATATCCACGATGCAGATGAAATTCTGAATGACTATGACTATCTATAAAAAAACGTTATAATAATGATAGCTATATAATAGCTTTATTATAGCTCACGCTGGAGTATAGTCGCGAATTGAAACGGCTATTGAGGATGCACATTCCTAGATATAGTATCTTATTTACAAACGTAAAATAGCAACAACCCATTTCAAAACAACTAATCCAACAAAAACTAAATTAGAAAACACTTGCTATGTTTTCGCTGGCTATGCAATACCAAAGTTGTTATTACTAAAAAAATCGGACACGTGAACTTTGAATGAGAGGCATTCAAATATACAGGTACTGTGTTTAATTGCATATACAATAGTAGGTAATAGTTATATGTAAGTGTTGTGATTAATCGCTTTGTTTAGCGGCCCTATACTTTTTATTATGGGAAATCCTGATGGAGATCTGCCCGCTCCCATCCTATTGTATCCTACTACTAAATAAGACGAATTAACTTATTTTATAAAAGCGTGGTGTGAATGGATAAATTGGTTGCCTGTATGAAGTTGTGGAAGGAAGAGGCTATGTCGCGACTCACTGACTCTTCAACGCTGAACCATAACCGCTTATGATAGAAGTTTTTTTGGAGGAAAGGTGTTCCTCAGAGGAGTAGGCAGACACCACACATTTTCATTGGCTACGGTTCCTTATCGGCGTCTAATTTCGGTCGCAGAATCGATGTTTCGATAATGCTCGTGAACACAAAGCCCACGTTGTGGTCCAGGAATTGACGCCATCTCACTGAATCTCTATTAGCTGCTCTTGTGTTCGGTACGTTTCCCGTCTCGCAAACCTTGCCCTCCTAGAACCAGCAAGATTTTCAAATGATATGTGACTGTTGATCCACCCTGTATATTGCCACTGATCTGCAATTTCCTTGATGTGGTAGTTTAACCTCCTCGTATACCGAACAAAATATGAGGTCCTACAGTCAGAATAATTCTGTTACGCGCTTTTGGCAGTCACTCAGTGGCTTCGATAGAGCCCTTTCTGTTGTTTATGTACAGCTGATATTTTTTTAGTGCGTGGATTTTGGCTAGCCCACTCTCGCAAGCATTGTTTTACTATTTGTATTAATGAATTGATACCAGCAACTGAGCTAAAATGTTGGTTTTACTGACCATTTTATCAACCATAGCTAACCATCGGAAGGAATGAGGGAAGAAACGGGGTAGCAAAAAAAAGGGAGGAGGAAAATAATATCTTATAATAAAATAATACATTTTTTATTACAAAATATATTTAAAAAAATCTCGCCAAGTTTTAAGAGCCATTTTACATTTTTGAGCAGTTTTCAAAGATTTCGGACGACAAATTTACCATGTTAGGTAGTACATAGGAATTTCTATAATATATTCTATAGTATATTATACATACGTAACGTACAGAATTACTTCACATAAAATTAACACTGATTTGACTGACTTAATTTTTTGAATTCCAATCTTTTTAATTATAAAGATTTTACAATTAACAATTACACTTAATTATAAACCACGATAACCTAGGACGATAGGAGGTGACTATATCCGAGTGCAAACACAGTCACTGACAGACGCTCAGCGTTCTTCCAACGTGCCGGGAACTATACATCATTATTTTACAATCCATAATGCATATCAAGAATATTTTGTCACAGTATGTACATGATACAATAATGTTACACAGTTCAACTTCTATGAAGAACAGCTCGTAAACAGAACCGGAAATATTTCGTAATAATCCGTCTGGTAGTTTCCATGACGCCGTTCACAGGACTTACAGAAATTTAAAAAGTGATGTTTTGGCTATATACAACTTTGCTTAATAGTAACCTACTTAAGAGACTAAATACTTAGTTCACTTACAGTAGTATATATTATGTAGTACTCTTGTATCAACTCCACACTTATTACTCTTCATTGACTGTAAACGGAGGTATTGACAGGGCTCGAGAGATTTTACAGACAGCAGTACACCTCGACACGGAAACCCGTTGTCAGCCAGGACGCCAGAGCTGACTCGACACCACACTGAGGACCTCCCAGACAATACGATGTACGAGAGCCTGTACGAGATTTAGAGTGGCTGTAAAACTGCTTAAGAACAACAAGGCGCCGGGTGCTGACGGAATTTGACGACCTGATTGGCGCAGTAGGCTCGATTCCCGCTTGGGGCAAAAATTTATGATTTCCACAGATGTTTATCCCGAGCATGTAATATTTTAGGTTCGTGAAACGCACCCACGATACAGGAGAAAGTCCTAGTGTGGGGCGACGAAAAAAAAGACAACGGAGCTTTTGAGAGCGGGTGGAAAACCGGTACTTTTAGTCCTTCAGAAGCGTCTTAATCGAGGGTACTACACCAGAAACATGGAACAGGAATGTGGTGGTGCTCTTCTTTAAAAAAGGCGACAATACATTTTTGAAGTATTATAGACACACCTTTGTTTTATGTACCCGGTACTATGTATCTAAGAGGTCAGTGTAAATATATAGGTACTTGATATTTTGTTTCCGAAAACATCCAGAACAGCTGCAAGCTTTTCATTGCTAAAAACAATTTACAGAATGCGATCCTCACATTTTGCACACTTTGTATCTAAGTTTGGCGTTTGCTTATGTCTAATGCTATCCCACACCATTGGATAGACTAGAAAGTTTATAATAATAATAATAAGTTTATTTACCAGTAGTTATATCCAATACATTTCCATAAAATCTAAAACTTATGAGGCTAGGTTATACAAATTTAGTTATACAGAGAATTTAAAGAAATTTTGCTGCTGGACTCCACACTAGGTCAGGCCTGTCTCGTGGAGTCCGTGAGTGGTATTACCAATTTGACAGAATAACAATTATGGTGTCGTGCAATGAGAAAGATATAGAAAAAATTGTTAAATTAAAATAAACATGCAATTTAAAAGTAATCTTATAATCAGAACAAAAAAATTATCTTTCCCACTTTACGATTAAAGGAGATGCCCAAAAAAAATATGATCACGTCGAAATCTAAGCTACAAGGGCCCAAAAACTTATGAGGCAAAACTACAAAATGACGAACTATTAAATTTAAAAGAACTTACGCTAATTGCGCATTCACAGAATGAGGCAAAGAGCGATTTATTTATTTATATTAACCAACTTAGACTAACACTTTAGTATACATATATAAGTTACAGGTTAAAAAATAATATAGTTTTATAATAATTTATTAATAGCAAAGGAAACGTAATATACCTACTTATTACTTAGTTATGTGCATACAAAATGTAGTGTAAATAAAAAATAATGATCCACGCTGGGTGTAACAACGCTATTTTAGTAACAACAGGCTGTATCTAGGAATCTCGGTTCCATATTAGAATATATACAGGTCATTTATGTATTCGATAAGTGGTCATAGCTGGTGCCATGATATTTTGATGACTTATCGATGTATATCTATTATGTCTCTATTTTAAGCTACTACATCAGTAACTGTACAAGTATTCATTATAAGATTGGCATAAGGCCTTACATCAGTGAACACCAAAACGCCCTCTTTATTATTTCCAATATTTGCGAAAGAGCCAACTCCAATGACTTTGTCATCAGATATTAACATGGCGCCAGAAGTTAGAGATTTCAATTTAGAAATATTCCATAAGCATATAAAGCGTCCCCAATTTCTGGGTAAATATAAATTGCAGTCCACAATGACCATGTCTTCTGCATCATACTCAAATGAATATAAAGTGTACAGTCTTGAGTCTCGCTTTTCCATTTTAGCTATGGCAAATTTAAGGCTTTTATTCATACGATCCCAGGGTTGCGCGAGTTCTGTCAGAAACGCGCCATGGTTATAGTCATAATTTTTTCCTGTTGGAAAATAAGATGCAAATGTATATACATTCGGTTTCAATGGACAGAACTTTGAAATGGCGGAATCTAGTTTCAACACCATTAAATCATGAACAGGAGAGAGGTTGTGGTCTGGGCCATGCCATTGACTCTCATCCATTCTATCATCTGGTAAATACACTACTTGACGCCCACATGTCACGTTATACATGTTTTTATAGTACCCTATAACACCAGTACTGTCAGTTCGCCATCTTCCTTCTAAAACAGCTACCACAACTAAATTTCGCATAGACTTATCGTTTATAATAGATCTATAAGGATTGTATGTAGTGAGTAAACGATCGTTGTCTATTATTACTCCTAATGAAATAATCGTAGTAAATCTATCTGACCCCCGATAATTAGGTATATTTAAACACACAGCCATAATTCTGTCGAAAAATAAGTCCGCGGTTTCTCGATCGTAATCAATGTACCGGAGAGGTAAAGAGGGCCATTTTAAGGGGCCTATACCCATTTTTGAGTACGACCATTGTAATTGGTTTACTACGATGAAGCAGAACGCCGCCACCAGCCTAAAAAAAAACAAAATATTAAATTGTACGGAAAATACATAATCAAGTACGTCTTCGTTGTAAATATTTTTATTTTTTTAGAAGGAACCCGAATGTTAGTAAATCCTAAATTCGACTTTTTCCACTTCTTGAATTCCACAGATTATGCCTGCTACTTCGTCCTCATGGGTTCTGATTTCTTAATCATTTCAATGTTGTTAACAATTAATGGGTTTTAATTTTTTCCCCGTGCTTCTTTAATTATTTTCTATATTCTAAGATGATGAGATTAGACCTTACAACATCAGCTATCTGCCAGGGAAAGTTTAGTCGAAATCTGTCAATCCATCACTGAGTTACTGTAACACCCGAATTTTCCGCGTTCTCCTTATTTTTCTGTGGAACTCAAAATATTTTCAAATTCAAAGAAGCATATTAGGCCTTGTAACAAAAACTATCTGTTAGTGAAAGTCGTTCGAACCGTTTCGGAGATTAACCAGAAGAAACAAACAGACCGACGAATAGATTAAAATATAACATAATAAAATACTATCATAGGCATTGAGTAAACAGCTGTTATTTTGATGTTAGAGAAACAACACTACAATTTTCGTTGTGTTTATTGATGTGACTGTCTGTATGTTTGTTACTTCTTCAAGCTCAAAAGACCAACTCAATAAAAATAGGTATGGAGATAGCTGACACGCTGGATTCTTCTTGTTTTATATCATATGGTTGATGAACAACCTGTTGTCAGAGTTTAAATCGCCTGTAGGCCTCTGATATGACCTTACACCGTTGAAAATACTCTCTGGTGTGCCGGTTTCTTCACGATGTTCTACTTTACTGTATTTAGCAACTGAATTCAAAAAGACATTGGTGCGTGCCGTGGTTTGAATTTGCGACCTTAAACTTGGCAGTCCAGCGGTTATACCACCCAGCTATCAGTGCGTGACACATAGGTTACTTTTATCTAACAAAATGTAGCGGGTAACACCGCCGGGCGCAGATAATTGATTGGTAATGATAAATAATTATGAGGTTAGTCGACTTAGTTAAGGGGCTTGGTCAGTTTGATGCAGGCAAGGCAGTACTCCTTGACACGGAGCCTATAGTGAGAATGTTCTTCTGAAGCACTAACAAAAGGTAGTTAGGCCGCTATTCCTGATGATAAAGCGAAGTTCCAAATATGATGTAGACATCCCTACAAATACTATCTTGATTTTAAGATTTATTATTATCGTCTCATTAAATCTCCCCCCTTTTTTCACCCCCGTAGGGATTCTTTTATTAAAAAGAAATTAACTTTTGGATTGATGTTTATTTATTTCCTACAATAAACCTATATATCCAATTTAAGATTTGAACCTTCATAATACTATTCATTTCCTATTTCACCCCAGGTTAACGGTTGAACTCTCCAATTCCGACTATACACGTTTCTTATGTTTTTAATTAGTCCGCTAAATACTTGGTATTCAGCTTTTGTAGCTCTAGCTTCAAAACCGGCAAATTTTCATACAAACTTTCATATCCTATTTAAAGCCCATAGAATAGAGGCATGAATCGAGTAAAAACTTTTTAACAAAAAATTGAACCGCCGAAAAAACTGAGTAGTAAAGAATAATAAACCTTTTTCATTTAACCTTTATAACGAAGTTCTTTAACTAATGTAAGTATACCTAACTAGCAAATTAATTATGTTAAATTTAGCTCTTTTTCTTCTTTGCCCCGACTCAAAATTACTCATTAGGCACGTTACCAATTCAAATCGATAGTTATAATAATAATAATAATATCCATTTATTTCAGGCATCAAAGGCCCATAGCTATAAATACAATACTATATTAATATAACTTAAAAATACTATAAACACATACAATTATATAACTATACTACACACGAAGTGGCGGCGTCGTGTTTCGCTGACTGGTGTCATTTAGTCGGCCACGAAACCGGCGATAAACAACACCCTTCGGCCATAACTCTTCTTTGAGGAACTTTTCAAGATGTTGAGTCGGAACACGCACCACGAACGAATTGAAGTTATTGTTGTGACGCGGCTCCAACTTCTCGACCCTCAAAATCGAGTTGGTCTTCACACGCAGGTACTCCACGACCTCTTCAACCTTCGTGGAGTGGTGTAGTCTGGACACGTACAGCTGCGTCGTAGGGATCGCTGGACGAAGCAGCATGTTGGGTCCTACCAGCGCGGTACCGCACTGGTTCCGACAAGGAGGCTTCTTCTTCTTCTTCTTCTCTACCTTTATGAAGCCATCCTTGTCGCACGTGTCCTTCTCTGGACCCCGCCTTTTCAAAACCTTGTTAGGTTTCGACCGGCTCTGTTGACCCCCTTTTGTAGTCAGCGCTTGCTTTGCCTGCGAGTATTGTAACTCAGCAGGCTTGTTAGCGGCTAATATCGCTGCGTAGGCTCGCTTGGGGGTCGATGCACCTACACACGGCGTTGTCTCTACCGCTGTCGAGGCAGGGACGGCGGCGGCATGCGTTGCAAGTGCAACGCTTGCATTTTCGGCAGTCGGTGACGCAGTTGAGCTCGCTGACTCAAAACTGCATATGGAGGCGTTTTGTGCGCCGCGACGCGTGTTCACGTTAGCGGCGCCGGTCGGTGACCTACTTGCAGAAATTGCATTGCGCAACAACACTACTTCAGCGCGCAGATCACTTATGGTGTTATTCGACACCTCCAACTTTAGCTGCATCTCGGCCTGGCTTTGCTTCAGGAATGTAATGTCCTTCAGCAGCCTAGTGACGTCGACGTGATCGAAAGTGACGGGAGGCAGCTTATGCAGGTCCTTCGCCACGAATTCAGGCACATCGTCAGGGTCGGTCTCCTTCATCAGTGTTATGATGTCTTGGAGACTCTTCTCTGTACCGTCCCTTCGACGAGACGGCATCTGGCTGACTTTGCCGAGCGTTGTGAACAGCAGCAACTTGGCACTGCTAATCTCGTCCTCCTTGTACGAGGACTTGCAGATCTGCATGATGCTTACTTCGTCCATGTAGTCGATGGCATGTTTAATGAATGCCAATACTTCATTGGCTATGAGAGGTTGGGAACTCATAGCGGAAAACGGGCAGCGGCTATAGCCGCGCAGTTCGCGAATATAATATTCGTACTGTGCAGCGCAAGCGCGACCGTACTTGACCGCGCATCGCACTGTACTGCGATGCGCGGTACTAGTTATGAATATCATGATTTTTAAATGTTCATATTTATATAAGTTACCTGTATAATTTTGCTGTTACGACTATCATATAAAATACACTTTTCGTCACACGTCACTATTTTGTCCACAATCCCTTCATTTCTGTACCGTTCTTACAAGGAAATCAGGAGGCTCCAATTTTCATGTTATTAATCTTTCGATTTGCTGCAAATGGGTCAATATTATAAGTATGCTAACATCAATATATTATTCCTTGGTAGTTCGATACGGATCGGCTTCCACCATCACCCTCAATTCATTATTATTTACCTTAGTGGCTGGTCTTCCTCGTGATTCATTCGAATCGAAGTTTCCGTAGTAAATTTTAAAATTATTTAGGGTTCCGCTGAAAATTAAAAAAACGAGCGAAATTCGCGGATTACAGCTGCACAGGAAATAGCTGATGATAACAAGTCACTTTGGCTACTTTTAATTTTGAAAATATTTTGGGTTCCGTGGGGAAAAGAATTAAAGTTCATAAAATTGTTAACAAAATCAGATAGTAAATAACTAGGTAGCTACGTACAGGTGTTTTGAATGAAATCCGCGGGAACGACACGGACGGGCATAACATAGTCGTTCCATAAAAGTGAAATAAAGGTAACAAAGGTTATTTACATTTGATTTAGTGCGCTATAATTTATTGAGGTGTAAAAATATAATTGTGCATAAATTAAAAATATAAACTTAACAAATAGATATCTATTTAAATTGAAGAGAAGAGAACAGGTAGGTCACAATTAAAATATATGAATAGGTGCAATTTATTATAGTGAAAAAAATTAAAACTTCGTGCATAAGGATTACGGAACTTTCCAAAACATAATTAAGAAACACAGTTTTTCACACAACACAAACTTTTAAACTTAAATATTTTTGTAAAAAAATCAAATGCCCGACGCAAAATATTGTAAAATATACATATTTACTACCAATATAGCTAGCACACATGACAACATTTAGTACATACTTGTTTTTGAAAATGTAAAAAGAAGTACCTTAAAATGATGCTATTGTATTTAGCCATTGATTTCGCTCGCAGATTTTATCTAAGTATGTCGCGTCGTCTCAAATTCACTCGTTTATATAGAAGAATCACTGCGAATAAAGCCGGTTCTCCGATGCGAGCTACGCGAGGGTATACTATTAAAGATTAAAATTAACGACCGTTCATTAGGATACGGACTACGGACGGTGATGAAAACGGCCATTGGGTGGTAGGTAAACTAAAATACGGGTACTTGCTTCAGGCATGGTCATTGGTTGGTAAAACACGGATACTTTAGGCGGATACATACATGTTAGTGATGTTGGTGAAGTTAGCGCTGTACTATACTTAGAAGTGCCTCACCTGTAGACCTGAGAGCCATGTAATTCTTTGTACAGACAAACGCACCTATTTGTCATGAAACGTAAAATGATTATGAAAGATTTTTCCGTCTACATTTGTGTTATGTATCATGCAATGTAACACGCTCTGTAACAAATTTTTATAGTCTGGACGCCTTGCGGGCACGTACTATTTCATATGCACGCGGAGCGATCCAGATTTGGCGGTTCCTCGAACGAACACAACGGTGCGCGCTGTGTGCTCAGAGGGGTTGGAGGGGATGTATTGCGACGCGCGCGAACGCACGCGCCTGGTGCGCGCGAACGCACACGCCTAGTGCGCGAGCACGCCGGTAACAGACGTGAGTAGGCACATGACCGGTTCGTGCACGCGCATCCACACTGATAAAATGCTCCTATTGCGTTTACATTGCATGTTACTTTTTGTAAATCTGTACGCAGCTTATGCCGTCGAAGTAGGCCCATTTGTTCGTGTGAGCAAAAATCATCCGCGCCAAAACTTTGACGGGAGATAAAAGTAATTAGTTTCTATTGATTTTTTTCTGATTATGATTTCTGTCAACTTTTTACATTGCTTGTATTAGCTTAAAATAGGTAGATGCACTGCTCATTCCATTTTATTGTTGTTTAGTTTTTATTTCAATAATAAAATAAAAATGTATCATAGTCCGGTCAGACACTATTTAGATCAATAAACATCGCGACAGTAATTATAGCAGGTGTTATATTATAGCTTTACGCTGCAGTGTAGCAGCGGATTGATACGGCTATTGAAGATGCACATTCCGAAAAGTATCTTATTTACAAACGAAAAATTGCAGCATCTGTTTCAAAAGCATATCATCATAATCAATCATTCAAAGATTCTGTAATATTTAAGAAACGATTGGCTGATATCAATCACAAACAACATAGACTCAAAAAACTTACTTGCTACCTATTGACCGTCATTACAATATATTGTTTATAAATAATTTTCCAACACATCTACCATTACTCAGAGGTACTCAAATATTAGTACTACATACATGTGACTGCCTCGTTGGTCTAGTGGCTGCTAAACGCGGCTGCTGAGCACGAGGTCCTGGGTTCGAATTCCGGGTCGGGCAAAGTGTTACTGAGTTTTGCAATTAATTCTCAGTAGTAGCAAGAAGTATTGATTTGTGCCCGGTTTATGGCAATAGACTCGCCCCTATTACATTGGGACCAAAAAATACAACTGGTGAAATAATATGGGTGTACTATAATGTGCACCTCTGCCTACCCCTTCGCGTATATAAGTGTGATGATATGTGTATGTTTATCTTATCCTTTTTTTAACATGGGAAGACCTCATAGATATCCGCCCGCTCCCATCCTATTTCAACCTACTAATCCTACTTATATTATTAACGCGGAACTTTGTGAAGATGATTGGGTCATGAGGATACAGTCGCGGAGGAAGTGGCTATGTCGCGACTCATTGGCTCTTCACCACCCATCCAAAACCGCTGATGATTGAAGTTTGTTTGGTAATGACGTGTATTTTATACTCTCGATTTAAAAACAAACTATTGGACAGCAGGAGACTGGTGAAATTTTGGCTTTCTTACTCTCTTACATTTATATATAATACTATTAATCTCTATTGTAATTATAGTTATTTCTTCTATTATTCATATTTATACAGTCTGTTTCGAAAATTATATGAATTATATAATACTATTATCTAAATTAATTATATGACTTATAATCATTAAAAAAATTCACTTATTGAGTAGTAGCATTTTTGTATTAACAGTTCTTTCAGCTTTTTCTTAAAGAGATTTATATTTAATTTTTTTAAGTCATGAGGTATTTTATTATATTATATTCTTGGAGCCATTTCATTAACAGTATTCCGTAAAAGGGCAGTGTCGCTATGCTCAATTTCTAGAATATTAGACTCCCTTTTCCTCAACCTTGGATCTGCTGGGGGGTTTATTGTAAATAATTGTAACTTGTGACTTTTTGCATCTGTTTTAAATTTTTCTAGTACACAAATTGAATATTTTGAGCGGAAAATTAATTAAAAAGACTGCTGTTAGTCTAACACATATTATTTAGTCCCTAAAAAATCAATTTTAAGATCAATTATTTATTTTTTTGCAAAACCAGGTATTGAACTTAACTTGATAGTAGGTTAGATAACATTCACTTGAACCAACATTAAAATCTTTTAATGCATGGGAAGACGTTGGTGAACATACTTGGACCAGATCGAAGATGTGCTGGAAAAGAGTCAAGTGAAGAAGACCCTTAACCGACGAGCGTGTATGAGGGATGTGATGCGAGTGAATGAGGCGAAAGAAGTATGTGAGAAAGGCAAATGGAAATTCGTGGTCTCTGCCTACCCCTTCGCATAATAGGTGTGACTTTACGTTTGTAATAAGACTATTAAAAAGTTACAGAAGATAATTAATTAGCTTACTACTGCTTGCTTAATCCAAACATAAAAAACAGACAAATCTAATTCATATCAAAATAAATTTGTTACAAACAAAAGACTAAAATAATAATTAAAAAATAAAAATTAAATACGTAATAAAAAGGTCGAAAAAAATAATGATAAGATGGACGCATGAACAAGAGATCTCGGTCAAACAATGTCGACTCATCAGACAGGTCAAAAGCAATTAAAACTGTCTCAGAACTTTGTCTTTAAAGCCGGTGTTAAATGGAAGACGATAGAAGTAGGTTTGACATTTTTGTAGTTGGTTTATCGAGAGTAAATCCAATTATGTAGCAGTAATGTAGTTGAGAAGTGAGGAGAGATAGACGGAGATAATGATTTTCAGAGATATATGTTTAACAGTCACACTGTTGGCTCTCACAATCGAGATTTTTATGGTTAGAGAAAGAGTCGGACTCGTCAAAATGAAGCTGCACGCGGAAAATTAGCTTGATAGTAATCAATTTTAAAAATAATCCGTGAGTCCCTGACTATACTGTAATCTCAATCTTTACTTTTAATTTGTTTAAAACCAGAGGCTATGAGTTTTTTTTTAAATAATATTTTTTATTTAATCTCCAAAAAGTTTACATTTCTTTCAATACAATATGATCCAGGTGTTCTATTATTTTTATTGAGGTTGGTATTACCTTACTGGTCAAAAGAATAAGTTAGTTTTGCAAGAAATAATATGCGCGCAATAAGACTGTTTAAACTATACTTTACGAGATACCTACAACCCATGGGGTATTAAGAGTTTCCGATTTTTCGGTGTAAAGCCTTTTTACAAAATATTTTTTGGTCTCAGTCTAACAGCTTTGTGAATCAACTCCATATATTATAACACGAGAAAAAGTATCTAAACGGTAGACACTTAACCTTACTTGAAGAATAAAATGTCAGTGTCCAACAATTAATGTGGCCAAGATAATAAACTTTCACTACTAATGAACACACAAACTCCGTTCGCCTAGCTTTCTGTCTGGGACCACTTACCACTAAAACTTCGCTAAAACAATTCTTTACGTTTATAGAGCCGTATTTTCAACTAGCGTTGATCTAAATCACGAACGAAGTTTGTCATTCGTAAAGTTACGGCCGCGTACCGTTGACCTAGAAACGCGTCACTTACACAGCCAAGTTTTTCAATAAGCCCTTTGAACGTACGGTGATGGAAAAGTTCGTGTACGTCCCTTCACATGCTACTACTGATTAGTGTGATGCATTAATGACAGAGGAAATACTTTAGGTTAGAACACTCATTGCCATACTACCATAATCAAACTTCTTGATCTCACAGTCGCAAAAAGGTTGTTGGTTGTTGCACGAGTAACCTATTTTACTTTTTAAAGATATATTTGGAAGAAATACTAATAGAAAGACTATAATACAAATACAAAATTCCAACGAGCGTGTATGAGTAATGTGATGCGTGTGAATGAAGCGAAAGAATTACGCCAGGATCGTAGCAAATGGAAATCTGTGGTCTCTGCCTACCCCTCAGGGAAACAGGCGTGATTTTATGTTTGTATAAAATTCCTAGCAAGGTTAAGTTCGTAACCGAAAAACCTATTACTCCGAACTCAGCTTTTTCAACAATTCGAAATACATACCTATATTCTTACATGATTTCCTAGAAATATTTATTTATATTATACACGTCGATAAATAAAGGCTGCTATCCTACAAAAGCTGACCATTGAAAAAACAAAAAAAACATAACATAACATCACGCCTGTATTTCCCGTAGGGGTAGGCAGAGGTGCACTTATAGAACACCCACATTTCGCCAGTTATGTTTTAGGTCCCAATGCAATAGCCGTGCTGCTACTGAGAATTACCTAATGGAAAAACCCAGTAACACTTTGCCCGACCCGGGATTCAAACCCAGGAGCTCGTGCCCAGCAATCGGACTGCAATCTGACCATTGAATGATACTACAATTTTTGTATAGAATATCAAACTAGTGTGGCGACTTAGTAACGCGAGCGCTAGTCATAATAATGCAAATGTTTTCCGACAGCGCAATATATTGTATTCCAAAACAATATGGCTTCCAGGTCACAACTAAAATATTAAGGAGTACCATAAGAGCGAACATAAACAATGTTACTATGTCGTAGAAAACAAAAGTGAAAACACTTCTCCGTGCCATAAAGTATTAACCCAAATAAAGGTACCCTTCGAGAAAGTTCTGGAAAGTTCATCGAAGCTTCTAGAGTTTTCGGGCGTCTTCGTCAAACTTGTTAATAACGTAAGATGTCATGTTGCTACTGGATTAATTGGGGACGTTATTTTTTTGTTATTAGTTCTAGAAATTCCAAGTAGTGGCACTTATTACGTAACGTGATAAATAATGTTTATAGTATTTTATACTTACATAAAACTCACATCATCACGTCTGTGTAGGCAGAGGTGGACATATAGTGCACCAAGCGAGCCTATTGCCATCAACTGGGTGGAAATTCAGCCTCATCTAGTAACACTGCCCGACTCGGGGTTCTCAGCAGCATGGGATCTCAACAGTCATGCTTAACAACCACTAGACCAACGAGTCGATCAGCCTACTTTTGTAAATGGAAATATGTTTAAATATACTGTGTATATCAGAAAATTCAAATGTGGAATATTTACTTTATTATCTTGGAGGATAAAAGTTTAGGTTAACTCAGTAGACTTCACATGTTTGTTATTAATATTTTAGTTTGATTACACTCAAAACGTAGCTATTATAAAAGTTACACAACTGAAATGAGAATACATTTTTATTAAAACTTCTTGCTAGACTGTGTCTGTGTTTTATATTATTCGATTTTTAAAGGTGACACCAACACTTATCTTAAAAAAAGAACATTGTGCTAGGAATACTGTCAACCTTTGCACGTTACCAGTTGACAGTGATAAGGAGAAATATTTTGTTAATAAGGATCCTATTTCATGAAGGTATTCCTTTTTTGATTTCGTAGAAAATAACTCTTGTTTTTTTTTATTTTATAAATTGTCGCAGACCGTCTCCGATCAACCGTCGTAATAATATTGCCTTAAGATACATTTGACAACCTGCTTGGGGCAACGGCTAAGCGATAGTACTAGAACTCTCAAAGATTCGCGTTAGATTTCCGCACAGGACAAAAAAAAATTGGGCGAAACAGAGATTGTTCCGAGTCTGCGTGTTTGTGTATATTGAGACATTTCAAGTTTATTTCTTGTTTTATATAGAAAAATTAAAAACATTAAACAGACCTAGGGGTCTAGTTAATTTATTAGACACGGCAGTCTTCACTGATCACTTCTATACACCTATCCATAATTGCAACTGCCAGTTCTCTTTTTACATATTTGTACGTGACTACGCCGTTAAAACAGCGCCCTTGTTAAATACTGCAGTTAAAATCGATGTATTTCCATTGGTCACGTCAAAAAATGTCGCATTTATAACTAGTAGTACGCACGTCGGGTCTTATCGGGCCTAAGATCCGGCTCTTAATTAAGAAAGTCAAGCGTCCGGATGGCTGCCCACACCCAGTCTTATCGCGCCACCCTTTAATTGGAGTGACGTCATCCAGAATGTACTACGTTCATTGACGAATGATAAAATGTTTCTTCTTTTTTATTTTCCTCCGTATAATGGGCTTTTAGACAATGTTGCCATCTACTTATTGCTATTCGCTTGCAATTGTTATTGCTCCCGTTACGTAAAAAGAACGCTGAGTGACTGTCAGCTACTGTTTGCACTCGGATACAGTCGTTTTCTGTCTTAGGCTACTGTGGCTAACAATTAAGAGTTATAGAATTCAATTATAGCACGGGAATAAACGCAGAACAGATTCTAGACTTTTTAGAAATTCTAAATTAGACTTTCGGTCATAAAAGTCATATTCGTAAAGTACGTTTCCAAAATATCTCAATTTTCGTGGTACGATTCAAATATTCTCCCACATCACATTGTACTATCTAAACCTCGTACCTCGTTAATCAGAAGCTAATAATTATTGCCTTTGTTACAAACTGGAACAGCTATAATTGGCAAACCGAATCTCGTGTAAAAATTACTAGTGCCAGACTTGAGCTATAAATTCTGGAACTTTCTACCGGATTATTTTAAAACCTGACTTGGGACTTACACAGCTTTAATTTCTATAAGAAACTGAGTGGGACGGGTCTCATATTGTTTTACTAGGAAAGCGCTGATCCTTAAGCTCCAGGTTCTCAGTTAATTACAGATTATAATTAATTGACTACCTAATTGGTGCAGTCGCTAAGCGTTTGGACTGCTGCGCTACAGGTTGTGGGTTCGATTCCCGCAGGGGACTAAAAATTGTGCAAACCGCAGATGTTTGTCGTGAGTCTAGGTCTTTGTATAGTGTGGAGCGACTATTCTTTGTAAAGATTTTTTTTATATTATTTCTTTACTTTGAATGGTTCTTAAACAATAAAATTAGTGTTCAACAACAAAAATCAATTAAATCGTTCATGTAATTTTTGCTGTTGTGGATTTTACTTGGCCTGAAGTGTACTGTCGTTTATCTGTGGGCCATTATCATAAAATGGAAGCTTCTTGTTCTGTATAACAGGAGAACATTATTCAGACTAATATTTAGTATGAAATATCTGTAACGACTATACGTCACAGCGTATAAACCGAAACAAATGCCTAGAAAATTATCCGTCAACAACGTCTGTGTAATATATCTTGGGGCACAAAATTAGGGGATTTGTAAAAACTAATTGGGATACGATGCAAATGACCGCTCCTGGGGGCGTTCAGCCCCGGTCAGGGCCCAAACTGTTCTCAATGTAAATGAAGTCAGCCTGCTACGAATTTATCTACCATTGTAAAAACAATGTGGTTTGTTTCTATAAGAATTTAAAATGAAAAATACAGTAGCATCGAATATTCCTAGAACCTTTAGAACTGATAATCTGTAAATACCTTCGTAGACCAATTGAGTGTATAGATTCAATATTATTATGGTGCAAAAGCCTTCTCGAGTGTTTCTACTGTCGCAACTAAGCATTCAATCCTTGAAGATCTTGCTGACTGGATTCTAAACGGTTTGGCTTACAACAATATTACCTAATAGATACCTAACATTTATTTGTATGTAAGACACTAATAATTATGCCAGCCAGCTTAATATAATGTGCCGATTTTAATAATAAACTAGAAATAACGTAATTTGCCTCAGTCATGCAATACCAGCAAAAATGTATTTAGAAGATGGTATTTTTCCCTCCTACATATCAAATATCCATACCCTTATTCCACACGGATTACAAAGATTTATGTCTAAGATTCTATACTAAGTAACATAATGATAACGCCATCAATTTAAAGTGTTTTCGAAGTCCCCGGGCGTTTACCTTGGCTGGCAAGTAAAATCGATCGCCATAATCCTTTCTACATGCATAATTTATCAGCGCAAAATCCATAAAATTCTTCAACATACATAAGAGATACATCAATTTTAAAACATCTCCTTTTTGCTTAAGTCCTCGTGATGTTGACAAAAGTGTAGAGATTTAATCATGTTAAATTATCTCTAGCAGTTATTTGAAGTAAGATAATGGAGACTGGACCCAAAATGTTTTCAGCCCCTTTACCATGAACTCTTAAAGCGGGAAAGGTTACGTCGTGGAAGCGGGACGCCGCATTACATTACACGTAGCGGCTTCTCGCTTCCACGTCTTAAACTGTCCTGCTATAAGAGTTCATGGTAAGGGGACTGTATTCTGTCAATAATCTTCACCGAAAGTGTAAGTTGGTTTTAAAACTTCAGCGAATTGTCACGAATAGGTGTATAATAAATATACACAGTATGTGCAACCTCATACAAAAAAGAGATAGCATAGAAAAGGTTGAAAGAGTTAATAAACATTGAGATATGATTTAAAAACACTGCGCTCATTTCGCAGCAATTCTGAGATACAAAACACGATGCAGAACAAAAAATCTCATACTAGACAGGGTAATAAAGTTCGTGCTCATAACGAAACTTAATCCGATAAAACCAGCGAATATCCGGAGTGGCATGTGAAAATGTTCATAGTTGCATCGTAGTGACTTGGCAGCCAATAAACTCTGTTACAGTAAGTAGTATAATATACTATTTTCTCGCTTCACAGTGGGCGCCTCTCCCAGACCGAGATTGATATGAATAATGCTACGACGTACAAAGGACACTAGTCCAGCTTCGTCCCAAAATGGATTGTTATATTGTCCTCACGTAAACTCATGTTAGGACAGCCTGTGTATGTGTATAAACAGTACGTTCATATGTTTAATATTATAAAGATGTGTGGGTTTCGTTTGACATTACTGATATAAAAATTGTAGTATTTGGAAAGAGTGTACGCCATCTAATCGACTCAAAGTCGTGATTATATTAATTAAAATGGAATAACAAAATGTTGTAGATCTTTTCAGAGGGTTAGTTCTTAGTAGATATTCTCGCAGGTAACTATTTAATAATATTACTTAGCGTAAAGCCTCCGGGCTCACTTAAATATAAACGTGTCTCGAGGTAAATGTCAATTGTCAATTATGGAAGCTATCAGTGACGTACTGAGTGATGGCCACGGGGGACCTACAAGACTTTCTTAAAAACCCATTATGGTAAATGTTCAGATTATTTTAGCAAAAAAGCCGCCCTATATTTTAAGGCTTATTTAATAAATTGAGTTCTAGACTGAATTTTCTGATTATGCCCTGAATTTTATATTTTTTAATTAAAAAGATACCGTGCATACACAAACACCTAGACTTGGGATAAAAACCTGAAGATAGCACAATTTTTGGCCCGTGCGGGAAGCGAACCCGCAACCCTTAGCGCAGCAGTTCAGTCAGCCGCTTAGTCACTGCGCCAATCAGATCGTCAGAATATGGTTGATATTTCATATTGACTTCATCGACAAACTGGAGGAAAAGATGATCATGCGTTTGATTTCCAAAAAAAAGTACCAGTAGGCAATTTTTAGTCAAAAGTTTAGAAAGCCGTAAATTTTAAACAAGCTACTAATAACTAACTATGATTAATATCTCGCTGGCAGAATTTGACGTCAAGTAATATTCACTTCTAAGACAACGTAATTAATGCTATTTTAGCTTGAACTTATCTTCTGCGTATTGTCCACTGCAGGGACTCAATGCGCCAGTGAATTCATCATCCCCGCTCTGTCAAGTTTCATCGCACCCTATCTCCACCATATTTTGGACGCTGAATAATGTTACAATTCTGTATTCAAATCATCTGACGCTTGATATAGTATTCATATCATTGGATTACGTCATTGGGTATTTGGATTCACCAACTATGTAGACTGTATGCCTACGTGATTTTCTAGCGAGGTATAAATATTCATTATTCAAAATAGACCTTTTATGTTATCAAAAGTTATAATATAAATTATATATTTGTCATGCTCGTATGACATCATAATATAATTTGTGGATTTAAATGTATTTGATTATAAATGAGAAAACTTATAAGCTCTAGCTAACTCATAGCTACGTGGCTGCCTTGCAAACCAGTCGATAGGTGCGATTGCCGTGCCGCATACTTGTGCACTATTATGTCCTGCATATCGTCTCAGCTGAAAAAGGCCGCCCCGAATTTCGGTCAGGAGAACATAATTATTAGTATGGTAATTATAATTATGGTTAAGAATGTGTCTGACTCATAGACTTGAATATAAGTGCTTAAAGACTGACAGGCGGCTACCATTACTTCTTACTGTGATAATTTTAGGTCCTAAATTGATCGAAGTCGCAATTTAGACCAAATGTATTGTCTAAAGGACATCATAAAAGCAGCCCAAGTAATTAATTACCTTTATTTTATTGCTGTCCAGTATTTGTCAAAATCAGAACTTAATTTATAAAAAAAATGTAATCAATAAACTTGCTGGCTAGCCTACTAAGCGATTTGAAGAGAACCGGACTAGAAATAAGAAGGAAAATATAATCATAAATAAAAATATTTCTTCTAGCAATGTTTCGTAGTGATAATATTGACGCAAAAAGGGGATTTCCTGAGAAATGTGTAAGGCAGCAGATAAGAGTATCGTGTTTTGGCAGAAAAACTTTGAAGGGCCAAAGCTATTTCTCATGGGAATAAAAAACCTTGGCCAACCGATTCGTAGTTGTCCCTTTTTTATATTTCCTTAATCGGCGGCGCTCTAGGGTGTTGGCATCTAAGCTTTTAATTGAATAATACCTTAAACAGCGTTACAAAAAATTATAGGCACGTTCTTTTGTCTTTCAGTGCCAGTTCTATTTCAAAACACAAACATCATCTCGAAAGTCACCTCGCTACTCATCTCGACTGTTATTATATATGGACTCTTGATACAGTATTCCAAATTCTATAGATAAAAGTCAATATTTTCATTTTCATTCTCACTCCGCATGATTGGCGCTGATGTCGAATCTCACCGCGGATTTGGAAGCGAGTTCATATGTGACATCTTTAGAATAACACAGCTGGTATAGAAAGTTAGTCGTCACAGGTGACAATCTCTGGTCTGGCCTGGGGGGTTGGAAACGGACTAACTACCTACTTCGATAAGATAAAAAGTACCTGTGTAGCCTCCTGGTAAAAGAATCTTAAATAGCGTAAACAAACTTTATGCTTTGATTAATAAACCTTCTCAACTTAAATATTCTACTGAACATTAATAAAATAGTTGAGTTTATAGAACGGTCTTATTATACTTTCAGGGATCAGTTCCATCGCTAATTAAGGCGTAATTAGCTCAGCCGAATGATATTAGCTCTAAGATAGGTCAATGACCTTTACTAAATAAATTATTCTGCGTGAATTAACAAATAACTTACATTGTTTGTTTGACAGGGTAATAAATTACCCTGTGAAAGAATTGAACCCTGGGTTAAATATTCAATTATGGAAACTGCATTCTTTGCATACAATTTTCAGCCTATGTCAACAAGTCTTGATACTAATTGGATACATATTTTATTTATAGCATTCATCAGGGACTTAAAGTACAATTAATATTGATGTATTCTGGATCACAAGCCTAATAATTCTATAGTTCGGTACTAGTTATAAGAGTTCTCCAAAGTTCTCTAAACATTCATTTGTCCTTGATTATTGCTTCTGAGAATTAAGATTAACCTAACATTATTCACGCCCCATCTCACCTCAAAATAACCTACCCATAAAATGAGAAAACAGCTAGAGAATACTTCTCCTATAATATTCAAACGTAACTATCCCAAAAGACTGACATCATTGAATAAGAACGCTTATCATCATCATCATCATCAGCTGGAAGACGTGCACTGTTGAACAAAGGCCTCCCCCTTAGAATGCCACAATGAACAACGCTTATACTTTGGCCAAAATACTGGGAGCCTAGGTAATGCAAAAGGTCCACCGTCAACTAGCCGTCGCAAAATTCTCCAAAAGGCGCACCAATATAAAATTAAATAATATGTCTATTTACGTCTTTATAGACAAAAACAGCTTGCAACGACACAACACGACTCGCTTACTCGCTCCGCGTGTCATTTCCGAATCCAGTCTGCAACTCGGTAAAGTTATATCGCGACAATTTCCATTTATATGGCCGTCATAACCCATGTTCCGTTGCTTTGTCTGGCCGTATTGCAGCACAGGGCAAGTTTTACCCAACTAGGGCGAAGAGAAATAGCGGGTAATGTGTTTGGTGTGTATTGTGTCGGGCTGTTTAGAGATGTGTATGAATGGTAATGGGTGTCTGCTTCTTTGTTTCGAAGTTTTTATTTTAATTCGCATTTCATTGTAATGAAAAAAACTAGGATAACGGAGGGATAATAAAAAAATAATATAAGGAATCAGTATTCACGTATCTTACAGATACCAGACCAAGACTTTTTATTTGCAAAAAGTGCCAGGCTAACATGTACAGTCTCCCGTAAAGATGGGCTCACTCCAAAGTCCTGAGAGTTCGGAAACTAGTCTCATGACGTGAGATTTGTCATATATATAATAAGTACCTATGAGTATTGCTTTAATAAAATGTATCACATAGACCGGAACAGCGAAAAATTGTATTGTTGTTGATTAAAAATCTGTCACAGTTTTGCTTGTATACTCGTTCAACAATGTTTACCCTGTCAGCAATACGTCCGTTGAAAAAACAAGTTAAACCCACTGTAAAATAAATTAAGTACCTCAACGTACTTATTTTAATGAAACTTCACAAATGCGTGTATAATAATGCCATTTTTCTAAACCAAACAAAGCACTACAAGAGCAAATTAACATACAAATAGTGGTTTGTGCTCCATGTGATGTAGCGCTCGAGCCTTTTGCTGCAATTACAGTGGACTCAAAAAGCAAGGAATAATAAATGTGTGGCCGTTCTCTCACACATTTATTTCGCTTGTTACAAATGCTTTCGTGATAAATAGATAATTTTACACAAACAAGTCTGTGGGCTTAACATTTTAGTTTTGGTTGGAAGCTTATTTGAATATTGTGCATTTAATTTAATATTTCATGTTAAGCCAGGTTTGTTAGTATTGGTTGTGTTAGAAACAATGCCAAAGCTAAACTTTGCCTTTACAACTATATTTAATTTCGCTATAGTTGTAGGCATCAGAACTTTTTGTCAGAACGCCTATGCATACTGTTGTAGGTACCTCAATTTAAACAAATATAAGTCACAAAAGATCCTTAAGATAAAAAAGCCAATTGGTTTTTTCAAATGATTATAGTCCTAATATCTAAACAAGTCCGAATATGTACCTATATATCAGGTTCCTTGGTATTATTAAGTAATTTTGTTAGTACATTTCATATTTGATGTCTCTTAGGGACATAATGGGCTTTTTTGGCACAAAGCTTTATTTTTACATTTCTGGGCTAGTATACTCTTACACTTGTATCTAATTAGTCAGAAGCATTTTAAGTAATCGAGTTAACTAAGTAGAATACAAGAGCTTTAATTGTCAACGATACGATCTTAATATTTCTCAACAGCTGGCTAGTATTTGACTTCATCATTTTACTGTATTAAGTCAATACGTGTGTATGATATAGGCGATTTTTTCACTGTGTGATTGAACGGTAGAATACATGCAGTTTATTATTATTATAACTAATTTGTTTCCATTACTACATAAAAAAACATAACATTTTCCTTTTAAGTTTCGTTAGGGTTGTATTTAAAATCTACACTTTTAATTGACTGGCAAAAAAAATCAGTCCAAACTGCACACAACACGAAAATTACCAACTGAAACTACACAAACCTCTTGTAATGCATACTGAAATCTCATACAAACTCATAGCAGCATATATCATCAGGTCTCAAACAGCGGTTAAAACACCTCCAAGAAATAAAGAGAACGCTATAAAAGGAGAGCTTAAACACACATCTTGGGGAACTTTGCTCAAAGTAAAAGCGGGTAAAAGGTCACGCCACAATATCGGGTTTCAACTTTTGCATTTGAGCATGTAATTTCTTGAAACATAAGGCTCACACCTCTATCCCAAAAGTACTTTTTTGGTAACTAAAATCCAATTTTAATTGTTCTCGCATCATTCAGTTTATTAAGACAGTACAGTTATTCTTTTAGACTTCAATTTGTATACTAATAAGAAAAAAAGGACAGGGTATTTAACCTGTACTTTGCTTAAGTTTATTTTTATTCAATTCAGCAGGGTAATATGTATTTTATTTTGACATACCTACACCTCAAAAATATACGACATAGAACTTTGCCTTTTTACAAAAGAAGGTATAAAATAATACCAGTTTATGTCATGTTTTATAACCTGCCGGCAAGATATACAGGGCTGGCAGCTTGAGGCACGCTAGACAGACAATTTGGACAATTGAGAAGACTTTACTTGGAAATTGGATTACGTGGATTGTCAAAGATTCAAATTATAATAATAGTAATTTCTAATATTATTAGGAAAGCGCTTGAAAAGACTAAGTGAATCAGCTTCAATTAATTATTCATACTTTAGAAACCATAATATATATTTACAATATTGTTAAGTTAAAGAAAATTACACAAAATAAATTACTTTAAATATACACCTGAACTTCTTTCCACTGAATATTCTGACTGCGAATTATCTGTGTACCGAAAGCTTAATACATCTAGTCTAGACATCGTAGTTATGTTTCATTTGAGATATAGAAGAACCACTTTCGATCGTGTCATAAATGCATCAGTGTATTTCATTCCCCTAAACTTATAGTCTGACTCTTTCTAAAAAACAATTGGTCAGTTCAATATACCAGTAACTTGATTAGTTGGAATACAGATCTCTTCTATGTACGAGGGTCAAACTGAAAGTTCTTAGAACTGGCCACTTATAAACAATATAATAAAAAAATAATTCTAAAATTTGAAAATAGAACTCTTTGCCAATATTACTGAGTATATATTTCATTAATTTGTCATTTGTTTTACGATTTGGCGGCAAATTGAAAATTGTCTGTGTCACGTCAACATGAATTTAACACGAGAAAATTTTCGTGCAATGATTTTTTATGACTTTCGATGTCATTTAAGTCAACAAGAAAGTTATGATAGACTACGATTGGCCTTTCACGATGAAGCCCCATCTCGTGCGACAGTTTACAACTGGTTTAATGAGTTTAAACGTGGTCGCACTAATCTCACTGATGATTTACGTGAGGGACGGCCTTCTACGGCGACGACTGAAGATAACATCTGTGTTGTGCGGCGTATGATAGAGACTGACAAAAGAGTGACCTATCAGCAGATTCGGACAAGCTTAGGCATCGGTATGAGTCAAGTGCACAAAATCATCCACGAACATTTAGCAGTCAGGAAGCTTTGCGCCCGGTGGATACCTCATAATTTGACTGAGGCTCAAAAACTCCATCGTGTGGATTGGTGCCGTAAAATGATTGAAAGATTTAACGGAGGTGACTCAAATGCTGTGTTCGACATACTAACAGGTGACGAAAGCTGGATTTACTGTTATGATCCTGAAACCAAAAGACAATCTGCTCAGTGGGTGTTTCCTTTCGAGAGGTTGCCAACTAAAGTGAAGAGAGATCGAAGTGCGGGAAAAAAAATGGCGGCCTCGTTCTTTGGAAGGATAGGTCATTTCGCAACAATTGTGTTAGAGGATCAAAAAACAGTTTCTGCAGAATGGTACACTACCAATTGTTTGCCACTTGTCTTGGAAAAAGTTCGAGAGAAACGACCTCGCAGTAGGATCCTCCTTCACCACGACAACGCCTCGTCGCACACCGCTAAGCGAACGATCGACTATTTGGCGACATCAAACGTTGAATTACTGGGTCACCCGCCGTATAGCCCCGACCTCGCCCCTTGTGATTTTTATTTATTTCCAAAAATTAAAGAAAAACTTAAAGGAAAGCGGTTTATGAATGCTGAAGAAGCGGTGGCTGCGTATCGCGATGCCATTGAAGAGAACCCTAAAGACGAGTGGGCAAAGTGCTTTTCCCAGTGGTTCCATCGCATGCAGCGGTGTATTGACAATATTTTGAAAAGATATAATAAAACTAATAACTGGCTAATGTAATCAGTTTTTGATTTTCTAAGAACTTTCAGTTTGACCCTCGTAAGAGAGTAATGAACCAACCCTACTAGAGTACCTACAGGTATAATTAAACATTTAGCTTGCAGGCAATTAATAAGATTTACAGCGATTGTACAAGACCGCAATTCTTTTTGCACTACATAGCTTAGGTATCAATTATACCGCTGCGCTGTACCTTTTACTTGATTGATTAAACAGCACATTTTATGTTTTATTCTAAAAATTCTATAAAACAAAAATAATATAGAATTTATACTTTTTTTTTTGTTTTTTGTGAGTTTTTTTTTGTTTTATTCTATAAAACAAAAATGTGGTAATTTTAAACCTGCACTGGTTATAATTATTATATAGTTACTTATTCACGATTAATGGAACAAAACTCGTCACATTACCTGGTACTTTACCCTCTCTGTCTGCCTCCCACAACACTTATACCCTCCGACTAAACACGAGTGTGTAAAAGCACTTCCCTGTCCACCCTTTCAAAGAATACCAGCGTACTGATATACCCTCTGACTGAATACCCTCGCAATATGCAGTAACAAAAACCCAAGTACTTGAAGTCGAAAGTGTATTTCTGAGAGGAACCATCGAGAAACTCCATAATCCTTTATCTGACATTCGTCCTCGATAGAAACCCTTATATTCTGTCATCTGTAAACTAAAGTTGGAAGGCGTTTGCTGTATTATCAGTTTATGCCGTGTCAGGTAAAACGAAGTGGAAAGTCGGTCTTCCGTTATCAACCCAAACTCTTCTAGTTAAAACTTTGAAACGCTGCAAAGAAAGCTCTCGCTCGTTTTAAACTTTGATTGTCTATTACAAAGCCGTCAGTTTATTTTTAACGAAACCAATATTGGTCCTAAATATTGGGAAACATGACGTCAAAGGGTCTGGTATAATGACAGGTAAAATCAAAACTTTTACAGTATTACCAATGTTTCACCAAGTTTGGAATAGGAATGTATTTAAGTTTTGGCCGTCTGTGATTCGTCAAATCGCTGAGTGTTCAATAATTTTCATTTAATTCAAATTGTACAGTAGGTATTATAACATTCATTACTTATGTTTCATAAGTATGGTGGATATTAAAAGAAGTCTATTATGCCAGCTACGAAGTGGGTCACGTTGTTCAGAATAATTATTTAAAAAGTGTTCGCATAGTTCATAATATATTTACCTTTAGTTCCACTGTTGGGTATACATAGGTCTCTTTTTGTCGCAATCTCTACACTCCTCTAGTACAAAGCAACGTACGAATAATTCACAAGCCTCACAATTCAAATCAAATTCACATTTAACCTTTTCCTCCCACTAAACTGCTTATATTATTACACCAAACAACCATTTGCAAGTGGTAACATTTTTTCCATACATTTTATCTTCACATCACGGTACCTAAGCATGACTTAAACGGGCGATAGGAACTTCATTTTTATTCCTTTCTCAGCAAAACACAAAAGAGATGTCAGAAATAAAGTTACATGGACCTCGTTGCGATGTCTTGAAAATTTTGTTCCAAAATTCTAGCCAACAATTTCCCGGGAGGTACAGTACCCTGCCATTGCTATCCGGGACCTACATTTATGAATAAATAATGACAGTAACATTTATAAGATAGACCTTTGATATTCTTACTCTATGTCCGTACGGTGACGGCCGCTTCAAGTGGCACTCGAAGGTATGAACCTATTAAAGATATGGTTATTACGGATAGTGTCCTTGTATTCTATACACATCTACTAGATACACGTGTCTGCTATCTGTGGCGGCTTTTAGGTCACTCGAAGTTCGCTTACTTTATCTCTATTTTGAAATATGAAATGTCCAGATGGGGATGTGTCACCATTTTAAAAATCATTTCAGATATTTGTTTCTGCAAATTCATTTCAATTTTAAAATAAGTAACAAAATTTTATCGAATCCTTAGTCAAATGACATTGTTGTTAAGTGTTAATAACTTTTTTGTTAAATCCCAAAAAACCATGATACCTATACATATAGAAAATAAATTGGTGCTTACTATTATAAAAGAAGGGATAAGTAAACATTATGCCCATTCTTTAAGAGTTCATGGTAAGGGGGCAGGCTTCTGCAAAAACAAACAAATTACGAAACAACGGGGTTTATCCGTCCACCATTAACTATGATAAATCACAGCCTAACATCTTTTGACAGCGCGCAATTTACTAAGAAAATGATAAGAAGTCTTAACCTTTATTTTTAACCTTCTCCATTTTTTAATTTTCACTTTCATACGTCAAAATATATGTACCTGCCCCCTTACTATGAAGTCTTAAAACAGGACAGTTTACGATGTGGAAGCGAGATGTCGCTACGTGCAGTTTAATGCGGCGTCTCGCTTTCACAACATAAACTGTCCTGTTTTAAGACTTCATAGTAAGGGGGCTGTACCAAACCAATTACAACACTAGGGCATCATTTCCGCTCACTAATTAGGACATACGTGGCACGAAATATTTATTTTTATCATCGCTCTTGTATTCCCCGAAGGGGTTGGCAGAGGTACACATATAGTACACCCAGATTTGGCCATTTATGTTAACGGTCTAGATGTAATAGGGGGCGAGCCTATTGCTATCAAGCAGGTACTAATCCAGACTCCGCACTGCTACTGACAATGCCCTAATTGAAAAATCCAATAACACTTTTCCGACCCGGGATAGAAACTCAGGACCTCATGCTCAACATTCGGTTTTAGCGAGACGAATGAGGCAGAACTATTTAACAAAAATTAAGAGATAACGAAGAGGTAATACAACATAAATCATCCCAAACAACAACAAGAAACTGGAAACACAACAACATTGCGAGTACAATCACAGAAAAAATCATTTACCAAAATCAGACAACCGCCTCCAATCTCCAACCGAGTTGTGATCCAATTTGCATCGCAGCCGTTCAGACAATTATTGCTCCCCCTCATTGGAAAACCATTGAAGTCGCCATTTTAATTTCAGAACTCCATTGCGGACCTCAGATAAATAAGATGCCTTTTTCGATTTGTCTTGTCGGTTTAAATAAAGAATTTTTTAATTAAACACCGGAGGCTGAGATATCACACTTGAATTTAATTGAACCTCTGTAAATAAAAGAAAGAAAAAGGACTATTCCAAAGCAATCTCGGCAAACATTACTGAACATAACTTTTACAACGTAATGATCCGTGCTTATAACTTTTCGAAAGGCGCCCTTAAATATTTATGATACTTTGAAACCTTCTCCGCTTGATACGAGTTGCATTTTATATTTTCTTATGTGCATCATTAATTTTGATGACGATTTAAAATTACATAACATATTTTGTTCTTGTGCTTACTATACCTGCCACCTGTGTCTATATAATTTACAGAGAATAGGGAAAATCGAAACATCGGAAAACAGGCCTTTGCCCAGCAGTGAGACACTATGAACATCCTACACATTAAAGAAAAATCGTTAAGTATTCTGCTCTGAAATCTAGTAATAGTAAGGTTTGTTTACATGTGTAAGTAAGAAATAAGTCCTGTCAATACGCTTGGCCCGGTAAGCATGTACGTACATCATCATCATCAGCTGGAAGACGTCCACAGTTGAATAAAGGCCTCCCCTTAAAGGGGCGGTTACCTAAGCATGTACTTATACTCCTTAATTAGAACCGAAATCCAATACCCAGAAATGAGCAAAGAAGGGTTTCCTTAATACCTCCTTACAGTGATGTTTATTTATGACCATAATTACCGTCACTGGGCAGCATCCAGGTGGCAAGTCATTTATCCTGACGTACTGTGACGCAGACTTGACGCAACTAATACGCAACTGAGCTGCGATCGTTAGATTAGCTAACGCGCTTGGCTGTCTGCCTAACTTGCAGCCAACTATCATGTACACAGCTATATGTGTACATACGTACAGGTATACATTAGGGCGTGTTTTCACGATTATTCTTGCATGTTGCTATGCAATGCTATTTTTCCGTGCATACATTGACCTCATTTAGCTCGAGATAGGAAAAGAGATTTTCGAACGCGAGATCTTGGTTTAAAGTCGGACGTAGCATTACCTGCAGGTTTTTTTAAAGGGAAAATGGTATGATGCGGTCTTAATTATATCTATAATCTGATGTAGGTATAAATTATTGCCGTTTTTGTTAAATTCCTATGCAACATTTTCTAAATGTCGGAGTACATGTAGCGTACGTAATTTACCGTATTCAAAGACATTTACCTACTTGTTAGGACATACGAAGAACTCATTAAAATTTCAGTCCCACTTGTCATACAAATGCCTACAGCAGTCGCTACGGCAAATTAGAAAGCCTAAAAGACTCAACCAATTTCACTTAAGAATATCGGAATACTCTGAATAAATAATTTGTAGAAGTAGTAGGCAGTGGCTTTGTTTGGCGTATGTTAAGAATCTAATGAAAATAGCTATGCTCTTAGTCTTAAAAAGAATAAATAACCGACGATCTTGTTATACAATGTGATACAGCAACTGTCTTCCAATTGAACTATTATTTTCCAAACGTATAGCCTCTCTAATGCGTCTTAAAAGGACGAAATGATACCTACAACCTTTGTGACGTATTTTCCTGAAAGTAGGTTAACAAAAAGGACGAATATGATATGAAAAACGTTTGTCCTACTTAAAGAAATCCATAATATATGTATAAAATAGTATCATCTTTGCGTATATTTCTGTTTATCCGCCCTTTTTTGTCAAAGGAAATCGTTAAAATTATTTCCGCAAAGCGAACAGGAATGCTTTTAAAAGAGACAATAAGATGCATGGTCAGTTTGATATTCAGAATTTAATACATTTTCTTTGAACAAGCTTTAAACAAAATGTTTTTTTACGAAAAGATAACGTGTAGGTAGACTACCTACATAAAGTTACGCCCATATCCTAGAGAGGATGGTAGAGACCACAAATTTCCATTTGCAGGGATCCTAAATTATGTCTGCCTAACTCACATTCCTTACACACGATAGCACACCATCACAAAGTCTAAAATTATACAAAATATATTTTTTCATTTAGCGTTCGTGTTCTGTGAGACATACTTACAATTTACACGTGTCTAAAAATTGAATAATCATATTTGTAAAAACTCATACGTAAGTTAGCTAGACCTTGTGCGTCTAGACTCTCGTTAAATTTTGTACCAACCCTCTTCTCAAACACGTTCATAACAATCGTACCTATACCGCTATTCATCCTTTTAACGTTCCGTCGCTATTCAACTAACATTTTTACATGCGACCCTTAGAAATACGGGAGTGGATTCGGCAACATATAAAAGAAAAAATAGTACCGGGGAAAAAATTGCCTATGTAAAATATTTACTGCGTATAGTGGAGGGACCGATACATAATTTGATGGCTTCTTGTCACCTTGGGCGACCTTCGAATTCAAGGATCTACCTACCTTTAGTAGATAGAGAATTTATGTGAACGGGCGTAAAAGTGCTACGGTAAGATATTTTTCTCGATCGAAGCGATACATAAGAATATTATAAAGTTAAACCAAGTAAAGTCCTTTGGTCGTCATAAAAATGTGTGTCAAGCAGCAAAATCGAACACGTATGTAACATATATAGGTATCTATAATATACTTATATATATCTACATCCAGAATTTTAAACTAAAATATAGAATGAAATATCGAGCAAGGATATGATTCCGTTTTGGTCACATATTTATCGCTGTGTCCACTCAGATATAGTGCGATGCACCGAAGTCGAAAGCCTTTGCCGAGATCTGGCTACTGCACAAAGAATGTGCATTGTGCAGTAGCCATATTAAGCGCAGATGCCGGAAAAGGATTCAACCTTAAAAACACAAAAAGGTTGTAGTTTTTATTTCATAGTAAAATGATTCCGCACTGCAAGATGCCAATTACAGCAAGACTAATTGTACTGACCTATTTTGTTAACTTGAGAAAATGAATGTCGATTCAACATGACCCAATGTATTTTTCATCCAATTTCCTACTCTTGACCTCGAGCATACGTATAAATATCGAATCGTCACCAAAAGGCCTACTGGCAAACATAGCCCAGTTGATTCCGAACACACATCGCACCCTCGCCTCGTCCACTCGCGGTAATTTTATCGCTAAAAGCAATCAAATATGGGCGCGGTATAACTACTAATTGATGGCTGCCCGTCACAGCGCTGGCGGTGACGCTTAGAATCAAGGCATATTGTGGGTTCGTAGTATGTTTTAAACGGAAAATGAGGCTAGAACTAAAATATATGTAAATTCACAAAAATCCAGATCAAATAGTGAAACAGTACCTATATGAAGTAATCCGAAGTATTTGAATAAGAACCCTGATTTAAATAAATCGTTATTACATAGGTTAGGTTGTTATACCTATATTAGATAAAATAAATAAAATGAAATCGTTCAATTTGTTATACATCGTAAGCCTACAGATTGTATTGGATTGCGTAAATGCCACATAAGATATCTAGAATTCTCTGCAATGCATAAGATATCAAGATAGATAAGTAAAAGAGACTTTAAATCTTTTCGAAAGATGTATTGAGACATAAGTAACATGAATTGTATGCAATCACACTTTTCAGGTTGCCTTCAAATGAGCAATAGCTTTTATGTTCAGAGTTTTTGACCATTACTTTATAGGTACTCCGTACTAACGTTGGGTTATGTCAGCAAGTTTTAAGACACCGTAGGTGGGGTTCTGTTACGGAATAAGGTGCATTGAAGGATGGTGCACATAATATCACAAAATACTCAGGTCTTCTCAAAAGCTTCCATGATATCACTTGATTAAATAACTGAATTTATCCAGTGCAACCTCATACAAGCTACCAGCCAGACCGACAAAGCCTGATTGATTCATTATTTTTTAGTACAACAATCATTTCTTTCCCTTTCTTTAAAAAAAACCGTTGCCCCACACTAGGAATTTCTCCCGTATCGTGAGTGCGTTCCATTAACATAAAATATTACATACACAAACACCTAGACTCAGGACAAACATCTGCGGACCGCACAATTTTTTATCCTGAGCGGGAATCGAACTCACCGTGCCAATCAGTACTTCAATTAAATATACAATTAATAATAATAAAAGAATACTTAATGCTTTTAAAAATACACCAATTATACAAGCTGCTACAAACATTGACTGCATGTTACCGTTTATACATTAAAAACCTTCAGAAACATTGCAAAAATACTCGCAAAATTACAAAAAACAACTTGTTATTTCTTCTGTAATTTCATGTCACAGTTAATTGCGTTCACGGATACATAAAATTATGCTCAAAAGAAAAACATAAAAGAAAACTGGACTCGTAAGCCAAGCCGCAGGAACGACTTATACAATATTCTTCTGTTTTAATTCTTAACTTCTGACAAACCGAGTTGTGCTTTAATCCTGTGTTACTTACCATTTCAGATGGTAAAGAGAATTTTTTACCTTTTAATTACGAAATCCCGAAAAGTGAAACTCTTAAATGAATAACAGAACTTTGCGTTTTGTTTATTCTCGAGACAAAGGGAACAATCCTCAGAAATGTGCTGTAAGTCCTTAGTCTTTGTGTTTGTTTTTATTTAGATTTTGCCCCCGGATTTGCTTGCATGAATTGGTCGTATTTTTATTGAGTTTCTTTTCACATAAAACTTGTCAAACTAAATTAGTTATATCTGCGTGAGGATTATTAAATAACTAGCTGCGCCCTGCGGTTGGTACCCGTTATATATTTTTTTGGGATAAAAAGTAGCCTATATGTTAATCAAGGATGCTAGCTACCTACGTACCAAATTTTACTAAAATCGGTCTTACCGTTTGAGCGTGATGAGGTAAGAAACATACAAATACGCTCCCAAACTTTCGCATTTATAATATGAACGTGAAGTATAATTATACATTATAATCAGGGACATTATTATCGTTGTTCGAATAACGATATTTAGTACATGATACGTTACTAAATAACGTTATCCAAACAAAAATACCGATATTTTGAATCACGTTTTAAGTCCCTGATTATAATACGTGTGCTTTCTAAAAACCGCAGATACATATAACAAACACTTTACTCATGAAACCTATAGGCTTATCCCACAAGCGATAAGCCTACAACAAACTAATTTGCTGACCGTTGATAAAAATAAGAGGCTTTCTAAATGTAGTATACATTGCTCGTAGTCAGATTTAGTAGCAAACCAAGCAAGCTACTATATTTTTATCTCAGTTGCTATAGAATGACGTTAGTAGTAAAAACTCTTTTAAAATTATCACCCAAGTTACTAAAACACAAAATGGGAAGCAAACTTGAAGTTATCCCATAGGAATAACCAACAGTGCACGCAAAACACACGTTACATAAACTTAAACTTTAATCAGACTGTCTTCTATTGTCCTACTTTTAAAACAAAATCGTTTTCGAGAAAATCTGAACAACAACAGAAAATGTAGACTTAATAACCTACGGCATACGTAGGACGTAGGTACTTCTACAACCAATCTTTTTCACGAGTACTTAAGAATAGTTAATTAACAAAAAGGAAACACGTGTAACATAATACGGCCAACCAATCGTTCGTTCATCGCAACAAAGGGAGAAATGAGAACAAAGCATCGCTTCAAAACTGCATGGGTATTTTATTTAGGATCTGTCTGACTTTTACGAGTTTCAAATAGTATTTTAATATAATATATATTCATCGTCTTTCATCCCATTAAAGCTACTATTACTATAAAACTATTGTTTTTATTTTAAAAGAACTCAAACTCAAACTCGCCATATAAATTCACGGTGGGTAAATAAATAAATATGTCAACATTTTTCACTAATTCATCAATTACAATACCTATATTGTCTTCTTAAGTAAACAATACGTGTATCTTTTAAGTAAGGAAACCGAAAAAGGTTTAGGTTCTATCAACAATTACAAACGAATAAATTAACCGATTGATGACTTAAGTATTGTGTATTCATAAAAAAACGATCTTATGTATATCCCGGTAAGTCCCAATTCAGGTTTCTCTGAAAGATGATACAAGGTTGCTACTGCCTATTCAGATGACGTAATCCCTTGCATAACGATTTATTTTTCTAAAATAACATCTTTCCTGACAATCTGTTTTTACAGGAGAAGATTTTTTCTTAATAATTTGAGTTACGGTATCATTCTGATTTTTCCTACCTTCTGAATAAAGATGCGATATAACTTCAACCTTAGAAGTGCTGGAATAAGGTGTAAAATCGTTCGAAGTAGCAGCCAAGATAAATATTATTTTCATAACATTTGTTGGCGCTTGCGATGTTTTTAATAAAAACGCTGAGTAAGTTGACTCCTACAATACCGGCGACGTACTGTTTTACTTAGAAGCCTGTAGCTATAGTTACAGCCTGGTGTACTTTCTAGCCATTAACAATATTTTTTATATACCTGCTCAATAATTATTCTAGTATTTTACTCAGATCATAATGTGTAAGTCGGGTAAGGTCACAGTATAACTAAATTCTTCACAAAGCAACTAATCACAATAATAGGTTTCACAAATGTTGTTTCAGATCAATACAATTATCGGTTATAACTCAAATAAACACGTGCACATTGTCTGGTGTAAGTTACAACACGTGCCTTGCCGAGAATATACTGGAATCTTAGAAATAAAAGGGATTTACTCTTGGAGAAAGAATTAAGCGAAAGTTTATCCTATCGGCGTTCATGGAACCTGTGTTATATACGTAATGTTATACATGCGACCCCTGCGTTGTACTAATATTTGTATTGCCTTCAGATATTTGTTCAGAGCACGGGTGTTTGTGTGCTTTGTATTTGTAACTACACCCACGCGAAAAGTTGTATAGTTAGACACCGACTTCTTTTTGGCATAAATGAAGGACAATTTGGGCATGTAACGATCTTACGTATAGGACCTTGGAATTTTCTCTTTTGATTCCACGTTCACAGAGCTTAGGAAGGAGGTCGCGTGTTATTACTGTCACTATGTTTATGCTGTTAGGTATTATTTAAATAATATTCCATTAATTTTAAAAAACAACGGTGGCATGACAAACTGCTGGCATCCAGGAGAGACTGGTCCACTTTAGCACACGACCGAATAAAGTGGAAGAATGGAAGGGACGCCTTTGCCCTGCAGTGGGACAACAAAGGCTGTTAAAAAAATGAAAATAAGGTCATATTAAAAAGTTTTTTTCCTAATTTTCTGAAATTGATTGTTCGATTTATTTATTAACAATTTTATTTATTAGTCATATCATCAGAATGATTCGGTCTTGACAGATGTAGGGTGACACATGATGCGGTGTTCAATTAATATCAGAATGAGACCGATTGTGCTGTTATATAACTATATCATTGATCACAAGTAGAGTATTTCCCAGCCGTTCTAATAACTAGTCTTCCGAGTATACTCACATTTCCCAGACTCTTAATGAGTTGGATTTCTGTTGATCTGTATTTGAGCTGCTAAATTTCTGCGAATAGCTCGCCATTAAAGTAATAGAAGTTTTATTTTAATTAAACATTCAATCCACTTTTTATTTTATTTGAAATATTTACAGTATGCAAAAAACAGTTTTTCAAAATACTTTCTTAGTAAAAAATTGTAATACATTTCCAAGCTGGAGATGATCAAATAACGCAAAAATCTACCTTTAAAATCCTCAAATGATCACAGAAGCAATTTTTATGCTAAAGGGAAAGTTACATTGGATATGGAAGGCCCTCTCTATGTTCAATCAACTCACACCTATCGAAGCCTCTACGGGTAAAAAGTTTAAAAACACTGTAATGAGATTTAGCCATTCCAGCTGCATAAGGTGACGTCATAAATGGGGTGACTGACGCTGTGATGCTGGCAGATGAGTTTCTGTAAACCTAATATTAGCTTTGCAAAAGAGTTATATGCAGAATTTACATGTTAGCGCGTCGCTTTCGTCATCCCGCAGGCAATGATGGAATGAGAAAAGTGTAAGTTTAGATTCCTTTAGGTTTGGTCTCATTTTCATTTAGCCTGGTATCACCCACTGCTGGGTATAGGCCTCCCTTTTTCTCTGCCATTCTTCTTTGCTTTGAGCGTCTCTCATCCAAGTATTCTACACAGTTTTATATATTATGTTGAAACGTGCTAAGTGGTCTCGATTCTACAAAACTAGATGTCCCAAAATGAAGTTCCTACAAAACACTTCAAATTGGCTTATTTTAGCTCCAACTTTAGAACTATGGAACTAGACGAAAGTCCTTACGCAAACCCATATTAACAGATATTTAGTATCCTTACTACTCAATCCATACTAATACTAATAATTGTGAAAGTAACTCTATGTCTGCCTGCTTGTTACGCGTTCATGACTAAACCGCTGGACGGATTTTGACGAAATTTGGCATGCTGAAAGTTTAAGACCCGTGAAAGGATATATAATAGCTATTTCACGAGGTTAAAGCCGCGGGTAAAAGCTAGTAATATAAATATGGAAGTAAGTTAGTTTGTTTTTTACCTCTTAACGCCTAAACCAGTGAACTGTTTATCATAAATTTGGCATATACGGTACCAGGAGGACAGAATGGGACATAGCTCATATTTAACGCGTATGAAACCGCGGGCACTCCTAGTCTAGTACTAGAAATACCATAAAATGGGTGCTGAAGTAGAAGAACACCGACACTCAATAAACGCCCAACAATACACGTCAGTGAGTATTCATTGCACTGCAGGTGAGTTTCAGGTCAGTGAAACTTGACTCGTCATCAGCCGCGCTTGTGTAATTGGAGCGGAAGGGGAGGAAGCCTACTTGCCGTAATGAGTGCGGTGGCGCACTGACTGACCTATCATGCTAGTGCTTATTTATATCTTAACATGCTAGTGCTTATTTATATCTTAACTAGGAATGTATGTTTCGAAATTTGAGAGCACTACCTCCTACATACTTTTACCTCTACTTACCTCTTCAGGGACTACTGGCGTGATGTTTTGTTATGATTCTTTTAGCAAGTCCAGAAAAATGTCCGAACCAAAAATATGCGTTGGAACTTCTAATATTTATGTCGTGCCTTCAAACACTTCTTCTGAGCTCTAAAAAGTGCGCTCAGACTTATCTTAATATCAATATTTGCACGGAAAGATAAAAAGTAATTGTGGACTTAATCATATGCTGAGTGCAATCTCAGACTTATACAAAGATTAACTAAAGATTTTTATACGTTAAGTAAGTCACTTTGACCTTACTTTAGGATGACTATTTTTATTACAACTTAAATTTCTAAAATGTAAAGATTGGTTAATAAATAATTGAATACCGAATTCCAGATACGTCGTAAGTCAAGTCTGAGATGAGTGTAAGTACGCTTTATAGATCTCAGCCCACGTCTACACGAAGCAACGTCAATCAAGTAAACCACTTTGTCGGTTCTGTGGCCGCAGAACTTGACTGTTAGTTTCACTTTATAAGTTGGTACAAAAGACATTCCTATTCTCAGATAAAGAGTTCTTAAAAGTGGGGTTGAGATAGAAATAAACGTTGTTGTAGTATATAATGTCAAGCCTGAAATGTGGGAGTGCAATAGTAAACCTAAGCACACCTTGCGTCTAAGCACAATAAAAAGCACTGATAGCCGAGTGGTATGACAAATGGACTGCCAAGTCAAAGCTGCAAGTTCAAACCCCGGCACGCACCAATGTCTTTTCTAATTCATGTACTATATCATAGTTATCAGTTGCTAAATACAGTGAAGAAAGACATCGTGTGGAAACCGGCACACCTGAGAGATTTTTCAACGGTATGTAACGCCAGAGGTCTTCTGGCGATATAAACTCTGACACCAGTTTGTTCATCAACCATACGATAAGAAGAAAAATATTATCGCTTAGGGGAACTTCTTATTGCGAGGCTTATGCATAAAACTGTCATTAAACTTATCCTATAGAGCAGTCTTGATTCTTATAAATAAAATAATGTAGTCCGTAATTATTGGTAAACGGCCCTCGTCGCCGGTAAAAACTAAAAAAGTCTAGCAAAACTTCTTTTTTCGTCTTCATAGAACTTCGCCTGACATCACTAGAACTCCCCGAAGTGCTAAAAATTAAAATGTTTCAAAGTTAAACCTTAAAACAAACTTTTCACTGCTAATAAGACTTTCTCGTATTTAATTAAGAATAACTGTTGGCACCTGGCTCTGTAAGTAGGTTAATAGATTCCTTTTTCTGTCCAACCCTTTTTATGCAGTCGACTCAGTGAAAAATAATTTAGATGGATCTAATGTAGGTTACCTAGTTTCAGTCTGACAATCGATCGTTTATATCGGTTTATACAATTTCTATTAACTTTCGACTTCCCTGTGGTTAGAGCAGTTAGATGTCGGGCGTCGGTATTTTAGTATTAAACATTATTTTACGAACTATTAACGTTTGAACAACTTTATAGGTCGTGATTTAAGATTTCACATACTTTTTTATTTGCGATGTTTTCACCAACCTAAAAATCTAGATAAATCGGTAAAAATCTACTATGAAACTTGAAATTAAAGGCTTCATTTCACTTATTACTTGACCAGAATGCTAATATCTCAATAGAAGAATTGGTGAGTGATATAAGTTAACAAGTCAAGCCTGAAAAAAACGCAGCGGTCTCTTCAAAATAATTATAATAACAGCCTAAACTGTCCCACTGCATGGCAAAACCCCTTTCGTGTAGACAAGGATTGAGCATTGATCGACACGCTAGCTCACCACGGGTCGGCAATTTCGGACAATTCATTCTCCTCCACGTATAAATCATTATAGTCATGACTCGACCTTTAGCCTAAAATATCTGTCTCGCACATAAATTCCTATTATCCCTCAGTTTTGGAACTAACCATTTTTCAGCAAATATATACTGTTCAAGGGCAGAATGTGTCCCTAAGGTGCAGGTTTGTACCGTCAGCTGTGAAAGTTCATAAAATATATTTTAAAGAAAATTTCGAATAAATTACAGAATATTTTGAAAAGCGATCCTTTTAAACTTAAAGCTGACATTAAAATGTATTTTATGAGTCTGGCGGTTCGTGTGTGCGTGACGTTAACATCGTATGACACGTGAATTTGAGAGCATTTAAACACGTAATGTAATGGCGAATGCTGCTTCAGAATATTACTGTTACTCATACCTATCATACCTAGAGGATTTACACTTATAAATTAGCTATCTACAATATTTAGTACCTAGTCATTTTCGTAAACATTGTTTTACCAAGATGAGTCAGAACTCGAATTAAAGACTCAATTATTTAGCAGGTTTAGAGTATACCAGCTTATGAAAACGTTGAAATAACATTTATAGCTATGCTGTTACAAACTCCTTGATAATAAAGTACTCAATAAATTCATAATTACTGCAGGTTATGTGAAACAACACTGCGCGCTGCGGCTTGTATTAAGTCACGCATTTCAAACAATTATATAGTTATTTATTTCATAATCCATATCATAATTTTATAAATGTGAAAGTACTTCTGTCTGTCTATCTGTTCGTGTCGTCTTCATACTAAACCGCTGAACGGATTTTGATGTAATTTGGCATGTAGAAAATTTAAGATACGGACATAGGCGACTTAAGGCGGGCGAAGACGCCGGCAAAAGCTAGTCTATGGTAATTAAATTAGGTATATACTTTATCTGGACGTCGTGGACGAATGAGTCAAATGCCGTTACCGTCTGTGGAGTAAGGGATGTGGAGTTCCTCCAACGAAAAGGGAAGATCTTCCAACCAGGCGGTAGTATGCCTGGTGGGCCGCGGTATCTAATCATTAATTACCAACGTTAATCTGAACACGTATTTTGTTCCTAGATTGATCGGTAAAGTATCTGTTTATAATAACTATTTATTATAGGTACTTTATGTAATGTAAGCTTTATTTATGTATGAGTATAGCCTCATGCATAAATATACGTAAAACAAATAATTTTATTTTGATGGTATATCATGATCAAATATTCCATTTGTGTATAAAACTAATGTAGCTTTGCTCAATGTAATACGTTGCAGATTTCAATTTGTTTTTAAATTAATATCATAATAATACAATAGAGGGACAAATAGCTGCGTGACTGTGGCGCAAATCAATCTATCGATCAGCCAGCGAACTGAACTGTGTCATTTTATATTGAAAGTGTTTTAGGTACTGTGGTGTCACTGTGTCTTATACGATAAGCTAGCGGACCCGGCGAATGTCGGCCTTCCCGGAAAAGCAGCGTGACGTTACGTGAGCTGTCACTTGCGAAAGATGGCTGAGTACGGGCGAACCAAACCTAATATATTTAAAATTAATTGCTTCTTGTATTTATTTATTTTTCGTAATTCTACTATTCGGGAAAGAGACGAATCTAACAAATTAAAACCCATGAAAATCGGTGCAGCAGTTCTCGAGGTTATAGTTAAGTTATAGATAAGATGTGACCAATGACATCATAGTCAAACGCAGCCGTCGCTTTCAAGATAGGTATACTACTACCAATGTATACATCATCCATACAATTTTGTAGTCGATTCACCTATTAGGAATTTGCAATATTTGAGTGTATCTAGACAGAACAAAAACAGCAGTCATAGAAACAAATCCTCATATTTGCGCCAACAAAACGTGTAACATAAAATAAAGGCTTAGGTACGAAATATAGACACATTTTAAACGCAATGCGCGCGGCACTGGAAACTGTTGGCACCGGTTAGCCAAATGTTGCCCGCTATACATGGCCGCACTTTCAGCGTACCAACGAATCGTAAGTCACACACAATAGGTAATGTACGCGAAACATTATCGAAATAACACGTTTAATTTACGACGCGCTTTACATTTTGTACGAGGCCTGAGCTTTATTAATTTTTGGTAGCGTGTCGTGTTCATTTTATGTCGAAATAGATTCATTTAAATATCCTAGCAATTAATATGATGAACCAAAACAATATTTCTATGTGTATGGAAATTCTATACAAAAAAGCTCGGTCGCTTTTCTATGAAAAAACGAAGGTTTTTCTTACCAACAATATAACAAAGACCATCATTATTAAATACATAAAGGAGTACCTGTAATTATAGTTGACACTCACAGATGGAAACGATTTTGTATATTAATATTTTTATGTAGGAATATGCTTTGAGAGTATTACCGTGGTACGATTTTTCCTAGAAAGCCAAGTACCATATTTTTAGGATACATAAAAGGAGGCTGAGTTACGTAGGTAACGTATTTACACAACACAATTATTCAGGTTCTTGATAACGATATATGAAAACGCTATATAGATTCGAGGAAACCAGAATTCTCGTAATTTTCAAGATAAAAGTGTCTTGACTTTTCGCGACCCTTAAGGAAACAGTCTATCACAAAACATGAGAGACATAATTGAATTTAAAAAAGGCCTACACGCCATGTTTCGTAATTAAACTACAAAACCTTCTGTATACCTGTAACCTATGTATATTTACCGTATTCAGCCGAATCGCAAAGCTATAATTGAAGATTCAATTAAGCCCGCAAAATTTCCTCGAATCTTTTATACAGAAGAATAAGTAAATTGATATTAGGTAGCAACCCTAAATGTACTTGGATTCGGGATTTTATGGCCTCATAAAAATACCCCATAGAACACACACTCGTAGGTAGCATTAAGGTAACATTTATTTAAGGGTTTGGTCGTACACGCTATCTTTAATGAAGAGCTAGTGGTCCAGTTGTACATAAGATACGAACATAATTGTGTCGACGCCCTTATTTTTAGCTGGTTTTATGGGAAAGGATTAGGGGTGTGGGAAGTATCTAACGATGAGGTCAATGTTCAAGGTTGCTCACTGTAAATAGTTTGAAAGTCATAAAAGAATCAAAGGTATAAAGACGTGAAACTCAAGTGCACCATAACGTCGACTGGTAGAATATGTCTGTGGTATTCAGGCCGCGTTTTGTGTATGATCTAAGTACATTAAGACTATAAAAAATTTAGGACTAGGTATTATAGACTATAGTATTTTTACATCTACATTCAATAATTAAAACTAAGTTTATCCAACTAAGGTAACGTGAAGGTAACGTGTAGCGAAATCTATGTACCTATTCATACACAAATAAAGTTGAGAATGAGTGCATGTTCCGATACTAAATAACAAATTTAATTAAACTTTGATCCGTCAACGCCGATAATCCACTCAATGTTTCATTCATTCGTTCATGAAAAATATCAAGTTTGCATGAAAAATAATATTCAATGAGAATATTATATGAGCAGTCATCACACACACATTCATACACGTTACCCACACAAACACAGTTTACGTAGCCCCTATATTTTAACCTATTTCCAACGTAGGGTCGCAGTATAGATTCTGCGGTAAGTGAGCATTACATTGAATGGTGACGTCATACAATAGGACGGGAAATCGGTCTATGAGCCGTGATGTATTCAACCCATAAAGTGCGACCTTAAGGCTGCTCTAGACCATAGAGATCTCTGATAAAATACTTTATAGGGAAGTTGAATTTACTTCTTTTCACCTACTATTTTAATAAGATATCTGTTTTAAGAATGAGTGACGGGGAATGCCTAAGGCATTTAGTACGCCTTTGTGAAACAACATAAATAATAAATAAATTATTCTCTTAGTCTGCTCGTTAGGTATATGAGTAAATCACTGAACCGATTGTAATATAATGTTTTATACAGATACTGGCAGTTTTTGGATTGTTTATTAACTGCTTGCTGATGAATAAAGACACAACTGATTGTCGGAGACGTGATAAGTATCTAAGCTTAAATTCATTTTACAATTTATTCGTACATTATAATTATTATATTAATTTTTTTTACAACTTTATGTCATTTCGGTGGCCTATCTTACAAAGTAACCTAAAACGCTAAGAGTGTCACCATAACATGAAATGTGATACTTTTTACATCGTTAAACTTAAATCTTTATACGTGAGGAACACTTCTAGTACCCAAGTAATAAAACTTAGAAGTAAAGGCTAGATATGAGTAGGTGCCACTCTAAACCTCAGACAGCAATAAAGTGTGCGAACACTTTATTTTCTCTCGTTACCTTATAATGTGGGATGTGTTGAGCTCCTTATTGTACGTATTTTTGAAAGCATCGTGATACTGTTACTTACCTTCCTAGGAGAACTTTATTATAAGTGTTACATTACAGACATTATTTACTGTATATTCCGGTTATACTCACGGGTGTATTTGGGAATGCCCGGATAGTTTCGGACTCGAACGGAGCCCTTATTCATGAGCTCGGCTCGCGACACTGCCGCGTAACCAGCTCATAAATAACGGCTCTGTTCGAGTTCGAAACTAGTTCGGCATTCCCGAATACACCCGTGAGTATAACCGGAATATACAGTAAATAATATGGATAACACTCACGAAAGTTATTATAGTAAAATTACAGACATTACGAATTGTATGGATTTTTTTATATTTTACTTTTTTATCATGTAGTATCTAGGTACTTTTGTAGGTACCTACTTACATAGCCACGCTTATAATACATTGTAATCGAGTGAATAATTAAGAAGTTTTTTAAAAAGAGAGAATATAAAATCTCTTTTTAATAAATCAATAATTTACATTTGAAAGAAGTAAGTAAAGAATGCTTCAGCTTCAAGAAGTACAGAAATAAGTATCACAAAACCTTTTTCGACATCCTTTAAAGTCCTATGACCTTATTCTCGATATATCACGTATACAATCCCTCGATATCGGCGCACGTTTAATAGGTTACCGCCAAGTATTTCACACTTAATTAAACTATACACTACATATCCGCTCGCAACGCAAACAAAGCGATCGATTCTAACGTAACAATTTTGTTGTGTAAACAGAGATTACAAACTTTTTATGGGCTACCCTCATCATTTCGGGGCATTTTCGAGACATTTTCGGGGACAATATTCGGTTACCCAGTTATCGGCTTAGCCAGTAACAAATGCCTATCGGATTGATGACCTAGAAAAGTCGAATCTTAATCCGTGATACGAGGGCTTCATAAATATTCAGTGTCGTTATTTCACCTCGGCGGATGTCGATCCTGAGACGCGGGCGGCCGGAGCCTGTGTTTATGTTTACAGGGGGATGGGGGCGCCCAGCTGAGATCCCCCCCGCCCGCGCCGCCTCATCCCCGCCCCGCCACAGACTGCGGAAAATCGATAACGCTGCGAGCGCCGCAGACCTCTGTGCGGATGCTTTACTGAATGACGTGCCTTTGATCCTAACAAGGCTGTATGTATGCCTAACATAGGCAGTTACGGCATTCAACCCTCCGCCACTGATTAGTGGCTCACTATGATACCTATAACAATGAACACTCGCACTTTCACTGTATTTTCGTTTAATTTTCCCAAGTTATCTTATGGAAATAAATTGAATGTTGGGCAAAACCGCTTATGATGCCATTAAGAATAATTTCGGAGGGGGCTTTCGTTAAGTCCTCTTTTCAGAGACTTTATTACACTCCAATATTGTCATTTTCGATATTAATATAAGAAGGAAATATTTGTCTTCTAAATAATAAATAGACAAACTTACCGACTATATCATAAGTATTCACTTCTAAAAATAGTCAGTGATATTTCCCGACGTCCATAACGTTAGGTCGTCGCCTATTATAAAAGGGTGTGTATCTCAGCGTATATGATAGAAATGTAAATTTTGTTTCACGAAAAACATTGCCTAGGCATGAGGGTAGCTAAATATGTTTTTATAAACGTCCATGTAAAAATATACTTAACAAAATGAATGAAGGTATCTGTCCTCTGCAAGTTGTTAGCGAAGCTTTTAGATTATCTTTAGCGAAAGGAACGGATGGATGCGACTACCAAAATATAAATAGAGAAGACAGGCGCAGTTGTGAGCTATTAACAGCTGATGATGCGAAAATTCATGCAACAACAATATTTATGCTATTACTACTCTCCCATTGAATTGTATATTCGCGCCTGTATTCCCAGAAAGTATTCGCAATGTAAAAAACAATTCATTTACATTATTATTCACGGTTCAATTTCTGTGCTTCTACTGAGAATCACATATGAGGTACATATTATAACACAATATTTATCAATAATACCGAAAACACAAACCAAAACAAGGTACCAAAAAGGTTAAATACAGTGCAAATAAACAAAACTTAATTCACTTGATAATACTAATTACGTTTTACATTTCAATGGTCGCTATGCGTGCAGTCTAGGACAATGGTATTCCCCGAATATAATTAAGAGTTGACATTATACCTACATACAAATTATACGGGTGCTTACACTGAGGGAGAGATGCTACGTTTCGCCGTGTTGAGACATACAATAGACCCGGAATATAGGTTAAGCAAATTGAATAATAACAGTATTTTAGGACGTCAGTAAATTTCCGTATTTTCTAAGCCAATTGCTCAATCGCTATTTAATTTTAGTCTATGATCAAACATGTCAATTTGACAGTTTGTGTCAAAAACCTGTGAAACGTCAAATTCATTCTTCTCAAAAAAGTTATCCGGCTATAGATAAATTGGCCTGAAGAAAAATTAACTAGCGCGCTCATTTTGAAGACTCGAAATGGGGATGATTGTAGTTTTGGGTAGTAGGTAGCAATTGTTGTCCGATTTGACATAAGGCAAGTGCAGTTCGGACTCAGAGTTCGGAACACTTGTCACGTTCTTTTTGTTCGGATATGGCGTATCTATTCTTTTTGACATATCATTGAGAGAAAATAAAGTAGGACCTAGTTATACTCTAAAATATATATTTTCACCGTTCAAATAAAAGTACATTTCCAACAAAATAAAGGCTTACTCGCAGAGCTTCTCAAATATAGATTTAAGAAGCTTAATCTTTTCATTCCATGAGAATGGCTGTACTTTTTGATATCCGTAGCTATTTTTATGGAACAGCATGTATAGCAATAATAAAGTCTACCAAAATTCACTTTTGATTGTATAAGAGTTCCTTGGCAAAAAAGTTGATTCTTATAAACTCAATTATGTATTCCACAGAACTGTATTATTATTTTTAAAACGAGTTATATTTACATAACATATTAAAATAAATAATGAGCGGCCAATCTAATGAAAACAGCAGAACTGTACCTAAAACGTTTTGGAAAAACCATTAAATAAACTCTAACAAGAGAATTTACTTAAAATTATTTATTACAACAATTAAGTTGCCTATTTATGGTAAATAACGTTCAAGTTCATCCAATTGTGTAGAAGATACAAATTACAGAAATATCAGATTGCAAGTCAACTGCCGATGCGTACCACTATGACCTATTTCCCTCCGTTGACTCACAAGACTTGTGAAAGGCCTTGTTACATTCTAAACGTTGGCTATGATATCGTCCATTGCTCCGTTTGTGTATCATGTTTCGCCAAGCAAGCCAGTAACCCATCCATGGTCTGTAACGTGTAGTCAATGTTGGTGGATTCAGCCAAAATATCTGGTATTGCATTAATAATATTTTCTATAGTCTAAATTAATTCGATATATAAAATCTTAACCAATATTCAGCTAGTAATATCACTCTATTTCACATTATATAGTTAGGTAGGTATATTATGTATGGCCATGATCGAGTTATGGACGAATATTTGCTCTGATATTGATATTACTTATGCAAACAAATCTCTTCAAACGATATTAATATTTCTGTATTTATATTGTTCAACGCAGGATCGTCGTACCTCTCATCATACAACAGTTTTTATAAACTGGGTTTATCAAACGTATACATAGGTATTTATGTATTGAAAATTGCTTTTCAAAGAAAGCATGGAGCCTACCTCATTAAAACTGGAAAATATAAAAGCAATAAAATTCGAATTAAAAATTGAAATCGCAATTCGAATGTTTGGCGGTGAGCATCCATCGAATGCATTCAGACCCCACAAGCTGAGAATGCACTAGAGAAAAAACTGCAACAGCCGTTGAAATATATAGGGACGTTTAGACCGTACGCCCGTAAACTCGAGATTTCGTCCGATATAAATCTTTCAAGTGGAGATGAATTCGCCGGGACTGCGAAATGATACATAAAATATTCATGCTCGTTCAGAAATGCAGGCATCTGTTTTTCATTCTGTAAGATTTTTTCGATCCCTCAACTTTACTTTTAATTCAGACTTTTAATCAGCGTTTCGTGAATTATTAAGCGCTTGTTTTTTATTCTGTCTCAGAATTCAATTAGAGCCCGTACTTTGTGTTGCTTGCTCGCTTACCGGAATAGTATTAGTAGGATACGTACCTGTAAACAAAAAAACAACAAAATTAGTAATTTATTTTATTATCAAAATATATAACAGATATTTTGAAATTCAAAAGAAGTGGAAAAATATGTCGAAATAGATCACAAAAACATTTGATACGTTATTTATTTATTAAAACTAGATGTAACTAATTTAAAAATTGGATATTAAGTTAAAATCAGATACCGAGTTCTGTTCTGATAACATTTAAGCCAAGGGTTTAATATAAATTTGAAACCTAGATATTTCTTAAGTCTGTACAAATAACTTTTAAAAGGTCACGTGAAATATAATTACCTAAAAACAAAATGAACACAGTTGGTAACTGTTTTAATATTATAATATGACTGCAGGAGGGTAGCTGGTAGTGAGCGGATGGCGTAAAATGGAGAGCGGGCCTAGTAGTGTACCCTAGGGAAGGCCAACGTCCAGCAGTGGACTGCAATATACTGATGTGATACGCCTCTCATACCATTAATATTATAGGTGGATCCATGACTTATATTGTGGGTATTATTTTATTATTAACTAACTTTTGCTCGCGACTTCGTCCGTGGAGTAATGACTTCCGTCAGAATTTGGGTTTTGCACTTTTTTCTTCAGAATTTTTTTTTTTGGGAATTTCCAAAAATCCTCTTAGTGTTAGCCTACTCCTCCCAACAAACACATATGCCAAATTTCAGCTCTTTACGATCAGTAGTTTCGGCTGTGCGTTGTCTGTCAGTCAGTCAGTCAGTAGGTAACGGAAGAGTTTTATATATAATATATGGATTATGTGTTTAGCATCAAGCTTATGTTATAGGAAATTCGGCATAATATACTTGTAAGTACCTGAAAGTGTGTTTGAACTTCTAACGCAGCAAGGGTGCAACGAAAAGACATCATTTTACTTTTGGATACATAGTATAGGTTGTTTGTAGAACAAAGGCTTCTAGTTAGACCACAGGTAACAAGCCGTGGGAAAATGCTATTTAGTAACCCCAACAATGCTTGAACCTTAATCACCACGCTTTTGAAACCACTGGCTTGAAGTTAGGTCTCGCAAAAACACTCCTACAAAACAGATGGACTGTCCAAGAATGTCTCTGCCAAATAAATATTGTATTCGACTTATAACGAGAGGGTTTCTTGAATTGAAACTGGATTATAATGAATATATAGTACGAAATGCTACTGTATAGCCCATGGCATAGTTTGGAGTAAACATTTTTCAATCAATTTTAAAATATATTTTTTTAACTTTTTATTTCAAAATAGGCACAAGTCGTACAATATATTTTCTTGTTTATTTCAGTAGACATGTTATATAGCTTCATGAATGAGAATAGACCTTAAGAATTATGTCGGTTTCTATGGGTCAGACCCGTAAATTTTGCTCCAAAAGGCTGAATAAGCCAAATAAGCAGACGGTCTAAGATATATGCGTAGCTAGAGACATTGAATTATATGTTCTACTGTTTGCACGTAACGAACGTGTATATATCTCATTCGTGATCCGTGTACTTATACACAGGACGTGCAAGAACCGGGTATATCGTACGTGCGACGGCAAACGCAATCAATACCGCTTTATTTTTATCTGACTTTGAAAAAGTAGGCTATGTGTTTGACCTGTTGTTGGTATAAGTCTACTATGTCTAGGTATAGCATTTTTTCATACTAAGTAGGTTCGTAGATTGCAAGAAATTGAAAATGATCACCCATCACAAGACTAACCGCGGCGAGCACAGCTTAACGTCACTGATCGACTGATCCGCGCCGTAGCTACGAGCTCCTCAATATTCCTAAATATCCTCTATCACGTCATACAAACCAAAACTGAAAAACAATTAATTTCACTCTTCATTTCACGGTAAGTCGCACACAAATCTTTGCCAGCGCCTTTTATTATTGAGAAAACTTAGCAAGCAATCACTTCGGTCAGTGTCGCGAGAAGATGGATTGCACGAATTACATAGACGCCTCTAGTACATCTCTGGGGTGTGGGTAACGAAAATTGTGATGTAGATTTATGACGGGCGCGACACGCGAAGGGTTGTCGCTTCGTTTTATCGTGCTGTAACCCGATACATGTATCTTCTATAGAACTGTAAATCACTTGCAAATGGGGCCTTAACGATACATCGAGATCGGAAAGAAATGCCAATGGGTCAACCCTATCGTTGTAGTTGTAACTTCTGTATCTATGTAGAGTTATTGAATACCTAATATCTTACTAATACAATATGAAAGAAACTTTGGCTGCCTATTATATACCTAATACCTGGATGACTTCGTAATGAATTTTGTATGAAAATATAAGACATTGTATAGACCATGACAACTTGATAGTTTTTTATTAAGATTATAATTATCTATTTCTGATAACATCAAATTTAAAAGTTACTTTCTTTTGCAGCGTCATAGAGAATTCTCTGAGGTCCCTTTTCTAAGCAACGCAGTTTCGGTTTAGCACCGACCCTTACCATTTAAGCTTACATTTTAGCCTTAAACTTTCCTTTTATTTGGTACCTAATTGGCTAGCGATTCGGAAAACCGCTTTCGATTAAAAATAGGCTGTCAAGCACTAACACGCAAAAAGGCAGTTGTAATCGTGAACCCCACAAATATATGTAATGAATAATTAATGTCGTGTAAGTGCTTCTATATCATTTCTCGGAATATAATTTACAAATACGTCATGATTTATTGCTAGAATAAATCCTTGACCTGGGCCTGCGAGTAGTGATAATCTCTTTTAGACTATTGGTGGGAAACGAGAGGCTGAATGCCGATGGTATCTGTACACTACTTCTGTCGATGTCCTGGTCTAAAAGAGGTTATCACCACCTACTACCAGGCGGTCGACAGAGGTAGTGTAGTGGATGGTTAGCCAAATTCTGGCTAACCGAAGTTACAAGGGGTCCGAGGAGTTGAGAAGTTGTTTTCTCTTATCATTTGAATATCTTGAACAAGTCGCTATTTAAGCACATAAAGGTACAGGTATTTTTAAAAATCCTACCTCGCTAAGTAAAGATTATTTTATTTGCTTCACGAGTAAAATACTTAAAAGCCGAATAATAACCAGCTTTTAACTCACCAGTATTTCAATATTGAATTTTACTACGTTGTTTTGTTCGTAAAATTAATTAATAGCGTGAAAAAAATCTCATATATTTTTGTAGACCGACCAACTATATAGCCATTAATGTTTCAGTGAGACATTTAATATTCAATTTGCGAAAAGCTTTGCTACATAAAATATTAAATATGCCACATCAAATGCCTCTCCAGAATTAATCTATGTAGAGGCACGATATAGGTTCATATGTGTATAGAAACACAAATTACATTTTGAACATAAATCACCCACTAGTAATTACAATTCTGTATAAAAAAAAAAATATTTTTGTTGCATGTTTCACAATTTTCTTTTTAACACATTTTTTATGATGGCAGCTAGCTGAAAAAATTAGCAAGCTCGATTATTGGCAACACTTTTGTAATGCTTGCCTCTTTATATTTTTTCAAAGATAGATACCTAATTGTAAGACAATGTATTAATTTAGAAACGCTTCTCGTCTGTATTTATACTTTAAAATACCAGTGCCATCAGATCTACACAGCCTGTTTTCGGCTTTAATCGAAATGGACGACGATTTATTTCGTACCTTCCTATTTTCATATTAGCGCATAATCTAGACTTAAACCTCTTTATTAATATGTTGTATTGTATTGAATACCTGGGCACGGTATTAAACGGCACGCACCAATGTATTTTCTATAAATTAGTTATCAGTTGCTATAAACGGTGAAAGAAAACATCGTGAGGAAACCAGCACACCTGAGAGAATTTCCAACGGCGGTTTAAACTCTGACACAAGGTTGTTCCTCAACCATTCAATGAGAAGAAGTAGAAAACCTGGCCACTTCTAATCGAGATACTTTCTTTTATTTCGTAAAGCTGAATATGTGAAATGGTACCTATGTATGGAACTACCACACCGTAGTGTGAAATGATCACATAGACATACTATATAGATATAATGCAAGTAGAATAAACTTGGGAAAGGAAAGTTCGCGAAACATCGTCCTAATGTAGATAGGTTCGAGCTTCTTACGTAATTACGAACTCATTTCGACTCGGAGTCATCTCAAAGAGTCAAACTTGTATTGTTTCACTCCGTTTGTTTACAAGTCTTTGTCGAACAAAATGTTCTCGCAATAATAATCAATTATACGTACAACGTAAATAATATTATGTATTTACTACACTATTCGAATAAATCATTCATAAATAAAAAATGGCCGTGTTTTGAATTAATGTTGAATATTTTATCTGGGTACTCGTATTTCTGATTTGATGATAAATTCAAAACGTTTGCATTACTCGTGTTCATAGAATGTATTATTAAAAGATGAAAAAGTCAACATTTATAGTGAAATCTAAATAGGCTTAAAAACTCAACTCAACAGCATAATCATACAGAAAACATAGCTGAAGAAAATTTTCTTTAACGATTTTTCTATGCGAAGTGTCTATGTAAACACTTCAACTATTGATACAGCGCCAGATATAATATATGACAATAAAACATGCCGTGTTTACATACATACTGACACACCTGTATTCCAGAGAAGGCATAGCCAAAGTTTTTCACTAGCTACAAACATGTTTGCCTTCGCTTGTTTAAACATGCTCATCGATAAAGTGCCTACACATAGGTAATCTTTCAAATTACCTCTAGACCCACTGAACTACCTGGAGTACCTAATTGAATAGAATAGAGTAGAATGGTGGTTGTATAATGTTAAGACTATAACATTATGTCAATGCCATACATCCACCATTCTATTCTACTCGTTTAACATTCAGCCACGTCACTAGAGGGATATAATTTCCCCTTTAATTTCAAATGACATAGCAGACGTATTCCACACAAACAGAATATAGGACTAAATAATTTTGTTTTGTAAATATGTTTGTAGTGGAAAACTTGAATGGCTTAAAGGTGAAATGGAAGTCAAACAGGTTAATGGATTCGTTAAGTACCGTGATAGGTTCAGTGGAAATATCCAGACACAATAATTATCTATATGAGGGTAAATAGCTAGCATATAATATTAGATATAATAAAATGCTAGATAATAGAGTATGGGAATTTGAGCAAGCTGTTTTCTATAATATTGTTATGTATATATGAATAGTGACGTTAGTAAAAATAAACCTCATGGACAACCTCACAAAGCAAACCCAATAGGTGATTTTGCGAACTTGACTGCTTCGTTACATCATCAATACATAGACTATTTAGCTCACAATCAGAGTGACAGAATCAGTTTTGACGCGTTTTTAATATTCTATCGAAAACTTTTGTTAATTGTAAAGAAAAATAAACGTTGTCATATGGCAACGACCACAAATCCATGAAGTAAGCACGATGATCAGTTTAAGCAAAAAACCCGCAGTTCTATGACAGTTTTCTAGGTACAAATAATATCACTAACACTGTCAGCAGACCCGTGTTTATTCAAACCTCTCGTTATTTACTTCCGTAGACACACAAGAGGAGTGGGAGATGAAAAGGGAACTCATTACTTTGCCATGCAATGGTGTGATGGGTGACCGTTCTCAACGTCGACCAATCAGTGCTTCATAAACGTGAAGCCGTTGGTCGTGCGCCTGATCTCTCTCCTGTCGTGTCGGTCTACCGTCCCATCGGACTATGACAATTAATCAATAAGTAAGTTATGATGTTTATATGATGTACAATAAAGCATATTCTATCTATTTATGATAGTAAAGGAATAGGAAGTGCACCATAACATTCACCACCATACTTTTTTTTTTCTTTAAAAAAAACGTCGCCCCACACTAGGAAATTCTCCTGTGTCGTGGGTGCGTTACACAAACATGAAATATCACATACACTAACACCCAGACTCGGGACAAACATCTGTGGTTCGCACAAAGTTTTGCTCCGTGCGGGAATCGAACCCGCAACCCTCAGCGCAGCAGTCCAATCGCTTAGCCTCTGCGATACTCAGATCGTCAAAACGACGTGCGTTGCCTCCTGCGCAGTCTCCTTGGCTCGAAGATAGGCCGCCGTGACCGAAATTCGTTTAGGAGGACATTATTACTGGCTAATAGTCACTAAAATAACGATTTGTACAAATGTTGCCATATGTAATAAAATATAATAGACTCATCCATTATATGTGAATTATTTTGACAGCAAGTGTCCGATAAAAATATAATGAAATTCAGTAATTCAGTTAAACGCTAGTGCTTACTTATTATTACTTAATTTCGTTGAAGTAGAAAAGGCTCATTGATTTTAACTATTTAATTAGTGTAATGGGCTTTAATTGAATTATTGATTCAATAAAATTACATGAATTGGTTTCCAGTGTATACATATAAAGGGAAAGTATTTATATATTGCGTAGATTCTTAGTAGATATATATACATAGTACAATGCATCGGGACTAGAACATAACTTGTTTAAAGAACAAGTTCAAAGTGTTCAAACATTCATATATCTTTTTAAATATCTCCTTCCGAACATATAGTTATAATAATAACAGCCTATAACCGTCCCACTGAATGGCCAAGGCTTCTCTAGAGAAGGATTTAGTATATATAGGTACTTATTAATCAAATATTCCTCTACACTTCCCATTCGGCAAAGGAAACAGATATCTCAAAACTACTTCTTTCTGCCAATCACGACGGGAATCATAGTCGTGATAGGTGTGTACACTCGAGAAAAAAGGTTCTAGACGAGTAAGATTGCTATAATGACCCTATTTCTAGAACCAGATTAAATTGGCCTCGTCCTAGCCGTGCAGACGTATAGAAACAAAACACACGAGTATATTCATTTAGGAATCGACCTTCATGTAATATAGATTTATTTTTTACGATAAACTGATATTAACTGGGGTGCAAGTCCTTTTGTTTGTTCCTTGCTGTCCCTCTAGGAAGCTCCGCCTGCTAACCGAACCTATGGCCACACCTTCTAAAAGCCAGGAAACATAGTGCCTCTACGAGCTCTCTTATGGTGCTTTCACATGCAGCGTGATACCACGCACCACGTGAAAGCACCATTAAGTGGCATAATACTTGAGTACATCAAGCGCACCGTGGGCAGTCCACCTTATTGTCAACAACAGAGATTGGCTAGTCAACAAGGATGATTGTTGACTGGCCAATCTCTACACCACCGCATGACCTCAACGCTCAAGCTTTTAGTTCAAATAAAAATGAATAAAAAGAAGAATGTTAACCCGTACACTGTGCAATATCAGTATGGTACACATCGATTGTTCTACTATTGTGTCAGTGGACAGCCAACGTGTTATGGAATAAAAATACACATGTAGGTATACGAAGATAATAATTTAGTATATTATGTGCCTATGTCTACACATAACGATAAATACTTTAAAGCGAGCATGATGTGCTTATATTAAGCGTATAAGTTTACGCCCAATAGGTTTAGGTACACCTAAATACTTGAGGTGGGCTGTGACTTCACTTATCGCCCTTTCTAGGTCATTACCAACACGTTCAGGGTTTATACTAAGAGTTTATTAGAAATTCGAGAGAAAATCAGTATTTTCAGAAGTAGTATGTAGGTATAATAACTTACACAACTTAGCACACAGGGTTTTTTTTCCACTTCGGAAATTTAAAAGTACTGACTTACACCTAGATCATTGACTCGACATGATTGACTTTCAATCACTAAAATAAATGTAGCTAGTAGATAATATTTAAGACTGAATATTGTAAAAACATCAATTTCATAAAAAAATTCAATAGAAGTAAGCAACCATATCATTGCAAGATTCAGTTACAAGAGCAGCTTGAACAAAAGTTTGATTAAAAATGTGCACTTCAGCGTCCAACGACGAATAAAAGTCACAAGTACTCCGATATTTTAAAAGTTAAGTACCTACAAACATTCAATTAAAGGAAAAATTTCCTTTGAAGTAAGATCGAATCGTTTAAGGGCCAATAATTGAAAATGGCTATTTACTGGAAACTTTCAAAGAAAACTTTTAAGTTAACATTGATTGCTTTAAACATGTTTTCAAGTTTGATTTTCTCTTAGATTTATTACGCACTGTCGACTGGTCGCCGGCGACTCGACCCATCGGCGACCAAAAAATAGGCGGGTGACTGGCGACCAAGTGCAAAAACACCTATCTAAAATACAGTAAGTCATAGTCACCGTCGACCGAGTCGACAGCGCGTAATAGCTCTATACTAAATGCTGTCAAAATTAGTAAAAAAATATGTAATCGGAAAGGAGAGTGGCGGTCTATCAACGCTTTATTTTAGTATTAATGGATTTGAGTGTTAGATTATTCAGATCATTCAAGCCTATTCCCATTCTTTGTTAGTCAGTTTCTAATATTTTCACCCTGCAACCCTAATACTGCGAATACAGATATTCTAACGATGGTAGGTTGTCAAGTCAGACTATTGGACTCGCCCGTAACGACCGTCATAGGGGATCGCGTCACAACAGAGAATATGGCTTATTGTAATCTCCGAGGCACGACGAATTCTCGATATGAAATGACCAAACGAAATATGAGAATTGTCGGTGACATAATCCACGTTAGTAATGTTGGTAGGCTAAGTTTAAATCTCTATTTCCATACAGTCTCATGTGTATATACCTACTTGTTATACTTTTTAACATGCAGTCATCAAGACTAGACCAAAACTTTTGGAATCGAACGAGAATTACACTACCGCCTCCTTACTATGAATTATTAAAGCAGGACAGTTTACGTTGTAGAAGCGAGATATTGCATTACATTACGTAGCGGCGTCTCGCTTCCACATCGTAGACTGTTCTGCTTTAAGTTAAGAGCTCATAGCAAGGCGGGTAATCTTTAATATTTTTTATTATAAATTACTGTCAATATTAACAACTTCCATATATGAGTACAACTAATCTGTAAGAACGAAATTCAGCGGTGAGATCGTCAGACCGCAGTACGGCCGAGTCCCGTGAGGAGTTATATTTTGACGTTTGTGCCTATGTAAGTAGGTCAGTGGGTCAGGAGGTTTAATACCATAAAATATAGAGTGGAGGAGTGTGTTAGCAACACGTTTTACATAAAAATAAATGGAAATTAATAGAACGATGTGGGTATGAAGTCTTAGTGTCGGAAGAAATCCATTCAATTATTGAATTGAATTGGGACCTAAAAACGTAACTATGACGACCTAAAAATGTGGGTACTATACGTGCACATCTGCCTACCCCTTTGGGGAATACAGGCGTGATGTTATGTTTAATATCACAAGGAATCCATGAATTTCCTAGAAGCTAAAACGGGTAGCAGTAGAGTAATAATGATTTATGTAACTTAGTAAGGGAAGACTCGAGGTGTCTTGATACATACTATGGGGAAATTGATGAAACGCTCGACACCCCTAACCACTTAAAGTTGGTACTTGGAACTAAATCCAATCGGGTATTTATGAACCGTGTCACCCTTGTGATTCCAATACACGTCGACCTGGGATCAACACAGCATTTTTATGTGAAGTTCCTGTTTGGAGCAACATTCATGTGAGATGCTGCTAAAGGCAGAGAAACAAGGATTTTCTAACCTCAGCAACATGAAACCACTTATAAACAACTAGCTTTTGCCCGCGGCTTCGCCCGTGTTAAGTAGCCTATGTCCTTTCTAGGGTCTTAAAGTATCCACATGCCAAATTTCATCAGAATCCGTCCAGAGGTTTAGTCGTGAAGGCTTAACAGACAGACAGACAGAGTTACGTTCACATTTATAATATTAGTATGGAAGTATTTATGGTTTACATCAAAACAAGGCGTCCAGATTTTTTTGCGAATTCAGACAACTTCGGAAAAGCGAAATTGGAAAATGTCAAAAACATGAACATTACGTCGACCTGATTGACGCAGTGGCTAAGCGATTGGAATGCTGCGCTGGGGATTGCGAGTTCAATTCCCGCACGGGACAAAAAAATATACGAACCGCAAATATTTGTAGTATATGTGAAACGCACGCACGATACATGACAATTTACTAATGTGGGACCACATTAAAAGAATACATTCAATCATACAGTCTTAATAAATCATATAATACTTTACTAGTACCTTTTAGGATCGATCCACCCATTATACATTTCGATAGCCTTATTTGCCGTTAACAATAAAGATTTCAATTCCGATTTAAGCCCGCTCACGACCAACTAGTCAGTTGTTACTAACCACATTTTGGAGGTGTGGGGCGTTTTGTTTTCATAATGCCTAACTATTTGTTAGTAAGAACTGAAGTGAGGATGATTGTTTTGTGTATTTAACAAAACAACAAGAGTTCAAAGCACTTGGTTCACAGTATCATCTTACAGTGCCTTATAATTCAACGAACATCTAACCTACATGACACGACGTAACCTGTAAAGCAAATTGCTAAAGAAAACAAGAAACGTAGCTTCATAATAATACGTTCTAGCTCGGTCCGTTGAGAAAATGCTTTCGCATTCTAGCTGAGTCGCTAGCAACCGTAACATCCCTGGCGTTGTAGGGGTCAATGCACCCAGCACCCTGCCACCTACCCGACAGAGAAAAACAAGTGAAGACGGTATGTGTTCAGCTACTTACCTACCGTCAGTATTCAATGTACATGACTTCATTTTTCGCAGTTCCACACCGACCAATGTACCTACATTGTTGAGCTCAAGCTTTTACGTAATCAGACTCTTTTAGATTTTATGTTCGAGACATAAGTGAGTCATACGTTTCAATGCATGAGAAATGCAGTGTTCGGAATGTTATTTCATACGACCTCTGTACTTGTAGTATAAGAATGCAGATACATTTCCAGACGGGTTTTGATTGTTTTAATTGTACCTACATTTTGCATAAAATTAAATACTGATCAAAAAACTGACTCATAATTGCATGTTTATTGTAGTAATTATTGTGGTAGTTAGAAAAGCCACCGAGGAAAGCTTTCAGAATTTTTTTTATTCCACCTAGCTACTATATTATTTATCTATGTGGTTTTTTTTTATCTCGGTAGGTACAACGAACGGAAAATTATGTAATAAACTTAAAAATTCCACTGTCAGGCCTTTAAATATCTAATCAAAATGACGATAAATTTTGACGAATGACCTAGAAATTATTCTACCCAGTTTTACGACTTGAACTTTCGGACAAATTAAACGTACCTTTTACATTTAATCTTTTACAACACGAAAATCCGCTATTAAAATATACGAGTATCGTAGGGTCGACACGGTTTTGGTCGAATTCGAAAACTTTAGTATGTCCTACAAACTGCATGACAGCTGCGACTGGCAGCTAGTGGCTGATGGTAATGGAGTCATTATAACATAATGAAAAGCGGTCAATATTGCGTGATTACCACCCGTTAGGTAGATGTGACACGTGTCGATAATTTTCCACAAAGGTTGCCTGTGTTCAATACCCGTTAACAAATAAAAGCCCGACAGTGTGTGCGAAAGAGAGTGGTGCTCATCTCCCCCACTAAATCTCCCTAGACCCCCACGTGCCTAAAGTCTACAGCAACTACTCAAGGTCTAGACTACCCAACGCAAAAAGGTTTCATTTAATAACTTTAGAAGAAATATTTTCATAGCAATAAACTCATATTTAACCCTAAAGATCCCAACAATGTTAAAGAATGTGTTAATGAAGACCCTTTTGCTATTCCCTCAAAACTCCGATATTAGTTTCTCAAAATATTTTCTGAGGCCGTAATTTACAAAACGTGTGTTCAGTAAAAAATGGGACGCTCCTTTTTTAGGTGCCTATCATAAAAATTGGAATGATGTCAAGAGGGTAGGGAGGATCCCTCTTACGCGTATATTATGGGGTTAAAATTAACATCACTAATCCTTTAGGCAAAAGTGTTTTTGTTGACTTTATACTTTTTTTAAACTTACGACCTACACGAGATTTGGTAGTCTATAACATTTGTTCTCCTGTCGTTATTTACACTGGACAAGGTGTTACCACAAATGCGTCGTTTTCTGGGAATATAAATCCCAAGAACTGACTACGGTATATAAACACAATGTATGAAGGAGCACTAACATACAATAAGTTGTCAGCAAACATTATGGACATTGATTCCATCAATTTATTCACTCACTCAGCATCATCCGCCGGACGACGTCCACTGTAGAACAAAGGCTTCTTTCTTAGAATAGTTGTGTCTGTCATTAAAGGGGGGAGGTATAAACAAAGAGAGAAAATAACAAAATATATTATGTTACGTCTATAAACAGTAACTTACATTGATATTTTTCATAGTCAGATGTTGATTACAGTTAGCGACCATTCATCGAATCATTGTTTGTAAATAGAGTAAGGGTGGAAGAATCCATTCAATTAGGATAGGTCGCTCTTTAAGAGGTATCAGATATCTCTTTGAACGGGTTCTTTTCTTTTGTTATCTTAGTTTTCAATGTTAAGGTCGAACGTCTCATTAAACATCAATATTTGGACTGCTACTAGAAATCCATACTAATATTATAAATGTGAAAGTAACTGTCTATTTGTTACGCCTTCACGACCTAACCGCTGAACGGATTTTGATGAAATTTGGTTTGCAGAATGTTTAAGACCCGAGAAAGGACATAGGCTACTTAACGCGGGTAAAGCCGCGGGCAAAATCTAGTATTATTATATCTACAACATTGGTTATTTGTTTATTACAACTGTATGTTAGACCACAAAATTAGTTACTGTTTCGTCGATTTATGTTTGTGGCCACCATCGGTTTGGTTGCGTCAAACCGACTACGTTAGTTGAAATAAGCCAGCGTTAATGATAAATTCTTTTACTGAATATATAACTTAGTCAAATAAAAACTCGTAACATAACATCACGCCTGTACTCCCCGAAGGGGTAGGAAGAGCTGTATGTACACGCACATTTCGCCAGTTATGTTATAGGTCCCAAGTAAAATAGGGCCAGCTTATTGCCATCAACCGAGCACAAATCCAGAGTCCGTGCTGCTACTGTAAATTACCTAATAGTTTTCCATGAACCCATTTTTCCCAACATTCAGGCCCAGGGCCTCATACTCAGCGATCAGACTTAGCAACCACTAGACCAACGAGGCAGTCAATAAAAAACTAGTAGGTAATATCATAGACTAAGTCCAAAAGACTAAAATGATACTGAAGAAGTAAGTATTAAATTGAAAGGCAATAATGTCACTGATTTAATTACAAAGTACTCTAACAAACTAACTCTCTCAGCTAAAAGTTAACAATGTCGACTTCGAAATCACATTATTATAATTATAAAAGGGAAAACTAGGTCACTTCCATTAGAGACGACAAGAAATGAAAACTTGAGAAAAAACCTGTGATTTTAATAATATCAGGCGCGGAAGTGACTTTGTTAAAATTCTCTCGGGAATTAACCCTCAAAGGTTGGTTTGTAATTCATCATGAGCACGAAAATTGTTTGAATTTCTATCACGAATTGAAAGTCCTATTACATAAAGTGGTATAATCAATGCTTACAAATGGAACTGAGGTGTAATTATTCGTCTGTAGTAAAAGCTTATATTTAGACGTCAAACAGAATAAGGAAAATATTAAGAGAAGTCTAGGGATACTCAAAAATATGGAGTTGTTCCGTGTACCGTAAACAGTTAACTATTTCCTCGCCTGCTGCCTCTTGAAAGTACTAGTAGTGTAGTAAAACTGCGAAATGAATCGTGATATACCTAAGTAAATCAATGGTAAGTTCCAAACTTTTAGCCCCCGTACCATGAACTCTTAAAGCACGATAGTTTACGTTGTTATAGCGAGCGGCCGCATTACGCTGCATCTAGCGGCTTGCTTCCACATCGTAAACCGTTCTGCTTTAAGAGTTCATGGTAAGGAGGCAGTACAAAGTATGATTTAGTATATCGCTAAATCAAATCCCGCGTTTTCTTGTTAAAAGAAATACGCTAATACGGTAGTTTTATCTCATTTAGAACTCAACTAGCAAACTTCGAATCAAAAGAATCTTGTATTCCGTTATATCCGACATAAACATTATACTGAAATAATGCGAATCGTAAAGATTTTACACAAAATACGAAATTGATTTGGTGAAATGAACCAAAATAATAACGTGGGCTCCAGTCAACTCAAATAACACAATTGGATTAGGCACAATATTGCAGTAATCAAGTAAATAATGATGGATTACAAGCGGTCGCATGACGTAATTACATTAAAATATTAGAATACATGCATAATTTAGTGTGTTGGGTTGCTGAACCCAATAAGCGAGATTAGTGAGATATGGATGGGTTGCTAAGTAGATGTAGCAAACATAGGTATTAGAGTATATCTTTGTGGACGGGAGAAGAAGAAAACTTGTTTAAAAGCAAAATGTACTAGAGTAAGCTAGACTAGCGATTCCTAAAGTGGGTTTTGTGGAACTTGAAGGTTCCGTAGAAAAATCACCAGAGTTCCGCGGAACCTAGGGATTCCGCAAAAAAGTCACCACGGTTCCGCGGAACCTAGGGATTCCGCAAAAAAGTCACGAGGGTTCCGCGAAACCTACGGATCCCGTAGAAAAGTCATCAGGATTCCGCGAAATTATTTAATATCACAGTTATTAAGTACGTACAAATATGATTTGAGAACTCCTGGGCTAGACCAATGAATAACTCCTGTGTTGCTATTGTTGGATTTGCAAGTTAAAACTTTGAGTACCAAGTTATTTCCAATGATTACGACAGTTATAAGTTAATGCCAAATACTTTTAACATTCCTTTTTATTAACTTCCCCTTTGCTTTATATCGACTTCATTTTTAATACATCGAAAACGGGATTGAGTTATACCTCCGGGATATCTATGGGATAAGTCGCAAATCCCGTGAAAAACGGGTTTTTTTAGAATGTGACGCGGAACGTATTACGTGGAATTAGCAACAAAACCTTGAACATTGGAATTTCCACCGTCGCTTATGGAATCCGTGATAAGCTGTGTAATTCAACATATATAAGTATAACGATAGAATATGCAGGTGAACATGATAGGAAGAGATAATATATGAAAACTTTCCGTCATTATTTCTATAACACGAATCAGACGACAAGTCGAAGCTAGCTGACAAAACATGTTGAAAAGTAAGACAAGTGTTAGTTGTGACGATCAAAATTACTACAACAATGCCCTATATTGAAAATTCACAAAATTTCGTTCTCAAATGTAACAATAAAGAAATTGTACTGTTAAAAATTCCCAAGATAGACTTTACTAATTAAGGAGTAAGTAACAGGTAAATATATAGCATGTAACATCAGACATCTGAAACGATCTAATATAGATATCATCATCATCAGCCGGAAGACGTCCACTGCTGAACAAAGGCCTCCCCCTTAGAACGCCACAAAGAACTTATAATAAATATAGATATATTTATTAATTATTATTTATTTATTAAATGTTGTTTGAGTCTTTAAAGTTCGAAGATGACACAAACACGCATGTGTATTATACAAATCGTAAACACGCAATCTTCTCCCCATCGTTAACCTACACACCACTCAGAAGGCAACGCTCCCTACACGGTACACACTACCCTTTGTCACAAAACACACATTACCATTCTGTTAGTTGGAATGTGCACAAAAACTGTCCTAGTTTGTTACCCCACCGTTCGCACCCTCATTTACTCACCATTACGGTTATACATTGTTCATTGAATTTCTGAGATATTTTTTGCTACATTATGACCTAGATCTTGCGGTTGCTTGGACTTTGAGTCGCTTTAGGCAATATTGTTTAAGCCTTTTATATAATGTAAGCCCTTTGGGCCCGAAATAGATACGTTTGGTACCAAAAAATGTAGCGCTTTATGCGGATTATGTTATAAAAGCGATGACCGCAATGAAGCTATTATTTAGCTCCTGATTCATTCTTCACGTGGAACAATAGTTTAATGTAATGTCTTTTCTAATTCATGTGCGTTCTGTAAATTAGTTATCAGTTGCTGAAAACGGTGAAGGAAAGCGTCGTGAGGTAACCGGCACACCTGACGAATTTTTCACCGGTACGTAAAGGCATGCCAGAGACCTACAGGCGATTAAAACTATGACACCAGGTTGTTCATCAACAATACGATAAGAAGAAGAAGAGTAAGGTGAAGGATACAGTAGAATGTATTATTCTCTAACAAGTTTTGTTGGACAACTAATATATGTCATAAAAACATCATGTACCTTTATAAATAAATAAATAAAAATAAAGAGAGATTTCTACAATTTTCAGGCAGTACGTAATAATGTACGTTACTATAACAAACAGAACTATTTAGACTAGTTTCTAGAACCCCTCGACCGTCAACCAACCTTCTACACCTTGCCTTAGCTCGTCGCTGACGATGAACAAGATTCAAATTTTTATTATCAAGCACTATGCCGCAGGAACGGACATACATATTTGACGACCTGATTGGCGCAGGTACTAAGCGATTGGACTGCTGCACCAAGGGATGCGGGTTCGTTACCCGCACGGGACAAAGAATTGTGTGATCCGCAGATGTTTTTCCCGACTGGGTGTTTGTGTATATGATATTTCATGTTTGTTGAACGCACCTACGATACAGGAAACATTCCTAGCGTGGGGCGATGCTTAAAAAAAACAAAACAGACAAAGAGTAGTAAAAATAAGCATGTTATTAATGTTAACCAATGATAATGGGTCCTGAAAGAAGGTTTATATACACCAGTCAGTAAGGTCATCTACAACAAATCATTAATTACTGTCATAAACACAGCCATTAAACACATATTTCAAAATAGATTCTTCATATCAGTTCGTATTTCATTTAAATACTACTTATACAATAATAGGACTCTTGTGCGTATGGGTGCAAGGACTGTAGAAACTACGAATTTAATCCTCATAATCATTATTTATTTGTGTGCATCGTAATATATTTCCATTATGTAATTCTCAGTAGCAAAAGTGACTCAGTGTACTCTTTTACTCGGTTGATGGAAATAGGCTCGCCATCTATTACATTGGGACCTATAACATAACTGTGGCTAAATCTAGGTGTACAATCCACCTCTATCTACCTTTTCGAGCCATACAGGCGTGATGTTAAGTTTTTATAGCTTTCTATTTATCCTTCATAATTATGTGTTGCTGTACAGGGAAAGACCTGGATGCAAAAGGCCCAAAACAGGAATCAGTGGCGTTTAGGGGAGGAGGCTTATGCCCAGCAGTGGGTCACTTAAAAGCTGATGATGATGAATGTCAAGTCATTCAAAAACCATCTTTAACTTGCTCTCATTTTCAAATTCAGAATACAAAGTCTTTGCCCATTTCAGAAATCCTATTATTTATCCCTTAAGCTTTGTTAGATAAAGTAGGGCATTCTAACTGCCGCAATAGTTAGCCCTAAATCTAGAATCAAACCTATCTTTGTGAGCTTTAACGCAATTACTTGTGCCTCCAAATCTATACAAATATTATAAAGCTGAAGAGTTTGTTTGCTTGAACGCACTAATCTCATGAACTACTGATCCGATTTGAAAAATTATTTCACTGTTAGTTAGTCAATTTATCGAGGAAGGCTTTAGGCTATAAAATATTCGAAATCCACGCGGACGAAGTCGCGGGCGAAAGCTAGTCCTGAACTTAACTCGAACTAAATACCTACGGAACGTACGTTCTTCGTTCGTTTAGTTATTTTGGTATTGTTACGTTTGAGTAAAGAGTTACGCTTGCCTTTTTGGGTAACATAACAATAGGATGAAAAAAATAAAGGAGACCTAAACTAGAATCCTACGAGTCTTTGTAATACCTTTGTTTGCGAAAGTTTGTGATGATGGATCGATATGTGTTACTCTTTGACAGAAAAACTACTGAGCTGATTTAGGAAAAAAAATTAAGGAATATAGCTAATGAATCAGAACACAGGATAGGCATTTACAAAGATACATAAAGTTATGCTCGTTGGATGCGGGTAAAACCGTGAGAAAAAGTTAGTAAATTAAATAAAATCTGGCAAAAAATCCTTGCTTTACTCCGATTAAGCCATTTGTTACTCGACGTGAATTCTCTAGAGCGAATTCAGAACTTTGTTAGTTTCGTTTTAAAACACTAAATCGTATGCGATTAATGTTAGCTCGTTCTCGGCTTTAAAAATGCCAGTCCATAGAGTTATAAGATAAGGTGGCTATAAAATACGTATCGATTTCTCAACGCGTTGAACGTAGATGTCGTAAACTTCAAGGAAATCTGACTGGAGCTAGACTGTAATACTTGGAAGGAATCCTGATACTTGTATAGCTTTGAATACTTAAGCAGTTTCTACGATACTAAACGGTACCGTAGGTATGTATGTATGTCTTCTTATATATAAAAATGAATTGCTGTTCGTTAGTCTCGCTAAAACTCGAGAACGGCTGGACCGATTTAGTTAATTCTGGTCTTTAAATATTTGTGAAAGTCTACGGAAGGTTTAAATGGTTAGAAGGCGGTACGAAGTTCGCTGAGTCAGCTAGTTTCAAATAATTATGAAGTATTGATTTTATATTCAGTAGTGAAAGCTATTAACGGTTTCATGAGGATCCAACTAATTAAAATGTATTTTCGACAATATAATAAAAATATAAGTTACCTACCTTACAAGCCCACGTATTCACTTCTATAGAAAAAATCCTATTCCAAAGAATATTTATGTCCCCATCAATTTATACGATGTAATTAACCTAGCCGCTTTGTTCTGGTAACTGGAACAATGGACACCCCTGGCTCCATACAACAGTATCGTAACGACATCCAGCCTAACAAATGATTAGCAATAAAAAGATCCAGAAGATCGCTGGCAGACAAGAAAAATTCAAATTAATTAAAGGAACAAAACATAAATTAGGTTTGCCAGTGACAAAAAATGTCGGTAGAGCGCGGCCACGAGCGGGTCACGTTCGGAAACCGAGCTGCGAAATGAAAATAATTACACGTCAAATGAGTTGAATGACGCCTATTTAAAATGGCGGCGTGCGCGGGTGGAATAGCGCACGATTTATACCCCACGTCACACCGAGGGAGGCAGAACGCTCTCAGCTTCCTTTTTTAAACTCGGCCTAAAATATGTATCAAGTGTAGCATAAATAAAATTGATAAAGTAGACTTGGAAAAATTCACGTACGACCTTCTTTTTAATTGCGTCTAAAATATATTTGGCCATTTTGTTTTTGCGTCTTCATTTTTTTTCCTTTTATGTTTGTGATTTTCTTTGGTATATTTTTTATATTCAAGAAGAAATATGATTGTTGCTAGCGCTAAATAAAAAGGGCGCTTCGCCAATAAGCGGTTGGTTGTAGATCGTATAATTTGGCACAGCATACTGTGTAACATCTGAACTTTTTACAACATAATGTAAAATTACAAACTTATAAAATACAGCGGGTATTCGAGTATCAAAGGAAGTCGTTACAAAGCTATATGGACCATCGAAACAGTTGTACTCTCTCGTAGAATTTAATAGCACTCTGCAATGCATGTTAAAGGAAACACATTTCATTTTTAACGACGTGACAAAACTTGGTACTGATAAAAACGCTTTGCGATTGCTTTTATTTTTCAAACGTATTTGTTAGCTTTTAAACGTATAATATCACATTAATCGACGGAAAAATTTAACTAGAAACTTCAAAAGCACAGTAACAATAAATAAACATTTTCTGAATATATATATATATATATTATATGAACTGAAAACGCTAACAATAACAAACAGTTAGTATAAAGCGGTTAATTAGTACTACAATACCAACGTAACGGAAAAACATTCATGAAAACAGAATTATACTATGATAATGTTTTACCAGCCATAGGTACATCATCAGCCCGTAGCAGTCATAGAATACAATATAACGACGTATACAATAAAATAAAAATGGTCCTCCATAAAACGTTGGCGTCGGTCATCAATAAATCCTCCAGCTCCAATATAACACTTTAAAGGTCATTGACATTTTGTTCCTATATACCGTTATACGTATCTCTGTTCACTCACCCATCAATTTTTCCACGTAGCTCTAGTACTGTTACACCAGGAAAGTACAAAGAAACGTTGACTATTCTTTTAAAGTGAATTTAACAAGCTTTACCGATAAACTATTGAAAGTGAATAAAAAAATACCTCATTTTATGAAGTTGGAATAAAAAGACTGATTAAGACACAGATATGATAAAAACGAAGAGCATGTATGAGGAATGTGATGCGTGTGATTGAAGCAAAAGAAGTATGCCAGGATCGTAGCAAACATGCGTAACTTTATGTATTTATGATAAAAATTAAACACTAGATAGAACATCTTATCTTGGTAAAAATACATTTACTTGATTAAGGTTTAACATTTATTACATTGAAATAGAGTAACGAGATCTGTGCTTTGTCGTAAAAAGCTCCAGCTTTTATATCTTTATGTATTAATTGCTTTAATCAAACAGACTACTTTCTAAATTGTCTTAAAGTATGAAAAGTTGATTGTACCGTTATACAGCTATTAGCGATAAAACTAAAAACTAATGCATAATTGAAAAAAAGGTAGGTAGGTATTATATACCTATTTATTTAAATTAAAAAAAAAGAATCGTTTATTCGAAGATTTGTTACAGTCACAGTCAAGAAAAAACAGTTAAACCATTCGATGAAACACGCGGTTCATCAAATTTCCACATTCATATCATCATCAGCCGGAAGACGTCCACCGTTGAACAAAGGCCTCCCCCTTAGAACGCCACAATGAACGACAGCTTGCCAATTGCATCCAACGATTGCCCGCAATTCTGACGATATCGTCACATTCATATACCGACTTGAATTTCGAGAATTTAAAAAAATCTCAGATCAGCAATACACGCTAGGGTAGCCGCGAATACATCATGCGACTATACCTGACTAGTACGAATTTATAACGCGAACAAAGTCCCACAGCTCTTGTCAACGCGTGATTCATGACTGCAGAAAACTGCGACATTTAAAAAGCAGGCCATTGAAAACAGTGTGGACGCATTCTTTCAGCTCATACTGTATATAGGTTAATGCATACTCTTATTTGCAGTAATAAACAAGCGTTGAACGTATGTACATGAGAAAACCGCAGGTAAACTATAACTAAAACTGCGAACGCGTAATGAGGTTCTGTAAGTTTCTGTTAGCAGTTAACGGCTCGGTTTGAAGGGGTTGAAGCTGTAGGTAAATAATTGTGTTGTTTACACAGAAGATATACCTGCTTCAGTAAAAAGATTAGATGAAATTTATTCTAAGTGTGTAAATATATCACTCATCTCCCATTAACATCCAGAATACGTCTAACCAATTAACTAAAAACTAATTACCCAACTAACGACTACAGTATGTATTACAAACACACAAACATTGGATCATCCGATTCATTTATATCAAACAAGCGACCGCAAGTAAAAGACACGATCGAACGCAACGCAATAAAATTAGGCTTTATCCCGAGCGGACGCAGTGAAAGCGACAACACAGGGGGGACGGTTCAGAGGGGGGAGGGAGGGAGCCGCCGGCCCGACCTACTTTCCCGTAGGTCCCTCACCCACAACCCTACCGCACTTCAACAACGCGCCGGCATCGCTACTCTCCTATCGGCGCGTTTATACCACCTACCGACAGTTCCGAGGGAATTCGCACTTCAATGTAAAGCTGACAAAGTGAGAATAGAATCGAGTCGCGAACGCGAAGACGATCGATCGCGGACGAATGCCGATAACCATTCGTTTGGAAGCAGGATCACAATTAGTGGCGACGTAACGCGGTTACCGGCCGAGTGATTGATGCCCGCCGAACAACGGGGAACGATGTAAAACACGTTACTGATGATATTAATCCGCTGTTATTATATTTCGTTTTTGGTAAGCTATACTAATAACTTACTGTAGCCCCTCTTTTCTCTTAGCAGATATATATTACCTACTTTATATATTTCTTTTATATGGGACAAACCCAGAACTCATGACCATCATTGCGACTCCTGTAAGCATGGATCTACAATTATAACCATTGAGAACCATCGAGGCAATGAAGCTCGAGGCGTCCCAGAGAAATGACTCGACTGTCTTAGAACCCGCAACGAAATTAATCAGAAAATAATATATAAGAGGACCTTAACAAATAGCATTTACCTATGTTATGTATTACTTGAATTTATTGCGTTTTATATATTTATCTGTTTGGTTTTAGAACATAAATACCTATTTTAGTTTATCATTTGAAGTTATAAAGAGTACCTAAGTGAATATACAGACTGACAAACTGTTTAATATTCAGGATAAATGATGTAGAGATAATTTGAGAGTTGTAAAGCAACCCAATTAGAATGAGACTCTACATTAAAATTAAATTAATTGTAATGTTTCTCAACACGCTTCCGCAACAGAACCAAATAATTAATGCTGAGATAATGATGATAATAATATTTCTTATTAAAAGGTAAATTTAAATTTCGTTTGTGATTTAATCACAAAAGAACTTCAGACAATATAGTGTTTTTGAGCAATTTGTTTTTGAAATTGGTACGAATGTTCTAAAATTTGATAAATCCACTTCTCTTTTATTAAAAAAGCTGCTATTGAGAAGTTGTTTGAAACCCCTTTTTTATGTAGCCTTTTCTGTGTCCCACTGCTGGGCAAAGGCTTCACCATTATTCCTCCACAAAACCCTGTCCAATACCATTTCAGGCCATGAGTTTCCGCAAAGATGTCCAAATTATCTCACCATCGCCTTCGCGGTCTGCCTGGTTGGCGACCGGCGATGGGCATCCATTTTGTGGTAATATTGGCCTCTTTTTAAGATTAGTAATAATGTAGGTAATACTTATACATTAGTTAATATTTTGTACCACACTATTATACATTATCATCCTACTAATGTAAGCACATAACCGAGTAACGTTTCGAGAACTAGCTCGACAAAGTCCTCCATATCTAAATGACTACAGAACAGTATAAAGCTAAACAGTTCGCACATTCGCAACTGAAATAAAACAGGAGCAGAGAACTGGAGAAAGTTACATCAAAGGAAAATGAACTCAACGCATTCGAGATTAAATGCGTTATCGCGTGCACACTTCCCCTTACAGATTGAAGAACTGTATAACTTCGAAGAAGCCGTTTAGTTTGTACTTGATCGCACTTTGTACGTGATCGAAACTTGCGCTGCTCTGTGTAATACAGAAACAAGTAAACACAGATGCTTATAATCCTTGTATTTTATTTTATCCCACTGTGTAAAACTTTATAGCCGTGAAGCGAACGATATCAGAAAACTTTGAAGAAACGAGATACAGCAAAAAAGGTATCGTTTTGTAAGTCTAATGGCTAACTTTGAACTAAACTTGAGCTAAAAGTTATTTTCTCTTGTCGTGTCGACTGGACATTAGCTATAGTTATTCTTACAACTCATATACATTTTCTAGCTTATTATGTAATTATCCCGCTGCAGGGCAAATGCGTTTCCTCATGCAGAGACGGAACTAGCAATGATCACGCTTCTACATTTGTTGGTTGTGGATTTCTGAGAAAGTACAATTTGACATAAAAGTTTTTTTTTTGTTAAAAAAAACGTCGCCCCACACTAGGAATTTCTCCTGTGTCGTGGGTACGTTTGACAAACATGGAATATCACATACACACAAACATCCAGACTCGGGACAAATATCTGCATTTCGCCCAATTTTCGTCCCATGCGGAAAGCGAGCCCGCGCCACCTTTAGCGCAGTTAGGCCAGCACCAATTAGGTCGTCAGTTCCTTGAATTCTTGCCTTAGAAACTGCAACCTTGTACTCATGAAACTAGTCCGTCAACAATTAAAGTAAGATACCAAGCAGGCTGGCAAAGGACTACTTAAAGGTATAATTAGTTATTTAATTCCTTAAACTAGTATACAATGTAGTTTCAATTACATCCAGGTTCTAGATAGAGCGATAAATAGCGATAGTCTCGAGTGAATTGTGATATTGGCTCAAACGTTCATTTAATATCTCAACGGAATCGCTTTTCCGATTGAGTTGAAAGGATCCTTTCTCTATTCTTGGAGCGTTGGATGTCGCCAGTTTATTTGAACTCCAGCTAATAGTCAACTGTTTTATTAAGACTGGAATTTGTACCTAGTAAACTAATACTACAGTAGAGTTTAAGAAAGGTAAAGAATTTTAATTAATACTAAGGAAAGTGACAGTACAGGTACTTACCTAAATACTAACCATCTACTAGCTGCGCCCCGTGGCGTTACCAATTGCGTAGTATCGGGATAAAAAGTAGCCTTTGTGTTAATCCAGGGTGTCAGCTACAATTTTGTTAAACCAAATTATAGCAAAATTGGTCGATTCAGTTGGACCAATTTTGCTAAGCGAGCGTAACAAACATACAAACACACACACAAACTGTTGCCTTTATAAATGTGTGCGTGTGATAACATATAAGCTTGACTAGTATTTTATTCTCTTCGTACGTATTCGGCCTTGTTCTGTACATGACTAGAATATTTAGAAACGGAATGTTGTATTTCAACAATCCTAAGGTTACCTAAGTCGTGGAATTTGAAATACCGTTTTAATACTCACGAAAGAAGAGTAAGGAGATAATTGAAGGGAAAATGAACAACACACAACAAATGCTTGTAATGCCAATCGTCTAGCGCTATCGAATTTCATCCAAGACATTTCTGAAATAAATCCCAATTCCCCGAAGCGTAAAATTACACAAACATAACATTGATGGATAAAGTTAATTACACCTAAAGCTCGGCTCACATAAGAATTAATTTGTAACTTGATTACAAATTAAAATTACACTGTAATCAACATACAAGTGGCTCTCAACGTGCCATTGCCAACGGTTACGCAGTAAAGTTGAAGCTCGTTTTAGCTTAATCAAAACTCAATTTAGTCATATTTAGTTCGTCAGCTTGAAAACAAGCCCTTTTGGGGTGGAAAACTTTATGTCTTCGTGATTAATTATCACTTAGCAGCGACGTGGACGCACCACGTGCTATCAGATAGTTCCACAGATTTACGAGGCAAACTTTTGATGCGCTTTTTAAATGGTTTTCGGGTTGTAATTCACGGTTGGTTTATAATTCAAAGCTTTTAAGAGTTTGAAGCTGTTCCGTTATGATCGGGGGATTACGTGATAATAAGTTATTAAGGGAAATGGGTGTTGCGGTATCCGCTGGCTGTAATAGGCTGAGGCTTCGAACATAAACTGATATACTGAACAGTGAGCGGCGAATTAATAACTCTAGTAATTAACTTGTCCTGTCGTAGTGTTTTTAAATGTATGGAGTTTGTAATATCAATGAACTAAAAATGTTATTCTCATAATTTTTTATGAACTATAGGTACACATAGCACAATAAATATTTTTAAATAAACAATAGGTAACCTGACCATTGCTATCTGTTTAGTACCGCCAAAGTACTGAATTGTATATGTCAGAAAATAAAATATTATAACTGTTAAACAACTATGTTATCTCAGTGGCACAAGCACACTTACATAAGTTATTATACACTATACCCTTAACTGGAACCTCGATAACATTAATAAAGTAATCAGATTTCAGCCACCGAACTCCGACACAAACTGCCATCCGATTTATCGTCCGAAAATAGATAACGAACAAAACAATTACTTTGATTAACCCAAGGGGACGACGCACCATAACAATAAAGAAAGCCATACTGACTATAACTAAAGGCATTAAGCTGTAGCCATGCAATGGGTTGCTGGCTGCATACATTTTCCATAACTCTCTTCTACGTTATTCCTGGCCTGAAATATTTGGCTGGAGTCGCGACTGCGTGATTAAATTGTTTGGGCTGTAAAGGAAAGATATCACTCGCTTCCACGATTCTGAGTCGTAGTGGACGGTGGTTTTCGAAGCGGATTTGAAGCCAGCCAGGAAAGTGTCGATTTGACTTTTCCCTGTTACATGTTAGGTACACTTTCTTAGAAATTTTAAGCTAAAACTCTGGCTAACAGTGAAAGAAAACATCGTGATGAAACCTTTTTTTATTGGGGAAATCCTTATGGACTTCCTATGTCCTGGGGCGGCCAGAGGGGTACGACGGACCCTGGCCGTCTAAAGCCCCAGGGTATCTTCCTTACTACCTTAGGTCGATGGACGTGGGATCTGCGTACGCTACACCGCATCCCTCGACCCGCTTTGAAGTGGATCCCACTCATCGTGATGAAAACTAGGTTTAATGGACTAAAATCGCTACTAGAGATGCTCCTTCTCAGTATTAGTTTTTGCGCTAGATTGGAATAGTTCCAGGCTAATATGGCCAGGCTTATTTAAAATTGAAATCTTACACTTTAAAAAATATTATTTAAATATTCTCTGACGCTTAATTACACTGCTCAAGATCCAAGATATTTCTTACCAACTGATAACTAAGTAAATATATAGTTTGCAGTTAAGACTGCAGCATGAAAAACAACACTTTTTCTGTCAGTTTTTCTTCGAAGAAACTGGATATTGTATACGAAGATATTATTTAGCTGTAAGTTTGTACACAATTATAGGTGGATTTCATGGATTAGAAACAGTTATTTAAAGGTATTGCAGATTAACTACTAATACCTTTAGGGAATCCGTGGATATTTGACTGAATAACATAAGCTTAAGTATTTTAATTTAATACCCACCATTCAACCTAACAATGTATCGTTACCATAAACTTTGTACTTGTGTATGTATATTATAGTGGATACATACCTACTATGTATATTACATACTTGTTAATGTTACATTAAGCAGGCTTCAAATTAACTCAGTCATTCTCTCATCACGTTTCTAATTGGAACGTACAATTTAAATGATATGGCATTACTTTTTTTTAATGTATTAAATTGAGTTCTATAAATATTCTGTAATTTGTGCACACCTACCACCACAGTCGTGGTAACCCAGTGGTTGACATACCGATTTTTTAAGTACAAGGTTACAGGTACAAACCCAGGTATCAATGTGATTTTTACAATGTTATAAATACTTTCTTAAATATTTAAGACATTCTAATCGCTGAGTAATCGTGGCGAAAAACATAGTAAGGAGACCTGGGTTTAATCATCTGAAATCGCCAACCCGCATTGGGCTATCGTGGTTCTTGTATTATAGTATATTATCTATGATCGTGGTTATTCAATTATTATAATTTGTCATCAAAAATGATTGCCTCTAATTATTTTCGCATCATACTCGTCTATGATATAGTACGCTATTTTAAAGCTCGTTTGATACTTCTAGTACGATGGATTAAGGATCATGTATAATTTATACACAATGGCCCACGGTTGTAAAGCTCCATCCACGATAAGCCACTGACTAATGTCACAGGCTTGTTATATACGATGCTCGTTGAAGTGTATTCAATACTCACTATTGTTTAGCAGCAATGAAAAGCCAACGAAATTGACTTTAGAGGTTTCGAAATTCAAATTCAATTTTTACTTTTCTACGAATAGAATATGATTTATTTCCAAGTGTATGGTACAAGCACCTTAGTTCTTAAAAATAACACAGCATCACATTTATACTTACTACCGTTTTAGTATAAATTACAATTCTCTGTATTAAAGTAACATAATATATCATTGTATCCGGAAACACAAAGACTTTTATGTACCTACATAAATTAATCCTTCGTGAATGTTTACATTATGGATTAATTTTTAAATTGTATGACATTATATACATAAACAGACAATTAGAAATTGGTGATATGTATAGGTATACTAAGCTAAATAATTTTCATTAGAAATGAAACAAATATAATCAGGTCAACACATATTTGAGTTTTTATTAATAGCTACTCAATATTTATCGATAAATATAACTTTTATAATATATATTTTTTTAATTATAGGTATATCTCTAAATTGGTTGCTATAATTCGAGATTGCATTTCATAAAACAAATATAACGTTTAATTGTGTGAACGTAAGTGACACATAACTAATATTGTTCTATATAAGATTGTGAATCATGTTTGTACTATGATAGAGTTCTAAGTAAGTAAGGAGTTTAATCGTATTCCAATGAAGACCCAACTTCACTATAAACTGCTAGTCTAATGTACTGCAGTGTTTCACTGTAATTACAAATAACATCACGCCTGTATTCCCCGAAAGGGTAGGCATAGGTGCGCGTATAGTACACTCACATTTCGCCAGTTACGTTTTTCGGTCCCGATATAATGGGGGCGAGAGATCAAACGGGCACAAATCAAGACTCCGTGCTGCCACTGAGAATTACTTAATGGAAAAACCCAGTAACACTTTGCCCGACCCGGAATTTGAACCCAGGACCTTGTGCTCAGCAGTCGCGCTTAGCAACCACTAGACCTACGAGGCAGGCTACACAATTATTCAGATATTAGATGCTAATGCTTAGCGATACTAGCTTTCTGATTTCTAACAATAGACTATCTGTACCCTAGACGAGTGGCAAAGCTTGACGAATAGAAATAGAATAGAAAAAAAAATGGTTTTGACATCTGTCATCGATAAAAAAGTCGAAACATTGTCGTTCCCATACATTTGCTTTTCTAATCGATTTATATTCGACAAGCATTTTGCTAGTTGTCTAGGAGGCTGTTAGGTCAAGATCTCTGCTTTCAAAGAATATTAAGCGTTACAATTATCATATTCTAATTACACAAAAAGCCCTTGAAGATGAAAGCTGAAGGTAAGTACTAAAGCTTAGCCCCGCAATATAACTTCAGAAAGCCATTATAAAGTTTCTAATCATAGTTTTACCTTTGCCAAGATAAAAGTTCATTAAGTGCGGTTAACAGTTTTATAAAATGTTAAGAAAATTACGTTGAAAATGGTCACAGCCTGTATCTCTGATACTGCAGGACTGGGATATTCTTGTATTAAAAAGAAAGTATTGAGAGGTTACAACTCTTTTTATTTATCAGCTTTTCTTATGTAGCAGACTGATCTTAGATTATTATCTACATGTTCTACAGTGGACGTCTTCCAATAATGATGATGACTCTGCGGTGATACCCGCTACATTTTTTCGGAATGTAAATAGCCTATGCATTTGTCCAGGTCCTCAGATACTACGTAGTAGCTACATCCGTACAAAGTTTTATCAAAATGGGTCCAGCCGTTGTGAAGAAGTAATAAACATACAAACACACTCACAAACTTTCGCCTTTATAATATAACTGTGATCGAGAAGTGAGTATCAATGAAAAACGAAAAACACGACCCCGGAGTATAAGTATTTTTGTTGTTGCGCCCAAAGAAAAATCTTGAAATAGCAAGAACATCAAATACACTTTAGAAGGTAAAAGTTTAAGTATAGGTATAACTTTTGGTTCTCATTATTAATTTTCTTTTACGTATATTTAATGGTAATAAGTTCAGAGAACTTTTAACTTCGGCACGTTTCTATAAGTATTACGTACACCCAGCGTGGTTGAAGTGGTTAGATACATATTGTATCACTTTCTGTTGAAGGGTTATTCTCATGAATAATATAAGAATTCTTTTGTTTATAACTTCTGTCTGGTATCTGCGAGGTTGTTGGAGGATGTTCTGTGATGACGTTCAAGTGAGGTAATTGATTGTTCTCGAGTTGTGTGGATTGCATGGCTGTTTATATCGGCTGCGTATCACCATTTCCGTAGTTACATTGGTTTTACAGCAACTTGGTTTTAGTAAATTTTATTTGTAGCCTGACTCTTTATTACTCTTGAAATAACATTTAGGATAAACATCTTACATAACATCACGCCTGTATTCCCCGAAGGGGTAGGCAGAGGTGCACATACAGTACACCCACATTTCGCCAGTTATGTTTTTAGGTCCCAATGTGATAAACTAATGATAAAATAATATCTTAGTTTTGTATCATTATGTTTATCACATTGGGACTTTAGTAGTAGAACATCTTAGTTACATGATATACTAGTTATTAACCTGTGAAACATCACAGGTTGATGGTGACAGATACAGACACTACACAGATCCAGACACTTTAAACACCAATAGATACAATGGTGTTTAAACAAATTGTTGTATATATTTTTTTAAATAAACTGTACAGTTTCATCATGATGATGATGATGATGAAACTGTACAGTAATTTTATTTTCTAACATGCCAACTTCATATTTTTTATTATTCATCTTGGCTTACATAACCACTAACATTGTGTACCGCAATATCGCTTACTTGGCATTACCAAAGAGCCAGAACAGACAATCAATACACAACTTAAACTTACGGCTTATTACTTTTAATATTTCGGTAAAGCGGTATCTGGTAAGACGGAACCTCGCATTTGGCTGCCAAGTCTGCTGGGCGGCGGCCAAATCCCTGCCAAGTCTGAACGCGGCCTATCGTGATCTCCTCGCGATAGCATGCACCCTGCCTCGCCGACACTCTTGAGTGATTTTAAATTAAGCCACCGCGCCTACGCCTTTGGGTCTGAGATAGGAAAGTATTAATATCTCCGTTATTGTAACTGTCCCCTTTTGCCGCTTCAATGTAAATTGTTTTTAAATCTTTTGATCTATAATGTCAATTTGTAATGAAAATTCAGTTCAGAGTCGTCAATTATTTGGTGTTCATTATATTGAACGAAATTAACGCGTTCAATGTTTGTTCAACATTAATTTTGTAAATGTGGAAGGAGCAGAATAATTTTATTAAGCTGATGAACACGTTTAAAATATGGCTTTATAGTGTACTTCGGCACATCAACCACACTCACTTAAAAGTTGGTCATATCTGTAAAAGCGAGTCGTTATACATTACGCCGAGCAGTAATAATTTTCAAACAGGAACAAAATGGTATAAATTATTAAAAGCATTCCGTGTAGGTACGATAAAAAATAAGGTTATAAGGTCATATAACACTGCGACTGCAATTTTTATGAGCAAAGCAACACTGTGTACAGAAATAAATAAAAATGCAATGTAAGCGTCAAATTAAGTTCAAAACGGGCACGCGACACGTACTTCCACGTCAATATAAAAGTACACAAACTGAAGTACTGCACAAGTGGTCGTCAAGGCATTTTATACTTTATGCGGTTGGTATAAGGTAGCTGTTTTTAAGCGAGTGGTAAATTTAAAGTGGTCGGGTGTGTGCTGTGACAGCATATCGACGTTGCAGGCTTGCAGCTAACAACTGGGTCGGTCAGAACACTCGACCCGAAACCGAGTTTCCCGTTGACGACAACGAATTCGGTACACAACACATTTTAAATCTTCCGACCATTTGAGTGACGCGAGGAAATGATTTTCATATGTTAAAGAGAATATGTAAAGGAATATTCACAAGTTTAATTAAAATTCTCATCGAAGTTTCATGTTTGGTTTCAATTACGAATTGTGAATTGTTTTCACATTATTTTCGTTAATTAAATTAAGTTAGTCTGGAGAACCCACTCAGTGCAATCAATTCTATTGAATCGAATAAATTTATATTGGAATCATATATTGTCTACTATTGAGTGCTACATTGGGGTCAATGAAATATTGGATACAGACACTGCGTCCTTCAGTACAATTAGTATTATATTATTGGAACGAAATCGCAAAAATCCCAGTATTCATTGAAGTGTCTCGGGTCAGGGGTCATCAATCAAGACTGGCAGTTTTCTTAATCACACCACGCTAAAAATATATTTATTTTGGTGTCATTTTAGCATGTTGCCAAAGCTAATCTTGAATCTAAATTGACAAATGATGGACACGCGCGGGACTTGAACCCGTGACCTTCGCCGTACCGTGGCGCAGCTCTACCAACTGAGTTATCGTGACGCTGCTCGCACCAATCGAATTTCAAGTTCCCTTTTAGTATCGACATCTTAAGGGTGACGTAAAATACTTGTGTTTACGTCTAAAGAGACAAAAGTATCTCTCAAAAGTAGTTATTTTTGTCCTTCCTGCCATTTTCTAGGAAATAGTGGGCAAATCCGTATCTGTTTCATTTCAGTGCTCTGTGTACACGGTAGTACGGTGGATACAATATAGGTGAACTGTTCGTATTAAACTCAAGAAGTGAAATTAAACGGTCAAAGAAGTTAGCTAGGTTGTTCCATATTGCACAAAAGTTTCAAGTGGATGGTGGATATTTTACTTAATACAATACTTCCTTAGCACAGGTTCTTATTATTCAAGTTCTAAGTTCGTCTGCAAACTTGTGCAATTCGTTTCAATATTCAGTGCGATGCCTAGAAATAATGTACAAAGTTCACTTAGAAGGGGAATTTTTTACATTAACGGCGTTAAGTGTGTTGAACTGATAGTAGGTACATAGTTGTTACAGATGCTTCGTAATACAGAGAAAATCAGAGAGTTTTTTGGAGAAAATATGTTTATCCTGATCTTATATTTTCTCCATCACACATTATCATACCCGTCCTTGTTCAATTTTGCCAAGAAAGCTTATACCACTTATACATTTTGGACCTTAACCGACGAGCGCGTATGAGGAATTTGATGTGTGTGTATAAGGCGAAAGAAGTATGCCTGGGGTCGTAGCAAATGGAAATCCGTGTTCCCTGCCTAACCCTTCGGGAAACAGGCGTGACGTTATGTAAGGATGTATATTTTTGGACCTAGTCTTGGTACCATATACTAGACTTGAAAACTAAATAAAACCAAATAACAGTGCACCAAGGGCACCCAATTGTAAGGCTTAGACCCCGTTTTAGGTCGTTGCTAGGGAAATAGGTTGCTAGATCTGGTTTTGATTAAAAATATAACCCAAATTTCGGCACGACCGAGCTTAAGCTAGGGTTTGGGGGTAAAGCAAACATGCTATAGGTATATATAAACCCTATTGCGCAACTTTACTTTATTTTTTACGTTAATTGACGTTAGATGTTTTTAAAACTATATTTATATAGAGAGAGATGACATTCACAAAAGTTGCAGTATTGAAACTTATTGAAAGATGCTATTTAAATTATGAAAACAGCCTTTAACATTCCAGCTCTTCATATTCCAACTAACGGAGAAGCAAAGAAGAATTATAATTGTGTAGAAAGACATCACTATCTCTTTTCAAAACGATGCACTAAAATTCTAGCTTCTACTTTGCAATAAAGTGTAAATAAAGATAGGCTTTAAACCCGCAAGCGTTCAAAAGAATGTCCAAAATTTAAAATTGCGCGTTCCAAAATAATAAAATAACGAACTTTCAAATTCTAAATATTTGAACAATCTATGCGAGTGAACCGTTTACAAAATGGCCGCCGCTTGGATGAGGTTAATGTCATAATAATCTGTATTTGCAGTTTAACGATTATCTGTGTCATTAAAATTTAACTGAGGCCTGCAAACATAGTTGACGACCTGATTAGCGCAGTGGTTCAGCGATTGGACTGCTGCGCTAAGGGTTGCGGGTTCGATTCCCGCACGGGGCAAAACTTTGTGCGTACCACAGATGTTTGTCCCGAGTCTGGGTGTTTGTGTTTGTGATATTTCATGTTTGTGAAACGCACCCACGATACAGGAGAAATTCCTAGTGTGGGGCGACGTTTTTTTTAAAAAGAAAAATAAAAAAAAATAGTTACCGTGATAGAAAAGTTACTACTAATTCATCAAAACTACTCGTATGTTTGAGTTATTTTGAATCACGTTTAACATACAACATTTTCTTTTCCTGGCGCATTTACCCAAAGATAGTCTAGGACAAAAAATACTCAATTCAATCATCTTAACCAGTCATGAATTGCGGGCAACCGGCAAGCGTCGTTCATTGTGGCTTTCTAAGGGGGAGGCCTTTGTTTAACAGTGGACGTCTTCCAGCTGATGATGATGAACCAGTCATGAGGTCTTAAGTTATATTAAGGTCGGAAGGTTTACGATACGCATGAATAAAACGTTAGTAATATTAGCCAACAGCATAAATATCATATTACTAATTAGCTAATAAAAACTCTACTTTATCCGGCCCTGTCTGCGACAAGAATTTAGTTAATAAAACAACGATAGAGCAGTTTCTAAATACAAAGTTTTAATCAGAAAAAAAGAGGTTTCATTTAATTCTTTCGTCTAGACATCAACAGGCGTCCAAGTAACTGGGTCCCAAAAATAAAGTAAACAAGACCTACAAAAGAAACACTCTAAAATTATTATTCTGGCTGAATAATTAGTGGAACTGAAGATATTTATGTATACCCACGTAGAACGGTTGATGGACTCGAAGAGGTTTTCGTTTTAGTACACAAGGACGGTCAAAATTATATCACAAAAATATAATAGTAACATGGTAAAATAAGCGCCAGCCGAACATGAGGTCCTAGGGTTTCCTAATGTCATTTCGGCTACATTATGGTTAGAAAGTTAGACAGTCGTGGTGGCCTAGTGGTTAACATACCGTATTTATATGCAAGGTTGCAGGTTCTAACCCGGACAAGTATAAAGTGACTTTTAATGTTATAAATACTTGCTTAGTTATTCTAACACACCACTGACTAACGGTGACGGAAAACATCGTGAGGAAACCTGGATTTAATAATCTGAAATCACCAACCCGCAGTAAGCTAGCGTGGACTATACTAGAAGAGGCCTTTGCTCTGCAGTGGGACAGTTATAGGCTGTTATTATTATGGTTAGAAAGTTCCTCATAGTGCCCAAACATTTATAAATACTTGTTCGCGAGGACGTTGGTGAGTGTACTTCATGTCTGCAAAAGCTTTCTTGACTCAAGACCAGTCTAAAGTATCGGGAATGATTACCTCATATTTTTGCAAGTAGCATCGAATAATGATAAAATCATTATATACCATTTGAAAAGAGAAATCTAATGTTTCAATTTGGCTTAGTGTTCCAATCATTACAATATTATTATACTGAGAAGTTTTAACGAATTTACACAAACGCAAACTTCAATTATGCATACGAATATTAATGTTAGTTATACATAGAGTATATTGACATTGACAAAGACATATTGAGAGCTACATACATGTATTTTAAATATGTAGATATATATTTGATGAAATGGTCTAGAAGCATCGTTCAAGGTTCAAGCGCCCGTCTATACACAGAATAAGTAAATTGATTAACTAGACATGTTAGACAAAGATAATTGGCTGTTAAATTTGTTTTCATTTCAAGGAATATTTTTTGTGGTTTGTTAAATGTCAAATATGTGTGATTGACTAAAATATTCATGCATATACATGCTTGAAGTTATATTATAGAAAGACATGTGATCAATGAAAAAAATATTTTGCTTTATAAATATCGCCGTGAAGGGTTCAAACAAAATCATACTATAACAAAACACCTTTTCGCTGTATCTCCCGCATTATTCAAGCATCTATCATCAAAGGACTAAATGCATCCTCTCGAGAACAAACGGTATTGCACGACTCACCGCGCCCGTCATGCCACACCGCGTACTTTGCGCCTGCGTCAAACACAGTATCTAAATGAAGCAGCCTGTATTACTCCGATGCATTCGAAATTCTGTTTGAGTTTCTTTCCTCTAAAGATCTTTGCTTTCCTGGTTGTTTAGGTATTTTCCCTCCGTCGACAAGTTATGCGAAAAATCGGTAAGGTCTTATGTTGGTTTTTTGTTCATAAAATTTAGGTTTGGTTATGATGTTATGTCATGTCATGTTTATTTTCATACATACATAACTTTTCACTTATTACCTACTTTTAATTTCGGAAGAGAACTCTCAAATTCTGCTGTACTGTTTTTGTGTTTTAATATCTCACTGTAGTACTCCTATTAAAACTACAATTTAATTCAGAGAATCGCTGGCTAAGTGTATGTCACCGTTAAATTAGACAGCTGCCAAGGGCACCAGGCGATTTGGTATCGCGCCAGCATTATAGCTTAAAACCGCCAACCTTTACTTTGTGCAGAATGACGTAGTATGAAAGCATTGAATAGACTTGGCATTTTACGACAGAAACAATAAACTTTTTTAGGTTACAGCCATAGTTAAAGGAGGAATGAAGATCGCAGTGTTAAAAAGCCTATCATGGTGGACTGAATGGCAAACGACCCGTAGATTGACCTAAATGACGCGCTGGCAAGATGAAATAAAAATGTGTAAACTTCAAAGTTCAGGAAGTTATGTAGGCCACTACTTCACTTTACGAGACGTAGGCCAAGCTCAATGGGCCACCAAGAGGATAGGATATACAAGTCACATGTGAGTAGGCCGGTAACTGTCAGTTAAATCAAAAAAATCCTAAATGCGTTGATTATTCCGAAGCTTAAATACAAAAGACAATACATGTATTGCGAGCAGAACTTACTATAAAATAAAGCTTACTTCTTCTATATGTTTACATCAACCATTAATTACGACGCACAATTACTTAAAAAGAAGTCAACAATGACATAAGGACAATTACACCATCAAACGAAGCACAGCAATTACGTATATTCATTAAGGAGAAACTTCAGAGGGCAAACAAAATTACCTATTATAGAACTGTAACAAAAAGGTTCGTTATTCTCTGATGATAAATTGTCGGTGAATTTAAAAACGTCCCTTCAGTTACATTGACTGTAAAAGCTGCCAAAGATTAAAAAAAAATTGGTGTGCCCCGCGGTTTCTCCGCTGTTTCTGCACTTGCATTGAATAGTAGTATCTTGGGCAGCTCACACAAGGTCATCTGATCCCAAACTAGGCAGAGCTTATGGCAACCAGACAACTGATAAACATATTTATATATTTACAAAAACCTAATCATAATTCGACAGACACATAGCTCCACCTGGCAGCCAAAACCAAAAGCGGCGGACAATATCCTAATATCCCGGTCTCCTTCTTTCCCTCGGAAACAGAACTTATTTTATGGATGAAACTCTCCTATATTAATTTCTATTACTCCTGACAACATAAATGCAAAATTTCAAGATATTCGGTTCAGTGGTTTGGGCGTGAAAAGGTAACAAACAAACTTACTTTGTCATTTATAATAGCAGTAAGGATTATGACTAGGATTTAGTTTGTCCTTTTTAGGATTACTATCTGGGAAACGGACGAGTCCTTGTGCCCTAGCTAACCCTTCCTAGTTTAGAATGTGCTCCTCCAGTCAAAATGTATTGATTCTTATCTGTTTTTATCCAACGGCACATTGAAATTGTTTAGAAGCGCCAAAGGAATTTTGTAGAAACTGTAGAATAGTTTTGTGTTAGGCGTTTTCTATATTTTCATTCCCGTTACAAAGAGAAAAAGGTTTTGATAAAAAAACAATGTCTGAGAATGTGAGGCTATTCTGGTTTCGTAGCTTCAAAAAGACGGTGCCTCGTTTCATGCGTTTGCCCGATAAAATGTAGGTTGAGGGACTGCCAATTGTTTTAAACAAGAAAAGAATATTCATACATCTAAAAGTTATGGTAAATAGACCAAACCCCCCTGTACTCTTAAAGCAGGACAGTTTTGCGAAAGCGAGATGCATTACACTGCACGTAGCACCGTCTCACTGCCACAACGTAAATTGTCCTGCTTTAAGAGTTCTTGCTAAGGGGGCAGTTGGATAAGAATTTGATAAAATCTATAAGACCTCTACGAGGGTCAAACTGAAAGTTCTTAGAACTGGCCACTTATAAACAATATAATAAAAAAATAATTCTAAAATTTGAAAATAGAACTCTTTGCCAATATTACTGAGTATATATTTCATTAATTTGTCATTTGTTTTACGATTTGGCGGCAAATTGAAAATTGTCTGTGTCACGTCAACATGAATTTAACACGAGAAAATTTTCGTGCAATGATTTTTTATGACTTTCGATGTCATTTAAGTCAACAAGAAAGTTATGATAGACTACGATTGGCCATTCACGATGAAGCCCCATCTCGTGCGACAGTTTACAACTGGTTTAATGAGTTTAAACGTGGTCGCACTAATCTCACTGATGATTTACGTAAGGGACGGCCTTCTACGGCGACGACTGAAGATAACATCTGTGTTGTGCGGCGTATGATAGAGACTGACAAAAGAGTGACCTATCAGCAGATTCGGACAAGCTTAGGCATCGGTATGAGTCAAGTGCACAAAATCCTCCACGAACATTTAGCAGTCAGGAAGCTTTGCGCCCGGTGGATACCTCATAATTTGACTGAGGCTCAAAAACTCCATCGTGTGGATTGGTGCCGTAAAATGATTGAAAGATTTAACGGAGGTGACTCAAATGCTGTGTTCGACATACTAACAGGTGACGAAAGCTGGATTTACTGTTATGATCCTGAAACCAAAAGACAATCTGCTCAGTGGGTGTTTCCTTTCGAGAGGTTGCCAACTAAAGTGAAGAGAGATCGAAGTGCGGGAAAAAAAATGGTGGCCTCGTTCTTTGGAAGGATAGGTCATTTCGCAACAATTGTGTTAGAGGATCAAAAAACAGTTTCTGCAGAATGGTACACTACCAATTGTTTGCCACTTGTCTTGGAGAAAGTTCGAGAGAAACGACCTCGCAGTAGGATCCTCCTTCACCACGACAACGCCTCGTCGCACACCGCTAAGCGAACGATCGACTATTTGGCGACATCAAACGTTGAATTACTGGGTCACCCGCCGTATAGCCCCGACCTCGCCCCTTGTGATTTTTATTTATTTCCAAAAATTAAAGAAAAACTTAAAGGAAAGCGGTTTATGAATGCTGAAGAAGCGGTGGCTGCGTATCGCGATGCCATTGAAGAGAACCCTAAAGACGAGTGGGCAAAGTGCTTTTCCCAGTGGCTCCATCGCATGCAGCGGTGTATTGACGTGAATGGACAATATTTTGAAAAGATATAATAAAACTAATAACTGGCTAATGTAATCAGTTTTTGATTTTCTAAGAACTTTCAGTTTGACCCTCGTATTATACAACATTCCTTTAAAGATAATAAATACCTATTTACAATGAATTTAAACTAAGTTATTATCATTCTATTACAGCTCGGTGTCATACTTGGAATTCCCCTCACTTTTCCGACAAGACTCTACTCCTATAGAATACAAATTTCACTTTCAGTCAAACTGCACCTTATAGCACCCTGAGTTGGTTTAGGTTAGAAATAGCTTCATTACCTACTCTTTCTATGGTATACGTACTCTCAGTCCGGTCGTCGTTTTATTTTGTTAATTTACGGTGTTTTGGCTAATTTGTAGTTCGTATTATTGCGTACTAGTTGCGCGCTTATGTGTGAATCCAGGGTGTCAGCTACCTCCATATGAAATTTCATCAAAATCGGTTTAGCCGTTTGAGCGTGAGGAGGTAACAAATATTCAAACTCTCACAAACTTTTACCTTTATACTATTAGTGTGATTGTTATTTGGACTGCCAAATATCAGTTCAGCAAGGAGTCTTTCATTTGTGTCCAATTGATGGTAATAGGCTCGTGTTAACATCTATTCAATATGTCTTAGATACCTTTAGAAGCCAAAAATCAATAGTGCCCAATTTCATTAAGAAGCTAACAAGTATAGTCTTAAAAGCTTATAGGTTATCGAGTAGTACTACACATGCAAGTATATAAAAAATAGAAGAATAAACTTGCAACACAACCCATTTCCAAACAAGATATCCAAACATAGTCCGCAAATAAAACCAACGACTCTATCTAAACAAACGCTTAATTGAAAAATATTTAGTGAGGAATAGTATTCGCATAAAATCAAATTCCGATCTCAATCGCATCGAGAACCATTAGCCACAAAGCTTTCAGCTTCAATCTATAGTACTTGGATGTCGTAAAAAGAGCTGTTAAACCGAACCCAGTCAAATAAAATAGTCACTATAAGCCAGCGAATTACAAAAGAAAAAAAAGTAAATATATTATTCTCTTTGCTATTCTGTTTGATCACGTATACGTATAGATTTGTGACATACCTACTTGTATTGGTAAATAATATATTAATGTTAGGTACGAACAATGCACGTACTAAAATTTGTTAGATGATGATTTCTGCTTCTATCCGCTTGTCTTATCTTACGTAGAAATTGCCAGAAGTATTTTTAAAAAATATTTACTTTTTTTGGATTCCGCAGCAAATTGCAAAATCCATTTAGTTTTATCTATCAAGCAATTTCAAGCAGGTAGATAGATATAACGTGCGCCACTACACAAAAATAATGCGTCAGCAGTGTCGCTACACGTGCATGTGTTAAAACACGTGCATTGTTTAATTTATACCCAAATAAATAACCAAATAAATCAAAGGAAGGGTTGCGTACGATAGCTATAACAAACGCGAGGCCCAACAATAATAGATATTATTCACGGTATGTCAGAACCATTATAAGCAATCAGAACAGAAGCCCAAATTTGGAAATAAGTCATTTTTCCGTCGTCAATTCAAAATGGCGGATGTAAACAAGGAATTGAAAAGGGCTCTCCGCAATATCGCGTTGTCAAGAATCTACTTGAGATATACTCAGTTTCTTTGATAATTAATGGCCGTAAAGATCGTCAGATATTACGAATATTAATCACGGTTCCCACGCAACGGGTAAAAAATGAATAAATTTGACGTCACCATGGAATTATTAATGGTGGTTAGATGGATTAGGTGGTTATCGCTGCACGATTTATTACTTAGCACTGGGTTAGGTCATTTGCTTATTGGTATTGCTATCTTGGTTCCGCCCTTTCATTCTACACTCCCATCACAGATAAGTATACGAAAAGAAAGTTACTTAATTCAATAATTAATAATAAAGTTTTTTAATCAAAAGGACCATGTATTGTCACCAATCCTTTTTAAGTCTGCATTTCAATCGGATGTCAAAAAGTGGTTCTAATTTAGATTGCAAGATTTGACCTAAAAAAACTCACATACGTACATACATACATCCATACATACACACAAACAAACGTTGCAAGTTAAAAAAGCTTGTAAAATCTCAATACGCCTAAACAATAAATTCTTCAATCAGATTGAATGTATTATTCAAATCACTTGAAGTTTCAAACCAGACTAATATAATTAATTATTTAAGAAAGTCGTAGCCAATAACGTAGCTTTTTAAAATCACTGCAGCATAGATGGCAATCGACACAATCATTTAATAGTAAGTTTGAATCAATTGGCTCGAGACTGAACGAGCTCCAATCAAACGCCCCCACTTGTTTAATTGGGTCTTATTATTGGACCTCACTGTAAAACGTGAAGGTAAAATGAAACAATCATTGCATCGACTTTAATGGAACAGAATATGGCGATCGAAGCAATAAAGGTGCAGCTAGTTTAACTATATTAAAAAATGTAAATTAAACTAATGAAATGTACCTAAGTATTTTTTACGGGTATATATTATGCCATGTCTACTCATTTAAAAAATGAACATGTCTGCACTATTTTTATTTTAAAGTTAAAACATTTTGACTGTGATTAAAAAATATTGCATAACTTAAAATGAACAAACATTTCTGTCGTAATTTAGGTAGTTAATAAACAAAACTTGGACAATTTATAACCTAAAATGTGTAATTAAAAAATACTTACTGCCAAATGGCACTATAATTACAATTAAACTATGAAAAATAGAAAATTGCTATTTAAAATGCACGTCTTCTCCAAATTGAGTCCTCATTTCTGATGGAAACCAATTTCGTAAACAAATGCGTTAATTAACTACATAGAGTATTTGAATACGCAAATGGATCGCTCGTTTTAATTAGTCCACTGAATGTTTTGTGTCAAACAGTTTTTGTCTCATAAATAAAGCTTAGTTTGACGTTTGTTGACTTTTAATTTCATTTAAAAACTTCTTTTAAGCCAGACTTGTTTGTCTTTGTTGTTATTTTTTCAATTTCAAATGCAGAACATTAAAAATGTTCTAAATTAAAACTTTAGATCTCAAGGGTACTGTGTACTGTGGTTGGATTTAGCAGTAAGTTATTAAATTCAACAATGCGAATACATTTTACATTAACCATTATAAAAAGTGTTTTAGTAACACATTTACTAAGTTTTTTCACCTGAGTTTAACACTATATCTTAAATTAAGGACCGATTTTCCAATCGTCAGATAAATTATAAGTATTCGAAAGATAAATTGTCATTTTGATGTTCAGTTAATGTTTGAAAAAATTACAAAATTTTAATTTAATTTACTGATACAAATAATCGTTCATCCTTAGAGTTGACTATGGAATATGATGGAGCTATGGACACAAACTGACCAGACATCTATAGATATACTTATCAAACTCATTCGCTAGTTAAAATAGTAAGTAACTAAGTTGGTATCATCAATTAAAGGAGGTTCATATAAAAGATATCCACAACCTTCTATAGCGGTATACCTACTCAATTTGCAATCCTCGTCCGCAGACTGCATCGTAAAACAACGCCGGCATAGCATACGCCATGAAAGACTTACTCCGGTACCGACACTCAACTTAAGAGTTCTCTACTATTCTGGAACACGGAAATGATCCAGTGCGGAGGGGAAAGCTTTTAAGTAAATAAGGTTGGGGGCTCCTACGATGTCACGGGACTTCGACTCCTCGACCTTATAATGAAAACAATTGGAAAGCGCAACAAAGATCACTCTAAGGTCGTGATAATAAATGTGTATTTTACAAGTAGTGGGGGGTAGAAGTCGTACGCGCTCCCGAATATACCCTTGAGTAAAACCGGCATAATTATAAAGTAAATAATATGGATAACGTTCACGAAAGTTTTTTAAGAGTAATATTAAGTCAGTGCTATTAAAAGTTATTCATTAAAAAAAATACCTAAGAAGGATAAATTAATTTTACATTATAGAATTTGATGAAAATGATGATCTACGGATCATCTCAATCAATTAATTTTTAAAATTGTTCTTCAATTAGTGTTTATAATGTTTATGTTAAAATACCTTAACTGTTGGATGTACCTACTTCAATCTTAGTTTATAATAAACTTAAACATACTAGTGAGTTGCACCCGCAACTTTGAATTATCGGTTAGCGTTAAATATAGCCGCTTGTGTGAGAGTTTTCTACTAACATAACGTTGACGTATGGGCTTAACGAAAACAGACGATTAGTGCAACCCACCCGAAGTAGTATTTACAATGCCATTAAACCATATTATGAAAAAAACACTTAAAGACTCTTTTAAGTCGCAGTTTAGTTAGGGGTACTTTACTGCGAAAGTCGTTACATCGAATATTGTTACTTCGAAAACCTTTCACTAACTATACTGCGACGCCTATTAAATCGACGTAATTGTGTGTGCCACAAGAATAAAATATCCGAATCCCTAGAATTTTCTTAACACTTCATTACTTCGTATTTCAATTACTCCCTCACTTTTATTAGTTTGCTCAATTTATTATGGTCGAGTTAATTTCGCTCGTTCCATCGCCGACAGGCCTAAGTCCGGCCGTCATTCCATACAATATTAATCCAGCAAATATTAGTACATGGCAAGGTCTGTAATCCACTACGACTAAGCCATCAGAGCATACGGCTCATTTGTCAGGCTGAAACAGGTTGAGCGTAAACATTACTGTACTACCTTTGAATATTTTATAGCAGTTGCAACCATGTCAAATCAATTATATTAATATTAACCAGAGAGTAAAATAGTAGATATACAGGCATCCCTTTCGAATTCGGTTCGGCTTGTGTGCTTATTTCAAAGAGTTATTGGATGGTTTGAAAACAATTGGACCGGGTAGGTGACGCTGCTTTTCCGGGCAGGACGACGACTGCCGGGTCCACTAATATTCTAGTAAAGTACTAAATGAGTCTAGTGTACTTGTTGATGGCTAATTAATATACATAGTTCCATAATAGATAGAATCTGGATGAGACTGGCACTGAAAAAAAGATACCAGCTCCCATACCATGAACTCTTATATAGGACAGTTTACGATGTGGAAGCAAGACGCCGCTACGTGAAGTGTAATGCGGCGTCTCGCTTCCACAAGGCTGCTTTAAGAGTTCATGGTAAGGGGGCTGATACCCAGCAGTGGGTGGTCGTAATGCAGATGATGATGATGAACTAAACTACCGCATATCCATTTTTAATAAAAAAAAAAAATCGTTTATTTGGAACAGAAACAGATACAATTTTAAACAAATATAAACGATGGCAGCTGCAAAAGTTAAAAACTGTGGCGCAGTTGCCAACGCCCGTCTCCTATCGAGGGAATAAGTGTTCCAGATCTAGTAAAAGGGTAACAGAAAACTAGGTACATAATTTTAAGATTACATGCATTAGAATGAACAGTTAAAAAGTAAAATACAGAAATGATATCATAAAGTTACAAAATGCCAGTATAAGATACACTATAAATGCAATAATCTTTAATGCAAAAATCCTTGTAAGTACAACCAGTACGTACTTCAATGAACACCCTGTATCTCCTGTTGTTGCACTTAAATTTAACAGCGACCAATAGCAGTTACAATAACGGCAACGTGTTACAATAACGAATGCTATTTCAACACTTCCATTCGAAATTCTTTCATCCCAGTTAAACGGAACTGTTGAAGATAATTGTGTTACTCGTGTTAACACTAGTCTACTGTTTTAGTTCGAATTTGTCTAGATTAGTGAACTTTGTCGTAGTTCTATTTAAACAATATTAGTGTGGACTGTGAAACTACTTCCTTGCATGGCCATCAGCTGTTTTATAATGCTGGCACTTCACATGGCGTATTTGCCCAAATATTCGTGACATATTAGTAATGCAAAAAATACCATAAGTTGAATGCAATAAAGTTCATTTTTGCAGTCCTAAATATCGCAAATATTTGTACAAATACGCCGAAAATAGTGCCACCATTAGTATTATTTAGATATAACATCAGTACTTTGTGAACTTAATGTACAGTAAATTTAACGAAGCAAAGTGCGAATTAGTTTATTCTTAGTAGCAGCACGGAGTCCGGATTTGTGCCCGATTGATGGCAATAGGCTCGCCCCCTATCACATTGGGAACTATAACATAACTGGCGAAATGTAGCGGTTTACTTTACAGTCATCTCTATCTACCCTTTTAGAGAATAAAAGCGTGATGTTTTTATGACGAGAATGGAACATTTATAAATTCTAAACAGACTTCTCTTAACCACCACGGTTACTAGTCATACATAATACACCCATTACATAACATTACTGTAAATTATAATTAATTATATCCATTTAATGAACTAAATTGCACATTCACCAGTTCATTGATGTATGAGTTATGTGAAACATTTCACCTATAACACAACACCTACTCAATAAATTTATTTATTGAAGATATTTCACATTTAAACATGTTAATTGTAAGCTCTCATATTGAACCAACCCAACAAATCATTCAATAGAAAACAATGCCTCGTATTACTTTAAAAATAATGTTATATTAAGATGTCACATTTCACACACGAAACTAAGCAAACAAAGTTGTAGTTTAAACGCTAGGTACTGAATTGAAAACTGATTCCAAGTATCTACCTACAAGTTATTTTTATTGGCTAGAAAACAAAAATTGGATTGTTATTCTCATCAAACTTTAGTTCTACAACATTTTTATATTTGATTTTTTCCGACAAAAGTAATTTTCTTATCAAATAAAATCTCTTGGACTTTTGTAGAGTAAATAGTAGTTTGGGCCTTTTAGTTCTAAACCTAATGTACAGTCAGGTATGCCACATAAAAAGCTAGACAGTTCACGTAAAATGAAACGATTTTCAAAACCAGAAAAAGTAATGCCGTTACCGCTTTTCCGTCAATTCTGATCTACTGGGTAAAGACTGCAGGACTAATCCTACTACATAATTCAATACTAGCTACAACTTAAATCTTAATACTTCATATCAATTACACAATAAAGTATAACATTAAAGGTAGATGTTACCTGAAAATACGTCTGCGTAATATGAACCCTTAAATTAACGTGGACCTAACCTTCTAAACTTTGTGCTCGGCCATGTTTATCTTCACCGAGTAATTTCTAGCCCGAAATAGCGGTTCGTATCCTTTTGAATGTCATTACGTTGAATCGTTGCTCTGAGCCTGACAAACGAGCGAGTCATTAGCTTATTTGACTCAGCGTTTTGTTAGATGCGCTCAATGCAGTATCGACCAGCTTCTACTACCGAACTTCACAAGTTTGGAATATTCAACAATCATTTATGCTCGATCAAACTCTTTGCTTCATGTTAAACTGGTATCTAATTAACTGTTACTTGAAATACATTCGTCAACTCTTTTAAGGTGTATCGTAGTGTTAAAACGGACTATATTTAGTATCTGAACAACAGCCTGTAGTTGCCTATAATAAATTCAAAGCTACAAGATTGCAGTCCCACCGGATTTTGCTGCATAATTTTAAATATACTTTACTATCATTTGTGTTTATCAACCTTGTATTTACTAAGTTATAAAAGAAAATATCTCGTGAAATATTCCGACGTGTAACCTTTGAAACCTGTTATAGTATCATGACAGATCGTTTGATGTGTTATTCATCAAATTCCGTTCAACCATTATGTCCCGAGGGACTAAAAAGCTCATAGTGTACAAATGTTCAACATACCATTGTAAATAGTGATAATACCTGTAATAGAAAGTGGTTTTAGAAATGGTTCTTTACATAATTTAGTGTTTTTCAAGCAAGCTTTTATATAGTGAATGTTTTATAAATGTAAGGCAATAATACTTATATGAATGTACTTTATATAATATAATTATCTCTTTGTGAGTTTGATCTTCAAAGGTTATTAACCCCTATATTATTGTTTTAAAATGACCTTTACAAACTATTTGTTGAAATCTTTTTTAACGCTTCGTTAAACTTTTCAAGTTTTAAAATGCTCAGCAAATCCTAGCAATACTGGCAAATTCTTTTGATTTTAAAGTCTTGTTATTAGGTTTTCCGAATTTTGAAAGTGGTGACGTAATAATTCCTTTACAAACGTTAACTCTCCTGCTCGAAGAGTTTATAGTAAGGGGGCTGTTCTTTGAACATAACTGAAATGTGGGGTGTAATTAATACATCTAGTACTACTCCTTCAGGAAATACAAGAGTAATGATATGTTTGAGCAATAACGTCAGTAAAAGATCAGATAGTACACGCTATATTTTGCCTACACTATAAATAGGTATAGTTATCGTTACTTACTACTAACATAACATCACGCCTGTATTCCCCGAAGGGGTAGGCAGAGGTGCACATATAGTACACCCACATTTCGCCAGTTATGCTTTTAGGTCCCAATGTAATAGGGGGCGAGCCTATTGCCATCAACCGGGCACAAATCCAGACTCCGTGTAGCCACTGAGAATTACCTAATGGAAAAACCCCGTAACACTTTGCCCGACCCAGGATTCGAACCCAGGATCTCGTGCTCAGCAGTCGCGCTTATCAACCACTAGACCAACGAGGCAGTCTACTAAAGTTAAGATTAAGATTGGAATTCTTGGAAACGGACGAAATTTCTGCACAATGAAACTAAGATCAATTAAGTGATGGCTACCCAAACGGTATAGTAATTTGTCAACGTCCGGGTGCAATATCGTTTACGTCATAGGTCTACTTAACGATCAGGATAATGACGAAAAGCTCTCAATGTTAATGAAAGTGCGCGCGAAGTGTGAACACTCGACTCCTATTAAATATAATTATGTTTCAAAGGTTTTTACAAGCTTTTATTTAACTTGCAAAGTTTGTATGTAAGTATGTATGTGAGTTTGTTTAGGTCAAATCTTGCAATCCAGACATCCTATTGAAATGAAATTATACATACATATGTAGGTTCAGTGACAATACAATATTTTGGTACTTTAGAGCTGGTCTATTGTTGGAGTCGGATGTGGTCATAGGAACACTGTAACGGAATGACGCAATCCCATCGTGTTTGGGCTTGTTTGATTCGTCTTTAAAAGTACGTCGTAAATGAAGCTAGCTGATTTAAATATAATAATTTTAGCTTGAAAATGGATACTAATGGATTGTCTTTATAAGTTAGTATATTTTTAAATGGTAAGAATAGAAGACGGAGTTTGGCTGTTTGGCATGCCCAGCTATTGACAAGGCAATTTGTTTCAATTAGTGATATCACTAACTAACTTGCTATATTCCATTGTTGATTTCCGATGAGTAACTAAGTTGTTGCTATTTAAGCCGCTTCTATATAAACTATCAATTTAATTATATGTACGTATTCACTTAAGATGGCACATACTCTAAGACTCACAAGTCCCAGACAAAGCAAACATTTATATCATCTTTCATCCAGATGTGTGACAAGTCTGACGTTCGAGGACATAAGATACGTGTAAGAAAACCCGCGTCACAGAAGAAAATTCAAGAGATAGGCTTGAATGTTTACAAATTTAATTTAATCCTTGCATTAATTTCAAGAAATTGTGGTGATGAAATACGTAATCATTTATTCAAATTAGTAATAGTATCTGTAGAATGTGAATATAACAATCACCTATCCCCCTTTGAAGGGCTCGTAGCTATGATCAGCCAGCGAGGTAAAGCCGTGCTCGCCGCGGTTAGTCTAGTGATGGGTGACCGTTTCTACATTTCACATGTCGAGCCCCTTGTTGCTTCGGAAGGCACGTTAGGCCGTTGGTCCTGCGCCTGATCTCTCACCCTTCATGTCGGTCTACCGTCCCATCGGGCTATGAGAGTAAGGGAATAGGGAGTGCACCTGTGTTTGCGCGCATACTTGTGCACTATAATATCTCCTGCGGAGTTGGCTAGTGTTAACTGAGATAGTCCGCTATGACCAATATTCTGTTAGGAGATTATGATTAATTATCAATCCCCTAAATACACCTATTTTTCACCACTTTCTAGTGCTTATAAAATCTCACATTCCTCGCAATTGCAAAGATATATTATGTACAAATGTACATATATTATTCGTATGACGATGTTATCACTCAAGCTAAATTACTTGGCCACAAATGAACCAATCATAACTATTGAGCAGACGTCGTGGGGTGAGTAATGCTTAGTGCATTACCTAACCAATCAATCTAGCTGTAATACACACGAGTGATTCAATGCATCCCACAGTTAGCCATCTACGGTCAATTGAAGATTAACGATCTCCGAAATTGAGTGTATTTGAAATGCTGTAGCAATTCACACAATAAGACAGGGATATACTGTAATCAATTGTCAATTTAAATTATTTGAATCGAATAATCTATTTTAAACAAATGAGCATCAATAATTTGACAAAGTAATTTTACATTTTAAATAAGGTAAATCTAATATTCTACTTTTTTCTATTGTTTTAATATTGAAGTGTAAAAAGGTTTGTATATATATTCTTGAAATCCAAGAAATATAGGGGTATTTTTGTTATTTATATATTGCAATATAAATTATGCTTGTTACATCTGCTAAGTAGATCAAATAGGAAAACAAAGCGACTAGAATTTTTTTTACAGATACATCACATCACACTATATTCCCCGAAGCGGTAGGCAGAAGTCCACATATCGCCAGTTGTGTTATTGGCTCCAATATAATAGGGAGCGAATCTATTGCCATTAACCGGGCACAAATTCAATTCCGTGCTACTACTGAGAATTACCTAATGGGAAAACACAATACCACTTTGCCCGACCCTGGATTCCAACCCAGGCCTCATGCTCAGTAGTCGCGCTTAGCGACCACTAGACCAGTGAGGCAGTCTAATTTAATTTTATTATTGTTAATGTTAAAATAAATAAAATTGTGATGGAATGATTTATAATATATAGACTGTAAATGTCATAGATCATTACAAATATTTTTCAAATTTTTTTCAAAGCTATTAAATTATTCAGTAGGTTGTGTAGTATTTCGATTGTCAATAAATTAGAAAATATATTTTAGTTTTTTTAAAACAAGCGAGCTTTTTACTGGCTATCGATAATATAACCCAAACACGACTTCAAAAAAAGAATCTAAAAAAATTTATAGACCATATTTTATTTTTTAATTCATAAGAAAATGAATGCGAAATAAATAATGCTCAAACACAATGGGACGGCTGCTATTTCATTCCGTTCACTCATTCGTTCACCAAAATATGGCCTCATTGTTTAATTTTCATCCTACGTTGTACAGGTATCAAAAATATTTGGCTAAAATTTGAAAACAAAATTGTTCTTTCTATGTATAGTACTCATTCCATTACAGTAACAATTGAGCATGCGTCCATCTGACTTATTGAAAGTAGTCAAATATAAGTTTCAGATTTAGCAATTAAAAACTCAAACATCATGTTAGTTTTAGATCGACAGACATCATATTAATATTGTCAAGAACTGCTTCGTTGGTGTAGTGGTCGCTAAGCGCGTCTACTGAACACAAGGTCCTGGGTTCGAATTCCAGGTCGGGCAAAGTGTTATAGGGTTTTTACATTAGGTATTTCTCAGTAGCAGTTCGGTATTTAGTTTTGTGCTCGGTTGATGGCAAAAGGCCCGCCCCCGATTACATTGGGATTTATTTAACATAACAGGCGAAATGTGGGTGTACTATATGTGTACCACTGCCTACCCCTTCGGAAAATTCAGGCTTGATTAACATAAATTATGTTATATCTAGTCAAGAAACACTTTGTGAACCTAAGTACCTAGAATAGGCATGTCTATATAGCTACCCACACCGACTCAGTGAAAAACACGTCATGCGTTAAGTACACTAATGTAGATAAACAACAAATATCAGAGCAGCGACCCGATCTATCACACTAAAAAAACAGTTAAGGTTTAGCGCAAATGGATTTTTCGAAATGAAAGTAATTCATTTATCTTCCTTATTCGCTTGTTTTGCTCAGCCCTACATTTTCAGTAAGGTTATCAATAAATCACGTACCTTGTTTCCTTACTTAGGATAATTTCTTTTACCTTTGGTAGCCCTGACGTTGTGCGTAAAATCTTTGTTACTATATTTTTTATGCTGTGTTTTTAGGGCTGCCCGATAGATACATTTTCATAGTAACAGTTGATTTCACTGTTATTTTACGATACTGTTATCGTGGTGGTTTTCAACATCTTCTTTGAGCAGTTGGTTCTCAGAAAATACCTTTTTTTTCTTGCCTATCCTACATATCCTTTTTACCCTATTTCTTAGAATTACCGTTCAAAGAAAAGTATAATTACCGGTACACACCTGTTAAACATTTTTGTTTATAATGACGCTAGTTGCATCGTGTCGTATAATACGACTTTTTATGTAGCCTGTTCGGTGTCCCACTGTTGGGCAAAGGCCTCCCCATTATTCCTCCACAAAACCCTGTCCAATGCCATTTCAGGCCACGTCTTTCCCGCAAAGATGTCCAAATTATCTCGCCATCGCCTTCTCGGTCGGCCTAGTCTCCGGCGGTGGGTATCCATTTTGTGGTAATATTGGCCCACCTTTGCGGTACCATATTCGTGTATAATATATATTGCAGTATACAATATATTGCATTATTTGCCAACGTATCAATATTATCAGCCCGGTGAGATTAACTGGCGAGAGGGACTCCAATCGGGCGGCTACAACAAACGATCACGTGGGAGTAATTAATTCGATAGCCACTTTTTATGACGTAATTGTTGTTTTTTTTAACTAGCCTGGTCGGTGTCCCGCTACTGGGCAAAGGCCATGAATATACCTATGTTTTTTTCTCGTAGACTTAATATTTTCATTGTTTTATTTGATGTGGAAATCATGTGTCCAAATGTGATTGATACGATATTTATGTTAATTAGGTGTAGAGTTTAGACCTAACTATAATTTTCTAGGCTGATCACCATACATTTGTCAATTAAACAAAGTGATGAGGACGTGGCATGCCAGAATTGTAGCATATAGAAATGTGTGGCATCTGCCTTCAAATGTGGAAAACAGACGCATCATTTTTCAAATTCAGCTGACTCATCACTAGATTCAGTACTTAAATTATTTATTTTCCTAAATTGTCTAATAAATAGAAGAGGTTGTATGTCAAATAAAATAATATGAAGGTAATTATTTACAATAGTTGTTAAGGAGCAATTACAACCTTACAATATTATGCAATATACAGCAAATTCAGTATTTATTAAACAGACACATCACAACATAATTTTTTGCAGAATCTACATCTTTCACAAACAAACGTTGGACATAACTTACAATACGTCGACTATTACGATTGCGTGCTCGATTAATATATTATTCAACATATAAACGTTTTCTATCAATACGTTAGTTTTAAGGACTAGTTTATATAACTAGGAACATACAACGATAAATCCTTCAAACTAAATTCTACCATTCATCTGTCAATGACTAATGAATGACTCTCTGATTTATTGTTAGGTCTTTCACGATAGTTCGTCAAGGTGACGAATATTCGCTATTGTATACAGAAGCCATAAGAGTATTCACAAATAAAGCAATTTCATTGTTATTGAACAGTACAAGAAAGAAACATGAATACGCGGAGCACATGAAACCAAGTAACCATAAAGTTGAAGAAATGTAAGGCTTTGCGAGAACTCGACGCGTTGTGTTTACTGTCATTTTAATACGAGTGCCGAAATATGACTTATTTTTGTTTAGCATTTGACTCTGGAAATATATTTTAGATTATAATAAAAATACAACATTGTGTTTATATACCTATTGTATATTTTATGGAAAAGCCTTAGCTGTTTATCACGCTATTCGCTAAAGGGATAGGTAGACGTTTTTGCAAATTCAGTATTAAAATTATCAAATTATATATGAAAGATAAATTGAAGGAAGAGCAGTGTTGAATACTTAAATAGATTATGGGAGAAAGAGAAAGAAAATGTACCAAGAAGTAAAGACTTTGGCATCGAATAAAACGGAACGGCGATTGCTTCACCGAGAAGAGCGTGGATCCAAATAATAATAAGAGTCTTATTCCCTAAGCTTCCTAACCTCACTGTTTCTGAGAAACATCGCTTTCATTATAGACGACTCGATTGGCGCAGTAGCTAACCGATTGGACTGCTATGCTAAGGGTTACGGAGTGATTCCCGCACAGGGCAAAATAAGTGCGAACCGCAGATGTTGTCCTGAGTCTAGGTGTTTAAGTATGACGTGATATTTCATGTTAATGAAACGTATCCACGACACAGGAGAAATTGCTAGTGTGGGACGACGTTTTTCGAAAAAATAGACACAAAGCTAATTCATCATCATCATCAGTCGGAAGACGTCCATTGTTGAAGAAAGACACAAAGCTGAATAAATGTACAAAATTCTTACTAGTACCTTGTTCTTAGGTACCTTTAGGTATGTCATATTGTATTTAACCCTCTGTTATATTCGTTAGATAACAGAATCTCTCTAAAACGGTATATTGATCCATGTTAAAGGTTGTCCATTGCTAGTCCCTACGTGTAAGCCAAAACCAATCTCACGTGATCTAAAAACATGTAATAAGCAAACAAATCCTAACCGACCTGCACGTAACTACAGCTAATATCAACACCTCAACAGATTGGAAATTTAATCACGAACCAAAAACAGTGGCCAAACAGTTCTGCGCAAGACAAACATTATTCTCTTTACCTTTAGCTATTTACCCAACTACTTTCGTACATTATTGATTTAAGACTTAGAAAGCTACGAAATGGTTGTTGAGCTCGGCTGAAGAGGTTTAGCAAGCTTAACAAACACACTGATTTACTCGATATAAATTTTTAAACCAAGCGTCTTGGTCTTGTCCTAAACCCAATTTCCCTCGAGTAATAGAACGTCAAGTCTTCAAAGAAATCAACTCGGGCATCCCTAAACTTCCCAACTCGACATTTGAATAGGCACACGAGAAACTTGAACGATCTAACTGTTGTAAGTAGTTTGATAAAATTTTCGATAGAACGCTTCTTGATAATATCGAAGAATTCCATAACATAAATCATGGGTTAAAAGATCTTTTGGACGCGGTACAAGTAGCACAAACTCAGTTTTTTAAAGATTTCAAACATTTTTCGAGGATAAAAATAATATTCCACATGAACATTAAATTAACTATCTACTAGTTACTTACTTGTCCTGCATGGATTCACGCGACAAAGCGTATCACGAATTAAATACGGGACATCTTAGAATCACACACAAAGAGTACAGAGTTTGTATTCACACAGAAAACTGGGAAACACTTGATCAATGCAAATGATATGTCCCTTTAATTGGGATCGAGACACGACTGCACACGACGATAATACGATGACACGCCCGAACCTTATCGCGATAACTAACTTCAGCGTTGTGATAACACAACACTGGACCTTTTAGTACATACCTGACGATTAGCGTCTTACAACATAGATACATGTCAGTACATAGTAAACAGTTGTATTGATAGTGCAGACAATGACGACATGATTGGCTCAGTGGTTAAGTGATTTGACTGCTGCTAGTTCGATTCTCGCTCGGGACAAAAAATTGTGTGATCCGCAGATGTTTGTCGAGACTGAGTGTTTGTGTATGTGACATTTCATGTTTGTGAAACGCATCACCATAGTGTGGGATGACGTCGTTAAGCAAAAAACTCTACATTTCGTCGCTCGTTATAAGTCTCATGTTGTAAGTGTCGAATTTTCGAACTATTGCCATTTACTTACGGACCCAGAGAAGATAAAAGAAGTTTTCACGAATCTAAGTAAACCTTTAGAAAAAATGTAAAACTTGCGACAGACAAATGGTGTTCATAATCACTTGTGAAAATAATATTCGACGCTATGATTCGACCAACTGATCGCTATTCTTTCAAGTTAAAAGCTATTCTCTCTAAACTTTCAGCATGTTTCACGTCCATAATGAAATTCTAATTCAATAAAATAGGATTCAATATTTAAACTACCCCTAAATAAACAAATTACATTTAGGATTTTATCTCCGCCGCTAAGTGCTTTAGACTTTAAAAATAAAGTTTATATGAAAAAAGTTTAACACATAATTACATTGTTCAGAGATTTGAACGAAGCAATCTTTTATTATATAACACTACACATTGAAAAAGGAAAGTATTTTTAATCGTTTTAATTTCTGACTAAATTTGATCGATTTTATGTCAACATGGATAAATCAAAGTTTAAGACGAATATAAAGATATTTATCCGTGTTGACATAAAATCGATCAAAATTAGTCAGAAATTAAAAAATAATAATTTCATAAATGAAATTAGTAACGATAGATTAATGGATTCGTAAAAACACTAAATAATAATATCTCCACATACATATGCCTGGACGAAGGAAATTTAAAAAATGTATACTTGAAAGTTATGATATGTACCTAACATAATTTTAATATTTAAAGCTCAGAGTTTTGCCTAGTTGTGAATTTTTGCACAACTCGGATTACCCCAGATCTACAGAAGGGATTTTTTTTTACGTTTTTACTCACTGACATGCTTTATTTGTTTTGATAATCTAACATATTTCACAGGGTTTGTTGAATTGGCATGCCAGTTGGCAAATATGAGGCTTTTATAATAATAGAGCACATGTAACATGCTAAATAATTATAGATACTAAGCACCACCTATCATAACACATGACAATTAATATGCAAATCGTAAATAATAATTATACACAATAATTAAACGATTTCTGTTAAAGCTATTATAGAATGATTTACGATGCAATAATGTAAAAACACACTATGTAGGACACTAACCAATTTTGGTACATTTCCAATAACTAAATACGGGCTGCAATCATATTAGGTTTTAGTACAGAACAATAGAGAGAATACTACCTAATAGATACTCTTACTGCTAGTACATGTACTATGTGACCACTTTTTGATCACGATTGAAACATGCACAGAAAATGATATCGTTATAAGTCTACGAAAATATAGACATTGCTCTGAAACCACTACTAAACAACCAATAAAAACAAAGGCATATGGCCATATAGAGATAAGTCACGCATATGTCGAAATGATCTTTTGATATTTAGTAAAACGAACGATGTCGAACACTGGCGACGCGCGACGGGCTAATCTGTGCGTATATTATGTGAAGTTACTCACAAACGTCGATCGTTAGCTACCCGCCATCAATCACACGTTATCGGTATCATCCACAAAATATTAACCAATTATAATGGCTCGGCATTCGCTATCATCGGCGAATTATTAAAAACGCTTTTATACCACGCCACTCACATCGCTGTTTTACGCAGTCGGACGAAGAGACAGGGATAGGAGTTAGAACCTAAATGTTAGAGGCGTATTGCGCATATACAGTTCGTAATTAGTAGTATTCGTAAGCTAGTTAGCGTATTTCATTTCGTTATTTTCTAACAGAAAATTTATGTTTGGTAAGTATATTGTATGAGTACATTTATATTTAACTTTTTATTGTAAAGAGGTAAGATAAGGCACCAGTGTTTTGAAATGGTCGTAGTGAAAGGCATGGTAAATAAGATCATACTCAGATATGGTGACTGTAACGTATTCACATAATGAATCAAGTACTTACCAGTCGTGTGGTGGTTGCGGTCTCCTGCGAGCCTGTACGCAGCAAGGAGGCTCCTGCGGCTCGCAGGGCAGCTGCAGCGCGGGTGGCGGCGGTGGCGGCGGCGTGCAGGCCAGCCGGCGCGCGGCCGCCGCGCCCACGTACTCCACGTAGCGGGACGGCGGCGGCGAGCCCGCGATGTCCTCACGGCATGCGGGCCCACAGCACTTGCGCGGCGCTGGCGGCGGTGGCCTGCACGCCATCCCGCAATACACCGGCGGCGGAGGCCGCAGCGGCGCTGGGGGCCGCGGCACATACCGCTCCACGGGCACATGAGCTGCTGGCGGTACGTAGCGCGGCCGCCGCGCGCGCTCAGCCTCCGCACAGCGGCGCACCCGCCGCGGTGACGCTGAGAACCGATCCGGCAGCGGCGCGGGCGGCGGCGGGCTAAGCCGCTCGGGGGGTGCCACGCTGAACGCGCCCGTTGCGGGGAAGCGCTCGCACGGTGAGCGCGCGTACTCCTCGCCCATGGCGCGCGGTCAGCCGGGCCCGCCGCCGCCCGCGCGCCCTCCCAACCACGCCGACACTCTGTCTCACATGCCGCGCGACCACTCTAGCACTATCACTGGGCGGGCGCTCCGCTCGCTGACGGGGGCTGCGGCGCTGTCCCGATGTCCGCATTCACTCCGCGGGCGCCATGACGCTACCGGATCGATAGCGGCGCGGGGCGGCCTCAGAGGGCGCACGCCGCGGAGCTCGTTCCACGACGCATTGCTCGACCCTTACGGCTTATATAGAGCTTTCAAAACGAGCTTTGAAGCTGGGGCGAGGCGAAAGTGCGTCCTCGGCCAAGATGGCCGCTCTCATCATGTCCGCTTGCGGCGCGCTTGCGCTATGGAGTGTGATGTGTTTGTTTTCACCAGAAACTGATTTCGAACGGGTAATGGCACTGGGTGGTTCCTAGGGCTATGTCTCGGTTGGTGATCACAGTAAACAGTCACAGGGGTGATGGTGCGCGTCGCGGTGTGGTGGTCGGCGCGGCTCGGCTCGGGTGCCGAGGGTGTCGCGGGTGTCGAGTGTGACGTGCGCCACTGGCGGGGGTGCGCGGGGCGGCGGGCGGCGGAGCGCGGCGACGTCAGGCCGGTGCGCTATCGACGCCGCGCGCCGCCGCGCAGCCCTGCCGCGCCACGCAACACACTTCACACCGCACCGACACAAACACTCGATTGCAAAACGACCGTCGCCTGTAGCCTACTTTTATTTCCAGTATCCTGTTCACACGAAACCTTAATTTGATCCGATTTTATTGAAATAACCTCGATTCTCAATTTCAGAATAAGCTCGTAACTCGTAAAAAAGAGCGTTCGTTTCAGAGTGCTTACATCTAAATGACCTACACGATTTATGTTTGAAGGGCATAAAAGGCAAAAGCAGACGTTATGTACCATTATGTTTGTACATGTTAGAATAACAAAGCTGGGCTCTGAAGAAATAAGGTTTTAAAACATAGAAGGTTTATTTAATAAAAACCTTTTAGACATTAAAATAACATAAAGAAAATATCCACGGCGTGAACTTTCATCGAGCTAATTTTCTTACAATCGTTTAACGTTATCGAATGGGTACAAACGGCTGTGCTCGGCCTCTGGAGCTGTAGAACCACTAGCGAAATAGGTTAAGAACCTATTTTGTGACATTACTGTTTTAGGATAAACTTTTCGTGCGCCCTCTCTGTTTGTACGCGAATATTGACCCAATTTTATACAAGTAGAGCGCTTCGATGATTAAGAAAGAGATTCCGAGTTTTCACGAATGACGTAAAATTTTTCACAAAGGAGATTAATTTTGTTTGAAACATAAAAATTCTGTTCAAAACAAAATGCTAACCTAATCTCTGAAATTAAAACATTAAAAATGAACAAAAGCGGATAAATGTGTTTCACGAATGCGAATAATACTAGCAACCAAACTTTATCAATAAGACAAACAAAGAAAATTAGGAAAGTGGCTCGACTTCGTCATTACGAGGTGCGCCGAACACCGGCCGTTTGCATTGACATCACCCGGCGTCACTTGTCATGCAAACTGGTTATGTATTATTCAACATATGTTCAGGATAACACGCATCTCAGAATTGACGTGGCAGTAAAACGAGAAACGATGTACCTACCTCCAGTCGAGAAATGTACCGACCAAATTAAGTAGACAAGACCTAACTAGGTTATCCGAAGGCCGGAGGAGGTATTCTTGTCACGTTTTGGACCTACCAGTTGTCAATTGTTGCTATTACGCAGGTCAAATTAAGAGTAGCTTGTTCGAATGGCGACAGAACTTTCTGGGATGATGTAGACTTCATTAAATTATAATTTTGCGGAGTTTGCGAAATGTCGCGCGTCCCGCCACTGTGTTGGCGTAATTTAATAATATATATGTTTTTATGATGATAGAATATCCTATGTAGGTTTTCAATGTGTGAGTGGGGAGAGAGAATTTACCTAGGGTATACATTTGCGTAAATAGATTTGAGTGACAAGTTGGGTAAAGACAGTGGCATATGTCGTGAGAAATAATTATTATACCACATCTGTATAAGTCTACGAACAGTGACACATAAAAATACCTAAATTTTGGCTATTATTTTCACAAATGCTCAACTCCAAAACTAATCGGCTTTACATATAGCCTATTGCCTTGCTAACCACTGAATGAAAAGCAACAAATACGAGTAGTAATCCAAAAAACTATAAAAGGGACGAAAGAAGACTAATTCTTAATACCTACTTCCCTAAACTACATGTAAAGTATGTGTTAATTCAAACGAATGCAATTTTACTTAAAACGTTACTAAAGATAATCGACTTAAGCTGTCATCACCAACCAACCTTAAAAAGTAAGGTCCTATACCACCAATTTATTGTCAAAATATCACCCAATAATCAAGTTCTCCAGTGCATAATGTGCCTAAAATAACGGCCCAATTTCCCGAAAAGAATACTCGATGGAAGCGATTGTAGACGAAAATGTATCCGACAATTTCGTAATCTAATGCAACATATTTTATTGATACAAAACAATGAGGAAACGAGAATCCTATGGCTGGTTACTAACAGGGTTCTATCACGCAACATTTCACATACATACGTGACATATATACATAGGTATATATTTATACCTTTATAGGTGTATATTACAGGGCCGTTCATTTCGGCGCTTATAATAATGTCGCGCTTTTGTATTGACTTCGTTGAACACTACTTAGGTACGTGTACAACATTAATTAATTATATTAATCAAAATAATAATGTGACTAATTTTGTTCGTATAATTAATAAATTAATGTTTTACTCGGTAGGTTTAATAAACTAACTAAACATAGATGAGTGCGTAATACGACTGCTTCGTTGGTCTAGTGGTCGCTAAGCGCGACTGCTGAGCACGAGGTCCTGGGTTGGAATCCCGGGTCGCGCAAAGTGTTACTGGGTTTTTCCATTAGGTAATTCTCAGTGGCAGCACGGAGTCTGAATTTGTGCCCGGTTGATGGCAATAGGCTCGCCCCCTATTACATTGGGACCTATAAACATAACTGGCGAAATGTGGGTGTACTATATGTGCACCTCTGCCTACCCCTTCGGGGAATACAGGTGTGATGTTATGATGATGTTATGAGTGCGTAATACACACGAATATGTGATTATTAATATGACAATTTGTACACTATTAAATATGATCCTAATTGCAGTTGAGAAAGAAAATAAATGAACCGTTGAAAACAGTACAGACTAAACAGACTTAGAGTTTCGACTAAACTCTATCAAAATTGTATAAATTATAATTAAGAAAAAGTAAAAAGCGCTCCATTCTTTTAAATATCTTGAATTTTCAACAAAAGATCTCACAAGTTAAGTGTCCTTATCCCAGGTACCAGACACAGAATATCTTCACCCTAATTGACGTTAAATCTCTCTATTTCCATAAATATAATTTGTTTGTTATCCTAATTATTTCCAGCCTATCCTTTTCTAAAAACAACTCGTCCTACTATTGATCTTTACCCTTGTAACAGTTGGCTATATGTATATTATAAGAAAAAGCTCGCAGCCACATGGCTACGTGGAACTTAAGCAGCGCTCGCTGCGTTCAGTCTTGTGATGGGTGACCGCTTTCACATGTCGAGACCCCTCCATGCTTCGGAAGGCACGGTAAGCCGGTGGTCCTGCGCCTGACTTCTCTCCGAGCATGTTGGTCTACCGTCTTACCAAACTAAGAGAGTGAGGGAATAGGGAATGCAAAGTTTTCAACTAGCAGTAATCGCACCTCGGATTAACCTCATTGGTTACGATATTGCCTCTGCGCAAATTTATATTCCTACTCCTCCTATATATTCTTTTATGATTAATTTCGTTGCGGGTTCCAAGACAGTCGAGTCATTTCTCTGGGACGCCTCGAGCTTCATTGCCTCGATGGTTCTCAACGGTTATCATTGTAGATCCTGGCTTACAGGAGTCGCAATGATGGGCACGAGTGGTGGGCTTGTCCCAATAAAAAAAAAAATAGGGAATGCACCTGTGTTTGCGCGCATACTTTTGCAGTATAATATCTCCTGCGTAGTTGGCAAGTATCAGATGAGACAGGCCGCCGTGGCCGAAATTCGGTCAGGAGAACATCATGAAAAAAAACTAAATATACCCGTTTTACAATATATTCCATAATGCTACTAAGTTGCCTTATGATACAAGGATCTTTTCGACTATAAGAAGAAGAAATAATCGCCACCTTATACGTCAATTATTTTCTCTCGCAAACATAAGAGAGTTTTGAAGTTAGCTAGAGCACGGTTTATAAGTTGATCTGCTACGTTAACTGACCTGCTTTTTACTTGCATGCTACAATTGGTCATAGTATAAATCAACAATCATTTGATATTTCAAGAAGCACAACCCGTTGTAAAAAGCTTTGTAAGTAAAAATGCTTCTTAGGAATGCGGCAAAGCAGCATATAGAGTCATTTAAGAAAGTGGACTTAATATACCTACTTAACGCCTTAATAAGGCAGATTAGCAAACGCAGTATGGTGAACGACACCTACACAGGGGAACGCTGCTGCCCATCCCCCAAACGTACAGCGTAACATTTTCAACAAAATCTGGTTGTCAGTGTTGAGTGTAAAACAGAAAAGCTGTTATCAATTTCCACCTACGTATTGGGATGAGATTAATAACATTTTGCACGTTGAAGCAGAGATGAACGCATTTCCCTTTCACGTCTGTGTCATGTCCACGCGGTGCCCGCCGCTGACTGACGAGGCTTCGACGAGCGACGGATGACGAGATAATAAGTAACTTGTCAGTCAAGGTATATCAGTTGAAGTATGGGTTATGGCTCCATGCATACATCATGATTTTCATCTGAATCCAGGGCTGCTATTATTCCTTATTGATAAGTGAATATATAGAGATATCGTCTAGGGAAGTGTTGTTACTTGAAACTGTCTTAGGTACAGTTAGCAACATAAGAAGCTTAACTAGTTAAGAAACCTGATGTCATATAATTGAAAGAAACAAAAATCAATTCCAGTTATAGAAACGTCCAAATGATGATCTGAGTGTATTTAAACTTCTTCGATGTAAGTACTAGGAAGAAGTTCTTTAATTAATGGCATGTTAAAAAAATAAATGTTCAGCGTCTTATTATGCTGAGATAAAAGACGATCAATTTTTTAATTTTGAACAGAACTAGTACGTAGTTACAGATAAACTACCTTTTCGCAAGGCTTCGCCCGTGACTGACTCGTTGGTCTAGTGGTTGCTACGCGCGACTGCTGAGCACGAGGTCCTGGGTTCGAATCCCGGGTCGGGCAAAGTGTTACTGGGTTTTTTCATTATATAATTCTCAGCGGCACGGAGTCTGGATTTGTGCCCGGTTGATGGCAATAGGCTCGCCCCCTACTACATTGGGACCAAAAACATAACTGGCAAATTTGGTTGTACTATATGTGCACCTCTGCCTACCCCTTTGGTAAATACAGGCGTGCTTTTATAAAACGAGTTACATGAATTTTCTATAACGGCGTGTAATAAAAAAGTTTAAAATGTTAAATCTCTACGGTATGATTTTTGCGTCTTTATTGGCTAACATTGAGTTTGTTCATTATTCTTTTAAAATAATGGGATTGGGTTAATGAAAGATTTTTTCATAACAGAGTAGGTATACATTGAACTGATGCTATCAAAAATAATAAGTATAAAATTTATAAAATATATACTAACTAATGCCCGCGACTTCGTCAGCGTGGTTTTCGGATAAAGTATATAGATTTTTTGCGCCAGAAATCCTTTCGGCGTCCTCAGAAGATCCTACCAAAGTTTTATCACAATCTGATCAATGGTTCAGGACCGCGAAGAGGACAAACATACAAACATTCATTTTTATTTATATACTAGCTGCGCCCCGCGATCTTACTCGCTGCATTTTGTCGGGTCTAAAAAGTAGCCTATGTGTTAATCCAGGGTGTCAGCTGCCTCCATATATTTCATCAAAATCTGTCTAGCCGTTAGAGCGTTAAAACGTAACAAACACACACACTAACAAACTTTCGCCTTTACAATATTAGTGTGATATAGATATGAACAATGAACATAGTATTAAAATGAACTTTGATGTCCGATTGTTTAAGTAAAACAGTCTGCTTAATGTTATTTTCAACTTACAGCGTATTCTATAAATTCATTCGCTCCACAAGTACCAACTTTATGATACCATCGCGCTCTTAAAACTACATTGTTATCACCATCAAAACAGATTATTCTGGTTGAAACCGATCGTTTTTCTTGGCCCTAAATGTGTTAGAAAATCAGCGTTCCCACAAAAAGTGACGGCTATTGGCCATAATTCGTGCGTAATAATCGTGATTGGTTCATGCTTTCGCTTCGTGCCTAAATGCCGGATAATACGTTAAATATTGCCTACATTTATGTAGATTGCTTTAGATACGATGGGAAAACATCTCTCATTGGACGCTATTGAACGTGATGATCAATAAGAACCGATGTATTAGAGATGTTGTCAGAGACAATGATCTAAAATATTGTGATTCAATCTATATTTATTAAGAAAGTCATCGCGGTATAAGATTGAAATGTAGCAAACATTAACAAGGATTCTATTACGATTTAAGAAAATGCTACAGATGTGGTGCGGTGACCGCATCAATTAGTAGATATATTGAATATCGATACACAATTAACTACCAAGACTCTGTTAACGTGAAACCAAACTTGCAAAGAAGCAATAAAACGCGCCTAAAGTACCTGGAACTGTACTAACACAATAACAAAAAAATTGCACTTGTATACTATATACACGGTCAAGATTTCTAACATCAAGACATCTAGCAAAATATTCAAAAGCACGGAAGGAGAAAATAGCATGATCAAACAATTGTCCAGACAATTAGATAATGTTAATGAACGCTGCCGGACGGGACATTAACGAGCTCACACGCAAACTCGTTACCCTCCTCACGATTTAACGCTATTAAATGCTTTATTAAGTTCTCTTTTGTTTTTAATTTTAAATTTTACTCTTCGAACGCGGAGTGGTAGGAATCGACAATGTCTAAACTTGGTTATGATCAAGGAATCAAGTTAAACTACGCCTACATTACCGAGCGAAAATGAAATCAGGTCATTGTATGTGCAATATGTTTTATTAGAATTATTAATGAACCTATGTGGAATCTTCTCTTCTTCTTCCTCTCTAATTACTGGAGGTCGGACATCAGCTAGAATTTTTTTTTTGTTCCTGGTTTATTCTTCTCTTGCGGTAATTAAACTAAATTAATCGTCATTGTAGCAGCTTATTTTACCTTTACCAAACAAAGGTTTGTTATGAGCTATCAATTACAAAATAAATACTAACTTCACTTATAACTTTGGCAACTTTCGTTCATTGATTTTAATTAACCTGTCTTGGTCATGTCAATAAAAATAAATGTTAATAGATTTAGACGCGCTTAATTACAAAAATCATTTTATCAGTTAAATCTAGAGGTTAAGCTATAAACTGAATCTTTGATATAAGAAAATACAAACATTAACGATCGAAGTATAAAGAAACATCGGAAAAAAACAGACTATCTTCAGAATGGAAATCTCCCCGTCTACATAAGAGAGTACCTCTCCATGTACCAGCTCCACCACTATACATAATATAGAAAGACATATGGCAGGTGCAACTTGATTTCTCCTGAGAGCTGTCTCTTAGTAGTGAGTTTATTTCAGGCGCTTATTGTTTGTAAATCTTAGACGCTGAGAGTAAGCATTTTTGCTCGATTCATTTTTATATTAAAAAGCTTTCAAAGACCGCTGCTCTGGTAAATACGATGACATATTAAAAAGAACATTAAGTTCAGAGTATACCTACTACAGTTTATTTTTTTAAGCGTGAAAGGTTATAAAGGTCATAAATGTGGAATATACCTAGCTATATGTATAGGTGAAACAGACACAATTCACTTCACCCCAGCAATATGCCGAGTGAGAACTCCAAAAGGCTTTACACTCCTTCATATCACAATAAAAATAAGCTACAAAATTAGAAGCGTCTTACTAATTCTCTTACAAAGTCTGAATAAAATCTTAACAGAGTCCGTTTATTGAATAACGCCAAGCCATCTTACATCACAATAGTGTCTTCAGTCCTTCACAACCCAATTACGGATAATAGGGCCTGACTTGGTAACGAATGAAGACACCTGACACCTAATAGCATTACCCATCTGCACACTTTATGACCGAAACTAGTACAACGTTTGAGTATTAATGAAACAACGTCTAATAAACTGTAAGCACAAACGTAATTCTAAACCCAATCAGGCAGAGCTGTACTAACAATTTATGTATGAAGAGAATAAACAATCTTTCTATATGTATTAAAATATTCGTGGTTTAAGAAAACGATTGACGTTAGTCGTAGAAGGCGACGAACCCGCTATGGGGCCAATTAATGACAATATGCTCGACAAGTATACATATAGGACTTTAGTTGAGTAGCGATGTATGTCAAAACTCATGAAGTCTCTGAACTCTCTGTGTTCCCCTTTGGAGTTTACTAACATTACTTTAAAGGTAGATACATACTACATATTATAGGATTTTATTAAATTAAACATAACTTTGTCATATTCATACTTTATCCGTGCCTGTGTCATATTATGATGATACAAAATGTTTCTTCCTTACTGATCGGAGAGTAAGACGAGGAATTTATATGTCGCGTATAAAGTTCGTTTACCTGGCACGCTGGCGGCCGAAGTAACCTTCGATTTAAGTAAGTGGGGATGGACATTAGGTACCTATCTACTCCTAGTGAAATACGGATTTCAGCTGGGATTGGCTAGACTAAAGATGACAGATTGATTAAAACGACGAAATCTAGCTTATATTGATTTTTTATTTTTGTACAGACTCTCTTAAAGGTAAGTATGTATGTTTAGGTATTGTTTACACAATTTCTTGAATGGTCAAAGTAAGACCTGAGTAACAGGTCGAGTTTCATAACATCTGAATCAGTCAGTAATTACATAGTAAGATTTGCATGTACTTATATATATAAAAGGTAGACGAAATAAACAAATTCTGGTTACTTAACATTATATTTCTCACATTTTACATTCAGTCTCACACACTAGCATTACTATAATAATAATTTATTGAACATCTATACGAAATAACTGGGATAATGTCTGCAGTAAACTATGACTTATCTATATGAGTTATTGTAGTTATAAGCCGGCTTTGAATACGAATAAGTAGGCTCCGGTTTTTCAGGACAATCCTCCCATAACCACCAGACAGTTATCAACACTTCTATATTTATCAACAACAAAGCTATAAAAGGAATAGTTAACTTACTAATCAAGGCTTTAATACCTCCTTTTGCAACCAAAAGAGGTTTTATTATTCCATTTATTAGTACGTCCTTTAATCCACTCTTTTCTAGACCGCCAGACATAGAACCGCTGAACAGGGATAAAATTAAGCCCAGCAAGCCGCTCATTTTACTCGAAGCCTTTGTTGTAATTGGTGTAAATAGGGTTGAGAGGTCAGGTTTTAGCAGCGACGTTTTCGGTTGCTCCGACGGCGGCGTGAGGACCGAAGGCTTCTCGTTATACGATGAAGGAGGCGCGTAGCTCGGTCTTGGGTATCCCATCGGCCGGGGCATTGGAGAGTACGCTGGGCTTTCACGTCCAGCTGGTACCACAGCCCGGGATCGGTGCAATTCCTCTTCTTTGTGATGAGGGACTTCATTTAAAGCTTCGAAGAATTCAGCAAATGTCATGTTTTCATTGTTTTGCTTCTCCACGGCAGGTGCTTGCAGAGGCTTCTTTGCTATGTTAGTATGAAGCAGTTGTTGCGGCCTATTTCTGTTGACTTGATACTGGGAAGGGTACGACTGTGATGGGTACGAGTCCATAGTCCGCACTTCGAACGGTGGTAATAACATAACAGTGTCGCTTGGATACCCACAGACATGCTGCACCAAAAATAACACAATCAAAGGCAGCGTAATACACGGTTGACTCATTGTGACTAAGTAATAAATACAAATATGTACAGAGTACAGACACTTATAAATTAATAAAATATCAATGTGCAAGTTGGCAGATTTTGTTAGACGAACAATATCTGGGTCACGATGTGAATGAAGCAACTGCATTGTCCTACATACTTGAATGTTGGTAAACATTAAGATGTCAGCTTATATCGATTCCGGAACTACAGTCCAGTGACATACACTCTGCTATTTTATCGTCGGATAAAATACTAAACATGCTTTTGGCAAAAGAACTATCTCCTTCGAGGTCGTCTATTAGGAAAAACGTGGCCGTTGCTCCTATGTAACTGCCCCAACTACTCGTTGACGATCTCTGAATCACGCAGGCAATCCTTTGCGAACAGTCCGTAATCATTCTGGATTTCAGACCCTTTTTCTTCTTCTTTTTGAAGTATTTTATCATCTTCGATATCATCGGCCACAGTAAGAAGGCTTTAAATCCAATTTTAGCAAACAGAATAAACACAACCGGTAGCAGTAGCAATTTTCCTACGATAACTTTCAAAAATGCTATGATAGCAGCTGAGAACATTATTTTAGCAGCGCTGCCAAGTATATTTGCAAACGTTGACAAGGAGTCGGTCTTCGGGCACGATACATACGTCGGTTCGGAATAAGTCTTGCGTATTGGTTCTGAATATAAGTTTGATGCACCAGTAAATAGATCCAGGAACGGCATCGGTGGTGAATACGATGGAGACACCGTGCTCACAGAGTGTTCCTGAGCACCAGCAGATGCAACAAGAAAACCAACGATTAACACGAACATAGTTCACAAACTGTTCCGCTTCAAACATTTCATCTAGTATAAAACCTTGGCCATGAAATTTTAATTTCAAGATTTAATATGCAAGAACAAATAATTATCTCCATGTAATTTAAAGCAACGGTACAAGGGTCAGGTCGCTTAATTTATGGAACAAAGTAATGAAAGTGTTTTGTGTCATATTTATATTTTAATACTATATAGACGACTATTTAAAACTTAAAAAAAAAGTCGATTCGATATTTGAAATTTTTTTTTTTATCGAAATAACTAAACGAAATATAAAAAGTGTTGAAAGCTTGCTTTTATTAGATAACATTCTTTGCCATCTTTAAAAAAAAATAGGTGGCGGGAAACCGGGACTTTATGGCATGTCTAATTAGTGTCAAATAAAAACCTGCATCAAGTTGGTCGCTTCATAATTACTAACAACAAGATTAATTTATTTATAAAAATATTAAATAATACAATACGTCTAAATGGTAATCGTTACTAGAAGCGCGTATAAAAAAGCATGTGAGAGTTTTGACAGCAGCGACATATCACAAAATAATATTATTCCACCATGGTGCTCATCTGGTAAGAACATATTTACGAATTAATAATACTATTGTATATACGTTAATTCTTTGATAATTATTTACGATATTTTTACTATGTAACGGCGTTAATTGACACAGTAGGTATTGTTTTATGTGACCAAAGTTAAATTCAGTAACTTTTTTAACCGAGGTTATAGGAGTGCGCAATAAGACATTCATATTATTAAATATCTAAAAATGTTTTAATTATTTACGTAAAAAAATTACACTAGTAAGTATATTATATATTTTATTATTCAAATTTTCCTATACTTATGACTGCGTTGTTTGATAGGCAGAATACTTAAGACCTTTGCTTGTAAAAGTACGAGATTCTATGACAAGAAGAAACAATTTAGTTTTATGATCTTGAATATACTTGAATTCAGCCAGGAAATAAATAGTGATCTACCATTTTTAGCTAAAACTTTCTAATCATACAATATCATAATTTATTTTATTATTCTTTAATTTTATAATACCTATAATCTATATCTTGTAAAATATCGAATTGAGTACCAACAGTCGGTTTTTAAATCTTACATAGAACCTATTTGATTCAAATGTACAAAATTGCTTTTTTTGCATTGTATGTTCTAATTATTCCATCTAATATTCGACATTCGTTTTGTAGATACTTGGCCATGACCTTTAAATCACAATAAGCAGGCCCACTTACTTACTAGAGCATTAACAATTACTACGGTGAAAGTCCAATCAAGCGTCAATTCTATTAAAAGTAATTATTCTCTTTTCCCACGAGTTACTGCGACGACCTACTACGTTCTTGTGTAATCCGTATTCACTGGATATAAATACTTACCTACGTATGCACCTATCAGTTGGAAATGGTGCTTACCATACGAAGCTCTAAAGCTGCGCATATGCTAGATCCAACGCGTACTGAAAACGGAGGACGACTAAAATCCTAGACGAGTATCCAGGATTTCACGTTCACAGAGAATGAGAAATACGGATTTACATACTAGCTGGATACATTTTCAGTAAGCTTAAATCATAATAACTACAAAGGAACGCACATTAGCCTGTAATTACCCGTAAATATTCACTTCGCTCCCCCACGAGCTAAAAGGTTGTTATTATGAACATTTTCTACGGTAGGTTTGCTCGGAGATTTCCAGTAAAATAATGATAAAAGTACACTATTCGCTCATTAAAAATCATTTACCACTGTTTCATTGAGGACTTGTTACTGAAATGGGTTTAGAATTTTATCTGTCCTCTGTTTTTTATATAAGTAAAAAGAATAAGGTATATAATAATATAGGTAATAGGTACCTATACTATATCTTACGTTTATGTAATGTGTATTATTGTCATGTCTTAAATATTTATTTAAGGCATGATAGTTGAGTTAAATATAAGAATGATATAGGCAATCGAATAAATCAATTAAGTTCTTACAGCGTGTTCCAATTTTAAATTTATAAGATTGCAACACCAGAATTTAAAATAATATATGTCTGTATAATGCAACCTTAACAGTTGGCAAACTATTTTTACATAAGTCATGCCTTTTTGTAATGAACTTATTTAGATGTATGGAATATGTTATGTATCTGTAGTATACTCTATTATTACTAAATAACGATATGCTGAGTAGATGCGTAGAGTGTAGACGAGTCATAGTTATCAATCATAATATCACATCATACATTTACATAAGATTATAAAATACTTTTACTGAATGTCAAATGGTTTAGAAGTGTAAAAAAAACAACTGGCAAAATGTTGGTGTACTATATGTGCAAGTTGCCTACCCCTTCGTGGAATACAGGCGTGAAGTTATGTTATGTCATACGGTGTAGATGTTATATTTAATCTGGGTTACATAAAGTGGAACGAGTAATATAACTCTTAATACTTTGGTCATCATAATTTTTAACCCAATCTCACCATAAATTGTGAACATTGCCATGTGCATACGGAAAACACCTTTTAAGTCCGTTAATTTGAATTGACGTTCATATATACGATGCTTTAGGAAAGCCATATGCACACACCACACAGGTAAAAATGTGCAAGATTTATTATACTAAAAAGTGATGGCTCACATCCGGGCGGTCAGCGCTTTGCAAGTAAACTTGTTTACTTTTTATTTAAATATACAACCAGCGAATTTGTGTGGAAACTTTTAATATATTCTGCTTGCATTTTTTTGTAAATATTTTCTAACCTCGTATTTTTCGTTAATCCGTGTTTCAATAAAATACATTTCACCAACGATTTATGAACATGATCGGCCTTGTTTTTTCTTTCGTTTAATATCTGTTCTGTTTATGTATCTGGGTCTGTGGTAAATCATTTTTATACTACCCCCAGCTACTGCTGGCCGAAGACCCGACCATATATACTAATTAATATACAATTATTATAATGATAATACGTCATTATCATAATCACTTCAGCCTGATATTGCACACAGCCAGATCATAGGAATTACGACATAATTTGTTTATAAATCACATAACCTCAGAGATTTTTCTCTGATATCAAGTTTCTCAAACATAAATAAAGTCTAGTCGACTTTTTAGATGAGTAGGTAAGTAAATATTTAGATAAACAATGCAAATCATTGTGCTCTATGTACACAATAAATAAAATTGACAAAAGAAAAACTAGCAACATTATCACAGATAATACTTTGTGGAATGCAATGTGACAATCTGTTTATGTAATCTCAGATAGTGGATTGTTTATTGGAACCGGGCGTCAGTCGCCTTTAACGATGCTCATGGGGAAAAACCTATTCTTTACCGAGAATCACACCGACCCATTTTGTTACGCTCGGCTTAAAATAACATATACCTACACCAACATGTCTATACAAAACAATATGGTTTTTTCGATGGTCCGTGTAACCCCAAGTTGACCTAAATGTCTAACGAAATTGAACTCATTTTCAGAGATTTTTCCGGTAACAATATTGTTTTCATGTTTTGAGTGCATATTGTATAGAACCCGCATTGTTGAAATAAACACGATGTTGTTTCTCAACAAACAATCTTTGAGTCCAGACTAAAGTAGGAACATACTAATGCTCCTATGAAGAATTGTTTCATTCCGTAGTAAGTGTGATCATAGCGGTGAAAGTAAACAGAGATAATGATTTGTCTTTGGTAATAAAATTGGAGTAACTATAATAATTAAACTTTTTATAGTGAATGCTAAATCGCGGTTTTAAATCAAAAACCGAAATACATTATTAAAACTGCCACTTGTTTTAAAATGAAATCGATTTATTTTGGTACCTATATCCACTTTCATCGATTTGTTTTGCACTTAATACAATTCTTTATGTTTCTCAAACATAATAATATATTATCTAACAAACCTCGTTTCAAAACACCGTTAATTAAGTCCGTATTACTATAATCAGTGCGAGCCAAAAACAGATTTGGCTCGTCCGATTTCCCGACGTAATTCAATTGGAGCGAGCAACCAGCCTGCCCGAGCAATGACGCTCAGCTTGCACTAAATATCAAACGAATTATCTTTTACTGTCTAATTAAGGTCACTTTAACACGTGAACTAAGAGTTATACAAACGTCATAGTTTAAAAGTTTAGGTTGATGTGTTACTAACTCGTTTTATTGGAATGATTTCAAAATTATGTTAACGGTTTTGATACTGATATATGTACATTTGAAAGGCTAATTAAGTAATTACCTAGTTTTATAGGCGTCTAGTGGCCAACGCTGACCTGGGCGGGATGGCAAAGGATTTTACCACGGCATGTCGTGGCATGCCAAAATTAAAATCTCACCCATGCCGTCCCAGTCTGCGTTGGCCATAAACCTATCAATAAAATATTAACTTTATCAAAACGGGCACTTATCGCTTTAGTTTTTTATATAACCTACATATAAATACTTACTTAATAAATTATTTTCGCGTAGCAGCCTTTAGATATTGCATTCAACGATTAAACTGCAAATAACGTTGTGTGGTGGTGATTTTTATTTTAAACCAATTTTGGTAAAGAAAAAACTTGCCAAATAGGCTCTAATGATACCCGGAAGTGTACGGGTATTCGATTCGAGCAAATGTTGCATTATCTGGTCAGGAACACCACAATCGCACCGGTTCAGAAAAGGGTCTATAATACCCTCTTTTACCAAATTATATTTTAAGTGCCCACTCCGCCTTGTAAACGGTTGAGTGGATATTATTAAATGAAAATTAAAAATCCTTTAGATATTTGAATATTACATGAACTTGTTGTACCTTTAAAAATATATAAAATATTCTATGTTCCAATAAATAATACCTATACATATTTAAAATTATAATTCCTAATATTGATTACTACTTAAACTAAGTATAACTGCAATGAAATGTTTAATCAAATAGCTATCAAATAAATCTTTTAGGTACGTACAATATTACGATCTAGGAGAAAAAGATAAACCCAGACTGCTCTTTCAGCACAAATTGCAAAGCCAACGAAACGAAATAGGTCACCATGGTACTTCAAGCCTTTAGATAGAACGCTATACTAATAAACTTAATTGCTAAACGAAGCTCCGAATTGATAGTCCATCCAATTATATATAATCTTGATTACTATATATGATATAGCTCTATATTTATATATAAATATTTTATGATATTAGAGAGAGTAGATACATCATTACCCTGTTTGCGGTAGGCAGAGTTTACTTCCTTATATCAAGAGTCTATGCAACAACATTAAATACCTAATATTCATAAGATCTACACAATAATAGATGGCGAGCCTATTGCCATTCACCGAACCCGAATTAATTTGTATCAATGAGTTACAAGGTTTTGTATGACAAACTTATAACTTGATGATCCATTTTATGTGACAAATAACTATGGATGTATTAGCCCCCTGTAATCAACCTTCAGCGATCGAAGGCATGAGTAATAATGCAAGCGCCACTTATGTAATCTATTAGAGACATTTATAATCCCTTGGAAAGTCTCTAGAGGTTCCCATAATATATAAATGTCACATCATATCACGAAAGTTTTGCTATATGTAATCGGTTTACGCAAAAACAGGGTCAGTTTGGGTCATTTGATGCATAGCTTTTACCAAAACCCTACACAGTATGTTTTCGGCCTCCCATGTTTTCAGAAAACCCTCGATCACACACGTTATGACCTATCTTGCCAATTAATTATACCTACAACCGCAGCTAGGTTTATTTCTTAGAAAACGGGGATCCTTACAATAATGTTTTCAATATCATGAAACAATAATATCGTAGAAATATATATTCTTTCCTCAGGCATTGGTTCGATCGATAACATAAAATAAAAGGGATTCTTCTGTCTGTATATATTTTAAATAACCTCTTTTAACACGGTCCTTAGTTTTAAAATTACGTTTAGTGTATATACGCGAATTTTACATTCACAGACGCGCAGGCTCGAGACAAATTGTAATTTATTTAGTAAGTAGGTAATATTATAAATAGTAGCCTAGATCCCTTGAGAGTAAACGAACTTGTGGCTCTTACGTGGTTAGCAAAGTGCTTCGCTTATATAGATCAGGCCGTTCTGAGTATGTAACGAATTATACTGTAGGTATAGGTACTGTACTAAAATGAAGAATTGTCTTATGGATTTTGCGACTAACATGACTGAATACATAGGTATTCTAGACCGGCGTCTTCATGACATAGAGGCTCCTCCCTCATCCTTACAGCTAGACCGCAGCATCGTAAAATGAGTAATAAAATAAAACTCAGATCAGTACATGTCCACGATAAAACTAACCGCTATCAACGTATTAGTAAATGCCAGCTCAATATGTTTTATACTACCGTAGGTACCATCTCTGCCAGAAGCCCGATGTTCAACTTAGAAAGAGTTAACTGTAAATTATTGGTACCTAAAGTTTGAACCTATGTCAAGTCGTATTAGGCGAATATCAACCAAAAATGTTTCGAATTTAGTAATGTGATAATATAGTAATAAACTAAAATGGCCAACAGTTGTTAGGCAAGCGAGATGATCAATACAGACACATTGAGAAAGAAATGGTTTTATTATTAGGGCTAGCAACCCTCACGTCGGTTTTGGACCTGTCGAAGGCTTTCGCGAGGGCATGGACCCAACATGGGTCATGGTTAAAAAGTTACAAAGCAGGTCAGTAGATCCGCGAGGTTAAGCCCCGGTTTTCGTGGTAATGAGTCCCCTGAGACCCTTTGTGCCTCCATGAACATGTAAAGGGGTTTGTGTCGCCATAAATACTCTCTATGCTAGAAGCAATCGTTCCGGACTTTCAATCTGATAGACTATATTCATTTCTTTTTTTATATATTTATTTTCTTATATAAATACAGTAAAAATGTATAAAGCATACCAAAAACCACTGATATCATTCAGAGTAACATTCAGTAACGTTCATAGAGTCTCTGAAAAAAATGAAGGTTTTTGAAACATCTGATAATGCTAGAAGCTAACCAACATTGGTTATTACAAAGTAAGCATGTAAATAACTGATTATACTGTGAAATTTATTCTCCTGGGTGCCGCTTAATAAGGAATAAGGAAACCGGTCGTGTGATTACGAATTAATGTTAAGAGACTTAACTTTTATAAGGGGAAGCAAAACCGTTAATAAAACTAAAATAAATTTAAAATGCAACGAGGCTATCGTACTTGCACAGTTAATATAAAATTACAATAATATTGTTGACGTTCCAACAAAACTGCAATTGCATACAAATCAGAAACACACTGGCCTAGTTACAGCAGTCTATTTACCTTACATTTCCGCAGGAAAAGTTTACGAAAGAAGCAAATCTAAGAAACTTCCACCGAAGTGGGGAATGCGATCCACGTATCCGTTACGAGCAAACATCTGGGAATATCTATATGAAGATAATGTCGAACAGAAATTCAACTGCAGCAATAAAAGGAGACATAGAAGATGTAAACAAACCTCGTTTAACAATGATTCTGGTAACAAAACAGCTGTCTGGTTACTGGTGATTCTCGGAGCCTCAATAAGTATCTTAGGTGAGTATTTTAATTGTATTATATTTCTTAGAATTCTTATTTGAGCAGGATATTTGCGATGTTTGGTATTTACGGCTAAAATTCTGACTACTTCCCATGAAGAGCTTTGTGTAGAGCTGATATTGCCTGTTATGTATGTATATGGGGGTATTCCTTTTACAACTGCTTACTCTATTTATTTTTCTATACGACATCCCCCGCACACAAATAATATAGTGGTAGGTTAGGTAGCTACAGATTGTTTGCCTCCATAAGTCTAAAAATAGACTCTGATTTAACTCGTAACGATTATAAAAACAACCCTTTATCATGTCCTGCTTTGGGTGAGCCCTGGTTAACATGTATTCTTGTATACCAGACAATTATAATTACATATATAACATCCCTACATTCCTCCCCTGCATTCCCCGAAGGGGTAGGCAGAGGTGTAATAATAGTACACCCACTTTTCGCCAGTTATGTTATAGGTCCCAATTCAATAGGAAGCCTATTGCCATCAATCGGGCACAAATTGTGACTCCATGCTGCCACTGAGAATTACCTAATGGAAAAACTCCGTAATACTTAGTCCGTCCCGGGATTCGAAGCAGTTGCGCTTAGCTACCACTAGACCAACGAGACCGTCAGTCAGTAATCCTAAAAGACATACATTCATATACATACAATAAGTACTTTACGTGATCAGAAATTGCAAAAGATAGAGTGGTTTGGAGGAAGAAAGGGGAGGCCTTTGCCCAGTTGTGGGAAACAAAAAAGTCTATGAAAAAAAAGTACTTTATAATTTACAGTAACAGCGTCCCTATGGAAGAGTAACACGAGCCGTGAGGGAGACATGGCAGCTCGGCCTAAGTTACTGACATTACGTAAGTGACTGAGTAATTGTATTTCTTAGAATTGAGCGAATTATGGTGTATCACACCAATCCGTAAGCTTCTCTAGTACGTATTTTTATTAAACCTTAAACGCAGACCAATGTCTATTTTGACGTGCAGAAACCCACTCTTAAATGTTTAACAAAACTTAAATGTTCCCAGACTTAAATGTTCAACAAAACATCCTTCAGAATAATATAGTAATATATATTATATAAAATAGTATAGTTTGCTTACTTCACTCTTGGGCTAACTCATCGCCATTTACAAGGGAATAATTTAGGCGATTAATTTGACACCGTAATGATTTTAAAAGGCTGTCAAAGCAATTGCGCGCCTTCCTTATTACATTACATCTCCAATTTCACAAACATCATTCCGTGTATTGTACACAGAATTACGTAGGAGTAAATAGCAATTACCGGATAAATTACCTTCCATTAAAATGTTTTACACAAAATATCCTACAAGTCGTATCGGCGTAATTTATGCTAAGTAACAATATATTAAGGTCCTTTGCTTAATTTTCCTAATAGTAGATTTTACCAAAAGCACAATCAATTCAAGCATTTACTTAAAGTGCATCAATGATATGTGACTATATGATTCGAGATAGGGAATACATACAACCAACATAATAATATTGCCCATGTTCTCCTTGCAGCTGCTATGGACACATCAACATCAGTCAGTATAGAATGCTGTAACGGTATGAAATATTTAGCTGAACGGCTTGCTAAAGCAGAACAAACACTGAGGTACCTAATGTACTCATGATTATATAGATCGATAGATTTCTCTTAATTGCACACCAAAAACAAATGCATAAGACGTACAGTCTAAGGATAATGTACAATCGGCGGTCTTATCGCACTAAGTGAACTCTTACAGACAACCTTTGGATGGACAGAGTTGTATGTATAAAAAGGCAAGGGTAGTGTTCGGTGTAGCCATAGTTAATATAATAACTGAATCTAAATGTAATATAATAGAAATCTTCAGCCCTGAGATATTCTGCTCAATTAATTGCGTTATCAATCATTCAGTCATACTATTATTATCAATAAATTTGTAAGCTATTAAAGTAGATCAAAGAAAAGAAAAGAATCCTGACGGGACTTTGATCCTTTGCAATTTGCATTTCGATTTCTCGACTTGAGAAAGACTGTACAAGGATTCTAGACAGATCTTTGCTTGGGATTAAACGGTCACAACTGTATCTATTATATTAAGCCTTTAATTGATTGTTGTCTTTTTACCAAGACTTAGTGCACAGAGCGACGTGACTTGCATAAGATGAGAGACTTACTACCCTCATTTTATGTAAATCGCAACTACTATAATGATCATGTTTATTCATAAACAAGAGTTTTATATGGACATTTTAACGCGTCATTTTATATAACACTAGCTGCGCCCCGCGGTGTTACCCGCTACATTTTTTCGGGATCAAAAGTAACCTAGCCTAATCAAGGGTGTCAGCTATCTCCATATGAATTTTCATTAAAATCCATTCAGTAGTTTTTACGTGAAAGAGTAACAAACATCCATCCATACTTACAAACTTTCGCGTTTATAATATTAGTAGGGATGAATAAGGAGAATAAATAGATAATTTTATAACTTCAGAAACACGCTTCGATCGAGGTCCCTGATGTTGATTTCGCGAACGAAAACTGGTAAGTATCTAATTTAATTATTTTCTCCTCATTGACAACTGGTACAATTGTCAGGCGATTCAGGATTTCGCAAATACTGCAAATTTTTTTTTTTTTTTTTTATTGGGACAAGCCCACCACTCATGCCCATCATTGCAACTCCTGTAAGCCAGGATCTACAATGATAACCGTTGAGAACCATCGAGGCAATGAAGCTCGAGGCGTCCCAGAGAAATGACTCGACTGTCTTGGAACCCGCAACGAAATTAATCATAAAAGAATATATAGGAGGAGTAGGAATATAAATTTAGTCCGACTTCCCTCCATAGCAAGCGGGAGACACAAAGATTAATATGCCAAAAGCATAATAAATATGGGATCCACAACTGAGATAAGCCCAGTCGCTAAGCACCACGGGTATAAAAGTTAAAAACTACTGGGTCCTAATTGTTATTTTGATTCCAATAGTAGGTATGGCAAAAACGTCTGAAAGCACGGAAATTTGATCTGGTCGCAACAAGGTCCTCATAATAAATTACACCGGATGTAACATATATGCTGTCTAACAAGGTATTACGTTCATTCTGCCAAAGACCACACTCCCACAGGATATGATGTGCTGTTTGCTCGTATTCACAATCTGGCGTTGAGCAGTGGCACAGAGGTGAAGCAACAAGCTTGAAAGAGAAGAGCTTACCCTTAAAGTTACCATGACCCGTCAAGAACTGAGCCACGCAATGATCCACCTCCAACCAAGTCTTTTCCAGGCGCTCACGAACGGATGGAAAATACTGGTAAAGGTGGCGGCCCTTGATAGATGTATCCCACCTAGATTGCCATTCGTCCAATAGCTCGTTATACACCTCGATTTGGGATTTAAATAACCTGATAATTTTAACGCGGTCCCGTTGTGTTAGAAATTCGGTGTTCATACCCTCTCGAGTGGAGAAGTACATCGCGGCACGTCTTTGTATTTCGAGATCGACAGGTAGCACGCCTGCTAGTACCGGCAGAGCTTCAGTACTGACCGTCCGATAGGCTTTACATAAGAATATCAACGCTAACCGTTGACTTTGAAGCAACTTACGCCGCGCCGCGCCTATTGTGGCTCTATCAGCCCAAACTGGTGAACCGTAGCATATGCATCCTAAGTAAGTTGCCCCGTAGATGGTTTTTAGAGTGTTAAACGAGAGGCCCCAAGTTGACGTTGATATTCGTGTTAAGGCATAAAAGTTCTTTTTTGCTTTTTCACCGACGGTTTTAATATGTTCGATAAAAGTAAAATTTCTCTCTAGCACAAGACCAAGATAACACACGGATTCCCTTTTTTTAACAGTTACGTTATTAAACTTAATAGAGGGTGACGATTTGAGATTTCCTTTTAAAAGTAATTGAAAGGTTTTATGTGGAGCAAAATTAAGACGATTCCGCTCACCCCATTGAGAAACTAATCGTAAACACGTATCGGCTAGATTTTCAAGTCCGGCTCTTGTATTAGATTGTATGAGCAGAAGGCCATCGTCCGCATAGCCTGTAAGTGAACAGCCGCAAGGAAGTGGTATCGAGAGAAAGTCATCAAATCCTATATTCCATAAATATGGACCTAGAACTGATCCCTGAGGACATCCCATTGTCAGTTCCTTCGACAGCGAATGATGGCCAAGTTTTAGTTTAGCTGATCCATGTGAAAAGTACGAGTAAATAATACTATAGATGTTGTTGTAACACCCACGCGCCTTTAACTTGAGTAGTAGCATTGGCCACCATGCATTATCGAAGGCACCGGAAATGTCTAGAAAGATACCTAACACGTACTTTAGTTCAGAAGAATTTACTAACTTCCTAACTGAGATCGCAGCGTCAGTAGTTGATTTACCTACTGTGAAACCAAATTGGTTATTATGAAATTTTGGACCGCCCGGCAGTAAGCGTGGAACAATAAGCCGCTCTAGCAGTTTACCTAGCGATGGTAGTAGTGTGATAGGCCGGTAAGACTTAGGGTCATCCGGAGGCTTATCGCCACTTTTAGGTATTATACGTAAAAATCCGCGACGCCACGCACGAGGGAAAGTACCCTCAGCAATACAACGATTAAAGACTGTTAATATAGAATCACCGGATAACTTACACGCTTCCTTAATCATCTTATTAGAAATTTTGTCCTCACCTGACGCTTTATTAAGAGTTAGTGACTTCACAGCGTTGATGAACTCATCAGTAGATGGAAGGTCTGATGCTGGAGATGCAGGTGGTTCGGAAGCAAACGCTCTTATTTGCTTGTGATAGTCGTTGTCACTGTTCGGTAGATCATCAGGTATAAGAGAGTTAAGGAGAGCCTCCGTGGTATCCTCAATACTCACAGTGTGTTTATTGTTAAATTTGATGTTTGGGATAAATGCCAGGTTAACTGACCTATTTGCTTTGAACTCGTGGTACAGTGGAGACCACGGACCCTCCCTATCTAATCTTTGTACTACTTTACGCAATAGATTGCCCTTCGCTTTTTCAATAGCAGCCCTATAACGTGACCTGGCGACTCTAAACGTAGTTAAAGCGTCGTTGAAGATATCTCCTGTCACTTGTTGTTTTTTAAGCTTGTTAAGCTTTCTACGCGCTTTGCGAAAACTTTTGCGCTGTTCAGTGAGATAGTTACTCCACCAATCACATCGGTGTATATTGGTAATAGATGCGCGACCAATGGCGACATCAGCACAGTAAGTGAAAGTGTCTGACATAATATCAGCACTTTCTTCAGCTGACAGGCCCTCTCGAGTGAAGTCCTTGACATGAATAGCAAAAAATGAACTGAAAAAATCCCAATTTGCTCCCTTAGATTTATATCTGTAACCGTTTATATTATGAAAACCTTGCGTTAACCTAGGTACAAATTCGTACACAATTAGGCGGTGATCACTACATGACGCGTCAGGGAGGACGCGCCAACTGTCTAAGCGAACGTCGGCACTAGATAGTGTGACGTCAATAGATGACTCGCCCATTTGGCTGCAAAAAGTAGGTGGTGCATCAGGGGTGTTATGAATACATAGGTTCATCTCGGCGATGAAGTCTTCGACAGCGCAGCGTCGATCAGTATCAGAAGCCCTAACCTTGCCATACCACAATGATGAGGACGCATTAACGTCAGCGCCAATTATAATTCTGCGGCCAGCAAGTGACTGCAGGACATGGCGAAGATGATGAATGTGAGGAGCAACAGGGTCTGAGTATTGAAAGTAACAGCTCACTACATATACTTTAAAGGACGTAGAAGAAATCTCCGCGACCGCACAGTGTGACGTCATAAGATTTTGTATAGATGTAATAGTTAATTTATTTGAACGCGAAACGTAAATTCCAGCTCGTGCCTTGCCATCCAGTTGAACTACTCTATTTCGTAAACTAGCGTTTTGATACTGTTCTTGGATAAGGACAATGTCTAACCTATGATCTATAATCAGTTTGTCAAGCTCGGACGTCGCTACCCTATCGTTGTGAAGATTTAACTGTCCTATGAAAAGATTATCCATATTAGTAATTAGTGTTGAGAATCAGCTGTTCGAGTTTGGCCTTGTAAGAAGGACAGTCCTGAGACCCGCACCGATGGTCGCACGGTTTCTTGTAACGCTTACACGCTACACAAGTTGGTTTAAATTCAGGTTTATCCTTATGGGGGCACTGCTTAGTCTCATGTGCTTCAGCGCAGTTAGCACAGGCGGGAGATTTGTTTTCGCAATACTTTTTAACGTGACCGAATTGTTGACAATGTAAACACCGGACTACTTCAATGTCATCAATAAAACGGCAGGTGGCCCAGTCGATGAACAATTTGTCCTTTGTAGAAACGAGATGCTTACGTACTGAGGAGTCGATTTCAATACCTATCCATTTCCGGCCGTTTTCTAATGCGCGCCTACGGATAATTTTTGTTGTTTTAATGAAGTCGTCTTCAGTTAAATTAATTTCGTCCTTGATGTTTTGACGATAAAGCGCGGTTAGAAAAGCACGATCCTCCATTGACGAGGGGACGTCCTTGACTAAGATACGTGGCTGTCGACCTTTTGGGGTTTCCAGCCTTAAACCGGCAGATCTAATTGCATCAACAGACTTAATTTTCTGCATCTGTTTATCGTTGGCAACGCGGAGTACGACACCCGATTTGTTTACTTTCTTTAAGCCTACGATTTGAAAGCCGTCGTCGCTAGGTTTAATGGCATTCATTAACGCCTGTTTTGTAGCGGACGATGTTGCATACTCCGCCGAACGCTCAGTCGTTGGATATGCAACAACGCAGGGCAGTGGGGCGCGCGACGGCGGCGCCGGGACGGCTTGCTAATATCGTATATAATCACCACAAACTAAATTTGTTAATGCAGAAAGCTTAGTAGCCTAGCCAATCCAATCGGGGTCTGGTCCAACTTACTGGAGTCATTTCAACAAAATTGGAGACTTTATAGAATAACGCTTTAGACACCTCCCCTGTGGTTAAGCCAATGACAAACGTTCATTAGCACGCATGCATACCATATACATCATGCTATTAAAGTCTTAGCTGTGTTGCCTTATAAAGCTATCACGTTTCTGAGTCTCATTACTTAACGAATTAAATAAAACTATCTACATACATTAGTGTAAGTTTTCAAGTAAAATTTATAGTTAAAATTCTTGGCCTAACTAAGATACATAAAATTAAATCTTATAAACTAATCTAAGTGAAATGTTATTTCTTAGAACAAAGGCTTGTAAGGACCGGACTGTCTCGGATTTACTGACCTAACCTAACCTTAGCTTACTTAGGTCCTTTAGAATTAGGATGAAGATAGAATGTGCATATTATTAAGTCAAAAATATTGTACACAATGAGATCAGAGGTTAACCAAAAATTACTATCTACCTCCATGTACCTGTTTTTTGTGTTCGGGGGTAAACCTTCAAAAGGCACCCGGCCCCTATGAGATAGGAATCGGGACTGGGGAGTGTGGGATTTCTACCTCACTAAAACCATCCCAGTGGTCACCGTCTGCACAAACAAGGGAAGTCCCGGGAACTCTAAGAAGACCAACTCCGAAACCTCCCCATGCAACGCCTATGTGACACATCTCCGGGACGTATAAGTACCTAACTATTTACCTACACAACACTAGCGAATATTACAAGCAAGACCAAACAGAATCTAATAAATCGTTTTAAGTTCTACTTGGAGCGTTGACCGGTTACAACAGTAATCTAATCTTATTTAAACAACGGCGACAGTTGCAGGGGCTAAGGACATTGATACACGATACATCGAAGGAGCGACGGCTTCTAAGGGTAGTGACACACGGGAGTGGGGTGCTCGGGTCGCGTTGTGGGGCGTCGTGCCGCTGTGGAGAGCAGCCCCTCCGCCTGACACTGTTTTAGCACTGCGAAGACCTACACTGTCAGACTGTTGGCCGTTCATGTGAGTATTAAGAGTGTTTGAAACCTGGTAAGCGCTCCCATGTTTGATTATTTAACGTTTGTGTATTCTAGGCTTCTAGGGTATACCGTATACCACTACTTAGCCCATATGTAACGAGTCCCTGATTTGAGATTTATAAGTTCTGGCACCTACCCCCCTTCGTGTAACGCAAAATCTCAGACGTTTCTAAACTAACACATGAAACACAAAAATTCGCCATTGTATTACAAGAGCTCGCCGCGTTTCGTAAAGGAAAGACAGGAACAAAGGCAACTATCCTCAACAATCTCAACCAAAGCTAACAATAAGGGTAAAATTACAGCAAGATATAAAATTGTATCATCGTTTGTAAGTCTGAAACAGTAAATGAGTGAATTCCTCTGGAACTAATAACTGGTCAAATAAGCAGGTACCATGGTTTCTGTAAAGCAATATCATGATTTCACCGTCAAGTCCCAAACCCCAAACTCTAAACAAATAAGAACTTACGAACTGACGCTTCAACTAACAGAGAATTTGTTTTCAGTGGTTCGTATGGTGAAATAATAATACGATTACCGCAAACACAGCGAGTGCGTTACGTCACTGTGGAGCACATATACCCTGATACGGCTCGGAGTGCACCCAAGCATTTCGTAATATACGTTAGTAAAGCCAAACATTATGATTTTCAACTGGAAGAAAACAAACGTATCCTTTCTATGTATTTTGTAGAACAACAATTATTCTCCATTGTTAGGTGTTTGCTTCTTCTCTGTGATTATAATTAGATTAAGCATAGATAAGGTAATCTATAGAAATAGAAAATACTAAGGTTATCTACTCAGTCGTTTGTCTGAGATAAAAGATTAGCCAACAGGTTGGTAGCAAGGCTTTAATTTAGTACCTACCTAGTACATCAAAACCATTTTAAAAGCTGCAAAGCGTTCAAAACCGTAACACTTGCCGAAATAAGACCTAAAATGTATTTCAGTTTAAGTACCTAGGTACTTATTATTTGTTTCATCTAAAATCTTTCTCTCAACCGCAGACGAATCAAAGGGAATAAAATTAAGTGCCTAGTTTTAGAAAGAACACAGAACCATAACAGCTGTTATTGTTTGTTCTACTTTCCATTATGAGTTCGTCGCCTTCAACAACGCGTCTTAGAAACGAATCGAATGTTTTGATTTAATTTTCTTATATGGAATGGAAACACTTTAATGGAATTGTTTTCCACAAGCACATTGGATAAGATTTAAATTCTGTATTCTAGAAATGTCGAGTGGTTTTTACACTACACGCTTCGACTGATCTGATAGATAGGTACCTAGGTACGCTAGTACCAGTGTTTTGTTTAGAAAGATTTTAATTTGGATTAAAAAAGTCATTTACGTATTACACTATAATATACTGCATAATAATTATAGGTATAATGTTGCGTTACGAATATTTTTAATAATTAGGTATAATAGTATCTAACGTAGATTTGACAACGGTCGAATATTATTGATTAGAAAATAAAAAATGAAAACGTTTTCTAAATTTTCAGGGCGTCCTTGCGAATGACACTTCGATCAAAGTCGTAGATGGACAATACCGCGCCAATGGTCCTTCGAAACAATACTACCCATTGGCTTACAGTCGAGTTGAGTGGAAGAGCTTAGTATTCAGAGTGTTGACTAACCAAGGCAACAAGAAATATACCTGTGTGTATAGGATACACCTGTACAGTGAACTCGAAAACAGTTTAATTCCTTTTAACAATAAATGAACATGATACATAACCACCTGACCTTTTATATTAACACTGTGCCCGCCAACTTGGAATTTTTTATAATAAATATCTTTCTTAACGAATTACGAACACGACACGTTATTTTCTCAACTAATTCTCCTGAGTTACCTATTCCTATGGTTTGCGTTGAGAAAACATAAAACCTCCTTTTCGGTTAATAAGATGTCACGTCTGTCGAACATACAGCGTTTGGGCCCACGACGTAGCCAGCTTGAAACTTTTTCGCCCTTATAAGTTATAGTTACTTATCTATCCAAATAATTTTCCGCGTAAAGTTCACGCAATAGATATAGGTAACTATACTCTATAGATCAACCAGTCGGCATTTCGTAACGGGACTAACTACCCAGAGTGCGCCGTACGATCAATCGAGTACCTATATTCTTCGATCGTCGATTTTTTCTTTCCGGGATTTTGTGCACCACCGCCCAGAAGGCTCTTTTTGGGCACCATGGGAAAAAAGGCGAGACTACTTGAACTTCCCGCTAATTCAGTACTTGTGTTTACAAATACAAATACAATACAAATACAAAATAGTTTATTGTGCCAAATAGAAAATTACATACATTTAAACGTGTTTGGAGCCTCCTTTTAAGCAAACAATGCCTGTATTAGAAGGCTCCGCTCTTTCACATCATTGTCGTACACTGTACTAACTTGAGTCAATACAGTGTACTGTGACCTTAGGGGTAAATATGTAATGTAAGTACATACATTTTCATGTATTTCGCTTGTATAAACTAATCTTGAGAAATTAAAATATTAAAAAAAAAAAAAAAAAGGTTGCAATTTCATTATTAACAGTAAGGTTAATATAATTAAGGTAATAATAAAAGTAAAGAAAAAAAGAAGAAACATATTCCTAGTTAATGTATGTGAGGTAGTGTATAGTTTGGTGTGGTAAGTAGTGCGGCGTATGGTATGGTATGGTATTTGGTGTGTGATGTGGTGTGTGGTTTGGTGTGGTGTGGTGTTGTGCGTGTAATGTTTGTGATGAGGTGTATGGTGTGTATGGTTAGGGTCATAAGTGTATATGTAGTATGTTTCGGCTACGCAACCTGTTGCAGAAGTGCCTCGGTGTCATCATAGGTAAGTGGTTTTATCCATTCTATTATACTTTTCTTACAGTCGTGGTAGCTTTTATTATATACATAAACATGCTTGTTAATTTTGTTATAGAGCTGAAATGAGCGTTTCTTAAATTGTTTGCAGGCAAATCTAGTTTTAGTTTGGGGAACTTGTACAACTAAATCTTTTCTCCTTTTAAATTTTTCTTTATATGGTAGGGTTTTGTGTATTTTGAGAATGGTTTGAGTTACATACAGTTTCCTTACAGACAGTAAATCACTTATTTGGTACAAGCTAACGGTGGAGAATCTTTTATTTTTAAAATACATTATTTTTATTAATGCTCGCTGTGCTCGTTCCAAGCCTATAAATTTAGTTTTTGCCGCCCCGCCCCATATTGGGATACAATATAATAATACAGACTGGACAAGTGCTACATAGATTTCATTTAGGAGATTTCTGGCACGGCTCTTGCAGCTCTCTGTTTTAGTTGGAACAATATGTCTGAGAGTTTTAAAGATCCAACTGAGTTTTCGTATTCTCCCGGCAACTTGCTCAAGGTGAGGGTACCAAGAAAGTGCTTGATCTACCACAACACCAAGATATTTAGTTTTGGCAACCTTCTCAATGCACGGACAATTACAGCTTGTAGTAGGCATGTCTCCACATATGTGTACTTTTAAATCTAAGTCTTCAACAGGCTGTGTTCGGTTACTAATACTAAAGCACATATAGTTTGTTTTATTAGTGTTAAGGGAAAGTAGGTTACATTTCAGCCATTCAGCAACCCGAGCCATTCCTATTTCAGCATTCAGTTTAACTTCGTGCCAGGATAAACCAGAAAACACAACAGATGTATCATCGGCATATGAGAATACTTTGGCATTTTTAATTTCCATATTACAAAGGTCATTAATGTACAGAAGAAATAGGGTAGGCCCTAAAACACTACCCTGTGGGACGCCGTATGATACATCTACTTCGTCACTGGAGTACTGTCCTATTTTTACTCTTTGTTTCCTGCCGGAGAGGTAGTCTTTGATTAAACTGAGGGCCGTCCCTCTTATTCCGGCTGTATCCAGCTTGTTCACAAGGATTGGGACAGAGACGGTGTCGAATGCTTTTTTGAGGTCTAGGAAAACAGACAGGCATCTGTTTCCCTTGTCAAGGTGCTCAGCTACAAGAGAGCTTAAAGCAGTTACCGCATCTTCAGTACATACACCTTGCCTAAAGCCAAACTGTGAATTAGATAGAATATTAAATTTGTTGAAGTAATTAGTCAGTCTGATATTTATAATTTTTTCAAGCACCTTAGATATCGATGGCAAAACGGAAATAGGCCTGTAGTTGCTGACATCGTCACTGTCCCCTCCCTTGTAAACTGGGGTTATCACAGACTGTTTCAGTGGAGCCGGGAAGACACCCTCTTGGAAACAAAGATTAGTAAGATGAGTTAAAATAGGAACAGCTTCCTTTCTTATGTATTTTAAGAATTTTGTCGAGACATTATCCCATCCAGGGGCACTATCAGTTTTCAAGTTCATCAGAATACGATCTACTTCAGTATCGTCCGTATCTAGTAATACAAAGGAATTAAGTTGTGAACGCACTGTATTCGTTTGGTTATGAGTAATATTATTTAATTCCGGGTAAATTTTTTGAGCAAGTTGTTTTCCAATATTAGCAAAATAATCATTAACGTGGTTTATTGACTCCATGGGGGTTGCTTTTATGTTTAGTAATTCTATGTTTTGAGTTGTTGATCTATTAGTGTATGTGATGGTTTTTATGTTTTTCCATAGTAATTTGTTGTTCGATACTGATTGTGCAAGTAATTCTCTTTCATATTTTCTTTTCAATTTTTTTATTAGATTATTGCAGTAGTTCCTGTACCTGGTATAAGTTATTCTTAACATGTCGTTATAAGGATCATTGCGATTTTGTTTTTGCAGTTTATTTCGGTTTTTAATACAGCGAACAATGCCTGACGTAATCCACGGTTTTATGATGCGTTGATTGCTTGGAATTTTTTTAATACTAGTATTTTCATTTACAGCATTGGTAAGCATATTAATAAAGCTGTCGATTAATAAATTTGGATCGTTACAAAATAATAAATCTGATAAATGTCGTTCTTGTAACTCTTTTAAAGCTTGTTCATAATTTAGAGTAAAGGAGGTTCTTTTTACGATTTTAATATTTTTTAACTTTGTTATAGATATAAATGTTGTATAGTGATCAGACACCGTTGTGTGGAGGATAGCGATAGATGTCGAGAACCTTTTGTGTATCTTAATCATGAAATGGTCAAGACAGCTTTGTTCCCTAGTGGGCAAAGTGTGTCCAGGAAGTATACCGAAAAAGGATAACATATTTAGGTAGTTAACTCTACTTTTGTACTCTTGAGAAGACTCGGTCTCTTTATGTCTGAGGTTAATATTTATATCGCCAGCTATTATAATGTTTTTTTGTGATGTTACTGAGTTTAACTGTGTGCTGAGCGAGTCAATAAAGCTGTCGGTATTTGAGTTAGAGGGAGATCGGTAGATACAGTAAACAAGATTACCCAATATGTCTAATCGCAGACCGGATGCTTGAACTAGCTGAATTTCCTCAACTTTAGGGTGTAAAGAGCTTTTAACATAAACAACGACGCCGTCATTCTGGTTCAGTCGACGAGTCGTCATATACGAGTGATAGTTATCCATTTGCGGAATTGCTTTGTAAACATGCAATCTACACTCCGTTAAAATTATAATGTCAGGTATAAAGCTAAGGGTAGATAAAGTGATAACAAAGTTGTCAAAATTACAATAAATACTCCGTATGTTTTGAGATATTATTGTGAGGTCGCTTTTATTTACCCTGATATGTTTATGGAGTTCTGAGGAGTCGCATTCCACCGTACGGGAAATTTCAATGTTATCTATTTCGGAGACAGTATGAAGTATGTTTGTATTATCCATTTATACTGAATGTTAGTTGAATGACCGTTGTGATTAGGTAAGTGTTTATTTCAATGTATTTTAATAATAAGTAGCCATGTACTGAGATTTTACTTCGTGTTTTTGTGGTTGGTTCTATTTTTATTTTACAGGATTGTAGAACGTGTGCGTAGTTGAGTATAAGTGTGTTATGTATTTGTGTATTGTAGCTTCGTGAAGTGACTTCGTGTGTAAGTAGGATAAATATGTATGTTATGTGTGAGTGTATGCAGGAGTTTCGTATTTCAACAAAATAATTTAGCTTAACGACGGGGAAGCCGTAATAACCAGTTGAGTTAATTTTTAACCAATATTCGGTGGGAAATAATTTCAGATGATGCAGTAATACTACCATTTCCACTGTTAGAATAAGACAATTCATGAGGTTAAGGGAAAATAGTCATTTGTCTAGCATAAGTTTATGTACCTGTTCTTCACTTCTTATGATTACAGTTGGCGAATTTTCATCTTTCTTAATGTATACCTTGCCGTAGGCAGTCCAGCAAAACTTGTAGATTCCAGCTTTAGTAAGGTCACGTGCAAGGAAGTGGAGGCGGGAGCCTTTAGCTGTTAAATGTTCCGTAATGAAGACCGGAGTGTCTTCATGACTTTTAAATCCCATGTGTTTAGAACATAATTTGTTTTGATGTTTAAAGTTGAAGGCCTTAGCCATTTTCAAAGTCTCGGTCTTAAGGAATGTGGATCCAATTTCAACGACAATAGGTGTGTTTTGTTTTTCCGCTGATTTACCACGTACTCGAAATATGTCCTTAATGTCGTGTTTTTTTATGGTACATTGTATGTTTTCAAAAAGACACATAGCCATTTCTAAAAGATCTTCTTTAGTCTCGCCATGTTTTCTCGGTACATTTTTAATCATTAGATTATTTTTTCGGCCTTGTATTTGCATGTCCTCAATCTTATTTTCTAAAATGGAGATACATTTCCTGTCTTCTTTAGACTGCATTTCGAGACGGGTGATCTGCTCTTGAAGGTCCGAGTTCTGTGCTGTCAAAAGTGCAATCGACTTTTCTATTTATCTAGTTTTGTATTAATTTGTTGTGTCTCTTTCCTTTGTTTTTCGCTAAAGGACGAGAGCATTATTTTTATCTCTTCCTTAAATTCGTTTAATTGTTTGATAAGAGAATCATCCATATCGTCTCTGCTTCTTTTTACGCGTTGAAACACATAGTTAGGTGAAGTTTTATGAGTGTCCGCTTTATTAATTTCTGTGTCTGACACAGATTTATTCAGGAAGTTAGTATCCAGAGCAGATAGGGATTTAGGCGGCGGCGTGCGATTCATTTCTTGGTACAAAAACAAGTTGACTCACCGTGCAGGAACGATACTGTATAGTCGCAGTGAAGTTTTGTGATAGGCGGGCGAAGCGCAACACGGAGCGTGGCGCCGGAGCAGGACGGGAATTGTGGCGTAAAGCTGTGTACTGTAGAGCGCTTGCGATAGTCAGGTGTTGCTGTGTGCGTGAGTAGCCCGCACGGCCGGCCTCAGCGAAGCCAGAAAGGGATGGCAATTATTAGACTGCTCTCTTTCTCGCGGGTCGAGGCTCGGGGGGCTTCTGACGCGGTGACACCTCGCACAAAGTTTTTGAATTATCTACTTTATTGTACTTGTAAGTAAAACTATTATTGAGCTTAGAGTAATAAAGGATTTCTCAAGTAATTGGACAACACGTCTGTACTGGGCGATAGTTTGGACGAAAGAGGAGTTTAGATTCAAAATATGAATATGGGTTGAATAAATAAAAGATAAAATAGGGTTTAACGTTTATATTAACCAAAGCAAATGCAACGTTTACGAAGCGCTCCAGTCTTGGGCAGAGCCTCCCCACGATGGTGTGGGAGCTGGGGCAGGCGCTGGGGCAGCGGCAGCGGCGGCAGCGGTTCCCCACTCTTCTTGTACCTATTAACAATAATGTTTATTACTTTATAATTATGTTCTGTAAGACTTAATATATTATTTTATTAGCAAGCATTTCACCAATTTCTTATTTGCACTGCATCCTCACACATCCCTCAAGACACGCCTCAGGTCCGTGAATACCTGTATACAGCATAAAAGTCATTATAGCATACCTGGGCAGCCCAGTCTTCCTGTGCTGGGGGAGCTCCGAAGGAAGCGGCCGGTGGAGGCGCGGCGTCCTCGGCCCATGAGGTGACGGGCTCAACAGACTCGTTCCAGTCTTCGTGCACTGGAGCCGGCACTTCGGGCTTGGGTGGCGCGACAGCCTAGAGATAAAAATAAATAGTAAGCTTGGTTTTCAAGATTGGGTTGTATATGACTAACATAATGAAATCATTAATATCATACATATTCATGGCTGAAATAATAAATAATAATATATTCTAGTATTCTGCATAATGTATCAAAAACGGAACCAAATTGGTTAGGTTATAGTATTGCATTGTTCATGCAACACTGCTTGTGGCCGTAGTTGGTGTACATTTTTAAGTACAGAGAATAAATATAAATAAATAACACTTACTACAACTTGCTCCTTAGCCTGCTGTTCCTCCTTCTCAGACTCTTCAGGGTCACGGTAGAAGAACAGGTCGACGACAACGTCCCAGCGTTGGTCACGGGTGAGGACACCGCGCAGTCTGAGGACTTCGCGGGCCAACAGCCACCACATAAGACCAATGGAGTGAGAGGACTGCAAATAAAAAATTAATGTACTGATATAATCATGCAAAGACAAACAGAAACTGCCATAAGACAACGCTTTCGATCATTAAAGTGTGACTGTTAATTGGCGGAGGATAATATAATTATGTAATATATAATGCAAATTTAAACAATAATAATATAATCATAAATATGTAATAAGTCCTGTTTTTTCTCTTAAGTTTGTGTATAAAACTAGCTACAATTGAGTGCAATAGAGCCAAAAACAGTGATTATATACATACCTTGGTGTTGCATGGGATAGCAATGTCAACGAAACGGAGGGGAGAGTCAGTGTTGCACAAGGCAATGACTGGAATGTTGACATATGAGGCCTCAGTGATGGGTTGATGGTCTTGGGCCGGGTCCAGCACAATCAGAAGACGGGGCTCACGGAAAGCAGCTTGGATCTAACAAACAAAACACTTATTTAATCAAAAATTATTAATTATAAAAAGCTTTATAATAACATCAAAATGAAAAAAATCAGTAAACTTATAATCATATCTGCATAAATGCAGTCAGTGGTTCCTTAGTTGATTGTCATCATTCAATAGAGTAAAAAAGTTTATGAGAATATGGAAGAACAGATGTTTGTTTAGATTTCTTGTTGAATGATTATTTACTCTCTTAATGATAAACAGTACCTAGAGATAGTTTATTGTATAGCAGGACAAACAGCGAGAATATAGTTTACTCTAAGATTTGCTTTACAGCCAGCATGTTTATGCCAACAGTACGTAAATTACATATTTTGATCATAGTTACCTGGTTAGTGAATGCACCAGGAGTGAAACGTCCAGCGATGGGGGTAGCTCCGGTGTGAGCGGCGAACTTTAGGACAGCGCGCTGACCGAAAGGACGCGACGAGATGACGAACACGTCAGCTGGGTTCTCGATGGCGACCACGGCGCGGGCAGCCAGCACCAGCTTCTCCCAAGTACGACGCAGGTTGATTACGTGTGTGCCATCAGCGCGGCGCTTGTACACGTAAGTTTCCATCTAAAAGGTACCAATACAGTTAATCACTTATGCCAATGTTGCACATATTAATCATTAATCATGGATACATCAGTTGGGAGAATGGATCATCAATATATTCAGACAAATATATGGAACGGATTCTTGGCTCATCATGTTCATCAAAACAAATTTGCAGGTTATGTTGAAAATTCGGTACCCACCTGGAAGTTAACGTTTTCGGACCCAAGGTGGGTCGTAGCCGCCAACATCTTGGTGACATCTTCCTCGTTGAGGGCGAGAATATCTAATCCTCCCGACATCGTTGCGTTTAAATGAGTTACGACTAAACCTAAAACAACAAATGTGACACCGCTAAGTTATGGAAAAGTTTTTAAATATTATGAAGAACACAAGAAATACTTTACATGTTGGGAATTAAGGATAGTATAGATAATATCTCAATCACTTGCGTTAAACCGTCTATAATGATTAACTAGTAAATTACAGATTTTAAATTTCGGAAATACTTACGCGTATAATGCCACTGGGAGGCGAATTGGACATAAAAGAACTGTCAAACGAGCATGACAGTGTTATCAACACATATTTGACAGCTCTCTCGCTTACTGATGACTTCATGTTTATCGCTACTTCTTTCTAACAACTCCATCATATATCGGAAGACGCTAAGTGGGAAAGAAATAAAACTATGTAACTTGTACACTGTTGCAAATTCGTCTAAACCTAAGGTCTAAACAAAACTACAGTGACCGAAAAAAAGGCTGCGTTCCGTGATTGCAATCCACTATATTCAAAATAGGTACCTCTTAGGTGTTATTTATTAATGTAATATAAAGTTGATACTTACCAAATAAAAGTTTTTTATTTACAACCAAGATTATTGATTCTGATATTTAACTTAAAAGGCATTTTACATATGAGAGAGAAAGGTGTGCCAGAAACATAGCAAATTACTCTACTTTGTCCTCGGAAATAGATGTAACTTTATATACCTTAAAAATAAATTAATAACATTATGTCGCAATAATGTATTTTTTTTAAAACTAATATGTTTGTCATAAATAACGTAATAACTTTTTACTTTGGTGCTATAAAATCATGGTTGTTTTAAACACATACAATGAGATTTTAGATACCTAAAAGGCAAACAGCTATAGGACGCTGAAAGTAATAAAGTTTCTAATGGTTAAATGATAAAAAAAAGATAAAGCTAATACCTAGCAAAGATAAGCTTTTATGAGAAAAAACAAAGAAAGTGTTGTCATCAAACATAGAATAAAAAACTTTTTATTATGTAAACCGGAAGTGTATTTAAATATTATCTAAATAAAATCATGATTAACTGTACTTTTTAAATTAATTAATTAGAACTACTCAAGCAATTTAACATAATTAAAATGTGAAAAATACTGAAATGTATTTTGGGCATTAAATACTTGGCAACCCATGTTTGATTTTTTGTAGACTGGCAACTTAATTTCATACTTTTGTGAATTGTGACTGGTGATGTGACTGATGTGTGGCCTGAGAACGGAGAATATTTTTCCGTATCGGCATTAAAACGTACTAATTTAAGATTGTTCTGTAAGACAATACATACATTATGATTACTTTACTTCCCTGACCTTAAGCGTTGTTAAAAGTTTGTATACTTAGTGAGTTATTTTGGTAATCGGTGACATTTTAGTGAAGTGCCTAATTTGATCATGGAGGCTATAGCAAAACACGATTTCACTGCAACTGCTGATGATGAGCTCAGCTTTAGGAAGAATCAAGTGTTGAAGGTATGTTTACGTTCAGAGAAATGATGTGCATTTCATTTAATATTGCAAGATGACAGATTCTTTCTAGAATTTTTGATATTACAGATACTAAACATGGAGGACGATATGAACTGGTACAGGGCTGAATTAGACGGCAAAGAAGGACTTATTCCTAGTAATTATATTCAAATGAAAAGTCACAGGTAATCACTGTCATTCCATAAAGTGTTTTTCTAATTCTAATTATAGTCTAACCATAAATTGCCGCGATTAATTTAACTTGTAAAACAAGATAGGTATTTATGTTTAGAATAACAAGATCCCGTTGTGTATCACATAAATTCTATTTTTTTTGTAACATTCTCCACTGTTACGTACAAAACGACTTATATATCACCTATTTGTTATGAAGTTACGTTATTTAGTGCACATGAAACTTATAAGAAAAGTTTGTCTATAGGGTTGGGTATAGAGGTTATAATCGTAACTCGAAGTGTATACCTAATACGATAGTTTGATAACTTCAACTTGCGTTAATACATTACATGGAATTCAAGTGTCTGTTTTAACTTTGCAACTTGTTCATGAATTACATTAATCTCATTCCCCAATGAGAATTTTTACACATAAGGGATCAAATTATAAATGTAGTTGAATTAAAACTTACACAAAATAACTTAAATAGATAAGAGACAGTACAAATTTCAATTCTTTTAGCTGGTATTATGGAAGAATCACAAGAGCAGATGCAGAGAAACTTCTAGCAAATAAACCTGAGGGTGGTTTTTTGATAAGAATCAGTGAATCAAGCCCTGGTGACTTCTCCTTATCTGTCAAGTAAGTAGTTTCCTTATATGAGTGTATGTTTATCTTATATATTATTAGTTCTCACAATATATTTTTTTCAATTGGGTCATAGTTTGTGACTCACTATGCATATTTTTTTCTGTTATTTGAATTTAGCAATATGATCACTTAAATCACACACACCAATATCATAGATCATAGACACATAGATTGTCCTCTTTGTTGAAATATTTATACTGATGAAAATCTTATCTCTAAACTATAGAAACTTGTTCTAATAAGGTGTTTAAAATACTTTGAACTTAATTGAAATTAAAATCAAGATAATTTTGGTTCTTTATACTAAGTTAGGGCTTATCAGGTAAATATACAAGTCTCATTGTCAATGTTTCTACAGATTAGGAAACAATGTAGACCAATTTCTTACTAGAACTAGTTTGTCTGTACAAATAAAATGTAACCTAATTCATTACTTTGTTACATCTAACTGTCTATTGTTTTAAATAATTAAAAAACATACATCTGTAAAAGTGTATAGTACTGTATATATTACTTGTATCCTCTCTCTTCATGTGTCATTTTGGCTTTCATATGAATAATTAATATTGTGTACTATTTTCCTTATACTTTTCTACCTCATTTGAAATGTATGAATGAGCTCAAATAATATCCCTGTTCTGTGCCTAATTATACACTGTACATGTTAGTTAGTGCATGTTTAAGCTTAAAAGATTAACTATGGTGTGTCTAGTAATTGGAATAGACATCTAGAATATTAAGCTTCAGAGAAAGAAGTAGAGAGGCTATTTATAACATGTTTAATCAATTGCATTATAATTCTTCAATTTCATTGTAGTAAGTTCCTTTGTGCAAAGGTTTGTGACCGTTCCAATTATAATTAACTTGTCACTGTGCAATAAAGGTAAACATGTTTATGAATGTTGTAAAATCTATGAAAAACCTAAGGCTTGTTGCTTGTTACTACACTCACAAGAATCATATTGATGTTGAAAAAATAGAATGACATTCTGAGGTTTTCCCATTTTGTTTGTTATCATATTTATGACATCTTTAACAAGTTATAATTATTTTCAGGGTAAAGTTCTAATTTGGTTGCTGTTTATATAATATTGTTGCTAAGGTTAAGGCAGAAGTATTTGTAAAAGTTTAATCAAATTACTACCACATACGATTTTTAATGAGACAGTAATTATTTTTCTTATAAGGCATAATAAGTTTCATATAGGTGATGATATATTTATAATTGGAATTTGTATGTATAAATGTTTGGTATTCCCTGTTATCAGAAGGACTTCATGTTGACTTTTTAGATTAAGTAAATGCTTTGTTTGCTACATGCCAGTAGGTAATTAATAACATAATTGTTACTACTGAATACTTTATACAATAAACGGCTATTGTACAAAATATTTAGTAGTGGTATTAAACCTTGGGGTTATGAACAAAACCTGTTATATTCTCTGATCTAAAATTATGAGTCTCAAAAAGAGTCTAGTAATAATTAATTTATAACAAATGAACTATTGTTGCTGGCAACTGTTTATAGTATAATACCTGTTCCATTACAGGACAAAGCTCATCTTCATTTATGTAATCTTCATATAACCAATAGCAAGAATATTGCTTAGTTTGATAAACTATACATCTGAATCCTGAATGAAAATAATCCACTATTAGGTGCAATAGATCAAACTAAAAAATCGAACATAAACGTTTTCAGCTACGATGATTGTGTAGTGTTTAATTTTGCGTGTTTGCATACTGAAAATCTGTCATAACGTCGAAATGATTCCTCCGATCACAGTGGTCCTACCTAGACTTTTTCCAACTCAAAATTGAGTTGGCTTGTAAACTTAGGGCTGCGTGAGTCAGAAAGCTCACCTGACTACAAGCCCTCCGTGATTGAGAAGTAGGTACGATCCCCTTAGTAAGATTGTTTCAAGATTCTTCTTTTAACAACTGTCAAAGATCTAAGAAAGACGGCTGATACATCCGAATTCCGAAACCAGAAAGCCTATTTAGCAAATACCCGGTCTGATAAAGATTGTATCGTAATTAAAAAGTCGCATTTAATACGATATCGAGGATATTTTCTATCCACATTAGATTATTAAATTTTCTAGCATTGCCGTTTTATTCACATAATTTACATGTCGTGTAGACTGATCCAAATGTCGATCTCGGTTCGAGACAAATATTTGTGCGCCCTACATAATATGATGTTATTACGTTTATTCTTATCCAGGATTTCTGTGAACGTGATTTATGTGTTATATTAAATTACGTCCTTGACCCGCTAATCTGTTTAGAGCTTCGTCGGTCGATGGTGACATGGCTAGGAGTTCGACTTGTGGTGATTAAAGGGTTCAAAAGCTTAGATGTAAGACTCCGACTTTCCAGGGCAAGCCTTGGCTGTGATATAATTACAGTCTGGTATGTTGCGCGTATGTCTAGGACGCGTGGTTCGAGCAGCACTATTTTAGAGCTAGAATTGATCGTTACTTTGTTTTGCTCTTACATAATTATTGGTACTTACTGTTAGTTTGGATATAAATGAATCATAATAGAGTCCTATAAAATATATTTTACTTCATACGTTCCTGCGCACAAGTTGTAAACTCATAGTATCTAGGTATACTTACCATAATCGCTGTCATAATTCAATAATTAGTTAATTTGCCTGGTTACTCCTGCAAGTTTAAAAAAATTCATGCAATCGTGTGTTAGTTGCTAGTTGCTGAATGACACGACGCCAACACACATTAAAACAAGATTAATTATTGCCTCATTAAGTGAAATTGTATTGACGTATTCGTACGTACGAAAGAGTTACCTCAAAGATCAAACAAAATTATTTACATAAATGCTTCTCTACAGTTGTTAAAACAGCTGTTACATTCATAGTGATGTAACATTCCTGGGAATCTCACACGTTTCTACTGAATTAGTGATATTCCCGGAATCTGATAACTCAAATCGAAACATTGACATCAAAATACCTAAAGTTAAAACGTTTGTATCTAACATTGATATGTCCAAACATACTTCCTATTATGTTACTCCTACGTACAGTTAATACTCATAACCAAATGCGGCAAAATTTATCAGCGTTGGTGAATTACCAGATTCCTAGTCCATATGCTGACAATATAGTCTAATAATCAATAAGGCAATAGCAAAGTGGTTCACGTGAGGTGACGCAGAGCAAACAATTTCATTACAGTTTAAATTGGTAGTTAATAAAAAAATAAGGTTTGCGCCTTGACGCTCGGGAGCAAGCATGACTCACGCGGTTCGTAGACGTTTTATTTTGTCTTGATTCTGTCTTGGTGTCGTGTTAGTCATATTCATCTCTGTACTGTTAATAATGCTGACAGCTAGTTTGATTAGCTTTCAAGTTTAATATACATATTATTTTCAAGTACCTGTCGCTCGCGAATAATGTCGATAGCTCTACCCGATTATACTTTTCTAGCATTGTGAATCGGGGTCGCTTATAATGACGACACACTCAAATTTAGTTGCGCTCGTTCCAACTAGCCTGTTTATTGTAAAACAACGAAAAATGCTGCACCTACGTCATAGGACATCCTTGACCTGTGCTATTGAACCGATCATTTACCCCGTCTAAATAATGTTCTTTGTGAGGAAAAACTAAAGGAAATCTAGTCTAAATATTTTAGTTTTGGAATTATAAACGATTTCTGTATAGCGAAAAAGTAACAAGAAAAGTTCGTGTATGGATAAATTTAATATATTTGAAAATACAGGTCATAGTGTTCGTGAAGTTTTCTCTATTTAAAACCTGTTTCCTGTCAAATAGTATGAATCAGCGGTACGGAGATTGCGCTGAAACCAGTTTCGAGTATAGATTTTAAACACGGGCCTCATTTGAGTTGAAACATACCGTTTGATGAATTTTGTATTAATAAATAGGTATATTTTATATTAGAAAATAGTTAACATTCTGGCTATGAAAGTCTTAAGAATGTCGAAAAGCCATATAAAATATTCTTATACATATTATTTCTTGAACTCGTAACGGAATATCATTTATACAGATATGTAAAATGTGCATGACACAACCAGGAAAAGTTAAGGTGCCGATCAAAAATATTATTGATAATATTTTCCTTGCGACATTATACTGGCATTCCGAGGCTTCTCTTCGTAACTTAAAAAGGTATATATAAGCCGGCGAAAGCTTCTTGCCCGTAGCGATATTCAAAGATCTATGAATGTAGTGACGTTTCCTACGTTGTTACCACTCCTCTGGGGCTTGTAGAGTAAACAATTAAAATAGCTCAGGTCGTGGTATAAAGGTAAACCAGCCAGAAACTGGCATCGAGGTTGACAGTCCAAGCCCCCCCCCCCCCCCCTCCCTTACCATGAACTCTTAAATTATTGTTGTATCGCTTCCACAACGTAGAGTTCACGGGAAGGGGGCAGGTGCGCATATCGATTGGGCATCATCTCTTGTATCAGCTCCTCCGCAAATAAATCTACGACATAAGGTTTATCGGCATAGGATCTAGCCTTATATTTTTGGAAATAAAATCCAGCCGATCTTAGTACCCACTCGGGAAAGAACAGTACCGTACGAGCCTCTTATTATTTTTCTTAACGTCAATATAATGCTTTGTTTCGCTGTCTCTAAACGCTCCAAATTATATCAAACTGCATTTACTACGATAAAGAGAAGGTCGTCTAAACGCCTTTATATTTCATTCATTCGGCTCTCGAAATACCAGGAATACAGTAAAACTGCGAATTACCCATGGCCGGTTTCAAATTAAACCATATATTATGAAATATACAATTTCTCGGGTTAACGGCTGACACCCGATATGTTGACCTTACCGCGCCATTCCCATAAATTCCGTTACATCTATATTACGTCATCAAGTTCAATTAGTTCCACAAATATTGGTTTATTGGTCCAGTTTATCAGAGATGTGGCTTGGTTTATATCTCTATAAACATATTATACAAATACGTTTACCTATATTAGTTTTACTTAGTAACGAAGCTCCGTCTGTACAGATAATTATTTCAAAAGCTCAGTAGACTTTTCAGACTAAGTAGGGATCTAAAAACAAATATTTTTCACGTACGTATTGTACTATTGAACAAATTAAATTATTCTGTCTCCAAACAAAACACGATCTAACTCGAAAGCTGAAAGTTATGTGGCAGTCTTCCGCAGTTAAACACATTATGAATTGGTTTTCCTAACATCTAATATTCTGTGTGTACATATGTATTTACGTTATCTTTCCTCAGATGTCCGGACGGTGTGCAACATTTTAAAGTGCTTCGGGACGCGTCCAGCAAATTCTTCTTGTGGGTGGTCAAGTTCAATTCTCTCAACGAGCTGGTCGACTACCATCGTACCGCGTCAGTGAGCCGCCTGCAAGACGTCAAGCTTAGAGATGTTGTGCCCGAAGAGGTAAGGCTGAATTAATTGTCTAATTGGGTGTTTGTGAAATGCACCCACGATATAAGATAAATAAAAAAAAAAAAAAAATCATCTGCGCGAAACATTTTTTTTGAGTTTTTTCTGGGAGTTAAACCCGTGTCCAAGCTGAAGGTCGATTCTAAATATTGGTAAAATAATTTTAAATCTATGTAGAAATCTACTAGTGTTTTCAGGATTGCCCCTACCTACAAACAATAAGACTAATCCACCCTCGTTTTTATGAGTTTGAATGAAATAATGAGACTTACAATCTAAAAAGGTCTATCTTTTGCCAAATCTGGGACAGATGGTATTACGTAGGCGCGTGGATATGACCGAGCCCCTATCTGTATTATCAAGCCCGTTTTCATCATACATTAGATCTGCGCTCATCCTCAGACCTATTGTCAAGTCAGCTAACCTGTATAAGTGTATAACTCGAAGTGTGACGATTTTTATGTAATCTGATGGCTCTTTAAGTTCATAGAAAAGTGGTGATTTACCGTTCATTATGTATTTATTTCCATTGATGTTACTTTGTGCTTTTAATACGTATGTCCAATTCCTCATAATCGTTAATCCTATTCTAATGTATCTTCTGGAGTAGTCATAGTTACGTCCGCTCGTCGTGGTTTTTCCTGTACTTGATTGTAGACGGAGTACATTGCTGCGTAACAAATAATCATGTAAATTAATAATAAAATCATAGGTACATTAAATGCACTTATTTAATTAATGAACGTAAATAACATTTCTAATCTATATTTTAAAATAAAATAGTGTAACAGCCGGTCCAATTTAGAATGGAGATATTATAGTGTACAAATAACGTATTAGAAATCATGTTTTAGTTCGTGGAAACAGCTTTCCAGATAGATTTCATCGACCTTATTTGTCATGTCGTCCAAAAAGGTCAGGTAATCGGAATAGATGCGTTTAAATTTGCAAGAGTGGAGAATGTAACATTTCTAGAACCCTTTACTCCTTTGGGGAACGGTAATGAGTGTACCGCTCTTTTTTAACAGTGAAATGGTTGCTTATTTGCGCGTAAAATGTTTTAACTCACCACAGTCCACCAACGTAACATGTATTTACGAGTGCGGTAAAAAGAGATTTTATGTGACCTAACACAGCTGGCGAATCTCGGCCGACTTGTATATTTTAGACTGGAATCTTGCCGTTCAATCCCTAGACTATTGCACAACACTAGTTACTTGTGTAATAGCTTGGGAAAAGATATTATCAGATATTAGAGCCCATTCTTTACTAGTTGCGGCAATAAGGCGACTATAACTGAACGACTTCATGCACTTTATTATATCACCAGTCCTGTGCTTGAATGACTAGACGGTCTAATATTTTATATATTTCGAAACAATACATACACGTGCGGCCTAATTATCGCCGCAAATAAGGCTACCGAGCTAAATTCTGATGACGAATTGAGGTAAAATGTATAAGGTTTATTACGAAATATTTAAGTACTAACACCCCCGGGTTGAAATTTTACCCGGTAAATGGCGTTAGTCCGGTCCCCTATTACAATGGGCTTATACGGTCATTGGCGAAATGTGGGTTGCGTATACCTTACCTATGCCGTTGGGAAATATGTGCGTAATATAAAAACACAGTTTTTAGACAAAAATGCGTGGATAACGGTTTATTATGTAAACAAAGTACGGTTTTAACTTTTCGTGAAGTGTGTATTGAAGAGTAACATTAGATACAGACATGCTATATCACGCTACGACCTTTGCAAGGAGGTAAATACAAAAGCGTTTGTGATCGCTTAATTATAGTGTAATCATGGCTAATCATGGCTCCCTCTGATTGTGTGTTAAGACAATGATAAGCTGGTTTCGCTTCTAGCCAGTGATATATTCAAGATTATGTATTTGTGATTTAAGAATATATTATAGACTCACCTTCATCCTTGATGGAATTATAACTATCTTTTGAATAATACTTATTTTAGTTAAATTATTTTAATGATATTTATAGAATATAGCTGCATTACCGCACTCTCTTCATAGGCGATAAACTCCAAGGGGTATGCTTGTAAAACGAAAACAATAACACCAGGAAAATTCCCCATCGTCATCCCGTTTCCATTAGCACAATTTTATACACGTTCAGCGTAGAAGCTATGTCTATGTAAATAATGCGGACGCCATGACCCTGATAAGCAACGAAAATAACCCGGTCACACCGTGTTCATATGATCTCGGCTACTAGTACTGCCTCCAATTGATAATAGTTTTATATGATTAGTCGACGCCGTGGTTTTTGTCCTTCAGACTGTCTAACAGGACCGCCCATGCGAGGGCCTTATTTAAATTTACTGTACGTTTTAAGGACCGGTATATAGAGCTCTCTTCATGCTCAATCGTGACCCAGATAAGATAAGGAGTAAGCTCGGGTAATATATTTGTATTATGCCGTTATCAAATATACGTAAGTCAATAATAAATGTCAAGAACACTTTCGTTTGGTACTTAAGCGATGTCACGCTACCTAAGTGTATCGACACCCGAGCCCAGAAATTCCGTTAATGGCTTTCTCATGCCACGAAAACAAAAGACCTTGAATCTATTGTTTATCATAACTTGTACACACTTCGCTATCCCTCTTTGTGAAATGGTCGTAGTATGTCTCTGTATTGTGTTTGGTTCTCAATATGTATTTAGCCTGCAAGATAATTAATTCGGCATATGGCTATTACGGGTGAAACAAACAAGATTGTATATGATTAATGCGGTTTTGAGGTAGTAATATTGACTTTTAGGTAAATGTAAGTGAAATATTTTTTTAAATTTCTCTTCTGGCGATTTCTATTTTGTCTGCAAATTGCTTCAAAGAAAATATTTTTCAGACTGAGATTTTAGTAAGCACTTTAAATAATGATTTGCTTTTAGACGAACTAATGTTTAGATACGTCACGGGGCTTTCAGTCCGCGAGGTTAATAGGATACGCCCATCATGCGGCATGTTAATTATATTTGATATCATAATTAAGTAATTGTTAAAAGACTCTTGCAATCTAAATTAAAACCACTTTTTGACATCCGATTGAAATGATATTTTGCATACTTGAATAAATTTGGCGACAATACAATATGGTATTTAAGATTTAAAAGCTTGTGTTAAAAATATATTTTAAATATTTACTTATGTAATTATATGGTTAAAATGAAACAAACTTATTCCGCCAAAACTATAATTTATTCAAATATGATTAAAATGGCCGAAGATTAGACTAACATGCATACATAAACGACTACAGCGTACGTCAGAATTGTGTCCTGAAGTTTTCCCACGATGTGTTAACGGGCCATTGCATTTCATTGGATGATTACTAAATACGTTATTATAGTGACTCACTATAGAGGTAATTTGTATATGGATGCGCGTCTTGTCGTACCCATACTATAAAAGGAAAGTGAAAAATTTGCTGCAAATATCGCACGTATTTTTCGTACCTCGCGTCGTTTCCTGTAATAAATCATAGTTGTATGAGCATAAAATACTTATTCGCATCATTTGACTTTATAGCTGTTTTTTGTTACCGTTTAACGTGTTATTGTTTGTAACCATGTAGGTAGATAGATTTCTCTTTTATAGTTCACCTGATAAGCTTTACTATAATCTAGGTACATCATCATCATGTATTGAGACGATATGTTATTATATTAATGGTTGCTATTTATTCGTTTACAAAAAAACTATTATTATATTGCAACTTGTGGTCGATATCGTCCCCAGTCAGGTCAGGACTTATATACCTTGTCGTTTAAACTCTGCCTACCACAAAGGGGAAAAAATTTGCACATTATATGACCATTGTTAAACAGGTACCTAAATAGTATTTTTAGTACCATCTAGCTATTTCGAATTAATGTATACATTTGTAATAGCATTGTAACTTTGTGGGGAGAAATAAATATTTATTATTAAAAATAATTAGCTATAAAGACGCTATTGCCAGACACCAAAAAGTATATTTTTAGGTCTGAGTAAACTAAAAACTGTAGGTACTCCCAATGTTCCCAAATATTTACCATATATAAATCCATAGATACTAAACTCTTATAAATCATAACTATAGCAACTTGTACGTGGCTGTTAACACCAAGGGCTAATTGACAGCATCACTTAGTTAATTGGATCAAGTCAATTAATTTTCGTAATTGGCGCCTACCAATATATGCTCACATCGTTTAGCTAATGGCTTATTTTGGGTTCGCACTATTGAACAAACATCATTTAGTTATGTTCGTACGATTTGCTTAATTGCCAATTCAATTTAAAATATTTTGTCAATCTGATTATAAATGCCTCGTTGGTCTAGTGGATGCTAAACGCGACTGCTGAACATGAGGTCCTGGGTTCGAATCTCGGGTCGGGCAAAGTCTTACTGGGTTTTTCCATTATGTACTTCTCAGTAGCAGCACGGAGTCTGATTTTGTGCCCGATTGATGGCAATAGGCTAGCCCCCTATTACATTGGGACCTAAAACAACTGGCAAAATGTGGGTGTACTATATGTGCACCTCTGCCTACCCCTTCGGGAAATACAGGCGTGATGTTATTATGATTTTAAATCGTAGTGTACTAAATTAAATAATATGCTACATGAGTTAAAGATCGAATATCTTTAGGTACCTAGTGAAAATCAAATTCAATGCTTTCTATCAAAGATTCACCATGTGCCACTATATGACGGAACCGCTATCTCAGAAAACCAGAGCTTTACATTTGATAAAGAAACATTTATTTCAATAGAAAACCAACAACTAGGTACAATAATGGGATAGGTGTTTACAATATGCATCGTAAAGCCAACAGGTTCTCACGAGTAGCAATACTTAAGATTACAAACAAACACTTTCTAGCACTACAGTGACTTACGAACTTAAAATAGATTCTAAATATTATTATTTAAAAAACATACGGTAGATACGTCCTTATCGTATCACTTTTAGTATTAAATGGGTTAAAAAGTCCAAGCACTCTCTAACAATATTATAATAATATAAATTCCGTCGGTAATTTGTGGATACCTTAATTATATTATCTACCAGCTGCGCCCCGTGGTGTCGCGCGCTACATTTTTTCGGGATAAAAAGAAGCCTATGTGTTGATCCAGGGTGTCAGCTACCTCCATATGAAATTTAATTAAAATCTATTCAGTATTTTTTACGCGAAAGAGCAACAAACATCCATCTATACTTACAAAATTTCGCGTTTATAATATTAGTAGTTAGTACAGATTATTATGTCTCCTTACTTCACAGATAAATTACAGATTTATTCATAGAAATTATGTACAATTTGTACAAGAACCACCCTTCTCCATTGGTTTATCTATGAATGTACTCAATACATTATACCTACGTATATGTACTTATATTCTATGACCAATTACATTTAATAGCACCATACTGAGATAATCCGCCTTCCCGCAGACGGTATTGATTGCCATAACATCCCATTACTAACGCTGGTTATTTGCACGTTCTGTTTCTCGAAACTGTATCTAGTTATTTACCTTATCCGTGTAATCTGATTAAAATAGCCTGAGCTGTTGGTAGAGGTAGTCTGTCGTCATTTGCTATTCGTTATATTTTGCTATGACGAAGAGAACAATGCTCAATGCTGATGCTTCCCCAAACAGTTTCCTTTACCCTGCATTTGCATTTTAATGCGGTAGGTACGTATATGTTGCTATCTGTTCTGATACTTAAACTTATTTTATTTGTCGTGTCGTTTGCGATTTTATTTCTGGCCATCGAGACGTTATGCCTAACTCATTTGACTGATTTGAAACCTAAAATCATGATCAAATAACTTATACTGCGTTTCAAGTAAATTAACGGTGTGGTTTTGTAATATAAGATGTTTACTTATCATCAGCCGGGAGACGTCCACTGTTGAACAAAGGCGACAATTTACGAAAACCATATGCATCCACCGGTTCCAACCCTGACGATATCGTCGGTCCACCTGGCGGGAGGCCTGCCAACGCTGCATCTTCCGGTTCGTGGCCGCCACTCGAGAACCTATCTTCCCCAATGGTTATCGGTTAGAGTATTCATCATCATCAGCCGGAAGATGTCCACTGTTGAACAAAGGCCTCCCCCGTAGAACGCCACAATGAACGACAGCTTGGCAATTGCATCCATCGGTTAGGGTATTATTAAGCTGAAATTATATTTATTAATCGTGGTATGGTTGACGTTCCAGATGCTGGTGCAGGCGTTGTACGACTTCACGCCACAGGAGGCCGGCGAGCTGGAGTTCAGACGCGGTGACGTCATAACTGTCACCGACCGCTCCGATCAACATTGGTGGCAGGTATGTGTTAAATGATTAAAAAATAAATATGGAAGATATATTTAGATATAAGATAATAGAAGAGAATATAGTATATATATAGTAGATAATAATAGAAGAGAATTTATTTGGAATTGATTTTATAATGGGAAGAGGTAGATAATATAGATCGATATTATTAATACCCTATACTTTTAATTGTATCTTAGACAACCATCTGGGGTCAGTTTTGACTACTAGTTGTAACAATTTAATGTTAAACTCAGTTCCAAAATCTTGTTTCTATTCACCCCATTTTTATGTTATATAGAGTTCATTTGTCTAAATGTGAAAGTACTGTTTATGTTAAGGCGTTTAACGCACACCTAGTACTAAATACAAGTAGTCCATTCATAAGATTTCAGCTTTGATATCTTACCTAAAGGTAGGGCTTCTGGAAATTATTTTTTATTGCGACGACTTGATAGTTTATTGTACATACACAATACACATATCGGTTTTTGTCGGTTGGCGTACCAAGAAAATACCTACGAGGAAAACATTCCAAAGTGTCAATAAAGACAAAAGACCGTCAACGACGATACCCGAAATATCATCCACATACTATCCTTCTAACCTTATAAATATTTTTATTTCCTAAGTTTAGGAGATTCAAAACGGTATAAAGTCTGCAATTTTGCCTTCTTCCCCCCTTCTTACTTTATTTATATACTTGATGTAACAGTCGCTTGTTGTTGTTCCAGGGCGAGATAGCGCACCGGCGCGGGCTGTTCCCGGCGTCGTACGTGACGTCGTACCACTCGTCATAGTGGCCGCGCGACGCTCGCCCTTGCCTCTCTACGTCGCACGCGCGACAGCCTGACAATGATCACACTAGCCTAGCTACTATCATATCAATAACTCGCGGTAACATTACATCGAACATTCAACTTACTTAGTAAAGCTAACACATGAAAACGTTATAGTTTTCTCAGTTTTACTAGCCATTTCGTATTGTGGTATTTTATGCGGTTTTAAATTGATCACACTAGGAGTTATTGACGAAAGGCACCAAGTGTCATCAATGTCGCGCTCGGATGAAGTTTGATTTTTGTAAAATGTTTTGACGAGTATAATATGGTGCTTCGTGTTCACAGCTGATTACGATGGTTTTAATGTAATAATTTATAACAATAATATCGACGGTCGTAATCGTTAATGTCTGTCCATTTTACTCGCGAGTTGAAACTGCCTTAATTTTGCAATACTGTGAGAGATGTAATTCGGTAGTACAAAAGATTTTGTGTCGTGTTTCATTGTATTCATTGTTCTGTGACGAATTTATTGTTCTCTCATTTTATATTGTGACGAACGCTGGATGAGAGTGAATATTTTATCCTCGAAAACGTGCCAGAATGTTATTTGTAGTTTTTTGAATTATACGTTTAGAAATAAAAGGTGAAAGGGATCAAATCAGTGCATACTGACCACTCCCCGCAAGTATATAGATTTTCTTATTTGATGTGATTTTTATGACCATTATTTATCCCTGTATTAGTCTTTAATGCTCATTATTAAAATATTTACCATTTATACGTTAGTTAAGTGATAATTTTAAGTTCGGTTTACATGTATTTCGATCTTATTTTTTTATAGTATACATCAGTGTATAATCCGGTACAGTAATCACCTAGGATATAACTCTGTAGCGTCCTCAAAAAGCTTAGCTCTCGTTAGTGTTAGAGTCAGATCGACAACGGTTTGTGTTACGCACAATTTACAATGCCACGAACGTATAATATTCTCGGGAATTATTTTATATAACGACGATGTTTTTGTACGAACGGATATATATTAAGCGAAGTATTTTATATAACGATATATGTATGTTGTAACACCACGCTTTTTTGATAGCTTTTGACGTGTTAGTTTGACGCTGATTGGTTACCTGTACGTATTTTTACCATTTACCAATCGTAATGAAGAAAAATGTCTAAAATGTTTAACGTAACGTTTAAAGTAATTCAATTGTATAGTAAGGCGGCGACGTAGTGTTAGTGGCTACTACACCGATCAGGAGTGACGTAACATCGTGGCACGCGCAGTGTCATTGTACTTAGTTAGCGTTTAACATTTAGTCAAGACTTGAAATTAATAAAAACTTCGAGTGATCGTTGATCCAATGTAGATATTTATTTTTGTTATTGTATTGTACCCAAAATTACTATATTTATGGAAACATAATAGACCTATAATTGTAACTGACGAACTCATGTGTCCCTAGGCCGGTCAGATCATTAGACGTAAGCGAACATCTATTGTAAGGAGTTTTGTTTCACCGTGCATGTTTTACTATATCGTTTAAACAATTTCCCTTTCATCGAAGCATTTAAACTGTGTGTAATTATAGTATAAGTGTGGTACAGCTCCGTATGTGACGTGCTCGTTGTGACTCAACTGTTGAAGTTTGACGTCCATGTCCCTATATTGTGCTTATAGCTATAGTGACAACCAAGTGCATAAAGGCAAGTTTCAATAAATCGGAAGTGCTATAATCTATAATAATCAAATATTTAAATAATTTAAGTTATGATTCTCCAATATTGTGGAAGATGTATAATATTTTTTACTAATAAATTTAATATTATATACGGAGGTTTTATTTGTGTAGTAATGAAACGTAGTGGCAACAGTTATAATAATTTATTACATAATAACATCACAATTTGTAACAATTACTTTAAAGCTACGCCTACACACTCAACCTGTGGTGTTGATGTAACATGACTATGCATCAAATCACAGTATTTGTTTATTGCTTTGTTTGAGAGGCACCTTGTGGACACGCAATGGATGAACATTATGAATATTACACTTAAAGCCTCTACAAAGAAATTCACGTCACGTAAAAAGGCATGTTTTTTTCTGCTACATACAATTCAAGTAAATATCCTCCTTGTTCAGGATAAATATTTACTACAACACATCTAAATACTACTGTTGATAATTTTTGAAGCAATTCTTAATTAAATTTAAGATTTTAAAACCATTATTCACATGTTTCTGTAAGTACCTACTATTGATGATGTTGTAGCAGTTTATATTATTACGAGTCTTAGTTTTTAAAACCATTAATACTTCCAATTTAATTGGTGCGATTTTAAGTTATCTAAAAAGTAGTCAGAAGAAGAAAACTATAATTTAGTTCCAATATTTCGTTTTGAGTTAGTATTGAGATGGTCGATAATACAAGGACACTAGTATGCAGCAGAAAAAAACACCAAAGAAATCCACGATCTACCCTACTCAATCAACTCAAAGTTGGTTTAACCCACGATTAATCACATCATACATAAGTACAACGATAGTCGCCTCTAATCGACATAAAGCTTATTCTAAAAGCATTTACACTTATATGATTATAATAGCACCTTTGGCAATAATTAATATACATATATATGGTGAAAATGACGAGACATTGCGCATTATTACTGTGCAAACATCCTACATTGACTCAATATTTATTTAATGTAATGATTAAAAACCGATACTTCATAAAATAGGTAAGCAACTCCTATAATAGTGTTTTGTTTTTTTGAGAGCGGATTTTTCAATAGTCAGTTATATAATTATATTCCAATTTATTGTACTGTTAAAAGTAACTGGCGATTGAAAAGTCTGCCCTGATTCCATTTTAGAACGTAGTGAGTTTAAATGAACAAAACAGTATCTAAGCTGGGCATTGCTTAACATATTTTATAACGACTTCAACTAATAAACGCATCACTATACTATTATCGTTGTGCAGTAATGTCTTAAGTACTAAACATAAATAAATTCGAAACAAAAATAAAATCTTGGAACTCTATTTTTCATCTATACTTATAACTAGATCTACTTACAACAAACTCGTTAAATTATTCTAATAACCAACTTTAACATGAGATAATCTTTGATTTGTCAATACTTGAATAATAAAAATAATTGTTTTATGTATGGTGGCGAAAACAATAGTATATCATCTGCCATCACATCTCAGACATGAAACTTATTGTTTTGTTAGCTTATATTACCAATATAAGTCTATAAACTGTAAGTTAACAAAATGATTTCGGTATCATTCAATTTAAGCTATTATTTGGTAGAATTGCATTATTTGCAGTGGTTCCAATGTTGCTAGCTAACTTCTAGCACCACGACCATATTGTACATGTCCTAATTAATTAATAAAGCACACAGCAAGATTTGACCTAGGTTAAAAAATATAAGCAGTATTTTTTTTTGTGTGATTCACTGACTACTTTGCTACATAACTAATAGACTAATTATACCGAATGAGTATGTATTTTAATGAGATAAAATATGTTTTATTATGTGATCGCATCGCTACTAAATGAACTTATAAACACGAAGGTACTTTTAACATGTAACATTACGCCTGTGTACGGAGATCTTAATCAATGTTTAATCCTATAGTACACAAACCTGTCGCCGTTGTGAGACTTAGGTGATAAAGCTTTCTTATACAGGCACTATCCCCAACAAAGCGCTACTGGGAATTTCCCAACCGAAAACTAATACCGTTATCCTGGGAATTGCAACAACTATTGCGTAACTTCTATAACAATAGAACTAAAACGTTTGCCCTCCGATAGCCAGCATTATGTTCTCAAAGGCGATCCAGTTGATGAGCGCCCACGGGCCTAGTCGCATCCACAATGGTAGGAAACCTTTGTACAAAGATAACACGCCTTCATTCTTCACTGATTGCTGTAGACAATCGATCATGCCTCGATACGACAAGCCCCTGGAAAGAAAAAAGTAAGTGTAGTGTGCAGACAAGTTGAAGTTGCTCGAGTAATTCAAAGGGGAGTAGTTATTATGGATACCCATAGTCTATGGGTATCCATAATAATGACGTATGTAGACCTACGCAATATCTATGGGCCATAGATATTGCGTAGGTCTACATACATTGCATAGTGCCAATATTTAGGTAATCGATAACATCATCATAATAATTATATTTGGCAACAACAATTTGTAGGCAAATTATGTAACAAAACGTATCTATGCATCTCCTCATTCCGTAGGGTTTTAAACTGCGTATTAGATTCCACTGTATAAGATTTAACAGTAAATTAAGCAGACAAATATTAATGGTTTCTGATGGAATAATTACTTGCAAATTATATTAACATAATAATGTTAATAAAATATACAACAATGTGGGTAATCAAACAACAATTTTAAATTACAAATCTTGCTACAAAAATAAAACGCTGTGATGAAAACGAATCGCAAAACGCGTCGGGCGTCTGTATTCGTTTAAAAATAGAATACTATAATTCCATTCATAGTGCATTTCGATTGCTTCGCCGTAAGCATTCGAGCGTGCACCGCGTCCTGTCGCGGCTGCGACTTTGACCCCGTTCCTGTGACCTCGACCGCACACCTACGCTTACAACGAATCTATTCACATGCTATAAATACGGCACCAAAACAACGCTTTCAGTCACTACTCACATAGTAACATCGATTATTGTGTACTCGATAAACTGGTATATTAGATGATAATGTCAGCTAGTTACGTCGTGACGTCGTGTAGGTAAATACTGTCTTTGTGTAAGTAAATTGAATAGGTGGGTATTGTGGGTAAATATGGAAGCAATTCTGTAGAATGATGATGGCTGACGACAATAAACTAATGACTGATACTTATCTACTTCTGGTAGCAACAATAACTTTTTCAAACCAGCTAGGTAGGCAATAATTAACATTAACATAAGAACCTGACTTGTATAAAGCGGTCATAACAGTTCGTCATAAAATTTAGCAGATAAAATTAACATACCAATTACCTACATAATAATTAATTATAGGTACATAGGTTTTAACATAAAAACAACTCTAACACAAACCATATTCATTTACATCGCAATCATCGATTTATCGTTGCTACAAATAAGGGTCTTCTATGATTAAACCATGAACACTGATCAAATAAGATCGCGCCCGGAGGTTAGCGGAGTATTGATTGGTTCCACAAGGCTCGCCGCCTTCCCCCTTGGCGAGATGCCGGGGGAAAATCCTTCTAACTGCTAGTGAAATTGATTCTAATGAAACCTAACGACTGTCTAGTCAGATACAGTGTAATCATTGTTTCAGAGTAAGCAAGTACTTATCTCAATACGAGGGACAAATTGTATCCTCTGGTTCTATACAGTAGCTTTGTTTTAATTTAAAATTAGAAGACGCCATGTCTGTTTCAAAATTTTATTTTACATAAGTACCTAATATATAATAATTATTATGATACTAACTTTATTTTAATATGAAGATGAAGAGAGGGCGGGAATTAAAATATAGTTAAGTACCTATCGGAATTACTGGGATTGATTGTACTTTATCAACTATCGAATCTATACTTTACTTCGTAACAATTCAGTTATTGAATTGATTAACACATTAGTGAATTGAAATTAATTTGTCATATAACCAAGATAGCTCTAATAATAAAATACTACCTTAAAAGTAATCCAGAATACTGTCATCTTATGTCGTGATTCTCTTTCTTTTAAGTGAATCGGTAAGCTCGCCTTAGGCGCCCTCAATCTAACTTGATAATTATTCAATTGATTAATCCGATTATAACAGTATGTGGAAGCCGTATGTATGGCAGCCGTTTATACACGGTACAACTGTACTCAATAGCGGCTGACATTAAGATATAGGGAATGTGGTGCTATGCAGTTCAATTATAGGGTATCTTTTCATGTAGGTAAGCACTACGTACCACCATATCACACTACACCAGGCATTTAAAGAGTTCTTACGAGTTGACGTATAATCAAGAAAGGCGGGAGCTACTCGGTTTCCCACTTTTTTTTGCAAAAACAACTGGGCCCCGTTTTATTGTTAACAAACATGCAATTTCCAATATCAAATAGCGTGCCACAGGAAAATAGGTCTTGTAGTTGATACTGATACCATCATTTAGTTAAATTGGAAAGGCAATAGTTCACCAACAAACATATTCATAGACCGCGTGCTAAACATGGGAAATCGAATAATGTACCCATCAAAACTTGTAGATAGACACTCGAAAATCGCTTCCAAAACGGAACTTTCTAACTAGAAGTTGACACCACGCTATAAAAGCCTGCTATCTGGACCAACTGGCTCGTTCAAAAATTGTTTAACGTGAAGTTGACATCAAAATATTAAATGTACCTATATCATCGATTTCGATCCGTCGACTAAATCAAATAAACACCACAATAATAAACTCTACGTGTGTTGAGTGGTCGGTGGGACTGCCCAATGCTTGGTCGGTGAGACTACATTCACATGCCGGCAATAAATAAATAGACCTACCGGCTTTATTTTAGTATTGTTATAGTATAATTATGTCATTGTTATTGTATATGTATTTGTGTTACTAACAATAGTTAATAAGTATATTAATGTAAATACTAACACTTTGGACTTTAAGGTCTGCAAAATAAATATATTATTATTTACCTTCCATCTGGTCCCACCGGCTGGTTCATAAGCCTGGTCTTCAGCACGTCAGCGGGCGTCCCTAACACGGCAGCCACAAAGCCGGCGGTGAAGGCAGCCGCGGAGTGCACAGCCGCTGTGTCCGCCATGCCGAACTCTCTCATCAGGAACTGTTTGGTATAGTCGTACGCGGCCAGGTCCCCCATGTTCACGAGAGCAGCGCGCTGCACGTTGGGGATGGCACCTATAAATATATATAGGTGAATAAGTTAAGCTAGCAAAATACATGGGACTCTATAGTCGGGATAAAGACACTGCTTCAAGGGATTACGATTTGTATGAATGTAAGCGTCAAATAAACGTATAATAAGCTACTTTACTTCGTTTAGTTATCTTTCAAAAAACCCTTGATTAATTTAATTCCTTCCAATATTTATCCTGTTGTGAGAAAAAAAGCGATAACTTTTTTAGGTAACCATGAGCTACCACGAGGTAAAATGACTTTCAGTATACAATGCAGTCCAGTTTTTTTTTTTCATCGCGTGTATATATTTAAGAGGAAATATCTATAGGCAATAAATACGTTTTCCTTCTAGATTAAGGACTAAAGAACTCACCTCTCCAAAATCCTTTGATTCCTGTTTCAGCATACAGCATCTTGTAGCAATCCCTGCAGTTGGAGAACCGCGCAGGATGGCCCTGGAGCACCCTGCGACCCTCCGCCTGCATCTGGACCTTCACCAGGTCCGTGGGGGAGGCGATCAGCTGCGCCAGCGAGCCCGCCGCCAGCCCGCCTGCCGGACTTCGTGATAATTATGTTACGTTGTTGCCACCGTCTGCTTGTTTTGGCAATTACTTTATATTTGGCCTTTAACCCTGCCACGTTAGTTACTAAATAGTAACAAGTAATAGTATAGGAGTAAATCCATACTGTAAATGTCAATGTAACTCTTAAAATATGGCATTTAGAAATATTTAGCCCCGAGAATGGACATAGGCTTTTATTTCAGGCAATAATTAAACCCACAAACATAAGCATCATTGTATAATACAAACAGAATTCAAGCAGCACTATACTGTAAAGTTTGGAAGTTACTAAAGTGGCTTTAGTATTAGGCTACTGCGCAAAACAGATTTATTTAAGGTTTGATAATATGTGCTCCTGTAGATTTGTCTTTATATTAATACTTCAACTAGTAACACAAGCACACGTAATAAACTTACTAACTTTTTTCTTAATAACACCAAATCGATTTGAAGTAGTTAAATATCGGGCAAGACTTATAATTTCGTAAGCTAAACAAAGGTAGAGCGTGCCATCTACATAGTCAATAATCGCCTTTGTAAGCTGCCTAGTTATTAAGTAGAAGTACCAACTACTGTGGCCCCTTTATGTCGATAGAAGATCGTTGTGCAAAGCCTCACGGACGGGAACGATAATGAAAGCGGATCGGCTTAGTTCAACGCAATGCGGTTTATAATACGATGAATATTAAGGCCGCCTAATGAATATTTTACCCTCGTATAAAAAGATTAAAAATGAATATTCTTTAGTAAGTCTTTTATTATAAATTGTGGAAGAAGGGTTAGCAATTTGCCCTAATCATGTTCAGATAATGCGCTAACTTTGTGCTTAAACTTTAGCATTTGAATAAATGTTTCATGTGCTAACTTGTATTTAGTATATTACATTTACGTTAAAAATGTGTCAACGCCAAAGATTTTTTATAAAACTTCGCCACACACTAGGAATATCTCCTGTATCATGGGTGCGTTTTACAAAAATGGAATATCACATACACAAACAGATTCGAAACAAACATATGCAAAGCACACAAAATATTGTCCCGTGCGGGAATCGAAACCGCAACCCCTTGTGCAGCATAAATTGCTTTGTCACTGCGCCAATCAGGTCATCAAAAGGTCATAAAAATTTGGATCAAGTTCCTCACCCAATGACGCGATTCCCAGAGACACCTTTCCGTTCTCATCCTTGAAGGCGTTTCGGAAGTGCTCGTAGATGATGATCCGGCAGCCGGAGTAGATGGCATGGCGCTGGAACATGGGCATCAGGCCACTCCATAGTTTCGCCACTCCCTCCTGCTTCGCGATACCCACTGCTGTTTTTATCATGCCATGGTTTTCCAACTGGGAATTGATTTATTGTGGTAAGTAACTGAAGTCAATAAAAGCAATATTCTATAGGTACAGTGTGAACTAAATAGGGTGAAACTTTCTTGCTCAGAATGCAAATGCTCAAAATGCAAAATGAAATACTTTTACATGAGTAGAGAGAGTGATCGTTTTACGAGCATGGCAATGCTATCTGGGTGATGATATATGCTCTTCCCATATTCATTTTAATGTCGTACGAGCATAAAGTAAGCATATTTTTTATATGCCATTGTTGATTGTAGCCTATTCATAGAACTAAAATAATAACAGACCGAATATAATGATAACAAGACGGCTACAGTACTGTTAATGTAACATAAGCCGTGCAATTAATTCTCTTTCACATAAGCTCTCTGCAGTGAAACTCGGGAGTTCGGTTTCCAGATACTATTACAGATTAATGAGAGCCTCATATTCCAGTATTCGTTATCGCTTCGATCAGTTTAGTTGCCAAGGGGACTACTAGAAAGCCAGCCAGATTATGCGTTACCACAAAAGTTTACTCCGAATTCGTATCATTAAAAACAAAAGGCCGATCTTACCCCCCCATAGACAAGTGGCAAAACTCTTGTCGAATAGAATGACCAATGTATAGGGATGACATAATATTTCGACTACATCGATGACATATTCATGTTAAACCTATATATTTTCCACTCTATTGGATTTCTATTCGTCAAGCATACAATTGTTTTAGTCTCTCCGATAAATTTACAAAAAAGACAGTTATTTGTATGAAATTGATGTCAAATATGACTTTTAGGAGACTGAAATGAAACTGTAGTTCAGAAATAACGTTTTGATTTAGTGAAAGATTAGTTAGGTCGCGATAGATAAGCTGCAAAAAACTTGAGTGGATTTAAAAGTTTGGTCGTGGGTACTAAGCTAATAGGGGTGGACTTTCTCACGACACGCTTCGTCCATTTATGGCTTAATCTACTCCGCAGCTGGAATATGACGTCATTTTATTATATTGCTGGCATTCGACAGGAATTTTCAGTGATTAGGTCCTATATAATATATTAGGCACAACTCCTAGACTACTTTACACTTTGTGGAGGACTTTTGATGATACAGCGACAAGGTTTTCGAACCACTTAATCACTCTACTTGTATATTTACAGAATACCTTATTAAAGGACACTGTTTGGTCTAGGTACTAAGTATAGGTAGATAAGGTAGGTATACCATCTATTTTTATTGCCATACATTTACTAACTAGAGAAGTATTTAAATTCAAAATGTTTTTATTTCATAAAAACCTATTACAGGTGCTTATGAAACGATATGATGCTAGTTGCACGGTTCCAAAATGTCATTCCAATGGAGAAGAAGCAAGAGACTCCAGAGGTTCCTCATTTAAAAAAATATGGTACAAATTGGTAAATTTACAAAGTTTCATTATTCTACAACAAAGTAAACTAATGTCCAAAGAAATTGGGCCAGAAACCCACGATGCAATTAATACTATTATCAACAACTTTGAGTTAGAACAAATAGGTACGCTATCCTTAGTCATAGCTCGGTAATGCGGGTATCTAAAAGCATTGCACTAAAACGACCACCCGTATGATGAAGCGCCCGATAAAGATAAAGTTGTTTACTACTTGGACCTGACTGTAGAAGTGTAGAACCGCCATCACATTTCAACTAGCGATTGTTTTTCAATACAATTCAGTTTAAGCTTCTATAATGGATGGTAAATGACTGCCTCGTTGGTCTAGTGTTTGCTAAGGGTGACTGCTGAGCACGAGATCCTGCGTTCGAATCCCGGGTCGGGCAAAGTGATAAATGGTTTTTCCATTAGGTAATTTTCAGTAGCAGCACGGAGTCTGGATTTATGCCCGGTTGATGGCAATAGGCTCGCCCCCTATTACATTGGGTCCTAAAAATCATAACTGGCGAAACGAGAGTGTATTATAATATATGTGCACCTCTGCCTACCCCTTCGGGGAATACAGGCGTAATGTTATTATTACTTATGGATGGCTAAACAGCAATTGCCCCAACCAAATTGTCTTGGTTTTATGATGTCAAGGTACAAGATAGGCGAGTTCGTTTTGGATCATATAATAGAATAGCATTTTTGTCTTCTAAGAATGGATCCTTTTTTTAGTCATGGCAATTATCGTGCTATTATTTTAAACACCTACAGCAATACTGTATGGATTATAAAATAACGGCGATCATTGTTTGATAATTTGTTCTATTGAATATTTACCTTGTACCCATGTTTGGCGCCAGCGACTTCCGATTGAATTTGTAGCCTTGTCTTTGTTAAGTCGAATGGGTAGGTTGCTGTGAAAAAAAGAATGTCTCGTTTAAAAATAAATTTCTTTTAAAAATAAAAATATCTATAAATAAAGACTTTTACGATAAATCAAACTATCACACTAATATTATAAAGGCGAGTTTGTGAGTGTGTTTGTATGTTTGTTACCTCTTCACGCTAAAACGACTTTACCGATTTTGATGAAATTTCATATGGAGGTAGCTGACACCCTGGATTAACACATAGCACATATCACGAAAAAATGTAGCGGGTAACACCACGGGGCGCAGCTAGTGTATAAATAATTCACACATACTAAAATAATCAACTATTTGAATTGTTTTCCTTGCCAGCATAGATGTAAAATACATGATGTTAAGAAAGACTTTTAAAACCCTTATTGTTTTGTGGAGCATTCCGATTATTCTAGAATTAAACTCAACCCCATGGATACGAGTACAACAAAATAAACTTTTACGTGGCAGAAATTCAAATATAAGTATTGAACATCCAAATTAATATTCTTAGAACAAACTACTGCTCATTCAAAACATTTCAATTAATTGTTTCTAAACACTGACAAGCCGCTTATTACGCAATATAATATTATATTGTATTAATCAATTGCTGTCAATTACGCTCTAAATACGCTCGAGTAGAATTGATAATGAGGTTCCAGTAATATTCAATGAAGCATAATATTCGATGTTCGATTTTTCTGCAAAGTCAACTGTCATTATATAGGTTCAGAATAAATGCATTTGAATAAATTATATGTTCTTAGAATAAATAAAATATGACATATTTAATTGTAGACTGCTGCCTCGTTGGTCTAGTGGTTGCTAAGCGCGACTGCTGAGCACGAGGTAATGGGTTCGAATCCCAGGTCGGTCCCTGTTACATTGGGACCTATAAACATAACTGGCGAAATGTGGGTGTACTATATGTGCACCTCTGCTTACCCCTTCGGGGAATACAGGCGTGATGTTGTGTTATGTTATATTTAATTGTAAATTAGCCATAAGGTAATAAAATATAAAATTTTATATCACTCAAATGATTCATATGATATTTACCTGCTTGAATGATACATTTGAGTGGTGCTTCCTACTAAAAATAATGTTCAGAGCATTAACACCACTTGAAGTCACTTAGAACTGATTGTTGATATCTCCTACATACTTCATTGGAAAAGCTTTTGAGTTGTAATTACCAACAAATAACTATGTAAGTAGATACATGAAACACGATTAGAACGGTGTGGGCTCTGCTAAGTATCGATTGAATCAACTTATTATCTCAATTAGGTTTAACAGGTGCCTATAATTAATAAGTAGCAAATGGAAATCCGTGGTCTCTGCCTACCCCTCAGGTAAAACAGGCGTGACTTTATGTATATATAATTAAGAAAAAAATTGGTCGGTAATAGAATCCCACTAAAATAACAGTATATTAATTCATCGATACACGGCAATTTTTTAATTAGTACAATAAAAGAAATGGGGCTCTCAGTATCCGTTACTGATCACCGGTCCTAAATAATAAAATAATAGGGCGCATACATCCATGAACCCCTATATCGAAAACTAAAGCAAACTGCCCCCTCACCATGATCACTTAAAGTAGGACATTGTCCGATGTGCAAGCGAGACGCCGCATTAAACTTCATATAGAGGCGTCTCGCTTCCACATCGGAAAATGTCTTGCTTTATAAGAGTTTATGGTAAGCGGGCTGTACAAAATAAAACGATATACAACCTCCTTCAGCGGCCCAGGCGCCGAGCACAGCGACGACATACCGCGTGGCGATGGAATCGGTCACCGTGGAGGCGGGGTGGTCGGCGTTGCGTAGTACCGGCATGGTGCTCACCGATTCACGTCAGCTGCTCTTCCCATAATACCTGCACGATACAAGTACATTGTCACTTAGCTATCGTATTCAGTCGCTGGGTCAAAAGTCCTACGTTATTAAAGCTTAATGGCCTGCGCAGTCGCGCCCGCTGGAAAGTTGAAAACTGCGCTACGATGCTCCGAGCTGGATCACCAAATATATATACCTTATTTCGATGAAATAAGTATTAAATTCAATTGAGAAATTTATCATCTGTTGTCCCATCCGCCGGTCTATGCAGGCCCTCCTTAGTAAACTACAGCTTGTATAGTTCTGTTGCAATGGTATGAAAGCCAGATAAGAACACGTTTTCATAGAATACAACCGCAATTATATTACCTACGTGATTGAGCATCTTTCGATGAATAGTCAGGAGTTGAAGTCTTATTCAACCCTTAAATGGCAGCGTGTCATGCTGTCATATATTGAAGATGAAGAGGGCACAATAGGGTACAGATTATCTTCACTATAGAACCACGTGAATGACATCGAATCGATTGACCCTTATATTCACTTGCCTGTTGAATTCTCAATTTACATAATCAAAGAGACCGAAATTAGACTCAAATTAAGAGTCCTCTTACGGGCCGTTTTAAGCTGAACCAGTTAATTTCTATAGTGAGTGGTTTGCGAAGGTTCAAACAGCAACACCTTCCAAATAACATGGTTGCCTAGCAACGCCCCCCTGTCGAGGTTCGCGCCCCATCGTACTCTTAGCTGCTATTAGTAAGTACCTAAGTACTTAGTTAGTTAATTTTAACGCTGGCTGAAGGACATATAAGTCTCGTCAATTGTCTAATTAAGCAGTAACGGCTCCAAGGGCCAAGCTGCGAGGCCATATAAGGGGCCATGTTTATAAATAGTCAGCGTACATGAAGTTAAACGAAAGTCGGTTAAACTGCTACTAATAGTTCTTGTGGTTGAAAGTGAGAAGCCGCGTATACATTCCACAGTTGATTTCCAGGCCAAGATGGTTCATTGAGTTCATATTTGATACTATACTTAGTACTAAACAAGAATTTCAGCCGAAATCTAACAAAAGCTACACATGGTATTTGATAAATATTGCCATTGGCGAATTGCAAAATGGATGTTGATAGACACAAATCATCGCAACGTTCTTAGAAAACCGAAACATAATAATGTGCATAGTTTACAAAAATATTATTCACTACGTAAGTTCATTGAACTATAAAGTGCCGATATAGTTAATGATACTCAACTCATGGCCTTTATTCACCTTTTTAGTATCCAGTCATATGGGCAGGAAAATACCAGCTAAACAGATGTTCTGCAGATGCTATCTAGCTCCACATTGTGAGCCTAAAGTAACTAATCACATGTGAACATCCGTTTTGAAACTGGCCGCAGTAAGTATTTAATGAGAATCTGAACTATAAAATGTAATAAAAATATATATGAGCATAATATTGAAAGGTGTTCTTTTATGTGTAAGTGAACACTATAAATGTGAGTTTAATTTAACAAGGTGATTTTTTAAATACAGGAAGCTAGGAAAATTATACCTTCGATGTTCAGTTACACTAGGTACTCCTCAATCGCACATTGCAAGTTTGCGACCGAAATAACAGCCGGTACGAATTCCCTTGCCACGGCTTCTTAAAAAAATTCAACGTTACGTTGGTCTCTGTTCGTTGAAATCACATAAAATAAGTAATTGAGTGTCTGATATTATTTTTTAACGCATTACCTATAACCAGACTATTAAGTCACACCGTCGCAAAGCAGATAAATCGCCGTAAATAAAGTATAAACAAGCGAGCTAGGCAGTCATCTTGTTACTCTATTATTTGGTCGTGAAACATGCATGGTAATAAAACGCGATGGTTGATGGTACATCCGAAGCGAGGCGCATCGATTGATGTGTGATAGAGGTGCCGCAATCGATCATCGCCCTCGACTCGAAGGCTGAACTAATGGTTTTCTTTAATGAGAATGTCAGCGACTTCGGAATGGCTACAATTTTTCATACATCAACCGTGGCAATGACCCCGCCGTGTATACAACTTTGTATGTTTACGTTTACAAGGCTCAATAACCTTTACTTTTAGGAAGTTTTACTCGAGACTTTTCTTTTTTCGACTGTTTTGTTGCGTGAATACAAGTTACAATTGTTCCAAAACTTTTTACTTGATTAAATTACCTAATATTATAACATCGGAAAGTCGGTAATAACTCTCCAAAAGTTTGGCTTTCTTTGCCGTTTTGTTTTGTGTACTAAAAAGTTTAAACAATAGACACAGCTGAATTATTAATGTAAACAAAAACAACATTAAAAATAGGTCAAACGTCCAAACTTTTATAAGTTCGATTTATAAACAACAAACTTCAATTCAAAGAGGTTACAAAATCCGTGTTTTAATACGTCAAATGGTGTTAAACAGGATTATTTACTTCTTGTATGCGTGTTCAGTATCCCAGCCCGCCGGTTTACATAGCAGCTGTTATCAATAATATACTATACGGTGATACGCGCAAAGATCACAAAAGGTCCTGAGATTGCCCCGACATCTAGGTTCACATAATTCACATAGCAACCGCTTTGCAATTAATACTGCATTCAGATTAAAACCGGCATTCAAATTAAGAACGGAATTATTTTATTTTTATACGATTGTAACTGTGGTTCGGACGGCAACTTTTTAAAACCTTACATATTAACCCCTTACTTATAATAATTGCCAGTGTCGAACAATTGATTAAATTATACCTGTCACTGTCGTTTAATTGTCAAAGAATAGAGATGTCAATAGAATTAGTGGGCTTATTATCTTAAAACACATGTTAGCATCGTTTATTAGGTAAATAGACATTCGTGTATAACTGGATTAAACTAAGCAGTTTACATGGAGTCACTGCCATCTAGATCAAAATAATCGACTCAATGAACTTTCTGTTTCCTTTTGTTTGTATAAAAGTTTTTATTAGACATTTGAGATCACAATGACAATGATTATCCAATTCATCCAATTGCTACAGTAAAAGATATAGTTTATCTATAACTAGCTGACCTGGGGTATGAAAAATAGATGTTGGCCGATTCTCAGACCTACTCAATATGCTCACAAAATTTCATGAGAATCGGTCAAGCCGTTTCGGAGGAGTACGGGAACGAACATTGTGACACGAGAATTTTATATATAAGATTTTCCTCTACCTTGCTGGTCTAGTGATCGCTAAGCGCAACTGCTGAGCATAAATAAGGTTCGAATCTCGGGTCGGGCAAAGTGTTATCGGGATTTTCCAATAGCATGGAGTATGGATTTGTGGGTCGATGGCAATAGGCTCACCCCCTATTACATTGGAACCTAATAACTGAAATTATGTTATGTATGTTTTAAATCTATGAAATTTTCCTTGTTTATCGTATATAGCTTTGGCAGAGCTCTTGCCCTTCAACGTCCAAATCTGTTTAGTATGAAACAATAAGTTTACCAAATTAGTACCTAAATGTAAACAGTAGAACACATAAATCCTGGTCAAACGTTGGCTATTCTGTTGGAGCTAGTCCTTAACGATAGCGCTCCCAGTCACGATATGAAACTAGTACTACCCACGCACCGTAAATTGAGTGATAAATATTTACCGTTCCTACTGATCTATATTCTGTAGACTAAGGTCAGAAACGTCCTACAACAAAGAGCGAGCTACATAAATGACAAGAAAATTAAATAGGATTTCTAAGACCCGACGCTCATGTATCTCGATATGACTCGAAGCACTCTGGAAACGGACCTGATTGGCGCAGTGGCTTAGCGATTGAACTGCTGAACTGAGGGTTGCTCGATTTCCGCACGGGAATAAAATTTGTATGATCGGCGGATATTTGTCTCGAGTCAGGGTTGTTTGTTGTATTTAATATTTGTGGAACGCACCCACGATACAGGAGAAATACCTAGTGTGTGGCGAAGTTATAAAAGAAAATAAAATTCGTAGGTTATTGTATAAAATTGGTAGGTTGTTACCTGTTGTTACGTACAAAAGCTTGATTTAATTTCTGCCTTATAATCAAGACAAATTATTTAGTTGACCAGTTATTAGTTAGTTAATATTTGCGAGCATTACGTCATAGAACTGCCTCTTGGAGACAGTACTCCCAGAGGATACCTTATAACTTTAGCAGAATAAAAATAATAGCAGAAAATCCTACATAGGGATCTCCTTTTATGAAAGCAGAGTTTTTGATCATTTTGGTTTACTCAAGAATAACTCCGATGACCTGATTGGTGCAGAGGGCTATGGTAAGGGTAAGGCCCTCAGAGTAATGACTAAAGCATAGAGGGAGCGTTGCTTCCAGCAATACTGTACACTTTTTTTGCCTCGGTAGTGATGTGCCGTATTTGGTAAGTCGAAGTATCGAAATAAATTTAGTTCTTGACAGAAAATGTACTTCTATTGAATGTACGTTATTTTCACGTTGTATAAAACATACATCACCAAGGCATCAATATAAATTTAGTCCCAAATTTAAGAATTATCTAGTAATGGTTTAAATTACAACAAATACGTGATTCGTTGACTAAAAGATTTATATTGCAACACAGGTCCACCAATCACTGTACTTGATATGAAACATTTGATAAATTAATGGCTAATCTTTATGTTGATCGGCCTTTAGAAACTGGGAGCAAAAGTAAAAACACATATAAATTTAGTAAATTTTTAATAAATAGAAACAATATATATTTTTTTATAATCTAGCTGTGCCCCGCGGTTTCACCCGTGTCAATAAGTGTCGTTACCGATGTCTTTGTAGTTATTCTGTATTATTAGGGTTTTATAGCCAAATGGCAAAAACAGCGGCTATGCTTAGACCATCTATTTCTAGCTCTTGTAAGCACTTTACACCAGTTCTCTTTCATTTGGAGGCATACTGTAAAATAAAACGATATTTGCTATAATTTAATGACATAAAATTAATTATCGTATCGAATAGTATCGATGAAAAATATCTACTTCACTAGCATGACATAACCTCACAAATAAACAAATTACTTTATTGTTAAATTAATTCGTTAACACAATATAATTCGTAAAAAAGATAGTCTGAAGGGATCATCATCAATCTAATGTGTATGTATAAGTGATAATATACAAAAATTACGCGTGATTTTATAAGAAAATGGCATAAAAACACTTACCCATGAAATCTTACAAATTCATTGTTATCTTTCCGTGATGAATGTGATTTACACGATAAAACAAAACTAGCCATATTAAACGCTTATTTATCTGTCCTTTGCACCTTTTGTACACAATCAAGTTGCTTATATTATCCAAAAAAATATATATTATTTTTAAAATAAACAATGTCAGGACAAGGACTGACATTCACTACGTATAATACGACTAAATCAAATACTTTGTACAGTTAACCGTGTAGAACCGTTCTAGTAAGCAACTATGTCCTTTTTAATTGGTAGTGTAGTAAGAGACCAAGTATGACCGTTTGACAATTTCGGAATGTACATTTAGTTTTAAGCATATATGAGTCCATATATGTTTGTCTCTTTTATATATATAATCTGCGTCATAAGAGAGAGGAGCTTGGATTTATTGTAATTTGTGTCTAATTTGTTCGCTCTCTCTATGCTTTAGTAATTACTCTGAGGTAAGGCCTCGAAAATATTTGTTCCATTTTTAATTTAACTTTAAAATAAATACAGTAAGTAAAAAAAATGTGTTCCGCGAGAATAATAGAGCATAAAACCTCTTTCAAACACTTCCATTTGGAATGCGAATAGCTAATAGCAACGTAATACCACTTTATCGTTTACATAGTTGGCAATCAATAATTTACTTTACAGTTACGTAAAGGTCGACGTAGAGAACGTAGCTAAAATAGTAATGCATGGTCATTACCAAGCAATAAAGTTATAAATACAGTAAAACCGTTCCGAACAAAACTAAAATATCACTTATTAAATTAAAATGACTTACATTTTATTCCATTTGTATTGTCTATCTCCGGCTAAGCTTGGATAGGATATATTATTTTTGAGTTAAAGTATTGTGCAATACTATCCGTATGAAAATCACCAACAATACTAAGGAAACATCCTGATAACTATGTGTTTATATAGGGATCGTGTCTTCTTTATAAGCACGGGACTTCCCCTGAACTGTCCATAGACAGTATAGGGGAAGTCCTTAACGATATAGAATATTTATTGTATACGTACCATGCATGTGACTCGACCTTCTTTATTGCACCTACTTGTGTGAAACGTAAATCATTCCTATGGCCTTGTAGATCTAGACCAGAACAGAACACTGACTGCACTTTGTACTTATTCCAATAAATACAATTGTTACTGTTTATGGCTAATAGCGCATTGTTTAGACTTGGCATGTTGATATATAATATATTATATGGTAATAATAATAAAGGGAAATCTAAAACGAAATATTTTTCTAAGCGTATCGCATTAGGCAACCGCTTGACTTCGTGTTGTCAAGGGTCTTGGGTGCCTCTACGGTTTAATAAACATGGCAGCCTACAGAGATTTGTCAAGCAAATCTTTTTAGCATAACAGTACATGTACGTCTTTCGAATTGTACTTACGAAACAAGAAACACTGGCACAACCATTTTTTTAAAAATAAACGACTACTATTAAAAAAATACCCAGTAACCGTCACGTTTGCAACCCCTGTAGTGTAATAGCCTTTGTAAGTTGTAACACCATTTATCAACATTCGAATTTCGAACGTGTTCGTTCGGTCATGATGTTAACAATAGCAATCCAGCACAAAGGTCGTGTGAACTTTTATTTAATTGTCCTAATTTAATTTAAGTAAATAGTAGTATGTACCTATTGACGAATATTTTGTTAGAAAATCCTAACAAAAATTCGTCAATAGTAACTACGACTACTATTAAAAAAAATTGAAAACCTGTTTATACACACGCATTATCTTCATCTGATACTAGATGAAGATAAGATGTCAGTTGGCCTTACACAGAAGTAGGTTAATTTGTAGTACGCCTACAAATCGATGGGAAAGAAGTTTTAAACAATAACGTGGTATCACTTGGGCGGAGTTTACCGTATTCAAAACTTGGTAAAAGCAAATGTTTAAAAATAAACCCTTTAAAAATAATAATTAGAAAGTGTTCAGAGAATTAAGAGAAATCCAAAAAGAAGCATAGATATTTATGAATGATTGTGATGAGATGAATTCTTAGAAGATTGTCTTTGAAACGGAGCTTAGTATGCTTTTCCGTTTAAAACCAAACAATTCATATTTGGAAACTTTTTCAAATAGAATAAAGAACAGCGTTTACGAACGTTTTTTGCCCAGTTGTTTTTGTGATAATTACCATTCAAAAGACAAAAGAGGTTTCAACAAAGACATAGTTTAATGGCCTCAATGACACAGCGACGAGAAAATCGCTTTCCGGGTCAAAGGCTCGATATCCGTAGCAGGACTATGAGAGCGAAGCATGACGAAATACTTTTATATAAAGTACAAGCACTATTCAAACTTCTTAGACTGGACTTTGATTAATTTGTGCTAAATACTTATATAAAAAAAAACTTCGCGTATACGAAAACATAAATATGACTATACTGTAGCGTTATAGTAAATACTTCCAAAGACTTGGACTAAACCCGACCTTCAGAAAATAGAATACAAAGATTTTTGTGAAGAAAATATGAAAACATTTTTCCTAAACCGTTGGCAAGATGCGAATAAAGCTGTGTAAGATATCTGTGTAGGAACACTATGACAGTTCTGGATATACGCCAAGTATATAACACGCTATTGTACTGTTTATACCCCAGCAATAGTAAGTTAGTAGCACCCATTTATAAACGGTATCAAGATAAAACAAACAACTATCACACAGTAATATTAAATTGTCTCAATATAAAAAGAGAATTGGGTGTGTTTATAAAAAGAACGATAGTGTTGCTAGAAAAAAAATAGGTTTTCGTTACCTTCAGAATGGCCAGCTGTAGGTCAAACAAAATCACTCAAATTTTAAAAAGCCATTAGACATATAAAAAACTATGGATATTATTATAGTAGTCTCGTACCTCCACAGTCTTCGCTTCACCCAGCAACACCAACACAGGTGGAGATTGGAGTACGACTGATAACAGCGTCCACACTCCACATGTCACGCATATATCATAATAACAATCAATATGTATGTACAACGTACGTATACGACATTGCACATTGGACTTTATAATTAATTGTTAAAGTGATACTAATTCAAACTTCCTTTAGCGCCGCGCCCGGTTACAATTAGGATATTGATAGTGCTCAATTAGTAGGTATTTGCTCTATCCTGGTTTTAAGTTGTGACGTTAATAATCACAAATTATTATATATATACTAAATTGATTAAGAGTTGACTAATGCTATGTAACACATTTTCCTTTATCAGTGTTAATTTCATACTTGAATTAGTTTAGAGAGGAATAAAGGAAAAATCACATAATATCGCATGAATATAAATACCTCATTTTATGGAGCCATTACGCTACTTTATATGAAATAAAATAATGGTTATGTTTAGAATTGTTCAAGCAAAGCCGTAGACAATGGCTAGTGAACTACAATAAAAACTATTATGTTACCTTGGACTTAAATGGGAAAAATAATTAGTACCTAGTTAATATATGAAAGCGTAAAGAATTCTTTTCAAACGTTGATTAACACTCGTAAACGGTGCGTCGTGGTCTATCTGATGCTGATGTTAATTAAGTTACAAATCTACTTACTTTAAGTCAACTTTTGTTTGGTTGGTAGCTGGGTAGCCCTTTAGACTCTATGCTGATTAGCAATAATATGAGTCTTGAATTTTCCTAACGCGTATCAAGCGACCCTTTTTTAAGGCTTTTAGGGCCTTAACGTACCTATTGACTCAAAATTTGTAAGATTTGAGTCAGCCCGGAGCAGATAGTTCGACGAATGAATTTAAGTAAATGTTTATTCTATATGTCGTAAGAAAAAATAACGACTAAGTCACTAAAATGTCGAAAGTTTGGAATAATACGTTGGTTCTTTAATTCAACACGTGCATTTCGTCATGTCACTTTAGGACTTTGAGCCAACTAAGCACTCAACTGGTTACAGTATCCCGGTAAATGATATGACACCTTACTGCTATACAATTAAAGTACAGTTCGCATAAACAGCTTCATTATTTAGTTAATTTTGTATCTCATATTGTAATAAGTAAATATTTTTAAACATTCATTGTTCTCGCTACCTTGAACAGATAATCAGGCTTTTATTTAATTTATAACTGCGTTTACAAAGAATTGTAAGACACGTTTTTATCAAAAATTGAGTACACGCATTTGAAACATATAATAAGAAATAAATATACTCACAATAAGCGTTGAGATGGCTTAGACTTCTGCGTGAACTAACACGAATATATTCAATGTTTTAAGTGGCACAACACATTAGTAGAGGTTGTTTAACGAGGACGCCTAATTACTTAAGTAAAGCAGTAACCGCGTTAAATAATTGCTAATTTACCAAACACGAGATACAAAAATTATGTATTTAAAATATATTGTCTGAACACTTCACACATAACAGTCACACGCGCGCAACTCTTCGCCACTTCAAACATCAAGTCGGCATTGGTCGACCATTGTCAGCAGTTCAACCAACACGATTGTGAATTCTCAAAACAGCCCGTACAGCGAACAGTTTTCACACAATAATACCTAATATATAACCGGAAAATGCATGCATATCTACCTATAATATAAATTCACAAGTTTAATTAATCGTTTTACGACTAGGTATAGTAGCTACTTTATCAATGTTCGCGTGTGTATACACTGGTATAGATACGCTAGTCTAAAATATTTATCGTTTAATTGTTTGTATCTTGATTGCGTAATTAAGATTTAATCATGTTAAAGGTCCGCCACAGATAAGATTGTAACGGAACTAAAAAAGACTAAAATGCGAGTTGTGTGATTCACGATGTTATCAGGTGTACCTCGGCGACTAATATTTGTAAACGTTCGAAATTGATTACGATTTGCGTACCGTACTATTCGGTTGTTTGGCACTGAAAATTTTCCAGTAATTTAATAAATCCTTTTAATAAATGACTTTAAGAAGTACCTAGGTCCTCTATTTCCTTTCATAATGGACTAGAAGTTCCTCAAAAATATACGGTCTGCTCATATCATGAATGAAAAATATCATTTTATACACTTTGAGACCGATCAACCTCGACAATATTCACAGATATAAATGACTGAGGTTACCGAACATTAACGTACATAGTAGGACGGCAATGATAACATTACTGTGGTAGAAGTTATTTTTTATTAGTGTCTAGGTAGGAATGTGATGCGTGTGAATGAAGCAAAAGAAGTATGCCAGGATCGTAGCAAATGGAAATCAGTGATCTCTGCCTACCCCTCAGGGAAACATGCGTGACTTTATCCATGTATCTACAAAAAGTCAGTATAACTTTTACTACGAGAATTTTAAATATTTTTTTTTTCCATCTTTTAATGTCATTCCCATAAATAACATTAACGAGTTCTATAATAAATTAATCTGATCTGATCCGTAGATCAATATCATCTATAATTACTTTTAGCCTATAACTCGTATTTTATTGCTACTTTTCATTGACAGGCTTATCCAATAGAGTTACGTGTTCATTAACTCATGTTCGCAGATGGGTATCTTGTGTAAGATAGACACATTTTTTTACATCGCCGTAATATTATGACCTCTATAATACATGAAGCTTAATAAAAACGCTCATTATGCCGTCAATAATGTTATTAGGTACATCCTGTATTTAAATCTAGATTAGTGTCGGTAATTTTCTACTGAATACGAAATATTGGTTCTTGATACTTTACTGTAGATTTATAAAGGAGGTCGTATTAAGACTCTTCTTTTCGATACTTCCAACTTCTGCCTCTTCTTCTTTCTTTCATGCAAAACATTAAGTGTTGGTCTAGTTATTTTGGCGTCGAATTGATGGTACTTTCTTCTTATCGTATGATTGATGAGCAATCTAGTGTCAAAGTTTAAACCGCATGTAGGCCTCTGACATTGCCAACACACCGTTGAAGAATCTCTCAGGTGTGCCGATTTCCTCACAATGTTTTCCTTCACCGTTTAAGCAACTGATAGCTACTTTATAGTACGCTAATGAATTCGAAAAGACATTGGTATGTGCAGGGGTTTGAACTTGCGACTTTAATGTGCATGTATTACAATGAAAAAAAGTTGTTTTGTTAAGTCTTAGCCTAAATAATTGTAGCATAGCATAGGTACCAGGAGCCATGCTCTTATGAGTAGGTAGTAGAACACTCTTTAGTTGGGTTTTCCAAGGAGCTATCAGCGAAGCTAGCGGGACTCGGGAGACTTACACACGAAGTAGAACTCCCATATAAAGTAGCGTTATGCAGGATAAGTGATACATTCGCACGGGGAAAGAGCCGGAAGCCTTATACCACTCCCTAAAGCGGCATAGTCTGTGAGAAAAGAGGTCGGGTCGTTGAGCGGTGTCCATCACGCGTGGCGGTTATCATTTACCGCCAGGTGACAGGTTGATCGTGTTTCCAGTTTTATACCTCTCTACTTAAAGTAAACCGCAAATATTCGTGTATAGTATGCAAGTCTGTTGGAATACTGATGGAATCAATAAACTAAAGACAGTAAACCAAAAATTAAAGAAAAAATAATTTAAAACTAAACATTAGCACACTAATTTCTTCGATCCAAACGCAATAATTATTAATTCATTGTAATAAACAGAAACAGGGCCAGAACAGTCACATTGAGCAATCCTGTAAAACCATTTCGGTAATTCCCCGAATGTTCAGTAAATTCTACTAACATTCATATAATACTTTTAGAAGCTGAATCATTCATAGTATATTTGCGTCGTTGATCAAGTGGTCGCTAAGCGAATCTGTGGAGCATTAGGTCCTGGTTCGTATTCTGGATCGGGCAAAGTGTTACTGGGTTTTTCCATTGGGTAATTCTCAGTAAGAGGATTTGTACCCGGTGAATGACAATAGGCCGGTTATTACATTAGGACCTATAACATAACTGACGAAATGTGGGTGTACTATGTTTGGACCTCTGCCTACTACTTCGGCGGATACAGGCGTGATATATATGTATGTATACCTATTGACAAAATATGTAGTACGTAGGTATTAGTAGGCCCTAGGCATGACGGGATACTGTTTGTGTAGCTGCCCGCCTGTCATCTCAGCTGTTATCGGTTGCATTTTCCTCTTGACTCATTCTTGCGTGCGGTCAGTATGAGCAACGCATTCAGCAAACGTTTACATTCATTCGTCATCGATTCATTCCATCAGCGGCAAAATGGTGCTTAGAAATTCCTTTACGATTCGAATAGAAAACTTCATCGAATTTGCCTTTTAATACGTTTGGTATATTAAGATATTTAATGATGATTAATTATTTGTAATTATTGTTATGTGCGAGAAATAAATGTGCGACCTTTAACGTATATAACCGATCTATTATTGAGAAATGTTCATCATTCGGCTGACTAAATAGAACTGTTATTACCAGCTGTTATTACACGCAAATGCAAGCTATGTTGAGAAATACTAGCTCAGTTTAGAAAGTTCACGATATTCTAAACAGATGGCGTTAGTGGTACTATATTTACTTCAACTAATGCATAAATGCGGTATGCTTCATTACTTTAGCTGTCGCAAAGCGCGACTGCCGAACATCGATCCTGGTAAAATTCCCGCGTCGAGAAATATGTTTTCTATTAATTTGTTTTTAAGTAGAAGCATGTAGTCTAGGTTTGTGTCCGGTTAATGGCAATAGGCTCTCCCTTTATACATGTGGAATGACAGAAGACCCATAAAGGGCCATTCATTTATTACATAAGTCGATTTAGGGGGAGAGGGGGTCTACCAAGTCTTGTTTTTTCTTACCAAGGGTGTGGGAGGGAGTCTTGGTAGTTTTTTTTTTTTTTTTCTCTATATTTATTAAAGGACTTTTATACAATGGTACATGTCAGTCCTATCATACCTTATAATTAAAATTTAACCAATAAAACGTAACAGAGCAAACTTAAATGTCCTTAAAGCAGCGTCTGAGTTGGGTGTCGACAATATGTAGTGGAACATACCCGTGTCGTATGTATTCAGATGCAGTTCTCTTAGTAGGACTTCCCGATCAGACTGAAATCTGACACACTCCGTCAATAAGTGTACTACGTCTTCAGGTGTTCCACACACCTCGCAGTTAGGCGAATTAGTTTTTTTCATTAAAAATCCAAACTTATTGAGCGGCATGTGTCCAGACCTCAGTCTGTGAGCAATCACTACCAGTCTTCTGTGCAGTTTCGTGTTACAAAACCAAGGTACATGAGGAGGTTCTAATACAATTGACTTGTACCATATTCCTTTATTTCGTGATCTTTCGTTAAAATATTCATTCCAAAGTTCGTAACATCTATTTTTGTATTTCTTGTCTTGGTAGTTATTACGTAAAATCACAAAAATGCGCAATCAAACCAAGACCAAAGTTTATTACTATCAAAATGCAGTAAACCAAATGTGTCTTCATTTTTTCCCCTTTAGATTCTTACGTGATAAATATTAACCAGGGAGGGGAGGGGTCGGTCTATTTTTATTTTTTCTTATATAGGGGGAAGGGGTCTAAAACTAGAAAAAATAGGCTCACGTAATTAATGAATGGTTAACATTATCTGACGAAATATGACTTTCTACTTGTGAAGTGCTGGCGTGATGTATAATCATTACGTTTAAATGCAGTATAGTCTCCTATATAACTATTCTAGAACCTAAATCTAAACAGGAATGTTCATAAATCTGTTTGTAAATACACATCAAAGCAGATTCAGCTCTGTCTCACCTAGCAACACCCTAAGCTGAGAGGCTTGTCTGGGGAGCTTCGTCGGAAATTCATTTTAATTGAGTTTTAAGCCTGGCTGGAGGCTTATTTAGGGTGCGTCAAAATAACTGATGAGCTGTGGAAACATTTACTAAATACTATAGTACCTAAATGGTGCTCTGTAGTACCTACCGATAAAGAACGAATATATTTTAATACTTGCTGCGCCCCGTGGTGTTACCCGCTACATTTTTTGGGATAAAAAGTAGCCTATGTGTTAATCCAGGGAGTCTAACCTCCATATGAATTTTCATTAAAATTCATTCAATAGTTTTTACGTGAAAGAGTAACAAACATCCATCCATACTCACAAACTTTCGCGTTTATAATATTAGTGCGGATAATAATCATCTTCTTTGATAAGAGCTAACTTCGGTTCTTAAGACCTCGTGTGAACAATTCCCACTTTCTTTCATAATTAAATTCAGTAGACATGAACCTCCGTCCAACAAATTCTTGCTACGGATATGGTTTTTAATTTCGAAGTATTGCATTCATTAATGTATTCGTCATCGTGTTATGTACGAAATATTATATCATACCCAGACATTAAACAATACAGTGTACTCCACATTAGAGTACTAGGTTATCAGTATATTGGTACCAGAAATAGCTTCTTAATTAGTTTGTATAGGTACCTACCTAATTAATTATACAAACACACCCACTTAACAGTGTATACTGATTGATTGATTGATGATTACTATTGTTTAATGTGTAGATGATTGGTGATGTAATGAAGGGTTAAGTACAAAAATAGGGTTAGGTATTAGGATAAATGCTTCTATACTCTTTTATAGGTAGGGGCTTTAATTAACTATCTGGCGCTGGCGAGTATTGCTTTATTAGAATTTATAAAACATTAAAGTAAAGCATCGTATAGGATAGAACCTACATACGGGAATTTAGTTTAAATATACTTTCGTAAGCAAAAGTAGGGGGAGGTCTTTGTTCAACAGTGGACGTCTCTCGGCTGATGATGATAAAGCAAAAGTATGCTAATAGTAACGAAGCTAAATTGTTTTAACTCATAACTAAGCGTTATTCGATAACTAGATACAGTTTACTTAGGCAATTATTAACATGAAAGTTTTAGGCTGATCATTCAAAGGTCATTTTATGTACCCCTGGCGGGTAACTAAGGAGAGGTGGGTAAATGTAGGACTATGGAAAGACTATAAGCTATGAAATGGTAATTCGTCCTGCACAATAATCTATAGTTGTTCAATACATACCACCAAAAGAAAATACAGAAAATGTTAGCAACGATAAGTATATAATCTAAGAAAAAAGGTTAAAACAGTTTTGGCTTTTCCGCACAAAAAGTTTCGACTGCCTCGCAATAACTTGGCTGGATATAATAAAATAAAATACAGCACTCACGTACGGAATCGGGTTGGCCCGGTTAGGTTAAAAGCACAACATGGACCACGGCTGACAAAGGACTGAGATTAAGGATATTCTCGTCATGCCGCGACGAGATTAGGATCCAAACGAGTCGAGCCGTCGAGCGTCGAGCCTCGTCGCTCTGATAAATTAAACGTCGACATTTTTATAACGTTCCAAAATATATTTCGAAGTTTAAATTTATTTCTTTACCTTCCAAATTAATCTACACCCTCAGGCTACACCGTTAAAAAGAACAATTGGTGAACTGATTTTTAAAATTACCGAACTTTCTATTATGACGTCATTGTCTGTTATAAAATCGATGGAAAATAACGCGAGGGCAATTTACTGGCAGTTAATGGAACTATTCAGTATTTTACGTGGAGCCGTATAATTGTATACAATTTGAATGCAGTAGTCGATTGAAAGTATGTATGCGCTAATTTAAATAGCTGGCATACACAAAGCCCTGGTTGGTTTGATTTGCATATGCAGTAGGTTTAAAGGTCGCAGTCTGTATATAGAAACTAGCCGAAGTACTCACTAAAATACAATGCTTCAGATCCTCTGATTGTCATATTTACTAACAAGGTGTGTTACTGTCTGTAAATATTCCACACGTTTACTACACTACTACACATTTTAATAGCAGAACAAAATGTAAGGTTGAGTTTTTTTATTTTTTGCAAAATTTTTAGGTCGTATGATCACGCAATCAAGCAAAGATGCTAATGAAGTAGGTAATTCATTTGCGAAGGGCCTAATGAACATTAAGATAAAAATACTTAATCAAAAACTAATAAATGTGACAGGTGTTCATGGCTAAGTAACATCCACAAGGGTCGATCGATTAAGGTCAAACTTGCCACGGTCGGTTCGTGATTCATCATGGGAAATTTCATGTGGAGGTGGCCTACCCCTACGTGGCAAGGGAAGCCCATTAAGCCGTAGGCGGTCTGTGCCTCAGAATACAGGCCCCGGCTGTAATTCGCAGACCTCTGACGGTCGTTACCCGCAGTCTTGAAGCTGGAAAGTCTGACAATCAGAACCTTACAGGTTTATCTATTATCATGTATAGTAACTAGGTTGTGGAAGCCATGTAGTCGGTGAGCTGAAGTCTGGTTAGACGGAGAGCCTATAAGTATAGTAATAATTATTTAGCGACTACTTACAAATGGACAGTAAAATGGAATCCGATAAAGTCCATAAATGAAAAGCGCATTTACAATATATCTACAACTTTAAACGAATTTAAGTTAAATTCAATTTATTTTAACATTTTAAAACTTACTAGCCTCTGTGCGCGAGTGCGTTTCAACGCAATTGTAAGAATAATACTATGAGCGCGGTTTCATTTTGACCTACATAATATTTATGTCGCTATGCTGTTAAGTAGATATCTTTTTTACATGTGCAGTTAATTCACAACAACGTCCGATCAGGAAATGATGAATAAATAACATAAGAAAGGTCACACGTGCACTGGCACACTACTTTTTGCGAAAACCGGGCTGCCAAAGTGTAGATCCGTCAAAACCAGAAAGTTTACAGAATATTAAGGCCAAAACCTAGTTCCTACAAACGAAGTTACTTTGGCAAAAAGCCAGGTAAGCTCTACATTGAAGCATGAGATGCCGAAGGATTCATTAAAACTGAAGCCTTCGGAAAACAAAACATACAAGCAAACCCACTGCCAGAATTCAGTCAAAACAAATTGACGAATGTTTTTTGGTGCGCGATGTATGCCAATCAAATGCCAATACAAACTGGAATGTAACAGGAAATCCTCTGTCGAATGTTGACTTTACCAGGAAAACCACATTTACAGTTGATTATGTGGTTTTTGTTATGATAACGACCTCTTTACAGTGGATACTTAATATTTATTTGCAGTTTATCAGAAGAACAAAACACCAGCAATAACTTACAGATATGGCCTATTGTTTAGATAATTCTGTTATCACGGTCGGTGTACTTGTTTAATTGAAACAACAATATTATTAGTAAATCATCTATTCTTATGTGCTTGTTTCAACTTTAATTATTTTGATGATTACATACTTGGGTTTGAGCATTGCACAAAAAAAGGGAAGTCATAAGTTGGAACTTCCTCTTCCTTGACTTGCCTGAAGGATTTGATGATTGACCTAAACAATAAAATCGACGTCTAATAATTAGTTTCAAGTTAAAGGTGTCTTATAAGGTTTAATAATAACGACTCTGACTGTTATTCTTAAAAAAATATATTCTCGTTTCCCTGGCTTGTTTGAATTTTTAAATTCTCGTATAAAAGTTTGTCTGGTTGGCGTTGGCTTATTGGTTCTTATTTGTTTTTTATAATATTGTCGTAAGATATACTTAGTAGTAGGTAATTAATTCAGACAATTCTAATGTTTTAATTATTATTCGAGTTGTTCTATTCGGTGATTTGATTACTCATGCAGTTGAAATATATGTAACTATGTTGGTATGACGAAATTTTATACAATATTATGTTATCGAATGAATTCCTGAAATAATCACTTTTATAAACGTACTGAATTTGAAGTGTTGATGCAGTAAGGTAGGTACTACCATTACTCACTAATTTGTCATTCATGTTTAAATACAATAGTATTTGTATTGCTATTAGCTTTCACAGCAGGGTGAGTCGATCGATATCTATGGTACATGTTGTAGGCACACCTTCATGGTCGTGAAATAGAGTAGCTTTCGAATTTGAATTTCGAGTAACATGATGTATAACGTGCAAATGTAGAGTTTTCTTCATTTATAACATTAATTACCCACCTATACGTTAGCCGGAGAGAACACCAACAACATTGAAGATAAGCTCGATTTATCGCAATTTGAAATGTATTTCCATTCATCACCTGATAACAGTCACGATGTAAACATTGAACTTATTACATAAATGACTGTATAATACCACGGGCCGAGAGAGAAAATAGCGGAAAGAGACAGATGATAAGTAACACGTGGGTTGGTAAGGGACAGGTTATATTTGTGCTTGGCCCAAATTCGCGGTGTAGCAATGAGCCGCGGCGCGAAAGAGCGCGAGGCGAGTGGCGACGAGGATGTTGCGTCCGTCTCACATCGCTACCGAGTTGTGACTATGTACTTTTGACTATTCTATTCAGGCAGGGCAGCTGACGGGCTATTCTCAAGGCGACTTAAATTAATCGTGTCGTATGGTTATCGCACGTATAAAAAAACTGAATTTGAACGTTGGTACTGTATTATAAAAAATGTTTGGTCGGTGATTAAATGTATTCGTGGCTTTCATGTCGTAGATGTGTAGATATTAATATAATATTATTTAGAGATTTGTCACTATGTCATAATAAATCAATGTTTGGCTTTTAAATGTATGACAAGTTAGAGAGAATAATGAATTAATTAGTACGTTATTATTGGTGTAAAATTATTCGATCTAATGATACCTTGATATAAAATATGATTACCTAAATATTTTCAAGAAAAAAAACCCTCAATGAGAACGACACGACACGTATCCGTGACGCTACCCTTCAATGATTGTCGAATAACCCGCTTACGTCTGACGCAAAAGAAAGAACCTAATAATCTATACTATAAGTACTCAGCTGTTTATGCGTATAGCTATCTACTACGTTTGTGACGTCATTTCATTCAAGAAACGGGTTTTGCGAAAACTTCAATGAACTGTTCTGTGTAATGTAGTTGACGTAAATTGACCACTGCCGCACGTATTTTCGTCCTTGCGTATACTAATTACTTAGAACTTTATCGTGGTATTTTTAGCGTGCATGCTTTTGTAGTGACTAGAATAGGTCTTACTATTGCGTTTTATTAATGAAATGCTTACTTTGGATAGATATGCAATTATGCACGTTGCATAACTTATGTACATATGTATTAGAAAGCTGGATCTTTAGGTATTACTTGTTACCTTTGATTTTGTTTAGCATCACATTGATTTGCGGTATTTCGTTGAAATACGATGCATGAGAGCAAAGTAATGTCTTATATTATACAGCCATTACTACTAACTAGGTACCACGTACCTACTTTATTTCACAATTTTGGAAACCCAGATTTAATAAATCAACGTAACAACTGTCTATTTTCTGATTTTTAATATTGCGCACGGTCGCAAAATCGTAACAAATATAGGTAAGTGCGTCACTTCAATAAATACGTGTATTTCATGTAACATATTTACATAATAAAAGGCCTATAGGAACCTAAAAATATTACACGCACAGAGTTTTAAATTTGTAGAGTCGCCTCGCTACGCTTAATATTGATTTTGTGTCACAGTCAGACGAAGCTCCGGCTTTAAGTTAAAACGGTTAGTTTTAAAACATAGGTTTTTAAAAGGACATTTTTACGACATGCGGAATACACGTAAGAAATACTATCGTCTCAGGCTATCTTAAACTACAATAGCTAAAGCTAAAGAAATGCCAGTGAGGCGGTACTATTTTGGCAAGCACGCCTCTACGAAAGGGGGCGCTTTGTGGGCTGAAAGGAGAAAGGCAGAAATTACTTGCCAACTAATACTTAATTCAAAAATTATATCTGGCCAAATACTTCCATACTAATATTATACATTTGAAAGAAACTCTGTCTGTCTGTTACGCCTGCACGACTAAACCGCTGGACGGATTTTGATGAAATTTGGCATGTAGAAAGTTTAAGACCCGAGAAAGGACACAGGCCACTTAACGCAGGCGAAGCCGCGGGCGAAAGCTAGTTAAAAATAAATTATCAAAATGACTAACGAGTCGTTATACAATATATTAATTCACTACACTACAGGATTCAAACGGTATACAAACTAACATAACAATATTAATGTTTCACTTTGTTACCTCAGATGACAGGTTTGGGGCCCCAGAACCCTTGTGACGTGTAATCCTCAAAAGCGCCCCTCAGCTACGGTGGCATAGATACACCCCTATCTATTTACAAAGTACTCTTACTTAATTGTACCTTAGCTATTTTATGAGGGTAAAAATTGGTGGAGCGCTATCAAAATAGATATTTTGTGTGCATATTAAGACATACCAGATATAGGCAACATTATTTATTTCTTTATTTTTTTATACTGTATTTTTAAGTGCGTCTAAAAGTTTTCGGAATATAGAATTTTAGTTATATGCCAACAAGATGTTATTACAATTACAGTCCTAGCATGACGTCAACTTCTATGTATTTATAATTATATTTGCAATAGGATTATGTAGAGGCTGCATTCTCCTGCTTCTTATAAGCATACAATGGCTCCCAATAGATTTTACAAGCTCGTTTGTAAATAATATTGGTTGTTATGCCTACGTTACGATAGCTTTAATTGCGGGGTGTAATTGTGTAATTTAAGATCAGCTCAAATACCTATTACTACGGAGCGTTCTAGTTAGACAAGCTCAAGAAAAAATACATTAAACGTACATAGATATACTTAGGCATTGTATTATTATTAAATTGGCACCTATAAAGCATTAGAAATGACCTAAGTATTAGTTAACAAATAGAAGAGAAGTTTTGCAAAGTGTTGAGAGCTTCGGCGTCGAATAAGCCGGAGGCGTCTTGGCAACAGCCAGGATTAACTGTACCAGACAGAAAAAGTCAAATAATCATAAAAAACATTACTACGACGAGAGATAAATTGCTGAGCAGCCGATAACAAGGATAACTGAGAACGTGGACGATATTATTGTGAGCCTTTGTCATTATATCGCTATTGGGTGATTACTGGCAATAACAACTACCTTTGATATTTTTTTGCAAGTAAGAGAACGCTGGGAACAGGTCGCACTTGACGGGTGCTCTAGTGAGTAGTGGCTATGTAGCCCTTGTATATAGATGTAATAATAAAATAATATATAGATGTATATAGTGTAATAGCTCCATGAAAACGTTTTAACAGCTGTTTAAGTATGTTTCACAGTTTTTTGATCGGCCCCGATTATAACCCCCTTATTGAAGGGTGTTTAACCAGCCTGCACCACCAATCAAAAATCTTGCTCGCTTACAAGTTTCTACCACGCTGTTCACATTTTCGATTGTCTGGCCTAGATATCGGTGTAGTGTCGAAAACTGGCTCCCGCTCCAATCGGGTCAGACACCAGACTTTTGTCAACAAAGGCGGCAATACCCAAATAAACCGTGCCGCTATCGACAAGCGGCGATCAGGCCTAACCGTTACACCAGTTTCACCTGAAGGTATACCGCTGCATAGCCTTATTCCCATTGACAATATGGAGTTGTCAATATGGAATTACCATACAGACATACATATTAATAGCTACTTAAGGTTATATACGAGTAGAAACTAATTCTGTTGGGTACAGATAGTGTGAAATACAGAGCAGTAGACATAATTATACTGCTGCAATCAAAGAGTTAAGAGAGTTGTCGGTATTTATGATAGGGACCAATTATTATCCACATACCGATGAAATTATACTCGGTATTTAAAACTACAGGTGCTTATAAGCCTATACCTTTATACAGGTATCTATAAGCTCTATTTCATTGCATATATTTGCTTTAACGTTCTAGACTCAGCAGGTATTGATTTTCAAGAGAACTTATCAATGGATTTATAGAAATATTTTTCATTCAGTTACGAAGAGTGTATATCACTTGAATATCCCAAGGGTAATAGGAATTCATATCTTGACAGCCGGTGCCTAGCTGTGTTAATCTTTTGTAAAGGTACCTGTGTCTCAGGTACCTCCACAAAGGTAAAACTAAAAGCCAGACGTCTTTGGAGAGCGAACGTCGTCAAGGCACCTATGTCTATTGTATGTTTCTATGATGTTACATGTGATGGAATGAATGTTAATCTACAATTCTACATTCTACGCGATTAAACTGCTACAATATTTTAGTCACATAAATATGCCGAGTATCACTTCGCTTATCATATTTGAATAAGGCCGATTACTGCCAAACGAGCTTTGAAATTCGGTCCGGCAATTTTATGTATTCTTTTTTTATGACTCTAATACGCATGGCATGTTCATAACCCATACAGCCTGCATCAACTTAATACTTTTTATATTTTATTGGGTCAGGTGACATTTGTAGCTGTGGATTACTTATGTGATGGGCCAACTTCAATCGTTGGAATTTATTACGTGGAAATTGTGAAAATATGGGTAACAAGAGACTTGCAAGCCCTTGTTACAATGAAAATGAATGTGTAATTGTGTTAAAAGGGAAAGCATTCTCTCTGCTATCAGCTGATATTGATCTTGCGTCCATGGACGCCGGCCTAAATGACCGCATTCTGAAAGTAGTCAAACCTTAATTTCTTACTGAACGAGTAGGTAATATTAAAGTCTTTATATCGCATAAAGAGCAGAATACAACGTTTTATCTATGTCATTAACCTGATGAGTTAATGTCACAGTGCGGAGCATACTACTGAATCTTTAATAAAAATATACCTTATTCATTCAACTATTATGCTGCGTTAATGGACTAAATGTGCTTATCGTGGCGCGTATCAGCGAACACTGTCGCCCTGAGCTATTTCAATTCGATAAGATAAAACTTAGGCGTTCATAGTATAATGTAAGTACTTCAACATATAAATAACCGTACAGTGCTTATTATAAATTTAGCTTATGGCATCACATATGGAAGCTAAGGCCCGAATCCTGGAACTGCAGAAAAGTGCTAAAATTTTGCGCTTTTTATTAGAGAAGTCGCTTAGTACAGCTTTGGAGTAACAGATGGCGTTAGTAGTAACTAGGAGCACGAAGCGTATCGCGTGGTTACAAAAATATCTGGTTTCTCCGTATCGCGCTCGACCGCGCGACCGAGAGCACGTTGTGATTATCACAAGTCACAACTCACTGACCTTGGGGCAAAAAGGAGAAACAATTTTAATTCCAACTGCGGTGTTTTTCTTACTTGAGCATACTAATAAGGCGTTGTTCGTTCTTAGAAACTTTGATTCACAACTAGCTATTTTGATTAGATGTTTTGTACCCAAATGCTTAGTTGAATTTAGGTTTTATTACTAGAACAGAATGAACTACACACATCATTTTGTACTCTTGTAAACCAGTCAACGCTGTTTGAATAGATTCTGTTGACTTGAATAAAATAAAGGCCAAATGTGTATTTATAACCGATTCTCGAAGTTTCTAGACGTTTCTTTAAATAACATCAATTATTCTGAAGAAACCTTCAAATAAAAAATTAATGACCGAATTCGAAAGCACAGGACGCAGTTGGTGATACATTTACGCGCGTTTTCCAGGAACGTGGACAAGTGGGCTGTCAACATACCGCGCCGCACGGTGACACACCGCATTTTAATTCCCGCTATTCAACAACTAGCTAAAACGACTGTAAGTAAGCGGTACCAGTCGATTGAAGTATATATTTGTGTATTATACACATCCAAATGAATTGTTTATTGGGAAAAATAAACGGCCAAATTGTATTCTATAACTTAATTTAACAAGTTATATAAATATAGGAAGGTACCTACATGTAAAACATACTGTGGTTGATTAATAATCATTTTCCTCATTGAAATAATAACTGTAAACTGTGCCTTTGTTATTTAATTTAAACCTAAGAACAAAGAACAATATTATAATTATTATAAGTTGGTATTTTTATTAACTGCTTAAAAGTAATTCAGCGTTTATTATTAACCTACTTCGCTGAAGCTTCCGTTTATTTGTAACCGACAAGTCCGACAGCGTGTTTTATAAAATACATTACTCTACATCTAATTAAAATGCAGTAATAAAGTATACTAGTACTATATAAAACGTTTTAATTACGATGGTGAGCAACTCTTCATAGTTTTAAATTGTATCTTTAATTTATTTGCGCACGTTGTATTTTAGCCGTCGACCCGGCCGGGCCGGTCCCAGCAGGCAGCCTGTCTGTTTGTCGGATACATAAGGCGACGGGCGAGGCGGGCAACCCAGTATAAACATAAAAAATTAAACCTCGTCGAACCCTCAGCTCGGCGTTTGTTCCCTTCGTACTTTTTGTGCGCCCGGCCAAACCCTCGAACGCTTACTTATTTTAGGGCCCGTATCCCTGCATTCAACTGACACCCTATTGAAGCCATATTTTGTAGGTACGGAATATTCCATCGTAAAGGGCGACGATATAGAATTATCGTTAAGTCCGTGTGCCTCACTAAATAATATAGTGTGAAACGATTTTGTTATCTACGAATTTGAATGACGAATGCTTTGAGTTTACGATGTTTTGTTCTCAGTGTTTCTTGTTGTTTTTGGACATCCTTTATTTGTATTTAGAATACATTTTAAACCGTTATTTTTTCTTTAGGGTAAACGTTACAGTTTCTGTGTTCATTTATTTTCTTTGAAAAAAGTTATTATTAATAGTGGGGCGGAGACCGCGGAGAGCGAGACAAGCCGTATCTCGCGAGCGCGCGATCTGATTAATGGGATAATTGAATGTCATTTCATGTGAAATTATCTCAATCTATTATCGAATATAATGTCTGTATGTTCATTAAACTTATTACCTACATGTCTTATTTATATCGCGTAAACAAAAGTACTTAGAATTTCTAAATAGGTCGGATTAATTATTTAAATTGATGACACGTCTATGACGAATCTGACCTAAAACTGTGGTGTGTTTAGCTATACAAAAAATGCTATTGTACTTACTGACACATGAAATATTACAATTTCACACATACTTTTTACGGCGTGAAGTAATGGTTGTAGCATGGTACCTGTAGCAATTGCTATCGCCGACACATTTGGAGTGAGAGACCACAGAATGTTTTTCGCATGCCGACCGGTTTGTTAATTGAAGTGCTGAGGTAGGCAGCTGTCATGCTGCAGTCGCGCTGAATACTATCTGAATTTGATACATCTGGAATCGGGAAACAAAAGGCGTTTTAGCTTTCTTGAGGACCTTAAATCTTGTAGACATAGAGAAAAAACATTGTCATATGTCACGCCTGTATTCCCCGAAGAGCTAGGTAGATAGTAGCACCTTTCACCAGTTATGGGCTCCAATGTAATAGGGGGCGAGCCTATTGCCATCAACTGGGCATAAATCAAGACTTCGTGCCGCTGCTGAGTTACCTTTTTTATGGAAAAACTTAGTTACACTTTTGCCAGACACGGGATTCGAACCCGGGACCTCGTGCTCAGCAGTCACGCTAAGAAACCACTAGACTAACGAGGCAGTCATACAGAAAGAGGCGGTTCATCACGGTTACGGAAGCTCTCAGAACCTCTTAAGCGCTTTACGCAACACATGCATAAATCTATTTATTTCTACTTAATGAACATTTACGTACTAAGGCGGACTTATACATTCACGCCTGCAATTTCTGAAGAGGTGTTCTTCTTTACCAATCATTTATCTATGACAATTATCTTATTAACTGGCGAGGCTATTGCCATCCGTCGGGCCCTATACAAAGTACCTATACATACATCTGGTGAACATAATTTATTTACTTAAAAGTGCTTTAATCTAATTTACCAAAGGGTTTGAGCGTCAGAACTCCCGTAGGGACAACCGTTTGTAATGGGCTTCTGCTCAAATTCCAGTACTAGTACCAGACGATACTTAAAGATCTGTTTATTGTGCCGATATGATACCAACACAATAATAGTAACCGATACAGTTAAATCAAGATTAGTTGCCCAACAAATTAGTAGCAAGACTGACCGCCGTATGTGTTTTAAAACCATCAAAATATTTGAAAAAAGAACTGGAGGTTCTTTTGATACTAAAATCGTTATCAGGTTATGCTACAATCGTAAATAACGACCAGAAAAACATTATCATAATATCTACTTAATATGCATGGCATCAGATAAAAAAAACAAATTGATACTTAGGTTTAACCATGAAGTTATCCTAATCATGATTTACTTTTTTTAGTGCAGACTTTTTGCTTATGGCTATTTTATTTACGACCGAATTCATCATAATATTGTTTTTTCGACTCGTATGCTAATTTCAAAGTTGATTTAGGTTTCACAATATCTTCGGTGGTGTTTATTTATTAAACTGCTCTATATTTATAAACCGATGTTCTGATTTAGGTATCGGTAAGTTATTCTACGATACGAGAGTTTAATTTTTGTAGCGTTCACTAACTTCTCTTAAACTATTTATTTACAGGACTGTAGGTTCGAAAATTCTATGTAGCCTGGTGCTTAAAATAAAAACTATTTGCAGCAGTAACGAAACAAAAGTCAATTGAGAAATGGTTTAATTTTAAAGAAAAGTATTTTACTCTAAAAGCTTTGCTATAAGTTCACATTAAAATTATTTTGTTAGTATAAAATCATCGGTTTTACGTAACTACGGTTCGTTATGTGTCTTCAGACGACTTAAAAATGCCTTGAATGGTAAGATTAAAGGAGCGTCGATCCAGTTTTAAATTAACTTATACCAAGAAATTGAAGCTTAGTTTTGTACTCCGTAGAACCAGACTTCCTCTAAAAGAAGATTAATCTCGCATCGCTTCTGAAATTAAAATGCTACTATGGTTTCTCCGTACATAGTAGAATAACTGGTCGTCTTTCTATACAGAAGACTAATTTATTAACTTTAATAATAGGCAGCGTAGACGCTAATGCCAATTAAATAGAAGTGAACAATTTATGTTGCAATAAAATGTGAGTAGGTCGGTACCTATGTCTACGATTTTTATTTTATGATTAGTGCTACGTAATGTTCATGTTGTAAAATATAAGTAGCAGTATTACTTTGTGTTTAAAAAGAACTAGGGTGAATATTACGAGCATGAGTCACTTTTCAAGACCAAAAGTTGAAAAATCAGGGAACATTTATCTCCAGATTTATATATAATAGAATTTCAGTAAATACAAATGTACTGTATGTAAACGTTCGTCTGTATGTAAAGAAATAAAACCGCAATATTACTACGAGCTGTTTAATAAACAATAATACACCTAAATTAAAGAGGGATCAGAGCACATGGCGATCTATCTTTCGAAACAACAAAGCCGATTGGTGTGACGTTCCACCCCGGTGATATGTACGTCCTACTACCTAAATGCCTTATGTACACCGCTAGTTACTACTTCATGACTACTCCGAGCTCAGTGTGTACTGCAATGCAACGGAAAATATGCGTGTTTACCAAAGTCGTTTCGGTAGAACGGTGTCGTGTGTTGCGTCACGTTTAAGGAAATTGATAGTGCGCCGAGGCCGACGTGACTAACATTATCGTGATTGTGCTCATTTTATGTTCAGTTTTTCAAATTTCAATTTGATATTAAAGTGCGGTGTTGTGATTTAACATCAACATGGAATTTATTTTTTCTCATCCCGTTTCTCCCTGTGGGTGGAGGCCAGACAAATGTCCGACGTTCGACACGCCGCCGTGCGACCGACATAACCTTGTGATGTCGAGTAAGTATATTTTTTGCTTCAAACGTTCTAAAACCTAGTTATACACCGAAAATGTTGATCTAAATTGAAACATTGGGTCAATTTTAATGCAGTGATATGCCAATTAGAAGTATTTAAAGCATAAATACAGATGAATTAGGCATATTTTAAATAATAATATCGAACGTCATTACGAGGTTCACTCTACAAGATGGCGTCGAGTGGGGAGAGGGCGCCCAGTTGGCCAGGTGCTGCCGCCGCGTCGAGTTCGGCGCTATAGCTAAACTAAATACGCAGTGTTGTACATTTAGAACGTTCACAATGGCTACCGCGAAAGACACGTCTACTTTCTTTCTGGAGGCAGATGCAAAAGATTTTGACAGTGTTTTTAAGTTATACCCACAAGCGTTGAAACTAAAAGCTGAACAGAAAACAAAGAAACCTGACGAGCTCATAAAATTGGACAATTGGTAAGTACGAACGCCTTTGAAAGGAGAAAATGCGGCCGTGGCGTGTCAATGAACTTGTATTGTGTGTGTATCCGTGCAAACTGATTTGATAGCTAACTCCCTCGCGGACTGCATCTCTAGTCCGCGGACGGCTCATTAAAACCACTGCGTCACGTGGGATCGATGTCAAATTGACACGATCGTTTTTCCTGAAGCCAGTGTGGGGGAAAATATCGCCGCGCTTAGGCGTTATAAAATGGTGGCTGTCCTTTACGTATCATGACTCGTTTTAATGCATTTAAGTTTATGTTTAGGATTGTTCGCTAACTAATTCCATAGATTCCTGAGCTAAATAAGATCCTTGATAATGTGTACGATATGTTGTTTTATGTATGACTACGTACTTTGCTAGATAATAATACAATGCGTTGTTGAGTACAACTTACAATTCACATCCGTTCAAAATGGTGACTTGCCTTTTAAAGTTGTGTTTTATTATTAGTATTCTAACTATTTAAGTATTAAATAGATGTTTCAAGCTTTATTACAGTATGTTCTAGATGTTATAGCTATAAAATTAGTATAATGTCTTTATTATTGGATTAGTTAAACAGGCACAATGAGTCATCATCGTGTACTTCAATACGATCTCTTACCAACTTTTACCATTGCATTAAGTTAAAGTTTTTTCATTGAATTGTCTTTTTGTGTAAACGATCTACATATTTCTGCTTTAAAAAGTTAAATATATTTTTCTTAGCATTGCGTAATAATAATTTCTTATTAACATTTTTCGCACCCTGCATGCCAGGTGGAACACGTTACAAGTTAAAACTTTACCAACTTGTTTAATACAATGTAATAAGTAACGAATACTTAAAATTCTCTTCTTAAAGATAATTATATAGTTATGTAGGTACTTACATTTAAAATATTTTCATGTTTTAATATTTTTTTTGTCAAAACTATTTAACGAGTTTAAGCCTCCTCAAACAGGTATTATGATTAATTAATCATTATCGACTGAATTATTAGCTTACTGACATTTAACCAAATAATAATCTAAATTCAGCTAATAGGATAAATAATTATAGACCTACTTAATAAAAAAAATAATGTTGGGGTTATTTTTTTTATTTTTATTTAATTTACTTTTAGTCAATCAATTAGGTATACACAAATTTTTATTTTAAATAGTCTCTTACCTACCAAAATATAATTAGATTTAGTACAAAAGAAAAAATATTCAAATAATTAACGGCGCCAGCAAATGAGGCACTAATTTAATTTTTATTATTCTTTGTAAACAATTTGTACTAAATTGTATTAAGTTATAACCATATGGTATTTTATGAGCACGCCACGGCATACAATGTAATAAAGATCGTTTGTACTAATTAGCAGCGTTATGTAGATACTTACAATAAATGAAGCCGGGATGAAATGTATTGCTTTATTCCCAGCAGGATTGAAATTAATGTTTTCATTAGATTCCACGGAGTTCATTTTCCAAATTATAGCATGGATTATATAATTATATTACGATTTTAATAACCAAAGCAATAACCAAGTTTGGATTAATTGGTAATTTCGAGACATAGGTTCTTATTAAAAGTCAATGTATAGAAATATAAGTAGATTTTTTTAAAGGATCTGCCCAATAAAAATTAAAACAAGAAAATAAATTAAAATATAACAATTACTAATATAATAATTTAGGAAATTAAGAAAGACGTTAATAATTACATTAAAGTATAGTAGAATAGACTAACAAACTAACTTGTAAAATTATTATCACGAATACCGAAAAACTAGGACTGTTAACAATGTACATAACTAAACTTAAATTATCTTATTTGCAGGTACCAGAATGAATTACCAAAGAAGATTAAGTCGAGGGGCAAGGATGCGCATTTGATACACGAAGAGCTGGTGCAACTCATGAAATGGAAACAAGCGGTCAGTACGAGTTTATTATACTAACATCCAGCGCAACCCGTTCAATAACTATCGTATTATTGATAAACTATTAGTTTTTGTGTCAGCTCCGAGTAGTGCTGAGAGTGAGAAATGAATAAGGGGAATATGGATTTGAAAAATCTTTTTCTGTAGCATTAATTTTCATGTGACTTTAAATTATCGAAGTATTTAAAACAGATATTTTAAAATTACATTGGTAGGCCAATTTTGAGTTGAGACTTCCTAATCTAGTGCTGATTTAACTTGCACCGTGGTTAGAATCTTAATACCAGCAACATCCGTGTTCATTTGAAAAAATCCCAAAAAAAAACACCATTCAAAGATTCACACAATAGGCGACACGTGTCACGAATGTCAATCATTCATAAGAATACTTGTGAACTGCAGTAGGTAAAACATTCACAAGATATTTATTAGCATCTGCATACTTGCAACAAACGACCTATTCAGTTCTAACAATGGATTGAACGTTTTTCTTGTTGCCTTTTACAGAGAGGAAGATTTTATCCACAATTATCATACCTGATAAAAGTGAACACGCCGAGGGCCGTAATGCAAGAGACGAAGAAGGCCTTCCGGAAGCTGCCGAACATCGAGTCAGCGATGGCCGCCCTCAGTAACCTGAAGGGAGTGGGCACTGCCACGGCGTCAGCAGTGATCGCCGCGGCGAGCCCCGAGATAGCGCCCTTCATGGCCGACGAGTGCGTGCAAGCCATCCCCGAGATGGAAGGGAGCGACTACACTGCCAAGGAATACCTCAATTTTGTAAACCATATAAGGAACGTCTGTGATAGGTTAAATAAGGTTAGTTCACAACATGTTACAGCGATGCAGTTTTGTCCATGTTTGGCAAAGGGCCCAAGTGCCCTTTTGTAATGTTTTGGCAGTACAACCTAATGGGGTTAGTCTCAACACGTGCTACATACTTTTTTTGTACTCGTGACATCATGACTAACTATAAGATTACCATTTCGCGAGTTATTAGAAAATTAGGTATAATACTTTACACAGATAGTAATGAAAATGTAGTCCATCTTCGATTGGATTTTTATAGTTAGTCTTAGATAATATGGAAATCCTATGAAAAGCTATCCCAATAATTTCATCAATTAAATTGGTCATTCCGATTTTAGGAACAAAACGGCTGTGGCAAAAAATTCTCCCCACACATGGTAGAGCTGACGTTATGGGCACACCATATACTCTCCGACCTGCAACCCGAGCTGTTAGGCAAGGAGCCCCGGACCGCTGTGCCCGCAAACGGAGGCTCGCCCCTGCCCAGTGATGAGAGTAATCTCGAACCACCCTCAACTAATGGAAACGGTGAGTATTCAAAGATAAACATGTAACATATAATTATGTAGTGTGTAGAACTTGCTACGAACGCCATAGGCAGAATAGTCCATGTATTCAGATTCGTAGGCACTCCTATGAGAACGTAGACATGGATCTACGAGCCTACGAAGGACCTACAAGTCAATAATAACAATATAATGGAAACAATAAGCCATTTTTTGCTTAGAACACATTTGTAAGGGTTTTATGGCAGTCGAGGATTACTTTATTGCCTACGTTGGCCAACCTATTGTTACTTGCTAGCATAATTGTAAACCCCGGGTTAGGGTAATACTGAGAATTCCTCAGCAGAGAAACCTAACAATGCTCATACATGTTTGAACAATGCGAATTACTACTAGACTAGGTGTGGCAAGCAATTTTGTCTGTCTAGTAGTAGTACTCCCTTCATAAATATTTGTTAAAAGTAACATGCATCAATTTTTGGTAGGTACCGACAATTTATATTTGTAATTTGATTTAAATAACTATAATTACATATTAAAAAAAGTTCCGAAATATTGCTGTAGTCTCTTATAAGAAATAAAAAAAAGATGGAAAGGCGAAAGATATGAATGAAGTCCGAAAAACTTTAAACATTATGTTGTATAATCCCAAAAACTGAAAAAAAATTGGCTTTACATATTTTAAAAGCTATAAAACATTTCGATAGTCAAAACTTTAATAAACCAAACTAACCGAAGTTTGTAACGTTATACCTACATAAAACTGTCAATTTAAAAAGTTTATTATTATAATGTTATCAAAGCACGTTGACAGTACTTCATAAGGGCGCATTACATTATGCGATATCCCGCATGTAAACCGCTAACGATGTCTATGATAACCGAATGCGGGCCGACGAACGTGAACGAGGCGTAACGAGCACGTTTTATGTTGTTGCCATTTCGTTTGCTACCCACGACCTACAGTAACGAGACTGAATATATGTTACTGTAATTATGATGTTAAAGATTATACAGATAATCCTCGCTGTAATCGTTTGCCCGCATGGAGAGGGCGCGTATTAGGCTCACTGCTTAACGAGCATTAAAAGGCGTAAATTAAGCGGAATGATCCGAAACAATATTTTAAATACGTTTAGGTATTTTATTAAGTATTTTTATAATAGCCGCCTTTAGTTTTGAGGACCAAAGCTTCGGATGTATTTCCTTTAAAGCCGGATGATTGTCCTAATAGTCTCAAGGATTTCATAATCTCCAATTCCGTTCAAACTTGTAGATACCTATCTCTTTTGACAAAATCCGGGTATGCCCAACTCAACCCAACCCAACAAACAGATATCTGTCTGTCCCCTCAAAGAATATAAGCATGATTATTTAATATGTAATTAACGATTGTTACAGGAAAACTAGGTACAGATTCAGTGAACGAGGATACGACGACGTCGTGCACGGAGGACTCTATGGACGCTAAAGCCGCTTCCCCTGCGACCCCCGCCACCCCCGCGTCCCCCTCCGACAACTCCGACTCTGCCTTCAGCACGCCGCGCGCCAAACGGTAACTAATATCACGAGTACACGCTCTGTAATTACATTGCATTGTTCCAACGACCATGCGTCCTATCGGTTTTTATGCACACAGTTGTTCCGCAATTTTCTCGATAACTCGTGTCAAATAATTGTAGTAATTTGTTCCGTTTGTTTCACGCAGGCAAATAGAGGAGGCGAGTTCAGCAGAAGAGAACTCACTGGGCGACTCATCAGACGCGTCAGCGCTACCTACTAGTGTTGCGAAGAAACTACGAAAAGCTACTCACTGACATCCGCGCACTCCCACCAAGCGACCCTCGTGCGCCTATAAATAGCTTTCTAGACTAAAATATTGTACCTAGGTAATTTATTTTTCAATTCCGTTTAATTTTAACTTAGTGTTAAGTTTAAGAGTACCGGTCGATTTTGTAAGTTTTATAGGGTATCGATATTTGGAGCGCGCACTGAGAGGTCGGGCGCGCTCAAGAGTATGAGATTGTACAATATTTTGATGTGAGTGTATCTTCGGAGTGGCCCACGAGGGGGCCTAGCGTTAGGTTTCGTTTGTAATAATTTTAACGTTCGAACGTTCGCATCCAGCGTGACATTCCAATAAGTGTATCGAGTGCGGCGAGGGCGCAGGGCCGTCGCCGCGGAGTTCCGGACCAGATGCCTTGACGAGGCCGCCAGGCCGCCATTCACACCATTGCCTTATGACACAGTCTGCCCGCAGAGTTTATATGCAACAAGATAATACAAAGGTCGTGTTACCCGGGCGCCGGGTCACGGGCCCACATGTAGTTTTTATTGAACAAATATAAGATATTAATTTTATAATGTCGCATTTTTAATTCTCCATCCCGAATAAAACCAATATTCCTTATACAATTATTTATTCCACATATTATTCACTTAGTACTTGCGTAATAAAAATATTTAGTAATACGGTATAAAAACAGCGCAGTATAACACATAACTATAGTCAACTAGTGTTAAAATAAAAATATTTTATATTAACACCTTCGCTGGATTGCACTAAATTGATTCGATCTGGGCATGCAGTTGTATGAGAATACAAAAAATTCTGCATCTAAATTGTTTTTGTACCATATCAAACTATTACCAAGAACACACAGGCTACGAAGTGTCTTTGCCTCGGCAAAATGCGGCCAGTGGGTATTTCAACCACATAATGCGATTCAGGTGACCACATCCTGCGTTGTATCGAGATGGCTGCTCCCTCTCACTTTAGATCGCAAACGTGCGATTGATGCAACCGTACGTTTTGATGTCAGTTCTGATCATGAGGTCATCTTGTTCGTGAAGATTAGTTGGGCTTACATATAACAAAAATCTGACAGTGACAGTGACAAAATGTATAGTATTTACAGCCAAAAGTACCTATAGTAGTCAAAAGTAACGGGCCACTGAACAGCATGATCAGCAGGCAATGTACTACAATACATATTATATATTATATTATAATAACATTGGAGCGTCTGTAACATTAAAATAACAGATTTATACTTAACGCATATGGTAGTATACGCAGTTTCTCTGCAACGGCTAGACGGATATTGAAGTATGATGGTAGTAAATTCGGCTGATTTTAATTCTGGAAATATTTTTGGTACCACGGGAGAAAAATAAACACCCATAAAATTGTTAACAAAATCAGATTCAAATACGTTAATCTGCTGACTGCTGCTACGTACAGGTAATTAAATGTATGGCGACAAAGTCTCGGCCATAAACTAGTTCGAAATGTATTTACATAGCTTTTCGCTTGCATATCAAACATAATTTTTATAACACAAAGCTTTCCTAAAAAGTCGTCATCACTGTCACTGTCAGTACTGTTGAGTCGCGGCCGCTAGTGCGGCGCCTCCACGTCCTGCTGCAGCTGGCTGTAGAGCGTGGCGCGCCTGCCGCCGGCGGCCATGCGGCCCGCGAAGTCCGGGCGGCGCGCGGGCCGCGGCGCGCCCAGCAGCGCGTCCAGCACGTTGCGCGGCGCCCACACGTCGCCCGCCGCGCCGTTGCCCGCGCCCACCGGCGACAGCGGGGAGTCCGTGGTGGCCCGGATCACTGTCGCGCGGGACTCGCCTGTAACCGACGCCGAATACAATACCGAGACAACTACAAATTCTAGCCTACCAAAAATTGTTTTTTTTTTTCTTTTAGATCACTACTATCAGCAGTACTAGCACTAAGCAATCATTAAATTTAGCTCTTAACAAATTATATAATGAGCTGTTTCCTATGATCATTAACTACTTGAAAGCTATGGTCTACTGATCCCTACGACAATACAAAAATACCTTGAAATACAAAAAAAAAAGTAAAAAATAATATACTAACGGGCAGGTGAACGGTGTTACGTTCGTAATGGCGAACAATGGTGATTAATATTGATGATAAAGATGATTAAAAAAATGAAATATTGTAACTGAACGACAAAAAAAAAGTAATTAATTTATAAGTATTAATTTGGCTCACACAAAAGTTTGTATGCATACATAGTTACAATATATTTTAAACCAGTATCACAGTGAATTAAATACCAAACAACGATAATGATAATTTGTAACTCCGCCGACTTTTACAATCGACACAGCTGACCTTTTAGCGTTAATTAGTCCGGCTGCCCGACATTTGAGGTTCGTACGGCGTTCGTGACCAGTTGGTTAAAACTTAAAATGTATTTAGATTTTACGGACATTATCGTTGGGTATGAGTTACTTGACGGAGAATACCATTATTTAAAATGCGTATTTGATCACCCTATTGGGTAAATTGTAAAGAAAAAATAAGAAAGAAACGAGTACTACGATACAATTTAATAATACGACAAACATACGGAACATAAGGGCTAATTTCAGTGATGTGTTTGGCTGAAATGAGGATAATATCCGCACAAGTAACACATAATGAGGACAGGTTAAAGGCTTTCCCATATAGGCACGTTATTATTGGTCTAATTTTACAGATAACTCGGAATTAGACGGGGTTTCAGGGATATAATCAAGCATTTTTTAAAGAAGTAATGTCTTGGAATATCGGTTAATGGTGTCAACTACCCAATTTACCGAATTTATCTTAACTCGAAAGAATAGTTTGAGGTAAGTTTTAGTGCGCTTTATAGATTTCAGATACACTGTACTAAGAGATAATGTAGATGAGTCATACCGTCAGAGGAGTGGTTGTTGTGTGCGCGGCAGTCGAGCAGCACCCTCAGCAGCGCGCGGTGCTGCGGGGCGGCGGCGTGCGCGCGCACGAGGGCCTCCAGCTCCCCCCACACCTGCCGCCACTGTTCTTCGCGCCGCCCTGACGACTTGCCCCTGTGGGAGAGACAAGAATCTTGCTATCGGAAGAGTGCTGGTTAAGTAATTGTCGCTTTGTGGAAAGTGATGGTTATGCGAAATTAACGCATGAATAGATAGCGTCAAGAGCGTAAGCCCAACCTTTGCTATGAGAAATAACTGCCGTCTAACTGCCTTGCTTGGCAGGCTATATTTCTGTTATAGTTTAAGGGATTACTGAATGAAAAAAAAGACTTGAACGTGCTCGTTAAATGGCAAACACGAAAGAATATCTACATAGTACTTGCTTACTGTAAGTGCAATGAAGTTTCATTGTATAAATAAAGGAGATACCAAGAGCAATCAGTGTAAGTAATAGAACATTGAATCTCAAGGTATATATATGTTCGTAGCATTACCTCATGTTGGAGGGTAGCTGAGCGGTGGGGAACTCGTGGCGGGACTCCATGGCGAGCAGCGACAGCAGCACGTTGCGACACGTGTCCACCTCCTCGTCAGTCAGGGTCTCCTGCACCACCAGCCGGGTTAACGGCTCTAATACCTGTGTAAAACCATAATGTAGTAGATTCTTAAATTATAAATATCATCTCCTATGTCGTGGTAGTCACAAGAGTAAAATTAGCTGTGATGGTTCAGTTCAAATCGTCGAAACGTAGTGTCTCTGAACTATGAAACTTTCATATGGTTTAAATTTTTTTGTCAATTGACAACATTTTTAACCTATTAAAAGTTCAGCGATAGAACCATTCTGGAACAAATTGTTTGCCATTACATAGATTTTTTAAACTAAAATGCCTAAAAACCTATTTAGATAAAACCAGTCTATGTCACAATTAGTTCAGGCATACAAAAAAGAAAACTCGCCAGTCTGGCCGACTGTAAAATCTCTAAAATAATAAAAAATAACATTACAATACCTAATAATAAAAAGGAGACTTACTGATCCTAAATTAAATATAAGCGTGGAGGATATAGTGAGGGGCCAGTATGTGGTGTGCCTTTGCAGACGCGCCCGCGCACGCGCATTGGACCCCGAGCCTCGCAGCGGATGCAATCTGTTCTGTTGCATTAGGGCTCCGAACTCTTTTATTCTGTAAGAAAGAATAGGCATCCTTCAGTTCTCGGGTGGGAGAATCGTTCTTTTTAGGTACATCTAATTTACGTACCGCGCCAAGCTTCATCAAAGTCATATGGCAGATTGTTCTCCGGTCGTCTAATTTTGCGTACTGTATTGGTTTCGAGAGACTAACAGGAGCTGTAGTTAGTGGTGTGCGGGACTGTCATCTTAGTGTTTCTTACCTGTAGTCAGTGACCCTCCCCCCCGCGCCCTCGGACAGTGCGGGGGGGTCCTCGTAGGGCGTGCGCCCCCCCAGCGCGCCGATCCACAGCTCGCCGCCCTGCGCCGCCAGCACGTGCGACGCTGAACGGCCGCCGCCCTTCCTGGAGAAGTGTTAGCACTTCAATAAGAAATGTAATAAGAAAAAATCTTGTATCTTATAACCAGTTTTTTGTACTTATTTTTTTACCATTATACATTAGCTACTGTTTCATTTAGGTATACATCAAGGTTATTAGGTAAATAAAGAAAATGGATCAAGCTACTTCGCTATGCGCTTGCGCATAATAACGCATTAGCCAACGGGTAGGCCTAATATTCACATGCATGCTGCTATAGTACATGTTATGAAGTGAAAAATGGTAGTGAAAAATACAAATGATTGAACGATTTTATTGAAAACGGTAATTTAAATTAGGTACCTATTGTGGAAATAAAAAAAATATTGATCCATATTGACATGTGTGCTGTGTGTAAAAGTACATGAATTAAAACACGGCAGCTCAGTCTGGTCTATTATTCAGTTGGCCACCGTTCACATAGTTCCTGCCCCAGTTACCTGGGCACCTCGAGCGTGACGGAGCGGCCGTTAAGCAGGAAGTTGACGAGGCAGGCGGAGGGCCGCGAGGCCACGTCGGCGGGCGTGACGCGCCACAGAGCGCCGCAGCAGCCCGCCGCGCCCCCCTCCGCCCCGCGCGGCGTCCACCAGCGCAGCACCACCTGCCACGCGCATTATACACAGATGAATATGATGATGATAATGTAGTCACATCGACGATAGTGATCTTGTAGACAATATAACGTTCAAACGGACAACAGCCACCCTGAATTGAGAAGCCGCAGCTTGCACACCTCTAACTGCACCCTTAGATAAGTGGCAAAACACTTGGCGAATACAAATCGAATAGAATGGTAAATGTATGGGAAGGACATAATGTTTCGACTATGTTATCGATGACATACATCAAACCCATAATTATATTTTCTATTATATTCGATTTTTATTTGTCAAACGTTTTGCATGTAGTCTAGGGGGGCTGGTCAAAAATCGAAAGTTTAGTTGGAGGAACACCCCTCTTGTTCCTCCACAGGAGAACATGGACCACCAACCGACTAATGAAGAAAGGTTTTCTAAATGAATATTCTAGATCTAGGTTAAAGATCCGATTAACTTACCGATTCAGCTGCCTCAGCAGGTGTTTGTGACGCTCGCAGGCCAGCGTGCGCGTCGATCGCGTGTATTATCTCCACATCGTAATTCGCACTGGAACTTGCATTTTGCTCCTCCTATAATATTTTAAATATACTCTATGTAGGGAAATCTCTGATATATATCTCATAAATAATCGAAAAGAAAAATTGCAAAACTCAATTATTTGAGTTGCTTCATGCTATTATGTGACCAACTGAAATGTGTGTGGTATGCTGGAATACTGGTTGGTCAGTAGAAGATAAACTTAATAGAAATTATTTATCTATAGCCAAAACATTTTTTTTATTCTATAAAACGTACATACCTTCATAGGAATACCAGTGACAGTGGTAGTGGCCAGCTTATAGTGAGGTAGCACCAACCTCGCCAACAGATTAGCTAGAACACTTGCTCTTGACACTATCACTTCCACACCTATCTGCCCACTCGCTATCTGTAATATATTTAAGATGTTTCAAACAAGATTTCAATAATTAAATCATCCTTTTATGACAAATACTTGTGTAACTGCAGGTGGTCGAATTAAGACTTATTTTTCTTTTACTGGACAAATGAATTATAAGAATGGATATCAAACCAAGCTTTTATTTATTTATTTGGGTATTACAGATGTGACTGTATGTAAAGTGGTAACCTGTATAGCAAGAGATTATAATATGTTTAAAGAAAGGTGTGGCAAAATAGACACATACCTCTGTGAGTGGTTGATTGGTAACTCTAGTTTCAGCATTCTCTGGTGTCACGTTTATTATTACTAAATGACAGTAGTGGATTACTAGGGTCCTGTAATAGGAAATCTTAAATTAATAATAATTTTAACAGGGTTAGAAATAATTAGATGAGGATTACACTGGCCCAATATTCATAGAATAGGTATACAAAAAACATAGCCCATCACTATGACTTTCTCCTATATCGTGGGCGCATTTCACAAACATGAAATATCATATACAAAAACACCCAGACAAACATCTTCAGATTACACGAATTATTATCCCGTGCGAGAATCGGACCCGCAAACTTTAGCACAGCAAATAAAATAATAATATTGACACTTACTGCGGTGTTGCAGTGCTCGTTGACTCTGAGGTACTTGCTGGCTGGGCCAAAGCAGCCTTCTTGTTTAACTGAATTATCGTATTGTGCGCAATATCTTTCAGATTTTTTATAGAATCATTATCTCTGGCACTTGTTATACAAATGACGCGGCCACTGAAACAATACGAATAGTAATAACTTTATTTGAATATTTTCACAATGTTCTAAGACTAATATTTACATATAATTTCAAAATAGTTAATATTACAACTTTTAAATAAATAATCATAGGTTAACTGATATCAAACAGGACCAAATGTATTTTATTGCAGCAGCCTGATATTCCATTGCACGATAAGTGTTATATTTACAGAGAATAAACAATTCTATGTGTGATTATTACCGCACCATTCCCTTACTGTAAGTTATTTGAGTCCTAAAACTGGAATCAAAATACTAACCGATTTTGAAAGAGTCTCTCAGGTGGTCTAGAAGTCTGTGCTGGAGACGGTTCAGCAAGAGCTTCAATGGCGGCAACAAGTCCTTCCACATCACCGCCCGCACCTCGACGCACGGGACCCACCAGACATAGCCCATTGAGGAGCTGTGAAACAATACACAGCTAAGATTAAAGTATTAGTTATTTAAAATTATTGATTGAAATAGTTATAATTTGATCAGTGGATTACAATTATAAACTTAACATACACCTGAATTAGGTTCAAAGTTTAACACTTCTGAATGTGTATTTAAGCCATTTAAGATGTGCACATATTCGTAAATTACTACTACTAACTTATAAACAATGCTTACATGCATTAAGATTACTATTTCTTAAGTCTATTGACATCTCTATTCTCTGCCTAGCAAACAACAGTGACAGGTATAATTTAATGAATTGTTCAACAATGACAATTTTTATAAATGGGTAAGAGCATACTTATTAAGTTTTTTAATTAAAACCTTATTTTTATTAAAGCATTTTATTACTTAAAATATTGTTACACTTACATGAGTCAAGTTTTGTTGTGCCACAGCCCATGTATTTAACATGTGAGCAGTAGTATCACTTACAACTAACCGCACCTGAAATATCACATGGATAATGTGTTATTCATCATCATTCACAGTTGTTATTCATCATCATCAGCCGGAATATGTCCACTGTTGCAGTTGTTATAAACTTACTTTTAAAAAAGTGTAAGTACAAGCTTACATTGTATATATTATATAATAAGTAGAATATCAGTAATCCTTTTTAATAATAAAGTTTGTATTTACACTTTTTAGAAGTCAATAACAACTGCAATATTCTAATACAGCTAAGATGCCAGCTGTGAGAAGAAAATAATGAATAATATCATTAAATTAGTAATAATGTTCCCTATGATATTTGAGACAATAAACTTGTCAGTTGCAATACACTAATTTTGTACAAAGTATGAGTTTAAACAACTTGCATCTTTTTTTATTGTGTGCATGTTTACAAAGACATAGGTAGGTATCATTAATTATTGAGGAGAACATTTATTTAGTTAATCTCGATCATAATCAATTTTAAACCTGAAGTTCGTTAGTTTAAAAATATTTTTAAACATCTCTTCATGCACTCAACACCTATATCTAGTACGTACAGTATTAAAGCAACAGGTGAATCTTACCAATTTTCCTTCTGGAAATAAGTCCCATACTACGCGACAGTATTCAACAGCCGCTTCCACACTGCATGTCCACAAGGACTTGCAGATCGGCGGCACGGGAAGATATCCCCGGTTTTTAGGGGCATCGAATTCTATTGGATATTCTGATGATATACCGAAATAAGGAGTGTGATCCAAAACAAATATTGTTTTGTGATTAATGGGGAACATCATTTCGTTTAATGATTCCATAAGGATGTTACATACTTAGCTAATATATCCTGAAACTGAAAACAATACGAACTCAACAAACGGACTGAAGTTCTACAACATTCATTTCATTCATTTACTATTGTAAAACTGTCACAACTTAAACGTCAGTGTCATTGCTAAAGTTGCCAACGATTAGAATAGCATTTTCGTATTGAACTTCGGACTCATACAAAATAAGTTTGTCTATGGTTTGAACCCTTTAATATCCACAATATTTTGCTATTCTCAACTATTGTACCAAACAAAATTGAATTTAAATTCGTTGTGGCCCAAATTATAATTTGAGTTAATTATTATCTGCAATCCACCGGATTGCAGATAATAATAATCATGAAGACATTGTACAAAAGAATACCTATCGCATAAACAAACACCCCGCCTTATACAAATAATATTATTATTGAATAATTTATTTTATTCCTGTATCCACTATCAGGGGTTTATACACAGTATAGCTTAATTTATATACACAAAAATAACTTTTGAAACTTTAAACTGAATTATTTAGTAAGTTTTAAAAGAAGTTACAAAAAACATTTCTTAACTTAATTCTTTTTCAACCTAATTTACATCTAGAAAAAGACGTTATAGTGGAAGTTTAAGTTTCAATTATTAATTGTATTATTGTAAAAAGCAGTTAACATAATTTTTTTACCAAATAATTTGTCAATAACTGAAATACCACCGTACACGTACAACACTACGGTGAATGTGAGAGAATGATAAAATGGTGCATTCGTCGATCAAACCGGGCCACACATCCGAAGCCAGAAATTAAATTAACATCCACCATTTTGTTTATTTTCGCGAAAATAACTCTTTTCCCGGATACGTTGTAGAATATTCCTGTTTTACCGCTATATGATAGAGTGATCTACTTATTCTGGCAATGATTATAAGATTAGGAATGTGCTATTAGCGTTCCTATCTATTATCGGGCCCTTGTGTTGAAATTTGCAGACATCGGCCGCGCCGCTAGTAAACACTCTTTGAAAATTACCAGCGTAACGTCGAAGAAAAATAAAAACCTGAGCACGCAGGGCAACCGAGTCGATGAGAAAAGTTCGTTGAAATTTGTTCAACGGATATTCAGCAAGTGCAAAGGGAGCAATCCCCTGGCGTTAAAGGTATGTGAAGTGCAGTAATCGAACGTCATAAGTGTGAATAAGCGGTGTACATACAGCTTGTTCTTACGGTGGAATATTTATTCAGGAAATATCAAAGAGTTGTGGGCGAGAGTCCCCCGTGGCGCGCCCGGCTAACATGAACCACACGCCTGCACCGGACAGGCAGCAGCACGACTCTAATGTGAACCAGGTGGAGGAGATGGAGACTCAAGATGGTTAGTGATGTCACAATATTTACATTGTAATCTACTATGTTTTACTCACACACTGTCAAGATGTTCACTAAAACACCATTTAAAATCATAATTGGACTTTGCTAAAGTTTAGTAGTGCTTATCCCATGTATTTGCAAGTGTTATTGAACCTATTTGTTAACCAGATTACTCTACATAACCTCAAAGTGAATTCATTAAATTGACATTGTTAATAATTGTTGTGTCTGTATTGACTAAATTATCATAGTAGTGTAAAGCTATATTAAAAATATGTAACTGAATGTTTACATATTAGATTTAGATTGTAACTTTCTTTGTTCTAAAAGTGCAAGTCGCTGTCCTAAGAGTGTAATGAAAAGGTCTAAATATAGAATATCTTTGTTTTACATTAATGTTTGCTGTGTTTATTAATATTGTATTTCTTTTTTAATATATGAAAATGTTGTTTTTGTTTATCACTGCATCTTAATGTTTGCTATGGACTGAACTTACACAGTGTATTTATACCTGGGTGCAGGTTACCTCAGTTTGTGTAAATGTCAATGTGATCTTTACATGCATGAATGAATGTGCAGCATTGCCAACTAGTGGGGAACAATTAAAACCATTAAAAATAAATGAAGATAACATGGGGCATAACAAATCATCTACAATATTAATAATCAGCAACCATTTATATATTAATTCTGTTTCCCTTTTTAATATACAATAATCTAGACATAGATCATGATGTTATCTACTATTTGTCGTATATGAATATAAACCAGATAAGATCTACTAAGTATTTATATAATCAATTATAATAACTTTATATTTGTGACAAACTTAATATTTTTAAATTATACAATGTGTAAACAAATCATGATAAAGTACACACATTAAACATTTTAAATTGTTTGTTAACTGAAAATAGTTTGAATATCTTATGATTGAAACTTTTTTGAGCCAAGTTTTTACTGACCAGTTTCTGGTGACACCAAATATTTTTTCCTTTTAAAATCAAATGTCAACATGACATTATCTGTCAAAATTCATATCTGTAAAACAATGGATAGATTTGTTTTTCCTGCATAGTTGTGGTCTATTTTAATTGTTAAGTTTACATAGTAAGTTGTACACACAAAATCATTAAAGGTAACATGTATTTTTTAAGCCTCTATCTTGGTATACCTATAACTTGTTAGTGAAAATGGAAAAGGGAACTATAAACTAAGCTTCAAATAACTTATCTTAAATTATGTTTATGTTAACTTTAAAATAAAATATAAACCTATGTTTATACATATTTAGCAGTAGAAAACTCCATGGACTATGTTATCAATTTTTTTTTCTTATTAGATTTCATATCTTATACAATCTAGTGAGTCAATGGGAACATGAAACAATTTATGTACTGTGATGTTGTAAGCTGTAAATGGTAAATGTAATGTATGTAAATATTTTGCAGTGGAGACTGTAGACACTGTTACTGACAAGACCTGGGAGGACGATCTTATGAAAGGTCCCAACGGTGAGGTTGTCATGGGTGAGGTTATGAAGAATCAGGAAACCACATCTTCTGATATGCCGGTGAGTTGCATCATCAATGAAACAAAAAATTGATAACTTATTTTATTATCTAAGAAGATAACATTTCAAATCTTGAGTCATTTGATTTGGAGTAATGTTATTATTTGTTTTAAGAAAATAATATTAGTAAAATTTTATCTTTCTGACCTTAAACTATATCACACTGTTTATGTTCCCTGATCAAGTTAGAAAATCTGAAGATTTATTTTTGACATAGCTAGTGTGTCAGTAAAATGAACATTCATCTCAAGTTTCAGTCAAGGGTCAGTCGGTCATCTTAGGGGCGGAGTAATATGTATGGTATAGGTCCTAAGTAATTCGTAATATAAACTGTTAAAATAAGTTTGTTAAATTATTTGGAAAATGTAAGAATGCTTACTTAGAAAAATAAAAATATATATGAAAAGTGTCTAGTTGTAATAAAAATAAAATGCCTATTTATAAGACAAGAAGCACAAAACATCAAGTTTTGTAAAACATAAATTTTCTTACCATAATCATTATTTACAAACATGCCCATTTTATCAGTTCTCAGGAAAGCAATACTGTTTGCTATTTCACTCATTGAATACCCAATAAGCTGAGTGAAGGAAACAGACTTAGTTAATTTAAAACCTTAAGGTATCTAAAGGTCTGATAAACAGAGATTGGGACCTTATTTATCTGATAACATTAGTATCACGAATTGGCGTGTAGCTGTTTATGTCGTGCGTGAATATTTACGATTCTAGTGTAACATTTGAAGCTAATTCATGCTGTAGTTGTTTAGATTAAGTCGACGCTCATTCTGTTAACACCTACGCCGTATCGTATGTAACGTGTGTATGTAGCAGATGACTCTTATAAAAGTTTTACATTTGTCTGTGTGACTGGTACCTTTTTACTTTGAAGAAAAATTTAAACAACGATCTATAAATTGGAATTCCATAAAACCTAGCAGATGAATTCTCATTATCTTGTTTAGTCACAGGAGTATTTACGACGATACTTTGTTTCTCACAGCTGGCATGTCTCGACACCGAAATGGAGGACGACGAGGCGCGGTCAGAGGCCACATTTCGATTCACGGTACAGAACTTCAGGAACCTGAAAGACTCCGTGTTATCCCCGCCGTGTTACGTCCGAAATCTTCCCTGGAAGATCATGGTCATGCCGCGGCAAGCTCCGTCCCCTGACCGCCAACAACAGAAGTCGTTAGGCTTCTTCCTTCAGTGCAATGGTGAAAGTGAATCTTCAAGTTGGTCGTGCTACGCCATGGCAGAACTGAGACTTATTTCCCACAAACCAGAAACTGAACCTTTCTTTAGGAAGATTCAGCATTTGTTTTATAGGTTTGTTTATCATTGCCATTTATTATTTCAATTATCTCATAGTCCTTGTGATAAAGATTGTTTAATCTTGAATTTCATAATTCCCTATTATGAAATTTAATCTGACCACATTCAAGGTCAAATTTAATCCACAAATTAGTTTTATTATTTCTTACAGATGCTAACATTTTTCTTATCATTCACAGTAAAGAGAACGATTGGGGTTTCTCTCACTTCATGGCATGGAACGATGTGTTAGATCCTGAAAAGGGATACATAAAGGACGACGCAATAACATTAGAGGTGCACGTGACCGCCGAAGCGCCTCACGGCGTCTCCTGGGACTCGAAAAAACATACCGGCTATGTTGGTAAGTGTTGCGTAATAAAAAGACCGATTTTTTTTTACATGGTATGGTTTCACCTCAAGGCTAGTTAATATCTCAAAATGTAGTTCTGTTCTGTTCGCGACTTATACCACGCACTGCATAAAGAATTTATTGAAGTAAGGATCAGTTTTGTTCCTGAATAGAGTTCAGTAGAAAGCTAAGTTTATTTATCTATAAAAGAAGCATTAATTTTGGGTGGGTCAGATTAGTTCTAAGCTAGCTTTATTAACAATTTATATGTAAAAGATTTGCCATTCTCCAGCTTTTTGGCCTCACCCAAAGTCTTCTGACGGAATAACTTGTATCTATTCTAGGTTTAAAGAATCAAGGCGCGACTTGTTACATGAATTCATTGTTACAAACACTGTATTTTACAAATCAACTACGTAAGGCTGTTTACAAGATGCCGACAGAATCTGACGACAGTACCAGGTAACAGTTTAACGATTTTGTAAAAATCACAATCAATTTGTAAAAATGTAATTGCAAAATGACTAATGCTGTTTTTTCTTAGATCGGTTGCATTGGCCCTACAAAGAGTGTTTTACGAGTTGCAATTCTCTGATAAACCTGTGGGCACAAAGAAGCTCACCAAGAGTTTCGGATGGGAGACACTTGATTCCTTTATGCAGCATGATGTGCAGGAGTTTCTTAGGGTAAGTGTATTTTATTTTCATTAAAAGATACCTAGCTACGCTCCGCTCGGCGGACTTTGCGCTTTCATAGCATCCATCTTGTTAAACATAATTTTCTACACTATTGCATTATTTGTTTCTCTGAACAATAAGTTAAGATGGAATTATAAATTGAGGCCACAAGTTAAAAACATATTGTGTGTTATGTTATTACTTTTCTAACTTGAAAATATGTGCAATAAGAATTGCAATAGAAGTGCAGATTCTTCACATCCAATCAAGTTAACACAGTCCATTGTTACAACTTTTATAAAAAGGCTCCTTGCTTATGCATGTTATTTTTTCCTGTTTGGGACTACCACAAAAACACCTAATTCTCTTATCACTGATATATTTTGTATATGAGAAAGTCAAATATTACAGTATTTTTTCCATATACAGGTACTACTAGATAAATTGGAGAGTAAAATGAAGGGGACTTGTGTAGAAGGAACAGTGCCTCGCCTTTTCGAGGGCAAAATGACGTCATACATAAAGTGTAAAAATGTGAATGTGTCTAGTACTCGCGTGGAGACTTTCTACGACATACAACTTAACATCAAAGGGAAGAAAAACAGTGAGTAGACCAAGCTTATTATTTAATTACATACATTACATGCACATGACACAGTAGTAGGTTTAATGTAGATAGGAAAATAGGAATGGTTTTCCATAGTATAAAACTTTTTTGTTAAATTAGATGTTGAAATTGATCTACATCCACTGTTATTGGATAAAACCATTTTTAGTACTTACACAATATTATATTTACTGGTACTTATTCTCACGTTCGCTAACCTCGTTTCACGCATATAACACATAACATCATAACTGTTACTTTCCATATAAATAATAATAAATTCTAGTCCTGACCAGTGACTATACAGCAGGCATCCAATTTACGTCATTGGCGAATGACAATTAACTGTTTTATAACATCTGTAGAAGTTGTTGTTCAGTTTTAACTATAAGACAATTATCTGTCAAAGCTCAATTACGTACCAGTCTAATAACAATCCCTTGTATTTCAGTTGACGAGTCGTTCAAAGACTACATCAGCACAGAGACATTAGATGGCGAGAACAAGTATGATGCGGGCGAGCACGGGCTGCAGGAGGCCGAGAAAGGCGTGATCTTCGCGTCGTTCCCGCCCGTGCTGCATTTACACCTCATGAGGTTCCAGTACGACCCCATCACGGACAGCTCCGTCAAGTTCAATGATAGGTCAGTCTAGTTTTATGTGTATCATAATATTCGGATAGTTGTCTTGATAGTTATGTATCTTTTTTTTTAACTTAATGGTGTAAAAGAGGTGTGCAATATTTGCCGCCGCATTCAAAGACATTAATGATTACTTACTATCATTAAGTTAAGGTTTTCTTTGTGAAATCTTACTTAGTGTTACGTAACCATTAATGTGATGTTAATTTCTTAAATTTAACGAGGTATTACAAACGTGGATATATCTGTGCTAACCATTCCTGGGGTCAAATATATACCCATATTTTATGTAAATGATGGTTACTTTCTTGATGCCAGCCATTTGCTGACTATATACGCTTAGTTGCGGACCTTAAGTCTTACGGTCTCTATGTAAACATTATGAGAGACTGATTCGTCGTCTATTCTGCAGATTTGAGTTCTACGAGCACATCAACTTGGACGCGTACCTGCAGGAGAAGCCGGAGACGCCAGCCGACTACACGCTGCACGCGGTGCTCGTACACTCGGGAGACAACCACGGAGGACACTATGTGGTCTTCATCAACCCTAAGGGCGACGGGAAGGTGAGTTTCGTGTGATATTATGATAATGTAGAAATAAGTTTAAGTGTTGGTGTGGTTTCTTTAGTGTTAGGTGAAATAAAACTCGGAGTGGACTGTAAATAATTATTGAAATACTGATGACGTACACGATCGTCGTTACCGGAAAAGGAATATAAATTAAAAATGTAAATAAAAAGCGCGGAGTGAGTGTGCGTATAGTAGCGTCGGTCAGCTGACTGCCGACGTCTGTCACCGGCGCGCGCAGCCCCCCTCGCACCGCTCCGTCCCCGCTGCCGATGTCCAGTGCGTCATGAGTGCGTGTTAAATGCGAGATTCAACACCAGACTGTATGATATTTTTCATGTATTAACATTTCTAAATAACCTTCATACACGATACAACTCTTTTCATATATTAAAATCCAGAAAGTGGCTTTAATTGGCGAGTCTTTGAAGGTCACAGTATACTACTTGAATAGCAGCTACATGTTTTGTTTTATTATATTAATCGATTTTTAACATTGGTGTATGGCAGCCGTAGATATTGACAAAGGTTTGCTCTTATTATAAACACCACATTTTTCTCTCTCTCTGTCTAAAAAAATATCAGTAAAAAATAATTTTTAGCTGTACTGTATTACTAAAATTTTTGACTGTCTCAGTGGTGCAAGTTCGACGACGACGTAGTGTCCCGCTGCACGAAGCAGGAGGCCATCGAGTACAACTACGGCGGACACGACGAGGACATGGCGTTGACCGTGCGTCACTGCACCAACGCTTACATGTTGGTTTATATTAGGTGAGTCCAAACACCTTTTATTTTGTAGTTCTTTATGTAGTGGCCACCTTAATCATTTAAAACCTCATAAGCCTTGAGTATGTTGGTATGTTTCAAGATATATTTCCAGGCTCTTATTACATTTTCTAATATTATTGGTAATTTCAGGGATTCACAGTTGAAGACTGTCTTGCAAGAAGTAACACAAGCAGATATACCTACAGAATTGAGCGAAAGGTTAGCCGAAGAAAAAAGAATTGAGACTGTAAGTATTGTTCTCATTTAGTTGCAAATGCAAAACAGTCGTCATCGTAATAACGATTTCAATGTTAACAAATAGCGGCTTATCCTTTATTTAGTTATTAAAAAAGTTAATGTTTAGTGCAACTTCCAAATAATAATAACACATGACAACCCCAACAGATCCGTCGTAAGGAGCGCAACGAGGCGCACTTGTACATGAACGTGAACGTGGTGCTGGAGGAGGCGTTCGACGGGCACCAGGGCAACGACCTGTACGACCCCGAGCGCGCGCACTACCGCGTGTTCCGCGTGCGCAAGCAGGCCACCGTGGCCGAGCTCATGGAGACGCTCGCCGACAACTTCAAGTACCCGCTCAAGCAGCTGCGGCCCTGGCCCTTCAGCGCGCGCTCCAACCAGGTGGGACTTGGACTTACTAATTTATTTATGCACACGCAATCAGTTAATTAAAAACAGTTGATTAATATAGTACAAAAGCACTGCTTTTATTCTTATATAACTGAGTCTTTACTATCCTTACTTGGAAATCTGTGTTTGATCGTGAATATTTATTGTTATTAATGTTCAAATGATATTTTTTGTGACTGTTGGCTGTTTATTGGCGGGCTTTTATATTTAAGTGATATCCACACGAAATTTACCACACCGATTTAGCTATAGAAATGTAACTTGATATTTATGATATTACTAAGGATAATCCTGTCTACCGACTACATTGCGAACTCTTGGTGTAAATATGTAGTAATGAAATTATTCAGGCCTAATATTTATTGTGCATTATGGATATTACAAATCAACATTTATTTCAAAATGCTGAAGCGAAAAGTTTTGTTTAAAAATACTGTTTTAATCTAAATCATACCTTATGCTTACTCAACAGACATGCAGACCTACTTGCCTAGACATCGTCAACGACCAACACAAGACCGTAGCAGACGTTTCCGAGAACATGAATCCGTGGAACATATTCCTGGAGATGTTACCACCGGACTCCGGCTTCAGTGCGCTGCCGACCTTCGACAAAGAGAACGACGTGGTGTTGTTCTTTAAGTTCTATGACCCGAAACAGAAGCGTATCCACTACTGTGGACATCATTACTTGCCCATCGCTAGCAAGCCCGCTGACCTTATACCGATTCTAAACAAGCGTGCAGGTAATTTCATGTTTTGTTATTCAATCTCCAGTATAAAATTCCAAATATGATCAAAATATTTTAAACTTTTGAGACTGATTTAGAACAGATTTAAATACCTCTGACTAACGATAAAGATAAATGTAAAAACTTTGGGCTATATTTGCTTACCCATGGTATAGCTATAGTAATCAATAGTAATTCTTAATTCTATACATTTGTATGTTTTCTTTTTTAGGATTCGGGTCAGAGACTCCACTTGTTCTATATGAAGAGATCAAACCTGACTTTGTTGAGAAGATTAACAACTACAGTGAACCCCTTGAAAAGGTATTATTTATTAGTTTTACCCTAACAAAACATTTAGTAGACATAAGCTTCAACACAAGTATATATCCAAGTAACTATGTATTCAGATAACTCTTCTATCTATAACCTATTGTAATTAAATATGTATGTTTCTCTAATATAATCACATATTTATGGTCCCAAATGTTAGTAATTGTATGTAAAATTATATAAAATATTATTGTTGTATACACTTCTATTAGTGTGATGTTATGACCAATTTTAGTTCTAGTTTGACTCTACATTCAGGTATTGCTGGTACAGGTATAGTAATTATTATATGTACTTTCTGATTGCACTGTTCAGATTGTCAATTACTTTAATTAATCGTTATTATTTTCCCATTGTCATTGTTTTATAATCAATCCAATCTATAATTATTTGAGTGCTTTGTTATTAGACGTATATAACTTAGTCTTTCGTTGCATATATTACTCAGATGTAAATATTTACTCGTCTGATATTCGCACAAATATACATGTGAGAAATCGCGATGTCATACTTGTTTGAAGGTCAGGTCATAATAAATAACGAATTTTATTCGCGGGAATCGCATAACATCTCATTTTTTGCGACTTATTTTAAGAACAGATGCAAAAAACATATCACATGTTCTCTTATAAATTGTTTGCCATCTGAACAGTGCCATATTTATTTATTGTGTATTTATTAGCTTCTCTTCATTCTTATTATTTATAACATTGAAAGTCACATCCCTCACTCAATTATTATTTATAAATCGCTTTACTCATTTAACACATATATCACAATACACATGCTATTTTGAGTTATATTGTCACCACTTACGTCACCCCTCCATAGGATTGTTTCGTATACGAATACGTGAAAATGTTTAACGGATATACAGAGCGTATGTTTAAAGTCAAGCAGACTTGAACAAGGTGAATATCAATCTTAATTCTGAGCTTAAAACGATAAAAGTCTGTTAGCCTTGATTTACTACCTAATGGAGTATGTCAGTCTAAAGTAAATACTTTGCAGTATACTGTTTTCACCAACTTATTCTTTCTAGTTCAGAGTTAGGTTAACCACCTTGTTCAAGGTTTCTTGAATTTAAATATATACTTTGCATATTATTTTGATGTTATTTACTAAACATTCAAAGTACTTTCCCTAAATAGTCCTAGATATGGTAAAATCACGCGAAATAAGTCATAAAAAAGTACTTTTGTTAGGCAGTCATGTCTTAATATTTAAAGTACACAGAAGTTTACTTACTCGAACCATAAACCCTCATCGTTAAGATTATTATTTGAGCACATACACACGCAATATTCGTATACGCCACAAACTATGGAGGGAGGGCATAAGGCGGGCTACCCTCGGGTTGAGTCGTGTGCACGCGGCCAGGTATTGGACGAGCTGATGGACGGCGACATCATCGTGTTTGAGCGCGCTGACCATCGACACGAGGACCTGGAGCTGCCCACCTGTCAGGACTACTTTAAGTACATATTCTACAAGGTCGAGGTGCAGTTTGTTGATAAGACCGTGCCTAACGATCCTGGGTGAGTTGATGTTATTCTATCTCATGAAACGTAATATACTAGTTGCTTGGTTCCAAAAATGGAATTCTTATGCACAGAAGAACTGGCAAGAAACTCCTATAATAGCGAAATTATGGTCTGTAATTTAAAATCACATTGTGATCAATCTGCACTGATTTGATCGCTGACCGACATGTGGCAGATTTTCGTCGTATGGACGTATGAAGATTTCTCAGACAACGACAAATAAAATAAGTTACTGATTAAAAAGATGTTTGTGACGCAAATTTCACAATAATATTACAAATGAATAATTTATTGCTGATAATTAGAACACAGCGTGGTTAATGACCGGTTGTGAAATAACTTACGTAAATTGGAATTTATCATGAATATGGACGAACTTGCTGACAAGGTGATGTGCTCAATTAAAGCAAATATGGAGTGCCCATGCTCATTGGGGGCATAATGCACAACATAATTATAGCACGACAAATGGAGGTTTATATGCAACGGATTGCTTAATTTTTTTTAAATTAACTAGTTTACTAGTAATTTAAAAAAACTAAATACAGTTGAAACATCCTTCGCAGTGTTAAATAAACCTCATTGATGCTTTGTTTATTTTGCTTGAGATGAGTTACACATTATAACATGATCTTGAAACATCCTAATTTATTATAGCTATAATACATCGTAGTTAACGGACAGTCTGACGTGGAGGTATGGTTCCTACACACCAATTTGTTTGCCCTTGAGTGGTGCAACTATGTTCACAAATGCAAGCAAATTTACTTTTGTACTGTAATTTAATCTTGTTTTTTGTTTACCTTAACTTTGGCCTGGCGGTTTGATTAACTGTATACATTTATTTATATTCCTAGGTTGGGTCAAACTTAACTCATTTGAGAAGCATACTATGACCTGCGGTCATTGAGATTTGTTTTTCCTATAAAAGTTGTCGGATCATTTCATATCTGCCGATATTATTATGTTTAGTTCTTACAGTAGCTTTGTACTTATATGCTTTTTATTTTGTACTTTCGTGTAAATATTTCGGGTGGTCAAGTTTAGGTCTCACTACGCAATTTTAAGGATAACTCTTCATTAAAATTGCTCATTATTCATAAATACGGTCTGAGTTGAGCCCAAAAAATCCCAGGAATTTACTTATTCCCTTCTTCAGTCGTACCCGAAATATGCACACGGTTGAAGCTCCCATTATATCAATTATAATGTTTTTTTAGGTTTACAATGGAGTTATCAATGCAGATGCGCTATGACCAAATGGCAAGGGCGGTCGGACAAAGGCTCAGCGTCGACCCTTACTTAATACAGTTCTTCAAGTGTCAAAAGTTAGTATTTTGAGTTATTTTTACTTCACATCAGAATTTTAAAAAGACAGTTTTCACACTTTCCATGATATAAAAGTTACGTTTTAGCAGTATGTACTCTACTGGCTAACGAACAATGTTTAAGGTCAGCAGACTCTTCAAATCAGTTTGACTAATTACTATGAAATCAATGACATCATATAACATTTTGATGAACAGCTTTGACAGAGAATTAAAATGTCTCATGTTTGTGTTATGAGGTTACTTTGTGTGATCAACTATTGTTGTAAACTTGTTGCAGCTACAAGGATACTCCGGGACTTCCATTGAGATACTCATATGACGGAATTCTCAAAGATTTACTAGTGTACTGTAAACCAAAGTGCCCTAAGAAGTTGTTCTACCAGATATTATCAATTAAAGTTAATGAATTGGATAACAAGAAACAGTTCAAATGTTTATGGGTAAGTTGTTGTTTATAGATCCATAGAACAGATTTACATTGTACACCATGCTAAAGGTTCTTCGTGAATCTTTAGGTGTCACGCAATGTCTTCGTGAGGGTGTCGTACGGTACAATACGGGATTACCAACTGCCTGTAACGAACATCTGTTTCTGTGGCGGTTTAAAGGACAAACATCAGTCACGTTTTGTGTCACGTATGGAGAACTGAACAGTACGAACGCAGCATGTTGAATACAACTGTTCTAATATTTCTAGGTTGGTCCAAATTATAAAGAAGATAAAGAATTAATTTTATATCCAAACAAAGGCGGTAAGGTGTCGGACATCTTACAAGAGGCAGCTAAAGTCGTTGAAATGTCACCCGACGGTTCTGGAACGTAAGTCACGCTATGATACGTTATTTGTTTAGAATCATAATTATTTTAGTACTGTGTGAGTCACAATATGGTAATACATAAAATATTTGAGTCTCGATCGACAGTCACCCATCATGAGACAAACCGCGGAGAGCCCTGCTTAACCTCGCAGATCGATGACGTACCGTACACGGAAGTTACGTAGTTACAAGCTTCTTAACTGCCAAACATAGTGCTTATATAAACCTTCTTACCAATTATTTGTGTATATTGCCTGTTTATTGGCTAACAAGATGAACTCTTTGACAGGCTAAGGATCGTGGAAGTGTCGTGTCACAAAGTATTACCGGGCCCCGACCCCGAGCTGACTCTGGATCAGGTCACCATATCGCCCCCCAGACTTTATAGAATAGAGGAGATACCAAGAGATGAAATGAACATGCAGGTATGTATGGCAATGTACATACAGTAGTATGGACGTTTTATTTGTGTAATTTGTAATAATTTAAAGGCCCTTAGAATTTCGAATAATCGACAGTCGATTTTGGCTTATTAATTCAAAAATAAGAAGCAATTTATCATTGTATTAAAAAAGTCTTGCAATTACATTATTTAGGTTTATAGTGAAATGGAAGAACATTTATCCCAGGATCTTTAGAAAACCAACCCTTAAGGGGTAGAGCAAAGGATAAAAGATTTTATGTGACGTTAGAATCTCGAAAAGAGTGAGTTGAGTCTAAAAATAGGTTTTTTGAAATACTATTTTGCGCAGACGTCTCAAGTATCAGCTAGTTACTATTATGGGAGAATTGCAACCAAATGCTCAATTTACACCTCATATCTTCGCTCGTGGCCTCAAGTAGTGTTAATTACAACAGTGGTTCTGTCTAATTTTTTTTTGTTTATTAGTATTATTAAACTTTTTAATTCATTTGTATTTATTCTAGGAGGATGAGATTATAGTGCCGTGTGCGCACTTCCATAAGCAGGTGTACGCGACGTTCGGCATCCCGTTCTACGCGCGCGTCAAACACAACGAGCCCTTCCAGACGGTCAAGGATCGCTTGCAGAAGAAACTCGACATACCTGACAAGGAGTGGGAAAAGGTAGGCAGGATGTTATTATGTCTCATGTTAACGTGTCTAAGGGAGAGAAAGTTATGTTTCTTTAAATTAATTGTCTTTTATGGTCTTTGTTGTTAATAAAAATCTTTCTTGTTATTAGGACAAAGGATCCCTTTGCTAAAAATTTTAATATTAGATAATTCAGATTATGCCAAGATAAATCAAATTATTTCTGATTTTGTTTTTTTCATTATCATAATATTCTATTTTAAAACCAGTACTTGACTCTTAATCACAAACAAAACACGTTACAAAGTAATTACATTGTATGTTATTTTATTTTTTCAGTACAATTTTGCTATAGTGACAAATGGCAGACCTAATTACATAAGTGAAGGAGCGACAATAAACATTTACGACTTCAGGCCGAGTAGTAACGCGAGTGAGTATCTACAATAAATATACCACACCAATTACCTACTATATTGTGCACTTGATTCACTACATATTTTGAGGATCACGATTTATTCAAAAGTGACAGTTAAACAAATAACAATACGATACATTATGGATTACAATAGACCCAATCCTCAAGGGAATGTGTGCTAAAATTTAATATAGATCTGTCACTTCCAGACGCAACGGCCCGGCCGTGGCTTGGGCTCGAGCACATCAATAAGACTCCGAAGCGGTCTCGCGTCAACTATCTAGAGAAGGCGATCAAAATATACAACTGAGCCATCACGTGCGCTCCCTGGTTCGCTTGACGGGAACACACTTCTGGCTGTGCTGAGGGGCGACTTACCAAGACACGCTACTCCCCGCGATAGTAACACCGCATGGGCGGCCGCACCACACTCCGCGGATATATCGTGAAATACGAGCTACGTGCGCATTTTCACGTTGCATTCCCAGTTATATAGCTATAGTTAACAATTTCCTACGCTGGACCACTGTATAATGTATTTGCTTTTTCGATTACAGTTATATATATTTCAATGTGTGTGTGTGTACCACTTATATGCCGTATTACTATCGCCTGGATACTCGCAACAAATAATAGCCTTATCTACACACTATGTGCATTGCTAACACCAATATTTGACTTCCTTTACCGCGCTATTTATTCTATTTAGGGAACAGATTATAGCAGACGTGATATAGACACTGGCCACAGAGTAGTCCTGCTAGAAATGCTTTTATATTAATTTGTAAAAGTAGTTTTGAAGGGTCGAACACTTGATCGGGTTTTATCACTAAAGCAGATTACGTTTCGCTGGTAAAGTGGCATCGAGTATTATTTATAATATTATTTCATATAGCCTTATGCTTTTTCATAATCAGTGGCTTTAGTAAGTTAAACATTTTGTTATGGTTAAAGCTCACGTTCTTATCGAATTTCGTTCATTACAATTCGGGAATATTATTCAAATTGAATTGGTCGTGACCGATGTTAGAAACAAAGTTAGTTGCTAAGGCGTGGTCACGTAGGCTTGCTCCGCAGTACTTGCATATATCGTGGAAGTTGTTGCGCGGACTACGTACACGCATCGTTGTTGCACCGTCAGCGATTCTCGCAATAAGGCTCTGTGTGTGATCACTTCTTGACCATATCCAGTGAGTAAACCACGTGGCCTCCCGAAAATCTAAACGCCCGCTAGTGTTTTATTTATGTGAAATGTACTGATTGCTGTTTGGTCGAACGGGACGGAGACTTTCTCGCTTGTGTTGCCTGCAAGGCTGTGCCAACTGTCGAAGTCTCGCTTCCACCGAGCAGCACCTAGAGTTCGTTTGGGGTGATTCGGCAATGTAAAGCATTTTCACGGAGTATACAAGACAACATAATTTAGACATGAATTTAAATAATGAAATGTGCCTGTGTGTCGATGCTTGTTTAAATAACTATATTAACAAACTAGTGTAAAATAAAGTATTGTATTTATCAATAAAGTTAAAATCGGCTTGCTGATCGTTTGTTGTGATAGCCGAAGTTATCGGATGCTTGTAATGTTAAAAACTATTTTATTATAAATGTTGAACATCTATCAGTGAACGAGTTTAAATAAAATGCATGATATATAGTATAAATATTCAAAGATATAAAATTAAACTTCCGCCAATAGATATAAATTTAGTCACACAGTCGACAGATAAACTGTTTCTTACCATTATACGCTTATTGTATCCAACACCCGTATAATTTTGTAACGTTTTAAATAAATTAGCTTGACACATTACTCTCTACTATATAGAATGTTCAAAATCCCCATTGTTTTTATCATGAAAATAGTAAAGTATATTCCCAAGGCAGTCAACTGAATTTAAATGTCTATTAGAGTAAAGAGAATTCCTTTGTATCTACACTGACGGTATTGTGATAATAATTATTAGTGAAGCCTGTATATAGCTACTGCACATAACCTTAAGAGACGACAATCATGTGTAGGTTTGTGCTTTTCTATAAAATAATGTTAAAAGACACTCCCGCTAAAACTTTCATGTGTAATCTGTTTTTATAGAAATTATTGGAGTATATATTATATACTAAAGTCTAAAATGTTTTATTGATTGTCGAATTGCCAACACCCGGGTGTATGTTTGAGGCGAGGATGGTATCAATTAGTATAATATAGAACGGCGAGATGGCGTAGCGATTAGCTGCCTCAAGTGTACACTAGGTTTAAATTGCACATAATAGATTATAACGTTAACACTGTTTTGTTAATCCTGGCTGAAAGCGTCCGAGCGATCTATAGCGAAGCGGTCTACATGTTAATTGATATGATTGGTTGAATCAGAATCTTTCCTTTGAGAAAATACATTGTAAATTTATGTTTTGCGGGAAAGGAATGTTGAATAAAGATTCCAGAGAAATATTTTTCTAGCATACTATGACATAGAAACCATAGGCCCCCGACACTAGTAGACAAACTCCTTACAGAAAGTTAGTTACACTTGCTTGCCGAGGGAATGGAAGTTCGTTTTCCGCAAAGCGTAGTTTTATAGAATGTTTCTATTTAATTTTTTACTTGACCTGCCAGAGATATGTTACGTTTTAAATAAATGATTATGTCGAAATTATGTATATATATGATGTAATAAATTAAGAAAAAATACAATAAGTTTTCGTAAAGATGCCTTAGACGTTTTAAGACATTTTTAGTGATTTGAAATGGTAATGCTTAATTTAATTTATACCCTTTTTTAGTTATTATTTCGTATCTGGAGTAGATAATTTCGCATCTCAAGAAGATTATATCATATAATTTGTCTAATGGAGTGAAAGCGATGTCCCCGCGTGTAGATTGTTTATTTAATAATGTTTCTATTCAACTCAGTTAATTTTTATGTTAACAATGTTTGTTGGTTTGCGCTATTTTCATTAACATGGTTTGAGGTATTTAGAAAAGAACTTAGAAACATAGTGGCTTAGTAGCAGATACGTGCCGAAGTTAATAAATGTGGCAAATGGGATTATAGTCTATTAGTTGGTTAACCTTTTGAGCTATCTTACTAGGTCCGAACCCGTTACGTAGGCGAGACTGTGTACAGCTTGTGCAAACATTGAAGGTATTCCAATGTTTGTTATGTTGGATTTGAATGTTTCACTGAATATAATCCTATATTTGTTTTATTTGGTTTGTTTTGAAAAGATGGGAACCCTCGGACATCCTGGGACGTGCGTTACAAGTCCGATAATAATGTATACTAACTATATCGTTCTTAGATCAATTACCTCTGTATTATCTTGCTTTTAGACCACGGGCTATTTGAATTTGAGTCATTTGGAAGAGGACATAGTAAAAATGAATATAATCACAATTGAGACACCAACAGAATTATTAATGACTAACATTGATACACGTAGGAGCATTAGATTATTATTTGAGAAATAACATGACTTGATAAATTTAATTTATTTGCCAGGGAGTAACAGAGGGTCTAAATAACTTAAGACTTAACAATTTAACTTATTTAAAAAGATAACATTTGTATGGTTGCAATTTTTGACTTTCTTGTTCACCGTATGACGCATCATTTATGATTAAAAACCTTTTATATAAACAGTACCAAATAATTTCTTATGGTGCGAACGCACACGATTACGCCTGCTAGAACTTATATGAACGGTATCCTAATGCCACTTCTAACTCTACGGGAGATAGATAGTAGTCTACTAGGCACTATTCCTGTCTAAAGCGGTAAATTTATTGATGTTGTGTTAGCGGACTAATTCCATTACGATGCTGGTCCAATTCCAAGATAATGTTGTGTTTAACCTTTTGAACCCTACGGTCGGATATAGCCGACAAATTAAAACGTGCCCAACACGCCACCTGTTAGCTAATGCCGACAAAACTACCATTTTCAGTGATGCCGATGCGTTCTCGCTCTGGCGTTCAATAGGTTAATAAAAGTTAATTTTTCCAAAAGGGGTTTGGATGGCAGAATTAGAAATTTGAAATTATGGTACTTTCGTTTCGGTTTAATGCTATTTTTTAAGTTTTGTACTTCGCCATTTACGCACCCTTAGCTAAATTCCTGCCTTGCGCAAATATAGGGTTTATCTATGTACAATTGCAAGAGACCGGTTCTCGTCTACAAAATATTTATCATTGGCTTCTGCGTATATTACAGATTACAGCCGGATTTTGTTTTGCTGCGTCACGTGGGGGTTAGGCGGTTTGCATTAGCTAAATAACTCGTCAAGCGACAAGCTAGTCCACATCGTATGGCAGAGCTATGATATGATTATTTTCCAGAAAAGGATGGAATGTTCTAAGCCAGTGTTCATAAATGAGAATTAAACCTACATTAATATGACTTACTGCATCTACGGAGTCCGTCGAGGGTCGACCGTCGAGCGGGGTAGGTAGGCACGAGTTCAGCGAGTGATGCGGCAAATGCACGAATAAGTAGATTATATATTAAACAGATATAACTTAGACTTACAGGTATACCTGAAGGGTACCTATAAGAAGAAAGTTGGCATCCTACGGTCCGTGATTCTGCGGAACGCGCGGTCGACTACCACGTGGCGGGTTCTGAGATTAGACCGCAATAGTAGAGTATAAAAACTACTGCCTCGTTGGCGTTGAAGTTCTGGGTTCGATTCCCGTATTATTGTTATTGGGTTTTTTCCATTAGGAAATTCTTAGTAGCAGCATGGAGTCTGTATTATTGCAATAGGCTCTTCACTTATAACTGACAAGAGGATTGAATGTGTGTGTACTCTACACCTTTGACATCTGCCTACCTCTGCGTAATACAGGCATGATCATAATATGATTGTCAATAGAAAAAGACAAGTGAAGTAAGTTCCTAAATTCTTATGGTGGTTTCTTACGGGTCGTGATATCGGGCGGTAGTTATTCGCCAAATAAGTGAAAACAATATCCCATGAATCTTGTTATAAGCATGGGTTATAACTAAGGTAGCTAGGTACTTCTAAGAAGTAACCGGTAGGTACCGATACCTCTATTTATAAGTGTTAAAAATTCTAAAGTTGTTGATAATGTAGCTAGGACAGAAATATTGTATTATCATAAGTAATACGTTTAACATCTCAGTCTGCCCTAGACCATGAATGATGTAAAGGATTGAAAACGTCAGGTCAAAAAAAAAACAAAATGCGATAAATTCCGTCATAATAGTTATATTTCAATCTTATTGATGAGTCACGCCCACATTTCGCCGCTCATCATAATAAATGTGTCGTAGAAAACTTATTTACTACAATTGTACGTACCAAGTATATTATATCATATAGGTAGGTATACCTATATGGTATAAAATACTTACCTATGATATAAGTAATGTTCTATTTTGAGAGACCCATCTACTTACCTGCCAAAAATAAATATACCAGCCACTGTTTAATATCACGTAGATGAAGCTATCTATTTAATAGGTACCTTCATACGAAAATATTACAGAATATCCTTTCCTTCACCTCGCTTTCGCGATCCCGATTAAATAGACGATTGGGATCAATCAGCGCGAGTTGCGTCCGATGTTTTAGGATATTGGAGCCGTATATTATTTCACAGTATAAGGCTAAAAGGCTTTCGCTCGAAAATGATAAAACATATGAGGTGGAGTTACCGTTGATGGTTTACGATAAAACCATAGTGAGTTTTGTAGGTAAGTAGATAGGTATATGAATACAATGTTTCATTTTGGCTACTAGGTACTAAAAACTAATTCTTACTTTGTAACTTGTACTTGGTAGGTTGATAACTTAGACCTTAGGTCTTTATAAGAAAGTTGGTCATTCAAATAATCATGTGACAGGTAGATAACTAAAATGGCATAATAAAATTCTAGTACCTAGGGCCGATTCCCAAAATAATTTACAGGTTCAAATGTACCTTGGTACTAATATTCCTTCATACTTTACATTACTTAAGACAAGCCATTTATTCAAGTGAAAACCAATGCACCTAGGAACTTATTAGTTTTGTATTTTCCAGGATTATTTCCAGATTCCGGTTGATGGCAATAGGCTCGCCCCCTATTACATTAGGACCTAAAAATATAACTGGCGAAATGTGGGTGTACTATATGTGCACCTCTGCCTACCTCTTCGGGGAATACAGGCGTGATGTTATGTTATGTTTTTCCAGGATTACACACAACATATTTTACGCCTGATCTCACAATTATGTCTTGGCATTTATCAGGTAAAACAAAGCAAAACGTATAAATCTACACGATTATTATTTTTCATTTGTAATATTCTGGCGTCAGAGCGTCCATCGGTGACATCATCGACACAACAATATCGTAATTTCATTTAAATCCTCTCTGGCTTCGGCCTACAAATCTTAGCGGAGCTTTTGAAATGATTGAATTTTTATGCGGCTGCCTGTCGCTTATATTTCGCTACCGCTACTGTTTCACCGTTTTTACATTACATTATGTTGGGAATATAGCCGCTATTTCTTTTGGTTTCTGTTGACATTATTATTGAACTCAATACACTTAGACTTAGGCCTGACAAGCAAACCACATCCAATAATTAACAACTCTCTCTGCTCGAACTACTGCTTCGTGTTGGATTCATCTCAACAGACAAAAATAAGAGTGCTGGTTAACTAGTTATCCGACTAGTCGGTCGCAAAAATGAGACTTATCGTCATTTTTGCGACCGACAAGGCGGCTTGTCGGCCCATCTCTAGTACCTTTTTTACTACAAACTTTACTGCTGCTGCCCCTCAAGATGTTTTCAAAATGAATAAGTAGATATGTTATGTAGTTTCTTAATTACGTCAACAATAGCGAATACATAGTTAACTAGTTACCTACGTTTGCCACTTCATCAAGCTCGAAGATTAAATTATCCTGTATAAGCCGGTGAGGCAATTGGCTTTGCAGCCATAACGGTAATGACAATTAATTATTAATCGTCGCCGGCGGAATCCACTCGTAATCCTGCCTTCCGTCGACCGGCGGCCGACTAGACAGGATGAAAAACTATAGTAATTAATCCTACAGCTCGGAATTGTACATTTAAAAAGCTTTGTGAAGAGCTATCTGCTTTCTCGAAATTACATTTCTCATTAGGATTCTCCTCGGGGATGCTAATTTGCAACATCGATAGAGCTTGTGACGAGGAGCCATTGTTTTCGAATGGAGATCATTATTATCTATTTCTTGTTACGGAAGAAATGATATTATTGTAGCGGCAGCTACCTAAGTAGGCATATAACAAATGGGCTCATCTGAGCCGGCATTAGGAACACAATAGCGGCAGGTGTCTGTAAACACATTGCTGCGACGTAATTGCGGCCGTACCTCATGTGTGTCACGTGTCCTGATTTTTATTAAAGTGATAAATCGGTCAGGCATGCATGTGAATTTAATGTGTGGATGTTAGGGATCCCACTGCAACAGTTTATCAGTGTCGCGCAGGACACGGCGGGAATGCGGTCGACTGCGGCGGTCATACAGAATGGTGCGTCGTTAGCGTTAATCCGATTCGGGCATTGGAGCATTCGAGTATCCAACGCTGTCGGCATCCCGCCGCCCCGTCCCGCGAAGCTCAGCAATGCGAGCTCAGGAATTTGAATGCAAATTGAAAATGCCATTAGATCAGCAAACATTCTGCTTGCCGATCAGACGGTGCATTGTGCGCTGGTAACTGAGAAATGATTATCGTATACTGTCCTCGTTTGATTGCTTATTGATTCGCCCAAAATCCAGTGAACGTTTCTGATTTTGCTGGTACTTACTTACTTATCAATACGTACCATTAAATTAATATGAAAAGACTATATAGGTAAACACTAGTCTAGCTCGTGCGTCGAGTCTTATGTAGTATTGGGTACTATAGAACAAGTTACGAAATGAGCAAAGTATAAACTTATTTTTATTACAAATGAACCGCCATCCGGCGTTTTAGACAGAAAATAATATATGGAACATACATGTAGGTACGATTTCACAGAGCAGAGGCGATAACCGGTTTATAGCGGTATACATTTTGTGCTTATCATTTATTTTCACACCAGAGCACCTGTAACAAAGTTAATATAACGTCGTATTTCAGAAATGAAAAGTTTGTTTAACACCTTTATAATATTCGGGACGTTTTGGTTATGCGAGAGTACATCATCGTCATCGGAGGAGGAAGCAAGGGTCCTATCGACGGCTAAAGGGTTTCAAAGTTCCATACCTAAACCTAGCAGCTTGTACAGAAGAATAAATGTGAACCGTCTTGAAGAGATATCTAGCACCCCGTTGGATTTATTCCGTGTTAGAGACCCTGAGAGAAGAAGTCAGTACCTTGATTATTTATATATGTATGGTCAAAGAGTGGAAATTGAATCATAATTGTCATCATTTACAGACCTTTATAATGTTACGTGCGTCGGTTTTGTTTTCCATACTTGCATTGTGTAGTCAATGTTTTTTTGCATTCGGGTTATTGAATAGTCGTGGTGGCCTAGTGCTTAACATACCGGATTTGACGCACAAGGTTGCAGGTTCAAACCCGGGCAAGTATCAATGCGACTTTTACAATGTTATAAGTACTTTCTTAGTTATTCTAAGACATCACTGACTAACGGTGACGGAAAACATCGTGAGGAAACCTGGATTTAATTATCTGTAATCGACACCCGCAGTGAGCTAGCGTGGTGATCAATGCTCAATCCTTCTTTAACGAGAAGAGTCCCTTGTTCTGCAGTGGGACAGTTATAGGCTGTTATTATTATTCGAGTTACGCTACACCTTGCTATTTAGTAAAAAATACTTAAATGAGTCTTATGAGAGAGATCATGATAATTTTCATCTAAAAGCACAGTGCTCAAGATCGCAGTTCTGATCCTCATATTCATTTTAACTCTGAGCTGGTTTTGTGATGCCTACATTGATATTTTATACTAGCTGTTGCCCGCGACTTCGTCCGCGTGAATTTCAGGTAAAAACACCAGTAGACTATAATCAGATTTTGTAAGTAAGTGGAAAACACTACAAATTACTTACCGAATGGAATATACATAGTATTTTAATGATAAAGGTATATTTCAAATTAAGATGGGGCTAGTTTACTTTTTATACCGATTTTGTATGATCGGTAAATATTGAGTGACTAACAGGAAAGTTATTGACACGATTTGTTGGCTTATAAGGAGTTTCAATTTTAAATGTATCTTTATTTTACTGTATCTATGTACTACATTGACAGCATGCATTTCTCTGAACTACGGTTGTAGTTTTGTCTTCAGCAGACAACATTTACAGAGAGTGTGGACTGGTAACTCAGAAGCGACCGTCATACAGTAATCCGTGTAAAAATCAGCTGGTTTCTAGGCCTTAATTAAGTCTACCTCTGCGTGTGCTAATGGTGATAGTTTGTATGCCAAAATGCGCCAAGCGCTTGTATTGAAATTTATTGTAGCCGAAATTTAAACGAACTGCTCATGTCCGTCACCCATAGGTTGGGCCTGTGGGCGACGAACTTGGGCAGTTCGATGCTCAAACAGAAAAGGCGGTTTTAAGGGACATAAGGCACGTAGGCCGTACCTACGTGGTGAGCGCGACCAATCGCGAAGAGGCGAGTCAGAATTTGTTTAAAGAGATGGTTTAGCATACGCGGATCGCGAGTCCCTCAACCTAAGGTTGTTAGGCGGATACCCTGAGGTTTTAGTTAGTATAAGAGACCGGCATAACCCTCCGTCCGCTCATGGTGGAGGAAGTCCATGAGGATTTCCCCAGCAACAAAAATACTTTGATACTTGTGTGGAACTTAGAATTTGACTGCCTTATTGGTCTAGTGTTCGTAAAATGCGACTGCTGAGCGGGAGTTCCGTGTGTTTGTTTACCAGATCGGAAAGAGTGATTGGTTTTTCCACTAATTCTCGGTGGCAGTACCGACTTTAAATTTGTGGATCACAGACCTTTAACTTGACGATGGTTGCCTACAGTCCACTTTCTGCTAGAGAGTTAAAACATATAAACCAATAAAATTAAAAATATTATGTTGTTTGAATAAGCAAATATCTTGCCGAACGCGGGAATCACACTATTAAATCATATCTTTACCAACTTATCCAAGAACGTGAAATAATGAGCAGAATTCTATATACCCCGTCTAAATATTACTATTTATTGATATTTATGTATCCAGTGTATAAAGTGAAATATATAATGAAAGTTTTTACAGAGTATTTAAGTCAGAAAATATTTCTCTAAAATCACCGACGAACAGGAATGTGCCGATCCATCATATGATTGTTGTTCCTGCTTAGTTCTGTCTAAAACTTTCACTATGTGGTATTGTACATTTTTACTATAATTATGACTACATTTCGGCAAATTTCTCTTAAAACTATTGCGTAACTCTCCAAGAACAGACGTTTTATTGCTTCGAATTGATGTGTATCTAGAGTATGGCGAGCGCTTATATTTTGTCATCTAAGGGAGAGAGAGGTAGTAATTCCGGAAGACAATTTTGCCACCGTTATTTGTTTCCTAACCTCTGCAAGAATGCCAGTGGTAATAAATGTTTTCCCTGTTCCACCAGGAGCATCCAAGAAAAACATTTTACCCTGGCCAAGCCCAACGCTTTCAAGGACAATATTGTAAATCTGTGCTTGCTCTGAGGTAAATTTAGTGACGTAGTCATTCACGATGGTGGTCATTGCGTCTTGGTCATAATTTGTTTCGGCGACATACTTCCTGTTTCCACGTTCTTGATTATTTAATGGTTGCGGAGCCGGTAAACCGTATTCTAACAGTGGATTGCCCCCGATGGCAATGACTACGTCTTGATGAGAACTGAGACAGTGGTTCAAAATGCATTCATCAGTTTCTCCGATGTCTCCTTCAATAGTATGTCTTAAAGCCCATAAAATATCCTCAGAGAGATGACGCCAATATTTTTCCCGCAACAAAACCGGGTTTGCAATACCGCAGAATACCAACATGACGGCAAACAAATGTCATAGGCGACTTGGGCTATCACTAACGCTAGCCTCCAGGAGAGTGTTGTCCCAGTGTTGGTCACCGTCAAGAAGATTTCGTGCTACGCAGGCTGCACGAAATGTCGGATACTCCATACCATCAACTGTCCTTAAGAATGCAAATGACGTTGGCCCCTATACGATGTGAAGCAATAGCCGCAAATAATAGCACTCGGCATTATTTGGATGCACAGTGTAAATCCTTCCCAATGCAGTGTCCATAAAGATTCCCGGAAACCCTTCGACAATACGACCACGTCGATGTCGATTAAATACACCTCTTTGCTTGTAGTATGTATAGTACGACGGCACCTCATCATACGTAAGTGACTTTGCAAAAAAATCAACTTCACAGAGACGTAAAAATGCCAAGAGTCGTCTGTTGGAATCGTACATAATACCTGACGTCACCCTTAAGACGTAAATACTAAAAGGGAACTTGAAATTTGATGGATGCGAGCAGTGACACGGTGGCTCAGTTGGCAGAGCGGCACCACGGTATGGCGACTGTCGCGGGTTCGAGTCCCGCTCGTGTCCATCATTTTTCAAGTTTCCCTTAATCAATTTAAAATTTAAGCCTAGCATGGCAACATGCATAAAAAATACCAAAAGTCATATAAATTTGGGTTGGTATTATCGGTTTAGTGGTTTGTAGCTGTAAAGGTACAACACTGAATTGGTAATCGTAGATTCCAACAGATAATACCTAACGTCACCCTCAAGACGTAAATACTAAAAGGGAACTTGAAATTTGATGGATGCGAGCAGTGACACGGTGGCTCAGTTGGCAGAGCGGCGCCACGGTATGGCGACTGTCGCGGGTTTGAGTCCCGCTGGTGTCCATCATTTTTCAAGTTTCCCTTAATCAATTTAAAAATGCCAAGAGTGTTGTTTGGCGGGGATTTTCCAATCGCTCTAATACATTGGCGGGGTCGAAAAAAAATGCGCTGGCCATTCTCAAAATGGACGTCCATGAATTCATGACCTCTGGATGCCGATCTTGTATAGAGAACGCCAGCATTCGCCATACTGCTTCTTAAGTACTAATGTAGCGACCAGACTGGTACTTGGTCACTTCATCCCGATCAGTGCTTTGCAAAGCGAACGTTGCCTGGTCACTACCCTTGTTTACGTATTTGCAAATGTATTTAATTGACTCGACGCTGGAACACGATTCAACATTGATGTGTGTTTCAAACGTCCTAGAAAGCACAGGTGAGTATGGAACAACCTATCTGTTGTCAACGTGAAGCGACTGCTTTTGGCTTCAGAATTGTTTGGACATCACTTATTTGAAATGGTGAATTTACAAACTTACTAATGTAGAAAAAAAATAAAAATTTAGAACTATAATTTACTGGAAATTGTTGGTAATAATATTATGTTAAAATATATATTATAATTGTCTTTTTATTGATATTTAAGTCAAAAAACATGCAAAAAGAAGTTAAAGCTAACGCAAAAAGAAAAACCTTCGGCAAGAATCGATCTCACTATGCATAACTCGTAGGGCGATCGTTAAACCGCCACGCTACGATGACACATAGCAATATGTTTAAAATAGACGTTTCTATACATGTCATGATTCACTGCTCAGTTCCTTGTGGATATAGCGTGATGATTTCTACTTCAGAAGTTCATCTGTAAGTAATCTGCATAATGCAACTATTGGTTTCGTCTTTTTATCATTCTACGGCAAACATTAGACAAAACAAAGACATAATGCAATATTGCTCAGCCCTCTTTGCAAATGCCGTGATGATATTAAGCATACCGACGCGCCGGCCCCTACAGAATATATTTGCAAACTTTCAGCGGATTCTATTCAGTAGTTTTTACGTTAATCTAACACATACATACAGACAAACAGACAAACAGACAAAAATTCTAAAAATTATATTTTTGGCTTCAGAAGCGTTCAGACATCCCATTGCACTTATTTTTTTTTAAATATCTTCAATGTACAGTTTTGACTTCGTTACGATTTTATTATATGTATAGATATCTCCTCTGGAAATCTGGAAGTTTCCCATCTGTGTCACTTCAACTAGACTCGAGTCAACGAAAAAAAAAAGAATCGTTCTAGAAATCTAGACTGTCTCTTAATTGATTGAACCCTGTCGTTTAGCTTAGTGGAGCAACGTCTTCTATCAAATCGGTTATTATTGGTTACCGATTCTCTTTTAATTCAAGGTCACATGGACGCCGTGTGGAAATGGGATTTCTGGTGCCAGTTACAGCCGAAAGTCGGCAACTGCACAAATGACCGGCGTCAGTAAGTAACTAACACTTAATAAGAAATATTATGCAATAGTGTACTTGGCAATACATTATTTATTATTATTTATTTATTAGAATAGAACGGCTGGCCAATTATACTATTCAACATAAATACAGAAATATTATGTAATCTTGAGTAGTATACATTACGTAAGTTTATTTTGTGAACTATAAATATTAAGTTAAAGTTTGATTGTGATAATGCGAAGGAATTACTAAGTTTTTGATGAAATACACTTGTAGGTATTCATCACTAAAGTATTAATATTTACATGGGAAGCAGGACTCTAGACCCCCCTTTCATCAAAATCATCATCATCAGCTTTTAAATGGCCCACTGCTGGGCATAAGCCTCCTCCCCTAAATGCCACTGACCTCCCTTTACTCTAGTGAATTTGTAGCTCGTTCGAGGATTTTAGTGTGAATCTTTTCACAGGCAGAACAACATACCTGGGACGAGACAAAGGTGAGGAAACTCTTTTTTTAATTTAAGTGAATACTTTTTAACAAGTGTGATTTGTTGTTATTATTTTATCTTATAGAATAAATATCTAAACCTAAATAATAGTTTAAAGCAAATATCAGCCATCAACGAATAGGTAAATGTCATTATGTCACACTGCATGGTAGGGGAGAATTGTTGTCGCGCAAACATGGCGGAGCCAAATACCCAACGTCGCCTGTTAAAACAAATTGATAATCTCAATAAACACATAACCATAGCAAAATACGCTACAATTATTTCTGGGTCTAGTGACGCTATTACTCCTCCCCCTTTACAACAAAGAACAAGAAACCTAAAACTTTATCCACTTCGCAGAAACACATAAGTTCTATCTTCTGAGCTAAAGTTTGATATAGGTAGGTACACCGGATTAAAAGTACTTTTAGGTTAAAGTATTGGCGCTACATTAGTAAGGTATGTCTGGTTGGTCTAGTGGTCCCTGAGTGAGACTGTTGACCATGCGGCACTGGGTACGATTTGGTGATTTGATTTAGATTTGTGCACGGTTTATGGCAATAAGTTCAGCATATTATGACTTGTTAACATTGGCCAAATCTGGGTGAACTAGACACCTCTGATTACCTTGTCGGGGAATACATGCGTGATGTTATATTATGTTATTTTCGTGTTATTAAGCCTTACTATGTTACCAGCTACTACTACGACGCGCAGCTAGACACATGTTTGACGTTTATGTTCTCCGGGTGCGACGGCAATAAAAACAATTTCCAAACTTTAGTAGAATGCGAACGTCACTGCAAGGGTGAGTTTACCAGAATATTAAATACTCTTTATTTCGTGCAACAGTTGATTAAACAATAAGTACATTATTTAACGACTTGATTGACACAATGGCTTAGCGATTGCTGCGCTTAGGGTCGCAGGTTCGGTTCTAGCAAGGAACACAAGGAGCACTATATCGTTGCACACGCTCGTTGAATTTTGTTAAAGTTCATGACGTATTTTAAGGTACCGATATGCTATCGTTTTAGGCGCAACTTACATGACATTGAAGGAGACTACCAAAACAACTTACTGTGGCTTGCAACCGAATGCCGGGTTGTGTCTGGCGTTGATACAAAGGTGCGTAATTTTCTATTAAGTAATTCCTTCTAACGCTTAATAGTTTTCTATTAGAATATAGATACCTCGTATAACTAAGCCATAATTGTTACATTTCTAAGGTATTACTACGATGTGAACGGGGAGGACTGCAAGACGTTCGTGTACGGAGGCTGCGGCGGAAACCAGAACAGGTTCAAGACAAAACTAATATGTGAACAGCGGTGTAAGGAGGACATCTAGTGCTTAGTTATCTATCTGACAATATTACTTTTAGTGAGCATGTTATTTCATTTCATACATCAAACAATAAATCGTGTTTAGTCTTCATAGTTTTACTGGTCACTGCCCCACAGCTGGGAAAAGTATATTAAATAAGAGATGAGCTTTGCCCACTACGTAAACACAATCACGTGCTTCGGAAGGCACAACCCTAGATAGCTAACCTCCGTCGAATCGACGGGTAGCGCGAAGTAATATCGCTGTCTCTTTTTCTTTCTCTTTTTTCTGCATCTGGTCTCTCTCCGGTCGTGTCGGTCTACCGGCCTCATTGGACTATGAGAGAGGAAATAGTGAGTGCACTTATATTTGCGCGCATACTTGTGCACTATAATACCTCCTGCGTAGTTGGCTAGTCTCAGCTGGGATAGGCCGCCGTGACCGAAATTCGGTCAGGAGAATATTATTTTACACAATGCTACTAAATACTGACTTCAAATTCCTTTGAAATGGTTTAATGTTCTTCAGTTTACGGAAAAAGCTTACTGTACCTAGACATATTTCTATGAAGACTTTTATGTTTAAGACTTGGTCTTGGAGAATTATTAACTGAAACTTTTATCTTTATCTCTGACTATACTAAAAGCTGACGACAAAGCTACAGTACTAATTAACAGTGTAGGCATTATCATTATTTTTGCGTTCAATTAATACGAATACCCCCACGTTTTTATAAAATGTCATGGACTCAGGGGATGCCACTACTCAGTGTAATTGTTACTGACGGAAGCATTTGTCCTTGGAGATGCTTGATTAATTCCTATGTTACAGGGGAGCGCTCTAGACTCTAGACAATCGCTTTGTTCCTCGTAATTGAAGAGATGATGCATTCAACGAGTCTTGAAAGAATATTAATATTCTTTTTCAAAGCAGATGAGGATGATAGGTACCTACTGGTGGTAGTCATAAGAAGACTTTGGTGTAATTATTACACCCAATTTGGCATTTGAGTGTAGTTGTACTTCGTAGTAGATACGTATTAGCTTAAAGGAGTACACTACACATTGATTTTTAATTTGGGATACATCACCAAGGTACTGTAAGACCTTACTTGGTACCTTTAACACAGAAAATAAAGGGTGCATCCAATGCTTTATAGCTTTGGATATTGATACAGTTTGCGTCAAAACAAACTCGACCGAGTTGGTGCACTTTTAAATTTATATAGTTCGAAATGACACGCTTTTGCACTTTTCCGGCCCTATCAAACGAAGTGTGAATGTTAACAAAGTTTTAAAACAATACGACGGGGGAACCTCTGTCTTTTTATATTTGTTTTCATTGTAAATATTGTAAACGTGAGTAATAAGTTGGTATTTGGTCTATGTATCTATGGTTTTTCAGAACGCTAAGGTTGCAGTAGTACCTAAGTAAGATGGGGTCTTGTGACCGTGATTTGTGACAAAATAAAATAATTACCAACAGACTGAGGTTCCTAGTCTATGAGGATTTCCTTAGTAAAACAGGTCCGTGGCCATTCATGTTATTTTTAGTTATAGCGTAAAAGTATCCCAAAAAAATAATAATTCTCCCAAGTCTTAAAAAATCGTCGACATTGTATCATTTGTGTAAACATTTTCCAAATGAGGAAAAACATTAATTAAAGAAATAAGTGTACAGTTCCCGGCAGTTAAATCTAACATCTATTTAAGTACAAGCTCTTCCAACGCTAGAGAAGAATTAAGCTCCAAATAAACTTCGCAGCTTACGACAAATACATTGGCGAATTGTTGAAATAGTTTGAAACGACCATTTGTTACTGAACATATTCCATTGCACACACTTTGTTTGGCAAATTGTTGAGTTAATTAATATAATATGACTATGATACCTATACCTCTATATAGTCGTACAGAGGGAGCAACTTGCAAGCACTTGACAAAAGAGGTTATACCAATTATAAATATGATAATTGTACTCGAAATATTGCATCAGACTTGGTTGTTTAAATAAATAAAACAGTTAAATCTCTCGCTGGTAATTACTGAAGTCTCGTCGGCGGTAATCCTCGTTCTGAACAAGAAAAACTCCCCTAATTAATAGTGCAGCTTCCGGATTAATTAGCGGAGATCTGCCGCCGCTTGCCGCTCTCATTATTTGAATTTTATTAGTTATTTTCTTAAGTATTCGCTCTAGTATAAATATGAAATAGTAATTTGGTTCATTAAAGTCTGCAGATATAAGTATTACGAGAAACTTAGATTTGTAAGTCTTCGATCTTCTTAGATGTTTGTCTGTTAAAATTTTCGGGAAACAAACAGGTTTTTCAATTCAAATACAAAGAACCGCAAAATATGTTAATATTACGAAATAAAATCTAAGAGAGATTGACGGGTATTTTGACGTTACTTAATTGAATTGTTATTGTTCCTCAAATAAGCAGAAAGAAATAAGGAAAACAGAACAAACAAAGGTTTATAATTACGTTCGGTTGCGTTCTGGTGGCAGTTTGATTAAGTTGATTGATGTCCCCACAGAGAGGTTCATTTACTAAAACAAAGCCGATTGTGAAATATATCTATGCTTTTTCTTGTCCTTTTATTGAGAAGACAGTCTTGTTATTTACGACTATAATTTATTTACCTATTCCATTTGTTTGATTAAGCGTCAGGCCGGAGGGACACAGATGACATTGTTTTTTTAATATTTCAAAGGCAGCCGTCTATTGTTTTGTATGGCGATTTTCGGAAAATGTAATGATGATAAGTGTTTGTTATAAGTGGATTATGTCAATGTTCAGATGGAACTTGTTGCGGAGACAACAAGTAAAAGAAAGATGGTACCTGTCCGTCGAGGGTTTAAAAGTTTTGGCGTTATTACTTTCCTCTATGGGTGACTGTTTGAAGAAGTTTGCTGTGGCTGTGAGTGATATGACCGCAATGGATTTGAATTACCTATATTTTAAAATTGTGCCTCATCGTTTTCAACAGTATTACAATATTACCATTCCTCCGATTATTTCGTAAAAGATTACTTAATATAATTTTTAATAGGCGCAAATCGCAAAAGTTTCGACGAGAGGCTTTAACCTGGTGGGAAACTAGGCTCAATAAAAATACTCTTTCACTCATAAAAAAAACTATGTATCACTCATAATGGCAACAACATCAAGGCATGTATCTTTCGTATTTTTTGTTAAAGCTCCGTTTTCGAGAAGAACATCAATGTAAAACAGACGTTTGTTGTTGTTGACATCCCAAATTCGGAGTTCCACAACTGCAAACACAATGCTCTGTAGTAACAGGAGTCTAATTTATCGCATGTCGCGCGAGATTTACTGCCACAATGTAAAGCGAAAGGCAATTTTTTAAAAACACGACCACTGGCTTACTAGTTACCACTCTCGAAGGGTACAAATGGTGTTCATTCGGCGTGAATTTTATATGCTAAATACTTCAGTCTGATTTAAATGGAATTGCAATCCATTGTGCAGATAAGCCTGCGAGAGTATTGGGAACCGGAGCTCTAAGCCTAAGGGGTGTTTATGATTCAACATAGTGTCATGTCTCTGGTAAAAAACTCCTCACAGCAGTTTAGAGAAACTACTTGAAAAATTTGATGTAACTTTGCTTGCAATATTATGACCATTCAGTCCATACACAGACATTTTGATTGTAAAAACGCATTCGAAAATCAACCTTATTTCACTACTAATCTAATCTAATCATAAAATTCATTAACCCAATCTCACCCCTTCATGAGACTACTGTTTGGCCAAACAATATATACACAAGCTTTTTTTTTTTTAAATCTTTATTTATTTAGAGGCTTTTACCACATCAGAAAAAATGTAATTGATTTTATTCATATAATTTTTTTAAGGCAAATTGTCGATATAGATTCGAAATCTGGCAGGAATCTTTCTGATCCTTTATTTTTTAAACATCGAATGATAAAATCGATTTATTCATCTTCGATCAGACACAGAAGTCAAGCAGCCTATCCTTTAACAAATACTGGAGAAACACTATATTATGTAAACTGATCTAATCCATTTGAAAATCCCGCAGTATTCGTACGTTGGTGCATAAATTAAAACGTCAGAACAATGCTCTAGGGTAAAATTACAAAGTGAACTGAAGATGCTAAATGCACACACTGCTGACCAAAGGTTCAGATTTACGTGGACATTCCAGGTACAAAACGTAGCTCTAAGTATGTCTTTACACTTGCGGCTTGCCCATGGTAAGACTAACAATCCTCGAAAAATAACAAGAAATTTGTAACTTACGACATTATCCTGCACTAAGCAATGAAAATACCTTTGTCCATAAATTCTATCATTGTAAATGGACAGGAACGAACAGAAGAGAGATAAATATAGCCTAGTCCTGTTACCCTCTCGTCATCTCTTGGGTAAGTATGTACATACATAGGTACTACCTAGTTGAGTTTATACATTGATAAGTATATAAATCACGTCTGTTTACCCAAAAGAGGTAGGTAGAGGTGTACCTATAGTACACCCACGTTCCATCAGTTATATTATCGATCTCAATGTATTAGGGTGCGAGTCTATTGCCATCAATGGGCACAAATTCAAACTCCATGCTGCTACAGAGAGTAACCAAATGAAAAACCTTAATAACACCTTTTCCGACTCGGGATTCGAACCCAGGACGCCGTGTTCAGCAGTCACGCTTAGGGAGTTCTATACTAACGAGGCTGTCGATATGATGGATAAGTAATTTTCTCGAAATAAGTTGTCCTAGGATATTTGCTGACCGATGTGGCTGTAGTCGTGAATAATGAACACTATTCAAATATGTAAGCCATCCGCTGTTCACTTATGTTCTGACTTCACCTTCATTTGTCAACTTTTGCTGAATACTTTGCTTATACAATAATACCGCAGGTTCATTTGAGAAAATTATCTTTTAAAATCTTCATCATCATCAGCTTTTAAGACCCTCTGCTGGGCATAAGCCTTTGCCCTCAAACACCACTGTTCCTGCTTTGGGCCTTTTGCATCCAGGTCGTTCCCTGTACAGCACCGACATCATCAATCCACCTCGCTGTAGATCTGCCAGGGGCTCTATTTTTCAAAATATTCTAGTTAAACGATTCATAAAAACAGCATATAAAAAATATCTATTCCAATCGTCATTACTAAAATATCAGTGCATATTTATTGTGGCAAAAAGTATAATGAATGTATAAAAGCTTCTAACGCTAGCGCAGTGGTACGTGCCGGTCTGCATCATACAACGTGACATGATTTCCCTTGACCAATACATACTGGTTATTAGAGCAACGCGTGCCATTCCATAATTTACAGATTTCCAGAACGAAAAACATACATAACATAACATCACGCCTGTATTCCCCGATGGGGTAGGTAGAGGTGCACATATACACCCACATTTCGCCAGTTATGTTTTAGGTCCCAATGTAGGGGGCGAGCCTATTGCCATCAACCGGGCACAAATCCAGACTCCGTGCTGCTACTGAGAATTACCTAATGGAAAATCCCAGTAACAGTTTGCCCGTCCCGGGATTCGAACCCAGGACCTCGTGTTCAGCAGACACGCTTAGCAACCACTAGACCAACGAGGCAGTCAGAACGAAACCGCAAAGAATTTTTGCAATCCCCTATAGCTCTTGCAAATTTAATTTTATTTAACACCGAGGAACTGACTGCGGCTTGCATAAGTAAATAGTGCTAAAGCCGTGTCTTTCTACTATCTCGTCAGTGTCTAGGGCTGGGATGCTTAGCATGCACGGTACACTGTTTTCATTTGAACGGAACAAAGCTACGTGGCGTTACGTGGCACTCCACCACTAGTCCGGAATAGTGTTAAAGTGCGCCTAATTAATGATTGGAGAATAGCGGTGCCAGACTGTGGTCTTTTTATTTTAACCTTTGTAGATTGGCTTTTGTTTCTTGTCCACCGTCTAGACCCTAATTAGGTATGGAGACTAAGTGTATGTATAAGATTGGTACGGAATTTAGTGCTGATAGGAATTTTGGTCAGATGTCTAAACAGTTTCCTAATTAAGCATGGATATTGAAGAAATTGGTTACCTAGTAAGTTTTGTTGATAAAGAAATAGTATCGAAACATGTTGCGATTTCATTATAATTTTTGTTTCTATCTATAAATGTAATATGTTGTAATCTATTTATTACGTTATGAAAAAACTGATAAATAACTACGTCTTAAAGAAAAGAGACCGTAGGTACCTAATAGGACTACACAATAAAGATTGTTAGATGGATGCCGACGCGTAGATGAGAGATGTTCTCATCGCGTGTTGAAGGATAACTCAAAAATAAACCTAAGCAATATCGCAACAAATTTTATTAACAGTGGTACATAAATAATTACAATAAAATATACACAAAGAAAATATATTCAGATTATATAAAGCTTAATTACCTACCTGACAAATTTACTATATTTATCGGTAAACACTCTGTAATAATTTCAAAAACTGTATAATGTTTAAAAAAATTGGACAGTGTTGAGTGGTCCGTGTCGTTCATTATCTTCCTTTATATTTAGAGCCGGCTAGGGCCTGCAAAGTGAAGAACTGTTTTAGTGCGCTGAATATCTTCGCATAGTACTTGGCGGAGGTGACAGACGTATCAGATTTAAATTTCCTGCATCTTATTTTTCTGCCGCCTGAAACGCGCAACATATGATTGCTTACAAAAAAAAGAATAAAAAAACTCAAAGTAAACGTAAGGTGGGTGTGTGGATTGATATTTACATGTTCTTACCATCTCGTATCGCATCTCTTCGCTGATGCGCTCGCAAAGATCCGTGGGTATGTCCCTCTCCGTACAGTCTTGCAACACGTATTTCAGTTGCGATGTCCTGCACACACAATCAACCCACTATCGTAACAATATCTACCGCTGGCAACATCTACCCTGCACTGACAGAGCACTAGACAGCTCCTTCGTTACAGATATCGATAACACAATAGTTGGTACTGATATGAATAATAACTGCAAAGAGAATGGTCAACCTACATAGATTTGTATACCTAATTAAATGGCGTATTTGGTATTTGGCCATTAGGGATTCTAATAAAAAACAATTCGGAATATAGAAACTCGAATGGTGCAATTATATTAGTCTGCGTTGATAGAACTCCATTAGAATAACCAAGCAAGTCGAAAATAGAGCCAGATTATTTCGATTTATGTGTAGTAATAGTGATAAAAATATGCCAGTTCACTCACTGTATGTATATGAGCATGTATGCACTGGTGGCTCTCCGCGCGAGGTGTGGTGCGTCCTCTTTGCCGCCGTAGTTGTACTCGATAGCTTCTTGCTTACTGCACCGAGACACTACGTCGTCATCGAACTTGCACCACTGCGAAACAGTACCGTTAAATTATATCGTTGTATTTACATCTAGCTAGTTCCAAATCTCTTTTTCTGCCAAAATCGTTGTTATAAACACGTAGCTGCATTTTTATATAGGAGATGATTAGCATCCTGCTGTCTGACGTCTGAAACCAAGATTTTTTAGAGAATGACTAGCGTTACGCTCGATTTTTATTCATCTTCAGTCGGAAGACATCCACTATTGAACAAAGGCCTCCCCCACTTAGAACGCCAAAATAATTTTATTATCGTTTTGAAATTATTTTGAAAATTTCAAATAACCTTTCCACGGTCTTACTGCCTACTGATAAAGATGTATAACCCCATCCTGTAGTTAGCCTTCAATACAACGATTTGAAAGCTACAGCTCTCGCAAAAGTTCTTTTAATAAGAAGTATATAAAGCTCACCTTCCCGTCGCCCTTAGGGTTGATGAAGACCACATAGTGTCCTCCGTGGTTGTCTCCCGAGTGCACGAGCACCGCGTGCAGTGTGTAGTGCGCTGGTGTAGAAGGGATCTCCTGAAGGTACGGGTCTAGGTTTACTTCCTCGAAGAACTCAAACCTGGGGAGTGCAATATATTTTTTGCCAAGGTATTTATTTTATTTATTTAAACTTCATGTAATAACTGTCTACATAGGCGGACTTAATGCCTGAGGCATTCTCTAGATTACATAGATTTATTATAATCTTTCTTCATTAACCAACTGTCTTAATTTTTGTCGCAACACTAATGATAACAAAATTGAACAAATTACAGAAATACCGCACAGCTATATAATACGTAATGTATCCTATGCTAATTTATACTTAAAAAGGTTTGTTTTACACAATCCTAATACGTATTTCAAATTTATTGAAATGTTAAACATTTTCTTCACTGCAGTGGTAGCTCAAATTTGCAAATCCTAGCAGTATGACACTTTAGGCCGACCTATCTTCGTGGGATCCTAACTGTCAACAACAAAGTCTAGTCTAACTTCTGTGTAAAATTTACTATCACTAAGTTTGGTCGAAGACGAGCTTAAGTTCTAATTGAAAGAGTTTGAACAGTTTTTCGGAGCAAAAAAATAAATTTAAGATTTAGTCTACATCGTTTGAAAACAAATCTTGCGCTCATTAGAACTTTGGATCCAAGTTCAGGTTAATGCCGTAGATTATTTATTTCAGTTTTATTTCTGTAGCATTTTCAAAATTTCCAAGTAACCTTCTTTTAATCCTATAGTTATGAGTGGTAAAAATATAATCAAAACCGCAGATTTTTTGGACGGAGACGGAAACATAGAAAGAAGAAAAACGGGAACACGGAAAGAAGTAACAAGTAAAATGGTTTCTTCAACTGTACCTATCATTAAACTTAACAGACGCGTCGCTCTGCGGGTCGTACTGGAACCTCATGAGGTGTAGGTGCAGCACGGGCGGGAACACATCGAACCTGACGCCTTTCTCGGCTTCTTGCAGTCCGTGCTCGCCCGCGTCGTACTTGTTCTCACCGTCCAGAAGCTCCGTACTTATGTAGTCTTTGAACGACTCGTAGACTGGGTGAAAAATTGTGGTTAGTATAGTATACCAATTCACAATAAGCTGTACATAGAGTAGTAAAAACAGCGAATGGATAAGGGTCGATTTACTGGAACGAAGTAGAGAATATATAAAATATGTTAAAGGTATCTCACAGGCAGGTTCAAATTTTTTCGTTTTCGGTGGAGGAGCTTCACAATTCATTCTTCGAATGTTTTCAAAACTACACGATACCTAAATAAGAATGTTTGTTTTTTTTTTGCATGCAATTGCTCCCAAATATCTAGTTATTGAGCTCTTTTAATTACTGTTCGATTTTTCTTGTCAGCTACCACGTACCACTACTAAACACGAAATGAAGTAATCAATCGGATGAAATTGATCAAAGTCCTTTAATAAATTGCATTTTCAAGTTGCAAATTGAAATCTGTTTAATGGCAAAGGGGAATTGCTTTCAACAGTGATCGGGCAATAACTGTGCCCCATTTATTTCTCAGTTTTAGAATCTAGGTTGAGGTACGGTTGAAATTGACAGATTGCACTTTTATGCCTTACATTTGGCACCTGAAGGCATTTGATGAAGGTTGGTTTACTGTTGTATTTTTGTCGAAATCGTAATTTTAATAATGAATGAACCGAATGATGAAATGAAATAAGCTAGTCTATAGGTACTTAACCAAGAGATGATTAAAATCAATAATGGTCAATAATAAAGTTACAGATGAATAGTGAAGCAACAACTTACTATTATTTTTGCCCTTCACGCTGAGTTGTATGTCGTAGAATGTTTCAACGCGCGTACTGGTACAGTTAACGTTCTTGCACTTTATGAATGACGTCATTTTGCCTTCAAACAATTTTGGTACTGTCCCCTCCACCACCGTCCCTTTCATTTTGTTTTCAAGCTTATCTAGTAGTACCTAGTAGAATACAAATATATTAAATAAAAATCGGAAAAATGTACACCACAGCCTCCCAATAGCTGATGCTTTCAAATAGTTTTTTAAAGCAAAGGTAATCCCAGACTGCCTTTATTTATACACAAGAGAATACTCTTACCCTCTCAGACAGCATTCAGAGGATACTCATAAAAGGCCACAAAATATAATATGGAAAATGGATATCTGCAAATATGTTCGCGAGATGAATTTTCACCGGCCAAAGGTAGGCATATGAAGCTTTTTATATGCAAAAAATCCCGGGTAGTTATGAATAAGCTTACGCGCAAAAAATAGGAAACCTTTTAAACAAAGAGGGCGAAACCTTTTAAATTCAGCCGTATTCAGTGGCAGGAATTTTTGGATTATATAGTAAGTAACATGAAATATATCCATCACTATTAAAGTATTATAAGTGTCTATTGAAGTGCCTATAATATAAAAAGTGCTTACCCGTAAGAATTCTTGTACGTCGTGCTGCATAAAAGAGTCCAACGTTTCCCAACCAAAACTCTTAGTAAGCTTCTTAGTTGCGACAGGTTTGTCTGAGAACTGCAAGTCGTAGAACACGCGCTGGAGAGCAAAAGCAACGGATCTAGAGCTGTCGTCACCTACTGTGGGTATCTTGTAGACGGCCTTACGTAACACGTTTGTGAAGAACAAAGTTTGAAGAAGGGAGTTCATGTAGCATGTCGCTCCTTGGTTTTTTAGTCCTGGAAAAGAATAAAATTATATTGTATTCCAACCAATTCGCAGTGAGCTCGCGTGGCGAATGGCCATCAATTACAATCAGTCCTTTTTATACAGCAATGGTTGCAACAATGGCTTAGTGGATAAACGAGAAGAGGCCATGGCCAGGCTATGTCCTGCAGTGGGATAGTTATAATATTATAATACATTACTTGTGATATAAAGTGTATTGTGTATTGTTGATAAATTTTCCGCAGCTATGAGCATATTAGATCGAGTATTGTCAGGGTATATAGAATAAGGAATTGTGATATGGAGGCCTGTCTAACCTCTCCTTGCCCGTATCTGTTAACCATTACCGAGATTGTTTATGGAACTAATATATTTTGTACAAATATGCGATACGCAAATGTTACGTAGTATGTTAGCAATATTGCGAGTCATTCACAAAAAACAATTTTAAACTCCATTGGATTTGAATGACTGCAACAGTATTTTCCGAGAACGAATGCATGCGAGTGCCTATTCTCTGTATAATCCCGTTGCGTCACTCTAGCGACACTCATTGGACAAAATGACTAGTTCTATTCGCTCGACTATTGCTTCCGCTCTGATAAGTTTCCTTCAACCCTTTGACTGCCAAGCTGTGCACAACGATGTGCCATTCAAGCGGCTTTAATACTTTTAAATAATACGTTTAATCTGTAAACCGATATAACGTTTTATGGATGCTAAATTAATATAGACTAAAGAAACAAAAATAAAAGTCACGATTCGTCGTTGATAGTAAGGTAGAATGAAATAGATGCATGTGCCGCCAAAATCAATCATCAGTCATCACCAATTTGCTTCCAATATATAAGCTTCAGAGTAGGTGCTAAATAAAATGGGCCCATTATTGACTGGTCCAAAATGTTATATTACCAACAAATCCCGTGTGTTTCTTAGAGTCCCATGAGACGCCGTGAGGTGCTTCAGCGACAACGTGAGCTTCTATAGTGATTGCGTCATCTTTCACAAATCCGTTTTCAAGGTCCATTAAGTCATCCCACGATATAAAGTGAGCAAAACCCCAGTCATCTTCTTTACTGTGAAAAATATAAACCGAATTACTCGACGCGCCTTTTTGCAGATTGGTCGCAGCCATGGCTTAGTGGATAAACCTGAGACCTTATTATTTGTAGTATGACAATTTTTTTATTCGTTGCAACTGTTGTCGCTTTATTTATTTATTTATTGGTATTTATCGCAGACATACATCATTGGTATCAAGTTTGGCGAAATGGCAGCTTTTATTTGTTCTGATAACATATTAAATATAAATTCGCAAATAAGGCAGATAGATAAATTCGTAATGCGAATAGGTGATTTATTAAATTAATTTCCACTTAAGTCTTACTTTACGTGTGCCAAGTGGTATCCGACCTTGAGTTGACCACCCCCTTTCCTCCCGTGGGTGTCGTAAGAGGCGACTAAGGGAAAATCCTGAAGATGGGCAGCAGTCTTCTGTTATTTACCACCAATACTGCGATCCTCAAGCCGCTTGTCAAGCGTGGGGATAATGGCAACCTCCCACTCCAGGGGGGAGGCTTTTGTTCGACAGTGGACGTGTTCTGGCTGATGATGATGATGATGAGTCTTACTTTATTGTTATACTATCAATATCAACGTAGATACCAGTGATACATATGGTGCAGTTTTCGACACAGGTGGCCACCGTCCTGCTTGTGAGACATCAGCTTCAGTTCCCCCAATCCATAACACGACCAGCCTGGGGAATCGCAGTCTCCATTGCATTGTAGAAACACGCCCAAAGCCTTCTGTTGCTGGCGATCTGGCGTCGTTGTGTGTCGTAGGAGTATGAGGATCTTCCATGGAAGGCATCTCACGAAGCAAGGGGGTGATAGCACCTGCTCCTTTAGTTGACTTATATTTTGGACAGTGAAACGGAACGTCGCTTCTGGTCGGGCGATGTCATCATCTTCTTGTACAACTTCCTGCGAAATATCGATATTTTAAACATCAATAGTACAATAATCTTTTAACCTAATAACTTTAAAATCAACACAAATATGTAATTTGATTGGGAAAGGCCTTTATTATTAAATTTGACATTTAAAACTTCAGTGGGGGTTTAATAACAGGGAAATAGATAGGTACCGCACAGTGTTATAGGTAGGTCAAGTCACAGTAATGTTACTGCTGTGCTATAGTGTCTACCGTCAAATTTTAAAATATTAGGTAACCGCTTTTGCCGCTGCTTAAAGTAAGTACAGCTACCTACACGTTCTATCGTAGTTACAGTATTGAGAAGTTGAACACTGTAATAAATGTATTAAATGATAGATCGGCTAACCGGGTTTGCCGCTGGTGTTACAGCTGTTGCGTTATCCGCGCTGCCAGTTTCAATCATTGTTCAGCAGCAAATGTAGTGCTACGAAAAACAAAAACTAAGAACTTTACAACATTCAGCATCCAATCCGTTTTTCTTCGCATTAATTCACAAAGAGTCGCTTTCTTCAATATAAATTAACTACAGAAATATATATTATTATATATTTACCTTATTTCAAAATATTATACATAATGGTTGTTATCAAAATATAAAAAACTAATTTTGTAATTTTTTTAGGCCGATGACATACGTCACCTTATGATTTTTTAAACGTCATTTTGACTATTCTAAATTTAAAATAAATGTATTACGAAAATACAAATACGCTGCCAAAGAGGTTAGAGCAGGTATATTAATTTAAGGATGAAGTAAAAAGTTTCTATTATGCTTCTACAATTACTTTTTGTTGTTAATGCATCTTTCCGTAACAGATTCTTTTTAATTAATTTTGTTATTGGACTAAAATATTTATCGCTCTAAATTAACGTTGGATTGTTTAAGTTGGTGCCTAATGATTTATGAAATAGGATTTCAAGGACATCTCTTTCAGAGGCGCGTTAGTTATTTCATAATTGAACGCGGCGTGATACCTACCGGATACCGGAAATTAATTAAATCGCTGAGTCATCTTGCGACGACATTATTATAGGTCTATTACTTCTGAGATTGACAGTTTAGATGCTGGAGCCTTTAATTAAAATTGGTAAGTAGCTTTTTAATATAACGTGATAACGTGTGATATGTTATTGGCAACCCTACTTATTCTAGGCTCATAGTTGAGCACCAAGGATAAATTTAAAAAGTTGATAAGAACGAATTTGATCGCTTGGTTTTTAAAAGTAGTTCTACAACCAGTGTCCTATATCGTAGATGCGTTTAACATTATAATGATATGCCAAAAAGTGTAGAATGTAGATGCGTGTTAAGCTAACAAAACATTGTATAAGAATCATACAAGAAAATGAAGCGCAAAATTAGAAGCTTTTTTACGTCCCAGCCGCTTCGACAACAATGACTGTTGTAGGTACTCCATTAACTTGCTCCCTGGATATATAGATTCCAGTCCCCTTACCATGAACTCTTAAAGCAGGACATGTTCCAGTGTGGAAGCGAGACGCCGCTATGCGCAGTGTTATGCGGCGTCTCGCTTGCACAACGTAAACTGCTTTAAGAGCTCTGGTAAGGGGACAGGTCAGGAAAAATTTGAAGTTTATTTAGGATGTCGTTACACTCAGTTTAGCTTGGACCATTTTATTAGCCATTATTTTAGTACGCACCACATCAGTTGGTAAAAGTTTGGGTTATTTACGATTACAGTAAATGGGAGCAGCAAGGGAAGTTTTTAACGATATAATAAAATAGTCTATAAAAGTTGGTGTAATTGAGTTATTTACTACTATTACATTACAAGTAAAAAATATAAACACAACATACTCTGTATACAGTAAGAAGGTTTTAGTCTTGGCATAATAGAACTATGTCGCAGCATAAAAAAAATACATTGGCGCCATTTTGAACTGTACCGAACGTGATTTTCATAAAAGCAGTTCTGATTACAAAATTAAAATCCATGGAGGAAAAAAAAGTTTTTTTTATTTTTCGATGTTTGTTACCTCAGAGTAATTAGTCATTACTCTGAGTTTGTTACAGATAATTTGTTATTTTTTTCGATAGGCCTTAACGTGAGGCAGCGGATCCAATCACCCGTTAGAGTTGCGGCGATTAACTCCATTAACGTTAATGGAAGCAAGCAATCCCCGGCGTAACGACTCATTAGATAATAATTTCAATTACAAATGAAGTTTGCTACGACGAAGGTAATTTTTTTAATTAGTTGGACCACGTGACTTCTATTTTAGGATCATTAGTCGATTGATTGATTTGCTTCTGTATTCTGTAGGTGCATAATTGCCCGTGGCTTACCCACTTATCTACATCTCATTTAACTGAGTAATACTCAATTATAATAATTAGATTAAACCGTGAGCGCCTTGTGGTTGTACAGTTGAAAACTAGTTAATGAACTGGAACATAATTTTGTATTAAAAAAATATGTAAAGAAAATGTAGTTACCTACACGAATCAATCAGACATTATTGAATTACGTATTACGAGTATTACGTATGCATGTTTTATATATCTACTTAGTTATAAGTAAGACCCGGGATTCGAACCCAGGACCTCGTGCTCAGCAGTAGCGCTTAGCAACCACTAGACCAACGAGGCAGTCTAGCTCAGATTAGGTATATGCTCACGTAGATATATGTATACTTATGTACACGTTTACATTAACAAAAATAATGATAAATATTTCATTTATTAGATTCAATCTATACATAGTGTGCATCATAATCATCGATGCCTGCACAACACACTTTCAGATAATATTGTCGAATCCCGTCTACTATCTGACTGGATTATAATACCTATATGATGGATTCTGATATTAATTGAAGTGGAACAAGGCCTTTACGATGATATTCAATTAACTGTAATCGATAGATATGGCACCGGATTGTAGGGAGTGAGTCGCGAGATACGTTGCGGTGAGCCATGCTATGTACTGTGTTGTTATATTGTACATAATACCTTGTTATGTAATTACTATTGTTGGTGCTTGCGTTTGAAACCTGTAACTATGGTTAATTGGTCGGTTTTAATTAGTTGCGTAATTGTGGTGTCTGTTCTGTTCAGTTCGAGTTGTATATTAATTTTTATCAATTCCTACCTATTTCTAAATTTAAAACATGTTTTTAAAATTCAAACTCAAAATGTTTTTATTTCACATAAACCTATTACAGGCGCTTATGAAACGTTAGGATGCTAGTTGCACGGGTCCAAAATGTCATTCCAATGGAGAAGAACCGGCAAGAAGCTCCAGAGGATACTCATTTAAAAAAGAAAAATGGTACAAATTTGTAAATTTACATAGTTTCATTATGCGACAACAAAGTAAACTAATAGTGATTGGAGAAGGGAAAAAAAAACAGTAGTAGTAGTACCTACTGTTACTGTAAGAAAATCTACAGTAAAGTACGTTCATTTGTTATTCATTAATTCGTTCCTGAATAATTCCTACTCGTACGTGATTGTTAATAGCAAATAATATGTTAGAAATAAATAACATAGTAATGAATTGACGTTCGGCCGGTCAATACAACTAGACACAATAATGGTTTGTGATAAATGAGCCAGAGTTCGGGAAATTGCCTCGGCGGTATCTCCCGCTCCGGATTGACGTCTACCCTCGAACGGAGCAAAAAAATCTTATCCCATCGGATTCCAATCAGACTCGCTCATTTATTGCAATTGGCTGATGGAACAAGAATTCCGTTGAAATACGAAGTAATTTTACCTATTTTGTTGGAGATTTTTTTCTTTTCCGCTTGATTTTTTTCGAAGATAAAGGTAACGATTTGTTTCTTCGGATTATAGCACACGTTTAAGGTTATTAGCAAGATTCGTTGTTTTTGATGTGTATTTTACCTATTGTGCATGTTATAAACTTTTACTCGCGGCCACGGTATATCCACAACTCAATACATTGCATTGCAAAGCCGACAAACAGCCTGATTAGCGCAGAGGCTAAGCGATTAGACTGCTGCGCTAAGGGTTGCGGGTTCGATTCCCGCACGGGGCAAAACTTTGTGCAAACCACAGATATTTGTCCCGAGTCTGGGTGTTAGTGTATGTGAATATTATTTTCATGTTTGTGAAACGCACCTACGATACAGGAGAAATTCCTAGTGTGGGGCGTTTAAAAAAAAAAAAATATTATATACCTGCGAAAGCTACGACTTTTTTAAGGCTTGCCCTCGCCGGATGCACTAAGAAGATTCTAAAGCGTCCAAAACAGGCCTTTAGCCAGGAATGCAAAGAGATAGGCGCGGCGCGGCGGCGCGAGCGCATGAATGCCGCGCTGTGCGACAGAGACAACAATTACCTGACCGTGTAGTGTAGGCTTTCTGATATTTTATAAGCGGAACTCTTACTTATTACACTTACTTATGACACTTTGGTTAAAAATGTATTTTTAATATTACCTCATTTATTCAAGTCTTCCCCCTTTAATAAAAAGATACAATTTTAAATCAAAGATTAAATTATACCTGTCTCTGTCGTTTGCATACTTTGCATATCAAAGAATAGAGATGTCAATTTTTTTTTTTGTTTAAAAAAACAATAGACTAAATACGGAGTTTAGATAGTATGATCCTCGCGTATGAGTCAGAAGGTATCTGTTCATTATATGTTAAATCAAAAGGGTTCAGTAATATGTGTTAACGTAAACCAAAAGGTGGTTTAAAGTAATTGGAACTTATTTTGTTTTTGTACGCAAACATCCATTCACCGTATCAGATTATGCGCCATGCATGATTCACGACTATGCCATCATACTTCTTGATTAAAACAAAATGTAAGGAATGATAAAGAGCCATAATATATTTAGTCACAACAATTTTATCATAAAAAGGACGCATAAAAAAGCAAACAAATTCAAAAAGTTGTAATAAGGTAACAGCTCGTGAGGGATTTGAACCCCCGACCACCTCTATTAAACAATTAATTAGGTGCTCTAACCACTGAGCTAACGAGCTTGTAGCAGATTCGATGAATTTAGCCATATGTATTGAAATGATGAAGTCATCACTATTTTATCAGTACAGCGAAATCAGTACAGATAGTTCTAAAAATATATTGATTGTACATCCATTATAAACTATTGTAGTAAACAGTAAACACGTAGTCTACAAAGCAAAGTCTGACTTGTGCAGAAATTATAAGGTTTGCTTTACCATGATGTCATGGTATGTTTTTGGTTGGACAAGGTCAAAGCGTCCGCCGAGTTGGTAACGTTACCTTGTACAACGAAAAATAATGAAAATTACGGTCAAATTGTATTTTTTTACTTTGTTATCCCATTAATTTGGTCCCTTTGTTGTTATTTTTACTTTTTTCATAGAGGTTAGAGTATGGGAAAAATATATTGTGGATGCCGCTATCTGTAACAACAATACATCAATCAATTTATAATAAGACATTAGTACAAACTAAATACCCATAGCTTTATTATGTTTTAATTGCAATAAATTACAATGTCCGCTTACTTTTTATTCAGACGAAAATATAGATGCAACAGAGAATAATAAATTCCTAAAAAATATAATAGATGGCGCTCGCAGGCACTATCAAACCATTCATTGTAGGCGTTCAATGTTTACGTTTTTTTAGTTTCATCTTTCTTCTTATTTTTCAGTTGCGTTACATCAGTAATTTGTTTAATAGTTAGTTTTAAGCCCTCGTTGTCACACGAAGATGACGTAACACGCTTCAATATAATAGATTTACTTAATTGACCTAAATACTTTCTAATCATGAAGCATGTTTTAGCTCTGTTATAATGCCTGGCAGTACCTGGTAGTACTAACGATATAACAACATATAACTTTATTATATACACTTAAATTATTGCATCGCTTCCGAGATGTTCTCTAAGGCAAGAGTTGATGGTTTCCATGAATTCCATGCCGTCATACGCAAACGGTGCGTTGCGCTTCTCGCTCGAGCACGCGCCGACTCTAACAGATCCCCGAGTGTATTTTGTAGTAGTGGGACCTATGCTGGCATACGTAGGTGGTAGTCATTTAAATTTTAGTAACATCATATGGATCTTACACATATTTTGGGTTTGATCTGAAATAAATCAATATACCTATTAAATACAATGATATGTTAAGAGTAAAAAATCTTGAAGTAGATAACAGTCAGAATTCATAAAATTTGAAAAATTCCACAATGCGCATTAAATTCTCACGTTCGAAGTACGTTTCATTGGTAGTCTAAATTAATTCGAGTTCTCCAAGTCGTTCATATCATGTCATACTGAACAGACCTTCCAGTATCCACTTAGAACTAATGAAGTCCAACTAAATTTCTAATTGGCTCAGCTCTGTGATACGAAAGTTTAGCTTTCAACGTTTAATGGTTTGTGACTTTGTCCCCGGATTTACTAGAACTAATTTCGCAGTCCAAAGTTGGATCTCCAGGGTGTTACGTTTAGTTGGACTTTCACTTGTTGATGGAATTATGCGCGTATGTGTGCGGTGTTTGTTCATATGTGATCGTGTGTGAGTGTGATCAATTCGTTGAGGTTAAGGGTCGAAGTTTTAAACAGCTGTTTTGTTTATTACTTTGCTGTTGAGTAGAATAGATGTAGGGTTATATGTGTGCATGGTGATTAACATACTTCATAAAGCTTAATGTGATGGAATATTTAAAATGTCATTTTTGTTTAAAAAAAAACTGCTTTTTTAACAATAACAATATATATAACATTTTATATAAAAACAATTAACAATATATACAAATACAAACAGTTAAATAAGTTACAACAAGTGGAATATAAATCAGAGTGCTTCCCGATTTTATTCCGACGCAAAATTGTCCTCGATAGCCAGGCTATATTTGAGGGCACTTACTATGGAGACGCCATTGAAACCTAGTTCATTTGTTCTGAATGAGCTCCGTTAGTAGGATCTACGTCACGAACACAGTTGTTCACTGAACTAAAGTAATTAGAAGTCGCATTTCACGTAAAATACGTCAGGGAATGCCAATGGTCTTAAGTGCCTTATTGAAAAGTTAGCTTTTAGCGTCTGAAGTCGGTTAACTGTTTCAGATGAAAGGCTGGTAGAGATAATTAATATCTTTATGGCTTTCACGTCTTCTGGTACAAAAGAAAGTTGTATGACTGTCTTTTGAAGATATCTATAGATCATTTAAGATTTTTTGAACATTCCACGACTTAGTTGCCATCACAAATTTATTTGAGATACACCTTTTTACAAACTTGGCTTGACCCTAGCAATTTCTCTTGTATCTACACAAAACAAACGCGAATGGAGCCTTATGTAAACGAGAAATATCATATTTACACATACTCAGGTATAGAACAATTAAATTCGCAAATCCCACGAATATTGGTCGCATATGGGAATCAAACGACATCGATCGACGATATCTGCAAGATAAAGGTTCCTAAAAAGTTATCTCTCATAAAATTCTCATTATGTAAAATAGTAATTGTGTAATGACTTATATTCTAAGTGAAAGTGACTGCGATACCTACATAGATGAATGTAGTCGCTACGGTTCGAAAACAAATGATTTATTATAGTGTGTTGTTAACAAAAGATAATCAATCAATCAGTTTTTTAGATAATTTCAAAATGATTGTCAGACAGTATCTCATCTAGACACGAGGCGGCCTTGTAACAGTATCCCGTGCAAATGGCTGGTCGCAGCCGCGGTATTGCGTTACACAAGCGACAGGGGACGTCCATTTCCCCGAGTCGAGGCGCTAACTCAATCACCACTACAGGATTTTTCCCCTCGGCGGGCTTCCTCGCAGACGGCGAACGTGACCGAACCGCGTTGATGACTCCCTAACTAAGTTCCCTTCAATTTGAGATACGTACTATGGCTTTCGCCTGGCAGGAGTACAAGAGAGTTGTATATTATTTCTTGTTGCTTTGTTCTTTTAAGTGGTCCGACACTTGAAGTTTTACGCTCGTAATTCCTTTTGTATTTGGGTCGGTGGGATAGAATAACTTTGAAGTATTTTGTACACTGGCAAGATATCATTGTCTGTAGGTCTTATTTTTCTTTGAAAATGTAATCTGGTAAACATTCTAGATACTTATAACCTAGATCTATTATAGGTAATCGGTTACCCGGGTACCAAAGGTTACAGTTAGATTGTAAATGCATCATAAACGTATCACACTAGCAAAAAATTATTTTCATTATTTACGTCCACAAATTGAGTACAATTCGTTTAATAGAGCTACGGGTAGTAAAACTTTTTTATTGCTGTTCTGGTTTCAGAATTATTTAGCGATAAATTGCGTAGCTCGTATCAAAGTGCAGTTGTAGGTTATAATAATAATTGTAAATTATAATAAGTGAAATGTAAGAGGTATAGATACTCAAATAGTAGGTTATATCAGGCCTGATGTAAAAACCAGCATTATGCTGAGTTGGGGATATTTTTGGCTCGTACTATGTAACTTTATTTTTTTCTTTCATTGATATTATAATATGTTATCGAGACAACATTATATAACTTTATTTCTCCCTTTTCTTTCTTTAAATACAGATAAAAGTGGTGAGCTGAAAAGACACGCGAACAAACATCAATTTTTAATAACAAAAAATTTTAACTTGTTGAAAATGATTTCCCACAACTTAGCGATTAAAATCTACATTAATATACGTACTGATTCCACTCGTGCCTCTAAGTTGTGTATAATTTACTTAAATTAAATAATTATATTCAGAGTACCACACAAGTCTTAATTAGTAACTTATTGTTTCAATGACAAAGTATAATGGAAGTCGGTTCAAGGCGCGAGGGGTGTGCAGTTAAAAGCGGCCTGAACACTGCTAATTAGAAATGCTCCTGCCGGTGGAATGCTCAAAGTTACTGCTACCTTTCATACTGCAACTGCACTTTGCTCAGAAACATTTTTCCGTAGCGACCGAGGGCAACGCTGACGTTTGCGCCTTTTTGTTCGAACCAGCTAGTTACATGTGACACACGGCTGTGAATTTCAAACTCAATGCTGATACATAACTATGCTCTTTGATCTTAATTGGTTTATAGCTAGTAGCGTAAGTCGTTTCATTACAGTATATTGGTTTAAATGATAATAAGCCAGCCATTTTTATTTTGGGAAGGGCGAGTGTTGATGTAAGTATATTTTAGACAGCATATCGATCATATTTGATTGATCAATGAAAATTAGATGCATAGTTTTGCTTTGTTCAACTTGTAATTTCTCTGTCTTCCTCGAAGGGATAGGCATAGGTTACAGTTATAAATTCCAAATTCCCATTTGTAGGTAATCGGGGGCCAGTGCTATCTACCGGGCACTAACCTTCACTAAGTGTTAATGGAAAAACCTAGTAACACTTTGAGCAACCTGGGATTCGAACCTGGAACCTTATGCTTAGCGTCCACTAGACCAACGAGGCAGTTTAAGTCAAGTCCAGATGAACGGGTTCAGTTTTATTGCGCGTTAACCTGAAGATTAATCCGAAAGGCAGAGTTCGTAAAAATTTAATATTTATTCTGATACAAGGTATTGTAGTACATTGTTTGTTTCTACGGCTGTATATTTTAATTTCGATGGCTGCCAGGTGTGGCTCGTAATACTTTATGGCCGTGTGTATGCAGTATTTTTCGTACACTACGGCAATAGGTGCCCTTTTCCCGTTACCTTTTAGCTTTTACATTGTGAAATTGGTGTTGTTCACGTTAATAAACTTTTTCTTTGTGATCCGTTCATTTACGTTTCTTTACCTACCCTCACCTATTGCATAATCGTTCGGTTTTCTATTACTAGGTGGTTTAGTTTAACTTGTGTTGTAGGATGCTTGACACCTTCTCTTTAGCAAACCATTTAAATAATTTTAAATGATTCTCTTAACAATAAATTAGCATTTTTAATAACGTTTTTCTTAAGATATTTTCGCAAAATACCATTACGATGTACGTTATTATGCCCTCGACATGAGAACGGCTAAGTCATGAGTGTTTACAGCGTTGCTTGAAAATGAGACGTAGTGTTGGTTATTGCATATTGCGATGAAAAATGTTTTCATAAAAATCTCTCGGAGTTCGCTCGGCGCCGCTCGCTGATCTTTTAATCTCTTAATTACATGAGGGCAGAATACTCGGGGATTTCACCAAAATAACCATGCAAAATGGATGGCCGCCCCCGCCCCGCGCGCTCCTCGTGAATATGAATTATTCTTTCGTGCTACAGCTTGGACGCATATTTACATTTTATATGAGTGCCTACGACGCTGAGCGTGCCCATTTCACTGGGTTAGCGTTTTTGTGGAGCTATGGTTGGTAGGTTTTCCGCGAGCCGTAACGTTTTTATTCTATTTTTGACACGATTCACGTCATCAATCCCGCTCACACAGAAGAGGGTATATTTCCCGGAGCCATTTCCGCACCTCGATTGCGAAACTCCCACAATACCAGGTTTTATAGCAAATCCATCGTTGAAGACTTCGGCACTTTGGTTGTACGTGTTGGTTTATCACGGGGTCTCGTATCGGTCCACAGCTTCTTTACGAGTATCGCCGAGAACGAAGCAGCCCGCAGTAAAATTTCAATATCCGCCAAAATATGGCATTTCATTTGGCCTCTCGCTGAGATGCTAAGATATAATGTAATGGGTTTCTTTGTAATTATTTATGTGCTTAATAAAAAGCGTCTTCTTTTTTATATTAAACCTATAAACCAGTACATATTTTGCCATTTTTTACGCAACCGTAGGTTCTTAGTATAGGTACATAATTTTAATGTATTGCCTTTTGAAAATACGGATAAAAACCAGTTGGTTATGGATGCTTAAATGCAAAAGTCGATACAAATGGCAAATTGTAAAAAAAATATTCCATAGCAAGTTTAGTAGAAACCTTGCGTGATGATGTATGCTAGGATGCACAGGAGTGTCAGTGAACCTTCCGTGGGCACGGTGGGCAATGTGTAAGTGTCAGTTGGATTGGTGATTTCCATTACATAATCACAATAATTGTCCGTTATGTTTTTTGAAGTTCTCGTGCAAAGAACGGTGCTCTAGCTTCATACTAAGAGTATTGAGTTGAGTTTGGTTTGGTTCATTATTATTATTTCAGCCATGATCGTCCCACTGCAGGGCAAAGGCCTCCCTTCCTTTCCTCCAGTCCTTTCGGTTGTGAGCTTCTTTTGTGTGTTTGGTTCATTGATTTTAATATATTCATAAATAACACCAGATAATAAAAAATATTTAAATCTCCTTAAGACTGGGCATAATTAATACATCTGTTATTTTGTTTACAGTACCATAACTACAAATGCAACTTCAAATGGAGGAAACGACCATTATACTCAATTGAAGGCCAGGAAAGATAGATCCATAGGAAAGTTCCTATGGGAGGGGAGACTGGGGAAAATAACCAACACCATTTTAATGACCGCTTGGAACTTACGGTTTCAGGTACCTATATTACTAGACATAACATCACGCCTGTATTCCCCGAAGTATAGTACATCCACATTTCGCCAGTTATGTTTCTTAGGTCCCAATGTAATAGGGGGTGAGCTTATTGCCATCAACCGGGCAAACCTCCAGACTCCGTACTGCCACTGAGAATTACCTAATGGAAACCCCAGTAACACTGCTCGACCCGGGATTCGAACCCGTGACCTCATGCTCAGCAGTCGCGTTTAGCGACCACTAGACCAACGAGGCAGTTAACCTGTATTACTCTACCATGTATAGACTATACAGTATTATTATTATGTATCTGTCATTATAAAGATATTTTTTATACAGTATCTACTTATTGAATGTTTTGACATGATTAAAAGGTATACACACGAAGACTGCCTCCTTACCATCCTACTATCCTACTTCCTACTAATATTATAAATGTGAAAGTTTGTGAGTATGGATGTGTGGATGTTTGTTACTCTTTCACGCATAAACGGCTGGACCGATTTGGTTAAAATTTGGTATGTAGATAGGTTATACCCTGGATTAACATATAGGCTACTTTTTATCCCGAAAAAATGTCGCGGGTAACACCGCGGGGCGCAGCTAGTGATCTCATAAAGCAACACAGTTTAAGATGTGGAAGCGAGACGCCGCGCGCCGCTACTCGTACGTACATTGTATTGCGGCGTCTCGCTTCCACGACGTAAACTGTCCTGTTCTAAGTATTCATGGTAAGGGGGGTGTTGTAAGTAATTAATTGTACTGAATTATTAGTCACAATAAAATAAGAGTAGGTAGTGAAATTAATTGCCCACAGGGTTCTATAACAATTATCGTGATTTGTGGACGTTTTCTTAGTAATTTGTCATGACAAGTTTCAGCCATGTCGTTGAAATTCGAGGAATTTTCATCATAAATCCGACTCCGTGTTACCGAATCCGAATTGTAAAACATTTTTGTTCATTGCTTTAATGCCTTTCTACTGTTAAGAGGGGCTTGTAGCTACGTGGCTACCGTGCAGATCAGTCGATCAGCAAGGTTAAGCCGTGCTCGCCGCGGTCAGTCTTGTGATGGGTGACCGTTTTTACATGTCGAGCCCCTCCGTGCTTCGAAAGTCACGTGGGTAGCACACATATCAAATTGAAAAGAGAACGTAACCATATCAAGTTGAGATTGGCAGCTGTGGCTAAAATAAATTAAATTAAAAAAAAAGAAAACTGTTAGGAACTCGAAATGTAAACAATAGGAAAAATAACTACCGCATATGCTACGTTATGGTTTATTATTTCAGAGCCTAGTTCTCATCGTGGTGGTGTACAAGTTTTTATTGCATTTGCTGCTTGCGTACTACATAGATGAGTCGAGGTTATTTCTGGAGTTGTCCTTACTACTATCGGAGCTGGTATACATTCTTGACGTGATCGTTCATGTTCTCCATGTGACCTGGTCTCTGGTTCGGTTGCACGTTAGAGTCCATAGGAGAAACTTCATCTTCCTTCTTTATGATGTTATATCTATTATACCTCTAACTTTGTCATGTAAGTTTACTTTAATTACGTTTTATTGGTATGCAGTTCATGTACACATAACATCACGCCTGTATTCCCCGAAGGGGTTGGCAGAGGTGCACAACTGCACATATTATAGTACACTAACATTTCGCCAGTTATGTTTTAGGTCCCAATGTAATAGGGGCGAGCCTATTGCCATCGACCGGGCACAAATCCAGACTCCGTGCTGCTACTGAGAATTACCTAATGGAAAATCCCAATAACACTTTGCCCGACCCGGGATTCGAACCCAGGACCTCGTGCTCAGCAGTCGCGCTTAGCGACCACTAGACCAACGAGGCAGTCGTTAGGCTAGGCGATGTTAGTACATGTACACAATAATTATAATTATTTTTCTTTAGTTAAAAATAAAGCGCGCTATGAAACCTTAATAATGGTTGGGAGATGGCTGGAAATTGGACGCATTTATAGACTTTTCATTTTCTTCCAAGACATAAATGAACAAGTAAGTTCCCAGTTTGCTATCACGTTCGATAAACATAGTTCCTTTTTTAAGACTTAAACAGTGGTTGAGAGAACACATTTTTTTTCTAATTACACGGCCATCATCATCATCATTCGGGAGACGTCCATTGTTAGTCAAAGGCCTCCCTAAAAACGCCACAAAACGGCAACTTGCCATTTACTGGAATAATGCCACAATGCCTCATTGGTTCATGTTGTATACGTGAAGTTTTGGCGATGTTTTGTTATACCGTACACATATTGCGATTGATATCTTTGTGTCTTTAGGTAACGATAATATATAAGTACCTACTATGGTGGTTATTATAGGTACCTAATATTAAACTGGTTGTATAAAGCAGCAGACAGGGCTCTGTGGCGGACCTTGGGAGAGGCCTATGTTCACTGTTCAGCATTGAACTGTAACGAGCTAATGATGATAAATATTGAATGTTACGTCATCAGATGCGTAAATCTCGCAAGTTATTGTTCTTCGCCGAACAAGTTGTGACTGCGGCGTTGCTGCTTCACGCAAGCTCTTGTATTTGGTTCGCGTTGAACCGTGCCCCAGAAATGGAACATCCCTGGCATAATATCAGTTATCCGGCCCATGTGCAGTCTAGGAGCTTGAAGTTCAATTGGTAACTATTCATCTCTTTATTTCTGATAGCATGATAATTTTACTATTTCTTTAGTAAGTACGATTCATCTACAGATCTTTATCAATTTTACCGTTGTTAAAATAATTTACTGTTGGGTATAATTTACAGATTGAATAAAACGTTCAATAATGCATCCTAGAATATGTATATGCATCCTATATTATCTAGATAATATTCGATTCCATTTATTTACTTAAATTTCACGGAATATGTTGACAAAGGTGGATCGAAAGCCTGAGGCATCTCCATTTCGTTTTTGTATTTGCTACCTCATATTTATCTGTAATCTTTTGTCTGAACTGTTTAATAACACGACATTTATAGTTACAGAACCTGCTGGTATTACTGTACTTGTCGGTTTTTTAATGTCATATTTGGAGACTCATTCCCTTTGGTAAGTACGCGTTTGTTTTATTCCACACACCATCCCTCTTACATAAAAAAAATGTTAGTGTTGAACAATCGATTCAATTATAACTATGTAAATTTATTTTCAATTTCATTTAATTATTTTAAAAAGAAACTTAGATATTAACTTTTATATATTATATTTAATTATCGTAATGCTTCAAAGAAAGTATATTCTTATTTACAATTTTCATCTCATTTTAATTTACTCGTCTAGAGCAAAATCGTGCTAAAAGACTTTTCAGTTTTTTAGTAATTGAAACTGAATCTGGTGCCTAGATGCCTATCTAGTCGGTATACATTATAGTAACCGTTTTAAATGTATTAGGCACTATCGTTAGGAAAAACTTGTGTTATATAAACTTATTCTTAATGAGATTTTAGTACTATATATATAGTTTATTTCGTAAAATGCATAGAAGCAATTTAAAATACACTTATTTATCAGGAACTAGTAAATGATGTGTTTTATAGTGCCATAACTTTTTCCACACAGCGATTTGGTACTTCCCACTATAATAAAAAATTAAGTATGTGAATAATCCTTTCCAATGATATATCGCATGTTGTAATTGGTTCCTAGGCCAGCCTCCATGTTGTATTTTTGCGCGTCCTCCTTTGTCCCGAGTCTGTGTGTTTGTATATTATATTTCATGTTTTAAACGCATCCACAATAAAGGAGAAATTCCTAGCGAGGAGCGATGTTTAACAAATACAATATTTCAGCGGGATATGCAGAAGTGGTTGACATCAAGCTTGATGCTCGTTGGTTACGTGTTCTTCCGATATCGGTTCATAGGCACGCTATCCTGGGAATTGGTTATTGAAGACACTAGAAGATCGAATTTCGTTGATCGGGTAAGTTGTCTTAAATCATGTTATTATTCCTTGAGATAGCGATTATGTTTCTTGAGGAGGTTGAACCACGACTCACTGAAGATGGTATTAGACTATACTCATCATCAGCCGGAAGACGTCCACTGTTGAAAATGGCCTTCCCCTTAGGTAAGGGAGGCGAGAGGGATGCCATAATCGCTACGCTTGGTGGGTGGCTTGGAGATAGCAATTGGTGGTGAAATTACAAAAAACGGTTATGCACATCTTCTGGATTTTCCCTTAGTCGCCTCTTACGACACCCACGTGAGGAGAGGCTGTGGTCGATTCCGGCCCGGATACCACTCTCGGCAGGTAAATTATGTTAGTAACCATACATAGTACATTTTCACACTTATGTAATGATACGGTGCGAGCCATCTGCCGCTAATCGGGCACAATTCCAGGCCACAAACTTACTACGGATTTCCTCATGCATAAACCTGGTGGCACTTAACCTGCCTTGAGTCCTCTAGTCAAATGACATACATAAAGTCACGCCTGTTTCCCAGAGGGGTAGGCAGAGCACACGGATTTCCATTTCCAAATACATTTTACGATATTATTGTGTTAAAATAATCTGATGTATTTTCAGTACCATCACATGATAAATTACCTAAAGTTCAGCAAGGCTCCGACTTGGTTGGTGGAGCAATGCAAGAACTACAAGCTCCAACTGTGGCAAATGAAAGATGGCATTCTAAGGTCGGACCAACTACAGAAACTGCCTTTACCTCTACAGATGGAACTAATCTTTGACATTAACGTCGGGAATTTCCACAGCTCGATGCTATTTAGGGATACTAGTTAGTGTAATTCATGCTTTTACTTTATAAAGCTAGGTGGAAGTTTGCCTTGAATTCAATACCTTTGTGAAGTTTGTCAAATTATCTAAAAACGTTGGAAGCGGGCGTTTTCTTAAGGGCTTTTTGGATAATGATATTGTATTGAAAGAGAGTTTTTGTTAATTAAGCGCTGTTTCGTGCACATTTCATTAAAGTTCGTTAGTGTCCTATTGTGAGAGGGATGGGGAGTATCTCAAAAGGTTAAATTGAACATAGTTTCGTAGTTGAACCTTCCCTTTAAGTGCGACATCGACTGTATGTTTTTTTTCATGCATTTTTTCGTCATTAAATTCGTTCAAAGAAACCGTTTTTGTTATAAATAGCATAAGCGGGATTTTACAAAATGTTTTTGGGTGCAACTTTTTCCTAGACACTATTTTAGAGTTCATCAAACGATTTCAACTAACCAGATACAATTGAAAAGACTGAATGTAAAACAATAGCTAAATTGTACTTTATTTATACGCTATCAAAGTATACTTTTCACAAATTACTTTTCTTTCAGAGGAATCATTTATGCGCCAGATATCGTTGTTAATGAGACATGAGTTGTTCTTGGCTGGACAGCATATCTGGAGTCAGGGTGTCGTGAAGAGCGGCATGGTTTGCATCAAGCGAGGCGTCATCGAAATGCTCTCTGATGAGGACGACGAGAGTCCTATGATTGCTTTTAAAGCTGGAACTGTAAATATGCAATACGTTTTCAATCGATAAAAATCTTTTATTGTTCACGATCGAGCGGTCATCAATTTGATGTAGGTACTGAAGAGGGCTTAACTCAAAACTGAGGTCTTCAAATGTTTAATGGGAGAATTAGATTGTATACAAGCTTTTATTTAATCCCCTACATACACACTAATACTCCAACATTTATCATATCGTTTATCGTAAGATTTATGTAATGGTTGGCAAGCCTGTTCATCGAGCTCACACAATCCATTTACAATGGCACATAGACGTGTAAGCTACTCATTATATTCAGCTTACCCACCTGTGCTAGCTTGGTCATTATTGTAGGTATTGTCAATGTGTAAAATATTGCCCGAGGTGTTATGATGCAATATATATTATAATTTAAAAAAAAAAAAAAAAAACTTGAGCCGTGCAATATTCTTTATATGACGCTCCCTACTGCAAAGCACATTAATCGGAATCGTAACGTAATCGCCTCGCTTTAGGACAGGCTTGAACTGACGTCGCCTTGCCGTAGCCAAGTCGACATATAGGGTAGCTGATTCCCTTTGGTTACGTGCTTACGTAATATTGACGCCTGTTTGACGGCGAGGCGAAAGGCGACACGGTGACTATCCCTGTTCGAGTTCATATGTGTGCTGACCCTTAAATGAGTCCAGTAATTTATAAGTATACCTACATTAAAACTAAGCGTGATATAAAAAGCTTTTAGTAATAAATTCGGAGCTATTAGTTGAAAGTTCTATAAAATTCTTCCATTTGAAATGTTCCATTTTTTTCCCAAAAGATACATTCTATCTGTCACTTAACTTGTTTTATAAAAGGGACGTTGTCCGGTTACTAATGAGGGTGGTATTTCAACTAAGTTCGTGAGACAAGCGGTAATTTCGTGTCGTAGGTACTTGGTGAGCTGAGTCTGTTCTACTCCATCCCGTCCAAAGTTACCGTGAAGGCGGCCACTTACGTTGAAGTACAGGTTGGTAATACTTTTAGATGGCATCCCTACTATACCTATGTTTGTATATGTATATTATGTATGTTTTATGAGATTGTAAGAAAACTTTGCTTTCTTCAAAATACCTTGTAGATAAATATATAGTGTATGAAAATGTATGTACCTATTTTGTTGCTATTTAAATTTGTTTCGGCTCTAGTGAGTCTTAATATTCCTAATATCTATTATTGAGCTATTACGACACGGTTACAATATCGTTTTGAAACAGCATTAAGACCAATAAGCGAGTTCAAAGGTAGCTATTAACTTCGAGGCAACTTGTACATAAAGTATGTTAATGAACATTGGTCTGATATGTTTACACCAAAGTTGGTCTGGTTATACAGTTGTTAGATTTGGCTTGAAGTTTCATATTGATATTGGTTCGTAGTAATATTATAGTTATAGACGTTCTTAGTTGTCAGTGTCATATCTGCTTACAATTGTGGGCGGGAAGTGCCTGTGAAGTTAATATACGTGGAATTAATATATGTTATGTTTATAATAGGTAGCGTGCCTGGCTAACCTCATCGTTAGGGAATACTTAATGATATCCACGCGTTTCGATTATGATACACGTGAATTCGTTTTGCCCAAGTGAATTGTAACGTGTGTGGTACCTACAATATCTATCTATCTACAATTAGTGTATGATGAAGTTTCATGATACCTTTTTAGAGTGTAGTTGCACGTGGACTGGAATTGTTTTCATAATTTCTTGCTTTTCGTCTATAATTTAATGTGAGAAAAAATATTATTTACTATTTTCCGGATTTACTATTTCCGTGTTTTTCGGGAATCATTCTTATCGTATGGTTGATGAACAACCTGGTGTCAGAGTTAAAACCGCCTGTTGGCCTCTATGTATCTCGATAGTTATGGCTTTTTAGACCGTTGAAAATCTCTGATAACTAATTCATAAATCGCACATAAATTCAAAAAGACATTGGTGCGTGCTAGGGTTAGAACATTCCATCTTTGACTTGGCAGTCACACGGTCATACCGATCGGCTATCAGTGCTATAATATATATATGAGAATACCCGACTACTTTTGGACTCAATGGGAGTCGAAACTAGAAAATAGTAGAAACTTAATTAATAAAAATACGTTACTTATTAACAAGACGATTATAAGTCACACGTGTGAAAAACAAAGACCTCTTTTAGTAGCTAAGTCGGCCGCCCTACATTTGAGTTACACCTCAATTAACCTAATTCCACAGGTTTTACGCCGGACAGATTTCATGCGAGTGATCGCGGAGCACCCCACTATGTTTGAGGTTATACGAGGCAAAATAAGCCAGAGGCTGAAATGTTCTCGAAGCAGACAGGTAGGTGATGAAGGACTTTGAACATTTTATTACCCTATATACGTACGGAATATACAGTTTAGGCTTAGGTTAGTTAGCTGAACTGAAATCAGCTTTCCTAGACTGTCGCATGTGCATTGTGCAGACGTAAAAAACTTGTTTTACCGTCTGCTTAACGTCTAATATGATTGGTGCAGTAGCTAAGCGTTTGAACTGCTACGCTAGGGGTTAAAATTCCGTCTCACAGAAAATTGTGTCATCCTCAGATGATTGTCCTGAGTCTGGGTGTGCGTGTGTGTGTGATATTTCATGCTTGTGAAATGCGCCCAGGATACGGGAGACATTTATAGTGTAGGGCAATATTTAAAAAACAAAACTTCAATGTGTAATTGTTTTGATCAATTAATTGTAGAGTCTGAATCTGACGTCACTTTTACTTTCTTACGTTACGATGAACTAAGATTATATTACTTTTATGTCTGTGTGTTCGGTCATCATCATCATCATCCGGAAGACGTCCACTGTTGAACAAAGGTCTCCCCTTAGAACGCCACAATGAAAGACTACTTGTTTTCTGTCTCCTATTCTAAAATCTGCATATAATGTAGTGCCGAAATCAATTCACACTTACACCAAAAGATTAGCTACAAGTCATCATTCTAAAGTTCTATATGTATAACAAACTTACTTTATACTTGAAGTGGTACCAGATCATTTCATTCTGCGCCCGACTTTTCTTCGCCTGTGAATTGTTAAGTGAGACTAACTATGACATGCAAATGTACTTGTAAGTCCTCAACATTAAGTGCAATTATGTTTCATTAGCAATACCACGGAGTATGCATTCATATTAATTGTATTTACATTCCCCATAGGGGTCGGTAGAAGGTTTGCTGATGAACATTACTTAGATGATTGAGATTTATTACAATTTGTCTTCTGAAGTGTCGAGATGAGGTTTAAAATTGTATGGTAATGATGATAGCACATGTCTAGGGTGCGTCGGACGATCAACGATCAACATTTATGTTTCAAAACTTCGATTTACCTTTGTGATTTCTCTGAAATCATGGGACTGGGTGCATAAAACAGCAGACCGAGCTTTGTGGCGTATATGGAGAGATGCCTATGTCCAGCAGTGGGCTGCAATGGGCTAATGATGATGATGATGGGTACGTTTAACAGACATAAAATGTTTGTCTCGAGCGGGATTCAAACTCGCGGTCCTTGGTGCAGCAGTCCAATCCTTTACCCACTATGCCAATTGTGTCGTCTGTATTGTAGAGTATCATCCATAAGATAATAGACTTTTAATAAACTGAATTCTTCAACAAAAAAGTATGTAAATGTAACTATAAAGTAGCTTCAATTAACACTAAATAATAATATAATAATAATTTTTTTGGTTTAAATGGTTTCCATTTCAACGTCACTCCAGGAAGCAATAGAGAACTACGATAGAGGTGACTCGAGACTAATTCGCACTCGCTACCGGCCCATGAAAGTGCTCAAAGACAATTTGGCCGGCGTCGAGGAAGAAGACCCCACTTTTGTGGACGACTCTCACATGTATTACAGAGGTAATAGAATTTCAATTTCATTGCTTTGAACCTATATTCTCTTTGAAAACAGCGCTGTGATTTCTTAGAGTTTCAAAGTAAACGTTATATAGAGGTCAATTTCAATTTAATAGAGCTACTAAATCCATACTAATATTATATACGCGAAAGTTTGTAAGTCGATGTTTGTTAATCTTTCACATAAAAACTACTGAATAAATTTTCATATGGAGATAGCTGGATTGGATTAATACATAGGCTACTTTCTATCCCCAAAAATGTAGCGGGTAACACCGCGGGGCGCAACTAGTACTATATAGCTAGTATAATAAAGTGACTGGAATTGTTGAATTGTTGATACAGCCTAACAAGTAAGCTTTTAGTATAATTAATGAATTCTAGTTATTCTACAAAGATAACTGTTACATAAGATTTAAAGAAATACTGTGGAATACTTAATTTGATTAACTTTTTCTGCTACTAGACGATTTTCTTTAAAAGTCATGCTATGATTTGAGTTTTATCTTACACAGCGTGATAAACGAATGAGTGCGATGTTTTCAGTTTGTAACCTAGGTATATTTTTACATTTTTAATACCTATACTTAACCGTGATTATCATTCAGCTGGCTAGAAAATATTTTGCACGAATACGTCTAACGAAAGGGAAAGTAATATTGCTGTTTCAAGTTATGACACTTCAGCACGGAGTATTTAAGAGCAAGCTTATATATAATCGCGTAATTCTACTATTAATATATTAAGCTATTAATATACCTTTTTTGTGTTAACCTTCGTAGCTACGCGGTACGACGTGTAGGCGTAGTGCGTAGGCAAAGATTACCGCGTTCGGCGTAGGTCAGTTACGGCGTAGACATTTCGTAGTCTCATTATATTTTTTTTTCCCGCAGACGAGAAAAACGAACGTCAGCCTAAGTTTACCAAGAAATACTTGGAGCTCTATCAGCTGTCAAGCAACGTCACCACCATCGACGCTCCTCATATTTGCTTGAGATCCAACTTTCCCTGGGTTTTGATGCCCAACACTGGATTTGTATGAATACAATGTTTTATATTTTAGGTTTTTGTTAGGCATCTGAAATATTAAGGGAGATATTATGATAGCCTATCACTCAAGAAATACATGATAATATCATACATATTATACATACATATAATTATAGCCGAGTAACATTTAGCTTAGAATCGACCACCGCTTTTCCTGGCGTGGGTATCGTAAGAGGTGAGTAAGGGAAAATCCAGAAAATGGGCTTCAGCGTCTTCTGTAACTTCACCACCAATGCTGCGATTCCCAGCCGCTTGCCGAGCGTGGGGTTATGTCATGATTATGTGGGGATTATGATTTGTTCTAAGGAGGAAGCCTTTGTTCAACAGAGGATCTTCCGGCTGATGATGTATTTATACCGTTAATTACGCACGCGGTTAAGACCCGTTAACTCTTATTGTATGATGATGATATAATTATTACATATTAACCCTTTGAACGCCTCGTCGGTCGCCAGTGTCAGCGAACAATATTTTTTCTATAATATCTGTGGAACCAGTGAAGTGTTAATAAATTAATTTTGTAATGATTTCAGACGCATATGTTTGACGTAGCGCATTTCTTGATGGTGCTGTATGTGTGCTTCATGTTTCCTTACACTGCGCTAAGGAACCGACACTCCGACCTTGAAAAGGTCCTCTCCACCATCGTGCTAGCCGGATTACTGTTGAACATCTATATTCAACTCACTACAGCTATTTTTGAGAAGGTGCGTTGATCTGTTGATTTTTTTTTTCTTTAAAACAAAAACGTCGCCCCACACTAGGAATTTCTCCTGTGTCGTGGGTGCGTTTCACAAACATGAAATATCACATACACTAACACCCAGACTCGAGACAAACATCTGTGGTTCGCACAAAGTTTTGCCCCGTGCGGGAATCGAACCCGCAACCCTTAGCGCAGCAGTCCAATCGCTTAGCCACTGCGCTAATCAGGTCGTTTAGTTATTAACTTTTAGTAAAGAATACTTTGAAAAAGACTCAGAAAGGTTGGCCTAAACATTTAATTTATTAAAGAATTTCACGCTTTTATCATCATCATCAGCCTATCTCTGTCCACTGCTGGACATAGGCCTATCCTATAGTACGCCACTGAGCTCAACCTTCGACCTTCCGTTTACAAACGTCAGTTTTATATCGAAGGAACTGTGGTACCATGTTAGGGTGTTAATAGGAATTCGTGGTCATTATACTAATTGTGTAATGATTGGCGAGCTCAGTGGCGTGCCAAAGGAGAGGCCTATGTTCAGCAGTGGCCTAAGATAGGCTGATGATGATAATCATTTTTAACCGACTTCAAAAAAAAGAGGAGGTTCTCAATTCGACTGTATTTTTTTTTTTTATGTTTGTTACCTCATAACTTTCGCTTGGGTGAACCGATTTTGATGATTTTTTATTTATTTGAAAGCTGGTGCCTCCCGTTTGGTCCAATTGCAATTTGATTATTAATGCATAAATATAGTAATGTAAACTTTTTGTAATGATATATAGTTACAGTATAATTAACAATACATACTTGAAATATAACCATTAAACAATATTCATGCATAAGATGCTATGTTAATACCTAGTAGTGAAACATTTAGTAGAGTATTGATACTAGCAGCAGTAGTATTAAAATGAATGAATGACTAATATTCATTCTTAAAACCTTTGGAAATAGAGTCCGGTTGTACTTAAGTTGTTTGTCGGCTCAGCCTCCTCCTACGCAAAATATCGACAAAGCCGCAGGGCACGTGGCTCAGTAAATGCCATTTAATACACGTGCTTGTTACGGTAAAACTCTATATTTATATTGAATCTAAAGGTAATATTAATTAATTTTTTATCAATTCACATTGCATGTACATTACAATTACTTATACTATAACCTGTATAATCTACGTTAAAACAAATGATATACAGAAAAATCTAAATAAATAGGGTAATATTTTTCAATCTGAATGTGGTTGATACGTACATATATGCCGACTTTTTTATCCCGTTTCTATGCTCAAAAGTTGTAGTGCGGTGTTCTACCTCCGTTAGCTACCACAATCGAGAATTTTTAAAAGATAAATTGTTGGTCGTCTTAACAAAATAAAGCTGCACACGAAAAAGTAGCTTAATAGTAATCAATTTTCAAAATGGTCCGTGGATCCCTGTCTATTGGTTCATAGTCGGACTTTTTAATCGTATATATAGAATCAAATTAGACTTATATCGGTTTTTCCTTGCATTTTAATCAACATAACATCACGCCTGTATTCCCCGAAGGGGTAGGCAGAGGCACATATAGTACACCCACATTTCGCCAGTTATATTTTAGGTCCCAATGTAATAGGGGGCGAGCCTACTGCCATCAACCGGGCACAAATCCAGACTCCGTGCTGCTACTGAGAATTACCTAATAGAAAAACCCTGTAACACTTTGCCCGACCCGGGATTCGAACCCAGGACCTCATGCTCAGCAGTCGCGCTTAGCGACCACTAGACCAACGAGGCAGTCAACCTAATTCACACAAAAAAAGGAAAAATAAACGTTAACAAACTAACTTAATGAAAACCAGAATTTACTATATTCTAATATAAAAAATAATAATAATAAGAAAGTATTAGGTTGGCGCAGTATAGTTCAGACGACGCCATACCTACAGCCGGTACCAAATAAAGGTTCCGCATACCATTGTAGTTATTATTGTGCTACACAAAGAGGCTCGCCTGATTGGATCGAACGCTACAAAGACCGATTTGGTTGCGTATACACGGTCAATTGAAATCAATTAACGACACGCGAGGTTTGATTCACAATTGGCATGAACGATGACGTAATAATGTGTGTCGACTATGCGGTAGAGAAGGCCTACAATTTTACCTTTGACGCGTGTAGCATCTTAATTAGGAGGGTTATGTTGTTAAGCTAATGGCGGTAGTTATTGTTTGGCTATTATGTGCTTAAAGCGCACATTATAAACACGTTTTACATCGAACGCGTGTTCATAGACTTACGTATGGATATTTAAATCAAGACTGCGTCTAAACAACTTTGATTACAGAATATAAAAATACAGACTGTTAAAGAAATCGCAGAAGTAAAAATGGCATCGTTTGGCTTTTACCTGGACATTCTCTCCGTGTTTCCTGTGGCCATCTTTACTGACACGTTGGACCCACAAGGAGAGACGGTCGCCGGCCAAATAGCCCTCTTGTTCCCTATTCTGCAAGTGTGGCATATTTGGGATTATCTCGACAAATGGGCGCAGAATTTCAATAGCCATGTAAAGGTATTTGAACAGTGTTCATTGCTTAATGGATGTAGAGATAAATTACTCTTAAAAGGTTTTTGTCTGATAGTTATGAAACCCAACTATAATCCTTTTGTATAGGTTTCGCGAATCGTTTCAAAATCCGATTATTATATAATGGGGGAAAAATTCAGCTATATTGGATGTTCCTTGAAATTTAAATATCGACTATCGCTGAATAATGTGTAAACTAGGAGCTGGTTTCAGTTTTTCCTGAAAAAAATGATAGTGTAGTAGAAACTACACTATCATTTTTTTATATTTATCCGTCGTTTTCAAATTTAATGCTATCGTCAAGGCGATATAAAATACGATGTTAATTACAAACATAGACACCGAACACTTTTTTTTTAAACATTGGCTCAACATTTTATTTGGCAAGGAGTCTTTTATTCTTTTCTCGTTCGAATGTTAACAACATTTTCATTGTTAAACCTTTGTTACCGTTTCATGCACTTAGTGAGATGATACGTCATTTGACGTCACATATTTGCGTAATATACATATTCAGCGGTATTCAGCTGAATATTAAACACCGTTCGATTATAATTTACAGTTCATCATCCTGTCGAAGTTCTGCATGATATTCATTATATTCAGCTACTGGTCGGGGTGCTTCCTGTATTTATATGCCTGCCCGAGGAAGTTGTGTCGTGCGGTAAATATATTAATAAGAATTATCTTTTTTAAGGTCCCGACCAAAAAAATTTACATTTATTTTTACGCCTTTGTACGCATATGCAATACGAGTCAGAGAAACGGTTCTAATTTATCATAACAGGTTGCAATGGCTTATTTACCGTCGCCTTATTAATAATTAGAGAATTTGAATTTCAAGGCGTTTTTATCGGGACCAAAGAAACCTGTGTGTTTATTCAATGTTTAAACTGTGTGTCTATCTAAATCAGTTCAGCATGTTTTGCGATCTTAAGTAAAACACAAAATATCACGTAGGATGACCTTCATACACATCCACAGAACTCATGGATGGCCCAGCTGATATACTGGGAGACGAAGGTGTTCATGACTGTGGAGGCTCGCCACGAGACCCCGTTGAAGACTTCGTTTGTTTTCGGCACGTCCGTGTTCACAGGCGCTGGGTCCTCGGAGATCGCTCCCGGAGACATCGATCTTCTTATAGTGAGTTAAACTATAATATTAAGAGTCGGTGTTTCTCTACTAAACGCGAATTTTTCGTTGCTTGGTCTTATGAGATGTTCTCGCATTATGTGTCTTTCGTATATGGAGTTAACAAAGAGTAAAAAATTGAAAAACCTTTTCTATGATCAAAACGTCCTATCATCATATCATTTTTCATTCCATTTGGTTGTCCGAAAAACATGCTGATTGCGGACCGCCTATTGTACTTTATGCGGAAAACTATATTTGTATTGGTCGAGTAAAATAGAAAAACATAAACGTTCAGTAGCTTACTATTAATTAACAGAATACAGAACTTAAGTCCGGCACTCAACTATAAATTAGTTTCAAGTCTGTTAGTTGTAGTTTTTTTCGGGCACACGTCCAAGTCTAGTCTGTATTAAGCATATAAAACAACGCTAGTAACACATTAAAACTGCTAACGTATGCAACAACAAATATACTGCTCCATTATAAAGATGTAGTCTATGGTGAAACGCGGACCCCCGTGCCATTCTGAACCACTTCATATATTATCCCACGTATGTTTCCCATTACCTCACACACCATAACCATATATTTTTCTCCGAATTTTTGTGTTGCACAAAAAGTTTTATGGGGTGTAGGGTTTTATTTATCGTCCGTCTACAGTTTTTCTGTGGAGTCGTCCGTGAAAGAGATTTGATATACTGTTGTAATAAAATAGTTTACGTGAATGGTCTATAAATTAGTTTGTGGGCTAGACTGCTTTTATAAACCCTAGGGGCTAGGATTTTAATACAATATTTATGAATTGGCAACTTTATTAGGATCCTTAGGTTTTTATATTGGGCATATGCTTAACGTGAGCAATCTGGATTTAACTGAAATCGCCAACCAGCAGTGAGCTAGCGTGGTGATCAATCCAATCTTTCTCTACACGAGAAGAGGCCTTTGCCCTGCAGTGGGGTAGTTGTAGCTGTTATTATTAGGTATATATGATTAAAGATAACGAACTAAATTTTAACAATTTATACATTATTTACTTACAGATTATTTTCATAATAGCCTCAACCCTACTTATGAATTAGGCTATAGCTATAAAGAGTTATAATATAGTCTTATATATAGCAAAGCACATAAATTCGTACCCGGATTAGTACAGATGCGTTTTTCAACTTTGTAAGCTATTTAAATGTGTCAGAGTTATGGCGGGAAACATAGGCGGCAAACCCGGACATTTAATTATAAATTCTAAATGTGCGTCCTGAGAATATTGCGATAAGCAACGTTGAACAGCGACCGCTAGCTATATAACGCGACGACATTTTTATAGACATGCAAATTTTATTTTATAATTGTACGTATACAGAGAAATATGAAGTAAGTTCTTGTTTATTTTGTAACACATCTCTCTTTTCATTGGTTTGCACAAGCAGACAAGCTCTATTATCTGCGACTTTGTTTTGAAAGCTTAATAATACGAGTACTGTAGTGCATAACTATATGCGTTGTGAATGTTTGAGCTAGCAACAACAACTATTCAAACTAGTGGAGTTGATAAGAAACATTCAAAAGATAAATTAGGGCAGTCTCATTCAAATTCTGACCATTTTTTTATACATATAGAACTTTCGTAATACTAAATGTATACTTTCAAAAAGTACAAAACAAAGTCCAGCTATTTTTTTTTTATTTAACTCATATACCCCATAATAGTAGGTGCATTATTCTTCAATACATCCCTACTTCCATACTAATATTATAAATGTGATAGTAACTAACTGCCTATCAGTCTGTTACGTCTTCACGGCTAAACATCTGGACGGATTTTGATGAAATTTGCCATGTAGAAAGTTCAAGATCAGAGAAAGGACATAGGTTACTTAACATGGGCGAAGCCGTGGTCAAAAGATAGTAATATATAATCCAGATCTGCAAGGAATAACCTTAAATGATTCCAGGTCATTTTCCTGTTCGTATTGGGAACATACCTGTTCTGCTTCTACACGGCACGGATCTGCTGTAATTATCTGCTGTCTACACAAAGGAGGTTAAAGTTTAAGGTACACAAACATTTTTAATTTAAACAGCTTCGGAAACAAAATTGCTTTCGCCTGTTGCTAAGTGGATAATGTTAATTCATGCGTAGAACGTGATAGAAAAACGTTAGATACAGTTTCAATTTTGGAACTCTCCCCTGAAACTCATTAATTCAATGAAATCGATTTCCAAATTGCTCCACCTTAAGTGGACGTTGAATTAAAGTAGGCACGCAAACTAAATCAGCCGCGAAAAACAATATCCAAATCTTCTGAACCAGTGAACGAGAATGATATGAACAGAATTGATTGTATTTGAACTGTCCAATGACCCGAATTTTTATTGTTGTTTAACTATTGGCTTAGAAAGTATTTGGAAAAGTTATAGATATGGAAAAATACCAAATATTCCAGTTGCCTTTCCTTTTATGAAACTAATTGAATTTTCGGGACTTCATTCAGTATCGTTATGCCTAGCAATACTGGCTGTACGATCAATATACGGAACCCATACACAAGTTACCTTTTTATATGAATACCTCATTTTTGTATGATCTATTATTTGGATGTATGTTTATCGTATCTGAATGGATATACCTTGATTAATGTATTATTAAAAATAATATAGTTCCATACAAGCAAGAAAGATGCCGATTATACACAATGTTGCTGGGAACAAATATTTTTCTAATTTGGTGGAAGTAAATTATAACTTACAGCCACTAATTTCTCTACAATATTTGATTTTGTTTGTACCCAAAGAGTAAATTAATCAAAAGTAACCTTTGTCACACTATAAAATACATATATGACTTCCATACTAGGTACAACTATCTTAGAAAAGTACGCTACCAAAACCACGTATTTTTATAACACTTTAAATTTTTTAGTAAATACTTCTATTTGTAATGTGTTACTTGGAAGCGCATCGTTTCATCTTTATTAAAGTATTACTGAATATTTCCTTGGATTTTATTTATTAGGTCCATCCATCTTTCGTAGGAATCCATGAGGGAGTTGTTTTATTTCCTCTCTGTGAATCACGTCAGTGGAAAAATCAAAGCGCGAGTCAAAAAGTTTTTCTGTGTTCAATGGTAAGGGAAATGTTTCAGATATTATTATAGTTTTTATACATTGTTTTTCATCCATGTCATTGTATTTTAGATTGTACTGTGGATTCTAAACTGCTTCTATATTATAAAGGCAAAAGTTTGTGAGGGTGTTTGTATGTTTGTTACCTCTTCATACTCAAACGGCTAGACCGATTTAGATGACATTTTAAATGGACACCCTGGATTAACACATAGGCTACTTTTTATCCTGAAAAATAACACCTCGGGGCGCAGTTTGCTAAAACTCGAGAACGGCTTGACCGTTTTGGCTAATTTTGGTCTAGAAACACTCGCAGCAGTTCAGGAAAGGTTTAAATGAAAAGGCGGTACAAAGTTTACTGGGTTAGCTAGTTTATTGATAAAGATCCTATGTAGTAGTTTTATAATGTTTCTGTGAATTCAATGATAATATAATTGATCCTTTTTTCCTGAGAACTGGTTAACTCTAAAACCACCGATTTCTTTATTGATACCAACAATAGTTTCAATTACACAGGTACTACAATAACGCGGTATCTACGGAAGAAATATTCGAAGATATGTCGACGAATATACAACAAGAAGTGCTTTCTATAGAAATGGTTGAGACGTTATTATTTTGCCCGCTCTTTCGGGTAAGTATTGTGTTATCTTACAATTTACTGAGTACTTATAAGTATACATAATGATAACGATGCGATAACATACGGGTCCATGATTCAATGTAGACAGATAGACAGATTTCTCTTTATTGCACACCAAAAACAAATGCATAAGTACAGTCTAAGGATAATGTATAATGGGCGGTCTTATCGTACAAAGCGATCTCCTAAAGACAACCTTCGGATGGACAGAGTTGTATGTACAAAAAGGCAAGGGTAATGTGTGGTGTAGCAATACCTATATATTGCGATAAAAACTTACTGCGCTTATTCGTGTACTAAGTTTTAAATTAAAATTAATAAATTACGACAATGTACACGATCTCTCCATTCCCGGGAATTAAACTCTCGTAATACGACATTTCATTATTTTAATGGCAGAATAACAATTCCTTACACTGCATTTGTTGAAAATCTTTTTAATTATTTTTCCTCGTCACAAATCTTCGCGGCGATTAAAATTGTGAACAAAAGTTTGTAATAAACACGAATGTAGGACATAACAATTTGTTCGGTAGGTACATAACAGGGACTTTCTTCAGACTGTGGCCAGTAATACGAGGAAGCTGGTGCTGCCCGATAATGAGGTCGTGCAACATGCTGCTGATATTGGACGAGACATGTACATCTTGCAGAAAGTACGCCACTTTGATATTTTTCTGCATAGTGTCATAATCCGGTACGAAGGAGTAGTTTCCTCTGATACATACATACATACATAAAGTCACGCCTGTTTCCCTGAGGGGTAGGCAGAGACCACGGATTTCCATTTGCTACGATCCTGGCATACTTCTTTATATATCTTTTTTATACTGGAAAATGTAATTTGTGTATTCACTGAGTATAAAAGAGTAACTAATGTATGTTCTTTCCCATTTACTTCTATGGGAATGATATTTAAATGTGCGTCTAGTCTTGCCTTCAGTCTTTATCGGAAACTTTTGACTTTTTCATTATTCTATTCAAGTTCACATTTACATTCGTTCCTTGTTTGTAGGGTCACTGTAACTTGTTGAATAATCTTGGTAAGAGACAAATGACTATTGGACCTGGAAGCCACTTTGGTGTTGTGGAAATGCTTTTCGGTTTGCCTAAGGTAAATATAACTGTGACGCTGTTTATGAGAAGAAAAATTCAGATTTCAGGAATTAAGCAGCATCAATTCCGTGTCGTTTAATGTTTATACTTTGTATCTAAGTTGATCTATCGATTTAATTTGTTATGTGGTGTAGAGATGTCCTTAATTGATCGATCGATTAATTTGTTATCAAGGGTGGTGTAGAGATGTGATGTTTGCGTACGTTCTGCATCTTTCAATTTACTCGTGTTTTGCTTGGACCTGAAATATAAACACCAATATTCAATACCCATATTTTGACTGATAAATGATGGGTATTATTGTGTAATCTTTGTAAACTGCATCCGTAAAATAGATAACAAACCTCTACGCAATGAATATGCTTCACAATAACAAAACAAATAAATACAGCAGTATTGAATTTGTCCAGGTATACACGGTAGTGACGTCGACAAACTGCATATTACTGCATGTGGAGTACAGTGCGCTGGTGCAGTGCTGGGGCACGTTCCCGGACATTAGTCACCCCATTATGAAGGTGATTCATGCATTTAATATCGCGTTACAACAACAGATGAGCGAACCTTTGTGTGGCTGCGGCTGCGTCTGATGTATTAGCGTCTGGAACGGGCTGGCTCTGTGGTACTGGTTTTATAGTAGTTTATGTAGTTTTAGTAGTATGTTCATGTTTGAACTTGTATGTTGATGCATCTTCAATATGTGAAATTATTTTGTTTGGAGTATTCACACTGACTGATGACACCTGTTCACATATATTTCGTGTCTGTTAATCTTAATTAGAAATATCCTGTGGATTTTTAGTTTTACTATATTATTTTTCGTCTAATCATCTGAGTATTTAGCTTTTATATTTGTGATAATACAGCAATGCCATCACATCACAAAGCCTGAAGGAAAACTTACAGTTGTATTTAACACTTCGATAAAATATCGAAACGCCATTAAAATGACACTTACGAAAATACAATTTGTGTATAAACTCAGTTAACTTTGTGCAATTCAATTTTCCTCATCGATTACTCGTCCACTCCATTTCCTTTGACATCTTTTATAGATATATTTTGGTAGCGGTGCGAATTCTTTAGTCAATATTAAGAAATTTCATTTTAGCGAAGCATTGCTACGCGGAAAAAGACTTAAATAAACGTAGGGTAAAATTAGGTTTGTGTAATTTATACACAATCGCGTTAAATTGACGTTGTGTTATAACGTGAAAATAGAAATAAATATTTTTTTTTTTCTTAAATTAAAGATTGCCACGCAGTAGACATAATGGAAAAACTATTGTTCGCGGTCACCGGTGACCGCGGTGGCGCTCAAAGGGTTAATATTCGATAAAGTGAGAACTTATGAATGTTAAGGGTATTAGAGAGATTTTTTTTCTTTATTATTTATAAGGTGGTAATCATCTATATAATATATACACATTTACTTGATCTACCTACAAGTATTTTTTTCTCTTTATTGTTATTTAGAGACTGAGCCTTACAAGACCATGTCAGTCTCATCGTAACCTAAGTATAGATATGTAGAGAGAAATACTACATTCTATTCTACTTACAAGTTAGGAGGAAAGGAATCACCGGGCGAAGATGCATAACCATTTTAAAATATTTGATTTAAGATTGGCCAAAATAATTAATGGATTTTAGACTCCAGAAAAGGACAATACAACTCTACAACGTATGTAAATATCGTAGTTTATAAAAAAAAAATTAGTCACCGTTACCATTGGTCTTCCATACATTTTCAAGCATATTCATAGCCGGTGATGGTACGGCGACCATCGCGGGTTCGAGTCCCGCTCGTGTCCATCATTTTTCAAGTTTCACTTAATCAATTTAAAATATTCATAGCCTTTAAATCCTAACTAATACATCTAGGCTTTAGAAGATGAAGAGTTAAAATCACAAGCGGCGGGCTACGAAGACGCAAAACCTTTAACGGGTCGATTGGACGTCAAAACAAACAGAATAGCAGTAAGTATCAGATCAAATTAATACTCCGCTAAGTTTGGTTAGAGTACAAGTTTCAAAAGTAAATAATTTGTTTGTAGCAAGAGATAAAGGAAAGTTTCGTTGTACTCTCGACCAGAGAACAGAGAGGCCATTACGTGAAGACATTCGACAAGTTGGGAGTATTGAGGTAAATGTTGAGCTTTGTCTTACAATTTTATGAGATTAATTAGCTTTATTATTGAGCGAACAATAGCGGTTTAGGACTTTACTTAAGCATGGTTTTATGCGGAACAGCTGTTGGTATTGAATTTATTTAGAAACTTTGTAGTTACATTGTGATGTTATGTTTTACTGACATTTAGTTGCGAACGGTCCGTAACCAATGTATTCTAAATTCCGAAGTACTTACCTATACTTGCATCTATTAGTAGGTATGTGTAGAAAGTAGAATTAATTTTGATTACTACGGGTAGCTGAACAATAGTCAATAACTATGATATAATTATGTTTTACTATAATAACTTTCGTGAGTGTTATCCATATTATTTACTATATATTCCGGTTATACTCACGGGTGTATTCGGGAATGCCCCCGTGAGTATAACCGGAATATACAGTAAATAATATAATTATGTTTCTGCAATATCAAATTTCGATGTTATGATACTGGAGACGTAGGTTTAATTATGGTGGTGAATGCCAATTTAGCCGAATATAACCTTACAGGCAGTAATCGTAGCTACGTCCAACAGCACTGGCTGTTATGATAAATGTTTTAACAGGCAAGTTATCTGAGAGCCGCCTGATCCTAGCCTTGCTTGAGCTCGTTATTTCCAGCGATAACATCAATTTTACTTGCCTTTAATATCCGTAACAAATCACCTTATTTATTTATTAATCACTTACATTTTTTACATGAAAGCATATTTATTACATGTCAGAACGAACACTCACTTACAACGGCTTTGCTCCAGATTTTTGGCGAAAAAATAGAACGTAGCTCGAGTCGAGCATTAGTCTAGCTTACTTATAAAGAATTTAGAAATACTGAGAGAGTAATACTACTTAAATTGAGTGGGCTGTTCAAGTGTTCAGACTTTCATAGTAGGTAATTATCATTGATCCATTCTCTTTAAGATCGACTCTACGTCATTGTTTAAATATCAGCTACAATCTGATTAATTGAAATCAATTTAAACGCCTCTTGTACTGAAATTTTAACAGTAGACTGTTCTTATTTGAAGTTAAATGTTTATAAACTTAATAATATTATTTTACGTTTCACGTTTAATCGCATTATTGGTATTGGTAAAAAAGGTTATAATCTTACGCTAAAAGTGCTGTACAAAACGTAGATGCGACTTTATATCCTAGAGTTAGATATATTACTGCCTCGTTGGTCTAGTGGTTGCTAAGCGCGACTTCTGAGAGGTCCGGGGTTCGAATCCCGGGTCGGGCAAAGTGTTATTGGGTTTTTTCACTAGGTAATTCTTAGTAGCAGCACGGAGTGGATTTGTGCCCGGTTGATGGCAATAGGCTCGCCCCCTATTACATTGGGACCTAAAACATAACTGGCGAAATGTGGGTGTACTATTTGTGCACATCTGCCTACCCCTTCGGGTAATACAGGCGTGATATTATGTTAGTTAGATATACCTAGTTAATGTATAATGTAACGTTGAATAAAAAACGAAACCTCTTTCAGTATGCTCCCAGTAGACGTTTTCCCGGAGACTTGATTTATGTTATCTGCGCCCTAACCATGAACTCGTAAAATAGGACAGTTTACAATGCGGAAGCGAGACGCCGCTACGTGCAGTGTAATGCGGCGTCTCGCTTCCACAACGTAAGCCGTCCTGCTTTAAGAGTTCATGGTAAGGGGGCTGACATTTAATTTAAAGTATAATTCGTGTAACTGCAGTGTCTGATAACTGGTGTATTGTGCAGACACGTCAGGTACGTGTTCATGCCAGGATCCATTACTCCCCATGGAATGTTCTTGAAGTTCTGGTGCGCTCTGCGTTTCCTGCTCGCCGTGTTTTACATATTCGCTGTGCCGTACGATATTGCTGTAAGTCTACATGTTTTATCGTGTTTGTAGCGCGTCGTGTGGATTTTCTGAGTTTATTTAAATTCTTAATATGCATTTGTTTCATTTACTTTTAGAGTATTTTCAAATTCACTCTGTGTTCTACTATACAGAGTGATTTTTTTTAATATACCTGCTTCTACTTTATTTCTATCTACTTCTACTAAGTGGGTATTATCAAAGACTGGCACCGCAGACTGATAGACTAGGTGCAATTTTTAGTAAAGCCAAAACAGCTACTACATACAGTGAATCTATATAGTAGCTATCTTACAAATAACAGTAATCATCAGCCAGAAGACGTCCACTGTTAAACAAAAGTCTCTTTTTAACGCCACAATTAACGAAAACTTGCCAATTGCATCCACCGGCTGCCCGCAACTCTGACGATATCGTCGGTCCACCTGGTGGGAGGCCAACGCTGCGTCTTCCAGTTCGTGGTCGCCACTTGAGAACCTTTCTTCTTTTATTGGTTCGGTTATTGGTTTTTCGAGTGATATGACCTGTTCATAACTGCCCAAACGTCAGTATTCTATTCATACATTTATTATCGTTATTTCAGACGAAACAGCACAAGTTCGGCGGCCCATACAACTGGTCGGACATAATCCTATACATCGATGTGGTGATAATGGCGTACGTTGCGTACTACAACAAGAAGTCTTTGCTCGTGACCCATCCGCTGCTGACTGTAACCCGATATATGAAGCACGCGTTCTTATTGGACCTCATAAGTGTATTCCCGTTCGAAGAATTCGTATGTATTTCTTATAATTTCTCGTATTACGTTTTGCAACTATTTAATACTAGCTGCGCCCCGCGGTGATACCCGCTATATTTTTTCGGGATAAAAAGTAGCCTAAGTGTTAATTCAGCTACTTCCATATGAAATTATTGAAAAATCATATCAATTGTTTCAGTTTCGAATAGTGAATGATAATACAGACATGGACCTTTATCGACTCAACCGAATGCTATTAGTGAGTAATATCCATTTCTTTGTTAAGGACCAATCACTGCTAGATCTCCGTTCTTCGTTTTTCTTTTCTACCTACCTAACACACACGTTGTCCACTAACGTGTATAATTTAATTCAATTGACACAAACATCTAACATTACAGGTATATGTTTTAATAATCTTATCGCGCTCTGAGATCTTGCAATCCTTAAGGTAGACTAGACAGGTGGTGGTGGTAAGAGGCGATTAAGGGAAAATCCAGAAGATGGGCAGCAGCCAACAGTACTGCGATCACCAAGCAGTTCACTAAGAGTGGGGATTATGATTATGGCACGTCCCCCTCTTTAAAGGAGAGACCTTTGTTCAATAGTGGACATCTTCCAGCTGATGATGATGACTCATAAAATCAAACAAGCTGTTAGTCTTTATATTTGGTATATAATGTTAAATGATAAATGATTTTATTTCTGCAAATAGGTTTAAAAAAAAACACTTTTACACGTCTTATTTTTTAAAACTAGATGGCATCGGCATTTCCTAACTGACTACCTCTGAGAAGAAATACCGAAACAAACTCAGGGGTTAACTTATATGTTTACAATTGTGTTATTTTTTTTTTTTTTTTGGGACAAGCCCACCACTCATGCCCGTCATTGCAACTCCTGTAAGCCAGGATCTACAATGATAACCGTTGAGAACCATCGAGGCAATGAAGCTCGAGGCGTCCCAGAGAAATGACTCGACTGTCTTGGAACCCGCAACGAAATTAATCATAAAAGAATATATAGGAGGAGTAGGAATATAAATTTAGTCCGACTTCCCTCCATAGCAAGCGGGAGACACAAAGATTAATATGCCAAAAGCATAATAAATATGGGATCCACAACTGAGATAAGCCCAGTCGCTAAGCACCACGGGTATAAAAGTTAAAAACTACTGGGTCCTAATTGTTATTTTGATTCCAATAGTAGGTATGGCAAAAACGTCTGAAAGCACGGACTCAAACAATTGTGTTAGTGTAAGATGGTTAAATAAATAAATAATGAATAAATGTTTGCTTTGTATTGTATATTGAATACAAAGTAATGATTCCCAACAAAAACCAGAAAATAATGGATATTGGATTTCACACATCAGGCCTACAAAAAGGCCGGTACAAGGAACAAACAATACAAATACGAGAACTACAATGCGAGTAACAAAAGCTGTGTATACCCTTATCTAGACACATTACTGCCCCCTTACCATGACCTCTTAAAGCAGGACAGTTTACGTTATGGAAGCGAGATAGCGCTACGAGCAGTCTAATGCGCCGTCTCACTTCCACATCGTAAACAGTTCTGTTTTGAGAGTCCATGGTAAGGGGCTGATCTGCTCACACAATAGCGCTCAGTAAACGTTCCTATTGTTCAGGTGACTAGAATAACAGGTGCTTTCTCGTACTGGGAGAGTGATATAATGCGACTGAATCCGGCTGTCGTGCTTGTGAAGTTCCTGCCTATAGCCGTGACGATTGTGAATTTTGCGACCGCGTTTATCTTCGTGAACGCGTGCGAGCCGTATATGCCAGACCATTCGCACTACATACTGGTTAATTGCTCGAAGATTTTAATCATTTCTAGTAACAAGTTTGAAGTTAAATGTAAGTTGTATTTAATGCTTTTGTAATGTAACTATGAGTTTGGGAATGCAATATGCTCGTTATCTATGAAAATAATGGTCCACAAAATATGGGTGTACAGACTAAATAAAATATATAATAATAAAGCAGAGCACTTTTTAACTGCCTCGTTGGTCTAGTGGTTGCTAAGCGCGACTGCTGAGCACGAGGTCCTGGGTTCGAATCCCGGGTCGGGCAAAGTGTTACAGGGTTTTTGCATTAGGTCGTTCTCAGTAGCAGCACGGAGTCTGGATTTGTACCCGGTTGATAGCAATAGGCTCGCCCCCTATTACATTGGGACTTAAAACATAACTGGCGAAATGAGGGTGTACTATATTATGTACGAGGTGTACATACCCTTTCGGGGAATACAGGCCTGATGTTATGTTTAAAGTAGAGCACCTTACTCTGTTATACATAAAACAAAGTCACTAAACTCCCCATTAATACTGTAATATTGTGTTTTACATAACGAATGTGTGGTCACGTGGTTTGGTGTGTTACTCTCAGATGCAGTCACTGAATACGTTTACACTTTCTACTGGGTTTACGAGATATTTGTGGGTGAGTACTCCACGTAATTGATACTATGGTTACCGGTAATAAATGAGCGTTTCGCAAGAATGTACGACGTGTGACAACATAGTAGGTATATGTATAAGGGGAAGATGTGTAATTAAGAAAACGAACACATACCTAAAATTTATTGAAATCGATTGGAATGTCGATTAAGTAATTATACCCCTTAAATATACATAATTTATAGTATATCGGTTGGCAGCTAACAACGAGCACAGTGAGTTGTTGTATTGAATGAAATATTTAAAAAATACACACGCTACACCTACATCCATGTACCAGGAATTAACAATCGATACACATCCACGTGGCAGCCCTCTGAATTACGACGAAAAACCACAATGATACACCCTAAAGGATTACGTAGAGTTTTTAGTATTAAACTACACATCTGTCAACTGGTCGCCAAGTTGGACTGCTGATCGGTATTTTTTTTTTTAAAAACGTCGCCCCACACTAGGAATTTCTCCTGTGTCGTGGTTGCGTTTCACAAACATGAAATATCACATACACAAACATCCAGATTTGGGACAAACATCTGTGGGTCGCACAAAGTTTTGCCCCGTGCGGGAATCGAACCCGCAATCCTTAACGCAGCAGTCCAATCACTTAGCCACTGCGCTAATCAGGTAATAGGTATATAGGCTCGCTCCAGTATTACATTACATCTAACATAAGGGGCGCATAGCTATGTGACTACCGCACAGACCAGTCGATCTGCGAGGTGAAGCTGTGCTCGTGATGGGTGACCGTTTTCACATGTCGAGATCCCTCCGTGCTTTGGAAGGCACGTTAGGCCGTTGGTCCTGCGCCTGATTTCTCTCCTGTCGTGTCGGTCTACCGTCCCATCGGAGTATGAGAGTGGGGGAGTATGGAGTGCACCTGTGTTTGCGCGTATCAGTACTTGTGCACTATAATATCTCCTGCGTAGTTGGCTGGTCTCTGCTGAGAAAGGTCGTTGTACTGAAATTCTGTGAGGAGCACATTACATTACACCTATAACTTAACTGGCGAAATGTAGGTGTACTAGTATTAGGTACCTATACATTGAAGTCTCATACTTATTTTGTTCTTAGGATTGGGCTGCACCCCCATTGGCATGTCAAACTCTGTGGACCTGTGGCTGGTGATGTGTCTGCAGATCACCGGCTTCCTCTACTTCGCGTTCATGTTTGGTTACGTGGCTTCCACGCGTTCGGCCGCTGCACACGCGTTGCTGGAACATAATGTATGTGGTGATTATTACATAATGTATAGTAGGTATATATATTTGTTTTTTTGGTTTATTTGTATGTTACCTATTCGGGAATTCCTGACAACTTTCTGACTAAAACTGAAGACTTATTAGGGTTTGAGCTGGTGATACGGCAGGGTCGTTAATTGGGCATTCCCTAGGTATATACATAGCGAATAAAACCTAACAACGACGGAAAACTAAACCAAGTATTAATGCAAAACACACGAAATTTATAAACGTCAAATATGCATTTACCTACCTCATGTTTGGGTATATTAGACATGACTCTAGCCACATTTTTGGACTCTAAATCCTTCGCAACATAACCCTGTCTTTTAGAAAGGATTATACGGACACGGGTCTAACACACAGAAACTAAAAGCTCATAATCTTGTACGAAATGGAACTCAACCGAGTACACTAGGACTGAACTAATCTCCGCTGAATTAACGACTACTGTTGACATTATGGTAACATAATAAGTGTGTAATGGATGCAGACTTAAGCTGAGAGCACCTGGTATTCTAGATGAAACTAAAATTTTAATGCTTTTGTCAAAAATGCCACTACAAGCAATAGAGATTTACTTATCTAGATTATCCATTTGGCATATGGCTCAATACTTCTCACTTTAGGTAATAGCACACATATCAAATTGCAAAGGAATCGTCGAAGTATCAACTCGAGCTTAGTATTCTTTATATGAAAATGTCTATTTCTAAGCACACTAATCGGAATCGTAACGTAATCGCCTCGCCTCGGCACCGTAAGCGAGTAGCATGTAGCGCGCTTTGATCCGTACCTTACGTAAGGTTTTCGCCTGTTTGACGGCGAGGCGCAAGCGCGTTACTATCCCTTCCCGATTTGATATGTAAGCTATTACCCTTAGATGGAGCGTTGATTAAAATATATCATCATCAGCCGAAAGACGTCCACTGTTGAACAAAGGCCTCCCCTGAAGTAAAGGGAGGCGTTGCCATAATCACCACGCTTGGCAAGCGGCTTGGGGATCGCAGTATTGGTGATGAAGTTACAGAAGACGCTGCTGCCCATCTTCTGGATTTTCCCTTAGTCGCCTCTTATGGCACCCACGGGAGGAAAGGGGTGGTCAATTCTAGGCTGGAAACCATACGGCACGATTAAAATATACTTAATTATTATTATCATAAAGACGCTTTATTCATAGTAGGTAACTAGTGCTTATTCACAAATGGGTACCGGTCAAAAATAATTAATAACTACAAATGTATGCAATATAATGTAGCAAGCCGTAATTGCTCCCGTTATCTCGGTTTGTGGGTAACTTTAGCAGAATGTTCTCGCCTAGTGGGACATTAACAGGCGGTCGCTATTGTTAGCCTGTTATAGCTCGAAATAAAAATTGCTTTTAGGATACCAATTGTAAACTCAGGAATTTTAAAGTTTATATTACTAACATTCAATAGGGATGTTGACTCGTCACCATTTCAGCCCGGTATCACCCACTGCTGGGTTTAGGCCTTCTTTTTTCTCTGCCATTCTTCTCTGCTTGAGCTGAGCTGAGCGTCTCTCATCCAAGTGTTCTTCACAATTTTATATATGTCATTAACGGGCTAATAATGGCTACAGAATAAAAATCGTTCTAACTAACTTTAGTCAAAAGAGAAAACTGAGAAATTAAATTAAATCCATGAAATAATAGAGGAAATACAAAATGCTATATGTACGGGGCGATGTGAAATTTACTATCCAATTACTTAGGCGTGACGTCATTTTGAAACAGATGCTATCTCTGTCTAACAATAAATTAAAAATGCTGTATTTAAAAAACTATTTTTTATTGCCATATTTAATTTCTTTTTTCAGTCTTCATATTAATTTATGTAGAATTACACCATATTCCAGAGTATATTTAAAAAAAAACGGAATCACCGTCCCTTTTGCCATTGTGTTCTGAAATGAAAGAAAGCAATTTAACGCTATAAAGTCGATATGCCAATCAAAGCTATTACTAAAGCTCTTGCAAAGGAGTTTCCTATTGTTAGCGCTTAATTGCCTTCGATCTGATCAATATTATATAGGTTACACAAGAGGAAATCAATGACCAAATAATTGTTATCGCATGAGAAACATATTCTTATTTATTTAAAAAAAAAACTTTACCCACACTAGTAATTTCTCCTGTGACGTGGGTACGTTTCACAAACATTAAATATCACATACACAAATTCCCAGACTCGAGACGAACAACTGCGGATTGCACAAGTTATTGTTTCGAGCGAGAATCGAACCCGCAACCCTTAGCACGGCAATCCAATCGCTAAGCCACTCTGCCAATCACGTCTTAATTCATAGAGCTGATGTTATCAAAGCTGTCTATATTGGGGACAAATATACTTAGATAAACACAAAGAGAGATAAAGATACATTTTTTTGTAAGAAACATGTGTTACATTAAAATGTGGTGTTACAATTAATTTTGTAGTGTCTTGCCGGATCAGGCGTACAAAATGCTTAAAATTACCTAATATAACAATTTTAACACATCAATTTCAAATATTATGTTTATCTTGTAAATAATCATTAACAGTATAGTATCCTTTTGTACACAAAACTAAAAATAACTAAAAATACTACTTATAATACTAGTTAAGTGTAACAATGAACACAATCTAACTAACGGTGAGATAGACCGTACTATTAGTCTAGTTACGGCTAAAGTTGAGTCATTAAAAATATCACGACTTTGCAGTTCCAGTACAGTAATTATATTAGTTTTAACGAGTTCGGTCCTCGTTTGTTTTATAGGAAAAAACAAGGGATCTAGCCAACTTTCTGTATCAAGAGAACGTGGACCCGATGCTCACGGTGAAAACGTTGAAATATTTCGAATATGTGTGGAAAAGAACTAATGGCAGCAACCCACAGGTAACGTATACAATCATAAATACTCTGGCTATATCGCTGTGCAGTGTTCAGTTTGAAAAGCATTGTAATATTGTAAACATCGAAAAACAGCTAGTATTTCAGTGGTCACGTAGTTGTGAAATATTGCGTTATACACTTTTTACTGGAAAAGTACATTAATTCTGGCTCAACGCTGACGGCTGCTGTGGTAAAACATTTTTATGTTTGTGAATTTGTTTGTTCAACTTTTATTATATCAGGTTGCCTTGTTATTTACTGAATATATACACAATTCAATGACGTAGACTTAAGTATGATTACCAGGTAGGTAACTTACAATTTTGTCGACGGAACTTGTACACAAACTGACGCCTTACCATGAACTTGGTTACGATGTGGAAGTGAGAGGCCGCTACGTGCAGTGTAATGCGTCGTCTCGCTTCCACAACTTTAATCGCTTGCTTTAAATGTACGTGGTAAGGGCGCTGTCTTTAAAAAAAATATCTGGCCAGTAAAAACCTGTCCCTATTGTTAATTAACTAAACTTTTTTAAACAAAAGAAATATTACTTTAAACTGTGACGTTTACTACAACCTATCTCTCCAATATTCGTGAAAACGTTCCTTTAGTTCCATTTTAAAGCTCGCCTTTGAGATTGGTTAGAAATATTTCTGCTGACTGTCGGGAACTACATCAGGTCTCTATCAGTTCGTTTTGCGACCGCAGGTGCGACTCAATGGTGACAGGTGCGGGTCGCAATGTCGCTTCATCATTTTGCCCCTAATTTAGATCTGGCAGATTGTTTCAATGATTTATTATTTAATTATTACTGGAATTACGTACCCTTAATATACAGACAACCACAATAATTATTCTTAGCTTATTTTACTAATTTATTTCATTTAGTTTTACCGTTTTAGTACTTCTAGGATTAAATTTTGATTAATAATTATATTATGTCAATTGTCAATTTCATGAAACTGGAATTGTGTACTTATTACTAGAAAGCTAATACAAATGCAGATATAATGTATTCGGGGAGAGTAAAATTAGTACAAAAATGCACGTAACAACGCTTAAAATGTAATTTGGATGCTTTTTCATAACGTGTCGCAGAAAATATGCCGCCGTCTAAACTCGGCCCTAATGGAAGACACGTTGGTGTTTATGTATGAGCGTGCTCTGCGCGAAGTGCCGTTGTTTGGGAAGGTGGAGCGATCCTTCATCAGGGTCATCACGCAACACCTGCACGAAATGTACCTCCTCAAGGGAGATACTGTTATCCAGTGTAGGGATATACAACCGTATATTTACATCATTTACCGTGGCAAGGTATGTTGAAATGATGTCTTATGTAGATATTTTGAGCTAATAAAATGCCAATGCGATTCGAGGCAGCCAAGAAGTTTAGAGCCATTTTAGTTTAAGAGATTAAGCTGTCACTTGCGCGACTAAGACCCATTAAATAAGACTAGGGATTTGGGCTAATCACTTTTCAACTTAGGACATTATTCATGTTTAAACTCAATACATTTTACTGTATGCCGACTGCCTCGTTGGTCTAGTGGTTGCTAAGCGCGACTGTTGAGCACGAAGTCCTGGGTTCGAATCCCGGGTCGGGCAAAGTTACTGGGATTTTCAATTAGGTAATTCTCAGTAGCAGCACGGAGTCTGGATTAGTGCCCGGTTGATGGCAATAGGCTCGCCCCGTATTACATTGGGACCAAAAAAAACATAACTGGCGAAATGTGGGTGTACTATATGTGGACCTCTGCCTACCTCTTCGGGGAATACAGGCGTGATGTTATATATTTTACCGTAATTATTAGGTCTCTTTATAGCTAGGTAATTTAAGTTCCGCGCTTCAGTTATTCATTGTTAATCTGTCATTTGATCAATGATATATAATAGAGTCTCAACTCTTTCTCAGGATTTTCTAAATTGTAAAGTCCCAACTAGTTTCTGTCTCGCGTTTTAAATAACTTCATGACGCTCACGTCGTGTTTCACACAAGACATTTATTCGCATCTAAAAAATCACATCTGTATCAGCATGGCTCTTGATACATCGTACGCATCGTATTTATATTCATAGATATTTTTATTACACACACAATCCCTGTCCACAGTCAACTTCAACTCAAATATTGCTCGAGGTAAATGATCGGGGATATTATGTCCTGGAGACATACCAACTCACTGGGTAGGAACAATGTGAAAGGTTTTTTGATTATTCCTTTTCTGCGTATCTCACTGACTCTGTATTGTAAACACGGACAAGTTATATGTAAGTTTGACCCTTGACCCTTTTACTATCCGATGTCAACATATTTTTATATATATCCCTATTTGGAGGTTCGTTCTTTGTGTACAATATGTTATAGTTATTATACCTACAACTGTATACAGCTTTAGGTTTTTAAGTTATTGGTTGATTCGTGATATAAAATTGCATTTTACACTTCAGGTAGATGTATTGACATCGTATAACGAGATGATTACCTGTATGGGTCCTGGTGGGATGTTTGGAAACTTTACAGGCGTAAGTAGAACTATATTGAACATACAAAGAGCTATCTAAGCTAGTTCCTTTACTGATCTGCCTTTTATAGGTACCTAAAATTTAAAGATAAACGACCGAGAAGGCGATGGCGAGATGATTTGGACATTTTTGCGTGAAAGACGTGGCCTGAAATGGCATTGGCCAGGGTTTTGTGGAGGAATAATGGGGAGGCCTTTGCCCAGCAGTGGGACACCGAACAGGCTAGATAAAAAAATATATAATATATAAACATTACTATGTATTATTAGCTTTCTTATTAAAATTAAACTTAACGTAAATAGAGTCAGGAAAAGTCAGTGCTGTTTACCGAGTACACAGAAAAGAGTACCTTTTATCCTTTTTAAAATTAAATATTTATAAAGGCACCTTTATTATATTTTCAGCAACCAATATCATGCTCGGAAGTAACAATATACGCGAGTCGCAGCCTCGACCTACTAGTTATACCAAGTGTGACCTTCTTCAATTTAATAAAGTATTATCCTAAAATTCAAGATCCTCTGAACAAAGCTTTCGAAATGTCAAGAGATTACATTCTACCAATAAATATGGAGATAAATGACAATGAATCATCTGAAGGTAAACTGATAGAAGAGGTAGTGGAAACTGTAAATTATTAGCAAAATATTGATATTGTTTTCATTGTTTTACAGACGATTCAACGAATGACCTGACGTCGCTCGAATCGGGTGCTGATTCTAAGAGTAGCTCTAGTAGATTCGATATGACAGGTATTTTGTTTCGTCTGTACCAGAATTTAGGGTTTAGGATAATTCTATTACTAGATTGAAACCGCGTCTACAGAATGTTGCTATAGAGATACGAAATGAGATATACTTACGTTTATATTATTGTAGCTATCTTTCTGCGTCATATGAATAACAACAATAAAACGTCGTAAAATAACAAACACGTCGCTCGACCGACAAAAAAAGCAATGCTTTTCAAACTACAAAGATACAGCGTTTTGCGGACGTATGCTCCATTATTTCCTTCTGCCATTGTCTTTTAAGATAAAACGACACCTACAGAGAAAAGCCAGCATTTTCCCCGGCAAACAGAAATAGGGTTGTCATCAAACTATCGTGTTGCTAATCCGCAGGGTCGCTACCGATGAGTACCTCGCAGTCCAATGTGAGCCAAGCCAAGTCGTCGACCAGCGTGTCCACGTATCACAGCTACACTCACGCCTCTAATCTGCTCCGGCCCGGCACTCTCATGTTCCAGGTAAACTGATACCGATCTAATGAGGGTTTGTAGTATTGGGAAGGCTCCGTTTGTCTGTGACTTTTATAGTAGAAAAGTTTTTTCTAATACATTTCCTGTGTTTCGTTTTTTGCCCAATATTGAAACTGGAAAGTGGTAAAGGATAAAAAAGGCTGTCTCAACGTTGACTTTTAAGAACACTCTTTGAAAGAAAACTCACATTTAAACATGCAACTGAGTGTCTTTACTTAGCTCCAAGGTTTAAATAAACACGTCAAAATATGTTAACATTTCTTGCGAAGTAAACGTAGTCAGTGTAGTTACTCAACTCTCAGTTAAAGAGAAATGCAACAGGTAACGTGTTGACTTATTTTGCTGAGGACAGCTTCAAATATCCCTACTAATATTATAAACGCGAAAGTTTGTAAGTATGGATTGATGTTTGTTAGTCTTTCACGTAAAAACTACTGAATGGATTTTAATGAAATTTCATATGGAGGTAGCTGACACCCTGGATTAACACATAAGCTACTTTTATCCCGAAAAAATGTAGCGGGTAACACCGCGGGGCGCAGCTAGTAATTTTATATTTACTACAGTTGACATATATTGATAAACCCAAAGCACTACTACGAATATACATACATATTATATATAACAGTATATAATAGTTACAGTGATGTTCTTTGTATTAGGTAACAGTATCCAGACTTGTTTAATATTAACCACAATGATCACCACATTTAATATATTTGTAAATGAATTGTGGTGGCGTAGCGTGGTTTACTACTAAAATAATAATAATATTTTGTGTTGTATATAACCGACTTTAAAAAAGAAGGTCCTCAATAACAGTTCACACTAATATTATAAAGGTGAAACTTTGTGAGTGTGTTTGTGTGTATGTATGTTTGTTACCTCTTTACGCTGGAACGGCAGGACCGATTTCCGTAAAATTTGGTATGAAGGTAGCTGACACTCTAGATTAACACATAGGCTTTTTATCCCGAAGAAATGTAGCGGGTAACACCGTGGGGCGCAGCTAGTTTAACATGTTTTTGGGCATGGTTTTTGGCTTTTAGAGTTATGGGTACGTGACGTGTACAGTGGTAACTATTCACTATGTGGTCGGGCTATACGACCTGGTGACCTTGAACGATTGCTACGTACTATTCTGGATACACGCCCTCTTGGACATCTACTTCTACGGAAAGGTTTATCTGGCTATGCATCAGGTAATATACTTTGCTAACTTATTTTCACTCTTATTTATATTTGAGGAAGTCTATGAATCGCTTAACGTTGAAAGTGAAGTTGGCCCCTTTATTGCACATACAATCATTTACCGGTCTGCAAATCCTATGCAATATGAGATTCATGCCATAAAAGTTAGTAGTTACTCTGTGTTACAATAACTATGAAAGGATACTGTAATGAAATCATGTATCATTAAAAAGTCACATTGTTATTTTTAAAAGGTTTAAATTACCTCGGATTTGAACTCGAAGCTCATCCGTTTCCGTATCCGGCCCGGATAACTCTGGACCGCTACGTTTCGGACGCAAAAACAAATCCGCGCGATTTTTTTGTTTCAAACTTTATGTGAATTTTGAATGATTTCAGATAGTCAATGATATTTAAAAAAAGTAGAGATATGTTACTTGCGCGTTCAATTTAAAAGACTTGAAAATATCCCTATTGGGTCATTTTATCTACCCGTGTGGTATCCGGCTTAGAATTGACCACCCCCTCTCCTCCCGTGGGTGTCGTAAGAGGCGACTAAGGGAAAAAATCCAGTAGATGGGCAGCAGCGTCTTCTGTAACTTAACCACCAATACTGCGATCCCCAAGCCGCTCGCCAAGCGTGGGGATTATGGCAACCCCCCCCCCCCAAATGACAGACAGAACGGCGCGACGGCCCCCAGTACCCGGCAGCTCCTCTATCCCTGGCTATGGTAGCGGGCCAGGTAACGAAGGAGCAGGGGGTGCTAAGAATCCCCGGTGGATTTCTCGCTACCACCCCCACCGGACCTTGGCCCTGGCAACACACAACGTCCGCACGCTCCGGACTGACGAGAAGATTGTCGAGCTGGAGGAAGAATTGAGCAGGTTACGTTGGGACATCATAGGATTATCTGAAATCCGACGAGAGGGGCAGGATACGATAATCCTTGATTCCGGCAACATGCTCTTCTTCCGGGAAGGAGACCGAAAGTCCCAGGGTGGTGTTGGGTTTCTCGTCCGTAAGTCTCTCATTAACAACGTGGTAAAAGTCGATAGTGTGTCAAGCAGAGTAGCATACCTGATACTCAGAATTACCGACCGGTATTCGTTGAAGGTCATCCAGGTATATGCGCCGACCTCGACACACCCTGACGATGAAGTAGAGGCTATGTATGAGGAGATCTCTGAAGCCATACATACCTCCGAATCCTACTTCACCGTTGTTATGGGAGACTTCAACGCTAAGGTGGGCACTAAGAATGGCGATGAGTTGAGAGTAGGGTCGTTCGGATATGGGCAGCGGAACCAGAGGGGCCAGCGGCTGGTCGACTTTATGGAGAAGGAGGAACTCTATTTGATGAACTCCTTCTTCCAGAAGCGACCATCCAGGAAGTGGACGTGGATAAGCCCCGATGGTTCAACCAAAAATGAGATCGACTTCGTCATGACAACCAAGAAGCGTATATTCAGTGATGTCTCTGTGATCGGGAAGGTCAAAACCGGTAGCGATCATCGCATTGTCAGAGGCACACTGAATATCAATGTTAAGCTAGAACGGTCTCGTCTGATGAAGTCCACGCTCCGTCCTGCTCCTGCCCAAATCCAGAACCCCGAAACCTTTCAACTCGAACTGCGTAATCGTTTCCAGTGCCTAGCCGAATGCGAAACAGCGGACGAGATAAACAACGGGTTTGTGGAAGCTGTCCAAGCAGTGGGGTCCCAGTTCTTTAAGACCCCACGCCGAAGAAAACCTCAAAAGCTCTCCAATAAAACCATTAGACTAATGGAAGCCCGGAATGAGATGAGATTGCAATCTTCAGCTGATATGTCGGAATACGGCCATCTCAATAGGCGGATTTCAAACTCCACGCGACACGATCTGCGCTCCTTTAATACTAACCGTATAAAGGACGCAATAGAGCGGAACCAAGGCTCCAAAGTGTTCGCGAGGAATTCCTCTATTGGGAAAAGCCAAATGACGAAGCTGAAGATCGACGATGGCAGTATCATCTCATCAAAACCGGAGATATTGAGAGAGCTGGAGAGGTTTTACGGACAGTTGTACACTTCGACACGGAAACCCGTTGTCGGTTTGGCTCAGGACTCTAGGGCTAAACTGACCCGACACTACACCGAGGACATCCCAGACATCAGCCTGTACGAGATTAGAGTGGCTCTGAAACAGCTTAAAAACAACAAGGCGCCGGGTGATGACGGAATTACAACAGAGCTTCTGAGAGCGGGTGGAAAACCGGTACTTTTAGTCCTCCAGAAGCTATTCAATTCCGTCATACTCGAGGGTACTACGCCAGAAGCATGGCACAGGAGTGTGGTGGTGCTCTTCTTCAAAAAAGGTGACAACACCTTATTGAAGAATTATAGACCCATCTCGCTCCTGAGCCATGTGTATAAGCTGTTTTCGAGAGTCATTACGAACCGTCTCGAACGCAGGCTTGATGACTTCCAGCCTCCCGAACAAGCCGGCTTCCGAAAAGGCTTTAGCACCATAGACCACATCCATACGCTCCGCCAGATTATACAGAAGACCGAGGAGTATAATCGGCCACTGTGTCTAGCGTTTGTGGACTATGAAAAAGCCTTCGATTCTATCGAAACCTGGGCTGTATTGCAGTCCCTCCAGCGATGTCATATCGACTATAGGTATATCGAGGTGTTGAAGTGTTTGTATAGTAACGCCACCATGTCAATTCGGCTACAGGACGAGAGTACGAAACCAATCCAACTGCAGCGTGGTGTGAGACAGGGAGACGTTATCTCTCCGAAACTGTTCACAAATGCGTTGGAGGACGTTTTCAAGCTCTTGGACTGGAACGAGTTCGGCATCAACATCAATGGCGAATACATCACTCACCTTCGTTTTGCCGATGATATAGTTATTATGGCGGAGTCGCTGGAGGAGCTCAATACTATGCTCAGCGACCTCAGTATCGTCTCCCAACAGGTGGGTCTTAAAATGAACATGGACAAGACAAAGATCATGTCCAATGTCCATGTCGCACCTGTACCGGTTGTCGTTGGGAACGATACCCTCGAAGTTGTCGACCACTACGTCTACTTAGGACAAATTGTTCAGTTAGGCCGGTCCAACTTCGACAAAGAGGTCGCCCGAAGAATCCAACTCGGATGGGCAGCGTTCGGGAAACTACGCGACATCTTCTCGTCCAAAATTCCGCAGTGTCTGAAGACGCAGGTCTATGACCAGTGTGTGTTGCCAGTGATTACGTATGGCTCAGAGACGTGGTCGCTAACGGTTGGCCTTTTGGAGAGGCTCAGAGTCACTCAACGAGCTATGGAGAGAGCTATGCTCGGGGTTTCTTTGCGCGACAGGATCCGGAATACGGAAATTCGCCAAAGAACTAGAGTTACCGACATAGCTCGAAGAATATGCAAGTTGAAGTGGCAATGGGCAGGCCATATCGCTCGAAGAACCGATAACCGCTGGGGAAGAAAGGTTCTCGAGTGGCGACCACGAACCGGAAGACGCAGCGTTGGCAGGCCTCCCGCCAGATGGACCGACGATATCGTCAGAATTGCGGGCAACCGGTGGATGGAATTGGCAAGCTGTCGTTCTTTATGGCGTTCTAAGGGGGAGGCCTTTGTTCAGCAGTGGACGTCTTCCGGCTGATGATGATGATGATGATGATCTACCCTGAATAACGTTCGACATGCGCGCACTAGTTCAAAGACATGTTTTTTCTTTTACTCTTATTGTTATAAGTACGCTATCTCTTTCACGTCTTTTTCAAGTTGTACAATTATGTACGTGTGCAGTTCGGAACACTTTTCTTGTTCATTTTGTTAGCACATGACGTATCTATACTTTTTGACATATCACAGAGATAGATAGATAGATAGAATATTCTTTATTGCACACCAGAAAATCAATAATACAGAAAAACCTTAAAACTAAAACAACAGTGCAAGTGGCGGTCTTATTGCTAAGAGCAATTTCTTCCGACTGCCTCGTTGGTCTAGTGGCTGCTAAGCGCGACTGCTGAGCACGAGGTCCTGGGTTCGAATCCCGGGTCGGGCAAAGTGTTACTGGGTTTTTCCATTAGGTAATTCTCAGTAACAGCACGGAGTCTGGATTTGTGCCCGGTTAATGGCAATAGGCTCGCCCCCTATTACATTGGGACCTAAAACATAACTGGCGAAATGTGGGTGTACTATATGTGCACCTCTGCCTACCCCTTCGGGGAATACAGGCGTGATGTTATGTTATGATGTTATGTTATGCAATTTCTTCCAGACAACCAATTAATGAAGATACATAGATAGATAGATAGAGATAGTATAACTTTTGTTTGGTTACATCAATTCAAGGCGTAATTAAGCTTAGAATGCTCGTTAAGTACCAAGAATGATCTGCATGCATTCTCTATTGGCAGAATAGCAAGCAGATCACGTGTCCAATTATCTCCTTCAAAGCCGCAATTTATTATAACGAGCTACGAGCATATAGATGAAAATCAAATAGATATTTATGGATCAAGCAGCTTATACCAATCACGTTTTTATTCGGTGGCAAATTTGCCGATTAGCATTTTGAATGGGGGTCGACGTTGGATTGAATGTCACGGCTTTATGACTTATACTAAATTTCAGTTTAGAGGGGTGGCGAAATCACGCGGATTTTTTAAATTGGAGTTGATAGCTAGCCTGTTGCATAAAGACACTTAAGATAATTAATTAGTTTCTGTGTACCAGATGTAGATGTGACCGTCTCATTTTAGTTATCTGGCAAATTGAAAATCAGATGTTCTTGTCATAGAAGAACCAAAAAAGTACAATACGATATCGTCAAAGTCACATTACTAGCCTAGATGTAAATCTTCTGCAAAAGAATTCCTTCCATAATCTTAGTACCTATTTCCATTTTGTCTCTTCTGGTTATGGAATGAAGGAAACAGATTATTTCTTTAGTATTCTAGTATTTTTGCAGAACATTTCTTTCATAGTGGAGTAAGGTATTCATTATTGTAGATCCTGGTTGACAGGAAAAGCTATTAAGATAAAGAGTATGAGGCTTCTTCCAAAAAAACCTTTGGAATACTTCTTATAGTCACCAGGAGTGACTGGTTCATAAAGATACGTTATAATATACATGTATATATAGCTGTCATAATTTATAGGGGTACGTCAGCAAACACGGAGAGCTCATCTTGGACGGACCCAAATGTCGCCGCAGATATTTCAAACATAAATTGTGGGTTTGGTCTGACGTAATAGTTAATTTTCCGTTGGAGTTCATCGGCTTTTGTTTTCCGTAAGTTGTTTAGCAGTCATAAAGTTAAATGTGTGTAGAAAACTGAATGGAAATTGCTGTGATTCTAGTAAAATTGTGTTATATTTTGAAAAATAATGTAATTATTTTTACGATAATAGATTACGCAATATGTGGTATCCGTATAAAATGTTATGTTTATACGTTATAAGGTATCCTTAATACCTTATAAGTTGCACTACAGTTTTCAACAGTTTCCTAGACATACTTTGAAACATGCACTAACCACACACAGGAATAGGTACTCTTAGCGCAGCAGCCCAAAGATTTGGCTGTAATCGGGTTGTAATATACTTAAGTTCGCCCTGCGGCCAAAATATAACCGCTTACGATACAAATTTTAGCTTTCTGTACTTCTTCTGTATTTAAACTTTAATGATGCCAAATTTAACACTCCTCCGTGTGCGCCTTCTTAGAAAGGGACCCGAAGTTTTTGCTTCATGTATAAATATAATTATAAATGCTACAATTGCCTCGTTGGTCTAGTGGTTGCTAAGCGCGACTGCTGAGCACGAGGTCCTGGGTTCGAATCCCGGGTCGGGCAAAAGTGTTACCGGGTTTTTCCATTAGGTTATTCTTAGTAGCAGCACGGAGTCTGGATTTGTGCTCGGTTGATGGCAATAGGATCACCCCAATTACATTGGGACCTAAAAACATAACAGGCGAAATGTGGGTGTACTGTATGTACACCTCTGCCAACCCCTTCGGGAAATACAGGCGTTGTTATTTTTATGTTAAATGCTACAATTTTATTAGTTTCGTATTCTTTTTCAGTGATTCCATTCGGGCTATGCACTACCTACGGGCTATAAAGCTGTTAAGATTAAAGTATTTATTTGAATTCTATCGGAACACATCACGGGAGCTCACCAACAATCTAACCACTTTGCAGGTTTTACTTGAATATCATTGACTTTAACTGTACTTGTAGATTTATTCAAGTCAACTTACAACTTGCTGGCTATTGTGTAAGCTCACTTTCAATGTTTGTATAATTATTGTCGAATGGAAGCAAATCTTTTTAATTAATAAAATCGTGTGTGTTTCAATGGGTCCCTGGACGTGTGAAAATACAATTGGAGCTGGTTGGTGGCGCTGCTTTTCCGGGTAGGACGATGACTGCGGGGTCTTCTTTTTTTTGTATTTTTTTTAACAGCCTGTGGTGTCCCACTGCAGGGCTAAGGCCTCCCTTCCATTCTTCCACTTTATTCGGTCGTGTGCTAAAGTAGACCAGTCTCTCCTGTCAGCAAGCAGCTCGTCATGCCACCGTCATCTGGGTCTTCTAGTATATTTTATTTGACGGATGGACGACCTGATTGGCGCAGTGGCTAAGCTATTGGACTGCTGCGCTAAGGGTTGCGGGTTCGATTCCCGCACGGGGCAAAACTTTGTGCGAACCATAGATGTTTGTCCCGAGTCTGGGTGTTTGTGTATGTGATATTTCATGTTTGTAAAACGCACCCACGACACAGGAGAAATTCCTAGTGTGGGGCAACGTTTTTTTAAAAAAAAAAAAAAAAAAATTAAATCCTTTTAAGTTTTTAGATAAGTCTCGATCAACGTCTTGATTTTGTAACGTGTCTCGCTCTTTGACTTTAACGTTATTAACACTAGTTAAATGTGCGCAGGCGGCGATGACTATCATATTGGTAGTGGTGATGATCCACACTTTTGCTTGCATATGGTTGGTGGCAATGATTGGGACGTCGCCCATCAGCGTCATTCGAACTCTCAAAGTTCACCTCATAGATGAGTAAGTTAAGTCTCTCAGGTTTTTAATGTAGTAGCTTAGTACATCATAAGAACACGAACATAGTTTAATGGTGATCGTATCGTCCTGAAAAGAGCTTGATTCTGTCACTAGTTTTACAGTAAATAATAATAGGAGAACGAAAAGAGGCCTTTGCTCTCCAGTAGGACAAAACAGATTGATAAAATACTATGTGGAATTTTTATGATTTTTTGTATCTTTTTTGCGTGTTGCCATGCTAGGCTTAAATTTTAAATTGATGATGCGAATGTCGAGGGTTCGAGTCCCGCTCGTGTCCATCATTTTTCAAGTTTCCTTTATCAATGTGGAATTTTGTTAAAGTACATAAAATACTTCAATTGATTACTGTAGTATGGCACTAATTATGCGTGCACGTAGGTATTTATAAGAATGCACCTTGCATGTGAATTCGGATTCACCACACAAACAATACTAAAATTGTATCAGGCAAAAGTACAGAACTGTCCATTTTCAGAGAAACGCCTCAACTGCGCTGGGATTACGTCACATCGTTTTACGTGGTTGTCTCTCAGCTGACCCTTACAGGCAGTGACGAGTTTGTTATCGATGAGATTCTGCCGATGTCCATCCTGGCTGTCATTCTGGTGTGCGGCAAAATGTTGGCCTCAATTGTCGTCGCCGCCTCGATACAATTAGCATATTCCACTAAATATGCTCTGACGGCATACGAGAAAGTCACCCGCGAGCTTATTGATATGCTGAAGAATCAGGGCTTGTCGAGTAAGTAGATAATGATTATGTATTAAGTAGGTTCTGTATTACTGTACTGTACTGTCGTTTACATGTTTGTCTATTTAACCCAAAAGGTAGACAATGTTTTCTTCCTTAATTTTGAGAAATTAAAGGCTACAGTCCCGATCCCTATACTTATAATAATTGCTTTATGTAGTGTATAAGATTACCACTCTAAGGCGAAGGTCACACAGAAAAGGCCTAAGGCGAGGACGCGTCGCGGACAGAGCGCGTTCGTCGCAACGTTTGTATGAAAGGTGCATAATATGTCTGTGCCCTGTACGCGACACGAGTTCGTCTTTCGTCTTTTCTTTGTGACCATTGCCTAAGCTTTCTTAAAAACCAAACTGTTAGTCATGCCTATAAATAAGGCTGCCTAGTTGTAGCTGCGACTATAAAAGAGTACACGTACAACATCAACGCTCTACAAATCCTTTACAATCTGGGTCGAATCCTAACAGCTGTCAGGAGTGCGATCGGATTTGTCAGTCCTGTGTGGGACCTATTAGTTGTTTACGTGAGTGCCGAAATAAGCGCACGTGGTTATTGTGGGAGGATTTAGATGTATAAAAGTAACTGTTACATATATGTTTTATTCTCCTATCAAATTCTACTTCTATTGGTATTATTATAAAATTTGAAAAAACATTTTATGGGTAAATACATGCACCTACCCGACGAGTGAACAACATGATTTTGGTATCAGTTATAATAGTATATAGATATCAGATATTCCTACAGTATTAGATGCTAACGATGTTAACATTAATCATGAGTAGGTTTTTGCTAACAAAGTGCCCATGTTATAGGTTACCAATTGAAGAAGTTTTGGAAGTATATTCAACAACTTTGGGTGACTGAGCGTGGACGTCAGGTAGGTATCTAATCATCATCATCATCGGCTGGAAGACGTCTACTGATGAACAAAAGCGTTCCCCTCGGTAAGGGGGATGAGTTGCCATAATCCCCACGCTTGGCAAGCGCCTTGAGGATCGCAGTATTGGTGATGAAGTTACAGAAGACGCTGGTGCCCATCTCCTGGGTTATCCCTTAGTCGCCACACCAGGAACGCGGGCTGGACAATTCTAGTCGGCAGGTACCTAAATATGTGTTATATTATTAATCGCTAGACAATCATAAAGTCCAAGGCTTAACAGATCTATTCAGTTGGATCCCGTTTTAAAACTTTATTAATATGTATCTGGAATTCGTTGTATTTGCTCGTAGATGAACGAGCCAAATTATTCAGACTTTAAATAGGTCAGAAATTCAGCGGTATATATTAATAACGATAAGATGATTTAGGTATCCAACGTAAATCTATTGTAGATTAAAACAATTAAAAAATGGGGTTTCAGTGCCTATAAGATAAGCTTTCAACGTCGTAACTTACGTGAAATCGTATCAATAGTTTTGACTGGAAACTATGCAGCTCAGTCATACAACTGTGTTGATTTGAGGTCTGAACTAGCGCGCCTGACCAAACCTAACTCATTCGTTTTAACGACGCAGTGACTATGTTATTGGTATTTCTACAAAGGACATATATTGCGTTGAACTGCAGATATTTGGTACTAGTGCTTGGGCGCTTTATATTTCGTGGCTTTGGAACGTGTCCACGGCACTGGTAAAATTCGATCTACGGAGTAAAGTAGAACAACTGAATATGTGGGCCCAATGAAATGCAATCACATATTTTTGAAAGAAGGTGTAATTAACTACTGTCGGGGAATGCGTTGCACCGTTCGCGTATCCCGTGTCTTTCGACCTACCATAGTTCGTTGACACCCTGCAGTTTTAGCCGGTAAGAGTCCCTCCGTCCGTCCCAAGATAGAGGAAGTCCTGGTGGATTTATTTGGGTCCCGAGACTGGGTGTTTGTGTAGGTGATATTTCGTGTTTGAGAAACCCACCCACAACACAGGAGAAATTCCTAGTGTGGGGCGGAATTTTATAAAAAAAAAAATCTTAGCTAAAAAAGTTACTACGTAGTAGTTTACCAAGAAACCCAATATTATTATTGCAGCTTCCGATCCTGTTATCACAAACTCCTTACGTGCGGCGATGCGACCTCATGTCGGCGATGTTTGGCCATCACTTAAGGAACTGTTACATCTTTTCTGAAACTGGAGAATCCTTCCTTCGCCAGCTTACAGTCGCACTTGATTATACCATCTTCTTCTCCGGTGAGCAATACTTCTTACAAATCAAGCTTTGACTAGAATTCCATTAAACAGGGTTCTCTAATTTCATATTTTGATTATGAATTCGTAGAATCTGTTTATGTTATATGACAACTTAAACGGGATTACACATAATGTATGTTTAATAATATTTAAAGGACTAAATGAGATCTTATATACGCTTAGGTATACCTATTATATAGAGGAAATTATTGTAGGTACTAATATCCTTCCTACAATAATTTCCTTTTTAGATATATTGTAACTTGTTGAAAGCCTTTGTTGTGAAACATTAGGTACATGTATATTTTAAGTAGGTATTGGAATACAGTTGGATAGAGTTTGAAATTCAAACCTAACATCGATTTGGAATTCTCTATGTCAGAGATATCCGTGCGGTAAAAAAATTACCTATACCGTTCAATAAGTCAAAGATGTAACCTATTCGGGTCATACTGCGCATACTCTACTCTATCATCACAAAAAAAATTGCTACGTAAACAAAGCAAACTTTTTAATATGCTTAATATAATACACCCTTCGCGTGATCATAGGGCAATTTGTATGGTTTATTTTTGAGTCAAATAATCAGCATTGCCATTTAACGAGGCTATGCCACGCGTGGCCGCATTACACTGCACGTAGGGGCGTCTCGCTGCCACATCGGAAACTGTCCTGCTTTAAGAGTTCATGGTAGGGGGTAGTTGTCATATTTTAACATAGCTTCAGACACATTCTTGGTAAAAGGAATAGTCGAGTTGTAAGTTAGATCATTAATTACATTGAAGTTAATTACTCTTGCATTTCTACTTTAAATAATGGTTCGGATTCTAAATTTACTCTAGTTGCGCCAATAGAAGATTGGATGACAAAACAACCACGAGACCTTTATGTATTGATTGCCAGCTGTTGCTTTCGGTTTTGCTCCCGTGGTACATGACTAAAGAAATAAATATTTAGTCTATGCCAGTGATACCTTTCGAGTCGCAAGAATCGTGCAGCCTATACATATAATTTTCTAGTCATCAACAGACATCAACGTATAGACCGAACGTTTAACCTTCAATTTATATGTTGCTCTCTGATTGAAATAAAGGCACACGATAAAAGGATCACTTAGATACCATCAGATGACTTCATGCGCGTGCCTAAAGAAGAATGAATCAAACAAAACTGGAATTAATTTCTGCGCAGCTTTGTTGTAATAGCAGCTAATATTTATCAGTACCTTAGTACTTATATACATACTACACGTTTTGATTTTTACAAAACCAATATCTTTCAGGAAATTACATAGTGGTGGCAGGTGACAGTGAGGCGCGCATGTACTGGGTTGCCGCGGGCTCTGTATCCGTGGTGTCGGTGAGGGCAGATCTCACAGAGATCACGCACGAACTGCTCGGCCCGGGCGACGTGTTCGGTATACTGCAGGGCATGAACCGGGGCGTCTGCCACTGCTTCTCCTACAGAGCTGAGACTAAGGTACCGTGTACACTAGCTTTATTCACGCCAGATAGTTAAAGCTGTAGCAACAACTACACGTCAAAGGACGAAGGACGTTGTTAATCCTGCATCGCGCTAGCGAAGTAATCACATCCGCTAGCTATATACACAGCCGCCCCGAGTTGACAAGTGGGGCGCCGTGGCCTACCAGGCATACCGCTGCCTGTTAGAGGAACTCCACACCCCTTTCTCCACTAAGCCAATATCGCATATTTGGTATCCATACCTACTATGCTGGCTGTACCTATATGTTTATGAATACATTCAAGCATGTACAGGAACCATAGGAGACATATGTCTAGCAGTGGACTGAGATAGGCTGATAATGATGATGATAATGATTTACAGGCACCTATTTACTGCCTGAGCATTTGAGGAACAGTCTACTTCAAGTTTCTTATAAACGATACATTCGTCAATACAAATGTACTACGAATATAAACTATATCAGTTTTCTGATTGTTGAAAATGATCCGCGATTTTTTCATACCCGATTTTTTCATCTCAATTCTCAGTAAACAAGCCAATAGACAACCTGATCCATCTAAGCCTTAACTAATTGCTGTAGAAGGGAACTAGTTCCAATATAAAAATTCTACGTAAATCCTTTTTTCTCGGTAAACAATCTAATATAATAAAAGTAAAGTAATTTTTGTTCGATCACAGGTTAGTATTCTATCGCTTAGTCTGGACTCGTGGATCAACATTTTACCATTTTTCCCAGAAGCAAAGAAGCTGATTATAGATAGATCTGAAATTCTGTTTACTCAGATCTAACATCATTTGAAAACTATATTAATGTAGTTAGTTTTATGAAATAAACGTTAATTTACTTTATAATTGGTGTGTTTGAATAACTTGTAGATTTTATGGACCTATTTTCTATATTTGGAGTACTATGATATAGTCAAAGTCAAAGTATTTATTAGTATGGTTTTTGGTGAATCAAAGGGTCTTGTTTTATGACAGTAGGTATCTACTCAAAAATCTACTCATTCGGACAAACATTATTTACCAATACATTAGGTTAAATCACATTACAATGTCAATTATAATTACAATAATAAGATACAAATAATTACGTTTTATTTTTGTCAAGCAGAAGTTCGTCAATGGTTTGTTTAGTCTATGTTTAAGTTGTGTTAAGTTTAAATCTTTAATGTCAATTGGCTTAGCTTTAGCTTATTATAGATCTTTGCAGCCTTGCAAAATATGTAGTAGTTAGTAGACTTACCCTTACTCTTCAATTCATGATATATTGAACGTTGGAACGTCGTCACCTACCTAATAGGTTAGAAGATGCTTCGATGGATGGATTATGAGGAGATTTATTCTAGTACTAGCTATTGTGGGAGTCTGTCTTGGGCACAAATAGAAATTTAACACTTCAGCGGCAGTAAGGGGGCATACATTATTCAAACACCCAGACGGGGCTCTTAGCTATGAATTTAATAATAACTTCCCATTGGAGTCTTCTGTATAGTAGATAGGCTAAAGTTTATGATTTTCATCATATAATTTGGGATCTTTCGTTAAACAGCCTGCCTGCAAAACTAAGTATCACACTTTTCAAATTGTAGCTTTTGCATGAATAAGGGCTCCGGTCGAGTCCGAAACTAGTCCGGCATTCCCGAATAAACCCGTGAGTATAACCGGAATATATAGTAAATAATATAGAGAAAAAAAGTTTAATATTAGTTTTGCAGGCTAGTATAGTTTTTGTATTCTAACAGATTTTTATATGTCATGTTTTTCTTTAATTTCATGCACAAAGGTGCTACGGCGGACCTAATGCCAAAGACATTCTCAAACAGTCTTTCAGTTACTTCATTCAACTACTTACTAGCCGCAAGTTAGACTAAATATCCGATTCACGTATCTGGTAGTGTGTGCAACGTGTGTTAGAGTTATTGTTGATGCATGACAGATTCCCGTATGTATGAACCATATGTCTGTAACTGACCTACGGACAATTACCATATTCGGGTAGGTAACATTAATTTATGTTCCTAAATGGAACTGAATTCCAATAAGTCTTAATAATCTCACACAATTACATTTTTACTGTTGAAGGTAAATTACAAGATATATAAATGAAGTTAGATGACTAGAAATTCAAAAATTCTATAGTATTACATGGGACTCGTAGCTACGTGGCTACCGTGCATATCAGTCGATTTGCGAGGTTAAGTAGTGCTCGTCGCGGTCAGTCTTGTGATGGGTGACCATTTTCTCATATCAAGATCCCTCCGTGCTTCGGAAAGCATATTATGCCATTGCTCTAGCGCCTGGTCTCTCTTCGGCCGTGTCGGTCTACTGTCTAATCGGGCTATGAGAGTGAGGGGATAGGGTAACACGAGGTCCTGGGTTCAAATTCAGGGTCGGACATTGTGTTGTCCGGTTGATGGCAATAGGGTCGCGCCTATTACTGTTACCCTGTGTACTATAGGAACACCTCCACTTACCTTTTCGGGAAATACGGGCGTGATTTTATGTTGTTTATGAAAAAGTAGTGCACATGTGTTTGCGCGCATACTTGTTCACTATAATATCTCCTGCGTAGTTGACTCGTCTTTGATGAGACTGGCCGCTGTGACCGAAATTCGATCAGGAGAACATTAATAGTACATGATTATGTACCTATATTTAAATAAGACCACGAACATAGTATTTAGTTTCCCTTTATTGTACAAATCAAGTCATAACATTGGTAACGCACATAAGTCAAAGTTAGTTTAGCTTACACACACATGCAAGTGAGTTTAACTCACGTACACTGGCACACATAAAAGCACTTCATTCTAGATTGGAAGCCACTTTAAGCCGCTTACGACAGTTTCGATATTCGTGCCTTTGAAATGATGAGAGCCCAATGGAATCGAATCGCAACCGTACACACAACGACAAAAGTTTTATGGGAAATCAATATTCTCACTCTAATTTTAAAAATGTAGTTTTTTTAAGTTTTGCTGCCAGAAAAAACAGAATAAAGTATGCAGAATATTCTTTTTACAGCAGTAGGTACTCTTGTGTAAAAGATTTTGTGTACCTATATTTATAAAAGCTATAATAAAACGTAACCTATAGGTACTATATCGTACAGAAGTGTCTACTGTTATTAAATTACTCTATTTAATAAGAATGTAAGTTATATCGGTAGCTAGGTGCTCTGTTTGCTCATAACGTCAGACAAGTAATTAGCACATGCCAATATGGCGCGCTAATTTATACTGAGAAACTTGTCAAAGGGGAAACCTGAGGAATGTTCCAATTCATAAGTAAGTCTTGTATGTAGGTACGCAGGCATCCGATAATATGATTTTATTAATATGAACGTTACTTAGTAAACTGAAGAGACAGGACAAAGATGGAGTCGCTATCTCCTGTAAATTTTGGGTATTGGTCCATTGACGTAGAGCTGTGTTTATTTGAAATACATTCAAAACTTAAATTGCAAATTCATAAGTAAAACTTTATACAATAATTAAGTAGCTTTTACCTAGGTATTTGGAGATGCACCTATTTTCATTTTGGTATAGTTCATAATTAACGCATAGCTGCGGTAGCAACTAAGAGAAAATTAATTTTAAAGTGTAATAACATGAGTAACGAGTTTTGTTATCTACTGTACCCAATGCCAAAGTCGTTATATTATTAATGTAGGACAAACGAGTGTCGCTAGCTTTGTTTGCTTAACATAAATTTGAACACGAGCTGAGCAATAATTAGAATATAAATTTTGGGTTCAGAAACTTCATAACTAAAGTAGGTAGATATTAAAATAATTTTAATTGGTTTCTAATAAGTTTAATGTTTGGAAACTATAAAAGATGATGCTTAAATTTCTCGTAGGTACCGCAGATATAAATTCGTTTATGTTCTAAGTGTGTCAAGACCTCAATGAAGGAGCGAGCATTAATTTAATGCGGAATTTTGGCCGCTCGTTAAGCACAAATTTCCCGATGAACTTTAAAACATATCGCAGTTTTCCGGCACTGCTTGCTAAAGTTAAAACAATACCCCATCTGTGTTTGACTTATTCTTATAACTAAAGCACAGCTGGCAAATGCAAGAAATTAATACAGTGTGCGTCTCGCTTAATTTTAAATATATGATATTAAAACAACATTTTCCATTGTCGATAAGTCAATAAATGGCCTATTAGGAAGTTGGAATTGTTCGTTTAATTGGGTTTGCTTCAGAAGTTTTACGATGCAAAGCCGACGGAGTTTTGTAAATATTAAATATTTCCGCGGAGAGGACCGCGCGTGCCGTTTGGCATGCGCAATGAAAAATCTGATTTTCATATATTGAGGTGGGTGCCCAAATGGAGGCAATATCGAAGTGCTGATTTGTCGCTCCGCTGAATATTGGTCTGGCGTTGATTCAAATCGGTGCGAATGTAGAGACGAGGTAAATCGGCCCGGTTTAATTCCCGGAACAACATAAATAGCTGAAACCAATGGCTTTGGCGTGTAAATAACTTCTGAACCCTTTACGCGCTAAACAAAAAATTAATATATTTATGATTAAACGAATTTTATTGCTCCAATTAATTTATGAATATGTTGAAGTGGCAATAGGCAGGCCACATCACTAGAAGAACCGATTAGTACTGGACCATGAACCAGAATGAGTCGGCAGGCCTCCCACCACGTGGACCGACTGACCGTTAGAGTTGCGTGCAACCGTAGGATGCAAATGGCAAGTTGCCGTTCATTGTGGCATTCTAAGAGGAGGCTTTATTCATCAGCGGACGTATTCCGGCTGATAATTAATAATATAAGTCATTAATTTACCTATTTGCAAACTACATAATACTGTTACTGTAAATAACACAAGAGCATTAATACTACCAGCTATTTTTCTCAGTGTAAAGAATTTCGCATTACTGTCGTGTTTATCGTTACTTTTTGCGTCATTTGCAACAGCAGATGACGTTGAGGCATGTGGAAGATTAATCTGGGAGGTGTAGGGGGCAAGCGGGCTCTGCGGGCAAAGGGGTGGGGGGAGGGGGCGGAGGGGACGTAGATGTCCGCGTTATTTAGTTGAGCATTACATCAAGCTCCTGCGACGCTCCGTTCTCCGCTCAAATTAAATCAACGTTCATTCAAGTGGCTCGTCGCCATTGTTAGTCATTATCATTACAATCACATTGCACATACATTTTCCCTTTCAGAAATGATCAAAGAAAAAACGGGGCTAAGTTATTGTTATAGGTATTAGTAGCTAACTCGAACCCTGCCAAATTGCTTCCATTCTATAAAATTTGAAAAGCTTCGAAAGAATAGACGATCAAACGTCTCCTTCGTCCCTTATAAGGTATCAATTTAATCATAAGGAGTTACGAGCTCCATGGCTATATTTATGTCGCTCCATCTCAAGCAAAATCCATTCGGGAAGAAATTAAATTAGGGGTAGATTGAAATAACCTGCCCAAGATGCCAATGGAATACCGCCTTAGCTGAAGCGTTTTTGAACTTCGTGAATTTTGCTCGTTCTACGCAGAAATTACTGATGCCTTTGTGATCCTTGTTAAGTGTAAACGATGTCAAATTGTCGATGAAGATTAAGGGATGGCTCTTTTTATTTTTAAGTTGTGCGTCGATGAGATTGTATTCGTACTTTTCATAACATCACGCCTGTATTCCCCGAAGGCAGGAGGCAGTAGGCAGAGGTGCACATATAGTACACCCACGTTTCGCCAGTTATGTTTTAGGTCCATTTGTACTTTTCACATTGATTTTTTTTCATATAAACCATTCTCTACTATTATAACTATTTTACAACTATTTACAACTTAAATTTAATACAAAATAAAAACAAAAAATAAAAAGTAGAAAAGCATAAAAAAAATATCCCCATTGATGTCAACCGGTAACGTGCCCAAAAGACTGGCAGCATTGCCACGTACTTGAATGTTAATTATTGTGTTTTATAGGATTAAGTTTATTTAATCACTTGCACTTAAATTAATGTCAGATTTATGTAAAAGTACCTAGTTCTTATATTTTCTGAAAATGGCGGTTATTTTCATTTACAAGTTAATAACTTGTTAGTTAATCTAAAACTCTAATGTGTGATATAATAAATATGCAAAAGAAGTATGCCAGGATCGTAGCAAATGGAAATCCGTGGTCTCTGCCTACCCCTCAGGTAAACAGGCGTGATTTTATGTATGTATAAATATAACAGTAAATTATCATGTATTTTTGTTGCGTTTCTCCATAAAATCACAATGAAAAGATCTCAGCTTTAGAATATTTTAATACCTGAGGATCAAACACTGCCCTTTTGGTATAGCGTAAAAGTCGAACCACTAAGCAAATAGTACGATTAATTTTATACGAAAGATACTAGTATAACTCCCGACTTTTAAATGAATATCAACAGCTTTTATCTCCCTATGACATCTTATTGGCAAGCCCTGAATACTGTCAAACCAATGTGTTGCTTATTTGCCACATGATGCAACCTCTTATAGATCCAAGACGTGACTGATAGAAAATCTCGGCGACTAATATCGTCCTCAGTGGCATTTCATGATTGCTTCAGATATGTCAAGTCCACTCGAGCTAGTACACGGCTATTTAATTAAGTGGCGTGTCGCGAGACGGTCTTGGATATCTTGATATTGCAAGTGAACTCCACTTTTGTAGAGACTTTGGTGGATGATATACACAATTACACATGTAGGTATCATAATTACCGGTACTGTGGAATGTGGCCTTTTAATATTATTTTTTTTTGCAATCGAGAAAACACGTTATATTATTAATGTGTGTGGGATCTAGCTAACTAGTTTAAAAAAAAATGTTTTAATCTATGTAGGATTTTGTTCATAAACCATTGCAGCTATTTTTGGGCCCCACTCCGGGCGGGTGAGTGGATTTTTAACTATATTCTTCATAGTTGTTTTTGATTTCGTTTTAATGGTGAAAAAATATATTAAAACAAAGTTAAACTCTCAACCGATCTTTCAGAAAGTTCTAAAGCTTGCTGCAAAGTATTTACATTTCATCACAGTTCTCTGAATCTATTCATATGGTTATCTTAGCAAGCATGCTTTGGCTTTTAATATTGCCTTTAACGAGGCAAAATCCACAATTAAGTTTAATCGACAACCGAAGATTATGTGAAAACAACCACATTTACCCTTCCTTCCTTCATCGCTTCCTAGTAAAGTTGCTAATGCAAATATTATCTAACTGCGTTTGCTTTGTATGTACCTAGCTATCTAAACCTATACGGTAGGTAGTCTTTATTCTTGTGGGATCAGTAGAGTTTGGAGTGTAGCCAACATGTTGTTTACGGCGTCAATTTGATCTCGTGCATCAATAGTTAGGCTTAATACTTGCCTTTGTCTGTGAATACAGGCCACTAAATCTTACACCTGCCCTGTAAGTCTATAAGACGTTGTCTATGGACTGGAGAACAGGCGGTTATAGAGAGTAATGTAGAGAAGCAAGTTTGGTACCCTAAATTTGGATATTAAATTACACCAAATATTTGGTCTTTGACAAAAGTAATAAATGCGTACTTTTTGTTTTGGTAAATAAATACAACTTTTTTGCCTGGCTCTAGAATTGCAAGTACCACACGTCCTACAAGTCCATGCTGTCTTAAGTCTTTGTCGTCTATATATTGCTCTCTGCTGATAAACACAAATAAACATACTAATGAACTAAAATAGTTTCGCGATTTTCTTCCAAAAACTAATCTACAAACCTTATTCCCCGGTAATTCTCGTAAACCGTCCTAGTTCCAAAACATTCAAAGTATCGTAAATCTTTTGTAGGTTTAAGTTGCAAAAAGTGTTCAAAATTACAAAGTCGGTTGGTTAATTAAGCGGAGGCTGGCGGCGGAACGGAGTCACCGAGATGCCTGTCTGCCCGGAGAGTTGCGCTTCACTTACGAACCGGCACCACTGACAGCTCTCGCTAATGCACTTCTTGTTGAATACTGATCTAGGTGTAGGTCAGTTTAAGGCAAATTGATACGTGATGGCAAGCTGTCTTGTTTTCTGCCTTTGAACTTGTGGCAATCGTATTTAACATTTGCTTTTTTATGTTGTCGATTTCTTTCGTGTTTCGTTTTAGTTCGGTCAATTTAGACATGAAAATTGTGGTCAAATAACAAAAATTCCCGGAGAGCCAAATATTCGTGGAGAGCTGAGGTTTACCATTACAAATAAAGTTTTAAAAATCCCTATCGATCCTACGTGTGCTACAAAAGTTATTCGGGGTCCAAGGTCAAAATTTGAGGTTTTATGGATTTTTCTCGAAAGCGGTAAGTTAAATAAAAAAAAAGCCTCAAACTAAAGTTGTAGATCTCAATTGACCTAAAACGATGCTCTACAAAAATGGTCTTCATGATTTTATTCCTAAGAGTCACCATTCCTGAGATGTCGCGATTCTAATAGTCACAGTATACATGATATGCACACATTTCCACGCCACCTACCAACTGGACATTTGAGCAAGATGGACCTTGGCAATTGGTACACGATGTAGAACACAGCAACTGAACTTTTTTACAGCCACATTGGCACTACACGATTTGTACTGGACAAGTCAATGAACCATGAAGGTTAATCAAGTTGTTTTTATTGTGTTTAACACCTCATAATAGGTAAAAGCGACTTAAGCTTGTTGAAATAAATTGCTAATAAACAGATGAAACAAGCAATGTTAATAAATAACTAGACTGTGTGAAAACCGCAACACTAATCCAGTAGTCAAGGCTGCCGTTAGCGTCAAACAAAGCTTCCTCTGGTATTCTAGAATTAATAATAGAGATTAGCTGTAGCTATGAGGTTTATTAGCTATGCTCTTTGATCTCGATTTATTGAAATATGCTCGCAAAATCAGAATTGTGATCCGTAATAGTAGTTTTAATAAATACACACGAGCTATTTCATCGGGATTATTATAAGAATATTTCTCAAGCTCCAAACATGTTATGTACTAGCTGCGCCCCGCGGTGTTACCCGCTACATTTTTTCGAAATAAAAAGTAGCCTATGTGTTAATCTAGGGTTTCAGCTACCTCCATATGAAATTTCATCAAATTCGGTCTAGCCGTTTGAGCGTGAAGAGGTAACAAACACACTCACAAACTTTCGCTTTATAATATTAGTGTGATGTGAAGAGTGATATTTGTAATACAATTTTACTCTGCCACATACATACAATGTTCAACAGATATGAAAACGCGCGTGTATGTTTGAGGTAACAAGATTGGGTAGAATAAAAACTTACCTTATTAGAGGAATGAACGAAACCTCAGTGACACACACATAAAAGAGAAACCCTAAAAGTGCTATGGGACATGCTATTACATGAGTAGGTAGCACGATTGGGCCAATCAGGGAACGATAGGGCAACGGAATTGGCGATCTGTCATTGGTGGCAAATGGGAGATCGCTTTCACTCGTCTTCAAATTCAAACATTTGTTATTATAGCTTAAGTTCATTCAACCGATTGACATTCCTATTATAGGTATTGGTGACATAATAAATAACAACTGCAGTATTGTCAATAGTACCTAAAACAATATTGTTTTAATGTTGTCCTTCTGTCTAAGAAATAAGATTCAAAGTCCTTTGCATAAACTGCAAATAGGTTTACCAACTGTCATTGCAAATGGAGTTAGGCTACACACTGGGTAGGGTCGGGTGTCAATTGCGAGTACTACGCGAAAATAAGTGTGATTCGAGTGTCACATATAGTTTATTTATTTAGGATTCGCAGCACATTGAGTGAGGCAGTTAGAACATTCTGGCATTTATGAAAATGTGCTGCGCTGTCGTTTCGCCGGCATACATTATTCAGAGAGAGCACCTCGCGCTTCGCGGTGCCACTCCACTGTCTCCGCTCAATTTGCACATATTTTTGTGAATGCTTTAATTACAGCTGCATGCTATGTATGTTAATATGACTGTAATATTGTTAACGTCGTCTTCTTCCTGCATTTATATGCTTACCAAATTCCAACTGTTTCTTAAGAGAAACGAACAGACAAATTAAATACACCACAACTATAATATATTTATAACAAAACAATATATTATATTTAATTTAGGTAAGAAAATTAGTGTTCTAACTAAGTAACTGACTAAAAAGTCGTAATTTTCAATCTAATTGCATTTTTCTTTGATACATTTCTTGTATAAACCCCGTACCTTGAGAAAGCGTTATTTTGTCATCTCTTTGCCGTAGCTGGGAGTAAAACTATGAATTTTTAATGGAGTTACTAACAGCGATATGCTAAGTTCCTCATATTTATTCAAATTGCTTTGTTTTTTGTAATTACTTTTGCAAATGTGAATCTACGTTGGCCGTGTTAATGGCTGTAATTCCCCGGAGCATTGGGGGAAAATTATACGAGAGGTTTATTATAGGAGGTTTAGCTGCCATATTAACAAGCAAATAATTTAATACATTATTTAGTATCGTATGTTGTACCTAGTTACTACTACTAAATTTATATTTCAATGCCACACGTTAGATATTTTAGAAATAGCATGTTCTCAAAATTTCTCAAAAGTTCTCAAATAATACATCATACTTCTGCATATCATCATCATAAGCCGGAATACGTCCACTATTGACCAAAGGCCTCCCCCTTCGAGTGGGGAAAGGGGGGTTGCCATTATCCCCACGCTTGCAAGTGGATTTGGGATCGCAATATTGGTGGTGTAGTTACAAAAGACGCTGCTGCCCATCTTCTGTATTTTCCCCAAGGATGCTTTATCTGCTTACCCTTTTGGCGAAACCCAACAACCTCCAGCCAATATATTTCACAAGCCGCGGCCTCTGGCGCTGGCCAATCACAAAACAACTGCAACAGTAGGGTTGTTTTTAAATTAATCTTCCCCTGAAACACAATTTAATCTTATAGCTGTAATAACATACATTTTTACGGCCGTTAAATATTTATTTTTATTAGCTATTACTTCGCTGGGTTTTTGACGTGAATATAAATAACTTATTAATTATGTGATGTTTGGAGTAAAATATGCTTGCCTTTTTTTATTATTATGAACAACGAGCCTGTTTCACTTGTTAATTTTTATAAATGCACTCTCTGGGTTAACTTCTTAGGAAGGAACGCATTGCTAATTCAAGTAGAAGCAGTGATAGTCGAGTGGTATTACCGCTGGACTGCCAATTTCGCAAGTTTCAAACCTCGGCACGCACGTATTTTCGTAATCATGTGCGTACTATTAATTAGTTATCAGCTGCCATAAACGGTGAAGAAAAATATCGCGAGGAAATACTTGAGAGATTTTTCTACTGTGTGTAAATCTATGTCAGAGGCCTCCAGGCGGTTTAAACTCTAACACCAGGTTGTTCATCCACCACACGATAAGAAGAAGACTAAGTGAGCAAGAGACTTGTCAATAATATGTTATTACATGTTAAATAATAAAACTACATATTATAACCTTTACGGTATTCAATTTAAATCATATTTCACCTTCACAAAATAAAATTAAGCTAAAGATATTCCTAAAATCATTAATTAATGCTTATGTTTGTAATTACGAAACACTTTTCGCAAACTAAACTTCATGCCGACAATTGATATACTTAGTCAACTTTTAATTGAACCTTATAAACTTGAAATAAATTAATTAGCCGCTCTTAAACTCTCACTTTAGAAGAATATGCTTTAAAGTTCTGTAATAATATTATGAGGAGATAGCCGTAAGTTCGCTACTTTGTAAGTTTGTGTAGTGGAGAACTGTTGGCTAATTCGGTCTGGCTAACTTACTGAAAAGTGTGGCCAACTTTCCTAGACACTGATATGTCTAAGGCTAATCGCAGTTCGCACCGTCGTTGTAGGCCCGCACTTTGCGGTTTTGCGAGGTGCGGAGTGCCGGTCGGCGTCTCGGAATTATTCCGAGCAGCGGCGACGGCGGAGTGCTTGTTTCCTCCTCTCCTTCTGGAGGGGGAGGTGGTTACGAGCGCGGGCGGCGGGTCCGGCTGTTCACGAGAGTGGCAGTCGGGCATGGCAGTTGGCCACCGCCGGCCGAACCCGTAATCCTGTTCCTTTTGGGACAGGGACGGGGGTCTCTTGCCTTTATTGGCTGGGGGCCGCGTGAAGAAAACACTTTAAAATTACCCTAAGCTCGAGCTGGTGACGTCCGGCCGTGGGCTGAATGGCGGGGGTGAACCCCGTCCCGAGGACGTCTCAGGGGACCTGACCCCTGATTAATAAAAAAGGAAAACACAACACTCATGATGGCGCCTGGCAAAAAACAACTACCCCAGGGAGGTACCGGCCGCTCAGCGGCCGGGGAATCCTCTGCGGGCCCTTCGGGACCCGTCTGCCCCTCGTATTCTGGGGGGGGCAACCACCGCCACTCGTCTGCTCCTGCGAGCAGCACGAGAGTGAGTAGATCGGGCTCTAGAGGCTCGGAAGCTGACGTGGAGCCGACTTCGGACGGCGGCGCGTCAGTCTTCACGAGCGCTGAGGACCTCGTGGTCGGGGCGGCAGCTAAGGGCTACCGGAAACGGCCACGAACGGCCTCACCATCGCCTGACGGCGACTCGTGGCCGACATCGAGATCGCGCTCCGGGAGCGCATCAAAGAGAGGCAGGGGCCGACCGCCAACTACCGGCAAATATGTCGGTATGGCCAAGGCCCAAGCCGAATTAAAGGCCGCTCTCAAGGCCGCGGAGGACCAGCAGCGGAAGCAAGACGCGGAGGACGAAATCCTCCGCGCCGAAGCCGCTGTCAAGAAGAGGGAAGAGGCCCGGAAGCGGCAACTGGAGGAGGAGTCGGATGACTCCGACCTCCAAGACAGGTTGGGGGTCATACTGAAGGAGTCCGTCGAGGACAGCCTGAAGTTGGTCTCGAAGGTTGCCGCCAAGTCCGGCAACCTCAAGGGCGGATACGTGCGAATTCTGAATGAATCCGCAAAACGTATCCGCCGGGATGTGGAGCTCTTGGCCGGGCGCAATGTGACGGAGGAGTCGGCCCTGCTTCAAGAGGCGTGCGTTGGGATGAGGAATGAGAACGAACGCCTCTGCAAGGAGCTGAAGAAGCTCCGTCGCGAGGTGACGGAGCTCACGAAGAAGCAGGGCGCGGCTGAGGCCGCCGCTGCTGCGATGGCGCCCCCCCTGGACGCCGAGGAGTTGACGCGCAACATCTTGGTCCAAGTAGGGACCATGGTGGATGCGAAGCTCTCCACTGAGCAGCGGACCCGTCCGCCGCTTGCGGCGGACAAGAGACGTGCGGACCCGCCAACCCCGGTGGAGTTCGTACCTGCGGCGAAAGCCGCAAAACTGCGGCCTGCTGCTTCGGACCCTGTCAAGGGAAAGAAGCAGCAGGCCAAGGGGAAGAGGGTCGCGGAGCCTCCGCGGCCTTCAACCTCTACGGCGTCGGCTGCCCCTGAGGCCACCAGCCGTGCCAGCCCCATCCTAACGGAGGAGGGCTGGACCACGGTGGTCAAGAAGGGGCAAAAGAAGAAGCCCGAGGCGCCCAACAAGGCCTCGGCTGGCCCTAGCAACAAGGGCCAGAAGAAGAAGGCGCCGAAAAAGGCGCAGAGGAAGAGGGCACCGAGGCTGCGCGTGCCGCGCTCGTCGGCTGTGGTGATTACGCTGCAGCCAGGCGCGGTGGAGCGCGGCCTGTCCTACGCGGCCGTCCTCGCCACGGCCATGGACAAGGTGCCCCTTGCGGACATCGGCATCGCCGACCTGCGATACAGGCAGGCGGTGTCCGGTGCCCGCATCTTTGAGTTGCCGGGGGCGGAAAGCGGCGAGAAGGCTGACGCCCTCGCCGCCAAGCTGAGAGAGGCACTGGGTGCCGAGGACGTCCGGGTCTCCAGGCCCACCAAGTGCGCAGAAATGCGCATTTCTGGCCTGGACGACTGCGCGACGTCCGAGAGTGTCGCGGCCGCAGTAGCCCGTACGGGTGGCTGCACGGTCGGCGAGGTCAAGGCGGGGGAGGTGCGAAGAACCCCCTCCGGCCTTGGCAGCGCATGGGTGCGCTGCCCTGTGGCAGCCGCCAATAAGGTGGCTCGGGGTAGGCTGCTGGTGGGATGGGTCTCGGCGCAGGTAAAACTGCTGGAGGCCAGACCCACCCGCTGCTTCCGCTGCCTACTAAACGGGCACGTGCAATATTCTTGCACGTCCGAGGTGGATCGCCGCACGCAGTGCTACCGCTGCGGCGAGGTCGGCCACCTGGCCAAGTTGTGTGCCAGGGACCCGCATTGCACAGCCTGTGCTGCCGCGGGTCTAAAGGCCGACCACCCGATCGGCACCAAGCCCTGTGGGGCTCGCGTGCCTCGAAAGGGTATGGGGAAGGCCGCAGTTTCGCGGTCGACCCCTGCTCCAGCTGCCACGGGTGGGGAGGTGGTGCCCATGTCTTCCTGATGTGGCCCACCTCTCCGTCTGATGTCGCGCACCCATGCGCCAAAGAGTCAGCAAGGTGACGGAGCTCTGTCGCCTTGCTGAGCGGAGGCCCGCGGAGGCTGGGTTGGGAGACCCACCTCTGCATTGCACTGGCCTCTGCACTGAAAGTCCTGTACCCCCCTACCTCCACATAGGGGGGAGAGAAGAATCCGCCCCCTTTACAGGGCGGATAGCGCTGGCGGGGTTGGCGGTAGAATGCTATAGCGACCCCGCCTCCCCGCCAATTATGCGCTTATGCAGGCAAAGTGTGAGGTTTTTAGTGGGTATGCCCCTGTGGATCTTATTGGGTTCATGGGGGAGAGTCCCACATATCCCCGTCGCCTCCCAGCGGCGGGGAATGCGTAACGCATTTCCCTCACGTTAAAAAAAAAAAAAAAAAAAAAAAAAAAAAAAAAAAAAAAAAAAAAAAAAAAAAAAAAAAAAAAAAAAAAGGCTTGGCCAGTGTTTTATTTGTGGGTTTTTAGCACCGAGTTTGCTTGTTTAATACGTAAATTAAACTATGAAAGTTCGGTGATACGCTGAACATTTTTACTATGGTAGCATGTCGGATTTGAAGGTCGATGTGTAGTTATATATTTTTTTAAAAGGATTGTTTCTCCATAGCTCGCGTAGAATCCTATTAAATCGACATTAAATGTTTAATCTTGACACCCACCGCATGTACATAATAATATATTGTTCGTTTGGGGTCGAAACACTCGGGTCATGGGGTCCGAGTGCGCGTCTTCTTTTTACAGACCTCTCTAAACGGTTGGTTGACGCTCCACGTGACCAAAAGGCTGGCCTGTTTTTTGGCCAAAGAATTAACATTGCCATTCAACGTGGCAATGCCGGCAGACTTTTGGGCACCCTACCAGTCGACAGCGATGAGGAGGAATACTTTGATGCATAATTTTTAGTTTCAATTTTTTCTTTTGTATATAAAATATATTTCATTTAATATTTGGTGTATTCGATGTTCAATTTCAGCATGTTGAAATGTCCAACGATTCTTTTTAACATGCATTTTTGCTTTCTACAAACAAAAGATTTATGTTACCGAACTAATCATTAATAGTTGCCATTATTGACTAAGAAGAGGAAAGTAATTTTGGTATTTTTATACTCTATTTGTCTTCTAAAAAGTAGTTAAAGTGCAAACTTGTAAAGATCACACAAGACTACAAGTATAAAGCACACTAGTCAATTTAAAAAACTAGCAACGAATACATATTCATGAATAAACTAAATGTAAATGAAGTGTTACCGTGAACGAGGTCATCACCCAAAGCTGAGCTTAGAGGGGCTTAAGTTTCACTTTCTGAAATTAGCAGTTTGTACGCAAACCGCTTATTTCTGTAATGGAGAGTTGGCCGCGGCCCGCGGTGGAAATGTCCGCAGTTCCTGATGTGACACCCTTTCGGACGAACCGTTGAATTATTTATATCGCGCTAAACCGGTCATTTTTTAATACATGCGATAATAACTTTAGGTGGGTATTTAAAATAAACGAATTTTGCCCCTGAAATTACTCATGATTTTCCAACGTGAATAATGTTTCATGTATAAACGAACTACCTAAAGTTTTTATAAGAATAAGAATATTTATTTGCATGAAATGTGTTACATAGACTGCCTCGTTGGTCTAGTGGTCGCTAAGCGCGACTGCTGAGCACGAGGTCCTGGGTTCGAATCCCGGGTCGGGCAAAGTGTTATTGAGTTTTTCCATTAGGTAATTCTCAGTAGCAGCACGGAGTCTGGATTGTGCCCGGTTGATGGCAATAGGCTCGCCCCCTATTACATTGGGACCTAAAACATAACTGGCGAGATGTGGGTGTACTATATGTGCACCTCTGCCTACCCCTTCGGGGAATACAGGCGTGATGTTATGTTATGTATGTTATGTGTGTTACATAGATGTTACATGTTTAATTAAGTTCAACATTTCGCCAAACAGACATACAAATGTTTGTGCAAGTATGCACAATGTACTTAGTAATATTATATATTATTAAGTACATTGTGTATGCTTACATAGGATTTTAATCAATGCAAATAGAGATTCCGCGAGTGATAATTCTCAAAGAAAGAAGAAGACCGATATATAGATTCGTGTAAAACTAACTTTAAAAACGTCTTAACCTAAATAAACATACCTACATATACCTAGTTATAGGTATAACCTATATACCCATTAACGGGAAACTCAAAAGTAAACCAACACATCATAATACAAATTAAGTAATTAAAAGTTGTCGCATTTGTTTGGATAATTTTAATGGTTTATTAAAACAGAGGGTGTGAGTGAGCCGTATTGAAAGTTAAGTCATTAACGTAATGCACTTTGCGCAGTCGTCAATCGATGCCACCGTTTAATCATGCTGAAATGTTTCTACCGTCCTTGTACTAACGACTGTAGGTAAATGATCCAAGACTCGATAAACGCGATATCTAAAAAGTTACTTTTAGCATTAGCAGAACGAGCTTATACTGCAATAAATTTTGGAATGGTAGTATAATTTTCAATACAGTAAATTACTTTAGCGAATATGATTTGTAGGGCTGATTCTTTAAGCGTCGGATATTTTTTTCAGTAGGATAAGTTTGACATTTTGACATGTTTTCCATCATTGTGGGTTAAAGTATACAAAGCAGTTCCTACTGATACCTGTCAAAATAAAAATTTCATAATGATAGTTTTTTTTTCTCGTGGCAATTGAGTAGGGAAGCCAACTATTATGCTATGAGTTAAGACTGCATTTGTCATTGGGCATTTTTGTAGGTCTGTATAAAACCGATGGTTACTATAATTTATTATTTGACTATTAAAAACAGGCTCTTAGACAGATATATGATAAAACATTGTCAATATGACAAACATGAAAGTTGCCGGCACCCTAAAGCAACAAAGTAATAACAACAATTAATTTCCACATTCGAAATTCGCACGACTTTTCGCAGACACATCAATTTTATAATGACATCGACGGGTTTAATTTGCCTGAAATCCATAAAAAGCACTTGTCATCGGTATTACTTTGGGAGATAAAAATTGGAAAATCCCTTTTACGACTTCCAATAACGAAAGGAGAAATTCGTCGGTGGTATAGGACGCGTATGACATAAATCATGTTGGGCCTCGATATTTTATAGGTTTTAATTTTGGCGTTTTATGTTGTGATAACATCTGCGGACGTAATGGGCGTGCCAGCCGCCGGTATTTACGAGGTCCGGTTTATGGCGGGGATCCCTGCTGCTAACTGTGTTATTTTTCAACTGATCCGTGATATTATAAGCAACTTAATTAATGTGGTCTGCCGCGTTAATTGTGTCTTGTTGACTGATGGTTAGCGGATTATTGGTGGCTACCTACGTAATATTTTTTAAAACTATAGAACTTAATTGATTTAATCGTGCTTTAACGTGCCATTAGACGGGTTTTTAAATACTCACACGAAGCTACGGTTCTGCACTACGATCGCATCATGCACAAATGTCTAGCAAACGCATATTTACACTCCATGACAAATTGAACACGAGTAACAGAATGAGACGTCAAACAGACAGCTTATGAATCCTAACATTAAAGTACATAAGTGCGAAAAACTCTTATTTATACATCTAATAAATAAGATGAAACAATCTCAGCGGAGAGCAACATTATTTGCGTTGCGACTGGACAAAATATTTCATCAAAATGCAAAACAGCACAATTTCCCTGCAGCGGGCCGCGCGCCGGAGAAAGAACTGAATTAACTGGACGTTGGAAAACAGATAACTTAATTTGCATAACTCGTTCACACGGGGCATCGCCAGATAACCTAATTTGGGCTGACGGGTTAAAACGAGCAGAAAAAGTCTGGCAAAATGTTGGTCTTTCCACGTCAATTATGTATTAGGACGGCCGATTGGCCACCGTCTGAGTACTCGCGTTTTGTTCAGACTTGTTTATGAGAGTGGTGTTTTGTACTCCATTCCATTGAGTTTACGTACTCTATTATTGCGTTTTCAGTTCGTAAATATACTAGTTACTTAGTGGTAGAACATACTTTGGCTCACACAATAAAAAGAAATTAATTTATTATTAAAATATAAAATAATTGATAAAGGTATCTTGAAAAATGATGGACACGAGCGGGACTCGAACATTTAAGCTTACCTTGGGCAATATGCAAAAAAGTCATATAATGGTAAATTTGTTATTAACTTTCATTGGAACATGCACAGGTAGACATATACATAACAGCTTCTTTATACCTACTATTTAACGTATAGGTTTCTGAACATGTTAAGCTACTTATGATGCTGCCTGTACCAACAGAAGCTAGTATACAGTACACCTATATAATTTTGTGTCCTTCCTAGAATACGAAGGTGCCTGAATAGCGCTATCATATTTGTAGAGGGGACACGCTCGTCAGACCATATGAAATTTCATATGGAGGTAGCTGACACCCTGGATTAACACATAGGCTATTTATCCCGAAAAAATGTAGCGGGCAACACCTCGGGGCGCAGCTAGTACATGCATAAACCTACACTTAAGAATTGGGCATTAGACTAGCGGCCTAGCGCATCAGTTTCATCACTAGTCTCTGCATCAGTCCCATCGTCTTACTGAAACCGAGCATTAAAATATTATTCCACATAAAATATAAGTAAACAAAAAGTCAGCCTGTATTTATTATTCCATAATACTCTTTCCAAGCCGTTGCTGGCAATGGCAGTAGATCACAGCTCATTGTAGCCTATCGCAGTTATGTCTTATTTTTCATTCAAACACGCCGAGCGAGCAGTTACCATTAAAAGGGCCGACGTTTGCCCCCCGAGAGCTCTTTCATCACCGTATGTCGCTGCAGCTACGAAGAAATCGCTTTTAAACGTAGCATCTTATCTTAAAAATATGCTTATTTTAGAGGTGTAATGTTTTATTCGATTTATAATAATTAGATATAGACAGTTACCCAACGTTTAATGAAAAAACAAAAATTGCTGGCGAAACAAAGAAAGGAAACAGAAAATAATTTATAATACACTTACATCTATTAAAAAAGAATAGTTAAAAATTCGACGAGGATGAAACTGGCATCTCAGTTAGTGGGTAATGCCATCGGTTCTAAATGAGAAATGAATTTGAACATTTTTTAAATTATGAATTTGCCTTCGTATTTTAAATGTATAAAACATTTTTTTAACTCCACTCGAACTGCATTGGCTGAGACTGTTATTAACCTGCAACCGACCTCCTATTCAGCAGAAACTTCTCCGTTCTTAAATACTAGTAAACAGAGTTCTCTTACTTTTTAGAGAGCTAGGGATTGCATAAAGCTGCTATCAAGTTATTTATTTTTCTAAAAATAGAAATTAATCATCTTGAACATAGAACCTCCATGACTTCGTACGTCGCACATCAGTGTGTCGACAAGGTTCGCGACCGTGTGTGAGTGACGTCACACCTGAAGGTATCCGACTCACTTGTTTGTCGTCGCTCATTCATCCACTACAGATAGCATACAGATAGCATCGTTGGCGGCAAGATTGAATTGCTCTTTCATATCGCGATGTGTGAAAGTATATTTAGAGAGATTACTTTGAATATGAATGAACTGAACTGTCATTTTTATGAAAAGTGCTTTCAACACAGGCAGACCAACATCTCAAGTATGCAAGAGGATATTCGATTTTGTAAAATTATGTATGAATTAAAGAATACAGAGTGAATGATGATGTTTGAATGTAGCGGGTATCATTGCGGGGCGCAGCTAGTGTAATAGTATGTATGAAAGGATAGCGACAGAACCAAATGCACACACAGAGCTACCTGATATTTGTTCCGAACGAATACACCACCATCCCTTAGAAGGACGATACTTTTTCTTTTTTTTTCACCTTATAATGTTTTTATAAACCGGTAGACTTCACTTGTTTTACTACTGCAACTAATTCCTATTGTTACGTGTATGAGTTTTGGTTAATGCTTGCGTGTGAAATATAAAATTGGGCTCAGTAACTAGATACCTATACGCCGCTACGCCCACCGGCCGTCATTTTTAGGCTTACGATTTCGTCCTGGGACCGAAATACTTACTGCACTTAACGAAACCCGAATAATATTAAATCAGTGAAGTACAGCACCTTCCCTACAACATCCATTGCGGGCTTTTAAATTTCGCATCCACTCACAAAGCAAGGAACGAATCATCTAATTAGACATTACGTCTGTAACATTTCTGAAAATCCTTTGTATTGCAGAATTTTATGCGTTCTTTGTTCCAACGGCATTTTTAAAAGTGTTATAGTTAGGGCAATGTGGGTTTTATGTGTGGGGTGGTAAGGTTTAATTTAATGGCGGTGGCTTGAGATATTGAGGTGGTGACAATCGCGGAGCGCAGTGAGGAGACTGCTCGCTAACGAGTCCCCCGCCCCCTCATTTTCATTTTATCGTCGCGCCGCTCTCGACGGCTACTATTTACAGTTCTTTTGCACCACTGTCATAAGGTAAGTATCTCATTTTGTAATATCCTAATGAGAAATTTTGAACGTCTTTATTTGTATGGGATAATGAAACCGGCTGTAGATACTCTGGATCTGTTTGCGTTGTATGAACGGATTTATTTGACACACATCATTGATATAATTAGGCAAACCTTAAATGTACGACATGCGACGGTTACATGAATGTATTTTTTTATATTATTGGACTGAAAGATAGCACAATATTATTACTTAATTCACTGATTCTGGACTCAAAGGTAACGATTTCAATACGTATTTCGTTTGAGCGAACTATTTGGAGTGTTTGTATTAATTATTATACACGCTGTCTATATAAAAATATTATAAAGACACCTAAATTTGTTAAGATATTTAGGAATCCTTTGTAAAATACATAATTGGAAAGTTAACATATTAATATAATGTATGTGCCGCTTGTTGAGCGATTTGGTAAACGAGAAGTTTTAATAACAAGCCATTAAATTTTCCAATGATAACCAATTATTTTATATTAGGTACCATTTATCACAATACTTTGTAATAGTCATTCACCTAGCAATAACCGCACGTAAGTTATACAAATAAATGGAAAGGCCAAAATGAGGCTGGCATGAACCTAAATTGGTTAGAAATAAAAAATAATGAGAAAAAAGGTCAAAAGTACACTCAACTAGTCTCAAACATTTTTCTACTTCGAAAATTAGAACTTAAACGAGTTAGGAGCGCAGGGCCCAGCTAGTCTTGCATAAAATGAGAAAATAAATTGAATAGGTTAAGGGCAGACACAATCCATCGATAGGGGTGGATGCTGACGGTGTAACGACAGTAACCTAGACAAGATGAACAAGCAGAACACAGTCCCTGTTACTTATAAACGACTAGTGGTGCCCCGCGGTTTCACCCGAGTTTAAATTGACACAGCCCCATCTAATGAAAGTACTTTTTTTTGGAAGAATGATAACCTATGTTCGTTTTGTACTCTTATAATGTATATGAAAATTATTAATTAAACAATATTATGTACTTACTTAAGTTCATGATAAGAATAATTTATTGTATAAGAATTTACAATCAGTGCATTGTAAATTCTTACACAATAAAACTGAAACTCACACTCATGATGATCGGTTTGGGCATCAAAAGGTAGCAAACGAACTCACTTTTATATTTATAATATTAGGTAATTCTCAGTAACAGCACGAAGTCTGGATTTGTGCCCGGTTGATGGCAATAGGCTCCTAATATCACTTTGTTGCGGTAAACTGATTTTATTTCAATGGAAGCTTTTCATAAAGATACGAAATAAAACTATAAGTGACTGTAATTGTTGATTTATAACTTCATTATCTTCAATATGTGTAGGTTCCTACCTAATATTTTTTATATAAGTGAATAACAAGTTTAGCAAGTGAATGAAGCGTACATTTATGGCTGTAGAGCATTTTGTATTGACAAATGGAAAATCACAATTATTTGAAGAACTCCCCCTTACCACGAACTCTTAAAGCAGAACAGTTAACGTTGTCGAATCGCTTCTACATCTTAAACTGTCCTGTTTTAGGACTTCATGGTAAGGGGGCTACACGCATACGCATTTTAAAACCTGGATATCTACTCCATACAATACATTTGTAAAGTTTCTAAAACACTCATTAATAAAGCCCTTGTTTTTTTAACACAAATGAAAAGCGAGGAAATTATTAATAAAAAGAAGAAAAAGAATATTTAAAGGGAACTACTTTGTATTGAAAATTGTATTGTTTAAAGCACATTATTAAACTGTAAAGCTATGACAGTATAAGACATGAAGAACGCTACAATAGATGGGAGCATAGACATGTTGACGATGAAAGATCCGAACGCGTGGACGTAGCACGGACGTGCGCGCACGCATCGGAGCAAGTCTTTTGTCAGTTTGTAATATTGCTCATCTGAAAAGGAAAAGGAGAACGTTTAATAACCTTTATAAATATGCTTACTTTTATATATTTTAATTTAGTTTTCATGCACATAAAAAATTATGCAATTAGGTACAAAAGCGGACATATTACTGTCATGTTTTAATGACAATCGATTGATATGATTATGCCAGTACTACGAACTAATTTTCCGCGACTATTTTAGATCGTTCATTTATAATAATAATAAATTATTTATTTAATCGGATTACATTGATCCATTTGTTAGTAACACAGCACATAATATTCTAGGTTAGGTTATAATTTACACAAACATAAATACATAATATTATGTACTGTACAAAAATACATAATAAATACACACAAGATATTCTAAAACACAATTTTATAACATTCACAATGTCAAGAAATTCAAAGTGTTTACACATTCAAGTGAATAACATTGCTGCATTATAAGTCTTTGTGGAAGCACCAACTTTCTTTGATTTCAGCTTCACTACTTATGTTTCTTCAACAACGTTGGCCGCCTTTTCCTTATGTATATTCCACATAACATCACGCCTGTATTTCCCGAAGGGGTAGGCAGAGGTGCACAAACAGTACACCCACATTTCGCCAGTTATGTCTTTTTAGGTCCTAATGTAATACGGGACGAGCCTATTGCCATCAACGGAGCACAAATCCAGACTCCGTGCTGCTACTAAGAATTATCTAATGGAAAAACCCAGTAACACTGCCCGACCCGGGATTCAAACCCAGGACCTCGTGCTCAGCAGTCGCGCTTAGCAACCACTAAACCAACGAGGCAGTGATAAATAGTAATAAATAATACATACTCTCAAGGGACACCACGATAAGCTTGCACAGCTTCTGCCTCAACACCCCGGAGTTGTTCTGCACCTTCTGGCCGACACGGGAGATCACGAACAGTGCCATGAGGAACACCACCATCGAGAACACGTTCATGCATATCATTATAGGCGATGACATTCCCTAAAACGGATGTTAAATAATAATAGCAGCCTATAACTGTCCCATTGCAGGGCAAAGGCCTCTTCTCTTATAGAAAAGGATTGAGCATTGATCACCATGCTAGCTCACTGCGGGCTGGCGATTTCAGATAATTAAATCCAGGTTTCCTCACGATTTTTTCCGTCACCTTTAGTGAGTGATGTCTTAGAATAACTAAGAAAATATTAATAACGTTGAAAAAGTCACATTGATACTTGCCAGGGTTTGAACCTGTTGCGGAAAACGGATGTTGCGTGGGATTATTTAACACGTTGACTATCCGCTAAGTAGACACAATAGTTAAACAATAGCCCCCTTACTTATAAACGATGCTAATATGTGTTTTAAGATAACTTCTTTAGTCTATTGACATATCTATTCTTTGACATGCAAACGACATTGACAAGTATAATTTAATCAATTGTATAACACTCACAATTTTCATAAGTAAAGGGGCATAATTATGTGGAGCACTGGACAGTGACAGGGTTAAGTAGGCCATAGTGCAGTCAGTAAGACAATTCATGTTATTCAAGTCGATTTTTGGGGTTATTGCGTTTCAACAATCGCTGTGTACCACATGTGGTACCTGGACAGTGACAGGGTTAAGTAGGCGATAGTACAGTCTGTAACACAATTCATATTATTGTATAGTTTCAAGTCTTTTGCGTTTTGAGATTTTCGCATACATAAAGTCACTCATATAGTTCCAGAAAGAGTAGGTTAGGAGGTAGGCTTTATCCAGAGTACACCTACATTTAAACACTCATGTTGAGTGCCTATAATAAACATTCAACAGGCTCCGGGTTTAACTTCCCTTTCTTTCCCAGAGGCGGAAAGAAAGTCTTTGTTAAGTACTTTGTCAAAGAAATAAAAAAATGTAAGCTATGATCACCTAATACGAGAGTCAAACTGAAAGTTCTTAGAAAATCAAAAACTGATTACATTAGCCAGTTATTAGTTTTATTATATCTTTTCAAAATATTGTCCATTCACGTCAATACACCGCTGCATGCGATGGAACCACTGGGAAAAGCACTTTGCCCACTCGTCTTTAGGGTTCTCTTCAATGGCATCGCGATACGCAGCCACCGCTTCTTCAGCATTCATAAACCGCTTTCCTTTAAGTTTTTCTTTAATTTTTGGAAATAAATAAAAATCACAAGGGGCGAGGTCGGGGCTATACGGCGGGTGACCCAGTAATTCAACGTTTGATGTCGCCAAATAGTCGATCGTTCGCTTAGCGGTGTGCGACGAGGCGTTGTCGTGGTGAAGGAGGATCCTACTGCGAGGTCGTTTCTCTCGAACTTTTTCCAAGACAAGTGGCAAACAATTGGTAGTGTACCATTCTGCAGAAACCGTTTTTTGATCCTCTAACACAATTGTTGCGAAATGACCTATCCTTCCAAAGAACGAGGCCACCATTTTTTTTCCCGCACTTCGATCTCTCTTCACTTTAGTTGGCAACCTCTCGAAAGGAAACACCCACTGAGCAGATTGTCTTTTGGTTTCAGGATCATAACAGTAAATCCAGCTTTCGTCACCTGTTAGTATGTCGAACACAGCATTTGAGTCACCTCCGTTAAATCTTTCAATCATTTTACGGCACCAATCCACACGATGGAGTTTTTGAGCCTCAGTCAAATTATGTGGTATCCACCGGGCGCAAAGCTTCCTGACTGCTAAATGTTCGTGGAGGATTTTGTGCACTTGACTCATACCGATGCCTAAGCTTGTCCGAATCTGCTGATAGGTCACTCTTTTGTCAGTCTCTATCATACGCCGCACAACACAGATGTTATCTTCAGTCGTCGCCGTAGAAGGCCGTCCCTCACGTAAATCATCAGTGAGATTAGTGCGACCACGTTTAAACTCATTAAACCAGTTGTAAACTGTCGCACGAGATGGGGCTTCATCGTGAAAGGCCAATCGTAGTCTATCATAACTTTCTTGTTGACTTAAATGACATGAAATAAAAACTTAAACACAATGAAAGTCATAAAAAATCATTGCACGAAAATTTTCTCGTGTTAAATTCATGTTGACGTGACACAGACAATTTTCAATTTGCCGCCAAATCGTAAAACAAATGACAAATTAATGAAATATATACTCAGTAATATTGGCAAAGAGTTCTATTTTCAAATTTTAGAATTATTTTTTTATTATATTGTTTATAAGTGGCCAGTTCTAAGAACTTTCAGTTTGACCCTCGTACATATCTCGAGTGAATTTCACGAAAGGGTAGGCATAAGTGTAAAGTAATGTGCAACTATTAATTTGAATATATAATAACTTACTGAGACCGTTTGTATGGCAATAGTATACAGCAATATGATGTAATACGCAGTCATTATGAGAAGCATGATTGTCAACTGAAAATAAGTAAACAGGTTTATTTATTTATAATAATTAAAATTATAATGATATCAATATATTTTTTAAAGTTTATTTAATCGTTCGGTTGATGAACAACCTGTTGTCAGAGTTTAAACTGCCGGTAGGCCTCTGACATGGCTTTACACACCGTTGAAAAATCTCTCAGGTGTGTCGGTTTCCTCACGACGTTTTCCTTAACCTTTTTTTGCAACTGATAACTAATTTGTAATTCAAAAATATATTGGTAAATCCAACGGTCATACCACTCGGCTATCAGTGCTAATATTATTTACAGTATTCAATAGTCAATACCTATATCTGGCTATACTTGAAATAAGATGCATATTTTGAATCTATCACAATACAGAAATATCGAAAGCTGTTATAAAAATTGGAACTATAAAACATCTTCAGATTTAATATAAATGTGTTTACCTGAGTGCTAAACATTGCATTCCATAAGTTGCAACTATCATTAACTATTTTGTACGCCTTCACCCATTTATCAAATTTCTTCAGACATTCCGTGTTCACTGTTACAGTCGCCATCCTGTGTGCTTGTTCCTTATTTTTCTCGATCTCCAACATTGAATTTATATCGATATCTATTGACCGGCTTATAGCGTTTAATTGCTCAGAAATAACGAATAATATACAATGTAATATGAAGTATTGGAATATGTAGCGAAAGTCAGACACGGATATGTTGTACGTAGATAGTGTAGAGGCTAGAAGTCCCATTTCAGCGTGCTTGCTGTGAATCGTGCGAATGTAGGTGAACGTAATAATCTTGGCACAGCAAAATAAAACTACTGTAATTGTTAGGCCTTTCTGTGCTCTCACTATATTCCGGTAATAAATCTTGTCAGCGTATAATTTGTAAAACGTGTCAAACTTCAACAGCAGCTGGTAAAACTTCTTGGAGTGGTACAACGATGCTATCATTACGTAGAAGGAGAAGGCGGTCACGGATAAGAAGTATATTCGTGGAGCCCTCCAGTGATCTTCGTTTTTATTAGTTAAGTTGGCAACAACGCTCGCCGCCATGTTCAGTATTTCTATGAAGAGCCAACATACTAATAAAATACGACTACATTTTTTTAAACACCAATAATTTCTGAAGACACACGTGGAATTTTCTATAAATAATAAATATTTCAGTGGTGTAAGATGCATTATAGTGACAGTGTTAAATATTTTGTCCAGACAACGTGTTCTATCGTTTAAGTGTCCATTGTAACTGTTCGGAAGCATCGATATAGACCACTTAACTTATTTGTTATAATTTAATCCACTAATGGTGTTATACTACGGTATAGTATGGTACGCCATACTATAGAGCAAAACAAATGGTTTGCGGGGAAATATTTTCGCTGTTTTCATACAAGTAATAATATGTTTCGACAAAATAATGATGAGGACAAAACCACAATAATCGAGACATTGTTAATTATTTTAGCTGAGCTCGGCTGGAGAGCTCATCAGCGGTGGGGTTGTGGTGCAAAATTAATGGCGGCCAGATATTAATATCGGTAACTATTATGATTACACTTATAATTACACTAGCATAGATTATTATGAAACGTACCAAGTAAGGAAGTAAAATGAGGTAATTGTTATTTTTCAACGTTTACGCCTTTGACTCTTCCGTACTACACGCGCACGTTTCCTTTATCGTGTGCTTTTCTAAGACATTTCACATCACTAACATCCAGACTCACAGAAACATGGAAAATCATTTGCGGATCAAAACAATATAAAAATATATATCTAGTGCGAGAATACAACCCGTAACCCTTAGCGTTGCTGCACTGAGGTTCTAACACTGTCATTCATCGATCGAGGGTCGAAACGTCGATCAATTTATGATTTTTAGTTGTGGCAATAAAGAAAGCCTTTCAGGGATTACCTCTAAACCACTACAGGCAGTCCACTAACACCTTGCTTCCTATTAACTGGTAATACAGCTGATGCGTAATACACTGAAGGTACAGTATTCCTAGACTAGCCAACTAATCAGGAGATTTCATAGAGCTCAATGTGTACGTTCTCAAACACAGGTGCACTCCCTATTCCCTCACTATCATAGTCCGATGGGACGGCAGACCGACATGATCGGAGAGAGATCAGGCGCAGGACCAACGGCTTAACGTGCCATCCGAATTTCTCCTAATAAGTTCAATGGATTGGTGCCATTCATAAATTATGTAAGACAATTTTGCTAGTTTTTGACGCCCTCCCCCTACATAAGAAATAATAAGAATAGGCCGAACCCGTCCCCCCTGTTTAAAATTTATTACGGAAGAATTTAAAGGAAAATATAAATACACGTTTCGTTTAATGCATTTTGGTAGCAATAAACTTCGGTTTTGGTTTGATTGCTCATTTTAGTGATCTTACGTATTGCTAACTATCAAATCTCCTTCCCACCCCAGGTAAGGAAAAATAAGACATGGTGGACCCCCCTCACCCCTAAATCGACTTACGTAATAAATGAATGGCCCCCATCCGAAATCAGCGGTACTCCTGAATTGTTCTTCGGCATTACTGTGGCAATTCATAACAGTGTGTATGAAACACGAAAGGGCCATAAGTCGCTGTCTTGCGCCGCTGTCACGCTGACGTTGCGCTGTCGCGGCTGTTTGCGCAGCACTGCACCGCCTGTCATGCGGTAATGGATATTGAAGTGTCCAACCAAGCTGGATTTTTGTTACCGGTAAAAAAACAGAACCGATTCGTCACAACTAATGGAATGCCCCGTTCATTTTTTCAGTTTAATTGCAGGCTTTTTGATTTGTTTCCTGGTTTATGATTTGTAATTGTATTCTGAATTGTTTATGGATTAATACTTTGTACAGTATAATGTATTTAATTTTTGATGATAATTGTATCTTACGCATGTCGTAAATTATTTATGGAAAAACATACTTTTGTCTCGTGGTTTTAGGCTTATGTAGTCATAGCTAGACCAAATCGGAGATGTTCTGCAAAAAGGGCAAGTGAAGAGTACCCTCAACCGAAGAGCGTGTATGAGGAATTTGATGCGTGCGAATGAAGCAAAAGAAGTATGCCAGGATCGCAGCAAATGGAAATCCGTGGTCCCTGCCTACCCCTCAGGAAAACAGGCGTGACTTTATGTATGTATGTATGTAGTCATAGCTAGGTAGATTCATATTAAGTGGAAGTTTTAAACAACGTGCCATTCATTTCTTTTACTTCCACTTAACTTGTCCGAAACAACTAGCTCTTTCTACGAATATTTCATAAACCAACTAACTGTTAAAAATGGAGATACTTTAATTTTATTCACGACACAGGTATAAGTTATCTCGTGCACAATTTCTCTTCATAGCAATAAGAGATAAGTTCAACTTTATCGTGCTTAGCGCAGGAATAATGTGCTGGAGAGATGAGCACAGATATTAGCGCAATTACACACGGGCACACGCTCAACGACCGCTGCGCTACACGCGGTAAGTAAGGGCACGCATACACACAATACATTTAAATAAAATGCTGAATTATTGTGCCGACAATGCTATATCAATTATATAAATCTGACAAGGCTGTGCACGTAAACATTCGGCATAAGTAAATAAAATATGGATTTACAGTTCTCTTTTTTCCGAAACTCTCTGGAATATACTAAAACCTTTATTAATTATTCGTAGTACTTTAGTAGTTATGACGTAATGAATGATAAATCGTTCCTTATGCTTAATATCTGATAGTATTCAATAGTAAAATAACTGAAATAATGAAAAGAAAATAAAGAATTAATTAGAGACACAGACACCAATTTTTTGTGTAGCGCATATCGATTCTCTTCTATAACGATCTGTCAAATTTTGCATCTGTCGAAGCAAATAGGTACAACTATAACATTTTTTGCGAATAAATTTCTATTCCTTTTATTTCTATTTCTTATTATCATAATTTAAGAGAAGAAATGACCTAAGTACGCTAAATGTAATGCCAGTAAATATTTTAACACATGCATTGCCGTGATGTGTACAACCAGCTTAAGGTTACATTAGAGCTGCGGCGGTGAGCGGCGCGCCGCACCGCGTCGTGTCATGCTCTGCGTACCGTGCCGTACAGATGTGTGCCGTCCTTAACAAATAGTGTGCTTCGCAAAAATTGTTATTATGTTTCTTGTAGAATCTCTTTTTACTTGTTAAGAAATTGTGTGAATAATGAAATGTGTTCTTCATATTATTGGGATTTTCTGAGAATTTTTGGGGACCTTAAGAAGTTCTAACTTACATAATTATTATGTTTTTATAACCTAATTCGTCCGTCTAGTGATCGCCTCCATTGCTGAGCGTGAGGTCTTGATTCGAATCTCGGGTTCCGAAGTATTTAATTTTTTTTTCATTAGGTAATTCTCAGTGGTCGCATGGATAGTCTAGATGCACCTGTTGATGGTAATAGGCTCGCCCCCTATTACATAGAGACTTATAACTTAACTGGCGAAATGTGGGTATACTATAAACCTGTACTTGTTAGTCTGATGTTGTTTTTTTAAAAGCCTTGTTGAGCAGTGGCTCAGCAAGGTCTTTAATTTCAGTTTCTAAGTATATTTTGTGTATCAAATAAGATTAGTTCAACTATATACCAAACATAAACTCAACAACAACAATTATTATCTCTAATTACATTTTATAACTATTAATTTCCTTCGGTTATAGTCTAGGGAACTGGAAGCAAATTATAAGCCAAACATATAAGTTGGCCCGTTCGATTTTATCCGTTGATAATCTTCTCCCTAGACAATAATAGTAGGTATCAAATGACGGCTAGGAACACGAGTAGTTTGAACACACGTATCTTATCTATTATTTAGTCTGTGTACTGTTTAGTCTTTATAACGTTATTCTCATCGTATGGTTGGAGTGCGGTTATGTGGCCGATCAACATGCTCGAACTCTCCAATGTCCAGCATCACTACCGGAGGCTTGCAACCTGAAAAGGCTGCTCGCTTTCTGGGATGATCTGGGATGGTTAGAATAGAAGAAAGTAACTCGTCACGCACTATAGCCTATTTATGTGGCTAAGCTAAACCAAACCAATCCAAACCAAATCGTATCGTTAACAAACAACCTGGTATCATAGTTTAAACCACCTGTAGGCCACTGATATGGCTTTATACGCCGTTGAAAAGTCTCTCAGGTGTGCCGGCTTCCTCACGATGTTTTTCTTCACCGTTTTTAGCATCTGATAACTAATTTGTAGTACGCACATGAATAAATGCCGTGGTTTGAACTTGCGATCTTTTACTTGGTAATCCAAAGATACCACTCGGCTATCAACGCCACTAAACTCTATACTACTAATATGTAGTCTAAAATAGTCGAGAATTGATTTTGGATTATTTTTTTACTTCGACAGTCAATATTAAGTTTGAAAACTTTACGTTAGGCTAATGCATGATGTCGGCGGCTAATGTCCACTTACAGCGCAGAGACATAGGTTCAAATATACTTAATATTTTGGTAGTTCAAAATACAAATACATACGCGTGTCTCATATGAATTAAACAAGAGTTCGAATCTATAGTCCCTACAGACTACCTACAGTTTTAACTAACTCTAAAATATAACTTAGGAACTCAAAGTTAAATGTTTTATTCATGTAAACCAATTGTAAGTGCTAACAACTAGTAAGTAAGCCAGTCTTACTTTATCTATTGGAGGAACTTTCTAGATTGACCCCTAAGTGTAAATGCTCAAAAACACTGCATGGTATAGTTTTGGGTAAAAATGAACGTCTCCCATTTAACAATCCCAGCACGTGCCCAGGTCCCTCGTAGCTAAGTGCTACGGAGCGTAGCATATCGGTGACCTGCTACGACCGCTACGACCGCGTAGTACTGCACACGTCACACGTATATTGCAGCTGTTTTATACGAGATTATGAACTTTTATATTATGTACAAGTCACTTTAATATTTACATATATGGTCGTGAATTCAAATAGACAGTAAAAAGTCTTATTTCTCACACAGTAAAGTGTATCAAAGTTTTAGGTTTCATTAGTCATAGTGGCCTAGAAGTTTACGTACCGGGTTAGCCAAATTATGTGTTAAATCCTAGGAAAGTACCACATTTGTTTATCTTAGATGTTTCAGTTAAATCATCATCAACAGCTGGATGACGTTCACTATTGAACAAAGACCCCCCCCCCTTAGTTAAATACCACGATTATAATACCAGTTGCAAGCATTAAGCTCAGCACCTATTACATAAAAGTCAGCCTAAATATACTAGAGAAAAGATAGCATTACCAATTTCTGCCTACCCCTTTACACGATGAAAGTATGAACTTGGTATCAGGTGTTTCTATCACTATTATATTATAAAAGCAGCCTATGTGTTAATCCAGGGTGTCAGCTACCTCCATAGGAAATTTCATTAAAATCGGTCTAGCCGTTTGAGCGTGAAGAGGTAACAAACATACAAACACACAAACTTTCGCCTTTATAATATTAGTGAGTAGTGTCAGTGATTCATCATCACTGTTTCTTTTTTCAAAAGCAATTTAGTTTCTCACTGCTGGGCAAACGCCTCCCCTTTATTCTTCCAAAGCAGAGAGCTCTCTGGCCACGTGTGTCCCGCATAGCTGGCCAGACACCACCTTCGCCGCGGTCGACCACTATTATGATGGAAAAACGTAATTCTGTCCGACCTAGTAATGTGCTCACGCTCCCGTAATAAAGTGTAACATAACTGTAGGTAACGACCCCAGAGGTACTAACGTACCTGCCGAGTGAACTTTTAGGGTTCTTTGTTTAACTAAATAAAATATTCTCTGGTTATATTTAAATAAAGAACTTCAAAATGACTGGAGTAATTAATGTGCTTAATGAAAAAGAATTACTACAGGACAGACCGAAGTACTGTCTCTTATTCTTGTAGACGGCTCATAGCCACGTGGCTGTAGCGCAGATCAGTTTGCGAGGTTAAGCCATGCTCACTGCGATCACTCTTGTGATGGATCTCTCAGGTGATGGATCTCTCAAGTGATGGATCTCTTAGGTGATGGATCTCTCAGGTGATAGATCTCTCAGGTGATGGACCTCTCAGGTGATGGACCTCTCAGGTGATGGATCTCTCAGGTGATGGATCCCTCAGGTGATGGACCTCTCAGGTGATGGATCTCTCAGGTGATGGACCTCTCAGGTGATGGATCTCTCAGGTGATGGATCTCTCAGACATTGAATTTGTTAATCGCTATAGTTCAGCCTTGTTTTCTACTTATATTGTCTAGGAAAAAGGTAGCGGTGGAATTAATTTGATCTGCATTCTTATGGGAAAAACTTACAAAAAGTCACATTAACTTCTTTATTTAAACAACTAAGTAACTGACATTTGCATTTGTTATACTGGTTGGAACTTTGTATTAGTTGTCTGTTTCCCCGAATCAATGAATGTTGCACTCTGAAGGGAATGCGCTGCACATATATTGTGATCGTAAATTGAATCGCTTTAGACTTGTTTAGGAAGCACTACACTGCCGCATATACACTACATACTAAGACCGAGGATGGGTAAGCAATTCAGAGTAAGGCCGAATCAAAATTAATGGCAGGATAAATGAAACTAATTATATATATAAAAGTTGTGTGTAATATAAAATATTTCATGGAATGAACCAACCAGTAGCTTGTTTTTTAAATAGAATAGTATAAATACAATCGAAATCGCCAACCCGCAGTGAACTAGCGTGGTGATGCTCAATCCTTCTCTATACGAGAAAGAAATAATTTATTTGTTAGAATATAGTAAAACTTAGTTGTATACAATATTTTTAGTTTCATATATTCTACTAAGTTCTGGTGTACAAATATTTATATATCTAAGTTACTTTTATAAAGTCTTATCACTAAGGTAATCATTAACAGAGTAATAACATTTGTCTAAAAGTAAATCAAACAATCTGCGTTTAAATGTGTAGGTACATTAAGGGCTTTAATACAATTCGGCAGTTTATTATAAATTCGGATTGCCATACAAAATGAGTTTCTGTTATGCATTGTGGTACGTTCGAGAAGAGGCCTTTGCCCTGCAGTGGGAAAGTTATAAGCTGTAATTAGTATTATTATTAGAATAAATACACTTATTATTATGTCCGATGTCGAGTCATATTCTGACTCCAGCAAGCATGATCTGCAGATATTTGTAACAAGTCCGACTGACAACGGCTTAATGTGCCTTCCAAATCACGGATAGATTTCAACATGTGAAAACGGCCACCCATCACAGGACTGACCGCGGCGAGCACAGCTTAACCTCGCAGATCGACTGAACTGCGCCGTAGCCACGTGTCTACGAGCACCTCTAATAATAATACCATATAGCGTCCCTAAAGCACACGTTCGAAAATATAATAACAGTTCAGTTATAACGTAGATACAAATTGTCCTCCCAACCAAGAGGTTCGCAATAAACTGGTATCCAAAGATAATCAGTGCGGCCGTGTAATATGCGACCGACATTAGTACAATATTGACGGAGGCAATCGCGCCGCGTCGAGCCGTGGCACGGATAAAGTGCGGTCGAAAGTGGCCGGCAGTTAGCCACCGCCCACTAATGGAGGGAAAGTGGCTGATTACAATTACAGCTCAGCGAGTGGAAAGTTGAGCTTTTATGATTTCAACTAAGGTCGAAACGTGTGAAGAGCCTCATAGGTACAATTTGTCGTTACGATCCGTTGTTTCTGTTCTTGACGACCTGATTAGCGCAGTGGCTAAGCGATTGGACTGCTGCGCTAAGGGTTGCGGGTTCGATTCCCGCACGGGGCAAAACTTTGTGCGAACCACAGATGTTTGTCCCGAGTCTGGGTGTTAGTGTTTGTGATATTTCATGTTTGTGAAACGTACACACGACACGAAAAATTCCTAGTGTGGGCGACGTTTTATTTAAAAGAAAAAAAAAATGTGTTTCAGACTAATCGGAACGACAACGATAGTGTATGTTAACATCTTTTCGAATGTTATCGGAGACTGTAAGAAAATCCTACTATGCAATCTTGAATATCGTAACGACAAATCGTTAGCGATCGAACGTCCCCATTTCCTTCCGAATCGAAGCGTTTGTCGTACCCTACATGGGGCCCTTTAAACCCCACGTTTTAATACCCAGTTTCTTAACTTTTGCATATAACTTCTAATGTAGGATTTACGAGTGCTCACGTTAGAATAAGTTATGATGTCCTTATTTCATTCTCGGGGTGGCGAGCGAGCTTTATAATATAACTTACTTGGAATGAGATTTCAAATGTATGTACTGACTTAGAGTTACAGCTTGAATTTTCTGTTACGTTCCTAAAAAGTAAAAATCAGAGTTGTAAGCGCTCAAAAATGTATAAGAAGAGATTTTTTAACCTCTACTTTAATTTCATCGGACTGCCTCGTTGGTCTAGTGGTTGCTAAGCGTGACTGCTGAGCACGAGGTCCTGGGTTCGAATCTCGGGTCGGGCAAAGTGTTACTGGGTTTTTCCATTAGGTCATTCTCAGTGGCAGCACGGAGTCTGCATTTGTGCCCGGTTGATGGCAATGGGCTCGCCCCCTATTACATTGGGACTTAAAACATAACTGGCGAAATGAGGGTGTACTATATTATGTACACCTCTGCCTACCGCTTCGGGGAATACAGGCGTGATGTTATGTTTTTGTTAATTTCACGTCGGTAGAGATACTTCGTTATAATTATGAGGAGACAAATTTTGAAGAGTTATACATTACCTTCTTCTTCTTATCGTATGGTTGATGAACAACCTAGAGTCAGAGTTTAAACCGTTTCCTGTAGGGGTCTTATATTGCTTTACACACCGTTGAAAAATCTGTCATGTCTGCCGGTGTCTGTTTCCTAACGATGGTTTCCTTCACCGAACTTCGCAATTGATAACTAATTTTTAGGTACGGACATGAGTTCGAAAAGACGTTGGTGGGTGCCAGGATTTGAAATTGCGACCTTTGACTTAGCAGTCTAACGGTCATGTCACTCGGCTGTCAGTGTGAACTAATACAATGATAGAAACAGTGAGATCTACTAAAAACAATAACGTTTCAATTTAAATACATTATGTAACATTTAAGTGCCAATGATACATTTGGCTTTTAACCTGCAACCTTGTGCATACAGCCTGTTCATCGACTAAGCCACCACTATTTCTCCAATTATAATCATAATAATAATTTATGTTAGATGTTCAATATACGTATTAACTAACAAGATACAAAACTTAATTAGTGGAAAATACATATATTAATTGGGTTGTGTAGCGATCGTCAATAATATAGATATCTAGCTACATTTACATGTAATACTAATTGCGATTTCATTAAAATCATGTTGTAAATATACAAGGTATTATATAATAATTATATATGTGTATAAGCTTGGCATAAATTGTGTTAGAGAGTCAGAGTGAATTTATGTTTGGTTGGATTGGCTTATTAATTTAAATTACTTTAGACATAAAACATTAACATAACATCACGCCTGTGTTCCCCGAAGGGGTAGGCAGAGTTGCACATATAGTTCACTCACATTTCGCCAGTTATGTTTTAAGTCCCAATGTATTAGGGAGCGAGCCTATTGCCATCAACCGGGTACAAATCCAGACTCCGTCCGACTATAAAATATGTCAACAGAGTTAGCTATAATACCGAATAGAAGTCTTCGTCTACTTGTTCTGCGTGTTACGTAGATACAGCTTATGACGTGGTAGTATTATTTGCTTGTTATCAAGACGGGTCTTGATAACAAGTTGTCAGGCCTTTGTTCAGCAGTGGACGTCTTCCGGCTGATGATGATGAAGACACGGGTCTGACTTCTCATAGTCTGTGGTTCAGGGAGATCTAAAAAAAAACTCGTAAACACTAACAAGGTACCTTCAGACTCCGTGCTGCTGCAATCACCTAATGAAAAAAGCCAATAACACTTCTTCGACCTGGGATTCCAACCCAGGAGCTCATACTCAGCAGACACAACTTGCAGATACTAGACAGAAGAAGCAGTAACGACTATAAAATAAGTCATCATTAAACATTATTGTACAAAGAACCATCCAACAATCTAACTAAAACCTCCACCAGCAGATATTTCGCCATTTTTCTTTTGACTTTCAGAACAGTCATTAATTAGCAACTATCCTCCTAAAAAAGTAAGTACCCACATTTTTACCTTTTGGTACAAAATGATTACTTTTCTGTCCGGAGCATTTGCAAAGCACCTTTGATTTCATGGAACGGTGACGTCATGACTCAAAGAGACGACAATAATTTTACAACTGAACAACTTTCAAATGACTATCTTCCGTAAATGTCAATCTACTCGAGTTGGCTCGGTATGTACAAAGTAATGTGGTTTGTTTGTAGTAATGTAGGTAGAATTACTTTTTGTTTTACGTTAATATACATAACGTGAAAGAAAAAAGACAATGGCACCTGCCACTTTATAGTTTTCGCATATTTCGCCAATTGATCCAAAATGGAAATCCGTGGTCTCTGCCTACCCCTCTGGGAAATAGGTGTGACTTTATGTATGTAATACCAAGTGTTGTGTTAAAAATATATTGAAAAAAACAATATAGGAAAATAGCTCACGATGTCACGTTCTTTTTTTGCATTTAATTGACCTACTGAATTTATTCTATAACTAGCTGCGCCCCGCGGAGTTACCCATTTTTTCGGGGTAAAAAATATGCCTATGTGTTAATCCAGGGTGTCAGCTACCTTCATATACAATTTCATGAAAATCCATTCAGTAGTTTTTACGTGGAAGAGTAACAAACATCCATCCATACTCACAAACTTTCGCCTTTATAATATTAGTAGGGATTGTATAACATTAGCGCAACAAAATAGTTTAGTTTTACTACTTACTATACCAGAAAACGAGTATAAAACCTCTTTCAGGCCGTTCCTTCCGCGACTGTACTGCGACCGCGCAGTTTGAAGCAGAGTAATACAATTTTCACGAATAGGCTACGCTCATAACAAGTGCGATCATACACAGGGGTCATAAAACCTTGCAATCTGAGCAACTAAGACGCGATTTTATGTCAACATCGTGATTAAAACTTTTCATTTTCATTTCATTCCATTTTTAAACAGATAAACCAACTATTTACAGTTTTAATATGAATATTACACACTGCTGCCGACTGGTATCCGGCTTACAATTGACCACCCCCTTTCCTCCGTGTCTTAAGGCGACTAAGGGAAAATCCAGGAGATGGGCAGCAGCGTCTTCTGTAACTTCACCACCAATACTGCGATTCCCAAACGCTTACCAAGCATGAGGATTATTTATTTATTAAATAATATTAAATAGTATACTTACAGAATCGAATCGTTAAAAATTCGCGCAACGTTCACAAATTCATTTTAATCGTAAGTTTATATGATTACAGATTCAATCATAAGATTAATATCGGATTCTGATTTTTTATGGATCTCATCAAATATGGAATTTCTATTTTAATTTCAAGTACCCTAAAAGTAAAAAAAAATCGTTTTGATAAAAATGCAAACATCGACCAAATAATAATATTATCAAAAGTAATATTGAGAACAGTGTCAGAAGTTCAGACAAACCCGAGTATCAACTGTTGTAGTATTGTTAAAGTAAGGGTTTTCAACGTCTTTTCACGAACCGTTCGGATGGAAAATCGCTAATGAGGCTGAACGCAACTCAAAGAGGACATACTCGCCGAACAAATTTGCCTATTTCAACACGATTCGAATATTTCTTTTATTATAGAAGATAACAGCGTTTGTTATAATATAACAGCTATATTATTGTATTCTTCTTCAGTTTTGATATAAATAAAAAAAACGATTGCTTATAGTCGTGTTAGCGTAGTGGATGACATACCGTTTTTGTATGCTCAAGGTTTGGTTCAAACCCATGCAAGTATCAATGTGACTTTTTCAATGTCATAAGCACTCTCTTAGATATCTGAGAGTCTAAGAAACGAGTGCCCGATGGTGACGGAAAAATTGTTAGGACACCTGGATTTAATTATCTGAAATCGCCAACCCGCAGTGAGCTAGCGTGGTGATCAATGATTCTTTATAAGAGAAGATCCTTTGCCCTGCAGATGATGGGCAGAAAGTACGTAAACGTTACCAAATTCTATGAAATATAATTTAGTCCTCTATATATTAATATTCCGAATCATCATCTCGAATGTTATCTCGCACGTCACCTTGCTGTGCACTAGTGTCAAACTCACCACGGATTTAGAAGTGAGTTCGTAAGTGATTTCTTTAAAATAGTACAGTAATAGTATGTTTTTTTTTACCTAAGTCTTTACTGACATTATAAAACCCTAATAATTTTGGTGTGGCCTGGAAATTGAACGCCATAACTCAAGTATTGCGCAAATTAGAATTTGCAATCACGAAACCAATATTGCTGTCTACATAAATTCATTTAAAAATAATTGCTGTAATAACGACATTTTTAAAGTCACCTAAAAGTATTTTTGAAGCAGTTGGAATGTAAAACATTGTAATAATACTGTCGTCCAATATTAATTTCTTCCGCTCTAGTTTACTTAAAGTTCCGAAGACAATTAAGATATTAAACTGAAGATTAATAACGAATAATTTAAAAAGGTAGACAATGAATAAATGTTCCCTTTTTCTTGATAATTCCTCCGTGCGGAAAATCGCAAAAGGGTTTTAAAGTGCTACGGATAAAGGAGGGTGGTGCGGATTAAAAGTGGAGGGGGCGGCGGGGGGCCTGCGCGCGGGGGGCGGGGGTGCGAGCTCGTTAGCGACAATTTTTCTCAAAGCTCTCGCCAGGGAATTGTCACAATTCCGATTGTGACGAATTACGCCGGGAACAATATGGCGTATTCTTTTTTTGATTAAATTAAATAGAACTTGACGAATATTCCAAGAAGGACGAGATCAATTGAGTGTCCGTCGAGTCTTGCTAATAAATACTCAATTTCTAATCGTATACCTACTTTAGTTCACAGTTTTCCCGCAACATTGACCTCAACGACAAATTGTATGTAATTTATAAAGAATCAAATAACGTTTCCTAAGAAGCTTACAAAGGTTCCCGATGACAACGCGAAATTAGGAAGGAACGTAATTCTTAACGTATTCCTGAATCTTTTATCTGGAGAATTCTATTTGCGATCCAATAAATTGGTTCACGGAATCCTTTAAATTAATAAACTCATATCATGTGGAAAGTACGTCTATAAATTACAGGTAAACAAAGAGGTTTGTTTTAATTTTTTTCATTACCCGTCTGCGTCACCAGCTACTTAATCCGGCGTAGTGATTGTGTTAAATGGTAATTTATTTTAGTTCGCCTCGAAGGCGTGCCATGCGGCTGTTAATTACAAAACTAATTAAAACTGCCGATTCTGTAATTAATCTCCTCGCCGCCTGAGAAGGGGACGTCTGGTAAAAATAGCTATCTATACACTAGCCGAAGAAGATTATCGATGTTTCATTACACAAGTTTTCTTAACCGGAATTCTAGTTTCGAACTCCCTAACTTTTCCTATAAGTAATAGCAGCACGGAGTCCGGATTTATGCCCAGTTGGTGGCAATAGGTTCGCCCTCTATCAAATGTAATAGGGTACAAGCCTATTGCCATAACTGCCTAAAACATAACTGTCAAGGTGTGGATGTATAAAATGTACAACTGTGTCTACCCCGGGGAATACAGGCGTGATGTTTTGTTATGTAACCTTTCTCGGAATTAACTATTATATATTTTAATAAAATATTTCCTACCGCTGGAAACATACTTGAACTTGTTACAACAAAATTCTATTGCTCGACGTACCAATTAAATCACGAGGAGTACTTACACTTGAGTTATTCAAATAACAATATCTATATTAAAGCTCTTAACTGATATAACACAATAGGGTTTTAATATAATAAATTACAGCGGGGACCGAGTGCCGGATAAAAGGGCATAAAAGACGACAAATTGATTGAGAGTTGCCAGTACGAGCGGCACCGCACTCCCAATAGGGTTGTTAGAACGATTGACTCTCATGCTGAATGGTGAATTGCATTAGGTACCTACGTATAAAGTGGACTAGTTTTGTATACGTTGGTACAACATACCGCTCTTAGGGTGCATACGAAGTTCAGAAGTTGTTACCCTCAAGATGAACTAGAACATAAAAAAATACTGTGTGTCGTCCTAAAGTCGTGTCCATTTTCGTTATGATGAGAACTATTGAGTTACTGCTTATCAGTTTATTTGCTTGTCATGGCTATAATAATAATCTTTATTACAAGTGACACTTAGATATAGCAATGAGTCCTTCATTGCTATATCTAAGTGCACGTTCTTTATTGCTGGGCAATGAAAACGCTATTAACATTCTACCCTGAACTTAAATTTAGTCGAAACGCAAACGATACAGGCTAATTCAAAGGTTAATTTATTAAATTTGTACGACGCAAACTGTTGCTAAACTGTTACAAACTGCGCTTATAAATACTCTATGGAGGATATTTTTAATTTCAGGGCTGTATCAAAACTCTTTCAAGTTGTTCTAAAATTATTGTCACAACATTTTGAAAGTTAGGTACATACCTAACTTTCAAACTGTTACATAACAGTGGTCGAATGTAGGTACAACTTTCACTTGTATAGAAATAATCTTCGACAGCCCTATGGTTGACGGTGCGCGGCCTGCGGATCTAATTACAGTGTCATTTCGACGCCCGCGCCGCGCCGTGAATGCAGCCTCGAATATCAATTCAATTTAAAACATGTCTTTTGCGACCGAGTAGGTTATTGGGTTAAAAAGGTCTTATTGTAGAAATATTTCCTGTTTCGTGAAATGATTGGGAACAAACGTTGAGGAATATACATTCATTCATCGATTAGACAGAACATTCTGGAGTGAAAGTAGAAAGCCTGAATAAGCGATGATAGACGGTTAACTTCGTTACCATACTTGTTGACTTGGGTTCTACGGCACGGTAGGCCTGTGACAATATAATTAGGTTACATCGGTAAGATGAAAAAGTCTAAAAATGAAAAAAATCTTTTACGAATTCTATTTCTGATACCTCGATAACAAATAATCCAACAAAACGTAAATAAGATCACGGTTCCTAGTAAAACGTCTCTACCTGTTTACATTCTAAGTAGGTACCTACACCTATGTTCTTAAACTAAAACAAATCCGTTGGCTATTGAGGGCGCGTCAAGGTGATTTATACAGGCGTATGGAAAGTCTCGGTAAAGGAAAACCAAATTTGTGGACGTTGAATGGCGCTTTTCACCGCAACACGTGTGTAAATATGAAAGCAGTACCCGCCAAACGCCGACCACTACACCAAGCATTTCATGAAAGTAGTTCAAAGAAATTATAATTTTCATAAAATTTGAAAATCTCTCACATTTTTCGATGAAAAATATATGCAAAATCGTCCAAACTTGGACGCTGTTCAAACTTCGCAAAAACATGTTTTGCACATCTGAAAAATATGTTGTCAATATGACACTCTTACGGAGTTAGAAACATAAGATGATTGTAAATGATAAATGAAACTAAAATAACTGTAAGGCGATATGTGAGTATTTATAGAAATATAGGAAATCCAACATAAAATTAAAAAGGAATTTTGCAATATTTGTATTCTTGTGATAAGTCGTTGTCCGCATTTTTATTTATTAATAACAATTTTTTCGCCCCACACTAGAAATTTCTCCTGGGTGCGTTTCACAAACACGAAATATCACATACACACACACCCCGACTCGTGACAAACATCTGTGGTTGGCACAAGGTTTTGCCCCGTGCGAGAATCGAACCCGCAACTCTTAGCGCAGCAGTCCAATCGCTTAGCCACTGCACTAATCAGGTCGTCGTTATCCATAGGAAATCACGACATATACTATACTGTTTGTAACAAATCAATTGGGTCGTATCAAAACTAATTTAATTACTTCTGACATTGTAGAATTAGGCCTATATAGTCACAAGACTAAGATCGATTGAGCTAGATACCTTTGTTACAGACCAGTATATCTGTATTATCTCTGCCTATGTTATAACTGTTTCACTTTGATACTAGTTAACTAGCTTACGGCGACACCGGATTGTATAAGAGCTTGCTATATATAACATTATAAGTAGTGCCTTATTTTACGTGAGTACAATTATTTAAGCAAATGTTGTAATATAGTTTACTTTACAGAGACTTAATGTTCATGTTCAAATAATATTTACTTGAGAGTAGAATCGTATTAACTCTAAGCTTTAGTACATTTTCCGCTTCACTCTTGTATAAGTAAATATATTTCAATTCTGGCATGAAAAATACTTAATACTGTGTATATAAGGAAGGCCTCGTTGGTCTAGTGGTTGCTATGCGCGACTGCCGAGCACGGGGTCTTGGGTTCGAATCCCGGGTCGGGCAAAGTGTTACTGGGTTTTTCCATTAGGTAATTCTTAGTAGCAGCACAAAGTCTGGATTTGTGCCCGGTTGATGGCAATAAGCTCGCCCCCTATTACATTGGGAGCCAAAAATATAACGGGCGAATTGTGGGTGTACTATATGTGCACCTCTACCTACCCCTTCGGGGAAAACAGGCGTGATGTTAAGTTATGTATATAAAGAAGGCAACTTCTTCTGTTTCTTATTGTATGGTTGATACACAACCTGGTGTCAGAACTTAAACTACCTGTAGGCCTCTGACATGGCTTTACACACCATTGAAAAATTTCAGGTGTGTCGGTTTCTTTACGATGTTTTCCTTTACCGTTTTTAGTAACTGATTTATTTATAGTACGCACATTAATACGAAAAGACATTGGTGCATGCTGGAGATTAAACTTTTGACCTTTGTAATCATTGGATTGCCAAGTCAAAGGTCAAAAGTATCAAAAGGTCATAGCACTTGGCTATCACTGCTAGGAAGTTAGGAAGGCAACCAAAACATATATATATGTATATACGATACCCACTGTATCGGGGTAATCAGTTAATTCTATCCATTAATTCGCAATTTAATTAAAGTATAGAATTACATATGCATTCCGTATTAATTGTTGTTTGCCAAAGTGAAATGACTCCTGTTGTTTAAACAATTTATTGTTGGTTTCATATGATTCAAAGCATATTTCGTTAAACATTAAACCATTAGGTTTAATTCTACAGTAAAAAGTATTCAAATCATTGTCTAGTGGTAATCAAATTTAATACTTAGTGTGAGTTAAATGTAACATAACGTAACATAACAACCGTAAAGCGCGTTATGTTGTACAAGATCAGCCTCTCTACATGTACATGTAGCTAGACAAACATTGCCCCGCGATATTACCCGCTTCATTATTTCAGGATAAAAAATAGCTTATATGTTCAGCTACATTCATATGAAATTTCATCAAAATAGGTCTAGCCGTTTGAGTGTAAAGAGGTAACAAACATACAAACACACTCACAAACTTTCGCCTTCATAATATTAGTGTGATATAAACCATATTTCACCCAACGGTAAGCCCTGGAGATTGGTGTAAGTTTTCAAACCAGTGATTTATGGCAAACATAAGACGTAATAATCTGCCTTATCGTACCTGTCTGAAGCTAACGCATCTCCTTACAAACAACAGGAGAATTAACGCTAAAATTGTAACACTAGCTTTCGCCTGCGGCTCTGACTGCGAAGAAAAAATCCTCAACATTTTTATTATTATTTTCTAGTTGAGTTGGTCATCATCATCATCAGCCAGAAGACGTCCACTGTTGAACAAAGTCACAAAAAACGCTGCTGCTCATTTTCTGGATTTTCCCTTTGTCGCCTTTTACGACACCCAAGAAAAGAAAGGGGGTGGTCAATTCTAGACAGAATATTACTCGGTAATTGAATAGGTATCCTACCAAATCTTTAGATACGCGATGTTGTAGTCAAGGATGATAAGTGAACTAGCCTTTGTCTCTTCCTAGGATCTAAGCTATACCATACAAAAACCCTCTGAATTTGTTTTACAAATGCACACGCACAACGTAAAATTCACCAGACACACTCTCTCATTTCTAATATTGTCCTGGACTCTTTAATACATATACCCTTTTAGATAATTAAAACTCAAAAAACGTCAGTTTCATGGAAAGATAATTGCGAATATATAAAGCAGCTTTGTCCGAACATTTACTCAGAACGACCTCAATCACTCATCTTTTATTCTCCACTCAGTTTGATGATTTTCCATTACCCTAATCGTAAACCTACACAGCTCTCGCCACCAAGCCAGTATATTTGAGGGATTTCACGAAATAGTAATATGACATTCATGTAAATACTGAATTCAAATAATTCCGTTGGTATGATAAGGTAATGGACACAGTGGGTGCCGTATTTGGGATATGTTATCAAATCGACCCAAAAGTTCGGCTGGGTCTGCCTCGCTCGCTGATAATACCTACTTGGAGGGACCGTTTTCCATCAGAACGGATTTTGGGAATAAAATTTGCATACAAACGTGTTATATACGGTAATATACTGAACCTCGTTTTGAAACTACATCAAACACTCAGCTCCCATTCGTAATAGAATTATGTTATATGTTTTTTATTTTGCTTAAGTTTGAGTAAACAAGTAATCCAATCAGTTTTAGTAGCAGACTTTACTTTAAGCTCTAGAGAATTTATATTACTTTAATAGTTACTTTAGAAGTTTTTGAAGTGACTTTAACCTTTTAGAATTTAGATTTTATTGCGATTTTTTCAAATGTGATCACTATGGTCCTAACCATTCCACGTTAAAATTTGATGTTATTATATTTTATTATTATTTATATTTTACTATAATAACTTTCGAGAGTGTTATCCATATTATTTACTGTTATATTCAGGTTATACTCACAGGTGTATTCGGGAATGCCCGACTTGTTTCAAACTCGAACGGACCCCTTATTCATGAGCTGGGTACACGGCAGAGTCGCGAGCCGAACTTATTTATATTTACTCTTAAATCGTTAAAAACATACTGAAAACCTCGATTAAATGAAATAATTAGGGAAAATGAAAACACGATTACTTACTACACCAAACAGAACATCAAATTTAATCCAATCTCCGACACTTGGCAACTTAACCCCACAATACCCAGCACAAAGTACACTCAATACAATAAAAGTTTGTCTGGCATTTTCCTAGAGCAAATATTCTCATAGTGCGTGCGAGTGTGGGCTAGTGTGGGGCTGTGGGCAATTTACTTACATTTTTGTGTGGCCGCCATATGTTGCGAGTTGGCCGGCGTTCTTAATTGCCTTTGTCGGAACCCTTCTGCGGATTGTAGATTGCGCTGCGGTGAAATAATTCACAGAGGAACTTCAGTGTGAATTAGTTCTGCTTATGATTTGATATTGACTTAGCGGGTGATTTTGCAGAATAAAATATAATACTTGTATACCTTGAAGGGTTTTTAAATATTTTTTAGACTACATACGATTAATTAACTTGCTAACTTGACACTACATCTATTATGAATTATGTACTAGTATAATCCTTATTAGATACTTTATTAGTAACAGGTTTTAATATTATTATTTAATTTACATACATAAAGTTACGCCTGTAGTAGGGGGGCGGGGGTAGGCATACTATTAAATATTCATTTTTTGATGAGTGCAATACGCCATACGCCTCCCCCACTTCTGGGAGACGATGGGGGTATGTAGGTCTCTTCCATATGAACCCAATAAGAACCACAGGGTCTTCCTCAGACTAATCACAAGTAATTTATGATGACGTATTTCATATTTTGTGTGTGTGGAGAGAAAAGTAAATCATTTTCTTTCTTTCTTTCTATATTATTGTTTGAGTTCATCATCATAAATCCCGGTATTACCTACTGCTGGGCATGCCTCCATTTTCTTCTGCCGTACTTAGTTCAGTGCGTATTATAATTGATGTATTTAGTAAACATAAATTCTTTAATACGAGTATTCTATAAGTGGCTTTCCCTTACGCTATAATAATAATCTATAAGAAAAGCTCATAATATTCTCTCTCCACGTACCACGACTGTAGTTAAATTATTACTCGATAGTAACAACATCTCAGCGAGTAACCTTGTAAGGATCAACCTTATCTACCGTTTATGCTTGTAAGCGGATTACTGACTAATTGATTCCCGTCGGTTGAGACGAACAGTGACTGGCTTGATCCCGGATTAATTGTTATCATAATATAATATATGCGAGTACTTCCGACCTTAACGTTAATGTGTGATGAAGTGGGAATACATATTCATCGCTCACCGTATTGTTACCTACATTTATTATTTGTTAGTCAGACAGATTAATAGGGGACTACGTCGTTTGTCTAGTAGTCGCAAAGCGCGGCTGAGCGTCTAATCAAATCCTGGGTACGATTTCCAAGTCGGGCAAAGTGTTATTGAGTTTTTCCATTAGGTAAGTCTTAGTAGCAGCACGGATCTAAATTTGTGCCTGGTTGCTGGCAATAACCCTTTGTTACATTAGGACCTATGCACATGAACATAACTGGCAAATTTTGTAATACACACCTCTGCCTACCCCTTTAGGAAATATCGGCGTGAAGTCATGTTTAATAAGGGATTTTTGTAAAAGATTTTATGATATTCAAGTTTAACATACATACGTAAAGTCACGCCTCTTTTCCTAAAGTGGTAAGCAGAGACCACGGATTTCCATTTCCCACGATCCTTGTATATTTCTTACACCTCAAAAATGATTCATCATCATCATCATCATCAGACAGAAGACGTCCACTGTTGAACGAAGGCCTCCCCCTTAGAGCGCACAATGAACGACAGCTTACCATCCACCACCCACAAATGATTATCAGTTTAAATTATTAGACTAATGTTTTTGTTTGTATCACGTGTTAGTGTTGTTACGATTTTAATTATGACTAACTGTTGAAGTAATAACCTTAAAAATGGATAAACATTTCCACCAATAAATCCTCTAAATTATATCCCTATTTCCTTTAACAACAGTTTTTTTCGGTTCCTACACATTACACATATACATATGTAGATACCTATAACATAAAAAGTTTGTCCTCATTTTTACGGAAGCCCCAAGAGGACCTCTGCCAAGGGTACAGCAATAACCTGTTGCATTTTAAGATGGCAATCTTGTGCAAAGGACAAATTCAAAACGAGTCTCTTCGAGTGATATTATATTCAGTATTAGTCGAGCGCTATGAACCTTTGGTATTACAGTATTGCGTATATGTATCTACATACTTACTATATTAGTAAATGTGTTGTTTTTATATTAATATCAGGTATCCGCTAGCTTCGTCTGCGTAGAAATATTTATCCTGTCTTTTCCGTGATTAGTCTTTGTCCTCTATAAAATTTGGTTTTAAATACCTATTATTTAAAGATTTTTGGAAATCCAATAGGTGCGAAGATTACTCATTACATAAAAACATAAAAAAACTAATTTCATCTCTTTATAAGATTAGATGGAAATCCATGGTCTCTAACTACCCCTCTGCGAAACAGGCGTGACTTTATGTATGTATGAACTTAAACTACGTAACTCATAGCTATGTGGCTCCCGTGTAAATGAGTCAATCTGCGAGGTTAAGCCGTACTGACAGCGGTCAGTCTTGTGATGGATTACCGTTTTCGCATGTCGTCTTCCGTGCTTTAGAAGGGACTTTTAGCAGTTAGTCCTCGCCTGAGTCCTCCGGTCGGTCTACCATCCCATCGGACTATAAGAGTAAGGGAATAGTGCACATAGTTTGCGCTCATACTTGTGCACTATAATATCTCCTGGGTAATTGGCTAGTCTCAGTTGAGAAAGGCCGCCGTAACTGAAATTTGATCTGGAGAATATTATAGTTGAACTTCGCTTGTTAGAAAGTATCGTGTTTTGTTTTAATTGCAATTATTCTACAGGATACATTCGCTGAATTCTACCGTGTTCAATAACTGCATTTAAGATAGCAATTCAGAGTTTACAGGATCATTACGGTTGCTGCACTTTCCCACTTGACTTTTACTGAGTTAAGGCCATTCACTAAGTTACTCAAGCACTCAATACTCTTATTCAAGCCCAAGAAATCTTCAGTCTTACCGTCGAACTTAAAAACATTTAATGATTATTTAAACTGATATAGACGATGTGATTGGCACAGGGGCTAAGTGGACTGCTACGCTAAGGGTTGCGGGTTTGGTTCCCGCACGGGGCAAAAATTTGTGCAAACCGCAGATGTTTGTCCCGAGTCTGGGTGTTTGTATGTGATATCGATAACATAATATGTCAAACCCATATAATTTTCATTCTATTCGATTGCTATTGGTCAAGCGATTTGCCACTTTTCTAGGGACGCTTGACATGTTTGTGGAACGCACCCATGGTACAGGAGAAATTCCTAATGTGGGGCTACGTTACTGTTACTATCACTAAGGTAAGGTTCTCTTCGTGAAGTCTTATTTAGTGTCCGTTTAAGTAATCATTAACGTCTCTTAGTGGGGTAGTTGGTAACTACCGAAATATAGGGATTTAAGATCCTCATAAAGTGGCTCTAAGTATCGGTCTTTGACGCCCACATTGGGGCTTTATATTGCGGAGGCTGTAATCTGTAATGATCTAGAAAACAAACGAAATCTATAAATACGTTTATGTGGTAGTTAGAAATGTATTTATAAACATTTTCGTGGAATATCTATTATGATATTAAAAATAGCAGTTAATTTAATAACGCTTTAACTTTCGCCTTAACGCTTGACTGCCTCGTTGGTCTAGTGGTTGCTAAGCGCGACTGCTGAGCACAAGGTCCTGGGTTCGAATCCCGGGTCAGGCAAAGTGTTAATGGGTTTTTCCATTAGGTAATTGTTAGTAGCAGCACGGAGTCTGGATTTGTGCCCAGTTGATGACAATAGGCTCGCCCCCTATTACATTGGGACCTAAAAAACATAACTGGCGAAATGTGGGTGTACTGTATGTGCACCTCTGCCTAGGGAATACAGGCGTGATGTTATGTTTTATGTTTTTGTTTATGCCTTTACTTTCATGCTCGTCTATATCGTAAGAAATATACTAGGAGTAATTGGCGCAGTCGCTAAGCATTTGGACTGCTGCGCTAAGGGTAGCGGGCTCGATTACCGCTCTTGACAAAGAATTGTGCAATCCGCAGATGTTTGTCTGGGTGTTTGTGTATATGATATTTCATGTGTCTGAAACTCACTTCAGGAAAATTTTCAAGTGTTAGGTGAGGTATTTTCTTAGTTAATTTTATACATTAAGGTAAATAAGTACATATAATTAATGCATAACATTATCTTTTATTGAAAACTTCGGGAAAATAGGCAGAGTAAAGAAAAACATCGTAAATATAAATAGACAATATTATTGTATAAATTTTTGTATACATATTAGTATGTATAACCGAATTAACTATATTATTATTATTACACTGACTAGATATTTTTCACTAAACAGTTTGGCAGTTTTGTTTCTCAACTCCCTGAATCTTGTGAGCAACCTGTGGACAAAAATATTATTATTCATCATCATCCTTCATCATCAATAGGCTCGCCCCCTATTACATTGGGACCTAAAAATTAACTGGCGAAATGTGGGTGTACTATATGTGCACCTCTGCCTACCCCTTCGGGGAATACAGGCGTGATGTTATGTTTTATGTATCCTCATCAGCCGGAAGACGTCCATCGTTGAACAAAGGCCTCCCCCTTATAACGTCACAATGATCGATAGCTTGCCAATTGCATCCACGGATTAAACGGCAAATAAATAATTATAGGCAAATACATAAGATAAGCTGTCCTTCATTGTGGCGTTCTAAGGGGAAGGCCTTTGTTCAACAGTGGACGTCTTCCGGCTGATGATGACATGAGACAAATGTGTTTAAGTGATGATGCGTATTACATTCTTGTCATTAACTCCATACTGACAGTAATACTCGTCTGTTATACAAGTCAAGACTTATCTCACCATGGTCCGGGCAATAATGTCGTCGGCGTCTCCGTCGCCGTTGTGCGTCGCATGCGTCCACGCACGTTTCTTCTGTAAAATATTACATTTTAAGAACACACATAACAAGGTAATTTTCATATTGATCTAAGTTTATTATGGTAATAATGATTTTAAACCGTCATTTTGCGGTACCAAAATATAAAATTGAAAAATATTGAATACTGATTTTATTTTAATTTTTATGTGACACTATTAAACATTACATTTCGCGTTATTCCTACATTATTCTAGTTTAATGCCTTTACTAGCTTCGTGTTTCCTATGACGTATCACTCACCGTCGCAGCAGGCGGGGTGCTGTGGCGGCGCGGCGTCGTCGTCATGACGCGCAAGCGCACGTAACTGTAGCGTGTAGGCGCGCGCGCCGCCGCCCGCAGCCACGCCCGCGCCACCAGCAAACGTCGCGTAAGGACTTATCTCGTACACATCTGATTGAGGAATAATAACAGTTTGGCAATTGTTTTCTTTTTAATTATTCTGATTACCGAAGCCGACGCAACTATGAATGACAATGATTTCTGCAAAGGATTCAGTCAAATCCTTTGCAGAAATCATTGTCAGGCAGACTGGATATATATGTATTTTTATAGTGAAGAAATTGAAAAAAAGTGTAATAACAGTCAAGCGGGACGAACTCGACTCGTTTATGCAAGGCTGGTCGGTGGCAGCTGGTAACAGGGAGATGTTGAAAGAGAGTGGGGAGGCCTTTGCCCAGCAGTGGGACATTCCAGGCTAGTAAAAAAAAAAACAGTCAAGCATGAAAGGAGCTATTAAAACACAGCCCATGTGCTAAATTAAAGTTTGTAATTATTATTGAGTTATGTCGCGTTTTTACTAGGGGGCATGTCGCGGAGACATCGCCTAACATTCTTCGCGACTTTATGGAATGTCGCTCGACATTTGCTTTGTCCACACTGCCCAGTGGTGATTTCGCCGAGGAGCTTAGTATTGTTTAGTGCAACTTACATAATGCGACTCGCGTCCTCACTATTCAAAACTTGTCGGGCAACTGTCGAAGACTTGCTCCAAGTCCCGCGACCTGAAGATGTCGCAGGCGACGTTGGGAGATATCGCGCGAGACACGTAAATTTCGTGTCGAGCAACAGAGTCCCAGGACAAATGTCGCCTAGTGAAAACGCGGTGAAATAAAATGTACAACAGTAGCGCTACGACGTAGCAAACATTGCAGCTACGCGAGCTACACGTAGCGGTCGTAGCAGATAAGTTACCAGTTACCAGTTTGATACACATACGAAATATAATTATTTGTTTATATATATTAAATAGTTCCAATTACAAGTATATACAAGATCGCGTTTAACTGTCAATTTATTTAATTTCACTCAATAATAATGCAATATATTCCGTGTTCAGTTCAGTTAGCGTATAGCAAAAAAACAGCTCCCTGGAAATATGGCAGGTTTTCACAAAACAAATACAATACATAATATGCCTACATATTTTTATTCGAGTGGAACATACAAATTAAACATATTCGACTACAAACGTTTTACGCATCACTAATGAGGTATATTGGCCTACTATTATTAATTCCCACGAATCTGTATATTACTCATATCGATTGTTATTTGACATTGGCAGGCCAATTACAAGGGCTCTCATGCTCTAGCTATCTAACACGTGATTGAGAAAAAAATCTTTGTCAATATCGTTTTTGAAGCATGAAGAGTATAAAATGCGAAGATATTTTCACACCAATATTTTACCTTATACACTAAATATTATGTCTAGATGACTTTTAGTACAGTCGGCAACAAAAAAAAACTAAAAGGATTTAGTTTTTAAATAATTAATTAAGAATTTAATGATAATTAAATCTGTATAACATTAGATCCGCAAGTGATATCTTATAATTTGAAACAATAACTAGATTAGTATTTGACATTAAATAACTCAAGTTGACTGCCTAGTGTTCTCTAAGTGATACTGCTGAGCATGAGGTCCTGGGTTCGAATCCCGTGTTAGGTAAAGTTTTATCGGGTTATTCCATTAGGTATTTTCCAGCACGGAGTCTGGATTTATCCCCAGTTAATGGCAACAAACTCACCCCTTACTATATTGGGACCAATAACTGAGGAAATGCGGGTGTACTGTATGTGCACCTCTGCCTACCCCTTCAGGCAACACAGGCGTGATGTCATGCAAGTTACTCAACTTACATATTAAGCCACTTATAATACCAGGTACTATGTTGCTATGTGTACATTGTTCAACGCGTAATATTTGAACTTCCTTCCTTAAAAGGACTTTTATGAAATTGGAACCGAAGTATTAAATATTAAATCCCCCGAGCAAGTGTCCTAAAAGCCTGTAAAAGGTTCTCGACGCATAAAATTTCTTAGTCGCGTTTATTCTCAAGGTTTAAAAGAAAATGGATAATGAAGAATATTACGTGGGGCGATGTTCAACTATTACTGATTCTATTAAAGTAAAGGAATCTACAAACTTCGCCTTGCAACGGAAATGTTGTGATATTTGTTGCTATAAAAGAATGTATAGTGAATCCAATGTTCATTACAGTAGTGTTAGTCGAGTGGTATGACCGTTGGACTGTCAACTCAAAGGCCGCTAGTCCAAACCCCGGTACGCTCCAAAATGTTTTCAAATTCATGTGCGTACTATAAATTGTGTGTCCTTCCAACTACGACATATGGAGACGAGACATGGACACTAACTAAAGAGGCTGTGCATAAAATTAGAGTAGCGCAGAGTCATGGAGCGATCTATGCTTGGTTTCAAGATCCAAGGTCGTATACCTAACTACTACTGTCGTGGTCCAACAGCGAACTAAAGCTCAAGATGTTGGAATGCGCATTACGGACTTAACCTAACCTGGAGTTGGGCAGGACACTTAGCTAGACGAAGTGACGACAGCTAGAGTAAGGCGTTGACAGAATGGTGGCCAAAAACGGGCAAGCGAAGCTTAGGTCATCTGGCAGCGAGATGGGTTGACAATATACAAAAGATTGCGGGGTGCACATGGATAAGATTTGCATAGGACCGCGGCGGATCACGTGGGAGGCTTATACCCAGCAGAGGGATACTGAAGGCTGTGGCTGATGATGATGACTATAAATTAGTAATCAGTTACTAAAAACTTTCAACATTTTGTAAAATCTTGCACGAAAAATAAATAAACATTGTGATATAACGGTACATAAAATCCTAGCTACGCCCTTCATAGTAACCCTATAATGTCATAAAAGTAACTATCATAAGGCTCCCACAAAATATCTGCTTAAATTTTAGGAGCTCTTCAGAACGCCTACAAATATGTCTCTTGGAAAACCCAATACTTGTACGTGTATACACTAAGAATATTGTTAGTAGCGTCAACAACATAAACCTCTCGAGATACGTTTGATTATAATGCTATTGCTTAAAATGTATTAAATGATAAATGATTTTATTTCTGCAAATAGGTTTTGAAAAAACACTTGTACACGTCTTCTTTTTTAAAACTACTATTAATAATAACTTCAATATACGCTGTGTAAACCATAATTTTGAACAGGTTTTATATTAAAGTACCTTATGAAAGGAGCAGTAAGAAATTATCAGTCAGTAAGTAAAATTCAAAGAGCTACATATACCTGCCTTGATACCATGAACTGTTATAGCAGGATATTTACCGTTGAGGAAGCGAGACGCGGCACAAACTTCATGTAGGGGCGTCTCGCTATGACTTCATAATAAGGGAGCAGTTTAGGATTCATTTTCTTTCAATTTTGAAGCATACTTCCCGGAAATTTCTCGCTTCGCAATCCTGTTTACCGTGTGGACGACCGAACGAAACAAGATCAGCTAGTACTTCCCACAGTCACACTTAAATCACCTTAGGTAGGAGTAAAATGCTTCAAATTGCGGTATACGACCGCTAAGGGTGTCTTATCTCATTTAATGTGTCCTTCTCTTGAAAAGAGGCTTTATTTGAAATATTTTTTTCTTGAACCATTGTTGTGATTGTGATACATGATTCAAAAAAACGAATTGCTGTTCGTTAGTCTCGCTAAAACTCGAGAACAGCTGGACCAATTTGGGAAATTTTGGTCTTGGAATATTTGTGGAAGTCCAGGGAAGGTTTGAACGGTGGAAAAGGTACGAAGTTTGCCGGGTCATTTAGTAAATAAATAAAAGCTTTATCGTTATAATATTTTCGACGTGAAATAGGTTAACATACACAGAAAATGGATAGGGTATATTCAGTACTATGTATGAAATGTGTACCTGGTGGGTCTGGCGGTAGCTTCGTGGCTTGATGTTGTGGAGCCCTGTACGTCCCGCATGAAGGCTTTTCAGCGCTCGTTGAGACTCTGGCTACGGCGCCGTCGGTCCTGTTAGAGAGGGAAATATGATAGCACATAAAACGAAGAATATTACTAAAAAAGTGCAATATGGACAATAATATAATTAACCAACTTTACATACAGTGAAGTTTACGTATAATCAGTTCAAGTCTATAATTACATCATATCAATAATAACACTATCCAATTTTTTTAATCGTTTTTTCCAGCGCATTCTTTCAGCAAGGTTATACTTTTCCGCTGTGTGCGATATATTAAAATTTCCCTTCACTTCGGGTACCTACATTTCATATTAACCTTTTAAAAATAAAACTCTCTTTTGAATTTCTGAGAGAAAATTTTACGTATACAAAAATAAGTGCAAATTCTTATAGTTTGGGAACAAACTAGTTGCAATTCATTTCAGCTGCGCACATACTCTGCAGAATTCAGTTTTCATTATCGAAATGGTTATTGATAGTGCATCTGCGAAGTATGCAGGTTGTGTAACAAAAGGTATCTAGGTCATGCTTAGGTTGAATCCGTTCATTTATGAATATAACTAGTGAATATTCATACAATGTAGAGGCTGAATTTATTACGTTCTCGTAAAACATGTTTACTGCCATCCTGTTGACTCACTAACTGCGCGGGATTATTTTACGGGTGGTGTACTCCACGGTCGCCTTTGTTTGGCTAAGTTGTGATGATTGCTGTGCAGCTAGTGTGCAACAAGAAGGACCATTAACTTGCTCTGCGTTGCCGTCGTTTTATTTCTTTACATACAAAAATATTAAGACTTTAAACTGCACTGGTTGAGTTAGTCTCGTTATTTGTACATGCTCCAAGCTAGCTCGTGTTAAGGTTATGTAATTAATGTAGAACAAAAACATTGAAACACATAATATAGGCGGACGAATCAATCATGATCAAAAGTCTTCCTCGATTGTTAAAGTTGCGCTGTAATAGGCAGCGCTCCAACAAAGTTAGTTAACATTAAAACCAAAAGTTCCTTTCGCAGTAATAACGGGTAGCGAATGTATGGCGTAACACATCAATATTTCAAATCGAGGAGAAACTTTCCCGGTTCATTTTGTTTGTAATCCTCACCGTACTGGGATGCATATTGGAGCTTGATCCTTACGGGATCCAGGCCGCACTAGATAGTGCAATATTAGCAAAGACGTAACTATATGGATAGAACATTGGATATATAATAATAGGATAATTATTATATACACGTTAGTAAATTATGTAGTTGTTGTCAAAGATGTTCTAATTCATCAGAAGTCGATATTCTCAGTGCAGATGTCGAGTGGTATCCGGCCTAGAATTGACCACCCCCTTTCCTCTCGTGGGTGTCGTAAGAGACGACTAAGGAAACATCCAGTAGATGGGCAGCAGCGTCTTCGGTGCCTATACCACTAACTGCGATCCCCAAGCCATTTGACAAGCGTGGGGATTATGGCACCCCCCCTTACCCTAAGGGGAGGGCTTTGTTCAACAGTGGACGTCTTTCGGCTGGTAATGGTATATCCAGCATACCCACATGTCACCACTCCTCCAAGTCACATGTTATTAAGAGTAAACAGTCTGACACCCGGTTCATAATCAGATTTTCTCCCGCGGTACTTAGAGGATTGTATTCTCAATCCATTTTCAAACAAAACAATTTAATCCTAACAAAACAATGAATCCCAATTGAAAATGCGGCCGCGAATCAATAGCGCGTTATTACCGCCGCGTCAAGTCTGACGTAAAATGAATGAGTTGAGTCAAAGAAACGTACAGACACGTCATATCATACGTCGACGCTTCAAAGTCGGGTGCCGAGTGAAGAGGGTCGGAGAGACACCGCTTATGTCAGCACTTTGTCACGCACAGATCGCAAATACTAACGATCCACCTTTATTTCTACTAATTATATTTTCGGTACTCAGCTAAATGATTCGTGGAACCTAGACGTTTGATACTTAGGCTCTTTGAAGTCTGAAATTTTAAGGCTTAGTTTGCTGACTTATTTTAATATGGTTTGGAACTTTAGTGTTCACGATAATTGGTTTAATAAAATAGTGACAGTAATAACGATGTACCTACTTATTTTTGGATGGAATTATTTGACGTTAATTTTAAAAAAGCAGCGGTAAGATATTTGAACTAGCTATTTAATAATAATAATATAAAAATAATAACCGTTTATTTCAGGCAATATAAAACAATGTTAAACAAAGCTTATAGAGGCCCATATTATATAGACCATTGTACCTTACAGACTAACATACATACAAAAATATAAATTTAAAACTGTATTGTTATTATTTTTTTACGAAATTACGAGTAGTTAAAAAGTTTTTTTATTGTCTTCATTAAAAGTTCCAGAGGTGTTTCGTTATCTAATTGGGACAGGATAGTTTTTAATAGGTATCACAAAGACATGAATATCTTTGTGGTATTTAAAACGTTGACAGTGTTTTAAATCATTTGCAATTTTCAAATAGCTCAAAATACTACCCAGTAACTATTGTCACAGCACCAGGTACCTAAAAATTCTGCATAGATCATCAAACGGAGGCAATTCCTACCTTTTCCTCCGCAGCAATATGGCCAGTATCGTGAGCGCTGCCACCGACAGTGCAGCGCACAACGCCAGCAGCAGCGCCAGTTCTCCAGCAGTCGCGGGGAATGGTGCGTCTACCTCCTCTGCCAAGTGCCCGTCAGCCGCCTGCGTGGCGAACTCAAACACCTCTCGAGTCCAACCGGCCTCGTTGGACGCGCGCGCAGCGACTCGGTATCGAGAGCCCGGGGTAAGACCTAAGATTAAGTTTTTGATTCCGATATTTGTGATTTAGTGATCCTGATTATTATCTGATTGAAAGTTTTATGAGCCTTACTAAGACGAGCAAAATTCAATTATAAACTTATAATTATACTTTTCTATTTCTTTAAGAATGGTGTCTAAAGTGTTGAGGGGAAAGCTCGTATTTCTTTAATATATTTTTTACATGAATATAATATTACACCTGGGAAATAAAAAATATACACACGCATCATAATTATTAATGGGACTGTACTCTCATAGTAAATAATAATCATAATAAATTTTACACCTTCAAAGAGGACAAAATACTCATTGTTATGAAAACAACGCACTCACCACCCAATATAACTTCTCCGCCGACAGGCACGTCCCTAGAGCCGGCCGCACCCGAGCCCGCCCACTCTAGTTTCAAGGCAACCGGCCCACAACCGCCATCAGTCCACGCACTGGTATCAAATCTGGCGTGGGTGGCATTTGCTCTGATCCACCTAACATCTGGTGGGGCTGTGGGGGGGCCACCAGAAGTCCTAACAGCCAGTTCGGCCCCTGGAGCCCCACCAGCTGAACCGTAAGCGCGGTATGCGGAACCACAACGGAGTCCAGATAGAGTGACAGGACCAGGAGTGGCTAACTGCATTCGCCATTCGCCCTAGAAAGGTCTTGAAATGTAAGGATTTGATACGACAAATCAAATGTGATTTTGAATAAAAATGTTTAAAATTTATTTTATATATTTTTTTACTACTGTACCTCTGGTGAAGCTAGTCGCCAGTGCAAGCTATAGGTCTTCGGGATGGCATGTCCAGGTGCTCTGGGCGCTGGTCTGATCTCAAGCTCCAGTTCCCTTGACCTCGCTTCCAATAGGGCCAGTCCAGGTGGCGCTGGCGGTCGAAGAACTATCACACGCCAAGTTGCAGAGTCTGACCCGTGGGGGTTTTCAGCCACGCATGTGTAGTTGTCCGCGTGAGATAGTTCTAAACCTGCCACAAAAAATTGCATTTGACTGTACGCAGACTACCTGCCGACAGTCGGTTGACGTAACCAAAGATTATACGAGTCATAATTAGATAATAAGCATAAACTTCGTATTTTTTTATTATAGTGACTGAGATGAAGGGAATCGGAAAGTTGTACTTACGTACAAGTTTTGATAGTCTATTAGTTATAAGCTGCATACCAACGCTCCTTTACACAAACCACCAGTTCCAATAAACTTAGAAAAATCTCCAAAGGACCTCAAATGTGGATTACCTCTTATAAGTAGCGCCTCTCCGTCGAGGTGGAAGGGTGGGCGCGGGTGCAAAGGGCTGCCACCTCGCAGCCAGCGCTTGGTCGGGGGCGGAGCGCCGCCGACCACGCAGCGGAGCGACAGCGAGCCGCCCGCCGCGCCCAGCGACACGCCACCGAATGACGAGATTCGGGCCGGAGCTAAGAGGTATATATTGTGACGTCATAGTGCAGAATCAATAGTTGATCCTTATAATATTAAATATCCATGTTTACCTATATCTAGTGATTTTCGAATGCTCGTATTGAGGATATAAATTATATTTTTCGATGTAAAATCTATAAAGGAATCTTTATATTTATATTTAGTTGTGTAGTTCGATTTGATGGTCGATTTGATGTACATATACTAAATGTTTTTGATATAAAGGTATGGTGAAAAACATTGTGGTCCTTCGACACGAGCGATAGCGATGCGGACCCAAGCTAAAAAGTACGTGGCACTCACGCAGTTCTTCTCGTTTCTCGTGCATATTTATTACGTGAATATTATCCACTTACTAATATATTTTAAATCTATTACACACCCAGTGAGCTGGTTTGGCATGCGACAGCGGGTGACGGCGGCCCTTCGCCGGCGGCAGTAGCGGCGCGGACCCAAGCCTCGTAAGTGCGGCCGGCGCGCAGCCCACGCATCGTGCGCATGCACTCCGTAGTAGTACCCTCGATTTCCGTGCAAGCATTTACGCGGGTCACGTTGGGTTCTTGCGACCTAAGAGGTTTTTAATCATCAATAATATTCTAAACAGCTGGCCAATTTAAAAAAAAATTGGAATCGACTAATCCATATCGACAATTAACTTGACATACATCATCAAACCCTGGAAAAGAAATATACGAGTGTCTTAACTTAATTATCTCGCTGTCTTATTAAAATATGAGTGCCTACTTAAGTAGTCTGTGAAATTTTAAACAGAGTATCAAACGCTAGATTTCATATAAGTAAACATCCAACATTAGCCCACCAAAGAACATTAACTCTAAAATTGCCATACCAACATAAAGTATGAATCCTATTACATTTTGGAAAGGCAATTAGGACAATTTCTTGGCTTCCTACCAAATCATAGTCCCGGCTGACCAAAACATCACAACACGACTTCGTAATCACAGCTAGCCCAGCTGACGGTGAGGCGGTTAGAAATAGCTCAATTCAAGTGGTATTTAACTTTGATTACGGGTAAACTTCGCTTACTCCCCCGTCAGGTGGATACAGTTTCAATTATTTACTAACTTGCCAGTACTGCGGTTTAACGCATAATTGCTTTTATAATAGCAGAGTAAATCGACTTAATTTGATATGAGGTTCATGTTGTTTAAATTTGTTTTTGACCTGGTTGGCGCAGTGGTATAGTGATTGGACAGCTGCGCTAAGTGTTGCGAGTTCGATTCGAAGTAAATGTTTGTTCCGAGTTTGGGAAATTTAGTGTTTGTGAAATGCACGAAAGAAAGAAAGGATAGGTGTGGGGCGACATATAAAAAAAAATTCTACTAAAAGAAAAAAAATCCTATTCGAGTAATCCTAGATTAATAAATGAACCTTTGATATCGTCATCTGGAATTCTTAAATTCCGCATTTAAATAAAAATTTTGGATCGTTCCTTCTATATCAACATTTGAAATTCTTAGATGTAGGATATTTTAAGTATGGAACTTTGCTAAAATACAATATGCTTTTAATCCACTCCAGTCCACGTGACATCGGTTCAAAATAACCCACAGCTGGCCTTTTTTAATACACACTACATATTAGAATTTGTCTCTTATCATCGAAACATTTTTACGTATTCGTAACAAATCTTTGTCCTAGTAGACCTACACTTTTAAGTCTCAAATCTCCAACTACTTAGAGCCAAAACGAAACAAAACCGGCATGATATTGTTCAGACATGATATTGTAATTAGAAGGTAACAGGACTTACCCGGACAGGTCTTTAACGTGCAGCGTGTAATGCGTTAGTTTCCCGTTCGGTTCGGGTGGCGGCAGCCACGAGGCCCTTAGCGAGCGCTCGCCCAGAGCTATCAGTTTCATGCCGCCGGGAGCACTAGGCACTGTGTAACGTTATATTTCAAACAAACCAATATAATACCTATAAAGCTATATAAAATATTTAGTAAATATTTATAGACATCACACACATGAAACCAATTACGGCTGAACAGGTCGTGAAACTCGATAGAAGATCGAATTGATTAAACTATAATTTCAACTTGCTAAGTTTTATACTTTGTATTGCTGCAGTAATAACCAGGGGCCAGCTGAAAATCAATGCTGTGGCCTTAGCACAGCCTATTTAGCTGAATCCCTTGCCACACATAACATGTATAAATATTTGTGGCAAAATAAATTGTTGATATGGTTTACTCATCTAAATATTGAATAACATTTTATCAGTCAAACAGGCATCAGAAACGTCTGCACACACAGTCACACACACGTCACATTCAAGCTCACATTCCTACGTATTATTTCTTTTGTTTTCCCTTACACTCACATTCACATTACACGTATAAACCATTCATAATTATGTTAAAAAGTGACATTGGTTTAGTGTCGTTTTACTAACCGTCTTCTTCAGTCCTGCACACTTGAGGGGCTGACAGAGGTCCGTCACCGGCTGCGTTGTGCGCGCGCACACGTATCTCGTACTCCGCGTAAGGAGTTAGCCGGGAAACTGTTGCTTCCTCCCCCTAATACATATATTTCTGACAAATTACTCGTAACTCAAAACAAGAAATTTTATCATCTAAATCAATGGTGATTGTGTATCGCCAGACTGTTAAAATAATAAATATTCTTAGATTACAGAAAGTTCTAAAAATTACTTGTTTTTTGTTATCCAGTCTATTACGAGTATAACACTGTCTACGCATGCCTATAACAGTTATTAATAGGGAACGAGCAATCTAACCTGTATTCTTAGATACGCGTCTTGTGTGGGCAGCATTGGGTCGGCATCGCGTCGGGTGTACTGTAGTGTGTAGTGGGTTATGAGTCCTCCTCTGCTGTCTATGCCTGGAGGTCGCCACGACACTCGGAGGGAGGTAGACCCGCTAGATATGCAGGCCACTCCTTCTGGACTACCAGTTGGCGCTGTTTAAAGTTAAGTACCTGTATCTCTTGTCTGCTGTACGAGCGTTGCCATAGAGTAACAATACAGATGTTCTAAATTGATAAAGGTCAGATTATAAATACTAAAGTATTTTTTTAAATTCCGAGAAGTGAAGTGTATTGAGGCCAAAAGCGGATCAATGCTCATAATTACTCCCACGCTTGCAAATAAAATAGGCGGTACTCTACGTTCTAATTATATATATATCATAGTAGTAGGTATTATAATGGACAATTTCAATCTAAGGTTATTAATAAACATAAATGTATATTTTGTAAAACTTTATAAATAAAACCAAAAGATTATTTTGGTCTTTAGGGTCGGCTGATTTGCCTTCTAAGAACTTGACTAATAAAGTTTCTCAAAAATTACGTTTGCCAAGTCTGTATAAAAATAAGTTCGTGGAAATGTCCCCATTAATTAGTGTAATAACCGGAATAAAAAGAAATATTTCGTATATTTTCCACATGGTTTCAAACCGATTACTTTATGAGTACCTATATTTAGTCATATGCTTTGAAGGTTGTTGACATTTGAACGTAGCTTTGTAATTTCTTGATAAATGATTTATGTTATTCGAGCAGAAATAATACAGATCTAACGTAGGAGGTAACGCAGAATAATCCAGATTTGTAAACCCAAGTTTTACTGCTTTAACTCGTTTAAATACTCTTCACTCCATCCTCCACCTTCCATAAAAACGACGCTTATCCAGCATAATATAAAGAGACACAAAAATAACGAATAAAGCGCAGGTAAAATCTTCTCTCGTGTAATTGAAATAGAACAGTCCCCCGTAATCCTTCCTGATCGATTGCAATAGAGGACGGACGGACAGGCAATTGAAACTAGTTATATTTCTTTCACCCTCGAGATAAGGGAGCTTAAATAAATTGTTTTGAATTTCTATTTTTTGCATCAGGAAATAAATGAAACAAACGCAGAATACAAAAGTGCCATCAATTTGTACTGAATCGTTTGACCTAGATCGGAAAGGCCACAGTCCAATTAAGCCATTTTGCATTTTGATGGGAAAATTTACGATCGTCGTTTCACGTCAATAGCGGTGCTCAGTTATTTACGCCACTACGACAAAACTTGTCTAGTCCAAGTTTCAACTTCGATACGCTTCTGCGGTTGACTGTTCAGAACATTAAAGAAATCGATCTTTATAAAATCTCAAGAAGAATTTTAAGATTATTATATCGCTTTGAAGTCGATTATTGAGAACATAATTCATCGTTGTTAACTTAATTTATTGCTTGTTGTTATTGTGTTCGTTTGGGTAATTTGTTTTGATCCAAATTAAATTAATTTCCTTTAGCGACTTTCCTTATTTGAGTCAAATACAGTGGTTTATCAGGGTTTTGGTTAACAAATTAATTTTACTTACGTGACTCAAGCGTGTGTCGATAATGTGGTGGTGATAGGGGTCCAGTTCCTGCAGCGTTGTATGCTCTGACGGTGACTCCATATCTTGTCGCTGCCTTCAACCCGCGCAGCGTCGTGCTGGTGGCATCAGAACTGGCCCCGCTCTCAGACCCAGGGGTGTCACTTAACGTTCCCTTACCCTCCTCAGATACTTCCCACCAACGGATGGTATACCCAAGTAGGGTCCCGTGCCATGTCTCCCTCGGAGGAGGCTAAAAGTAGTGGGTAATATAAGTGATAGCTTAACTTTCACCATCTAAACAAAGCATGGAAAGTTACGTAAATATTGACAGATAGCCTTGAAGATAAACTTTTGAAGGATAGTACAGTTTAGAAATAATATAAAAGTAAACTATAGAAGGTAATATGCCTACCTGCCACGTGATATGTAGTTCGCGAGCTCTTAGTGCCCGTACGGTAATGTCACGAGGTGCTCCTCCCGGCGCTAAAAAAAAACTAAGTTAGGAAAGACCAACTAAAAAAACTTTACATTGACTGCTAGGTTGTCTTGCAACTTTAAACTTTATTATCATTGAATAAAGCTCAAAATTAAATAACATATCGGTAAGTTTTTATTCTGTGAACAACGTGGGGCCACATTCCATAGATTTAAACGCATTTACGGAGCTTCCTGCGGAAATTGCAGTACTGTTTTTTAATGGGCGGAAAAGCTCTTTAAGACCCTCTCGCTTAGAGCCAACCATGTATTATTGGTATATCGATACACATTGCTATAGCCACTATAAGTAAGTTCACGAGATTGGTTTGAACACAACGGGATACTGAGAAATTTGAGTACAGCTAGAATGTTAATAACGCTCATGTACTCCCAAGTTATTTCACCACTAAACCTACTCTTATTCTAACAAAGTTTTGGGCTAGAGATTAAACCACAGCTTTAGTTTGGGACTTTATAAAAATCAGAACATGGAACTATGTTATTCGGATATCTACATTTTGATTTACAATCAAAACTTGGTCTTTCGGTCCGGATTTGAATGAGCAATTATAAAGTTCAGGATTACCTTCTTCCCTGGTGGTAAAGTGCAGTGGTGTGGTGTAAGGCGAAGCGCCGACGTCATTAAAGGCTGCCATTCGCAGGGCATACCGCGTGTCAGGTGATAACACTGCCACAGATGCGCCTGCGCGGCCTGGTCCTTCTGACCTACATGTAATAATTCCGAAATCTTGAGTCCAAATGGATTTTACAAGCTGATGAAATATGACTCAGATTGTGGATTGCTGTTTATAGAAACAACAAAAGGAGCAAAAAGTTATAGCCGTTCCCTACATTTTGAAATCTTTTTTCAAAAAGCTTTTTCATTTATTAGGTATGACGTTATTTAATTGGAAGAATGTAAAATACTATCACAATAACTGTAAAATTTTGTATCTACCAATTATTATTTTTATAATAGGTACTAGGTATCAAGTCCTTATGTAAATCCAATTTTAAACGTCTACCGAGAAATACAGTTTGCGTTTTAAACTGCTAGATTATAACAAAATTCTATTATAAACTGGGAATTAACTTTGAAAAATTTACGGAAACATTAATTGGCTGAGCTTGATTTTTTCCCGAGTGCCCAACTTATACAAAGCGTTATAAAATCTCAGTGCTCCCTGTTGGCCTAAAAGCTATTAAACTTTAAATCCGAAGCAACTGCTACACCGCGGCTCGTACTTATTTCCATTACAACTTGACTTGCCCGACATAGTTTTTGTACTAGACATTGAATAAAACTCTGTGCCGTAGATAGCTCTCAGACATCTCTGTTTTAAAAATAATTACTTTATTTAATCTAATGAGTTTTTGCAAGTTCACTTTGGTCAGCTTCCTGGAATTTTTAAGAAGAGTAAAATAAACTGTAGAAATCCTGTACAAGCCATTTTTGACTGTGAATTGTGACAAACAATATTTGTTTTCTTTATAGCTGCAAACTTAATGAAAACCATAAAACAACGAATAACAATTTTCGTTCGACTATTGAAATTAAATTTTTCAATATGGCAACCATCCAACTTATTTTTATTCTTCACCAAAATCAGAGATAAACGGACTAATAAATGTATCAGTTCACTTGAGTTGATGTCTTACTAATTAACTTAGTCTACCAAGTTCGAGACTAGTTCTAAACTCAAGATAAGTATCAATTGGCAATAAAGTTATGTGTACATGTCATGCGGCCTGATAAGTAACTCGAGACACCGTTTGTAGATATCACAACTATCTAACGACTTTGGAACTATTACATCGATCTCGTGACTAGTTGTAAGTACTTATATACAATATGAATAAGCTAGTACCAACTTACGCGATGTGTAGTAAATCTGAGTTAGCCAATGTGAGGTTGAGGACGTCTGGCGTGTCCCAGTTGTCGAGCAGCGCGGGTAGGGGCGCGTCTAGCGGCGCGTGTGACAGGTCGCGCGTCAAGGCGCGGTACTGCAGCGAGTAGTGAGACACGAGCGCGCCCCGAGCGACGCGCCATGTGACGCGCGCCTTACGCGACCATACCTCCGAGACGCGCACTTCTTCGGGAACACTTGGACGCTCTGTATGACAACTAAACCGTCAGGAAAACGCATGCAATGTAAACTATTTCGTGTAGTTATATAGGCTAATGTCAGACTCGTGAAATTCATAATAAATTTCATCTTCTATAATTTTAATATACTCCCTAGATAATCTGAAAACAAATAATACGAAGCTTGCTTAAATTACTGCCGCATACTTCACCGGCCGGAGAACAAAAATTTAAACCCTCTATATTTTATTTACGCCATGTATAACCATAACCGAAACATCGCATGACATAAATTACACATTCGTAGGGTAGCAGCAAACAGTACAAAAAAGACAGAAGAGACACTTTGTACGCTTCTTAAGTAATCCTTTAATTTTCGCGCAACTGATGAGAAATTTTTCTCTTCAAACAAATATAACTTATTATTTTCACACTTTCACACAATTTTTAGGTTTGTAGACTAATGTTTAAATAATGGAGAGCGCATCCGGGTTTGCACTCACACATGTGAATTATTACTTCTATGTACAGACTCCAGCAAGTACCTACATTGCATAGCCAAAATCCTTAAAAATTAAAAATGGAAAGGTGTCAAATATCACACCGTTTTAAAAAAAAAAGTAATTCTATTCTACTATACTATTTTATACCGTGTATTTGTTAGTGGAATTACTGTCGTATGTTTGTATGTGTTGTAACAGTGGAGCCACGTATTCAGTATTATCGCGGGCGCACATTACGCTTTATGGGCCTCGACGCGAGTGCATGACGACCGCCGGACGATACAGAATAACTGAACAGCGCAACTACGTTGTATTGTTAAATACATTTTGTTTACATTCACAAGTCTAAAGCAGCTACTGTTATACAAATACTAGGTGTTTGTTTTAAATTCGTCCAGTTTTATTTAGTACTAGCTGCGCCCCGCGGTGTTATCCGCTATGTTTTTTCGGGATGAAAGTAGCCTATGTGTTAATCCAGGGTGTAAGCTACCTTTACATGAAATTTCATCAGAATCGGTCTAGCTGCTTAGGCGTGATGAGGTGACTAACATACACACTCACAAATTTTCGTCTTAACAATATTAGTATGAAGTGTAATGTGATTCAAACAGACCAATTTTGCAAAAATGTATAACCCTAGGTCAATAATCACGAATGAAACGAAGTATTTGTTACTACTTATTGCAATAAATTGTAAGTTTTAAGCAGAGGTGTACAATGTAACACTGAAGTTGAATAAATTATTTTATAACTTAGTGAGGCACCAACTCGGCCTTTAATATCCAATACAAAAATAATGCTTTGATAGTATTGCCCAGAATTCAGATATAGTAGTCAATTTAGTAGAATTATTCTGGCTAGACAACAGAGAGTCTAAGCTCGCTTCTAGGGAATGTGAGCACGAAGGAAAAGTAACAGCGCGATAATATCTGGACTATGTAGAGTTCTAAAGTATCACAAAGACCTCCACTTGACGACTTGACTCTTGAGTTTGGCTATAAAGTTTGCTCTGGAATATCGAAATACGCCATGGCATAAATTCTAGAGAATAGGTTACAGTATCCTAGCTCGTTTAGTTCGCGGGTAACCTTTCAACCCGCCTTGCCTATCCGCTTGGCGAATTGAGCTATTATCCTACAAACCCTGCTTTCAAAAATAATTAAAGATCGAACAATTATTCGAAACATATTCTCATTTTTATATGATTCTGGGTGTCATTTTAGTATGTTGCCAATGCTAAGCTTGAATCTAAATTGATAAAGGGAGCTTGAAAAATAATTTACAAAAATGTTCACAATATTATATATAGGTACATTTGCCTCATTAATCTGCTTACACAAAAACCCAAACAAAACAAATGAATCTTTCATACAGTATTTTTTTATTTAAAATGTATAATCACAAAAAGCGCTGTATGAAAACGGTTTTTAAACATCTGACTTTGTCACATTACTTGTCAACAGCACACAGGGCATAGCGGAGCTGTGTTATTGTTGGGAATGCATTGAAAGCGATGAATTTTAAAGCAAGTTATATGAAAACCGTGTAAATTTGTTTCAGTAAAAAATAAACGACGAATGCAGCGTTTCTCTGTTTGTACGTGAGGCTAGCGTGTTCCGCTCTGCCATCATTTTTGATGTCTTAACAGTACGGCAGGGTGCTCGAACACTTTATATTATAAAAGGAATATTATTCTTTTTATTTAGCACGTTGCACACAATGCTTTTGCTGTCAAAAGCAAATGATATTACTTATACAGTTATATCGCCGATCAAATTACTTATCGTAGAAGACTAGGCGTTGCTGTACAGCCAACTAAGATGAATATTTACAGGTAGATTTTAGCTTATATAATTTTTAACACATTTTCGTTAACGTGAACTAATAAAAGGGTTTTCAAGGAAATTAAATGTCCAGGTATGTTCTACGTGTTTAACTTTACTTAGTTCTTTGTATTTAATATTCACCTTTCAATTTAAAGTGAACAATTATCCATTTCCATTCCTGTTAATCAGCATAGTAAACAAGCTTTGAATAATCATGTCTCCTTTGACGATTAATTTTGCACATTAACTGTACATTACAGTTTCACAATGCACGGTGCATGTAGAACTGCAATGTAGCAGTAATTGTACACTCACCTTTAACAAACAGTCGATACACGAGCTCATCGCTGCCGTACAAGTTGCGCGCCAGACAGCGGTACTCTCCCGCGTGTTCGGGTCCCGCGTGAGGTATCGTCACCTCTGACGTCATCGCCCCACCACTTGTCTCCCTGTTCTCCACTCCACCGGAGCCACTATCATATTTGTTTATTAAATAAATCTTGAGCATATCTACTACTTTTAGAAATGTCACTTTTATATTGCGTCTGTGTTTTACAGATATTTAAGATCATTATGTATTGTGCAAACTCAAAGTACCTATTGAATTATAATGATATACCTAGTGTAGTTCTCTATTCTATATAGTTCTATATTTTGTTATCACTCGAATGAAGTTAAACCCTGTCGGCAATACATTTTGCATCACAACGGCCCCTCCATCCACAGTTATCATTGAATTTCGGTCCTACGTTGGTTACAACATCGGCGATTTAAAAGGATATTAAATAAATTAAGGTCGACTTTCCAGTATCAAGCTGTACCTAACAATATTATGTTAAAACAAATTGCAATCTTTAAAAATATACAATGAAACCCAAAATGATTGGTTAACGAATAAATACACTTTAGATATCGATCTCCTACAGGAAATTAAAATGTCAGGGCTCCCAAACTGATACGAAATCTTCAACTTTAATCAATTAAACAATTGAAAGTTAGATTGACAATTCACAAATATCATAAAAGTTTGCAGAGTTTGGCAATAGTCAAATACGAGTGCTTTGAAAAGCGGCTCCACACAAACTGTTAGCAAATGCAATTCATGAAACCAGTTAGTTCAGAATTAACAATTCTGTAGTTACCTAGGTTTTTGTTCGTACCTATTTGTATTATCAAGCCTGTTATTGTATTTTGAGCAGCGAAAGTTAGGTGAATATTCCCGATTTGGTCAGGCGTTATGTGTTTGTATTCTCGGGAACGGTAGGCAACAGTGTGTAAATAGAAATACACTGTTGCATTATTAGAACCGGATATTAGAAGGCGAGTCTTGAATCCATCACCATCATCAATAGTCTTTGATATTTCACTGCCGGGTAATTAAGACTTACAGGGCACAAACACATGGCACGAATTAAACAAAAAGTTATCATAAAAAAAAAACATTTAAAAATAACTACTGACTACAACAAATGCATACAAAAGGGTATATTACAACCTTTTTGTCTAAATTTGTTGTTGGTAAACTTACTGCAGCGACAGAGGCCTAGAGTCGTGTGTCCAATGCACGTGTATTTCTGGTTCCCCCCGGACAGTGCACGACAGTCGCGCGGTAGTACCCCTCACCACCCATCGGGTCTCACCACTACCGCTCCTACTCAGTCTTGGAGGTTCTGTTATAGGGAAAGGCTTATAAAAGTAGTGGTTAATCATTAATCAAATTGCTTTGGAACTTGAAGTGGGTAGGCTAATATTCCGATAGCAAAATACTTAAACATATTTTGGGGAACGAAAGCCGTTCATAACAGCTGCAAAAAAAATAGACGCAACTGTGATTATCAGTAGTGAAGTCTAAAGAAACTATCTCATATAACGGTAGCAGACTTATATTGTAGAACTCCTTAAAATATAGATACAAAAAGTCCATTGAGATACAACGAAAAAACAAAGATAAACTCCAACAAAAAACAAAAGAGGAAAGTTGGGTCCATATCCATAAAGTTGGTATATGAATTTCATAACGCTCATATAGAATATCGTGGTATTTTATTAAAAAAGTAAAAATGTACTCGGACATAACATTTTCAGTATGTTAGAATGTCACGTTTTTGTTAACAAAGCTTTCGTTGGTGATAAATGAACTTTATAAAACAAATGTTGCAAACTAGAAATTACTTCTGTATCGTGGAAGCTTTACAATGGTGCAGACAAAGTTAAAATGTTCAAACATTTAGAGTTGGAACAATAATATGCGGATCACTAGAATATATGTCCCTCCCATCGGGATTCAAAATTGCCATCTTTTACGCAAGAGATCCTACGCCTAGTCTCTATGATTAAGTCATCAAAGTTTAGAATGAACTTTTACCTAAACTCACTCATTTATCTACAGCGCTAGTCAGGTTCTGAAAGGGCCGCAATAAACTCACCTCTAACATCAAGGTAAAAAGAATGGTGCAAGAAGGAGTGTTGCACCCGCGCAGTACATCGGTACCAGCCTTCTTGTTCGGGACTTGCGGCTCTTAGCCACACGGTACCATCAATAAGTACGGAGCCCCCACTAGTGTCTGTCGCCTCCGTTTGACCCCATAACACGTGCCGCCAGTTATCACCGTCTGTGTAAATTGGGTCTTTGTTGTACTTGAGTATATGCCTATACGGTAACATCCTTTTGTAATTGTAATACCGACTTTAATTTGTTTTACATAAAACATATTTTTAAATAACATTATCCCGCAGTAAGAACTACTTAAGATCTTCTCTAGAGAAACTCAATATCTGTTTGGAAATTATTTACTAAGGAGTTCCGTTGTATGTGTAAAATCGTTGATCAGAACTTAATGTATCAATAATGTTCTAGCTTCTTAGAACACGCTGTGTGATTGAGCAAGATGCATAAAAAAAATAAATTAAAACCTTTATAAAATGGGTAATAAAGTACTACAAACTATGCAAATATTTTATATGTACAGCTTTGAAGGCCCAGAAAATTGCACTTCTTAGGTAAATACATCGCATTAACGACTTTACATAGTTCTTAGGTTAAGCCATCATAAAAGCAAGCCAGGCCAGTTGTCAACTGTTTGATTAATGTTTTAATAGCATTAAAAATGCAATCAACAATCGGCTTAGTGCCTATAGCTGGAATTAGGTCATCACGGAAACGCTATTTCCACTCTAATCGGATTAGCGAGTTCATGAAACTACTAATAACAATCACAATAAGCTTTGTTTGTGGCCAGATGACGTCACTATGTGTTTACAACCGATTGATTATTCAATTAGCCAAAAAGGTTTTTATATAGCTAATCTTATAATGTTCTGTGTTCAAAGTTCAAGTCCGTTTCTGTAAGCATCTTTTGAAAAGTTTGTAAAAACTTTTGGAAAATACGGATCAAAGGAAATTCTTCTTTTTCTTATCGGCTGAACTCATTGCCACATTGAAACAAGTTATTTCAGCCAGTAGTTTACTTATCTTCAATGACATCAATCAACGATAATTGCGTAGGTGACTGGAAATAATAACAATAGTTATACCTGTAGAGTATTCCCATGATATCCTAGGCGTGGGCTGTCCTTTAGCAGAGCATGGTAGAAGTAGTGCCGCTCCTGCCGATACCGATGTGTTCTGCGCACGCCACACCCACGTCGGTGATTCTGTGCGGAGAGACTGCTTTATATGTTACGCTGGCCCTCTTAACAATAAAGAAGTCGTAAAGGAATGAATAGCTTTGAAGAAACAAAGAAGACTGGACTTTGTGAAATAAATCTCTTAAAATAAATATATAAAGAACTGACAGGAACTAAAATCAACGATTTAGAGACCCTGCTTTTTCTGCTTATTTTTAACGAGTATTATAGGTACATATTTGTATACCGACTGCCTCGTTGGTCTAGTGGTTGCTAAGCGCGACTGCTGAGCACGAGGTCCTGGGTTCGAATCCCGGGTCGGGCAAAGTGTTATTGGGTTTTTCCATTAGGTAATTCTCAGTAGCAGCACGGAGTCTGGATTTGTGCCTGGTTGATGGCAATAGGCTCGCCCCCTATTACATTGGGACCTAAAACATAACTGGCGAAATGTGGGTGTACTATATGTGCACCTCTGCCTACCCCTTCGGGGAATACGGGCGTGATGTTATGTTTATTTGTATACTTGAATTGGGTATAAAAAAAATGTAATGCCATTTTAAGATGAAGTAAATAGCTAAATTAGTTATAGATAAAGTGGTCATAAATGTATACCTACTTAAAGCCCAAAATCAAATGCACTGGCTTACATAAAAAAACAACGAAAAAAAGCAATAGAGAACCTAATAATCAATCTCAATTCAACAGATCGGCCTCAAAATGAAGTATAAAGACATCCCAAAGACTAAACTTAAACAGACACGTCACAACAGACCTGTGTAAACTTAAGGGTAAGACAATAAATACCTTTGACAATCAGCGAGGCACTGTGGCTAACTGTTCCGAAGTCGTTAGTAGCTCTGCAGGTGTACTCGCCACTGTGTGCCGACGTCAAGTCTTGTATGATTAGCAGTGAAAAGAAATCCATGTTTTTCTGTTCGACCTGATATTAAATAATTATGAAAGTAGTCAAGTAAATAGTTGGATATTTTTGGAAAATATGACCAAATGAAAATTATGATTTTGAACAGAACAAAAGAGATAATTGTCAATTTTTTCAAATCATGACCTACCTTAAGCATCGAAGGTATTGGCAAATTGTCCTTATGCCAAGTGAACTGTATAGGTTTATCTCCAGACACCAAGCTACAGGTTGCTTGAGTGCTACCTCCAACTTCGAGTTCCTCGGGAAACTGGAATGCTGCTATCTTAGGCGGCTCTGTGGGAAACCTAGACGTTTAATTATTGCCAATTTAAAGGTAGTTTTGTTAGTAAGATAGTGCAGATCTTACTATGGACTTCGAGTCGTACTGTTCTTCTTGCTAGCTCCCCACTTTCAGCCCTCACTTCACAAGTATAGCTTCCCGCTGCGGAGCTTCTCACAGCATTCAGTCTTAGAACTCCTCGCTCATCACTCGATTCCATAACACTTTCTACTAAAGAACCATCTTCTCGTCGCCAAACTACTTCTCTAAAAAATCGAGAATATTCTTAATTACACTCTGTATAACAGAGTAGAGTGTGATCGAAATAAGAAGTATGGATTTCTGGCACTTACTTTATGGGATATCCCGAATATGGGCAGTGTATTGTCACGTCCGTGTCAGTCTTTACATGTAATGCTGGTAAATATCTAATGTTTGGAGGACCTGTTGAACAAAACCACATGTTTATGTATTGTAAATGAAAAAGTTTTCTAAAAGCTTCCATAATAATCAAAGTCTCACCATAAACATTCAAACGGGCTTGATGCGCGTGAGATCCTTGTGAGTTTGTCGCGTTGCAGCCATACCTACCGCCTTCGTCAGCAGTCCTGACTGTTACACTTAATGTAGATACTATGGTCCCTTCCTCGCTTCCCGGTACAGACTCAGCTCTTGTATTTACGCTGTATCTGTGGAACGTAGTGTATATTTGAGAGGCCAGAGAAGTCAAAAATAAGACTGGTGAATTGAGCAAAGAAGAAGATGACGCATAGAAAGGTGAAAGAACAAATATTTATATCAACGAACTTAAATGACTGAATTTTTTTTAAATAGAAATCAATAAGTTTAAAAAAACCCGTTGTCGGTTTGGCTCAGGACCCTAGGGCTAAACTGACCCGACACTACACCGAGGACATCCCAGACATCAGCCTGTACGAGATTAGAGTGGCTCTGAAACAGCTTAAAAACAACAAGGCGCCGGGTGATGACGGAATTACAACAGAGCTTCTGAGAGCGGGTGGAAAACCGGTACTTTTAGTCCTCCAGAAGCTATTCAATTCCGTCATACTCGAGGGTACTACGCCAGAAGCATGGCACAGGAGTGTGGTGGTGCTCTTCTTCAAAAAAGGTGACAACACCTTATTGAAGAATTATAGACCCATCTCGCTCCTGAGCCATGTGTATAAGCTGTTTTCGAGAGTCATTACGAACCGTCTCGAACGCAGGCTTGATGACTTCCAGCCTCCCGAACAAGCCGGCTTCCGAAAAGGCTTTAGCACCATAGACCACATCCATACGCTCCGCCAGATTATACAGAAGACCGAGGAGTATAATCGGCCACTGTGTCTAGCGTTTGTGGACTATGAAAAAGCCTTCGATTCTATCGAAACCTGGGCTGTATTGCAGTCCCTCCAGCGATGTCATATCGACTATAGGTATATCGAGGTGTTGAAGTGTTTGTATAGTAACGCCACCATGTCAATTCGGCTACAGGACGAGAGTACGAAACCAATCCAACTGCAGCGTGGTGTGAGACAGGGAGACGTTATCTCTCCGAAACTGTTCACAAATGCGTTGGAGGACGTTTTCAAGCTCTTGGACTGGAACGAGTTCGGCATCAACATCAATGGCGAATACATCACTCACCTTCGTTTTGCCGATGATATAGTTATTATGGCGGAGTCGCTGGAGGAGCTCAATACTATGCTCAGCGACCTCAGTATCGTCTCCCAACAGGTGGGTCTTAAAATGAACATGGACAAGACAAAGATCATGTCCAATGTCCATGTCGCACCTGTACCGGTTGTCGTTGGGAACGATACCCTCGAAGTTGTCGACCACTACGTCTACTTAGGACAAATTGTTCAGTTAGGCCGGTCCAACTTCGACAAAGAGGTCGCCCGAAGAATCCAACTCGGATGGGCAGCGTTCGGGAAACTACGCGACATCTTCTCGTCCAAAATTCCGCAGTGTCTGAAGACGCAGGTCTATGACCAGTGTGTGTTGCCAGTGATTACGTATGGCTCAGAGACGTGGTCGCTAACGGTTGGCCTTTTGGAGAGGCTCAGAGTCACTCAACGAGCTATGGAGAGAGCTATGCTCGGGGTTTCTTTGCGCGACAGGATCCGGAATACGGAAATTCGCCAAAGAACTAGAGTTACCGACATAGCTCGAAGAATATGCAAGTTGAAGTGGCAATGGGCAGGCCATATCGCTCGAAGAACCGATAACCGCTGGGGAAGAAAGGTTCTCGAGTGGCGACCACGAACCGGAAGACGCAGCGTTGGCAGGCCTCCCACCAGATGGACCGACGATATCGTCAGAATTGCGGGCAACCGGTGGATGGAATTGGCAAGCTGTCGTTCTTTATGGCGTTCTAAGGGGGAGGCCTTTGTTCAGCAGTGGACGTCTTCCGGCTGATGATGTTGATGATGAAGTTTAAAAAGTACGTTTAGAACTATTTAAAAGCACCTCTAGGTTTATATTTGTAGGAAAATTGATACAAAAATGGACGCACTTATCTGGTGCAGCAGGCAGTGGTCTGTCATCTAAAGTCCAAAGTATACGGGGCGAGGGCACGCCTGTGGCCGCACATCTTATGACGATGCTCTGTCCTATCCTGGTGACCGCGCCGCTAAACGTCGACACCAGCCGTGGCGGCCTGTCTGAAACCCGGGGTGAGGATAAACTGTTCCATAGATTGTATGCTAAGAAGTGCGTCGCTGTCAGATAGATAACTTTGCAATTTAAATCTCGATTGTCGAATCTTCATACAATGAAATGTTTGCAGATCATTAAGTGTTTCTACATTTTTCTGATAGATAAAGCACTATCAGAAAACGTAATAGCAAAGGCATTTGAGTAATCTTGCTCTTGACAAGTTTAGTTTTCTGTTAGCTATGTAGGTTCAGTGAAATCCGTAGCGAAATCTGTTTACTGAAATAACAATATTAAGGGGCTGTGATAGCATCAACTATAGTTAGGTTAAAGCAACAAGCGTATGTTGAAAATGGAGTGTTACAATTTGTAAAACAAACACCCAGTTTAAGGTATTCTGTTACAAACCATGTAACATAATATTTATAAATACTGGATTACTAATACCGGGTTTAGTTTTAAAATTATCCGAGGGCAAAGTTTACATTATGATGATCGACAAACTGCAGTATTAGCAGTCTGACAGCGGCCTACAATAAATAATATTCTATTGTTACCAGCAATAACTAACTCGGCACCAGCTACGGCGGAGTCGGAGTGGTCGTGCGCGGTGCACTGGTAGAGGCCGGCGTGGTGCGCGCGCACGGGCCCGAGCGCGAGGCGTGGCTGCGGCGCGTGCAGTGGCCGGCCCTCGTGCTGCCAGCTCAACGTCACGCCACCGCCGCGCCCGCCGTGCACCGAACAGTTCAAGTGGCCAGTCCCGCCCGTACCTATCATCTACAACAAGAATCCCGTGTCACAAAAGTTCACCATGTGACTTGTGAACAAACGGAAGATTGAGGAGAAAATTTCTAAGTATTAGTTACCCGGCAAAACTACAAAATGCATTGTGGCAGATTAGGGTGAAGATAAATAAAGAAAAAAAGGCAAGGGAGAATCGAAAAATAGCTTGACGCTTTCACAAAATGTGGAAATTATGTGCAGAATACAGATTTGAAGTATATTGAAGAATACTATATATTTGAAGAATATTTCTTCCATCGTGTCGACAAGAGCTGGGCTGTAAGCGTCTAACATACATACATCATAACATCGGTAGAAAGTAAGATATGTAGGAAGTAAGTGAGAGCGGCGTTAACCCTTCGGTGAGATTGGCCAAAAACAATAAATAAAGTTACATGTAGCTGAGTAGCGCGTACCGTCGTGTCAAGCATCACGCCGCATAAATATTCAACGGTCGCAGATTTCGCCTGTCATCCCAGTACGTACGTTCATCTCACGTAATACGATTTTATAGGTAAAACGGGCGCCGACGCTGCGTGACGGACGAGCCAGCGAGCACCTGAACCTTTTATTTTGTTCCTCATATCTTTTGAGCCATAAAGAAAAATGAGATATACATTTTAGGTTGCCTCTGTGATCTAGCATGAATTCAAAGTCGCCAAACCCGTGTCGGGCAAAGTGGTTCTCGATTTTTCCATTAAGTAAATTTCAGTGGCAACGCGGAATCTGGATTTGAACCTAATTTGTTGCAATAGGCTTACCCCTATTACATTGAGACCTAACTAGTGAAATGTGAGTGCACTACACACCTGTACCTTCAGGAAATACATATATAATGTTATGTATATATTAAGAATACGTACTTCAACGAAAACTTACCAAAGGATTCGGTGTCACGGCGACTGTCAACGGTTCGTACACCACAAGTTTAACAAGGACTCTTGTAGGCGACTCCGGGTTTGAGGAGCAAGCGTATCGCGCTGCGTGATGCACACGTGTACTTGATATAACCAGTGCCCCTCCCCGAACAATACCCTCCCCTGATACCGCCACCCAAGTGCTAGAAGCTTCTTGCCGCTGCCAACTGACGAGTGAAAATGGTGGTAAATTATATAGGCAAGGTCCTCAAATCTTTTTGCAAAATTATTTGCGCCGTCGCTCAGTAAAAGTTATGTAGAACTCAATTGACTGGATTTATGGCACATCTTCTGTGTAAATGACTGTGTATTTAGGACATTTCTAGGCTATGGTATTATAAGCATTTGTGATCACACTTCGACTCACCTGACTGTATGGCCGCTGGCATGTCGTAGTATACACGGTAATACAACAGTGTCTCCGGCGCGTGCCTCTATAGAGTTCAGTTCGATGTTCTCCAACCAGCTGCTATCTATACAAACAAAATATAGAAGCTTTAATTTTATTGCTTTTGATATACATTATTATTAGGTACTAGTCTAATAGAATGACCCTTTGGACAAAAAGGAAACTTTTTTACCCTATAGATGTTCAATAATGATTCACCTGTCAAGTGTAGATAAAGATTTTGTCTTGCGAAACACCCTAGCGCATCCGGTTCATTGAACAGGGAACGGCTGGATATAAACGTTCATTAATACGAAACTGCCATTTACTATGCTCTCTTAAAGCAGGATATATTCCGATGTGGAAGTGAGACGCCGATACGTGCAGTGTAATACGGCGTCTCGTTTCCACAACGTAAACTGTCTTGCTTTAAGAATTCATGGTTAGAGGGCAGTAAAACAAAATACTCATCTGCTCCACACAGTTTTAATAGATGAAAACGTATCAACAGAACACACAAGGAAGCATGTGATTCCTGTCACAGACGATTCCTGTCACTATGTACGTAGATGCCAATTCTGCAGACTACATTTCAAGACATTCTAAATGCATAAAGCTGAATTAGACTGACCGTCTGTAGTGAGTTTCAAAGGCGGGCTTGGAGTGTCGAGAGCCACGCATGAATATTCTGCTTGGATGTCGGCTTGCGTCAGATCTAGTCCGAGTAGGAGACCGTTGGCTCCTGACACCCATCGGGGTTCTAAAACAAAGTATAGTTATAGCACATCTGTAATGTGAGCTTCAGGTAAAGAATAAAAATAATTTAATTCACATAAACCAATTAAAACCTGGTAAACGTCACAAAAATAATTAAAAATATTCAGGCTTGGTTTAGTCGTGAAGATAAGCAAGGGAGTTCTTTTTTATGCGGATTAGACACTTATAGGTGTTTACCAAATTCATTCTAATAGCTAGTAAGTCGCAGGTCGACAGAGACTTTCCGTCGTATTAGAACAAAGTTTCAAACAATTGAAATATTATTATTTAATTTTATACGCGTAGGCACCTAATGGTACATAGAAATTGTCACTAAGGTGATTCACTTAATATTTTTCAAGAGTTTTGAGTAATCAGTAGAGTGCGGACGAAGAAGTATTTAGGCGTCTATTGTTCATTACTTCTGAACAAGCTAGTGTGAATAATATTTTCTGAGAGGGTAAAACTAGAGGTATAGATATATCGGTCCGGCCTAATGTTACTTTACACGTAGCGAATGACGTCCCCAATGTAATAGACTGACGGTCGGAATTGGGTTAACTTTAACCAAAGGACCAGCTACACAAATCAAGGGACTAGATTTGTGGCACCATGGAAGTGCTTATTATTAGTATATACCATAAAGTTCTAGTGACTAAATTGTATAATATAGTACGAATAGATTGTATAATTGGTAAATATAATTGTTACTATTTTATTCTTCCATCATAGTTACAAAGATCTTGACCCCAGAGTTTGTTTCGGTATTTCTTCTTAGAGGTAGTCAGTTATGAAATGTCGAAGCCATCTAGTTGAAAAAAAATTACATCTACAATAATTTAATTACCATTATCTTTTTTTTTTATATTTTTTAATATTTTTCCTTTTTTTTTTTAATTTTTTCCGCGGCTTCACCCGCGTTAAGTAGCTTATATCCTTTTTAGGGTCTTAAATTTTTTTCATACCAAATTTTATTAAAATCCGTCCCGTGGTTTAGTCGTGAAGCCGTAACAGACAGAGTTACATTCACATTTATAATATTAGTATGCATGTGTATTTTTTAAATGAACGCTGATTTTAAAGTCAATATAATCTTACCTCCACTCAAGTACCCAGATGACAGAGGCAGTCCATCTTGTAGCCATGTTATGTCCACGAGACCGACCTGTGGCGATAGTTCACAGCGCAGCACAACTGACCCACCTATCTTCGCGGGAGTCAGCTGACGGGACGTATGGGACAGCACGTTGTCTTCCACTACACAGAAAGAAGTACTCGATCAGTATTAGTAGTTGTTGTTTCCAAAAAACATTGCTTTAGAACTAGTATTATTAAAGTATCAGTCTGCCCGTGACCATGAATGCTGTAAAGGATTCGAAACTGTCGGGACCAAAATTTAAAACCGCGATAAAATCCGTAAACCTAGTTTTATTTCAATAGTATTAATAAAGTTAATTACATCACATTAGCCTGTATTCCCCTGAAGGGATAAGCATACCATATAGTACACCCAAATTTCGCAAGTTATGTTACCACCGTGCACAAATCCAGACTCTGTGCTGCTGCTGGGAATTACATGGATAAACCCAGTGACATTTTGCCCGACCTGGATTCTCCTGGACCTCATGTCCAGGAGAATCCCGGCTGAGCAGTCGCGCTTAGCGACCACTAGAACAACTAGGCAATCAAACATAATTATTTCAAACGCTCCTAAATGTGAATAAAGATATAAATCTCGAATTTCATATAAGGAGTAGCTTCTTTAGTGTGTTTAACAGTCATAAAATATTACATACGGCTAATACAAATATTTGTGGAAATTACACATAGTGCCCTTGCCGGGATCAAACCCTTTTCACAAAGGCCAAACACGCAGCTACGGCAACGAATTGGCTCTAATTCATATTTTCTTGTAACTAAATAAACCTCATCGGGTGTACCCGGCTTATAGTGGCCTGAATGGGATTTCAAAGGTATTTTTGTTTCGAAAAAATGTGGGATATACATAATGTGAAGATGTTTATATAATACGATTTTGTAAATCTAAGTTAAGGATTACTGCTTTTGGCTGCTAGCACATTTTGAATAATACAGGCCTTGGTAATTTTACAGCTAAGGAGATACTACATTTGATGTTTTTCTAACTAAACGCTTTCTACCTTTTAAACCAGATTAGGTGACCAGTTCATCTCGCGACTCTGCCGCATAATCAGCTCATCAATAAGGGCTCCATTCGAGTTCGAAACTAGTCAGGCAGTCCTGAATATATACGTGAATTAAACCGGCGTATAAGTATAGTAAATAATATGGATAACACTCATGAAAGTTATTATAGTCAGATTAGGTAAGATTCAAGAGTTTCAGTTAGACAAAAATGAAACAGCTAAAATATCTAACTCTAGCTGTATTGCCCGGTAATTGAAATAAAAAAGGATACTTCAATTTAATTCAGTTAAATGACATTATAAGAGTTTGTGTACATTTTAATAATGCGTTACTCGAGACTTTCATAACTTGTCAAAAGAAATAACAAAACAACAATGAGATGGAATAATAAATAAAGAAATAATTGCGTCCGACATGGCTTTGTTTGTGAAGCCATCTTAGGTTTGACTCCAATCTTGAAGCATATTTAAGTTTCGCCTTTTGTGTATTTTTTTTACGTTTTCTTTTGTGTACTCAAAAATAAATTGAATGATTGGGCTACATAATAGGCTGGGAAATAGAATATGATAACATTTGTATAATTTCAGTTGATATACTTTTATTCGAAGTTATACCTATTCAGTAGAGTAATTCTCCTATGTTAACACCACAATAGAATTGTAATTGCGTCTCGTGGGTGTGAATTTTTTAATATTAGGTATCACGCAAAGTGATACTGAGTTTTTCCAATATGTAATTCTTAGTAGCAGCACGAAGTCTGGATTTGTGCCCTGTTAATGGCAATAAGCTCGACCCCTATTATAGATTATTGGAACCTATAACATAACTGGCGAAATATGGGTGTAGGTACCTACTATAATATGTTCACCTCTGCCTGCCCCTTCGGGGAATACGAGCGTCATGTTATGCTATGTATTTTTGATCAAAACTAGGTTTTAAAAGTACGAGTTATTATTAAATTTATTTGCCTTCAGATTAGTAATTGTATAGAAGTGTTAACTGTCTTAGTAAAGTATAGCTTCCGTGAAAAAGAGCGAGTTTGAAAGCAAAGTTTGTATGCGATTATCTTGTTATACTACAGCGTCGAAAACAATTTCTGCAAGACGACTTGTCGCTAAAATTAATAACGTGAACTTGGAACAAGGTAAGTAAATATCACAACATCAAAGTGCCGAATACTTTCATCAAAACTCATTTGAATGAGAATAAGCTTCTACTGCGCCTCCATTTGTAGCCTTTCAATTTTTCCTTTGTAGTCAGCTTCATTGTAGGAGAAAATATTAAAATATGTTAAGTAAAATCTGTAAGTTGAGCGCTAGTTCATGAGTTGAAAAGGGATGTTATTACCTCTCACGATAGACGACTGTGAAACTCGTTAACGCGGGACTTATAAGCCTTATTTGTTTCTTATTGTGCTGGTATTGACCATGTTTTACGCAACGGAGTGGATCGAGATATCGAGCCCAGTAAAGCACTTGTTTGCTGACATCTTAAGTGACAGACGCGATCGATCAACGTGCCTTCAAATATTATAAAAAAAATATCGTAAATATATACGTGAACGTGCATCACTTTTATTTAGCAGGAGGTAAAAACTTGCATTAAGAGCCATTTCACAAAATTTTGACGTTCGAATTTCGGTAGAATTGTCATGTGTGCGTGACACACCCACACAAAAATAATGCTAACAGTGTAGCGCAAAAAACGAGACGGACAAAAAAATCTTGATCGTTATTACAATATACCTATATTTGAGATTTATGAAAATATTTTGAATTCATTAGTAATTTGATCATATTATTTATTTGTTCCTATTTCTGGCGGTTTTTATATTTTTTATTTCACAATTTTTAGTGATGCCTAGGATTCATCCGCCGTAGACATTTTGAGGATTAGTATTTGAAATCCTTACAAAATGCTCCCTCAAACGATATCTCACACGATATATACTATTTAAGTGGTAGAAGGGGGGACAAGGCACCACCTCCCCCTCTTTTTTTCTAGTTTGTGGCGACAATTACTTAGGCTATATTACTTGTAACGACAGTTCTGCTATGATTTTATAAGGAGTTCAGTTCCATTTCTCCAAAGATCATCATCAAATCTACATGAAATTTCAATGGGACTATTTCGAAATAAACTACTTTCCAACAAAAAAATAATTTTGCAAATCTGTCTTTAGATGACGGAGTTATGCCCGAACATACATAAAAAATATATTTAAACATCCGAATTGATATCCTCCTCCATTTTAAAATTTTCAAAATAAACATACAAAGGCGAGCTTAATACCTTAGGCATTTATTAACAGTCGACTTTAGAGCGATATGGAGACAAATATTAGGTAGATGCACATATCGATGCATGCGATGTGATTACGTATGGCTTTGAGACGTGTTCGCTAACGGTTGGCCTTTTGGAAAGGCTCAGAGTCACTCAACGAGCTATGGAAAGAACTATGCTCGGGGTTTCTTTGCGCGACAGGATCCGGAATACGGAAATTCGCCAAAGAACTAGAGTCACCGGCATAGCTCGAAGAATATGCAAGTTGAAGTGGCAATGGGCATGCCATATCGCTCGAAGGACCGATAACCGCCGGAAGAAAGGTTCTCGAGTGGCGACAACGAACCGGAAGACAGCGTTGGCAGGCCTCCCACCAGGTGGACCGACGATATCGTCAGAATTGCGGCCCAAGCGGTAGATGCAATTGGCAAGCTGTCGTTTATTGTGGCGTTCTAAGGGAGAGGCCTTTTAACAGTGGAAGTCTACCGGCTGATGATGATGATGATGACGTATATCGATACGCAAAATAATAAACATACATATAATACGTTACATACATACATGAAACAAAACAATACATATATATACATAAAGCAATAATTAATTAATTATCTCAACTATTATAACTATTTACAACTTAAATCTAATACAAGATAAAAACAATATATACAAAAATAACAAGTTAAAAAGCATCAAAAAATTCATCCCCATCGATGTCAACCGGTAACGTGCCCAAAAGACTGGCAGCATTGCCACGTGTAGTTTGCGCAAACTCCTAGACCTACCAGGTATGATTGTTTGGCACTTATTCGGAATTGCCGCCATGCCAAATCTCTCGGACCAGTCCATTGTAGCTTAAAGATCAAGCAGAGTAAGGCTACAAGTTATCGGCATATGGAATACGCACACCGAAGTGATTGGATTATAAGGTTAATAAAGATAGAAAACAGCAATGGGCGGAGAATACCGCTTTGTGGAAGGCCAGATTTTAGCTCACACCAGGAAGAAGAGGACTCTTCCACATGGACCGACCACTGGCGTTCCCAAAAGTAAGGGATCTATTCCAGCGCTTTAGGAGACGCCAAGAGATGGGATAGGATGTAGACGAGGATATCGCGATTGACTATATTGAAGGTATTGGAAAAATCAACTAGGGCTGTAACTTTAGTATTTTCTATGCCTGCCTTAATGTCGCCAATCGCCTGGCCTGCAACCGGACTGCAAGGGAGAAAGAGGTTATTTTGGTTGACTCTTCGTATATTCTCATGGACATAGGCCTCGAGCACTTTAGATAGGAAAGAAAGGATAGAGATTGGTCGGAAGTGACTGGGTAGAGAAGAGCTCGATATTTTAGGTAAAAGGTGAACGAAAGCTTTGCGGTACAAGGAGGGGAAGTATCCGGTATCCAAGGAGCACAATATTATGTGTGTGATTGCTGACCACCTTCTTGGTGGTCAACTATTGTGACGATCATTCCGCGATAGACGTTATCACAGTCTAACGCTATGGATTTGATGGAGGATGATCTTTTTGATTTCTCCCTCAGTGACTGGAGATATGTGCAAGGTATTCATGTTGGGACGCGGGAGACCATCGACGTAAGCAAGTGTCTGAGGTTTGGTCTTTTGTCTAAAGTTGGGCTAGTGAAGAAATGCGAATTGAGATCGTCCAAATCAATGGAATTCAACCGGTCAAATAGTGGTGATTTGCCAATACTGAGAGTTTCAAGGAACTTCCAGAGATCGGCAAAAGTGGAACATAAATAAATGTAATTTAGAATATGGCGGCGTTTGGTATTGGATATTACTTAATTATACCGATTTCGTGCAGCTTTGAAAAGATTCCAGTCCTCATGACGATCTTTCTTGAATTTTCAAAGCGCGATCCCTACGCTTTATGGCCAACTTTACACCATTCAAAATCCATGGCGCAGCTGGACGCTTCAGCTTTATCTTTTTAACCGGTGCGTGTATATCATAAAGCTCGATGATTTCCCGGTTAAAACCGCTAACCTTTTCGTCGACCGCGGGAGCCTCCATCATAGGTTTCCAGTCGATTAGAGAAGCATCTGAACTCAGTTTGCTTACATTGATTCGCGCGAAGCTGTGCATGTACATTGTACAGTACCTTGAGCTTAGGTTTATGAGGTTTGAGGATATACGATAAAAGTATAAGGTCGTGGTGAGAGAATCCAGCGGTGACGAGTCGGCCATGAGAGGAAACCAGGGAAGGATTGGGGGTATTAATGAAATCGAGCCGAGTGTGCTCAGCTACATCGTTGTGGTGAGTGGCTTGAAGCAGTACGACAAGTAGGCTGGCAAAATCGACTATGTGCAGGAGTTTGGAGGATTGCGAGGTATGCGGAGTAAGGAAGTGTTGAAATCTCCCATGACGATGTGGTGTGCATAATATGAACCTATAGATTATAATACAGTTTTGAATGCAGTGGAATCGTTACGGAGGTAAATAGCGGCGCCACCCCTTCCCTTACCGACCTTAGAATTGCAAATAAGGACGAACTCGAGCAGGGGGTAGAAAGTAGATAAGATGTGAGGTTTGTGCAAAATTTCCGAAATCAGGTTAGCATGAACGTTGGCTGGGACTACTTTGCGCATTGAGGGGACAACATTTTTGGCAACATTTTTCGCGCAACTTATAATTCAGTGTGCTGCTACAGAACAGAAACTTACGTCATCAGATATAATATCTGATTGGATGGTTGCTGAATATTAATCAAATAAAATATTTTAAAAGAATTTAATAACATTTTATAATAAACAAAACCGGATGAAAATAATTCGTAGAAAATGAAAACGTTGTGGTCGTACGGGTTTTTAATACGAATTTTCGTAATTCAAAATTTGAAAAAAGTGACACAGATCCTGCCTCTAAGGGCGCTCGGGCCCGACTGATCGTTCTACGTTTGTGCATTGTAATTTATTGTGATTTTGAGTGATATTGAAAATGGTATTATATCTAATTAAATAAAGGAATATTAAAAAACATTGTATTAATAGATTTCCCAGAGAGCATAGTTCATTATGGCATAATTTTAAAAGTAATAAATACCTTTATTTAAACCAAAAAGTCGCGATAAAATTACTATATAAAACCGTGAAAACCGGTTTAAGTATTTATTTTTTTATCAATTAAAAGTGTTATTAATCGAAAATTTTCCACCGTATGTTACAACAAAAGTATATGTCCTATGCCTACTGTATTTTTTCCATTTAAATTTGTTGATGTAAATGGTAGAATTTGAAGCCCGAAAATGGCTCTGCGATGGATTTTCAGAAAACGTGTTGCGGGAAATAGCTCACCACACAGCAATCAAGTTATATTTTGAAAATCTAATTCTATTTGTAACAATGGGAAAGATTGGTCTACATTCTACATGTATTTAGAAATTCCTTAGTACTACCTAAGATGGTAAATTTTGCGTCCGAAAATTCAGAAAACTGTCAAAAAATGTGAAATGGCTCTTAAGACATAAACGTTACCATCTTCTCCAAACGATAATGATGGGAAAGATTAAGGGGAAAAGACACGTCGGAAGAAGGGAAATGTCTTTGCTCCGAACAACAACTTTGACGACCTGATTAGCGCAGTGGCTAGGCGATTGGACTGGCGCGCTAAGGGTTGCGGGTTCGATTCCCGCACGGGGCAAAACTTTGTGCGAACCACAGATGTTTGTTCCGAGTCTGGGTGTTTGTGTTTGTGATATTTCATGTTTGTGAAACGCACCCACGATACAGGAGAAATTCCTAGTGTGCGGCGACGTTTTTTTAAAAAAAAATGGCATTGGCAATGGACCGGTATCGCCAACGTAGAAGAGCTGTTTCGCCTGGCGAGGGACAAGGAGCGATATACGGAGCTGACGGCCAACGTCCAGTTGTGGAGAGGCACTGCATGAAGAAGAAGGTAAAAACTGCTTTTTTAATGCAATAACCAAGTTACTTACTATCTATACTTAGGTCTTATTCCCTTTGATGGTCAATACAAAAGAATATATAAAAGCTAGGCTCACAGTAACAAAATTATTATCAATAACAGACCGTCGCCTCGACTTTGTTATAACGAGGTTATTTTCCCGAGATGAGGGACATAATGTCGCTCAATCTTTAATTAAAACTTTCCTCTTCCCTCGGTGGAAAAAGTAATTGGAGTGAAAAATATTCATCTTTTCAAATACCTAATATTAAAGGTCTGAAGCGACTGGAACAGAAACTGGTATGAATAGGAAATTAGCATTGAGCTGACATGGGTTACTTGTTTTTTAACATAGTTTCATTAAATAAACGTACGTTTGACGCAGATTCCTGCAGTAACTAAACGATTGGACTGTTGCGCTAAGGCATGCGGGTCGATTTCCGGGAAAAAAAATTATGTGATTCAGCTGTCAGCACCCAGGATATATGAGAAATTCCTAGTGCGCGGCGAAGTTTAAAAAATACGTATGCGCGGATTTAATATTGTAAAGGTAGTTATTAGAATATTAAATAGTAGTAGTTGTATTCTAATATTAATTTACGTTGTCGTAATAAAAACATTCCTGAACACATTATGCATAATTTTGAGAGGATATGGTATTTTGTTCTAATTAAACTCGCCACAATAGGCTCGCCCTCTATTACATTGGGACCGAAGAACATAACTGGCGAAATGTGGGTGTACTATATGTGCATTGTGCACCTCTGCCTACCCCTTCGGGGAATTCGGGCGTGATGTTATGTTCAACATGCCACTAAATAATCAAAACATAAACTAAATAATTAAAAAGAAATGTGTAACGTTTCTTTTTCGGCCTTTCTCTACATAAACAGTAGTTATTCTCGTTATATATAACCACACATCAGCAAATAATTATTAGAGACATGTTATATAAGGTCACAGCTGATGTCATTATGACCCTTTACGATATTTCCATTAGCCAACGTCTACGACAGCCAAAGAGAAAGATGGAGTGCTATTTATTTACGTTCCGACACCGATAAGGACATTATCCAGAAACATAATAAAAGCGACTTGGCGATTGACTGCCTCGTTGGTCTAGTGGTCACTAAGCGCGACTGCTGAGCACGAGGTCCTGGGTTCAAATCCCGGGTCGGGCAAAAGTGTTATTGAGTTTTTCCATTAGGTAATTCTCAGTAGCAGCACGGAGTCTGGATTTGTGCCCGGTTGATGGCAATAGTCTCGCCCCCTATTACATGGGGACCTATAAAAAAAACATAACTGGCGAAATGTGGGTGTTACTACATGTGCACCTCTGCTTACCCCTTCGGGAAATACAGGCGTGATGTTATGTTATGTTTTATAATAAAAGCGAACACGGCTAATAAAAAAGATAAACAAATGAACAGACAACTAAATGTACAGTCTGATCTATTTTTAAGAGGATAGATTACAGATTTCCATTCACTCCCATCTCGATCTTCATACACGCTCAATAGTACAAGGTACTTTTAACCTGATCCCATTATTCAGAAAGTCTTCAATCTAGTCATGTATTCGATCAGGTTTTCTTTGTCGACTTAATTCATTAACACTTTAACTAAATAGCACTGAAAGCCGAGTGGTGTAACCATGGACTGCCACGTCAAAGGTCACTAATTTAAACGCCGGCAAACACCAATGGGTTTAATCAGTTGTTATCATTTGCTAAAAACAGTGAAGGAAAACATCGTCAGGAAACCAGCACGCCTGTGAGATTTTTCAACGGTGTGTAAACCCATGTCAGAGGCCTTTGAAAACTGTGTTACCAGGTTGTTCATCAACTACACGATAAGAAAAAGACACTTAATAGAACTATCATACCACGTTTGTGAATCATCTTTCATTTGTTTTAGTATACACTCGGTGTATACCCAAATACACTATACAATTGACACAATGTTTTCGTGCCGAGTAGCATCTGACCTAGAATTGACCACCCCCTTTCCTGCCGTGGGTGTCTTAAGAGGCAAAGAGAAAATCCAGAAGATGGGCAGCAGCGTCTTCTGTAACTTCCCCACCAATACAGCGACCGAGCCGTTTGCCAAGCGTGGGGATAATGGCACCCCCCCTACACACACACTCTAAGGCAGGGGAGACCTTTGTTCAACAGTGGACTTGTACCGGCTGATGATGATGATGACAATGTTTTCATTTAATGTAACATTAAAAGAAAACATAATTACAAACTACCAAATTAAATTAGAGAGTAAATAATCTACTTTTGTTTCGTTCGTCCCTCGAAGTATCTACAACTTTCCGGCATTCCGCCTCCTTAATGAATGTTTCTTAACTTTGTTCGTACTTTGAAGATATTTCTTTTTATTCAGTCCTTAAGGTGAGGTGAGATGTTAACAAGGTTTAATGACGACAAAAGTCTCAGTTATTTACTAAACTATTAGGACAACCTAATAGTAATATCTAATAGCTTTTTACCTAGTATATAATAGTTTTTGGCCTTGGAACTCATGAGTTCGGCAATACTATCTTCTTATCGCTTACAAAACCGCGATTGCTGAACTCATGACATCTCAGGCGAAGCAAAATTTATTCTATATTTCCGTTAGGTGATTGTAAGATGTTGCCCCCTTACTATGAAGTCTTAAAGCAGGATTAAGAGTTAAGTAAGGCCGTGCTTCCTGCGGCGTATTGATTCCCGTTACCTATAGACTCGCCGACATGAGACCTATATAACATAGTTGGCTAAATGTGAAAATACACGATTGTGTTCCTACAGGGAGTGTTAGAGTTGTCGTTGGGGCTACCGAGGTGAAACAACAGGAAAGTCACGTGGCTACGAACTGACTAATGTCATTTTTAATCCCTTAATTAAAAGTTCCGTGTAAAAACTCTGGTAGCCGCTGGCTGTTTTTCATTTTATTTCATATTTCCCTCGCTGTAACGGAAAGTTAATTGGTCCAACTCGACTCAAAGTTGTAATTTGTTTTGCCCTCTTACTGTACATCTGTTTATTATAAGTTCGTTGTTCAGTTTTTTATAATTTCCGTTACAACCTCAGACATAATTCGTATAAAAAAGTTAAGGCAATAATCAAAACAATTTCTAGCCAGCGATTATTATAGCTCTTACGTGTCGAAAACTTTGATAAAGCTTTTTAAATGAACATACATATATGTGGGTACTTACAACTTGTAATAAATGAAGACTTTAATACTATTATCAAAGAACTATTTAAAAAGATATTAAAGGTCTACGAAAAATGGTAAGTATTAGGTTAATGACCAACTCTTAAGTTTTAGGCGACCTATTTCCTTCATTCCTTTAAAATTTCCATATTTAAAAAAGTCTAGGCAAAGGTTTTTTCGTTTTAATGCCTTTAGTTGCCATTATCATACATTTTACCTGTGTTAATCATGCATTACTGAAGACGTGATTGGCGCAGTGGCTAATCGATTGGACTCCTGGGCTTAGGGTTGCGAGTTCGATAACGGGGCAAGTGCGAAACGCAAATGTTTGTTCCCATTCTGGGTGTTTGTGTATGTGATTTTATTTTTGTGAAACGTACCCACGACACATGAGAAATTCCAAGTGTGGTGCGAGGACGTCATTTTCAGTTGGTACAATATGCAATAGTGGTGATAAATTATTTCCTGACTATATAATAAATATGTAAATCAAAAGACTATGAAAAAACTCACCTGGTTGTAACATGACAGGCCTGGAGAGCACAGTGCCCGCTCTGTTGGAAGCCCGGCACCGCAGCAGTGCGCCTGCGCTGCTGCCCGCGTCCATCAGCGACCGTCGCGCACCCACAACTAGGCGACCGTCATTTAGTACATGCCTGTTAAAGAAAGCAACTATTATACAGCTGGTCATAATATTAGATTAAGGTTTACCAGGTTGATCACCAACCATACAATAAGAAGATCACTGTGAGAGCACTGTGGACAGCTAATTTCAATTTCGAATATACGAGGGTCAAACTGAAAGTTCTTAGAAAATCAAAAACTGATTACATTAGCCAGTTATTAGTTTTATTATATCTTTTCAAAATATTGACCATTCACGTCAATACACCGCTGCATGCGATGGAACCACTGGGAAAAGCACTTTGCCCACTCGTCTTTAGGGTTCTCTTCAATGGCATCGCGATACGCAGCCACCGCTTCTTCAGCATTCATAAACCGCTTTCCTTTAAGTTTTTCTTTAATTTTTGGAAATAAATAAAAATCACAAGGGGCGAGGTCGGGGCTATACGGCGGGTGACCCAGTAATTCAACGTTTGATGTCGCCAAATAGTCGATCGTTCGCTTAGCGGTGTGCGACGAGGCATTGTCGTAGTGAAGGAGGATCCTACTGCGAGGTCGTTTCTCTCGAACTTTTTCCAAGACAAGTGGCAAACAATTGGTAGTGTACCATTCTGCAGAAACTGTTTTTTGATCCTCTAACACAATTGTTGCGAAATGACCTATCCTTCCAAAGAACGAGGCCACCATTTTTTTTCCCGCACTTCGATCTCTCTTCACTTTAGTTGGCAACCTCTCGAAAGGAAACACCCACTGAGCAGGTTGTCTTTTGGTTTCAGGATCATAACAGTAAATCCAGCTTTCGTCACCTGTTAGTATGTCGAACACAGCATTTGAGTCACCTCCGTTAAATCTTTCAATCATTTTACGGCACCAATCCACACGATGGAGTTTTTGAGCCTCAGTCAAATTATGAGGTATCCACCGGGCGCAAAGCTTCCTGACTGCTAAATGTTCGTGGAGGATTTTGTGCACTTGACTCATACCGATGCCTAAGCTTGTCCGAATCTGCTGATAGGTCACTCTTTTGTCAGTCTCTATCATACGCCGCACAACACAGATGTTATCTTCAGTCGTCGCCGTAGAAGGCCGTCCCTCACGTAAATCATCAGTGAGATTAGTGCGACCACGTTTAAACTCATTAAACCAGTTGTAAACTGTCGCACGAGATGGGGCTTCATTGTGAAAGGCCAATCGTAGTCTATCATAACTTTCTTGTTGACTTAAATGACATCGAAAGTCATAAAAAATCATTGCACGAAAATTTTCTCGTGTTAAATTCATGTTGACTGCCCCGTTGGTTTCTTAGCGCAATTGCTGAACATGAGGTCCTGGGTTCGAATATATTATATAGGTTCATATTCATATTCATATTCATATATTTATTTGCATTCCATAATGTTACAATAGATGTTAAAGAGGCTTAAAGCTAGGTACAATGTTATGGACCCTGTTAGGGCACAGCAAAAGAAGGCATTACAAAATTTATATTACATAATTAATTTAATAGTAGATAAAATAAATATTTTACAATTCAAGTTAGTATTAATTATACATATAGGATAACATTTTTTTTCAATTTTTTTTTTATTTTTTTATTTAGAATATTTAGGGATGTAATAATTATGAAATTAATCTATATTTTTATCTTCTAGGTACTCATTAACGCTATAGTAACATTTACGTAAAAGAAGTTTTTTTAGTTTATTTGTAAATATATGTATCTTTTTTTCGTTTCTTAGTGTCTCAGGTAGTTTATTATAAATTTTGATTGACATGACTAGTGGGCTAGATGCATGTATTTGTAATCGGGAAGATGGTAGGTTTAGGCGTTTTTTGTGTCGAAGTGTGTATCTTGTCTGTATGCCTTCGCGTATGGTGTACCATTCTTTATGTGTGTGGGCAAATTTACAGATTTCCAATATGTATAATGAGGCTAGAGTGAGAATGTTTAATTTTATGAAATGTGGTTTGCAGCTGTCTGTTTGTTCTATGTTAACTATGATCCGAATTAACTTTTTTTGAGTTGTGAATAGTGCTGGTGCATCGGTGCTATTTCCCCACATTATTACACCGTAGTTTAGCCATGCATGCGCATAGGCGTAGTAGGTGGTTAGAGCGGTTTTCAGGTCTGTAGTCTTTTTAATTTCCCGGAAAGCATATAAAAATTTTGATAGTTTTAATTTAATTTAAGTATGTGTGACTTCCAGTTTATGTTTGTGTCAATTGTTATACCTAGTAATGAAAATTCGTTAACTTGTTCTATTGTGTGGTTGTTAAAAGAGAAATTTAGAGAAAGTGGCTTTTTTTGACGGGGGTGGAATGCTATTGTTTTAGTTTTTTCAAAATTGATTTCAAGATTGTGTGCATTCATCCAGGTTATTGTTTTTGTTAGAATATTATTAAGTGTAGATTGTATGTTAGTGATATCGTGACAGGGGGTTATAATCGAAATATCATCAGCGAATAAAACACATGGACCATGTCCTTCTATGGTTTTTGGAAGGTCGTTTATATAAATTAGGAAAAGGTTAAAGTTGGTGAGTGTCTTAGTGCGTTTGTAACCTCTTCACGCCCAAGATGCTAGACTGATTTCAATGAAATTTCATATGGAGGTAGCTGACACCCTGTATTAACACATAGGCTACTTTTATCCCGAAAAAATGTAGCGGGTAACACCGCGGGGCGCGACTAGTATTTGATAAATCTTGAAGAAGAAGAAAATTCTAGTGATATTTGATATATTTATGCGATGTTTTTGAAATAAAAACATGTGTCACAAGCACATTAGTAATTGATTACCCACGCTCGTGATATACGATGCTGAATATCAAAAACGTATCAAATAAATTACTATCTCGACGATACGGTGCGACGAACGAGAAGCTTTGACAAAATGATTGACATTCAATTATTTATCAATCTAGTAAATATACCTACAGCCTGTAGCAATTGTAATTTAAGAAGTTAGCAAGATTTTTGTGTCATTATTGTAAATATTGGTAAGTTTTGTATGTCTCTAAGTAGGTATTTCAATAAATAAAGTCAAGGTAATTAGCTCCACTATTTACTTGCAGTCTAGGCATTTTAATATAGCTCTATAGAGACACAATACAAAAAATATATACGAATTCAAAATGTAACTTGACTTTACTATATACTAAACTAGCTCCGCCCCGCGGTATTGCCCTCTACATTTTTTCGGGATAAAAAGTAGCCTATGTGTTAATCCAGGGTATGAGCTACCTCCATGTGAAATGTCAATAAAATCCATTCAGTTGTTATTACGTGAAAAAGTAAGAAACATCCATCACAAACTTTCGCGTAAATATTATTAGTAGGTATAGGGATAGTAGGGATTATACACATCCCAGCCCGGTATCAGCCGCTGCTGGGGATATCTTAATCTTCAAACAAATAAAATTACACCAAAATCTACCTTCGTATCCAGCCTATTTAAAAAAATAGGAAACAAAGTGAATTAGTGTAGCAGTAAAAGCTTGCGCCACAGTCAGACACAGCACGGCGCGGCGGCGCGTATCCGGCAACAATGAGCAATATGTCAGTTATAATGTCACATTTCTTTACAAACTATACTAGTTCCGCACACGACCATCCATTCGTTACTCAGAGGCGACCTGATTAGCGCAGTGGCTAAGTGATTGGACTGCTGCGCTAAGGGTTGCGAGATCGATTCCCGCACGGGGTTAAACTTTGTGCGACCTACAGATGTTTGTGCCGAGTCTGGATGTTTGAGTATGTGATATTTCATGTTTGTGAAACGCACCCACGACACAGGAGAAATTAATAATAAAAAAAGAAAATGAAAAAAAAGAGGGGTACACAACGCATATCAGCCAACAGTCTCAGTGGCTGTCATCTTAAAACCGTGCCACCCACGAAAAAGCCTCGAGCCGCCACACCTAATAGCTTCTGATAACATTACTGTTATCATACGGCCCTACTCCTATATATTTTTCTTAACGTTCTTCATTTCCATACAATAGTCATATTTCCAGCATATCAAAACTTCTTCTGAAGCGGTATCGGAACGAAACAGGCCACGCTCGTTAAATTAAACTAAAGATGCTGTATTGTATAAGATGACTGCCTCGTCGGTCTAGTGGTTGCTAAGCGCGACTGCTGAGCACGAGGTCCTGGGTTCGAATCTCGGGTCGGCAAAGTGTTACTGGGTTTTTCCATTAGGTAATTCTCAGTTTTTGTGCCCGGTTGATGGCAATAGGCTCGCCCCCTATTACATTGGGACCTAAAACATAACTGGCGAAATGTGGGTGTACTATACACCTCTGCCTACCCCTTTGGGGAATACAGGCGTAATGTTATGTTAATGTTTATGTATGTTATGTGTATAAGATGATGATGTTCTGACAAAGTTAAAATGAGCTCACATACTATTGATGACGTTAACGGATAGGTAAAGCTGTTTATCTAAACTAATATTATAAAGAGGAAAGATTTGATTGTTTGTTTCGTTTATATTGAAATTATTGTCAAAATACCCGTGCAAAGCCGGGGCGGGCCGCTAGTAATACATATTTATACAAAGACTAACTGACCCGGGGTATGAAAAATAGATGTTGGCCGATTCTCAGACCTACTCAATATGCTCACAAAATTTCATGAGAATTGGCCAACATCTATTTTTCATGCCCCTTAGTGATAAGAGTTTTTTTACTTGAAATTCACGCGGACGAAGTCGCGGGCAATAGCTAGTTTTATATATAAGAAGATTATTACACTTTCATTCTTTAGATAGACGAAACTAGCTTCTGATCACGACAAAGAGCATAAAAAAGAGCTCTTTGGAACAAATGCCTATGTCCCTTGGGTTCGATCGAGAAGTTTCATTTTCGATTCAGTAGTTATTCGTGATGAGAAAACAAATAGACTGGCAGGGTTACCTTTGTCTATAAGACACGCTTGACTGCACATAAATATCTTAAATTAATTTTACGTAATACATTACGTGACGTAATTCATAATACCAAAGGCCCTTCGTGATTTAAACTATTTATCTGAGACTGAGTTATTGATATTTAAACGTTACAGCCTACGTAAAACGAAAGTTAACTCGTAAAAGAAGTTATGGCGGTTTCAAGAAGCAACTTTTTTGAAGAACAATCCTAAAATTTTGTTCTTTATTCCGTCGTAAATGATAAAATGCGTGTCACCAGATGCTTTTATGTTATTAGAGTGTTACTTGAAGAATATATAGGTGTACCTATATGTCATTTTACTTTGAGATCTTTTCATGCATCTCAATCCAAAGGTTATATCATTGTGCGGTACAAAAAATTCATTTGAAAAAATAAGACATATTTTACTATTGAAAACGCGGACAATATCGATTTATAAAAAAATGGTGACCCATCTATGAAACGGCCATAGGAAATGTGGTTAATATTATCCATAAGAAACCCCTAACTCTGTTACGATAAGGATCGCCATCCCGCTGTTACGTCCAAGATCGCCCAAAACCAAGTAGGTAATAATATATCATGGTACAGTCTATTACAAATTTTCTGGTATAAAATAATTCTGCAAAACTAAGGCGCATAACTCTTATCGCAAGGTTTCATTCGCATTCATTTGTCACGACGAAATAGCCTCGTTTACGACACGTCAAAACTTCTAGGAGTGGTATCGAAAGGTAACAGCCGCACTCGATGAAACTTAGCTCGTATAAAAGTACGTTACGACAGTTATCGCCATTCGTGAAGATACCTCTTCTCTGTGTACGTGTTTCATTTTATACGGTAGTACAAGTATTTTAGGCCTATTAGGATTTTATATGCACTTATATTGGTATAATAAGTTTTATTCTAAGATATTTTATGTTATGTTTAGTTTCAGTTTACGTAAGAATATTATAATTGTCAAGTTTAAGTTTTGACGCCCTAGATGGCGTTGTTAGGGTTTTTGTAAATCGCGATATGGATCCGTTACCGCCGATATCATAAGTAGTTTTAGGTAAGTTTTTTTGATGTGTTCTTGGCTGGAGGCCTTTTATTAAGTCTCGCCAAACGACCGGTTAAGCAGTCAGAGCTCTTTCAGAACTAAAAAAAAAATTTTTTTTGATGTGATTCTTTACCGGATTACTAAACCTATCAAGAGTTTAAAGCTTGAGAACGAGGCACCAATATATACATATACTTTCATCTATGGTACAGTCAGCACAAGCAGCTTAACATGTTAAGAACCCATAGTCAAACATTTTTCAGCGAAATGAAATATGTAACCAGGTTTATCACGAAGTGTAATATTTCCTTAAACAAGCATTACTTCATTCTAGTCACTAGAAAGTACCGTCTTATTCTTTAAAGTAATTAAGAACACTTGGAGCAGTATTGCAGAATATTTCATTTATTCAGTTAAGCTCATTATTTTTGGTCGTTTAGAACATCAAGATGTTGGTACAAATTACAAAACATTTTATTCATATGTTAGTATAATATCTACTAATAATACACGCCTTTAATAGTGAAATTTATTCCCCGAAGGTGTAGGCGGAGGTAAACTGCTGTCGCCTATTTGTCTAACTAGAGACCCTATTGGCATATTTTATTTGACACCTTTCAAAACTTCGAACATGAGTATTTCTTAGAAGCTTTTACCTTGAAACCACTGGGGCATCGAAAATTATAATTATATTTTTGTTAAACGTGCGTTGTAAAAGCACTTAATTTTATACTTTATTGTTCTGTGACCGCACCCTGCTGCTAAACCAAGTCTGTCAAACCTTTGCCTGTGGCTTAAATATCTACGGCTAAATTGTCAATTCATGACTTGGAAGATGATAGGTATAAATAACTTCAGAGACAGAAACAATTGAAACAGTCCAACAAATGCATAATTGTCTCCAAACAAATTCATAATATATTTACTAACCAACCTTGACAAACTCGAGGCACGTAGTCCGTACATTTTCTGGTTGATCTTTCTTAACTTCGTTTACAAGAGCGAACTTCATAGTAACTTAATTTGTGAGTCGTTGTAACGATAGGCCGTAAAACTGAGTGTAATGTACGAGAACGAATTACTTCTTCAACTTACTGTCGCGAGCCAATAACACTCGTATCCATTAAAGTGGGTTGACATTGTTCAGTTCTGTCGAGCGATGTGAAACCTTTTTGCTCAAAACCTTCATGGAAGTGGCAGCTGTTGAAGTTTAAAAGAGAATTTTAGCCAAATATAGGTAGGTATGATAAGTAAATAATAACTGTTCCTCTTTTGTTTTATATTTTAGTTTTGCAAATGTTCAAAACGAAACATAGCTATATAGACGGCGTACAATAGTATACTTTTTATTCAATTAACAATTATTTCATAGTACGGACAATATGTACTTACATGCGCTAGCTAAGCGTGGGGAGTATCCCCCCCCCCTTTTCGGGGATGTACATCGTATTTACTACTACAAATTAATTATTAGGCAACTTTTTCTGATTACTAGTGTAAAAATAAAGATGTAGTAGGTAAGAAATATACTTGCAACTGCGGATATTTACCCATACATATAAAATATATTTTTAAAGGTTAATTTATAATATGGCTAACATTATACCTTCTAATAAAACGCCGGGGTATGCAAACCAGACATTTTACATTATAAAGTATCGTTTTACTTGTACCGCTACTACTTCACCGTTCCTGGTTTCAATCTCTAAGTCCGGGAAAGTATAAATTGGACTTTTAAGTATGTTTTTTTCAACGATAAGAAGTTTGTAATTGGAGCTTTTTCAGGATTATACTGGGGTTGATTTAAATCTATCGATCCCGTTGCTGTAAATATGCGGACTACCTCGATGCTTCAATTGGTTTTATTTCTGTAATTATGTAAGTTTATTAATTGCCATGACTTAATAAAATTATTGTAACAATATGTAGTTAAAAAAATGTGTTTATATATGTGCGTGTGTATTTATTTTACGTGTGTTTTGTGTTAAAATATATAAATTAAAAATATGTAAATGTGTTAAATTAGTCTAAGGCCGTTGTAATTTAATTAATAAAATAAATAAGCAATAAATTAGGTATTTATTGCTTCGTTGGTGTAGTGTTCGTTCTAGTGTTTGCGTGGGATGGTTTTTTAATATTTTTTTCTATTAGTAGCAACACGGAGTCTGGATTTGTGTTCAGTTAATAGCAATGGAAAATGACTGAAAAAAGTGTGGGTGTACTAAAGATAGTACACACAGTAGGGGAATACCTACGTACGTATGTGTTTATTACCTACACTCGCACTAAGTGTACAGCCCCCTTACCATGAACTTATAAAGCAGGACAGTTTACGTTGTTAAAGCAAGACGCCGTATTACACTGCACGAGGCAGCGTCTCGCTTTTACATAACAAGGGTACGTTTAATTTTGAGAGATATTCCAAAATATAAAAATATCTACATATTTATATAAGACTTTTTCATGAAATATTAGGGAGCGTAGACGTATGTACGTTCCCTAATATCAGTTATCACGTAATCACAACTATAAATATTTCCCGACGTATTCAATCTTTGCTCGTCAACGTGCCGTCGCCGCGTGACATGTTATCTACAGATGCCTACGATATTCGATCATTGCCAATTTTCCGCTGACACAAACATTTTATACAACTTCGTACGCACAAGTATAATATAAGTTTGGAAATCTAATTTTCTACTCCAATGTTTTGGTAGTTAGGCAACATACTGTGAAGGAAATATAGTATCTACAGAGGTTGAAGATATACTGTAATTTTAAGATGGTTATTGGTAGCAAAGCGCGTCTGATGACCGTGATGTCATAGTTTCGATTCCCAAGTCGAACAAAATCTTATTAAGTTAGATATCCATTAGGTATATTTTCAGTAGCAACACAAGTCTGGAATTATGCAAGGTTGACAGGTAGGCTCACCCACTATTAAATTGGGATATATAATTTAACTCGCATAATGTACAAAACATACATGGCATGGCATAATGTAATACATAACATCATGTTCATTCCCCGAAGGGGTAGGCAGAGGTGCGCAGTATAGTACCCCTACATTTTGCCTGTAATAAGGCACAATATAATAGGGGTACAAATCCAGACTCCGTGTTGGAACGGAAAAACCCAGACACACTCGCCAAAATTTGTATTATGGTGTGCAATAAAGAGTATTGTATTGTAATGTAGTTTTACTATCTCTGCTTACTTCTTCGAGTAATACTTACAGGCGTAATGTTATATATTATGTAAGGTTATCATTCAAAAGGTTTGGGCTTACACAGACCTATTGTTTACCGCACGTGATAAATAAATGTAATGGTCCGTAGTTTATTTCATGAACTAATTCTACTCTACCTGGCTCAACAAGATATTTTATGACTTGGTTATTCCGAGTCTAAGTGGAATAACAGTATAAACAGAATACAATCTGAGAGAATTATCCTTTCTCTTATTTTCCATACATTTCCTTTTGAAATAGAATTTATAAGTCAACTTTTTCTGGCGAAATTAATTGATAAAGTTTACAATAGAGTTGTATCGTGTACAATTGAATGACGGCCTGATTAGCGCAGTAGGTAAGCAGGTGTACGGTGCTACGGTTGCGAGTTCGATTCCCGCACGTTTGTCTTGAGTCTGCATATTTGTGTTTGAGATATTTCATATTTCTGGAACGTACCTACGATACAGGAGAAATTCCTAGAGTGGGGGCCTGGGGGGACTTTAAAAGAACAAAATACATTAATGGCACCCAACAAGAACCTCTAGTCAAAAGATGTATGTGGAGTATATTGGGTGTATAGATCCCGAAAATGCAAAATATGTGCGTACCTATATGAATTGAATCTGAAAGAAATGGTCGGTAACTTTTGACTTTGAATATAATCAAAGAAAATTTGTTCATGCATTTTTTGTGTATCCTATCGGAAAAGTGTGTGATGTAAACGAGGAAAATAAGCAATGTATTGAATTTGTTACTTTTTAGTAGGTAGGCGAGTATTTAATTATAGTAATATTTTTATAATGCCTTATAGGGCTTGCGTCGCTCACCAACATCATCATCATTAGCCGGAAAAAGTCCATTAAGGTAAAGGGGGGTCTGCCATAATCCCCACGCTTGGCAAGCGGCTTGGGGATCGAAGTATCGGTGGTTACAGAAGACGCTACTGCCCATATTCAGGATTTCTCTTTAGTCGCCTCTTACGACACCCACTAGAGGAAAGGCAGTGGTCAATTGTAGGCCAGATACCACTTGGCACACCAACACAACGTAATGAAATAAGATACCTAACATGTTTTATTTCAAGACGTATCGAATGTAGGTACTCATAGCTACAATACATAATTAAGCTCTGCACTGTTTTACAGCACCCGTTTGGACAACATGATTTGTTTTTCCCAGAGTTTGACAGCAATAATATTTACTACCCACTATATTTTCCAAACCGTCATATTAGTAAATTCCATCTCAGTTGTGCACACAACGGTGAGCTATCTCTACGAATAAACCTTAAAGTGAGTTCACAGGTGAGATGTCCAAAGTTTCCAACTGTACGCGAGTAAACAACGCCTTGTTACTACTTACTGCTGACACGAGTGGGACGTGATACGTAACTAACCCAAACTACGTTTATTTTGCCGAACAGAATATAGAAAACGACCCTTATGTCTTTGTAGAGGCGTGCGAGACTTAGTTCAGTTTCAGGTACGCTACTTAGCAAGGGTAACTTGTCGGTTCCGTTCAGTGCGCGCCAACTTCACCCTCACACGTCAAATGAAACACATCGCTGCGTAAATTTAAGTAAATTGGTTATTATGCGGTCGACGGGCTCGATGTTTTGTGAAACGAAATGTAATATCCCTACTGTTGTCGAGGGGCCAGACATAATGACACCGATAATGGAATGTCGAATCACGTTAAACGAGATCCCTCTTGTCTAGCCGCTATCACCTCTGTAACAATAGATTCCATTAGCGTTCAAACAATTGGGACTGTGACATCGAAGTATTAACAGATACTTTACACTAAATCAACTTACGGAGACTGTTTAACCGAGCTTAAAATGGATTCATTCATCTAGCTGGCTGAAGGACGTCTTAAGATTTCTCTTGAGCGATTTGCTTTAAAAAGTATTCTTGAATCGAGTGTTCTTTATGGTTCGAACATAGTCGCGCGTGAGCGTGCTGGTACCATTTATCGCCGCTCTCTAGCTATAAGTCAACTGACACCATAATCGTTTGTTTCATGCTCACTTTGCCGTCGCCGTGAGTGGAGTGTACGGCAATTGAGAGTTACTTGCACGTTACGCCGACCAAGCGTCTTGTAACGTCTCTCAACGAGATAAGTGCCCTCCGTAAATAATGTTATACGAGTACTTGCGGGATAGTGGTGGATATTCTAATTTTTAAAACATGCTCTTAATTTAATGCTTGGAGTTAACATTATTTGTATCAACGTTAATTGACTGTAATTCTAACATAGATAACGTAACTTAAGAGAGACGAAAACTAATAATTATGCCCTAATCATTTACGGAATAACATTCATAATAATGGCTCGTGTTATCGCTATACCAACTGGCACGTAGACAAAAATAAACATACAGCCATGGTAACTAATTCAGAAACGACGATCGTTGCGTTGGACATCTTTATCTTTTATTTCTTTTTTAAAAAGACATTTTATTTCTTTTTCAGACATCTCTTAAATTACTTTAACTTGAATCAGACACATACTCACACAGTTAAACACAAAAGTATCAGTGAATAATATGTAAGTCGCTGAGCATCCCCTTTACAATAACTTAACCTAAGTAAGATATTGCAAAGTGCGCCGTTTTATTCAGTACTTTGTCGCCCTGCACTGAGCTCCGTGAACAGGAAAACTTTTCGTGCCTTGCAGTCTTGCATGTAACACGTCGCTTTTTAAACTTGTCAAGCTTTTAGGCAACTTCATTTTAATATCAATGTTGTTTGTCAACGAAACACGAACAGGATTTTGAACTAAGTACTCTCAACGACATTTTGTCATTCGTTTCAAAGAGCAGTTAGTAAATGAAGTACTCACATATTCGCAATGACATGCGGCGGTGCCCGGTTCTCTTTGCACGTAGGTTTGTTCTTTGGTTTTTAAACATATACAAACTCTTAAAGCATTATTAAAACAAGAACGTGAAATCCAAAATCAATGTAAAAGCGACTGTAACCTTTTTATAATAGGTACTACCTATTACATATTTAAGAAGAAATGAATATTATGATGAAAATTTGATGAAAATTATCATCTATAAGAGCTTAGTTCCAAAGTTAAGAGATACGTAAATGTAATATAGGTACTTAGTATCTTCTTACCATAAATATTTTTTTTATCAGCCTGTGTTGTCTCATTGCAAAGGCCTTCTTTTACTTTCATAAGCATTTGTATCTACAAAATTCTGTCAATCGTCTACTGTAATCCAATATTATTATGTACCTACTTATGTTTTAATTCCGTCTCTTCCTCAATAAGATGCAGGCAGTAATGTAAAACAATAACCCTGTTATAGATGCGATGCATTCCAATTTGTCTTGTTTTATTGAGTTCATAAAAAAGCAGATGCTAAAAGCATATTCAACAGACTTGGCATGCTAAAGTACATTTTTGTTTGAGTCAGCAAAATATGATAATATAAAGTCGTATGTTTTATGTACAAGTTTATAGCTGATTATATGCAACGTCGCCTTCTATATAATGCTGTTTTATGCAACAACATAAAATTACTGAATATGCAAGTTTGCAAAAACTTCTTGTGCTAAGACCAAATTTTCATATTTCGCGTCTTTTTGACCCTCGACGCAAAAGGAGGGGTGTTATAATTTTAACCGCTATGTGTGTCAGTCTATGGCACTGTATCTCTTAAACGGGTTTATGTGTGTAGCTATAGATATATCATGCCTTCACTTGCTTATACCTTTATTTTTCATCCCATGTTTATTATGAACCCTATATTTTGCAAAGGGATATACAGAGTAGCACACCCTCATTTAAACCCGTTAATAATTTCAATGCGTAAATAAAATGAAATCTTAGTTCATAAGTTGCTACCTTCAAATAATACTTTAACCGATCACATATCCGCAATTATCCGCTGTTTATACATATCTAACTGACTCCGTCAACGTTATCCTGTTGAGAATTTGGCATAGCGTTAAGTTTGCGAACACTGAAGACTTTAGTAATTGCGCCCTCGAAGTGTATCGGAGATCGGCAAAGTTTTCAACTCAGCACATAGGTACGTCTCCCCGACACGTCCTCGCTTCACAACTTACCCCTAACGGACTCTGATCGGAAACTCTGCCAATTTATTAGGGGCACCCCGCAGGGAAACTCGAATTAGTTACTCCACACATCATTTTGCGATTGTGTTGCCGGTGATAAAGTAGCCGCCTCGCTTCCACATTAATTTGGTATTGGCTAAGTTTTATATCGCACTCAACAAAACGGTCATAAAAATCCTATTAGATACATTGTATCGTGCGGGCGAGCGATATTTATAGTTTACCTACAGCAATATATCCTTTAGTAAACAACCCGATCGTCACGTCTTGATTCCCTCTAGGAAAGTGGGTAAGCAGGGGCATGCCGTACCTTCTGTTGATTACGTAAATCCAATTACGTTCTAATATATCGCAGTTAATCGGGCTAAATTCTACTACATAAACAGTCCTAATACCTACTATATTTTTGTTACTAGTAAGTAGACCTACGTACCTACGTCAAATCTGAAAATTAAATTGATTTTCAGCAAAATTTTAATCTCCACCAAACAACAGCTCATTAAAAAGACATCACGGTAATCAATCTATCACAATGCCAGTTTTTCCTTAATGCGCATTTAGGAGAACTTGCAAAGTGTTAAGTAAAATGTTGAGGAACTTTCACTGCGAAGTTTTAAATATCTCTTCAGTGAAGTTTGTGGAGTCGCCAGCACACTTACACAAGGCCTTATTAAAAATACAAAACTCCAGGCGCTTGCCGTTAGTCATTAGACACTCGGAGGAAGCAAAAACTTTGGGACACCCGGTGCTTGCTCGATGTAGATACATTTTTCTTGTGAAATTCCAGCTGAGATTAATTGACACAACTTTGTCATAAGCTTTTGGAGATGGACATTTTATTTTGTGGTAGATACATCCTTATTACTTGCTTGTAATTATGTACCGTTCTTAGTTAACAGAGTAGATATTTATGGACTCCTATTTATAATACTGATAACAGATCGTACTTACGACATTCGGTAAAGAGCGATATTTTGCTGATAGGGATAATAACATAACATAACATCACGCCTGTATTCCCCGAAGGGGTAGGCAGAGGTGCACATATAGTACCTACATAATATGGTGACATTTTAAAAACCATAGCTATAACTTATCAAAGCGGTTTTATGAAACAAAAGAGACATATATCTATCTTCCACACTCAGGCGGCTACACGCTTGTGCAATCTCATCATCGTCTGTTCATCTTCCAGTTACTTTATACTAAGGTTTTTTATACATGTCTCCAAATTACCTCTGACAACAAAATAACCTCCCTTACCCTACAACGGGAAATACTTGTTATACCCGAAGGAACAGGTTGAGAACGTACTATTATTCTGGACGCACACACACCACATGTAGCCGGTCAAGTCCTTCCCGTCCGTATTAGGTAAGTGGCGAGCTCTATATAGCTATAGGTAATATAGGAAACTATATTATAGAGCCCTATTAATACAGGGCTCACATTAATGGTCTATTACAGCTGGCTTTCCTAGCGGCAAAAGGGAATTCATTCTTCCTCCATCCCGACGATAAAACCGTACTAAAAATTTAAAATTTATAATGGAAATTTGAAAAATGATGGACTCGAGCGGGACTTGAACCCGTCGCCGTAGCGTGGCACAGCTATACCAGCTGAGCTATCGTCTCGCTGCACGCTACTATCGATTTTTTTTTAATTGTTTAATTACAATACATTGAGAATATAATAATACGAATACTTGCTTAAAATCCACGATCGTCCGCTAAAAGCACAACTAGTTTATCAGTCTAGTTTCCTTATTAATAACAAAGATTCGGGGCAAAATATTCAACTAGTGCGCGTACTTCAATGTAATGGAATGCGCCTCGGGTGTTCGTTGTAAATATTAACTTGCTTGCTCCGGTATCGCTTTCTTGTAAAATATAGGTGAAGTTAGAGTAGTTTATTTAATGGATCCGTCGTCGACTTTTGCCTGTACTTCACTAACACCCAATCCCAAAGCAATCTAAAGTCCGATCAAGCGATCAGTTGCTTTAACTCCCCAGAATACAGTGTATTGTGAAACTACGTACAAAATACAGTTTGGGCTATAAGAGAATACACTAGAATGTTTCCTAGATTTTAAATAAAACGCTGTTTCATAAAGTTGTATTATCTATTTTGTTTTTGCTTTTAATTCTTTTCTTTTAATTGAGTTGTTAGTAATATCATAGACAAAATAATTATATTATTATCCTCCATGGTATAATTGAGCTATACCTAAGTTATTATCTTTTTCTGGACAGTCTTAATACGACTCTTTCAAGAATCCCTTGCAGAAGGAACTGTCCGAAACTACTTATTCTGATATTCCGGAAAAGAGGTACATGTCAACCGGGACAAATATTAAGACGGGGACAATATTCTGCGACATCATTGAAATACTAACTGCGTTTTCACTAGGCGACATTTTTCCCGCGACTCTGTTGCTGGACACGAAAATTACCCTGTGAGGAATTAATAAATATTATCTCACCTCAACCCAGGTATAGTGGTAAGCAGTTGTCCTTCAGAAGTCACCCAGTGCACGTCCGGCGGCGGATGACCGGTGGCGCGGCATAGTGCGTGCGCGCCGCGTGTCGCTGGCCACAGCACGCGCGCAGGCGGCTCCGTCACGAACCGCGGCCGCTTGTCGCTTGCGCCGGCGACTTTTAGCACGGCTAGGCTCATCAGCATCCAAGCGACCGTGTATACTGTAAGAGAGGTAATAGTTAGTATGCTAAACTGTCCGTAATGTTATACAGGGGGATGAAATTGTAGTCCGATTTGCTTTTACCACTAAACCGATTTTGATTCTTACATTTAGTATAGAGTAAGGCTTAATCACAAGAAAGCAAATTTTGTCCTGGAAAAGTGTTTTTTTTTATCGGGTGAGGTCATTCTCCATGATTTTTATTGTGATGTCATTCCTTGCATCTAACGTTAGCAGCTTTACGAACCTAACAAAGGCTTTAGTAAGTTTTTTCCAGCAAGTTAAAAACAAGGAAAAAACTAAAACAGACGAGATAGATAGAACTGACAGAAGAAATAAGTATCTTAAAGGTATTCTTTCTAGGAATTCTGCATAAATAGTTCCTGAAAACTTATTGGTTTCGTCGAAAGTATTGAAAGAAGCTTTTCTTGAAATTAAAATGTAGGTGAAATATACAATTAATATACACATACATCTCAAATAAAAACGATTCCTTTTACTGGAAGAGAATTAATCATCACGAACACTGTACCTATGTAATGTAGTAACTGTTTACTCGTTTTAACTTCTTGACGTTCTCTAAAACTAAATTAAGTTCATACTAACATTCTTAGAAAAGGCACAACCTGCAATTTCCGTCGCGTTATACATTTTGCATTTCGGTAACTAAACTCGAAGCATAATCCATCAAAAGTGAACCAAAATGAATCAACTGTCGGATCGAACGCTGAGTTGCGTTTTAAAACTTTATAAGGGAGGGCTTTATGTAAAATGCTTTAAGTCAGCGAAATTTTGGAAGTTAATAATCGCCTGCCTGCTGTTAGTCTAGTGGCAGCAAGCGCGACTGTGCAGCAATCCTGGGTGTTGTTCCCGGGTCAGGATAAAGTGTTAAAAAAAAAAACCAAATTGTTTTTATTTCACGTAAACCTATTACAGGCGCTTATGAAACGTTAGGATGCTAGTTGCACGGTTCCAAAATGTCATTCCAATGGAGAAGAACCGGCAAGAAACTCCAGAGGTTACTCAATAAAAAAAAATGGTACAAATTGGTAAATTTACAAAGTTTTATTATGCGACAACAAAGTAAATTAATGTGATATTGAGTTTTTCTTTGAGATCATTTTTAGTAGCAACAAGAAGTCTGGATTTTTGTCCAGTTAAATATGGCAATAAAACTGCCCCTTATAACACCTACAAAACTACTTGTGACATGAAGGTGCATGTGCCACACACCTATGCCAACTCCATCGGGAAAAACAAGGCAACAGTATGAATTTTGGTATTTTATAATGAAGTATTTAAGTCGTTCGTTGTAGGTCATAATATGAATCAGGTTAAGTGAGCGACTATCACGAGCTGACGTAGATGACCCACTTGCCAAAACATTGCTCAACTTCAAATCTACGAGAAGAATTTTGTATTTACGTTAGCCTTGTCATAAAATGTAAATGTTCATTCATTTTCACTTCATTATCTTATTCATAGATTATCCCTGATCTTAATTCAAAGATTTATATGAATGTTGGTGTCACTTTAGCACGTTGCCCATGCTAAGTAAAATCAAAATTCATAAAGGAATTTAGAAAATGATGGACACGAGCGGACCTCGAACCCGCGACCTTCACCGATCACAGCACACACACAGCTGCGCCAACTGAGCTACCAAAGATTTATATTTCTTAGTAAAACGTGAGTATAGAGTTAACTAGTATAGTTTTGCTTTCAACTAAAGTTATGGATTTAAAAACTTGAATGTTAATCCAATCATCTAAATACTACAAAAACGTAGGTACAAATTATTATTGGCAAGTCTTTTTTATACGTTAAAGACTGATGGCTGAAATAATAAATAATAATAATAATAAAGACTGGCTTGCAATTTAAATTTTCTTTTTCATAGTCAGATTAACACGATGCCTCGTAAACATGCAAAACAACTTAAAAATACCTTACATTCCGTATATTGTTTGCCACGAATTTAAACTTTATGTTATACATTATATGCGAATAATAAAATTGACATTTTGACTGATATCGAAAATATGTCGTATCGTCAAATATATTCTACTGATAAAAAATATTTCGCTATTGAAATATATGCCTCAGTAAATAAAATATCGTAGTTACACGAATATCAAACCATTATTTTGAAGTCCGTTTTTTACATTTAATCGCTATTTTCCGCGACCCAGCCAAAATATAAACCCAAGAGAATTCACCCAGTTTCTAGAAGCTTTCATGCTATCAAATTATGTAAAACTGCTGCAAAGTGGGAAGCTAAAAGTTTTAGGGCTCCAGGGAATTAAGTCGCAAAAAATTACGAATATTTCCCTGAATATAATAGGTTGATCTTGTACCTATTCTTTCTGTTATTTTTGTCAAATCCCGTCTGACATATCCAAAATTAAATTAGTTTTACGGCTTTTTAACAAATCAAAAAGTTTAATTGTGCAATTATTTTACAAGTATTTTGCGATTTAATACTAGTTTTGTATTGCTATAATATTTTAGCTCATAACAAATTCAGTTCAATTTTATTTATTTGTGTACATTGGTTACAATTTGTGTAACAAGCAAATACATTTTAATCTCTATGTCCAACCATTTAATGGTACAAATATTTAAAATGTAAAAACTAAAAAATAATAAAATTTCAAAGCAAATAACATCTAACAAACCTTTCATCGTTCCGCAATCACTTAACACCACTGCCCAAACTATCCTTTAAGTCATTAAACATGTCTGCTCTTATTCATACTACATTATTTAACGTACACACTGCAGTTCCAAAGTCATTTTAACAACAACTCAATTTCCTCCATATTCCGGAGTTCGTTCGAAGTTTTCCCTCCAAAAGCGGCGAGGGAATCAACACGTGTTGCGCGGGCAGCGTTCGCACGCGGACTGATGCTGGAGGGTGAAAACTGAGCGCTGAAAACCCGCCCTCAACTGTTCCCAACTGATACGCTCTCCGCGCAACTTAATAGCGACTTAAGTTTGATTTTATGTGAGAATCGGAACGTTCTCCCGGTCAATCGCGGCCTCCAATCGGCTTTACTTACGAATAATTAAACTGAATAGTTTGAGAATCACTATTAGGTAGGTAGTTGCGAATTAATGTTGACAACAGCCTGTATTTAGGCCTAAATGGCCTTCTAAATTCTGAATTAAATCTCTCTTTTCTCAGAACGGCTAATAATATTGAAGCAGACGTGATGGTATACGATGTATTTTGTCAGTCTTATCTTCCAAAGCTCGTGAAAATGGGGAAAACAAGGTAATAAATGGAACCGAGTGATTTATTTATGCCATCAATACAATTAAAATGTGTTGTTTGTCATCGTACTGCGGGGATACGTGTGCGTAATCAACATGTTTACATAAACGGGCAAAACTGTTGAAATAAGCATCGTCCTTTCCAATAAATTAGTTTTTATCGTTCCTTTTTAATTAGCATTCAACAGTTGTTTTTCGATAGTATTTAAATGCTGATTATAATACTTATAGATAATTACATACAGAATTATCATCACGCCTGTATTCTCTCTGTTCTGAAGTTTACCATAGGTACATCCACATTCGCCAGTTAGCTAGGTATGATTAATGTCCCACTTAATATGTCGGGCCAATTGCCGTCAAAAGGCCAAATATAGCCTCAATGCGGCTAGTAAGGATTATCATATAGAACTACGCAATACACATTTCCCGACCCGGGAATCAAACTTTAGACCTCATACGCAGCAGTCACATTTGCGGCTGCTGGACTAACGAGGCAGTTTATAACAGTAAAGATAAAGGAATACTTCCAAAGAGGACTTTGAAAGCATTTAAATGTTTGTCTCATTTCAACGTACCATTGAAATGGAAACATTTAATTGCAAACGGGCAGCGGCCACAGTCGCATTCATATCGTCTCATACCGGTTATTACTGGTCTAAAGCGGTTCTGGGTTGCAATTGTGTGAATGTGAACGGAAGAAAATGTTCGGACTAGCTTCGTATGATAGTTAACTACGTACTATAATGTCCAGTAAATGGCAATACGCTTCAAGAGCTGCAAGCTGAAAGCAAAATTATTTATCTCTATTAACCAGTGGATGCAAATGGCAAGTTGTCGTTTATTGAGCCGTTTCAAGAAGGAGGCCTTTGTTCAACAGTGGACGTCTTCAGGCTGATGATTTCTTATATATCTAACACCCTCAGGTATACATGATTTTATCCGTGCATTTTAGGGTTAGAAAATGTTATAAGCTAGCCTTTTTTTCTCAATTAAGGCCAACCTTCAGTACGGGCGTTCATATGATATTTAATTAGTATACTTTTAGTTCTAAATGCATTTCCCATCGCCACTACCATTTACCAACACGACTATAGTCCGCCATCCTTAACAAACACTTCATTCCATTATTCAAATGAGTTTCAAATAAACGGCATCTATTAAGCCTTTGCTAAAATAGATTAATTCTATTAAAAGTGTTGGAAGACGTGCTGATCGGCCGCCTCTCGTCTCGCATTAATTTATTGGACCCTAGTTTAACAAAAGATTACCTGTTTAATGCCCAGGAAATCTCTTATTGTCATTAACGTGTTTAAGGCTTTACATATTTTATAGATAAGGATGTTTTATCGACTTCGCCCTTTGGTCTGAATTAATGATAATGGCCAGTGAGAAACGGTTCTATAATATTCAATATTCTATTTTCGAAATGTTGAATTTTTTCACCCTTTATTTATAAAAACTCTGGTAAAATATTCAAATACATTCTACGAACTTATTTGTTTTATTCTATTAACTTTTTTAAATTATTTTACTGTTTATATTGCTTGTCATTTATTTTTGTATTGATGAACATTTTAGCAATTCAATGATTGCGGGTTTTTTTTTAAAGTTGGTTTAAAATAAATATACCAATTTTTATTAAATATCTGATCATTCAAACCCCAAATTATCTGCTAACAACTGTTTTTTTGTTTTGACATGGTAAAATGTCCTATTTCACACATAATAACATATTCAGTGCTTGTTGAAATGTTGCCAATAGGCCATCGATCCATTCCTTACTCCACCTAATAAGTAGGCATTACGAGGACCCTCAAGATTATCGATTCCTCATTCAATCCATCGGAGAGCTCCGATTCACCTCAAAATGGGCGGACAAAGTTGAAAAGCGGAACATTAATTCTGCTAATGCGTTACCCGTATTCAGAGATAACACACCAGCTGTTATAATACTGAATGTGTAGCAATGGATTCTTCATTCACATTAACATTTTGCCAGAAAATGTATTTTGTATATGATGCGAATGCTTACAAGAAATATAATGTATGTAGGAGAATAATGTTAGTGTAGTAATATTTTGTTATTCAGTCACACAGGTGCTGCAAACACTTTTATGCATTACTCAGTAAATCTGTCAGAGCTACAAGCAATGTTATGTACATTTTATAATTTTAATAAGGGATAATACCAAAAACCGTTTTTTACCCCGAAGTAGTATGGACATGGTTACTCACACACAAGTCTCCAGATTTAAAACCCACAGAGTGTAGCTTTATAAATGGCATTAAGCTCATCATCATCAGCCGGAAGAACGCCGAACTACGAACGCCACAATGAACGGCAACTTGCCACTTGCATCCACCAGTTGCCCGCAACTCTGACGATGGCGTCTGTCCTTCTAATGGCTCATCACTTATGATAAGCCGCAAAACATGACCGTATAGCCAATTAAGAAAAACATATCTTACCTTGACGACAATAAGTGTGGTTGTATGTAAAATGTGTTTTGTTAATAACGACACCAAGTCTGTAGGTATAATAGAAAGAGTTCTAGCAACCGTTCTACCTACCTATAAAATAGGTTAGCTCATGTTCTTCTAAACGGAAATATAGAATCCTGAGCGCTCTACATCGACAGACCATCTTTAGGCTGAGTCAGCGAGCGCCGTCGCCACCAAACACGATCTACTTTCTTTACGCAAAAGATTCTCATTGGCAGCGTGAGTGGTGCAAATAATATTGCCGTATCACGAACTTATTTTACCCTGTGATGGGTATGTTATAACATATGAAAATAATAGATGAGTAAGTAGATACCGTGTGCGATCGTACATATGGAATAATGGAATGAAGTGTTCGTTGTGCACCAAAAATGGGAGTGGTTTTCTATTTCGGTAACATGGAATATTAGTTTTGTTTACTTTATAAGAGAGTGAGGCCATCGTAAGAGTACGCATTGTATGACTTGCTGAAAAAAAATACGATATGATCATCGTCGACCTAGTAACACCTGTAACTTTAACTGACTAGTAACCTTCACTAGAATATATAAATTTACGTGTAAAAGGGTTAATTTAACATAATTCTTACCAGACTGCCCTCTCGGCCATGACAGTCTAGCAGTGTCAATAATCATATACAACAGATTTTTTTGAAAGACTAAAGATAGTAGATCCAAGTGGGTTGTCGTCACATGTGGCAGAACCGATAACCGCTGGAGTATGCGTATTCTGGAGTGGAGACCACGTCTTGGCAAACAGCGTGGGACGCCCTCTGGTCAGATGGCGGGACGTCTTGCAAGGGCCAGCAGTGACTGAATGCATCAAGCAGCGTACTAGGCTCTGTGGCGTACCTCGGGAGCGGCCAATGTCCAGCAGTGGACTGCTATGTGCTATTTTTTTACCATCTTTTGCCATTTACCAATTCTGTCCCCTATTGAAAAGCATAAAATTCAACAAGCCAAAGCTATACAGAATAGTATGACAATATCCACAAACGAATTACTAATGATTTCTGCTTTAGCGCACAATGTTCTGCCAGTAATGTGCAATTTAGCTGAACGTGTGATGATTCAAACGGCTAGTGTTACAGCATGGCAAACGCAGCTATGGCACACTTATGCTCCTAACCGATGGGAACGATATATTCATTCGGGAATAACGTAATGGCGACCTTTGCCAATTATTGCCGTAATGAAATGTAGGTTACCAGAATTTCGGTATTGAACAGCAATCAATCGCTTTGAATAATTATTGGTTTTGATAATGTAATGCTTGCTCCATTTTTATTTAAACGGTTAAGATTGGCGACGATAACCATTTAAATAAACATAGTATTTCTAGTTTTATATGAATACTAGCTGCGCCCCGCGCACCCGCCACATTTTTTCGGGATAAAAAGTAAGCTATGTATTAATCCAGGGTGACAGCTACCTCCATATTGAATTTAATTAAAATCCATTTAGTAGTTTTTACGTGAAAGAGTAACAAACATCCATCTATAGCCACAAACTTTCGCGTTTGTAATATTAGTAGGGATATTGTATGTACACAATTTAATACCATAAATCTCTGTTTAATTTACAACTGTCTACGCTCGTTGGAATCATAGTAAAATATGAAGGAAAGCAGTCCGGTACTTTAACATCCATATATCCTATGCTTCTACCACGGCAAGCTAGCTAAACAACATTAATCAAATCATACTGTACCGTAGTTATAGCAGTCTCTCTGAGCACATTTTATTAAAAATACTTCTCTAGAAAATCTTTTATCTGTAATACTATTCCGAATTCCGGACGTTCTTTTAAACCCTATTAAATTTCATCCTCGTTAAAACTTCAGTTCACGAAAGATACTATTAAATTTTCTAAAAGTCCTTTCATATACTCGGAAAAAAATAATAACAATAAAGTGAAATGACCAAAAGTCCATTAAAGTTTATTATTTAACAGTGAAGTTGGTCGTCCCCGGTGCTAAGTGCAGGTTTATGCGAGAGTTCGCGCGCCAAAACTGTAGTATCGTTATTCTTAACTTTGTAAGCAGCTGCGAGTGGCCGCTTTGTGCTTGAGCGACATAATTTACTCTTGGACCTGAGAAAATTAACTTGGAAATATAATATTGATCGAAACTTTTTGTTAATCTTCTTTTTTTTTCTTTAAGCTTCTGGCTGTGATTGCTGGTGTTTTGTCACCTTGTACAGATTCTAGAACTACTGACATTTTTTAAATAATCATAGTAATCATTTTTGTAATGTACCTAAGCAGAATCATTTAATGTATAGTGCCTAAAAACACGTCAAATGCGAGGCCCAAAAATGCCTTACCTCATTAAAATAAAAATATGCAAAATGTAATAATATCAACTAAAAGCTAAAGCATATCTAGAATTAGTATAAAGGTTCAGCCGAAGCCACGCAGGTTATTCAGACTGCTAGCTAATTACCTACATGCACTGCACTGACCCAATTCACTCCGCCGACTTTTATAGCTTCTGTAGTAAGATGAGAACCGCTGGAAATCCCATGAGCCGCTCCTTGTTAAAATAATTTAATTAACTTTATTTTACCATCATAAAACTAAGACATTTACAGACTTTTTACTGCCATGAACTCACTGATTACTTATCCTTTTTCGTACGTAACAATCATCTTGAAGACCTGAATATCTAAAAGAACACCCAAATTAATTTTGATAACGTTATAGTGTAGATACGAAAATGAACTCAAATGCCATAACAATATACTTTATTTTCCAAAACAAAATATCTACAACACCGTTCTTTACACAAATCCCAAAAGAGTTGAGACTTTCTTAAATAACAAATTGGTATTGTCGATATCTAAATCAAACTAAAATCCGTGTAACCCAAAGTTGGAACGCCCGGGCAGCACTAACGAGGTGTCGTATATTTTCATTTGCTAGCTGTTCCAGGACTCACAGGTAAGGACCCAGCTTCCGTCGATAATTGACTTTACTCTGCTTTGTGTTGCGAGCCTCTGTAGTAAGGATGTAACTAGCTTTACCAATATTCCACACGTTATCTTTGACCGTTCGTGCCACTTTAGCACGTGTGAACTATCCTCGATGTAATCAATTTATGTTATACTATGTAACTACTTGAAAAACTAAACTAGCTTGTCATAATTTTATTTAACTTGTGAACCTTAAAAGCCACCTTTGCCGGTGAGTTTGTTGTGGCATTACTTCCGAGTGAAAAATTTCGAGTAAAAGTGCTTCCTTTTTTATTTGCAAAACTAAGACCTGTTATCGTTATTGGACTTGGAATAAAAATTAATGTCCTCTAAATCAACGTAAGCGTGTTAAACAAAGGTGCATTCTCTACGTTCATTCCTTATAGTAAATGAAGCACTCGCTCTACAAGAAATAAGGACAATGCCTTAACAAGCCAAAATCAATTAGTTCCTCCACAACTGTCAAGTTATTGTGACATTATTAAAGTTGAGTCGCGTTAGTAGGAGCGCTCGCCGAATTCGCAGCGAGTGAGTTAGACTAAGTTCTTTCAATGTGAAAGCAGTTTACCAAGTTTCGGCCTGCAATCATGTTCCATGTAAATTCAGAAGTTCCACTTTTGCAACTTTGTAATGTACATTGTACAACACATTACAAGTTAGTTGGTTTAATGCCTCGCAGGTAAAGTCTAGACTCAATAGATCTTGCTTTTAAAGAAAAACACTTTGCTACTTAGTAGCCGTATCGGTGGCAATCCTTTTAGCTCGCAACTTGGTACTTTGAGTACTTAATAATGACGTAGTGTGTATAAATCTTCGCCTGCATCGAAGAAAGTTATTTAGTAGCAAAATACAAACTCAAGTATGAATAGTTTATAGATAGATTCGTATCTTTACGAAGTACTTAATATGTATACTGATCGACTTACACCACGTGAATAGATTGGTATGTTTTCAGTAGGTACAACTTTTTGCTACCTTTTGAGGAAGCAAGCATCATTATCAATGTTGAGCCTAGAAACTATACCTTACGCCTCAGAATACAGAACCAACCAGAATAAGTGAATATCCACAAAAGTGAGGCGAAGCCAATTACTCTAAAACGGAGTAATTGCCTAATTGGACAATGTGACATTTAGTTATCAAAAATCGCGTGCATTGTTGAAACGCTTTACAGGCTACGCATTTAATTCGATTACACCGGACTGCCAATGTGCAATACTGCAATTGGAATTATATAAAAATATTTCATTTGTAATCTTGGACACAGTACACGGGAAAAAATGGCTGAACGCGGAGCCTGTGCCTAACGCTAATGTCGTTTAGAATTTTTCCCTGCCTACGAGACCAAAACAGTGCTCAATAATCCATATTACTTTGAAATTAACTAAACATTTATACAATATCAATTGTATATAGTAGACATCATGTATCTTCCCAGTATTAAGCGCAATAGCCATTCATACGACCCACGTATTTAAGTACCCGTATAAAACATGGCTGCTTATCTAAGAAAATCGGACACAATTCACCGAACCTGTAATTTCTTTACAAAAAATCGTAAATCAACCCGGACTGGGGTAAACGAACCCTATAACTCAATTCCCGTTACGGTCAAGCTTGATAAAACCTACGGAAGGGACTGTTAATACCTTTACCGAACTTCCAGCCAAAACTGGAATATCCACAAAATACAGTAAAATTGTTAAGTATGTATATAGCTATACCATCACGGGAATAGGGGATTCCCGGAATTGGTACTCAGAGGGCGCTGTTGCTCGAATTAATAAACTCAAATTATTAACTACATAACAATTTTACTATAATAACTTGCGTCAGTGTTATCCATATTATCTACTACTAGCTGCGCCCCGCGGTGTTACCCGCTACATTTTTTCGGAATAAAAAGTTGCTTATGTGTTGATCCAGGGTGACAGCTACCTCTATATAAAATTTCATTAAAATCCATTCAGTAGTTTTTTACGTGAACGTGTAACAAACATCCATCCATACTTACCAACTCTCGCGTTTATAATATTAGTAGAAATAATTATATATTACGGTTACACTCACGTGTGTATTCAGGAATTCCCGACTAGTTTTCTAGTGGCTAAATGACACAACTCATAGAGATGACATTTAATTTGCTTACGATAATTATTCTATTACGTATCTTCGAGAATGTTGTGAAAGCAAATCCCAGTGTAGCAGTTCAGTTTCAGTTCGGTTTCAGTTCAGTTCTGGAGCACTTCTCGACAGCCCAGTGCAACTGTCGGTAACTTCCCCTTTCGTAGCTCGCTAACTTTACGACTGTCAAAGGGCAAGTATAAGAGGCTACTTGGGTATTAGGTAATATATTGAGATGTTAATACGAAAATGCTATACTTGAAGTCATCTATTTTTTACTTTCACTGGCAAATAGTTGATGTTATAAGGGGTACCTCCAGCTTATTAACATCTCAATATATTTAGGGTTTCGCGGGAAAATACCCATAAAATTGATTACTTATCCATATTCAAATAGGTAAAATTTTACAAAAACATTGTGTAAATATGTCAGTTATTTACCAATAATATGAATAGAGAAATTAATGAATTGAATACTTCAGTATAATATGGATATCAATTGGTTTTATGGATAAGCAGATAAATGGAAAAGTTCCTACTACTTGAATGCGCTGTTTATTTATTAACATATTCATTATATAACAGGCTTTTCATTATTTACTGACATATTTTCCTACAGAGCTCTATATAATAATATACTTCCCCTGTCGTACCTACGGTTTTCATAGTATAATCTGGTTCACGGAAATCGAGATCATGTTTAATATTATGTTTTTCTGAAGTAAACACAAACAAGGCAAACTGAAATATATGGAACAAAATACACACACGCAAAAACGCAATAACACTGCCCGACCCAGCTTTCGAAGCCAGGACCTCATGCTCAACAGTTGCGTTTAGCGACCACTAGATAAACAAGACAGTCAATATTATACGTACTAGTTTTACTTAACCTACCTAGCGTTTATATATTTTTATGTGAATAAAATATGGATATAGATCTCGAATAAATAATTTGAACTTTATAAAATCTATTAAGCCAATCGCAATCAAGTGTTCTAGCGAACGTTTTATTCATACCGGTATTAATGCAAGAACGCTCGCCCTTCGTCTCACTAAATCTATCGGATTTACTAGAACAAAGAGCGCCGGCGGACATCAAACACCCACGCCCCTTCCGATACGTCTCAGACACTGTTTAGAAACAGTTTGACTTTATCGACGCTTGTTTATTTGGAATTTATTGGTGTTTAATGCCTATTTTGTTGATCTATGGTGTCAATGATTGGGTAATTATTATTAAAGTGTAATTTAATTTTGACTTGCTGTTAAAAGAGTATTATGAGTCGTTATAATAATACACCCCTTTACCATGAACTCTTAAATCAAGACATTTTCCGATGTGGAAGTTAGACGCCGCCGCGCCGCTTCGTGCAGTGCAATGAAGCGTCTCGCTTCCCTCGTTTAAGAGTTCATGGTAAAGGGGCTGTTTCTTTTAATTTTTTACCGTCATGCAATACAATTATTTTTACCTTCATATCTGATTCTAAAAGATTTTGTTAACACTTAAGAACTGCCAAATAAACCCCTAAAAATATTAATATTATTTCTTATTATAGGTACAATCAAAAACACGAGCAGCTATGCTATTCCAAAACACTAATATCATCTCGCCTTCGATCAACAAGCTTCTCGAACATCACCTTATTATGTACTAGCGTCGAACCTCACCACGAATTCAGAAGTGAGTTCGTAAGTGATATCTTACACGGCAGGTTCCTAAAATGCCACAAAAGTAGGGATAACCTTACGAAAAATGTAACCTTGCTTCACAAAGTAAGTGTTGTACATTATTCCCGTATTAGGTAAATCTGTGCCCGATACGTGGGGCCGTAATATCGGCCGGTGGCACACGGCTCACATCCGGCACAGATAAGCCGCACTTGTATCCGTCTCGACGGTACTCAAGCCTGTTGTGCCCGATTATACCCACCGATTCCCTTTTATGCCGCCTACTTTATTGACAGTTACGTTTTTGGGACGGTTCCTTGAAATATCTGCATTCGTATGTACTTGTACAATACTATACTGGCCTGCAAGACGATGTACGACACTTTTAAAATTTCAATTTTTTCCAAACTATCGAAATTAGTACTGCCTCGTTGGTCTGGTGGTCGCTAAGCGCGACTGCTGAGCACGAGGTCCTGGGTTCGAATTCCGGGTCGGGCAAAGGGTTACTGGGTTTTTCCATTTGGTAATTCTCAGTGGCAGCACGGAGTCTGGATTTGTGCCCGGTTGATGGCAATAGGCTCGCCCCCTATTACATTGGGACCTAAAAAAACATAACTGGCGAAATGTGGGTGTACTATATGTGCACCTCTGCCTACCCCATCGGGGAATACAGTACGTGATGTTATGTTATATTATTTACTCAAAAAGTTATTTTAATTTTCAAAGTGTGACACTTAGTTTTGCACGCCAGTGTATTATTCTCTTTTAATACTTCCATGTGAACGTACAGAGGATTATTTCGGTTCAGGTTTCATAGTTTTATTTTATTTCGTGGAACAGGTAACCTATTCGTTTCCAGATAAATTCACTTTTTGTTTTAATGAGAATTGAAAACTGAATACAGGCTATATACTACATAATTTAAATTACTGCCTCATCGCTCTAGCAGTCGTAAGGCAGTGAGCGCGAGGTAGTGGGTTACATTCTGGGGTTGGGCAAAGGGTTTTGGGTTAAGACATTAGGTAATTCTTAATAGCAGCACGCAGGCTGGATTCGATGGGACACAACAACATGGAGCCGTGTTACATTGGGACCTTAACTCGCGAAATGTGGGTGTAGTTAGGTAAGCTACTAGTTTACCTTCTGCATACCCTGTCGAGTCCCGGAAGACGCAGCGTTGGCAGGCTTCCCACCAGCTGGACCGACGATATCGTTAGAGTTGCAGGCAACCGGTGTATGCAATTGGCAAGCAGCAGGTCATTGTGCCAGTTCTACGGGGGAGGCCTTTGTTCAACAGTGGACGTCTACCGGCTGATGATGATGATTCCCTTTCGAGAAATAGACAAACAACAATCCTATCCTAGTACGTCTTACAACGATAACCTAATTCATATACAACACACGCACACACACATATAAACAGTAGGTCCCTACATCATTACAGCACTATCGTCTAGCTCCAAGTTTAAATCTCCGGCACTGGCAACAATTATACGGCCGAGTGAACCCGTTCAATGGCGCAAACACCACAAAGATCAGAGCTGTAAGCAGCACGGAAATGTCTGTTTACATCACATGAACCGAGGACATGCGAGATACGGCCGGCGCGCACGCGATGTGGCTGCGATTGTCGCGGCCGCGTATTGTCTACTAAACGCTTGATATCACACACGAGGTATCACAATCGCTCTGTTCCGGGAGCTTATATATGCTTGAGATAACTTTGGATATAACGTGTTTAGGCAATATGAGTGAACTTGAACTGAATTCTAGTGTGGCTGTAACTTGAAATCGATATGTTTACCTGAATAGAGTGTATTTTTAAGATCATAAAAATGTGTGAGTGGTATGTAACATAATTATGCAAAATTGAAATACTGCCCCCTTACCAAGAACTCTAAAAGCAGGACAGTTAACGTTGTGAAAGCGAGACGCCTTATTACACTGCACGTAGCAGCGTCTCGCTTCCACAACGTAAACTGTCCTGCTTTAAAAGGTCATGGTAAGGGGGCTGATCTCTGAACTTATAAAAGCAATGAATCGTTAACCAACCAAAAAGGATTTGGAAAAATATTAGCATAAAAAAACTGAAATGCACACATACACAGCAACATCCATAGAGAGCTCCTTAATTGCTGACGCTAAAAGTATTGTGTGTGCGCCGGGCGTAAGGAGCATAGACAAAAGACGGCTTCACAATAGAGGCGCGATGCGAGAGCGCATCGCAGATGACAGAGCCGCGATAATAGAGCATGGAGCTCCCTGTTTAGCGAGTGCGTCCGGGCCGGCCGGAAATGGCGCAGCCCTACAGACAACCTTCATTTCCTGAGTAGTCCTTTGCCAGAACTCTTGGGACGTGATGTTAATCTGTGTTTTTCCTGCCATAATTCTGTATTCTGGTACTGGCTGTTACGAGTTTGTTAGTTGTAGAAGTGAAATAAATATGATAAGAACTTATTTTTTTTATTGTAAACATTAATCTTGAAATTGTATCATTTATCCGCAAAAATCCTTAAAACATTTATGTAGGAGATATTTGCCGATAAATTTTATTAATACCGTTCAAATAGAACACAGAAGTTTTTTCTTATATATAACAATAATACCTCCTCTGTAATATTGTAAGCCTGGCCTTGTTATATTATTGGGCCTGCTATCAATGTAATCTTACGGAAACCGTCGATAATCTTTCGTTTAACATTAGGTATCTCTGTTAGACAATTTTTGGGTAATCATACAAACAAACAATTATAATATATTCTAAAAGCTTTACTTGTTGGAAGGATAGAATTACATAAAATAATTGTTACAAATATGTGTACACCCAGCAGTGTTATCCGCTACATTTTCAGGATAAAAGTAGCCGATGTGTTAATAAGGGCATCAGCTACCTCCATGCCAATTTTAGCAACATTGGTCTAGCCGTTTGAGCAAGAAGTAACAAACACACAAACTTTCGCCTTTATAATATTAGAGTGTGGTAAAACACTCTTATTAAATTCATGAACGAAGCTAAAAGGTCCAACACCTAGCCATCATTAAGGTTTCATATAACAACTCTTAACAAGACTTAAAACACTTCAAACACGACGAACATTTCACCCCAACACTATCAAGAACGTCGAATAGTTTTTGTTGTTCACAACAATAAGCTGACAACAGTCGTTGCTCGTTGCTGTTGCTCGTTGCTCGGAGACAACAGGATCGCGTCGCGAGTGTTGCTGTCACGTGTCGCGCTCAAATGAACAGCGAACATTGAACAACTGTTAACAATCCGTGTCAAAGAACTGGACGGCACCCGGTTTATCGGCGAAAACGCGCTATTGAACATCGGAGATAAATAGAACAATTCATTGGGACTTTAAAGAAATAATAGCGAAAAATACTTCAATTAGTAAAACGATAAAAGGTATTTATATATAGGGGTTAATACATTTGTAAAATGCAATGTTACTAATTACCGTACTCTGAGCGAGATATTATGAATACTATAACGCTCAAACCGCTGATAGAAATATGAGATTTGCAGGAATATTGATTTTACATTGTAGGCCTCATTTAAGAAAAGATTTTTCGAATTACATTTTTATTTAATCGTATAATCTAGCCTGTATTTTCTAGGTGGGTAGAAAAGGGTCTCTCAAAGTGGTTAGTTACACAACCACGTATCGTCTATAGTCATAAGTTCTATGTAGTAGTTAGCGTGCCTATAACCATATACAGAGCTAAATCAAGTTGGTCGTTCTTATGACTCGCTTTTACGAGACAATTTCCAAACTTTTTTTTCACCCACAGGACTTTCAAGTTCTAAACTCTAATGTGGTTTTTTTACTTGGAAGCCAATTATACTACAGGATTATATTACTTTATATTTATGTATAAATCTACAAATAAGCCACGCTAACGTAAAAGGAACTGTTAATTAACTGTATCCAAAATTGTTCCCACGCACAACATCTATCTGTTCTGAATTATCGGCTGCCCCCGGAAAACCCCTCTTAATCATGAGTGATACCGTCCGTCAGGGTTAAGAGACCAAAAAAGGATACCGTTTTTACCGCCTTAGCGTTACGAATAGATCTAAGGTCGTAATATAAGCTTGGAAAATACCAACCTACTAACACGAAATACCCACTAACTTACTCGGCGACAAAGAATTTTCACACCATTAAAATTTTTGTACTTTCCATCGGCATTTCGGCTATCTATACCTATAGATAATAATGTCTATCTTACAGTATCTTTTAATACAGTTTTAAAAGATGCATGTATTTAGTTAAAGATATGAAGACAGGTACCTTTCCGGTAAACAAACACAAAATGGTAGAAAAATCAACCATAAATCGCACCTCAAAGAAACAGTGAATAATGCGGTCTATAAGCTTATAAAAATGGAATATCAGTTGTATTAGAATTCACAACTCTTTCTAAATGAATATATACGAGAAAGGTCGCGTCCGTATATGTAGGCACCTACCTCGTATGTTACCTATGGATAATACTACGGAGTGTGGTAAGCGATAGAGCGAAACTTTGGAATAAAGACTAACGCCAGTTGTGAGCTTATTCAAATTTAACCTAGTTCGCCGCAAATAGCTGTAAGCGTTAGGTACTATGTGATTTGCGGAGTTTTGGCAGCCTTATTATTAGGTATACTTAAATAATATAGTAGGTAAACGTAAACTTACGTTGTGGACTTTTTATTTTATGTTTTGTAGTTGATTTATGTTAACTTATTTAGTTATCGAAAGTTTATATTTAAAGCATTTTCTCTGGTATTTGTGGAGACTATCCGATTAATGGCGTATTAGTTAAAACCTACCGAGAAATTGAACGTGTGAACGTTATTATGGCAATAGACTTGCCCTGTATGAGATGTACTACTTGGTACCTACTAACAGTATCTAAGAGATACACTAACTGACATAAAATTGGGAGTGCGGTCTGGTCGCTGAGGCACATCCATCCATTCTGGGGAAAATAATAAACAATAATAATATGTATGTGCTCCCAATTAATAATGACTGTAGTGATAAATTGTATTTGAATATAACTTTTCGTGTTACAACTGCAGTGCGCCGGCCGTACAATCTGTCATCGTTACAAACTTTTACCACATTACCGCTGTACGCAGTATTACCATCCTTCATGTTAGATTTGCATGAAACTTTGCCTGTTTCATAACCAAGGAACGCGACGGCGACACACCAACATTTAAACGTCACATTCATCATGTTAATATGTTAATGTCCCGAGTAACACAATACAACTTTTCTGTAGCCTTAAATAAATGTAAGTGATCCTTATTACTGTCGCATACAATTATCGCGTTGTAACTTCATCTTAACGGGATAAGACAGGAGTGAATAAATTGACGACATCGCCCGAATAATGTTTGCATAATCAAAAACAAGGCCACTTTCAATTCGTTGAACGTCAAAGCGGCAAATGATGAGCACTTTTGTTGGATGCGGTATGAATGTACAATCGCTGGGTATTCAGAATAAGGGCACAGGTGGACAGGGCCGCTAAAAGCCGATCCGTGTACCGCGCACTGCGCCCCAGCGCGTACCGAGCATTTATCATTGAGTTTACACGCGGCATACATTACGGTTAACTAAGTACCTTTTTAGTTTCACCGTCTGCAAAAATTTTGTCCGGACATATTCGGGTTTACCATGGATTTGTATGAATATAAAGAACTTTAACAGAAGAAGGTTGGTTGTTATTGGTATATTATTTTCCTGGAGCTATAAATAGCGGGGCGGAATTGCGGATATATTATCACTAGCAGACATCATTATCTAAACTAACTTTCCCATGGGTGTGCTTATTACCAACATTTAGATAATTAACAGCATTATATGTAAGGTAATAATCATATACTGATCCAATTATATTCATCCACAAATAAAACTTTAGTTCGACGACCTGATTGGCGCAGTGGCTAAGCGATTGGACTGCTGTGCTACAGTGCTAAGGGTTGCGGGTTCGATTCCCGCGCGGGGCAAAAATTTGTGCGTACCACAGATGTTTATCCCGACCCTGGGTGTTTGTGTGTGTGGTATTTCATGTTTGTGACGTTTAAAAAAAAAAGTATTAAATAATGAGTTTTTATCAACAGTTTTATTTATTTTAAGAACACTCAAGTGACAGAGGTTGTAAACATTCACATAATATAGTTAAAATGAAAGCTTTTATAATAAAAAATATTTCCTTCTTTTCTTTTGAATGTTGGTTATTTAAATAAGAATGTTCCTTTATTCTGTCAGTTGGGTTGAACAAATATACTTTTATGAGTGTCAGTCATGCATCGCGGTGAATGCTCACCACTCTATGTATCCGGTTGAAATTCAAACGGAATTCGTTGGAAATTCAACCCCTGCGCAATATGGAGTGCACCGCTAGTTGCTAGTCCTCCACCGACGGTGCTACTGTTTTATTTTATATTTATTTACAATCCTTTAGCTGAGTTTGTGTAAAATATATTCTTTCATATTTTTTACATGTAACAGGACTGAAAGCCGAGTGGTATGACCGTTGGATTGACGAGTTAAAGGTCACAAGTTCAAATCCCGGCACGCTCTAATGACGTTTCGAATTCATATCTTCTTCTAAAAGTGCCACTCTAATTAATAAAGGTCGGCTAGCAGCTGTTGGAATCTCTCTTAGATGGACTCGCAATCCCCGTCCACTCCCGAATTCATATGCGTATTATAAATTAGTTATCAGTTGCTAAAAACGGTGAAGGAAAACATCGTGTGGGCACACCTGAGAGATTTTTCAACAGTGTGTAAAGCATTGTCAGAGCCTTACAGGCGGTTTCAACACTGACACCAGGTTGGCCATCAACACTACCATAAGAAGCAAACAGATAATGTTAAATTAATGTAATTGCTGTATTGTTTGTTCGGTATTGGCAATAATAATCATGACAATAGGCTTGCCCAGCAAAATGAGGGTGTAATTTGTGCATCCCTTTCGGGGAATACAGGCGTGAAAATATGTAATGTAATGTTTGTTGGGTACTGGTTTAGAAATATTGACCGCTGAATTTACGTAACGGCTGAGCAATTATCTTTCTGGGCTAAGTGTTGCCTGTTCTACATGTTCTCGCACGATACAAATCATGAGTGAGATCCAACATTAATTTGTTCTGATTCTGGGCATATTTTGGGCATAGTAGGTGTATTTAAGTGTTAAATGTATTTTAATAACCAAAAAAACACCCACCATATAATTATCTATACTATATAAACTCCACTAGTAGTAGCTGGTTTTCTCGTAATTGAAAATCTATTTAGGAATACATCTTTACAAAATGTTAATACTCCTATTGAAGTCAGTTAGCCAGAACTTAACTTATATTTATAAACAGTAAACCTTTGACTTTGAAATTAAACCGGGGCGGGTTTAATTTCAAAGTCCAACAAGTTACTTTGTATTTATCTAGTAAACAAATCTCTTTTAGAAATACTAGCACAAAATAGTGTCACCCTGACGACCCATCATAAGCCTTTTATATCGACATTAACATAAAGGTGCTCCCTAACCTAGAGCATTCGCCTGTAATACATTTCAGATTCGATTGTGACCATTACATTACAATACTGCTTCCCTGACTTGACGAGCAGTCGCCTGTAATGTAACATTCAGATTCGACTTGGTATCAAAATATTACACACTTTTAAAAATATACAACAAAATATTACATTCTTCTCCCTCGCCAATATAATGCTCGAATCTGTAACATTACAGGTTGCGCACTGTAATGCTCGGTTCTTCTCCCTCGCCAATATAATGCTCGAATCTGTAACATTACTGGTTGCGCACTGTAATGCTCGATTCTTCTCCCTCGCCAATATAATGCTCGAATCTGTAACATTCCTGGTTGCGCACTGTAATGCTCGATTCTTCTCCCTCGCCAATATAATGCTCGAATCTGTAACATTACAGGTTGCGCACTGTAATTCTCGATTCTTCCGCCTCGCTAATATAATGCTCGAATCTGTAACATTACTGGTTGCGCACTGTAATGCTCGGTCTTCTCCCTCGCCAATATAATGCTCGAATCTGTAACATTACTGGTTGCGCACTGTAATGCTTGGTTCTTCTCCCTCGCCAATATAATGCTCGAATCTGTAACATTACTGGTTGCGCACTGTAATGCTCGGTCTTCTCCCTCGCCAATATAATGCTCGAATCTGTAACATTACTGGTTGCGCACTGTAATGCTCGGTTCTTCTTCCTCGCCAATATAATGCTCGAATCTGTAACATTACTGGTTGCCCACTGTAATGCTCGATTCTTCCGCCTCGCTAATAAAATGCTCGAATCTGTAACTTTACTGGTTGCGCACTGTAATGCTCGGTCTTCTCCCTCGCCAATATAATGCTCGAATCTGTAACATTACTGGTTGCGCATTGCAATGCTCGGTCTTCTCCCTCGCCAATATAATGCTCGAATCTGGAACATTACAGGTTGCGCACTGTAATGCTCGGTTTTCCTCCCTCACTAATATAATGTTCGACTTTATAACGTTACATTCCACGCTAATGCTTTAGGTGAGGTAGCACCTTAGAACGGTTTAAACATTTTCTTCAGTACAGAACTGCATAACACTATTTTATTTAAGATCCTCAACTCGATAGAATACCCGCTGACTATGGCCGGGGCTTGAATACACTCAAATGAAACTGCAAATGTTTTCAATATCTTCCCCGGAAATAACATTTCGAGTAGGGTTTCAATTTAATAAAGCACGTTGAAGGAACGTTGTCGGAGAATCTTGACTAGTTGTTACAGCGGAATTCTTGGGATAGCACTCTGTGGCGAGCCACACAAAGGAGCAATTATTGTTGCAAATTATTTTCAAATTGGTCCACTTAAAGTTTTGTTTATATTGTTTTATAGCTTAATTGTAACGTACCAGTGCTTCGTTATATTTTATCTTGTTTCATTTTTATCTTATTCCATTCTTTGGCGTTATTTTTTTTTTTTTTTTTTTTTTTTTTTTTAAAAAAAAAAAAAACGTCGCCCCACACTAGGAATTTCTCCTGTGTCGTGGGTGCGTTTCACAAACATGAAATATCACATACACAAACATCCAGACTCGGGACAAACATCTGTGGGTCGCACAAAGTTTTGCCCCGTGCGGGAATCGAACCCGCAACCCTTAGCGCAGCAGTCCAATCACTTAGCCACTGCGCTAAACAGGTCGTCAAGATTCAATAACCAGATTTATAAGCAAGCTGTTGAATGAAGCCGCGTAAATTCTCGTAACAAACGATATATGAAAAATATTATTTGGATTGTTAATAAATAAGCAAAGATTCCATATACAGCTAAATCGGAAAGGGATCGTAACCGTATCGCCTTTCACCTCGCCGTCAAACAGGCGTCAACCTTACGTAACCTACGTTACGTAAGCACGTAATCAAAGAGACTCAGCTTCTCCGATACGTTGACTCGGCCACAACTAGGCGACGCCGCGCTTACGCCTCGCGGGTCCCGAGGCGATTACGTTACGATTCCGATTAGTGTGCTTTGAAGTGGGAATTTTCATACAAAGAATACTGCACGACTCTAGTAGATATTATAACGACCCCTTTCCGATTTTGTGCAATGACCCTAAACAGCCCAAGAAAACTAAAACAAAACATAAGCACATCATACTTAGAACCGATGTGTATTCAAAATCCGCGCACCGACTATTTTCCGGGGCGCAATCTTGCATTGAAAGAGTTATTCCGTGGCTCCATAGAGTGTGCACAAAGAGGCTTTTATCGCGGGCGGTCGCTGAGTGCCGGTGCCGACCGCAAACAAAATCCGACACACGATGAATACCGTTAAGTAGGTTAGATGTGATATAATCTTGAGATTTACGATACTGAAAAAGTGCGCGAAAAGCTTTATTTACCGCGAATGTGATTTAGATTGGTGGCAGCGTTGGTTTGTTATGACTTGCTTGGACGGAGTGAAAGCTTTTTGTGATGCTGTGTGGGTTCAGAGGTTTTCTAACGTTGGATAGCGAGTAAAATGTTTTAAATTTGTTTGTGCTATGCACTAAGGAGGTTGTGTTACTTTTAAAACGCGGTATTTTATTTCCTTTATTTGTTTACAAAATGTTTAGTAGATTCTAAAGAAGCTGCCTCATATAAAAGATACAACGAAAACCTTTATTAAATTAACTCTATTTCTGCTAAAGCAAAACCAAAGCAAAGTGCGACGTCAAAGCTATAAAAATTAATGTTGTTCTGTTGAAATCATTTAAATAAACCCAATAAAAGGAGACAATAGCAGCTGCACAATACCGCTAACCATATCCGCAATCTACAGCAAATTGGGGCTTAATAAAGGACAATGAAAGCAACGTTTTAACTATGCTATCGTGTGGGGAACTTGCAGAATTACTTCAAAACACATAATATAATAAATGTATATAATAGTATCTTCCACAAGAATAGTCCATTGGACTGGCGGTTGGACGTGAGAGGTTTTTTATCGCGGCCAAGCCCGAGCATGTGGAGGGTAGACAGATAAAATCTAGCTTTGCTGTCCGAGTAAACACGTGAGCGAAACGTGCCTTAGAAAGAACTCTGTGGCTAATACCCTTTGCTGTGTATATTTACTGTTAACTTACCTCCGTATAGTGCACTTAGCAAGTAACGCTGTTAATTAAAATGCACGGCTTTGGGAAAGCGAAACGTAAAATCTACATGTAGAATTTTTTTTTTTGGACGCTCGTTTCAGACTTTATATTATATAATTTATGTACTTTCGGAGTTTTAGGTACGAAGGTAAGTTTTTTTTATTTTTTTTGGGACAAGCCCACCACTCGTGCCCATCATTGCGACTCCTGTAAGCCAGGATCTACAATGATAACCGTTGAGAACCATCGAGGCAATGAAGCTTGAGGCGTCCCAGAGAAATGATTCGACTGTCTTGGAACCCGCAACGAAATTAATCATAGAAGAATATATAGGTTGTAAATAAAATTAAATAACAAAAGATAACGGTAACCTCCACGAGGTAGATAAATCCGTGCACGCATTCACAATGCTCGACACCCGATAATCTCTCAGCACAAAGAACGGAACGTGACAATACGTTTGAAATAACTGCTGTGAGCTGAACAGTGGCTACGTGTAGCGACAACCACAACGTGTGGTCGTCGGACCATTGAAATGTCGCACATAAACGCACGAACTGCCGCGATATATTCGGTCGCATTACTGTTCTTGTATAACTTGCACTACGTTGATGGAGTCGTGTCGACACGCGTCGAATAATCTCGTGAAACGTCAATGTGTGTCGAGCGTTATATTACTTAATTAGCTGGCAGCTTTACAGGATTTATTTTTAAACTTTTTATTTTGAATCGTTAACTTGTTTATTTAAGCCTTATCTGGATTTAAAAATAAATTGGTGCAGTGCAGCATGCACGTTTTTCTGGTAGAGCTAGAAAAAAGTATGTTAATAAAATATTTACACCGACAATTTGAATAAAAGAGGTAGGTTATCGTAATAATAATACGGATAATATAATATTAGAAACATCGCTAAAATAGTCTAAAAATAACTTGGTCCTACATTGTGGACATGTTGATTTTAAAAACTGTGGTTAGCAAGTTCTGCCCCGTGCGGGAATCAAACACGCAACCCTAAACGCATCAGCACAATCGCTTAGCCAGTGCACCAATCAGGTCGTCGAAATAGAGAAATAAAATAAAGCTTTAAATAGAGACTCAAAGAAAAATGATCATAGTATTAGAAGCTAGTAGTAATATTCTACTAACACGAGTAGAAAAGTAAAATCAAGGTTATATAAATACATCATTTATCTGATATTCTGTGATACATATCCGATCGCCGCGTGATGTCACGTCGTAAACGTACGAAGTGACGTCATAAACTCGAGGCTTAGTGCGGTGACGTCAGCGCTTCCAAGTAACAGGTTATAATCATAAAAAGGTAATTTTGGCTCCTCTTACTACTTCTTGTATGGATACAAGAATACTTGATTAATAATAATAATGTGTATTCATTTTCTCCTACCAAGGTGTCTTACAGCTATATTTTTAAATAATTATTTGTTAGACACAACCTTCGGAGACTGGCAACTGCACTAGTAGGCCCCCCCACCCGCATAGAACAGCGAGAACATTACATAAATAGCTATAGGTACTAGTAAATACAAACTTGGCTTATATTGTCAAGTGAAAATGCATAGTTAACTGGATGATTGAATCATCATCATTGCCATACTTATTTCTCTAAACATGTGATGTTATGTTACATCACATCACGCCTGTATTCCCCGAAAGAGTAGGCAAAGATGTACCTAAAGTACACCAACATTTCGCCAGTTATATTATAGGCCCAAATGTAATAGGAGGAGCTTATTGCCATCAACCGGACTCAAATCCAGACTCCATGCTGCTATTGAGAATTCCCTAATGGAAAGTCCTAGTAACACTGGCCCGACCCGGTATTCAAATTCCTCGTATTAATCAGTTGCTTAGCAACCACTAGACCAACAAGATAAGTAATATTTTTATCCAACGAGAATAATATTATTTTTAATCCGATTAAAATATTAACCCGTAAGTCTTTATTGAGCTCCAAATCTAATCCTTTAACGCTACCGGGAAGTCTTTGGCCTCGAGTATCATGCTATGATTAACAAATTCCCGGGAATTCAACACGGTTCCTTTTAGAGTAACCTTACAATCTCCAGCTGCACATAATGTAATCAAGAACAGATATGTTAATGGAGTTAGTTACTGTTTATTCCCAATCTTAAGTACACTAACAACTTTCTAGAAGAATAACAATCTTGCCTCTGAAACAATATTGATCAGAATTCTACATCAAGTACCAAGTAGTAAGAAAGTTTGGGTCTAATATAATGGTATTTATCTGATAGATAACTCTCTACAGAAATATCTATAAATCATAACTTATTATTAATACATTAATTCAAAACAATATTTCAATCCCCTAAAAGTACTAATTTTCTTTTAACATCGTTGTTATATATACCAAATTTGCAATCTATCAGACCGATGGAAGTAGCTCACATCCATAAATTAATTTTTAAAAAATATTAGTTCTTAAACGTGTGAGATGCTCTTAATTCATAGCTTAGGACATTCTCGATCAAGTCACCTTTGATTCAACTAAATCAGTTCATCCGTTTAGGAGCTACGATACCACAGACAGATACACGGAAATTTATAACAACTGTTTTTGTGCATCCTAGAGGTGGTTAAAATACACTATCGCTACTATTTAGAGATAAAATATCTACTTACAAATATTATAATAACTAGCTGTTGCCCGCGACTTCGTCCGCGTGAATTTCGTGGTAGATGTTGGCCGATTCTCAGACCTACTCAATACGCTCACAAAATTTCATGAGAATCGGTCTAGCCGTTTCGGAGGAGTATGGGTACGAAAACTGTGACATGAAAATTTTATATATATAGATATTACTTTGATGTTAACTTGCTTGGTCTTTGTCTCAAATATAGAACGTGATTGGTTTCGTTGTTATTAAAAAAAATGTTAATTAATATTAAAGTCGAACATTTATTACGTTTAATAATAATAAGTCGGGTTAAGCCTTTATTCAACAGTGGACGTTTTCCGGCTGATGATGATGATGTATCGGGTTAGCAGTCTACGGCATAATTTCCTACAACCATACCAACCATGTTCTTATATATTGAACTTTTCGTACAAAGCAAAGTACGAGAATACAAGATAAAATGTAAACGAACTTTTTCGTACAAAACGCCATCAATGTGAAGCATGCTTAACAACAGTGGCACGTACTACGTTAACCTTCTCTCGTAGCTGAATAGCTACGTCGTAGCTGATATCTACGTAGCCGGCGTAGCGCGCCTGTTTAGCCCTGTCGTTTGAGATAAGGGTAAATTCAAAATTTCACTGCTAAGATAAGCTAATGAGAATAATTTTTGGACTCGCTCACAAGCATATTAAGCTGTTTGTGTGCTAATGTGTCGTTTGTGTGTACTAGTACTTAGAGGAATGGTATTTTAACTCGAAGAAATAAATTAATCTTGGTATAATCTTTTTAAAAACTTCTTGATACAATATATATATGTATATTTAATGTAGATGTTATATATTATGTTAGTGTTTATATCTTTTTTTGACTGCCTCGTTGGTCTAGTGGTTGCTAAGCGCGACTATTGAGCACGAGGTTCTGGGTTCAAATCCCCGGTCGGGCAAAGTGTTACTCAGTTTTTCCATTAGGTAATTTTTAGTAGCAGCACGGAGTCTGCATTTGTGTCTGGTTGATGGCAATAGGCTCGCCCCCTATTACATTGAGACCTAAAAAAGACTTAACTGGCGAAATGTGGGTGTACTGTATGTGCACCTCTGACTATCCCTCCGGGGAATACGGGCGTGATGTTATGTTATGTTTTATGTCAATTTTTTTATATATTATTTTTAAATATTATAATATTTTATGTTATTTCGTTCTTAATGCTTATAATATTTGGGCAACAAATTACAAAGTTTTTACAACAATATACCTTTGTTTCTCGGCAATATTTTTCTGTGGGAGAACAGTAAATCCTTATAATCCGCAAGGAGGGGCGTCAACGTTCCAGTGTAAATACACAAAGCCAACTCTTGTGTGCTTTATCTAAATTTTTTCCTCTTAAAAATCTTGGTCTGAGAAATACCTGTGGGATTTATATTATTTATCTTCTTAAAATGAAATTTGACTTTTGTTAAAGAAATATGTCACAATGTTGGACGTTTGGATAAATATACAAGTATACGGAGAACCTAAGTAATTGGTAATGAATATAATTGATACTTCTACTTTATTTATATATTAATTAATAATATATTATTATTCCAATTATTCTAATACTGCATTACCTCCTTGGTCAAGTGGCCGCTAATTGCGACTACTGATCATGAAGTCCTCGGTTCAAATCCCGTGTCAGACAAAGTTACTGGGTTTTTCCATTAGGTAATTCTCAGTAGCAGTATGGAGTCTGGATGATGGAAATAGCCTCGCCTCGTATAACATTGAGGCGGTTAACAATATAACTGGGAAAGTTTGAGTGTATTATGTATACACCTGCAGTCCCGTCGGGATATACAGGCGTGATGTTATATTTATTCCAGCACAATGTGAACAACCTACTCCTACGCAATACACATTGTTATATAACACGTTGTATAACAGCCACATTAGTAGAACATGTCACAGCACGGTGCAGCATACATGCACCGGCTAGGCGATCAACAGAGGCGGTCTTGCTTTGTGTCGACGCAGCGACTATGGAGACAAGAATGTGCGATGAAGCAATGTATAACGCTACACGCAACAACGGCACGTGTGTCTTATAGTTTTATATCAGTAGTAGATTAGTTAGTTAAACCTTTGAGTTCTTCTTATCCTATGGTTTACGAACAACCTGGGGTCAGAGTTTAAACCGCCTGTAGGCCTCTGACATAGCTTTACACACCGTTAAACAATCACTTCTTCTTTTTATCGTATGGTTTTTTTTTTTTGGGACAAGCCCACCACTCGTGCCCATCATTGCGACTCCTGTAAGCCAAGATCTACAATGATAACCGTTGAGAACCATTGAGGCAATGAAGCTCGAGGCGTCCCAGAGAAATGACTCGACTGTCTTGGAACCCGCAACGAAATTAATCATAGAAGAATATATAGGAGGAGTAGGAATATAAATTTAGGTCCGACTTCCCTCCATAGCAAGCGGGAGACACAAAGATTAATATGCCAAAAGCATCGTATGGTTGACGAACAACCAGGTCTCAGAGTTTAAACCGCCTGTAGGACTGTGACATGCCTTTACACACCGTTGATAAATCTCTCAGATGTACCGGTTTCCTCACGATGTTTTCCTTCACCGTTTTAAGCAACTGTTACATATGTATTAAAACCCCCCATTATTAAAGATACATTTTATGAGTAATAAACTATTACAATCAGGTATATTATACGCACTGAGACTCAATAGATAACTGCGGATCACACGAATAAAGGCTCCATGGCCTAATTAAGTATGTTGGGATTAACATGAAATCGGACTGGTGGAAAATCAAAATCTATTTTGGAACACAACATTCAAACTTACTTTATCTCATAGCTTTATTTAGAGATTTAATCATTGTTGTGATACATATTCTACTTTAGTTTAATAGTATTTAAAACTATTTCATCCGCACTAAATATCTTATTTCACAGTTACCCTGAACAAAGGTAACCAAAAATACAATATCAAATGAAAACTCAGTGCGCAACGAGTTTCTGTACAATCAGCCAGGCTATTTGTATTGTAATTGGGTTAAAACTAAATATAATTTAACAATGAATGTATTGTTCGCTGGAGGAAATTAATAAACGTAAATTATAACTATACAGACAATTAAGATATTAATTACTGCTGCGGCTTTAGTTTAAAATGCAATTTAATTGGACCCTAGTGATCATTATGCTACGATAAGAATAGAAGATAGGACGTAGGAACGAAGGCTTGCTGTAAAGAGGCCCCAGATACTGGCCATTCAAATAAGAATAGCATTTTATTCTTCTGTAACTGTCCTAATCTTAATAGGTTTCATTAATGGAAATGTGTCTTACACTAGCTTGCGTTATCTTGCTTGAAATCGAAGAAAGTCGTGTTCTTTAACTGATGTTATTTTAGGCAAACCTAAGTATTGTATACGAATGAAACGAACAGTTTTTTTGTGAGGAAGTACTTGCAAAAAAACTGTTTTGTGTATGCAAAAACACATCGGAATAAATCTACATCAGCTAAAGTAAGCTAACTTATGATTAGAGAGATTGACAGCCACGCCACAGACAATAGATTTTTTATTGTTCGCGGGTCAAATGTGACCTGTGTGGCGTTTAAAGACTTAACAAAATAATGTTTACGAATACCTCCTAAAAAGTAATTGTAGATGCATTTGTTGGAATAATTGTTCATATTCTATTTACTTTAACAAACGCGTACCCTCTAACTCGATTACTGCTAGACATAAAAACCCATTCACAATTTGCATTGTAACAACAACGATGATCTCCGTAATTGAAAAAATATCAACTGAAAACATCTTTAAACCGCTCAAAATTAGCCATAAAAGTGTAATAGATCCTCACCGTGACCACAAACGCAAACAATATAAAATTAAAGGGTGATTTTATTAACATAATGCGGTCCGTAAAAAGCTTTCGCTCGTTGTGTAGGGTGTAACGGCAAAATCACTTTCACTGTGAATTTTTATAGCATTTTATTGTTTATGCCCGCTTTCCGGGCCTATTACAGCACTTTGCGTGTGAATTATTTGGCAACTTGCTTGCTTATACCACCCATTACACGATTTATGTACTAGACTGGCGGTACACGTACCAAATAATATAATACCCATTAAAAAATCGTGCTCCGGTTGTTTATAGTACTTTGCAACTTCAATTGCAGTTGACTGTGTGTTTTTGGTTGTATCAGACAGCGTGGTTATTAATATTCTATGTACAGAAGCCTGAGTTCGAATATAATGGAGCTTACGTGGGTGAGTGAGCTAGGTCATAAAGAAATTCGTACCTATATTTTTTTCTTGTTTACGTACCTATTAGGTGTACCGCAAATGTGAGGACATAAAGCTGTGAGCAAGCGTACTTAAACCTAAAATCAACTAACCACTCCTCCATAATGTTCTGTTTATGTTTCTAGAGCTAATATTAACCACATACTTCATACTGAAGGAAATTCTAAATCCTCTTAGCGCTCCAACTATAATACCATCGCAGTTTCTTCTAATTATAACATAATGTGGCGTAGCGAGACCACTCTAGATATCTAGTACAGTCCCCCGAAGGAAAATACACAAATTCATATTACGTTAACTGGAATTTTCTTCTTTATGCCCTTGGTCTACGGGTGGTAATTGTTTGAGCAGTTTCATCGTAACGTACAGCTGTTAGTGTGGACACGCGTGCCATTTTTACGATAATAATATTCAAGTACGAGAAGTGAGTTGACAAAGCCGCATAATTGTACGTATATAACCCACCAACATTCACGTAGTTATTACAAGTATAAGGTAATTACGCTTAATAGAGCCACTCTACGCCATACGTCCCGCCTCCGGTAAGTAGATAAAATAAGAATAATTTTCCACGATACGAGCGCCGCGTTTTATTTTTATTTACGCAGTTAAACCGGTACGCAGATGTCGAGTTTAAATGAGTAAAACAATAACAAGAGTTTGTGAGATATAAACTTAATAACTTTTTCCATTAGCAATCATTCTTATTTTGCTTGTATGATAAAGTAACTCGTAGGAGTGTTGGCCTTCTTTTCTTAGTTATAAGTTGCGAAAATGGAAGGAAAACTACGTAAGGAAACCGGCACACCTGAGAGATTTTTCAGCGGTGTGTAAAGCCATGTTAGAGGCCTACAGGCGGTTAAAACTCTGACTCTCTGCCCAAGTTGCTTATCAATCATAGGTAAGAAGAAGACCTAAATTCTCAGTACAAGCTCACCAGTATGAAGTGCATAGCCAAGCCAGGCAGAAGTGCACATATAGTACACTCACATTTCACCAGTTATATTAGAGGTCGCAATGTAATAGGGGGCGAAGCTTTTGCCGTCAATTGGGCATAAATCCAGACTCTGTGCTGCTACTGAGAATTACCTAATGGAAAGATCCAGTAACACTTTGCCCAACCCGGGATTCAAACCCATTACCCCATGCTCAGCAATAGCGCTTACTGGACCAACGAGACAATCAGAGCGTCATAAGCTGAGCTGATATGTATATACGCTTCGTAATTACACGGTAATACACAAACAAAGATTAATTAATTATAACAACACACCACAGAACCAATATCCTAATTAAATAATATTTGCGTCATCGGAAAAGCAATATATATCGTAAAAATAGAACGGCAATGTCGATAATCAAAATCCATAGACAATTTTATGAAAGCAATATTCGTCGTAATGGAAAACTGGATACCAATATTGAATTCTACACTAATGGGCTTTCGATACTTTTAATGAAAATGTTAATGCTTTGTATATTATGATGGCTGCAAATATTAATCTGATTAATTGTATTATGTAATACTTTTCGAACTATACATACTACTAGATGGTCTAGTTCTTAAAGCACGATTGCTGATAATGAGGTCCGATTAGATACCTTGGTCGGATACGGTTTTCTTGGTTTTTGTGATATACTTACTCTTAGTAGTGGTGAGACTAGATGTAATATAACATAGCATCACGCCTGTATTTCCCGAAGGGGTAGGCTGAGGTGCACATATAGTACACCCACATTTTGCCAGTTATGTTTTAGGTCCCAATATAATAGGGGGCGAACCTATTGCCAACCGGACACAAATTGAGGCTCCGTGCTGCTACTGAGAATTATCTAATGAAAAAACCCAGTAACACTATGCCTGACCCGGGATTCGAACCCAGGACCTCGTGCTCAGCAGTCGCGCTTAGCAACCACTAGACCAACAAGGCAGTGAGACTACATGTGTGCCCAGTTAATGGCAATAGGCTCGCCTCCTATAGCATAATTGCATTCAGACCTAAGTATAACAAGTGGCAAAATGTGGTTGTACCTACCAAACACCTCTTCGGGAAATAATGGCGTGATGTTTTGTTATCTTTATATGTAGGGAAAGACGCATATACATTACATTACGTACCATGAACAAATACGTAATTTATAAGAGAATGAAGGGAAAATAAGTAGGTATATAAGAAGCGTAGCATTTGTGGTGAAATCTGAGGTCTCTGCATAGTGCAACCTCTAGGAAACTACATCCTGTTCAATCGACTATGTGATTCAAATCTAAAGTGCTTGTTAATGGCATTTCGAATCAAACATGTATAGTGAAGTATGGCTTGAAGCGCATTTGATAGCAACATGGCTGTGCTATATGTGTGCTCATTTAACTCGCATTGGATTATTTCCACGCCCGTGATAGTGCATTGCGTGTGATCAACATGCTTTGAGACCGAGCCTAGCAAACTACCTACAGTAACGCAGCTTACAATAGTAGGATTTTGATAAGTATAATAGACTTACAATAAGTAGGGAGATTTTCCTCGGTAGATTCTATTATAATTTACATTAATTGTTTTTTTTAGTTTCCTTGCCTCGTTGGCCTAGTTGTGCCACGGGCGACTACACAAGGATCACGAGGTCCTGGCTTTGAATCCCGGATCGGACAGTATTATTAAGTTTTTCCATTAGGTTATTCTCAGAACGGAGGTTGGATTTGTGTCCGGTTGTTGGCAATGTGCTCGCCCCCACTACTATTTACATTAATACTTACTATACACATCTGCCTTTACCTTCGGGGAATAACGGCGTAATGTTATGTTACGTTTTCATGTTAGTTTACCTGCATTGATTGAGGAGAACTTATTATTAGTCTGTTAATATTTACATAAAATAATATTAACGCCATTTTAGTAAAACGTACCAACTTTAAACTAAGTGAAATCTTTAAACTTTTGTTAGTTTTGCTTAAATTCATAGTAATATTATCTTATATATAAAATTCTCGTGTCACAATGTTCGTTCCCGTACTCCTCCGAAACGGTTTGACTGATTATCATGAAATTTAGTGAGCATATTGAGTAGGTCTGAGAATCGGCCAACATCTATTTTTCATACCCCGGGTCAGCTAGTATAACTATATAAAGGTGCGTCCCCACTTGTAACATTTCAACGAACATTCCTCCGTAACCGTAACAAAATGGCGCGTCTGTTCCTTACCAAATTCCCAAAGAAAAGATGTTACGCCAAGTTTCGAATAAATGTTATAAGTGTGGATGCACCTTTAGTGAAAGTTGCTCTGTCTGTTACGTACGTATTTTCGGTAGAACCGTTGAATTAATTTTGATGGTATTGATAGGACTGTACCAGTTCTTAGTTGATTGGATTTTAGCTGTGTTTATATAATGTCTAGAAGTTCCTATTTCTTGGAGGTCGATAATCAGTAGTGTATGAATCTAGACACAATTCATTTTGGCGACTTGATTGGCGCAGTGGCTAAGCGATTGGACTGCTGCGCTAGGGGTTGTGTGTTCGATTCCCGCACGGGACAAAAAACTATGTGATTCACAGATGTTTGTCCCGAGTCCGTGCGTTTGTAGGTATGTGTTACAGAAGAAATTCCAAATGTGGGGCGAAGATTAAAAAAAAAACATGTCCATACCGTTCAGCGTATACTGTGAGTTAGAAATCTAGTTGGCACTTATGTGTACGACTGGATTGTAGCGAATGCATATAATATGATACAATTACCCGGAACACGTTGACACCTCGCATAATGGTCAGCTAACGGGGATAGTTTGCAGAAAAATCTTATTATACTGAATCCTATCTTGTGTCTTAATTAGCCCGTAATGTAACGCTGTATGCTAAAATAGGACTATTCCTACCCGAGTACAGTTATAGTACAGTCCCATATAATTAATGGACTACGGTGATTTAGATTTCGTCTTTTTGGTTACTAATAAAGTAATAAACCACATGAAATACTCTTAATGGTAATTTTCGCAATTGCCTTCCTGTGCAACAATCGTCTCCGGTCCCATTTTTTAAATTAAACTATTAAACATAAAAACACAAACATGAATGAATGAATGAGAAGAGTAATTAACATCTGTGTGAAAAATGGAATTATCCTTTAGGAGCTAGCAATGTTGTATGCTGTTATCTGCCAACAAACTGCTAAATAGATTGGCAGAAGTAAAAATTTAATTTTGTTATTTGTATTTTAGAATAAACACTTTAAATTTTTCATACTACGATGATTTAAAAACAATAGTTAGTTCTTATAATACAAATACTTATAATGCTTATTAATTTTGAATCCGAGCGTTTGTGTAGAAGATTTTAATACAACCAAGTAACTCGATACCATATTAAATCAACTAGAGGGTTGTTTTGGTAAAGATCTCATAGCTTCTTATTCGGTCTTTGATAAACTTATAGCGTAATTTAATAACAATATCTAAGAATTGACAAACAAACTTCCGCATTCCTAATATTAATTAGCAAGGTTCAAGGAATACTTGCAAGAATTTATTCTTGTTTTAGGCTACTTAAGTAATGAATAAAGTTATTCTAAATGTATTTAATTTATTTGATCATGTCTGTGGTGTATTCAGGGGATCCGTATCGTAATGATACTAAGTTTTAGATGTGTTGTGACCTTTGTATATTTAGAACTTGTCTGTAGCACTAGGTCGCTACCTGTAGTTTAAATTTAATCACCAACAATCACTAAGTTTAAGTTAAAACAAATGCAACGTTGCACCTGACAAGTGTGTCTCGATTGCTTAGCTTTTTATACAAAACCAAGCGTCCTGATATCATAATGCATGGCTTAGCGTTGCATACGTGGGACCAGTTTGTTTCTGCCTTTACCTACCGTAACTTGTATCATTATCAGCCGGAAGAAGTCCACTGTTGAACAAAGAACTCCCTTAGAACGCCACAATTAACCACAACTTGCCATCTGCAGCCACCGGTGTAACTTGTATAGTACTTTAAAACGCACTGCTTTTGAAAAGTATCCGTGATCAAACATACCTAAAATTGAACCCCGGACTTCACGCTTTGCAGCCACGCTTACTATTTATATTATAGTTCCTATGACTATGAGATCATAGTTATGAGGCCTTTTAAACAGATTAATATTAAACCTCACTAATGAATGCTTTCAATGCATTAGGCACTATTCAAATTAGAAATGTTATTATTCCTGACTATACCGAACGAACGAATTATGAGCGGTCAACCAATTGTGTACACGGAAAATGGATGTCGATTTATTATTCGTGGCGTATTAATGTATGTACAAATACACTGATGCATAATATATACATACAATAATAGGCTTAATATATTATGTAGTTATCACAAAATATGGAGCGTAAAAGGTAGATGGATATTATTTAGTTTACTGTACACTTGATACACAACTTTATACATCATTATGAATTTAAAAGGTACAAAAAGCGAACGCGGTTATGAATGCTTTGATGCAATTGTTTTATTAACACTCCTTTATAAGTGTTTCCTACAGCTACACAAAAAAAATGTGATTTCCAACTCTATAAAAATAAAAGTAATGACTTAGTTTCTAACTTATTATCAAAAATGTTTGTTTTTAATATAGTAACGAGCTCATACCTCTCTGGAAATAACGTAATAAACTAAAATCTGTAGTTTGCAGATAATGTACTCCTCATCGAATTTCAGTCACGGCGGCCTGTCTCATCTTAGAATAGTCAACTACGTAGGAGTATGCGCGCAAGCACAGGTGCTCTCCCTATCCCTCACTCACTCACGGAGGATCTTGACATGTTGAAACGGTCACCCATCACAAGACTGACCGCAGCGAGCACGGCTTAACCGTGCCGATCGACTGATCTGCGCGGTGGCCACGTAGCTAACAAGCAGTATGCAGTTAACGCGACATTCTGTGACAGTTCTCGACATAAGTTCTGTCAGCTGACACGCGTTTTTAGATTTCACGTTATTTACTTTTGAAACTCATGGTAGATGCGCAGGTAGGTGCGCATAATATGTGCCTAATGTACAAATACAAACAACACAGCCTCAGGCAGCCGTCGGAGCCTAACCCTCTCCTGGACCGCCGCGATTAACGGTCTTGGGGGCTTAAGTCATATCCACGATTGGCCAGCGATACTCGTATATCATAGTACGTGGTATTTAAATGGGCTACTGCCTTGCACTGGATAAGTCGATATTTACAGCATACAATGCGAATGAAATTACAAATAACTGCAGAAATAATGATTGTATTAGGATTGTATTCTAATATAGCTTACTTTGTTAAAAACAAAAAGGACGAAATAGCTGAGTAGTGAGTAACTTAGGCTAATTTTAAAATATGGCCCCGTCTTCACAAAAACATACAATTTTAACCCAAGCCTTAAATTATACCTGTCACTGTCGTTTGCATATCGAAGAATAAAGATGTTTTAAGCTTTAATACGATTTAGTTAATGATCCTCGTTAGGGTAATTGTTTAGGGTTCCGCAGGTAATAAAGAAAAACGGGGGTGAAGTCGCAGCTAGTTTATATTATTATCTAACAGAATTAAACTAGCCATAAAACATCGTCAATGTAACCTGTTACATCTAGAGATATTTGTTTACACGATAGAAATGATACGAGTAATATATAGGTACAGGTAGAAACAAACATCTCAGTGCCTTTAATATCCTCTAAACCCATAAAGAAACGTCGCGTGTAAGCTTCACGTGGGTGCACCGCAATACACAGTTAATATAATGCACATATTAACATGAACTTTGTCACTGTGAGCTTGATATTGAGACATTTTGTGCATACGTAGGAGACCGCATGTTCCGCACTCCACATAATAAGCTAGTGGAGCGAGGAGACGTACTATGTTGCAGTTTAGTACTCTATATTTACGTACATTGGTGAGCTGCGAAAATGGTCTAACGTTTACTGGAAATTAGTATAGACGTACCATGCCAATAGAACACAATAATTATATTAAAAGAACCCGACTACCATGAACCAAAAATCTAAAATGTAGATAACGTGTTTCATTGCAGTCGTGCTACCTCTTAGATAAGACAGTATTCCACAGAAAGGGCCCCGACTGCGATGAAAGCTTCATCTTTCAGTTTTTATTTACTTTTTAGTTCATTTTAGGCATGGAAGGCGCGTTTTTAAATTTAATTTGGTTATAGCCCATGTTACTCGCGATGGTGTAAGGATTCTAACGACATTCCATGCATCAAAATACGTTCAGACATTCAGAACTTATGATGGAATAAAGAACCCACATACATACATACGTGAACCCTGAAAACATTACCCTCCTTTTTTTAGGCAGTCGTGTAAGTAGACTATTCATGGGCATTTAATCAGTACAGTCATTAAATATACCTACTATAAAAATAATAAAGCAGTTTAAAGAACTACACCTTAAAATTTTTAATCCACTGCTACATTATTAATGTACTAAAATCCTCATATCCAAACATAGAGACTACTATAAAACTGTATAACGTTACCAACACGCTGTACAACAGCAGTAATAAAGGTTCAATGCAAATTCCGCCTTGTTAGACGTAGTCGACCTACATGAACGGATCACGGGATTTAGTTAGAGAGTTCGCGGTAATCCGTTTTCCATTATCGCTAGCGGCATGGCCCGCTCTCCACACAAATCCGATTCCTGATGGACGCCCAGACCCACCATTGTGAATATGTAGCCTTTAGAACCATGCCAAATAGGTTATTAACTTGCAAAGCAGCCGGGCCGGGCAAAAGCGTGTATTGTAATCAAGCTGAAGGGTGTGATGACAATCTGGACCGTATACGAAATTGTAGGTCAGGTTGTATGCTATTGGGGTTGATAGACAATGTTCCTGCTTAGTATGATTATTTGAGAGAAGTAAGTGGTTTGTAAAGTTATTTACTTGTTTTTAATTGTAATACTTGACCACCTAAATGGCGCAGTGGCTTAGCGATTGGACTGCTGCGCTAGGGGATACGATTCCCGCATGAAACAAAAATTTGTGCGACCGCAAATGTTTGTCCCGAGTCTGGGTGTTTGGGTATGTGATATTTCATGTTTTTGGAACGCACCAACAATACAGAAAAAAATCTTCGGTCGTAGGTAAAAAAAATATAAGGGCATAATTTAGGTAAACAATTCCAATCGCCAATGCATTGGAAAATTATTGTTTCGGTAATAATCTCTGGGTAATAATGACTCTAAATGTCTGTTATATAAATGTAACTGTAAACAGCAATATATAACTTAAATGACGCGACACTGCCTCACGCCTCAAACCGCTCTACCGCAATAAGCTCCTGTCCTAGAACTACTCTACCTTCTACCGGGAACTACATAATTATAGAAGTCTACATTTCAATATTCTTAATTGGAATAGAAATAATTATATTCATTTTAAAGCCGAACTGGGTCAGACAGTTGTATAGCAATAAATTGTTGAAACAGTAGTTCAACCGACTTTCAAAGTAGGAAGATTATGTTTGATACTTTTTATCGGATTGCACGAAAATGTGACGTATAATGACGGATTTTCTATGACTACTGAAAGCGCATACGGTCATTATTATCATCTCCAAATGGACCTAATTAGACCTTCATCTTAAATCTGGAACACCTCTGAAGCACTTTAAAAAAAAAAAAAACAAAATTTGCATTATACTAAGTAGCAAAAATACACTGGAAATTACTGAAAATGAACACGCAAGTTCATTTTCAATCTGTTTAAAAATGAGGAGAATGCATATATTGTACGTAGCTGCTATGTATTGCAGTGTTTATATTAAAAACTCACTGTTAGCATAACAGAATTGGCTGTGAGCACTTGATGAAAGCAAACATTCCACGCGGCATGCGACATAATCCGATTTCCAATTATTATTATACAAACGAGGCACCCCCGGACGGACATATTGGAACGATATACACATGTGGACGTTACACTACGAGTTAAGTGTATGGATGATTTAGTTTTGAAACTATTCTCTGTGTATATACATACACTGTCTCGTTGGTGTAGTGGTCGCTAAGCGCGACTGCTGAGCACGAGGTCCTGGGAGCGAATCCCGGGTCGGGCAAAGTGTTACTGAAATTTTGCATTAGGTAATTCTCAGTGGCAGTATGCAGTTTGGATTTGTACCCGGTTGATGGCAATAGGCTATTACATTGGGACCTAATAACATAACTGGCGAAATGTGGGTGTACTGTATGCGCACCTCAGCCTACCCCTTCGGGGAATACAGGCGTGATGTTATGTTATGTTGAAATCGGCATTCATCATCAATATCAGCCGTAAGACGTCCACTGTTGAACAAAGGCCTCTCCCTTAAAACAAATATAGGCATTACTGTAAAATAAAACACAAAAATGAACTTCTGCTTTACATACTGAATATGTCCATTCATTTGTTTTATCATAATCAGTATTCTAGCTAAGCTTGTGTAAGTGCTTAATTAATTGATGGATGAATGTGATTGAGTGGGTAACTATGCCACTGTACCACTCTACTTTGTGTCAATAGATCCATTAGGTAGGCTATAATAATACCAGGTGACATTTCTAATTTACTTACTATTATTTTCATTCCTTACGAGGCGAATAAACCTGTTTAAAGTATTTTATTTATTTATTTATATATATGTACATCCTTATCCACTATCATTACAGGCATGTCCCAATGCTATAGAGAAGAACTGAATCATCATTCCTAATTAAACGACCTACTTTATTTAATAACATATTGACGACCTGATTAGCGCAGTGGCTAAGCGATTGGACTGCTGCGCTAAGGGTCGCGGGTTCGATTCCCGCACGGGGCAAAACTTTGTGCGAACCACAGATGTTTGTCCCGAGTCTGGGTGTTAGTGTATGTGATATTTCATGTTTGTGAAACGCACCCACGACACAGGAGAAAATCCTAGTGTGGGGCGACGTTTTTTTAAAAAAAAAAAAATAAAAAAAAAAATAACATAACATCACGCCTGTATTCCGCGAAGGGGTAGTCAGAGGTGTACAATGTACATATAGTAGTACACCCACATTTCGCCAGTTATGTTTTAGATCCCAATGTAATAGGGGCGAGCCTATTGCCATCAACCGGGCACAAATCCAGACTCCGTGCTGGTACTGAGAATTACCTAATGTAAAAACCCAGTAACACTTTGCCCGAACCGGGATTCGAACCCAGGACCTCGTGCTCAGCAGTCGCGCTTAGCAACCACTAGACCAACGAGGCAGTCTACTTTATTTAATACCACGAAAAAAACCAGCCCCACTACACAAGTGGGAACAAAACAAAAAAAATCGGATGGAACGAATAATATATGGGATTAACATAATATTTCATAGATTACATAGTTGGAACCAAAAATCCATCTCCATATATGTAACATTCTATTCGATTTCGTCAAGCGTGTAGCCCCGAACAACTAAAACTTTGGTCACTAGTCTAAGAAATCAGCTGACAAATTCCGAACGCCAAGAAGTAGATTTGTCGAGCTGTTACAAATCTCTTCAGCTCTTTCTGGTATTAAAACAACACGGATCCTTGAGCGCCTTTTAAAAAGTCCGCTAATATACAATAGACACTTTTAATTGTATATTAGCGGACTTAGAGACGGTAACCTTTTGTTACCATAAGCTTTTATTTAACTTGGAATGACTGCATGTATGGATGTCTGTTAGTTTGTTTAGGTCAAATCTTGCAATTTAAATTAGAACCAGTGAAAAATAATCCTTTTTTATTGTTTTCGGGGGGAAACCTTCAAAAGGCTGGGGAGTATGGGATTTCTACCTCACTAAAACCACCCCGGTGGTCACCATCTGCACGAACAAGAGAAGTCCCGGGACCTCTAAAAAGAACAACTCCGGAACAAAAATCCTAGTGTGGGACGCCGTATAAAAAATATATATACCTTTATAGAAGCCGATATATATATATAGCTATAGGTATACATAACCGCTTTACTACAGTTCCTTGTGTTTTATTTAGCCTGTAACCTTATCTGTTTCCAATATAACAGGAAGCACTATTGTGCTATATCCTATAAATAATATTACAATAAATATATTTTATTGACGCACTTCCTTCGCATATATCTCGACAAGTACTTTGTCAATGATGTTATTGGAGTTAAGGTAAGCTATATGCAAATGCAATTGGACATTGTGCGATGAAACTTGTTTACTTGTTCTTATACCGTATCGACAATAACTGTAAACATTTTCCAATAGAAAAAAGCCTGATGCCAAATTCATCATCATTAGCAACCGGAAGACTTCCACTATTGAACAAACGCCTCCCCCTTGGGTAAGGCGTGCCATAATCCTAACGCTTGGCAAGGGGCTTGGAGATCGCAGTATTGATGGTGAAGTTACAGAAGTCGCTGCTGCTCATGTTCTGGATTTTCCCTTAGCCGCCTGTTACGTCACCCACGGACTAAAAGGGGGTGGTCAATTCTCGGCCCGATACGGCAAATTGGATTTATTCTTATTTCACTCAGGCCCAATTCAATTTCAATGTCTATATACTTACTAATACTTAGGTATAGGTATTTACTATCAAAATCAGTTCAAGCGATATCAATCCAAGCTGCAATCAATAATCGTCTTTCAAAATATTAGTACGACATACTTGTTACTGATGTGTACCATGCACAAACAGAACCCCATTTCCATTCCGCCCGTTCAGATAAACAAATACAGGCAGAACAATCCGCAATATACATCATGCGTACGTGTGCATAAATAATGTTACTAACACTGCATTTTATTTACGAGGCATGTGGACAGTGAAACGAGCGAGCTCAATGGAAGGGAAATCAGTTGGGTGGGCCAGTCATCGATCCGCGCGCCCAATGGCTCGGAATATGCCTGTATTGTTCGATTTACACTTACAAATCTAGATGCATTCACGCGGCCGCCATACTGCCTTACTGGACGGATTCCGATATTCAGCCCCCTTACCATGAACTCGTAAAGCGGAACAGTTAACGTTGTGGAAGCGTGACACCGCATTACACTGCACGTAGCGGCGTCTCGCTTCCACATCGTTATCTGTCCTGTTTTAAGAGTACATGGTAGGGAGGCAGGCCGTATTCCTGAATGTGTTTGTACCATATAACTGCAGCGGAACTTTGTATTCAGTCCTGAAAATAATGCTCCCGGGATTCTGACGGTTTATGGCTCTAAAGGTACGTTGTTGAGTGTACCGGTATCCATTGTAGAGACAATCAAGACAGAAGACAATCTTCTCATACTACCGTTTTGGGAGAGAGAGATATACCAACTTGCCATTCATGAAGGGATATGCTTTTAGCGTAAATCATGCTACATCAAAATATTGTGTTTAAGAAAGTAGAATCATGCTCCGATAATTGGAGTTTATTTGTGTCTTAACTCAATAAGTTCGTATCTTCCAATTCTCGGTTTATCGACTCATTGTAAACAGTATTACAAAAACTATCGTTTTCAAATTATACGATAAAATATAGATAAAGAAGAAGGAAATAAAATTATCATCCAACGCAAGGTTCTAACTCTATTATTAAAACAATCTGTATTCAAAATCCTCCAAACTTCGCCCAAAATGAACTATTAAACAGGTATTTAAAATTGCATGCCTTGATTTACCATACAAAAGGGAATACGATATTTATTTATAATCCTGAAGGCGTTTGGTGAGTGAAGAAGTTATGAAACACCTTTGATGTCTGCTGTCGTTACTCTCGGCTGATTAACTGCGAGATAAAGCTGGCTGGAGTATTACGCTCATTTCCCCTGTGGAGTCAGTCAGATAGCTTATTGAGTGTTATTCAACGTGAGTTCTTACCACACGATTTGTTTTTGCTTATAACGTTTGATTGGTTTTCTATTTAGAAATGTGGGTGATATAATATCTCGGTTATGACTAGGTTGACTAGTTACACCTCGAGGTATTGCCCGCTACAGTTTATTAAGATAAAAAGTTGTATTATTCCAGTGTGTCAGCTAACCTCGATACCAAATGTAATCAAAATTGGTTCAGTCATTTAAGAGTAAAGAATTAACAAACATATAAAAATACACAATCACAAACTTTCTAATTTATAATATTAGTGTGAAAGTAGCACTTGTTAATTTAAAATTATTTGTTTTCTTTCTGTTCTTTTCAGTCCGAATCAAAAAACTAAAGAAAACTTAACAAAAAAAAATGGCCTCTGGTCACCTACCACCGTAGAATGTTTCAAATTAACAACAACAATTAACCAATAAATTAAACCAAAATCATCGCAACAGCCAACAGCTCACATCATCGAAACGAAATAGCCGACATCAGGGCCGGTCCCAGCGACCGACCGCGTCATTATTTTAATGAACACACGCAAACGCTGCGTCACAGATCGACCGCACGCGTGTCGGCTCCTGTCATCGAACAATGTAACACCAGTTATTATGCAGCACAAAGCACGCCACAGATACAAAAGCGACAACCAACAAAGTTCCGCGCCTATCCGGCAATTATCTAAATGCTCCGGCATAGGTGGCGCCACAGACTTAGTGCCAGATGCGCCATTCAATGTGATTATGCAATATTTTGGTGAAACACCTACTAATAATTTGCAAAATAACATAGTAAAGTTTCCGAGAAAAAATTATAGCTGATCAACATAATGAAATGAGGTGATTCTAACGAAAATATCATTATGAGTGGTACCATATTTTAAGTTAAACAAAAATAAAATAGGCCATTGCCCTGCAGTGGGACAGTTATAGGCTGTTATTATTATTATTAAATTTTAATAACTCAATTTTAACGTAAAGCATATTTATGTGTTCCGTCAGACATTAATGAGTAAGGTTAGCCAATATCTGTACTACATTGGTGACCAACCTATCAGGTGGCTTAAAGTCCTGGCGAGTAGATTATATTATTTGCTTGATACATTAAAATACTACCAAATATCTGCAATATTTAAATGATTCGGAAATTACATTCACATAATATTAAATAGTTCATAAACCCTATGACATACAAACGTAGGTACAATACTACATCCATACAAAACAGGCAAATAAATAATTTAATGAATTTCATGATTCCATTAAATATTTAATATGTCAGGAACAATCGCACTATATTGAGTGCTGCATACAGAACAAATATACGCTCCAAATTAAATATTTTAAACAACGTAATGTATAGGGAAATATAGAAAAGGATAATTTATAACTTAGGTATACATGTACAATATGGCTATTTTATAATAAGTACAATAATAAAAATGTGTCTCTCAATACCCATTACTGATGATATACTTTATTTTATTTTATTTGTAAGGGACAAAAAGCAATTACACGTACATATTTAAGCAAACAAAAGAAAAATAAATACTTTCCAAAATTATTGTCTACCAAAATCAAAAATTATTGTTAAAATCGTAACTTTGGAAACATACATTACAATTGCTAGTAGATTATATACAACTTATGTTTACAATTATGTTAGTATAAGTTGGTTAAATAAGTAAATATAATAGTTCGCGTAGTATTATTCTATTCGGCCGTCATTGTTAAATCTCGGCAAAATCGCGCCGAAGCATAAACCACACTCCTTTCCCTGCGCTTTCCCGTGAATAACTTGGCTTTTTTTTTAAATTATGACTTCACATTTATAATAACAATACCTGTCCCAATAAGTTTTTAAAGTTTTTGTACCAATTAAAAATAGGGGTATATAAGCTCTAATCATATTCAAAATATGTCATGTGTGATCATTTAATCTCATGGGAGGACATTCTTGCCGTCTACTAATATGTTAGAAGTTTGTTTAAGATTTACGATTCTATACATATCATTGTTGAGTTTAATCAATAACCTGTCTTTAGAATGAATGATGAACCTTCTTACCTTTGGGACTTGGGAGAGGAGAGCCAATATTAATACCCTCCAAAAAATACCTTATATTTTTCGGCCCATTAAATAAAGATAATTCCTTGTTCTCGTTGTTGAGCTCCTAAAACAATACGTAGTCATTAAGCACGAGGTGTCCTAACTACACAGTCGGTAGTCCCCGCGCGCGTCTCACTGAAAGTGTTCAGTCGCCCTTTTTAAATGTGCTCTTAGCCACCTCGTGTAATGCGATGTCGTTTCTGCAAATTGTAATGGCCGACGCGGAAAGTATTAAAATTCATTACGACATCTTTGTGAATTGTGAATGGTGGGTAATGAGATGCGAAATTATGGAATATTGTCTTTTGGGAAATGGAAATGATTTATGCGATTTACATTTATGATTAGGGAAGTAGGATTTTTGTTAATTCATTAAGTAGTCTTTGAGGTGTTTGTTACGAAGCTAAGTTAGCTGTCGATAATATAATATCTACATAGTTAAATTTAGTAATAATCTTACACATCTGCATTAATTAAATATCATAATGTATTCGATAAACTTTACGAACAAGACACAATAGGCCAATACAATAATATGTAACATCTAAATTGCGCAAAGCTAACCGTAATCATAGACATTGAACTAACCGAGTCAGTGTCTGGATGACTAATATTTTCCAACCTTTCATTGTGATAAATAGGTGCCTACCAAACTTGTCCATATTTAGCTCGGAAGCCTTTTTCCCAAATAATATAACAGTTAGCACCTAATAAGTTATCTTATGGAAGCGAGACGCATTGTAATAGGTATGAGACGCATTGTTATGTAGCAGGGTCTCGCTTCAACATCGTAACTGTCCTGCTTTAAGAGTTCTTAGTGAGGGGGCAGGAATATATACAACTACATTTCACTCCCCATTAAACAGTGCCATGTAAATAGATCGCGAGCCTTTTACCTTTAACGGAACACAAGAAATTTAAAATGATTAGTACCACTAATCGTTAATTTCATAAAATCTTGATGATGTTCGGCTGCTTACGAATTAATAAAGACACGTACAACTAAAGTTATAATTATAGGTAGACCGTAGACAGCAAAGCCGAGTCTCCGAGATCCCGGCGGATTATGCAGGAATTTAGCAGATTAAACCTTCATTACTGTTGTTCGGTAACTTGCCAGGAATGCCGGCCGAGCTCAAAGCGAGATTTATACCGGCTTCATCTGGATTCCGCGATCAAAACATTCGAATACCCGCATAATTTGCTGAATACGAGTGTTTTATGTAAATACAGTTACGTCGGATCACCGACGCGGCGATATTTTAAATGAAAATGTCACCTCTGGTGAGCTGGAAGGAGCCCGAAGATCTGTTCTACAGCCAGATGTCTGCGAATGTCGTGTTTGTAATTTACAATGTAAATAAGCATCGCGTGTAAGCCTTCCTACATCCTACTGTAGGCACTTCTTATAAATATTTGAAGACGCAATACACATAGGCACTGTTTACTGTTACGGAATCTTGTGGAAAAACATTAGGTTTTTAGACTGATATAGCAGCCTACCCTACAAAATAGATGGGCATTATATTAAAATACTACGAATCGTATTTCGAATATAAGAGTTCGTCACATGGCCGAATTTCATAATGTCAACAATACAATATCGTGCATGCATCTCAATTAAGATGGTTTCAAAGTTGGTTGTGTTATGAAACAAGAATAAAATCATTTGTTTTAGCATGCTTTTTATCATTATTCACTCATTAATAAGTTCTGAAAATAGTAATCCGAAGTCCTTATTTGTAAACCCTTCTACAAAGAAGGAAACGACCTGACGACCTGATTAGTGCAGTGGCTTAGCGATTGGACTGCTGCACTAAGGGTTGCAGGTTCGATTCCCGCAAGGGGTAAAGCTTTGTGCGAATCACAGATGTTTGTTCCGAGTCTGGGTGTTTCTGTATGTGATAATTCATGTTTGTGACACACACCCACGATACAGGAGAAATTCCTGGTGTGGGACGACGTTTTTTTTTTTAAAAATACTTACGAATAAGAACTTTGGATTTTTCATACAGTGAATAAATTGCAGAGGTTAATTAAGGTAAACGCACTGCCAAGTCTGGCTGCAAGACTTTATAGCTACGACAACATGCTCAGAGTAATATTTAAAACTCCAACAACAAACAAAAAGGTACCTACGGGATCAAAAACAAATTCGGCTCCTAAATATATAATCCTAAACAATCAGAATACCGTTCCAATATGTCTTTATGATTGGTTTTAAATCCGTTGAAAGTTTCAAGGTATTCCGATTCTTTATTTGCTTTCGAGGCGAGCGGTTTGGTATCTCCACTAATGGTGGGGTAAACGGAAATGCTGAAAAATGGAGCTATTTCAGCGCTTAGCGGAAGATCAGACATCGGTAATACTCAGCAATCTAAAGAGAATGGAGCACTGTGGGGACTTGTGCTTGTTGAGAACTAGATGGTCATATTTTTGATATGAAGATGGATATTCTACACTTGTTATAGTTAAATGAACAAAGTGTTCGTATTTTATGATTACAGTTAATGAAAAGCAAATAGAAGACCTCTTTAAGTGGAACTTCATATAATGTAGACTAAATTTAAACTGTTTCCTTTTTTATTCACTTACTTAGTAATTAACAATTGCACCCCTTATCATCATCAGCTTTTAAGTGACCCACTGCTGGGCATAAGCCTCCTCCCCTAAACGCCACTGCTTCCTGTTTTGGGCCTTTTGCATCCAGGTCTATCCCTGTACAGCAACAACATCATCAGTCCACCGTGCTGGAGGTCTGCCAGGGGCTCTACAAGATAATCTGGGCCTCCACTCTGTTAGGGCCTTACACCCCATATATATGAACCTATTTACTTCACCATCATCAGCTGCAAGACGTTCACTATTGAACAATGGCCTCCTCCATAGAACGCCACAATGAACGACAACTTACTTACTTTAACTATGTACTTACGTAATACAAATTATACACACGTTTATACACACTTTTTGTGTTACCATAACCCACCAAAACGTTTGTAATATAGTTTCGATGTCACGTTCGGTATAGCATAAAGAACTAAGTCGATTAAACATGTAAACCGAACTGACCAGTGTTCAAAACTTTCAGGCGGTTCGTAACTACGTACTCGAGTAATATAAAACGCGAACGTCACGTCCTCCGTATATTTACGAAGCACGTTATTATTTATCACGGGTTGTTATGTTGAAAAACAGTATAGTGTTGCCAACGGTTTATTTACGTCAGTCGCGAGCGAAAAATCCCCGCTTAGCCGCTATGTGTGGGACATTGAGTCAACTTACAACGAAGCGACAATATCTGGGATAAATGAGGAGCGATGGGATCTCATTTTTATTGATATTTTGTATTTCCTCGGCGAAAGTAACGTACTACGTTCTATCGTAGGAGTTTTATAGACAATCTTTTACATTGAACGTGCTAGGAAAAGGATAGTAAATTAAAAAAATATATCATAGACTATTTATCATTTGACAATTGTATTTTATTAAAGTTAACCACTGACAGCATTCGAGCACATGCTATTTGTAAGTGTCAGTTAAATGTCAAAATGCATGATTTCAATAATTAATTACATTCAGCCTATTAACATTTAATTACAGGTTATTTATAGGACGTAGAACCTGTTAGAAACCTGTATACGCACCGTCAACCATAGGACCTACAGTACCTGTATTTGAAACCTAAAAAAAATCTAACGACGTAAATATCAAATATACTAAATTATGTAATTCAGTGAAGCATAACAAATTCTTGCTGTCGTTAATGCTCACTACACCGGTCGTCCATTCATATTCACCTCAAATACATTAATTTTACATTTCACATAAATATTCTGCATCGAAATTAATTAATTTAATTCAATTCGTATTAATGCATTCGCCATTTTATTTCAATGTACTTTAATATGATTAAAACATAACCTTTCAATAATGCGAACGTTATTAAATGTTAACGTATCATCGCTCTTTTTCTGACTATCTGTGAGATGATTGTGTTGGCTCCAGTTTAGCAAAAAAGAACTTTATTTCTAATGAACAGAGTTGCTTATAAAATTAATATTAATGTTGTATATGCCTTTTTTTGGAGTAACTACTTAGCTCTGTTAGAAATGTAGATAAGTTAGGTTATACACAGCGTTTACAAACGTGACAATGCGTTATTCCGTTAGGTTATTCTCATTAGCAGCACGGAGTCTGTATACGCACCCAGTTGATGGCAATAGAGTTAACCCCTATTACAATGCAACTGGCAAAATGTGCTTACACACAATGTAGGCAGATTTTAAATTGTTTACAAATATAATCATCTATAAAACCAGCAGTTCGACAATTATCCCCGCTAACTTCCATCAAACCAACCCTATATAATGTGCGCTTACACCCAGTAGCACTATTTAGTGTCTCTATATCCTGAGTGTCTACTATATGAATTTCAAATGAACCTCTTGAGCCAACTGCAAGCGCTCGAGAATCACACTCTCAGCTATTCATGCATTCTTGGTAAATTAACTATCAGTGCTTATGACTCAGAGTAGTGTCGCGATTAAATACGGGATATTGTGTGCTACATCAACATTTTAGCGACTCTTGGCAATCGTTGAATGTTTTCGGATAATAAAAAAACATATATGATTGTTTCAGACTGTAGCGTTTCGTTTAAAGCTTTGTAAACAAGTTTAGTGTTTATGATTATGTCTAGAATATGGAATACTAGCTTTCGAGCGGGCTCGCCCGCGTTAGTTTAGATAATTACAAACTTTTAAACCCCTTATTTTAACCCCTAAGAGGGATAAATCTGAATAAAAGTAGCCTATGTCCGTTCCCGGGAATTAAACTTTCTTCATACCAAGTTTCATTCAATTCTGTCCAGCAGGTTAGCGCTGAAGGCGTAACAGTCAGACAGACAAAGTTACGTTTACTTTTATAATATTAGTATGGATGATTTTTATCGCGTTGATAAATAAAACTACAACAATACATTTTCTAGTTTCAGATAATTCATAGAATGTGAATTGTGTTACATTTGTGTACCAGTATCCTTGTCACATGTCACTGACTCATTGTATAAGATTTCCTTATCATTTGCCTCGTTGGTCTAGTGGTTGCTAAGCGCGACTGCCGAGCATGAGGTCCTGGGTTCGAATCCCGGGTCGGGCAAAGTATTACTGGGTTTTTCCATTAGGTAATTCTCAGTAGCAGCACGGAGTATGGATTTGTGCCCGGTTGATGGCAATAGGCTCGCCCCCTATTACTTTGTGACTCCCTATTACTGGTGGGTGTACTATATGTGCACCTCTGCCTACCCCTTCGGGGAATACAGGCGTGATGTTATGTTATGTCATGTCCTTATCATTAGAAGTGGATTGACAAAGATTTTCATATTAAGTACTAGATTCAAAATGTACCTACTACAGGTAAAACAATGAAAAAGTACCTACTTATTAAAAATGTGATTAATACAAACTTTTAAACTAACATTGCAGTTAAACATCGTCAACAAAAACCTAAAGAAACTCATAAAAACAACGAAGTTCTCTTTGGCTTTATTTTCTGTCTGATCCAAAAAGAATATGACAAGTAAGACTCAAAGAGTTAGCAGGGCTTCTATCTTCACTACAAGTTGTATACGTCGCGTTCATAAATGTAATTTATTATAACATACATTCTCTAGACTCAGTGTAAAAAGGGAACTAATTAGTACAAGTAATTGCCAGCATACAGCAAACCACCTAGACTCTAGACGTAAACCATTTTCTTGATTAATCTCTCTTATGTGAGTTGCAACGGTAGAATTTAATTATTGTTCCTCACAATACATTTATCATAGTTCTTTTTTTTGTTTTACCGCAGTTTTGAAGTTTGTTTTAATAAAACGACTTTTGGCACACTTTATATTCACGAATGCATTCATCATCAACAGCCGGAAGATGTCCACTGTTGAATAAAGACCTCCTCCTTAAATGGGGGTTGTCATCCCCATGCTTGGGAAGCGGCTTGGGGATCACAGTATTGGTGGTAAAGTTACAGAAGACGCTGCTGCTCATCTTCTAGGTTTTCCCTTCCCCAGTCGCCTTTTACAACACCCACGGGAAGAAAGAGGGTGGTAAATTCTAGGCCGGATACCACTTGGCATAATATCACCATTCCATTAAATATAACAGTATAAAGATTTATTCGTTTAGTATCTCGAGAACAACCTTCTAGTAAGCTTTTTGAACCAGACCAACAGATTATGATCGCGGCATCTATATAACGTTAGTATTGAACGAACGGTGCGACCAAAATACATCGGTTGTAGACCATAACTCACTATTACCGACACTCCATTACCTCTAGTTACTGCGCAGTGGAAATAAACACAATACATCATAATGTATCTAGATCATAACTTTTACACGATTAAAAAAACTATATTATATAAAAAAACATCGAGTAATTTGTGTATATTGTACATATACTAAAAACAATTACGCGCTGAATACAATATAACCTGCTCGTTTTTTGAAGTCGGTTAAAAATAGGTAGCCAGGCACCATAACGGGAAGTAGTACGTGTATCTATAACGTGCACTTCTTCCCTCTGTGCCTAATTAAATATGACGTTAATTATTATTGTGCCCTGCTTTTCACTGGAAATGTGAAACAAGTTTTACATCGTTGCCCTCAAAATTGTCGTAGTAGCGAACAATGTTGTTGTTAAACACTATTTTAGTTTATTCAAACTATTATTCTCAGATCTGCATTATAATTTTAACTTGATGTAGTTATACATATTTCCTTGTATTGTATTGTATAATATTTGATATTGATTTTCTCGAATCTTTATGAACTGATTTGGCCATTCCCCAGTCTGTTTCCAACTATTCCTTAATATACGCCGAAATATCTGAAAGGTATTAAGTGTTCTATAGGCGTAAATCACGTAGAAGGCCACAATGCTCCATCGCAGGTGGTCATGCGTGGCATCGCATCGGCGACTGTGCGTCCAACCAGGCTGTTTGCGAACAACGCGCCGGATTAATCGATTCAATCGGCTGAATAATTCGAATGCGTCGCTCGATGGCTGTGTGGCTGTCTAGCGAGGTGCCTGGGGCTAATATAAGTCCTGGTGAAACTTTTTTTGGAGCGCATGTAATTTTTTTTACTTTTTTTATTTGTTACATTGCGCGATGTTTTCGCACGTTACGGGTACGGTAGTTCTGACGTTCGTAGTTTGTTTTTTTGTTTTGGATTTTTTAAAGTTATATTTTGTCACTTTAAATGTTTTTTTTTTCAATTACGTGTATAGCTTATATTTTATTATTTTACCAAAAAACCATCTACGATAGCCACAATTGTAATTTGCTAGATACTGTGTGCAAGCGCACAATGATTCTATTTTGTAGCCCTAAAAACTCACACATGAAACTTCATATCGCTTGCCTACACTCGTTGATCACAGCGTAGTATTTAATACTGCACCAACATAATACAACATACTATTCCTATTTGAAATTGAATTTACCCTTATTTATTTAAATATTACATTAAAATTGATGTTCCAGTGTATTGCACAGCATGAATACTGCAGTTCAAAGGGCAAATACAATAAAAACCAGTCGGTCCACGCCGCGAGCGGTGTCAGGTAAATAAATAAACTGGCATGCGTAATTTCCAGTATTGTCAGACATAATAAATCGATTACGGAGTGTGCATAAATCGTGGTAGGGGCTGTAGTAGGTTTGTTATGCCGCCGCTGGCACGGAGCCGCCACGACGGCCTCTCATGTCCCCTTTGTACAACCCTTGTTCTACATGCGCCGCAATTTGCCACATCCTCCAAAGGTGTGCTGCAAAGGGAACCATTTCTTAAAGGACTAATTTTTCACTTCAACCTTTACTTTGACGAACCTGCAATTCTACAGAACTTACAAAAGTCGCCTACAGTACCATGAAATATTTCGAACCGTAGTTTTAATTAAGTCAAATATTCACAGAAAAGGCCAAATCATTGTACTTTCAAAACATCTCGTCGACAGCTCTCAGCTTTAGAATGACAAACAAATTGGATGAGTCCCTGTTGATTTTCCCCGAATACGAAGCAGAGCCATCAATTGTTTAAAAACAATATCTGATTGCATTGTTTCATGAAATATATCGGATACATACGAGCACACAAAAGTTGTGTGCACCACTTCACCCTCTGCAGCAGAGTGGCACACAATACACATTCGAATGCCGGCTGGAGTGGTCGTGTAGCGATTCTTGTAATATCGAGTGGCAATTAGCCGGCCGCCGATCTGTCAGAATGTCTGTTTTATTCATCAACAACTAATTAATGTGTCGCGTTCCATAAAATGGCCGAAACGCGTAATTATCTGTGCGAAATATTTGTATTTAAGAGGTCAGGGTAATGTGCACATAAAATAAATTGTTTTTACTAGTTTATTTTGTCAGAAGAGTATTCACTCCTGTCGGCAGGATTTGTTTGATTATATAATAATTTAGGACGTACTTAAAAATCTATCACGTTCTCGACCTCTAAATGTATATATGTAAGGGTAATATCAAAGTTGTGATATAGTTCAATATGTAGTTAAACCGATTCAATGTACCTACTCCGATTTTTTTTTTATAGTTTAGTCCCTAGACGTTTCGTATCCTCCTAAAGAATAAAATCGCCTATCTTCCATATTCCAACGACATTTACCATTAATTTAATAGCCTTTACTCGAAGTAAATGCATTTCCAGACCGTGTTGGGTACACGGCTCTTTACTGTAGTGCAACGTGGCTTATCTATATCGTGCGGTCTCATCGAGACTGAAGCCTCTCGATAGTACCTCCTCAGGGAAGGGTAATAAACGAAACACGAAATACTCAAGTCTTACATATACACGATTTTAGTAGAGGTGAAATAAAATGGCGAGTTATTCAAATTTAAGCTGCGCTGTTTCCGAGCACGTCACTCGCGTGGCTATGGCCGCGTGAATGAACATGTATGAGCACTAAAAGCGCCCTTATTGCAATTTCCACTTCTCCTAATAACCCCCCACATGTGGCTCGCACTGCACGTTACACGTAATTTTGCATATTTTCGCGGTTAAGTACCCTTGTATAGTAATTTATGTGCATTAGTTATGAGCTTCAAAGAATTGCGGAAATGCTGAATGCCTGTAAAATGCTCTACAATAAAAATGAAGCACTCGACGTCTAAGCGAAATTCAGGACCGACGTCCTCGAGCCTTCATTTGTATTTGCCTTGGTTTTCAATATTAATTGGATTGTTGAAGAATCTGTCAGCGCCTAGAATCTCTTTCTATCGACGTTGAATGCGTACTATTCTGTATTTCGTGATTAAAACCCAAGCATTAACATCATTTACATTATACAGAATGACTTTAAAGTATTTTCGCTGCTGTAATGGGTATTGTTATTTTTCGTACCTTCCTACAGAATATAGGAGAAATCCTATATTCTGAGTACGATGATACGAGCAAATAACTCGTAAAACTGTCAACTTGGCATCTCTATTTTATAACAAAAGAAGACTACAGACGCGTACAAAATTATCACACTGACCCTCCTACTTGAAATCTTTTGTCGCCAAACAAGCTGTCAAGGGTGAGTCTAAACAGAATTTAATACGTACCTAACAATCGACTATTGTGACATGTAGTGACTATAGTCGACGGCGGGAGACAAAGCACTCGACACGAGTACGCTCGACGCGTGAGACCACGAGGGTGCTCCAACAGTCTTACTAATGGCCACTCACGGAAAGCGATCGATTCTGCAATTTGTTCCAGCGATACCTTTATTCGATTATAAATCATTAGTCGATTATTTTTGTCCATAAACCTGCCACGCACTAAGATATGTTAGCAAATATATTTGTATTTTTATTGTTTGTTTTTGTATGATTTCTCATCCTTTTATTTACGTGCTACTTCTGGTATCCAATTTCAGTTGCAGTACAATATAAAGGGAAAATATCGAAAAATATTCAACAACAATTTAAAATTTGGTGCGCCGTGTTTTCACGGTGTATAAACCGTAATGAGGTTGACGCGACAGTATCACGTTTTTTATGTAATACATTTTGGATGTAAAAAAATATTAAACTCATGAATATGCACGAGTAGTTCGGGATTGATCATCGTCGTAGCCTTTTTTCTGGCGGAATTACGCAAGTAAATGAATTGAGAAGTAAATTAGTGGGGGCACATACGAACAAAGAACGACTCTAGTTCATGAATCTTTAGAGACATTAAGCGGATATATTCTGCTTGTAGCAGTTTTTATGATCTTCTATCGCTGGGAAAGCGATGATGAACCTGGTAAATGAATAAGATTACACACCTAGTACAAAAAACGAAACGAGGGTTTATAATTTCCTGAAACAGGACACTAACCTTTTCGAAACTTCAATGGCTGTTGTACTTAAGCCAGAAAAATGAATATTTAGACGAAATATGGAATTACTACCTAGGTACCTACTTCCTTCAAGAGTTTTAATAGTACCTACCTACAATATTCTAAGCGACTTGCTGCGCTATTACGCCAGGCCTGTTTGTTCCCCTAATTCGTCATACACGCATTAACGTATAGGCATAACATGTGATTAAGATAATTTGAGTCGGGCTCACGAGGCGTCTCGCCGAGGCGTCGACACAAAGGGTGGGCGCAACAAAAGGCAGGTCACCGTCACCGAGCCAGCGCGCAGCAATCAGCTAAAATGGAGCCGACGACGATTAAAACAGCTTTATATACGACTTTTCAGTGATTTAAAAGAAACTGCCTTGTATAATAAGTGTGTAATATTTAGACAAAAAATTAAAGTTAGCTTTGTGCGATCAACCTGACCATTATAAAATTTTCGCTGTGATTGAAATTAGATCCAAAAGTATTTGAATCGCAATTTTGTTTTTCTCCGAATTTGTTTCTTTCATGCAAGTACCGTATACCTACACACATTTGTTGAAAATAAATGCACTTGTATAATGATTATTAAAAAGAAAACAGGTCTTGCTTATTTAAACCTTGCTAAAGCGCGGTGCAACGAATATTAAAAACCTTACCTCATAACCAGTAGTTCCCTGAACAGCGTAGCTGGCTTATACATATATAGAGCATACCTATAGTTTACAATGTCTTGAACGAACCGGGTGAGTGGGTGTTGGTTTAGAACTTCTTAAAAGCTTTTAGGGAACTGACTGAATACCGATCGAGATCTTCGGGATTAAAGCTTTTTATATTCAACACATTACGTATTCTAAGGTCAATGGTACTGTTTAAATCGTAATCAAAAACTTATCAGAAGGGTTTTATAATGATTCCTATCACTTACACGAATATTAGACATTGAAATAAACCTAGGTTTACGGATTTTATCGCGAAGAAGGGTTTTATGTCATTTTGCTGAAAGTCAGAGTATGGAGTTCTTCATATTCCGATTCCCCTGCACTACTAAGTTTTCCTTTGGCTTTTACTTCCATGTTTTAGAATGGTCTAGTTCGGGTGACTGTCTTTTATCTGGTTGACAAAAGAGCTTTAAAACTGGCACAAAAAGGACTGCAGAAGCACGACAATGATTTACGTATCCCTCTCGTGTCCCTCGACCTATGATAGTTAGAACACCCTGGGGCTTTAGCCGGTAAGAGGCCTACCCCTGAGATTAATACCCCTCCGCCTGCCCCAAGACAGAGGAAGTCCATGGGGATTTCCACAGAATAAAAGGGACAATGAAAAGTCGGGCCGGTGCAGGTGGTGAAGATTCTCATTTCATTCTCACCTTACTTTTCTCATAAGCTTTCCTTGGTTACACCTGAACTCGGCACAAGCAATCCAATTTTTCTAAACCATTGTTAAAATCGAATAATGGATTTAGAAATCAAAACGCGATTGGTTCTAAAGGTTAGACTAATTAACTCCTGTTTAGTTGTTTTGGTATATTAATGAATTTTACATTAAAATTCTAATTGAATTATAATCATGTTCAACAGCTACACCGCAAACACCATAATTACCCACGAAACAGCTTATTAAATCACTGTGAATTCCCTTCGAATATTAATTGCAGTCGAAGCAGGTAACAGTCTATTTGTTGCAGCTTCGGGAAACGTTATAATTGTTCATTATTGGAGCTTATTAAACAAACTGGCTAGCAGTGGTGCAGCGGCGGAAACGGAAGCGTGCGATGCAGCGCTTCGGCCGGAATCGGACACGTTCCGGAGCGTTATCCGCACGAGCACTTCCGGTCTCTCGACTATCACTTGTTACCGCTACGATCTGCGTCCATTGTCCACTGCTTGCATTTTTCAGTGGAAATTGATGTCGTTTATTTTAAATAGGTAAAATATTTATCGATTATATATTCATATCAGCCGAATACAATGCCTAGATAATAATAATAAATTAATTATGTTATTTTTTGTTTAAAATAAACTCAATACGAATCGTATTTATTAATATAGATATTCAACATGCACTCTATGCCTACGGCTAAATATGGAGAGTTGACATTCAATTATTTATTTTATTAATTAACGTAATCATATTAACCATTCATAATTTAATAATAGCTTATAGTTCAGTATCTATTGACGATGTGCCTAATACTGTAGTTTTAGTGTTTATTTACTGCAAGGATTAAATCAGTCATTTTAACTGATTCGACTTCTATATATTTACTCTTTTTATATAAAAAGAAAATTTTTCCCCGTGTTTTGTGGTCGGCCCTGTATTTCCCATTTAATGTCCTGGCTGCTTACCCCAATTGTATCCCCAATTTTAGCTACCATGTCTTTTACTTTTCCTCTAGGTTCATTTCATATTTCATCAGTAACTTTCGGTACGACGTGCCTCCAGTATATCCTTCTTCTTCTATTAGAACCACGTCAGCATGTTCACACATTCTAACATGTCGTAATAATGGGAGAAACATGTGCCATGTAACCATATTCCACAAATAATGCAGACCAAAATCACTACACAAAGGACCAAAATACAAGCGTTTCTGTAGAGACAAATCCAGTAACAGCAATGCTCGTTGAATTTAAATAACAGGAATGTCGATAACTTTTTATTTTCATCTTATTTACTTCTTACGGACTACGAAGGAACCTCACAAAGCCATCCAGGTGGTCCTAGGTGGCGCTGACTAGCGAACACAATGAACTCAAGTTGTAGCAAATTCATATCGCAACTGGCTTGAACGGGAGGATTCCAAACGTATTTTTTCGCGGCACGATTTTTGCATTTTTATAAAAAGCCCATTTTTTCGATCACGTTTCTCTCGGTACTGTGAAATTCTAACTGCACTCAACTCTGTTGTTTATCCACCGCTGAATGTATAAGTTACACAGGGGAAATACTGTTGAAGTTGAGTGCTTCACTTGTATTCAAATTTTCAATTAATAAACTGTAATTACTGTTATAAATTATAATGTTATTTTAATTCGCTTCGAGAGGCTTTGTATAAGCCGCATTAACCTATAATTAGAGTCGGATGTACGTAATGTGAATATAAATCTGAAACAGAACTGAATATTAAGCAAAGAGGTGAATTTTAATGAACCTCAATAATTCTGGTGCGAAAATGCACCGACGGGGCAGGCGAAACATAATACTCGCTGAGCTACGAATTATGCTGCAACATCGAAAACTCCCTTTATCCCCCTTATCAATTTCAAAAATTCATGTGAAATGAACGTCACAATTTTTTGGGACTAATTAAATTACATTCTCTCTTTAACTCCCCTTTGTTCCGGATATTGGGAATAAAAACCAGAAATAATAGAAGCTAAACAATGTTTATGATCGAGATTATTGCCATGCTACTGGAGAGGCCTATGCCCAGCTGTGGACTAAGATAGGCTGATGATGAAACAACGTTTCGTACATAATTATTAAAAACGGACAACAGTGAGATCACACTGCGTATCCTACTAATTCCTTTCCGACCCGTTGTATTACCTACGGCCATTAGAGCCATCGCACATTATTAGTTTCAAGTTTGGAAAAAATTATCTTATAAGCTAGTTTAACGAATGTAACGCTCGCAGCTTGTTGTTGTGATGTATATTATCTATCGTTCATTAACTAAAAGACCACAAAATAACAAAACCAGTATAAAGTCATAGTATAAAAACACTTAGTGGCCTTTTACTTGGTGGTCGGCTGTAAATAATGGAAGAGGCGTAAAACTCTCTACTTTGGCGTCTCATACTCATTCCCTTGGTACACAATATCCACGGTGTGTATCGAACCATGGCTTGAAATTAAAAAACATTTTCCTAACAGATTTTTGCCCATGATACTGTTTGCGCGACCCTATTGGTTGAATGATTGGATTTTTTTACAAAAAAAATATTAGTATTGTGGTCGTTTAAAGATGTTTTTTATTTTTTTAATTATAATGATTTATTTACAAGGTTATTTACACTTCTTAAAAATAAATAATAAATAAATATACAAAATAAAAAATTTAAACTAAAAATTAAAGTAGGTACATAATATAATATTCACCCCTGTAAATGCAGACATGGGTCACACTGTAAATCCTAGTGGTGGGAAACATTTTTAATGGTATTAAAGTTCAGAATGAACGGTACCTGAAAAAAAATTGCTTAGCTGGGACATCAGTTAGGTTTTATAGAGTAGCAAAAAGAATCCCTACTAATATTATAAACAAGAAAGTTTGTTAGTATGGATGGATGTTTGTTACTCTTTCACGTAAAAACTACTAAATGGATTTTAATGAAATTTCATATGGAGGCAGCTGACACCCTAGATTAACACATAGGATACTTTCTATCCCTAGCAGTGGGTAACACCGCGAGGTGCAGCTAGTACCCAAATAAATGTATTTCTTCCTCTAAGTTTCGTAGCTCGACAGCCTCCGCGCCGGGCGCCTGACCCACCAATTTGTCGGCACGCATGCTTGCACACTGTACTGCGCATCATTCGACGATGTAATTGTAACTCCCAAAATTCACGCAGTTATGTTTAATTAACCTAACTACTTATGAAGGTATAAAAATAATATGCTTTTCAATGAATTTCCGTCACGCCTACCTACCTATTACCGGTCGCAGCCTACCTCATCGTAGAAAACTACACAGGAGACATTAAGTGCACAAGTATGCGCGAAACACAGGTGTACTCCCTATTCCCTCACTATGTAGGAGCATCCCATTCATTACATATTTTATAAAGATTTATGTTCATTTAAATTGCTATGTATTTATATAGAGTAGTATAGCAAATAGTATAAAGTACGCTGAGATAACTATCTTGGTTTATCTGCCACGTGAGCTTTTACAACTTCAACTCATTCCTTTTATTTAAATCCTCCCCTCGCATCTCCGCTAGAAGAGATTTCTTAGAAATCAAGTTTCCTTTGTAGGTCACCATCTTTTAAAATTGTTTACTGTCTATCTTGTATATAGGTACCTAAGTTATTAAATAAATAGAAATAAGTACATTTTCAAATCCCTATTCTGAGGCAAGTGGGAAGCCATCACGAGCACCGCTTAGGTTTAAACTCGCTACCATCCTCGTTGACTGCCCAAACTTTACACCATGAAACAATTCGCTCATATCAATACTAAAAAGAAGAAAGTCCTTTATATTTTAGACTTATTTCTTAAAGATTTAACTTTTTAAACACTGACCGTTAACATCCTGCAATATAATACAAACATAATATTTCACATGGTAACACCACAGTTCATCCCGGACGTGGCAGCGATAACGCAGCGGATCGCGGCACTTCCGGCTCGCGCGCGACACCTTCCTCTACTTCCGGCGCGTTATCTATGGTCACGCCACCCTCCACTGGTTCTGAATTATACATGTTTCCTGTAAGCTTCGCCATTGGATAATATATGTGTTGATACACGTACTCGCATGTATTGCAAGGATGTCCTTACTTACAACATCTGGATTCAATCTCCCCTATTTGAGGCAACGTCTTACTCATGTTTGTGCATATCGTCATCAGCCTATAGCAGTCCACTGCTAGATATAGGCCTCTTCCAAGGCACCCCACTGAACACACACAGCGACTGGATGTTTGTGTACGCTAAAGACAGATTATAACTATTTAAAGAGCTTGCTAAAGGCTAAGAGGTTAAAAAAAATAAGTATTGTAAGTACTTCAACTCAACACGAGTGAGTAATGAGGACAGCGCTGCTAACATAGTCTGTTTTGCAAGAGGACACTATGAAATAGCTGGATCATTTTTTTTAGTACCTTTCAAACTTTTAGCATGACAAAAACCAGCTCAAAGGAAGCCAGAGAGACGTGTTTTACTATAAAGTTAAAAAAAGAACTTATGAAGCTCATGAATAAATAGTCTGAAAATCCTATAGACGTAGTACCAATAGTAAATCAATGGACATTCTCAAAAAACCGGTAAATATTATGGGTAACACTCACAAATGTTTTTACCGGCCGCTGAACGGTCCAAGGATGTGTAGCGAGGGTGTGGAACGGTGCGCAGATGAGCGGCCTGAGGTGCGTTAGGGCCGGAGCGTCCCTAGCACACATCACTGGCAACACATCCCTCGCCCACATCCCTTGCACTCATCCCTTGCACTCATCCCTTGCACACATCCCTAGCACACATCGCTGGCAACACATCCCTGGCACACATCCTTACCTAGTTTTGTATGCACATAAACCTCACTCCGTTTTCACCAAAGCTGCGCTGAGCGGGCTAGGTTAATGAAGTGATTCTATTGATTGTTAACAAACGACGACATGATTGGCGAAGTGGTTAAGCGATTGGACTACTGCGCTTAGGGTTGCGGGTTTGATTCCTGCACGGCAAAAAATAGTGCGATCTGCACAGCACACAACACACGCACCTACGATACAGGAACAAATAATTGCGTGGAGCGACGTTTTTAAAAAAAACAACACATCCCTTGCTACGCATTCTCGGACATCTCTAGTGAAAACGCAGCCTAAACCTCCAGAGACCACTTTAATTGAACATTAATAACGGATTAATTCATTCGAGTAACCCGAAAGCATTGATATGCGCGCCGAGCGAACAATCGGGGATTTGATCGACGTCCACACGTCCACAAAGCGCTGGCCTGAATCCGGCTACGATATTTGATAACACCGCCAATCGACTCATGAATAATTAACTCTCTACGTAATTACATTTAATACTAGTAATAAGCTTATTTACAATTGATTGATTGTTAGACATGTTAACACATAGCCATTATATCTATTAAAGGGTGACAATGGAACAAAAAACCTTCAAATCTAGTCCTTAAAAGTCGAATTCGATGGAGACGAAGAATAAAGTCGTTTAATTTATTAAAAATACACTTATTAAACTATTATTTGTTTCGAACAAGTCTTCTTCCAATCGTATACCTAGTTTATGAAAAACTTAGTGTCAGAGTAGGTATAAACCGCCAGTAGGCTTATGACACACGGTTGAAAAATCTCTTAAGTGTGCCGGTTTCCTCACAATGTATTCCTTAACCGTTTTTAGCAACTAATACCTATTTTATAGCGGATGCATTTGAAAAGCCATAGGTGCGTGCCGGGGTTTGAACTTAGCTGCCTATAAATTCTTGCAAAGCACAAATATTTTCGACTTCATCGGAAATCAAATCGACTATCCACAACACATTTATCGACAACACCAATCAGAAATCAACGTAGCATTCCTCTATAATTGTCAATCCGACGCTTTAGCCGTTTGTCTATTATCTCTCAAAGGGAGATTAACTAGAGTATTCTCCATACCAGCGCAGCCTGAATCGCTGTATACAAGTGTCAGAATATAGAACGTTGAACTAGGTATATTTGTAGCTTCGATGCGTTTTTAAATACACGAGTACGTATACAACACACCAACTATTTACCTATGAACTATAATTATTATCTATTTGTCACCATATTTTTTTTATATATATTTATTCATAGTTAAAAATAAATCACCGAAAATGTATTAAAGTAATCATTATAAACAAATCCTTTAATTTTATTTATTTCGACGCGGGCCAGACAGACTATTTCATTCCGAATAAAATTCTGACAAAAATTAGACTATTAATGTTATTGCGCTTATCTGCCAAAAGTTATGGCAACATAAAGACCTTCATACTAGGTCTTATCATGATCGATAATATTAAGTTAACTCGTAAAGTACCTATGTTATCTATGAAAAATATTGAAGTATTCGACAAAATACTATCAATGCATTCAATTAGGTATTGAACGCATGATAAGCAAACAATTGTAGACGGCACAATAAACCCATATACCTAGATCTGGTAGATAAGCCTATTTATTTAAACCTTATCATTTTGCACTTATCGAAACTGATATTAAAGCAAATAAACTTACGACTTACTATTGTTACTCAATATTATCACACTAATTTATTTGTCTCTGATAACTCAGACTAGTAGGTACGCTAGTTCTAATATAAGTCATGAAGTGATGACTAATGATTTCCTGAACGAATCCCGGTCACTGTGGCAGCCTGTCTCAGCTGAGACTAGCCAACTACGCAGAAGATAATATAATACCTATATACACAGGTACGCGTGCATAGTGTACTCTCTGTTCCCTAACTCTCACAGTCCGATGGGACGGTAGACCGACACGCCTGCAGAGAGATCAGGCCCAGGACCAACGGCTTAACGTGCCTTCCGAAACACGAACGGGGTTTCTCTCGACAAGTGAAAATGGTCAATTGGTCACCCATCACAAGACTGGCCGCGGCGACCACTGCTTAACCTCGCAGATCGACCGATCTGCGACGTAGCCTCGTAGTTACAAGCCCCTCGATGGTGATGATGGTAACTATGATTCTTAGGTACTTATAGGTATTTTGCAGAATTGCCCTCAGTGAAAATATACCCAACAATGCTTATGATGTCTTGGTACCGCAATATCTAACCACTTTTTGTTGCTACCGTTCCAACTGATACATAATGTCGTGCATTGTACGATAACGCATGCTCTACGTAGGGAAGATATATTTATCGTCCAGATAATCGCGCTATAAGTATTTCTAAAACTGCCTACCACATTTGTTATCCATGAAGATTACTTGGTGCTTTACTACTGCTTTAAAACTGGCGTACCTACTACTGTGATAAATATAGCCAAAAGCGAAAATCCCTACTTGATTAAATGACCAATCTGACGCAACGTCTATCTTAAGATTTCAATCAGGTCACACTACATTTCACTATAATCCAATTTCAAATCCATTCACTTCCTCGCCTCACCTAAAAAGACCTACATTTGGCTCACCGTGAAGACTGTTAAGGGACTAAAGCTGAGAGCTTTACCGAACCGACGGAACCTTTGTATCGCCTTTCTGTGCCACTGTGTCGGTGAAACGCTGAAAAACTTTAACGACGGACATGAATACGCTTTTAGTGGCGATATTTGCTCCAATGCAACCGCTCGCTGTGGCCACAATACTGAGCAAAGCCATGGTTCACTTTCGAACTTTAAATAAGTTTATGTAGGTGAATAACGTGTCAATATCGATGGTTTAGAATTGATGCTATTTATTTTTTTCTATATTTTATCCTGCCTCGTTGGTCAAGTGGTTGCTAAGCGCGACTGCTGTGCACGAGGTCCTGGTTTCGAATCCCGGGTTGAGCGAAGTGTTACCGGGTTTTTCCATTAGGTAATTCTCAGTAGCTGCACGGAGTCTGGATTTGTGCCCGATTGATGGCACTAGGCCCCTTTTTTACATTGGGACCTAAAAACATAACTGCCGATATGTGGGTGTTCTATATGTGCCTACCCCTTCTGGGAATACAGGCGTTATGTTTATGGTATTTTTCATATTTTATTAAGTACCTTCTCACTAAATGGACTAATCTTATAGAGAAAGTTTACCTCACCTTTTACGCCGCATTTCTATCACATACAATTTACAGTTTACTCAACACCTCGCTATCGCAGTTCAATATTTACGTAACGTAACGCAGGAGAAGCACAATAAATATTTAAAGCTATTGAATAGTTGTGAGAAATGAACAGGGAACAATACAGCCGTTCGTTTGCAGTGAACTGCCAAGCAATTCTTCAGGCGTCAGTTTTCAGCCGCGCTTTGTGACAAAGGCAGTAACTACGACGGCCATTTTGTGAAGGGTCGGCATTGCGCTCTACGATTCCCACGATTATGTTTGTGCTGGAAAAAGAATGTTTTGTAGTCGGGACTTGCAATTAACTATTGTGTAGATCTTAATATATGGAGTTTTAAATGTATGTGATAAATTTTGGAAGTTAAACTATACCTTCTGACAAAAGGATCAGGTTTCATTTCTTCAAGATTTGCATTCTCGTCAACTCAGTAATATGAGTGTGCTTGAGATATTGCTTTATACATATGCACGACAGAAAAGAAAGAGTTGGTTTGAGACAAGGTGTTACCACATATTCATTTACTTTATGTACTTACCGGCTACGATTTAAGTACATTTTTTTTAAAGCCAAGTAAACACCTTGAAAGGGGAAAAGTTCCCCCAAAACTTCTATAGACAGACTATCTATCACTCAAGCATCTCATAGACACTTATCTAAACACCCATCATACATATTAGAAGGCGGTGTTTCTCGGAGTATTTCCCCTGGTACCAACTCGGAGCTACGGAAGCGCGGTGCTCGGCTGAGGCGGGCCTAATGGCCTCTATTCACCGACCGACAAGTGACACTTGGGAGAAACGCGTATTGTTACCGCCCCAGGTCGCACGCACCGAAAACCACTTGTGAACTAAACGCGCAAGTGTAAACACAACTGAATGTAATATATTTCTTTTTTGTTGCGGGATGTAAGGCTTTTGTTAACAGCCTGTATTAAAAATTATTTGGCACGACGCTGACGTTACATAAAAATAACCTCTATAGAAGTCATAGATATTAGGATGTTTGAAAATAGAATAGGTTGCTATTGATTTAAGACTTAGTTCTTATATTATGGATCATCTTCTATTTTAAAATAATTGTCAAAAAAACATTTTACGCAGTATCCACTTAAGTATCTACTGCAGCTTTTACTAAATTGCTGAATTTTAGTCCTAATGTTAATAAATTTGACTCTGCCTATAAATCACAAAGCCAGACAATACCTCAGATAATCCTCAACTTCTCCGCCCAATCCTAATAATACACATTCATATTATTACTATTACATAGGACAGACAACATCGAAACAGGGTATGAAACATTTAAATTAAAACGAATTCATCTAAAATTAATTCAAATCTAATCTTTGTCGATCAATAGGTACACAAGCTATCACCATGAATATCATAAGATTAGAATAAAATACAGGAAATAAAATAATTTAACTAATGATATTTCATTTACTTGTGATGTTGACGGTACTGATAATAATGTATTCAGAAGTCAGAACGTAGATACAAATTGAAACAATTGGATTCGTTCGTGCCAGAAATATTACTTAGAATTGGCAAGTTCGCGGAAACAAGCGAACTATAGCGAAGACACGGTAAGACTCAAGAGGATTATGTAAGTATCTCGAATCAGGATCCATCCACACATATTAATCACTAGCTGCGCCCCGTAGTGTTACTCGCTAAATTTCGGGAATAAAAGTAGTCTATGTGTTAGGATGTCAGCTACCTCCATACGAAATTTCATCAAAATCGGTCGAGCCGCTTGAGCGTGAAGAAGTAACAAACAAACTTTCGTCTTTATAATATTAGTGTGATGCCCACCTTGTTATACATAAAAATAGAGTTGCTATTACACAGTTAGAATAATGATTTTTTAATATCTTATTACTTACTAATCCTACTATCCTACTAATCCTACTATCCTACTAATATTCCTACTATTCCTACTAATATTATAAATGTGAAAGTTTGTGAGTATGGATGTGTGGATGTTTGTTACTCTTTCACGCATAAACGGCTGGACCGATTTGGCTGAAATTTGGTATGTAGATAGGTTATATCCTGGATTAACATATAGGTTACTTTTTATCCCGAAAAAATGTAGCGGGTAACACTGCGATAAATAGATCAGTCTAAGCTAGGTAATCTTTATTTGTTCTGCACTAATAGCCGAGTGGTATGACCGTTGGACTGCCAAATCAAAGGTCGCAAGTTCAAATCCCGGCATTTCAAAATCATGTGCGTGTTATAAATTAGTTATCGCTAAAGGAAAACATCGTGAGGAAACCGGCACATCTGAAAGATTTTTCAACGGTGTGTAAAGCCATGTCAGGGGCCTACAGGCGGTTACTGTGACAGCAGGTTGTTCATCAACCATACGAGAAGAAGAAGAATGTTGGATGAAAGAGGTAATTTTCGAAACAGTTTCATTTTCATACAATTTCGAAAATTCTTTTACCCATGGTTAGAATAGACCTACAGGATGGACATCATGCTAGTTTGGTTTCTAAAAAGACACAAACAAGTAATCCATGCAGACGAAGTCGTGGTAAATCTAATGTAAAATAAAGAATACTCTGTAGCAACTAGGATTAAACAAATTACATACTTATGTAAACTGTAAAACCCGTTGCCAAGTTTAACGTATGTTCAGCATTAGGCACGACAGCTAAATTATCGTACGAACGGCCCAGGTGCCAACCGTGGCTCGACGAAAACATTTTGAGAATAAATGACAAAAAACATACAAAAAAAAACATCACGCCTGTATTCCCCGAAGGGGCAGGCAGAGGTGTACATAATATAGTACACCCTCATTTCGCCAGTTATGTTTTAAGTCCCAATGTAATAGGGGGCGAGCCTATTGCCATCAACCGGGCACAAATCCAGACTCCGTGCTGCTACTGAGAATGACCTAATGGAAAAACCCAGTAACACTTTACCCGGGATTCGAACCCAAGACCTCGTGCTCAGCAGTCGGGCTTAGCAACCACTAGACCAACGAGGCAGAGAATAAATGAACATTTAAAATTCATAACAGAACATAATCATCTATTTAAAGGTCACTCAACAATGAACTTCAGGCGTATAATAACACTGAGTGCCTAAAACTAACCGACTCAAATATACAGGCCATTATTCCGTCCATCTTGAAAAAGATTGCCCTCGCTTCGTTCCAAACAATTTCTTTAATACAATACCTACTTATTTTTGTAATACTACTTCAAAAAACCGCAGAATTTTTGAATATTTTCATCCGACACTCGACGCAGCTCTCGTGGGAACATAAAAGAGAGGGCAGCCTCTTTTTACATCAGCCTGCAAACCTTTGGAAGTTCGTAGCTATACATTTTCAACTCCGCTCCTAGATAAAGAAGCAGGTATATTATGACCGGCTCTAATATTAGGTGAGCGCTTTTAGCTACCTACTTACAGCTGATCTTTTAATTAACTAAAGTGTAGTAGATCCCCACTACTACTGAAAATTGAAACGTTTTCTTTATAGTTTCAGTATCCATTTGTTCATTATTTCCATTGACATTTTTTTTACTTAAGTATTCTAAAGATACAGTAAGAGTTTTACTGTTAATTATATACTTAAATACGATACGATTATATACTTTTCTTCAGTTATGATGATATTATAGATGCTTATACATATATAATATTAGGATAAGTAGGTAATAGAAATACTACTTATAATACTCTTCAATTAAAACGACGGCATTATAAAGATTTGGGCCTACGAGAAAGCTTATATTGTGTGACTATTGGCGATGCAAATGTATTGAAATTCAATGGCCAAATGTAGGCAAAATGAGAATTTAGTGCACTCGACCGTGAGCAGAATACTACAGAATTCTCCACAGTTTTAATTATCGCCGAAACTGGCGAGCCAGATATCGATTGTATGCGCAGCTATAAACATTATCAACTTTCGACATCACACGACTAATTTGAAATTCAAAATTATTTCGCATCGAACAAATTTCGGCACATCTGAAGCCTTCTTTTTGTCCACGAATCATTGCCAATTTTCCTCTATTTCTCGAAGTTACAGTTAAAGAAACGAGTGCTCGCGCGGTGCATTTTTACGAGCTACCAATGGATTGCTCCGAAAAATCGTTCGTGTTTCGCACAAACTTCAGTAATAAAAGCGACGGGCCACTTGCATCCAGAAAGGAAGTAGGGGATGGGGGTGGGAAAGTGAAAAATAAAAAGTGGCATAACCGGGGAGTGTTCGACCGCAGCACGCAGACGAGCCAGAATTTAAATTAACCACTTCATATTCCGGTCTGTATGCTATGAAATATTTATACGGGCGCACGGCGGCACACACATCACCTCGCCATATTAAAATAACAACGCAATGTCTGAAAATGGCCCGTAACTTTTTTAGCACCTAAGATTGATATTGTTTTGGTTTGAGTGGGACCAAAGTTACTAGCGATTTAGGCTAATTAATAAATAAATTGCTCAAATAAGGGTTCAGAGTTAAAGAGTAGGACCTAAATTTATTTTAGTTATGTTCAGCAACTAGAATGTATAGGAGTTTATCTACTGGAATATCACTACTCAAATATTAAACAAAATTGTATCAAGAAAAAAAAATATTTACGGGTAACCCGTCCCATATAGAAAAGACAAAAAGAAGAATATAGATATAAATGCACTAATGAAACGCTGTTGTTCCTCGATCACGATTTCTCAAACAGCTGATAAATAGGAATTTACTACAGTCTCGCTAATTGCAATAACTGAATAGAACACAGCAAAACAATTAATTGCAGAATGTTATCGTTTGAACAAATATTATGAAACTGTTCAGTTTTCGTTATGTCAGTACCTATCACGTAACCTACAAATAATTCCACATGCGATTACATCACAGAGATAAGCAGGAAAACAATACGGAACAAATGATTTTGGGCTATTAATGAAACTAGTTCAACTAGCTGATTTCATATTATTAAACATTAGCCTTTAACTTACCTATAGGTATGGATCATCATCATCATCATTAGCCGGAAGACGTCCACTGTTGAACAAAGGCCTCCCCCTTAGAACGCCACAATGAACGACAGCTTGCCAATTGCATCCACCAATAGGTACCTATAGATATTTCGTATTAAACGTTAAAGTTATTAGTCAGCAATCCCGAAATCACTTCGTAGACTTTTTTTTACATCGAATGCGCGTTCCTGCTCTGTATAAAAAAGGTTTTTTTCCTGCAGTGGCAATATTCGTATCCTTTGTAGGTATCAGCTGAAGCTAATTGCCTCGTGGAAACTGGTGAAGAGTAACCAATCGACACGGATAGTAGCTCGATGGTCCTTCCAGAGTACTACAGGCGTAGGTACTATAGTACCATCACTCATGGAAGCTCCTACGTGAACCCCAAATAGGATGGAATATGCATAGGTAATAAAAATATACCTTTTTACTTTAGAAAAATCGGTGACTCAAGTAAACTTTTCCATCTATGCACTTCGGTTTCAAATTGATTGTTATTATATCTGAAATCGTCAGAAATTAGCACTCTTAGTACATTTTATGGGAAATACATTGGACGGGAATTCCACTGTACTATATTAAAATAATATATACATGTCATATTCTATTTGGATGAGTCAAGAACCATCAATTAGCATGTTGCGTCGAGCAGTATAATATAGGCGCCAATTGATTTTCTTTCAGTCGTAGAAGAAAATCGCGATAACATGGAGATCTCAGTGAGTACTTTTATTATCTAACGCTCGGACTACATATTAAACATAAAACCAGATTCGTATTAAATAATTATACAAAATTTTGGTATGACAAAGTATAATTTATAATAAGAGATTCCTTGTGAATTCACAGAATACGTCCTATTACATTTATAAGTGACATAATTTGTAGCCTCAAAAAAAATCTTGTTACTTATAAGATACTTTCTTAATGTATTGTTAATGTACCCAAATGTATATTAATTAAAGCAAGATTAATTAATATCTATGAAATGTTATGCAATATTTTCCCTAATCACTTACTAAGATCGGAGTATAAGAGTGAACACTGAACTCCCTCAATCAATTTACGATATTATTTTTTCATTCCAGTATTTCAGATTGACTATTGTCGTTGTATTTGTAATGGGAATACAAGATATTCACGGGACAAAAGTTGAACAAACAACACAGCAGCTGGACGAAAAATCGAATCCATTAGAGAATCTAATATTAAACGAAAATGGAATTGGAGATGTCAACGGCAATGGAAACCAGACAAAGGACGCTTCATCGAGAGTGAAACGACAATTCTATTACAATCCATATTATCGAAGACCAGGCAAGTAACCTAATTTAATTAATGACGCAATTACGTTATAATATTAGAAATCTAATTAGGTATTTACATTATAATTATACTATGTATATGGCATTCAGTTGGCAAGCTAGCATTGGAAATATCAACTTTGAACCAATTAACACAGTGGCTAAGTGAAGTGACTGCTGCGCTAAGGGTTTCGGGTTGGATTCCCGCAAGGGGCAAAACTTTGTGCGAACCACAGATGTTTGTCCCGAGTCTGGGTGTTTGTGTATGTGATATTTCATGTTTGTGAAACGCACCCACGACACAGGAGAAATTACAAGTGTGGGGCGACGTTTTAAAAAAAAAAATTACCACGTCATGGTACCGCTAAGGTCGCGGGTTCAAGTCCCGGTCGTATCCATCATTTTTTAAATTTCTTTACAAATTAGTTTTGAACTAAATATTAAGTAAGTAGTATAAAAAAAGTATAAAAATATAAATTTGATCAGGCAATTGTACCGTTTCGCGATTATGCCTCATAATGAGGTAATAAACGAGGTAAATAAAAATGTGGTTAATTTTTATTATTTCAGTACCCCTACCTATCCCTATCATTATTGGCGGTATTGGATTTGGTCGAGGCATTGGCGGCAGGGGATTCGGTGGTTTTGGCTTTGGCGGCAGGGGATTCGGTGGAAGAGGCTTTGGCGGCAGGGGATTCGGTGGAAGAGGGTTTGGAGGTAGAGGCTTCGGTGGCGCAGGTTTCGGTGGTCGAGGATTTGGAGGGTTCGGCGGACGAGGCGGAAGAGGATAAACACTTAACTGTGTCAATAGTTACTATAAGTGATGTACCTGTTATTGATTTTTTATTAAATACTCGTAATTTAAATTCTGATTATCATTGGTTTTATACCAGGTTTTACGTGCCCCCTATAGGCAAGTGTTTTTGTGTTGTGTTTAGTGTTCTTTATGTATATTTTACTAAATGATAATTTTACAAAGTTATTGACGAAGCGTAACATAATGATATAATAATAAGTTAGTACAAAAGGTTTACCAACTTAATTCAAACCAAACTTGTGTGTAAAATGCAGCGGATAGTCTGTGGTAGAGAATGTCAAACTCATTGACAGGGGGCAATCTAGTTTGACAGTAGAGTTATCAACAAAAAACATCTGTCAAGTGTCAGTAGTTAGCGATGCTAGGTCATGAGTAGCAAGGTGTCTTGCTTTAATAACTTAATTAATATTTGCCTAAATACGGCGACATCGCGGAGCCATAATTAGAATAGATAAAGTGTGGGTGTAATTGTTATTATTAAATTTAAAGTTACTTTATCGAACTTCGCAATAAAATGGATGGTACTTACGACGAGATCATCTCCGATAACCCATTCTTCGTTGAACTGAAGACCGAATACGTTAATTTGTTTCAACACTGTATTACACAATCTTGGATAATATGTGTGCCGCGGATCGGAAGTTTATCTACCCGTGTGTTTAGTGTGGAAGACTTCTGTGCTCATTTACTAGTGCCGAGTGACGAGTTACCGGAAACTCACTATAGTACGTTAACAGAGAAACAAGTCACAGTAACCAATAAAGTGATCACGCTCGAAGTAACCAAAGGCCTGCCACTACAAAGCCATATACTGTTTGAAGAGACATTCTACACAGAGGACTTCATTAAATACAAAGTGTGGTGCATAGAAACTCCTCTCGAACCTACGGTTAATTTTAGTGATAACACAATATCTAAGGAATACCTAACATCTATCAATGACTGCATAGATTTACTCTGGACTCAAGCTGCTGGCCGTCAAGTCTTAGATCAAATTGAGAACAGTGTTCAAATATTTTTGAAAAAACATACAACACTGCCTGTTGCTGTTGGACCACTCAGAGACACAGTAAGTGAACTATACACACAATGCCTTCAGATAGCACTACAGAACAGAAGACTAAGGGACAAGTCAAAGTCTTGCAAACAAGTGTTAGAGAACATAAAGTTGGCTGTAGAATGTTACATGCAGCACCTACTGTTTGAGGCATTGTTCAAACCAATCTGCACCTGCTGTGCCTATGAAGACTCCCATCTCAACAAAAAGATCAGGAACATGTGTGATATACAGCTCAGAGACCTAGATATAAAAAAGGAGCTGTACCATGCAGTACCTAAAGCCAAACAAATACTGTCCAAAATAGACACATGCAGCACTGTGTTAGAAAAGGTTTTATGTTTGAAACAAGCCTTGAATGCCATCAACAGGAAGGATGATAGTAACAACATTGTTCTGCTAACTGCTGATGACCTGTTACCAGTATTTGTGTTCCTAGTTATCAAATCCGGCCTGCCAAACTGGTACAGCCAGCTAATGTACATGAAGGAATTCCGCTTCAGTGGTGTTGGCAAAGGTGATGGTGACGAAAGCGCCTTCCTTATAACTACCTTAGAAGCTGTCATAGAACACATACAGTCTGGTGCACTCACTGGACCGCCCGATCCTGAATCCTATTACTATGAAAGCAACCTCACAGAAGAAAATGTAAATGGCAGAGAACGAAAGAACAGTCTCACTGAATCTATTTCTACAAGTGATACCAATAGCAAGGAAGAAACTCTGGAATATATATTTGAACTTATCAAAGCCAACCACTGTGAACAAGTGCAGGCTATACTACAGAGAAATCAGAAACACATTCAAACTATTCATCAGAATGAGAATAACATTCTCAAAATAACTATGGAGAATGATCTGTCGGATGATGATGATGATGACGACAGTGATACAGAAATATATCACAAGCTCTGTCACCCTTTGTGCAATTGTAAGAAATGCTGCTGCAAAATTTCTAAGAATCTTTTAAAAACTTCCCCCACTGTAACATCTAGGGACAGTCATGGACTAACAGCATTACATGTAGCCTGTATCCATGGAAAAGCCAATATAGTTGAATACCTAACTGAAATGGGTGCATCAATAAATGCAACAGATCTTAATGAATGCACTCCATTGCACTATGCAGCATCTAGGGGTCACCAAAATGCCTTATTGCTGTTACTCCATTCAGGAGCTAACATAAATCAAGTTAACATAGACCAAAACACACCACTCCACATGGCTGTCAATAATGGCCATCTCAATTGTGTCAAAGCACTTATATACTTTGCAGAGCACAGTAGAAGGAAGATTAGAATAAATTGCGTGAATGAGAGTGGAAACACGCCATTACATCTGGCCTCTAAGTGGGGATATGAAGGTATTGCTAAATTGTTGATTGAAAATGGAGCAGAACCATCTTTGCAAAATCGAAATAATAAAACAGCTTTTGATTACGCTCATAATTTAAAGATATTGCAAGTCTTGAAATCTTGCACTCCTGATTTGTATGAATACATACACATCACTAGTTCCAATGTCAAAGCTCTAAACTGTAAAGTTGATAATCCTATAGCTCTTAAGCTACAAAAAATGAGTATTAAATTAAATGAAAATAATAATGTGTCAAAAGCAGTGGAAAATTTGAAATTGATTGAAAGAATATTGAAAGCAATATCTTATGGTGATGTGAAACTTGCGTGTTTTTATATGAACATAAACTATTCAGCCTATCAGGACTTAAAAGATAAACCCGATACTTTCAAGCATAGTAGTCACTGCCACCCTCTGTGTGAATGTCAAACTTGTAAAAAGACTGAACAATATTCATCTTTCGACTTTGACATCAATTTTACTGACACAAATGGTTTCACTGCCTTACACTATGCAGCCAGATACGGTTTAGATGAGATGTGCAGAATTCTGATACTAAACAAAGCTAATATAAATTGTACTAATAAGAAGGGTCAAACTCCATTGCATTTAGCTGCTTTAAATAATAAAACCCATGTTATTCGTTTACTTTTGGACAGTGGGGCGAATATAAACGCGATAGATTTGGCAGGAAACACGCCCTTGCATGATGTCTGTGCTATGGGTAACATAGGGGCAACTAAGATATTAATTAATTACAACCCTGATTTATCCATGCTCAATGGGGCTGATAAAACTGCCTTAACACTTGCAAAAGAAAAGGTTCACTTAACAATCATAGATTTGATAGATAAGTATACAAATAAAATGGAGTGAACAATATTGATAAGGATATTATATAGGTATGACCATAAGAGATATTTTTGAATGAATGTAAACATTATTTTAATATTTATAGAAGCCATAGGGCCAAATAATTATGTATTTGTTAGCTTTAATTTTGTATCATCTATAGTTTTTGTACAATAATTATTGCATTTGATGACATTCCAATTTTATTGTAATGTATTGTTTTAAGCCATATTTAATTATTTGTTTGTATACAAAATACACTATATTCATACACATACATTTTCCTTACAATTTCAATCCTAGTATGGATACACTTGTACCATTGGTATTTTGGTGAACATAGGTGTAGTCAAGCTCCTCTTGTATTGTTTGAAGGTGACTTATACAAACCAGCCGCTGTGTTCACATTTTTCTATTGCCATTTGCACAATTTTAAGGGTCTCAACTGTCTGTGCCATTATGTACTCATCCACAACCTTGTTTATATAACAGGACTACTCTAAGACTGACTATTAACAATAGTATTTTTTAAGTTCTATTAAAAAACATTGTTATTTTATTTTTAAGTTCTGACTGACAATAAACTTATATAGTCAAACGTTTTATTTTTTGCTGTGAACCTGTTAAAATAAAAGAACATCTCACAATTTGTATATATTTTTATTTGATAGGTTTAGATTCACTATATATAAATATACAAACACTTTGAGCATCGGTTACTTTAATCTTCGATACAAACTGGATCAATTTAGAAATAAAATTCGCTATATAAAAAAACTTTAAATATCACTTGGTAAAATTCTCTACGTATAAAATGCCAATCTCAATATACATAATTTTTAAAACTAATTCTGTCAATAATTTCACTTACAAAATAACTTACAATTTGTTGCGATCTACGCCCATTAGTTGACTAAAGGTACTAAAAATTAAGTAACTAACTTGTATTTACAATTTACAGGAACATTACTAATTTACAATTATCGCTCGAGTGATTCATTATGTGGACATTGACATTACAAGTACACGTTATCCCTTAATGACTCAATAGCTAATAGTTAGGTCCTTTATTGAAAATAGAAAGCCGTATTCCGTAAAATAATCGATTAGACCTATTTTCTTCATGATATTTCTTATGTTGAATTTCATTCCAATACCTTGTTACGACTTACGTTATTAATCAGGTTTTGAATCGATAACTTAATTTATTTTTTATTTATTGTTGCTTCATAGCATCTTTTTTACATTACAGACTATTTTTAGACATATAACAAGTACACGCAAAAAAAATTAAACTTGCAGACCTTGGCATTAACATCTAGGTATAACTGGTTTTAACATACTGTCTTAAACCTTGCTACCGCCTATAAAAAGTTTAACAGGACTAATGACGTCATGATTTCGCAAAAGTCGTCATTCGTATGTACGTTATTTTTAACTATTCATATTATTCAAAATATTTACGCAGACGGATATTTTTATTTGGTTACCAACTTTGTCCTACCATAAAAACTTCTCTTGAAGTGTGGATGCTGTTTATTACATGTCATCTAGACTCGAAACAAATAACTGCGATAAACAGAAATATTTGTCCGTTCGAATTGATTGAACCCACAATCCTGAACGCAGCAGTAAATACGCTGCACCGATCATTTCTCGGCCGGATTACAATTAATACCTTTTATGTAGGCCATAGGTATCTAATTAGTCCCATAACGACATTATTCACTGACATACAAGGCAATTAAATTCAATAACTTAAACTAATGAGCATTTGCAACATTTCGCACATTTTTTGTCACCAACGAAACTGGCGGACTAACGACATACTCATTCTAATCTAATTTATATTTTAAAGAATATTTAGTGGACTGCCGATGGTCTGCGAGACATCTACATTATTACTTGTACTGGTTAAGAAATATCCAACTATCAGATTGTGAATGTAACAATCGTAAAATCGATTTTAATAATAATTTATTGATTTATCTAACTCTTCCTTAAACATCAGAAATATTATATAAATTAATGGTTCAACGTTTGTCAATTGTTCTAATAAGCCTATATAATGAACCAAACGAGTTTTACTGAGCCCCTTATTTATACTAGAAATCTAGTTATGAATATCTTGACATTTGCTGCCCCAGGTCAATGCTGAAAATACGGAAGTTAAAGTTGCATTCACTTTAAATATAAATTCCTGATTCTCACGGTCTAATCTAAGAATAGAACGCTCGAGAAGGCGATTTAGAATTTTATGATGTGCTGACAGCGAACAAAGGCATAAATTACCTAGTTGAATATAATAAGCAGTACCAAACCAGGAAGCACTAAATATTGGGTGCTTATAGTATATTAAACTAAAGACCCAAACGGTAGGTGGACGCAAAAAACTTAGCTGTACCAATATTATTTAGACGAAATAAAATGTTTTAATACATACATCACGCCTGTATACCCCGAGGGTGTAGGCGGAGGTGTGTAGAACCTACTCGTAGTCTTGCATTGATAGGGGGCAGCATTATATTCACACACACATTGACACAACAATCATAGCACCAAAAACGAATCTCATTTATAAATTAAAAAACGAATATTTTATTTAAATTTCGAAATGTGATGTCTTGAATGCACGTCTCAAGGTTTATTACGTTTTGTTCTATAAGCAAGCCACAACAATTTCTTACTTCAAAACAATTTTACTAATAATAACGCAAATAAATAAAGCGTATGTGATGTGTGAGTATAAAAGATCAATATGACATGTGAGAAAACGCGTGTGTGAAATCGTGTCATCGCAATTCAATGCCGGGTTCAAGGTAAAGCGTTGACCAGTGTAATCTCAATCGATCCCCCTTGACCGGCGCGGTGACGTTACGGTATACTCTTGTATGGCTTGGCTTCGCACGTATTGTTATCCATCGTGAAATAAAACCACAAGACGTAATTAACAGGTTGCCTGCCCGGTAGACACAATAGTTAAACAATCGCTATGTATCGTATGTGATACACTACAGGGAAAGACATAAAAACAAGTTGTGATTACTGTAGCAAAACTTGATAATAATAACGTGTGGATTTGAAACCGTCGCACAGGTACCCAAGGGCATCGCTGATTGAAATTTGTTAGTTATTTTCTGATTCTGAGCGGTGACTTCTTTTTATGGATATCTAAGGTCAACATTAGGGCAAGTTCGCTATGAATATAAGATAAAATCAATGTTTATTTTGACCGCTATCTGCTGGTACGGTTGTAGACTTGTTATTGGTCTTTAAAACATCGTATAGTTTACGTTCACTGATTTATCTCTTATTTGACTGACTACTACTTCTTATATCTTACTAAATAAAATTTTCATAGTAAATTTGCACAGAAACAACACAATATAATATTAAATAAGTATGTAATAGGTATAATACCTTCTTCTGATATAAAACTCTACGAGATATCAAGTATAATTTTACAATGCGTATTTAAATTAGTCACATTTCACACGCTTAATATGCGCTTACTGGCATTTAAACTCGAGTACGATTGAAATGGATAACAAAGATGAGTATAGCGTTGCCCGAACATGATACCAACACTATGTAGATCTACTAAAAGATATAAACATAATTTATGTTAATACCGTACATTAATAGATTGATAACTAAAGCCTGCAACACACATCTCACTCGATCTTTTCTACTCACAGGTAAGCCGTGCACTAAAACTGTTAAATTAATCTTTAATCTCAATATTTTACACATAAATATATATTTTGACTAATTAAATTATTGTAATAAAAATCAGGTAAGTTAGCGTAATTAGGTGTGTTAAATATTTGTATCTATTACTCATAATTTCTGCATTGATGAACATGTTAATATCTTAAACACTGATTAGCACTGTCCGTGCATTGATGGCCTAAGTAATTGTAATGTTAGCTCATAATGTCTACCAATCATATTCGTTCATTAGAGAGGTTTTAAACAGACTGATTTGTCTATGAACAGACTCACAAAGGAGTTTCAATAAAGTTCTAAAAAAACCTCCTTTTGGTCCCAAACTCTTGGCATTCTTAACTTAACACGCATTATAATAACTTAATTCATTAGAGATCACTTACAAAGTACTATCATTTCAATTTGTAATATATTACTATATATTATCATTTTAAATTAAATATATTAGATTTATTTAATAAATAAGCATCACAAAATCGATAATTTTGTGCATTTTTAATATAATCCTTATCTCTACGACCTGACCAGAAAAACAACATTTATCTAAATAATATTAAAAAGCAACATTAAGATTGAATCTTGCGCGATTTAAGATATCTAAGTAGTAGACCTTTAAAAGAGTAAATAACCTTGTCAAACTATAAAAAATATAAAAGTTCAACACGCATTACTTGATTAGTAATTAATATAAAGATTTCTGGTACTTACGCGAATACTAGACATTGAAAGGAAACCATATTATACGGAATTTATTAGTTTATTTATTTTATAAAATTTCATTTTTCCTTACTATTCGACCTTCGGAATGCTTTACAGGATTCATGGTCACAAATAGTCTACATAAAACTATCAAATAAACCGCGGAATTCCGTAAAATATAGTTAAATTTCAATAGTAATTAATACTTCAGTATTTCCACTGCTGGGAACCGCTACACTAGCGCCACTGTCCTAACTAAAACTATCTACACTACTCCCTGTGACTTCTGGTCAAGTATACACTTCTCTTAGAACTATCACTAACTAGTCACTACTGAGGCAGCGTCCATACCGGGATCTCCTCCCGTTTCTTCTCCTTCTTCCTGTAATGGTGTCTGTCTCTAAGTCTAACGTCATCTTGTCGTATCCTCTCTTGCGCGTCGCTGCGCCAATCGTTGCGTTTTCTCGGCGACCCCTCCTTCTTGTACCGTGGTTGGTCGTTTTCTTCGACGAATATCCTGCTTTTAACAAATAGTCCGTTCTTACCGGGGTCGCACATGTCGAGGGGTATTTCGTCGTCTATATCTCCTTCCTCGCTGAGTTCCGTGACGTCATCCCTGTTGAAGGTGAACGCGTGCGGGTAGTACGCCTGCAGGATGTCCTCGTGTCGGTACGCCTGCATCTGCAGCCACACGTGAGGCAGCAGGAGAGGGAACCTGCGCAGCCAGTACGTCACAAACCCGTCTGGAAGCTTGCCTAAGCTCTCCCGCACTTCGGGGTCTACTTCTCTGTAATGATGTTTCTGGTAACAAAAAACGTAGACATCAGATAACATTGACAGTAAACATACGATTGCGATATACGACTATTTGGTTTCTACCCTTAAAGACAATATAAATATAATTGCAAATACAACCTAGTAGCTTGTGTAATCTCGTCCCATCATTTATTAACAATTCGAGACCGAGACCAAATAGACCCAATAAATGGAGCGGTTAAACCGCTGTCCCGGAGACCTGCAATGCACAGGACCGCAGTGCTAACGAGGTTTTTTTACGACACAGTTGCTAGGCCGCGGGGAGCGGTTTACGGGCTTTTCATGGAGCGGGTCGCGTACGGACCAATCCGCGTCGCTGTGAAACAATGTACGAGCGGCCTGTACGGATTTCCCGGACAGCTGTGAAGCCAGCCTAAGATGTATGTGGTGTAGTGCTACCTTGTTCCGTATGGCCCGCAGCAGGTGCGCGGCGCGGTCCCCGCGGTAGGTCCTGCGCGCGCGCAGGTCGCAGGCCACGGCGCCGCACACGCGCGCGCGCCAGTCCCCGCGCAGCACGCGCCGCGCGCCCCGCTCCAGCAGCGCCTCCGAGCCGCCGCCGCCGCTCTCCACCTGGTCGCTCACATCCTGCACACACACAAATGTTTTTTATTAGGATTGAGTACCGTGACCGAGATGCAGCTAGGAGGAAATTATCATAAACCAAGATGCGGTCCACCTCTCATCCGTCAAACCAACCTGTAAGAAGTTGAGTATGCTCTGCTTGCCCCAGAACATGGGGTACTTCAGCACGGTCTCGCAGGGCGGCCGCGCGCTCGGGCGGGCTGATATCATCGCACGGATCAGGATCTTCGTTATCAACACCTCTTCTTCAAGTAATATTTTGCTACAAACAACATAAAAAATTTTAAATTGATAAAGGGAAATTTCAAATTTAAGCCTAGCATGGCAACATAAATAAAAGATACAAAAAGTCATATAAACATAAAAGATGTCATTAGAATACACAAAGACCCAATTTGCGCTACGACAAAAAAAAATGGTTCTCGTACGACATTATAAATGTATATGTATATATTAATTCCGTCGGGCACTTTTAGCATAATGACAAAAACAACTTGGACACACTCAATGACTCAATTAGGAATCCTCGCAAAATTAAAATCCTAAATCTTTGGGATACTTTGCTAAGCGGTACTGCGCAAGCGCAGCTTTTTATACTTATATCTGTACTAATTGAATTAAATAAAAAATACCCTAAGCTTTATACTAATAGTGGACTTACTCGAGTAGTTCCAGATTATAATCCCCGGTGAGTATATTCGCCTGTCTCCGAAGCATGTCACCGAATGGATGCTGTCCATTCGACAGGACGTAGTAGAACACGCAGCCCAGAGAGAATATGTCTACAGAAGTCGTCTGAAATAAACATGGTAGTTATTCTACCTGAAAATGTACTTCCACTTCTTACCAAATGGACAAAGCTCTGGGCCATCACCATCAGCCGGAAGACGTCCACCGTTGAACAAAGGTCACCCCCTTAGGTAAGGGAGGGAGGGTGCCATAATCCCACGCTCGGTAAGTGGCTTGGGGATTTGAAATTCTACCGCCTGGGAGACTTTATCTGGAGAGCTCATTTACATAAACTTGGAAAAGTCGGGGAAAGTATCCCTCCCTGGGGAACACCAAAGGACAAGAGAAACTCATAGTCTCATATCTTAAGTAAGTATCAATTTTAATGCATAGCTTACGATTCATAGGGCAGTCTTTAAATTATTTCTAGAGGCATTGAACGCTCAGAGATATTTTTCAGCTCCATGATGAGTTTGAGAACAGAAACCGTGTCAAAAGCCTTCGAAAGTTCCAGGAATATACCTAGGCATTTCGATTTATTATCTATGTTAAAACGAACTTGCGTGAGTTTTAGAACAGCATCTTCTGTTGATAGACTTGTCCGGTACCCGTATTGGTTATTAGCAATGAGTTGGTGTTTGTCACTTATACACGTTTGTATATAATATATGTATAATGTATATACACATATACATATCTTACTGTTCTCTCCCCATTGACCATTTCGGGCGCGATCCAGCCGTCGGTGCCGGTGACCCCGGAGCGGCGGGAGAAGCTCATGCGGCCGAGGTTCAGCTTCTTGGAGAGCCCGAAGTCCGAGATCATGGCGCGCACTTCGCCCGCGCCCGTCGGCATCGACAGCAACACGTTGTGCGGCTTCACATCGCGGTGGACTACGTGAAGTGGGTTGGTTATGAGTATTGAGTATGATTCAACAAATCAGGCTTAGTACAGAAAAGTTTGTCAAGTTTGTTTACTAATTAGAATAAATTTGTAAGTACGAGCCTCACGGGAAAATGTACTACCATAATAATTGACTACACTATACAATACAAAGTATTCATCTTCATCCGCCGGAAGACGTCCAACGTTGAACAAAAACCTCCTCCTTATAAGTAATTAATTAAGCTATCTCGGTAAATCACGGTAGTTGGGTTCGTATGCGCATAAAACGAAAACAAGATACGGGAAAATCCAAATGTTTAGTAACGTATGAGTACCAATGATAACAATCGAATTAGTACATAGGCATAATTCACCAAAAATAATCCGAAAATAAAGCAGTAAACAAAAATCATTTTTATTTCTTTGCACTAGGGTTTATAATTGATTAACTGTCAATTGTTATAGATAATATGTATAGAATATTTTTCTTACCTATATCCATAGAATGTAGGTGTGAGAGCCCCATAGTGGCTTGTCGTAGGACTTCTACCGCGTCTATCGTGCACTCGAAATTTAGTTTCTTCTCGACATAGTCTTGTAACGTTGCTGAACACAGCTCTAAGGCTATGTACCTGAACATAAGATATATTTGGTCTTCATTACAGTTATATGGAGACAGAACGATCAATTTTTAATGAGAAAAGATAGAGCTTGAATGGGGCGCTAATACCATTTAAGTTATGTATTTCATATGATAATATATCCTAATGAATAATCGGATATTATTTTTACTACACTGTAGTAAATCAAGAGTTTAGAAGCAGGGCGAGAGGACGCTTAGATTTTAACTATGATTAATAACATTATAATAGAACCATATAACGTGCATTAAAACATACCTAAATTGTTTATCCCTCTCCGTACAATAATAACGTACAACATGCGCGTGCGCATCCGACTCCCGCAGTAGCGCTACCTCACGGTCCGCGAATGTAAAACATTCCGGCAATAAACGCTTGACTGCCACAGCTCGCTTGTCGAATGTGCCTCTAAAAATAAAAATAATGTGTCTTTTTTATTTGACCCAGTCAATCTTATACGCCTATGGTATTTTTTCTGGTCACGATAAAAAAAATAGAGAAAGTAGATTTAATTCAAGAACACTATTTCTTAATACTAATTAACTGCACTCATAAAATAATAGGTTCACAGAAATAAAATCATTTTAAATTGTCGTCAACAACTCACCTATAGACAAACGTGCCTTCACACCCTTTCCCGAGCACTTGTTCAGTGTTGAACGTGATTTTACCGATGCGAACCTCTCCGTTCCCAATCTCCATCAGTTGGCCGGTCACCTCCCCATTGGATGACGTCGAAGCGTTGGAAGTACGAGAACCGCCTTGCGATAACTGCTGGAACTCACGAGCCTGTAAACGAAAATGGCGTCAAAAAATAGTTTCAAATGGATAGTAATGAATACGGCTTATAGTCAGTGCAGACTGGCAGACAGGACAGCAGAGGATTTCAAACTCATCAATGGAATTTATTACTTATCCAATCTAAATAAGGTATATATTTCAATTTATGCGTCGCATCTGCGCTGCGATGCTCCGAGGTTCACCGTGTATTGAAACATATACCTTATTTCGATAAGATAAGTATTAAATTTAATGGACCAATTTAAAATCCGAAGCTATGAAATTACAATTAAGTTGATTATTTTCACGTTCATTTAATACACATTGTAGTTGTTTATCTGTCGTTTAAAATGCTTAAGGTTAAATAATATACAACAGATAATATACAACAAATAATATACAACAGATAATATACAACAAATAATATACGGCCCAAATAATATACAACAGATGAATTTCTGAGAACTTACATTTAATTGTTAGTTTCTCATGCGACTAAATCCGCTTATAGCATTGTGATATCCAATAAAACAGTAATAAGATTACTCATACACCCTCTTATTCATAAACGAGGATCATACCGGCACTAACTAAACCGGGTATTAAGTCTATTGACACCTCTATTCTTTGACATGCAAACGACAGTGACGGGTATAATCTAGTCCATGGTTTAAATTGTCATTTTTTATGAATAAGGGGGCTGGAGTTAAAACCCTAAAACAATATACTTAAAATGCAGTATGTCCTAATAGTGTTCTATTAATATCGACCTACTGACCAACAATTAAAAATTATTCAAGAAAGAAACTCTCCCGCATTTTTATCTGCTTAACCTTATGACATAATCCAGCCAACCTCTTATCACTGATAACAGCAGTTAGAGACGCCATAAACCAAGCTTCATGAATTTCTTGGTTTTTAATCATCGAAATTCTCAATCAATTTCACGTCCATGAAAGTTGATTATATAATATTTTTATGAAATGAAAACATTGAACCTGGTAACTATGGCAACATAATTAATTATGTAAACTAGAAATATTTGTCACGTGAGATATGTGTTGCTTGGGAGTTTGTTGCAGTTTTTGCTTCCCAGCTAAAACTCTGGGAAGCAGTTAAGTGTGGATTTTTGGGTAGAGGTTTGGAAGGTACTATTAGTATTAGTCCAATTTGGATCAATATTTTTTTCTGTGCGTAGATTAAAACCTACATTCTTAATTTTTTATCATCGTTTACTAACTAACCTTAATGGTTCTATCTTCGTAAGATATCTTCAATAATCTTATTGTTTTTAATTTTTCCAAGGCCAATAACGCCCTCGTAATACGATGTTGTCACTATCTAAATATTATGTTGTTATTTTTACTTTACAGCCACACACATTAAGCGTCAAATATTGAACACTTTTTTAATGTTGTTTGACCGAATTATAAAACAAATAATATATCAAAGCCAACAAACATTTAATTTAAAATATTATTGATAATTAAAATCATATTTATCAATAATTGACTAATATTAATCTGAGCGCTTTTAATAATTTAACAAATGGGGAACCGGAATACTTGGCTGCTCTACATAAACAGTCAACAGATCCCAACTGTACAAACATTGTGAGGAAATTTGCATTTTCTCATGATCATGAATTTCAAACAAAACAGACAACACTTGCGACGTTTGTCAATATGTACCTACTATGAGAACATTTAATAAACTCGCTTAGGTATGCTCGTAGTTACTACACTACATTCTACAAACGCCTACCGAGTAGTTAGACGTAAACTTAAAACATACCCCTATACTTCCAAAGTATCCAATTTTGAATAATTAATTTAATTATACATTTGGAAGAGGCCTTTGAATAGGCTACTTAAAAAAACTTTTCAGTGTTAATGATATGATGTCAATCGACTTAACGAGGTGTGTAAGTTAAGAGACCATCAACGTTTGTAAGAGGGATAGAGGGTACAATCCTCAGACAATTCACCATTCCTCCACAAATAAATCGTGTGACAACTATGTATGCTATATGTCGTGACATGCTCTACACGACTATCGTACCTACTACTCTATATACTTTAGTATTCGTACATAAGACATTACCAAGTAAATATACCTAAGTACTTAACGAAGATAGGTGATCAGTGTTATCAATAATACCGATATCAGCCATATTAATAGACGATACATTTAAACAGTATTTCGTACAAGTCTGTCAACACTTTAGATAATTTTATCATAAGGATATTCCATGCGAAAATGTTAGCTCGAAACGGATAAATTGTAGAAATAACTTATTACAGACATTATTCAATCAAATATAAAAGTAATATAGTAGTATAAAATTAATAGTAAGAGGCCTGTATGTAGTAATAGGTAATACTTGCTGTTTTAAAATAATATACATCTTATAAGTAGCCGGCATTTCAACAACAACAAAAATTCGTAAGTCGACTCTAAATCGCATGCAGGTATGATAAGGAAAATAAATGCATATATGGGTAAGTACATAAATGTTAATCACGTTGGAACCGGCGTGCTGGCGGCAACACAGCCGCCGCGTGGCGATAACGCTACGCTTTATGACGGAATAGTAATCTAGTGACATTTACCTGATAACGCAGATACCAAAACATGGTAATCACTAATCCAACCAAAATGATTAGCGCGACTTTCAGAACTTGATTCTCTTGCTGGTGGAACCACACGTACGCTTGCTTGTACCACAGGTCGGGCCTGAAGTTAAACCCTTCGAACAAGTCTTCTGTCTGCACCGACACAGAAATAGAATTCGATTTCAAATTAGTCTCGTTTTCCACATCATTGTCACTAGCAGATTGGACTTGTCCATTAATCAGTTTGATGGCACTGTTCTGTGAATTGTGCACGTTTAAGAAGTTAGAGTTCGGCAACTGAGGCATCCATGTCGTGGTCAGTTCGGGAACTTTGTAGTGGCCGAGTAACAGGTATGGCGCTGATACATGCAGGTTCAAATCTTTGAGTTTATAGTGCACGTTTTTGAATGGTTCATATTGAGGTGTATTTGAGTTATCCTCGGTTTCAGTGGGTCCTTCAAGGAGCAAGGGTTGTGCATGCCCGGTTGATATTGTTATAGTGTTTTTGTCCACTAACGATGAAAGTGCGTAGAGGCCATGATTATGTTCGCCGACGTATAATGTGGGGCTGAAACGAAAACATAGTTTTATAGTAGTCTATTTTTACGAGTGAAGATATCAATCTCCTTTATATGTTCACGTTTTAGTTCGGCTTCATAAATGCTATGGGCCCCTAATTACCTTAGACTTTAAACCGTCCTCGGCGCAATGTGGGTGGAAAACATTACCTACTCGTTAACACGTCCTACACGGTTCATCAAATATAGACATGACTATTTTTTATAATTATAACAGAGTTAAATATTTGAAAGCTGTACATAAACGTAGAGTTAGAATCTACAGATAACATTAGAAATAAAAAGCTGAACTAGACAGGTAAAAATAAATAATACAAATACCCGCTTGCCTTCTCTAAATTTAGCAACGGTAGCTGTAAATTCCTAGAGAACGCGAAATATCTGCAACCCATCAGTATTGTGGATGTTTATAGACGACAATGATCACTATAATATATTGAATTATAGATATATATGCGTTTTCCTCACTCTAGTTTGAGTAATCTATAAAATTTACCGTCAAAAAATCAGGATAAACCACACGATAATTATATTAGCCACAAAACACGATTATTTATCCGCTGGTTTTGTGATACTAATGAAAATCTAGTTAAACTAAAAACAGTATATAAGTGATCGCATTTGATCTCCTGTCCTTTATAGTATATACAAAATAGTTCATGATAATTATAATAAAAATTGTTCACAATTCTTAATGAGATGTGTGCTAAATATTTACTATATGTAGGTATATTTATCTATTACTAGTATGAGAGCTGTTACTTTAACTAATCATATAGCACGAATGATTTTCACCCGTGGATACACAATTACACATTGATTTAAAGATATAAATAACTCATTCATTACAAGAGATTATGCGATTATGAATCATATTAGTATTACCGTTAAAGTTTACAGTTACATGCAAGTTGATTCATAGTATAATGATTAAATGCACTTAACTTTTACGTTAGTAATTATAATGTGTTATTTCTGTACTTGAATTCAGTACGGAACAACAATAAAACGTGTGGATACTAAATATTTGTAACATCCAAAATACCCAAATAAACTCAACGATTATGTCTAATTAAACTTGAAGAACCGATAAAGTATTAGTTGTAAGAACAAAAGCTCCTAAAATAGAGAAAGAATTAATTTCTAAGTAGGTAGTATCTACCTATCTATACTGCGTATCAATTACGACGCGTGGTAATGTGGCTACAACTTGATCGATACATTGCTATAAAAATCAAAAACCAAAGAATCTATAATTTAAAACTTCGAAAATGTTTTCAGAAGTAGACCTCCAGACACTTATATACTTCGCAAATATAAATAGTACAGGCTTATACTTTGCCGGGTGGTATCCGGCCTAGAATTGACCACCCCCTTTCCTCCCGTGGGTATGGGCGACTAAGAGAAAATCCAGAAGATGGGCAGCAGCGTCTTCTGTACCACTTCTCACCATCAATACTGTGATCCCCAAGCCGCTTGCGGCTGATGATCATGATGATGAATCTAATACTCTTACAAAACTACTATTTTGCACTAAGACATATCATGTTTCTATTTTTACGCTCACTCACTCGCGTGAACCTGGACATACAGCTTATGAAGGTTAATGCAATCGATAAAACGAATATGACCGCGAGTAACAAGTGTCTATTATCGTGTGGAATTGCTGCCACGGAATGAACGATGCATTTAACATACACCGGCGGTTTCTTACAAATCTGAGCCTATATTTTTTACCTAAGCTAACCCTGTCTTATCTGTTAAGTACTCGGATCAGGGGTGTTGTAAAAGAGTGGTCTTCTTCTAAAAGTATAAAGGATGATGGAGAGGATATGCACCGCCAAGTTTTACTTTTAGTCATGTGGCAACGCGCACATTGCTATTAAACCCATAAAATCATAATTGTGTAGGAGTAGTAACAATCAAGTCTGATTGAAGATTAGATTATCAGCTCGCCTCTATACATCAAATCTCATATCGTTAATCTGTTAATATTTATGTTATGTGTACAATAAAGAATTAAGCATTAAGATTAGGAATGATAATTCCTCATCATTGTCAGTCTATGGCAGCCTACTGATGATTTTGGGGAAATTGAAAATAACTGTTTCTAACTCATTTGCGTATGACGTGACTCCAGCTTGGCATTACGAACCATGGGTTAACAATTAGCTCCTAAACTATATTCTATCCGAATGCAATCCGATAATAATTATTCATGACGCCTGTTTAACACGCCCACAGTTTAGATAACTGGTCCCAAGGGACCGAAGTAATTAGTCGAACAAGTCATCAATGGATTAGTTTACTGATAGAAATAACAGATGGCCCATGTGCTCATGTTGCAGAAAGCCCACGGGACGCATGGAACATCGATTTTAAAATAACGGACTTGATACTATATGAGGCAGTAAAAAACCGATATACGGATATCGATACATTACGGAATATGACAAACAATTTACCTGCCTTAAGGAATAAATGTTTTTATTTTTTCTTTCTATCTATAAAATTTAAATATACACCAGTGATTTAATTTATTAGCGGTTTTATTTTGTTTTTTGGTCCCGACAGCCAACAATCAAATAAAACCGCCATAAATTCGTAAAAATAGCTTTCTTTTAATATCTAGTATTCGAGTAAGTGATAGAAATCATTATAAACTAGTAAAATAAAAAAGAACTAGCTAAGGCGTGAACTTACTACAACTCAATATTAGAGTTCTTAATTCCTTGTCCATTGGTCAACGTCGTGGCATCTTCCATGATATGATCCAAGGTGTCGTCTCCAATAGAGTTGAAAGGTACAGATATAAGTCCGTCCCTGTCTAGTATATAGGCCGCTACTACAGGAGTTTCGAAGTTGTGAGACCACACCAGGTCGCCTGTCTTCCGATCAAAGGACATTACGCGGCCGTTGGATGTCGAAGTGAAGTGGATTATACCTGAATTAAAATAATAGGATATAATAACAGTTCACTAGTAGTTGCCTTGCGTACAACATTTACCGTTACGCTTAAAAGAGATTAAAAATACAATACATTAATTACAACACCCAATACATTAACAAAATTGGATAGCAGCCCGCGAGGTAGGCTAGTGCCGGTATCTTGGAGACCTTGAAATACGATCTCATTGAAGTAAAATCTAAGAGCTACATTATATTAGATTCACTTTGTATAAATATAACGAAAGTTTAACAAATTGAAGTGTCTAATATTGGACATAATAGGACTTTCACTTTAGCAGGTTTTTGTCAGGCACGTTGGTCAAGGTACAGTAACTTTTCGGGGTTTAAACAACAATTATATGATATTCGGCTGAGACCAAAAATCAAACCAACACACGTAAATAAATGGACGACTTAATTATAAAACACGTTGAGAATAACTCAACCGAAGAGCGTGTATGAGGAATGTGATGCGTGTGAATGAAGCAAAAGAAGTATGCCAGAATCGTAGCAAATGGAAATCCGTGGTCTCTGCCTACCCCTCAGGGAAACAGGCGTGACTTTATGTATGTATGTATGAATGGACGATTTAAACCTAACAGAAGCCTTAAAACCCCAGTGGAAATCAGAAGAGTTTATTTACAGATCAAAATGTTAGTACTTCTAATAAACAACCGAAGTACACAGTATACCTAACTCAAATCTGGCAGTTAGGTAAAAATACAAAAATCGAACGTAGTAGTCATAATTTAAAAAAAAATAAGAAGAAAAAAGATAATATCCATAAAGCTTACCATAATCATTCAGCATCTCCTTCCCCATAGCAAGAGACGTGTAATCAAAGAACGTGACATTCCACTTATGATTCTGATTCTTAGAATCATGCATCAGTATATTGTACTCAGTTCTCGCAACGTAGATGCCTCTCTTTTTGTCCGGCGAACATGTATTGTCGTCAGAGTTCTTGAAAATCTTCGATTTGTCGAAACCTAAACAGAATGGAATAAACATCAATTTGAATTCTATGCAGAAAACGTCGAAACAATTCGGAATATTAAGAAGCAGACAGATTATAGACCGGTAAAAACCAAAGATAATATAAATAATATTGTATTTCATTAATCAGAGTAATAATGGTCTAGCGAGTAGATTACATAAGATAGTAATTTAAAATCGATTAAAAATCAAGATTAACAGAATAGCTTCCTAAAATTTAACTACCTTTAGCCGGTTGCATAAATAAAAATCTATAACAAAACGTGTTCATTTCCAAGTCATATAAGAGCTTATTTTACCCGACTACGCGACGCAAAGGAGGGTTATGTGTTTATTCATATTGCCTTGTAATGGTAGGTGTTGTTAGTTTGAATATTATAATAAGTGTTGTATTTAAATAACATATTAACTTTAACATAGTAACCATGTGTTACGCGTTGTAGTTTAACTGTACCCAATAATGTTTTCCTCGATTACTGTATTATAGCGACGTACCTACTCCAATTCGGTGTTTAACTGTGTTTCATAAATCATGTTTGAAACGAATCTGCGATTTAAAAAACATACCAGACATGTATTTCGGTACAGTCTATTAACTACAATGGACTTGTAAAAGAACTTTTTGTTAGAGCTGAATTCAGAAAAACAGTTCAGTGCGAGACATTTTTTTGTGATCTCACAAGATTACAGATTTGTTAGTATGTTCGAAGATAGAATAAAAACTGATATGTGAGAAGCTGATTTACAAAAGATCAAAATCGAACTTTTCAGAGCAGAATTTCAGAAACAGCGCTCTTAACATTAAAGCAGGATTGTTTACGATATGGCAGCGAGCCGCTATGTGGAGGGTAATGCGGCGTCTCGGTACCACAACGTAAACTGTACTGCTTTAAGAGTTCATGGTAAGGGGGCAGTAGTCTATAACTGTATATAAAAAAGGATTCACTCATTAATTGATTATTATTATTATAAGCCCGAATCGTCCCACTGCCTTGCCTTGCAAAGACCTTCCTTCCCTTCTTCCTACTAATCCATTACAGACAAAAATAGAATTAATGACAAAACAGTATATAATTCTATACTGCAACAATATGTGGAATAAACAAGAACCCATGAAGCGACTGTCCCATGGCCATACCATAATTACACATAGGTACATACGCGTCGATAAGCATGCACGTAATTATGTTGTTCGAATGTAAAATGTGATTCCGCGGTGAAACTATAATTGTTTATTACGAGGACAACATGTTTACTGATTTATGTATGATCTGTTTGATTTTTTGAGCATTTCTTAAGGACATAACTTTCTACTAATCATACCAAAACTTAAGCAACCATAGCCAATCGGGCGAAAAAAACTTTGAACGATCGATAAAATCAAAATGCCAAATAAAATTATTTTTTAAATCAAATAAAATTACACTATACCTGAAACATGTTCTCGAGAGCCAGTTAAAGGGTCCAACATGAACCACGTGTCGCTCTTCTTGCCTGTATACAGAATACCATCGGTGGATCGGCACGGAGCATTCGCCACCAACTCTGGTATGGTAAACGGTAACTTCTTCAACATCTGCTGGTCGCCTCTAGGACCGTACATGTAGAGGAAGCCATGCCGAGGGTCCGGCAGGAACTGGGGCATAAGGTCCGCTTGTTGGCTCGGCACTTTTACTACGGGTTCTATGAACAAAGTATACAATTTTAACCTATTAGAAGTAAAGTTAATTATATTAATAAATCCAATTCTTACAATTACCGTTTATGCTATAATTTAAATATTTAAACTCACAAACATCGCGGGACTATTCAGTTGCACTAAAAACGTTTTATATTAAATACCTAAAACATTGATTTCAAATTGTGTCTACAAAGAAGATGAACATCTATGATGACAGATTTATTTATGACCTTTTGTATAGCACTGCGATCCCACACGACATATGTAAAGTAGACATACATACAAATACACGTATAATATGAATAGCTAACAACAAGATCTGGCAGTTGGCAGATATTATACTAAGAAATTAACACCAAATTCTGCTTGGTCAGTAACCATTCTCAACGTCTAAAAAACAAGGTGTTCGATCAATCCTGTAGGTATACACATAGAATCTAGACAAGGCAGCTATCCAAAGAGAGATAATATTTAATCATAGACAAGTGAAGCTATCCTCACCCTCCTTTCTCCTTACAATTTCGAAATCATTTGAATTTTGTGGTGGGAAAACAAAAAAAAACTGTTGGATAAGTTCTCTTTGTGCACAGTAAAATATTTTGCTATTTAGACCTATGCCTTGTTTCTTTAATAGAAGAACACAAATAACAAAAGTTGAAAATGCTTGAAATTATCATAAATTGCTCAAAAGTTATATCCAAACTAAAAAGAGTGAGCTCCAATCTCTCACTTGGGAGTGTTCTTTGTTCATACCCCACCTGTTGCATTAATGTGATGTTACTCCTAGCACAAGTTTAATTAATCAGAGGGGTGACATTAATGCAGCCCACATAAAAAACACAAAGTAATTATCTTTATCACTAACAGTACATGGCACTATGCACTCCCTACTGATTATACCTCTACAATCTAACTAAGTAAAAGAAGAATTAAAAGTAATGTATTTACTCTAGATATTTCTACATGATTCCATCCAAACAGGCATACAATTAATGATAACAAAATAAAATAAAAATATATACCGAGATAACTAAGGTATCTACATGTGTATGTCACAGACACAGTGATTAAAATTCTTATCTATGACCCATTAATACATATCAAAACTTTTTAATCTATTTAATCAATATCTTTTTTGTTTTTCACATTATACATTATATAGATATACTGAATTTGTAATTGACTGATTTTCACACAGCAACAGTAATTAAAATATTATATTAAGCCATATGTGTAGATTTTACATTAATATTCAATAAATTAATTATAAGTACCTAGTAGATATGTGCCATTTTTAAACAATCCATAAAAATACAGTTAAATGCAAGGTCATGGTTTTTATTGATTTTGGTTAAGTTAGGTAGAATTTGTAATATGCAGTATAAAACATTTGTCGCAAAAAACGAGAAGCAAAACATATGACAAGTATTTAACTCACACATTATACCATCATATGTTACATAGCCACAAAAAATATCTTTCTTTATTTTTTCTGATTTTTTGGAAATACCCTCTAAAAAAACCCAGGGTGATAAGGTAGGTCAAAATAATTAATCAATAAAGATAACACATGACTTAAATATAACAAAGATATATTTAATATCAATGTGCCTATGTGTTTTATTTCAAAAAATATTATTAAGTGCCTAAGTCAGCATCATATTTGGTGCTTATAAGTGTTTAGTGGCTTAGCACATATTACAATATGATCTATTAACTTGTATACCCTGGCTATAAGACAGAGTAGACTGGTGACATGTGATTCCCATAAGTATTAGATTAACAGGTATCAGTCACTAATACACTTTCCCTTTTATTCATAAACGAGGATCATACCAGCATTAACTAAACATCTCTATTCTATAATGAAACCAGTGTCGGGTATAATTTAGTCAATTTATTATGTAGTAATTTTTATATGAATAAGGAGACTGAGATTTAACTATAGTACCTAATTCTAGTAAATTACAGTAAAGTTAGCTCTTAAGTTAAATACTGTATTTTCTTATTTTTATTAAAATAAGAGTATTATTTATTTTTAATTATTTAAAATTTGTGTAATACACTTTTACAGGGTCTATGTTTATTAAGGTTAGCATGTATTTCTTTTATGTAACACTTATGTTATAAACACAGGGTAATGAATAAATATATACTATAATGTTCTTGCATGTAAGGAAAAATTTGTAACATAAATGTGACATAGGAAAACATTTAATAGAATAAAACATTGGGATACATTATTATCTTGTACAATGAATTAAAGACTAAAATAAAAATATTTAACATGATTACTATATCCATAGACACACAATTTAATAGTTCTACTGAAATATTTAAGGAATAATGTTAGCGCTTTTATCAAGACAATCAAATCTGATGCAATTCACTCTGATATGAGAAAACTTTTAAACTTTAACAACATAAACATTAGGTTTATGGACTATGTAGTTGGTCTGAAATAAAGATATTTTATTTATTTATTTATTAGGTACTTATAATTGGTTATTTGCTATAGCTAACCTATGAAAGAAAATACTAGTTTTAATTATGTGAAGTTAATTATACTTAATATTCACAAAGGTGGGCCATACCACAGATTCGAGTGTGTGTGTAGTAGTGAACACTGTATTCAAGGATTATGCACTAAAACATCACATGAGTCAACCTGTATAATACGAATAACAAGTGCAAAATGTTTGCAAATACTAGTTCTAAACCTTATATATTCGCATTCATAATATAAATGCTTAATACTAGTTTACCGCCATTAATAATATCATATTATTATATTCAAATGAAAGAAATGACTTACCATCTTTAAGTTTCCATATAATATTGCCCGCCAAAGGTTCCAAAGCGACCATGCCTCCACCTAACGTGGCAAACAACAGTGGCCGGTCATCAAACGCACGCGACAATTCCGTACTTTCCTATAACAATAATAAAACAATTTAATATCCAACTATCAACCCAATATTTACAGTACCAATAAGACTTTTTAATAATAAATGCAGCGCAATCGGTGCGAATCTCACGTCGCTCACCTTGCCGCTTTTGTCCACAACAGAACCTACGCCGTACGGGCCAAATAAGAATAATATCACAAATAAGTACTTCATGTTTCTCACTGAACTTAATTCACTTTATATTTGATCATGTATGTAGCTTCCATTATTTTAATGAAATTACACAAAACAAAAACACTACAAAAGAACTCTCGGGCCTCACGAATGTTATTTTTGACATATAGTCGACGACTGGACTGGTATCAGGTACAGATAATAATCATTGTGATAACGCATATTTAGTCGATTATTTTTATTGAATAGTGATGTGCGTTACGTACAAACGGTTAGGATCACAGATAATAATTTTAATTTATTTTGACACAGTATTAAGGCTCTCTCACATGGGCGCGATGTTATCGGTCAATGATACTGGATGCGTTATTGCGATATCTGTTTTTTAGTATATTATGTATTAAGATGGCTACGAAGTTGACATGATACTGTGATAATAACGATAGTACGCAATAGAAGTAGGACGCTTGCGTTCCTCCGTCCTGCAATATTCCTATATGAGTTCTTAGAACATTTGTATTGGGACGCATGCGTTTGCACACAGATGACGAAATTTGGTTTTACCGACAGTTACAAGTGTTCTAAAAATCTATAAAGTGGATTTTGATTTATCATCAGCCTACCTAATGAGATAAGATTTATGCCGTACATTGTGACCTTCACAAAATGACTAATCTACCCGACATTAAGAAAATCCTGCGAAAAAAACGAGTACGAAATAGGATAATTCTATTTCGTACTCGCCTTTTTTCGGACGATCATAAAGTTGTGTGCAAGGAATCGGTACGCATTATCGTAATAATGGCAAATAAGCATCCGGTATTATTGTCCGATGATAACGCGCCTATGTGGGAGAGCCTTTATGAGTTGTCTGTAAATTTATGTTAAAGTCAGGCATATCTTACCTATCTTATTTCCAGCTGAGGTATATTTGTGTGACTGTGAATAACGATGATTATTTTGCTCCTACTTTTTGAAGAATTGAATAATCTCGGTTTGCTACCCATGCAAGTAATCGGTTTGGTGACATCCGCCTCAAGCGCAAACCACACCGCCAGCTGATAAGCAAACGAACAGACAGGCGATCATCGTTTCACGTCTTTTCATTTGTCACTTGACTTTCCGAACTACGGAGATAAGCCACGTCAGCGACACAAACGATGCGAACGAAATATTCAACGATGCCAGTAATGCTATTCGTTCACCACGTTAACGTAGCTTGGGACTGTAGTTGGTGGTGTACAAAAAGAGGTGCAATGAGGTTCACTCGTCTTGCCCACTCCCGCTTTGGCGTTCTACTTCGAACAAGTCGACGCTCGTCTTTCAAATAGTGTAGCTTTCTCGCCAGTTCGTCCGACGTGTTCGTTATGAATTCACAATAGTTTAGCTCGTATAAGCTTCTCTTAGTTTAAATAGTTACTCTTGCTTAGCTTGCTCGCTAGCTGGCTAAAAGTATGTGCTAAAAAAGCTATATAGCTATGTATAAACTATGCAGTTACGAGCTAACAGGACAATATTATTATATGACGTCATCGCTTCATATGCATTTCAAATCAGCATAAATCGTATTCTTGTTTTAGTAAACTTACATTTATTGGTTTTTGTTTGATTGTCAAGAAAGCATTAATCTTTCAAAAAAGTACATGAGTACTGTGAATATATTATTATGGATATACGTTTTAAACGAATTTTAAATGTAATCGACTAAACCTAAACAGTTTCATTGAAAAAGGAATGACATTTAAAATTTGACAGCATGACAGTACGTAGACTTTTGACAAGGCGAAGACAGACGATTAATATTTTTGATTTGGCGAGTGGAGCCGCGGACCGAATAATAGTAAAATCAGAAAAAGGAAAATAGACTCTTATTAGTTCGCTATTTATGTTGGGAGTCAGATAAGACTAATATCGATACAGCAATAGAAATGGTATTCTCTAAATAATTGTAACTGTAGTTGCCGTAGTTGGTTAATATGGAGATCTCTGGAGTAGGTATGTATCGTATGTATTTGCCAACAGTTTTAATTGGATGGTTTTAGCATATGGTAAACTAGCATAGCTCAAATCCTGATTACTTAAGTAAACAAATGTACGTCAGGATCCTACGAGGACCGGTTGTTTATCACTGTAGATTACCGTGCAGCTTTCATTGTACGCTGTTTCTCTGACAACAAAGACGATAACACAAACAATCAGTCACAAATTCATTGCCACTCCGCTGCACCAATCGTGTTTTATTATAGTTCTTACCGTTGTGCGTTCCTTTCTTTGTGTTATATTTTTAGAGTGTTTTTATTTATCATCCAAATTCGGTTAGGCAAAATTACGATGGGTAAATAAATTGCAGATGTGTGGTTGGTGGTTCTAGTGATTCTTGTGTTATAGTGCTTGAACATTTCAGGTAAATCACCAAATGCATCACTGTCTTTTAGATACAATGCCAACAATGAGGAGTTAGAAGAGCTGTTTCATGTGTGTGAAGATGATCCCCCCACGCCCCAGTGTGACCCTCCGCCTAGCACGCCTAGTGAGAATGCCAGTCCCAAGAGAGGAGAAAGGTCATCATCGATTATAGACAAATATTTTAAATCAATTCGCACTGAGAAACTTATTGATAAACCTGAGGATGCCAAACCTGTTGATACTAAACCACCAGATGAAGGTAAATCTGCTGTGGTGCCCAAAGAAGTGACGTCTTCTCCTATGAAAGAGTATTTAAACCGCTTAGGTAAGCGAAGCACCTCAGAAGTTTCTCCTGATGTAAAAGAAGGCACCAATGAGACATGGAAAATATTCCATGACTTCAAGTTTAAGATTGCTCAGGCAGTTGAGGATATGAAAACACGCTCATTGGAAGGTAAGCCATTGCTTATTTAAAGCTAGATATATATTTCTGTGTTTGAATGGATACTTATCTATTGAGAGACAAGGTCTCATTACTCTGCAGAAGAATATGACAGGCTGCTAACAATAATTAATTTAATATCTGAAGGTTATTTATAACTTACATCTAATTCACCCCTAATAATCTTAATAAAATAATCTAACACCCTTCATTTATAGAATTTAATTGATTTCTTCATTGTTCATGTAGACATATTACATTTAAATATATAATATAAATATAATATATTCTTCATAGAAGTACTTTTGTTATATATTTATATATTATATCTCCAATAGGAATGATGTAAGACATACAACAGTCTATGAATCATAGTTGTCTGTTTCTACTATTCTACTACTACAGCTATTATTTGTCTATTTACTTTAGTTTCTGTTATTAAAACTGACATTTCTTGTAACATAATAAAAATAAAATACTTAATTTCTATGTAGGTAACTTAAACAAACATAACATACAAGTGTCCCTTGAAAGGGTATAAAATAATGTTGAAGCCTTTTAAGAATTAGAATAAATATAAATAAATAAATTCATGTTTGTTAAGTGTCATTATGTCTGTTTATATTTCCTTATTTCATTAAGTTTTTTATCCAATTCCATACAATGGCAAAAAATTTGATGATTTTTCTTAAAAAGTCTTTCACCAACTTTGTTTGACTCACAAATAAAAGTTTTTATCTTATAAGAATTCAATTAATATAATTGTCTTTCTTATTGTCAATGGTCCTTACCATTGACAATCCAAGGTTATATTACATATTTAATATTTCTATTGCACAATCAATGTGTAACCTTAGCTATAGTCTTAGTGTACCATTGTACATGTTTTATCTTCATTTCACAGCTCATTTATTTAAAACTTTATAGGTAACTATGTTTCTTAGTTAAAATTAGACTAAATGTATTTTAGTAACTATTTTTATGTTGATGAATAATAGAGTTAGCATTAAGAAAGTTTAAGGGGTAGATAAGATTAATTTTGTACTAAGTTGGAATTCATAGCATTACCTTATGGGTCTGCGTAGGTAACCTTTTATTTCCTGTACCTGACTATGCGATCCAATAACTTAGTTACCTAATTAATTAAAATTATTCGTCTTTACATCAGAGGCTAAAGAGAAATCGCTTCCAAGAGACAATTCAACATCAGATTCTGAAGAAAATTCAGCTATAAAAGACTCTGATCAGCAGAGCGTGGGAGATACGGACAACCAGGTAATTAGAACTCAATATTGTGCCTTTTAAACACAGCCGAGCAAGCGACATTCTAAATTACGTAGATTAGACTAGATTACAATATTACTATCCAGGAACTCGATTACGAAAAAATTCTACTGCTATTAACTTGTTATATTTAGCGCTCATTAGAAAAAAAACCGTTTTGCGACGCGGTATTATAGTATTCACTGTCTTGTTGACTCTAGTTATGCGAAACCAATATTTATCGAAAAATTGCGGGTGAGATCTAGGGCACCCTTAATAAGGAGGAAGCTGTTACAGCGATGTTCATAATTATGATTCGACTTCCCAACCGATGAGATATCTAAAATTTGTCTTAGGCCTCATGTATAGTATATATACATATAGCGATGTAATTGGCGGCTGCTTGCCGGCTGTTGTATAAGCTTTACATTTCACATTCATTACACTGTAACATGTAATTTCTAAAGTATTGTATTGATCACACTATCATAGCCGACCACCAATGACGCTGAAGATCATGTAAGTGATAAAAGTGAACAAGTTACCTGCATTCAAGCATTGTCAGTGTCTGTATTGTATAGGTATCTTATAAAAATAAGTACATATTCCTGTGTATACTGCATCTATTCAAACCGCATTATTTATTTGAATGAAGGCTGTAATATGAATGTTCAATTGCTATGTTAAAAATAAAATGTTATGCCTATATTAAAATGACGAGTGGCTTATCGTGTTGCGCTTATGAATGACGGAATAAACGCTAACGTATGTTGTTATTGTGTGATGCTCTAACTAATTTGTTTATCAATAATACCCCGTATTACTTGTTACACTGGACGTATTTCGATCACTGTACTTCGCAATATCGTCGCCCCGTACAATCCCTTTCGCTTTGCTTTTTGAACGTCGCTGCTAGCGTTACTCCGAAATATCGCAATCGCGTCACCTCATAATCTAAATCAAATGAATGCAAGTTACGCACACTATTCAATCCACGTATTGCTAGTCTATGGGGATTTGTTTTTTGCATTATACAAACACTATTTTGTATTTTCGCCTAGGTATCTTCGTTAGACAGCAGTATACAGAACTTATCGGAAATGACGCAACCACTGACGGCTAAGGCCACTGAACGGGAATCAAGTCTTCCTGTTGATAAGAACCACTCAGATTCCAGCGATGATACACACAAGAATTTAGGTGAGTTGAAATTGGGCTTGTTTGGAACTTCTACAGCTATTATGTAGTACAATGACAGTAAATGACTCACAAACTGTTTGCAAACGATTTAGCCACAAAAAAACCTTACAAATAGGTATTCGGTATTCTCAAATTGCATAATACTATATAGGAAAATATTCCAATAAGTCTTCTAGAAATATGAATGAATAAGGAAAAACTTGACGAAAATATATTATTGACACTAACCACATATAGATTAGATATCAGCCTATAATTATATCTATCATCATCCAAAATAAGTCGCGCTTGCGCTGTCTTGCTTTGAAATGGAGGTCTCCACTAGCCATCATCATTAATCACCATTCAGGATCGGGTGTACATCACAATATCAATTTCATTTAGTTGCTACAAAGAGTCGAATGCTCATATATTTCGTCGTCTAGCAAGCTTTCAATTAATTGCTTTGTATGTTTAGTTAAAGTAATAATTATTTCGACAGCCTTAAATGATTCGGGTGAAGTGACAAGAGACTACCTCAGCGACAGCAGTATGATGGAGGTGGAGTCAGGAATCGAAGCTCTAGAAGACACCATAGACGGTTTCGGCGATATTCATAACGTCGATCCACACTTTCAAAGCAATAAGCCAGTGGAGACGGAGCCCATGCAACCTCCACAATCGCCCGCTAACTTCGGACTTCCCCCAAGCAAAAGCAATACAAAGCTCCCACGTGTATCCACCGGACCAAAGGCTTACTTCTTCAACTTTTCCATGTATTTTCTCACATTCCTTATTCTAGTTAACTTCCTCCTATTTCCTGATTCTAACATTTGGAACGGATTCGTGCTAGGCTTGTGGTTCTTTTGTTTCACGAGCAACTTGAAGTGCTACTTGATTGACAACTACTTCGGCGATGACCCTCAGGGCGCGACCCTGTTGCAGCTGAAGCGAAGTAGCGCTATGCCTGCTACTTACACAATACCATCAGTAAAGGAACATAAGCCTATTAAAAAATACGAAGTAAGTAGCAACTTGATGAGAATATTTTGTCACACCTTTGGGACGTAAATTAAAGATCCTTTTTATCATTTTAGGGTTGGATAAACCACTACAGATTCCCAGACTACGATCCCTTCATATACAATATAAACAAGACAACTACAGCATTTATGAAACTTGAAGGTGAGTCATGCGTTTATATATTTCTACTTTTCAGTAGCAATCATTCTTTTAAGTGTTTTACAATAAGTCCGTAATCTTAAACAATGTTTGGTATTAACCAACAATGTAATCTTTTGCTAATTACTCCGCGATATCTTAGATAAGTCATTAACCTAAGCTCTATTTTGTAGGATGTAATCTAAGGATATCATACACGTCAGTGAAAATTCCAAAGAGAGCGCTTTGGGACGAAAAGATTGAGAAGGTGGCGTTTTATCAGCACAGGCTGTATAACTTGATTGGGGCCAGAGTGATATTATTACCGAAAGGGTTGGTTAAAAGGAGGTAAGTTCACATCATCCACAGCTCCACTTTACCCGTTGCTGGGTGTAAACCTCTTTTTTGTGTGACAGTCCCATTCAGGTTCAAAAGCATTACTTTGTATAATTGGATATTTTAGAAATATAAACAGACGCAGTGTCGTTGCAATATTCTGTATTTCTGATACGCATTTCGTTTTGGCTGCGGTGTAGCAATTCATTAGGAGCCGCCAGTCGACAAAAAATATAAACACAAATAGTACAGAGACACTAATATACACCGTATACATGAATATCAATGCCGGAAGATTCACACGGTTATATAACAGGTTATTTATGTGACTGCTTCATTTTTTTGTTTTAAAGCCTTAGAATGTCCGCTACTTTACGCTTTATATATCCCGTGGGAGACCAATAGAAATATTATTCCCTCCTGATGAATAGCAATTGGCTCGTTACCTATTACATGACTTATGGTGAGCGGTGAAAACACATTATTAATGATGTCTATCACTTACGCGAATATTAGACATTGAAGAAAAAACTAGTTTTGTTTCAATACCAACATTTTTATACCAAAATAGATATTTTTAGAGATTTCTATATCAGCAAATGTTATTTAAGGATAATTTATTCTGCCTCCTAGTCGCCGCGTTATTTATTACCGATAAGGTATTTGACTTCATTAAAATAAATGTCGTTTCGATAAGAATCTGCTCCATACTTCGTTTAGTAATAATACACTTCTCAAATTGATGCTGGACTCAATGTTACAACAGACAGACTGGAATTTGATTATCTATACCTTTCCACACCATAAAGTAATTATGTTAAAATTCAATGCTCTGCTCACATCAAAACCTAATTATATTTTGGGAGACTGGTGCCTAAACTATGCAAAAGCTTGTATTTAGGTCACCCTCACCCGGTTTCCCAATATACTTCGTTTTAACACTTAATACCAAAATAGGTACCGACTAATCCGTTCCGCTTTTACGAGACGGCTACGAAAACAGACCTTATCTATACGCCATTAACTGCGGTATTTAAAACATTTGTGGCGTTGTAAGGAATATTTTACCAAAACAATTCATGATCAAATACTAAACAAATATCAGACAGGCAGATCTATTAAAACATATTGCCTGACTGAAACAAAGCCTAAACGATTAGGATACAAAGCATATAGCAAAATGTATTCTACTTCGTACCTATCTCGTGTTACACCGCTGACGTATCTTATAAAGTAAATTACGTCGATAAAGGTCAATAACAAAGCATCGATAAGCCACACAACCGTAGACTATCGAGTAGGACCTTCGTCGTACGCGCCAGTGCAACTGTCCGAATATTTAGGTTAACGACCGAGGCGCAGCGCTCCACGTTGTTAATATTTAGATCAGATTAATTGAATTTGTACGGTAATCCGGTTAGAATGTTTACGTACGTTGCGATTTGTTTCGACTTAGCGCAAGCAACTGCACTTGCATATGTTTTCGAATGACGTAAGAAGTTTGAAAATAATATTGAAGTGCACTCCATTTAATTAAGTGCGATAAGGCTTATTTTCTGTTTATCCGTTTATATGCGACTGCCAGCTATTTGCGGAATCTTCGCCGTAGTTCAAGGTTGTAATAAGCAAACAAGCATTTTACTACGTTTCGATAAAATGCCTACAACCGGTGAACATAGTAATAACAGACTAATTAAGTCACCAGACAAACTTTATTACCTATTCCGCAACATTCGAATTAATTGTTCATAAATGTAATTGTAAACATAGGTTTAGTCTGTTCTCTTATTCTAAATGTGTAATTATTGCTCATATCATTATCAGCAGTCTACTGATGGATATTAGACTTCGCCCCGCACTCGTTTCTGTTCCATTACTGTAGTGCATCAAATTCCTAACCCTTACAGTACTTATTTTTGGTATATCAACAAATCTTTGTAAATCTACATATATATGATTAGGTAATGGCTACTGGCCTTCTGAATTAATCTAACGTTATTTCGTAATATTTACGGACGTTCTTCTCGCTTATCGTTTTAGTGTTAATGTACACATTTAGAAACAAGTTCACTGTAATTATGCATTGGTGTGTAATAGATAAGATAACACTAAATGGTGTTGTATTTAGGATAATGTCCCACGTGGGGCTAAAATTATTTTCTCTGAAACTTAGTCTTCTTAAAAGTTCTATCAAACAGTTAGGCTAGGAGGTAGAAGCTATTCTTATTGTATTATACATAGATAAAGTATCAAATTAGCTTGGTGATATTGCTGGGTACATAATTAATATCTCTAAAATTTGTGATGATGCTTATAATGAAGTATTTAAATTAGACTAAGGCTATAAAGTTTTGTATTTCCAAATCACACATTCTTATCGTCAGCCTTCACAATTTACAAGGTAATTTTAATAAACTACATTCATTTATTCTTATGCGCATACATTTTATGCATTCAATCAATTTACTCCTTATTTACACACCTTGATTCTTCATCCGCGGCAGACGTAGGTTCACAACAGATTAATAAAGTGCTTACCAAGCTGTTGAGGCGCTTGATAGGTCGATCTGCGAGGTTAATCCGTGTTCGCAGCGGTCAGCCGTGTAATGGGTGACCGTTTTTACATGTTAAAACCCCTTCGCGCTCCGGAAGGCACGCTAAGCCGTTGGTCCTACGCCTGATCTCCCTTCGGTCGTGTCGGTCTACCGTCCCATCGGACTATGAGAGTGAAGGAATAGGGACTGCACTTTTTAAGATTGATTTTGATGTTTCTTATGTCTAACGATTTGTCTTATTCTTGCGAGTGTGACTAAAGATATGACCACATTCAATACGGACCACCAGACGCAATATTGGGAATAAGAATCATTGAATAGATATTAAAAAATCATGGCAAAATTACTATTATCAATATAACGAGTTAGCGAATATAGGTTATTTTAAATCCTGTCTAATACTGTACTATTTAATAATAACAAAATATAAAACAGCAGTGCTCCAATCTAATTTCACACGGGTGTTCTCAGTCTATCTTTCCTGAATCATCTCATAATATTTTACAGGCAATGGAGCAAAAAATATCCTATATGCGTAATACTAAACGACATGGAAAAGATTCACGTGCTCGAGAAAGAGTCCTCGCAGTCGGAAAAGAGAGGATCGGACTTCCCTGCTGAGAGGAAGAAGGAGCAACAGCAACATGAGATGGAAACAGAGACTAACGCAAGTCCGGAGAAGAGGAAGAAGTTTGTTTGGAGAAGAAGGGATAAGAGGTAATATGTGAACACAGTTGATTAATAGATAGGTAGGATAGATGCTGTAGGATTGTATACTGTAGTTTATTTTTTTTTATATAATTTAGTCATATAATAGCATAATTTTAACAAATCATTACTTAATCATTTATTTTAAAATTTGTTTTTATTTCATAGACCTTCTTTGGATCTTCTTTGTCGTGAGAAATTGAATAAATGCGAATGGTATATTTTTATTTTTTTTCGTCGTGTAATTTTGATTCATCTTTGTGGGAACATAAAAATAATGTGGTTTTTATTTGTAGTATTTCACATTCTGACGGAGAAGCGGGGAAAGAGGGCCTTAGACATCGACTTGTTAGGAAAATGCATAGAGGTGAGTAATACACAACGAATTGACACACATGTTGACAGCTTTATCTTGGTTTGTTTAAATAAGGTTTAAGTATTATTTGCGATTGTTCGGTTGTACTCTCATGTTTATTCTGCCATGACCGACTAGTCCCGGAGTCATACGAAGCCGTTATCAAATATAAGCTAGTGAGGAATCGAAGTGGCTTGCAAATTTGATTTGCTGGATCGTCAACTTAGTATAGGAGTTCCATTCATGAATGAAAGTAGTCGGTCCATGATACGACAAAAACCCCTTTATTTTATTAACAGTGTTTCAAAAATTGGTGGAGACATCTTTATCAGCGATTAGAAGGTGAAAATAGTTATCAAAACTCTCACAAAAATTATATTACAATGACTGTTTGTTATAATATGATGGTTTTACTCACGTGAATATTCGGGAATGACCGTCTAGTTTTGGACTCAGACGGAGCCCCTATCAATGAGCCGGTGACGCAGCGGGGTCGCAAGTTTTTAGAACAAAGACTTACTTTGTTTTTATATACCTGCAGATAAGAAGACAGACAGCGTGTCCACATCCACTGAGCCCGTCGAGACTCTAAGTCAGAGTCAAGTGCAAACTGACGGGTCTTTGTTCCTGGATGACATACACCCGTACCACGACCCCGAGCTCGACCTCAGATCGAAGTCCGTTACCAGCACTAAAGATGAAGAAGATGAGGATTTAGATGAAAACGATCTGAGCAAACTTAAGGACTTTTTGGAGGAAACGGTGAGTGAATTGGAAACTGAGACCTTAGTGTAAGTTATAAGGCTAGCTATAGGGCTCGTAGCTATGTGGCTACCGAGATCAGTCGATCTGTGAGGTTTATTCGTGCTCGCCGCGGACAGTCTTGTGATGGGTGACCGTTTTCACATGTCGAGACCCCTCCGTGCTCTGGAAGGCACGTTAAGCCGTTGGTCTCTCTCCGATCGCGTTGGTTTGCTGTCTCATCCGACTATGAGACAGAGGGAATAGAGAGTGATGAAATAGGCCACCGTAACCGAAATTAGGTCAGGAGAACAAAACGCAAACGCGGTAGTATGCCAGCGTCTAACTTACACTGAGGCTCTGATGTATGGTATGGTAAAATTGCGTGTTATTTTAGTCAAATGTGCAATTTTTGAAACACATTGAAATAAAGTTGTATATTTTGGATATAATAATTATAAAAAAAAATGTATTTTGTGTCGTTAACTTTAGGAGATGGAAATAGGCGCGGAAGGAGGAGAAGGCGAGTGGAGCGTGCACGTGAAACACTCCATCAAGAACTCGCAGCTGTTCCTGTTTGCGCGCACCGGCCGGGACAAACACGAATGGTGAGCCACTATTTATACACCTTGTTTTGCGCCGCTGGGAGATGATGGGGGTATGTGCATTTCATTGGGTTCATGGAGTCTCCCCCTGGTCTCTACAGAAGCTTACCCATTAAAAACCTCACAATGTTTGCTCTGCGTTAAATGGGGAAGGAGGAAACTGTACACTTTATAGTTATATAGTACAATAATATAGTTTACAATAAAAAAAAATCACACCATTATCTTTCTTTACCAAGGTACCGCCGCCTAAAAATCGCCGTGACAGACGCCAACACTGGGTCGCCAGAGACGACGACTGCCGAAGAGAAACCCGCCAGTGACTCGACAGCAGAGAACAAGGATAACATCGAAATGGCAGTCTACAAGCTCACTGAGAAAGAAACTGTTGCCTTCGCTAAATCATCTGTGAGTATCTATTGCTATCACACGTATAAGGTTGGGTCACATCAGCTACACTTGACGCACACGTAAAATGTAAACGTAAATATTAAAAATGGCTATACCAATTTTGTTTTCATCTAGCAGCTCTAATAACGTTGAGTTATGAAGCTATTCGCTCTTGATTCCCTTCTAAACGAATTTCGATCACGCCGGCAAATCTGTACTAAAAGCCATGATTATGCTGAGATAATACTGTGCGTAATGCCCAACGCAAAAGGACGGGATGGCATAGGATTTTCCCGCGGCATGCCGTGGAATGCTACGGTACGCCAAGGCATGCCGCGGCGTGCCGCGGAAGGCGTTCTGCCCGATACACATTAGGGATCCCGTTTAATCTCAAAGAAGAACAATTGACATACATTAGAATGTAAGCTTAGTGTTATTTATAATTAATATTAATATAAAGGAATATACATAATTATCAGTAAATTTATAATTATTGTGAAAAATATCATACATTTTGACTTCATCTTACTAAACTAAGTAACTTTTTCTTACATTTTGTATTGACTAGAACAAAACAATAGACTCGCTAACGGACGGCGGCGGAGTTACCATCACATCGATAACGCAGCCCATGCAGCCAGAAACGGACTACGAGAAGACGTTCTGGCCGTACCTACTTAAGATTATACAGGTAATTATGTACTTTATTTCGACGTAATAAGGTTTATGTTATATTTACCTATTGTTACACTTTTGGCGTAGCTCGTGGCTTAAATAACAATTTAAAAAATATATTCTTGTTTAACTCATGTGTAAGTTAATGTTAAGTTGTTATGGTCGTGAGTCGTGGTGATCCATAGTTTTTGGATCCAGCGCTTGCGCCGTCAATATGCCAAAAAATGGAAAGACAAGGAGATTAGCGGTACCAAGTTGTGTAGCTCACAAGGTTTTATTTATGACTAAAGTTTGATTTCAGTTACAGTTTAAAATTGTATTATATTAATAATAATTGTCTATATAGTTAGGTATTTGCCCCCGAACGCAGACACATTGAATGATTACTTAAACGAACACTAAGCGAGCGTTTATTTATTAAAATCTTTACTTAGTATCAGTGTAAGTAGTCATTAACGTCACTGAGTGCGGCGGTAATATGTTTCCGAACTAGTGTAACGTCTATATCGTGTGACAGACTCACGAGATGACGTTTAAACAAACGTCAGAAGTGGCCGTGCTGTGCCAGCTTGAGCCGACGCCCCGCGACCGCTCTAAGAACAAGAAGAAGAGAAAAGTTGTTAGTTCATAATCGTTCATTCGTATTCAGTTGACTGTAACAATGTTGTATTAGTATTAAAGTAACGTAGATAAAAACAAAATATTGGAACCAGAAATCTATGTAATCACAAAATGGGTTGTTCGAGGTTTTCCTCCTTTTATCGGGCTCACACTAAGCTCATTGTCACGTACGACACGCTGTGTAAGAACTATTTTAATCTGCCCCCCACAGAAACGATGTTATAACAACAATAGTAAATCTTGTCACTAGGTCCCTCTACGTCATATTTTAAATGGCAGGCCAATTGTCATTCATCGAGCTCATACTAAGCTCACCGTCTCGTACAACACGCTGTGTAAGAACTTTTTTAATCTGTCCCCCACAGAAACGATGTTATAACAACAATCGTAAACTCTCAAATTTCGCCACTAGGTCTCTCTACGTCATGTTTTAAATGTCGAGCCTATTTCCATTCATCGGGCTCTCGCTGAGCTCATCGTCTCTTACAAGACATTTTTTAGGAAGCTTTTTATCCTCTCCCCTTTATACGATTTTAGAATTACAAATACAGCGTTAAAATCGAAAAAAATATTTAATTTGATAAAGACGGAAACATTATTAGTTTTACCAATAAAGTATTGTTTAGCAAATTGTTATGTTAATTGAAGTAATTAGTTTGTATTGTGAGTAAACAAGACTCTTTACATAATTATCTAATTAGGTTAGTACAGAGAGTACAAGTAATTTAGATAACTATTTTTAAGTGAATATCAACAGTTTACTCGTATCTAAGATATGTATAGGTATATACGAGTATTTTGGATATAATAATTAAAATAGTAGTCCGTAGATTACGTAAGCTGGAGTAATTAATTAGAAGGTACATATTTCGTTTTTACACGTGAATAAACCTTTCTGAGATTTTAAATGTTGCAAAGTTTTTGACTATAAAGCGTCAACGTTCAACGAAAAATTATGAACGTATAAATAGGTCCTATGTAATAGGGGGTAAGTGTAATGCTATTAACCGGGCATAAATCCAGATTTTGATCAGCTACTGGGTAAGGATAACACTGCCAAAACCGAAGACCAAAGCATTCACGCTCAGTCAACCAACGAAGCACTTTTAGGGCTGTCAAATTAGTCAATGGGAATGTATTAATAAGAATTGTAATTTCGTATTTGATACATATACAAGGCATTTTTTCGTAGAGTAAAAGCCCCTCCACGGAATGCCAGTGCCGCATGCTCCCAGCGGAGGTCACGTGGGTGAACACCCTGCTTGCGCGGCTGGTGTACGACGTGATGCGGGACCCCGTCATGATCAACAAGCTGCAGAACAAGATCCAGAGAAAACTTAACACGCTTAAGGTATTATTTTTATTTCTGTTAAATATTCACTAGCTATGTTCCACGCTAATGAAAATAAATTACCTATGCAAATATTGATTTTTTTGGCGCTACAATGATTGTACTATCGTATCAGCTGCCGTCGTTCATGTCGCCGCTGGTGGTGACGGAGCTGTCGCTGGCCGGCGCGTGTCCCCTGGTGGAGCGGGTACTGGCGCCCGCGTGGGACGCGCGCGGCGTGTGGCTGGACGCCGACCTGCGCTACGACGGCGGCGCCTACATCACGATACTCACACAGATTAACCTCATGAAACTTAAGGAGAAAAGTCAGTTAACAGATTTCCATTATTTTAAATCATCGTCTTCATTTTATTATTTATTGTGCTCATTACTAACAATTTGCAATTTTAAACAGATGTAACATTAGAAGAACAATTAATGTCAGCTCACGAATGTTTAACGGAACCCGAGTTGCGAACATCATCTGGAGCGATGTCCTCAGCCCCCGTGCTCTCGGACAGAACGTTAAGGGTAACTCATCTTATATGGCTATGTGAAGTATATTGGAATTTGAGCTATCGAGCTCATCGTCGCTTATGATCGCTTATAAGTACAAAGGCGGACTTTGCTCGGGTTTATGTTATAACTGTTGTTTTAGGGCCGCAAGGCAGCTGCGTACGACTCTGACATAGAAGACTCGGCGGAGTCGAGCAGTGACGACGAGAGCCCGCCCGTGCAGCCGGTCGACAGCAACGAGACACTGGCATCTGTGGACACTGTGTACGTATACCTATATTATACTACGTCAAAGTACATTATAATATACGTCAACGCTGGCTCATCATGGGTTATATCAAACTTTGAACTAGTGTGGTGATCAATCGCTTCGTCTCTATATGAAACCAGCTTGATGTGGGACAGTTTAAGGCTAATATTATTATTGTTATGGCTTCTTCCAGAACTAGTGTCACCGCGGAAGGAGGTTCTTCGAAGAAGAAGTTCTTGCGTATGGTCGACAAAATAGCTACGAATAAGTATTTCCAACAAGTAAGTCAACAAGTTTATTTATGACGTACAATTCTGATTAGAGAAAGCGATATAAACAATTGAATGGTTATATTCTATTTTTAAATATTGAAATTAACTCATGACTAACTAAAACTGACTAATATGAATCTCTAATATATAGACTACTAGTTGCGCCCCGCGGTCTTACCCGCCAGGGTTTTTCGGGATGTATAGCCTATGTGTTAATCCAGGTTGTCAGCTATCTCTATACCATATTTTGTCAAAATTGGTCCAGCCGTTTGAGCGTGAAGAGGTAACAAACATACGAACACACTTACAAACTTTCGCCTCTATAATATTATAGTGTGATTTTGTGCTTTTAGTTTCAGATTTCAAACCCACGAGTACCTGTATAACTGTGTTGTTTTCACCAGGTAACGGACTACAAGTACGTAAAGCGCGCCATGGAAGGCCTGTCCAACACAGACATCAAGCTGCAGCTGGAGGTCAACGCGCTGGAGGGCCGCCTCGCGCTCAACATGCCGCCGCCGCCGCACGACCGCCTGTGGCTCGGGTACGTTACACACTCATGTTCAAATATGGTACCTTATGTTCTTGTAGTACAGATTCTGCACATTCAAATAAACAAAACTTATTATTTGTTCTTCGAAAAAAATTGTCAGGCATACATTACACATATATTATGAGCTGAGCCCCGCGTTGTTACCCGCTACATTTTTTCGGTATAAAAAGTAGCCTATGTGTTAATCCAGGGTGTCAGCTACCACCATGTGAAATTTCATTAAAATCTATTCAGTAGTTTTTACATGAAAGAGTAACAAACATCCATCAATACTTACGAACTTTCGCGTTTATAATATTAGTAGGGATGTATTAATATTAATTAACCATTTTTGTATTTCAGTACAGACAAATCTTTATGAATTAGTAGTACAATCTGTCTTCTAAATTCAGATCAATCTAGCGCTCTGCTTTATGATGATAATTACTCGTTTATATTCACAAGTCGCGGTGGCCTAGTGGTTAACATACCGGATTTGTATGCACAAGGTTGCAGGTTCAAACCCGGGCAAGTATTAATGTGACTTTTTCAATGTTATAAATACTTTCTTAGTTATTCTAAGACACCACTGACTAACGGTGATGGAAAACATCGTAAAGAAACCTGGATTTAATTATCGGAAATCGCCAACCCGCAGTGAGCTAGCGTGGTGATCTATTCTCAATCCTTCTCTATACGAGAAGAGGCCTTTGTTCTGCAGTGGGACAGTTATAGGCTGTTATTATTATTGTATATATATATTCACAATCGTCGCCACAGGTTCCGTACAAACCCGCAACTGGTGCTGAAGGCCCGACCAGCTGTAGGCGCGCGCACACTCCGCTTCGCACACATCAGCAACTGGATCGAACAGAAGCTCAGCAAGGAGTTCGAGAAGATTCTAGTACTACCCAATATGGAGGATATCATAGTAGACATCATGACACCGACGCCAGTGCAGTTCGAGTGAGCGTACGTACATATTGAGTCTTATGTTTGTGTGAAATAGAATGTGTGGTTACACGAATGTATAGAACGTTGGATACGGTATTATTGTGGATTGGTTTGGGTTCATTATATATATTCACAGCTTTATGTGATTAAAAATTACATTGGCGGGGATAGCAAGTGTTCGGTATTATTATGTATGTCTTAATACAGTGTAAAATACACAGTAATATTTTTGTTGTGTATTTTGTAATATAATATGTCCTCTCTAAAGTCTGAGAGTGTAAGTTCCGAAATTAAATTAATACTATTAACATTGCCCTTTAGCAACAATAATGTCAGCTGACCTGTTGCCCCGAACATGCAGGTTTTGTGCGTATTATTTATTATTAAGTTGTGTTTCAACGATTGAATTATATACCCATAAGCAGTTTAAAACCAATATAAAAAAAATATTCGCAGAGACTGCGTATCAACTCCTGAAATGAAAAGGCTATTATTTAATTTGTATTATGTTTACAGCGATAATTTTTCTATTGATCAGATTTCAGTTTTATCAACCTACAAAAACAATAGTCATATAGCATTTTACCAGCCATTGTATTATATTAATCTTAGATGTACGTTCACTACTAAAACTATTATTTTAATTTTATTTTAAGTTACATTATACAAAACATTATTTATACTGCACCGTAGCAAACAATACATTTCAACGCGGCTCGTTAAGAAAATCTTATGAGAAAATTATTGTAGAACAAAAAAAAATCGAGAGAATCCATGATTTTGATGTCTTGCCTTATTTAGACATGGATAATTTATTGTGCATTAAGTTAATTTAAAAGGTTAACGCACAGATAACATTGTAAGCATTTGAAACTGTTGACTTGGTCACAACAAACATTGGTATGCTGAACATAACATACGTAATAAAACTTACAACAATGACGTATGTGCAATGATTAGTAAATATATTTAAAAAAACACTTGTATAATAAGATATGAAATTTATAAAAATATAAATTAGAATTATGTAGCATTTAATAATAGATGAACTTATTGTGTAAACTATTTTTCTTTCTTGTTGAATAAAAATCCATTTGTATTATATACACGTTGAAAAATTGAAATATCTTCTAAAAACTTGCCTATAGTCGAGGTTTTAATGCAACATTTGCTGTTACATTACATTATTGATAGAAACTAAGCAAACAGTGCTTAAGTAAATAGATGTGACTGTTATCTTAACTCTAAAATGCAGTATTATTAACATTGTTCTTGATTTCCTTGTATTTTAGTGTGGTGGTAAATTTATGAATTTTAATTTTACATTCTTAAACACATTTATTCAAGCACAACGTACTGCTATAAGTGCTGTTAGTGTCACTTCTAATACAAGATATACTATACACGTTTAAGAATATTTATGTATATTATGTTCTGTTTTTCATGATTTATTTATTAACTGTGATGTAATTATTAGTTAACCCGTAGATATTTTCTTTTCTTATATTTTAGGTATTATGTTCCATTATAATTTAACGGTTATTTGGTTTTGTAAATATCCCATTATGTTGAGGAAGAATATTTAATTTCGTCACCCACTATCACTCAATCGAGCTTCCTCGCGTTACAAATTAATGTTTTCGACAATAATTCCGTCTTAACCTGTTATTAGTAATCCCAATATCAAATTTTATAAATAACAAGACTATAAAGAATTATAAAGTATATCTATGAAAATAAATTAATATTTTGAAGAGTATTGACTTAACTGTATAAATGTTAACAATCATTAATATTTTTCTAGTAGATGATAAAATTTCTAATGTTTTCTATTGGCTTATTCTGTAATTTTTTCAAATCGGTTTTTTAATAAGTATTTAAATTCTACATTGATTAAAAATCGCACAATTGAATATTTATTGGCTTGCACATCGCGTCGTTTTTCTGTTTTCTAATTATATAAAATAATAATCTTTTAAATTGCATTTTCACTGTGTGTATATGAAATTTGAATGTGTATTTACTTAGTCATGTCCATAAAAATACGAAATATAACCTGATGCTGTTTTTCTATATTTTTAAGGACGGAGATTTTCTAATATATTTCGTAGGAATATTTATGAATGTGATTATAAGGGAGTGCGCTGTTGAGGTTCGAAACTATGAAGGCTGATTGTAACTTGCTCATTAATTGGCGGTGATGGTAGTGTAGACGAATTTAACGAATGAATGGTTGGAATTTATGATTAAATTGCAGAATAATTATAGAATACGAAATGTACGGATTGTATAAACCAGACAGCATATTATTCTGTGATTTATTCTACATTGTATTGCTGCTTAGTATTAATTCATTTTTTTGCTACTATTATAATATTCACAGAGAATGCCAAAAATCCTTTGTAATATAGACACTTGTTGTTTTGTACGACTTGTTTTGCATACAATGTATTACGTAAATGTAATGTCTTATGAATGTTTGGATCAATATTGTTGCCTACATCCACTATTGGATATATTGTTTTAGAGGTATAAATTCTAAACTAATTAAATAACTGTATTGATGTTCTAAAACAATAGCAGTGTTAAATGTTTGTGTAAGTTTATGTTACTGTACCACGTGTTAGATACTCAACTTGCTCCAACGTAGTACACGCGACGTATAGAAAAGACAGTGAATACATATCACAATTGTGAACAACGTACCTGTGTGTTTAGTTTTATAGGCAGTCAGACATTAACAATTTGATTCACATGGAAGTAGCATTCAGTAGTGACGGCAAGCGGACTGTAGTGAAATATACAAATTCATGTCACGTTATCAATGAGGAGTTATGAGTTCTGGTTTTTTATTATTGTATAATACGGCCTGTAACAAACCGATGTGTTCATTAATTACTGAATACTATGCATCTGTTGCATGCAGAGGGTTTAACGGTTCGACTCGGTGACTTGTAAAATAGTATTTATTATAAATAACGTTCGTTAGTCATGTTGTCGATCCGATCCATGTTTTCATTTTATTTATTTAATATGTATATTTCGTTGTTTTATTGTAGGTGATTTTTTTTAACATTCGAATGTAAAGGAATATTTTGTTTTGTTTTATTTATAGCTGCGATCACGTGGTGATTGGTATTTTCACAAAGTGTACCAAATACGAATAAATGTCTATGTATATAGTCTATCAAATTATAAAGTGTTTATGTGATATTATATATAGTTAAGAGTTAAACCGTGCCGAGTAGTTTTTCTATGTGGTATCAGTTGTGATTTTTTCAATAAATGAATTGCTATATTTTATGTGCATTTTCATTTAATTCATGCAAATGTTCATATGCATGAAAACACGACTGACCTATGAGCAACCCATACTTGTTCGGTGGTATATCTTCTATCTTTCCATTAATATAATACTTACACAGTTTTTTCCTGTATTTAAACACACACCGCGTGTTGGAAGTGACATAGATTAAAAACGAAAACAGGGTTTTATAGAAAAATAATACAAGTTATTTATTTTCAACTATTTTATTTAACAGTTTCTCTTTTTACATAATTTGTGTATATAGACACTATGTATTGTCAATATCTAGACTCGTATTTACAATAGGCACTTTATAACACTCGTTGTAAACTATATCACATATCGACAACTAGTTATAATTTTGTACAAAATATATTACTAATATCCTATTTATTCACAATATAGGCTGTATGGTATCTGTTTAGGCGCTAATATAGGAGTATATAAAAATAAAGGATCTGCACGGAAGCACTAAAGAAGACATCGTTATGAGAGCACCGAGTTACTAATTTTTGAACTATCGCGTTGCATGATTATAATAGAAATTACAAAACGGGAATTAACGCCAACACAACTTTTTCTTTGACTTGACGTTTCGACCGAGTTACACCGGCCGTGGTCACGAGCAGACTGTTAAAACAAAAAAGTTCTGTTGGCGTTAATTTCCGTTTTGTAATTTCTATTATAGAGCACCGAGTTACTTAAAGACAGTTTATATTAAAAGTAAAGGCAATTCCAAAAGGTATACTGGTACTAAATTTTGCCAGTACCGCTGTTGTACATCTATTGAACACGTCCAGCTAGCTAGCTCGTTAAACACCGGTTTTCAACGGCTATGCCGCGTATACGTCTTTAATCAATAAGTTGAAAATCATATGGGGGCGAATTTCTAACTCCAGTTTCTGTGAAATTTTGTGTTGTGTTTTGGCTTTGACGTAACTTTATAAACGTTTCAGCTACTAAATAACGTTATGGGATAAAAAATTACGAAATTTTGAATAACTTTTCAAGTTCCTAGTTTTTGGACATAGTATATCAGTATCTATTAAATATTTTGATTTTCTCTAATGATTTTCAACCAATTGCAAACGACTTATGCCACTTTTAGTCTGTATAGTAAACAATATTAACGCTCTTAACAATAATAATATAAAGGCATATAATAAAAATCACACTTAATCTGCAATATATTATGTTATCTCTAATTATGGTGCTTAATTAATATGGCTTTCAAATACATCCCACTTAAATCATAATATGTACAGAGCTGAGATCAACCTTATGTCTAACTGAAGATCTTACATATTTTGGCACTCTGGACCACATTTTTATTAAAATCTACAAAATATTTTACAGTAAATATAAACATTTGATACATAAATAAAGTTTAAACTTTTGTACAATATTGCATTTATACGCAAGCTGATTTTATGGCAAGCAATAACATAATCTACTTAAAGGTAATATTCTTCGAATAATAGGATCTGAAGCAACATGTTTCACTGTTGGATCGAAGATGAGGCTGACACACTGTTTATAAGGCATTGGTGTGTAAGTGTCCACAAAGATAACACTGCTTATATTGTCTTAGCTGATGATAACCGATCACAACACAGCACGCACACGCCGTTCGAAGTCTTCTGCCGACTGTAACTTTTATTACGCCAAGGTATGCAAAGATTTTAGAACAGCATTGTTCCACTAGTCTTTGTAGTCCCCTTTTGTTTGGCAGCATTTGTTTTTAACCAAATTATGTAATGTAGACGGCGTATTTTCAATGTCTTTCTGGCAAATCGTTAGGGCTGGCGCGCCGCATCGCAGAAATTCATTGTACATCACTTTCGTACAATTTGTATGAACTATCGCACACTACAGGTGGGTCGCACCGGGCTAATTGGTTTGGCGTAATTTTGCGATGCTTTGCGATTGTAGTACGCGCCACCCTTTAGTCGACAAGTGTTCCGGCGAGTTGTGGCGTGTCCTGCCCGCTAGTGCTGCAGCGTGCAGTGCGCGGCGCCGTCGGCGTCCCGGCGGCGCACGAGCGCGGCCCAGTCGGGCAGGCGCGGCGCGCAGGCCAGCGCCAGGCGGCCGAGGCGGCGCCGCGCCATGACCAGGAACTCGCCCGCGCCGGCCGCCGCGCCGCACGCCGCGGGCACGTGCACGTGCGCGTGCAGCGAGCGCCGGCCGCGCGCTCTCCGCCGCGCGCGCGTGCGGTGCGTGCTGCGCTCTAACGTGTTGTCCACGTCGTACCTGCGACCGAAGAAACTATGTTAATGACAAAGTGGTAAGCTTGCAAATGTTCCATATACTACCTATTACTATTAATTAGACTATAATACCTATAGTAACTAAAATATGTGAGAATATGTAATAGTAAATAGACTCAGACCCCGAATTGACTCTATGACTTAAACTACTTATTATTGTTGTAACGATCTTACGAGGTAGTCACAGAATAAATCCTCAATCATGATTATACTGCTCTGTTGGAGAAAATTTCTATATCTCAGAATTCATAAACAATATAAAACATTATATAATTATGAAGAACGAGACACTACACAGCCTACTAAGAGAGCTGTCTACCTACTATACTGTACCCACTCCTTATTCCTCGTACCTACATCTCATTCAAATTACATGTTCCGAGAGATGTACCATAGATAACCGTTAAAACTTTTTACTGCAGCCCGTAGTTTATACAGTGTAGGTGTACAACAGGTTGTAGATATCATCTAACAACACATTTTACGATTGTTTTCCTCAAATTATGTGAGTAGGAGCTATCTAATCAATCTGTGTTGCGAGCTAAGACCTACCTACCATTCTACTTTATATTTAGTAGGTATGCAGTTTCTTCTCCAGAAACGGCACTTTTGAACCAAGCAACTTGATTTGAGTTTTTTAAGTGCCCTTTATGAAATAAAAACCCTATGACTATGACATAAAGTAGGTACCTACCTATCGACCTATGTTATTTATTTAGCCTTTGCCACGAATTAGATAAGGTAAAACAAAAACTGTATTAGGTAGTCTAGTTAGGTACATTTGTCACAGATGGATGGTTATCCGCCTCTGTCTCAAGAAGTGATTACCGGAACAGCTTAAGTCTTCAATATGAGACGAAACCAAAGGTTTACTGTTCCAAATAGTAATCTCCAAAAAGGTAGCTAACATTGGTGTTCCCCTATACATATCAAAAACTTAGATATAAGATTCTCACTTGCTAAGTCTATGAACCTAATAGGAAGCAATAATATTGCCACTAATTTTGTAATTTCTCTCTTTTATTCTACGAAATCTTTACTATGTGTATTAAAACAACATAACATTTCTACAGCGCTAAACAAAAACTGGCGATAGAGAGTACATCGTTGTTGCTCGATTTCGTAATCTCTTCCTAATGGGTTATGCAAGAGGTTATTCGCAATTATCTACGCGGGGGACTGCAATTACACTGCTATATACTTTTTAATGCTTCTCTCATGACAACATAGCTTTTACGTAGCTTACAAGGCTTTTTATTTCTCGTCTCGTTACATACGTTCTACATGCAGTGGGGTCCCGCGTTAGAATATTGTACCAAACATTACATGGTAAATGGTAGGTACCTATGTCAATACTGTTGTGGGTGACTGTACCTAGAATACAGTCTAAATAAATAGGTGCAAATAATACTTAATACTCGACTATCGAAGGAACTATTTAATTGGTCGTTTCTCTATCTATAAAACCCATCAGAACCAAATGAGAATCAATGAGGAGTCTAGTTACGACGCCCACGTGTTCTGAGTTCCTAATCGACCCTGAGATGGCCTTTCTATGTATGTTGAAGTTAAAATCTTTACCTATAGTAGTCGTCCTCTTCATCCAGCTCCGGTTTCTCTTTGGGCTCCAGGCCAGACGTGGCTCGGATGAGCTTGGTGAGCCGCACAGTTAGCTGCGTCGTGTCCAAGTCCTCGCGCGCCTCGCTCGACACTATCACCCCTCGGGACACTGGAAGAAACACATAACTGTTAAAACTAACGTAATATTTTACCTATATCATATCACATAGATGTGAGTGAATGAGGGGAAAGACATACTATGCAAATGGAAGTTAGTGGTCTTAGGGAAATACCTAGGCGAGAATTTATGTCACCATCATCATCAGCCGGAAGACGTCCACTGTTAAACAAAGTGCTTCCCCCTTAGATCGCCACAATGAGCGACAACTTGCCATTTGCATCCACTGGCCGAATTTATGTGTAAGTATTAAATTACATAAAAATATAAATAATAGTCACACGTAGAATGTAAATAGAAACATTTAAAACATAAATAATACATGTATTTTGGTTTTGATATTTTATTATTCAGCTCTTAAGTCTTCAAGAAATATATAAAAGTCAAATCAAGACCTTTATTTTATGTGAGACTGAGATTTGAATAATGTTAGCTTATTTCAAAGGAAAACTGGTTTAACCGAAATTCATGCTAAAATCAAATCTAATCTTGGAAAAATATTCTCAAATTCTAATTTAAATATGATAATATATCGTGCATTCCAATATTATTTATTCGTCGTTGCATTTGAGTTGTTCGCGGCAAAGTATTTCTTAATTATAGTAATTGGTACAGCGCAAACAAATTAGAAGTTATAAAGTTTAATCACTGGGCTATTCTAAAGCGTGTTTCGAGAACACAATGGAGTCAACGAGTTGTTTTTATAACGTTAAAAGTTTGGCTATGTGAAAATATGTTAACTGTTGCCAGAGCTTTTATGTAGATTATAAATATTAAAATACAATTTGACTTTTAAATAACTAATTTCATATCAGATAAAGTAGAATCAAAATTTATTATTTAATTCTAATATCGTTTTTATGGTGTGAACATAAGGCAAAGCGCATAATAATAATTGCAGAACAAAAATTCTGTACGTACGAAACTTAAAGATTTTTGAACACAAAACCAGATACTTCGGCCATTCTCCGTAGCTAAACACTAATAGCTTTAAACTAGAACACAATGTAGCTCGCTCAGTCACTCTAGGTACAGTCGCGACAGAGATTCGCTATTATTGTTCACTGCACAGATATTAATCACGATGTCGCCATTGTTCACGACAGTACATTTTTTGTCGCGTCTATGAGTAAGCGCAAAATGTAGCCGTATTTTTTCAACGCTCTGCTTTTGTTTGAAATAGATAAGTGAATAGTCCAAGTCTTTGGTAAACGGTCATCAACCCGAGGCCCGAAGATAATTACATAGAAGGTCCACTAACGAGCCATCATGTCTATCTTACCGCGTGTTATCAAGACAACTGGTGATTAGTAAGTTAGTGTAAGTATCGAATAAGAACGTCTATTATTCTTAACTCCGTTTGCCAAGACAATAAGTCTTGAAATTTTACTTTAAAACAATATTGTCTCCGGTAACCAATGATTCATAAATTATTCATTCTAATAGGTAGGTACGTAAAAACAATCGGGTAATATTTTTCCTTAACTTGACAATTTAACAATAGCTTGTCAATTTTATTTGACAAAGAACCTTAACACGTATGTTGCCTTTGTCAAAAAACATTTTTTTTTACCATTGACAAACAAAAAATCAATGATACGTGTTGGAGGCGGCTAATAACGTGGGTGCGCGGGCGACGCGGCGGGACGCATGCGCTACAGTGACATAACTCCTCAACTATTATAATTTATCAAACCAGAAAAAACTATTAACATTAACTCCCCGCCGCGTCGCGTGCCGTACCATATACTAGTCTATCCGGTATACACTTGACAGACGCCGTCGTTACGGACGTAAATTGAATCTAAGCAGCTCATCTAGGCTCGCTCAGTGCATCAGCAATATGCAAGGGCTTCCGTGACTCATAACCGGTATAAAATGCAATCTAAACTTAACAAGTATCCGACTAGCACTTAGCGGCGATACAAAAGGCTCCACAAACAATGCGTAAACCTTTTTCGGTTGTATCCATTTGCGTAAAAGTCCAACATTGTTTGAAATCTTAAAATATCTTTATCTTTGAAATATCAACTCCCCAGAATAATGGCTTCGCTGTGTAAATACTTCGCGGTAGTTAAGCGGAGAAAATTATATTCAAGTATAACAACGTTTAATTTAATTTGAGGCGCGAGGAATCTCGATGATGGCGACAAATTACTGTGCGGTCGGCGTAGGCGCGGGTTTATTAACATTCAGCGGGCCAGCGCTCCTGGTTTTGTGATTACTCATTATTGCGGTGTAGGCACTGCTACCGTAGTAATGAAATACCGCGGGAGGTCTTACCGAGGTCGCTGGTGCAGAAGGCGAGCTCCAACTCCGACTCGGTGCAGGGCCGGCAGTCCGCGGTCGACGGGTCGTAGTGCCTCCTGACTAGCGGCCGGGCTTCGTACTTGAAGGTCGCCTCTCTCCTTTGTGGCCCGTCTTCTGGTTCCGCCTCCACGTAGAGAGCAGCCCGCCCATGTCTGCTTCGAAAGCAACGCAACTCTCGTGGGTCGCCATCGTTGGGTGCATACAGCGGGACTAACCGACGAGCGCCTTCCACGAATAGTCTCGCTGGAAACCGCTCTGCGACTTCTGTAAAAAAAACCATGACTTAGTAAGCAACAATTAAATCATTATGTCGAAGCAGTTTCTCCTTGGTATTCAAAAAGATGTACACAACGACAATTACTGAGAGCGCTTGCCATCTGTGACGTGATCATCCCGGATTATCTTTTTATTTTAGTTTGGTCTAAAAATAGTTAATGGCATCAACCCTAAACCACAATAAGACTGGTGTAATAGACCTTTCAAAGAAGGTTGATGTTACCTGATTCGTTAAGCCGCAGCGTGTGGAAGAGGTCAGGCGGGTCTGGTCTGCGCATCACCCTGACGCAGACCTTAAAGTCGTGCTCGTCGGCCGGCAGTGCAGGCCTGAACAGCAGGCGCAGGGCTCCGCGCGGGTACATCCAGGAGATGCTCCCCTCGCGGCATCGCAGGTACACTGGAGTCACAGCCCGCTCGGTTGTTGACGTGAGCCCACTGCAAACAAACAAGTAATTTAGTTTGGATCCATATATTTTTCAGATAGTGCCTAAGATGGTTTCGTAAAGATTCGTGCATTCATACTTCTACACCTTTATAGGCCTTCGTCAAATTATCTAGAATATATGTTGCAAATGCATGTTTTGTATGCAAAGATCATATCAATATTTTTAAAAGAATAACCTTGTACAGAAGGTGTATAATTATGCAAATACATCATACAGTCTAGTGCATAATTGCATATAAATAGCAGTGTAAGAATGTTGTCTTAATCATATTTGGGTGATTTGATTGGATCGCGCTACCGTACCATTAATTTAACAGAAAGCTCATTACATATTCCGTATCGAACGCGACACTCGACCATTTATTCCACCCAATAAAAAATATTAAAACAACCAAATTGCTGCCACTTGGTGCCACTACGCTTTTATGAGCCAATTCTGTATCGACCGTTGGACCTTATTGTTCAAAGATTATATGCTACACGGAACTGTATTATAGTTGTCATCGTCAAGCTTTAGTATTATTATTTATTATCTACCTGTATTCATTCTGTCTCGTCTTGTCGCGCATAATTTAAATGGCAAACAAAGATAATTGAGCTGAACTTATGGAGGTATTTAACTTGTACGAGTACTACACTGCAAAATATATACCGGTTTGAACTGCCTTAAATTGGATCAACGCAAAATCTAGATGAAAGTTCTAAGCGGCAGGGAGTGGTAGATTAAGGCACGCGATCAAGGTGTCATTTCTCGTCGGTATCGCGGAGTGCTCCCATAAACAAGCCGTGAGCGGACAATTGTATCTGCGATCAGGCACGTGGGCCTCGATTCTGGAGTAGCGCCCACGCCGCCGCCGCCGGCCCACGGCGACCCAGCCACACGCCATAAAGCTAAAATATACGACTTATACGACACACCACACTATAAAAGATGCCACGTAAAGATTTTACATGGCCGACCAATAAAAGCACGACGTTGCCTTTATGTTAGAGTGCATTGTCTGTGTGGCCCGCGTCTCGCGCTGTGCCTCACTCAAATACATGTCGACACTTCCTCGCCTTGTCTCGTACTTATTTGCATGAAACGTCTCTACAATCAGTCCATTTACATGCTTGTAAATAAAAGCCAGGTAATGCCAACTAGAAATTTAGGACTACTTCTAGCTAGCTTCCAACTCGACTGTTCGCATATGGGTTTAAGGCCTTTTTTATAGAAGACTCGGGATTTATTTATTCCACTTGTATAGGACGCAATTTCTCCATTTATTAGATCTAAAAGTAACTAGATTGAAAAAAAGCCATAACATTTCCAGCTAAATCCACAGAATAGATAGGTACTAAAGCGATATCGAGACTTTCAAGCCCATCAAGACAATACACGCATGTTTTTAAACTTTTAAGACGCTGCATCTCATGTTACACCTACACACTTCGTTTAAATAGGTCCCCTGTGTCCCAACAACGGAGAACATTAATCAAACGTCGCTGGCCGTCGCATTGATTTTCTTTTATTACGGCGACGGTATTCTTTCGCTTCATATCCTACTTTCACGTCATCGGGAGTCTCCCTAATCCCCGCTAATGGGTGAATGTTGAAAAATATGTGTTGTAAATTAGTAAATAACAGCTTTAGCAACAAGTGGGCCTCATGTGGTCGCTCCCTACCCGCACACGTGGAAGGTGTCTACCCCTGTCTACAGGGGTTAACAACCTTTTAACATAAAAAGGGTTTCTACCTGAACTATAAACTGAAAGCTTAGTTGGTGTGATTAGTTTATCTATTTGATAATGTCTATTTAAACATTTTAAACTTAGTTTTTGCGAATGACAAGTGACCTCTCGTTATATTAGAATATTTTTTCTTTATCGTCATTTTGGGTCTCACTGAAGCTGTGAATATTTAGTTTCGTACTAAGGTTCAATCATAACTCTTGTCTAAATTTCTTGGTCAACAAGAACCATGGCACTGATAAATGCGCAATTCAAATGGCTCAAGCTTCGGAGTTAACAAAAAGAAAGGCTACCAAGTTTTGGAGCCCTGTCGCCGTCGTTATCGGCGCGCGCTAAGACAAACACACAAAAACAAATTCTCACAAAAAGCGCATAGAATTTTTTCTTGTTTCCAAACAGAAATACAAAAAATCTGTGCCGAGGGGTGTTAACTGCAACGGTCGCAGCGGCTTATATTTCATAACTAATGGAATATAATCAACCTTTAGATATGTTTGTTAAATATGTATTTAAGTAGAAGAATGTGCTTTGGTATTAAAAACCACTGAAAACATAAACAGGATTATGTACGGAGATGAAAATGCGAAATAGAATGAACCGACTAAGTTGAGAATATTGATATAATCTGCAAAAATATGGTAAAATGTAATATAATTTAAAACACAGTTTTTCCTTAAATATTTCAACTTGATTTTATACATTAGATACTACTATACATTATATACGAAATAAACAATATATTCCTTACGAATGCCAGCACAAAATAACAACAACGACCATAGAGCAACCGTGATCCATTAAGCAGCAAAGTGTACAAAAAGATGATGGTCGGCAGATTCAAATTGAGGCAATCCCGGTCCATTACAAGGCAAATGACGCGGGCGCCGATACCGACCTAAAAGCTGCTAATGTACCTTAACGTCACCCTACTATACCTCGCCCCTCTCTGTCACACAATATATCTTATACATCTATCTGTCTCATTCAAAAACTCTTAAGAATTACGGCTAAAATGGAGTCACGCGCGCTGTCCAATTAGTGTTAAAATTATTTTATTTGAGGCACAAGCCACCAGTGATTGTGCATAGTAATATGAAAATTTAATCAAATTTAGAAACAGTTGAAATGGTTTTCGATCAATTAAATTTGAATTGTATATCAATTAAAATTATTGATATTTATATGTATATATACGTACAGCGTAATTTGATGGACGGAGAACCGGTATGTTGAACTTTAAATGTCTCCTATCCTCGGCATATAAAGATGATCGCTCGCTGAGACATTAGCGATGTTTTCCTCTTTTAATAAAAATTGCGATGTTACATTCCCCATAAAATATTATTAGCGAGTAATAAATTTTAAATTTTAACGTATTCGTGTTTATGTGCCAAGCCGACTAAAACATACTCCGAAAATTACCATTCCATTAGGATAGTCTATTAAAAAACTTAACAATCGGACAGGTTATGTAAATCGAAAGTTTATGACTAGGTATATAAAATATCTAATATTGTCTTTTTTCCAGTGTTACAGAAATTGGCTAAACTTAATTTCGTAACGGTATGGGATACCGAACTGATCTTTAGAAAAAGCTTTAGTCTTTTAATAGTCAGACTTCATAATAAGAGGTTGTAGAAAGTTCGTTAGTGCACGATAACAGGTCCCATAAAGCGTTATCGCGACATTACAACAGCCTCGACAGAATAATAAAATAAATGTGTGTTTTTCTACGAAGAGTTTTATTTATTCTCGCCCAAACCTGGCTGGAGATAACAATGTCGCGTGCGTTCAACCTCTGCCTCTGTCACTTGTAGGGCTGTACTCCAGATTTTTTGTAGAAAAAAGGATTGAACAATTTACTCACATAGCATCACGCTTTCCGCTTATACGGGAGGCATTACAGAAGGCTGCGTGCGGAGACATTCATATCATATACATTCTGCTTCATATGATATAATATATTCTATATTACAATGATAGAGTAGGGGTCATAAGTTATAAATCAGCAAAAACAATTTTTTTACTGTAAGACTAGATCGCCCATGTAGAGTACCTACATGTTATGTACGTATAAGTACTCATTATAAAGTATTCTTAAAATATTTCTTAGCGACAATAAAGCTTACATCTCATAAAGCAAAGCGTTGGTTGTAGTAGCCCTAACTGCGCCCGCGCAGCCTGCGCTGCCCACGCGCCGCGTATTGTTGTCCCTGTCCGTATACAAATTGTATACGAAACGTTAATTCCGTTATTATACTATTGGTATAATAACTGAATATAATATAGCTTGAACTTGATCATTAATAATAATACTGATCATTAAGAAACGTTCATTAATGTAAAGCTTTTTCGCGAATGTTGTGGTTATTTTTTAATGCTTCAATCATAAAAATAATTTGCACCAGACAACCGAAGACAATAAACTCCATATCTAAAGCACTATATTCGCTGCACTAACATAAAACAAGTTTTACTGCCGGCTTTTACAATATGGTAATATGCCGTTCAAGCATTGTGTCGCTATCGAGTTGCTCTTGTCAAGTCCCCGAACGCACGCACACCTTTACAACCAAGATTTATAAGCTTTTAAGCTCACCCACACATATGAAGTTCAAATCTTATAAGAATTGAATGCTCTCGCGCACAAAGGCCTCGGTAGGTACTATTCTGTAGGTTTTTTCGTTTGTAGGTCACAGTCGAGCGTTCGGCGATTGCGGGGAACAGCTAAATAAGCAAAGCAGTTCCGTGATCTAGTTGTCTAACCACTTTGTGAGTTGCCTAAACAGTGGCGACTACGTGCAAGTTTGTATTCAGCTGTACTAGGATTTACCTACTAAATACAGATAGATTGTTAAAGAAGTCTAATTTAATTATGAAAACACAATTGAAAAACGTTTTAATAGCTCTTTTATGATCTGAATTCTAATGGACTCTACACACATTGTCCACCTGTGACCGGTAGTATATCTAATTATAATGATTTACTTACGTTACATGCTTTCCTGTGTAACCGTATTTTATTGCCCAGGTGACTAAGCTCACATGATAATATTATCAAAATAGGATATTACTGTGAGTGTCAAGACATGTACGGAGGATTTCCGTGAAACAATGGCTGGCTGGACAATGGTAGGGGCGGACGCCGCGAGCGACGACGCAGCACGTGCGTGCTATTGTATTCATATGCCGATACAAGCCTACAATACATTCGATATAATGCTCAGCGATCGACTCTATTGATCATCGAGAGAAACTCGCCTCGCCTTCGGCTACGCACGGTTAAAATGAGAACACAACATTTTTGTTTAGTCCGCGACAATCGTTTTCTATCGAATCGATTTATAAAAGTTTTAGTAACCATTATTTTACTACGTGTCTGACTGTTCGCCATTATTTTGTTTTCTAAATCTTTAGTCGATTACATTTATGGCATCTATAGATTCATACAACGAGAATTGCCAGGAAACAATCACAATAATGACATGCCAAGCACGATCTAGTGTAAAATAGTGTAATTGACGTGGGCAGGCCTAGTAAATTGTCTGATGCACAGTACAGGGCCGTCGAGCTTACTGGCGTTATATACACTGATTGATAAGATTTGTTCTGTATAGATCGTTTGTTGAGTATTATAATAGCGAGGTAAGTGTAGTGTTGAGCTAGCCTTGGATTGCATAGTGAGATTGACCTCTGTGGCTGGCGGTGCGTGGTAAGTGGTAAGAGCGCCGTCCCATGTGCTGATTCGTCCTGATTGTATAATAGAGCAGAACTCGTGCGGGACGCGTGGGCGCCCCTCTGTCAGCTGCTAAGAAATACGGAGGTAATTGCTATTCTGCACCTTGTAAATCAATTGATAGCTATAAACCAAATTGTAAGATTTATCGCGATTTTGCGCATAATGGGCGCGAAATAAATAACGGCATCAGATAAAGGGAACAATGTTTGCAAATATACAAGTATTTCCTTTTGCAGGAAGATTTTGTAGGAATTTATTGGTGATTGTAGAGACAATATTTAAGCAGAATAATGAAAATATTATTTTATTTCTGAGTGTACCTATTTGCTTTCCTTTTATGATTTTTGTGATGTTAATGAATATACAAGGTGACTATGTAATAGGTACCTATCATGCTGCCCGCTCAAACCAAAGCTCTACTTTTTGCATTAAAAAAAACAATGATCAAATCGCATTCAAACACTTTTTTTTTTCTGTAGGTACTTATATTTAAGTGACTTGCAATCGAACTCCTGAATATACATGAGTACTTAAGTACGTATATTTATTCTTGACCATACTCCTAAGTCATCCAGTATTTGCCTACTGCGCGCCATATACATTAGCGAACATTTCTATCCCCATACAAGGTGTAAAGTCATCTTATCCAATCATTGGCTCTAACTGGCTCTATAAACAGGCATGACACGACATACAACGTGTTACATGACAAGTACTTACTTATATACCTAGAGTAACATGGAAGTGTACATAAAGCCCACTGCACATAGAGCCAGTCGAGAACTCTAGGACTTAAGTCGCAGATATTATGCGCAATGCGCAAAGATATTTATAAATAGGTAGAGGATGTATTTTTTCTAGTTGTGCAAGTGCCGTGTTGCCAAACTGAAGTTTATAAATATGTCGTACCTACTTCCATGCCAATTATGAACAGATCGCCTTACATGGTCTTAATAATAACACACCCTGTAAACATTCTTGACCACACCCTGATTAAACTAATCGCTTTGCTACATACAAAAAACTTAAATTATTTGACTTCTTTGGAGACGTAATAAATTTAAATTCCCAATTCATAGTCACCAATTTCCACATATGTACGAGAGACGCAAGAAACTTTGCAAGTAATAAATATGGCGTAGCTATCCGCTTCAAATTATATTAGGATTTAAGATAAGTGTCGCCAATAAATCGTGTGGCATGAAAATCTTTTTTGTCAATAATACTTGAGTCTTGAAGTTTGGCCATGAATTGGGCCGAGTGCGCATGTGCGGTCGGCGCCACCGACGTCACCGTCAGGCGTTGCCGCCGTCGCCGGCGCAGCACATGTGAACACATGCTGACAAACGTAAATAATCTGTTTTATTCAAAACATGCTGACCTTTGCTGAACATAAATAGTGCTACCATTGATAAACTTAGGCATATTTAATTACTGCTAGTCTAAACATCTTAATGCGCAAAAAATTATCGCTCGCCTTCTATTTTTGTTCTGAGTCGACATTAAATCAAAATGCTGTATAATTGTGTAACTAGCCAAATAAACAAACAAAACAATTTAAAAGACAAAAACACGCGAGCTCAGTAAAACACGGCTCCAATTACATGTAATTTGGAAAGCACGCAATTATGTGGTCCCTGAGGGACGACATTTCTCATTCCTCGTGCATATCTCAAAGATCATGCACTCCTAGTACTCATTTAAATAAATAAGTGTATCAGGCCTTTCGTGTCGACGAGACACTTTATCATATTTGATTGGACACGACTCTATCTGCGTTTATGTTTCATGAATATTTTTCGGCGTTATTTTGAATTTAAAATAAAGATCGTGTAGCCTCTATCGACTTAATGGACTCCATAAATTGGTAGACGCTTTTAAGACTAAATTAAGATATTGATATCATTGTAAATTGATTGAATTTATTTGTAATAAATACTGTTGATTTGCGGTCAGAGAAGGCTTTTTCACTATTATCAAACATAAGTAATCACGCACGAAAACCACTTGTTTTGTGTAAGTCTCGACTTAAATTAATCTACTTTTTATCAAGGACTTATCAAATGTATCTTTCACTTCAAAATAGTGTCCTAAATACAAACAGATATCTTACACAAGTTTAACGATAGAGAGATAATATTGTATGCAAATAGACGTCAAAAAAGTCTCGCAAAGAATAGCTGGCATGGGAAACTATATTGATAAGATGATAGGAGTAAAACACGATATCGAATCTTCCAAATACTTTCACGTGAGCGTGCGAATCGTGGGAATTGATTGGCGATGATCTAAATCAACTATCCCAAGACCCAACATTATAAATAGCTCGTCGTAAAAATTCTGATAAGGATTGATTACCTGTGAATTGTAAATAATGGGAGGCTACACATATGCGTTGCTAGCCAAACTTGTTAAATATTAGATTTAAAAATTAAAAATATTTTAATAAAGATTTGTTCTAATAGAGATGCAAGAAGACACCAAATGCTTTTATGAGATCCATTGGACAAATGACTTATTATTTTTAAGCTTATTTTTGGCCAACCTTTGCACTTCACTTCAATGATGCTGTTTTAAGAACAATTTTAAGATTTGAATTTAATTAAAAAACCTTCATGCTATATATACCTACCCTCGATGCCTTTATCTTGAAGATTTAAATATCGACCTAATCTAACTTTAGAATTCCCACAAAGTAGTGATTCTATCTCGCGCGTGATCACTTGCTTGCGCAGATAAGCACAGTTCACACGATTTTATCTGACATCTGACAGCTGTGACAGTTGTCACCGTGACGTTTGGACGGTCAGTCAACACGTCTACCTGTCACACTTGTCAATTATGAAACGCCATATATCACCAAATTTGTTAGGATACATTCTGATTATTGTAACTTTGATTTGTGAGTTCTAGTAAATGTATAAACTATTTTTTTTTTGTATAAGCTTTGTAGATAGATTAGTCTCCTGTTTCATACGTATTATTGTTGTTGCAACGACATTAACACTTGAACTCCCCAGGCTAAAAATGGCTTTATATAATTACTTATTTAGGCCTTTTATTAGGTCTCGCCAAACACCCGGTTAAGCAGTAAGAGCTCCCTCAGAGCTAATTTCGAGAGACAGGATCGAAAAAAGCATCGGTTTTCAATTCTGGATTTAATGTGATTTTGTATAGTTCTATATTTATACACATACCCAATAGAGAGGCATTATACACCTAATTCCAATTCTTATGAATTTCAAGACATATAGGTACTCTCCCAGTAAACAGATTGGTGTACTTACTTACTGGTTCCGAGGATTAAGAGGCTGGCGACACATCCACGTGTTTAACGTAATGTTCAATATAAATCTTAGAGTTGTTTATTACATGAATTTAAAATTTCGTCAGAGATTTATAGTGAGTTCAAAGAAGGGGTGTAACAAAGAGCTTCGGTGTGTTGTCCACATGTTTGTCTCATCCGATTACTGTGAGTTAAGCGGTCATTATTTATAGTCTTATGTTACGCTACGTTTATGATTATGGGTATTTGAATTATTAAAAATACACAGTCTTAATAGCGTTTGCTTTTAGGATAATATATGACTTGGGTGTTTCATGGATTCTTGCGTAGAAACAATGGGTTTTTCCATTTCAATAAAAACAAATATTTTGCAGATTAGCATAAAACAAGCCTACGGCCAGTTTAAAGATGACATACTAAACTATTGATTTTGTTTTACCTATGATATTATTAACATAAGTATATAGGCACTATAGTTACAAACACAATACTGTCAGATACTCATTAACAAACGCGAATACCTCTAAACTTCAAAGTTGTCAAGTAACAATCATGTTCTTAATTACCCACAAGAATATGGCCACAAAAAGTGGTTATTAGTTAACATTCGGCGAACGTGTACCTCTCGCCCTTGCCCACTTATTTTAAACACCAATTGACATACAACACGTTGATTATAAAACTTCTAATAGATTAATATATTACCCATAATTACTTACAATATAATTGCTATGGAGATATCTTGTACAGTTTTTAAAACAACTTTCGATGTATCGATTGGTGTTAACATATCGAGTGTTATCGAGTAATAAAACATATGTAACGAGTGTAAGAATCGAATCGTAATGACGAAATATTTAGAAACGATTGTGGACTCGTTCTTATGTAAATGTTGGAAAGCTCCATATTTATAGTGAACACTTAAACTGGTCCAGTTATTGCATATTATTGCAAATCTAGATATTCTAACGGTTCCGATGCTAGAGCTATAAACGAGTAGCTTTATCTAAATGTGTTTAAACCCTAATAGCAGTCCAGGAGTCTTATGTTGTCTCCTAAACTAGCGAGTTTACGTCAGTGTTATAGTAAGCTAATAAGCTTATAAGTTACGGTGCTAGTAAAAGGATTGAGATTGTAGGAACTAGGCAAATAAACTGTGAGTTTTATGAAGAGTTTTAGGTATAAGTAAAATCACCTTAGCGCACTACAAAAGCTACTTGAAAACGCTAGATAAAAAATATTACAGGACTTTATTAGTGAGGTACATAGCTTCAGAAAAAAAAAAAGAAGTAATGTTGTTGTTTAAATTTTTTCTACACCTCTCTCAAGTCCAGGAAATAATTTGACAACCCAATTAATACTTTGAACAGAACCGCGCCATAATTAAAAAGAAATCATTGATGAGAATAACACGAGTACAGTCCGATATTTAAATATGAAGCAGTTCCCAAACCCGCATGTTTTAGGCCAGGATTCTCACGCGCGTGCGCCGGTGGAATACGCAAAGAGGCGTGAGAAACCATCGTGCGGTTTGCTAACTTAAAACTCACTTACAATTTCGTTGCCCTATTTATTTTGTTTGAACACTTTCTATTGTTTTAACATTCAACCAACGATTAAAAACTTTCAATTGATTTTGAATCACACATAATAGAACTTTCCACTTCCGCATGCATCCTAATATGCGCGTACGCATGTAATTACAAGCTATTTATAGAGAATCTAAATTTTTCGGTTAAAAACGGAATTTAAGGTGATATACCTAAAAGGAAACGTATGTTATTTACCCAAACAATAAACACTTAGAACACGTGTAGAAAGCAATTAATTTGTTTGATAATAGTAATTGTAATGAAAGTTTACACTCCCTACAAAAGACATCAACGACTCGCGTGACGCGTCGCGGCGTAGCGAGTGTTTTGAAAACATTTGACTTATTAATATTTCAACATTCTTGTGTTACATGTTTTAGAATAGAATGTCATATTATAATGAATTATTTACTTACTACACGGGCCTTCAAAACTAAGTATGTACTTACTACTCTTATAAAATTTAAATGTTTACTAAAATTAGGAATTAGTGTTTTACAATAAAAAACCTTTTTATAGCAAATTATATCAGCTTTCTTTGAAACTATACATTAGTAACTGTTTTAACTATTTCATTTAATCCTTTTTATTTACTTAAAAAGTTATTGCAATTTTAAAAGTGCGATACTACTTACTATTATATAAATATAGCACCTAAATGAACGTTAAAAGTACTTCTTCTCATCACGTGCGTAAAGAAAGTTCCGATACTAAACATAGGCATACAAAAAGTAGTTAGAAGTTAGAAGATCAGGCTGTCTTAGAGCAATAAAAAGAAAAGTGGACACTTTCCAGTTAGTTTATCAACGATTGAAGTTGTTTCAAGGCTCATAGATCACAAATCTGTGGTCTCGTTACAAAAACGTTGTCCCGTGTCCAAAGTGTTTCATGTTATTAGTGCTATGTAATGCGGTGCGGTCGGGGCGCGTTCCGTGGTCAGCTCACAATAGGATGGAATGTGCCGCGACCAAATGCTCGACCGCCTGGAAGGGAAGCCACAACGCTGGCTTCATTAATACTTTTTGTACAATACTTTTTTGTAATCTACTCAGGGTGATTATATATGGGGTCTGAGTTTCACAACTTTATAACACTACCTACAGAAGATTTATGTATTTCGCGATAGTACAGTCCTCAAACCTAATCCAACACTAACTCTAAGCTAGCGAAACTAAAATAAGCTGCAAACAAAGGCACAATAGTCCGTCTGAACCTAAGTATTTCACTACGTAACCGTTCAAGCGACTGGCTTGACAACTCCGGAGCAGCAACAATAGTAGGCTTTACATGGCCGCTGGCAAACCCGTAGAGCCGCTCTAGCTACACAGAACACCATAATATTTTCCGCATTGGTATTGCGTGCCCCGTGCCCGCCGGCAGCGGGCAATTTATAGCCCAGTGGAACTACGTACATGCTTGTTATTATTTAACGGTGGACCCGAGCCAAGACAGAACGCCCCCGGCTATTGCCAATGCGATCCTGCTAAACTTGTAAGTATTATTTTATGACTAAGAATGCGAATGCGCCGGCACACTTTTGTTCATTTACTGACCAAGAATTGTTATACTCGTAAATACTTAATACAGTTAACCGAATATACATAAACAATTCGATTAAATATGCATACACAATAATTAAGGTATCCAACTACATCTTACACACATTGCCTTATTTTTATTGGCCCAAATAACACCGAGATGTGTACATATAGGTAAATGAACACCAAATTCTGACATCCTACCAAATACATCATTTAAATTGCGCAGCCACTTGCCTTTATACGGCGAGGATATTTTTTACGAAGCTCGATTTGAATAAAGTCATAGCGGTGTCCGGTGTCGTATGCAATGCCTTACACAGCCACGTGCTTGGATATGGTGTAACGACAGCAATGACGAACGCGTACCGCTTGCCAAACAGGTCAAATCTCCATTAAAGAGTAATCATAATACTTGGCAGGCCTTATAGAGCGCGCGACGTCGGGCGCGCGCGAGCGAGAGCAACCGCCAGGATATCTGACTCCTTCAGTTGACCGGCCTTGTGGCACGCGCCGCTTCGCCACTTGTATTATTCCATTTGATTTACCGACCTCATTAAAATATGTCTTCGTTTCCAACAATTCTAACTACGCCCACATAATGGGTATCGGATATCTATAAAATCAGACCTAAGATAATATCGACAGCTAGTCGGAACAAGGAGAATAGAAAGGAACGATGTTGTAACTTGAACGGATTGGAGCCGTTTATTTAAATTCACGTTATTGTCGCAACGGCTACACTACAAAGTTTTACAACGTCCAGAAACCGAGAACATAAATTACTGGCGCAATCTTAAAAGTACATTGTAAGATATAGTGGTATAATCTTCGTTTAGTTGGTTTAGTGTCATATTTCTGTTATTTGCTTACGTACTTAATTACCACTAATGACCCGCTCGCCGCCTCGCTCGGAACTAATTGATAGCTATAAATAAGGAGATAATTTGGACATCGATCCGAATATATCTAGCCGAACATTTTCATTTACTTGACGGACCTAAAATTTACGTCCAATAAACCCAAAGCGCAGGTAACACTAAACGGTTATAAAATCATAAAAGGTTGATTAGTCGATAAACGTGTTCGTCTGTAGAATTTAAAGCTTTTGTATAATAATAAACGTATATATTAAAGGTAGACAGTATATGGTATGTTCTAGGCCGGTATGTATAGCCACGGTATGCAAATGAGTAACAATGAAACAGAGTGTCCGCTTAGTCAGAACTAGGACCCAATTAGTGTGATACCAAAGGCCGACTTCGTAAATTAAGCTAGACGAATGCGCAAGCGCACGGCAGCAACATAGATATTAGCATTTTTTTCTTGTATGCAATATCTTAGATACTACTGACTTTATAACACCCAATATCCTACTAATAGGTAACATACTTTTACTACGGTAAGTATGTTCATTTCATCAGTCAACTGATATTTAAGTTTAAAAAAATCATGTCTTTATTCATCAATACCTAAACCCTCGCATAAACATTCAAATGAGAGCTTACAATATTCGATCCCTTTTGAAATTCAATCGAATTTATTTTTATAAGAGTATCAGAAATCAGAATCGAAGCTTGCGCTTGTGGCTCGATTTACTTGTTGTAAAATACGGTACCTTGTCCATGCACCTTAGATGGCACCATTCCAATGGTTATTTTATTGGAATCGACTCGGAAAGGAAAATATTATGATTTAGGCATAAAGCCGTGCAGTGGCGGTGGTCTTGGCGAGTGTTCAGCAAACAATATCTTATTTCATAGCCTTGATTCAACAATACCTTCATACTTGAACGGAGTGAAATGAACTCTGATGATTTTATTATATTTCAAGGCAACTTTCAAAGATAGAACTCCATATTGCACAGCAAATTTAATTAAAATATCGAAGACGAAATAATGATTTTATCTTCTCCGATAAGTTAGATGGTATCTAAATTGCTAGCGGTTTTCCAAGTTATTTATTTCATAGCTCTAAAAACTTACAATTTTATGTGGGTAATTTAAGAAGTTTCCAATAATAATTATAATTAATTGTCCATAGATATGAGTATTGACCGCACATTTCTTGTTGGTCGAACTTAATGTTCTGTGCGTTGGCACGTACGTGGAGTTGTTTAGAAACCACTAAACCCCGACACAATGGTGAACCACAAACAGGCCGTTGTGCCTTTGTCCGGGGAGCTCGTGCAAATAAAATATTTTGACTGCGCTCCACCTCGACCGTCCACATCCTACGCAAACATTCCTCTTTTATTTTCTTATCTATTGTCAAAAATGGAAGAGTAACTGTTTTTTTAATGCAAATAAACCTTCATGGTTGATATTGTTGCGGCGATATTTTATCAGTTAATTCGTTCCATTCGTTCGCATCTCGTGGATATTTCCAATATTGAACAGGATGTCCTCCTGATAATGCGTTCACGACTCTTCGGTACATAACAATAATATGTACCTACACAGTATCTAAACATCTCAGAAATGACACCTAAACTGACAGCATAGTGTACATGGCTACTTGGAGTCGTTCTGTCGGCGTGTGCGCATATAGCTCAGTGGTCACCTCTCGTGGCGTGTTTACATAACTCGTTAGACACCAGCCCGTACCGCCCACGTCCGAACCTCGCCATTGGCTATATCTAAATATTAACAGTAAACACTCGATAATGCTCCATTGTGATGTCACGCAGGTGCACTATCTCGCTAACATTGTTACAATAATGATAGGGAAGCTTAACGTCTTCATACTTGCACTACTAGTGTTCCACCGACTAGCATAGCAATAGATCTTCTTTTAAATGTTCAAACATTTTTTTCCACGATTTTTATACATGAAGAAAATCAACAATTTACGGTATGAACTAATGTATGCACGTTCTTTATATGCATAGTGACAAGCAGCATAAAAACACATAAGAACACCTCATCATCACTGCAGTCTCAATAAATTGTCCCATCAATCATAAAGAATCGCACTAGCGATACTCAGGTATGTCAAATGAATGCGACTTTTTTGTTCGCGATTGTCGGCGAGAGCCGCGTCCCCGTGACGAAATGACACGTAATGCAATTTTGATTAACTTGACAACAAAACCTCTCGTAATTACATCGACAATAATGGAGACATTACTTATCGTTGATATTATAAAGGTCCATTACGATAATAACTAGTGTCAGTCTTAAGACTTGGTATCTGATCAGGCTATTATTAAAGCTCTTGAGATTACAATGTCTTCGATAACAAGCTGCGACCATGTTCAGATATTTTTAATGGTTTCCATAGAATTCTTGACATTCTTAGGCTTATATTATCTTTTTAAGAAGAAAGCTTCCTCCTTATTTTACTAGTTTACAGATATTGGTATTTACTCGTTACAATTAAGATCAAGTGTTTCATTTGTCATCCATTCGTAGCAAATGTAACTCTATTGGTTAGAAGTTAATGCCAATGGAAATGTACAAATTATTGTCATCGTATAATGATGTTTTGGTAACACGCAAAACGCTCGTAACGTCAACTTTCACTTGAACAATGGCGGCCGGCTCACGATTAACAAGCACGACCCTGAGTCACGCAGGACGCAGCATCGACGCTCATTGTGATACCGACCACTACCATCTGATTGATGACTCGTCGAAAGGTCACTCTTAAACTCTCACACATCGATCTCTCTATTTAACCCACATTTACATACAGTTGCGTGGCGTCGACATCTATTTGTAAATAAGTCGGGTTGATGCCAGCATTACTGAGTACCTATGTAAGGTTAGTAGCACTAAGATTAGTATTGAGTATAATAGCAACTACCAAGCGGTACATAGATACCGCACCTACTTTACAGTAGGTGCTAGGTACACGACATCCAATGTTTTTTTTGTTTGATTAATTATTTTATAATTCCGCTTGCTTTGCAAGTAGTATAGATAAAGGAGATATGTACAGTAAAAACTAGCACGCGTACCGCCTAGGCAACGTGGTTTATTGCAGAGTAGTAGGTACTCTAATAGTGCAATGAAGCATAGTAAAAGTTAATTGAGTTCTCTTTAAGGTCAAGTAAGTCTACTTTCGTTGCTAATACTGCTCTCAAAACCACATTCATAATCCAACAACTTAACCTGTATACATACCTTATTTTAAAACTCACTTCCAAGAAGTTTACAGACTTTTTACGAACCCTAAATATTATTATGCCGCCGTTCGGGATTCCAAAAGAGTAAAAGGGCAGCGATGACCACCACAAATAAAAAAAAATACTTTTACATAATGAATACATGATATGTAAAGGTAAGGCGCGAACTTTAAGGGTAGATACACACAAGGCGTGAACGCTAACGTGCGGGCCAAACAAGGAGGTGTGAAAAGCCCCGGTGATCGTGGTGTTCTTATTGTGGTAGCTGCTAAGCCGCTTACCGGACCAGTCCCATAAATCCAACCGTTGTCCATGCACCTATACAATCTTATTGGTACCAGTGTACTCGCCGCTGTCGTGCTCGATTTGATAAGCGCCTGAGCCAGTGTCGTTGTATTCATATAATATCTGACTAAGCGCATATCAATGTGAATAACAAAACGGCTTCATAAGTTTAGAATTTTGTACATTTTGTAAAAACAATCATTTGCATTAAAATACTTAAAAACTTTCATAACACATTTATAAAATACGTGTCTAAATCCGTCGCATCGCGCTGCCTCGTAGTATCGTATGTCGTTTCGCGTGTTCGTGTATTAAGTTACGCCTACTTTTCAAGCGTGGCCTAAGCGCATTCGGGCGGAATTAAGTAAGCTAACATGAAATCATAAAAGGAAGTGAAGGCATCTCTGCGGATACAAGAGGGTCCATAAGGCGGCTTAAATAGCCCATACAATATTGAAATGTAAGAAAATACAACGATAAAAAACTTTTCATCGCGCCGCAAACGTGGAACACGATTGTCACCGATACAAAGTTAATACACCTTATTAAGCAAACTGAGGCCAATTTAGTCCATTATCGGACGAAATCTGAACGGACGTCGGCATAAGCTCAGTGGCCGGCCATTGTTGTGTCGCCTCGGCTATGGCCTTAAGTCGTTGTGTAAACAAAACGAGTTATTATATGAGAGCTGAGACTCACTTTATGGCATTCCAGTCTCAATTTAAAACGCAGCTCCGTATGCCAAGTCGTAACTCCCCAATGCCTCTTCGTTATATCCTAAGAACGACAATAAAACGATGGTACTGTTAGTTAAGTATCTGCATACATTTTGAATAGCCAACCTAACCATATAAAAGACAATCCCACCACACAAAAGATGCAGTAAAAACAGAAGACACAATCGAATGTTACGCGCAGGCATTTTGAAGACAGACCGCAACGTTTGGGCGTTTTTGTGACACCAAATATTCATTGTCTTTCGGCAACTTATCTCATTTAATTATAAGCTCGGAACGGTCGATAGATAGGGAGCGATCCACCGAAGAAAATTGTTGCATGGTTTTTTTAAGCAGTCGAGATTGCGAAGAGCTATAAATGGCGCACCAGTGCCTGCGGCAGTTGCCATTTGCAATCGGTTATGGAACGACCGCGAACCTCTTTTTACATTATAATCGGTTGGTCCCCTCACTCACTTGTTTTTTTGCTCGAAACCGATGATGGTCCTAAATGGAGGACCTGTACATGCAAAATCAAATAAAAATTATATTATTCGAACCCGAAATGTTACAGTTTGAAGTACGATACGAAAATTTGATTTTCGTTTTAAATGTTTGATGCCAAACTCATCGGTGTTAGCTTCCTTCCTCTGGGTGGCATGTCCGACCGTCCGTATGTCCTATCTTGTACGTGCGCAACACATGTGCACTGGATTGACAGATGACAGGACTTTCATGTCCGTCTGGAGCTTGGTCGGCTGGACCCATAGTCCCGAATGATCAGAATCAAATTACGACAAAACCGGCCCGTGCCGTCGCTAACGAGGCATTATAATCACATTGCATGTATTAGCTTTAAAAGTATACAATTTCAAGTTGTTTTGTAAAACACGCGTAGGTAGTAAGCAGGTATATATTGTACTACGTAATCTTAACAGATGATAAAAGGTGAAGGCACATTATTTATTCTTACCATGATTTTTATGTGACAAGGGATAAATCATAAGAATATCTTTCGGAAATACATTCAAATGAAATATTATATTGACAGCGCGCCGACGAAATTGTCCGCATTAATATGCAGCTCGTGCGGCAAGGCCCGCGCTGCGCCCGCGCACCGTCACTAATAATGGACCAGACGCGTCTAATGCATTATTCAAAAGGTCCTGCTTATCCCGAATCCCAATATTTTTAGCAAAACTAAAGTTTTTTAGAATAAACTGACAACCTACTAAACAAATAACTTATATTTGTTTCGTAGGTTAATTTTTTTAGGTATAAGTAATTTAAGTCTCAACAACAGTCGGTTTTTATTGTCGTTTTGATTAATTATAAACGTGTTATTCTAATACATAAATCGTATATTGAGATAGCGCAACACTCACTATTGTATTCATGAGATGCACGGCACGTAGGTGTCTATTAGTTGAAAGTCATAAAAATAGATATTGATCAAACACTACCGCGATAGCTCCGCTTACATTACAGTTATCGCCTGTAAGAATTAGCGTAGAAACAGAACACCTCCGGGAACAAAACGAAAAATAAACAGAAACGACACAAAGCGGGGCTTCATCTGACCTACCAAGCTACCAACACAATGCCGTCCTACAATTCGTCGTTAATTACCTAGCGCTTTTCCATTCAAAGAACGCCGTGTTCAATGTTTAAAACGAAACAATTAGCTTTTATACTCTGTCAATTACCATCTTATTAGACACGCCAAACGTTCTTATTTGAGAAAAACCCTTTTCGACCACAAATTTATGGAATACAATTTCAAAACTAGAAACATGAGCAAGTACAGTATACGGTATGACTAAGAGCTATCGAACTAGGTCACAATCGTTACAACAATCAACGCCAAAAAACTTGTGAATGTTAGGTATTATTCAATTTAGAATGTTCTCGAACTTCAACAAAAAGATAAGTGGACACATGGCACAAGCATTGGATTACCCTTCAACGACCAACTAACGTGCACCCATTATCTCTGTGATTTGAGCTTGAGAGCGTAATAAAAATTCTCTGTAAGTAGAGTTACATGCAGATATGGGGACTGAAGATTGTAATGAGAATTGTTCCTGTTCAAGTGTCTTGGGAAAGTATTTATATGTATTTTGAGCAACGTTTAACTACGTGCCGTAATTTAGGCGATAGACAAATCTTCTCATGTCGATATATTATATATTTCAAGGAATGTATCATTTATGTGTGCATACGAATAATAATTGTTCTTAATAAGAGCGAGTCACTCTCGGCCAGTTTTATAATCATTTATTATTTGACTAGACATGGTATCAACGAGCTCAATAGATGCCTAAGGCGAGCATCTCGAACGGAACACGTGTCGTTGATTGCCCTCAATTGGCGAGCGAATAAAAACAATCGTCGCTTAAAAATAACCGTGATTTCATACAGCAACATGTGATGCTTGTTTTCTTTCAGCGTAACGAACATATTCCCACAAGTTCCCATGACCATGCCATGTGAAATGTCCTGGTCGGACGAGCGATGGAATCGCGGCTGTGAATCACTAATGACAATGAACCTCTGTGGTATATGGAACGGGAACTTCTTCCAGGAACAGGCGGAATCGTAAAACAGCGTAACGCGACGTTCGCAGTCTCACCATATGGAGAGCGTGAGAGCCCGCGGCTCCGCAGTCCACCACACACCATCTGATGTTTTTATCGTGACCAACCATTACACAAATATTGCGATAGTGACATCCGCATTTAGTGGTTAGTTTCGTTCAATATATAGGTCAAATTCAGGAAGTAAACCCGCAAACATAATTTTCCCATAAATAACAATGTATGTGTCACTGATATCGCAACTTAACGTAACTAGGTATAACGACTGTAAATAGTAATCACAATTAAAGATTATTGTATTTGCATTTCAAGTTCAACATATCCTTATTGATTTGTATGTTGCGGTTTATCCACATAATTTTCTTCCAATCCCAAAATAGTTCGTAATTGCCGAACAAACACATTATAATGTACCAATCCCAAAACAAAATTGCTTTTTTATCACATTTTTTTCGTGTGCCACTTTGTGGTATTTAATGTTTCACACGTTTGATGCTAGACTTTACATTTCAGATGTCTAAGAATAGATTTAATTCATTACTAAATTATATTTAATATCCTTTCATTGCTGCGTAATTATATAAAAGCGCCATTTAATAGCAAGTAAAACTTGTGCTTAATGACGCAGTAAAGTAAACGTTTGTAATGTTTAAACGCTCGACTCGCTGGAAGGACATTCACAGATAATAGACATTTTGAAGCCGAATTTGTATGCAGTTTTTTTGCGCAGTGGCCGCTAACCACTTATCTACTTAGTGGCTCGTCATTGTTAGAAGTCAAGTCAGTTGTCGTGTCCGAAGGCGCCAGTCCTTTCCTAGTCGGATAAAGGGCATCTTACGGGTGTTTCAATCTTATCGCTGTTACATTGTTCGTTTTTTTAAGTCCGGATAAAAATATTTTGGTGCTGCACTTTCTTAAATATGTAGCTTCCCCTGGTATTCAATAAGAGATGTAAACCCGGCGGCATTAGTTTTGAGATACTCATCAAGCATGACTTTGACAAATGGTTTTCCTTTTGGTTTGAGTGTACATTTTGCGCATGTCAGTTTTGTTTTTCGTGACGTTCAGTTGTCACAGTCATTACGCACATCCGTTGCTAAGATGCACTTGCGTGGGGCAATTTAATTAGTCAATTATAATTTGCTGCATATTTGACGTCAGAACGAGGGTCAATCCATTTACATCCAGTTAAAGTTTGCTCAGATTATGTAGGGAATGCGTGATATCGTTTTACAGCATTATTTTATGAAACTAACAAGTAAAATGTTGTATTGCCTTATATATTTCATTTCGGAATACAAAAAACATAGCTTGTAAGATGTAGGTACAAATACTCTTTCATTGTTACCAATAACATGTGAAGGATGTACGCTATACAGAGATGATTAAGAGGGTTCAAACAACAATCGGCGCCGAACATTCACCAATCAGTCAGATTGGAGCACATCGTGCGAACGCGTTATAATAGGAGGATATTATAATAAACAGATCCCGGTCCCCTCGTACTAACCTCCCTCCCTAATAAATATTAATGTATGAACTTGAATGCTCCTCGATGTCAGTGATGCTGGTACATTGACACTCAATTCGCTTTTTGCATCCTCTGCATTGATATCTCCTTTGCGGGTAATCTTCGCGCATACCTTCGCGCACTTTGATATTATCGTGACTGAAATGAACCCCTTGAGATGTGTTGTAAAACTATATTGTTCCCCTTAAACGCTTTATATTTTTAAGACGCTTTTATTGACCGTGTTTATCTTTAATCCAGTAATGAATAAGAAGTTTTTACAGGTTTTAAATAAGGAGCTCATTTTTAATAGTAATGTAAATGTTTACAAACAGCTGTTATTTCTGAAGCGCTGAGATTCATACATCTGGGAAAAGTATCGATAGTCTGTTTGTTTATCACAGATATAAACACTTTGTTGTGGGAACTTCACCTACTAACGAGGTAAGCTTTCTCATTATAAGTTTCACCAAAATATTTATGTTATCGTCACTGGGCTGGGTAGCTATTATTTGTACCTCTACATATAAAGGTAAAGCACATTAGCTTTATTCATTAGTTGTTTAATAGCTACAGTGGACAAAATATTTTTAGCAAAATCATCGTAATCCGAACTTATGGGCATTATTACACTTTTCTATGAATTTATAATACAGAACATCAAAATAACTGCACAACATCGTTTTTTTGCGTAATTTTATCTCTCTAAATCAATATAGTACATTGATATGTGTAGGGCGAGTCACCCTTTAGCCGGAAGGGTCATGTACGCACGCTTTAGGGTTGACGAGAACAGTTTCCACTTCGGTTTCCCACGCCGCCCCTACAGGGAAACCCCACTTGTTGATTTTTGTTCCGTATTCAAGCCCCCATTTGACATCATTTCCGGGCCCCATTAACAATAACAATTATTTTGTTTTAATGTTACTACGTGTTGACATCGGGACATCGATTACGGACGGCAGTGGGGTAAGACTGAGACGCGAGTAATGAGATCGTGTCGCTTGGAGTGTTCCGTGATCAATCATAGCTGTGACGTAGTTTATCTTTATCTCCTTTTAATAGGGTGTACCGAGTGTAATTATGATGATCTCAATTCACATTGTAAGTAAAAATATATTACACGCAATGATATCTACATTTCATTTTTACAGTTTGAACATTTTGCATCTGGTAAGTTATTTTTGGATAATTATATTAGTGTAACTTTTAGGTATTAATGTGTAAATTTATTTCGTAGTTTTTTTTCTTGCATATAATTACTATTTCATTGGTACCTACGTTGCATAAAAAACCCCATAATATTAATATTTTATTATGGATATTTAATGGAAATAATTGACGTCCTTACAAACAACTACAGGATTTGTTAGTAATCATTAATACAATCAACATACTCAACAGTTATAACCAAAGTAATAAAATATAGCCACATCATATAAAATTAAGTACCTATGTACATTATTCAAAGAAGAGCTTAAGGCTAAACCACAATGAGGGTAGTTATGATAAGAATGTCGTGGTATTCGTCGAATTAATCGTTTGAATAACATCAGAAGGCTGTTAATAACATAGCGCACGCGATGGCAAATGTTATGGAAATGAGTTCGGCTTTATTAGCCAAATTGCCTCGACCAAGGTGTAGCGCCTCGGGTCAGGATTGTTATATTCAGATTGAGATGAATTCCGCGCGAATTCGCCATACTTATTGGAATCTTGCATTCGTTTTTGCCGGGATTCTGTTATTAGCGCGTCTGGGGACGCAAATTGACGTAGGCGTGATAAGAAAAACACTGGTATAGGCAGGTAGGTACTAGGTACTTAAATTGTAGGTTAGTGATATTAGATTGTTGTTTGGCGTAACAATATTATTAAACCAGATATCTAAATAAGTAATAGGTGGGTGGTAGAGGTAATACAAATATAATTAAGTTTACTACAAAATATAAAAACAACTCAAAAAGGGGCCTGTCGACCCTGCAACCTAAAAACAAATCTAAATCTAAGAAGGTTGTTTCCAACCAAGCAAGTAAAGCATCACAAAATGATACATCAATAAAAAAAACAATAAAATACAAGCAATGCTAGAGGAGAATAACAGTGCAATTATCTCTAATTACTAAATAGATTCTATATTCAAATTGGTGAATAAAAAGTATGCCAAACAATAGAGCTTTCGACATCAACATACCTGCCAGTCCAGTCGCACTGATCGCCCATCAACCCCGCCTCCGCTCTGCATAAAACTCCCAAAAATACAGTCCAAAATAATCGCCACGTCTCCATTTTTACAAACAATATATTACAATCGTAGCTATTAGTATCACTGATACAATCACATCACTTTAAAACAATCCTTTTATGTCAGTTCCATAGTCTTTTCATTTATTTTACAGAAGTAAACAAACTCGTACCGCGGTCTCCGCGAACGACAACGCTTTACCAACTCAGAAACTCGACTAAACTTGTGACAGAGATAGAACCTCTGCAATGCTCGCATGTGCCGCGAGTAAGCGAGAGAGCTATAATAACACTTAAGTAGATGGAGATGTAAAGTCAATGTCGTCTTTGTCTAACACGGCATCAAAGATTGTTCGATTGTGAACTTTATTGCTTGAAAATAAGAGTGAAACTAAAGCGAACAAGGGCGCTAAAGCTTTAAGAACTTTTTGAATTGGCGGGAAAGGTTTGCCTTGAGGTTAAGTTTACTAGTAATAACTGTTTTCGATTATCATTTCAATCAATTTATTCTGATCAATTGAAAAATGTAGAAAGATACCTAACCACTGCCAATTATAAATCAAGAACGTCTCTTCATTTGTAATAAATTGATTTCTAATAATTATTTTTGATTGTAAATTGCCGTGGACTTTTAAAAATTAGCTTAGCTTGTTGAAGTAGATGACAAGACAAACGCAAATATAAAAAATAAAATATTGTATTTATGGTCTAATTATTTTTTATTCAAGAACTTTCTTGACTGACTGACTTTCTACTATAAAAAAGTAAAATCCTAAAATAGTAGGTATTATCTAAAACCTCACATCCGAACATTCTAAGGATATTAGAAGACACTACCACCAGACATCATGCATAGTAAGGTGGTAAGGCTGTAAGTGACTTTCCGGGCCTTTTAACGTTTTAATTTAAAAATTGTTAACAAGCTAAAAGTCATCCCTTTTAATTTAAAATTACACGTCGCGTCTAGGCATTTCTCATTCATCGGTGGATTCGAAAGTGTGTTTGACAGAAATGGAATATAAAATTCCACAAACACCCGGCCTTTGGACAAATATATTCGGTCACACATTTGTCCAGTGCAAGGATCGAAGTCACTGCGCTTGACTGTTATGACAAAAATGTTTGTTTAAAAGTACGCCTCAATAAGGACGTAATAATAGGTACATTTTGAATGTCACAATGCATATTATACCAACACGGTTACCAAGTTGACTGTCTACAAACGGCAATGTAGACACAATAGTGAAACAATCGCCATGTACATTGTACCTTTCATATTATTGTGATACACTGAATAATTTGTAATAAATTTATTAAATAAGTACTTACCTAAAAATGTTGTTGGATTACCTACTACTAGAAACCAACTTATTCGTTCAGTAGCTAATAAGAGACTGCCCGCTGCCGTGTGTCAGACGATCAGATCTTGAATGAGAGTGTAATTCCCAAAACAAGCATTGTTGAGATATTCTAGGAAAAATTTAACATAATGTAAGAACTCCTGGTTAAGCTACAATTGAAATATCACTGACGTTTTAGATCAGATATAGATTTACCGCCAAAGTTAATATGCAATGGCAATTAAGGGCAATAAATCAAAAATATCACAAAACTAGCATTTTCGTTCATTATCACAGGTAGTTCTAGAGCAGAAGAGCAGAATATAGCAATTATTAAATAAATATAAGGTTAAAAATAGATAATATTTTGAAAGTAATAATTACCTGCCCTTTTTATGGCTATGAGTTGGCATATCTTTTTTATGGACCTACGCTTTCGGGATTAATTCTGCACACATAAGTATAAGCAATTAAGCGTTAAATAATGGCAGCTTTTTCTTTAGGGATCTTGATATGAATTTCTACCTTTTTTTAAACTCAACATAAAATGAAGTTATTACGCAGATCCTTATCAGTTACCAGAATCACGCTTTTTGGGGGACTTAGACGGCAGATAAGCTAGAAATATGATTTTTGGGAAAGTGAAAGATTTATCTCGGGGTTTGGTCGCTCGTCAAGCGGTCTGTTTATGGTAGTAAATTTGGATCGCGTCATGTCGTCCGTGCTCGAGGGCGCGCGCGCCTTGTTTGCGAACAGATAAACAAAATCAATAGCCGGTGTTTGTTCGGCCGATAGATAGCCGCATTGTCGCTATTCACTCGTGCTTGTTTAGGCCGATGAATCGAGTCCCTTATCTTACTTTGACGCAAAAATATAACACCAGCAATCAGGCTCAGTCAACAATATTTTCCGCTCATTATAATAATACATTTTCTAACGAAGGTAACAAGGTCTTTAACATGTCGATAGGCGTCAGCTACTCTTTTAAAATAGGTAAATGTAAGTATAATAAATTCTATAAATAAGTTTACCTCCTCCTCCTTAATCCTACTACTTACGTAATATTTATTCTAGATTACAGAACGAACAATAAACAAAACAAACAGTACAAACAAACAGTGCTAATTGGAATCCAATCAATATTTATGTTTTCACTTAATGTTAATTTCAGTGATCATTCTAAAACAAATCTCTTTATATTTTTAACAACTCATTTACTTTATTCATTGTTTATATATATGCTTAGTAGACAAAGACTTATTGTAGAAATGTAGACTAGCATTGTTCCTTAAGACGGTAGTATAAACACTTTCAATCAATACAATGATGTGGATAGTTTACACCTGCAATCTACACCTTTATATAAAGAAAAGACAGCTTGTCGGCTTTAGTTTAACTTTAAAGCCTAGACATTATGATCGAGTGGACGTTCCTGATGTTTGGATTAAGTGTGGTTTCCACTTATGAAAAAGCAACGTTGAATCATTGCTTGTGGCACAATAATACGTGTGAGTACCTCGCTTTACATGCCCTAATATTAAGACGCTTAACAATTTGAACATTGTTCTCACTGCCTCGTATTTGTACTTGTCTGTTAGATAAATGTTTCTAAGAGCGATTAGCTTTAGACGGTCATTAGAATGCTCTCGCATACATTTTTTAATTCGTGTATAGCTGTGTTTTTCTGTCGTTATTAGGTTCTTAGGATTAATGGGTCAATAAAGCACTCGAAACTTTTTTTACATTTGGCCCTTGTCGGTCTTTCTTATCGTTCGTCATATTTAGGTATATGCAGGAAACTTAGTGCTATAAAAATGACCAAACAAACTTACTGAAGTTAGACGATTTCAGAAAATTACTTAAATCTTGGTTTCATCAGGCTTTTTTTTTTAATTACTAAAACTTCATATACAATTTAAAATAGCACATTTAGGATACTATCCTGAGTTTGAACCTGTAAGTACAGTGGGACCTACCATGAAGAGGCGAGTCAGGACCTGTCGAAGGATGCGGTGCAGGTTACGCATATCCCGCGTCTTTCGACCTTACGTAGTTAGGAGGACACCCTGGGGTTTTAGCCGGTAAGAGTCCGGCATACCCCTGCGCCTGCCCAAAAACGGAGAAGGACAATAACGAATTCTTCAGCAAATAAAAAAAAAGTCACTGACCCTCGCTCAGCATTCTTCTTACGTGACGGAAACCATATCTATCATTGCTTTTTATTGTAGATTTGAATCCGGTTTGTCAACCACCACGATTTTTTTTACTGGATTTAGGCGTTGAAGTAGGTACATAATCATTTTTTCGATATGTTGATAGTTAACTACCTATCATATTTATTTTTAGGTGTGGACTTTTGTCCAGAATGGATGGTTGAAAAAAGAAGCAACTGTTCATTAACCTTTTGGAAAGCCCAAAGAACTTGCGATCATCCGGAGCAGATGCTAGTTGGAACTGTCTGCGGGTTTTCTAGATGCGACTGCCCGGATCCCTTGGTGCTGGATACAGAAACTGGATTCTGCTATGATATAGATAACTGCCCAACGAAACATGCTATTTAAATCAAAATACGAGTGTACGAATATTTTGTGACAGTAAAGTGCAACCCTCAATAAGCCATTAAATTAAGTTAAACTTTTGTCAGTACTATGTGCTATTGGCAATTTACAAGTATCGTTATAAAAGTATGAACGGTGTATCATCGGATTATTACTGCTTACGGTGTGTAAAGTCAGGAGCAAACTAAATTAGTTAGACATTGTGAATCTTTCGATTTCGATAACATTATCTTTGCAATTAATATGGAATATAATTGCCGGCACGAGTCATGAGCACAAACTTTACCTGCGCAGTGGTTAATTATTGGGTCCCTTTGGCGGTATAAAGAAGGCACCGAGACTGTATGCTATTGATTCTGTCACTTTGACAGTCGACGCTTGTCGTCTATTGGACTCTCACGCGTCATTGGGGGACTGCACACTTATGTGTAATTTTAGTTACTAACGTTTTGGATTTAATCATAGTTTATTTTTGTTATTTGTTTTTTGACTGCCTTGTTGGTCTAGTAGTCGCTAAGCGCGACTACTGAGCACGAGATCCTGGGTTCGAATCCCGGGTCGGGCAAAGTGTTATTGGGTTTTTCCATTAGGTAATTCTCAGTGGCAGCACGGAGTCTGGATTTGTGCCCGGTTGATGGCAATAGGCTCGCCCCCTATTACATTGGGACCTAAAAACATAACTGGCGAAATGTGGGTGTACTATATGTGCACCTCTGCCTACCCCTTCGGGGAATACAGGCGTGATGTTATATGTTATGTTATTTGTTTTTAATAATTATAGTTTATTTTTGTTATTTCATATTTGTTTTAATTTATTAAGGATGAGGGCGGTGACAATGATTAGGTAGACGACCAAGTAGCCTCTACCAGCACCAACGCAGCATCTAGATTTATGAAAGGCATTATTATCACCTTTCTCTTCGGATGAAACCAGTTTTTTTTTAAATATATAATTTCAGTCATGAAGAGGCATTACTGTACCAAAGTAAAGTTAAAAGTAGGTACCACTAATATTTTAATTTTAGTTAGTAAGTACATAACAATATTTTAGTAAAACCGATACTTCATAAATTTGGCTGAAAGTATACATTCGCGAACTTGCCCCCACTACTACCCATCTGTGCGCACGACTCGTGCCGCTTACTTCAACAGTTTATTTTTTGAGCTTCTGGTCGTACTTATAACCTGCTAAAGACAATAATCCTATTATTATTGTCTTTTTTTATATATGTGTAAAATTCTATTAATAACATAAGTTTAATTTATAAACGATACAACACGTCTACATACTAAACGTCTGTATTGACAATTAGTGCTATTCCACATTATTCCAGTGCCGGCGTCCCAGCTATATTAGAACCCAATGGCTTGGTACGGGACGATGGAAAGAGACCAGACGGTATGTCTTTGATGCCATGGAAATTGGGTAGGCCTTTGGTGTGGGATGCAACATGTGTCGACACCCTTGCGCCATCTCATGTTTCCAGCACAGCGGTTTGCTCTGGCGCTGCTGCTGCAGCTGCGGAGACCCTCAAGCGGCGAAAATATAATAACCTTATAGGTAATTATATTTTTGAGCCGTTTGGGGTCGAAACACTCGGGTCATGGGGTCCGAGTGCGCGTCTTCTTTTTAGTGACCTTGCTAAACGGTTAGTTGACGCTTCACGTGACCAAAAGGCTGGCCTGTTTTTCGGCCAAAGAATTAGCATTGCCATTCAACGTGGCAATGCCGCCAGCCTTTTGGGCACCCTACCAGTCGACAGCGATGAGGACGAATACTTTGATACATAATTTTTAGTTTAATTTTTTTATTTTTGTATATATTTATTTTTAAGAATTGTAAATTCCACATTTCTGTCAGTGTCACTGTCAAATTTACAGCTGTCATTTTATGTCGACTAGTGAAAAATATTAACGTGAATTCATTTGAATGGCATTGATTAATCGATTTATCGTTTAATTTATGAAATAAAGAAACACATAAGACACCATGTTGCGTTTCTGTGCTCAAAGTTATCTCACTCAAAGTAGAAGGATAATTCAACCCCTCATACATAATCAGATAACCTCGAAGTTAAAATGTATCAGTAGTTGTCCCAATATTATAAGCAGACACTACTCTGTGAAATTAAAAGATGACAACAAATTAGAGTGCATATATTATGGTCCTTTAACACCACAGATAAAAGGTGTGAAGGTGTTTTCATTAAGTTCGAGTGTGGCCGGGCTTCTAGCACAACCTATAATAATAAGAGAAGCGGCGACTATAGGCAGCACATCACTCCTCATTGCTATTTGTTCTGTTGTCGGCTTCTTTACATTCATAACGCCCATATTACTTCACGTGATTACTAAGAAATATGTAACAGAAATACATTATGACCCAGTAACATCTACTTATAAAGCAACAACAATAAATTTCTTTTTAGTGAAAAAACAGGTATGTCTTCTTATTTTAAATATGAAAAGGTTTTATTAGAACTAATACACTTTTAAGACAAGATTTTTGTCAGATTATTAATGCTTTAATATTTATTTGTTCTACAAAACAGTACCACTTTTCTTTCAGCTTGAATTCAAAGTGAATGATGTGGAAGTGCCTGACATTCCTGGCATGTTTACAACATTGAATGCCAAGGGCAAACCTCTGTTTGTAGAAGCGAGACACTTCTCTGACCCCCTGCATTATGCCAAATTTATGGGTTATGATAAACCTATGGATTTCAAACTTGGAGACCAGGAGAGTGATAGTACTAGTAAATAGATTTAGGCGTCGAAACTGTTATTTATAGCTGTTGTAAAATAAATAGACACCAATGTTTGTAGTTTGTTTTATAGTAATGGTCTCCGCACTTGTAATGTTATGATAGTGAGATATTATTTAGAGCCTAGTTTTGATTTATTTTACTTTACATTTATTTTTTATTTTTTTTTAACTTGTAGGATTTCATTTATTCCATGTATTATTATAACTATTTAATCTAATACAAAATAAAAACAATATATACAAAAATAAAAAGTTAAAAAGCATAAAAAATTTCATCCCCATTGATTTAAAATAGAAGTATAATTGCAAGCCAGCTAAATCCTACCACTGTGTCGCTATGATATCTAGGAGACAACTATTGTTGTTTTATTAATTACACATATTTGTAATTTGGTTAGAGATTGGAGTTGAGACTTAGTGTAGAGGGCCAAACACATAGCCTTAGGGTTAAGTTGACAACATTAACTAATAATTTCAAGATACTTCCCTGAAAACTTGCTTTAAATTTGAAACTAAAATTTTAATTGCCAGTAAAATTTGTTTTTTTTGCTTTAATATGAATAAATAGTAAGTCAATTGAGTTGGAAAATTAGTAATAACACAGGTTTCTGGTTTTGACAGCTCATAAGAAGTATGTCAATTGATTGGTGGTATCATAAAGGTACCCCAGTCTAGATGTAACTAACTTACCATTTTATCATAATATAAAAGTTCACCTTATTAACACAGCTCTTGTGTGTACTCAATTCAAAATCAAGTCATTTTGATTTATATTTTTTTATCTCAAGCTCATCTGTCTATCCAACACATATGTACTTGTAATAGGAATAGTTTTTAATGTAAAAGGTTCAAATTCACACTAATGTTATCTCCTGCGTAGGCCTCCATGGTACGACTGTCATATGAAGTGCAGACGCCGCGAAGATGTCGCTCATTGGCAAAAAAGAAAATGATAATATAAAAACTATATCATAATAGCACAGTCTGGGGTCCACAAAGGAAAAACACTAGTGGGAAGGATATAAGGATAGGTATATCAAAAAGGTATATTTACTGTATGTTACCAAAAAAGTCATCATGTTTAAACATATACAACATATTGTTTGATCAAATAAAAGCCGATTGTTATTAAAATATTTATTTTATCATTACGGAACTCCATACATCGCTTATGTTATCAGGTTCTTTAGCAAAAGAAAATAAGACTAGATAGTAACATCTGCCAAATAAGTACTATTGATGTTTTACAGCATTAGGAAATATTGAATTAGTTGCAAGATAACCAAATTTAAACAGTTAATAAAATAAAAGTATTTGATAATAATCTATTAGGTAACTAAATAAAAATATAATAAAATACAAGGAATGCTTTACTTAGGATGTAAAAAAATAATTTTCTAAATTTCATAATTTCATTTAAAAACCTCAAGTTTGGTGACTAGAAGTCTTAATAATATTTTTTTCTACACATATATATTACTTTCTATACAAAAATATTTTTACATATTTTACACTCAGTAACATGAGTATAGCACCACTGACGTCCACACAATCGACACACCATAAGGCTAATAATTCACTCCACATGTTTTTTATTCAGAAATGTTTGTTATTTTTCTTTCTGTTAAAACGCATATCTAATATTATATCTTGCCCAATTTAATTAGTACTCTATGGTACAGGATTATTTCTCAATCATTACAAAAGCACACTTTCAAACCTTCATTAAAGTATATAACTTCATACCTTGAACTTTTCTCTTGTATCTACATCATTATTATTGAGTATAAATTTAGTATTTTTCTCCACTTATTTAATACTAGTTGCGCCCTGCGGGTGTTAACCTTTTCGACGCCCATCGATATAATACGCGATGTGTCGTCCAGCGCCACGCTACAAATGTATAACGTATCTATAGTAAAACGTAGGGATGGGATTAACGACTTATCGACAAATAATATTATAAGTTGAAATTAATGTTTATTCACCAATTTACGAAGCTAAATAAAAACTGATTAATTATTTTCATATTTTGATTTATTTCATAAAAAAATCAATATGAAAACCTGGATATATTTCCCATAATTAAAAGAAAATAATTGTAAAGTTATTAGACGTGTGTTGAGAAGTCACATCCCATATTGGTCTCCAAATGTATCTTGTTACTTCATATTAAAAAAAAAATCTGTTTCAGACTCCACACCTTGTAAAAGTCGCAATAATTCGTCATCACTGTCAGTCATTTTTAACGTGCGCCAACGCGAGGTGGTCAACATTGCACTACACTAAAATGCACCAAGTCACTGTGACCTTGAAACTCGTCCGCTTATGACGTCACAGATTTACTTCTATACAAGTTCGTGGCGTTGTGCGCACTGACAACTAGCCACTTTGTAAGGATGGGTTTTTCAAACAGTGTTTCACTATCGACAATTATTACAAAACCTATTTATTCTCGATTAAGGTGAATGAAACGTAGTTTATAGTTTACAATATTTATAAAATATTATTTATTCACGTCGTATTCTTGCAATAATAGTATTTATGATCGTTTCGACGAGATGAAATATAGCGAGGTCTTCATCGTGTCCCATCACTGGCTTACTTTATACCAAGTAATTGGCGTTGGGGGCACTAAAATATTTTCTGGCGTTTTTGTTTCTATTGAATATAAAACAAACAAGAACTTATATGTGTGATAAAACTTAAAAATATGTCTTATAACGGAGTATTTTTTCATAAAAATACAACAAAAGGTCTTGTAGAAGTCGTACATTTATTTTATACTCTTATTACTTCTAATCAAGTAGTGGCGCTGAGGGCACGAAAATCTCGAACTTGTATAGAAGTGATTGGCGTTCAAAAGGTTAATCAAGGGTATCAGCTACCTCAACATGAAATTTCATTAAAATCCATTCAGTAGTTTTTACGTGAAAGAGTAACAAACATCCATCCATACTAAATACCATACATACCATTACAAACTTTCGCGTTTATAATATTAGTAGGGATTTTATTAGTAAATTTCATAGATTTTTACAAACATAGATTATGAGTATACTTTAAGCCATATATCAATGACCAAAAGTCAAGACAAATACCTATATACAAAAAAAAACCGAGTATGGTTGTTTAAAATTGTGAAGATAAATAAAAATTGAATAGAAATGTTATGTAAACTTGAAATGATTGGAAAATAACCCTGTATACATAATTTATAATCATGTAGTATAATCGAAGAACTAATATCAGAATTGACTGCAGTAGTAATAGTATACAGATGATTCCCTGTTTCATTCAGTGTATCTTTCATCACAATGCATGGAACGTTCACCATCCTCACTTAAAGCTTTTATTACAATCTACATTACTGAAATGCCATGAGTGATGAAAGATCTCAATAGATTGTGCGAGACTTGTTGTATAAAATTAAAAACTTAAGTAATATATGCCAGTAAAAACATTATGTTTGGCATATCACTGGAACAAGGCTTAAGAAAATAAATTTTACATATGACCATTGAGTTCTGATTTATATAAGACTCCTAATAGTTAACAATAATACTTCCATATTAAGTAGAGTTCATATTATGATATCCATGGAATGACACAAATACTATTCAGATGAGTCACATACAAATATGTTATAAAATTCATTTTTAACTTTAGAACTACGTATCAACGACAAACGGAATAGTCGTTGCGCTTGCTCAATTCGATATTTAAAACATAACGGATTTTTCTAACAAGTTGGCAATATGTTTATACAAAGCAACTGCAACGACGATAAGCACCGACAACAATTTTCTACGTTATCATAATTTAGTGTTGTTAATATCTTAGTAAAATAATTAATTCTTATAACTATGCCTCTCTTATATACACATCTTACAATCGGCTGCCTAGGGCTGCCCAAGAGTTGTCGTCACAGAAACTCACATTTTAAAGGTTTTAGAGACGTCAAGCACTATTCTTAGTTTAAAATATACAAAAGGAATGATAACGGAATGTTTAAGAACATTTTCATGCTTCATTATAAATGCAGATTACTTATAATGACAAAAAAGAAAACAAGAGCATTGTTTTGTAGGGCAAGTAAAGTGATAAGAGTACAAATCAATTCATGTAAACATGCCTGTAATTCTCGCTCAAACAGTGATGTATTCTGCGCGCATATTTCATTGAATGTACCTAGTCTCACATAAGTATGCATAAAGGCAGAATACAACTCGCCATGCATTATTGGCGACTGCGTGTCTACCAATACACGTGTTTCCTGCGTATAAAACGATTTACTTGCAAAACAAATAAATTTCCAACTACCCACATCATTACCAAAAACCTGGTAACTCGTTGTTTTCTAAAACCATTAAAAGGTGGTGTCAGATGCGTGTGTTCAATCGTAGTGCAGCGCGTTGTCGGCGAGCGCATGCGTGGTGGGCTCGGCCTTGTCGTCGAGCGCGCGCTCCCGCAGGCGTGCACGCGCCGCCCACTCCACGCGGCAGAAGCAAGCAGTGCCCAGCGACGCCAGCACGCCCAGCACCAGCAGCTGCACCGACAGCAGCGCGCGCGACGAGTAGAAGAAGCACGCCGCTGCCGCCAGGGACTGGAGGGAGGGAGGGAATGAGTTACAGGATAGCTCATGCATATAGTAGGTGCTTAGTTTTTTAACACACTATAACAATCTTTCAGGTCATGGTAGACTTGTGAACTGACTATCATAACTACATTTCGTGTGCCTGGAGCAAATCCTGGAAGCTATCGTGGTTATGTTATAAATAAATGTGTATATAAAAATCGGCTTTATACCTACTGTTGACTGTTGACGAGTTCTCTAGTCTGACACCAACCTTGGATCATCAGGTCATGCTTTTGTTTGGATAAAAAACTGATTTAAACATACACAACGTTGTACCTTAATCACAGTACTTCAATTAACCGACTATAATGTTTAATATCCGCACCAATTAAATAGCAACTAGATTGCATTTTATCACAACTTCGCCACACGAATGAATGGTCTAATTGCATCATTAACGTGTACTCATTTACAATCAGTTGTGTTTACTACAACAGTCGCATCAAGGCAACAAACAAATCGATTTTCTAGATAAGGCCACGAGACGCGGTGTAAATATTAAAACCTTTATCTTAGTCTTACTAAATCGATACCTTTGTCACTGTCTAACGATCTATTTTTACCGTCCCAGAAGGTTATCTCCGTATTGACAATAAAGACTTTTTCCTCAATAATTTACACTCATAAATAACCTTTTGCACAGTCCATTGTGTACAAATAATACATCTTAAGTCAGCACACCAGGTTTTAAGGCAGGAGGAGGCAAGTTTCCTATTGCAAAGTCACTTTTCGCTATAGAATATAATAGGTATGCCCCAGTGGAGCGATCCTATTGCATATTTTTATAACTATTGTCTGTGTTATCATATCAGACAGAACTATAAACGTTCTTTAGTAGGTCGACCGGCAAGTGTGTGTCATATGAATAAACAACATTACAATTTACAATCGAAACAAAAGAATCAAAATGTATCATTTTACTACTAAGTATAACTTCCGGGAATATTTTCCATTTTATTAACTAGGTATTCTCTAGGGATTGGTTCGTGATTACTGCGTCATCAGCTCATGAAAACAGGCCCTGTTTAAATCCAAATTAACTTGGATATTTCCAAATGCAATAGTGAGAACGACAAGAAAAAAATAGCGTATTATAAAAACGTATAAGCCTCACCTGAGTAAACTTGAACAGAGCGAACGCAGACGTGCTGTTATCCGAGTAGTTGCCTCCGAGTATCGAGTAGATCTGTGTGTTGAAGCACGCGTCTCCGAAACCTAGTAGAAAGCTGCAGAACATCGCCAGCTCCGGTGACGGCGTGATGTAGGACACCTCGTGCGTGTCGCCGAAGGGTGCGACCGTCGGCAGGTTGATGAAGATCAGGAAGAAGCTGCCCAGGTGGATGAAGTAGCCCATGATCACGATGGGATCGCGGCCCCAGCGGGTTGTTTTGTTTCCAAGGATACCAAATAAGGCACCTCCTGCAAATTGAGACATTTATCGAGTGAAAATCATACTTGAATGAGAATGTAATTCTGTCTCAGTCTGTTACGCTTTCGCAGCTACTTCGTATCCCGAAAAAGTCCATTGAAATTTTACAAACGGACGAAGTCGAGAAAAAAAACGTTAACAGTTTAGAAGTAACATCAGAGGTATTTTACTGATGCTTGATATCACGCTTCTAATACTGTTAGGAGTAGGCAGACGTATTAATTTACCTTTGATGTATTCGCCGTTTAAATGGATTAAACTAGGTATACCTCATAGACCAGGAAGATTGTTTTATTGCTGGAATTTGATGACTATCTTCTAATTACCATCGTTAATTAAAATATCCGATAGCAGTTTCCTATTGGCTGTAGGTAATACCAATGTTACGGATGTTAAGACAATCAATTGTTATTCTAATACTATCGATATCCGTTTGTTGTCCTAAGGTAATAAGTTTAAATGGCTAACTAATCAAATGAGCAGACTGCTCATCAATTACCTACTACTTTATAGATACTTTAACCATAAACGTATTTATGTCAGTACAAACATTAAAGTGGATAGGTATATTAAACCTTATTGCTGTTGCCATAAAATCTATATTATTTTGCGAATTGGTGTCAAGTAATGTCGTACGGTCTATACCTAAATAACAAGACTTTAAGGTCAATTACGCAAACCTAGAATTAATTAATTAACTTAAGATATCTTGTTATCTATTGAACATTTAACAAATTTAATTACTCAATACATTAAGTACCCAAAGACAATGACAATCAGTTCAAGTGTTTATCTTTAGATTATTTGGATAGATTTAATATTTATGTCAATATATTGATTATACGTTGCATTGATCAGATAATAAATATTTAGATAACGAGTTGTTTTCTTAGTAATAAATAACTCAACAATATTAATTTATACAAGGCGCGGATCTTATTAACATTTACCTATTTCTAAATACATAATATTTTATATACAAGCTATTTAATTTAAATAATGGGGTCATAAACTCTATTAGATGGTAATTTTTTGATATGCTTTTAAACATAAAATAAAAATCAAATTTAGAACTATACAGGTTGTTTTTTTTTTGTTTTCGTGGATGGTCAAATACAAAAAATACAAGGGAATCGTAAAAAGTACTTAAAGCTCGCTGGATCAAAAGAAAATCACTCTGTATATTAAACCTATAAGATTTTCTAAACTGATAAATATGACGTCACCAACTGACCAAGCACTTCTCCCATACCGATGAAGACACCAGACAGGCCCACCAGTTGCTTAGCATTGTCTCCCATAGCCAAAGTGAAACCGATGCTGGGACTGTACACACCGCTGAAGAACGACAACTCCACACCTGAAAACAACATTAAATCATCGCCTGAAGTCAACAACCTTTAATAAACTTGACTCTCTTATTAAAGGAAATAAATTGGCAGCCGCCGACCGGTTTTTGTGGACGGAAAGTACGACAGCGACGGCAATCAGCTATCGTTAAATACAGCGTTGCCCAAATTTCTGTATTTTTAAAACAACGTGTCTTGCTTTAAACTTCGTAACAAACAAATCGAATAAGGGTCGCTAAGGCCATGAAAAACGCCATGTAGGTGCAATGCGTTTTAAACGATTAAAGAACAGTTATACAGAGAATCTAATAAAAGTAAGTGGCGCCGAGTATTTGTTTGAGTTTGGGTAGAAGTCCATCTTTAGATACCTGTTCTTCAAGGAAAAGTATCCAAAAACAGGTAGGACAGGATTGTTTAAAAAAATAAGCTGGGAAGATTGATGTATTGATGACACCTCCGTGTCTATGCTAAAATAGTGGTGTAAAATTTAACTCCCGATGTAGGTTTTCAATGTTCTAAAGAACCCCCGGGTAAAAAATATTATTATTAACATGACATTACAATAGACACTTCAACTTCAATCACCTCGAGTATCTAGTGTTAGATTACAAAGCCACTCAAATACCAAGATCCAATCAGTTTGTTTTCTTTTTATTATAATCTGTTTATTGTTATAATTATATCGCCGCGTGTTTATTTATTGCTAAAAAAAAAGGATAAGTGTTTAAAAAGCTGGTTTAGCATTTATGACTAAAATGCAGTGCAGAACATTTCCATTATTAATGTATTCCGAGGATTTGATTGGTAGGTAGGTATCTACTTTTTAAGCTAATTACATTTCCATACCTTCCCCATACTTAATATGTGAAAGTAACTCTGTCTGTTTGTCTGCCAGCGCCTTCACGACCAAACCGCTGGACGGATTTTGAAGAAATTGGCATGTAGAAAGTTTAAGACCCGAGAAAGGACATAGGCTACAATGCGGGTGAAGCCGCGGGTAAAAGCGAGTTTAAAATAAAAGATGATAAAATCACAACAGTTTACTCTGCCTTCGTCAAGATCATTAGTATTCAAGGAGGGTAGCTAACACAACCGACAGTCAATGATCCCAGATTCTTGGAATAACCTCCCAGGCAGACATTTTACTACACAGCAATGGGTTTTAGTTTTTACAAGACAATTTTAAACATTGTTCATACAGATTTACTGACTTTGAAATAATCGTATTTTTAACTCCTATAATGATGTCTAGGTATATAATGTATCTTCAGTCATTGTTATTATTTATTCCCCTTAAGAAACAACCATAGGTACATTGTTTAAATAATGATACCGGACTCAAAAAATGTAGCTTTTTAAGTTTCCCGAAAAACTATTGTGTTCCTCATATATCGCGATATTGTATAATTCATCGAATTGTGAACTCACCAGTATAGATAAAAGTGACGCTCAATAACAGCATGTCTCGGGTACAGAATAGCCTCAATGCACCCTTGAAGGCTTCCATAGGGCCCTCTTGTACCTCATGCGTCGCAATTTCTCCCTGAAAACACCAACAATATATAGCAGACTGATCGTACATGAGCTCCTACACTTAAAAAAATCTAGTTCACAAAATCTGTAAAAAAGGGCCAAGAATACTCTATATACGCATATGCGCAACATGTACGCAAGTACCCCAAAATGCATACTATTTTAAGACTTTACTCTTCTAAATTCGTCAGATATGTAATTATCTGCATTGAGTTCATACACTTTTACATCAAAGTTTAGCAGATCGGATCGTAGCCACCAAGAAAAAAATCAGCATCAAACCTACCCGCCTCTTAACTTCCCGTTTGCCCTCAAAAAAACTACTTCATAAAAATATATGCGCTAAAGTAAACACAATCAAGGGAGTTTAATAACATTGACTCGATTTCTTCTTTAGGATAAAAATAAATTGTATTTGAATTCCAAAAACAACAACTTAAGGAGGTAGCTTGTTAACATCTTATTTAAAAGCTAGGCGACCGTGGGTTTGTTTAGTGACACAGGCATTATGTCAAAGGTACAGGGTGCTGTTTACCTTGGCATCTTCAATGGTTGGCATGCGTTTAGCTGGCCGAAGGATCATCAGAAATACTAATCCCACTGCGCAGACCCCGGTCAAAGCGCCGAACACAACATTTCGTGTCTCCACATCAATTTGCGTCTTGCCTTGGAACTTTATGAACACGAAGAGATTTCCGAAAAACATACTGCAAAGAGAAAGCAATAATATACAATTGCCGTGTTCAAATATGGAAAAGTATGTAGAGTTAACTTTGAAAAATGTCTATGCGTTAATTGACCAATTTAAGTAACAAAACTTACACAAAAATGTATAATAGCTATGTTCCAAAACGAAAAATGTAATTACAACATTTTAATGAGGAGTGAATACATTTGAATTATGACAACGTCATTAGTTTATTGAAATATATTTTTAATGGATTACTTTCTTTGCTGTCCGATTTAGCTTGAGAGCTACAGCTGATTCAACTACCTTATTTAAGTATCCGATTATGAAGCATAATTATCTACTGGGCAATTGAATTACATTACTCAATTAATGTATAATAATCCAGGATTCTAAGTAGGTTATAAATATTCCACACACATACACAATACACAACTAATACATAAAGACAAGGAAGTAGTTACATACCTGCATTGCAGCATCGCCCAGAAGACACCGGAATTCCTGGATATAGTATCAGCATCGCTGTTAAGCGTCAGGTAGTTGCCTTGACCGGTCCATATCGCGGCTGCGCCCGCGCCGATCAACACGCTCGCCACGTACAACAGCCACGTGCGAGGGAACAAGAAAGTTACTATGAAGAACCTGTAACAGAGTTTGTCTAGTTATCCATAGCACCGTACTTTCGCTTTTTGTTGTCCTCAAGGGACAAGAGACATGTCTGATTTTATCAAACGTCCGAAGTCCGCTATCTTGATACAGACTTAGCTATCGGGCAACTCATCTGTAATTCAATACCTTTTCCTTTTAAAGACCTACGTGGACTCGAATTACTTAGTGTGTTAATATGGAGTTCATTGGAAATAATATAAGTCGTAAGAGATTTATAAGATGTAGTCCAAATCCAGAACCATTTTAAATGCACGGTCGAAATATAAAATAAGTGCTCCAAGTTGAAAATTTTAAGTATTAACATAGATTTTGTCACACTTATTAAAAGTAGAATCTCATTACATTTATTTTAACATGATGTCATAACTTAAATCTAGCATTATAAATTCAAAACGATTCTGAGAACGACAGCTCTAGACTGTTTAGTGACTGTAGAGATAACCTTAGCTAATCTTATTTGACGAGGAAAACGAGCTAGAATTGAATAAAAAAGAAACAAGACGAGTTTGGGGAGTTGAACTTTGGCAATCCGCCATCCGACTACTACTGTGAACTTTAAGATGCACAGTGGGCCACATCACAAAGTAGGTAAATGCAATGTCGTTTGTTGTGCAATAGCAAAATGTTTACGAGTTACGACACGAGTACATTATGTCCAGCTGCGTCGACCAGTGTCCAGTACACTGTATCAAACAAGTATCGGTTGCGTAACCTACTGAATTACTAACAGACCAGATGACCGCGAGCTCCGGATCTAGGCTTTAATAGGAAAACCAAGCTTGTCAATTCAAATCACAGCGATTTTCCCCAAAACATTTATGAAGAAAGATCTACAAATGGTGAAGATGGAGAATTGAAGTGCCTGATTACGATAAAAACTTAGTACAACATTACGCCTGTATTCCTCGAAGGAATACATATTCCTGCATACACATCCATATGCACCCATTTCGCCAGTTGTGCCATTGGAAAAACTCAATAACACTTTTCCTGATCCGGGAATAGAACCCAGGGCCTTACGCTCTGCTCATAGTCAAGCATATTATTCATTAACCCCTACATGGTTTCGACAACGTGATTAAGAAGCTGACACACGTTGTTCCTAAGTAATATGTTTGAACGAAATAAGTCTGATTCACAAAACCGGCAGTGTCGATGCCTCGTGCATTTCTTTCATTATGTATTCACATTTTTGTTGTTTCATATAAAAACTTAAGTGGCAATTATATTGATATGTTTTAGCTGCGTTATAACAGATGCTTTTTAAATATTTTGCTTTTTCCAGCTGTTATTCTGTCTTATACTAACACTTGATAGACGTAAGTAACACAACGAACCACGTCTAGTAGATAGTTAGTAGAAGCTCTTTAACACTTTGTTAAAAATATTAGTAGGACATTCCATATCTCTAGACAGTTCTTTTCTAAACTGAATCGATTACTTATATTATTATGTAAATCAAACTCTCGCTACCAAAACTGATTTCAATATAATGAAAGTTGCTTTTGAAATTTCTCATAACAATTTTTTTCCTGTTACATTTCTGTATATAAAATAATTCTTATCCATAGTTAATGAAACAAACAAATGAACAAATGTATGTTATTTTAACCACATTATGTAACATATTTCAAGAAATCATTTTAGGGTATTAATTGGAAAGAAATAACTGATAATACTGAATTTGCATGAAAAGATCATCCTATAGATCTAGCTACAACAGGAGAGGTGCCTTTTGGTGAATACCGAATTACTGAGTTTATAAGGTCATAATACTCATTATAAGGAAGAACAAGAAAGCGGTTTTAGTCATGTAGATGATCTATTAGGATTTCCCCTTTGGCTGCTGGAATTATGTGTAAATAGTGGGCTCGCACGCTAGCTTGACACAATACTAGTAATTGTATTTACAAAGGTAAAGGGTATTATACCACACCTAGATACTTGTTTAAGCTAATATTTTAAGGCACATACATTAAATAAATATGTCTAATACTAGAAATCAAAAATACGTTACAAGTTATCGTACGTCTGTCGCAATCGTGACGCATTAGGTAAGGAAAACGCAAAAATATGATCACAATGTATAAATGTGGAGCATAACACCTTGTTTAGACATAACGCTAAAGAAAAACTGGCATGCTACATGTGTATCTAAAATGTACATTAGTAGATATTGTTACATGTTCAAACTCTATAAAAGATTAAATGAATCGTTTATCAAGTAATAAACGAATTTCACAGATTTACTACTACATTCACGTGTATACCCACACATTCAAGTTCGGAAATTTCACGTTGTATGACAGATAGGTGTCGAGTTACGGAACAAAGCATGCAACACATTGTTACAGCTACATACGAGGGTCAAACTGAAAGTTCTTAGAAAATCAAAAACTGATTACATTAGCCAGTTATTAGTTTTATTATATCTTTTCAAAATATTGTCCATTCACGTCAATACACCGCTGCATGCGATGGAACCACTGGGAAAAGCACTTTGCCCACTCGTCTTTAGGGTTCTCTTCAATGGCATCGCGATACGCAGCCACCGCTTCTTCAGCATTCATAAACCGCTTTCCTTTAAGTTTTTCTTTAATTTTTGGAAATAAATAAAAATCACAAGGTGCGAGGTTGGGGCTATACGGCGGGTGACCCAGTAATTCAACGTTTGATGTCGTCAAATAGTCGATCGTTCGCTTAGCGGTGTGCGACGAGGCGTTGTCGTGGTGAAGGAGGATCCTACTGCGAGGTCGTTTCTCTCGAACTTTTTCCAAGACAAGTGGCAAACAATTGGTAGTGTACCATTCTGCAGAAACTGTTTTTTGATCCTCTAACACAATTGTTGCGAAATGACCTATCCTTCCAAAGAACGAGGCCACCATTTATTTTCCCGCACTTCGATCTCTCTTCACTTTAGTTGGCAACCTCTCGAAAGGAAACACCCACTGAGCAGATTGTCTTTTGGTTTCAGGATCATAACAGTAAATCCAGCTTTAGTCACCTGTTAGTATGTCGAACACAGCATTTGAGTCACCTCCGTTAAATCTTTCAATCATTTTACGGCACCAATCCACACGATGGAGTTTTTGAGCCTCAGTCAAATTATGAGGTATCCACCGGGCGCAAAGCTTCCTGACTGCTAAATGTTCGTGGAGGATTTTGTGCACTTGACTCATACCGATGCCTAAGCTTGTCCGAATCTGCTGATAGGTCACTCTTTTGTCAGTCTCTATCATACGCCGCACAACACAGATGTTATCTTCAGTCGTCGCCGTAGAAGGCCGTCCCTCACGTAAATCATCAGTGAGATTAGTGCGACCACGTTTAAACTCATTAAACCAGTTGTAAACTGTCGCACGAGATGGGGCTTCATCGTGAAAGGCCAATCGTAGTCTATCATAACTTTCTTGTTGACTTAAATGACATCGAAAGTCATAAAAAATCATTGCACGAAAATTTTCTCGTGTTAAATTCATGTTGACGTGACACAGACAATTTTCAATTTGCCGCCAAATCGTAAAACAAATGACAAATTAATGAAATATATACTCAGTAATATTGGCAAAGAGTTCTATTTTCAAATTTTAGAATTATTTTTTTATTATATTGTTTATAAGTGGCCAGTTCTAAGAACTTTCAGTTTGACCCTCGTAATATAGTATTTGTCTAACTAAAAGTAGAGGACACAAATAACATTGATAACATAGAAAACAGTGACTGTTCGAAATAAACTTAACCTAATGCCTGTATGGGAATACAAGCGTGTTATGTTATAATGTATGTCGAAGGGGTAGGCAGAGGTGCACATTTAGTACACCCACATTTCGCCAGTTATGTTTTAGGTCCCAATGTAATAGGGGGCGAGCCTATTGCCATCAACCGGGCACAAATCCAGACTCCGTGCTGCTACTGAGAATTACCTAATGAAAAAACCCAGTAAAACTTTGCCCGACTCGAGATTCGTACCCAGGACCTCGTGCTCAACAGTAGCGATTAGCAATCACTAGACCAACGAGGCAGTTGTTTGAAATAACAGTCTATATTATATGGGTCCGACCGACCGTCATTGAATTGGACTCTAGGCGACAAAATGTTACGACACTATTTCATAAATGACCTACGAATAGAGCGACAGCCATAATGTGCCTAATGTAAGGCGGATCGATGCGAGTTTTACGATAGTTCTACCAATTTCGCTGTAATCGCTTTAGAAACTTAGAAATCGGTTCGGTTCGAAATAAACGCATTCAATTAGAGCGCGTTGGGTAAATTATTAATTACCATCTTCAAGGTCAAGATCAATATAACGCCAAATAAATGCAAACATCAAATTAAGTTTTATTAAAAATATTTTTGCAAGATTTCTTTACGTTGTTTATACAAATTCTGAAGAAGATATTATTAATAACTACGAGAATGTGAATTTAAGATTTTACCTGCACATGTTTGAAAACAATTTCATAATACAGCTTAAGTAGATACTTTAATTGACAACAACATGTTACAAGCATGTAACAAATTATTTTGATCTCATTTCTCACACTTATTACAACGACATTTACGCTAATCATGTTAATTGTACATTTTAAACGATAGTTATTAACTAAAACGATAATTGTACGCTTTACTCTTAACCCAATTGTAAAATATAATAAAAATAACAAAAAAATCGTGACTTAAAATAATAATACTTAATATTTTTATATAATTGAAATTATGATTATTGCAGTATAAATAAACTGATTGTTATTATAAATGAAAGGTAAGTTAAAACTATGCAACAAAGGCAGCGGGGAACCTTGAGCGGGCGTGATCTAGTCTAGTGAAGGTTCGTAAGCGAAAATATTTCGATATACCGACCAAAGAATGTTCGTATGCGTTGATTGGGAACTTGCTTATTAAACAAAGATCAATTAAGATTAGTACTAGACTTCAGATCGATTAGCATTTTAAATTCTTAGCCCAATAACTTTTACACCTATTTATTTCTACCTAACTCTAACAGAAGACGAAAAATCTGATTAAAAACCAAAGAAATTGGTCAGCTCAGGACCGCGTCATGTGATTATAAACATGGCGACAAAACCCTACAGTTAAGTTATAAAATCACAGAAAGGCCATCAAACAATCAAAACTGCAGGCTCCATTTTTGTTTAACATCTAAAGTAGGTACCAAGATGTGTAAATAAAGGTCTAATGGATGGACATAGCTAAAACTGACTACACTCCTTAAATAAAGATAAAAAAGTACCAAGATCATCTATACTTATTGCTGCAATATGCCCTTGATTAAACATAGTCCTGACACTTGACAGCTAACTCTATCTCTCAATGACTATCAGGCTTAGATACCTACTTCATATATCTATGTAAGAGTACATTTTCCATTGTGTTTACACCTGACTCTGTATCATCTATATCGCATTCACTGCTTTGTTCACGATAGTTTATTGTCTCCGACAGATAGGTACTAGCACTACCTATTTGACTTTGACACTAACGCATCACGAACCTTTTCAATACGTACAGTGCTTCAAAAGTCTCTAATGCTATTATCATTCAATCGTAAATTTAAAACGTGGAAGTATCTTCGAATACATTTAAGTATTTACATGTTTAAATAAAATAAGCAACAAGGTTGGAAACACACTTGGATAGTCATGGCAAAGGGAGAAAGGAACAAAAGAAGAGCTCAACACCTGTCAGTGTATCTGTAGACTGTATTCCTCATAATTGACATTGATTTCCAAAAAATATATAATTAACAATTACCGACAGCGGTTATTATTCTCTATAACCTACTATTAATATAAAAGAAACGGCCGGTTATACCGGTTCTAAACCGTTTTGGTAATTAACAAGCGAGCACCTAACCGAAATAAAGAGTGCGTTACTCAATATGCGAAACACTGCGTCGACATAACGGATCGCCCCGGGCGCATTCTATAAGCACCTATGTTAGTTTCACACTGCGAGACCACACAATACACGCAACTTTTACTATGATAAACATCTTTTGTGTATATGTAGATATATAATTACGTGACAGGCTTAGCCTAGTGTAAGGAGTTTTTGGCAATAATATAAATAATCTAAATTATAAAAATAAAGTGGAAGAATGAAAGGGAGGCCTTTGCCCTGCAGTAGGACAACACAGGCTGTTAAAAAAAAATATTTATGATATAAAATTCTGTACATAATTATAAACGGGTAACCGGTGCATGCAAATGGCAAGTTGTCATTCATAATGACGTTCTAAGCGGGAAGCCTTTGTTCAACAGTGGACGTTTTCCGGCTGATGATGATAAAGCATAATATCTAAGATCTGTTTATTAAACCAGTAATTGTGAATGAAAATAAAGCTTATTATAATAGGATTTCCTCTCATAATATTGGTGCCTGACTATAATTGTTTGTTTTTTGTCTACAATAGGCGGAAAGGTATCTTATAACTAAAAATAAAGAACTTAGAGAAGTGCAGCCTTTTAGGAAAAGTAAAGAAATGTAAATTATTTTAGCTCGTGGCTTCGCTTCCATGATCTTTTGTCCAGGAAACCTGTATATTTTGTATTAAAATAACCTTTTGTAACTCTTTGGCTAATGGCCCATGGCCATATACCATCTCTATGGGAAGAATCTATCAATTCACACTTTCGTAATTAAAGTAATTTGAAGACCAGAAAAAGGTTGCGCAAATCAACTTTGACATTGCTATTATTATGTTTAAACTTTCCTTTTGTTTACGTCGTATTACATAACACGACGACGAAACTTAAGTACCCAAACCTTCTATTTTAAAACGACCATAGCAATACTTGTATAAATACAATGCTTATACGAAACATTAGAAGCACACAATTCACATACATCCAGCTGTATTCAAACCAAAGTGGACAAGAGCACGCGAATGGTATATCTAGTGAAATTGTATCTGAATACGTTTGTTGCAAAATTAATTGTTGAAATCATTCGCACTAGTGTGATAACACCGCGGATGTTGCACGACAACACAAACCAATGGACGGTGAAAGTGGAGATTTACGTTTTTGGCGTCAAATTATAATGAGAAAACACAATTTACAAGGTATTAATAGCAAGACTGTGAGATGCTGTTTCTTTTTTAATTTACGCTATTATTTAACTTTTTTAATTAATTTGATACGCGGCCTATGCAGTGTAGGAATATAATAAATGATTATGGCTTGACACAGTCAATCAAATTCTCCCTCAGTGTGTCTAGGTGACCAAAAAGTCTCGACTAAAGTTTGTAAAGAGTTTAGGAAGGTTACACATCCAAATTTCGTCAAAAATCAAATAAGACCACTGTCCTGCCTGACCTAGAAATCAAACCCAAGATTTCACGCTTGGCAGGAATCGCGTTTGCCACTACGAGCACATCTAGGCGAGCGTTATGTCTCTCAATTACCTTACACTGAACAATTACGTGAAATAACCTCTACAAATACTTACGTAGTAACTATTAAGTAATCTATATTTGTGCGTAACTGGTCTAGATAGCGAAAGGCAAAACATATTTCATACCAGCTGCGCCCCGCGGTGATATCCGCTACCTTTTTTCGGGATAAAACGTAACCTATGTGTTAATCTAGGGTGTCAGCTACCTCAATTTGAAATTTCATCAAAATCGGTCTAGCCGTTTAAGAGTGAAGAGGCAACACACTTTGGCCTTTATAATATTAGTGTGATAGTGTGATTACGTGTTCCAAGCGAGCTAAATATTCCAATCAAATTATTGACGAATAATTTCACTAGTGCAGCCTCTCTAAGCTACTTTCAATCCTGATAATCTTATATAACAATATCATTAACGTATCGAGCCTATACGTTACAAATTATATTACAGCTGTTTTACTATTAGCAGTCCGCAAAAAAAGGTTGTATAAGTAGTAGTAATATTACGTTCGCCAGCTAACATTGGTTGCGTAATCGTAAAAGTTGTACTTAGCATTTCTCTACACGAAACTATGTAACTAAACATTAAGGTATCTTTGGAAATTGTTTTTGATTTTCCAAAAGGCTAGAAACTTTGGCTAAACCCGAGAAAGTTCTCTAGTATTAAATAAATCTCTCTCTTTGAAAAATCTCATAAATAAATATTCAATAAGGCAGAGAGATATCAGAACTTTACTAACAACTTGGCATAACTGTAAATTACTATCGCTAACTAGCTACCAAATGTCACAATATTACAGGCACTTTATTTTCACAGCAGACGTGTGAAAAAAGAAAGATTAGTCCAAAACATTATTTTTTTGTAAGGAAGTGTATGGGTCCATTTTTAATAGAAAAATCTTTTCTATGATACTTAGAACACCTACAATTTATAAGATGGATGGACGCCTAATGGGATACGGGTCACCTAATAATTTACATTATCAACAACTATCAGCCCCCTTATCATGAACTCTTAAGCAGGGCAGATTACGTTGTGAAAGCGAGACACCGCATTACTCTGGACGTAGCGGCGTCTCGCTTGCACTACGTAAACTATCCTGCTTTAAGTACCCCGTAAGGGAGCTGGTCCCAGAAAAGCTCCAAAAAGCCATCCTTCACCTTAAAACACTTCTTAGAGTTTTGGGTGGAATCAACAACATTTCTGAACATTTATCAAATTACTTTAAATTTCATGCAAAAGTATACTCACAGGTAAGTTAACCCTCCAACAAACATAGCCCCTCTCGGTCCTGTGATCGTGATAATGGATGGAGCCATCCAGTTGCATATAGCCAATGTAGCGTAGATGATGGCCAGGGAAGTGTAGCCATCGCCGGTGAACGAAGGATCATCTTGGGATATGCTGTCTAACACTGTTTTCTGTGAACAATCGATGAGAATTAGTTAAGAGATGATTCCGCAAGTAAACGTAAATCAAGCAGTTCCTGCCACAGTAAAAACATCTTTATGGATATCATATCTACGTAGTTCCAAAGTCTTAACTATTTTAGTACCTACTATTTTAAACTAAGAATCCAATTGATACCAACATTTGTTTGAATGAAAACAAATAAATCAATGCATTATTATCATTAAGATAATTGTAATGTAATTAAAACACTTATCGCAGGCCTTGGAACAGTTTCGCATAGTCAAAAGATCAAGAACGATCGCGGTACTTGACATTGTAAGATGTCGCGTGTCTTTCCACATTAGAGATAACACGTCGTAAGTACAAGTGTTGAGGCATGCTTCAGTTACGCAGAATACAAACCTCTTTAGAGGTAAATTACGCAATTTGTTTTCTCTGGTAAATTATGTTATTTTACCGCTAAACACAACTGGAAAACTGTTTACTTATTCATCGTATTTTATGATACGTTGCCATATAGGTAGCTTACTACCAAATCCGCAATCTCTTGTTGGGTCTGGTTTGGAAACTAGTGCGTGGGATGATCGCTAAAACTGTACCAACCGAACGTGTCCAGTCCAATAAAACTTATAAGCGCATAATAATATCGTTAATGACGTAATCCCGTGACTTACGACAATACTTTCGGTTTCGAAATTTTTCATTTTAAGTGTCAATAAAACAAATTAACGAACATCTGCATTTGGATACGATATGTTTAATATTGGCAATGCATATCTTTATAAGGAGTGGATGCGAGTTTTGACAGTTTCGAATTTCGAAAACAACATTATATTTGTCTACCTACCTGTGCGATCATAATGCATTATTTATGTTCGAATTACAATGTTTATGAACTTCGATAACTTACTGGCAAAAATGTGATATAAAGAAGTCAGATAAGTATGCACAAAGATTTGCCGCAGTATGTAATTTATCACTGTAAAAACCGCGTGTATATGTTAATTTCTGCCAAAAAGCCCAGAACGATAAAATTCTCCGATACCTGTCCTATAAATTGTATAACAGGACCTATAGGGACACAGATTACACTACAGAGCCGTCCCCGAAACTTGTTATCTTTTACGCAAGGAGGTCAATAAACGCGATATTTTAACGCGTCGCAATAACACAACAAAAATACGACACTATAATAAAATAATAACATTTCTTATAATTGCGTGGGTGACCACAACCTCTCGTATATCATTTCACTCGCCACGATTTCAATTTAACCGAAGCTGGTTTATTCACGACACTTTCTTTTGCGAAAAATAACATACTACACCATATCATTATAAACCACAATGGCAAAAGTCCACCATTGAATAACAAAGTTTCCTGGAATAAAGGTGAACAGCTTATCAGTCTATTGCAATCTCACTAGTGCGTCACTTTTAACCTCCCCAAATTATCAGAAGCAAGCATCATCAAAGACCCTTGAAAATAAATATCTCACCAACAAATCTAACTGACCTAAATCGAATGAATCCTTGAATTTATCGAATATAGACAAACAATGATAAATATCAACTTATTCAACATGTTAAATTGCAAATGTGACTGGAATCACAATTAATTGATAAATGAACATTAACAAGGATATAGTGATGAAATAACTCAATCTATGTATGAAATAGCATTTAATAATATTACCTCAGAATACAGTATTCTGATAAAATTAACATGAACGTTGCTTTCGCACGACAGATGCTACCGACGCAACTACCGAGCGTGCATCAACCTAGTTTCATAATTAATTGATATGAACTTAAGTGTCATATGAAAGCATGCAGACGCCGGTCACTGAGCCGCATCGAAGTTCTTCAGATCCTTGATACTTAGGTATTAGATTGGAATTAATCAGCTTACTTACAAAGTTTCACTCAAGCGCAGCTATGAAATAATTGGCTCCTAGCAATTACGGTGCAATATCCGTAACAAGTATTTACGTAATTATTTTACAGATTGCATACTTTCTACAATATTTGATGCAAATTTTTGTATCATTGTGATTCAAAGCAGAATCCTGATATGTACAATTAATTATAGTAAATTGTTCTGCTGATAGGCGCAGTGGCCAAGTCATTGAACCGCTCTCGAGTCTAAGTGTTTTATTATTTAATGTTTGTTAAACGCACCTATGATATATGAAAAAAAAAAATCTTAGTGTGCCACGTCTGATAAATAAATATCATGTTAAGCAGTTTAAGCATTCCTGTCAACATTGAATAGTTGAACAATAACTTTTATAAACAAAAACAACTCGAGACATACATAAAATAATGAAACTGTATTCGACAGATATTATTGACAAAAATTTATAAGATCACGGTTATCTATAGAAACTCCTTTACACATACGTATCTTCGATATACTGAAAACTTTGAAGATTACTCTCGAAGATAAAGATACCTATCATATATGTATATCCCATATCAACATTATCACTAATCATGTTTGGTATATCAATAATCAAGGTCAGGTGGGAAGGTAGTGTACTCAAGTAGAGCCGGGATAAGGAAGGGGAGGTCGCCTTCTAAACTCCCTTATATCCTTAACTATTAATATTATGGATTTTGCAACGGAATAAACTTAGTCTACATCTATCACCGACCATAGCACTAAACTTGATTCGATAGTATTAGGCTACAAATTGTAGCAGCACAATGGTTTCTATTCGTGATTGATTCTAAGGATTACATATCCTGTGAGTGGCCCAGACTTGGTATTTATTTAAACTATGTATTTTCTGAACAATAATGATTATTAGGTATTTATTATTATTTTTGACATTTTAATCACCTAGTTTGACTTTTACATTCTCTTCCTGTAATCAGTGTTAGCTCTGTGATTTGATAGTTCCGGATTTTATCAGTAGAGGCCTAATGCTTTCGCCTCTTACACAATATCAGACCATAGCGAATCACGGACGGCGATCTCAATTTACAATGTTACGTAAAACAAACATAAAAGGTATCTTACGACCGTACTTATAAAAGGATAATGTCGTGGCGTTGTTAACGTCCAAGTTATCAATGCTGTTGCCCTATGGACCATAAATTATATTAAATAATGTGTTTTATCTGTTACACCACGTATTATGAAATAACAACCGCTATGTATGGTATTGTCACAAGAGCATCCGTTCGCCAATTGTGTTGTAAGGACGACCGCATGTTTAAGGATTTTATTGATATCAAGCAAGCATATTATTATTAGTATACTAAGTTTATGTATATTCATTTTAACAGACGACAGGTGCCGTGGTTGAATGTTTAACTTTCTGCAAAGTGCACAAGTTCCCGTTCGGGACAAATATTTGTGTAGTTGCGAAGTCGGCAAATATTTTGTCCTTAGTTTTTGTGCTTCTGTTTGAGGGTTCAGCTTCCTTACTATGACCTCTTAAAGCAGGACCTTTTTCCCTAATGGCAACGCTTACATAATGGAAAAAGTCCTGCTATAAGAGTTCATAGTAAGGATCCTGTAGTCAATACGGAACCCTTATAGTTGAATATTAACTTAGGTGAGTTTACGACGATACCGAAGAATACTGAAGTTCTGTTTTTTTTTTCGATTAATATAGTCTAGGAGATTCAAACGTTTGACCAGAAATAATTACCGACTCGGCTGGTAGAAAGTTATGTTTATTACATTTTATTCTGTGGCTTATCATAAAATACTCAAGCATGAGATGTTAAGAAAAAATTACCGATGTGCAGTCCTTACTAACTTTTCTTTTAGGCTACTAGCATATTATGTCGTATTTAAACGTGACCTAACAACAATAATTATATATCGTAAAAATCATTACATAAAACCCATTAAATTACGGACTGAAAACAGTTCAATTTTAGAAACATGGGGGGCCTAACGGGTATTGATTAACCACATTGTTTGGGAGCTAGCGTTCAATGACATGTGTTCTGTAGGCATTAGTAGTAAGTACATTAGTCTAATCTACATTGACTATATTTTTTCGATGTGGACAAGTGCGAGTCGAAATTGCGCTCTCGCGTATTATTATTTACATTTACGAACAATTTGTAACATTCATTCACATAAGGACGTGACTGCAGAAAATGGCAGATAGTACCTATTATTTCCTTTTTTATTTAGGTTTTTTAGCAAATACTATGTTTTTTAGAAACTAGACAGCGATCTACCACCGATCGACGAGCACTACTTTCTATTAATATTTACTTGGCAATCTACAGAGATAAGTAGGGGAAACCCCATAGTTAACCAAAGAAACACTGAATGGGTCCAATCTTTTTGAATACAATATTATCGAACAGTCATAAGGAATTATCATAAGTGGCAGGCATTAAATACCATGTGCACGAAAGCTCAGGCGGGACTAATATTTATCCCGCCAACAACCCTTAGCTTAGGTATGGCCATTGCGGATAGGGTTGTCACAATGTTTACAGAACCCTAAAAGCGACGATCGATCCGACCGCCACGCCTACTGACACCCACTTCAAGTTCACCAAGCACATTGGTATTCAATAACGGTCGTCAACTCGTCACTAAATTGGCCGCCAAACATTGCATACACACAACAATAGTTGTTTTTTATACCGTTTCTAACACTATAGAATTCTTATTAGCCCATAGACTTGTGACTCGGCATTTAAGAGCATTGCTCTTAAATGCCATTATCGCTATTTTGAATACCGCTATGCTGATATGATACCATTCTAGTCTAACAATTTACTAACTCAAGACCTATAATATCTTTTTTTAGGTAATTGCTCTCTTCTATTTTACCCTTTATTATATTACGTAAAATTGAAAAATGATTTATTTACTCTACAGAAATGCTATTAAGAAATGCAGTATATTCTTATCTTGTCACTTTTTATGCATTACATATAATTAATAGACCACAATAAATATATACCTATCATAACTACATGAAATATTGAAAATAAACTCTCGATTAGATTATAGATTTGAAAGGATGATGGGCGTTTTTGCCAAAGATCCAATAACAACATGCAATATGATGGCAATGCATTTTTTGTGCACATAGGCGTAAAATAGGCAATTGGTAATATTGCAAAAATATGATTCTGAGTAGCTTTGTAAAGTAATAAGTTGAAAAAATGGGTATGTAATGTTAGTTTCATTAGCCTTTGGAAGCTATTGTAATCACATCACACTAACATTAGTTTGTGATTGTGTGTGTGTTACCTCTTCACGCTCAAATGGCTGGACCGATTTTGATAACATTTCGTATGGAGGTAAATTACACCCTGGATTAACACTTATGCTACTTTTTATCCCAAAAAAATGTAGCGGGCATTGCGGGCAACCCCAAGGGGCGCAGCTATTTAATTATTATCAGATCTGTAATATATTTTAAGTCCACCTATGTTCTAGTAGGAAATCAATAAAGTATTAAGTATTGAAAATAGACAACCCTATCCTTTATCAAAAGCAGAAGAAAAAATATTTGTAAACATGTTTAAATGTGACTTATAAAACCACTTAACATGAACAAATTGAAACAAATGTTGATAAGTGAAATAACTTATGTTTTTCTTATCATAATACAAGGAAAGACATACATACTGGCATTTGTTAAACATATGTAATAGATAATTAATTTTATGGTACTATAAAATAAATAGCGAACTAATTAAAATAAATACCTGTAAAGAAGAATAAGTTTTTACTATCTGTCAATTTTATATTATTGTTTTGACACTTATCAGGTCAATAACACAGTATAGTTTTTCATCTCAAGGCCACACTATGGCATTTAAGTGGTAGGTGCCAGCTGCGGAATGTGATCCTTTCTACTAGAATAAACTATCATATGAACCAAGAAATACTGAGATACAGCAAACAGTTCAACAGCATGATTGGTGATTACTTACATTAAAAATAATAATGGTACATTTCTAAACACAAATAAAATTTGAAATGAAAAAAATATAATTAAGCTATTGTTGCTCCCGAGATTACGCCTTAACAATATTTATGATATGAGGAATCTAAATACTAGGGTAAAACAACTATTATTCCTATTTTAAAGAAAAAATGTAAAGGTTATTCAATTTCTATTTTATGGTTTGTAATAATATTTCCCATTAATTTAATGAACATAATAATTCATATTCTAATCTTTAGCAGCCTTTTTAATTGGCCTCATACACATTAAACATTCTACAATAAAAACAAATGTATGTATAAAGTATAATACTCACCTCTATATTTCCCATAGTTTGAAATGCAGTGAAGACAAACATAAAACCAAATCCAAGTATTATAACGTTAACAAATTTTCGATTCATTTTTGCTGATTTTTATGTAATTCGGTACAACAAAAATATTTTTCAATAACTAAATTCGATACGTATAAAAAGAAAACACGGTAGGTACTCAACAGTCCGACATCTAAAAGAGAACTGAATTGTTGACGTAGTTTTTCAATGTATTACACGCAACATCCAACTCCCACCACCAACAAGACTAAGCGATTAATAAAAGCAAATAAATTTTTGTTTTCTTACATGTAAATAAATACACGACACGAAACCTGTTTTATCTGTCAAAACTATGACATTATTGATATTGACATTTACTCTTATCTTCCTATGCTACAGTATAGAGACACATCCAGTTAGCCAAAGAGTCTAGTATAGTAAACCCCAGTTAGTAAAGATTATATTTGGCTGGGTAATAATTATGGCAAATATAATTGAATTATAATAAATAAATCACATAATAGCCATATGAGCATAAATATGATTACAGGTTGTTAAATTTTTCATGCAGTTTATAAGCCACGAAGCTAAGAACATTTTAACATTTCTAAAAAACTTATAGGAACAAGCAGTACTTTTCCAATGTTAAACCTTAAAAAATAGCAAAATTATATACTGAAATCATAGATAAAATATATTGTTTTTACCTGTTCTTTAGATCATACCAAATTTGAATTGATCTTAGTCGATTAATAAACTAAAAGCGTATGTATGCAGTAAGGGTTAAATTGCGTTTAGTTTACAGTTCGCGTTCTATTAATGCATACATATTTGATAAACAATTTATACGTTTTTTATAATCTGTAGTCTGTACTTATTAACTTATTTTATTTTCCTGATTCATCGAGAGTATTTTATTACTGTGTCTTTATACGTAAAATTACAATTAAATTATGGATAATATAGTGTTATAAGTGAATCATGGAAATGTAGTGCCTTATCGGATATTTTGAGTAGCAAATTTTCGTATAACAAATCTGCAACATTCTTTGATGAGGATGGTCTCATTGATGTTCTGACATTACGTTCTTTTTAGTAAAATCTTGATCGTTTTATTATTTTACTATTGGGTCCAATGACCTTGTAGCTTAAAAATAATTGCATCGAAATTGATTTGTGACAATGAAGAAACAGTTCTATAGGGTTAAGCAACTTGCCGACCAAACATTTTCAAGGTATAAGTATACGTATTTTACATTATCTTGGATATCAGATAAGATTCACTTCTTTGTAGGTTTAGTTCGTTGTTATTACAATCTTTTCATGCAACAGTATCATAGGTGATATTGTGTGTACTATCATGAGGAAAAAGTATTATTTTGACTTTGTGTATTATATTTGTTTATGCTTCATGTAACTTAACTTGGTGGTTTAATTATATATTTACAGATCAGGAAAAGCAGAGGGATTGACAGATGAGTTACAAACGGCTGATAGGAAGGTGGAGCACCTTAGAAATGCCTTACAGTTGGTTAGCAAGCGGCTGTCGACAGGGGCAGGTAGCACACAGGGTCAGGATCCTGCAGCCAGAGAGAAAAGACTAAAGAAACTGCCAGAATACCTCCTTGGATTGTCTATGTGTGAAGCCAGCAACTTTGATGATGATGATAGCATTTTAAAGTACATTTTATATGAATGTGGTATGTATTAAACTATTATATTTATATTATAATGATATTAAACATTTATCGTCCATGTAGGCATTACAGTGCAGGGAAAATCCATGCTTAATTTAAACAATATACACAAAGTATATTCTTGTTGAGTTACAAGTACTTTTAACCCCAGTTGAAATCACAGGTTTATTAAAAATGTGACTAATAATACCTATAATATGGCAAACAGTAACATTTACAATATTAAATAACTTTTGTTTTAAATTAAGTATTTTCTGTACAGGTAAAACTGAAAAGTTTCTGGCCAATGAAATAGCCGAGCATGAATTGAAAGTGGAACAGTTAGTATGTGCACCATTAACAACTATCAGTGACCAAGACCTCCCAGTCATAATGAAAGCTAAGAAACACCTCAGCAGGCTCATGAGCGAGAAGGAGTCGGCCGCCAGCAGATATCATGTGAGTTATATCTTATTGTGATCTTTTCTTTATCTTAACATTGAATTTAAGATCAACTTTAACCATGTTTGTGATATAAGTGTCTTATCTGTTGTTTGTACCCTGTTATAGATATGTGTCAGTCTGAATCATATAGTTTTGTCATATTATAAATAGATTCTAATATCGTAATTCTTGTATTCTTGACAAACATTGTTGGCCCTTAATTTATGTAGTGTTTAAACCTACTAGCTTTAAATTAGTACTAATATCAGTTGATTTATAATAGCTAATATGAGATAATTATCATTAGAATTGGTTTAGTAATTAAACCAAGATCAAAACTCCAAGTTGCATGTTTATTAGGCATTTCATCCACAGACATGAAACCCAGTATTCACAAAACTAAAACAATTTAATACTTTTTATTTAAATACACTTTTGATCTATGTACAATAATCAGAAGCAGTCTCTCAGCAGGTTGTTTAGGCTAGGATAATATAATGGCATTGCTTATTATAAAAATGTAAAAAGGTAACAACATCAACTTGGGAAACAAATAATTGAATTCATCATTAGCCCGGAGACTTCCACTGTTGAACAAAGGCCTCCCCTTAGAAGGACAACTTACCAATTGTATCTACTAGGTGGCCTGCCAATGCTAATATAGAATAATTTAAACTAATATTTAAACATAATAATTATAATGTAATAATATAGAACTCTTCAACAGCACTTGGAACGCCAAAAAGAAGAGAATCCAACAAAATTAAACGCTGCAAGAGAAGAGCTAGAAGACGTTGGGATTCGCGTGGAAGCGGCTAGGGACGCACTCGCCGCCGACATGTTCGCACTAGTCGCGAAGGAGGCTCAACTTGCACACACATTATTACAGTACGTCAAACTACAACGAGCATACCATGAGTCGGCGCTACACTCTCTACAAGACACAGTACCGGAACTAGAAAGGTTCATTAGTAAGTATAATGATTTATTGAATTACAATACTGTTAAGTAGTGTGCTGATAACATTAATTATAATTAATAGAATAAAGTTATAGTAAACATGCTTAACAAATGACCCTAAAATAAATATTGAGATTTACTTAGTTTAGAGTTCACTTTGGTATAATTGCTTCTTATAGATATAGTTTCTCAATAATTGGTAATAGTTGAAACATTCAGTTATGATATATTTATTTGGAATTATACCTACTACAATTAATCGGTTTCTGAGTATCTAATTAATATAGTAGTTAAAAACCTGTCTTTGTGTGCTATACATATATGTAAACACCAAAATATGGAAATAAGCCTTTAATAATGTATAATTTTTTCCTACAAAAATTGTTTTTAATTTTTCTTTAATATTAAAGCATTAAGTTTCCTCGGACATTTATCGCATATATTATATCATATTTGCTTCTATAATTATAAATGTATGCATATATTATCAACAACATCCTCAAATAATAATTCACAACTCATTACCATACAATGAAAGGGATGTTGGCACCATATAAGGTATCTAAAAAAGGAAATATGTATACCAAATTATCCTGTCGTCGTGTATATGACAACCACAACATGATATTCTTGATTAACTTGTGTGTCCACTGATATCAAATTGATAATACTTATATTAAATTATTAATAGCAGGAAATGACCAAATGGGATTCGGATGAATTTTCGTCTGGTGCTTAAATAAAACGACTGTAATTTAATTTAATATTTTATTTACAATCAACATATTAGAAAAAAATATCTTATTATTCGCCGTCCGCCTGACTGCGTCGTTGGTATAGTGGTTGCTAAGCGCGACTGCTGAGCACGAGGTCTTGATTTCGAATCTTGGGTCGAAAAAAGTGTTACTGGGTTTTTCCATTAGGTAATTCTCAGTAGCAGCACGGAGTCTGGATTGATGTCAATAAGCTCGCCCCCATTACATTAGGACCTAAAAACATAACTGGCGATTGTGTGTGTATTATATGTGCACCTCTGCCTACCCCTTCGGGAAATATAGGCGTGAAGCTATGTTTATTCGCCGTTTGCACTATCGAAACCTGCTAAATCTTCCACTAATAGATTATGTATGATGGCTTCCTTTGAATCACTTTAATGCATACATCCGTTGGCGACACAAAATAATACTTCCGCCGATGGACAATACCAATTTAGATGTGTGCCTACAGAGGTGTAGCTGTTATTTCATCATCGCCTTTCAACTTTATGTATATTGTGTTCCTTAGTATGTGGGCTGTATAAATATAGCTTCATTCGAAAGTTTTCGACTACTAGAAGTATGCCAAATAGTAAATTCATACTTTACGGCAATAATTTTAATCGTCATTTAAACAAATTATTTATCTAGGACATTTGCCAGCTCTATAGGATAAAAACTCAAAAAAATTAAGGGAAACAAATTTTAAGAGATCTGTGTAGTACTAGTATTTTAGATTACAACAGGCCTCTTTCATTTATAACCTCCTCAATTTGTTTTGCTAAAAAAACACAGATGAAATTAACGGATAGAACCATCTTACCAATATACTTACTGTATCTTTTAATGTGATGCTTTTATGTAATCTAATGTGTATTGTGGTGAGAAAATAAACTATTATTACTATCTATTGGACATGAAATTGTAACAAAAATAATATACAAAATAACTCCGTGTTGGAACATAAAACGTTATCTTGAAATTTATGAATCAAAGTTTACACAGGCAAATAATCGATTGTAAAATTATTTAAAAAATATCGATTTGCGCGAGGTTCTCTTGTTTGGTTGGATTAGATTCACGGCATATACCTAGCTTATCTGATTGATATCGTACTTCACTAACGGATTACTGCCAGAGCGTTCAGATTGTACGCATTAGGTCGGGTAACATCAAAGCAAGAAAAATACCCGAAGCTTGAAATGTTGGTAATTATTTCTACGACCACAGTGGTGTGTGTTTCAAGCACTTGCCAATAGTCAAAAGAGATATAGTCTAGGAAATACATGTAGTACATCTGTACCGTCACTAATATAAACAAACCTGAAACTAAGATACAACAAATTCACCTGATTTCTGAAAACTGCTTGTACGGTAATTCCTGTAATTTAAAATCAGTTTTGATTTGTATGCTTGATGTTTAAAACTAAAATAAGTAATTATAATATCGCCTGTGTCTTATACATAAGATTATTTGATAATTTAGTGTGTAATATGAGAAAAACCCTTTGTAAACAAACTAGTAAATATATTAAATACATATTATGATGATAGTACCTAATAAAATAGATTAATGACAATTGTATTTATGTATTTCATGTTATTTTGAGGGAACACATTCAATGTCACATAAATACCAAATTGTGCTCAAATCTATGTAAAAGACAGGCCTTCTTGTATGGTTCAATTTTAATTATTGCCGCAGTGGTGATGCTCCTGGACTTCTGCGCTAGAAGTTGCGGGTCTGATTCCCGCACGGGACAAACATTTGTGCTATCCGCAGATGTTTGTCCTAAGTCTGGGGGTATGTGTTATTTCACGTTTGTGAAACGCACCCACGATACAGGAGAAGTTCCTAGTTTGGGGCGTGGTTTAAAAAAAGACGAAAAATAAACTAACCTGAGATTTCCTGATCCCATCATACATGTTCAAATTGTTCTTGGTTTAGGTAGATAAGTATACAAGGAAAACTGTCAGGTTTTATTGGTATTTACCTTGTTTTATAGTTACAATTCGTAACTTAAATCCAATGCATAAACTGAAAAATAACCTTATTTGTATAATTACGTTTTAAGCGGTCTAAAATAATAGTATAGTCCTTACTGTACTCTTAAAGCAAGACTTTTTCGGTGGTGGGAGCGAGACGCCTCACACGCAATGTAGTTCTGCGTCTCGCTTCCGCAATGGAAAACGTCCTGCTTTAAGAGGTCATTATATAGCAGCAGGTCTTTGAAAAGGCTTAAGTTCAACATGCACATAATATTCCACTGTAATAACTTTCGTGCGTATTATCCATATTAATTACTATATACTCTGGTTTTACTCAAGTGTGTATTCGGGAATGCCCGACTAGTTTCGAACTCGAACAGAGCTCTAAACATGAGCTGGTTAAGCGGCATAATCGCGAGCCGAACTGCTTGCTCCGTCCGAGTTCCAAACTAGTCGAGCATTCCCGAATACCTACACACGTGAGTATAACCGCCGTATATAGTAAATAATATTCACATGATGACCTAAATCGACTACCACGCTACATAATTACGGCCGCCATGTGATTTCTAGTAATAGTAATTGTATACAACCTCTTGTTTCAGACGACAGCTCCGTGAAGCCGGTGTTCGGGTACCCCCTAGAGGAGCACTTGCGGGTGACGACCCGCACCATCGCCTTCCCCATAGAGCTGTGTGTGTGCACGCTGCACGAGCTGGCACTCAATGAGGAAGGGCTCTTCAGGATCGCGGGCGGTACGTTACAGGAAAATACTCTTGCTAATGAGTAATTAACTATTAATTGGTACCTAAACTCGTAAATTTATACGTTATTTTCCCTAATGAAAGTTGGTTTGCTTGATTAACCAATAGAGGGCGCACGTTGATAAGTTATACGACATTAAATTAAGTTTCAATAGAACCTTTCTTTACGTCTAAATTTGAAATATGATACAGCGATACTCAAACCCGTGGCGCAGTTCTGATAACTGAACTATAGTGTCCCTACTCGCACCCATCGAATATCAAGTTCTCTTTTTCTGCCTTCAATCTCATTTATATATTTTCGCAAATAACAAGTAGATCTGTTTTATTGGCTGTAAATTCAGGAACATTTCTGATATAGAATCGAATACAGTCCAGTGCTAACCAAATAAATTCACACCCTAAATCATTATCTTGTTATGATATCGTCAGTAACATACATTTCGATTCAGGACAGGGCATCGCCCTGTTTGCTTAGTTATCTGATAGATATTAATTAATACATAACATTGAATTGTGTTATAAGGTTTCACGGCGGCTGTCATGCGTAAACTAATACATGGTTCTTTGATCCTTGAATAGTTTTTACATATTATCTGTTATGCTCTCATAAGTTGTCTTATAAGTAGGTCATGTTGTTTCAGGCACGTCCAAGGTACGCAGAATGAAGTTGTCACTGGACGCCGGCTTGTTCAGTGTCCCATTGCCTAGAGATTACAGGGACATGCACGTCGTGGCATCAGTCCTCAAGTGCTACCTGAGAGAGCTGCCCGAGCCTATACTAACGTACCGCCTCTACGAAAACTTTGTGAACGCGTCTCGACAACCCTCGGAACAAACTCGACTGAACGCTCTCTGGGAAGCCATACACTTGTTGCCAGAAGCTAACTTCCAAAACCTTAGGTATCTTATCAAGTTCTTGTCTACTTTGACCCAAAACCAAAGTACGAATAAAATGACTCCCTCAAATCTAGCCATCGTGATCGCTCCCAATCTCCTGTGGGCAGCGGACGAGAGCACGTTCGACATGAACATCACTACGGCAGTGAACTGCATCGTGGAGTTGCTCATCAAACACGCCGACTGGTTCTTCAAAGACGATTTAAACTTTTTCATTTCATTTACCAAAGAGGATCTACTTCCTGATCAATGTGAGTATGGCTTCACTCCTAATTTCGTCCACGGTTACAACCAAACCGCTGCACTGAGTCAGGAAGCAGCCAACGGTGACTACAGTAGCATGAGTAAGTCTATGTTCGACTATAATCACCAAAGCCTGAGTAAAGCCACAGACAGTGCCGGGCGACACTCGCGGAGCAACAGTCACGACACCAGTTTAATATTACTCGAAAATGACATCAAAAAAGCCCAGTCGAACAGCTCACTGTCCGATCAATCTAGTCCCCCACACGGAAGTCCAAAGCCGATAATGAGGCGAAAAAATAAGCCTCTAGCCCCCGTGCCGCCTAACTTCACTCCAGATAAAAATAAGAAAGTGGAATCGCAGCCACAACCACAATCGCTGCCACAAATACCGGATGTTGCAAAGGAGCCGCCTGCAGCGAAGGTCGACAACGACAAGCCTGCCAAGCCTCCCAGGCCTGTGATATCAGATACTGGCAAAGTGATCACCGGCGTACAAACTATCAACCGCTCCACGTACAGACAGAGCAAGGCGCTGAAGGAGGAGGCGGCGCGCAGCGGTAGCCGCGAGCACCTCGCCGACACGCGCCGCCAGAGTCTGGAGCTGGACAAGGACAAGCTGGACTTGCTCAAGGACGGCCGCGACGCCACGCTCGTCGTGAAGAACGTGACCGCGCAGAGCGGCGTGGCCGGCCGCCTGAAGGTGCTGGGGGACGCCTGCGGGCCCGCCGCCGGCAGCCGCGCGCCCGCCGGCAAGCCGCCCGGACAGCCGCCGCCGCGCCCCGTGGCCGCGCCGCGCACGCTGCTGCCCGCGCCCGACGCCGGCGACGACGTGCAGCTGCGGCACAAGCCCGCCGTGCCCGAGCGCCCCGCCGCGCTGCGCCCGCAGAGCTTCCGGGCCCTGCGCGCCTCGCTCACCGACGCTTCGGACGTCGCCCCCACGGTGCTGGAGCGCACCCACATTTACACCGTGGACAAGCAGCACCCCACGGTCATCCAGGTCGGCGCGACCCCGGCGCCGGCGGCCGAGCGGGAGGCCGAGGAAGCGCCGCGAGCCACCGTGCAGCGCACGCACAGCTCGGGCGGTCGGGACGGCGAGCTGGAGGAGCCGCGCAGCCTGTGCGTGGCCAGCCGGCAGCTGTCGCAGTCCGAGGGTGACATCACAGAGGGCCCCAGCCCGCGGCCGCAGGCCTCACGGCCCCCGCGGCCCCTCATGCCGGCCCCTCCGCCGCCCGTGGCCGCTCCCCAGCCGCCCGCGGCCGCTTCCGCCGTCCCGGCCCCTAACAGTCCGCCGGCCGCCCCGACAGCCCCGCCCGCCCCCTCGGAACGAGGGCCGACAGCCCCGCCCGCCCCCTCGGAACGAGGGCCGACAGCCCCGCCCACGCAAGCAGCCCCGGCCGCTGCGCCTACGTCCCCAACAGTTCCGGCCCAGTCAACAACTGAGCAGGTTTCGGCTCAGCCGGCGCAAGTCCAGGGAGAGAGTACAGACCTTTAGCAGTCGTCAGTAGTCCCTGTGCCCATGCCGAGGTTGAAGCGACGACGTTAGCTCACTAAGTGACGCCGCGTCCGCGTCGCCCATGACGTCGCCTGAGCACTAACAGTGTCACGATCACGGTGGTAGGTGTGGTATAGATTCCCGCGGTCGTGATGTATGAAGTCGCAACGAGACTGATGTTCGCTCTTATTTTCTGCTGAGACCGCTTGCTGGTCGCGTAGAGAAATGTAATCGAGAAACGTTTTTCTTTGCATCAAATGAGTATTATGTATTTATTTTTGTAAAAGTGTAGCATTATTTATAAGATAACACGTGATAATTTGAATAATATTATCTATTACCAAAATAGAAATTACAGCTTTTGCAGTAAGACATAGTAGGTCTGAGGATTAATTTTTGACCCCGGAAATGTTTTCCAAAAAGACATATCGGTTAGATTGTCTATGTAGCTTTTTTATGCAGTCTAATTGTATTAAAATAATGGATCATTGTAAACTAGATAATACAATGAGAGAATGTTGCAATTAATACTTGTGATATTAGGAAATTATAATAATCACCACTCCCGGTCGGTGACCAGTAGCGGGAGAATGCACAAATGTTACTGTAACAAACAGCCATATTTTTATGATATTTGTGATGGTGTGTTTTCATTGGCTACCAATCATTTGGCCAGCGCCTAAGAGTGATCACTTGCTAGCCATTAAGACGCATTTAAAGCTCATTGGCTGCTAAGACATTTAGATTTTATTTTATTTTTCTATTCAGAGTAAATTAAATATTGTATTTATAAATATTAAATAGTCGTGGAGTTGGCCGACTGAATGTTGTCTAATGGCAATATGCCGTCGTGACTTGTCAATGCATTAGATTAAGTAATCAACGCAATGCTGTTTCAATGACTATTATTTTAGCTGTAAGTATGTTATGTAGTGTTTACAATCTTATGTGATATGCATTTTATTATTATATACTTCAAGTATACCAGCTTCTGTTGTAAGTATTAATAAAATAGCCCAAACATTATTTGCTTTTTCATTTCTTATTGTCATTACCAATGCAATTATGATTGTTGCCACTTAAACCGTTCATTTTCAACGCCGTCTTGTATACAAGACGAGCGTTTTAGTGATCTGTCACGTCACGATTTTATTGGAAGACAATATCTTATCGTAACATTTATTACGATTTCATAGTCTTCTGGTAGAGTTATCGCATGGAAAGCTCGGAAGCTGTCGGCGGGTTCGCAATAGCGAATGCCGCGTGGCGCATGCTTGGCTATTCCCGCGGCACGTCACATAGCGGAAAGCGGAACAAGCGGGGGTTTTAGTCGGTTGAAGTCCGACATAACCCGCTCGCTTCACCCGTAGCCGGCGGGTATCCATGAGGATTTCCCACGTTTAATAAAAAAAAAAAAAAAAATGGAAAGCTCGGAAGCGTTGTCTTCTATACAAGACCATGGTATACAACCAAAAAATTAGGAAAAGAATTTTAAAAACAAAAAGATCGCTAGGCGCGCCTCTGATATATTGTAGGTTCTAGAAGAATGCAAACCAATGTTATTAGTTATATTAAATATTTTTATTATGTTTGCCATTTTACAATATGGTAGTTACGTTTCCCTACCCTCAATAATGACAGCAAGTTAGGCAATATGTGCGCTGACTGTGTTATAACTTCATCTATCTTCTTAATTTTCTGATGGTTGATGTAAAATCCGCCGGCTTGGATTATTCTGATTGCATCGTCTGAAAAGAAAAAGAGACTGTTCAATGGCCAAAGACTGGGAATCGGCTATGTGGTGGCATACAGGATATGAGAACGATTTAGGGGTGGACTACCGTAAAGGTAAATAAGTCAACATCATACATAAATTAATCATCTGTATATAACCTGGTATGCCTAAATGACTTCTATCTTTTTTAAACATACTGTAGATCAGAACCTGTTTTCATTAGACAGCTAGAAGTGAATTGACGATCGCTGTTACCCTCGTTATAGCTAACTCATTCTTTATGACTTTACATTCCTGTAAAACATGAAATATAAAGAGTAAAGTCTTACTTTCGGTGGGAAAGCACTGAGCTTTCATTCCGAGTTCCAGAACAGTGATGCCGGGCGACAGTAGCAACGTGGAGACTGTCGCGTTTGCAAATATTTGTTCCAACTCCGTACTACTGAGCGAGACAAGAGATTTCACGTCTTTGCTGTATATCGCCTCCGTTGCTTTCAATGCTCTTTCTAATCCTTCCTCTGAAAACGTAAAAATACCGTTAGATGATGCTTGTATGTCAAAGCTAACATAAGAGAGAGTGCATGAAACTCGATACAAATATATTTTGCCACAAGCTCTCTTTTTGTCTAGATAGGAAGCAATGTTGATTTATTTAGAACAGAGTTTATTCATCAAATAATAGTACTTTAATTGTTTGTTATAATGTTCTAGATTCTAGAACAACCAATTTTTTTAAGTAGGTAGGTCTTTGTTCAATAGTGGACGTCTTCCGGCTGATGATGAGGTATAGGTACTTACTTCCATGTACTAACGTAGTCAGTTGGTCAGCCAGACATGTCTGCGGGTATCTTTCTTCTGGGTGCTCTTTATGTTTGAACATGATGTCCTTTATTTCTCCTAAACTGTAGAATGTGAACAACTTCAGTAGTTTCTCTACTTCAGAGTCTTTGGTCCTAATAAAGAATTGATATATTGCGTATGGACTCGTTTTCTTTGGATCTAGCCATATAGCATTTCCTGCCGATTTGCCAAACTTGTCCCCCTCTTCCGTCGTCACCAGAGGTAGTGTTAAACCTGAAGGAAAAGTGTAATATGTAATAAAATTAATAATTAGCAGGCAAAAATGTATAATTGATGATCTAGTCTAGACTAACCATAAACACTCTTGTCTGAAGTTCTGCTAATTAATTCGTGTCCTGCACTTATGTTTCCCATTTGATCACTACCACCTACCTAAAACAATACATTTCTAGATTACAAAAATATAAAATACCAATAAAAAATCAAATTCACAAAACCAAAAAATACTTAGATCAGAGTTAATCATGACTTTTAAACTGTGGTTAGAGTACCTACACTAAAGTTTTCAACAAAATAATCTCGCGGTTGTTCATGATAACATAACTTAGTCATAAAACCTTCATACCTGAAATCTACAATTATATTCCTTCAACAAATGCTGCCAGTCATACGACTGGAATATCTGGTAGGCGAATTCTGTGAAACTCATTCCAATATCTGACTTAATTCTCGCCTGTACACTATGTTTCAATAGCATGGAGCCCATCCGAAAGTTTCTTCCAATATCACTTACAAATTGTATGGAATCTATGTTTCTATACCATGTCTCGTTGTTTACTATCCTGGTAACGAAAAACAAAATTTAGTGGAAAATTCATATAGTAATAACAAACCTGTGACTGCCTTACCGCTACTGACTACTAAATCACATCAGTATTGAGGAGGTTTTAAATTCTGTGTGTCACCTAGCGTATTGGAAGCCTCATTCATTTTTTTTTAATCTGCTATTTTGTTCATAACATACTTGATAGTTGCGAAGTACAACAAATTTTATAATAATTAGGGATCTACCATTAATCATGTGAGGCTCGAAAAAATCACAAGGCGTGTAGTGAGATATCATGAGCATTCACAATTAACTTACCTAATAGGTTTCAGTTTACTCTCATCCCCTGACCAGATATACTTCTTATGGTTTTCAAATACTGTCTCAAGATTACTTTTGATACATTTAATGTTCTCTTGAATTATTTCGTTTTGCAATGCCACACGGTCTGTGCTCCTTCCACTTGGGTCACCAATGAATCCTGTAGCTCCACCCAACTGGAAGTATTAATATCATAAGAAAAAAGTTTGCTTAGGCAAAATACAAACATACACACTCATACACACATGAACACAACACATCTTGCTGCATGCTTATGTAGAGTCTGGCAAACGAAAGTAGAGACTGAAAAATGGTGGCAAATTTAAAAAATCTCGGCCTAGTAACCCTAAAATTTGTAGGACGTATAATTAATAACCTGTCTTGATACTTTAGAGTTATTTGTTTTTTTTTTTGTAAAAAATATTTGTACACCACTTGTGTGGACAGGTCCAAAGGGTCCAAATGTGGGAGTCTATGGTACCAGTTGTACGTAAAGTCGTATCTTTAACCATTGAGTGTGTTCGCGCCGACCTTCGATTTGCGTCGACTCGTCGAGTGCTTTGGAGTGCGAAAAAAAATGACGCGCCGCCCGCCGCGAGTCGTACGGCCGGGCTCTCATAAATTATTTTTTGTTGGCGTGTTATAAATAACAGACACTTCAATTAATGTTTTTGTTTAAGCTTATTAGTAGGATAACTTTTGTGTTTTTTGTTTGAATACTGTTTTAATTAGTGATTTGTGTCATTACCTACAGATTATTTGGTTTTTAATTGATGTTGAATAATTTGTCCCCTACCCAGCTCGTAACAATATTAGTAGGTATATCAAACATACTTTATAATATTAGTAGGATAACTTTTAAAATATGAGTAGGATAGGATAGTAGGATATCTGAATAAATAAACAACAATACCTATAATAATTTTAATTTATTCACTTCCATATTCAAAATCTGAATCAAGCATTTCCATTTCAAAAGATTCATCTGACTCACTGGAATCACTATCTCCAACATTAATTATAAAACTTTCTAAATTTTCTTCAGTTATTCGATCCCTTTCTTTATATTTATTTTCAATGTGAATTACATGGTCAGTCATTTTCTTCCATTCCTGTGGAGTTATATTTTCAAACGATTCTTGAATCAGTTTCTCGAACTGTAAGTATCAAAATCAAAGCATCAAACTACCTAAGAAATCCAACACTACACGTAAACAATCTTGTTTTTGATTGAATTGGGCGTCTTTCTCCTGTTGTCTTTCTTCGAACTTTGATATCATGCGAAATAGCATCTCCCGCACTCCACTTTTAATCGTTTCATTCATGTTTAAGTTAGAAAAATGATAAACAAAGGTCACATTAAATCAACAACAACACGCCATCGTGTTTTGACAATCCGAGATTGACATAAAAAAAAAGTTGCCATATGAAAAGTTTGCAAATAATCCGAGTGTCTACTTTCATTTGCCAGACTCTACCTACTTAATTTAGACCAAACATAATTATTCTTATTATTATGTCTATTAAGGTCTCTTAATCATTACTTTTTATCTTAGAATATACTTTTAATATGTATAAAGTAAATAAGGGGACAGTGTACAAATATTGAAAATTAATTACTGGGGCTGTCTCTATTACGTTCCATCACTATGTTATAAAATAATCATATATTATTAATAAAAAAAACTTACAATAACATAATGTATTTATTTATTATAATTATATTTATATGTATATATATGTTTAGGTATCACAAACAGTACTTAATGGAATGGGACTAACTGGGGATGGGTCTCAGCTGGGTAGTCTAGAAGAGGTCTGTAGAAAAATATTGCAACCTGCATTTCAAACCTTAATGTATCTAACCAACTTGCCACTTACTAGATGGGCTTTCAACAATGGACCAAACAGTAAATCTAAGTTCAATAATAGTACAGTCAAAACCTGATATAGCGACATTGAAGGGACCGTATAGTTGCCGACGTTTTATCCGATAGTTGTTATAAGCAATACACATAATATATACAAGTACAATATTTATATTAGTTGTGTAATTATATTATCATAGGTATCCATCTGGTATAGGTTATGTATGTGAACTTGTTGTCAAATGAAATGTTAGAAAAGAAATAAATTCCTCTATCTCAATTCTTTGTTCTGTAGCAGTAGATCTTTGCAACTGAGCAACCAATTCAGCAAGTGATGATAAGGTGGGAGAAAGTGCGTAGGTAATTATAAGTCTAAATATTCCTTCAATGCTTATCAATAAGATTTAAAATCGTCCGTATTGTTTTGTTTTGCTTTGACAAGAAGCGGTTGGTCGTTATAGTTGATGAATATAGATAAAGTTTCGTCGTTGTAAGCGGCATGTCGCTGAATCCGGTGTCGTTATAGGCGGTATGTTTGCTGAATAGTTTACTAGAGATTCGGGCGGGACCTTACAATCTGGCTGTAATAACCGATCGGTCGTTGTAAACGATGTCGTTATAATCGGTTTCGACTGTATATTATAATATACTATTATTAGGTTACACGACAGCTTTAGATTAAATCATTATACTTTACCAATGCTACAACATAGTGGCCTCCTCTCTGCCAGTGTAATAGGTTTATTATAACAAGAAGGTTTCCAACATGCAGGCTGTTTGCAGTAGGATCAAAGCCTGCATACACACACTGTGGGGCTTTATTCAACAGATCCAATATTTCAGACCTGAAATTTTTAAATTTAGTATTTGTGAGAGATAACTATGGTAATGTCTTTTTCTTTTAGGGAATAATATAGAATTTATATACAGCTGTTAACATACAATTGATTCATTATGTCAGACATACGAATCTATGTTGTTTGATACTTACCCAGCAGTATTTGGAAACATATCCTGATACATCCCTCTTTCACTTAGTTTCAAGATATTTCTTCCAGCACTGGCATAAGACCGCTGGTGAGGACTGAACCAAGACCGTTTAGTCACACACAACAATTGTTTCAATAATTTCATGATTATTTTTGTAAGTAATTCAACCAAGTTAAATGAAGAAGAAACTTAACCTCTATTTATTAAGTATTTGCAAAAACAGACTTATCATTATTTAAATGCTCTGTGTGTAGCAGCGAGGAATAGTCCTTAATACACAGTACTTTCACATAACATTACATAACAACGTTTATTTTATTTTTGTCGTAAATTTTACAATTTTCCGTCAATTAGAATGTATCCCCTTGTATCTAAATATGACAAGAATTAATAATACGCAATATCAAAATAGTGATCTATTGTAACGACATAAGGTAGATATTTACGTAACCAACTTGAACTTCATTTTACGTTAGCTTCAATGACATAGAAGAGGTCGTTCAGGAATTTATAAAGTGACGAGTGTAAAGTTATACCTTAGTTCAATAATTTAACAAGTATTTCTTACATTTCTTACTATAGAGCCTATTCTTGTTTGCAATAAAAAATTTAGATTAAAAATATGAAATGAAAATACTTATTTTATCTAAGATTATACTCTGATAAAGAGGAACACCTCCAGGAACTAATGTAGTAATGTCTGCAACTACATTATTATGATTATATTATATTGTCTAGATTAATGCCAACTTGATTGATAATGCCTGACAAATTAGACTTCATTCGTAGTATCTCTAAGGCTAAGCTAATAATCTGAAGATTTAATTAATGTATACAGCAAGCGTATAGATTCTGTAATATTGTTCCTATTATTAGAAATGAAAATACAATTATGCCACAATTTTATTTATTCATAGATATAGTCTATATTTAGTAGTACACATTTTACGGTTTATCTATAAAATTAAAATATTTATTACTTACTATAATTTTCACAGTCACGTTACATTAAATACATAACAATTTACCCAGCCGCGGATGTGGTGGGGATAGCCAATGCTTTTGTTAATTTTCATTTATACTGAAGACAGAAGAATACTAGTATTATGCTAGTATAACTCTGCTGACACTAAATATAATACAATGCTTATGGGCCAACTTTAGGGTCAGTTGGACTACTTCAATGGTTTATAAAGTTATGTATCAATTCTCAGCAGTAAAAATCCCAAGTCGCTATGGCCGAATACGGTCGGGATATACATATAATAATATTAATTCTTATCTAACTTTATCAGAATCATAATAAGGTACTAAAATTCGACACACTGGGTACATTGTTACATACGTTCACCTAATAGCCATTCACAGAAGCTATATAAGTAGCTATAATTACTGATCAACAAACATGTTAAGAAAAATATAGACTTTAGAAGGGTTTTCCATATATTTATTTATTGCAAAATCAACAAGCTTTGCTTTTAGGCAACTTATTGACATTTTATATTAAATATTTCATAAATATTCGGAACAAATATAATATCTTCAGTCTATGAGACAGCAAGGCCTACTATAAACCAACTGCATACATTAAATATTTTTAATAGCTTTAACATGGTCTGGATAAATTAAACTCACAATAATGTGATCTATGTTCCGTATCATTTAAAAGGTTAAGATAAAACGTTTAAAATCGTAAAAGTATTACCACAGAGCAAATAAGAATAAAGGTCTGAGGAAAAACAATACGGATACTGCCTGTTGATTTTACTATGCAATTCTGGTAACGATATAATATAGTAGTCAGGTTTGTAGATGTTATGTAAACATAGTTTAGCGATTCATTTGGATATGCTCGACTCGTTTTAGATGGCTTGGGCCGTAAACGTGAACTAAATAAAATGTTAAGCACACCCAAATGTTGCGCGTGAGTTGAAAGTACATACTTATAAAAAATGTTTTGACTTACGAAAGTAATATAATATGAAAAAGCTTGTTTAAAATAATGTGTACACTCGGATTCGTCATGAATATACATTTAATACTTAACACGACTAAAATAATTACCTCCACATCTTACAACAAAAAAACTTCCTAATCTATGATACATTTTAAATTCAATTTATTGAAGTGTGCCCTTGTAAGTGTCCTATTTTTGGTATGGAACACTATATTAACGAACGAAGAAAATGATTAAAAATGCAAAACAATATAAACAAAAAATGCAAATTATAAAATAATTCAAGAAAAATAATACAAAAGGTGCCTAGCCAAATACATTTTAAATTGCACCAAGTAACAAATATACATACATATAATAATCACAATAAATATATACATAATACATATGTATTAATTTTGTTCAAATACTTAGATAAACAATTTGATTTTAATACAACAAGGAACTTAAAAAAATAAGAATACAGAACATAATACACAAAACAAGGAATTATAAACCATTCCTAATTGGACCTTTATAATCACTGAGTGAATTATGGTTGCATACAGTATGGAAATCTCCATCAGATATTAAATAGTAAATAGACATTTTACAATGGAAAGCGTCAAATCAATGCAAAGTAAAATATGTTTAGAATTCAATGATTATAAAACTCAAACAGGAACATAATACTTAATTAATACTTAACATTAAAACATGGAAAGCAGCATCAGGTATGATTAATCTTCGAGGGTGACATTTTTGAACAGATACGACATTGATTCCTTGTTGTGAATGCGCCTGATTGCCTCACTGAGGAGCACTGATATGTCGATGGTCTTGATCTTGTTGCACTGCATCTTCTGGAGTTCGTGCGGCACCGTGTTTGTGACGACAACCTCGTCGATAGGCGATTCCTCGATAAGGCGCGGCGCGTCAGAGGATAGTAGGCCGTGAGTCGCAAGCACGTATATTTTGTAAGCCCCACATTCCTTTAATACTTCTGCAGCAGCAACAAATGATTGGACGTCGTCTATCATGTCATCCTGAAACAATATCAATGACGTCATAGGATATTTATACGGTGACCTTTGGTACTATTACATCTCTCATCCTTAATCAGACATGATTACATCGCCAATAGTCATTGAAGTTTATCATAGTAAATATACATACCACCATAATAGCTATTCTCCCGCCAACATCTCCAACGACGTTTATCGGCGGCTTTTCCTTTGCTGGGTGCACAGGAACTCCTACTGATACATCCATGGTACGTGATCGACTAAAAACCATATAGGTATTATTAGACAAAATCCAACACAGAATAATAGATTTTTTAGTAATAGTAAAACACTGAGTCAGTTTATTTGTTTCAACCATGTAACTAAATGAGCTTGTCTGCATCAACTTACTTTGGTAAGCATGGCGGTGAGTACCGTCCATCAACTTCGTCACTTTCAGCTTCCTTCTGTTCACCGTGAATCACCGCTATGGCTAACCGTAACCGCTCAGCGTATGACGTCGCCTTCTTAGCAGATCCTGGGTTACGGGCCACTATAACTGAATTTCGGTAATCTGGAATCTAAATTAAAATAATTTAACTACTTAAGTAATAGCAAGGTGGGAAGGTGCCATTATAGGTATGTTTAAATTACATAGAAGGTGACACTTTTCCTATTTGTAAGGTAAGTTTGGAAATGAGCCAAAAGAGACATTAAAGGTAATTAATTATAGGAGTTAAAATGTTTTCACAGTTATTTATGAATTTAGAATGTTGAGGTGTAGCAAGCATTTGCCAAGAAATGTAAAACGAAATTTACAAGGCAATAAGAATTGATGATCTCTTTAAAGTTAACTTACACTTTCTTGAATATACTGCAATAAGAATGGGGATGCCCTTAAATTATCAACAGGACACTCATAGAAACCCTGAATTTCTTTTTGATGCAAATCCATTGTGATAATATGTGTCAAGCCAGACTTGCACATCATTTTGGCAAGAAGTTTGGTGACAATGCACCCACGCTTCCTCATTTTGCACTGTTTGCTGTACGGTAAGTATGGAATCACACCCACAATAGACCTCGCTGAGGAAGTCTTACAAGCATATGCCATTATCAACAGTTCCATTATATTGTTGTTTACATCTCTGTAACAATTAATAATATTATGATCAGTAAAAGTACGGTATCAATAACTACACTCATGTACAAAAAATTCATTTTTTTTTATTTCATGTAAAACAATTACAGTTGCTTGTGAAACATTAAGATGCTAGTTGCACAGTTCCAAAACTGTCATTCCTATGAAGAAGAATGGGCAAGAAACTCCAAGGGTCCATTTAAAAAATGTTGTACAAAATACTAAATTTACAGAGTTTCATTATAAGACAACAAAGTAAACTAATGTGACGAATTCTATGTTTATGAAATTAGATTTACAGTTTTTTATATTTTATACATACAATTACAAATATGGTTTCTTAGTATCATTCAGCAATTAAATGGATTCCTTTACAACATGTCCATTATTTTGTAAGCTTTAATTACATCAGGAAGTAAATAACAACAAAATGTAACACATAATGCAAAAACACCAACTGTTGATGTGATAACATTGTAGATTTGTAGAAACATAAACATGGCCACTGTAATCTGCTGTTATTGGCCAGTTAACAATGTACAATAAGCTGTTCCATTATTGAATACTGAGAACTCACACAGATATGTAAGGACACACTTATTACACATTAACTAGCAGACATATGAGTTGCCCGCCATAATTTAACAATGAATAACAGACTTATGTAAGTAAATACATAGTGCCATGCCTGTTTTTCAGAGGGGAGCACAGATATTCATTATTGCTATGTTACAAGCATATCCCTATTTCTCCATACCTGTTTGTTTTGTTTATATAGTATTTTAGTCAGGCATCATTATTATTAATGCTATAGATATTAGATTAGATAGAATGTGTAATAGTATTCCAACTAGATTCTAATTTCAATTTATACTTACTTAGTTCCAGTCTGAACTATATAAATGTTCTTTCCACGAATAGAATCTGCAATCTCAACAATAGTTTCTCTGTTGGTCTTATGGTACACTGAACATCCTCCTTTTCTAACACCTAGACGGCTGTAAAACATCACAAAGACTATAGATTATGCTCTAATTTAATTTATATACAAACCAATACATACACATATTTCAAATGAGGTCATACCACTTAACCTCTGTAAGTGTCAAACACTAGGTCAATATCCCAATCCTTGAAATGGAGCAAAAGTCCGTGGTGAAGAGCATATACTTACTGAGCGATTGATTCGGCCAATTCTGGGTGCGAGTTGCCGCTTATGATCACTATGTCTGACGTGGAGTTACCCTCCATATTGCCCTTGCGAGATCTATTAGTAAATCCCACCAGCCTGAAAAAAATCAGGCACGTTTTCTTATTTGATAGTCTTCTGATCACCACATGTAAATTTATTTAATTTAGGAAAGGGACGTCACGATGGATCAACAAGAAAAACAATAAACCTGGTTTTGTTGAGTAACATAATAACCTGATGGCAGTCTTGTATTTGTTATCGCAGAATGAAAAGTAAAAACTTCAATTAAATACTAAAGGAACTTTTCTTCGTAAAACACACTTTACAACTTATAATGCGGGGGATATTTGGTGTGGTAGTACGACTAAATTTTTTATTAAAATTACGGAACCACCGCTTAGATTAGAAGTTGCCAAAGCCAAAAAATTGTGCGTTCATATAAACCAAGTATAGAAAAACTTGCGGAGAACCAAGAAATTTAATTAACTGTTTGCTAATATACTTATTTTAACAACTTTTCAGTGAATATTTTGACTAGATCAATTCAAAACAGTTCAAAAAAGTAAAATTATAATATCTTTTTACGATTTTTATCATCTGTGGGTTTTCACGTTTCTTCAAAGCACAAAAACTCAAGGCTTAAAAATATTGTATCCACAGCAGTAAATAAAAAGGCCATTTTAAAAAAGAATTGTCATAACAAAAAGTGTGCGCAGTGTTTTGGTTGGAGGTTATTATAATAAATTAATTAAAATGGGTCTTACAAAGCAGTATTTACGATATGCTCCAAGCGGCACTTTCAACGTGATAGCTAGTACTGATTGTAACAGCACGCACGTGTCTTTAAACGGTGTTAGTGGACGATACATGGCTGTTGGAGCCTGTGAACATGTTATAATCTGGGATATGAGGCTAGGTGAAAAGGTAATGCTACATATTATATTAGGTAGGGAAAGATTCCTACGCTTTACCTATTGGCTAATGTTAGGGCATGTACTATTGAATGGCTAGAAAGTTTAAATTACGTGCATAATTTATACACACTATCTTGTGTTCTTTCAGGCTCAAGTACTACCTGGAGAAAATGTAGTAGTATCACGGATAGCGGCCAGTCCTAGTGGTAACCACATGGCAGTGGGTTATGTGGACGGCAACATCAATGTGTTTGAACTCACTAATAATGAAATTGTGTGTGTATTTGCCGGACACAAGTCTTCTGTCTCATGCTTGCAGTATGATGAGCAAGGACACCGCTTAGTGTCTGGTGGTAAAGTAAGTTAATAGTCATTATTTCATTTTAGTTTTCATTTTGATAAATACCTATTCAGCTGTAAAATATGCCAAAAGACGACAACGTAAAACTTTTTTTTCAGTCTATACTATTAGTCATATCCTGTTCTTTTTATAAATCATCATCAGCCGGAAGACTGTTATTGCAACAGAATTAATTATACCTGCATTTATTTACCCTTTAGAGTGTGAATAATGTTAAATAAATGTTATATATATTTGAACTTATATTAATTTGGCCTTGTCAACAGGATACAGAAGTCATCCTTTGGGATGTAGTGGCCGAGACTGGTAAAGCCCGCTTCAGTGGACACAAAGGGGCTATAACTAGTGTCCTGTTCATCAATGGCAAGAACTGTGTTGTCAGCTCTTCAAAAGACACATTTGTTAAGTTCTGGGACATTGAAACAAAACACTGCTTCAAGACTTTGGGAGGACATCAAATGGAAGTATGTACTCACTATTACTCTCTGGTATAGTGTTAAATATATTCACAAAGCTACCAGGCATAGTAATTCTTACTTCATCCAGTCTTAATGTAAAGAAAAAGACACTTATAATTGTTCAACTGCATAGCAAAGTGGGTCAAGAAAGCAAATATTAGTACATAAACAAATGATAAAAAACATTACCCTCCTTCTGTCGCAGTCGAGTAAAAATATTTTCCTTTCTGGTTCAGGGCCATTTGTTAAGCCTCAATATGCACTTCCAAAGTTAACGGTTAGACTCAAAATAAGAAAATAGATAAACTAACATTATTTTAACATTGAAGGTATGGTCAGCAGTTCTGCTCAAAGAAGAAAGGTATCTAGTGACTGGTAGCATGGATGACGAACTGCGTGTGTGGAAACTGAACTGGACTGCTGATGTTAAAGATGAAGACAAACTGTCCCGGCAGCTGGAAATTGTTAAACTTGAAGAGACTGACAACCTTGAGGACTCTTCTGTAAGTAGCAATTTTAACTCATATTGAAATACGTAGCTAGTTGGATATGGATATGTAATAAGAAAAACACTTGAATCTGTAACTGCCTAACACCCTTGATAGTTGTTAACAATTTTATCTTGAGGTCTCAGCATATAGAGAATGTGCTTGCAAGAATTGAACTTTTTAAAATCGAACACCTATTACAGGTATTACAATGTCACCGAGTAGGCACACTAATGAGAGGTGGTAAGGGCCGTGTCGTCGGCCTCTCAACAGATCCTGGTCAAACATTGCTGGCGTGTCACGGAACTGATGCTTTGTTGGAACTGTTCTCGTTCTGCTCAGATGAGGAAGCCCAAACTAGGATGGACAAACGAATAAAGAAACAGAGAAAAAAAGTGCTGTAAGTGAACTACGGACTTTCTTAGGATCTCTCTTTTAAAACGATGCAACTCAATATTAATACTAGCCATGATTATACTTGCTGCAAAATGTTGGAGCATATTGTTTTACAACGTGATAGTTTGTTAGATTACTTTTTCCCATGGAGTGATGCTAGAATAAGACTTACCCATTTCGTCCCGTGGGTGTTGTAGAAGGCGACTAAGGGAACATCCAGAAGATGAATAGCAACTTCACACATACTAAGCCGCTTGCCTTTGTTCAACAGGACGTGGTCCGTCTTTATTAGAATCATTTATTCTATCTGTAACTTTGTAGTCCAAATATATACATTATACAAATAAAAATGTCTTTAACAGTAAATTAATAGAGAGCCGTGGAATGAGTAAAGCATCAACAGTACCTGAGCTATTAACGTTGAATGACGAAGTCAAGCGACTGTCGTCCATCAAGTTGGAAGCCAAGTTGAAGTCCACCACACTACTGTTGGGAACGACCGGGGAGCTGCGTGTGGGCGTGAGCTTAGCTAATAATACTATTGAACTGCATAGCTTGAAGATAGACGATGGAAATGAAGGTAATAAGGGTTTATATTTACATCTACGCACGCAACTAATAGTGAATAAAAATGAAGATTTTCGCCGCATTGGGTACCGCTAATATGTTATTTAGTTCTATGCTTCGGAGAGCACGTAAGACATAGGCACTTCCTACGCCTCACCTTCCCAGAAAATGAGTGTGAAGGAATATAGAATGCGCTTCTGTTTGTGTACACACTTGTACTGTAATACCTTCTGCATAGTTGGGTAGTCACAGATTAGAAAAAGAAATTGTTATAGTTATATGCACAATCCGATATTTTGCAATAGCATCGAAATAAGTAAAGTTATTGCAACGACAGTGTCTTTTAATTTATATTGTTCTTCCACAGTACAATGTCTAAAACTGATTAGCCAGCCGGGCCACCAGAAGGAACCGCGCTGTGTGGCCATCAGTTCCGACAACCTCGCCATTATTTCAGCGTCGGCTGATTCTATCAAACTGTGGAGTAGGTAAGTGAATTAGCTAGTTTTCTTTATAGTAAGTTGATTGCTTGATTAGTAATATATTATTATATTATAGTAATATTAATGTGGCAATAATTTCTTGGCGCAAAACTGATGAGATTACGTTACAATTCTACATCAGTTATAAATCTTTGACTCGGTTATATGAAACTCAAGAGTAATAAAGTAGTAAGGCTACTCGGTAGGCTGCGTGCAGCCAAAGTCCCATAACACTTGATGTTTTAACGTATGGTTCGATATACTCCTCATTTTAAATTCTACTCATTTATTATTACCCAGAGCCACCCAAGTCTGTATCCGCACACGCGACTAATGCGTGCGCCCGATGCGACAATGTTTGGTTAGAGACGTACTTTCTAAGGTTCTTCTCGTTCTTATTCCTGGCCAGAGCGACCCAAGCCTGTCTGCGCACCATCCCGGTCCCTAGCGGGCGCCCGTGCAGCATCAGCTTCACGCCGGGCGACCGGCACGCGCTCGTGGGCTGCGCGGACGGCGGCCTGCTGCTGGTGGACGTGGCTGCCGGCAGGGTGCTGGAGCAGGTGCCCGCGCATACGGCCGAGTGCTCCGCTGTGGGACTTACGCCTGATATGGTGAGTGGTAATCCTAACATAGATTTCGTTTGTGTTCCCCAAAAAAGAAAAGGTGTGTGTGTGGGTTGGCAAAGAGATTAAAGCTGTTGGCCAGACGATGTAGAACCATCTGAATATAGTTAAAAACAGTTTTTACCACAATATAAGACAAAAAACAAAAATTATTAGATTAAGATTACGATTTATGACCTACCTGATAATACATTTTTAAATAAAACATGTCAATTAATCTTATATAATGGTAAATAAAATAACATTTCTTTTGCAGCGTGGTTGTTATTCTGGTGGTGGGGACAAGACTGTCAAACTGTGGCAGTTTGAACTCATACCAGATACTACGGGCGAGTCCAAGGCAAAGGTAATATTAAAAAGATAACTTTTTAATAATAATGGAACTACTACTCGTTGGTAAATATATTTGTGATATAGTGTTTATGTTTGGTCACGTGATCACATAGTGAATAAAATTGTTTCACAGGTACTCTCGCTCCTGCACACAAGGACGCTAGAGTTGGAAGAGTCGGTACTAGCAGTGAAGATAAGTCCAAACAACAAGTTTATTGCAGTAGCCCTGTTGGATTCTACTGTGAAAATATTCTTCCTTGATACGTTTAAGGTAATTTTCATTAATCTCCGTGCTTTAAGACTAAATAAAGCTTTTGATATTATATGTGCTGGTTATCAATTTGTATGATTTATATTTATTGATATCCTAAACAGGTTTGTATACCTCTTAAAATCAAATGTTATTCCGTAAAAATATTGTTTTGGTAGTATTTAATAACGGCTATAATGCTGTATACATTATTGTTACGTGTTCAGAGCTCATGAAACACTAATACAGATTAAACATCTCGCTGATATTCCCCGAAAGAGAAGGCTGTAGGACACCCGAATATTGCACGTTATGTTATATTATGTCCCACTAAAAATAAAATGATCAATGAATTCCCAATCTCTGTGTACAGTTCTACCTGTCACTGTACGGGCACAATTTGCCCGTCCTCTGCCTGGACATAAGCTACGACTCCACAATCATCGCGACGGGCTCAGCTGACCGCAACGTCAAGATATGGGGCATGGACTTCGGTGACTGCCACAAGTCGATATTCGCGCACAACGACTCCGTGACGTCACTGCAGTTTGTGCCCTCCACGCATTACTTCTTCACCGCGTCCAAGGATGGGAAGGTGAAGCAGTGGGACGCGGATACTTACAATAATATTATTACGTTAAATGTGAGTATACAAACAATTTTTGCTTTTATTGCTAGAATGTTAAGAACTGTTTTTCCTAATTTGGAATAAGATTTTATGTCGCAAGGATTTAAAGTTGAGTATAATTGGTATTGCAGTGATAGCTCCAATTTAAATTCCGATACAGGACAAATAATTATCAATCACATATTTATCTCGACTTAGGGAGTTGCATATATTTTAACTAGTTATATATTTTTTATGTCAGTAAAAAGTAATATTGAAATATAGAATTGGTTTTCCGTAATAAAATGTTTGGTCATGTCTAAATGAGGATCCTTACTAAAGAGTAGGCGTCTTGGGGCTATGCTAAATTGTAGTTACAATGAATAATATTTGAAAAATATTATGAAGAAGGAAAAATAAAACTTTTTTAAAACCTGGCAAACTTTTATCCTAAGTCACTTACGCGAAATATTGCAAAAGAGACATTAAGAGAAAGCGACGTTTTGCTACTGAGCAGTCTTGGGAGCTGTATTAGGTATGTGACAATAAGATAGGACTATTTGAGATACTTTGAAATAACGACCACCGTTCCCCGTAGGGTCACGCGGGCGAGTGCTGGTGCGTGTGTGTGGGCTCGGGCGGGCTGCACGCGGCCTCGTGCGGCGCCGACCGCGCGCTGCGGCTGTTCGCGCGCACCGACGAGCCGCTCGTGCTCGGGGACACCGACGAGCAGGACGAGGGGCTGGCTACAGGGGAGCAGCATGTATGTATCATACTGGTGTCTGTGTAAGGGTGTCTAAGACATAGTGTATAATAATAATAACAGCCTATAACTGTCCGACTGCAGGACAAAGGCCTCGTATAGAGAAGGATTGAGCATTGATCACCACGCTAGCTCACTGCGGGTTGGTAATAATAACAATAAAATATAGTGTGACTATTAAAAAATACCTGCTTATACCCACCTCTGCTACAGCGAGAGTTATACAGGCTTATATCAGACACAAAACAATATTTTTTTATATGTTTTAATAAAGAGGTATAATATTTTTACAGGCTCCAGTTCCTGGTCTGCCAGGTCTCACTTTGGCCACAAAGAAAACTATTGGCGCAGAAAAAGCTGTAAGTATTCATTTTATTTTCATAATACGTATGGTATGATATGATATCAGGAGGATTATTTGATAAAAAATAATTTTCTCTGGAGATTTATCTGACTAAAAAAAATGTTTACAGGCCGACTCCATAATGGAATGTCTATCGGTGGGTGCAGAGTATAAACGGGAGCTGACCGAAGCGCGCGGCCAGTTCGTACAGCCGCCGCTTTTGATGGCCGCCTACAACTGTACGACGCCTGAACACTTCCTGATAGAAACTGTCAAGAGAATACGGTCCAGGTATGTCTGTCGATAAAAACAAATGTATTGAGTGGCTTATTCATGGCTGGTGATAAATAAAAAAGCAGCTCGATGTTTCATTGTCGATCAAGGTTTTATAAGAACGAAATATTTTACCCAATCAATATGTGCAAAGTTGTCGTTCATTGTGGCGATCTAAGGAGGAGGCCTTTGTTCACCAGTGGACGTCTACCGGCTGATGATGATGATGAATAATCGTAACGTTAGCCTTTGACAATTATACGTTACTATTGGTCGATTGCTTGTATGTATATGTATACCAAAAATTGTCGCCGTTCTCATTATATTTTCAACCTTATGTCTTTGACATTAGGGTCCATAATCATTTGATATTGATAAATTTGCCTCTTATTAAACTAATGGCGACAATTGTGTGTGTTAAAACAGTAAAAAGATTGTTTTTAACGTTGACTTAGATCCTATAAAACCACATAATTTTAACTTTAATGACCCTCTCCTTTTCACAGTGACTTGGAAGAAGCGCTTCTGCTGATCCCATTCAGCGTGGCGTGCGACATCGTGAAGATGTTGCCGAAGCTGTTGGACCGCGGCGACAACACGGAGCTGCTGTGCCGCCTGGCCGTGTTCCTGCTGAAGGTGCACCACGCGCCGCTCGTGGCCAACCAGGCACTACTCAAGCACCTCATACAGATACAGGCGAAGGCCAGCATGCGGCTTAATGAGCTGCGGGTGAGTCCCCCCTTGTTTGCAATCTAAATAAGAATCACTTTTTGACATGGGATTAAAATGAAATTTTGCATACGTAAATAGTTTTGGTGACAATACGATATTATGGTACTTTTGATTTAAAAGCTTGTGTTAAAAATATATTTTCAATATTAACTTATTTTTAGTTTTTTATATTGGTTTTAATGTGACTAATCAAATTGTACAATAAATCCTCCCTATTCACCTTTTCGAATAACAGCCTTATTAAGTCTATTTTCAAAATATCAGCGAAACAGTTATTTCGAAAAAGTGAGCTAAACACTAATGGAACTAACAACTATCTTGAGAAATGCAAGTGTACAATAGCGTAATAATAGTACTTAAAAATAATGGTTTCTATATTTTTAATAGGTGCGTTTGTTCTACTCCTGGCAGAGGCTTTTGGCCTTCCAAATCTATGGCCAGTTTTGAAAGGCATCTGAATTATAATATGTATCTTAAATCCCCAGGACATGGTGGGCTACAACGTGCACGCTCTACAGTGGCTGCACCGCGAGGCGGAGGCGGCCGACAACGAGCAGCTGTTCCGCGACGCCTTCGCCGACAAGCGCACCAGAGACAAGCGGCGCCGCTCCCGACAGGCGCTCAAGCGCCCGATAGTCTCCGTCACGTAGGGTTACAGAATAAATGTCTTGATGTAATGATGTGGTTTTATTTTGTACTGTAAATAAATAATATTTTAATAAAGATTCTGTCTCCCTTACTGAAGGGGTTCAAAGCTTTTCACGCGGACCATCGCCAAGCATGAGAAGTATTTATTATTAATAGGTTCTTTATAAAACGTTTGTGTAATCTTTTTTTATTATAGGAGCCTAATATTGGTGTTCCACGGCTGTCCAAAAGCTTGATTTGAGCTTCCATTTCTTTGTCATTGTAGTGTAGTGTTATATAAAATCCAAATAGAATCATACCTACCTAATAGTAGAACGATTATAGCTGTAATAATAATAATCTTCCTTTATCTGTTTCGATGCAGATTTCGTGTCCGTATATCATATCGTCATACAAACATATAGTCTTTTATCTTTCGCCGTGGCAAAGGACGTGGTAATCTGTCTTAGGAGAAGTATAAAAAATCTCACATCCACCATTTAGTATTTAGATCTTCATTCATCTTCCATCAATGTCGTGTACATTGTACTACACACATATACGTTAAATACTCATAATACAATTAGGATCATGTTTATCAGACATATTTTATTTGTAAACAGATATTAAGTGAGGTGTCAGATAATACCACTTAGGATGCTCAGCGATTAATCAATGTCAGATAAAGAATATGAACACTCGCTCCGCCCGCGACTGAGTCATGGAGGTCACTAAGGGTTAACTTATAAGTAAAACAATATTATAGCTGCTATAATTTATTTGTAAAAAAATATTCTACTCACTACATAGCCAATATATCAGTTAAAACTTTAATAATTTAAGTATCCATCCCTGCGTAAGTCACATTATTATCATCTATACAACAATAACTAATGTTTCACAATGAGTATTCCGGTCACGTGTTCATCACTAAACAATCTCAAACGGATAATTTATGCTGAAAATTACTATAATACAGTTATGTAATTTGACAACAACAATCAACAAATGGTCCATCAAGCTTTCTATATTGGATATTATTGCTTTATTTTACATCACACTATGTATATACGTCTTTACGAAGGCCATTATTTGCAGACTACGTTACCTCCGCTAATAGTGAACGAGTTGAATTTGACATTAAAGACGAGCTTATCTGTATCCAAGGTTTGCCGCTGGACGACTGGGCTAACAATGTTTAGGTAAATACAACATTTATATCTCTTAACCATAATTACAGCTATCATAATTTTTAAGTTGAATATAAGGCTATGTGACCTCGACCGGTCTATTGCTTTCGTCAAATTTATTGCTATCATAACAATATCCGAAACTAGTTCGAAGCATATCTCTATAAACTGCGAGCTCACCCGTCCAGCGCACACGAATATATAATTGACAAAATTCATTCTACATTATTCGGAATTTATGGTTCAGTTTAATTACAATCAGTGATCATCACCACTTATCACAATGTTATTGCTTTTCTGAAACACACAATCTTCATTCTCCAACAAAATATATCACAATGAATTAAAATACTTTTACATTATCATTTTTCGAACAACTCGAGTGAAAAAGTAAGTGATAGAGATTACGAAAACAGAAGACATTATGAGAGTTCTTGTCAGTCTTTAATCTTCGAAAAATGATGTTACATACAATGTCGAATGGAATTCCTAGGATATGAATACGAAGCTCATATTCCAGCATAAATTATAATAACACACAACAGTATTGGTACTGTCTGCATCTCTGTCAGACGTGATAATAAAAACAAAATCACAAACACATGCTTGTTAGAGCGTAAGCACACACAACACAACCGGTTTGTTAGTAACTAAAAGACGATATACATTGTTCATCAACTCTTAATACCGATATATCCATAAATTAACCTAACATAATAATAAATAACCAAATTGGAAGATCTACATCATAGCTGCATCCTGCTGTATGTATCGTGTTGAGTTAGAAACAGAGCAACACGCAGCGCGTGGGGCCCAGCAGTGTGGAGAGGACGGTGTACAATCAACTGAGAATATTCAACCAATCACTTCACTACCACCGACAACTACAATTATCAATTTAAATTCGGAAGTCAAATTAGTTAAAACCTATAAAAATACAAAAATAATAAACCTAAGACAAATGTACAGAGTAGAAGTTCAATAAAATAATACTGTATCACTACTGCAAGCAGCAATATTAGTGGAGATTTAGAACGGTTATAACGATTGGCGAGGATTACATTAATATCCCTACGTTCGCAAAATTACACAAATCACCTACAGAGCGACATACTCCATCAACAACTGGTATGGGTTAAGTAGCAGCAACCAGTTGGTTCTTATAAAATAACGTATTAAGTGAGTACGAATCAAAATGGTATACCGTTTTGACGAAATTCTCATCAAGGTTCTCAAAAAAATAATCAACAAGACACTTAAATCTTCTTCGACTTAAGTTATTAGCAGTTTCAATTTAAAAATAATTTCAAGATTCAAAATTCAAATCAAAAATTCGATCAAAGATATACTCTTAAAAAAATAAACACGCCCTAGATTTACATGAAGTTAATAAATTATCATGAAAAGATCAATGATTTTCAATTTAATATCATCACACAGAGAGCTAGAGTTAAGTAGAGAGCGAGACAGTTTTAGAATTTACGTACATAATACAGTTTCATAACAAAAGTGAATGAAACATTATTGTCAGGTAGACAGCTACTCCGAAATTAACGTAATCAATACTAAACGGTACACATTACACCGTCAACTATACAGTGATCCCAATAAGAATGAATAAATAATCTCAATTTTTAAAGCTTTTTAAATACGATAAGCTTGACGTAACGTTGAAGGATTAGCTGCAACAGAATCACACGATCAGATGTCTCAGCTTCGTTACAGCTGAGTTTTGTCTAGCTAAGTATTATCACAATGTCTCATAGACTGCTGTATTTTACTGGCCCGTGGGGTTTCGATAATAAAACGAACTAACACTAAATTAAGTAGAGACGTCAAGTAAAGGACGGTGACAGAGTTCACAGCTAAATAAGTCGAATGGAAGCAATAACAAAACAGCCCAGTTCAAGGTACAGATAACGTAAATGCTTTCTGCTATATAATATACACATTACACTGACCATCATGAGGTGAATCCGGTAGATTTTAACTCGATATAATGCCACAACGTTTCTGTTATATGGTTTGTTCTAACGCATAACGACTGACCAAAATGCCCGATAAATTAAATGGATTCAAACATTAATTCCTAAAATAAATCTTTTAACTATCATTTATATATATATCTATTTTAATAATGCCAAAAATTACAGTTTTTTATTAGTAACATATAAAGGCAACATCACATTAATGTATAATGTTAATTAGAAAAGTATATAGATATTACCAATAATTTGTGAACAAGTTTTGCTCTAAGGTACTTTAGTATTGAGTTATATGTTTATATTTAGGCAGGTAATGCAGAGTAGTTTGGTAAAACAGAACACTAACTTTTCTAATTACTCAAATATCAACTTGGTATTACATATTTACTTATAATTTAATTACCAACTTTCGGCATTCATGTTTTCTGGAATTATAATACTTCCAGAATAATAATAATAATTGCTTGTCATTATTGCTTCTTCTCATTTCGTTACCTTAACTAAGACAAATACTCGACAGAAATAAAAAAAATACTTACATTGTAAATACTGACCGAAATGGGAAATAAATTAGACACTTATAATTTACTGAATTTAAGCATTATAACTACTACGTAAATAATAAAATTTACAATATGACCTATAACTAAAAGAATACTTGCGTCCTGCAATAGGTAACCGTAAATATAATTTCAATAATATCAAAGAGAGCATTCTAAGGCAAGGCTTAATATAATAAAACCCGATATCATAGTGTCATTATCTTTTGAGATTTATAATTACAGATCGAAATCGGTGCCTGTGCGAAACTTTAAACGAACAAACCCGAATAGATTTTTTATGGCCGCCAGAACTAATCTCATTTAGATTATTCGAGCCGCCATATCACAAATTGCACGATGCTTACACATGCATGACAACAATCATACATATCACATGTTAAGAAAATATGTACACACGGAGAGTACCTCCGCATATCATTCACTGTGGTACCGTTTACTTTCCTATACATTAAATAGGCACTAATACAATGAATGTGGCTTGTTTCCCGCGACCAAATAACCAAGTTATAATGCGTAATGCCCTGCTATTTGTATAAAATCAATCGTCTTTACATAGACGATTCGCTTTGACTATGTGACATATTTACCGATCGCGACATAGACTTCAACGCATAGACTTTTTTCATTTTGTTATCAAATTTATTTTTAGTGACATGTAACAACCATGTACTATGAATTCATATGTCGTGATTGATGTTTCGTCTCATTTTCAAAGCCCTAGTCGCGTGTCATTCCAAATCCAACCGGTCGTTATTTCGACATCGTTGCAAAGCTAGTACCAGCACATTGCTAAGTAAGGTTAGAATATGAAAACTTTGTGGTCGGTCTCCTATAAAAATAATTCATATTTTATTATACTATGACGACCGGACGAAAGGAATGAACAATTTAGATGTATTTTACCCTCTATTGTCATCAAACTGGCCTGAACTATCACTATAAGATATTTAGTACTATATTATACCAAGAATGTTATATTGCATGTATTGTTAAACTCTAATTTTATATTGCTTTTCGAATAGTTGCGAGTGTTACGGCGACTATTTCACGAAAGAGTTGAATTAAAAAAGTCCGTCTTTTGTGAAACATTCGTAGTAACACCAGTTATATCTAAATTGGAAGAGAAGGTATCGATATACAGTACATACACGGAATGTACTGTGCAACAGTAACAATGTGGGGTGTCATACGCGTCTGGTCCGTGGCCGGAGATGCGCGGGTATCACAGAGGCAGTCAGTGAGTCTCTTCCGCGGCGGCCACGTGACTCGCTACCAAGTTCAGTGGCGCCTCGTCGTACTCAGGAGCGTTTAGACCCACCTGTGGAAGGATACTTTGTTATTGATATTTTAATTGATGGTGTGGCGGATCCTGTGTAGACAGACTCACAAAATGCGAAATAGCTCATATTCAAATTCAAATATTTTTATTTCAGACTTACATCCATATATTGTTAGTAGCAGAACAACTTAACCTAATATTAGTAACAAATAATAAAATTAACAATAATACTCAACTAATGTGCCATTGAACTGTTCGTTGGCGTTCAATGGCACATTAGTTTATTTGGAAAAGTGTGTCTGCACACTTATCCACCTTCGTAATAGGGGAGAGTCCCACCGGTCCGCAAACACATTCAGGATGCCACTAGAGGCGGAGCGCAGGCGCGCCATCATGGAACCACATCGCTTTCGCATGATCGCGGCGAACCCGTCAACGCACGCGTCCGCGAACATCCCTGACGCGCTACATCGCCACGGCAGCCCCAAAAGCACCCTGCATGCGTTATTGTACTGTACGCGCAGATCGCTGTATGCCCGCTGAGTATACTTGGTCCACAGGCTGCACGTGTAGAACGTCTGGCAGAAGGCCTTAAAAAGCGTTACCTTTACCGGTTCACTACAGCGTGCAAACCTGCGGGCCAGCATGTTGCAACGGACAGCCAGCGATCTGCGCTCCCTGTCAATGTCTACATTGTCTTTCAAGTCATCAGTGACCCAGTGGCCCAAATACTTAAACTTCGAAACCCGACCTAAAGGAGACCCAGAGAGTGAGAGTTCAGGTAGCTGTTGGTATGTTAAAGTACCCGATTTAAAAACCAACCATTCACTCTTATCGGTATTGTATTTGAGCCCGTGAGCCACTGCATAACTTTCACAAATTTTAAGTAGCCTTCTCGTTGCACTGATAGATGGGCTCAGCAGCACCATATCATCAGCGTAACTGATGTTGTTCACGCAAACACCGTCTACGTGACAACCGATTCTGGTGCTGCTGAGCCTACCTATCAGTTTGTTCATGTATAGGTTGAAGAGACGAGGGGAGCTCAGCCCCCCCTGCCTTACCCCACAATCCAACCCATACATATCAGAATATGAGCCTGCCCACTTAACAGTATTCTTTTGACTACTGTACCAATATCTAAACAGTGATATCACGTCAGCCGGGACAGTAGTGTCGTGAGTGAGCTTATGCCAGAGCAGGTTATAATTGACCAGGTCAAACGCCTTCGATAAATCCAGGAAACATGCCATTACAGGTGTTTTTCTGTCTGTATAATATTGGACAGTCTGCTTAAGGCATAAAATTGCACTATCCGTTGACAAGTTCGGTCTAAAACCAAACTGACCATCCTCGAGAACAATATGCTTGGCTAGAATTTTATCCAGCAGACTATCCAACACCTTAGCACAGACAGTGGCGAGCGATATCGGTCTATAGTTGGAGATAAAATATGTTTTGACGTGTCACTTTCGGAGCGCGTTTCTCGTAACTAGCCAGTTTGTGTTACAGTATGTTAGGCGCGTGTACCTGCGCGCGGTGCGGGCGCACGGTGCGCGTGTTGTGCGCGTGCAGCGCGGCCAGCAGGTGCGGCTGCAGCTGGCGGCGCAGCGCGGCCAGCACGGCCTCCTCCGCGCCCTCCCCGCCGCTGCCCGCGCCCTCGCCCGCCTCGCACGCGCCGCCGCCGCCGCCCCCGCCTCCGCTGCGCCGAGATTCTGTCACAACAATATATTACGTCACAACTGCGAACATATAAGGTGTTTCTATTCGCTAGTTGATGCAATATACGCACAACTTTGAAAGATTAGCTAGCTGGCAATGATAAACTCGTAAAGGCTCGTATAGATGTGATACGCATGGAACGCTCATGTCTGGTTTGCAAACATTAAAACATAAACTAAATATCATCTGAATCTTCGACTTCGACTTAAGAAGTGAGCTTTTACGCGCCCAAACTTTTCACAGACTTCATACGATCACTGCAGCCGTACATAGTTAAAGAAATAAATAAACATTGGTGTCGTACTACTCACTGCTCTTGGTATGTTTCCCGTCGTGTCGCGGGCGGCGGCGGCGCGTGTGGATGGTGTCGCGGCGCATGGCCGTGGGGCGCGGCACGCCGTGCAGCTTGAAGTACAGGCCGCACGCGTTGCACACCATCTCGCCGCGCGCGTCGCGCCGCCAGATGGTGGTGGTGTGCGTGCCGCAGTTGCTGCACGACAGCTCCACGCGCGGGCCCGAGCGCGCCGCGCCTGCGCCGCCCGGCGTCGACGACGCCTCTGATGGCTCCTGCTGTAAACGGGGCCTGGTTAGCTCTATGTCACAACATTGGGTATTATAAACGAGGACACTTTTAAAAGTTAAAAACGTAATATTTTTATTAGTTTTAATAGAAATTACCTATGAAAAATATAAACAAAATTGCCTCTAGTAAGGTAAGATGAAGACAATAATACAAATAAAAACTACTGCTAACTATTAACTATACTTGTTAGTAGGTATTAATTAAACACTAGTATGAATAAAATATCCTTACATTTTCAGACACTGGTTGTGACCACTGCGGGTTTGAAGCGGGCGGTTCTACGTTTGGTATGGGCTGCGCACGCGCAGGGAAGCTCTGTTTTCTTCGCGCCGTCCCCGCCACATTCGACCCGCGGCCTGACCCGTGCCACTCACCATTCTAATAACATAACATTCTAATTATATCTCTATAACATACAATATTCTCTTTTGTGTTGAGATACTTACTTAAATAATGGTTTACATAACTTTTAATTTGGTGTGAAGATCAATAACACTGTATGAATTGGTAATCAAGTAAAATTCTTCACTCATCACGTTTGCAAAAAATTTAGCTACTCTATATTCAACGGTATACGATTAGGTATATTTCTATTATATCTATAACAATACGATTTTCGCAACACCTACATTCGTCACTACCACATGGGCGAAGAAGCTTACCATAAGAATTATTGTCACAAGGACAAAATAGTATAGGTATTATTTAACTCATTGTTCTAGCCTTAAACACACATCTGATAAGTGCATTTCTCACAAAAGCAACTAACGTTATCACAGTAAGAAAATCTTGTCGATAGAACTATGTAGATAGTATAGGTACATAGGTTATTCAGAATAGATAACAATAAGCACATGTATTTAAAGGAAAATTGAATTGTAAATGAACATTAACATAACATTTAAGTTGACAATAAAGAAACAAATTCATTCTGTCAAGGCGTTCGTTTATATAATGTATGTTATTACCGTACAGCTGTCTCCTCAGTATGTTGGCGACTATACTAGTGGATAAGTTGCATCATTGTGATTTTAGTATTACAAGACTTGGTAGCGACAGTGTGTGATTAGATGGACCATGCTTGAAATGAATAGGGTTAGTACTACATTAGTTTTATTCATTATCGGTTGTTTTTCTTCTACTTACCTATGTAAATTCATCCTAAAAATGTTAATGTCAAGATGTCGAGGCACTTAGCATAATACTATCATAATGTATTTTAGGTTATAAAACCATTACTGAAAAATCTACTTGTTTTGTCTATAAAATTATTAAAATATCTCCAACCTGGCAAATCTTCTCCTAATATCAGAAGAAAGTAGTTTCTCAAATATTTCAAATTAATTCCAATGTTAAAAATAGAGTAAGTGATTTTTCGAAAGAACTTACTACTACTAGAGACATGTAATTAAGCAATTTACTCGGATAAAACATTTATATAACACTATAGCACGTCGCGATCTTAATAAAATGGCAAATCTGTCATATTTATAATAACGGAACCTAGCTTTATAAATGCATGTTGCAATGCATGACCATTTGATTTTGAACCGTACGTAGATATTAATAAAGGGCACATACATACACACATATCTCTCGATGATAATGAAACGACAAGGTATAATTAAGTTTAGTGGCAAATTAAACCTTATAACCTTTGTATAAGTGTGATATTAGTTTACCGACACTCCCCAAAACTAATAAAACCCCTTCTAATAACTTGGGACCTCACATCATTTTATTACTTACAATCAATAAATTCGAAAGCATATAATTTATCATCTCTTTAACATAATTGTTTTCTGACCCAGTACGGTATATATAAATGATAATCTTTATCATGTACAAATAATTATTGTGTATTTAATGAGCAGCAATTAAACATAATTGTTGTAGCGGCTTCGTTATCTGCTGTAATAAGTCATTAAATAATAAACAGACGTTATTGTGATATTAAATCTGTGTCATATTTATTGTAGTCCTAATACACAGTTTTATGCTTACAACGCTAGCTGGATAGGGGATTGTATCTAAAACGAAGTTATCTCTCCGATTGTATCATTTACCATCCCATCTGACTATGAGTGTGAGGGAATAGAGTGCATACACTTGTGCATTAAAAAAATCCTGAGTGAAATGCCTAGTTGATATGATAGAGTTATTTACTATGTATGTAATCTATATAAGGTAATACTACAATTCGCAATAAGGATTGAAGCTGATCACTAAAGTAGATAAAAGCGCTCATCAGTAAGCTTCTAGACTGGCAATACGCCAAGAAGATACTATGACGAATAGATCGACTATCCAAATATAATATAATGGAACTTTGTCAAACACTAAAGCGAAATCAACATACTTGTTCTTATGTTGTAAAAAATATTATTAAATAAGTTAATATTAAAAATATATTTTTAATTAAAGTTTTTTAATCAAAAGTACCATAATATTGCATTATCACCAAAACTATTTAAATATACAACATTTTATTTCAATCGGATGTCAAAAAGTGGATCTAATTTAGATTGCAAGATTTGACATAAACAAACTCACTTACATCCATACATTGCAAGTTAAATAAAAACTTGTAATAAAAAGATTTTCCTCACATCTGTATTCCGGTTTATGACAAGCACGGATGTACAGAATGCAAAAAATCAGTATGACTATTATGTTGCGAATATATGTTGGTAAATTTGTATTAATAAAACTAGATACAGTTTCAGAGCAATTTGCGCATGCGTCGTATAATAAAATATAACTAAAATGCAGAACACGTATTTAAACACATTTCCTTGTAGGCAGACCAGACGATATAATAGTAAGGTAACAATATTTACCATAAACTGCTTTAACGTAAAACGGAACACAAAAGGTCATTAAGAAAATATAAAAAAAAAACAATGCTGTTTAAACAGTCGATTACCTACATTGTTACATACCGATCTTTTCATATCTTAATTTAGCTAGAATCGGCTTTAATTTCAGTTTTACGGTTATGAACAAAAATCATAAACACAAGTCATATTAAATGATATCGGTATCAAGAACTTAGGTGTTTATCTTAAAGACTGATTGGCGTTCACCTTTGGTATCTAATTTAGTTGTCTTCGCTTATCAACTGTTTAACTATGCAATAATAGTTTCTTCTAGCAATCATACAACAGGCTTGCTAACCTTGATTGTATTTTTTTTCTGGCTTGAATTTTGATTGTTATATAATTATAGTAGAGTTCTTCAATATCTCAAAATATATAAAATTTTCTTTACGTGTGTTTGTCACCTAATTCCTCCTAAACGGCTGGAACCATTTGAATGAAAATTTATATGCATATTTCAATGGGTTCCTGGATGGTTTGGAAACACAATTGGACCCGGTGGCGCTGCTTTACCGGGCGGGACGGCGTCTGCCGGGTCCGCTAACGTAATATAGGATGTTTTCAATTGATCATGAATCTAAGCAAACATACGTAACTAACTCATAATGAAATCTACAAGGAAGTAACGATTTCACATGAATATATTGTTGATACGTATGTCATGAATTAGCACAAGTAAGCTAAAAAGATTCACTGATATGAACATGGATAATCACTGACGTTTCCTTATTTGGCATTACTAACGCTGTCACGTTTGAGGGTTAAGCAGCAGCGATGGTCGTATACAATGTAAAGAATAATACTGAGTGTTCAATACTGTCTCGTGTTGACTCTATTAGGCGGATTAGGCCTAATAATAAGCCTATGACGTCAAGCTAATGATCTACGCAATCCAAGTCGTTTAACTTTCAGAAGTACTAATAGCTCAAACAAAATGGTTATCACGACAAGTAATACCTACCCACACACTTAGAACATACGTAGTAAAGTTCCTATAGATAATCTCCTTAAGCATTTGGAGCAACCTGTTTGCGGGTCAACCGCTTTGTTTATTCAAAGAAGACCAATTTTTATTTTATATTTTCACTGATCTAGATATTGCTTTTGGTCACGTGGTTACAGACAAATCCTTGACGGATTAGGTGTTATCGGGAATCTTCCGTTAGAAAACTATCTGTGGAACTCTGGGATTCACAAATTGCGCGCTACAAATAATATTACGCTCGCGAACAGGTCGTAAACGCAGGCAAGCGAAATGTGGGTGGTGTGTAATTGTACGGATATGCTTTACTGTGTTAGGGAAAATAAGTGTCAAGATATAAACATTTTATGACTCCAACAATATCGAAAATATTGTGAGGAAACTATCTCAAATCACAAAACCGAAGTAAACAAGCGCTATAATCAATGTTCAATTGGTAATAACAACGGTAGTAACAATGTTAGGTTGGTAATATTGTGTACCCCTCGCATGCATGCATGGTTAAAATCGAAATGTTCACGATACATTGCGAACTCAATACGACCACTTCTGTACGTTGGTGAGAAATTATTTCTATGAATTGTAATTGCTACTTGACAAAAGTTTTGTCCAAAGATCTCGGAAGACTACCCTTACACGTGTATAGATTATCCTTATAGATATCCTATAAGGCTAGTTTTGTACTGACCGGTGAGACAGCGCCGTTCAGCGGCTGTTGGAGGGTACTAGAGAGCGGCGAGGCGGGCGTCCTCAGCGGTGACACTGTCATGCCCAGTTGTTTGCTGTTGATCAACCGCCGCAGTAACTGTGTTGCTTCGCCGCTGCGACCTGAAACACAGTTGCATATTAGATATTCAATTAAATAAATAGATACAAAGATAATTATAATCATTTTACTAACACATATTAGTAAGATGACTTTTTGTATTTTTTATGCATGTTGCCATGCTAGGCTTAAATTTTAAATTGATTCAGGAAAACTTGTAAATTTGATTGCCTCGTTGGTCTAGTGGTCGCTAAGCGCGACTGCTGAGCACGAGGTCCTGGGTTCGAATCCCAGGTCGGGCAAAGTGTTACTGGGTTTTTCCATTAGGTAATTCTCAGTGGCAGCACGGAGTCTGGATTTGTGCCCGGTTGATGGCAATAGGCTCGCCCCCTATTACATTGGGACCCAAAAACATAACTGGCGAAATGTGGGATTAACTATGCAGTAATTAAGAAATTATAAACTTGTGTACTTTCAAATACATTATATTTAGTTAAGCTGTTTTGACCGTCTATCCGTGTTCGAAAACAACATCAATCTAAACACAACTTAAAATGCTTTAACAACTATACAACACCGTAATATATTATCTTTAGCGGTTTCGGCAAGTTCTTGTTTCGTTTGATCATAAGTTATTCCTAATCTTTGCAATTTATTATGTGCATAAACTTTAAATAAATGATCGAATGTCGTAGCATCTAAGTAGTGAGACTTTGTGCTACAGTTTGAGGGTACGGTTTAACATCTCCATTTTCTTTTATTCTGGACGTTGTGTACGATATATTTTGTGTGTGTTTAACACACAGATTATTTTTATTTTGGCAACTTTTTTGTAACCTAAGAACACACCTTTACGCCTTATTTTTCCGAAGGCCTACCCCTTCGAGTCTTTGGAAGTTCATCACCTAGTTTTCGTCAGTAATATTATAGGTCGAGTCTATTACCATTAAACGAATTAGTACTCCTTCAAGTTTACTCACCGTTTTGTCTGTGAAGAGCTTGCCACAGTGACTCTTTGTCTTGTTCGTGTTCCTGCGGCGGCTGCGGTGATGACTGGGTTGATCGTGCTGACTGCGTCTCTTCAGGGTCGTCCTGTAATAACCACATCACAGATTGAGATCATTATCACTACTAGAGCTGGAGGTAGACTTCCTTAAAGATCTAAGAGAATATGGCTATAAGGATATAAGGTGTGCCTGAATTAGTATGTAATTATCCCAAAATAGCTTCAGGTAGTTACTAAAAATATTAAATACTTTATTACTTTTTCTATTATTTTGAAGATATGATAAAGGATGTATAACTGTATAAGAAAGTACACTCTGTAGGACAAAAAGGTTGCGAAAATATCACTTCAATGTCGCTGGATGCACTGACGTCACCTCAACCTTGTTTGTTATCTCTAGTTTTCTATTGTGGACGGCAGAATACCGCGTTGACCTTCCTCTGCTAAACATACTACTGGAAATTAAATGCATTTGTCTAAATTTTATAAGTCTTCTCACCTGCGACATCTGAGATATATCCATTTGTAGCCTGTCGGGGTCCGACCCACTACTACTTCGACTGCAGTCCTCGTACACTGAAGAGTTTTCCTTCGATGTTTTCATCTTGCTACGACCGAATACATGCTGTTTGTACTCGTCAACGAAATTCGTCTTGTGTGACAGTGCGTTGTGGAAATATGTGTTGGTGTGATCCTGTTGGTCAGTCTGTTCGATCGGCTCGTTCTTGACGGATCCGTACAGGGACAGATCCATCTCCTTGTTGTCATGGTCCTCGTTGCTGGTCGGGCTGGCGGCGTTCTGCTGCGCGCTGTACACGCTGTAGTGCTCGTCGGGGTAGTCGTGGGTGTAGCCGTCGGCCGCGGTCGTCGAGTGCGTCCTGTCGATGACACCCGTGTAGTTCGGTGGATACTTCTGAGATTCTTCGTTTTCCCTCTGTGCGACCGCCACGGCCTTGCTTATAATATCGATGACGGTATTGCAGTGCATCACCTCTCTCGCTCTGTCCGAGGGCGGTAAACTCGGCACACTGTTAAACATTATATGAGGCTCATCTTCCGGTTTGACCGCATATTTACTTGGGTCGTAGTTTTTTATCTGTAGTAGTGTGACCGCCGCCTGCCGACTCTCCAAGTTCTTCATCTCCTCAGTAGAGTCCGGGGAGCCGATCTCCGCATATTTGTGTTTCGTGTCGTGCTCGAAGTCGTTATCGTTTAGTGGCTTGATTATTTCTTCCAATTTTGCCGCCGTTATGTTCAGAATTTCCTATAAAAAAGTACAATGTTTGAACATTAAACGGCGCTTCATATTAGTAGCACGATAACACAAACAAACACCGACCAATGAGGCGCTCGCTCATTTCATGTCACTCGTGATATCACTCGCCTCCTAACTGATAAGATAAAAACATATTGAGATCCAAAGGTGTTCTCCAGTATCCTTTCTAATTTTGAGGAAAATGTACTACGTAACAATATGGAAAGTGAGTGCCCGTATATAGTGACCGAGATAGAAAACAGAGTGGACTGTTTGTGTACTTTAGAGATTATATAAGTAATGGTGTATCTTTGTTGTAGGTGTTAATGATATTATGCGTCCTAGTTTCGTCGAGCCGCGCACAAGAGGCCGACGCGGTAAACGCTCCCTGTGATATTACCATACAAGACTCTACCGATCTCACATTAAACTGTTCACGTCGCAACATCGATGTAATCCCCGAAAATTGGCCAGAAAAAGTAAACAACATGGACAAAGGTAACGCCATCATCATTGTTGCATGAGAAGAGAATCGCTCAGGAATGAGTGTACAGCACAAATAACTGCAAATCAATCAAGTTTTATTTCCGAGTTTCAACGTTAACTAAAAATAACTATCGCTTGATAAACATCTGATAGAATTTTAGTCTTTAAATATATTTGCCTAATAAATTTAGTAAGATGTGCATATGCGTACGTATGTTTATGGATGCAGTGAAGTTAATCGTGGGCGGAATGGATAAGTTTTACGATATTAGTTAGTTTTATGAATATTGATGAAGTGTTAACAGAGCTATAAACCGATATTATCGTAGGCATATCTGAATTTGCACTTGATTCTCATGTAACTTTCATTGCTCATACCGACGTATATAACGCGATTTATAAAGAGGTGATAACGAATAAGATGGTGAAATACTTTCCAGATGGGCATGTGTTGATAACGTTTTTCAACAACACCATATCGAGTGTGTCACAACTGCCGTCTGTGCCTGGCAAGAGGGTCGCTATCAGCTTCAAGTCAAACGAGATCGTCGATATTGAGGATGACGCCTTCAGTAACATTGAGGGTTTGGTCTACTTAGATTTGAGCAATAACTACATTTCTGGTGAGTAATTACTATTATATAATAAAAACCTATATCTTTCCCACTGCAGGGCAAAGGCCCATTCTCGTATAGATAAGGATTGAGCATTGATTGCAACGCTAGCTCACTGAGGGTTGGGGATTTCACATAATTAAATCCGTGTTTCCTCGCGATATTATCCATCACCGTTAATTACTTCCTTAGAATATCTAAGAAAGTATTTATGACTTTGGAAAAAGTCAGATTGATTTGCCTGGGCTCAAACCTGCAACCTAGTGAGTACAAATCGGATATGTCAGTCACTAGACCACCACGATTATTAACTATTAGTGTACTTTAACTGTATTGACTTACAGTCACATCCTATTGTGTATTTGTGCCAAAATCAGTGTAACACGTAAACAAAACGAATTGGAAAAACAACAATGTTACGCTTATTTTATGTGTCCCACTTCCCACGTAACTTCGAAACAGATTTTAAAACGCTAACTTCCATAGACAACCTATACGTTATGTCTGCCTGACGTAGGTTATACGAAACCCCATGAACGAAGCTAATGGCTGCAAAGGTTGACCCAGAAACTGTAGGTGGGAAATGAACCTCCGACATTTAGCTCATTAGCTGTAAACCATCCTTTATGTATAGATACGGGAGACAAGCCTACGTGTTTATTGATCAGAATACACCGATCTGGGTCAGATATTTATGAACATAAGAAAAGCAAAGCTATTAATAGTGAACTAATGACAAACGTGATAATCTACATCTAGGCGGTACAACTTAAACATTGAATACCGATCGCCTGCTGATCAGCTATTTGACATAAAAATCGTCGAGTAACTTAGCATATGCACACACTTTTAAGGTAGTGCGCAATGTTGTCTGCTCACTGCAAAGCCCAAGCGAAAAACAAATTAAAATGTAAATTCAACTTAATGTGTTTTTAATACTACTAAAGTTTGAACTTTATTGCCGAGTATCTTTAAATTAATCTTTCAATGGAGTCTTAATTAATCGATTAATATTTACGACAGTTTTACGAAGTAACTTTTACCCGTAGTTATTACACTCGTACTGCAACTAATATAATTATAAATTACTTTATTAACGTGTCAAACATGCTACGTACACGCTGAATTACAAACATTGATTCTTACCTTACGTGTACAATTATCATTAGTTTAGAAGAGACGTTCTATTATCTACGTCTATGACTTCAAACTTTCCATTCTAAAGGTGAATGAATTCTACAAATAATGTACCTTCAAATCAAACGTGGCGTGATATACATAATACATCTGGAATTCATTGAAATCCGTTCGTGAATTTCTTTTTTTCGAAATTTGTATTGACTTAATATCATGAACATTAATGAATAAAATCAATGCGCGATAATTTAGCGTATTTACAGTTAATAAATTTATTATCTCTTATTTTCTACGCCGATACGAGAGTGCACTCAACATCTTTCATAATATTAGTCATCGGCAGCGGTACATTTATTTATATGGTTTCGCCGAAGAACGCTACTTGGTTGCAACACTTGATTCACAAAAATGTCGTAAACACCATCTAACAATAGCCTTGACTAAAACAACACGTATGGGATATTTATTTTCTGATTTTCTAAAGGTATGCTAAGTTAGTTAACAGTTATAAAACTTAACGTGGCCATTATTGGAGAAACCTTTAGAAACACACTTTTGTAACGGAATTCTTCGATCTTTATGCTCCATTACGGATATACCTTAGCTTTGCTTGTTCTCCTTTAATCCCTTGATTGTCAAGCTGAAGTTAAATAGTAATTTCTCATTTCTAGTTAAGATGCAATTCCATTACTATTAGGGTCCGTCAGTAAATAAACGATTAAACAGGATTTTATGTGCGAATATACATGGACGAATAAATCTTCATTACTCATTAGTAATAACTTGGACCATAACAACAGTATTAAAAATTGGCCAAACGACAGTTCTCTATCAAAACCCTCAGTTCATTGCTCCGTAATTATAGTTTTGTGAGACAATTTTCTAATTTAGAACCGCCAAACGGAATTTTAAATTAAGACGCACCTTAGAGGATAACACAAACAAGTTTCTGATAGTGCTATCAAACCATAGATGTATAGGTAATACACGTGTACGACGATATCAGTAGGTATAGTATCACTTATCTTAACATACAAATGAACAATGAAAGACGCAAATCGTCTTGCAAAATACTTGTATGTAATCAACATAAATGCATATACATGAAGAAAGTGTATGGACGGGCTTACAGAGGTAATCTCTGAAAATACTCTGTCGATTCGGTGGCTCATTAGAAAGTAAACTCAAACAATAACGGACGCGTGTTAACCTATAAATATCAGAAGTAAATATAATGCATCGCAATGTGGTCATTAGACAATTATAATTTATCATACAAGCCACAGCAACGATTCTTTAAATTAAGAGAAATTCTTTAAACTAATAGAGCTAAGACTAAATATAATATTTTCTTTTTAGTTGTATGGTTCTTTTGTCATATTATGTGAATAGGTTTTTGAAATCAGTCTGTTCAACTTCAATGACACTAACCACGCGGTGAAAACTATGAATCACAAAGAAAGTGGGCGGATAAGATGTATGCAACTTTAGAATGAATACTAAGTTGAAAGTTATGTATTAGATACTATGACTTTTTCCAAACCTATAGTTATTTTTATTTTATGAGGATAACTATACTTAAGAAATAGTTTGTTATTGTGTTTAACGATAAGTCTTCATTCTTAGAAGTCGCAGTCAACAAGCAGATAATAATGTAATCAAAGATAGTATGACATTAGTCATAATAATCGAAAACGTATCAATCTTGATGTTAAACAAAAATACCCAATTGCAATTAGCTGACTTGATTGAAATCTTACGCTCGATACCTGCACTAGAGATCAACGACACTATCGACGAAAATAACAAATCATAACACTCAAAAGAGTCCCTAATAAAATCCTCTTTTCCAGGCGACGTACTAAGGAGCGAGATATTCCAAGGCCGCTACATAGACGGTACATACGCCAACATTGCCCTGGAGACGCTGAATCTGGGCCACAACGACATTCACTCACTGGACCGCTACTTCTTCCAGTACACGCCGAACCTGACGCGACTGTACCTCAACAACAATCCTATAGAAATACTTGACCATGTGACCATCCTTGCTCTGTCTAGTGCTTCTAATTTGGTGGTAAGTGAATGAACTGTTCCAACCTGCCGTTTGTTTGTATATTAAACTGTTTTGTTTTATATTAAGTTGGTTTCCAAGAATGGGAAAGTATGTTTGATTTTTCTTCGTCTTGGGTCTCAAAGAGTAAGTAGCGGCCTCTGCGTCTGATCTCTTTTTGCTTGGGTTGAATTGCAGTCCAATCGCATTTTGAAGGTTAGGGGATAAGTGTGCTACGTTTGTACACTTTATTAGGCCAAGTTAGTTTGGTATCGATGAGGCTAGTCGTTGGCGCCGCAACCGAAATTCGGTCAGGCGAACATCATAAGATAAGATAAATTAAACCAATGTTAGTCTAGCTTCACCAAAAAGGACATAATTAGTCTTTCTATACATAATTCATTCAATGCTATATATGAGCTGTTCAGTGTCGTGTTTAGAAAGTTCAAGTTTTTTCTCCAAATGTCAAGTTAAAGCGCATAATAATTTAATAAAACTACGTCATTGCTATAAGTACACAGTTCCGAAGTGACCTCCCAAAAGAGAGGAGTCAATTAAAGTCAACCAGATTTGACTTGACGTAACCCTGAAACGAATGTAGGTAATAACTAATCAATCATGTGTTCGTATTTCAGACACCGGTGTCTACGATAACCTTTCTTTCTTTCTTTCTAATAATATGTTACAAAAATCCGGTTTCTTACATCTTTCAACTAAGAGTGATGTTCATACTGAATACTTTTAAATGCAGGACCTAGGCAAAGTAATATAGTGGTGTAGACTGACCGAAACTGCATTTAGTTTCCTTACCAACATAAATAAGTTCAAAACAGAAGGCGTAATCTAACTTTAGTTGTGTATAATTAATCATAAACAATTTTTTACCTGATAAAAAACGAGGTTATCAAACTCTGACCATTATTTATACGACAGCAGTTCTTTGAGTATTTGCCCGCCTAATTTACAACATCATCAGAATATTAAAAAGTGTTTTACTACTGGAATGGATATAGCAAAAAGATCAATAAATATTACTCACTTTAAATAGACGATCAATTAATTAAAAATACGACAGCCCAGCAATCAAGATTACAGATAAAATCATTCCCGGATTAAAGGTTCAAATAATGTACGGCTCATTAAATGCGCACCTTAAGTAGGTACTTCTAATGAGCCGTGTAAACATATATACAATATTATTATCATAACAGATGCTGATAATATTAAAACCTTATCGTATATCGTATCTATAATTATATGCGTTAACTTCGGAAATCGCACATTAATCGTACATCTCAAACAAGATAATGAAGTATAACCGACTCCAAAAATGACTATCGACGCAATTCGATTCAATGTTTGTATTTTGTATCAAGTTAATGGGATATTTTCACCAATATGGAAAAGTCTACTTTAGAGGTCGTTACAATTTGGTTAAGATGAGAAAATGTATTTTTAACCGACTTCATAGATATAGACAACAGAAATATATGACATCAAATCAGCCGCGATTATAACTATCGGACGATTAATGTCCCCCACACCCAATGCCTATGTTAATGTTATCAAAAAAGATTTAATATGGTGTTAAAAAAGCAGCTAAATTATAACTTCTATTTAAATTGCAGGTATTAGACTTAGCCAAGACTGACATCGACAACATACCCTTGGACGCGTTCAGGGGCTTGACGAAACTACAACAGATCGATTTGTCTGACAACCGGTTTGTGACGGTGCCGGAGAGTCTGAGCCTCGTGGGTGACTCCCTGCAGTACCTCACGTTCAACAACAACCCTATAATAGAACTGAATGATGACAGCTTCGTTGGTAAATATACTGTTCATATCAACTTAGCTTATCATAACATCACTCCTGTATTCCCCGAAGGGAGAGGTGACTGTATCGAACACCTACATTTCGCCAGTTATGTTATAGGTCCCAAAATAACAGGGGGTGAGCCTATTGACACTCATCATCATTATCAGCCTATCGCAGTCCACTGCTAGACATTGGCGGTTTCTATGGCACGCCGTAGAAGACGCAATTGCCATTAACAAATACAGACTCCGTACTGCTACTGAAAAACCCAATACCACTTTGCCTGACCGAGACCAGAACCTCACGCTTAACAGTCGCGCTTTCCTACCAATAAACCAACGAGGCAGCCTATCAAAGACTAAAAACGGGTCCCAAATTAAGCCACTATAAAATTCAATATGAGGAACGGAAGGAGGAAAGAAATCTACAAATGTTTTCATCTCGTTAGAAGAATATCGACAACTCAAGAGATTTAATTAATTCCAACGTTCAACTGGTAATCTTCCGACAAACTCGCGCGCACATAAATTATTTATTACAAAAGTAGCTTTCAAATTTCGAAGTTAATTTAAACTTATTTATTCAAACATGATTGACAGCTGCATTACTATTATTGTGGTTGAATCATAATTAGAGGTTTATGGATTCAGTTACAGATCTGTGAAAACAGAGCCTAACTTAATTTGATTGATTGGTCCATATTATAGTTTTAATTAATGGTTATGATTGACAGTTTGCTGACTATATCCCAGATCATATCATCGATCGCATAGTTGTCAGAAACCTATGCCAAACAAGTCTGTCCAGTGTTTTACATACATATAAAGTGTTACTCAATGGTCAATATGCTTCGTTTGTCTTTAGCAACAAAAAATACTGCTGAGCGTGAGAACTTAGATTCGATCTCCATGCCTTGGATAAATGGGATCTCCATTAGAAATATCCAAGATTCAGAAACGTGTCTGGTGAATGGCAATAGGTTCGTTCCTCATTACAAGGAAACTAAACCGTCTATAGCGTGCTATGTCCACCCTTTCAGGGAAATCCATCGCTATTTCTCCATTCGATATATTTGTTTCTCATAATAAGTTATCAGAGTAAATTCGACGGATACATGTTGGAAATAACGAATATGTAATTTTTGTATTTGTAGACCAGATATTTAGTCACCCTGTTGTTACGTCAGTAAGTGATGTAGGTACATGCATATAGATTGCTGTTGAGTCATTGATAAGATGCAAAACAAAAATCAGCAAAACCTGTTATAACTTACGTACGTATATATCGTCTTACGAGAAATACCAAAAATCACAGATTTACTACGCTACCTCAAGTGTTGCGAAATCAATCGACATGATTTCACATCTCGCATAAAAGTGCTTTAAAACACTAGCCTATTAATTTAGAACGAATTGGACCCGATATTTGGCAACGATGTTAATCTGGAGCATATAATGAACTTTATAGCTATCATATCTTCTATTTTAAGGACAACTATTTAGTAAAATACAGTCGTTACTAGTACTATCACATAAACTAGTAATATAAACCCACAACTGTTCAACTCCTAATCGGTATGTAGGAAAACATACCGCTAGCAAAAAAATGCTGTAGATGCCGATGTGATAAACAGTATTATAACCGCTCGTTGATACGGAAGTACGTAATAATAATAGAATCAGTTTTTTCGCAGGCTTAACTAACTTGATTGAATTGGAAGTCGGCGAAAATGATTATTTGGACGAAGTGAAACGCAGTACGTTCTCCCCACTTAAGAACTTAAGGGTACTTCACCTTTGTCACAACCGAAACTTAAGATACATCAGCCATAACGCGTTCCGTGGGTTGAAAGACAAATGGACCTTGAAAGAAGTGAGTAACATTTTAAGCATTTGATATGGAAAAACCCTCTGTATATCAATTTCGTATGGCGCTGCTATTCGTCTAAAACCGCTTTACTTAACATATTAATGTATAATCAGAACTATGTTTAGATGTGCATACCTACTGTACAGTGTACGTAGGTACCTCAGAAGAGATTAACGTTACTCAGAATGATGACACCGGTCTGTAATCGTAACTGATATTCTATTATTAGTTCATGTTAACATAGTTATCCGAATTAAATGTACTTATAAACCTATTTTTGGTAAGTAAGATCATCACTTAATAGAATGTATGCAATCCAATTTGTCCCAGTTTTTGAGTGCTTACACGACAATCGCGAAACGGGGTCAGCTTACTAATCATTTTAGTGATGTTTTGATACACAATCAATCAATACATTGCAACATTTATCCGAAAACTGAAACGTAATCAAGATGGAACTACTGCAATCACATTTCAACTAATTAGATTGCCGAAATGTTTTTTCACACATGTCTGACTACTTGTTAAACAGGCGTTCAGATAACGCTACGGCGCGCGCCGCGGGGTTTCCCTGAACTCAACTTTATTATTTTTTCCAATATCAAAACATTTTTTGTCTTATCTATGGTTTACTTTATTTATACTAAAAGCGGTTATAGATAACTACGCCTTTTGGTCACGCACTCGACCACCCCGCAAGATCTCATCGTAATCAAAATGTGAAGAACTAGCTTTTGCTCGCGGCGTCGCCCGCGTCAATTAGCCTTTGTCCTTTCTCGGGTCTTAAACTTTCTAGATGCCAAATTTCATCAAAATCCATCCAGCGCTTTAGTCTTGAAGGCGTAACAGACATTCAGACAGGGTTACTTTCACACGTATAATAGTAGTATGAATATCATTGTGTTATGTCTGACAGGTATATCTTGATGATAACAACCTAAGTGAGCTATCAACTGACTTAATGCCATGGAAAAAGTTAGAAATTTTAGGCATGACTGGCAACAACTGGTTGTGCAACTGCGATCTCGCCAACATTGTTACTAAACAAGAAGCAGCCACAAAATTCCAGGCTGGAGAGATTCCTTAGTAAGTAAAAAACATTGAAAAAAGTTTTTATTTTAGTTGAGAACTTTCAACTACCTACTTAAATTTGTAGATATTCTGATCAAGGTGGGAATTAATGATTTAATTAAATTTTATACCATATTATAATTTCAGTAAATTTAAATTATTTTCACCTATTCTTATAGCAATTAAACATGATAATTAATTAAATACATAGCTTAAATTCTATCCTATTAAGGATATTGTACATTTTATTCATGAGAATGCACTACAATCACAAGATTAATAATAACATGAGATGTGCATTACTCATAAATAACTATCTAATCCGCTCAATGACATAAACCTACTATTAAAAGTTTTATTACACCATGGGTCACATTGAGTATTATTTATATACTATAGGTACCTATATATTAATATTTTGTTTACAGCTGTGCAGCCCCCATGAGGTTTAGTGGAGCATACATAACAAACATCACAATCACATACTGCCCAGTTCTAAATACCTCGTATGAATCTAAAAAGGGCTTTACCCTCACTGATCTGAAGCCGAAACATGTAGTTTGGAGCATTCTAGGAGTAGCACTGGTAGCCAGCATAGGCATGCTTCTAGGCCTACTTGTCAATGCAATTAAATCTTTCTACAATAAAAGGATAAAAAGTCAACCAATCCGCTACATCAACATAAACTCAGACACTAGTTTTGCATAAATGCTACATAAGTACTTACAAATATAAGCATATTGTATTATATTTCAATAGAATAAAGTTCAGTATATTATGCCTTTAGATAGTAACACACACATGTAAATAGAAATTATATAACATTATATTTGGAAAATATTAAAATTATAAAATACTACTTATTGCTTTTTTTTTCAAATAGGTCTTTGGACATTTAAGTCTAGAGCTTACCTCTTTTGAACCAGACAATGAATTTGCATACTGCACAAACTGTTCCAAAAGTCTTTCCGATTTATGTGATAACTCTCTGAAGGTGTGAAACTCATCAAGTTTGTGTGCACAGCCTCCACACACTACTTGTGGCAACAAGTCTTCTGGGGATACCTAAAAATATTATAACAACATTAGAAATGTACCTATGTTAGTTTCACAGTACCACAGTCATTAAGAGAGTTGATGTGGCCAGTGACCTTTTGCAAGTGTAATCATAGATGATGAGTCATTGCTGGCAATCTGATAACAAACACATTAAAGAAACCCACAAGTTGTTTGTTACACCAATAAGGATGCACTCTGTGACAAAAATGGGAAGATGCAGTCCCCCTGCAGATTGATTGCCTTAAAATACAATTCTAAATATAGATAATATTGAAATCTCAAAATAGCAGGGAATAGCATAATGTGGATAAGCACAGTAAGGAGAGTGTTCATTTAAGTTGTGTATTTGTGGAGGACGAGGGGCGAGGGCGCAAGGGCCAGCGCAGGAGCGGGGCGGGCGTGAGGCGAGCGCGAGGTGGTCTCCGCGCTCCTTTGTTATCAGCGACGCGGCCGCTGATACAGCGCGCCTGCCTCACGCTAGCATATCACTTCCACGAATGACATTAGTCATACGGCCGAGCAATCGACGCGTGGGCCGTAATATGATATCACAATGCGAAAATACCCAACACCCGCGAGAAAGTTAATGGCGCTTATCAGCATCCACAATCTCATACGCTTACGCTAAACTTTCACACGAGAAAACTCCTCCTTCTTAGTGATCATTGCGAGAAATAACCCAAAATTATTACCATTATTGACAAATTTGCCATTATCATCTCGGAAAGACGTGATTTATCCTTATCACGGTCGAAAATTGGAAGTTTAACATCACTGCAATTATCGCCACAGAATGATAAACAAAGGCGACACACTGAATGGAACTTCGGCGGCAAATTACACATATTTAGAAATTAAAACAGAGAAAGGTATTCACAACGAAAGAAAACATTTAGAAATTAATCAAGTAACTTAATTAAAAATTAAAAGGTTTTGTTGAAAATATAACTCAGCATGCGATGATGTAGAATACATCACATCGCGATTGTCAACCAAACGAACGAACAAGCTACACACACATTGAAAATCCCTATTGTTTACGAAGCGATGAACGCGTCGCATGTGTGAGCCACGAAAGTTTGTTCTAGTTTACGCACTGATAAAATGATAACATTATCAAAATGATTTGTACTATCAGTATTATGAAATTAGATAATATTTTTGATTATATTTTATTAAAGAATGTTATTCATGACGTAGACGCATCCAAATCTTTATTTAAAATACATTTATATTTGTAAATAAACAAATACGACGAGAACTTTTTATTTATTGAAGGTTAATTGAATGATTAAATAAGAATTCATATCGGTTATATATCATTGAAAACTCGTTTTATTGCTAATTCATACTATTTTTTATTATTTTTAGACAATTGTAATTAGATGAGATTGAATTCATGAAATATAAAATAATAGATTTTTATCAAAGTAACAAGAAACGACTATGAAATAAAAAATATGAAAATGTACCGTATATATAATCTCATACCACTTTTGCAAAATAAATAGCTTTTTACTTCATATTTCAGTTTCAAGCATTATATTTCCTGTTTTAAAGAGTGTCTGTGATACTATCGAGAATGTACTTCTTAAAAATTATAAGATAGTTGATCTGTCCAGGAAAAGATTTTGACCATAGAGATTTTGACATTACTTTGACAGACATTAGATGTCATTAGTTATTAGATGTCAAAAATTGTACACCTACACTGCTGAATAATATTGTTCTCCCTTGTACTTGTTCTAATACAAAACACAGAAGTTTTATTGAATCTATCAATTAATGATATAATATAATTGTGGTAGATAAACGTGCAGTATGTAGTGGATAGTGTATTAGTGAATAATTAATTATATGTTTACGTAGTGTAATTATAATTACGTTTTATATGACATGTGTAAACTACAAATATTTACTCAAATCGTGTAATCAGTATAATATATGATTAGAACAAAATGAGCCATTCATCAACCTCGGCGGCTGATGGAACTATTAGTTCCATCAGTAATGTGGAAACCACATCTGACACAGCACAATTAATTAGTACTGAAGATGCTAGTACCTCTAATTACACGCAACTCAATAAATCTGTGCAATTCGAGGTATGTAACCATTCTAATCTCCATAATTAGATACTCATATACTTTATTACCTATAACTGCTGTTCCATAATCATATCTTTGTCATGTATATCTCTTAGTTGTTGATATTAACTCACATTGCCCTAAGACCCCTTTGTGTAATCAACTATCTGTTTAGAATAATTCAATGTGATCACGTGACTAGAGAATTAACTACATTACGTTTGCAGGATTCCGAAGATGATGAATTTCATGGTAGCCATGGGATTAGGAGGAGGCAACCACAACAGAAAATTGAGCCTGGCTCCATGAATATACTGTCAGCTAAGTATGAAGTTAGTATAAATTTATATGCAACAAATCCTGGATAATTCTTTGTATTTATTGACTTGCTTCTTCTTGTTATCGTATGGTTGATGAACAAACTGGTGACAGAGGTTAACCCGCCTGTAGGTCTCTAACATGGCTTTACACACTGTTGAAAAATCTCAGGTGTGCCAGTTTCCTCACAATGTTTTCCTTCACCATTTTTAGAAACTGGTAACTAATTTAGTATGCGCATGAATTCAAAAAGTCATTGGTGCATGGGTTTGAACTTGTGACCTTCGACTCTGTAGTCTTGCAGTCATACTCACAGCTATCAGTGCTACAGACAGTCTAAGAATAACTATTAATAAATAATAAGAATACTGTAATTAATATGTCAATTAAGCAGGTGTTTGTGTATAAGCATTTAACATAATATTTACTTGTTACTTTAAGTTATGACTAGTTTATTTACATATTAATTTATGGCATACTACATAATTATATATTGTATGTAGGTACTATCTTAACAACACAAGTTAATCTGGCCTGTTTTGTGATGAGTAATAAACAGGAATCAGGCCACATGCAGTTTTTATTAATATATTGGTTTTTTTTTCAGAGTTTAGACTATGACACCTGTGAAAATCATTTACTCTTAGATGAGGAGCGGAAAAGAGGGTATCCTTTCATTGTGTGGAAAGACATAGCCAGGTGGTTCATAATACTGCTGATTGGTATAATCACTGCTCTCATAGCATTTGTCATAGATATTTGTATAGAAGAATTCTCAAAGATCAAATACAGGGAGCTGAAGAAATGTATCCTTTTCAAACATAATATATTTATTTACAATAAGATGTAATGTGTGTAATGTGTTAGTGAATATTATGTTTTTACAATGTACAATATTATATACACTTAAATTATGTATTATTTACGCTTCACGCCGGGGTTACTCATGTCTGCGGGAATGCCCCTGAACTGACGTTTGGCTCCTGACGCTGCCGCGTAACCAAGTCATGAATAAGGGCTCCATTCGAATTCGTAACTAGTCGGTTATTTCCGAATACACACGTGAGTAAAACCGGCGGATATAGTAAATGATATGGATGATTAAATTATATTTTTAAAAGTAAACAGGTTTAGTTTCAAGTACGTAAAGATAACATTTGGGCTTAAATGTTTTTTATTCAGCTTATAATTAAATTCAATACTATACCTAAAATTTTACACTTATTCCATTGACTTAGCAACCCAAAGTGGATCTTGGCATCCAATACGAGTTCTCCATTTATTTCGGTAATACATACAGCTAAACAATACAAAACATAAATATTTACCACGAGACAATATAATACTTTCTAGTTCATTCCATATCAATGACATTAATTTCTCACAATTAGGTATTGTAATTTGATTCTGAACATGATTTCTATAACCAATATAAACAGCTGTGGACAAATATGTGGTACAAGACAGGCTATACATTCCTTATTTGTTGTGGGTGTTATCAAACATATGTATTGTGTTCATCGGGTCCATGCTGGTTGCATATGTTGAGGTAAGAGTTCCTATTAATATAGTGATAATGCGTCACACTATTACTTGTCAAATTTCCTGCAATGAATGGCTGGTCTGCTTGGCTAAAAAGGTATATGTTCGCGTGGTTATACATTTAAATTACTGAATTGTTTCCTTAATGTGTACATACATACATACATAAAGTCACGCCCGTTTCCCTGAGGGGTAGGCAGAGACCACGGATGTAATGTGTATTTGCGCGATTTATCGTGGTTTTCCTAACTTTTATAATTTAGTTATATTATGCCGTGAAATGTGAATTACAGGCATGAATTGTACAGACACAGATGCAGGTATAATATAACAGATCACGTGAGCTTATAATTTAACGTGTGAGACCATCGAGACACGAACCTCTAGGTTCCTAGGTCTAAACTTAACCATAGCGAAAAGCTGCTCGTCATTATGGTTTATCACCCCAATAGTCCTTAAACTTGGTAATGCAATGAGGGCGAAAGTGTAGAACAACAACGTTAGTGCCAAAAGGCCTAAAACCCTTGATATTTCAGCCTGTAGCAGCCGGCAGTGGTATACCCCAGGTGAAATGTTATCTCAACGGCGTGAAAGTGCCGAGGGTGGTACGCTTTAAGACGCTCGTGGTGAAGACTGTGGGTGTTATCACCGCTGTCGTCGGCGGCCTGGCCGGGGGCAAGGTTAGCGAGTTTTTTTATGTGACCTTCAATTTCTTTTCAATAATGTACGTAGTTTACAACATTGTAAATATATCGCTGGTCAGAGCTAAGTTAGAGTTACAGGGAAGTAATTTAATTGAATTCTCTGTAACCCTTACTACTTACTAATACATACATAAAGTCACGCCTGTTTCCCTAAGGGGTAGGCAGAGATCACGGATTTCCATTTGTTGCAATCCTGCCATACTTCTTTTGCTTCATTCACACGCACCTTACTTATATCTAAATGCGTATCTAAGTAACTGTCTTTTGTCCCTTTGTCTGATTTGGTACGATTTGACTCTCATGCTAATAGCCCAAACCACGCACCTTTTTATCCTAAAAACCGCAGTAAAATACTCCACGCAAAAGAAATTTTAGACGGCAACTCTTATACCTAAATGTGAAGTAGGTAAATATAAAATGTTACTGTTTAGGAAGGGCCCATGATCCACAGTGGGGCGGTAGTAGCGGCCGGCATATCGCAGGGCAAAAGCACGACTTTTAACAAGGACCTGAAGATATTCCAGTACTTCCGCGAAGACCATGAGAAACGAGACTTTGTATCAGCTGGCGCGGCTGCCGGTGTGTCGGCGGCTTTCGGCGCTCCTATAGGTAAGATGAACGACTAATTACAACTGGCTATTACTACAAGGACAATCAGTGTAATAGCCAGTCAGAAATGTAACTCGACTTTCATAAATAAACAGCGTATTCTAGCGGAAACAACAAGGCTTTGTTTTAATGCGTTTTTATATATTCCTTCTAAGTAAATTAATTACAATAAAACCAGTTCAAAACTTCTTTTGGAAAGGGCAATGAGCATTAAGCATTACGGATCGCATTTGCTTACTGCATGATGATTTTAGAGGCTTTATAACAAAGTTTCCCTTTAATATTTTCTTTGTAGGTGGAGTATTGTTTTCACTAGAAGAAGGTACGAGTTTCTGGAATCAGGCGCTAACATGGCGGACTTTCTTCGGCACAGTAGTATCGACGTTCACATTGAACTGTGCACTATCTGCGTATCACGGCCGAGCGGGAGAACTGAGCTTTCCAGGTGCGTAAAGAAGAGTTTATTTTTATTAAATGAAACGTATGAAAAGAGAGGCTATACGTTTTTGGTTAGTTCAGCTGATAATTGAGCAATTATATTAGTCTGATATAAATTTTTTTAGTCGTCACATCACAAGAATTTTTTTTGAACTTAACTGAAATATTGTTGTCCAAATATACCTGGAGTATTTAATTTCTAAATAAAATGGAATAAAGGACTAGCAACCATTTACATGGCGCGTGCGATTATTACCCGCAATCATGCATTTTTGTTTGATTTAGGCGCAAATTACATGTCGACACAATTTTGACGTCCCACGAAGACCACGCCCTGTTATAGCTCATATACTTATGTCCAATATAGGTCTTCTGAACTTGGGTAAGATGGAGCCGTTCCCGTTTCAATTCTACGAGCTGCCGGTGTTCATGTTCTTCGGCGCCGTGGGGGGCCTGCTGGGCGCGCTGTGGAACCACATCAACTACAGACTGGCTGTGTTCAGGATTAAGTAATTTACTTATTATAATGCTATATTTGTATAATGTGCTGAGTGGTATCCGGCCTAGAATTGACCACCCGTTTCCTCCCGTGGGTGTCGTAAGAGGCGACTAAGGGAAAATACAGAAGATGGGCAGCAGTCTTCTGTAACTTAACCACCAATACTGCCATCCCCAAGCCGCTTGCCAAGCCTAATTATTATGGCCCGCCCTTCCCTTTGAGGAGGAGACCTTTGTTCAACAGTGGACGTCTTCCGGCTGATGATAATGAAGATTTTTATATTTTGAACGCTGCAATAGGATCGCGGGTAGATTATAGGCCTATCCCTAAATACTGTTTTTAAAGAAATATTGGTGAGCGTGAGTAAAAGAGATTTGACACTTGCGCGCGCATGCAAACGTCGATCAGGCAAGCCCAAAAAAGTGCCAATTGAGTATATCTACACTTTTTTGAAATATCATTGCTGTCTGGTAAATGGTTCACAACAGTAAATAAAAGTTTATTTTTCACTGGAGCATTGAACAAAAGACTCCCCCTAAACGCCACAGTGAACGACAACTTGCCATTTACATCGGATACCTCCAATATACTAATGTAAATGTCATAATAATACCAGGTACATAGGAAGTCCATGGTTGCGCGTGGTAGAAGCGTGTCTAGTGGCGGCCTCCAGCGCCACGTGCGGCTTCCTCATGATGTTCCTGTTGAACGACTGCCGCCCGCTCGGGGAGGACCCCACGAAAGTACCCTTGCAGGTATGCTTTTCGTACACCTTATGCATTTGTTTAAACATACTTAGAAGTATAACGTGGACTAGCTTAGCGTAGGAGGAGGGGAATTCCCTTTTCTCGCTGGGAAATAAATGGTGTGGATAATGATACGCTTGCAAAATTATGTAATAGTTGGATTTTCAACTAATTTGACCAATCTAACGAAAAAACTGTGATTACATTTTACAATATATATTGGACTACCGTCATTATTTTTAGGTACTGAAGATTCAGGCTGTCCTAATAAATACCTATAATATTAATTATTAATGAAACTACGCCAATCTATTGTGTATTTCTATATTGCTAACTAAAAAATTCTTAACAGCTGTTCTGCGCGGACGGTGAGTACAACGCCCTCGCGGCGATCTGGTTCCAAACGCCCGAGGCGTCGGTCCGCTCGTTCTTACACGATCCCATCGGCTCCTACAAAACCTGGTCGATCCTCGTGTTCGTGGTGTGCTACTTCCTCCTCTCTACTTGGACCTTCGGCCTGTCGGTGTCCAGCGGTCTCTTCATCCCGAACCTCCTGACTGGAGCAGCCTGGGGAAGATTGCTGGCAATTGCTATACAGTATATGTTGCCGTCTAATGTAAGTTCAAATAATATTTCCTTCTATTTCAATTGACACATTTTGTTTGCTTGTAACACTGTTGAATTACTAGTGTTGACAGCTTAAAAAATTGTTTACCTTTGACAAAGAACATAAAAATTACATGATTATAATAAAAGATAACTTTGCATACCTATCATAAACGTTGTTTATACCTACTTTGATATTACTAATGACAAAAAAAAGTTATTTAACACGAAGTTTTTTTAGTTCTTTTCATTTAGATTGGATAACTAATCTTGACTATACGTACAATAAATTGATATTAGGTTACACGACTAAAAACCTTTGATACTTATGTTGATAAAGTATCAAACTTATTTATTCCGAGTATACCGTTCTTAACAGACGATTAATCCAGCCAAGTACGCGCTCGTCGGCGCGGCGGCGCAGCTAGGCGGCGTGGTGCGCATGACCATATCGCTAACGGTCATCATCATAGAGACCACGGGTCAGATCTCCAACGCCTTGCCCATTATAATCACACTCGTCGTCGCTAAGTGGGTTGGAGACTTCTTCAATGAGGTAAGGACTTATACCTGGATTCCCTTTCTTCTGATTTGATCTGCTTTAGTTACTTCTCTGTGTACTACCGGTCAAGTCATGCGTCATCTTTATGCTATACATATTGTGTGATCAACCACCTGATGTCACCAGAAGAAGGCTTTCTTCAAAAAAACGAGATTCCGCAAAACCGATCTCATGATTCTTATGTATTTCGACCGTTTTTCATTTTTGTGGCGCAAGAATTGATATGCCTTCAACGATTGACGGTTGACTTTGCCCGACTCGGGATTCGAACCCAGGACCTCGTGCTCAACAGTCGCGCTTAGCAGCCACTAGACCAACGAGGCAGTCAGAAAACCTTCGTAAAGCCCTATAACACAGAATGGACACACTACTACCGTACTATAATGTCTACACTTCCCAGGGTATAATCTCCAGTACTATAACAGCTGATAATGTTCCCAGGGTATATACGACATCCACATCCAGCTGGCAGCCGTCCCGCTGCTGCCGTGGGAGCCGCCGCCGCTCACACACAACATCTACGCTTCGGAAGTGATGTCGCACCCGGTGTTCACTCTCCGGACAGTGGAGAACGTCGGCCATGTTGTCGAGCTGCTAAAACTTGTGTCCTACAATGGTTTCCCTATTGTGGATCCGCCGTTGGCTGATGATGTAAGTTTATCGCACTTTTCACACTAATATTATAAATTTGTGAGTGTATTTTTATGTTTGTTACCTCTCCACGCTCAAACGGCTGGACCGATTTTGATAAAATTTGGTTTGGATGTAGCTGACCATGAAGTATTGTCCCGTAAAAATGTAGGTAACACCGCGGTACGCAGCTAGTATTTAATATTTTTACAAACATTTATAATATTACTGTGATTGATATCTGCGTTGAAATTTGTTTCGAATCTGATTAGATATAGCTAAGTATCTATATTTTGTAAGTGACCATAATATAAATACAATTTTTTTTAGGTGGAAGTCACAACATACAAACGCCTTCGAGGCTTGATACTACGATCACAACTAATAGTCTTGATACAAAACAAGATATACAACGAGAATGCCAACACTACGTGGTCGAACTTCAACGTGGATATGAACATGTTCAGGAAGGAATACCCGCGCTATCCGTCTATTGATGAGGTAAGGGGGGGGGGGGGGGGGGCAAGCTAAGGACCTACGTTAATGGATTTAAAACATTTTGAAAGTATAATAGATGAAAAATGTATATGGGCTATTGGAAGTTAGAAGCTAAAGGTTGCGTAGTATCTGGTTTGTAGGTTTTTAGAACAGTGACAAAGTACTACTTATGCAGTTTACAATTTGGGCCTAACGTCAAATAAGAAGGCTGAATGTCTATTTAAACCATGGACTAAATGAAATCCGTCACTGTTGTTTCCATGTCATAGAATAGAGATGTCAATAGACTTAATACGGGGATTAGTTAATCCCGGTATGATCCTTAATTATTAATATGAGAGATGGAGTTTTACGAATACTATAATATTCATCATGAAGTTCTCAATAAGGATTATTAATTTCAGTTGCTCAATCTATTTGTTTGAATGTGAGCCTTCTCATACTTCTGTGGAGGACAAAATAATAATAGCTCATTGTGATGGATTCTGCGACCTCCTGTACTATAGGAGACTTGTTCTTTATATTTTGTAGCTGAACCTGGCTGAATGGGAGAAGACATGCACGATAGACCTCCGTCCGTTCATGAACCCGTCGCCTTACACTCTGCCGCACCGCGCGTCTCTCCCGCGCCTGTTCAGACTGTTCCGGGCCCTCGGACTGAGACACCTGCCTATAGTCAACGATGTTAATGAAGTGAGTATAAAATTTAGTGACTTCTGAGATACTATCTTTAATTTCAGTGAGACAGGTATTTGTTTCGTGGCTGGACTTTTGGTTTTGCGACAAGCTTTGCAGTTTTGCCTCTTCAAGACAGACCAAGTCCTAAGAAAAAAGCATTGACTTAACAGTATAGGTAATCAGTGTTCTTATCTACATTTCTTGTTTCTATCCTAGTATTTGTTTTGTCTTTTTTTTAAAAACGTCGCTCCACATTAGGATGCTTTTCTGTATCGTGGGTGCGTTTAACAAACATGAAATATCACATACACAAACTCACAGACTCGGGACAGTCATCAGCGGATCATACAAATATTTATCCTGTGCGGGAATCGAACCCGCAACCATTAGCGCAGCAATCCAATTGCTTAGCCACTGCGCCAACTAGGTCGTCACTATGATTTCAAAAATTGTTCTTTATGTATGTGTTTATAATTTTTAATTACCTTTTGTTTTCTAAAGGTGGTTGGCATGGTTACCCGCAAAGACATCGCGAGATACCGAGTGTGGCGACATAGAGGTCATATGGGAATGGAAGAGCTCATACTCTCTAGTGAAATTTAATAAAGCTGTATGTGGTCAACTCAAGCCTTGGCTTGGCTTGCTGCCAAAACCAAGTCCATTACTGTTGAAATTAAAATATTTTAATACAAGAAAAGCAATGCCAAACCCAAAGATTGTATTGAAATTATTAAATTATCCAATATAAAGTAGAGTAGGAGTAAACTTCTGTCATTTTCCTACTTACAAATGAATGTATATAGATAACACCAGCTATTATTGTTAATCTTCCCAATCATTAAACTATGTGATTCATCTGGACAAACAGAAAAAATGTCTTGAAGGAAAACTTTACTAGATTAGACTTGTACATTAAACATTTATGTTTAGTTATCCAATGACAATTATTAATTAATCATAATAGTATTTACTGACCTAAGGTTATGATGTAGCTAAGTACAGATATTTTGACACACATGTACCAAAACCAAATGCATACTATATCTATAGAGACACAGATTCTATTAGTATTTAAGTAGGTAATGGATCATAGGATTTTATTATTATACATATTAATGTGTATAGATGTGCCCAATTCATTGCTGAGATGAGTTTTCAGTGTATTAATATCATAGTAGAGAGCTATATAAATAGAAGTGTAGAAATGATACATAGAATGTAGTCATGATTACATATCTGCTGCCTCATTGAATAAATATTATTATAAATACTAAAAGAATGTATGTGCATTGTGAAACGAAATATAAACAAACCGACATTTCTTGTGAATGTTTTTCCTAAAGGAGTAAGATGTGTGAATATATTTTCTATTAATTATTCAATGTGATATTTTGTTAAGATTTAGACTTTTCTTGAAATGCATTAAATATATGCACATATTATGAAACTGTTATGTTTTATGACACTATTGTGATAATTGTAATACTAAGATAATATATTATGTGTTATCAATAAAAGATTTTCGTAAACAAGAACATTTTATTTTAATCAGTACCTTAGCATTACTTTAAATTATTAATACTTCATGTAGTCTAAAGAATAAAGTATTCGACGTTATGTCGCAGTATTCTTATGCAAATCCATTTCGTTTCTTTATCATTGTCACTTAGTTGTTTTCAAATAACTCCCAACCAATCCCCGACCATAGGTTGAAAAACAGAACGACTGGGAGTATGACTAATATCAGAAGCAAGTAATTAACGAATTCATCCATCGCTATGTGTTTTCACAAGCTTATACTCTTCTCAATAAATTAATCGCATTAGTAATTTATTGTCTTCCAATAAATTCGTTGCAATGATCACAGAATAATAAATAAATGATACAAACATAACCTATGAAGTTTGACAATGACACGACAAATGTCAATGAACACAAAAAAGTAACCATAGATATTATGTTATCTTTGCAAGCAACAGTTTAGAATATTATCAAAAGATTATCAATAAGCATTTTTTGTCAGTCTTTTTTTACGTTAATTCTAAAGTATTATTGTAGATATTTCACATCGTTACAACTAAACGGTAGGCAGTTGTGGATAAGTCAAACAGTATTCCGTATTCGCCCGACAACAATCCTTGGTAAAACACGATGTCATGAAGTTATAATATCATTTGGTTGTTTTATAACGACGAAGTACATTTTGCATGACATGAGGAGGTTACTTATAATCGTGGATTACCTCTGATACAGTATTTATCTCAATGTGGATTACTCTGCACACCGGTGACAGCATGGTTGGCATATTATTATACTGCGGGCCTGCGGCTGACAGGAAGTCCGTTAACTTTAAAAGCTACGAGTACTGAAAACTATAAGGGTCGATAATGAATACCAGCATAAACATTCAATCCTTTAATGACCATTAATATATCCATTAATAATTAAATAATACATAACATTATGTTATAGATATAGGTTACATGAAACTCAATTACAATATATTTAATAACAGTCCATAAACGCACAAAAAACATAGAAATTGTCATAATTTATCAGTTGTTATGTAAACAAACATCGTCATATACGATTTTTTACCAGACATGACATACGTAGACGATGATATACACTGTATTTATTTTATTATGAAAGCACATAATTTTGCTAAAATTAAGTTTTTCAATATTTCGTAGTATTCTTTTATTCTACTTACGATACGATTTGTAGGACAATTATGTTGTTGGTTTAATTTCATAAGATGTAGAGGTATACAAGTTTACTTATATTCAATCCCAAATCAAGTGTGGTTTTAGTTAATATAAATAAGCGAAAACCTAGACTCATAAAAAAATAATTAAAAGTAATGAAGTTGTTAAATTAAATGATTTCTAAGCCACGCAATCTAGACTATAATAAAACATGGCATCAAGAATATGATGTTTTATGACGTTATCTAAAAACTAAATACAAGGTTACATAAACAGAATATATTAAATTATCTTAACTAAACAAACATGATCACAACTTATATGTATGGAATAGGCAGTAAATGGCTTGTTGGGCATCTTCAAAATACCGAGGTTTGTCAACCCTCGCAATGCCATAGTCAGGTTCTAAAGCTGGCAACACATTGCTGGAGCCTGTATTACACAAACTCAGGTTGAGTGACTGGTTGTTTGTATGTGAGATGAACTTGGACGGCTGTGGTGTGTTGAACTTGCTTCTTAAACTGTTTGTCGTCATCCTCTTTGTTCTATCTACATTGCCCTTTATTGTTACTAACATCCTGTGGTTTTCTGGCTGATTTAGTAGTTCTGTTAAGTCCTATAAATATAAAAAGGAATAATATTAAATACAGCCTTATGGTATTACTTTTTTTCTAGGATTCAATAAATGTCCATAATATTTATAACAGGTGTAATAATAAAACGATGGCTAACCTTTTTCACATGTTCATATTTAGCAAACAACCACACATATGTTGCCATTATGCAGAACAATTGAGTTTCGCTGTTGCTAAACCTCCACATGAACTTTAAAATGGGCGGAATACGATCTCTCTGTAAAGAAAATATGTAGATACACAAAATATTTCACATAAATAATAAAAAAGCATACATGCACAATTTTTGTACGTAATATTGATATTTGTTTACGATAAGATTATGATATAGTACGGATCTTATATGTATACATAATAATAATCTGACAGGTATATTAAGTAAAACATTAATTTCTTACCAAGTATATCTTCGGTCCTGTAACTCTGTATCTTGTCAGATTAACGAGCACGGCGGCGGCAGATTTAAGCACTTCTATACTAGAAATGGATCTATTCGTTACCGACATATATGTGTACACACGGTGGACAATGGCCGACGCATTGTCGTTGTACATCATCGGAAATACTTCCGTTAACAATTCTGAAACGAAGTTAACCAATTAGAAAAGGAGTTTTTTTTATCAAATGACAATAATACTACACAATATGTTTATAGTCTTTTTTTACATCCAATCCTACTACAGGGCAAAGGCAATTCCTATGTTCTTAAACTGTATAATTAAAGAGCGAAGACATCACATTTAACACGAAGGTAAAACATACTTACCAAGAGATCTAAAAGCCTTTATGACCGTCTCGATGCCGCTGATATTTCGCAGCACCTCCATAGCTTCCTCGTTGCGGTCCTTCATGGACTCCTGGGAAGACTTGAGGCCACCATCTCGCCACCTGCGCCTAAGTTCTGCGACGCGCGTGTCATGGGCAATGTTTTCTCGTGCTATATGGCCGCGACACAAGGCCTGAAATTTATTTTAAAATAAATGAACATTATGAGGGTTATGGTTTTCCGATAATGTAATTTATTACGAATATTCACTTCATAAATATTATAAGTTTTAAAAATACTGAATTAACTAAGAAGAGAATAATATAAGTACCTGAATTTTAGAGGCAGCCCAGTAGCGCCTTTGCTCTTCTCTTGTCTTTTGGATATCCTCCCTCTTCGCCTTAATTTGTTTTCTCACCAAGTAACCCCTGAAGATAGCTTGTAAATTAACAATGATTCTTCTCTTCTGTAAGAATCCACAACGAGCTAGTCTCGTGAGCAGTTTTCCTTTCCATATCCTTTGTACGAATTTCACTCGCTCAATATATTGCAGGTAGCGCGACCGCACAAGGTACCGCCGTATATATTTCTGCAAGCATATCGCAGCTTCTGTTCTACGTGATCTCATTATGTCTCTGTTCTTTTTAAGTCTATAAGCTGCTTGTATTGTCACTACAGCCAGTCGCAATTTTAAGAAGCGCTTTCTATGAATGAAAGTCCTAACATAACTCTGCAGACGAATTATGGAATGTCTAGTTGTAACGTATTTTAATTTTTCGGACTGCATTAGCTTGTAAGAGCGATAGAACCGTTGTATGCACAGTGTGGCATTTCTGATAGCAGCGAATCTTTTGCAAACCACACGCATTCGGAATATTGACTGTATAAATACTACGCTCTTCTTGAGTCTTAAAAATTCTTGGCGGCATACGTCACGTTTCTTTAGAGAAATAAACCAATTTTGAATTTTGGTTGCTGCTTCTTTCTCTTTAATAGTGCGAACTATTTTATTCGCTCGATAACTCCGCTGAACAAGTATAACTGCTTTTCTGAGTTTTAGATAATCATTTTGAATCTTTCTTGTCTCTGTAATAAGTCTAAAACGCCTCTGAATTAAAACTGCAGCTGACTTGATGTTATTGTATTCAATTCTTTGTCGTTTTCCCTTCAAGTACGCTCTAAATTGCCTCTGTATGCAGATCGTAGCTTTTACGATATTTGTATATGCTTCCCTATCTTTTTTCATGAGGCAATTTGCCCTGTACTTTCTTTGAATGGTGATAGCTGCAGACCATGTATCTAAATATGATTTTCTCACATTTCTCATTGCAATTAAAGCTCTGTATCTGGTTTGTAAGACAATAGCAGAGTGCTTCAATCTGAGGTATTCCTCTCGTTGCTTCTTGCCTACTAAATATGCTCTGATAAATCTCTGAATTGTACAACAGCGACGTAATATTGTGGTATACGTAAGTCTTTCAGAAATCATAAGTTTGTGAGCTCTGAATTTAGTTTGAATTGTTATAGCTGCGCGCTGCATCTGTAGGTAAGACTGTCTCTCTCGCCTCATTTCAATTAGAGCTTTGTACTTTTGCTGTAAAAGTATGATAGCATTTCTAATTTTCAAGTACTTTTCTCTCTCTGTTCTCATGGCAAGAATACTTTTGTATCTTCTTTGTACGCACAGTGTAGCGTCTCGTAGTCGGCAATAGTTACGCCTGACCATTTTTGTTTCTCTATAACGTTTGTAGTAATCTCCAATAAGTACTGCTGCGTTTTTCATTTGCAAATACGCTTGTCTTTGTTTTTTACTTTCTAAATGAGATCTATAGTATCTCTGGATTGTTACTGTAGAGGTTTTAAGTGTAATGTAGTGTTGTCTCACTAGCTTCATTTCTATATACGATCTGTAATACTTTTGAATGCAGATCGTTGCCGTTCTAATACGTACGTATTCAATTCTTTGTTTTCTTCCATAGATGTATGCTTTGTAGATTCTCTGTATAGTAATACAAGCTTGTTTAGATTGTTGATACTGCTGCTTAACTTCCTTGCCCTTCTTACAGCTTTTGAACCAGTTTTGGATAGTGGTAGCGGCCTCCTTCATTCTGAGGAAGTCTTGCCTCTGCTGTTTGCCTAACACAGACGCTCTGAACGCGCGCTGAATAGTTATACAAGACGATCTGGATTTCAGGAAACTAGTTCTTCTCAAGCGCATATTTTTCTGGGCTCTGAATCTACGTTGGAAGACGACAGCTGCTTGACGAAGTCTCAAATATTCGTTACGTTGTTTGCGCATCATGATTTGTGCCCTGTACCTTCTTTGTGCAACTAATATGGACTTCTTAAGTTCTAAATATTCTGATTTCTGTTTACGCATCAGTAACAAGTTCCTGTAGGATCTTTGAATAAAGACTGTAGCATTCTTTAATCGCATGTAAGCGTGTCTCTGTGATTTTGCCAGTAGATAGGATCGGAAGTACCGTTGGACTATGATTGCAGATTGGCGAAGTGCTTTGTAGTTGTCCCTTAGCTTCTTCATTATAAGGTAAGACTTAATATATCTTTGAAGAACAATAGCAGCGTTTTTGATTCTTAAAAAGTTTTCTTTTTCTTTCTGCATCAACTGATGAGCTCTTATCTTTCTCTGGAGGGAGATTATCAGATCTTTTTGTCTCAAATAATCTTGACGACATTTCTTACGTCTATACAACGCTTGCAGTTTAATAACTATTTCCTTAAACTCTAGGTAATTTTTACGTTCTTTTCTCATTTCAAGCAAAGCTCTGTAACGTTCTTCAAATATTTTTACAGTGTTCTTGAGTTGCAGAAAATATCTTCGCTGTATAAACATACGGTAATAACTTTGTATCACGATGGCGCTGAACCTCTTGGTTGTGAAAGCTTGCATTTCTTTTCGCATTAAAATTTTACTTCTATATCTTTGTTGGATACTAATAACAGTCTTCTTATATTGTATGTACTGTTTCCTAACAAGAAACCTGCGAACTAAGCTTTGGACGACAACGATTCGTCTTATTTGTTTCGTGTACTGTGTTACACACAACCAGCGCCTGACTTGGCACTGAATATGAATCGCAGCTTTACGTCTCAACTCCTCCCGCTGTAATCTCAAATCTTCCAACATGCATTTAGCTTCTCGCATCATTTTTACCGATCGGTACCATTCTTCTATCTTGAGCACGCTTCTCTTATATCTAACAAAGCGACTTCGCGAAAGCCACTTACGACAATACTTTTGGATCATGATAGTAGCAGTCGTTATTTGTTGCATCTTCCATTCTACTTGACGGTTGTACTGAATACGACGCCACCAGCACTGGATCACGCTCGCGGCAATATACTGTTGCTGCAGTAACTTCTCTGCTTCCTTTCTTTTTTCGATTATCACTTCATACTTCTTGCGCCACCAAGTTTGTATAACATTGGCTGCTTTCTCAAACAACGGGGCGCGGAACACGTGAATGATCTGCCATAATAGTGACAGCGTCTTTTCTCTGTGGCCATCAGCTATATCGTTAGACGTGATCTCACCGACGATTGCATAGTTAGCCTCCTTCAGAGCATTTAGCGCTACTTGAACGTTATGGATCTTCTGCAGCCGTGATATGGCGGGCGTTCGAAGCTGGTTTAGTAAACCATCCTTCATGAGAATGATTTCCATGACTTTCGTCAGTCTAACGCCATCGCGGATATCGACAGCTATGTTATGCACTGCATATTTGTACTCGTCCAAATAAGATTGCTTGTGACTTACGACGTAACCGAGCGGCCTCAAATGTTTGGTTATATCACCAATACCGGCGATTAATTCCCTTGTAAATCTTATAATTATCTCCCTGCTTTCCTTACATACTGCATTTCTGCAGAAAAGACATGGATCGTGTGATATAAGTTTTTTCTGTTTAGCTTGGTCCAAAAAGAAAACAAGAATGAAAAATTTCTTCAGTGTAAATTTCTTGATAGCTTCCATATAAGCCGGCAATAACATGTTAGGTGCGTTCGACTTGGAGTGTTTATTCTTGAGGAAGGGGTTCTTAAACATTCTGTGAATAATAAATGTAGTGAGACCTTCGATGTCGCTATTTGACTTTAGTGGCAAAACGCAGCCGTAAATGGCTTCAAGTCCGATTCGAAGCCATAATGGATTATATGACAATAATAATTCCATAATAACTTTCTGCAGTCCAACATCTAAATGGAGATTACGATCGCTCCTAATAGCTATTAATTTCTTTTCAATCTGCGCGGTTAGTTTCTGGAAGACTACAACAATTTCAGGACTCATGAGAAGCGCTCTTGCGGATCTCCGCAGACTTTCCAGTCGGTGGCTGTTGTGGTATGCATTAGATACTTGTTCCCTTGTGGGTGCAGCTGGGACTTCTTTATTTCTGTTTTCAATCCATGCTTTACCGACGTCCACTTTTTGTTCGATATTACTGTCGAGGTCAGCAGGCGGCGTCAGTATGCAGTTCAGCCATCTTTTGAATTCCTTTTCGAATTTTTCTACAGCTTCCTCGTCGTAAAAGTAGGTCGAAGACAGGAATGGGTCGACAGTAGCAGATTGAGAATAAACATTTCCAATTTGGTTAACTGACATGTTCTGAATAATACTTTTATTTGTTTCAAAGGTAGTGTTCGATAATTTTCCACATAAGGAATCTTTACTCTTGACTGACGGTCTGCTCTTGACTTTCTTGACATGAGTTATTGGTATTTTCCAAAGGTCTGGTTCAGCCCTTACAGCTTTTTTAGACCATGATTGTATGTTACTTGTTGAAGTAATAGAAGAAAATCTATCAATAGTTTTGTCGAAAGTTCGGTTGATAGTAAAGGTCTGTTGTATCTGTTTATCAGTTCTGTCCAGTACTTGAGTGTCGGAAAACTGTACACTCTCTTCAGGAATTGATTGTAATGGCGGAGTAATCGATCGAGGCGGGGATCTTGTATCTACTCGTAAATCATTCTGCCAAACATTGTGATCATATGAATTCACATAGTTCTTTTGTTCATATGCTTCTTTCTGGTGTTGGTATTCTCTGAACAGGGCTTGCCTACACATCTTGGGTTGGTCTTTGAGAAAGAAGTTTGGTGGCCTCATTTCGTATACGTGATTGTAATGTTGTTCCATTGGCGTGTTAGGAGAATCCTTGGTAAAAGTATCCGAGCTTAGTTTGAAATGCTCGTCACAAATTTCATGTGTGTCATTGTTTAGTTTAGGAAACGTTTTCCTCTCAGTTGAAAACCTTTGCGGGAAAAACGACAGATCGCTAATACGTGAGAATTCAGTGTTGATGGAAAAGTTCGGGCTGTTTAGTTCTTTAGGTGATGAAGTGTTGGGATGTTTCTTATTTGGAACAGTAGGTGTTTCAATCTGGCTGTTGATTTGTGTGTGATTGACAGTCAACCACTTATTTGGAGGTTGGGAAGATGTGACACTGATTATAGAATGAGTCTGGTTTTCTTTATTAAAGTTTTTATTATCTAAACTATCATCAAGTTCACTGTCAGAGTTCATGCTGAGGATTATTTTAGGTCCCTTGTCTAACTTATCAGCTTTACTTTGCAAAGACTTTAGTGGAGTAAAAGTGAGATTATCAAACAAATCAGTCCCAGATACGTCATATACTTGCTTATTGCTTGGTTTTAGGACATTTTGAGGAACATTTGACATCTTGTTGCCAGTAAAAGACTTTTCATATGTTTGTTGTAAGATATCAGGCCTTCTCATACTGGAGAAGACTTCAGAAGTGTCAAAGTTAAAGTCAACACTGGTCAGTGAATCAAATGGACACTTTTCTGGCCGAGAGTCAATAGAATAATCATTGATAGATACATTTTCTTTGTTATATGCTTGAGAAAATTTCTGTTGAGTTTGAATAACATTGTATGACTTTTTGATTTGTGTAGTATTGTAAACTATTTCAGATTTCTTCTTATATAAGGCTACAGGAGACTTTTTAGATCCTTTTTTTTTTATTTTACCTGGGGATATTTTGAAACCCTTAGATTGGACTCCTTTTCCTTTGATATTCTGTAACAAAATTATTATCATAGAATTATTTTATGATAATATCAGCCATGTGTGCTCATATATTAATGCAATATTGATGTCTGTTCATAATAAGCTGACAACCTGATTGGCACAGTGGTTAAGCCATTGGACTGCTGCACTAAGGGCGGCGGGTTTGATTCCCACATGCAACAAGATGCTAACATTTGTGAGATCTGCAGATGTTTATGCCGAGTCTGAGTACAGATATAAGCACCTGGTATATCTCATGTAGGTAAAACACACCCATGATGCAGGAGAAATTATCAGTGGGGAAACTTTTTTTAAATATATGAAGCTAATTTTTTAGAATGTTGATGGTAAAGTTTACACAGAAAATGTTTTATCTCTGACCCTGTCTTTCCAGTCAGCTGTTCTTATCTTACTATTTCAGCAATATTGGATAAAAGTTAATTTCTGTCAAACAAAGATTGAACTGTACCTTTATGGCTAAACTGTAAAAATAGTATGTCGCACTATTTAATTAAATCTTTACTAAAATACCTGCCTGTTCAAAAGCGAATAAGGATATTATTTACTAAGTATGTATGTATTTCAAAATACAAATATTACCATAACAGATTTGAGGACTACAATGACATCATATCTGCCTCTGTTTTCATTGGTGAAGCGAATTGTTTCTCGGATGGCGGTCGGCTGCACCGGTGTCCACATCATGGTGAGGCAGTAACATGTCTCTGGTTCTAGTACAAGCCATTCTCCCGGTAAATGTATCACTAGACCAGGTGGTAATGATTTTCCAAGAGTAATCTAAAAAAGTATTTGGTAAAACATATTATTCAAAATCTTCGCCATGATCAGCCAGCAATAGTCCACTGTTGAACAAAGTGATAGCAATCTTGAAAATAAATGATAGATTATTGAAATAAAATACCTACTAATAAAACAAGTAATTTGCCTAATACTTCTTTATGAATGATTTTCATTTTTTGCTCTTGTAAATGTTATAAATTGGAGAGCAATTAAAAAAATAGGAAAATTTAATTATTTGTTAGCATCTTGAGATATGATAAATAAAAATCTTAGTAATTAATAGTAATCAATAACAATTCTTCAACTTCTAAAACATGTTTTAAACCATATTTTTGTAGGTAAATAATGCAAGTTTTGAATTATAGATTGTCAATTATTACCTGTTGCACTTGCTTAGAGGGGTTTAAGACCTCCAAGTTTCTCTCACAAGATGATCCAATGAGGACGTCGTCAAACACAACTTGTGGTGGTCTAGAAAAGGGAGCCAGTACAAGACGGGGGCATTCATCTTTAGGAGACTCTTTCGCAACAGACTCCGTTCGGCGAGCTCTTCGAATGTGCTCTGGAGTATTTTCGATCTAAAATTTTAGAATAATATTAGTAAAACGATGACCATATAAAGGAATGTCGTTATAATCCTTCAGTGAGACCATGTATTTGATACGCACTTGGAAATACATATTTGGGACACTATATCCCTGAACACGTTTACCACAAATCACTTAGTTTTATCACACATTCTAATAATCTGAACTAAAAATTAAAAACAACATACACAAATTCTGGTTATCAATGTAACAAACGAACTTTGACTGAATTGAAATTCAAACAGATTTAAACTTCAAACCGTTCATATTTTATGTTTACCGATTCGAACCATAGTAAACTTTTCATAGACAAAATTACGGTTCTTGTTGAAGAGGACCGGTAGGTTATACACGATATATTCGATTTTTTTTGTTTATGGCAATCATATCATCTACCTGTCATTACAGCACTACGAAATTTTCGTCCTTCCTTTTCATAATCTTACGTAGGTATATATATACAGTATTTATTTCTGATATTAATTTATAGTTAATCCCGACTTACCGTGTCAGGATATTAGTACGGTGTTGTAATTTTACAGAACCCAGCTCGTAACCATGAATGATTCGCAGTCAAACGAAAATACCTGTGTAGTGTGTTTCAAGAACGTTGTATACTATTCTATTGGCGAATGTGACCATCCCGTATGTTTCGAGTGCTCCACTCGAATGCGGGTGCTCTGCCTGCAAAATGAGTGCCCTATCTGCCGGCAAGACCTTTCAAGGGTAAGTTCCAGTTATGTATATATTTTTGAATAGTTGCTAGTTCGATTTTCGGTGCTCGTGGTATCATTGTGCAACATTGTGTATTAACGACACATTGAGCTAATCTCCTATAATAATATTGCACAATACTGTGGATAAACAAAACAATCAGAAAATTTCCTGTTATAATATCTTACAATATTAAAATAATTACACTGGTGTCTTTATTTGTTTCATAATAACTAGAAAGTTGATAAACTATTCTTTCACAGCAGATATAAAGAATGCTAACATTTTGTTATAATTGCTTTGTTTTGATTAAGTTACCGTACCAGTGACTAGTTTATTATTTTGTGAAGTATTTTATTGTAATAGGTAGCTTTGTAGCCCAATATCTAGTTAGTATTTTACTATATTAAAAAACATAAGATTATAATAAATTATAATTGCTTCCTTTTGACATTAATAACTTAAAACGTTTATTCACCTCGCAAAATATTGTCGCCACAATGCTTGGTGTATAACTACTTCATTTTAAAAGACTAGTGTTTATAGTAGGGGTTACATTGGGACCTATAACATAATTGGTGAAATGTGGGTGTACTATAGGAGATCCCTTTATGGAATACACATTAAAATACTACCTGTATATCATGATCATTATCAGCTGGAAGACGTCCACTGTTGAACTAAGGCCTCCCCCTTAGAATGCCACAATGAACGGCTACTCGCCATTTGCATCCACCTGTTGCCTGCAACTCTGGCAATTGCGTCGGTCCACCTGTTGGGAGGCCTGCCAATGCTGTGTCTTCCGGTTTGTGGTCTATACACTACCTACTATAAAACTATTTCCAAGCTAAATAACTATAATGAAATAAAAACAAAACAGGATATAAGTGTGATGTTATGTTATGTTATATTTATGTCCTAACCCATGTTGGTGTATGCCAAAACACTTCAATATAGTTCTACAGTTGTTTATTAAGTGTAATAACAATTAGTGCCCTGCTGCAATGTAAACATTTAAACATGCCTGTTGACAATTAAAGAAGTCAATATGCACATAGATGTATTATCCAATTATGGTTCTCTGTTGATTAGTGATTAACTTTATATCATAGATTAACTTAATGAAAATAGATATGACATTAAAATGGACAGATGTCTGGTTTCTTGACCACTACCTTGTGCTTATTTACACGGTTTCTTTAAACTTAATTATTTTGTAGTTATTAACAGTTGGTTAGAGCAGCGCCAGGGTACGGCAAAGGTCACGGGTTCAAAGCCCACTGGTGTCTGTCATTTTTCAAATTTCCTTCATCAATTTAGAGTGATTAACATGTTCAATTGGGATATCAACATCATTTCAGCCCGGTATCACCCACTGCTGGGTGGGCACAATTCTCTACATTGAGCATCTCTCATCAAGGGGTTTTTAGCAAATTTATTTATGTCATCAATCCAACATGCTTTGGGCTATCCTTGATTTCTTTGACCCAACTTTAGCCACCATTTGGTCAAAGCCTTACTCTATCTGCTATCTTCCCGTCACGATTGGGCATGGGCATATGCAGTTAAAAGAATTAAGTTAACAAATGTTAGGACATTCTTTTCAATAATAACAAGGCCTTTCTGAAACATTTACCATCATCTCTATAACTATGTAGTACTTAATAAAATATGGTCTCTTGACTGCACTGCTTGACTCTGGCATATTATGTCTACCTGTCAGTATGCACACTCCAATCCTGAATAGTATTGGAAGGTTTTTGCTCCCGTTTTCATTCATGGATAGCAGATTCCCGAAATCGCGCACGACGAAAATGCCGGAAAAGCTTTTTTCTGATTTAAAAAATGTGTCGCAATATTTAACGGCACAGTTATCATTGAATATCAATTGTTATCAAAATAAAAACTCATTTTGATATCCGTCACAGGTTTAATGGAGATTATTTTTGCCATTTACTGTTGTTTGGACATATGGTTAAGAAACAGCACTGTGTATTAATGCCATGATCACCCAAATGAAATATAATTGTTGAATAAAAAAAATAGTTTGGTTACCTCATATCCCAGCAGTTATTTCAATTCCCTGTTTATTGTATAATAAACAACAAATAAATACAGAGTTATGTTTATAAACAATGAATTGTTACAACACAACTTTAGAATCCCGTCAATATGAACAAAAATATTATGTATTTTATTACAGGTGGTATTTACGGAAACCGTCCAACCATATAAAGAGCTTCGCAACAGGGTATTCACTGATAGGCTGTTTGAGAGGCAATTCAAGATTGGGTTCTGCAGTGAAGAAATCAAACAAGCATATGAGCTGTTGCTTGAGAACCGCTGTAAGATATGTGACAAGATACCACCATTTCGCACATTCACTATGCTTAGTGACCACATGAGGAAAGTTCACGAGAGATACTTTTGTGATCTCTGTGTAAAACATTTGAAGGTGAGGATTCGAATTATGACTAAAATTAATATTGTAATTATTCGTGTTAAGTCTTGGTATGAAGGCTTGCTGTGCGTTTGTTTTGCCAAATAATTCTCTTATGAAACTTAACCGGGAACTGGGGTATGCAATTGTTCAATTGGCAAGGCTTATGATTTTTATTTTGGCAAATAATGTGTGACAGTATCTGTTATCTTCTTTTATTAGTATAATCAAATTAAAACTGCTTTGTATTCGTTAGGGAGATCCTGTGTTATCATGTTACTTAAAAGAGAGTTGGTGGACTTTTTACTAGGGAATTATATCTATAAGTGTGAGCAACAACATGGTAGCTCATAAGCTAAGTCTGAGGAGATGTAGCTACGGATTTCCCGCGGTTATGGGTTAAAAATCGGCTCGCGGCTTACATTTTTTCATGTTTCCAAATGTAACTTGTGAAACTATTAGCTTAGCCACAAAATAATACTCTTATAAACTTAGTGTTATGTTATAATAACACAAGATAACTTAGACCTACCAGTCTCGCTCTGTCACGGTTGTTTACGACATGGTAACGTCGGTCTCACGTAAAACATACCCATATTACGCATACAAAGTAATACACAATCTTAATTGTGTTATATTTGCTGACTTGTTGCCTACTCTTTAGTCTGCAATATCTAGATATGACGTAATTTGCGAAACATTTATAAATAATAAGTTTACCACATTAATTAACTGAACAACTAACTATATTAAATTGTTTATAAATTGTAATTGTATTACCCTATATTACTTTAGTAATTGTTATCATAAAATGTGTATAATGTAAACAAGACCTAATTGCTGAATGGAAGTATTAACAATTTAATATGTAAACACAATAATATATAACTATTATTAACATACTGGTTATATAATTTGTAGATATTCACTATGGAGAGAAAGTGCTATACTCGTCAGGAACTGGCTCACCATCGACGGAGAGGAGACGTTGACGACACATCACACAGGTAGAACTACATCGAACATTATCCATGTACATTGTGTTACTTAGCCCGATAGTCGAATATCTTGCTAAAACTGCGGGATACGACAAAAAAAAGGATTTAAGAATGTACCTACCTGGTGATATAATATCTTAAGTATAGGGTCTCCACCACAACTGACTTCCTACAAGTTGGTGGCCATTGTTAACTTATCTGCTTCATGAGTAAAATTTTTGATTTATTTTAAATAAAGAATACATTTTTTTTAATGTAGTAAACGGCATATTTTGTATCTTCAACTTAAATTGATAAAGGATATTTGAAAAAAAATGATGGACACGAGCGGGACTCAAACCCGCGACTTTCGCCGTGCCGTGGCGCAAGTTTCCTTTATCAATTTAGATTTAAGCTTAGCATGGGCAACATGCAAAAATGACACAATGAGTCATAATATATCTTTAACTTATTAGAAGTTAATGCTTTTATGAACAAAAAATCGATTCATCGAAAACAGAAACATAACATGCTTTAGTTATCTAGGAAATACATGATAAAATCTTTATTAGGTCCACATCCCTTATCAGTTAAATTAGAATATGATATTGACATGAGTATCGTATTAAATGGTTATGATATGAGTTTACACTACAATGGGCTTTAGATAACTTACGGAGTTTCAAGGATAGTTAGATAGATAGCAATATCTGATGAATAAAAATATATACGCCCAGAATCTTATATTAATCTCTTAATACTTAGCTCCTTTTTTTGAAGTCGGTTAAAAAATCACTACCATCGCCATGGATACATTACATTTAGATTATCCATATTTCTACATCTGAGATTGGCTAGACAACCATGGCTTAAATAATAATAATATTTTACCTCTGGGCTTTCCTATAGTATTTCGATTTAATTGAAAAGGTGTGAATATAATGTTAGGAAACAACTCCATGATTCTCTTGTCCCAGAATATTTTATAAACAAACAACATTGCATCAGATTACCACTTATTTTAATAATATACTTTTGTCAATATTCAAGGAGATCTAAAAACTAAACGCATGGAAATTTAATTATCGACTTATATTTTATACATAGAATATTAAAAAAAAAATCTTGAGGCTCGTCTCAAAGCATAGAGCAAGAACGGTAATAAGCAATCTATACTAATATTATCAATGTTAAAGTAACTCCGTCGGTCTGTTACGCCTTCACGACAAAACCGCTGACGAATTTTGATGGAATTTGGCATGTAGAAAGCTTAAGACACGAGAAAGGACATATTATGCTACTTAACGCGTATATTATATGTATATATAATATGTCGTAGGTAGCATAGAGCCGTTATTTTAAATATTTTGTTGAATTTTTGCATCAGAGGTCATCCCCTGTGCGAGTTCTGCGAGGAGCGCTTCATGGACGCGGATGAGTTGTACCGGCACTTGCGCAAGGAGCATCTGTACTGCCATTTGTGCGATGCCGACGGACGCAACTTGTACTACGCGTCGCACTCCGCACTCGCCCACCACTTCCGCTCTGATCACTACCTGTGTGAGGAGGGGGAGTGCGCTGGCCAACACTTGACCGCAGTGTTTAGAAGCGAAATTGATCTTAAAGGTAATTTTGATGAGAATTTTATAGTTGAGTACATTGAGGCGGTATGTCTGATGTTTACTTACGATGTATGATGTACATGCCAGCGCATAAGGCGACGGTGCACGGGCGCGGCATGCCCCGCGGCGCCGCCCGCCAGGCGCGCACGCTCGAGCTGCAGTTCAACATCACGCCGCATCCTGTACAGAGGACGCCCAGGTATTTTACTAATAACAAAACCTGTGCCCTGCAAGCAAAGTTTCATTGTACAAATAAAGACTCAATATTAAGATTATACATGGTCGGGTATGCTAGCGTCATATCTATAATTTGTGTATATAAATAAAAATGGAGTGTCTGTTCGTAATATTAAAATAACAGCTTTTTACTCAATGCTAATGAAAGTATAGATAATACACAACAAAAATGCATTTTTTTTTTGTGTCTGTCGATTTGTTTGTTCCGGCTAACCTCCCAAACGGCTGGACAGAGTATGAAGGAACTTTCGCGGGTAAAAAGTTGATGGTCTAATATAGGCTACTGTGATTGTAGAAATATTCAGGGTTCCGCGGGAAAATTAGAAAAACGCGGGAAATTCGCGAATATTTTAAGCTTGTTCGCAACGGTTGGATGGATTTTGACGTGTCTTTCAGTGATTAATGGCTAATGTTATAAGGATTAACGCCTAGCCGAGGTAGCTTAAACTTAGTAAATATTTAGGGACTTGCAGGAAAAAATTAACCGCTATAAAATGGTTAACAAAACCAAATTTAAATAGGTAAGTCTGTATACTGTCCTGGGAAAATTACGTAGGTCTTAAGCACAGTTTAGGTACAGGAATGTACCTTCATCTTTCAATTGATATGAATTGGCGTACTGATCGCGGCTTGTTTGTAGGGACAGAGACCACCGCGACCATCGCGACCACCGCGAGCGTGCGGAGCCGCCGCCGCCGGAGGAGCCGCCCGCACCGCAGGCTGACATTGACACGCGCAGCGACGAGCAGTTCCCGCGCCTGTCCACCGCGCCCGCCGCGCCCGGCCTCGTGCTCGGGGCGCCGCACCGCATGTACAAAGGTAGTTACTGACGACACGCGCAGCGACGAGCAGTTCCCGCGCCTGTCCACCGCGCCCGCCGCGCCCGGCCTCGTGCTCGGGGCGCCGCACCGCATGTACAAAGGTAGTTACTGACGACACGCGCAGCGACGAGCAGTTCCCGCGCCTGTCCACCGCGCCCGCCGCGCCCGGCCTCGTGCTCGGGGCGCCGCACCGCATGTACAAAGGTAGTTACTGACGACACGCGCAGCGACGAGCAGTTCCCGCGCCTGTCCACCGCGCCCGCCGCGCCCGGCCTCGTGCTCGGGGCGCCGCACCGCATGTACAAAGGTAGTTACTGACGACACGCGCAGCGACGAGCAGTTCCCGCGCCTGTCCACCGCGCCCGCCGCGCCCGGCCTCGTGCTCGGGGCGCCGCACCGCATGTACAAAGGTAGTTACTGACGACACGCGCAGCGACGAGCAGTTCCCGCGCCTGTCCACCGCGCCCGCCGCGCCCGGCCTCGTGCTCGGGGCGCCGCACCGCATGTACAAAGGTAGTTACTGACGACACGCGCAGCGACGAGCAGTTCCCGCGCCTGTCCACCGCGCCCGCCGCGCCCGGCCTCGTGCTCGGGGCGCCGCACCGCATGTACAAAGGTAGTTACTGACGACACGCGCAGAAGCGAGCAATTCCCGCGCCTGTCCAAGTTTTTTTACAGATTTGACAGCTGTCAAAATAGTCTCCTTTAGAAATAAGCTATAATTTGTTAAATTTCAAAAAGTAGGTACCTGTTTCGCTTTTTCAGACAGTTACATAAATCGTATTCATTTAACAGTTTTGTTCCTCACCCTCTACCTCAGTTTTGGTCCCCTCAGGGTAGCACTAAGAATATATACATTTTATGCCCGAAAAAAAAAATCTTACATCTTCTTTATTGTCATGATATCTCCATAAAATTTTGATTATCCTAACATTGTATTCTGTTGCTCTCCAGACATGGATCGTCTGAAGCGTAACGACAAGAACTTCCCGGCCCTGGACGGCTCGGCCGGCCCGTCCCGCGACCCTCGCCCCACCGGACCTCCTGCTACTGTCGCCGCCACTATTCTCAGGAACGGTAAGTCACTTTGTACACGATCCACCAGTTCACTATATCTCCATTTTACTTACTAGACATTAGGTATGTCTTTTATCTCGCCGCGTTTGACTACGAATGTTGTTAGACGTGCACAAGTATGCACTTGTGTATGTTACTAGATAAAACACTAATATAGTATAACCCTTTATATAAAAATTCGTATACTGTCTATAAAAGTGACCAAATTCATCCACCGCAAGCTCCTTATAACCCTTCGATGCTCCAATTATTCCAGCCAAGCCAAGCGTCTCAATCCAGTTGCACAGCCAGCCGACGAGCGCGAGCAACTTCCGTCTCACTCAGACCAGTGGCAACCGTATCTCCATCCCGCCTCAGCACAAGAAGATGCCGCTGTGTGACGACGACTTCCCGTCGCTCGGCTTCGCGCGTGACGACCACCCGAGCATCGGCGCCGCCTCTGTGCAGTCGCCCAAAGTATGCAGTGTCTGTGTCGATTTAGTTTTGCTTTTTTTTTATTTGGCAACAACACAAATTAAGTACCGTTTATTTTATTTGAGTGTGATTGATGTAGAAAAAAAGGTAGTAGCGCACGAAATTATGTACTTTTAATGTAATTTATATACTCTCATGGTTTGTTTTAGTTAACATCTATCTTCTAGTTTGTATTAACATATTTAGGTTCATGCCTTGCTTGTAGTTTTGAACATATCACTTTTGGTTATTAGTTCGTATTCTTTATTGCATACTTTTAACACTCTTTTATTTTTATTTACGATAGTTAAAAATTTATTTTCAATCCGTACTAATAGTCTTATAAAAATGAAATAACATAGTGATCTTCTTTCAGGTCGCTGTTGTTAACAATCAAGTGATGCAAGCTCTGAAGAAAGAATATCCTACTCATCAATCCAAAAAGCCCCCGCCTTCGTCCGAGGCCTTCCCCGCGCTATCGTCGACGTCGGCGCCCGTGGCCCCGCCGCAGTGGATCAACGTATCCAAATCCAAAGAGAAACAGAAGCCATCCAAGCCGGAGCCTCCTCCGCAGAAAGCGTTCAACCCGGTCGCTGACTTCCCAACGCTGCCCATTAATATCTCCAAATCAAAACCCAAAAAGCAACCACCACAACCGGCCCCTGTACAAACAACAACCGACACCACAAAGCTAAGCAAAAAAGAAAAGAAAAAACAAAACAGTAAAAAGGAAAACTTAGTTGATACTTTCCATGTAAATGGCACAAACGATAAGAAAATAATAAGGGAGTCGTACGCCTCTGTAAATATGAATAACAATGTAACTGGAGAAGAGAAGAAAATCAAGGCTGTGGAAACTTCTTCCGCCCTAAACACAGAGAAGAATAGGAACGGTGGGAACGGAGACTTCAGTTTGGCTGCCAAGGACTACCCGCCGCTTAACTCCAAGAGTGATAATTGTTTACCTGTCAAGAAGATTGCAAACGGCAGCGTTCCGCCCGGCTTCAACCCGCCAGGCTTCAAGCCCCGGCCTCCGTGCGACGGCATGACCTTTACCAACTCTTCGGGGCAGACGTACACCGCGCCTCTGCACTCGTATATTCCTCCTCCAGATTTCGAGCAACGGAACCGAGCCTTAGTCATGAAGTTTGCGGTCGCATTAGGCGGCAAGGCGGCGGTAGAGGACTTCAAGGTGGCGTCGCGGGCTTTCCGGGATAGCTCCATCAGCGCGGAGCAGTTCCACCAGCACTGCCGCTCGGCGCTGGGCAACCAGTTCGACGTGGTGTTCCCGGAGCTGGTGGCGCTGCTGCCCGACATCGCCAAGCAGCAGGAGCTCATGGTGGGCCGCGACGCCGGCGTGGACGTCTGCGGCACGTGCGGCCAGCTGCTGCAGCCGCGCGACCGCGCCGCGCACACCTCCGCGCACTGGCCGCCGCTCGGCTGCTAGGCACTAGTGACACTGAGTGTGACGACTTCGATCTTAATGCCATATGGACCTGATTAGCATCAGCCAGTGCCTCCACTTCTCGTTAGTTGCGACTGTTCCGTTTTAATTCGACTCCATATCACGTAAACTGCAGTTTTAATTAACCAAGTTAATGGACCTATACGGAACTGTAGATATTTGACGCTGACTATAATATTTGGAATTTATAGTACCTATGGTGTGTATATACATAGTTATTTCATAGATGATTGTACATGTACCTATCGTAGTTTATGTGAAACATCGACGTTTAGTCGGTGCTCCCTGCACGACCACAGTTTTGTTTCGCTAGGCTGTATATTCCTATGACTGTGCATTTTTATGTGATCATAATAAATCCACAGTATCTCAATTAATACACTCAAATGTGATTTTGTAAAATGTAAATGTTATATGTAAAATATATTGTTTCAAAGTTAAACTTTATTATATTTTTGTACTTCTCGAGCAGAACAATTTCTTTAGTTTTGTGTAAAATATTTTTGTTGAATACACATGTTACTGGTTTTATTTGTGCTAAATTATCACTGGAACGTTTTAAATGTCCATCTTTTTAAAGCATTCACCTTAATATATTTAATACTTTATGTAGTGTATGAATGTACAATAAAAATATAATAGAATTACATAGTTCTGAAATACAATATAATAATATTGAATTTCTTATACTTAATTATATGTTGGAATTTAACAGTTTGTTTAAAATATTTTCAATACCAAGTTATACATATTTTTTCAACAGGTCATCCCTCTTTACATTGCTTGCTTAAAACCCTTACTGGTTAATCAAAGTTAAATTGGAACTATTATACTTTGACCCGACTATCGAACATGCGACCAAATTGCAAGATCGAACGGTGTTATGGAGATTGTCCCGCAAAAAACTCTTAACACGGCAGGCTTCGGAATAAGCCTACATAATATGACAGAGATAAGAGAAAGTGACATGATTACATTATAATAATCAATACGCATAAATAAAAAGGGAGTGTGTTTGTAACTTCAAAATAACAACTTTTTACTCAATACATCATATGACAATACATTTACAATACACAACATAAATGCAATTTTAAAAGTTTTTTTTGTTTGTTTCGGTTTTTCTGAAACGGCGGGACCGATATTGACGAAACTTTTACTGGTAGATAGCTGATGTGATGGTCCAGGGTCTAATATAAACCACTTTGAATTTTGTATGACCTGAAGTGTTTTTGATTGAACCGGTTATAAGGCGACATGCGATATCAAAGATAGGTCCCACTCCCAGATAGATATCTTGACAGTTTCGAGAGCTTTTTTAGCGCCGCGATAACGTGAGTTTCGTCAGATGAATTTTTCACAATAATAGTAGATAGGAAGGCAAGCACCATGAAGATAGCTGTGTTGTTTTGGTAATGTACTTTTTAATTATTGTAATATTATAAAAATTTGTTCACGTACTATGCATATAAAATGCACCGTGCATGAGGACCGACAATATTGTCAATGGCAAGTTGTCATTCATTGTGGCGTTCTAAGAGGGAGACCTTTGTCCTTCAATGGTGGATGTCTGCCGGCTGATGATGATGATGGTGGGTTATACAGACAAACTATAACAATGTTTGTCACCCGTAGGTATCAAACCCGCGACACCATATTGCATCAGTCCAAACATGATGACAACAGTTGCTCAAAGTGAGCTCAATTAAAGTTTTCTGACCAATATATTATATTACACAAAAACTAACGTGTTTGCGCATTACTTACTTAATTATTGTTGTAGCCGTTAGCTCTGGCTGGAGGCTCAAACAGTCTCGCCTTTTTGTCCGGTGACGTCCAACAAGACCCCTTTCGGGGTCGTCGGCAATAAAATAATAATACCTAATGTGTTCCGTAACTTATATGTATATATATTTTCTTCTTATAGTTCTGTGATGGCCATATGCCATGGCGTCGTTGTAAAGCAAAATAGAAGATTCCCTGATAGCTTCGTCTTCGGCACCGGTACAGCAGCTTATCAAGTCGAGGGAGCTTGGGATGCAGACGGTTAGTAGATGTTCTTGTGTACCAACAAGAACTAAACCATTATGGATTTTTTTTGTTAGTCTAGTAGCCTTATTTATATTATACATATCTTATATATATTTACTTAATAAAAAATTAAAAACATTTATTAAGTAGGTTACATAACGTATTGTAGTGAATGTGGTTAATATTATAAGTGCAGTGCAGATAGGACTGTAAATGTTTTTTTATCTTTTTTTAGATAAAAGCGAGAATATCTGGGATCACTTAACTCACAACAGCCCTGAAGTAATAGCAGACCAGAGTAACGGTGATATAGCATGCGACAGCTACCACAACTACAAACGTGACGTCGAAATGATGAGGGAACTGGGTTTGAACGTCTACCGCTTCTCTGTGTCCTGGTCTAGGATACTACCCAATGGTTTTGCGAACTATGTCAGCGAAAAAGGAATAGAATACTACAATAATCTTATAAACGAAATGCTTAAATACAACATACAACCCATGATTACTTTATATCACTGGGATTTACCGCAAAGACTGGAAGAAATGGGCGGTTTCTTGAATCCTCTGATTGTAGATTGGTTTGAAGACTACGCTAGAGTTGTTTACACGCATTTTGGAGATAGAGTCAAATACTTTGCTACTTTCAATGAAGCAACGGTAATTTGTTACGAAGGGTATGGTTCAGTGACCAAAGCACCGGCGGTGAATGCAACTGGTATGGGTGAATATATTTGCGCTAAACACCTTGTTCTAGCCCATGCTAAAGCGTACCACGTCTACAATAATGATTTCAAGCCAACTTATGGAGGAGTTTGCGGCTTTATTACCGCACTGCCTTCTAATCTACCTCTCACAGATTCTGAGGAAGATAAAATGGCAACTGAATTATACAGCCAATCTCAGGTTGGTATCTATTGATACAGTTAGATAGGTAAGAAAGGCTGCAAAACAATTACAAAGGTTATTACTAATACCAGCGTATAATTTTAGTGGGCCATATATACAGATCCAATTTTCTCCAAAGACGGTGGATTTCCGAAAGAGCTAGTAGAACGGGTTGACCAGAAGAGTGCGGCGCAGGGCTATCCAAGATCGCGGCTTCCAGACTTTACGGATGAAGAGAAGGCTCTTGTACGCGGCACAGGCGATTTCTTTGGAATCAATCATTACAGTGGTGCTTACGTATCCGGCTCTCTGTATACATCGCAGTACGTCATCCCTTCGTTGTATGACGATGTAGAAGTTGGATTGTATGCCCCAGATGAATGGCTTCAATCCGCTTCTTCCTGGTTCAAAGTGAGTGACAAGGCATTGTTCGATTACGTGTGCACCTTTTGACCTGCTGTATTTACATACATTGTACTTTACAAAATAGTAACACATTATGAACAACTTTACTTACATAATGTTTTATACAGTACACTATGTACTTTACATAGGTAGTACGTTATTTAGAGAGATTTTTCTAATGTTCGGATAGCCAAAATCGAAATCTATGAGAAGTAACTCATATATAAATCCACATAGGAGTTTTGAGGCTGACGGCTGACCCGACATAGATGAAAATTAAAATGGTTTCAATAAGGTATTAATGTTTCTAGCAAATGCCTAACAGCACGTACATTGCTCTAAAACTCGTACAAGCAAGGTATCCGGAAGTCCCGCTGTATATTACTGAAAGTGGATGGTCGACTACCGGGGGCATTCAAGACGACGACCGAATTAATTACTATAGGGCTGCGCTAGAGGGCGCACTAGACGCGATCGAGGAGGGCGTGAAACTTAAGGGTTACCTCGCGTGGAGTTTGATGGACAACTTCGAATGGATGCAGGGATACACGTAAGTGGAGATGCGATAGGTTTTTTTTAACAGCCTGTGTTGCCACTGCAGGGCAAAGGCCTCCCTTTCATTCTTCCACTTTATTCGGTCGTGTGCTAAGGTGGACCAGCGATAGGTATACATAATTATAATAAATGAATTACATAATTTTACTATAATAACTATCGTGAGTTATCCATATTATTTACTGTATAATTCAGTTATATTCACGGGTGTATTCGGGAATGCCCGACTAATTTCGAACTCGAACGGAGCTCTTAACCATGAGATGGTTACGCGGCCGAGTCGCGAGCCGAACTCTGTATAACCGGAATATACAGTAAATAATATGGATAACTCACGATAGTTATTATAGTAAAATTATGTAATTCATTTATTATAATTATGTATACCTATCGCTGACTCACTGAATGTGAATTACATTGTTCACTCATTTAAAATCAATTTACTATATATTCCGGTTGTATGAAAATAGTGACCATAGTTTAGCGTGTTGCGTTAATGTTTTTCCCAAAACTACCTACTAACTACAATTGTGTTTGAAAAATATAATGAAAATATATTATGTCATTTCCGTCTACCATTACAGGGAACGTTTTGGGCTATATGAAGTCAATTTTGATGATCCTGAACGCACTCGTACGCCGAGGAAGTCCGCCTTTGTATATAAACACATAATAAAGACGCACATGATCGACTATGAATACGAACCGGACAGCTATACGATGACCATAGACGAGGGTCACTAAGGAAGCATCAAAAATTGCACTCAAAAATCGTTATTTATAAATAAAACTCCGGCATTTTATTTGTGTATATAATTTGAACCTTTAAAAACATATCCAGGTATTTAATAAAACCGATAAATATATACCATATATATTATGTTTACTTGTCACTTTTGCCCCATCCCAAGAAACCTTTGACGAGTCCAGTGAGGCCTGCCCCTTGCTTCTTGTTGTCGGCGGCACCCGTCTTGTCGTCCAAGTTCGGGAACTCTACGAAGTTGCACGCCAGGTCAAAGAACAACGGCTTGCACGGAACAGCTTCCATAGACGGCGGCATCTTGTAGATGTTGGGGTTCTTCGTAAGAACTTGGGTGTCCTCCTTGTACTCGTCCAAGCGGTCGACCAGAGGTTTCTTCTCCTTATACGACTTGCTGGATGTATACTTCATGTCCTCGTCTTGGTCTTCATCGTCTTCTAGTACAGAGTCCGCATGCACTTCAAACTTGCAGCTCTCGATGTCTTTCTTCAGGAGTTGCAACTTTTCAACCAGTTGCTTGTCATTGAGCTTGCTGCCGAGTGACTCAGAGGCATAGTTGCTGCATCTCTCGAGCATCGCGAGTGCCTCCCTGAAACGCCGCAGTCCGGTGAGCACTTGAGCGATGTAGTAGCATCGGAAGGAGCGGTACGCCTTCGTCAGCGTCTCAATTTCCTGCTGGTAAGCCGCGTCGGTTTCGAATCCCGGCAGTTGCTGCAACTCAGTAAAGTTCTGCAAGATGATTTCATAGAGCCTCGTGAGGTCCTGAGGACGGACTTTTTTGCCGTCGATTTGTATGTTGTTCTTGCGAGCTTCTTCCGCCTGCTGGACCAGCAAGTTGTTCCTCTCTATGGTGCGAATCAAACGCAAGTACATCAAGTACGACAGCAAGTAGTTGATGCTCGACATCTGGGTTTCGGAAGCTGTCTTCAGTTTGGGATCGGTCTTGATCTCATCCTTGATAGCTGATATAGCGTCCTTGCAGTCCATAAGAATGTTCTCTAGGATGTCGATCTTGGCTTGGATGGTATCGGCATTGGCGACAGACTTGTCCAAGTCTTGCAGAGCGATGAGGAACAGTCGGACCTTCTCGGGCCTGACGGTTACTCGGCGGCCGCGCCATTCTACTTCATGCATTACGCCTGAGCGGGACTCCCTGAAATAAAAATGGTAATGTGAATAAAATTCGCTTGAAGTCTAATCACATGGGCATAAAGTATGGTACAGGAAATAACAGTTACACGAATACGTGTACGTACTTAGCTTGCGCCATGAGTGAGTCCAAGTTCTCGATGAGTCCCTGTCCGCGCATAGCGACGAGGTCTCCGGCCGCGGACTCGTCGCCGATGTTGTATGCGCAGTAACGCAAGCTTGGCTTCAGTTCTTCAACCTATTGATAAAATAAACTGTTGATATAGCTTAAATAAATTGCCTGTTATATTGTCGTGGTGTTTAGGGCACGCAGGGAGTGTATATCAGAGATACTGTATTGTTTACTAGAGTGTAGTTACCGACTATTATACTGATATTCTATTATATTCCTTTAAAACATACAACATAAATCTATGCTGATATTTTTTTCACAAAACAAAAACTGCTACGAAAACAAACTATTTATATAGAGAGAAGGAAGAAAAGAGACGGTAACAAAAAAAAATTGGTAAATTGAAATCGAAACAATGCATAACGAACACCGAAATAGATGGGGGAAGGATCTAATTACATAGTCATTAGAGAAAGGTGGGGGATGGGGGTGTGTAGCGTACCTTCTGCTTGTAGACCAGGCGCTCGTCGTCGGGCAGCGCGGCGCAGAGCTTGTCGAGCACGAGCTGCGCGCGGTGCAGGCTCTCGGCAGCAGCGCGCCACTGCTGCAGCTCCACCTGCAGCGCGCCGCTAAGCCACGCCGCGTACGCGCCCGCCTCCAGCTGCGTGCGCGCGTCGCACACGCCGCTTTGCTGCTCACGGCACAATGTTATCCATGTTAATTAAGTAAACAAAGTATACTGACTGATGTTAAATACATTAAAACTTTAAGTCGATATAAATAGATACATAATAATATGTACCTGTGTTCTTAAAAGCCTGAAATAGTTCAACTGTGTACTGTCTCTTTACATTTTGAAATTCAAATTTGACCTCTAATTACATCAACCTCTAGTAAATATATACTTATATTAACTAGAGGTTGATGGACTTGGAGTAAGAGATAATAAAGGTAGGGTAGGTAGTAGGTACCTCACACAACTGCAGAAGCGTTTGGGCATGAGCATATGCCTTCTTCAATCTTGATACTAGATGAAACTTTTTCCGTGGTTCCGTGTTGGCTTCCTGCCGCAGCTGCATGGCATGTGCCCACGCCCTCTCGGCTTGCAGTAGTGGGACGCACAGCAGACGGCTTTCGGCAGTCGTCGCCGTTAGGTGGACGGTTGTGACGTCACGACGGCGGTAGTGGCGCCTATCACCCTAGATAAGTACATGGATATGTTTTTACATAAATAATTCTTCTGGAATAGGCGCACTTCACATTCGCTTCAATAGCCCATATTGAATTGAGTTTCAGTAACATAAATTACAGGTATAAAACACACTCATGAAAAATGTTTGGGTAGAAATTTAAATTTTTAGATATTTTTAAATAAATTATCGAAAATGTTGTTTTATACAGTAATACATATAATACCTGTGGAATTTTGAGCACTTTACGCAACCTCCTAATTCGCCTTGAACAGTAACCCCGATAGCGCTGATAATCACCGTGGCGCAGACCATGTTGCTGTTGGGCATCCTTCGTAATACGGAATACTGATATGCAAGCTAAGGAATATACATTGTTACAGATGTTATTATTTAAATCCTTAGATTTTTAACATAACTGTTTTCATACATACAAAGCTACTGGTCAACTCCTGCACTATCTAAGTAAAGTATTTCAGTAGTTTTTGCACTGTTTTCAATTTTAATTTGTGGATTTACATACAATTTCAGTGTTTAACAGTTTATACATTTATCAGCAACTTTACCAATTTCTAACATTATTCCAGTGGTAAATTAAGGTTCACTAAAGATTGGAAAGAACTTTAGAAATTTCAGTCAATAAGGGTAAGCAAAGTCAAATATGTGTATAATAATTATAAGAATGATAAGAAGATTATAATAGTTTAGTGTAACAATTGAAACAGCTAAGCTAATCAACACTTTATTAAAATGATTTTTAATTGAATAAAATTAATTCTATATGTGAAAAGGATACTTTCTAATGTTAAAAGTCTCGGGGACTTGGCTTCTTCTTTATCAGTTTCGTCTGAAGTTATAGGCTTGGCATCCCCGGAATCGCCTTCCAACACCACCATCGTGACTTGCTTTGACTAAAATTGTCTGATTTAAGTTATATATCTGTAATTTTCACTTTATTTTTCTTGTTTTGTATTAAATATTTTCTATCACAGCAGTTCTTCGGTCCTTCAGACAACACGACACATGTTAAAAGTTCTGATAAGTAGTTATTACATATGGAGCAACGTAATATGTTGCTTCTCCCTCTTACCTTTCTGTTGGCCTTATTGGGTCTTGTGATGTGATAGATAAAATATTTTGTAAATGTGATAATTAATAAACTGGAACGCGCTACTATAAATCTATTGCACAGTACGTCAGGCACGTCACTTGACATTACATTTTTTTTATGAACTGCCTTATATCTCACTTATTGATAATTAAAATTAAAATGTGTACTAATGTTTTCCGTAATAAACAGTGGGAAAAATTAAAGACAAAAATCGTGTGTGGTTTAAAGATTTTTATTCCTTGTTTCTTCTAACTACTGTAGCAATAAAAAAGTGTCCCTTTTAAAAGCATAGACAATGACAAATAGCATTTGGGCCATTGGGTCCGAGCGCTCGCGCTTTGTTTAATAATTTAGCAAAGCGCTTAGTCCAGGCCATGTCAACTTCTTAATTACGGTTTAACATTAAGCTAAGAATATCTAGGGGCCCTATTGTTCTATAGAAAAAATACCTTATACTTATTTGTACTAAATCGACATACAACGTTAAATAGCATGTTGTCTGCTTAACTAGGCCATTACTGCATGAGTTGAAAGAGATGAATAATACTTCATCTCTTCGAATCTTGGCAACATTCTTCTGTGACGTCATTCATTTCACTTTGCGTGGCTACTGCCACCATGTTTAGTACGTGTTTTGTGGTAGATCTGCTGTCAGTTGGTATTTAACTTGTGACTTTTCTGTTTTTTTGTGAAAAGTACGCGTTTAAATATAAAATACTTTGCGTCAACTTTGCATGTTTTTATTCAAGTGCATTTTTAGTTTCTCAAATTATAAACGTGGATAAAAATAAAATAATAAATGTAAGTGGGTGTAGTGTAATAATTTAAGGAATAACAGAAAAAAGGTATTTAAATTTAGCTAAAAGAGAAGGTACTGTATACAGATATTTTTAAAAACAACGCTGACAGCATCAATGTCAAGATTATGACAACTGTCAAGTTTACGAGAGCGAGACAAGAAAATTGTTTTCCTCTTTTCGATTTCACTTGCTGTTTTAGGTTAGTGTTCTGATAATTTTAAATTATTTCCTGAAATATCTATTGAATCTGAGGATATTCAGCTGGTTTTAGCTATTAATAATAATCCTAAAGTGTTATTTGTGTTATTAAAATGGTTATTTTGATTCCAGGTGCAAATAATTTGACAAAATGGCAAAGTCAAAGAATCATACAAATCATAACCAAAGTAAGTAAATACTTAATTTCCGTAAATCTAAGCCTTTTTGTATGTTAAACAAATCCAGTTCATACATATCCTGTATAATATTATCTATACAAGGGACAGTATTATTTACAAACAGATTTTAACTTTACTTAATGTTTGAATCAATTGTGAAATATCGTGGTTTTTTAAATTAATCCATACGTAAATTCTCGCCTGCCTGTTTCTTAGAGCGGTAGAGGTCTTGAAGTACCATTTACTACGATCCAGGCATATCCTTTCGACCCTATAAACAAGTTAATTTATCATAATGTAAGTAAATAAAACTATTCATCTATTATTACAGGCCGCAAAGCGCACAGGAATGGCATCAAAAAGCCCACGAAGTTCAGGCACGAATCTACGCTCGGCGTAAGTGTTTTATTACTATTTAATCAAGTTCCTCTATCTCTACCTTAAGGTATCACTGAATTGTTGGTGTTATAACATCTAGTCTCTAGACTTAAACTAAAAGTTCTTGCAAGCCCAGCCATAAATTTGGCTTGTAAAATAGGATGGAAGATGGGGATAACACTGTCAATTCAAGCCATACTATTGAAAAGTATCTTTGTGTATTTTAGTGTAATGGTTTGGATTAAAAATGTATTGATTTGCAAAGCTTATGGTACTTTTGAGTGCCTTTATGATTTAAACTGAAGCCCCTTTAACATGACTAGTGAAATCTAGGAGGTTGAGATGTTCGCTTAACCAAAAACACATTTTTAAATGGATGAGACTGGCAAGAGACTTTTGGCTGACTGATAATAAAATACATACATTTTCTTTCTTTGTTTTTAAGCATTAATGGCCACTCAACATGCATTTAAATAGACCTAAATTCCCTGGCAGGATAGGCTGATGTAATGATCATGTATTAAAAAAAAATTCTCTTTCCAGATGGACCCTAAGTTCCTGAGGAACCAAAGGTTCTGCAAAAAGGGAAACCTTAAGCCAGCGAAACAGATCGCCCGCGCCGCTGAGAGGAAAGCCACGCGAGAAGCCAAGGCCAAGAAATAAACATCTAGCTGTAAGGAAATAAAACATAAAATCTATTTTGTAGTTTCATTTGCAACCACCATTATTGTAATTCTCTATTCATGTTATAATTATGAGTTTTCTGTGTCCTATGCAGCCCACTTTCATCCTAATGAGAGTTATCACATATGATTTTTGTGAGTGTAGTGTGAGGTTTATTCCTAAATAGAATAAAGTTTTGAATTATTTTCATGTTATAGTGAATATTACCACTTGATTGTAAGAGGTTTACAAAGACAACGTGGGTATGCTGCAGTTCATCGAATTTGTTATAATATGGTTAATAAATAAGTGGCTTTACTGACATGTACACAAAATAATTTGCATTTTATAAAGGACGTCCTCAGTCCTCTGAAAACCATAGGACCTTACTGGGCACCAACTGGTGACCACAAAAATGGTAGTCCCCATAGCTTGGTGCTGTTGTGTAGTGCTAGTTATATACCTAACATTCGGAATTTTTTGGCTAATATCTGAGCAATAATGTAATGCATTAATTTTAATATACTAATGTGTTGAAAGTGTGTACCAGGCTCATGTTTTTGTGGCTTTATCCAAAGCTTTGCAATATTACCAAAAGCTAGGGATGAATTGTGGAATTCTTATATGTTTTTAATATATTTCTGACTTCAATAAGCTTCTATCAAATCAACCCATAAAATTGCAAGTTGTTTTTGGCGTTAGCAAGAGAAAACTACTAATTCTCAAGTCGGGCCGTCGGGCGTCAGCGTACTAAGCTCCTAGGGTGGTTTTGTAATGGTAGGTAGGTATAGTTTTATTATAGTATACCTACGTGATGTTCAATCTACACACAGCGCGTACTGCCATAAACTACATCAGTGTATCGAGGCTAGTGGTCTGTACGTGACCAAGAATATAAACCCACTGGTTATATGCAAAACGCATTTCATTTTTACTATAGTCAATGCTTCTGGGAACGGTCGTGTGTATTACCAAATAGGTATGCAAACTGCGACATAGGTACCCAAGTTATTAGATTATAATTGGAGTCGAAAATGCGATCCTACTAATGCCTACGTGATCATGTTCGGTGCGTGTAAGTCAGTATTCTTAGAAGGGATAAGCATGGCCTATTGTTATGTTTCAAGCGGTATTAGGTCCGTGTAGGGAGGAGCTTATTGTAATTTAGCGCAATGATTATAGTCCGTTAGTAATGGTGTGAATCTAATAACTTGCACATTTTATGTCATTGAAAACCATTCTCGAACTGAAACTTAGGTACTGACCGTATACTCGAGTATTTGATTTGCAGATCAAATCCAATAATATGATTGATTATTTATAACTTCTTAGTTGCCTTTGAATTAGTATTCTTTATTTAGGTACAGGGGCGTAGCTACCACCGTATCTGCCGGATCAATGACACGGCCCCAGGGATACAGGGGCCCCGAACGTATGACATATCGTAAGCAAAAAGGGCCCTACAACAAATTTTGATACAGGGCCTAAGGGCCGACTAAGGCACGCTACACCACTGTTTAGGTATCTTATAATCGTTGTTTAGATTTTTATGAATAAAATGGATCGAAATATAAAATTAAACAGTTTGTTACATGCTAACATTTATTTCTTTGAAATCTTAATTAAATTGGTTACATTAAAAAAAAAAATTTCTTAATCAGGCAGTTTGCCTAATGATTGATTATAATCAAAATAATATGAATTATATAATAATAATTTTTATTCTAAGTACCAATTTACTTTGACACATTTAATAGCAGCAATAGATTACAATTATTATTACAGTAATACAAGCCTGACACTACACGCTACTTCAAGCGAAAAACAGAGTACAGCGATAAGCGATTCGTGGCAATGCTTATTGGTTAGAACCGCAGTCGTCGCAGTGATGTCCGGTTCGCATACGGCGTAAGCTAACCTTAGGTTACCTAGCGGTGGCCATTCAAATATACTAGGTACCTATTTAACATCATTATAAAGTTATTGATACAGTCATGGGCGCCGCCACGGGGTTGCAAATGCACTTGCACCCCCCTGGCATACAGGAAAATACATATTTTTTTTTATTCTATAAATGTTGTTTCAAATGCACCTTTAGTGGGGTTCTATACAATATGATCTTTTCAAATGTGTTTGACGAAGCCAATACGTCTAGTCAATTTATTCTACATTTTGTAGCAGTGTGTATGTAGTTACTAATGCAAATGCACTGTATGCACCCCCTTGAAAGAAATCCTGGCGGCGCCCATGGATACAGTACAATCAACTCATGTATGCATCCCTTAAGTTCCCCTCTTGCTACCGTTGGCTACATACGCCAATGGGTAACCGATGCAACAACAGTTCTAGTCGCTGGGTTAACTAGGTACAGAGGGGCAAAGATTAACCGAGTCACTGATTGTAAATTGTATAGTAACGAATTAAAACAGTATAAGAAATTGACCACGAGAATTGTAACAGTGAGCCTTTTCCAATGTTAGCCAACCTCGACGTGTCCTCGATGAGATTGGCTCGCAGCCAGCCATACTTCTGTCAGACAGTCGCCGGCACTCATTGGGAGGCAAAATATCTGTTCCAGTATCCTGGTACACTAACTGTTCCAGCTCGAGATATTACCAGGCTGTACATGAAACATCACAACAAACCAAAAATGGCGTTATAATGACACCAACAACGATTATACCCTTACATTTAAAATATACGTATTTAAGGATTTCAATAATCAGAATAACATATTGTTAATGCAACTATGCTGGTCGTTAGTAGATCAGTAAATAATTAGAGCCCGAAAATCACTTTTCATCTACCACGACTAACTTCAGTAATATAATAGTTCAATACATTATTATAGTATTTTACTATCGAGGACCTAGTAATCGGGTTAAAAGGGTAATTGATGAGACCCGGTAACTCGTACGTTTGATCTTTAACCTTTAGAACGCCACGGTCGGATATAGCCGACAAATGAATACGTGCCCAACACGCCACCGTCGGCTAATGCCGACAAAAGACGACCATTTTTTAGTGTCTTGGCGTAGAAGTGGCGCCGATGTGTTTACGCTCTGGCGTTTAATAGGTTGATGAAATATATTTCCGATTCCTAGGATGCGATGGGAAAAGTGCTATATCTACTCATTGGTTAATGTATATTTTTCAAGTGACAACCCACACTTAAGGTATAAATTGATATAATTAAAATTCAGTTATTAGTGATATATATGAGTGAGGCCGTTACAGGTGCTTATAGTTGTAAAACTGCTAATTCAAAAGAAACCTAAGATCTCAAAAATGCGCACAGAATAAAGCGCTCTTTCATATTTTATATTCATTAAAGATCAATAATCAATAATACGGGTTAACGAGTTTTCATCTAAACCTATAAATATTAACCCATAAATCACAAACGGGTAACCGAATGGGTCCTAGACACAATACTTAAATACGGAAATGCTGTGTGTGAGAGCATTCACATAAGTACATTACATGGCTAATGACGCCTATACAAAGACGTCTGTAGTGTCAAATATACTAAGAAGAGTATAATAAACTAGCCACATTACTTAAGTGAAGCCTTAAACTACTTACTCGTAAAACTGACCACTTGGTTTGGGCTAAGAACCATCTTGATAATGAAATTTATCAATGACGAGACAGGCATGATGTATATAAGTTTAAATCGTACTAACAAATCAAGTAATTTAGTTCTAATCTGAATTAGTGTTTTATTGACCTCGCTGCCAATATAAGAGTAAGGTAAGATCACCTACTTAGTCAGGGAGACCCGCTCCACAACTCGCCATATCTACTCAACCCACATGCCTTCTTTGCCCATCACCTTTACTGTGACATGGTCTGTTAAACGTTTAGGCTGCCGCGCTCTCACTACACACATCACTTACTTAAGATGTGTAAAATATTATGAAGATTGTTGTGGTACACGTAATCATGAGAATTGGCCTCCATTATGGACCACATCCACATAACAATTCAAAATAGTTGCGTGATATTTAGATTGTTCCCCTAATTCTACAAATCGGCACGTGGCAAAGACGACTCCAATAATAGTACAATCAAAACGAATTATTGGAGTTAGGTAATTTTCATAAAATTACGACTGTGCTTTGTTTTTAGGTCCCTTGGGCCCAGCTCCGTTTGGCTTGTTTTTATGTTCAAAATTCTTCGGACCCTTAGGCGCGGGTCCTTTAGGCCCTGGGCCTTGGTTTGGTGGCTTGTTGTCATTCTTTCCATCGCCCTTATTATTCTTAGGCGCGGGCGGAATCCTCTTAATAAAGAACCTGAATGACAATTTCTTGTCTTTTATGTAATGGATCATCACATCTAGAGGCAGGATTGCACATTTACCCTGGCGAAATATCTCTTCAGGTTTAATAGCATCATTAAAGCAGTGTTCTGTAAATACGACTTTCCTTCTAGGATTTTGCTTGCTCGTGACATGTATTTCGTAGATATGGTCGTGGGCCACTTTCTTGCTGCCGATGTGTTGGACGGTCCAGTACACCATCTTTTGCAGAGTGTCGATCTTCATAGTTATGATGAAAAGCATCTTGCTTTGGGCCACCAAGTAAAAGTGACGTTCATCGTTCTTTGTGTCCACGTTGGTAAGCTCAACTTCCTCATCAGTTGCGACGTTGCAGTTTTCGGCATGACGGTCTTTGAAATGTTCCATAATCTCCTTCAATCTACCTGTTAAATAAATGAATATAACCTTAGTCATTTAGTATGTGCTTTGAACGCTTTAAAGTTACGGAACTTTAAACGCTTAACATAAGTTTTTGTTTACGTTATGCGTGGGAATGTAGACGTCTACTTTTAAATTTAATATAGGACTACCGATGCGCATTAGAATCTTTTATCTAAGTGTTACAGATCTGAAGGGTGATGTAACTTGTTATTGTGACACAGGAGGAGTATACATACAGTGTGGTGAATTTTTCTTTAGTTATAAATATGTAAAGATACGGTAGGTATTATTACATGACGCCACAAGTTCTATTTTTAACCGACTTCAAAAAGGGAGGAGGTTCTCAATATCTTTTTAAAATTTAAAAATTGTAAAAGAACATTATTTCTAAAACGTTTCGGAAATATAAAATATTTTAATTAAGTTACCAGTCCAGGAACATTTTCCAAATACGACGCCGAGGGGACATTCCATTTCTCTAAAGATGCATTCCTTGAGATGGTCCTCCATTTCCATGGACACCATGGTGTAGACGCATCCCGACGACTTGTTTACACACGGGACCTTAGCCTAAAAAAAAATATTGATTACTTATTTATGAATTATCTTGAGGATACTTATTTATTTGAAGTTAAGATAGTTGAAAGGAGAAAGTATGAATAAAGTAACAGGACTTAATGCCTGCTTTCTTTTGATGGCGAAGGGTGTACATGGGAGTTCAGTGCGATGCGCGGTCAAGTATAGTCGCATACAAATGCGGAAGGCTGAGGAGATTGTGGAGTAACTAGTGTACATTGCCTACACACACATTGAACAGGTTTTTATAACCCTCAATGTAGCATAAATTGGCGCAGTTCATTCGTTGTGTCGAAACACGGCGTAGATACGTAAGTATAGGTATAATAAATGGTTTGCAGTTATTAACTAAGAATTCACGTATAAGGAAAACCGAGTTAAATGTCGAATGTTAGCTATCTTAGCACGTTTTTCCTCACTGGGAGATACTTCTTACAGATATGAATATAACAATATGTCTTATACAACAACATTAAGCGTTAAATACCTTGGCGACGATTTCTTCTAACTGCCAATTCCTCATCTGGGTAAGGTTCTGCCGGCAGATAGGGCAAATAGGTGGCAGTAAGTTCTGAGTGCAGGAGTTGCAAAGACTGTGTCCTGACTGGCACTGGAAGATCGGTGCGGTCATAGTCTCCATGCAGACAGGACATTCTGGCAGGTCGATCGCCACAGCCGCAGCCCTGACAGATTACAAAGGCAGTTTATAGGTTGTGACAATAATATTAGATCTAAGCTAGTTAAAAAAAGATGCGGTTCGAAACTCGATAAACCACTACTCATATCGTAGTAAAAAATTATAAAATACTGGGCAAAGATCCTATCTAATGAAGGTGGTACAGGGTACTGAAAAGTTTTAACTTACTTTTTATTCGCCTTTGCCGTCGCCATTTCTAGTAACTGCTATCTGCAATGACAATTTATCATTTAAAATAAAATAAATGAATTGTTGATAATCTTAACATAACATCACGCCTGTATTACCCGAAGGGGTAGGCAGAGGTGCACATATTATAGTACACCCTCATTTCGCCAGTTATGTTTATAGGTCCCAATGGAATATGGCGCGAGCCTATTGCCATCGATCGGGCATAAATCCAGAATCCGTGCTGCCACTGAGAATTACCTAATGAAAAAACCCAGTAACACTTTGCCCGACCCGGGATTCGAACCCAGGACCTCGTGCTCAGCAGTCGCGCTTAGCGACCACTAGACCAACGAGGCAGTCGCAGAATATCTTAACAAATAAATTATTTATTTCTTCTTATAGCATGAGCTTTCTACATCTATTACGATTAGATATAAGTTTCTAAACATAGTAAAAGATGTAATGTGAGTAACATAATTTATGTATTTTGAAATGGCTTGACACTAACTCACTCGAAGATTACTATAAAAATAAAAACGCAGACACAGTAACTGTTTATGTAGTAAAATTGGCTATAAATAATCTTACACTAGCAGACTTAATTTAGATTTGAGTGTATGGAGACCTAAAAGTACCTACGTTACAATACCTATTCATAACTATATTGTATATAACTTAGGTAGGTATATATTATACTATGGTTATACTTATTAAGTATAACCAGTTGATAAAGCATAATGACTAAGGAACAAAGTGTGCTTGGTTAAAGTTTGTGACCTGTTTATTTGTTATTCGTGCCAAATTAAAAATAAGTTAGTAAAATGTAAATAATTAAAGATAGCACCTACGTGTGTAATGTTCCTTTAGATCTAAACACATAGTTGGCACTTATTGGACCCCAATTCCCACCGTAACTAAATTAATATATACTTTTATACCTTACGATGAACGTAGTCAACAAACAAAGCTATTAATATCAATAATAGGTAGGTATGTCATCATCATCAGCCGGAAGAAGTCCACTGTTGAACAAAGTCCTCCCCTTCAAGTAAAGACAGGGGTTGCCATAATCTCCACGCTGGGCAAGCGGCTTGGGGATCGCAGTATTGGTGGTGAAGTTACAGAAGACGTTGCTGCCCATCCTCTGGATTTTCCTTTAGTCGCCTCATTACGACACCCACGAGAGGAAAGGGGGTGGTCAATTCTATGACGGCACGGCACGGTAGGTATGTACTCTATTAGTAATATATAAGTTATAGATAGTATTTTAGTAATACATTTTTACTATCGTCAGCCCGCAGTGAACTGTAGTGACCGTTGAAATAATCTTCCCTTCTCTTAATGAGAAGAGCCATTTGCCCTGCAGTAAGACAGCTAAAGGTTGGTTTTAACAGCCATAACGATTAATACATAATTTTATGTTTGTATAACTTTCTTTATTTGAATCTATATAGGTATCTTATCAGCACTATAATTACTCAACTAATTGGAATCATTAGAACAATCATATTGCTTTGTTTTTGTGAAGATTAGTCTCAAACTGAAAGCCAATCGGCAGTTTGGTTGTCAGTTACTTATCTCAATGGTTTATACACAAGTGGTTCACATATTGTACCTATTTGTTTTATCTATGAGTCAGTAAGTTCGTAGGTATAAACAGAAGAACAAACGAATACTTTGTACCCGTATGTATGTACTCCAAGTCTGCAATCAAGGCTATGGTCAAATGAATAGTTATTTAATTAGTTACGGTTAGGAAATCATTCAAACGATTTTGGCTATTAAAATGAACAGTTCTAAAACTTTTGTAAAATGTGCTTTAGGTTATTGAGATGCATCTAATAAGTTAATATTAAAAAGATTTTTAACTCAAGCTTTTAAACCATCTAGGCTCAAAGTACTAGTGAAGATGGATTGAAAAAGCCCAACACGGTGGGATTGCCTCATTCTGTCGCCGAGTTCCTATGACCATCTTCTGACTCCGTCATCAGATCAGCTCAAACGTACCATAATATTTTATTGTCACCAAATCTATTTAAGTATGCAAAATATCATTTCATTCGGATGTCAAAAAGTTGTTCTAATTTAGTTTGCAAGATTTGACCTAAAAACTCACATACATACAAACATTCCAAGTTAACTAAAAGCTTGTAATAAATAAGTATGTAGTAGCGTAACTGTAAAACAATCAAATTCTATAAAAAAAATACGTTTAATGTCATTTTCGATCTTCATTTATTATTCTACTTAGAATAATAATGAAACTTTGTTGGCCGATTTAATGACGGTTTTACGCAAAAACAATAAATGCTAATATAGAATCGAAATGCACATTCATTTTAGTTTAGGTTTTTTTCAGTATATTGGTTCCTTCACAGTTGATTAACAAAATATAAGGAAGTAAAAGTTATGCAAAGGACTCGAGGCAAGATGGCAGCTTAATTACCTATACCTTTTACTATTAAGCTAGTGAATTTGGTGACTATTTATTCAAGGCATGCACAAAATATCGAATAACCATTCATTTTATATAACAGGAACATGATGCTAATTATCTAGGTACATACATCAATATGATACGACACCGACGCGCGCCGCCACACAATAACAAAGTCTTATCTAAATTATTTACATCCTGCTGTAATATGTTTGATAAAATCTTACCTTTTAGATGTAGTAATGAATTAGTTTCACACGAAAAATATATTCGATGCCACGCACAAAACAAAACTAACGCGATGAAATGCTCTCGTTGCAATGGATCCTCGACATTTAACCGCTGTGTATATACGCTTTGAATGTGCACTTTGTGACGTGGACTGATATAGATATACTTGTGTGAGTTGCATGAAGTTCGGCGAGTACCTATCTTTCATCAATGTTTTCGTAAAAGACTTTAAACTTTAACGAGGAAAGAATAAAGACCATATTTATTTTTTATACGTCTAAGATTCGGGTAATCCTGAAAATTTTACTGCGATGTTGCCAGTTACAAAACATGTATGAAGAAGCATAAATAAAATTACAATGAAAAAAGTAAATTGCCATTTTAAAAACTAAATATTAATATTTTACTGTCTCTACACCATCATAATTATATCTTCGTCCTCTGCTGAACATGGGTCTCGGCTATGGCACGCCACTGAGCGCGAAATTAGGTTTTCCGCTTCCAACGACTGGCACTCAAGACCATAGACAATATTAAAATATGTTCATGATAATTATTATGACGTCCTTATGGTTAAAACTAAAAAAATGTGGTTATTAATTAATTAAGTCTTATTCATGATACAGTTTATTTTACAGACTCAAAATTGTTGTTTAAAGTCATATCATAATATAGTTTTTATAATTATGGTCCTCTTAAGCCCTTTATTATAACTTGGCAACACGCCTGTTAAAGTGTCAACGTCACCGCGTATTTATTTTTAGAGTGACATTAAATTTGGATCTAAAAATGTTTTGTTTACGAGTCTAAAAGTTAACCCTTTTCAGTTATTATTTCATTAACTAATCTTTAAATTATAGTGTATTGTGATTTATTCGTTCACTATTTTAATTTGATACCTCCTCTGAAATTAAAGTAGGGTTAAAATGAACGACTCGGAAGAAAATCAAAATACTAACTACAGTTCAATAAAAGAAGATCCTATAGCCTTATTGAAACTAGTTAATAAATATGTTAAAGTTCAAGTTATTAAGAACTGTTTCTATGTAGGCTTTTTACACTCAATCGACCCAGTAACTCACAGGTAAAAAGATTTATATATATAAATATACAAATTGTTCTAACTGGTTGTAAAATTGCATAGACTAAGATTGGTTATAGGTTTTCAAGAACTCTTTGAATTTTACTTGATTAATGTTTCAAATAATTTAATATGCCTATTACATTTTAGCATAATCCTGTCAATACCTCAAGAAGAAAGGTATGAAACTGTCATAATACCAGGCCATGCTGTTCATGACGTCACTAATGAAGATGTACCAGCCAGCATAGAACCACCACAGAAAAAACAAAATCCAATAGATTCAATAAATGATATTAAAGAAAGAAAAACCAAGTTAATACATTGGTTCAAATCGAATTTGCTGCCAGTGACTGAATTAGATAATAAAATTATAATAGGAAATGTTACTCTCTTGTGCCCATACAATATTTCAGATATAAGTACAGACAGTCCAATTGTCTCAATGCAGATAAAAAATATTATGGAAAGGATGCCTGATGATTTTGTACCGGAAAAATTGTGATTTAGAATAATTAACTGCAATACAAACCTACCACTAAGTAAATATATTTTGTTTTATTTTATAACATTTTGCTAGTTTGTCATACATAATATTATACTCTTGTGTCTTGTGTCTTGTGAGATAATTTTTTTCTAATATGACCATGATGCTGATTCCTAAAAATAACCATAAATATTTTTTAATAAGATTGACCTTTACAATTTACATGCTTTTAATGGAAATGTCTTAATTATTCTTTGACAGCTGGCCCTAGTTGCCGAAGGGGACCAACATAGCTGCAATGTATTTATTAACTCACAAGTTGCTGACTTTGATAGATATATCTGACTACCTCCTTGTAATGTACCCTCCATAACATTAAAAAGCACTTGTCTACATACATTGCCATAGACTTTTTGATATACAACAAAATAGTAGTTTGATTATAATAGTATATATGTGCTAGGCCTTAGTCAGTTGATAGTAGTCTTTGGTCGACAATCCATGTCGATTATTACATTACGCATCGCATCACGCAGACGTCAGGACGTCGGCGCCGGCGCACGTCTGACAGTTGATTCCCGAGATAGATAACATTGTAGTGTAAAATATATTTCTGATAAGGGCCGTCACTACGAGATTCGTAGTAGCATTTGAATAATAATTATTTCGTTAACCGGTCGTGCTAATAAAATTGTGATGTCTAAAAAAACTAACAGAAAAGTGCAATATTTGGCGGGTGTATGTGGTAAGTAAACAGTATTTACGCGGGAAATTTTGAATTTCACTCCGGTTCTAAAATGTAATTTTGCGTTTAGCGGCGTTTGCATTCACTTTTACCGGAGCAACTCTCGCATGGTCCTCGCCGGCGATTCCAAAGTTCAAAAATGGCGAAGCGAATATTGTTATCACTGATGTAAGTACATACTTGTAATAAATACCTTAAACATCATGGATTTTAGTCCACAAGCGCTTGTAGGAGTACAGCGATATAGTAGGAACAATGCGGACATGATTGTAGAAGTACTTATTTACTTATGTATTTGTTCGAATAACATTGTATTTGTTTGTTTGAAGGCTGCTATCATACTTTAAGGACCTACCCTTTTTATTACATCTTGTGCAAATGATATACAATCTTACGTACCCAAAATATACAATAAGCAGGTAGGTAACTGCCTAATCACATTTTTCTAACAACAGTATTCGATTATTCACGCTAAAAAAATCTCCTCCTACTTTACTATGATTGCCATAAAACAAGGAAAAAAAAACAAAATGTTATAACCATTTTACCAAAATAAATGTGGAACATAGTAAACAAACCTCATTATTAGACAAAAAGTCTAGTGAATGAATAGTAAGTAAAGAATATTAATTTATTATTAACGTATAAAATTACCTACTTTCCGATCTGAATAATCAAGTGGCTAGTAAAAAAGTCAATGTACGAGTGATAAGTAATTTATTCACAATTGTTTGACCTACATAGCAGGACTATTTAAATCTTGTGTTTAGGTTTGGCATTTTGATGATTGGAATTTAAATAACCGATCTGTCTTTAGTACCTTTTTATTATTTCTGTTTTAAACATACATAGATACCAAGGTCTTATGTACGCCTTCGAAAATAGTTGACGAGCAAAACATCGTCGACCAAAGTAGGACTTCATTTCACTGCAACTAGGACCTCAATGTTAACGATCTGTGGTAACAAAATTCTAATTGTAAGGACTAGGTAAGGTACCTACCCAACAAAACGGACAAGGAACCGGAAGACGCAGCGTTGGCAGGCCACCCACCAGATGGACCGACGATATCGTCCGAATTGCGGGCAACCGGTGGATGGAATTGGCAAGCTGTCGTTCATTGTGGCGTTTTAAGGGGGAGGCCTTTGTTCAACAGTGGACGTCTTCCGGCTGATGATGATGATGATGATGATGACTTCCCTCGCGGCCTCAATCGAGTCGTTTATACTTAAAGTGTTAAACAGACGCAGACGTCATGGGTGGTGTCCCTACACTCCGCCGGGGCACTCCTCGGTTGTTACTTCGGGCAGGTGCTGAACGAGAAGGCTGGGCGGCGACGCTCGTTCTTTGGGTCGGCGGTACCGGGTCTTTTAGGTGCGGTATGTATGTTGTATCACATGTTATACATACAATGATCGTCATAGGTAGGTAGCTAGTTTAAAAACGCCCTTCTAAGTAAAACGATACATCTCTCACTCGTACGGCGTCCTTAGTACCCCCAATCTGTTGGCTGCTATTTTTGACTTACGTGGACACGTTATTGTTATGTAAAGAAGACATTTGCCTTGATGAAGTTAAATATCGTAGTTCGAATCCCGGGTCAGGAAAAGTGTTGCTGGGTTTTTTCATTAGGTAATTCTCAGTGGCAGCACGGAGTCTGGATTTGTGCCCGGTTAATGGCAATAGGCTCGCCCCCTATTACATTGGGACCTAAAAACATAACTGGCGAAATGTGGGTGTACTGTAAGGGCACCTCTGCCTTCTCCTTCGGGGAATACAAGCGTGATGTTATCTGTACTTGACGAGTATCATTCGAATGACCGTAGACTCTTTATTCAGATAATTTAAGTTCCATTTTAGCATAGATAAGCATTCTATCAACCCTAGATCTGTTACCAACTGTATTCTTACGGGCTACAGCCACTACGTACCTATTTAGTTTGATTTAGATGAACAGTGAAGTAACCTTGCCGTCTTAAATTCTGTTTATTCCAGACTATCATGTTGAATACGACCTTGCCTGAGCTGATGTATGTGGCCAGGTTTCTAATGGGGTTAGCCACAGGCATCATCGCTGTGGTAAGTATAACTAAGAATACTAATCTTTAGGGCCTGATAAAGGTACCCGATATCCGTACACTCGATTAAGTCAACTAGGTACATACATTCATTTCAATAGGTACCGACATAATAACATTGTATTTAAGTAAATCTTAATCCAGTGGTAAGGTCTAAACTCCATAGCGGTTGTAACCTGAGTCTACGAAATTCAAATCCGATTTACTTACCCACCGGGCGACAGACATTTGTAAGACATCACATTTATTCTTTGGTATTTCGTTCTCCTATATTACTGACACTTGATAATGCATTTTTATACCACATAATTACGTCACAGATAATGGATAGTACATACTTCCATATCAGTTACTATACAGGTGTGTACAGAGATTAATCCTACCCTAAAAATGTGGTTTTAAAAATTTGCATCCACCGCTTGCCAACAACTCTCCACGTTGATAATCCTTAATACTCTTTCAGGTAACAATGATATACGTAACTGAAATAGCCGACAAGGAGATCAGAGGAGCATTAGGGATGACAGTCCAAGTAATGAACAACTTCGGCAGTCTCACAGTGTACAGTGTCGGGCCATTCGTGTCGTACGCAACCCTGAATTGCATTCTACTAGTGATACCAATCTGCTACGTGTTGCTATGTCTGTGGATACCAGAGTCTCCTTACTATCATCTCAAGGATGGGAGGGTGGAGGCTGCACGGAAGGAGTACATAAGACTGAAGGGAACTACGGATGAAAGTGTATGTATACCTATAGACGTTCCTATAATCCTATGATCATTCATCATCATCAGCCGAAAGACGTACACTTTTAAACAAAAGCCTTCCCCTTATACAAGTGAGGGCGCTATATACATTATACATAGTGTTCAAAGATATTTTTTGTCAAACTTATCTATGAATTAAATTCTTAGTCGCTCTTTTAAAACCGAAGTCACTTTACGATTATCGTATGAGACAGTCGGGACAAACAAAAAGTTATAAAGTCAATTTACATTAATTTCAGTTAATTGACGAACAAATGAATATTATGAAGGCGCACGTTAGAGAAAGTATGGAAAACAAGACAACGCTTAAAGAACTGCTCACCAACATGAGATATAGGAAAGCTGTTTACATAGTGACAGGTAAATATGTAAGTACCAATTAAGTACCCAACTACCCAATGCTGTATTCGATTATAGTATTCAGTGGAGAACTTTCCATACCATTTTCGAACGTAACGATGCTTTACTTCAAAGTTATTCATGCTAGCCACACTAATTAGTGCAGATCTTTGTTATATTCATGTCTAGACCATGTAGGCACCATAGCATAAGTATCAAAGCTCAGACTTCGTGCTTGGCAGGAGCGGAATCCACCACGATACTCGATAACCCGAATTTCACTGTTGTGCGATGCTATTATAATTGTAAACAAATACCCTTTATACGTTTGCATTTCTTAAGAAAATTTGCGTTATCTTGGTAAATACAGGTTGTCTGTTTATTAGCATGTCACATAATTGAACTTTGTGACTCCTGCAAGATAGGCTGTGAATATAGATGAGATCAGCGTTTAATCAATAAGTGATTAGAATACATTAATCGATATGATTCCATATAAACATACCTACTAATTAACACGTGTGTAACACGGAGACATGGTTACGGTAGGTACATTATTGTTAGAGATTATTTTGAGGAATTCTAAACAGGCGTCAGTGTGTCTCTGCAGTTTTCTAGTCTTTTACAGTGCCTTTCGGGAAATACTACTACTATCTATGTACATATTTTTGTTACTAGTCTGAGGGTGTACTGTGTATTGTACCTAGGTATATGATATTCCAGGTCCATATAACACACGTAACTTACCTAAGGAGGAGAACCCGCAAGTGTGTAGCGACGTTTTTAAAATAAAAATCACAAACTTAGCATTGTTACATTACAATATGTTCTCTTTAAGATATTACCTATTCACATTGTTCCTACATTCTCAGTTTGTCAGCCAACTGTGCCTATTTACCAAACTTATCTTTGTATTGACTCAACGATTCGGATACAGACAGACATATTAACATCTGATATAAGTACATACAAATTATGAAATTGTACGCGTTATCTCAATAGCAGAATGTATCAAGGACTTTGATATTGTTATCAGAAAGGAGTGTAACTACAGAGCATCTTTTATCCTTTGTAGTTACCGACTAAGAAGTTGACATAAGTATTGGGAGACTGCCTCGTTGGTCTTGTGGTCGCTACGTGCGACTGCCGAGCATGAGCATGATCGGGTAAAATGTTACTGGGTTTTTCAATTAGGTAATTTTCACTTGCAGCATGTAGTCTGGATTTATGCCCGGTTAATTGGCAATAGGCTCGTCCCCTATTACATTTACCTAATACATAACTGGCGAAACGTGGGTGTACTATACCTGGGGGAATAGTCGTGTTGTTATGTTAGGCTTATTATTATGTCGAACGTGTAACGCGCTGTTATAAAGGTTTTGAAATTGCATGGTAACTAAGTAACTGTTTCGGAGTCCTGAATTTTGTTTAGAAACTTTCAAAAATAGACTACCTAAGCCGCAGTAAATGTTCGTTGTAGGTCAGGAAGGCCGTCGGTCCATGTAGAATATATAGTACCTACCATCGGAAGGCACGTTAAGCCGTTGATCCTGCGCCTGATCTCTCTCCGGTCGTGGCGGTCTACCGTCTCATTTAACAATGAGTGAGGAGAGTGACCCATAGGGAGCGCACCTGTGTTAGCGCGTATATTTGTGCACTATAATATATCGAGAGGAATGGAGGAAGGAAAGGAAGGCCTTTGCCCTGCAGTGGGACGATCATGGCTGAAATAATAATATATCCTGCGTAGTTGGCTAGTGTCATTAATCCTCAGAAATTCGGTCACGGGAACATTAATATACCTACCTCTCTTATTCCAGCAGTAAAAGTTCTAATATAGACTATTTAACTTAGGAAATGTGTTTTAATTTCTCTATTATGTTGTAGGTTTGAAGCTGCTGCAATACATGACTGGTATCCTTGTGATACAGTCGTACTTAGAGCCGATATTCAGACACAGCAGTTTTGTATCGGGCCCGGTCGCTAGCATCGTGTATGGATTCGTGCAGTTAGGAGCGGGTAAGTTTTAAACAGATGCGCCGCTATAATTACGCTTACAGAATAACTCATTACTATGTATATTTCAGGGATCGGCGCAACGTTTTTATCCAGATGGTTCGGGCGACGGATTCTGTTGTTCATATCCTGTCTCGGAGTTTCACTCTCGATGACCCTAGTCGGCTTGTACTTCTTCCTGCAAGACACTATCCAAGTCAGCGCTCAAACTTCTCAAGCAATTTCTTGGATGCCTCTAGTCGGGATACTGAGTTTTAACGTGTTGAATGCGGTCGGTGTAGGCAACTTACCTTATGTATTACAAGCAGAGTTGTTCCCTGTTAATGTAAAGGGGGTAGCTTCGAGTACCGCTACGATGCTAGCTTGCATTCTAAGTTTCTTAGTAACGAAATGTTACCAGCAAGTGAAGGACGCTTGCGGCCACTACATGGTATTTTGGTCATTCGCCGTTGTCGGCTACGTTGGCCTTCTCTTCATATATTTCTTCGTGCCAGAAACGAAAGGTAAAACGCTAGAAGAGGTGCAGGATAATATCCAAGATAAACTGCCCGAGGAAGAAGCGTTGAACACTGAGAAGTTGGAGAAGGCACTGAGTAACTAGTTGTGCAATTTTGATGTTCATGTTACACTCCAAATGGCATTTTGAAGAATATTTTTTTATTAGTAGGAATTTAATTTTTCGCTAGTTTTGTTAAATGCGTTATTTATTTAAGTAATTATATTTTTGAGGGTACAATGATACCTTTTACCCTACGATAAGGGATAAAACTTGTAAATAACTTAGAACTTAAGATCCATAAATGTTTAAATTGTATATTTCAATAATGTGTATTGTATAAAACTACACAACACCAAGGCCAAATAAAAACCAAAATGTGACTATAAAATTGTATTCGGCTGAATAAAAATATGAAATACATACTGATTACCAGAAAACCTTATATTATTATGGCAACCCTATATAGATTGCCACGCAATCGGAAGATACAATAGAAAGAGGTTACTGCAGAATACCAACTATACAATATTATTGTATTTGAAAACAGAAGTTTCTGAGTACAATGAATGAATGAATGGATGACAAGTATTGTTCTAAATTCTCTTGGCGTTTCCGTAGGAGTATAGAGGTGCGAATGGAGTGTCTGCTTGCTCGTCCCCGCTCTCCTCGGAGGCGTCCGACTCGAACGTGTTGTCCGGGATGTCGTAGAGACGGATCAGAGGCTTGTTGGGGTCCTTCATGATTAGGTATTTACCTGGAATTAAAAAGTCGTGGATAGGTTACAGTCAGATATAGACATGGGACACCTGAGACTTTAACGGTGTGTAAAGCCATGTCAGGCCTACAGGAGGTTTAAACTCAATAAGCATGATATCACACTAATAATTATTATACAGGCGAAAGTTTGTATGTTTGTTACTTCGGACAGTCTCTTCGTTTTTCCGTAACCGACAGTCCATAATTTATGCTTAAATATAATTATCATAAGTCTTTTACATCATGCAATAAATGATTGAAATTGTTATTTTAAGAATATGTTATGTTCTTTACTTTTAAGTTTAGAAATGTTACGTAAAAACAGAAACGAATGCATATTTCCAAATAAGAAGTCATATTCATATTAATATTCCAACCGCTTTCAAAAAGGAATTTTATTTTGGGCGCCATTATAACAAAACTTTTCATCCAGTCGACCAACACAAAAAAGCTAAATCATCCTCTTTGCCAACTTACCATCTTTCTGCTTCATGCAGATATCAATGATACACCGCAGGATGCCCCACGCGTTGTCCATAGACAGGTTGATTTGCGCCGCGAACTCGTGCGGCTTGAACTGCTGCGTGCCGAGGATCACGTGGCGGGAGTTGTCGCGCACCTGCGTGCGGGACACGTAGCCGAACTTGATCTGGTCGGAGCCGGCGAGCAGGGCCTGGGAGTGGATGTAATAACATTATTAACTACCTATACATAGATAAATGATTACAGTATGTTGCCAAAGCTACACTTAAAGTTGATAATAAAAATATTTTTTACACCAGCTAGGCTCAAAGTACTAGTGAAGATGGCTTAAACATGCCCAACACGGTGGGATTGCCTCATTTCGTCACAGAGGCCTAGCCGTTTTCCATGTATTGAAGTCGGCTTCTTGCCACACCCCTGATTACATTGGACCCACTACTAGTAGGCATAAATATTCACCTCTGTTTCTCCCTATGAGTAATCCAAGCGTTTTTTTTTAAATTGTGTAGCAATTAAAAAAAAGAACGTAATAAAATCCATGGTACTAGAGCATACCTGGACGGTCCACTTGGCCAGCTTGCAGGAGTTGTTCCTGAGCTCGTTGGCGAGTACGGCCCCGCGCTGCGTGTCCAGCTTCTGGCGCCACTCCACGCCGTTGGCGAGCTTGGAGTCCCACTCGTTCAGCGCCTTGATGCTCAGAAACTGGGTCTCGTTCTGAGGGCCCTGCATCACCGCGTCGTGCTCGCATCGAGCCACTAGCGTCTGTAAAAATAGTACATTATTATTATTTATCAAGGCCAATTATTTTATTAGGCATAAACTGGGTTTTACCTGAAAAAATGTTAATGATTTTTTAAATAAATGTGGTAAGCACAAGGGACTAGATAAAATATAATGGGGTTTGTATGATATGATTCCTTTGTAAATTGGTAAACATGCACATTATTATAAAGCGAAGCTATGTAGGTGTACCTATACTTCTCTATAAAAACGACACTTTTAAATACGCTACTAGATTGGCGTTCTGAAGCACCTTATGTAGACTTCATGAAATGAAAATCGTATGTCTGATGACAAAAGAGTGTGATTGTTGAAGGCATTTTATCAGCACACTAATGTAAGTAGGTCCTTGTACTCACCACACCATTGTTGAGGTTCCACTTGCGGTAGCGGTAGCCGACGGAGGCGACCTCGCCCTCCTCCTCTTCAGACACGAACGGGTTCGCCTCGGGGAACTTGTACTTGGGCTCGTTGGTGCCGTTCTTCAACACCTGAGTCAATATGGATCAAGATTAGCTTTGCCACACAACAATTAAATAGTCATTCATTCAGTAATATGAATGATGGGCTAGTTGTTAACGGAACTATTACGCAAATCGCGGTCTATCTGTGAGGTTAAGCAGCGGTAGTTGCGGCCAGTTATGGGATGGGTGACCAATTGCAGTTCGATAGGCCGTTAGTCGTAAGCCTAATTTGCAGTCCGATCTCGTCGAAAAACAGTAGTTTTCTATTTGCACACACAGCTTTGCAATCTAATGTTCATTGCGTATTTGGTTAGTTGAGATTAGCAGCCGATATCGAAATTCGGTCAGGATCATTATGAATGCGAAAGTTAGTAAACGATGTCTCTTAGGGGCTTAATTGATTGATTTAATAGCCTACAACGTATTTTTTATACTGTTTCCATGTTAGTTGGACTAACTCGTTGGTCTAGTGGTTGCTAAACGCGACTGCTGAGCACGAGGTCCTGGATTCGATTCCCGGGTCGGGCAGTGTTACTGGGTTTTTTTATTAGATAATTCTTAGTATTAGCACGGAGTCTGGATTTGTGCCCGGTTGATGGCAATAGGCTCGCCCCCTATTACATTGGGTCCTAAACACATAACTGGCGAAATGTGGGTGTACTATATTTATTTATTTATGTTCACCTCTGCCTACCCCTTCGGGGAATACAGGCGTGATGTTATGTTATGTTTCCATGTTAGTGAACGGACCTGTTGGCTGAAGTTATGGTTGATGAACGTGGCCTCGAGCGCGAGGTTGCGCGGCGAGTTGATGGAGTTGCCGTCGTCAGTGGGCGGCTCCACCGACGTCTCGTTCACAGTCAGCAAGTCGAACTCCGTGTTGTCGCGCTTGTCGAAGAACAACTTGTCACCTACACAATGTTATGTACTTTAATATTATTCGATATGGATATAGGATGCTTTGTAAATTGTAAGTATATTGGTCGCAAGCACCTACTTCGATTCCCGAGTTAGGTGCTGTAATTGGCAATGGGTTCGGTCTTTATTAGATGGTACTTATAACTAGTGAAATGGGGGTCCTTTAATACACCTCTTGTTCGCGCGCGAACTTACATACTACCATAGGCGACCGCGGCGCGACAGCTGTAGAGCGGGTTGAGAGGGGGCATCGCGACAGCTGACCGCGCCGCCACGCATACCATTCAAATCCACCGGCGCTAACGGCCGTCACCAGTTTTCTATTACTTGTACTCGTAGTTTCTCACATTATACCAGTTTTTACAGTTCACTGACGTTTTAATATCTACCTGAGCTAGGATCCCAACAGCTCTGCTTATCCAAATTGCATACACATACACAAGCAATAAAAAAGTAAATACAGACTTTTCAAAGGGATGTTGCTGTGTTTATGGTTCAAATAAAATAAATATAAATGTGTATAACACAAAATAACTTACCGATCTTCTCAATAACAATATCCCAAGAATAGTTGGAGCGAGTGCAGCACATGATGGTCGCCAAGATGGCGTCGGTGGCGTACACAGTGCCCACCGTCTTACTCAGCCGTCGGATGACGGGGTCATCGGTGGTAGTCACCTGTGTACAAACGAAAGGCAAATTATTATCGCAGTGTGGCAGTAGTGTGCGTAGGTATAGCAGGAACTACTACTGCTGTACTACCTGATTGACGACCTGATTGGCGCAGTGGCTAAGCGATTGGACTGCTGCGCTAAGGGTTGCGGGTTCGATTCCTGCACGGGGCAAAACTTTGTGCGAACCACAGATATTTGTCCCGAGTCTGGGTGTTTGTTTATGTGATATTTCGTGTTTGTGAAACGCACTCACGACATAGGAGACATTCCGTGTGTGGGGCGACGTTTTTTTAAAAAAAAGGATTAAAAAAAACCTACCAGAGTAGGTATAGCTGTAATGTTGTCTTAAAAAGTGACAACAAACATGATATACCCAAAACAAAGCAAATGTTTTATTTCCATGCAGATTTCACCCACATCCTCCAGCACAACAGCCCGACTATTCATTAATAATAATTGTATAGACTAAGAACATAATTATTATTGTATTTCAATCAAGCAGAAACACTTTTCTTCCAATCACACACACAGCCTTCCACCTATCTTTTGTTATGTAATGTACCAAGCAAATAAGTAAGAAAATATATTTACCGTATGGAAGATACGGTCAATACGCTGCAGAGCTTTTTCATGTTTCACATTGACACGGTCATAGCCTTTGTCATAGTATTCCAGTGTACCGCAGCACACAATATCTTCACCTGGTAAAAAAGAAAGGGAGAAACTTGGATATCATACAACACACTACATAATTATGATTTAAAATGAAATAATATTAAAAGTTTTGACACCAATTCTGTTTGAATTATCAGAATCTTGCTTTTTTGGATAACTTTCTAATAAAAGTACATATTGCAGCGTATTCACAAACAATATATGTAAAGGAGAACCCAACAGATTACTTTATTATTCTAACAATTACACACAGCAACTACAATAAACAGGTTCATTACTTGGAGACTCCTGTTTTCAGTACAATTACTAATGGACAGTGTGATTAATCATACCATTAAAAAGAATAATAAGTATTCCATTACAAGTACTTATGGATACTGCGAATAGACATACCATAAAAAAAAAACTTGAAACAATTGATGCAGCAAAAAAAGTAATTATATAAGAACAAAAATCAGTAATAGCTATTGGACTAGTTATTGTAAAGATTGGTAATACCATTACTATTATATAGTTGTCATGTTGCTTGTTCATACATACCTTCTTTAATGCCAGGCAGAGACAACTTAGCAAGTCGTGGGAAGTCCATGTCCTCAATAGTGACCCAAGTAGGTCTCACAGTAACAGAAGCATCACGGATTTTCATCGGAGCCCCTCTCTGGCCCCACCTCTTGCCCAGCTTGCGATCACGTTGCTAGAGTCACAAACATTGTTTAAGTAATATATGATAACTTTAAGTACTCTTATAAAACATCATTAATTATAATTTATCATTCATTAATATGAATTATTATGTTGATTTATTGAAACTTGAATATAAAATTGAATCATCATCATCAGCCGAAAGACGTCCACTACTGAACCAAAATTGAATGGACCAGTAATATTATTGGCAGTTGAATATTGCAAAAGAAGAAATATTTTTAGTGCCATTAAAATTAAATTAGTACTTGTATTCTTGTTAGTCTAGGTTTATGTAATGAAGCTTAAAACTTTTGGAATCGTAGTAATTGCAGAATATTTACATTTCTCATGTAACCAGACTTGTTGAGGGTGGTCATGCCGCCGGGGGTGCGCGCGCCCCTAGCGCCGCGCCCTCTCTGCCCGCGAGCCCGGCCGCGCTGGTAAGGCGGCTTCTGGACCCTTGTAGTGTCCACCAAGTGGAACGTACTCTCGTCCTCATCATGGAAGTAAGCGTACGACGAACCAGCGCCGAACTGAGACGCGTACTTGTCTGTAATAGTTTAAAACTTACATGTTTACAGACATAAGAAAATCCTGGTGGAGTAAACAACGCTTTTCACTCTTACAAAGTTTCAAATAAATGAACCGCTATATAATTATATAGTGTTCACTGTCAGATACAGATTACAATATTGAGAAAGAAGCAGGTACAAAAAAACGTCATCATAACCTCAAAGGAACTTGATAAACTTAATATTAAGATAGTTACTAGTATAAGTAACTAACATAGAAATAGCACCACACTTACTTTGGTACTTTTTGTCTTGAACGACGGTCCAATCACTTATTTTTCCCAAGCGATCGCCTTTACTAAAAGGTTGGTAAGGCATGTCCCGAAATTGCTCCGGCATTTCGGCTGGACCCCATCCCGTTGGATTATCTTGAATAATTGGCGCTATAAATCTTATCGGCTCTTCGGCCGGTAACACATGTTCTGACATTGTAACTATTCACTCGAATTAAATATTTTAGCGATAATTCAACATGAAGATACACCAATGCCACACGACGTCGACACTTTCCAAATGTACTTTTTTTTAATTTATGTGACACTGTCTAAATGTCGCGAAATAGTAACGAGTCTTTTAAGTCTTTAACTCGAACGGTGTTGCAATGTATAAAAATAATTGTATTTGCAAGTTGATCTTGTTTACTTTTGTGCTATTTGTAAATACTAAATAAAATATTCTAGGCAAACTATGACTCGACGCGATATAATCCAAACATGTGTTTTAAATGATAGTACCTAATAATTATTTTAAATTTAGCTCAAAAAAATTATGGAGGTATGAGCTATGTTGCAAAAATAAAGATATCTATTTAATACCGTCAATTATATCATGTGTATTAGGCGTCTTAGCTGTAGTAAACTTAATCTTTGCTTTCCCATGAAGTTTTTTTGAGCTGCGATGAAAACAAGTTTTAATTTCGCCTTTGACCGGCGTTCATTACACTTTAAGGGGTAACTATTGTACCATAGAGTCAAATATTATTTTATTGTTCAATAAGAACGTCTATTGGTTTATATGCGCGACTGTGGAGCATGAGGCCTTGGGTTCGACTCCTGGGTCGGGCAAAGTGTATTGGGTTTTTGTATTAGGTGGAGCCCTAACTTTCGGTACCAGCACGGAGGCAGGTTTCGTGTCGGTTGATGGAAATAGCGTACCTCCTTATTGCATTACAGCATAACACTCAGGCGATATGTAAGTTTACTACACACTTTTTATACCCCTTTTTATCCCTTCGGTAAATACAAGAGCTATGTTGTATGAAATTTACATAAATTCTTAGGCTCTGATTACCTTTTCGGAAGTAAACAGGATGTTTTGGCTATAATATGTGTATGTTTTGATTAAACTGATCTTCCTGTAATTTATACCAACGCCTATTTCTTGGACCATAGTATAATAACAATCATAAAAACATGTAATTTTATCGCACCAACTTACGATGTACCTCATTCCGTTTCTGGGAATGTGGACTTGTAAATTTAGTTGCAGCTTTACATTGTTGTTGGTTAAATACCTATTTATGGTTAGGTAAGCTAAATCAGTATGGGATAATAATGCTTACATTAGCTAGTCATGGAGTAGAGGAGTAGAAATAGTCAGCAAGAATAGTGACGAGGTAGGTAGTCCGTGCGGCGCACTCAGGTATCAGCTCATATAGGAACTTTCTTTACCCCAATAAATATATCTACTTATGTTGTTATAAATCAATTAATAATGATCTAAGAAATCTGACTTAAAAAAAAGTAAAAACTACACTAAAAATATATATACTACACATACATATACATTTATAATTTTACTCGCCTTGAGTAATAACAATTGTAAGTAATTCTGGTCCATGTAGTTATCTAAAACTTTAGACCCCCAAATGATTGTGGTTTGTTATTAGGTTATTCTTAGTAGCAACACGTTTTCTAGATTTGTGTCCGGTTAATTAGGTTTGCCTCTTTGTTATATTGGGACCTTATTATATTTATCCAGCGGGATGTGGTGTACTTTACAGTATACACCTTTGCTTATCCCTTAAGTTCATACAAGCGTGATATTTTGCATCTTGTTATAAACGGTAACTCACAAACCTTGATAAAGAATCATTATGGTATTAAACTGATAGCCAAAAATACTGGCTGATAAAAAAACTTTATCCAAAAATGTATTTATCTGATATGCAATTCAGGCTATATTGTATGCTAATACACTGTTTATATTGGCGCCAAACAGGGCAGGAATAGTAGGGGATCCCCAACTTTGTGTCCAAAAGTCGACAAGGGACTTTGTAATGTAGTTAACACATTATAAAAATCCCCGTCGACGATCAACCGTCGAACTAAGAGTATAAAATGTTATCAACTTTAAACTTTCAGCTAGTATCGTATAACCCTCACAACTGGAAGCATCGGATGCCTGTATTCAACCTTTAAGGTACGTTTGTTGTAACTTACGCGCGTATACACATATATGTATTTATAATTTATATTTTTTTCGTGCCGTGCTGATGAACAAGGTAAAAGGACTCTAGGTTGACACTAGGTTAACTGCTTAGTGCCCAGGGCGCGCCGTAGCGTAGGTACAATTTATTAATTTGCTACGCGGAGACTCTACCAATGCATTCCTTATGACTATTAACAAAAAAAATAATCCTTCTATTATATTATTTAAAAGTTGTCATCATTAATTACCTAGTTTTCAAAAGTGTTGCTCTGTCTCTTCGTTAGTAATTATGAAACAAAACAATACCTATAATTGTGCGCGTTTTATTCAGCGGGAACGTCTAGACTAGACTGAAATATTTTATTGTGTTCTGTCTAACTCTGTGTAGTCTGTGTTCAGACTTAACTCAGGTCTCAGTTGCATGTAGGCCATCGGCGAGGGAGGTTGAAATAATTTTTAATCTTGTATTAAAAAGTTTACGAATCATGTTGTTATTACTTTTAGAAAAAAAATGTGTACAATGAAAATATTAACATTAGTGTGTGCAAATGAAGTGTAGTTAGCGACATATTCTGTAAATAGTGGACTTTTATATTATTATATTATAGGTACTTATTTAACAAACATTGTTTTGATAAACTGGACGGACGTAGCTAAGCGGTAGGTAATCTATTTTTGTACTCATTCTTAACTTTTCGAGACTAATAATATAGCTAAATAAAAAAGAAACACTGACATACATTGCTCATATGCTAATATTAATATCTAATAATATTTAATCAGTAATAATTAACAAAATATTAAGTTACTTTGGTTGATTTAATTTGTGCAAATAAATCATCACGAACGACCTATTTAATTGTCTTTTTCGCCTTGTTTTGATACGAAACATAACCTAACATTGTTGACTCTACTTAATAACTTAACAATCTATTTCCTAAACTAATTGTCTGTGAAATTTACTACAATTACTTGAACAACCCAATTTAGATTATTTAACTTCGCACTTATCTGTTATTTACCATAACAATGATTTAAGACGTCAGTAACAAAGACTTCTATGGTACCCATGGTACCAACTGAGATTATAGATTAAATAGTGATGTTACGTTACGCCATGCAATAAAATAGGCTGTCGGTAAAAATACTTTCGTCCTAAGGTTAATAAACCAGGGTAATAAAAAGCCCAACAATACATTAATAATGTTAGACATCATATTTTAAGGCGGCATGCATCTAAACTATTTTATAACATTAGGAAAATGTATCTTCAGTCAACCGCATGAGAAGTTAAACTTCTTAGTTTAGATGGAATATCATTGTTATATTGTATTAGTATTCATTTAATTATTTAGAAAATATTTTAAAGCTTTGGGCCCTTTTTTACCTTTGATTATCTTTTCGAGTATTCTAAGTATTAGTATCAATGAAACATCGTTTCTTTATTTGCATCGACTATTTTTGTTGTACCCAAAAGTGATGTTCGGCTGTTTAGATTAACTGATAAACTCATTGAAAATGTATCCCCAAAATGTTATCACCATAACCAAAAAGTCCATCAATCTATAGATACATTATTTTAATTGGCAACACTGTTATCCGTACTTACAGAGCAGACCATTCACTGACTAAATAACCAATGTAGAGTGCAAATTCACAACAATGTTCTTTCTTCAAAAAATATATTTATATTATGCTATTTATATTGTTTAGGATTAGGATATATCAAAATCATAAATGATAAAATCACAAAACAATCATAATTTTCAAAGCAATAAAACCATCGTAGTTATAAAGTAACGATGATCAATTTAGTGCAAAGCCATATTTTTTATTTCTTTAACATCTCACTCTATGACTCGATTGTTTCTACTTTTGGTGATAGTCAAAAACAGACCGCGAAATTCAAATTTTAAATTCTTAATCATTATTTGCATATTGCTTATTGTGATATTAAATAGATTTTTTCTTTACAAACTATTATACGTTAGTAATAGAAGTTTATGCAAACTTATAGGAATAGCAATAATGTATTTGAATAGGTAATTTATTTTATCTAAGTTAATTAGGTTGGGAATGTGAATATTCTATGATAACGACAAAATTCTCCCACATCAAAATCTCGTCAAATTAAACTTACGTAAAATCTGAATAATTCTAAATGGATGTTCATTACAGATCATGGAAAACGGCAATAGAAGAAACCTTTATCTGGTGACATCATGCGGTAAGTTTTTAATCTATTTGTTAAATATTGCTGATGCTTACAACTACTATAGGTACTAACTAAAATGTGAAAATAATTAATGTCATAATGTATTTCTTCAATTTTCGAAACTAGTATTGTTCAGTAGCGACAGCAATAATTAATTATGTTGAGTTTGTATCTAATATCTTATATAAAAAAATGTATATTATCTCAGAATCTCCTTTTTGGGGGGCAAACCACGTATAGTTCCCGTCACGTTAAAATAACGATGAGTGATTGTCAGCGACGGTGTTGGCACTCGGATGTGGTGGTTTCCTGTGGCTATTGTGGTTTATATTAATTTTATTTTACTTTATTAAAGTGTAGGCAATTGTTTTATCGTAGCATCATTATAGGTACTTTACTACTTACGTAAAACTTTAGAATAGACTGGAATTATAAAAAACTAGCTTCCGCCCGCGACTCCGTCCGTGGAATTTGAATGTTCGTTGCCTTCCTTGATTAATGGGCTATCTAATACTGATTTTTTTTAAATCTGACCAGTTGTTTCTGAGATTAGCGCGTTCAAGCAAACAAATACTCTTCAGCTTTATAATATTAGTATAGATATTATGTTAACGGTCATCGTTCTTTTTACGTGACGGGAACTATGCCTTACCATAATTTTGGGAAACAAGATGTTTGTCTTGTCGGATGGGATCATAAGTTCATGGATTCATTTCTTTAGTGTCACTGGCATTGGTGACATTGGGTGTGTCGTCTGCCTGGCCAACTCCTGTACTACCAAAGTTTAGGAACAACGAAACGCAAGTCGACATTAACATGGTAAGTTTTAAATTAAAAGTATACCTAATAATATCTAACAAATAAAATTTTGTAAAACGAAACATGATTTTCAAAGCACGGAACATACCCCCTTGCCCTTATTCCTAACAAATGTCAATTTAAATTTGAAACCATGGACTAAATTATAACCGTCTCTGTCGTTGCATGACAAATAAATCAATACACTTAATACGGGGTTTAGTTATATCGGTACCGGTATGATCCTCGTTTATGAATAAGGGCTTTCTTATAATATTCTCGCCGAAAATAATGAATATTAGGTCTATAGCAGTCAAGAAAACCGAAATATTCTGATGCCTCCCATTGGTTAGCCAGTCAGACAAATCAATACGGACGTTGCCGCGACGTTGAAATTAATTCAGAAGTCTAGACTGCACTTCTCCTGTACTAAAAACGCAAAACGTATTTTTTTATTTAAAGCTGTAAGGCTTCTGGAGGTCTTATTGTTATTCATGATATAATACGTATTGACACTACTTCGAAACTTCGTCCTATTGTTGGTCAAGTCACATGCCTTGTTTTACCACCCACGTAGCAACGGTTTTGGAAGTTTAAGAACGGTAACAGAATGTTTTTGGCACCTCGCGTGTACAAAGGGCGTAAAATATTGACTAGTTATCACTCGTGACCTAACCCTCGAAGTATGTCATGTAATTATTTTGGTATAAACAGTAGCCTGTCTTCCACAGGGTTTACGCCATCTTAAAACACAAACCCTCTTATTATTAAACGATGATCATAAAGGTATTAACTAAACCCCGTATTAGGTTTACTGACAACTCTATTTTTTGACATGAACGACAGTGACAGGTAGAATATAATTCTTGGTTTAAAATTGAATTTTTTTATGAATATCCGTCATTAAATTTCAAAAGAAACAGACAACTAATAGGGTTTTTTTAATTAGGTACTTAGTAGTATTTAACCTAACTAGCGCGAAAGAAAATTTGGTACACAACTTACTAAAACTCAGCACACATAATATTATGTATTACATGATTCTCTTTACCTCATTAATATCTATTACAGTATGGTAATGTATTACTGATAAGTACTACACGAAGTGGGATGGAATAAACAAGGTTATTAATAAACAAGATTGGCCTTAATTTAGCTATATAGCTAGGTTACAAACTAATTGCGGTTTTGTTCAGAAAATAAACTGGGCTCTAATGTATCAATACTTAGGTGCCTACTTATTTCTCACAGAGACAGAGTGTCGTCGTTAGATAGAACGAAAAAAGCTTCTTTATTGAACGTAGCCCTGATTATATAGAGCTGGCGGGGAAGATGTTCTGTAAAACTATCAGTGGTAACAAACAATTGACACTAAGTAATAATCGATTAGTGTGTGGCAAGTCTATATGATGGCCTCGAGATAGTGGTTGCTAAGCGTAACACGTGGTCTGGGTTCGAATCCCGGGTTGGGTGAGGTGTTATTGGGTTTTTCGATTATGAAATTCTTAGTAGCAGCAGCGCGGAGTCTGGATTTTTGATCGGTTGGCGGCAATAGGCTCGCTCCCTATTACACGCGGACACGTAGGTAACATACCTAAATGGCGAAATGTAGGTATACTGTATACATCTGCCAATCCTTTCGAGAAATATATGCTTGAAGTTATGTTAAGTCTTTAGTTACGTGCAAAAAATGTAAAACTTATGATATTTGAAACACACGCAAGCGAAGTCGCGTGTGCAAGCTAGTTAATTTTATAATTCGTAAGTAACTCTACCAACTTCACCTGATATGATTGTTAACGTGCCCTGCCGAACCAATTATAAATTGATGTAGGTACGTAATTTGGTATAAAGATATTGAACTCGGTGACCTATTAAAATCATGGGTGAAACTACACAGAAGTCGCGGCCGGATGCTAGTACCTAGACCTACGTATAATAGGCCATTCAATTACTTATCAATCAAATTTTGTTACTTCTTAGAACTCGGTTAGAAACATGAATACTTATTAATTCTATTCATTCAGAATAATGAACGTTATTCTTGTTATGTAGTCTAGTATGGACGGGCAGCTGCTTCATGTTCATTGGTTATGTTATGACGTCATGAGTGTTCCAAAAATACGAACATTATGAGAATCAATACAAAGAATAAACAATCTCCGAAAATAAAAAGACACCAGTAGGGTTAAATCTTTTACACGATCCAAAATACTGCGATAACTAAAGAAAGGGATAAGAAAGGAATATTGGGATATTGGGGTTAAAAGAACTGGAGACCAAGCCGAAAACGTTACGATCGAGCTTTTTAAACCAAACGTTGTACATCTATATAAATACCATAGTCTGTCTGTATATCTGTTACTCTTTTACGGCTAAATCACTGAACCGATTCCGAAAAACGTTGGTAGCTGGAACTGCTGATATGAAAAGTGTTTCACACATTCACACGGCAGTGAACCGAAGGTTTAAAATATGAGAACTTGAGAATATTCTTGTTAAGCCTTTGTCTTAATTATTATTGCTGTGGTACCTTTGTGTAGATAAATGATAGAGTCTGTACTAATATAGTTTGCAGAAAGGTACTTATATAAAGTTTTCTTACAGTACGAGTTGGCGACGATGTTCTCTCTAAACCCCATCGGTTTCGCCGTGGGTTCACTTGTGACTGGGTACATAGCGGACAGATTTGGCAGGCGGACCACTATACTAGGCAGTGCATTGCCTATTACCATTGGTTCGGTAAGTACTCCATGATTGCAAGTAGCTATAATTTATATATAAAGCATAATATTCTGTCTATCGATAATGATTCATTAATTTATATAATACATACTATAATTATAATCTTAGTTAATGATTCATTAATTTACATATAAATACTTAATAACATACTCATAATATAATTATAATCACGCCTGTATGTATTGTCGAATAAAATTCATTTGCAAGCGACTGTACGGATTGTACGGAGAACCGATTAATTGATGTATAGTAGGGAATTGGCACTGGGTTTTGTTGCCAATTGCCGGATGTAGTCGCCAATTGAAATATTATGGCCAATCGTACTTGCCTGTATAATAGTTTCGATTAAGACGTGAATACATTATTTTTATTTGAGTAAGTTAGTCCCCGTAATTGAATTGAGACAGGTATCCTCGTAAATAGGTACCTAGTCTTTACTTGTAATTTACTGTTGTTTTATTACTCAATACTTCTGACATACAATTGCTGCAAAGTCCGTCGGGGCGTTTGAGCACTACACCCGATTCGCGTACCAACCAAATATCTCTGTTCTCTCTAGTTCGGAAAATATCCCATTCCATTTTGTCGGACACGAATCGTGGGGAAACACCTTTAGACTAATTTCAATGATTTGCCACGGCCATTATTAATAAGTTTGTTGAATGAGAGATAGGCAACAAAGTAGGCGATAACCCGCGCCGTGATATCCGGCGCGTACGTCCATTACACATTGAATCACAATGGCTGAATGAAGATCCAAAGAACTGAGTACTTAACCTTGAAACATGAGTTATAAATGCATTCGTTGACACCTTAAAAAAAATGGGTATCAATTCAGCCCAATTAGGTTGTGACATTTTATGTACCTACGTTTTTCTTCCACATCACCGCTAATAGTATCTTGAACCGCTTATTTGTAAATTTTCTCTTTTTTTGGACAAATATTCGAGATGGTCTCAAGTAAAGTAGTAAATGTCTAAATTACGAGTAAAACTTTCGATGATGGACTATAGAATAACATTTAAGTCGGCTTAAATTATGTTTCAGATAATAGTGCTGTTTGCTAAGAAGGCATGGTTGTTGTATATAACCTCATTTTCTTGGAGTTGTGGATCGGGAATGGTCAGCACGGTGAGTTCTCAAACTACTGAAAGTTATTAGGGCATTATTCAAAGCAATGATCGAACACAACGTCTCTAACAATAATAATTTGTTCCGCAGGTTAGCAACTATTATTTATCAGAAATAGCTGACAAAGACGTGAGGGGCTCTCTGTCAGTTATCACAGGCTTCATGTTTAAATTTGGTACACTACTCACCATGTCTGTGGGCCCCTTCCTATCTTACGACACTCTGAACTGCATCATGCTTGTCCTGCCCTTTGTATTCTTTGCCGCTTGTTGGTGGATACCGGAGACCCCGTATTACTGCCTAAAAGCAGGCAATTTACAATCTGCACGGAACTCGCTGCGGATTCTGCGAGGATATAAGGATGAAAAGGTAAGAATATGACTCATTTATTTGCAAAAACTTGAGTGTTTACAGATGGAGCTCTGTCAAATTAATTCGTATTTCGCAAACATTTTTCAACGTGTTATTTACAGTTATAGTAAACAAAAGTTACGATCATTTTAGGCGTGCGGGAAAGCAGAAACAGAATAATCATATCGACGACCTGATTGGCGCAGTGGCTAAGCGATTGGACTGCTGCTCTAAGGGTTGCGGGTTCGATTCCCGCACGGGGCAAAACTTTGTGCGAACCACAGATGTTTGTCCCGAATCTGGGTGTTTGTGTATGTGAATATTTCATGTTTGTGAAACGCACCTACGATACAGGAGAAATTCCTAGTGTGGGGCGACGTTTTTTTTAAAAAAAAATAAAATATGGTATTTGTGTATATGTTGAGAAAAATTAAAATCATTAAAAGATGATCTGAAGATACTATGGTATTGTCAAGAACGCAACAATGCGATTACCATATTTGTCTCTTTTGACGTAGATGTAATCATAATATTATCCTATGCTAAATCACTTGTAAACTATATGCCTAACTTATTATTGGGGTTACAAAGTTGACACAGAAAGTTGTATCTAGCTTATCTGGCATGTTACAGGTTCTGGAAGACGAACTGCTAGCATTACAAGCTCACGTTGCAAATGAAATGAGTCACTCCAGTTCAGTAAAAGAGTTATTTGTTGGAGTGCAGTACCGAAGGGCTATTATTATAGCAGCCGGTGAGTTGAAGTTATTTTGGACATTGATTTAACCTTTTTAGCGTATTAATATCGTCTGGTATATTAGCCTTAAAGAAATCTGGGTAATAAAGTTTTACAATAGCACTGAAAATTCAGATATAATTTCGATTGCTCTAAAAATATGTTTTCCAACGAACAACACAGCTCAATGTAGTGGTAGTATTTTTTGTATGGCACCTACATTTGTAAATAAATGAATGAATGGGGATTGCGTAGAAATTGGCCAAGTAAATATTGGAAATACTATGACAGTTCCGACTGTTTTTGTAATGTCGTGGGTGAGGGTCATTGATATATTTTTTTTTAAGTATTCAGCCAGCGATGGTTTAAAACAAAAATATACGCGTCGACTTAAGAACCTCCTGCGATTTTTTTCTTCGGTTAAAAATTTACTTTGTTCTTTGTACACCTTATTTCCATTTCTCGAGAGAAATTAGAGGCTTTGTATTTAGCTTACTGTACGCTGCAGAGAAAATGTGAAGATCATGACCTCCAATTTTTCAAAAGATCTGTATTTGAACAATTTTTGTTTTAATTTCAGGGCTAAAACTAACGCAGATCATGACTGGTACGGTAGTCATAAGGCAGTATTTGGCATGGATTATCGACGAGACCGAGTTAAACCTTGCGTTATCTGTAGTACTCGTAATATACGGCGCTGTTTCTTTTGTTGTTGGTAAGCATAGCATTTTATTACAAAGTCTTCTCTTCGAAAATACTGGTTTTAAATTTCTAAAAAATGGGTGGAGCAAAAAAAATCCTCTCTTATTCGTTGAGTAACCATGACTTAATCAGAAGAAGTAATCCTGGTGATATTAACATAGACAGGCTAAACTTAATAGATTCAAACAGCCATTTTAAATACTCTTAAATTCACATGGATCAAGGCTGTTAAAAATCTTCAATTTCAACAGTTTACTTTTAATTTTTCTTTGGACTTTACTTTAGATTTTTGGACGTCGGCGTAATGTATTCTATTAATGTAGGACGAATATGTATTCTATTTATATTATTCTCCAGGTCTGATGTCTTCGGTGCTCGTAGACCGGGTGGGTCGTCGCCCACTCCTGATCTTCTCGTACATCGGCACGGGCGCGTCGCTCGCCGCCGTCGGCCTCTACTTCTTCCTGCAAGAGGGCGGTTACGTCAGCCCCGCCACCTTAACCACTGTCGGCTTCATTCCACTTCTCGGCATCGTTCTCGCCAACGTCATTTCCACATTAGGTTTTAACTCTCTAATCTTCGTTATTCCAGCAGAAATATTCCCGTTAAACGTCAAAGCAGTTGCTATGACATCTTTAAGTCTATTCGGTGCTGCTTTAGGCTTTGTTATAGGACTAGGCTATCAGAGAGTCCAAGATTATTGTGGGTTGACCACTGTGTTTTGGATTTTTGCTGGCTTTGCGTTTGGGGGCAGCATATTTTCGTACTTCCTAGTCACAGAGACAAAAGGGAAGGACTTGAGAGACATACAGGCAGAGTTGCAAGGCAAACTTTATGATGCCGTCGAAGTTAATGATAAGTCGGAAGTTGTTGGGGACAGCGACGATAAGGAAGAATGCACTGAATTGAAAGAAATTAACAAAAAATAAACGTAAAAAGGTATGTCCGAAAGCTTTAATTAGAATGAGAAACTACAATTTTTTTAGTATTTGTTATATATCTAGTTTTTGTAAGCCTTCCATCTCAGTACACATCACTTCTCTTATTTTACTTTACTATTTTATTTTGTTTTTAGTACCTACTTGATAAATAAAGACTGTTTTAGATTAAGACTAGCTGTTGCCCGCGACTTCGTCCGCGTGAATTTCAGGTATAAACACCAGTAGACTATAATCAGATTTTGTAAGTAAGTGGAAAACACTACAAATTACTTACCGAATGGAATATACATAGTATTTTAATGATAAAGGTATATTTCAAATTAAGATGGGGCTAGTTTACTTTTTATACCGATTTTGTATGATCGGTAAATATTGAGTGACTAACAGGAAAGTTATTGACACGATTTGTTGGCTTATAAGGAATTTCAATTTTAAATGTATCTTTATTTTACTGTATCTATGTACTACATTGACAGCATGCATTTCTCTGAACTACGGTTGTAGTTTTGTCTTCAGCAGACAACATTTACAGAGAGTGTGGACTGGTAACTCAGAAGCGACCGTCATACAGTAATCCGTGTAAAAATCAGCTGGTTTCTAGGCCTTAATTAAGTCTACCTCTGCGTGTGCTAATGGTGATAGTTTGTATGCCAAAATGCGCCAAGCGCTTGTATTGAAATTTATTGTAGCCGAAATTTAAACGAACTGCTCATGTCCGTCACCCATAGGTTGGGCCTGTGGGCGACGAACTTGGGCAGTTCGATGCTCAAACAGAAAAGGCGGATTTAAGGGACATAAGGCACGTAGGCCGTACCTACGTGGTGAGCGCGACCAATCGCGAAGAGGCGAGTCAGAATTTGTTTAAAGAGATGGTGTAGCATACGCGGATCGCGAATTCCTCAACCTAAGGTTGTTAGGCGGATACCCTGAGGTTTTAGTTAGTATAAGAGACCGGCATAACCCTCCGTCCGCTCATGGTGGAGGAAGTCCATGAGGATTTCCCCAGCAACAAAAATACTTTGATAATTGTGTGGAACTTAGAATTTGACTGCCTTATTGGTCTAGTGTTCGTAAAATGCGACTGCTGAGCGGGAGTTCCGTGTGTTTGTTTAACAGATCGGAAAGAGTGATTGGTTTTTCCACTAATTCTCGGTGGCAGTACCGACTTTAAATTTGTGCCCGGCTAATGAAAATTTATGTCTATGATGATTATCTACAAAAGGATAACTTTGAGGTGGATCACAGACCTTTAACTTGACGATGGTTGCCTACAGTCCACTTCTGCTAGAGAGTTAAAACATATAAACCAATAAAATTAAAAATATTATGTTGTTTGAATAAGCAAATATCTTGCCGAACGCGGGAATCACACTATTAAATCATATCTTTACCAACTTATCCAAGAACGTGAAATAATGAGCAGAATTCTATAAACCCCGTCTAAATATTACTATTTATTGATATTTATGTATATCCAGTGTATAAAGTGAAATATATAAAGAAAGTTTTTACACAGCATTTAAGTCAGAAAATATTTCTCTAAAATCACCGACGAACAGGAATGTGCCGATCCATCACATGATTGTTGTTCCTGCTTAGTTCTGTCTAAAACTTTCACTATGTGGTATTGTACATTTTTACTATAATTATGACTACATTTCGGCAAATTTCTCTTAAAACTATTGCGTAACTCTCCAAGAACAGACGTTTTATTGCTTCGAATTGATGTGTATCTAGAGTATGGCGAGCGCTTATATTTTGTCATCTAAGGGAGAGAGAGGTAGTAATTCCGGAAGACAATTTTGCCACCGTTATTTGTTTCCTAACCTCTGCAAGAATGCCAGTGGTAATAAATGTTTTCCCTGTTCCACCAGGAGCATCCAAGAAAAACATTTTACCCTGGCCAAGCCCAACGCTTTCAAGGACAATATTGTAAATCTGTGCTTGCTCTGAGGTAAATTTAGTGACGTAGTCATTCACGATGGTGGTCATTGCGTCTTGGTCATAATTTGTTTCGGCGACATACTTCCTGTTTCAACGTTCTTGATTATTTAATGGTTGCGGAGCCGGTAAACCATATTCCAACAGTGGATTGCCCCCGATGGCAATGACTACGTCTTGATGAGAACTGAGACAGTGGTTCAAAATGCGTTCATCAGTTTCTCCGATGTCTCCTTCAATAGTATGTCTTAAAGCCCATGAAATATCCTCAGAGAGATGACGCCAATATTTTTCCCGCAACAAAACCGGGTTTGCAATACCGCAGAATACCAACATGACGGCAAACAAATGTCATAGGCGACTTGGGCTATCACTAACGCTAGCCTCCAGGAGAGTGTTGTCCCAGTGTTGGTCACCGTCAAGAAGATTTCGTGCTACGCAGGCTGCACGAAATGTCGGATACTCCATACCATCAACTGTCCTTAAGAATGCAAATGACGTTGGCCCCTATACGATGTGAAGCAATAGCCGCAAATAATAGCACTCGGCATTATTTGGATGCACAGTGTAAATCCTTCCCAATGCAGTGTCCATAAAGATTCCCGGAAACCCTTCGACAATACGACCACGTCGATGTCGATTAAATACACCTCTTTGCTTGTAGTATGTATAGTACGACGGCACCTCATCATACGTAAGTGACTTTGCAAAAAAATCAATTTCACAGAGACGTAAAAATGCCAAGAGTCGTCTGTTGGAATCGTAGATAATACCTGACGTCACCCTTAAGACGTAAATACTAAAAGGGAACTTGAAATTTGATGGATGCGAGCAGTGACACGGTGGCTCAGTTGGCAGAGCGGCGCCACGGTACGGCGACTGTCGCGGGTTTGAGTCCCGCTGGTGTCCATCATTTTTCAAGTTTCCCTTAATCAATTTAAAAATGCCAAGAGCGTTGTTTGGCGGGGATTTCCAATCGCTCTAATACATTGGCGGGGTCGAAAAAAAATGCGCTGGCCATTCTCAAAATGGACGTCCATGAATTCATGACCTCTGGATGCCGATCTTGTATAGAGAACGCCAGCATTCGCCATACTGCTTCTGAAGTACTAATGTAGCGACCAGACTGGTACTTGGTGACTTCATCCCGATCAGTGCTTTGTAAAGCGAACGTTGCTTGGTCACTACCCTTGTTTACGTATTTGCAAATGTATTTAATTGACTCGACGCTGGAACACGATTCAACATTGATGTGTGTTTTAAACGTCCTAGAAAGCACAGGTGAGTATGGAACAACCTATCTGTTGTCAACGTGAAGCGACTGCTTTTGGCTTCAGAATTGTTTGGACATCACTTATTTGAAATGGTGAATTAACAAACTTACTAATGTAGAAAAAAAATAACAATTTAGAACTATAATTAACTGGAAATTTTTGGTAATAATATTATGTTAAAATATATATTATAATTGTCTTTTTATTGATATTTAAGTCAAAAAACATGCAAAAAGAAATTAAAGCTAACGCAAAAAGAAAAACCTTCGGCAAGAATCGATCTGACTATGCATAACTCGTAGGGCGATCGGTAAACCGCCACGCTACGATGACACATAGCAATATGTTTAAAATAGACGTTTCTATACATGTCATGATTCACTGCTCAGTTCCTTGTGGATATAGCGTGATGATTTCTACTTCAGAAGTTCATCTGTAAGTAATCTGCATAATGCAACTATTGGTTTCGTCTTTTTATCATTCTACGGCAAACATTAGACAAAACAAAGACATAATGCAATATTGCTCAGCCCCCTTTGCAAATGCCGTGATGATATTAAGCATACCGACGCGCCGGCCCCTAAAGAATATATTTGCAAACTTTCAGCGGATTCTATTCAGTAGTTTTTACGTTAATCTAACACATACATACAGACAAACAGACAAACAGACAAACAGACAAAAATTCTAAAAATTATATTTTTGGCTTCAGAAGCGTTCAGACATCCCATTGCACTTATTTTTTTTCAAATATCTTCAATGTACAGTTTTGACTTCGTTACGATTTTATTATATGTATAGATTATCAAGTCGCTGGGACTCGTCTTTAAGTACGATCAAATCTCAACATGCATTTAACATTATATTTGCCTCGTATTGTATTTTACATACTACAAAAGCCTCACAATCGAATACTCAATATCACAAACAATATAGATAACGAATGACTACATTTAAAAATACTTTGGAACTTTATAATTTCTGTAAAAGGTTTGAAATTAGAACGATAAAAAATATCAAAGTTGTAAATTGTTTTTGCTGTTTATAATTGTTGGAAATTGGAATGTAATTGCAGACGAGTGACGTCACTTCTGTAGTTGCATAGTAAAAACATCGGCATCGTCATTTTTCGTGTTTTAGGTGGTAAGGATAGAGAATGCTCCACAAACATAAACACGCTGTATACATTGATGTGTTTTTTTAAATTTTCATACTCTTTAGATTTTTATCAGATTTACATAAGGGTCTGTTTTAAATGTGATCAGTGTCGATATTATAAAATAAATATAAGCCTTACTTAATAGTATAACGATTTACACCAAATACCGACGGATACTACCTATATAGTATCTAAGATATAGTTGACAGTTTTTGTACACTTATATTTGTAAGTTTCCGTTTAAGTAAGCTTTCTCTGCATGTAGTTTATAAGTTAATTTAACCTATCTATAGTGTTCCAATATAATTGGCTTAAAATGTAAACATGTTGATTGCTTTAAAAATAATATTGTTGCTTAGAAGGATATGTATCAAACATTTTAATTGGAACGATTTTTATGACTCATCTTATTAGAATAGACTAGCGTTTAACCCGTGCGATCACATGCCTTTTAAGTTTTTTTAAGTACCTACGTTAACATTAGAATACGTATTAGTAATGTGTAGTACCCTGAAGGCCAGTAAATAATCAGACATGGTGCTTGACTACCGGCTATAAGCCGCTGTCTAGATTTTCCAGATGCAAAATGCGGCCATGATAACGATCAAGGAACGGGACATCTGCTGCTACCAAAAATATTAGTAAAAAAATGATTTTTCGGCGCAACAGGGGTGCCAACAACTTAGTCTACTTGAAATTAAACTATCTATTCTAAAAGTAAAATAAATATTAAAAAACAAAATTTATATACATATAAATTTTGTTTTTTAATATTTATTTTCGATACTCTTTCTGGCGTAGCCCTAGGGTACACCCTAGGGCTACGCCAGAAAGAGTATCGAGTGGCTGGCGCTGGTTTTAAACTGGCATAATTACATTATTTTCTTTTGTTATCGGCACTAACGGAGAGTAAAATTCGTAGAGTATATTTTCATTGGACATAGATAGCTAGATGTATATCTGTATGTACAAAGGTCAGCTTAACACAATGTGAGCTTTCTACCAAACTATTGTGTGATTGGAAAAGCAGGAGGAAAAAAAACTTGTGCGATAATGATACAATTTTACTTAATTTAAGGTACTTATACGCGTTTTTGGTGCTTTTAGCCTGCTAGTTTCTAAGATTACTGTCATATTTAAAAGTGATCATTATTTATATGCAAAACATATGAAATCATAGTTATTTGCTAGGTGATAGAGAAAAACCTGCGGCCTTCATCTACCTAAATGTATCTCATTTATTCCCATCACATCACTCAATGTGAAACGTGACCAAAGTGACACTTGTACTAAGCTGCTATTAGTTGATATAACACTTATGGATGTTTGCAGTCGATCGATACCTAGTTGTAAGTAGATATAAGCTTACATGCGTAATTGTATATTCAGTATGCGCATTCTTCGTTGGCCTAACTGAAGTTGGTTTTCCGAAACGTCTTGGTATAGTTGATAACAAAGAGTAGAAAATTAACTTTACTGAAATAATAAGTTAATTGGATAGCTGGTGTTTTGAAATTTTAACAAATATAACGATATAAAACAGCAAATTTGCTCGTTGCTAACTTCAGTCCGGCCAATTTAAAATGCGCTTATTGTACTTACGACAATAACTTCAGAACTTAGTAAAAATCAGTGAACTTATCCAGATAGTAATAATGTGTGACTTATGCATTACTGTGTGACTCCGAAGTTGGACAAGGGATCAGGGTAACACTGGATAGGTCCAGTCTTACCAACTTGGTTAAAATTATATTGCATTGTCGACCCAAGTATTTTTATAAAGGTTATTGTCTCGTTGCTATTCTTAAACAAAACATTATATGGCAGAACCTTAAGAGCAAAACGCTAGATGAATAGAATATAATGGTGTATGTAAGGAATGTACTTATACATCTACTAGTTGCGCCCTACGGTGTGACCCTCTACATTTTTTCGAGATAAAAAGTAGCCTATGTGTTAATCCAGGGTGTCAGCTACTTAACTATGAAATCGGTCTAGTCGTTTGAGCGTGAAGAGGTAACAAACAGCTCTCAAACTTTCGCCTTGAAATTAAATAAAAATGTAATAATTAAAAAATATTAGTGTGAAGTGTGATTAATACACAATTTTCACCGTTCTATTCATCAAACATTTTGCCACTTGACTACGAGTACTAGACCGCCGCAGGACTTTCTTTCAATTATTATAATTATTTTGTAGAAACATACATGAATATTGCTAGCATTTTTATCTTTTTACAGTTTTGTATTGAAGATTAATTATGTATAAAAAAAATAAAGGATTTGATCCAAGAAATGTGTTTTTATTATTTTTAAATTAGGTATATTTAACTTTTACTGTTTACTTTTAAATTAAATTAAAAACAATATATACAAATATAGACAGAATGTATCATAGTATTGCGTACCTATTCATCCTCATCGATGTCAACCGGTAACTGTTTACTGTAATGTTGTTTAGATATTTTAAACACGCTACCAAGTGCAGATATAACAAGGCTTGGTATATCCGTTACACGGAAGTTAAAAATAATTGACATAGATACAAGAAATTCTAGACTTTTACTTTTAAGAAGCACTCTTATTCTACAATTCTTCGGGAGGTAAACAATAGTGTGGTGTGTAATAAAGCATAATATGCTATCTATCATTATTTAAGTAATAAGCTTATTATGGAATTCTAATAATACCTACTACGCATCGTCCGAATGCTTATTTATATGCAATTTTTTTATGAAAGTGCATATTGATATCTTGTCTGAACTGTTTTATGTTAATATGTCGAAATATGTAGGTACTTACAACCAATGTATAAGTTTTTTATATTATTAGAATATTACTATGTACATTGTGTAATGTTGGACTATTATTTAAACATGTAACGTATATACATGTCATGCAAATAAATATTCTAATTCTTAAAAAATATTTGTGTTATCTGACAATTTTGCTCGGCATTTTGCATGTGATTTCCGATACCGTAAAAATCCAATGTAAGATTACAGTTTTTGGTAGTTGATAACGCATGATTATTATCAATATTTTAACGGAGGACAATGTGCGATAAAATCCTCTCATACAAAATGGTAAAACATATGTGCGTACACTAACTTGTCTTCTCTATCTTTAAAAAGAATTGATGAAAGATAAAGATATCTATCATTACTCTCGGAAAATGATGTTTACAGAAAACATAATTAGTTAAATTCTAATTATATACTATATAATAATTATGTTAAAGGCGGCGTGCCTATTACCTAATGGAAAAACCTAGAAACACTGACTGACCCGTGATTCGAACCCAAGGCTTTGTACTCAGCAGTTGCGCTTATCGACCACTAGACCAACGAGGCAGAGGCTGGACTAGATTATCTTTCAGCTTGTAATGTTCTAAGTTTAATTTATAGCAAAAACGTTCTGATTATACTATAAAAGTATAGGTATCAAAAAGTTGACGTTAAGTTTATGTAAATAACATCTAGTCACATTGATATGGAGAGCAAAATAACATTTTTTAAATAAAATTCTGTCAAAGTATGTACTTACGTATTTGCGATCTTCCCCCTTAACATGTACTCTTAAAGCAAGACAGTTTATGTTGTGGAAGCGAGACGCTGCAATACACTATAAGTAGCGGCGTTCCGCTTCCACAACGTAAACTGTCTTACTTGAAGCGTTCATGGTATGAGAGAAGATCGCAAATACATAGGTAAGTACTTAGATACTATTTTATTTGAAAAAAGTTTCGAATCAATATTATAAATTACCATTTAAACGCTGTACTGCTTCTATTTAAGGTTAACCTTTAGACCACGCCAAGAACTGTAACAGATAGTGAACTTGTAACGACAGTTAGTAAAGACCCCAGATAAGATATATCTATAAAACATTAGGATTTCATTCCTCTCATGAGAACGGACGTGCGTGATTAGATCCAACGGATTTAAACGAACGATGAGAAAGTAATCAAGAGGTGTAGAGCGACTAGTTATTGAAGGGTTTATTAGATTTTGTTTGTGCTTAAAATGGGTGGAAATAGAAGAGTGCAGTATTTTGCGGCATTTGCTGGTAAGTAATATTTATTATATAGTCTTTGGCAAGAAAATAATGTGTAGGCCGGTGTCATGAATTCAGCGATACGTGCGTGATGTAGGTGTTCATTCGGTATGCTTTTAGCTTTTTTTAAGTTAAGTTTTTTACGAAGGCAAACGAAAGTTTTTTTTGTAATTTCTCACAATGGTCCAGTGGCCTAATCAAGTGCGGATACTGCCAAGTAAAACTAACTACGTTAAGTTTTCATGATGAGTATATTATTGTATTTTAAACATGCGATTCCCTCTTAATTATAAAACATGTCAATTTTAAAACATGGATTTAATTATACCAGTCACTGTCGTTTGCATGTCAAAGAAAAGAGATATCAATAGACTTTAGGAGGGTTTAAGCTATGAGAGGTATAATCATCGTCTATAATTAAGAGGTTAAATGTACCTATATTTTGTGTTTCAGTGTCTTTGGCGACCATGACAAACAGTATGGCCTACTTCTGGTCAGCTCCAATCTTGATCAAGTTCCATAATAACGAAACCAGCATTAGTATTACAAATGTAAGTTTGGCTATTTTCCCTGCAGGAGGAAGATATTTTAAAGGGAGTTGTAACTGTAAGAATGTTTCATGGATGGGCAGGGACGAAAGTCTTTCGATAAGATAATTTTATGTCTGTTCTGTTATTCAATAAGGTCCTTAAGCGAATAAGCAGTATGATTTTTAGAAACTCATAGCATCATCATTAAGAAACATCAGCGAATGTAGCTTACATTTGCTTCGACTTTGCATTAAATTGACGAACGGTTGCTTTGTCAAAAATGAATTGCACTACTCAATGTTATTTGTCAGAGTGAGATGTCATGGGTGGTCGCGATGATATCTCCAGGGATGGTGACTGGAAGCTTGGCAGCCAGCAGGGTCTCCGACAATTTTGGCCGACGCGCTACGCTCTTGGGAAGCGCTGCTCCCTTCATTCTTGGCACGGTAAGTGTTGTTAACGGTCCTATATAGGATACAATTCGTTGTGGGGATCTGTGGCAACAGACCGAACATGGCAAACGATATCGCAAAAAATTCTACGCAATTTTATTATACATCTCCAAACCAGAATATGACTGGTCATAACAACTGATCGTCGACCGTCTGTGAGCGGCAATTTTTATGAGCGATCGATCGTCATTATTTTTCGTATCATCCATCGCTCCCTACATTAGCGTCTTTAACGTCTTGCCAAATGGCTTTGGTACGATATAAGTATGACGATATCTAAATAGGCAGGTCCCGACCACTTGACCTTACTTATAATTGTTTATCTATGTACTCATAACCTGTTTGTGTTTTTTCGCTGATTATAGTTGTACGAATTCAATCCCCACACTGGGCTTATGTCTAACGTTTTTATAAAGGTATCAAATCAAGGTTATTGAACACTGTTAAGAGTAAAGGATAAAATCGTACGTTACCCAGAACTATATTCTCTACATTGAAGTTGTCAGCGCGCAACAATTTATTTTTTACCATTTATTAATTGTAGGTACCGGTGGGTTTTGAAATTCAAATCCTTACAAAGTATCTAATTAATTTATTGTTTGTTTTAAACTAATCGTGTTAATTGCGGTTACTTTGCAACAAAGAAAGAGATCTCTCATTAGTTTTATCTTCACATTATTGTTTTACTATGAATCTATTTATTTAGCTGACGTATACTTTGTAGGTGGTTACGGCTATATTACGTTTTACGGGTTGATATGTTTTTATATAATACGTCAATAAGATTATTTATCATTATTTCTTGCTAAAAACTGATCTTTGTATGATTTTTCTGTTACTATTGATTATATTTTAGATTCTCGTGTCGTGTGCAACTAAAGCATGGGTGTTATATATAGGAAGATATTTGTGGGGCTGTGGAGCAGGCATGGTCGCAACTGTAAGTATTTATAAACGTATTAATATTAAACGAATAAATATGTAACTAACTCACAAAGCTGGCCAACCTAGTAGATCGGCGCAAATAGCGATAGAGTAATAAATAACAGCATACCATCAGAATTTACCAACAATTTAGGCTTTTTGCCTGAACCTTTAAATGCAACTCGCAGATGTGGTCGCAAAAAAAGGCTGCTAAGCGTAAGGTCCTAGGTTCGAATCCTGAGTCTGGCGTGGTGTTAATGGGTTTTTGCAATAAGTCATTCACAGTAAAATAGAGATAAAGTCTGGATTTGTGCCCCGTAAATGGCTCGCCCCTTATTACATAGGGACTTAATATCATAACTGGTGAAACGTATATTTACTATACACCTCAGTTCACCTCTTCAAGCAATCTAGACGTGATATTATGTTATCACTGCGTTGATCCACCAATTTAAATAAAGAAAATATGAAAAAGGTATTTAACCTGCCAGTTGCCGCTACATTAAAACCTATTTGCTTTATTTCAGGTGTCCAGCATATACATATCCGAAATAGCCGACAAAGACATAAGAGGAACGTTAACTGCTGGTACCAGATTCATGTTCAGTTTCGGTGTTCTCATAATGTTGGCTATAGGCTCTTTTGTCACCTATCAAATGCTAAGCTACTTGTTGATAGTCCTACCAGTCTGTTATTTCTTAGTCTGCTGGCGAATCCCAGAATCTCCTTATTATTTACTGAAGGAAGGGAAAGTTGAAGCCGCCAGAAGAGAACTGATGAATTTAAGCGGAAGCAAGAAGGAACAGGTGTGTAGTGTATACATGGCCCTTACTATGAACTCTTAACATATAACTTAGTCATATTCCGCTGAGACGAAGCGAGACGCCGCTTCGTGCATTGTAGTGCGGGCTTGTACAACGGAAAGCTTCCTAACTTCCTTCCAGATACAATACATTATACATATACAAGGCCCATATGTCCTAGAATTGACCACCCCGTTTCCTCCTGTGGCTGTCGTAAGAGGTGACTAAGGGAAAATCCAGAGAGTAATTTCACCATCAATACTGCGATCCCGAAGCCGCTTGCGTGGGGATTATGGCAACCCTCCCTTATCTAAGGGGGAGGCCTTCGTTCAACAGTGGATGTATTCCAGCTGATGATGAATGAAAAACTCGATGGCTTACCAAGTAGAAGCATAAAGCAAATAGGAGTACCTAGTTTATGGAATTAATCTTTTTATTCTTGTTTTAGTTGGTTGACGAGAAATTATCGTTAATGAGATCCGATGTCAGGACGGAAATGCTTCGATCCAGTTCAGCAAAGGAATTGTTAACTGGCAAACAATATAGAAAAGCTGTTATCGTATCAGCCGGTAAGGACTTGAGATAATATGTTTTCAAGATATGATTTTTTTCATGCGATTTATTCCGTCAATCTTCGAGATTTCAAATTCTAGCCAATTCAATAATTAAAAGCAAGCCTAATAATTATTTTTTCAGGATTAAGGTTAACCCAGACTATGGCTGGTTCAGTACCTATCCAGCAATATTTAGGACGCATTGTTCAGGAGAGCCACCCCGGCATTCAAATCTCAACAGCTTTCATCATTTTCGGGGCAGTGAGGTTCGCAGTCGGTAAGTAAACTTTCTTGTGATCAAATATGCATTGGACTTACCTTACTAAAACTATATTATTCATGGTAATTCGTCTAGAACTAAACTTTAGCCCAAATTCATGCATATTGAAGAGCCAGAACAAAGTTGAAGCTATGAAAATGTGATTGTTTATAAAGATTTTAACTTTATTTTTCAGGATTAGTATCACCAATGGTAGTCGACAAAGTTGGCCGTCGTCCTTTACTTATATACACCTTCTTAGGTGCTACTATTATGCTAGGCATTGTTGGGACATACTTCTTTATACAACGTGTCGTTGGCATTGACGAAGAGTCTGCCAATCCTTTCCGCTTCGTCGTCTTTGTTGGTATTATGTGCTCTATCATTATATCCAATCTCGGTTTCGACACTCTTATCTTCATAATTCCATCAGAAATTTTCCCTTTAAACGTGAGATCTGTAGCTATGACCGTACTTAATATTTTCAGCGCATTTCTTAATTTTGTGATAGTAAAAGGGTATCAGCCGATGGAAGATTTGGTAGATTTTTACGGAGTTTTTTGGTTTTATGCTAGCATGGCTCTTGGTGGCGCAGTATTTACTTATTTTGTGGTACCTGAAACGAAAGGTAAAAGTTTGAGAGAGATACAGATTGAATTGCAAGGGAACATTTATGATGATGGAGATGAGACATTGAAGCATATAGATGTTGCTAACGATTATGTTAATCAAAATACAGAGCTAAAAGATTTGACATCTAAAAATGGTGTAGGTACATGATATAAACGATGAAAAATTGTTCTGTTAATTCAAACGGATTTACATTCGTTACCCTTAAGCAATTATGATCTCAAATTAGTTAGTGTAAAATAAAATAAAATAAATTCTGGCAATTGTTTCATTGATTCTAACTTTACCTTACTTGCTTGCCACTTGCAATATCGATTGTGTCAACGGTCATGGAAGTCATTGAAGAATCATTGCAGTCCAACGGCCGGCTGGACTGCAATGATTTACTGATACAGAGTGCGCGCGCGGTGGCTTAGTGAGCAATTACATGTATGTTGCAGCCGATGAGTGGCCGTTCTCTCCGTAGTACTATTTTTTTTCACTGCTCTTATAGCCGAAGCAGAGATAGCTGAGTGGTATGACCGTTAGACTGCCAGGTCAAAGGTCGCAAGTTCAAACCACGGCATGCACTAATGTTTTTTCGAACTCATGTGCGTACTATAAATTAGTAATCAGTTGCTGAAAACTGTAAAGGAAAACATCGTAAGGAAACCGGCACACCTGAGAGATTTTTTTTTCATGTATAATAAAGATTTGTTATCATACACTTCCTTATGAGATGACGCGATAAGATGCTTTCAATCGTAAAATGACAGTTTTGGCGCAATTCGCGATATGTGATGTCGTAGGTAAAATATTTTATTTCGACATATTTTTGTACTAGGTACTTTTTTATAAATTAAAATCCTTGATGGATTTTTGTTTTTATATAAAATTATCGAATCTATTTCACGAGTTACGCGCATTCCGAGCAGACGGATTAATGGGCGAGGAAATATGTTGGTTGATGTGGATCTTTAGAAAAGACATGATACCTATACTCCATTTAAAGTAGGATTAGAAAAACCAACAAATCTATTTTCAGTTTATTCAAGCGAATTTGACTTCTATTCTGGACGCATAAGGATGGTATTAGAAGCAAAAACTTATTCCCAACGCCAACTGCTTACTGCAGCTGTCATATGTCTTGACACTAATGAAATAGAATTCAAAATCATTTGAATGGATTGCATATAAAGGTTGTCTTGTCGTCTAATGTTATTTCAAATGGAGTATAGTTAAGAAAAATATTGCATGTTTCTGTTAAAAATTATCATAATGGAGGCACATTATGAGTGCCGTGTAAATGAAGCCGTTAGTCAGATTTATAATTATATGCATTACCACTGTCAACAGGATAAATACTTGCAATAATTACAGTGATTATTATATTTTGGTTTTGAATTTAATGACCTGGTAACTTGGACGTTTAAGTCATGTCTTATTTTATTTTCCAAAACACTGCACTATGTATCACTGCACTTTTATATATATTTAAGGATTCTGGCGGGAACTTCCGATGCGCTCATTGTCAAAGTTCTCGCCAAAATAATGATAATTATAAATTACTAGCTGTTGCCCGCGACTTCGTCCGCGTGAATTTCGTGGTATGAAAAATAGATGTTGACCGATTCTCAGACCTACTCAATACGCTCACAAAATTTCATGAGAATCGGTCTAGCCGTTTCGGAGGAGTATGGGAACGAAAACTGTGACACGAAAATTTTATAAAATATATATAGATTTGTTTTGTGCTACATCCCGATCATACACATGGTTCTTTCTCTGTTTGACAATAGCGCCATCTAGCTGTTGAATACATAACTACTAGTTTTTGACTGAAAGAGACAACATGTGACCTCAAAAGTTTTACCCGGTTCAGTAAATCGGGGATAGGTGGCGCTACGACAGCCTCTGCTAACTACCATGCTTTATATGAATTTCATTTGTACTTACAGCCTACAATTCTTACAGTTTTCTGATGTATGTGCATATAGTTAATACTACTAATAAGATGCTCGGTGATCTGTTTGCTTGTTACGAATTTATGGAAAACCACGGGTTCAATGGACAGAACCTTTCCATACGACAACATTATTTTTATTATATAAATTAAGGTTACTGTATTCCCCGAAAGGGTAGGCAGAGGTGCACATACAGTACATCCTCGTTTCGCCAGTTATATTTTTAGATCCCAATCTAATAGAGGGCGAGCCTATTGCCATCAACCGGACACAAATCCAGACTCCGTGCTGCCACTGAGAATTACCTAATGGAAGAATCCAGTAACACTTTGCCCGACCCGGGATTCGAACCCAGGATCTCGTGCTCAGCAGTCGCGCTTAGCCACCACTAGACCAACGAGGCAGTCTCTTGGTAAACAAAGAAATAATAACATTTTATTAGGACTATAGGGGATATGAACATAATGTATGGTCTTTTGATAACTACTTCACACAGTCCAGTTCATTTGACGTACTTGACTACTCGGCGTCACATTTACAAGCGTTTGACCAACACCCAACCCCATTACCGCCCTCATCCGTTTGATCGATCAAAAACCCAAATTAATCAAACCGTATTCTTCCGAACATCCAGAATTGACGATCTAATTAACTTACCGAATAATTTGATTACGCTTCCGTTTATAAAACGTGCGGCGAGTAATTTTTATGGGTCCATTTAACGGATTAGGTTTGGTGGGAGACAGATTCGATTAATGTGTATGACCGGAGAGATGGGTGTAAAGGATATTGATGATGAGGCAGGGAAGGGTTGACATTCCCAACATTTGATCGACAGCCTGTTAATTGCTATTTTGAATGTGTAAGCACAGTTGTATAGGGGTTCGGTGTCCATTTTGTGGCGTGTGTAAAGAGGTTTGTATTGCCCTTAAGCTGCCTTAAATCCGGTCAGTATATTAAGTTGATCGATTTCTAGTTAATTGCAGTACGGATCATAACGACAATAAGTTTAAGCAGTAAGCTCGCCACCTAAAAAATAGTACTGGCATACTTTGCGAGAGTAAAACCATTTTGTTGTGTATTAAAAAAAATACTTCAAATTGTTCTAGGTTTAAAATTGTGTATTCGAAAATTAATTTACATTATACTCTAAGCAGTATTACCTTAGCTCTCAACAATAATTGTTACATCACTATCTACACTATGCCAAGCAAACGATGCCATCTGTCTGCCCAACGAAGCACTAGTAGCGTGCCACAAACAAATATTTATCGATAGTTTAGCCACGGACGTGCATTGCTTAGCATTACTGTCACGTACATAGCATTTGGAATGCTATATTGTGCGAAACAATGCCTGTGTACATAGAATTGTGTAATGGTGGAGTTGAATGAATAGAACGATAGAATATTTTTAGCTTTAATGCTTTTTAATTGCTCTTTTATATATTATATTATATAACTAGTTTTAAATGCTATTAAGGTGCGGATATTAACATTTAAAAGTGTCCCTTGTTCCTAAATAATTTTACGGCCATTAGTAATTATTAAAAATACGCTGGCAAAACTAAATTGTTTTTCTTACTGTTTGGAAGAGGCCTTCATCCTGTAGTGTGATTATGTCATTGTATATTGTAGTCGTTAGCCTGTTAGGCAAAGCTAACACAAACTGGCAAGTTTAAGAAGACCCAGCAAGTGAGTAGACAGTATTTCAAGACCCTATTAAGACACCTTTCTCTCCATTTATTTCCCTCGTGTCCACTGATCTTTTTTCGCAACGATAGAGAATATTTTCCCTTTGTTGTTTTGAGAATAAATGCTCGATAGGCATCGCGATAAGGAGCTTTGACAAATCGCTGAGAGCCGCGGGCGGCGCGGGCGACCAGAATCATGTGTTATCATCGAAAACATTTACTACATTAATAGTACCCACTATTCAGGCGTAAAGATTTGGAACGTTCTGGAATACAGAATGTAAGGGATCATCCATTAATTACGTAAGGTTTCGGAAAAATAACGTGCATTTATTATTTGTGAGAACGCGTGATGTCGTCGAAAAAACAACGAGCTCTCTAACTCCATCGAAAATGACTTTGTTATTACTGCAACTAGCCGGCGAGTCTATGTACCGCGTTTTTCTAAGACTTTAGTGGGAAATTATTTCAAGTACTCACGTGTATATTGTTTTAAGGCATATAAAAGGTAAGTTAGCAAGTAGTTACCTTTGACTGCCTTGTTAGTCTAGTGGTTGCTAAGCGCGACTGCTGAGCACGAGGTCCTGGGTTCGAATACCGGGTCGGGCAAAGTGTTACTGGGTTTTTCCATTAGGTAATTCTCAGTAGCAGCACGGAGTCTGGATTTGAGCCCGGTTGATAGCAATAGGCTCGCCCCCTATTACATTGGGGAAAAAAAAACATAACAGGCGAAATGTTATACTATATGTATACCTCTGCCTACCCCTTCGAGGAATACAGGCGTGATGTTATGTTTATGTAGCAAGTAGTTATTATCAAGAGGATTTAATTCATAAAGATAACCTTCATCTACTTCCAAGTAAAACGTACGAAACATTTTTAAAATTAGATTCGATCACAAATTCCTATATACCTTATTGATTCAAACGTGTTCGACTACGCGAAATTGTATCGCGAGAGGGACTCTAATTGCTTACTTCCTTGAAACGCATAATCCGCTTTTCCTTTCCGCAAAATTAAACTGTTACCTAGCAACGAATAACTACATTAATAAACGATTAAATATCCCTATTATATTATAATAGACTCCTTTTTTATGGAACAATATTTTCTCTCATAATTGTCGTGAATCCAATTATCGTGAGCTCATATACCTATACTAACGCTTTGGTGCTTAGTCAACTTCTCTGGAATATAGAGGCAAATCCGCGGGAGTCAATACTGCTTAGTTTTGGGCAGATGATTGGCAATATTCGGATGTTATCCTGGTATTTGGAGTAGACAATCATGTTAACGTTGACTCTTCGACAAGAAGAAATGCTGTATTGCAAAAAGTACCTTCTTTTTTACCTCTCATCTTAATCTTGGTAACTTAGTGTAATAGTGCTTGATCATAGGTCAAAGTTTGTGAGTATGTGTGTTTGTATTGTTAATTCCCTACGCCTCAAACGGCTGAACCAATTTTAATGAAATTTTGTATAGAGGTAGCTGACATCCTGGATTAACATATAGATTTTTTATTCAGAAAAAGTAAAGTAGCGAGTAGCACCGCAAGTCGCAGTTAGAATGTTTATAAAATCAATATTTGTTCCGTGTCTCCCTAATCTAAATGCTCTTCACGGCACGACTGTAGGTTGCAGATCTCAAACCAGAGTAGCTTAGGCTTAATTTTCATTACCGCTAAGGTATATACACATATCAGAATTAATTAGCTCAACATATCACCATATTGGTTTTAGTGAGTAAATTTACGTAGCCAGAGACTAAGTAAACGCAATATCTTGCCTAATTAAATCCAATCCGCGTCTCGCTATGAAAACAATTCGATTACTCAGTAGTTTACAAGTACTTAATACTTAATTACAGCTTGTAACATATTAAGAGGCTATTAAGAAGAAGACTGACTGCCTCGTTAGTCTAGTGGTTGCTAAGCGCGACTGCCGAGCACGAGGTCCTAGGTTCAAATCCCGGGTCGGGCAAAGTGTTACTGGGTTTTTCCATTAGGTAATTCTCAGTAGTAGCACGGAGTCTGGATTTGTGCTCGGTTGATGGCAATAGGCTTCGCCCCCTATTACATTAGGACCTAAAAAAACATAACTGGCGAAATGTGGGTGTACTTTATGTGCACCTCTGCCTACCCCTTCGTGGAATACAGGCGTGATGTTATGTTGTTGTAAGAAGAAGACCAACGGATAGAAAACAGTGGTGATTGATCCACTGATAGAAACTTAGCACTTCAATAGAAGAGCTCGAATGAATATTGTACACAGCCACGTTGGTCTCGCTAAGTGCAATGGTTGAGTATGATGATCTTGAGAGATGCTTTTGGGTCCGAATCCCGGGTCGGGCAAAGTGTTACTGGGTTTTTCCATTAGGTATTTCACAGTGCTAACTAGCAGCGCGGAGTCTGGGTTTGTGCTTGGTTGATGACCCATACGGGAGACCCTATTTTCATTGGGACCTATAACATAACTGGCGAATTGTCGGTGTACTTTAGTCACCTCTGCCTACCCCTTCGGGGAATACAGGTGTAATGTTATGTTTTAAACCTGAAGTAGCTAGGTACCTCAACAAAGTAGACTTCTACCATCATGGTTGCAGTTCCAATAAGCTAACTATATTGACATGTTGACTATATTGATGTGTGACTCTCTAATCTATTTAAGCGGTTTAATTTTTTGTTTAGTCTGGCATAGTAACAGTTATTTCTGCGTTGATCAAGTAGGTAAATAAAGTACCGAATAATGCTATCTTAAGCTTCTAATATTTCGGTATAAACTGATCGGATAAATATTAGGGATTCCCTGAGGCGTTGAAAAATGCAAATTGCTTCGTTAGAAGGGGTTTATACGAAGTCCACTTTACAGAAGTTAGTCGTACTTATTTCATTGAGAAATTATTTCAATGGCAGCCGCGGAATTGTCTCAAAATTTACGCTTCGAAGCTTAATTAAGTTTTGTTAACGGCTTATCTATACATATAATAAAATCGTAACGAAGTCAAAACTGTACATTGAAGATATTTGAAAAAAAATAAGTGCAATGGGATGTCTGAACGCTTCTGAAGCCAAAAATATAATTTTTAGAATTTTTGTCTGTTTGTCTGTTTGTCTGTTTGTCTGTATGTATGTGTTAGATTAACGTAAAAACTACTGAATAGAATCCGCTGAAAGTTTGCAAATATATTCTTTAGGGGCCGGCGCGTCGGTATGCTTAATATCATCACGGCATTTGCAAAGGGGGCTGAGCAATATTGCATTATGTCTTTGTTTTGTCTAATGTTTGCCGTAGAATGATAAAAAGACGAAACCAATAGTTGCATTATGCAGATTACTTACAGATGAACTTCTGAAGTAGAAATCATCACGCTATATCCACAAGGAACTGAGCAGTGAATCATGACATGTATAGAAACGTCTATTTTAAACATATTGCTATGTGTCATCGTAGCGTGGCGGTTTACCGATCGCCCTACGAGTTATGCATAGTCAGATCGATTCTTGCCGAAGGTTTTTCTTTTTGCGTTAGCTTTAATTTCTTTTTGCATGTTTTTTGACTTAAATATCAATAAAAAGACAATTATAATATATATTTTAACATAATATTATTACCAAAAATTTCCAGTTAATTATAGTTCTAAATTGTTATTTTTTTTCTACATTAGTAAGTTTGTTAATTCACCATTTCAAATAAGTGATGTCCAAACAATTCTGAAGCCAAAAGCAGTCGCTTCACGTTGACAACAGATAGGTTGTTCCATACTCACCTGTGCTTTCTAGGACGTTTAAAACACACATCAATGTTGAATCGTGTTCCAGCGTCGAGTCAATTAAATACATTTGCAAATACGTAAACAAGGGTAGTGACCAAGCAACGTTCGCTTTACAAAGCACTGATCGGGATGAAGTCACCAAGTACCAGTCTGGTCGCTACATTAGTACTTCAGAAGCAGTATGGCGAATGCTGGCGTTCTCTATACAAGATCGGCATCCAGAGGTCATGAATTCATGGACGTCCATTTTGAGAATGGCCAGCGCATTTTTTTTCGACCCCGCCAATGTATTAGAGCGATTGGAAATCCCCGCCAAACAACGCTCTTGGCATTTTTAAATTGATTAAGGGAAACTTGAAAAATGATGGACACCAGCGGGACTCAAACCCGCGACAGTCGCCGTACCGTGGCGCCGCTCTGCCAACTGAGCCACCGTGTCACTGCTCGCATCCATCAAATTTCAAGTTCCCTTTTAGTATTTACGTCTTAAGGGTGACGTCAGGTATTATCTACGATTCCAACAGACGACTCTTGGCATTTTTACGTCTCTGTGAAATTGATTTTTTTGCAAAGTCACTTACGTATGATGAGGTGCCGTCGTACTATACATACTACAAGCAAAGAGGTGTATTTAATCGACATCGACGTGGTCGTATTGTCGAAGGGTTTCCGGGAATCTTTATGGACACTGCATTGGGAAGGATTTACACTGTGCATCCAAATAATGCCGAGTGCTATTATTTGCGGCTATTGCTTCACATCGTATAGGGGCCAACGTCATTTGCATTCTTAAGGACAGTTGATGGTATGGAGTATCCGACATTTCGTGCAGCCTGCGTAGCACGAAATCTTCTTGACGGTGACCAACACTGGGACAACACTCTCCTGGAGGCTAGCGTTAGTGATAGCCCAAGTCGCCTATGACATTTGTTTGCCGTCATGTTGGTATTCTGCGGTATTGCAAACCCGGTTTTGTTGCGGGAAAAATATTGGCGTCATCTCTCTGAGGATATTTCATGGGCTTTAAGACATACTATTGAAGGAGACATCGGAGAAACTGATGAACGCATTTTGAACCACTGTCTCAGTTCTCATCAAGACGTAGTCATTGCCATCGGGGGCAATCCACTGTTGGAATATGGTTTACCGGCTCCGCAACCATTAAATAATCAAGAACGTTGAAACAGGAAGTATGTCGCCGAAACAAATTATGACCAAGACGCAATGACCACCATCGTGAATGACTACGTCACTAAATTTACCTCAGAGCAAGCACAGATTTACAATATTGTCCTTGAAAGCGTTGGGCTTGGCCAGGGTAAAATGTTTTTCTTGGATGCTCCTGGTGGAACAGGGAAAACATTTATTACCACTGGCATTCTTGCAGAGGTTAGGAAACAAATAACGGTGGCAAAATTGTCTTCCGGAATTACTACCTCTCTCTCCCTTAGATGACAAAATATAAGCGCTCGCCATACTCTAGATACACATCAATTCGAAGCAATAAAACGTCTGTTCTTGGAGAGTTACGCAATAGTTTTAAGAGAAATTTGCCGAAATGTAGTCATAATTATAGTAAAAATGTACAATACCACATAGTGAAAGTTTTAGACAGAACTAAGCAGGAACAACAATCATGTGATGGATCGGCACATTCCTGTTCGTCGGTGATTTTAGAGAAATATTTTCTGACTTAAATGCTGTGTAAAAACTTTCTTTATATATTTCACTTTATACACTGGATATACATAAATATCAATAAATAGTAATATTTAGACGGGGTTTATAGAATTCTGCTCATTATTTCACGTTCTTGGATAAGTTGGTAAAGATATGATTTAATAGTGTGATTCCCGCGTTCGGCAAGATATTTGCTTATTCAAACAACATAATATTTTTAATTTTATTGGTTTATATGTTTTAACTCTCTAGCAGAAGTGGACTGTAGGCAACCATCGTCAAGTTAAAGGTCTGTGATCCACCTCAAAGTTATCCTTTTGTAGATAATCATCATAGACATAAATTTTCATTAGCCGGGCACAAATTTAAAGTCGGTACTGCCACCGAGAATTAGTGGAAAAACCAATCACTCTTTCCGATCTGTTAAACAAACACACGGAACTCCCGCTCAGCAGTCGCATTTTACGAACACTAGACCAATAAGGCAGTCAAATTCTAAGTTCCACACAATTATCAAAGTATTTTTGTTGCTGGGGAAATCCTCATGGACTTCCTCCACCATGAGCGGACGGAGGGTTATGCCGGTCTCTTATACTAACTAAAACCTCAGGGTATCCGCCTAACAACCTTAGGTTGAGGAATTCGCGATCCGCGTATGCTACACCATCTCTTTAAACAAATTCTGACTCGCCTCTTCGCGATTGGTCGCGCTCACCACGTAGGTACGGCCTACGTGCCTTATGTCCCTTAAATCCGCCTTTTCTGTTTGAGCATCGAACTGCCCAAGTTCGTCGCCCACAGGCCCAACCTATGGGTGACGGACATGAGCAGTTCGTTTAAATTTCGGCTACAATAAATTTCAATACAAGCGCTTGGCGCATTTTGGCATACAAACTATCACCATTAGCACACGCAGAGGTAGACTTAATTAAGGCCTAGAAACCAGCTGATTTTTACACGGATTACTGTATGACGGTCGCTTCTGAGTTACCAGTCCACACTCTCTGTAAATGTTGTCTGCTGAAGACAAAACTACAACCGTAGTTCAGAGAAATGCATGCTGTCAATGTAGTACATAGATACAGTAAAATAAAGATACATTTAAAATTGAAATTCCTTATAAGCCAACAAATCGTGTCAATAACTTTCCTGTTAGTCACTCAATATTTACCGATCATACAAAATCGGTATAAAAAGTAAACTAGCCCCATCTTAATTTGAAATATACCTTTATCATTAAAATACTATGTATATTCCATTCGGTAAGTAATTTGTAGTGTTTTCCACTTACTTACAAAATCTGATTATAGTCTACTGGTGTTTATACCTGAAATTCACGCGGACGAAGTCGCGGGCAACAGCTAGTCTCGAATATAAGTGCACTTACATTTCTCAGAAAAATTGTTATCCTTTAGATTATAGTGTTTTATATCTACTCGTTATATAATCCATACTAATATTATAAATGTGAAAGTAACGCTAGTATAACGTAAAGCTAGTATTATATAAATTAAAAAGTAAGTATCTAGGGCATTGTGTGAAAAACGATATAAATTAATTAAACACTACAAACCTAGTAATACAATGCAAATTAAAAAAAAAACCTGCCTTAAAAGGGAACCAAACTCGCATATTATATTGACTAGTCATATTCCATATCCAATTTCTTATCAAAATAAGGACTGCAAGTGTACATCCCAGTATTTAATACTGGAGGTCAGTGTCTCGTTTCAACTTACTATCTTAAACGTTTGTTATTTCCATGGTAACGAGCACAAAGCCTCCCGGAGTTAAAGGGATGAACTAAATTCTGCTACTGCGACTGTTCTATGATAGATTTCTCCGTACAAATAATGTCAATCACACTAATATTATAAAGGCAAAAGTTTGTGAGTGTGTTTGTATGTTTGACAGCTGACACCCTGGATTAACACATAGGCTACTTTTTATTCCGACGAAATGTAACAGCGGGGCGCAGCTAGTAAAAAATGTATTTAGAAAATTTAAAAACATGTCTACCACGTCAAAAACTAACTATTAAGTAATATACAAGTTTCATCGCAGTCTGGGTACCTCTTAGACAAGACAGAGTTCCACAGAACGGTCCCTCGACTGCGACGGAACTTTTTATTTGTTTCTTCGATTTTTGATACGGCAGTCGCGTTTTTTAAATATATTTTGTTAATTTTGTTATTGCTTATGTTACTCGCGATGGTGTTAGGATTCTTACGACACTCCATACATCAAAATCGATTCAGGCTTTCAGAAGTTATGGTGGAATAAAGAAACCCTGAAAACATTACACTCTTTTTTGGACAGTCGTGTAAAACTCCAGTCAGGCGACCCGCGTTTTTTTAAAACTTCACGTTATTTTCTTTTGTAATTCATGGTGTACCTACACTGTGCTCGCAATTGCCCATTCAAGCATTCCGAAACTTGTCCTGTGAAGGCGGGCAAACTTATTTTGTTTTTATTGTACTTGCATGAAGTTCCAAACTGCAGTACACAGGCTACGGGATTTAGGCATTACAACTTTAAAAGACTAAGAACAACTAGTTAGGTGAACTTGTGCGTGCGTTTGTTTTTATGAAGTTATAGAACACTTAATAGCTGTATCTTATGGTGCGTCGACTGCCCCGCTGGTACGGTCGATAAGCGGGAATGCTGAGCATGAGGTCCTGGGTTTGAATACCGGGGCGGGGAAAGTGTAAGTGGGTTTTTCTATTAGAAAATTCTCAGTTTTCTCACTTATTAAATAGTTAATTGCCATAATCCCCACTCTTGGCAAGCGGCTTGGGGATCACAGTATTGATAGTGAAGTTAGTGAAGACGCTGCTGGCCATCTTCTGGATTTTGCCGTAGTAGCCTCTTACGACAACCACGGGAAGAATGAGGGTGGTGAATTCTAGGCCGGATACCACCACCAATGTTTCGTATACAGATCGTAATTTAATTTAAATATACGTACATTGTAATATCTACTTGGACTTGAAGTTCTTCACACGTACATCTTCGTTGTATTAGACTACAGAAAATGAATTAATTGCTGCGCAAATGCACTCCCCAGTGACGTTGCGGTGCGGGGGCGGCACGGAGGCGGCACGAGCTAAGTTTTCATCTATTTATTAATGTCATAATAACAATCCCCTCTCGGGCAACGAAGTGCTTTCACTTTAATACGATTCATTTCTCCCACAAAAGATGCGAGCTATCTCCTTAATGTGTTGCACAGATTAATTGTCCAATATGATACACTGACTTTGTTGAAGTGGAGATATTTCACGGTTATATCAGACACTGCCTTGTTGATGTAGTCTAGTGCTCAGCGTGCGGTGCTGGATTCGAATCTCGGGTCGGGATAAGTGGTATTACATTTTTCTATTTGGTAATTCTTAAGCATGGACCTTGGATTTGTGCCCGGTGGATGACTTTTTGATAGCGTTCCGAAAGGCGATACGGTAACAATCCGTTTCCGATTTGATATGTGCCTATGACAGTTAATCGTTTTGCAACGATATAACAGTAAACCAGTTTCAATACTGGTACATTAACGGTTTTAAAAAAATGTTTAATTGACGTAACCGTTACAACGTCACTGACATATTTACGTCATGACTACAAAAGCTATACTGCCAAAAAGCGGTATATCTAAATACTTTTGAATCTCTATGCGTAGAGATTTGGTTCGTAGAATATTTATGAGAAAATTACGAAGAAGATACTATGTTTATTTGTTTATTTGAAGTAACCTACTAAAAGTACATACATAAAGTCACGCCTATTTCCTGACTTCCATTTGCTACGAACCTGACATACTACTTTTCCCTCATTCACTCGCATCACATTCCTCATACACGCTCGACGGTTAAGGATACTCCTCACTTGACCATTATGTAGAACATGATCTGGACCCAAAAAGGACCCTTCCCGATATTCCACTAACATTCGCCTCATATATTCGCTTTGAAACTCTTCTTTCATCCAAAATTTCTAAAAGTAACTTTAAAGCAGTCATATAGTGATGAAATATTTTTTTTTACTAAACAATTTCCCTATATCCTCAAAACATATATTGGATGTGTTACCATTTTTTAGCGTACGAAGCAGTATATGCCTCGCAAAAATGCAGCTAAGCTGTACACGAACTGGACCAATGTAATAACGGTGCCTTTGCATGCAGTGATTGGGGAAATAGCATTACTTTAGTTGAAGCGACTCAAAGAGAATTCAGTCATATATGATACTTTTGCCAGTACAGTATGTGGTGACGAATTATCTGCCTTGCTGAGTCAGTTTTGAAAATTCTAGAGGAAACTTTAACTTTGACATAATCATTTCATCATTATTATCATCAGCTGGAAGACGTCCAATGCTGAACAAAAGCCTTAAGGTGTGGGAGTTCGCTAAAATCCTCACGCTTAGCAAGCGACTTGGGGATCGCAGTACTGGTGGTGAAGTTACAGAAGATTGCTACTGTCTATCTTCTGGATTTTTCCTTAATTACCTACTACATCACCTAATATGGCGAGATGGGAAGGTGCTATTACGGCCAGGCACCCTTTAGGACATTACCTACAAAGACATACTATTCAGAAAACATGAAAAAAAAGCCCTCGTATTTCATATAGAAAAAGAAAATCACCGTACATTTACTCTAGGTAATACAAAACACAATATCGTAAGTCTTCGTAAATAAAAGGCACGTAAGTCCCATATAAACTTATAACATGGAATACGTAATACGACATTGTTCCAATCCGTCATGTCAGTCAGAATAAGCCGCCGGTGAAATATGAGCGAGTGATAGACGTTCGTCGCTGCACTTTACAGTAACAAAGAAAAGGCGATTGCGAGGCGAAGCCAATAAAATTCTATGCATAATGTGTTACGTGAAAGGGGAAATAGTTCTGAAAGCAGAATATTACTGCAATTCAATTTTGAATGGTGGGTAAATTGGTTGGGTCTTTTTGTAAGACCCCATTATTTATTTTACTGATTTCTGACCTGCATGCTATTAAGAATCTCTCCAGGGCTATTAAGCAATCATTTTAGATGGAAAGTTAGCAGCGAGTAGGTATCCTGATAGGTTGGATTGTTTTCTTTTAATACCGATTTAGCTTTGGTGCCGTACACAGGCAGTGTAGAGATTGGTCAGTTAACAAGCATGGTAGCGTGGTTGAGCACCCAGGGGCGCGTGTAGGTACTCAAGTGTAGTCACTTGAGGCGGCACTCTATTTACTAGACCACAGAAAAAACAAAAACTCTATGACTATGATTACTCTTAGTAAAGTTCTAAGAGGATTTTGGTAGAAAAATAAAGCTTGATGGTAAGTACTATAGGTATAAGATAGAATTGATTAGCGGCAACAATATATATGTATCTACTGTATCAAATAATATTGTGAAGACGGCTCCTGTTAGGGCTGTTCCCTGGTGACCGTGTATGCCAATGGGAACGAATGTATTACAAAAAATATTGTAGGAAATTTAACCTTATTGTTATTATTATAGGGTCTTTGTTAGAATGTGTTGTGTCTCTTAAACTCTCCTTCGCCGCATCTACGTAAGCTGTAATTCGATTAAAGTCGCACGTTCGCATAACATCCGTATGATAGATCACGAGAACGAAGCAAATATGCATTTAATTAAGTTAAAAAATATATTAAAGTCATTTTTGCTTTTATTAATTAGTTAAATTTGATTTAGCTAGGTAACTAGTCCAACATCATCATTATCATAAGCCTGGTTCAATTATTTTAATTCAGTAGGATCGTATTGTTCCAGCAAATAATACATTTAGCAAATATTTTACACTACGAAAGCGTTATTTAATCGCTGCAAACTTGATCATAAATTATGAATAGTATTGCACTTTAACATGTAATCACCTAAAAGTAACTGTTTCTAAATACGAGAGCCGGTGATTAAATAAAAATAATAACCAAAGAGGTTGCTACTCAGATTTAGTTGTGTGGTACTTTTTAGCTTTATTTTAATCAACAGATATGATGCTTACTTTATTTTTATTCGGACTAATGGAACTATCCTTCATTTTTTTGTGTGATCATTGTTTTATGGCAACCCACACCTTTTAAGGCGGAGGCCTTTGTCCAGCAGTGGACGTCTTCTGTCTGATTATGACGATATGATGATTGTTTTATGAAAACTCCTATTCGTTACTATCTCAGCACAACTTTTCAAGAGACTCTATTTATATAATGCTCATTGCTCATACATATGCGCGGTGTGTCACTTAAGGTCCCACTCCAAACAAACTCTAACATATCATAATAAATGATATTTGCGCTATTTCTATCCTATCAAAACATATTATGTTTGACGTAAAGCCGTCGTCAACGTTAAAAATTAGATTGGTTGGCGCAGTTAATGTATCTAACAGATGTCGTTCGCCTTAATCTTGGGCTCGAAGCTCGGCAAACACTAATCTTTGCCGACGCTTTTAGACGCAAAGAATATTCGTGGGCGAATTTGTAGAGACGACACCGCTTAGTATTATGCCTATCAGACGCTTTTTGCATAGATAAAAGGTTTGTCCTGTATTTTGAGGATATAAGCAGCTGACAGTCAGGTAAATTATCAGTAGAGGAATATTTTCATGATTCACTAAATAAGTAAATGGTTATGTATCTATCCTATTATATAAAAGAACCGGTTGTCAGCGCTATTTAGCTAAGTTGACACGCATTAAGTCTGCCTTTACACACATGCAATGTAGGACATGTATGCCGAAAAAAACGTACTTTCGCTTAAAATTTACCTGCCAATAGGCACAAAACAATATTTTAAAAGCAGTATCTTATCTACATCATCATTCTCATCAAAACGAATGGAACTCAATCCAGACTTATTTCCGGGGGCGCCCGTTTGGAATAAATAAACAGGCGACCGCTCAAATATAGCCGGGCCTTGATTTTTCCTTATTGAGCCCGTCGCACTAATCGATAGCTTGATTAAATATACGTGCCTATTTGATGAATAAATATTTGTTCGGAACTTTATTGATTTCTGTTATATTTACGTGTCATCTTATTTCAATTCCTTAGTGTTCTCTTCGCAGGATATTGGATTTGTCGTTCTTAATGATCTCCTTACCGTATTTCGGTCACGGCGGCCCGTTTCGGCTTAGACTAGCCAATTATGCCGAAGATATTATAGTGTAAAAGTGCGCGCACAGGTCCATTCCCTCACGGTATATTAGGACGGTAGACCGACACGACCGGAGTGAGATCCGGCGCAGGACCAACGGCTTAACATACCTTCCGAAGTACGGAGGGGTCTCGACAAGTGAAGAATGGTCACCCATCACAAGACTGACTGTAGCGAGCACGGATTGACCTCGATGATCGATTGATCTGCGCGGTAGCTTAGTAGCTACGAGTCCCTATCGTTCTTCGAATTACTGTTAAATAGATGTACTTAAATTGGTTTGGTGGTTGGAAACGGAAGGCCGAAGATCGAGCTCAGTGGCGTGCCTTAGAAGAGGCCCATGTCCAGCAGTGGACAGAGATAGGCTCATGATGATGATGAAATTGGTTGTCGTGATTTTATATAAACCAATTTGTCTCACATGCAATTATTTGTTAGTCGGAGGACCACGAAAATCAAAGTCAGTTATTCGTTTGGTAATTTTTTTCAATTTGCGTAGGCTTGTATTATCCATAAAACGTGTCATAACTCCCAGAAGGCGACCAATAGTAATTTTTATTGAAGAACACGTAGAAATGCTTAGTCAGAACTGTCTGGGCTCAGACTAGGTTTTGAGGAGCTGAAATTAAATACCTTTGGCGACTACTACTTAGTTTATTACTTGGTACTTTGCACTTTACAAATATATTGTTCTTGAGAATAGCTTTATACAGAGCAAGATTGGTTTACGTTATTTGATGTATCGCACACGCGGGCGCGCGGTGCATGCGCTTATATATGCTCGGTGTCCTTGGAGTGGGGAGCGCGTGGCGACGCGACTGCCCCTGGCGGGGTTGAGCGTTAACATACTCCCCCCGTTGAAGGTGTAGCCTTCAACTGTTCTTCATCAGGCTTCAACAAAGGGCACAGGCGATTTACAGCTCGCCTCACTGTACCATTAGCAGTGGCTACATCGGCTACTCTTGATACACCATCTTTACCCATGTGTAGGTCTTGTATGCGTCCCATTTTCCATTTTAGGGGAGGTAAATTGTTATCCTTGATAATCACCATATCTCCAATACTTAGTGTGGTACCAGCCTTGCGCCACTTTGTACGATGTTGTAGCTCAGATATGTACTCATGTTGCCATCTCATCCAAAAATGCTGTCTCATTAATTCCAATTGCTCATATCTGTGGAGTCGATTGCAGTTAATAGTTGTCAAGTTGGGAGAGGGAAGAGCTATCAGTGGTTTTCCGACGAGAAAATGCCCGGGAGTCAGGGGTTGGAAATCATGGGGGTCAGATGACATAGGATATAAGGGCCTGGAATTTAATATGGCTTCTACTTGGACAAATAAAGTGGAAAGCTCCTCATATGTTAAGTGCCTATTCCCTAATATTCTTTTTACGTGGAACTTAGCTGACTTTACCCCTGCTTCCCACAATCCCCCAAAATTAGGGGCATACGGTGGTATGAAAGCAAACTTCATGCCTTCATCTGAACAAAATTTATATATATCCTCCTTATTGTCTACTAAAAATCTATTGAGCTCAGAGCTAGCTCCTACAAAATTTGTAGCATTATCGCTATATAATAAGCAAGGTTTAGAACGGCGTGCAATAAATCTCCTAAGTGATAATATAAATGCTTCCGTGCTTAAATCGCTAACTACTTCTAAGTGTATAGATTTGGTTGTAAAACACACAAATAAACACATATAACATTTACTTATTTTACAACCGCGGCCTTTCCTATCCGTTATTAAATAGGGACCAGCAAAGTCTACTCCCGAAGTTTCAAAGGGCGTCCCTGGATTCAAACGCTCCTTAGGTAGGTTACCCATAATCGGTACTATAGCTTTAAATCTAAATCGCTTACAGACTATACAATTATTAACTACACTCCTAGCCACCCTCCTAGCATTTACTACCCAGTATCTTTCTCTAACAGCTGATAATAATAACTGAGGTGCAGCGTGCAGCAACTTAATATGTTCATTTTCAAAGATTAGTTTGGATAGGCGGTGCTTGGAATCTAAAAGCAAGGGATGTTTTCTATCATGCGAGATAGATGCATTTTTTATACGACCTCCCACTCTCATTACCTTGTATTTAGAGTCCAAGAAGGGACTAAGCGATAAAATCTTACTCTTACTACTAATGAGTTTATCGTTTAATAATCTAATAAATTCGTCGCTAAATGAGTCTTGTTGCGATAATTTTACTAAATAAATTGTGCTATCCCTTAACTCATCAGCGCTTAAGGCACAACTCTTATTTCTAAATTCTTTAATTTTAATTCTACAGTTGTTAACAAATCTAAGTACATATGCCATAGCACGTTGGAGTCTACTGTACTTGGAATAACGTTCAAATTCAATTAAATTGTGTTTAATGCTTACATTTACATTAGTTAAACATGTGCTAATGACCTTGGTTTCCGGTAATGTTACATTTTTTAACTTATAATAATCTACTATAGGCCAATAATCACTGTTTAGGGATAAAAAGTGTGGCCCACTCCACCATAGTTTTTGTACTTTATCGTTTAGGTCTTCCACTCCTCTCGAGATGTAGTCTGCGGGGTTTTGATCTGTTGGTACGTATCGCCACTCGCTTTCCCTAGTAAGGTTGTTAATTTTATTTACTCTATTTGCTACAAAAATTTTTAATTGTTTGGGAGTCGCGCGAGCGGTACGCAGCCAACCGAGCACTACCATAGAATCTGTCCAGTAAACACAACGCACCACAGTACATCGCAAGGAGTGAGTCACCCTTTTTCCTAGCTCGGCGGACAGCAGAGCGCCACACAATTCAAGTTTAGGAATTGACAACGTTTTTAATGGAGCAATCCTTGATTTAGCACAAAGTAATTGAACATGAATACCTCCGTTCTGACCGACCGAACGCGCATAAGCACAGGTACCATACGCACACATAGATGCGTCTGAAAAAATATGAATTTCAATCTGTACTACATCCTTACAAATTACATGTCTAGGTACCATTATGCTAGATAAAGAATTCATGTTTTGTACAAAGTTATTCCATAAATGTTCTATTTCATCTACTACTGGGTCGTCCCATTCGGACTTACATACCCATACCTTCTGTAAGATCAATTTAGCCTTCACTACAAATATACTTAAAAGACCTAAAGGATCATAAATCTTTGCAATAGATGATAAGATATTACGTTTAGTAACCCTTTCCGGTTTATTAACCTGTACAGAAAATTGGAACAAATCAGACTGAGGCGACCAAGTTAGACCTAAAGTACTAGTGACTTCCTTAAATTCTGTCAATGCCTTCACTTCCTGCAATCTATTTTCGGTTAATAACTGAGTGGCGTTCGACCGGAATTTTCGTAAACTAAAACAACCCGAATCTACAGTTTTAGTAATTTCTCTACAAATACGATTTAACCCTTCTTCTGTTTGATGTCCCGTGATCAAATCATCCATGAAAAAGTCATGTTTAATTATCTCCTTAACTTCAGGATCATCACACTCATTTGATAATTGCAAAAGACAACGAGTACTTAAATAGGGTGCGGAAGCGGTCCCGTATGTAACTGTATTTAATTTTAAATGCTTTAATGGTTCGTACTCGTTCTCCCTCCATACTATCATTTGCAAATGTCTTTGACTTTCAGAAATTAATATTTGTCTGTACATTTTCTCTATATCTGAAGTCATAACATAATTATGTTGTCTAAATCTAATTAATATACTAAATAAATCATCTTGAATCACCGGTCCTACCATTTGTATATCATTTAACGAATACCCACTGCTTGTTTTCTCAGAAGCGTTAAATACAACACGGAGTTTAGTTGTCTCACTCTTTTCTTTAATAACTGGGTGATGCGGTAAATAATATGCAAAGTCAGGCTTGCAGGTTTCAGATAAGTGACCCAATTGTTTATATTCCTTAATAAACTCAACATAAGAACCCTTTACATTAGGTTGCTTACTCAATCTCCTTTCTAAATTTACTAAGCGCGCCTTGGCCTTTGACAATGAATCACCTAGTACAGTCGGAGGAGTATGGAAAGGTATTTTTACGCAAAACCTTCCTTCTTTAGTTCTATGCATATACTTTAGAAAGTGTTCTTCGCAAAATTCTTCTTCATTACTATACTGGATATCATCTATACTTAATATTTCCTCAACCTTCCAAAATTTCTCCAACTGTTTACAAATATTTGTAGCTAAATTACATTTTGCTTCATACTTAGACGTACATTGATTTACAGGACCAGTAACTAACCAACCCAACTTAGAATATTGCAATGTTGGACGACCTTTACCTAATTTTACTTGTTGACCAGTTACCAACTCCCAAAACAAATCAGCTCCTATTAATAAATCTACCTCAGAGGGCTCATAGAATCTGCTATCTGCTAAATCTACTAATATGTCGCCGGGAATATTAAATTCATTTACATCTACCTTTACATTCGGCAACATATTCGTGATTTTTACACGCTTTATATTAGCTTCACTTGTATGTATGTATGTTTGTTTGTATGTTTGTAACCGACTTCTTTGGGCGCGATTTTGACCCACTTTAAACGGCTAGATTTCGTTCAAACTTTGTAGATTTATCGAGGACCGATGACAATACACTAATTTGATAAAATTATTTAATAATATAATTAATAAAAAGTATTAATTAATAAAAATAGCATAATTACAGCCCGCAACACAAACGCCCTCTGCTAAGCCGCTAGTCGCTACGGTAAAGTTCCGTGGTAGCTAAGCGTCGCGCGCGTGTCCCGACTCCAACGCCCTCTGCTAAGCCGCTAGTCGCTACGGTAAAGTTCCGTGGTAGCTAAGCGTCGCGCGCGTGTCCCGACTCCAACGCCCTCTGCTAAGCCGCTAGTCGCTACGGTAAAGTTCCGTGGTAGCTAAGCGTCGCGCGCGTGTCCCGACTCCAACGCCCTCTGCTAAGCCGCTAGTCGCTACGGTAAAGTTCCGTGGTAGCTAACCGTCGCGGGCGCCGAGACCGGCTCGCGTTAAGGTAAAGCTTCGTGGTAGCTAACCATCTTAATAAAAAATAGAAAATAAATAATAGTTTAAAAAAACTAAAAAACACGCTTTTTATCGAAAACCGAACTAAAAAATAGAAAATAAGTTTTAATCAATTTAAATTAAGAATAGTGTTAAAAATTTCAATAAATATAAATTAATAATAGTGTGAATAAAAACAAAAAATATTTTATTTAAAAAAGCGTGGGGTGCATGGTGTCAATAGTTATAAATATTTTATTGACAGATACGAGTAGAGTGATTATCACTTTGATAATATCTTAAAAAGCACCCCACGCTTTTTTTAAATAAAATATTTTTTGTTTTTATTCACACTATTATTAATTTATATTTATTGAAATTTTTAACACTATTCTTAATTTAAATTGATTAAAACTTATTTTCTATTTTTTAGTTCGGTTTTCGATAAAAAGCGTGTTTTTTAGTTTTTTTAAACTATTATTTATTTGTATAATCATACAGTTTAACTCAATGGAAAAACTATTACGCATTGAATTTATTTTAAACTTACAACTTTCTGCTAATTCTATCTTATTATTTCCTATACCGTAAATATTACCTGTTTGATTAATCCGTTTACAGGACAATCCTAATTTATTACAAAACTTCTCAGTTACTAATGAGATTTGACTACCAGAATCTAATAATGCGCGTGCTACATAATGTTTATTGTTTACTTCACTAACGACGTCGACGAGCGCGGTGGACAATAGAACATACCGAGTGCTATCTGCCGATAAGGAAACCGGTTCCGCCGCCGGCAGCGCAAGCGCACACCGCTCTGGCATGGTAGTTGTAGCTCCGGGTGGCCGCGGCGCCAGCGTCGGTTCGCATTCCGTGGCCTGGTGCACCATTCCGACTGAATTTAATTGTGGCGTAACCGTATTTTGCTCTCTGCTTGAATTTACATTATTATCTGCTGATTGAGGTTTATTTCTATGTAATAATGTGTTATGTTTATATTTGCAAATTTTACATCCAAATGATTTACAATTATATGCGCGATGACCTGGTTTAAAACAGTTAATACACAATTTATTTTTTGAAATAACATCGTTTTTCTCTTGTAAACTCATAGAAATAAACTTTGTACATTCAAACAGACGGTGTTCTTGATTACAAATGACACAATTCAAGCTACGATTATTACTAGCCTGTGTGGATGCAACAAAACAAGATGCTTTTTCGCCTTTATGAGTAACGCTAGATTTACTAGGTTTCGCACATTCTAATACGTCCGCTCGGTCACGCAAAAATTTAAAGAAATCATCGAGGGTAGGGACGTCTGCTAAAGTACTTTTATGTTCCTCCCACCTTCTACTTGTTACATTATCCAGTTTACTCACGGCTAAATGAATAACAATAGTATCCCAATGTTCTACTGGTTCTTCTAATGATTTTAAACCTCTCAAATTCTTTGTTATGTGGTCAATCATGAATCGCAACGATTTATCAGACTCTTTAGTTATACATTCCATACCAAATAATGATCTCATGTGGTTACCAATTAAAAGACGTTTACTATTATACCTTTGACATAGCAAGTCCCACGCTAAACGATAGCTATCAGAACAAAATGATAATGATTTAATAACCAATGCGGCACTACCCTCTAACGACGATCGTAAGTAGTGGAACTTACTAATCGTCTCAATTGACTCATTATTATGTATTAAAGATTCAAATGTATCTCGATACTCTAACCAATTGTTATAATCGCCATTGAATGTGGGCAACTTAATAGTGGGTAATTTAATGGAGGTTGTATATGGATTTGCACTTTCAAAACTATCTGATGATTTTAAAGTTTGCTGGGCTATACACCGTTTCTTGAGGTTTCCTTCTTCAATTTTATCTAAAATACATTGACCTTGTGATATCATAGAATAAAATTGAGCCTCGATCTCGGAACGCACTTTCATTTGTTCTTCCGGAGATTCAGACTCAATTTCAATTTCCGACTGCAGTTCGTCGAAAGTGCAAAAACATGTTTCTAATTTAGATAACCTTAATCTTAACTCAGAAACCTGCTCATCATTTAATGTGTCTGCTGTCCTTACGCCCTCCAAATAACCTTTGAAAATTGTTAGTCTACCCCTTATGTAACTTCTCCTTTTTATTGGATCTGCACATTTTCTACTGGCTAGAGACATCGCGATAAGACTATAAACTACGTTCCTACGTTGTGTTTAATACAAATAAAATATAGCTACCCAGGTTTTACAAAAGAATAGGATATCGGAACTTTACACTGAAATTTCCAAATAATCTGCACATGGGACAAATAAGGAGGTAGTAGGAAATAATGGAACGGGCTTACCAAATATTGTTTCTGCTTGAGATATTCCTTTACTTTACTCTCTCTTCCCTTTATCCTTGTATTTCCTTTCCTTCTTGTCCTTTATATTTATTCCTTTTTAATATGTTTCGACATCCATATCCTGGTCACGGCACCAAAATGTCTGGGCTCAGACTAGGTTTTGAGGAGCTGAAATTAAATACCTTTGGCGACTACTACTTAGTTTATTACTTGGTACTTTGCACTTTACAAATATATTGTTCTTGAGAATAGCTTTATACAGAGCAAGATTGGTTTACGTTATTTGATGTATCGCACACGCGGGCGCGCGGTGCATGCGCTTATATATGCTCGGTGTCCTTGGAGTGGGGAGCGCGTGGCGACGCGACTGCCCCTGGCGGGGTTGAGCGTTAACAGAACCGTCCTATATTTCAATATTTAAGGGTAAGTAAATATTTTATTATAATAGTTCGTACTTACCTAAAAACCTCAAAAGACATGGAAAACTAAAAGGAACTCTCTTTCCATCTCGTCTGTCTGTGTCTTTAAATTAAGCAAAGTAGTGTCGCGCAAATGTATTAAAATAAAGCTAAAAAATCTTTGCATACTTTACCTAGTTTTATTTGCTGTAGCCGAAAGAATTATAATATTTAAAATAACTACTTCAAGAATGTGTGTTAGGTACTCAGTAATATAATTATAATGGATCGTGACTACGTGGCTAACGCGCAGATCAGTCGATTGGTGAGGTTAAGCCGTGCTCGCTGCGGTCAGTCTAGTGATGGGTGACCGTTTACACGTGTACCCTTTTGTGCTTCGGAAGGCACGCTAAGCCGTTGGTCCCGCGTTTGATCTCTCTCTGGTCGTGTCGGTCTACCGTCCCATTGGTCTATGAGAGTGAGGGAATAGGACGTGCATCTGTGTTTGCGCGCATACTTGTGCACTGAAATATCTCCTGTGTAGTTGGCTAATCTCAGATGAGAAAGGCTGTGGCCGAAATTCGGTCAGGAGAATATTAAAAAATGATATATATCGGATTTTTTTTAAAGCAAACGGTATGTCATTTTGTAGTGTTAATGTAAATAGAGGGCCGACTGAATATTAAAAATGTATCGTGAATCAATACTCACACGTGAGTAATTAAGTAAATAGATAGTAATGTGTAACTACTCATTACATTCAGAAATGTCAACACAAATAGGGGTGTCCCCTTAAATGAATTCCCGACTTCAAAGCAACATATCGCAACCAAGTTTACCCAGGAAGCCTCCCTTTAACGTATCTATTGATATTTATTATGAATGCTTACGGCTTGTGTAAATAACGAGAGGAAGTTTCCCAGTAATGTGTTAATAATAAAACGTCGCCGATATGTTGATATTGCAGGAAAATATCGGGAAATGCGACATAAACCAAACAAAACTATCTAGATGTTTACGTATTTGTGTATATAATAAGTGATTTACGTAATTTAAACCACAGTTTTTACCAGCCTGCCGAGTGGTATCCAGTTTACAATTCATCATCATCATCAGCCGGAAGACGTCCAATGAGGAACAAAAGCCTCCCCCTTAGAACGCCACAATCAACGACAGCTTGCCAATTGCATCCACCGGTTGCCTACAATTAACCACCCCCTTTCTCCCGTGGGTGTCGTAAGAGGCGAATGAGAGAATTCAGATGGGCAACAGCGTCTTCTGTAACTTCACCACCAATACTGCGATCCCCAAGTCGCTTGCCATGAGTGGGGATTATGGCAACCCCTCCCTGTATCTAATGGGAGTTATTGTTCAACAATGGACGTTTTCCAGCTGCTGATGATAATGATAATAAAATCACAGTTTTGGTAAAACGAACGAGAACTAACTTTCGGATTAAAAATAGTGTTGGAACATGCAGAATTTATGTACATCTAATGTCAGTAACGTAGTAGAGGTACATTTTTGTTATTTTATCAATCCTGTAAATCGCCTGTACTTTTCAAAAGGATACTATCATACATAATTGAATAGAGCGGCAATAATACACTTAGGGCGGGTTGTGTCAAAGTCTGTTAACGTCAAACAATAACGAATATGGAAGATGTATAACATACCTACGTAAAACATAAACGGCAAGGCGTAAAACTGAGTGTCAAGTGTATCGGGTGTTCATTGATGGCAAAGATCTCTTATTGTCTGATGGCTGCTTATGTTAATCTTTTATGATCTCTTTAAAGCGTTGTTTGATAGCATTAAAAACCGATTGTCAACGTTATAAAAGCTGTTATTAAAAACAAAGTGAATCTGAAACAGCCCCTTAACCAATTAGTTCATGTACACATGAATGTCAATATACACAATTTACAAGTCCGATGTCTGCCTAGCCAAAATTAGAAATCCGCAAGTCTACCTCCAGCTCCTGTGTATTAAGCATTCTCTTACTTTCAACATAAACTCTTACGTACCTTACAAAAGATGGCGCATAGTACACGAAACTTGTTCTAAAAACCGCAGCCGCGCGTTTAAGAAGTAGTTACAGTAACTTCGAAACTTTTGGAAGACACCTGCAATCTGGGTACAGAATATACTCGTATTTCTACTCGTACATACATCTCCAAAAAATGTTAAAACATAAAAAGTCAAGATTTTCGGTCCGTGTATTGTGAAAAAAATGTGAACACCTTTATTATCTCATTCTTATAATACATGTTATAAAGCTTTGATATATGGGTAAATTTATAAAAGAAGTATAAAATGCTTTATAAATAACTTACTTTAAACTAAAGACAACTTTTTTATACCCCAGAACCTTAAGTATATTTAAATATGATTTGAACAACTGTCTCGAGGGATAGGACCAGTATCGCATTCAGTTCTAGCCCAACCACTTAGGCACATAATCATTCACCGTAGTTTTGAAGTATATAGACACATTAAAATCCTCATAGCATAAGCCCTAAAACTTCAATACTCCGCTACGATAATTTCACGAAACTCAAAGAGTAATTACGTTACACCTTTGAAAAGAAATATCTCTTTTAATCCTTTAAATTCGTAACATGATACAAAATAATAAAGTAAACGGAATTTTATATAAGTTGTATCTTGTTAACGTCTAGAGGGCACCACTAATGAGAATTTAAATATTTCAGCGGAACGCGCGGCCGAGAGAAAGTATCCGTTAATACTGAAAGAGAGCTGATTTTCTGTAATGGTAGTTGTAAAAATAATTACATTTCCTTACTTTGAAAGTTACGGTAGTTATCTGAAATCCACTTTTTCTATTTCCCTAATAAGTTTTATGTGATTTTCTTTTGTTATGTTTTTGTATACATAAACTTTGTTTTTAGAATGATGCTGGCCAGTTCAAAATCTTTTATTTCAATAAAAAAATCTTTAACAAAACCTCGCCCCACACTAGGAATTTCTCCTCCATCTAGGGTGTGTTTCACACATATGAAATATCACATACACAAACACCCAGTTACGTTTATGTACAAGCGGGTGTGTGTTATGTACAACTAGCTACTTGCAGAAAGATATATTTTTGTTATATTTTCTGAACAAACAACTAAAATTTTGTATCCAGAGTTGTCCTCAGAACCTCATCCTATTTGAGGCAAATGTAATTACACTTTTAATGAAACCTACGCCAAAATCTCTTAATACCACAAAAACTAGAGGTCTAATTCCAAGTTCCGTACTTTACATAGTAGACGTCGTGTATTCTGAAATTATATTAAATAATTTTACCCAAAATAATGTGAGGTTACCTAAGCACCATTAAAAAAAAAACGAAAATACGGAAGAACGTAAAACCTCCTCCTTTTTTGAGTATCCATTTATTATTATAGTTAAATGGTATATAAACAGCATCTTTAACTTTAAGGCTTCATAGCCTTATCACTAATTGTAAATTTTCAGGGACCTTTAATGAGTTAACAAATTATGATGTCATTTGTAAAAAAATAGTAGTGGTGTGAGGGCAATATTTGAATAGTGAACACACAATAACGGTTCTGTTTTTATAAACTTGGGACCAAACCCCAAAATCGTTTAAGTTTCCATTTGATATTTCGTTAACACCAATTTCTCCCTAGCGTCATCCACTTCTCCCATTTACATAATACCTATAATAACAGCAACCAGGCCATGTGCTACCAATTTCCCCGCACAATATGCATATACAGTAAATTTTCATTGCAACACTCCGTAGGCACGTCTAACGGCATGTTACATTACTAAGACAACATATAACTAAACGTAACGCGTTTTATAACTGTTACGTTTTTGAGAATTAAGGCCCTGCAAGCTGAAGCCACGAGGGAAAATGATGGCTATTTAAAGTCGCTCAGAAAATTCGCATAGAAGATAAGCCAGTAATTGCCGACGATCTTGTGGGAATGTTGGAAAGAATTTCTCCGAGGCCGAATTTTTATCAATACCTATCTGTCTTTGAAAGTGAAATAGTGATATTAGGATTCTTTTGGTTTCGCGTAGGTGGGTGATTATAGTTTATCGTGCGAGCTCCCTTGTGAGGGCGAAGTGAGCGTTAAAGGTAATGATTATGTCGCTTTCTTGGTGAGTTCACCTGACCTACATTATAGTACGAAAATAGTGGATACCATTGACGCACTTAAGTAGATTTAGTCGACAAAAGTATAGTAACAGTAGTTTATGAAATACAAAACAGCTTGCACTGAAAAGCCATGAACACATCAGAATGAGAGCGTAAAATATAACAAAAGAAGATTTAGATAACTCGATTGACTTTTTACCTATGAAATTTTAAATTGTAGGTAGGTATATAATCTGCGAAGGTTCCTAGGAGCCAGTTTCGAAGCTAAGATAGAGAGAAATACAACTACAGAAAAAACGCTTGCAGAAACTAAAACAAAATACAATACATTTTTGTTTTACTCATTGGTAAACAAGTTTAGGATATAACATCTTCTGTTGCGTCTTTAATTTGTTTATATACAAAATACATGTCACCTCATACGTATTTTGTGATTATAGTTCTCCTTAACCCACAACACCTCGACAGAGCACTCTTACCATTAGTCACCTTTTGACATCCAATTACTGTGTTGTCATTCACACGCACTAATTACCTCATATCAATTGTACCACGCCTGTCCCGGTGATTTGTCTTACCGGACATTTCAATAAGACTGGCGACTAAGGATTGGGACGCTGACGGCAATTTGCACTGAGATATTGAAGACGGTTTGTTCTAATTTCTTTAGGCGTTGTACTAATTTCTAGATAAGAAAAAAGCTTGGATCTCATTGGTCTAGCAGTCGCCTTGCGCTAATATTGAGCATGAGTTTGCAAATTTCCTATGAGGTATGTCTCAGAAGCAGCACGGAATTTGGATTTAGGCCCGAATGATGCCAATAACCTCGAGTACATTGGGACTGGAATCTAGACTGGAATATTGTTAACTCGTAAAGAATGTTGGTGACCTTCTTCTGTCTATGGATGAAAATGAGAGGAAGTGATAACCCATAGGATCCTTAAGTTAAAGAGACTAGTCTTAATCACCTAGGCTCCCTAGATTGTAAGAAGTACTTATAATCGAGGCCTTAGAGGCCTTTGCTCTCAGGCTTTTTCCATGCTCCTTGACGCCTCTTCTGCTTCATAGTTTAGATAAATTAGCAAACAATGATACTTCATAATTCAAGTAAATGTATACGCGATGAGATAAAATTCCTCGCTTACTTATTAAAACAACTTTGATATGTTTTCATCTAGTTTGGACGAAACATTTTTGTAGAGAAGATAAAACTTAAGTGGGCACCTAAAGAATGTTAAAGGGGAGCCACGTCCTCATTTGAATGTTAAAGAAATAAATGTTATTGTTATCTTTACGTTTAATTCTTAGTGCCGATGTTCAATGCTGGCCGAGGTCCGCTTCTCCGGAAACCTTCGTTTTTATTGCATTACACTCATTAGCTTTTATTTAATCAGAATGTCTCTTTTATCGTGTAGTTTCTTGTTTATTTGTTTACTACATTCTAAAATGTTTGCTGAGTGGTATCCGAAATTGACCACCCCCTTTCCTCCCATGGGTGTCGTAAGAGGGCAACCAAGAAAAATCCAGAGGATGGCCAGCAGTGTTATCTGTAACTTCATCACCAATACTGCGATCCCTAAGCTGCTTGCCAAGCGTGGGGATTATGGCAACTCTCCCCCCTCCAAGGGTTGATAAAGGCCTCCGCCTTTGTCAACAGTGGACGTGTTTATCTTTGTATTTATGAACATACTAACTGCATTCTGAAAGACATTGATGCGTGCCTAGGTTTTGCGACCTTTGACTTGGTAGTCCAATGGATGACCGTTGTCACCAATGTCTTTGTTTTAGTGACATCACTGAAGCTATGTCATTATCATCATCATCCAGTCCCAGATAGCAGTGATTGAGCGGTATGAACCAATCAGCAATCATTGCTATCTGGGGCCGGATGATGATGGTAGTGGGTAGTGGCTAGAGTGGTTATTCCCTTTATGAATAACATTATTTGATCAATTGATCATAAACTCGTATGTGTATAATTGGATTACTAATGGCCACCAATACCCAGCCGATCGCAAACTGTTTACATTACAATCATAACGCTCGATCTATTAACAGTGAAAGCTATTAGCTTTAATGGACCGTAATCTATCGTCAACGTCAATTTGGATCACCTGTGTGTAATGAATTTAATATGATTTGGTTATAAAGAAATTATATTTGTATACAATTAGTATTTTATCGTCATTATTAACATGACATAACATGACGCCTGTATTTCCCAAAGTGGTAGACAGAGGAATAGTAAACTCATATTCGCCCGTTATGTGTCTAATAGGGTGCAAGCCTATTGCCATCAACCGGGCACAAATCCAGACCTCGTGCTCTTATTGACAATTACCTGATGGAAAGTAACATTTAGCCCGACCCGGGATTCGAATCCAGGACCTCATGCTCCGCAGTCGCGCTTAGCAACCACTAGACCAACGAGGCAGTCCGTGATTTTTATTATTTTTTATGAAGTTGACACCTCACGGGTGTATCTACGGTACAGTGTATAATCAATGTCTCAAAAAATGGCCAGGCACAAACTGCGGCTCTTACTTAAATGACTAGTAAATGAATGAATGAATGAAGTAGAGGTAGTTAAGAAGGATCCATGTGACCCCATAACTCCTAAAGTATGTGTTGTGTAAAAAATAAATCTACGAGGAACAACATAAACATGTTCTATCCACACCCAAGGTATTTATAATGTTCTCCACAGAATATACAGCATAGTTTGGTAAACAAAATGGATGCAATCGGGGCACACTTACTTTAGAGCTCGCTTCGTTCGGTCACAACAAAACGGGGTTGCTAGCACTGAAAATAAATCTCCTTATTGTTCAAATTTTTATTTGGAATAAAAGGAAAATTCGTGTTTTGTCTATTTACTTGTTTCTCAGGTTCACTTTATGTTCTCTTACTGAATGAATTTGTAGTAAGTTTTGTATATATTTCTGCTTTGCTTCAGTAAAGTGACTTAAATTTTACTGTTTTGACGTCATTCGTTCGCCGCCTCTAAGAGTTATATAAATCTTGTAACAATATTTTTAAACAACCAGTCTTTTATTATTCCTCACAAAAGTTATTTTATGAAGTACGTAAACTTTTTACTAGAAATGGTATACCCTTATATGATAAATTGCTCGGCATAACCATAATAAAAGCTAAATATATTCAAATTATAATAGCTTAATTTAGAATACTAGCAATAACTTAAATGTTTACAATGTGCATCAACTATATTGTTAAAAGATCGAAGTCACTTACTCTCTCAAACCTCAATTTTTGCACATTTTACCCAAAATTGGTGGCAAATTCCGTAACTGGCAACCCAGTTCCATAGGTGCTTCATCTCTAAATCACCTGAGGCAAATTTAATATTTTATTATGAGAAGGCAGCGGCCGTCAAACTGCGCGTAAATTTTGCGCCCCGTGTGTAAACGGCCCTTAATTTTATGTGTGCCAGTTACCTACGTTATAGCGAACTGGTTGTTTGTGAGAAACATTTTAAAGCATAATTTCGTGTTACTTTAAACACTTGTTATAAAAAAGTTAGGATTCGTATTTTAAATTCAATTCTATAGGTACGTTTGACGAATGACTTGAATTTGTGATGGCGCTTTAGCTCCAGTTTTCTTCTGAATAGCGCAGTTATTGATGTAACACCTTCTTGGCTACGGAATGAAGTTTTACTTAACAGATTTTCCATTTAAATATGACGTTTTTAATCGGTCCCTATTTTGTTTGAACGATCCAGATTAATCGGCAGCTGACAGCTTTTACCTTTCGCTAACTGTATTTTAAATCAATTTCCTTTCGATACCAGAGTACTATACTAAACTGGGTTACTGAGTCCGTTTAGCCAAATTGACATAATAACCTAGTTTCCAACAACATGACTGGCCGGTAACCTGTAACGCACGTGGATGTTATTTGCTCGAACACACCTGTGTCGCTAACGGATAGTCAAATTGGTGCATTTCAGCCTTCAGGGGTGTGGAACTGGCCATACGTGTGAATGAGATACGATTCATCGGATTATTCAATTGTTTATTAAATAATCCGATTATTTTTCAATTACGGATAATTATTCAATTGCATTACCCGTGTGTCCAATTGACCATCAATTTGACGACCTGATTGGCGCAGTGGCTAAGCCATTGGACTGCTGCGCAAAGGGTTGTTTTCCCAGGGTTTTTCTCTGGGTTTAGGTTAGATTCTCGCACGGGCCAAAAATTTGCGCGATCCGCAGATTTTTGTCCCAAGGGTATTTGTGTATGTAGTATTTCATGTTTGGGAAAATCTATGGGGAAATCCTAACTATCATAATCCTAACATAAAGTATGTTTTTTTTGTACCACGCCTATATCACTAAACCGATCATATACATTGCCTGGGATACAGAACATAACTAATTTTTCATCCAGAAAAATGTACTATTTCCGAGGGAAAGAAGAATAACTGTCTACGGTCACAATTGCTTTAGGCCGCTAGATGGCGTTACGTGTCTCTCCAAGCATATAGAATAATAATAATATATTTATTTATTTTTCTCTAATCAAAGTACAATTTTAAATTGGATAAATTAAAAGATACTGGTGACTGCAGTAGGTAGAACCTGTTTATATACTAAATAGTTTAACGCGAGCAAAGCCGCTGGCCCAAGCTTATTAAGAATCTAATTTGGATTACCTACTTGTCTAAAATAGTAACTTCACAAAACAGAAGTAGGGAACATATTATGATCTGACAACCTGACTGGCGCAGTGGTTAAGCGATTGGACTGCTGCGTTAGGGGTTGCAGATATTCCCGCACGGGAAAAAATGTGTGTGATTCAAAGATGTTTATCCCGAGTCTGAGTGTTGGTGTATGTGTTATTTCATGTTCGTGAAACGCAGCCACGATTCAGCAGAAACTCCTTTTTTTTTTGAACTTGTCTCTCGCAGTTAGCTCTGAAGGAGCTCTTACTGCTTAACCGGTCGTTTGGCGATACCTAAAAAAGGCCTCCAGCCAGGCAGTAGAAACTCCTTGTGTGAGGAGATATATATATGAAAACATTAACCGACCATCCTTTACGTTTGTGCTAGGGGTGCCACTACGTCGATAGTGGGTGACTGTACAGCCCGTATTCCCTTTACACAGATAGTTTGCGATGCATATGCTTACGATACGCACGACGACTCACAAAGCTCGTCATTTTATTGTCAACTGCATTGTTCAGATAGCGTGTAATTGTAAACTACAACTTCTAATAGATTATTCTAGTTGTAACATTAAAGCAGCAATATCATTGTATCCCTACTAATATTATAAACGCGAAAGGTTGTAAGTATGGATGGAGATTTGTTACTCGTTCACGTTGAAACGGCTAGACCGATTTTGATGAAATTTCATATAGAGGTAGCTGACGCCCTGAATTAACACATAGGTTACTTTTTATCCCGAAATGTAGCGGGTAACACCGCGGGGTGCAGCTAGTAATATGATGTATAGATTGATAGGTAATTAAACGAGGGAGTAGGATTTTAATATCTCAAATTAAAAGGCCAGTTTAATCTTAAGGAAAATACGGCCGCGGTAAAACAATTTTCAATAAGCTCATCAATTTCATGAGCCAATTTTAAAAAGGTTTCCTTGTAACTCGAATTTCAGTAGCTCAATTAAAATATACTGAGCCAACGTCTCATAAAAATGTTTTTATTTCAATGATATTTAAAAAAATACGGATATGTTATAGACTCGGAAATTTCCGAGTCTTTAAAATTGTAGTTATGGGATAATTGCAGTCTGGGGTAGTACAATTGTTGTCCAATTTAACATAAGACTAGTGCAGTTCAGAACACTTTTTTCGTTCATTTTGTTAGCACAATTATGAACGTATCTATACTTTTTAACACATCATTGTCTTATTCTCTTCATCGTCTATGAAAGTCTTACGCCACATAGTTCATTCTAATCTAATACTAGAGAGGGAACTAGTTATATCACCGCCATATACCAGAAGCTGATATTAAATATTGTCTCAAGTTTAAAGTTACAATACTTACGATGTTCTCGGCACAGATAGTGGGGTATAAAGAAGATATGGTGTTCTTTATGTGTCGGAGATATTCGTTAGTGTAGTACTGGGGAAGTCGGAATATACGGCTCTAATCATTAGTTTAGTTTTATAAACTTGCTAGGCTAGGTTGAAGACACGAACTACGAGTTGAAGATTAGGATGTAGTGTCTTATAAAACCCAAGTAAGTCTTCCTGAACTAACTTCGGTCGACAGGATTAGTCTATTACAATGACAGTGCACAGGTGCCTTCTCCATGTAATAAAAGTGTTTAAGTTGAAAGACTACCTATCTTTTTTGGAATTAGCCTCATCCCTGACTATTTTTTCAACCAGACAAATATTCAACTAGTTTATTGTGAGTGAGACTTGATAGTAAGCTGGAGAAAGAAACACCATCTATGATCACTATACAATTTTTTAATTCAATTGTTACTAATATAAAAGCCGGCTTAAACAAAAACTGTTTCTGTAAATTAAAAGCATTGAAATTACTCTTGAAAATACCAACAATGTCCAATAATTTCTGCATTCATTATTCCACCAGCTTAATGTTGATTCAAAATATACATATTTAAGGTAATGATCCCAGTTGACGTCCGTCACAAGAGCCACTCGATCGCGTCCAAACAAATAGAGGGTGCTTGACGTCGCGAGGCGCACTCTTTATCTGACGGGCTGACGCTCGCGTCACTCCACGGGGTAATGAGTGGGCATTTTTTATATCTATCGATAGGAGCTTTCACCCTAAGTGGTTTTAGATGATTGGATATTAGATTTATTAAATGATTCTAGCGTAATATAGTAGCAATGTTGTAAATAAAATTGAATACTATGTTTGTAAATTCGCAAATTAAGAATTGGATTTATGTATATTTGATGATATTTTGTTCAGTTACTATTATTTTCTAGATCCTCAGCTTTATAAGTACAAGTTAAATCTACTCACATTAAAACAAAGCTATACTACGTATAGCAACACTACTTTATACTTCAATTTCCCGAGAGACTCTCAAGACTATACAGGAACTCAGGAAAACTGTAAAGTTACATATAATTGAAGATTCTAAGATGACGGTTCAATGTTAAAACTGTTCCATTGAAACTACAATATCAGTACAGCATATAGGAACCTATTGACATTACCCGGGCACACATCTAAACTTCGTGGTGCTACTGAGAATTACGTAATGGAAAACGCCAATAGCACTTTGGCCGACCAGGCAATTGAACCTAGGACCTCGAAATCAGCAGTCGCGATTAATTGATCTATCATCATCATCAGTCAGAAGACGTCTACTATATTACTATACTATATTCATCAGTTATAACTAACTGCTATAATAAATGCTATAAATAGCAATCTAATAAAATCGTATTACCTACTACTATTATAGTGTTAAAGTGTTCAGCTTAAACAAACTCTTTAACGAAGTGGATCTAAATTTAGAACGACGGACCTCACGCTAATTGATAATCCTCAAACTGAAAGATTAGCGAAACTTATCAACGAAATATAAGGCCATCAATATTGTTATTATTAGCTTGTTTAACCAATAATCGCTGTTACATTGAGATACGGTCTGCAACGGCAGCAGCTTGTTGTGAAACTAAACAAAAAGAAATTCACATCAATTCTAATAACAGTCCTAAACTATAAGGGAGACGCAGCGTAGGCAGGCCTCCCGTCAGGTGTACCGACGATATCGTCAGAGTAGCGGGCAACCGGTGGATGCTAATAGCGAGTTGTCGTTTATTGTGGCGTTCTAAGGAGGCCTTTGTTCAACAGTGGACGTCTTCCAGCTGATGATCATGATAAGGGAGTCGAAATGATGATATTAGAATATTTGAGAATTTATTATGTAACAATTTGATTTTTTTTTTTTGATTTTTTTTGATTTTTTTTATTTAAAAACGTCGCCCCACACTAGGAATTTCTCCTGTGTCGTGGGTGCGTTTCACAAACATGAAATATCACATACACAAACATCCAGACTCGGGACAAACATCTGTGGGTCGCACAAAGTTTTGCCCCGTGCGGGAATCGAACCCGCAACCCTTAGCGCAGCAGTCCAATCACTTAGCCACTGCGCTAATCAGGTCGTCGCAATTTGTTCTTCAATTAATTTAAATGTTAAGCTACTTTTGTTGTTGACTGTACATTTTCAATTCAAATGAAGGTATGTAATCCTGTATAGATTATATTAATAATAGGAAGGGTTATGTTGTGCGGCTTCGCCCCCTCAGTTAGCGGTGAAGGGGTTGTAATACCTACAAGTTTCATGTTCATCGAATGGATATTAATCCCATTGTTGTTGCAGATTATCCTCATCTTCATTTTATATTGTGAAATTTATTTACACGTGTCTTGTAATCCCCAAGGGATAAGCAGTGGGTTTCTCCGTTATTAGGAGTCTGTACAGACGGTGAGCCTCTTGCCATTATTTGGGCTCACACTGTCTGTCTCCTCTGATGACTTATTTTATGTTGGCGAATTGCATTTTTATTGTCCGTTCTTCCACAGGCGTCATTTTGTTATTACTAGCTGCACCCCGCGGTGTTAGCCGCTACATTTTTTGGGATAAAAAGTAGCCTATGTGTTAATCCAGGGTGTCAGCTACCTCCATATGAAATTTCATTAAAATCTGTTCAGTAGTTTTTACATGTAAGAGTTACAAACATCCATCCATACTTACGAACATTCGCGTTTATAGTATTAGTAGGGATAATATAAACATCATTCTTCTAGTTAGATGCCTCGAGCTGAGTACAAGCCTAGATTTGAATCGCGGGTCAGGTAATGTGTTATTGGGTTTTCCATGGCACGGAGTCTGAAATAGTGCTGGATTGATAGCAATGGGCTAGCTCCCTATTACATTGGGACCTAAAACATAACTGACGATATGTGTGTACTATATGTGGACCTCTGCCTACCCAATCGGAGACTTCAAGCGTGATGTTATGTTGTTTTTTAAGGAATAATTAAAGATTTTTTTAGGCAAGATAAATCTCTTAGGCAAAATACAAGCAAAAAAGATTCCTTATTTATAATGGACTTCCATGTATTTTCTGTCTGTTAACAAAATATAGAGCCATATTTATATCATACGGTGTATTCACTAATAACTAATAATAACACTATTCTCTTACCCATTAGTTAATTAGCGCAATGTATGGTTCACAATGGATGTTAATATTGCTGTTTGACTAGAAGAATCCATTTTAGCAGAGAATGCTTTTAGACTTGATTAATATCCCCATCGGCGTCGACATTACAAACATTCAACGTACGTTGAATAGTAATTTGCATGCAGCAAACATGCATCACGTAATCATGAATGTAATAACACCCATCAACAAGGCACTATCTACATGGCATACACTAAAGTGACTGTTAAGCAATTCCTAGTCGTAGGTGGTCATGATAATCAGGGTAGCATAGCATTGTGATTCTCTACGTGTACATAGGACGGTACAATATCACGTGGTATTCCTTCATGTAAATATTTGGTCTGTTAACACTTTATACGTCGCCGAGTGGGCGTAATATGTCCTAAACTAACAATCAAGTGTGCATATCTGACGGAATGACGCCAACAAACCGCTGCTTTGTTATTGTATAGAGCCCGCAATGAAGCTAAGGAAATATGGGATTCAGCCTCCTTACCATGAACTTTATGACTGCCTCGTTGGTCTAGTGGTTGCTAAGCGCGACTGCTGAGCACGAGGTCCTGGGTTCGAATCCCGGGTCGGGCAAAGTGTTACTGGGTTTTTCCATTAGGTAATTCTCAGTAACAGCACGGAGTCTGGATCTGTGCCTGGTTGATGGCAATAGGCTTGCCCCTATTACATTGGGACCTAAAACATAACTGGCGAAATGTGGGTGTACTATATGTGCACCTCTGCCTACCCCTTCGGGGAATACAGGCGTGATGTTACGTACCATGAACTTTTAAAGCAGGACAGTTTACGATGTGGAAGCGAGATGCCGCATTACACTGCACGTAGCAGCGTCTCGCTTCCACAACGTAAACTGTCGTGGTTTACGAGTTCATGGTAAGGGGGCAGGCAAAGTTAATTTGATAGCCCCGGTAAGTCACAATGTGAAGGAAAATGCCGCCGGAAAACGTTAGGGTAGACTTCTTCAGGTTTGTTTATAAAAGTTTACTAAAATTTTTTTTTAGAGAATTGAATCCATCATGCAAGTTTTGTTTTTTATCCAACGACTCATTAAAGATACAGGCGTGATATACACGTAATCATATTTACGTTTTCATAAAATAATTAATCCTTACTTCAGCATTCGCCTTATTTTGTGTCGAATCAAAACGAAAATCATTAAGTTCGTTTACAATTCAAATGATTCTTAGCGAACTAAGTTCGAATGGTCGATAGTTGAATTAACACGACTTCAAATAACTTCAGCGATGTTTTGCGAATGACAATAATTTGCGAGAGTTCCAGTGTTTTGTTTTATTTATCGTTATGTTGGCACTATATTTCTGTGTTTTGTTCAGGTTTTGTCGGATTATTTAAGTGGCTTTTGGACTATTTCTTTACTTATCTAAGTTGATTTGGTAGGTGTTTGTTTGAATGTTTCTTTTGTTTAAACGTAACGTGACCTTTTGTTATTGTCTTTAGCAAGTATGGCCAATACTTAGCGGTATGGTATGTGATAAATGGCACAGTTAGGTAATATACACTACATATGGCGTTAGCAATAAAAAAATCGTATGGTTGCAGATGACTCGAGTTGTATATCTCCCAAAAACCTTTCTTGATAAGGCTTAGTTTCTACGTTTCTAGTTATTACACGATTAAATTTTTAGGCAAGATAAATCTCTTAATCGGTATACAAGCGAAAAAGATTCCTTTTTTTATAATGGACTCCCATGTATTTTCTGTCGGTTAACAAAATAACAAAAAGTATATTTATATTATACACTTTGACCTCTTTACTCGTATTCTGCTCACATCGTTTTTCCAAACATATTGGACGGCAATCCTTGTTTACTTTCCAAACAAAGTTCTGTAAGGTTCACATACAAACTGTCAATACAGGTGTTATTCTGAAGCTGTATCGATGTTACCCGCTCGGGAAGTTACGCAGTCAGCTAACGGAGGATTCTATGACGTCACAATGTTTTATTCAAAAAAGATTTTTAGAATGTATTTTGTTTTGGTGCTATGGATGTAAACATTGTCTAAATAAGTCTTAATGATAAGGGTTATGGATATTTTATCTGGCCCATTGCTTTAGCTATCAAAGAAAGAGAAATTATGATTCTAGGAATTTCAGGAACACTAGAAATGATAATAGAAAATAACAACACGGGAATTAACGCTAACACATTTTTAAAATTTTTGTCTTGAAGTTTCGACCGAGTTACACCGGCCGTGGTCACAAGCAGATTGACTGCAGAATGATTATAACCATGCAACGCGATAGTTTTAAAGTTAATACACTAGAAACTGCTCCTGTACCGTGGTGCCGTTTCTTAGAATTTATGGGCATGTTGGTTCAGTCCTGAAACACATTTTTGCAAAGTCATTCGAGTATGATCCTTCCTTGAATTAGACCTCCTTTTGCACAGACCGTGGTTGCATAATAACCTAATAACGATGTATCTTTCTATCAAAGATTAAAGAATTCCTCCAATCGTTCTAGACGAAGTATTATAAACATTTGGAGGCAAGAATTTAATCTTACTTTACTCCTTGTCTTTAGAACTTAAATCCACATACTGACTTTGCTTCGAACAGCTCCAAGTAAGGAATGTTTAATCTATTCACACTGCAGTGAAGACAATGGTTTCCAGATAAGTGGTCCGCAAATAAGTATATGGAACGAAGATATTTAATTACATTTATACGTAAGGATTTAAGATCAAGCTGAGTGATGTGCCATAGGATACGTCTAGCAGTGGACTGAGATAGGCCGATGATGATGATACGCAAGGCAAACTTTGGCAACGATTGTGAAAAGTATGCTTGTGGAGGAAGGGATGTGGAGTTCCTCCAACGAAAAGGGAAGATCTTCCAACCAGGCGGTGGTGTGCCTGGTGGGCCGCGGCGCCCCACTGCTCAACTCGGGGCGGCTGTGTATATGCTAGCGAATGCGATTACTTCGCTAGCGCGATGCAGGATTGGTTACGTCACTCGTCCTTCGTCGTGTAGACGTCGCTACATGCTTTTCATTTGTTTTGGCAAGATTGATTAGGAAACTTGTCAGCTTTCTTTTTTGCCAAGTCGACGTTTTAATCAGCTTCCACAGATCTCACGGCAGTTTTTCAAATATATATTGATCTTGACCTTCTTAATAGAGTTGGTTTTTGTAGCCCCAAAGTGCCCAGATTACTTTCATTTTAAGTCAATCGTCAATTTTAATTATTTTATCGTATAATTATTGACATTGAGATGAACACAATGGTCTAACATATTATGCGTATGTTATATCATAGGGTTTATCTAAATGTTTGGAGCGACTGAACAGTTTGCGCTTCGTTGAATTTATCTTAGCCACTGGTCAGAAATCGTTTCACGTCACCGTGCACAAATCATTAAAGTCAATTACAAGGTTTTGGAAATTTGGGGCAATTTAATGCTTTTTGTAATCACTACTGCTTCGTTGGTCTAGTAGTTGCTAAGCGCGAATGCTGTGCACGAGGTCCTGGGTTGGAATCCCGGGTCGGGCAAAGTATTACTGGGTTTAATTCTCAGTAGCAGCACGGAGTCTGGATTTGTGCCCGGTTGATGGCAATAGGCTCGCCCCCTATTACATTGGGACCTAAAAACATAACTGGCGAAATGTGGGTGTACTATATATATGTGCACCTCTGCCTACCGCTTGGTGGAATACAGGCGTGATGTTATGTTTTTTTTTATTCACTACACCTAATTAGCAGAACTTCCTCGGCAACCTATAACGATGGTAAAAGTTCTTCATTTTATTTCTGTTACCTCTCAGGTACTTACGTGTCAAGGATTAAGCGCCCGTCGCACAAAGGAGCTTATTTCATTCGCAGCCTGATGGCACGTCAAAACTATCCGATTTACACTTTGATGTGGGTACTAGCCTTCGTGTGAGCACGTGGAGGGTTAAGAAGTAAATAATGAAGGTTTCATTCGTTCAATTGTTTTCGTAAATTGGTAAATAGTTGTTGAAGGGCTATACAGCTATCGCGTAGATCGGTTGACTTGTGAGGTGATGCGGCGGTTGCTACCGTATTTTGCCCCATTGGCGGCGGCAGCAACCACATCTGTGTGATGGTTACAGTTTTTTACACAGCGGTGGTTGCTGCCGCATCGAGCCCTCTCCAGGCTAAGACGGGTTTAGCCGTCAGTCCTACGCCTGATGTTGGTCGTGCTGGTTTACCATAACTTCGTAGGTAATATATATTTTTAAGATGAATATATTATTAAATGGAAATCCGTGGTCTCTGCCTACCCCTCAGGGAAACAGGCGTGACTTTATGTATGTATGAATAGACGACGACCCTAGGTTTGCTACACATGAAGTCCATTATTAATATTCAAAAAGTATGATATAAATAGTATACCTGATTGAAGTTTGCCTACTTGCTATCCAAAAATAACACGAAATGTGTAGTTATTAAATTATCATATGAATCAATCGTACGTGTTTACTTGCAATAATAAGTAATTAACTGCCTCATTGTATGGATATTAATTTGTTATATTGTTTTGTGTCCAATTAAAACTGTATTGCTTAATTTTAGTACTTAAATGAGGTAATGAAATATAACTGTCCTTTTATTGAATAACAAATGAAACTTGCCTGTTATGGTTATGTATTGAAATCATTAAAATGGTCGAAAATAAGTGGAGCCGTAGAGGGACGGCTTGTGAGCATAATTTACAAAAGAATTCTGTGATAGTAGAATACATCTTTCTTCTACCAAGTGCTCTTCGTACAGAATTATGAAGATTCGCATTCACGTGTGTATTAATTGAGATACATACATCTTGAGAGGTAATTAGGTGACAAGCATTAAATTACCGGGCAAAATTAAGTGAGCATGACTTAGTAAGGTCTAAAAAGCTGTTAGTAGGTACTCTACACCTGTACCTACTGTTAATATTTTGCTATGTCGCAGTCCTGTACACATTCATGCGAGTTTCTCGAACATTGTTTCGTTGACACTCATCTCATTATGAGACTCATTAAAGTGATTATGTTTCATCAGCTAAAGCATTGAACAGTTTTATTCTTGGTACATTAGCAAAACACGAGATTAATAGTACATAATGCCTCATAATGCTAATGAGTTTCATTATTAATTTTATCTCTGGCAAGTACTTAAGCAGTATCTTAGTATTTTTTGAAAAAACAAAACGAAATCGCCTGAATTCCCTGAAGTGGTGGATAGAGGTGAGTAGGACACCTTCGAGCAATGCATTTATGTTAAAGGTCCTAATATGATACGGGGTGAGCGTATTGCTAACCAAGCACAAATCTTCCGTGCTGCTACTGAGAATTACCATCGATCAAAGGGGCTGACTTTCTCCAATAAGTTTAAATTCACAATGAAAAATGTTGTTTATGGTAAGGGGTCTGGACATCTTCACTTTTTCTATTAAGAATACAATTCGTAAGTTCTGAGACGGAGCTTTGTATAATAATCGACGTCAACCAGCTAATGACAAAGTACATCGAAGCCAAAAGGGAAATTATCACTAGTAGAAAGTAAAAGAATTGACAGTTCCCAATTTCATGACTACAATATCTCTATAACGGTATTATTTATTAGGCCAGTTACACACAACGTATTTCAATTCCAAGTAAGTGTATTAGGTGGCACGACTTTGTAAAGGTGGGTTCGTAAGAGCGGACAGCTAACGAGGGGACATCTGCATATCGAGCGGGGAACCCAACCCAATTGACGTCTCCGTCCGCCTCGCTCGATTACTTGCAGGGTTGGCGGTTCACGGAAAATGTATTACAACTATTGTGGTTCGTATACTTATGTTGTAGGTATAATGGAATTCACCATCTGTAGGAGTAGGTGTATTTTATTCTGTGTTGTGTTGTACGTTTGTGCGTGTCTCTGAAAGGTTAGTGCTTATCTGTTGGTTGTAGACTGATTTCTCTGATCCTGACATTATTAGGAACGTATGTAGGTATAGGTACTATGACGTATGTATAGATAAGGAATAGTGATTTTTTAGGTTAATAGGGGTGGCGAGTTTACATTAGTGAGGTACGGATGTATGTAAAGTAAACTACTTTTTTTCTGAATCGCACCAGTATTTTTGCTGATTTAATAGAAACGGAAACAAACCTTTTAATCAAGACAATGACCATATTAATTAATTACTTTACGGATTTTAAACTTTCGGCAAACTTTCTAACCGTGAATCATTATTGCTGATTATATCTAACACAGCTTTGTGTTGCAGCTGTAGGTATTTATGTGTGTTAATGGTTTTACGACAGTCGATTAACGTGTGTTAGCAGCCCTGCGCCCCCAGATTACCTGTGCACCTCACATTAAATTACTTTTAAACGGTCGGCCCCAACAGCCAGGCAAGATTTTTATTAGATTAAGCAATTTTGATATGAAAAGAGCGAATAAACCGTAAGTGTTAAATATTCTAAACGTCTGAGTGGTCTTCATAAATGGAAGTATTAAGCGGTTTTATTATCGAAAAATGTAAATATATTTAATAAAATTCAAGTCAATGTTGGCAGTGATAGCCGAGTGGTATGATCGTTGGACTGCTAAGTCATGCGTCGCAAGTTCAAACCCCAGCACATACCTTTGTCTTTTCGAAATCATGTGCGTACTATAAATTAGTTATGTAGCAAAAACGGTAAAGGAAAAACATCGTGAGGAAACCGGCTTACATGAGAGATTTTTTAATGGTGTGTAAAGCCATCTCAGAGGTCTATAGGCGGTTTGAACTCTTACACCACGTTGTTCATCAACCATACGATAAGAAGGAGGTTAGAAATAAGTACATCAATCAGCATTACTTAGAACTATCATATTCAATCGAACATTACTAATATATGTAGACCTGTACTACAAGCAAAGTAAGCCGACGAGTTCATCAACCATACGATAAGAAGAAGTCAACATTGTTTATTTAAAAATCTTTATTTAAAGACTATTTATCATTAGCTCAGCAGAAACGAGACATCAACCATTTGTATCTCAGACTAAGCTTGCAATCTTCGTAACAAGTCAGCGGCTGCCCATAGTAAAGTAGAATTAGTTATCTGAGTTTAGTTTTGAATATTCAAGCGTGTTTAAAACTAGTGTCTTGGCAGACAGAACTAAGGCTGACTAAGGATCCATGACAGACTGACTTCGTATTACAATCCGCTTACTCTTTATCGAACGTTCGAGACGTTTAACCAAACAGCTGAACAATAAACATATGACAATCGAGTTACGCGGTTGAATTACTCAGGAATAAGACATATTATCGATATAGAAATAAATAAAAGAGAAGAGTACAGTGCGGTTTGAAAAAACATAACATAACACCTGTATATCTCGAAGGGGTAGGCAGAGGTGCGCATATACTACACCCAAATTTCGCCAGTTATGTTTTACGGTCCCGATGTAATAGGGGCGAGCTTATTGCCATGCGGTTTAAAACTGACAATAAACATGATAATTGAGTTTTGCGACCATTAACGTGATTTTAATAAGAGATTTGTAGAATATATTTCTGTCTCTATGGACTAGATGAGGCTAGTTGTGCGCCAAATTGTATCGAAAGTTAAGATAAAAATTGGCGCACGAATAGTCTATGTATGTTCTGGAGTGGTGGACTAAGGGGTTTAGGTATAGTTCCCGTCACGTAAGAAGAACGCTAAGTGACTGTGTTTGCACTCAAATATGCTGTATGATAGTCCTAGGTCTATGGTCCTAGGCTATTGTGGTTTAGAATTAAGTGTAATTATTTTATTGCAGAATCATTATAGGTATTTCACTAGTTACGTAACACGTTGAAGTAGACTGGAATTCAAAAAATTAAGTTAACAGATAGCGTTCTTTTTACATGACGGGAACTATATTATATGGAGATACATTTGTACATGATGAAGATATGATGCATATTTAGGATACGTATCCCATTATTGTAGCTGTTGGTGTCTCATCGAAATAACTAATATGCGAGAGAAACTACAAGCAATAGTTAGTTCTAAAAAACTAGGCGAGGTGTTCTACTTTCTGTGATTTACATTGACCAACGTGCTACATCACACGGTCACATATTCGCGCCTTTTTACCATAAAATATGCGAGTTTTACACATACGAGTGTCATTTACCCCGAATCCACGCATTTCAGGCCGCTCCAAGGCAACACGAGACAATCCTGATAATTAGGTTACGTTACATTATACGCGCATGAATTAATTGCCACTCACGATAATATATGAGTGTTTTCATTCCCTTTTCATTTCGGCGTAGTACAGATATAATGTGTAAATTATTGGTTATAATCTCGTTAGGTACGTTTCAACCTACATATTATGGTTGTAAATAATATAATGTTTTACATAGTGTGGCTACTTCCTTTTAAATGAATAACTTCGATATCTCAAATGTAAAGTGGAAATGTAAATATGATGTTAGGTGTTATGTGGTCATATTCTTTTAGGCGTTGGCCAACATTTGTTTGTTATTTATGCACCTACGTGGCACATAAGTCAGTTTTAGAGATCGAAAACAATATTGTATATGACTTTTTGTGTCTTTTTTTTGCATGTTGCCATGCGACGGTATGGCGAAAGTCGAGGGTTCGAGTCGCGCTCGTGCCCATCCTTTTTCAAGTTTCCTTTATCAATTTACAATATTGTATTGTTTTAGAAGTAAATTTTATTGTTGAAGAGTGTAATGATAGTCTGGGTTTGAACTTTTGCATGAGAATGCGATCCGTAAAGAGTACACACCACGACCATTTTTACTTGAAATACTTTCAAAATGAAGCGTGTAGCAAATCCATTCCAGTATCTCAATTAAAGATAGGTAGGAAGCTCATTTAGAATACACCGCTTTGTCTTGATCCCGCTTAAGCTCGTGCGTACACTTCGCCGAGATTAGTGAGACATTAGGTAAGTGAAGTTGGTCTGTAATTAGCCGGCTACATTGATACCGAGGATTGTGCTTTGTATCTAGTTACAGTTTCAGACTAACTTCCAACCGTAATGGAATTTGGATTTAATCAAACAATGTCTGATGGCTGTAGTTAAAGATAGCTGGCGTATTTATCAAGGCACGTGTTATAGCTAACTATGAATGTTCAAGCTGCAGTTTGATCATCTAAAAGCAAATACTTTGTTTTGATTGCAGATATTATTTGCAAATCTTTGAAGAAACGATTAAGATAATAACAAAACGTCGAGATGGTCCGTTAAAAGTTTTTTAACGCAAGTACCTACGCACTGAACTTCACTGTATGACATATGTCTGTCAGTAAATCTGGTGAAAAGGTGTATCTCTAAGACTTTAAAACATAACCAGCTACACTTGTTATTGAAAATCTCAACGAAATATAATTACGCTCGCCACCAAGAACGACTTATTTAGATTTTACCGACTACCGCTATAAAGGAGAGAATAATGAGAGACGAAAATTAATAAATGGGATTACAAAAGATCTTATTACGCCCATTTCCCGCAGTGCCGCCTCTATGGAGCAATAATTAGTAAAAGAAATGGCCGGGAACTTAAGGAATCGGCGCAAGGAATTTATCTAACAATGCTAAACGTTCGCGGGCCATGCTGCTCGGAAATCTATTTGAACTTTTTTGTGGAATTCAACAATGGACTTGGACAATTAAATTTGTCTGATAGTTGTGTTTTTTTCCAAAGAATATTCTCGCCGTTTGGCCCAGGCGGCGCCTAATTGACATTTTCGTTTTTTAATACTCGTAATAAGTATTGCGAGTTTGTAATGTGCGTGATATCTAATTTAAATGAGGACGTTGGGCTGGTAACTTAATCACGCTGATATTTTGCCTAAGGTTATTGGAAAGATTTTTTTTAAGTAGCTTTTAATAACACTTAATAGAAATAACAAATGAATTTAGACCTAGTACCTGTTAACATTAAGTAATATTTTGTTTAATATAAAGCAATATGATCGTGCATAGGTAATTTACTTTTCGTACTCGAAACGAATGGAGTTTTAAACGGGTAAATGAGTTAGCATAAAATAATCATTTTTGTATTCTTAAATAGAATAATCTAGGCCATACTAGAAGCTTGCTGTGTAAAAGCCGAATATACATTTAAAAAAGGTTATTTATTCGACACATTTGGGCAAAATGCATGGATTTACTGTTTTAGATAAGTATTCATGTTTGTATATATTAATTTTGTTGGTGCACCTGGTCCTTTCACTTAATATTATTCAGATTAATATTTTACATGACACTTAGCAACACTTTTACAATGTCGTGGGTAGCCTAGAGTATTATCAACTTGAAGGCTTCAAGTTTAAAGCTTAGGTAATTTAAGTAGCTTGTTCAATTTCAAATAGGCCAATGAAGTAAGCCCAACATTAAAGTGCCGTCTGGTTATTTTGTTATGACACTTAAAACTTAGGTTTACGGGTTATTAATTTATTCTGTGTTTCTGAATGTATTGTGGTGTATTTACCCCGTTAAAAAAATTAACAATGTTGAAGCTGTCGTTCACATGTCAATAGGATTAATAAGTGTGTAAGTTATGTATAGTTTTTCATCGTCGTTTATTAGTGGTAAGTGGGGGAGGGGGGGGGCAGTGTGGGTATTCGTCTATCACTTTATTGGTTCAGCTAAAGAGTGACGTTGAAGCACATAATGTTTAAAGTCACTTTATGACTTTGTTTTTTGAAGTGACATTTTTTTTCTATTTAATCACGAATTGTCCCACTGTTTTAAACGTACGATAGTTGATGATAGGTAAGTAGGTAAGTCCTGTCTCGATCACATTTCACATCCCACCTCCCACTTCTCGCCGACCTCTGCCAGCTACATAGAGGTGAAATAAAATAGATTTCAGCAAATAAAATGAAATGTAATTAATTATTTTAGAATAATATTACCCGAACATTTCTGCAGTGGTGTCTTTATGTAATTCCATTGAATTAAAATAGACGCTTTGCTTTGCATATTTCCCTTTTTCATCGTCAATGTAATGTGCGCAGTATGTTGCCAACGTACTAGGCAACCAGGAACTGTAATAACCTCTCGTTTTGCAGAGCGGGAGACTTGAATTAGCGGATCGCAGACTGCAAACATTACACCCGCTAACCTAAAAAATATTTGTGCTTTGATATTCTCGCGTTGGTTTAATTTGAGAAGTTAATTAGAAGCATATTTGATTGTAACATTACTGTTAAAAACAGTATAATATGCTTCTTAATTAGCTTCTCAAATGAAACCAGCGAAGCAAACCTAGGAAAGCACAAATATTTACGCAAAAGCGTACACACATAACATAACATAAACATAACATCACGCCTGTATTCCCCGAAGGGGTAGGCAGAGGTGCACAAATAGTACACCCACATTTCGCCAGTAATGTTTTTATACAGCTGATTTGTTTAAAAAAAATCATGTTTGTTCAAATAATAAAAATACCTACAAAATATGTTTAAGTTCGGTACATCTATTTTTTTAGTTTACATTCAAATTAATATACGAAATTGTTAACTTACACTGAAAATAAACAAAAACAATTTCAATTTGTAAATTATATTATCGGAACAATACGTAACAATGAGAATGTAAAAACATTACATCATTTAAATGTAAATTCATATTCTGTGTTTAAAATTAAATGTCAGTGTATATCCACAGAGCGGACTAGTAAACCTGAACGAACGCCAGACAGGAAAGGTACCAGGGCAACAAATAATAAAATATTTATACCGGCAGCGGTGGGTTACTATAGTAACCAAAACGTTGAGTTGTGTTTCATAGTTCCGACATTTTATAGTTTTGTTAACTTTCGCAGTGTTTAGAATATATCTCGTGTTTTATTGTCTTGTTGGTTTAGTGGTCACAAAGCGTGTCTGCGGAGCTTGAGTCCAGGGTTCGATTGTAGGGTCAGGCAAAGTGATACATGAAGTTGACGATCCCTATTTGATATGACTTTTAGTGTAATTTTAGAATGTAGCCCATGCAGTACGGCAAACGTCACGGGTTCAAGTCCCGCTCGTGTCCATCATTTTTCAATTTTCCCTTTTTCAATTTAGATCCTTCTTTGAATAAATTCCTTCTGTATCGTGGCCGCGTTTCACAAACATGAAATGACACATACACACACGACTCGGGACCAACATCTGCGACCGCACAAATTTTTGTCCCGTGTGGGAATCGAACCCACAACTTAGCGCAGCAGTCTAATCACCAAGCCAATTAGGTCGTCTTTACTTCTATTAGTCGCACTCAAGCCTCCTTAGATCCCAATCTAAGGGCACTATTGTCACGGCGAACATATAACCGTGTCTGCAACCATCTGGTGTCCCCATAAAGTGTGGAATCTGTAAGCTGCCGTCCAACTGGACATCGTCCAGCGGCCGTATGTTACACTAACGGTATTTCGCTAGTAACCAGCGCAAACACGAGATGGAATACGACAATTTATAGTTTCACTATGCATTGCCTGTTTCCTTGATGACAATCAAAATGTTTATGCATTAAAATAGGCGACAGGGTGTTAACCCTTGAATCAAAGCATGAAGCAGCTATAGAGCGTATTAACCTATTGGAAACTCAGGTAAATGTTTTACAAAAGCAATTTCTGAAAAACACAATAGAAATAAGAAATATTCCACAACACGATAACGAAGATGTGCAGAATATTGTTAATAACGTATATAACACCCTAAAAATACCACCAATTGATGCACATACGGCTATTTACAGAAGAGGTAAGAAAAAAGGACCTATTGTTATCGAGTACCAGAACACTAAAAATAAAGAAGAACTGCTAAAAGCTGTGAAAAAATACAACTCTGACAACAAAGATAAACCATTAAGTACGGATATCTTAGGATTTACCGGAGCTTTCTCTCGGGTTTATATATCGGAGTCTCTAAGTTCTATGTCTAAAACGATTTTGGCTGCCGCTCGAGAACTGACAAAAAATGGTTCGTATAAGTACTGCTGGGCCTCAAGAGGAAACATACTCCTACGTAAGGAAGACGGAAAGCCTGCCATAGTCATCAATTCTTTAAATCAACTTAGGGATATCACCACTGAATGACTAGCTGTTGTTGAAGATCATGTGGAAATATGGTACTTTTTCTCCATGTTTACTATTTTTTATACTTTTTTAAACTCTCACAGTAATATTATATGCATTCTAATTATTATATATTATCTGATAATATTTGTATACAACTATATTTCATTTTATTTATCATATTTAGAAATCTATATGACATTATTAGTCCACTACGCAAACTTCATGTCTGACAATAATAAAATTAACTTACTGATCTCAGAAACTACAATCGTCGACCAAAAATATAATTCTACTACTATTAGTGTTAAATATGGTTGTTATGGGTGACAACATAGATGAGGTTCTCACCGAGGTTGATGATACTATCAACGTTGGTGATTCGTTTTTGGTCGAGGATCCAGAAGCGTTTCCGCAATACAAACTTCGTACGGAATCATCTCTTAGAGTCATAGTTCAAAATATACGAAGCATACATAAAAATTTTGAAGATTTTAAAGTTTTTATTGGCAGAAGTAAAATAGACTATGATATTATTGTTCTCACCGAATGTTGGCTACAAAACTCTGACTTGATACCTAAACTGGAGCAATTTGATTCATTTCATACTAGAAACCATATTAACCAGAACAGTGGTGTAGTTGTCTATATAAAGAGCTATTTACCACATGTCACAGTATATGAGCCAAATCTTTCCGATGCAGACTGCTTGGTGATAAGAATAGGTAAAAGCCATGCTTTTATTTGTTTATACAGGTCACCATCGTTTGCCTCCCTCGCCAATTTTGTTGGGTCCTTGGAAGAACTTCTAATAGACATTAATCACGTACCTAATGTGTATCTAACTGGGGACTTAAATGTTGACGTTAGTTGCAATACTACTGACCTAAAATCCGATGAGTATTTGAATCTTCTTGCCACGTACGGTCTACTACCTAGCCATCAATTTCCTACGCGCCTCAATAAATGCATTGATCACTGTTTCGCAAAGCCTAATTCTAAAATGCTAACAATAGTCTGTGAATCATCAGTTACTGACCACAGTAGTATATATTGTATTATTCCATTAACACAAAAAAGGAAGTATAAAAGACCAGAAAAGACACTGCTACAACTAAATTATGAGAAAGCTACTAAACTTATGAAGAACTTTGATTGGACTGATATAACAACTTTGCAAGATCCAAATAAAGCGACTGAATTGCTCATCGAATCTTTATCTGGAATCAGACAAAAAAGCAGTTACCAGGTGACTGTGCCCAACAGGCGACAAACTTTTCAACCATGGGTAACCGCTGGTCTATTGCGTTGCATTAGGTTTAGAGATGCGTTGCATAGAAGGCATAATAAGGCACCTAATGATAAAGATCTGGAGCTTACCTACAGGCGTTACAGAAATCAATGTAATAGGATTCTTCACAATCTGAAAAATGAGCACGATAAAGCAGATTTAAATGCTGTCAAGAATGATATTAAAAAAACCTGGTATGTCATTAAGCGTGTATGTAATCTAAATCACTCTGAGAAATCTCAAGGGCCTTGTGAATTATTGAAACTAAAGTCAACTCCTCAAGAATCGGTCGATTTTGTAAATTATTTTTTTGCTAATATGGCATCTAAACTATCAACTGACATCTTACAAAAGTTAAAGCTTACGGAAAATGATCTGGTGCAAAAGTTTAAATGTAGACACAGCCCGATGAACTCTTTTGTGTTATTGGAAACTGATGAATCGGAAGTTTATAATATTGTTATGTCCTTAAAAAGTACCAATTCTACTGGTTGGGATGGAATATCTTCTGTGTTCTTGAAAAGAAATGTAAACATTCTTAGTAAACCTTTAGCACACATATTCAACCTATGTTTTACGTGTGGAAAGTTTCCCAATGTGTTAAAGGACTAAATTGTTATACCAGTTTTCAAGTCGGGGGAAAGAGACAGTATCGGTAATTATCGTCCAATATCGCTACTACCTACTATGGCTAAAATCCTGGAGAAGCTAATAAACATTAGGCTTCTAAATTATATGGAGAAAAATAATGTTCTTTCTAATAACCAATTTGGTTTTAGAAGGAACAAATCTACAATAGATGCGGTTGAACATCTAGTTACCAATGTAGCTAGTAATCTCGACCACAAGAATAAGTGTGTTGGTGTTTTTTTGGATTTGGCCAAAGCCTTTGATACTGTCTCAATCCCTCTGCTAATTTGCAAGTTGGAGGCTATAGGTATTCGAGGTGTACCACTTGATCTTTTTAAAAACTATCTTAGTAATAGGACACAGGCTGTAAAAATTGGTAATCACCTTAGCGCTAAGCATGGTGTTGGTTTCGGTGTGCCGCAAGGATCAGTACTTGGACCAACATTATTTTTGATTTATGTAAATAATCTCTGTAACATCGAATTACCCGATTCAAAAGTGATCACTTTTGCTGACGATACTGTAATCTTATTTCAACACAAAACATGGAGTGATCTCAAATCGTCAGCCGAGATTGGTCTTAAAAATATAATTGAATGGCTTGATTACAATCTACTTACACTGAATCTTAAAAAAACAAAATTTATAACATTTAGTATAAGGAATAGTTTGCAACCTGCCGACTTTAATTTAAAAGCTCATTCCTCTAATTGTTCTGCTGCAAGTATTTGCGTGTGCCCTGTCTTATCTCCTAGTAAAAGTATAAAATACCTTGGAGTTGAGATCGATGAAAATTTAAATTGGAAACAACAAATTCATAATCTAAAATCTCGCATTCGTAAACTTATACCGATTTTTAAAAAAATAAGAAACTTAAAAGACAAAGCTACGAACAAAACTGTATATTTTGCACTGTGCCAATCGATAATAACCTATGGTATCTCTGCCTGGGGTGGTGCTAGAAAAAGTACTTTAATAAAATTAGAAAGGGCCCATAGATGTATTCTAAAAGTAATTAATTTTAAAAAATTCAGATATCCTACAACTGCGTTGTACAAAGAGTTTGAAGTTCTAAATATTCGCCAACTCTTTATCAAAACAATAGTCCTGAGACAACATTTCTACGAGAAACCTGTTTCCAAATCTCTCAGAAGAGTGCATGAGGTATATGACGTCCCAGCTTGCAAAACCACTTATGCACAGTGTTTCTCTTATTTTTTGGCTCCTCTATTGTACAATCGCATAAGTAAAATTAAACCTCTTAAAGATACGACGAGATTTGGGTGTAGAAGGGCTCTGGATGAGTTTCTGAGTAACCTGGATTATGAACAGACTGAAAAACTTATACAAATATGTCAGTAAATATTTATTTATGAATATATATTTTATTAAATACCGATAAGTTAAACCTAAATAAGTTTGTATAAACAATAATAATATTTTATGAATTTATGTAAGTAATATATATAAATATATACACTATAAAAAAAAAAAATATGAATTGAATATTAATACACAAACATTATCGGACTTATAAAAATATACACGTACAGTAAATACATTACATTAGGTATTTTCGCTTGCAACGTATTTCTGTGCTGAAAATACTAAACAAATAAAATATATATATATATACACGTTTGTCCCAAATGCATTACTTATTAGTGTGAAGAAATATCTCAAGTCAAAAAAAGGAAAAAAAAAAAAAAAACTTAATTTTAATTTTATTATTTTAGTTTAGGAACACCTTTTTCTTATTTTTTTTTCTGTTTTATTTTAAACACGCTTGTCTGGATACAAATTCTAAACAAATATTGTTTTTGTGAAAATATTTTGTTTACTTACATTGAAATAGCGTTAGTAATTACATTGTCTGATTTCTTTGCATATACTACTTGTTTACGCTAAGATTGTAACTCGTTATTGTCATCTATGATTCAAAGCAAAAGAAATGTAGGTATTTGGTAAAAAGTGTCTTAACGTGTTTACATTATGACTACTTTTGCATCTTGCGAGAATCTTACCTTGCCGTAACACAGTCCTTGACTAGCACGGGAGGTAAAGAACTTTTCTCTGTATACCTTCATATGTAGAAAATAAAAATGTTTATGTTTATGTTTAATGCACGCGGTATTTAAAATAAGATTTGTACGTGGTTAGGTAAAACATTACATAACGCCTTTATTCCCCAAAGGGGTAGGCAGGGTGTGCACATAATACACCCATATTTCACCAGTTATGTAGGTTCCAATGTAATAGGGAGCAAGCCTATTGCCATCACCGGGCACAAACACATACTCCCTCATTGAAAAACCGAGTAAGTAGGACTTTGCCCGACCCGGAATTCGAACCCAGGACCTCATGCTCAGCAGTCGTGCTCAGCGACCACTAGACTAACGATGGACTATATTATTTATAATACATACTTTTTACACGTATATATAACGTAGGTACTAATGATATTACACGCAGTCCCCAATAACATCTTCCCAAGTAAACATTCCCTTTTTGTTCCAGCACTCGGCCGTCCTCCACTAAATATTACTTAATGTTTCTATTAAACGAGTTTCGTTAATTATTTCCTAAGATTTACCTCCCTACTTACGAAGGCTTTGTTGTGAATGTAATTAGTTGAAATGAAGTCCTTATAAGCCCTTGTTAAGTGAGTGAGTCAAAAATTAAATGTCATAAATACTTAGGCAAAGTGGCGTTGGATCTCGGTGACAGTTGGTGGGAGACATGCTTTAGGGGTTTTAGTATAGAGTGAATTAGTTATTATGTAATTACATAGCATTAATTTGAAATGATAATAATATTTTTTTTCCAGACTAATATTCGGTCACGGCGGCCGAACTCGTCTGAAATTAGCCAACTGCGCAGTTTATATTATAGTGCAAGTATGCTCGCAAACGCAGGTGCACTCTTTATTACCTCACTCTTATAAGTCCGATGGAGGTAGCTGACACCCTGGATTAACACAGGCTTATATCCCGAAAAAATATAGCGGGGCGCAGCTAGTTACTCATATATAGACCCAGGCAAACAGCCGACGAGGCCTAAACTGTCAGTCGGTTCAAAATCAAAGTTCATTCAAAATTGAATGATTGAGTTACTCACGTCATATTTGCGGATGCTACGATCCAGACGCCGAGTAAGTCCGGGCTATTGTTAGACTGATACCTTCTACTAGAATTATGATGGGTAGCCAGATATGGTTAAATTGTTAACCATCGATATATTTTTTTGAATTAAATAATTAGACTGCCTCGTTTGTCCCTGGTTTTTCCATTAGGTAAGTCTAAGCAGCAGCACGGAGTCTGGATTTGAGCTCGGTTGATGGCAATAGGCTCGCCGCCTATTGCCGTCAACCGGGCATTACATTGGGACCTCAAAACATAACAGGTGAAATGTGGGTGTACTATTAGTACACCTCTGCCTACCCTTACAGGGAATACAGGCGTGATGTATGTATTAAATAATTTAATACTTAAATCTGCTCATAATGGTTCCAATGCAGGGCAAAAACCTCACCGTGCAAAAACCAGTTAAAAAAAATTGCATTAAATTACTGAAGTAAAAAACGTTCTCATTATTTTTCATTTTTATCAGTTCTATAGAACGTAAACTAATTTTATACACGTGCAAAGTTTACTTACAAAGCTCAAAAAACGAATTTAAAACACCTTTTTTTGATATATAAAATACATTCATCCGTCATCATTATCACGCCAGTCATTGCCACCCAGCGGTATCTGCGCCACAGGCAAGATGACATTAGTGTTTTATAGGGTCAATATAACAGCGTAATCTTCTTAAATAACTTGTTTAACGTCCCACGAGAAAAGACCTCCATATTTCTTAACGAAGCAAGAGATTTAACTCATTACAAAGGTCAAGTTACACTGGTATTGTTGCCACAGCTCCGAGGCCAGATAGACCGGGCCCATTAAATTCTTATCTCATTATTATGATTAGCAGGACCAAACACTGGTCCTTCGAGTCATGTTTTCATTCGCTAGAAAATTGCTTTTACATTTTTGAGACCTTATTGAACAGTTTTGGGGTTTCGTTGTTTAAGCTTTAATTAGTTAACTGGCGGAATAATTACACGTCTGAAATTACTTTGAGTAATTTATTAAATGGATGTCGCATGGTATGCTTTAATCGTAAGTGAAATTTGAAAGGTAATATCGAAAATGGTTTTATTAATACATAAATTCTTCTTAAGTCATACTTAACAAACACATTATGTTTAATTTATACTGAGTTGCGCAGATCGACAATGCGGATCATACATGCAGACGCTAGGCATGTGCTACGCACGTAGCACATAGCGAGTGCTACGCTCACTTGCTACGCTAACGCTACGACTGCTGTAGCTCGATTTATCTTCTTATTTCGCTTTATTTTAGGGCTTCGGTAAACAATATTTTTCAAGAACTCATTGGTGTCCTTCGTTCGTTATATTTACTTTAAGAATTCCAAGTTAAGCCAGCTACACAAAGCGATACGGTACAAGTGATGCTCAACATAAAAGTGCGGGTAATTCAATGAGACGCTCGGAAAATTGATAAATATTTTATCCAATAAAAACGAGAAAGATCGTGAAGCAAACAATACCACTGAGAATAGTAACAAATGTGTCTGACATGATATTATTTTATTTGGTACATAAATATGGTTCTTAATCTTTCATTAACATAAGATTCATAAAAGTTTGGCCAGTGTTTTCTAGGTTACATAATACACTATACAACACTAAAAAAATACAGTAATATACATTGCTCCGTCAAACTAAATAAAGAAAGTTATAAAAGTAAAAACTGTTAACAAAATTAAATCTTTTTTTTTAACTAGATGGCGCTAGTATTGTTAGTCTTAATTTGCGATGAAGCATTGAAGCAAAATAAAGGTAAATAGATAGACCTTTCTTTACTTATAATAATATAAAGCTAAACATACATTCAACATGTTTTTATTTCACGTAAAACGTCAATTTCTTAGTTGTTCGGCTCTAGAATGTCATTCCTATGGAGAAGATACTCCATTAATACTGCGTAATTCGCAGACGTCGGCAATAACATCAAATCAAGCTAGACAATAAACGGTCATTGACCCTAATCGTAATTCGAACCTCAGCAATATTGATTCATTACGTAACATCATCTAATTGTTGCTTCAGCCTGATTGGTAACATAATAATTTTGATCATTAAATCGTGTAATGAATTTACAGGATTATCGTAGTATTACGACGACGATATTGTCATCGTAGCTACTGCGCAGAGCAGTCGATCTGCGAGGTTAAGCCGTGCTCGCCGCGGTCAGACTTATGATGGGCGACTATTTTTAAATGTCGAGACCGAGGTGGTTCGATATATGAAAGAGCAGTAGTGAGCACGGAGACTTGCTTCGGAATGCACGTTAAGCCGTTAGTCTTGCGCCTGATCTCTCTCCGGTCGTGTCGGTCTACCGTCCCATCGGACTATGACTATGAGGGAATAGGGAGTGCACCTGTTCTGGCTGCTTTTTGCGTGCATACTCATGTACTATATTATCTCTTACGTAGTCTCAGATGAGATAGGTCGCCGTGACCGAAACTCGGTCAGGAGAACACTATTATTACATATTTAATGTTCTGGTTTAGAACATAGGTATTAAGGAGCAGAATTGGGAAAGATTTTATTAGTGCGCGTTAGTTATTTCTATGAAAGATTTCGACTGGAATTTGACCTATGTTTTTAGCAATCGCTTTCTGTGGTACAAACGCAGACAGAATTATTTGTTTTCAACTTTAACTTTTTGTACGTACTCGGACCTCGGTAGTCTTTTTCTATTGGAATTAATTTACATACAAATTTTAATAATTATATAGATATAGTATTATAATAGTTTGATCTTTGCCATTATTAAGGGAACAAGAAAGTACAATTGGTACTTTAAATGTTTCAAAATGTGTATTACGATAACAATTTATGAGATATACTCATAAATAATAATCAGTAACAGTGTATTTCAAAACAACATAATTATAATAAAATCATAAGCCTATAGAGAACTGTCTACCAAACATATACGGGAAACCAATAAATCCTCCACAAACCAGTAACGACACCCTCATTGTTTTGATGGAACCCTCATACACTAACATTTTATTATAACACACAGCTATAATAAGGCTATTATGCAAAAAACAGGTCATAAAACACTTCAACCTCTTTTGTTTAGAGGATTCTTCTTAATAAATTATTCAGACACATCCGGGTGTAGAAAGACCTTTTTGTGTTACGTTATTTTTCTTTTGTAACATAAAGAGGGACCGTTAACTATTCACGGAGGCACACATAAAGGGTTTAGTGTGGACCTAAGTGTGGAGGTGACCTTGACAGATGATCCTGTCCGACCCAGCCATACAAGAGTATTTGTTTACGAACTAAGTTGCTCCGCAAAAATGTGGAAATGAGTGAGAAAAATGTCGGCGAGGTTTTTGCCGCGTTTTACTAGTTTTGTTCGGAATACGAATGTTTCTTTGTCTGAATGGCAGGTGTGGTGTGAATGTGGGGAATATTGTTTTTTTATCCACCAACTTTTTGGCTTACTCGCCTGGAACGATACGCCTTTGTGCCAGAATATCTAACGACACTGAAAATGATGTTGTGTATGCGTATGGAAGCTAGGCATCAATAAGAGATTATTTTCTAGATGTTTTTTTAACTTTTTTGCAATATGTGATTTTCGCGATTGCGGGACATAGGTACCTTTTTTTAAATACTTTACAAAATAATAAGTACCTTATTGGTGCAGTAGCTAAGCAATTTGACTGCTAGGAGTTTCGAGTTCCAGGGGACAAAAATTTGTGCAATCAGCAGATGTTTTTCTCGAGTTGGGGTGTTTATGTTTGATATTTCATGTTTGCGAATTCCTAGTTTGGGTTTGGTTTTTTTATAAAAACATAAAACTATTTTTTTATGCATTATTTTTATTTTGTATTTCGTAACATACTAGAGCCATATATTTTTGATGAAGGAAATTGTTTCAGACAGTGAATACAGGAGTAAAACTCCGTGTGACTTGTGCCGCGCAATCGATCTTTCTCTCCGCCACGCACGTCGATGTAAGCGTATATTTACGAATTTATGGCGAATATTTGTATGTGGGCGCCGTAATAAATCGTCAGATGTGTCTGTAAAACGCGAGGTAATTTATCAGTGTCTTTCCGTGAATACTTTACAATTTTTTGCAGAGAAAACGTTACTCCGTCCCGACGTCTGACCGAAATAAGATACTGTCATTTATTTTGTTACTTTGTAATTTTTATAGACCAAATTTGTTGGTGTTTTCTTCTAGCTTTTTACTTGGCTCAGCCTGGATGACAGTACGGACTTATATTTAATGTCGGTGGAGATAAAGTGCTGTAGATTTTTGTTTGTGAAACTTTTGCAACCTGAAGTTTGTCTCGTTGCTTTATGTTTGGTTTGTTCACATGCGGGACATACCCATATTAATATTATAAATGTGAAAGTAATTCTGTCTGTCTGTTACGCCTTAACGACTAAACCGCTGGACGGATTTTGATGAAATTTGGCATGTAGAAAGTTTAAGACCCGTGAAAGGCCTAAGGCTACTTAACGTGGATGAAGCCGCGGGCAAAAGCTAGTTGATCATAAAAGAAAAAGGTCCTCTCGATATAAGCTTGATAAATTACACGGTATTACAGCTCCTGAGAAGTCCTATTTTGGGGGAAATCAAATATCTACCAACATCAAGGATCAAAGCATTCGTACTACATAATATAACTAAATATTCCTTATCGACGCGATGCAGAACTTGCTCTCGCGCCCGGCCTGTGCACCCAGACGTGATAACCAATACGACGTATCTAGGATACGTCACTACAAGACACAATAGCGGTTGAATTCCGACTGAACACGTTATCTACTAAAGTTTACTCAAATACTCAGTTTATACTCGACTCTAACTCAGCCCGTCTGGCTAACTTTTAGCGTAGAATGGTAAGAGTAACTTTAGAAGTACTGTAGGATTTTGTTTCTCGTACTTTATCTGCTGAGCCGTTGTAGAAATTTTGAGCAACATTTAAAGTTATTTAGAAAAATAAGAGTCGTTTATTTGCTAGAAATAATGGTGTTTTCAGATGCAGGTAATATAAAGTAGCACATATTTCGCCTATTTTTTTTGGTATGCAAAAACAAAGTACCTACAGATTAAAGCTATAACATGATATATACAATCGTTATTAATGGAATTAACAGAATATAAATTAAAATAATAATGTTTAACAACTAAAACAACCCCATCTAATTCACTATATTATTTTTTATTTTACGCGCTGCAAGGTAGGTGTACAATATTTTTAGGTTAGTCTGGTGTTACCTTTCAATGTCTAACGTCAGAATTTTAAGTGCTTTATTGTAATCAGTCCCTAACTAAAAGCAAATTTGCTCTCCGTCGTTTCTATCTTGTCCAGACTCTTCATCCTACACAGAACATTGTTTTTAATTTGTAAGTTTTTTAAATCACAGTACGTTCACAATTAAAGCAAAATCAAACACTAGCAATCAAACATAAATAAAGGTATATAAAATAATTCAATTAACAGTTTCGTTAATTTCATTACACACCGTTTCATTTGAAATGTAGAGCATCAATCACTGCGCGGTGGTTATATAAATAACTTCGAATACAATACTATGCTGGATTGGTTTAACATTTTACTGTTGATACTAACTCGCATTTATCATCAACTAGCTACGCCCCGCGGTGTTCCCCGCTACATTTTGTCAGTACAAAAAGCCTATGTGTTAATCCAGAGTGGCGGCTACTACATACTAAATTTTATCATAATTGGTTTAGCTGTTAGAAAGTGAAGAAGTAACAAATGTACAAACAAACAGTCGCAAACTTTTGCCTTTATAATTTTAGTGTGAAGTGTGATAGAGTGCAAACTATATAAATATACATTCTATGTTATCGTGTCAACTTAAGGGATAGTCCACAAGTATCGATACAAGCGTAAGCATCTCTTTACTGCCATACCTTTAGCTCGATGGAACGATGAGAGATCAGGTGCAAAACCTATAGCATTTTGTTTTTTTTTTCAAGACTCGAAGGAGTTCTCATCTGTGACAGATGCTGACTGCGACAGGCAAGGCAAGTTATCTTAACTGCTATGTAACAAAGTTGTTGTGGGAAAGAATAACTGGTGGATGTAAATGGCAAGTTGTCGTTTATTATGCCGTTCTAAGTGGGAGGCCTTTGATCAACAGTGGACGTCTACCGGCCGATGATGATGATGATAACTATTATCTACTATATATACCGGTTGTACTCACGTTGATATTCGGGAATGCCCGACTAGTTTCGGACTCTAACGGAGCCCTTATTCATGAGCAGGTGACGCGGCGGGGTCGCGAGCCGAACTGTTCGGCTCGCGACCCCGACGTCGACGACGAAACTAGTCGGGCATTCCCGAATATCAACGTGAGTACAACCGGTATATATAGTAGATAATATGGATAACACTCACGAAAGTTATTATAGTAAAATGATGATAACTATGTAATTAACCAGATAAATCTAAATATTGCTTAGATTTAATACAAAAGAGGTAAGTTAGAGATCTTCTACATAAAATATAACACTGTCAACGCGATACTGTCCCATACGGGGTACTTTAAATCCCACAGCATAACACTTAAACAAAATATAAAATATTAATTTCCCTTCCATCCTTCATCCCTGTATTTATTATTCAAACGGTTCTCAAAAGGATCGCCTACCTTCGATAAATTATAAAATCTCTCTAGCGTTTTATGTTGATGAAATGCAAATCGGCAGACACTTAACACTTGATCTTTTTGGAATACTTGTTAATGTATTCATGATAATGTTAAACATCCGACGTCTTGGTTTCAGGTTGGTTCTGAACTTGACTATCGGGGTTGGTAGATACGCATCTGATCGTGCGCAGTAAAAAATAAATTGGTGCGTCGTTTTGATCACAGATTTTAAATAGCAATTTATAGATGGTCTAAGGTTTTGATAGGCTTTCTTGTATTGTTTAATTTAGCGAAAAAAATATTACGTACTTCTACTATCCTACATTCCTAATCTACATCCCTACTAATATTATAAACGCAAAAGTTTGTAAGTATGGATGAATGTTTCACGTAAAAACTACTGAATGGGTTTTAATGATATTCCATTTGGAGGTAGCTGACACCCTGGATTAACACACAGGCTACTTTTTATCCCGAAAAAATGTAGCGGGAAACACCGCAGGGCGCAGCTAGTGTATCATAATAAATAAAGTTTATGTACAAGTTATACTTAAAAAAAAATTATAAGTGCAAGTAAAATAGCTGGCTAACAGTTATTCAATTGTTTCATAAAAACCCTTTCAATGTGCAAACAAAATCTACAAATAAACCAAAATGTTACTGAATCTGCAATATTATACAAAATGTAATATTGTTAGTATTTTGTTTTGTTTGTGTTGGGTTAGTACCAAAAGGCCTGTTTATTTCGACAGAGGCCCAATATTTGCGGATCACTAAGATCAATGATAAAAGGGTTAGTTAGCAAAGGTACAATATTTATTAGTAATATACTTTGGTCAGCAGTTTTACTTTATTTATGTCAATAGAAAATATAATTTCTCATTTTGACAAGCTTCACACTATATTCTAAAAAGTGAAAAAAAAATCTCTTGACACACGCAATGTTGTAGTCAGCGCGAAATCCCATTATTAATAACTAGTCAAAAAGTACTTTTGGGAGCAATAAAGCGTCAAAGCGAATTCATAGGATGTGGCGACGATTGCAACTTTGCGTATGTCAAGTGAAGTGAATAAAATTTGATGTTTCAATTTTTCGTTAGTACTTTTTGAAGACGGTTTTTTTTATTATAAGTACAACCCACTAAGGTTTATTTCAGTAACTTGTACAACTATTATAGGTAATCTTACATTCGGACTTAATTACAAAGAATATCTATGCTAAGAGTAATTAAAAGTATACATACATACTCACAGATAAGAATATATATTAGCGTCATGCCCTTTTATAATAGTTATAAAGCTTAGTAGGCATTGAACATGTCGTAATGGAGGCAACAAAGCGAAGATTTTTAAAGTATTTTTTCTTTCATCGTCCGCGTAGCAGACACAATAGGTAAACTTTAGCTGTGTACTCTATGCCACTGGGTAGGACAAGGGTTAAATGGCTCATACTATTAATTTATTAATGAGATCTGAATTAAAAAGTTCAGTTAATATTGAATAATTGATTGCCATATACAATGTAGGGATAGGTTTTGTTTGGCGTGCGGTTTCGATTGACGAAAACAAATAGCTGTTGGTCGATAGTTCGACTAGATGAGCCACTAAGCTAAAAACATAATAAATATTATGTGTGTTATTATTGAAACTGATAGCTCAAAATCAATAATTAATCTAGTATTATTAAATTGGTAGGTGTAAACTTAAAAATAACAGCCTATAACCGTCCCACTGCAGGGCAAATGCCTCTTCTCGTATAGAGAAGGATTGAGCATTGATCACCATGCTAGCTCACTGCGGGTTGGTGAAGACTTTTTTTTTTTTAAATAAACGTCGCCCCACACTAGGATTTTCTCCTGTATCATAGGTGCGTTTCACAAACATGAAATATTCACATACACTAACACCCAGACTCGGGACAAACATCTGTGGTTCGCACAAAGTTTTGCCCCGTGCGGGAATCGAACCCGCAACCCTTAGCGCAGCAGTCCAATCGCTTAGCCACTGCGCTAACCAGGTCGTCATAGACTTACTAGAGTCTAATAAAAGAGCAATCGATTTTGGTATTATTAAGCTGATCACACGACAAGAAGAAAAACTATGCTGGTGATGTTTAGGACGTTAGGTTACTTGAAGTAAAAATGTTTTTCTAAAGGTTGTACGACCGCAAATCGAAATTTAATTCATAGAATACATAATAGGTACTATTGATATTTGATTTTCTTAGAACTAACATTAATTATGTTTGCCCAGAAAAAAACAAACATGTTATTTGAATACTTAAGTGTTTATTAATTGATAATGATGTGTATAGTTGTGTATATTTCACTAGTGTTTTTTCATCACACATTGAAAGCCTACCTTATTGTGTATGTTTTCGTTCTTGAACATTTCCAGAAGAAACATATCCATGTCAAACTATTTCGATATTCGTACCGCTTAGTTTCAATGTTTAATTAAATTGAAAGAGAGTTGTGACCGCGGGACCGCTAAAGGATTAGGGATAAATTGCAATAAGTACTCATTTGTTTTTCGGTCGTGTGACAACCCTGTGGTCACAGTTTTAAACACTACGCGTCTATATAAAAGTAAGTAAATAGGTTATCGGTACATTGTTATGTACCTATATCAACAAACGATTTCATTTCAAATAATGTGATTACTTTATGGTGTTGTGAAGTTGGTAATGACATCCAATTCATTTAATTATTACGTAAAATTTGCATTTTAAGTTATTATAGTTATGAATTAGTATTAGAATACTTTCCGCTCTTACGTGATCTTAATAAGTGTCAATTATAAAAAAATAATAAAACTAGAGTCTACTAATTTCAAAATAAATACCATTTTCATTCAAGGGTGGGCGGGCCAAGAACCGGCAGACGCAGCATTGGCAGGCCTCCCATCAGGTTGACCGACGATATCGTCAGAATTGCGGGCTGGTGGATGCAATTGGCAAGTTGTCATTCATTGTAGCGTAGGTACTATGGGGGAGGCCTTTGTTCAACAGTGGACGTCTTCCGTCTGATGATGAGGGTGGGCAAGATGTAGCGCATGTTGTGGAGCGACTTGGGAGAGGTCTATGTCCAGCAATGGACCAGAATCGGCTGAGTGAGAGACAGAGAGGGAGGGCAAGAATTCGGTTTTTAAAAAAATAACTAGTATAGAAGCAATACTATATAATCATCCACAACCTCAATTATAATTAAGTAAGAATCCTCTTAATTATCAAAACAACAAAGGAATGAACAGTTACACACACTACGTACTTAAGACAAAAGCAAAATGGTGTCGTTGTGTACCTACGTACACAGATGTATTTCCTACGTGCATAATATGTGAAAACAGTTTAATTAAACTGTCATGCTGTTTCAAAGTTTAATTTCCGTCATGTATAGTCTGGGGACATTTATTTTGGTGGTTACGCGCTCAGTCCCATTGTTTATAAGTTCAACAAATAATTATAAGGGGAATAAGGCGGTATAGGGACTTGGAATGACACGGCACAAGGACTTGAGTTGTTGTTAGAGTTTACACGCCTTCTTTTGATCTCACGAATATTATAATTACAAGTATGTTTTGCTGAAATTTAAAAGATTTTTTGTAGATTGAGTTTTGAAATGTGTGCATGTATGTTCTTCTCATTGGTATGAGCGCACTACATAGCACGTATCGTCCTCTCCCTTCCACAGCGGAAAATGACCTGCAATGCAAGCTTATGGTAGCTCCGCTGATTGTCCAAAGAAAACTCCCAACTAATTCACATTTCCATTAAAAAAATTATCAAGATCAGTTTATTCGTTTGAGAGCTACGATACCACAGACAGACACACACACAGATACGTATAACACGGCGGTTAAAAACAGGTTAAACCGTAGCTAAAAAAATTTTTCTCTTTACTTGCACCCCACTGTTACCGGGAATAATAAATTAAGGGCCAAACGCTGAGAGTAAACGAAAAATTACATTTACTAAAATTATTATACATAGCGGTCGCGCTTAGCAACCACTAGACCATCGAGGCAGACAGTTTGTCAGTTAAACCGCGTTTTTAAAAACGTTACTTTTTGTATGTTTATATCTCACGATAGATACACAAGAAAAATACTTAAGGTATAATCATAGGCGTACAAGTAGTGAGTACGTAGGTAGCACACGCCCAATGTATGTCAATTTTAGCATGCAATATGGAGGGCCCACGTCCATCAGTGTTCTACGTCGACGTAATTAAATGGGATAGCTCACACGAAGCTACGTAGAGGTAGGTTTTTAATTAAAATTGTTATTTGATCAGAGCCCACAGTCCAGACTAAACAGTGGTTATATTCTTTGTCAAATCATTTGCTAGTTATTTAAACCGTTTACGTACCTTATAAACTACATTTAAAGGAAGATAGAAAAAGAAGACTAAAATTCATAGAAAATTATAGAAATAAATATATTTGACATTATACAAATACTTCAACTAAATATTGCCATTAATCTATTGCTAGTTTTTAAACTTACGAATATGACCGAAAGGCCCGTTTCTCGTACCTGCGGCGTCAGGTATTTCTACATAAACTAGTTTCTACGCACATAAACCACGAACGACTCTACATTAATACTCCTTAGATTTATTACAGTTCCGGAACGGAGAATATTTCTGATAAAACCCTAACTTATACGCTAGAGGAGGTCTAATAAAATGAATAGGAATTGTGCTATTGCTGACTTGTCAAAAAACTTTGAGGATTCGCTGATATATCACCGCTAGAATGGCGTGGGTTCGAAGTTTTTCAATATAACCGGACTTTTTGACAACTGTGACATGCTGACGAAATCTGACAATAGATGTGATTGTTGGTCTGCAAAGTTTGACAGTCTTTTGGATGGCAGCTACTCTATGCATTTATCTTTTAAAAAATAAGCAAACAATCTGCTCCATGATTTACTAGTTCCAGAAAGTTGTTTGTGTGAATAACAATATAAATGATACAACTTATACGGTGTTCGAATTTTGTATTCTTCTTCTATTTGAATAATAAATGAGAATTTTGTATCAATTATCGGTTCCGAGAAACATTTCAAAAACGACGTGTACCTACAAAATATTATGGTAAAATGGCTTAGACATTTTTGGATATAATACCGAAATATAATGTGAACTTGTTTGAACTTTGAACTGGGATGAATGCTCAAAACAATTTGTTCACTGGGAACAGATATTGACGAGCACTGATATGTAACTTTCACTTAATTGTAATTTTCACGGAAATCTCTGCGGATAGTTTGAGCTGTGGTGTAAGTAATGATCGGTCAATAACCCGTCGCACGCAGCTGCAAAAGTCAGATCTAGAATTTGTAAGTTGCAGTCGGACAGCTCAAGACTCGGTAAGTAAATACTCGGGTAGGAATAATAACTCAAGATGAGCTACTCGTACTGTTTTATTTATAGATGTAGGTATTTTTGTAACTTAACTTTAGGTGGTAGCTTAAGGTTTTATTTCTATGTGAAGTTTCAGCTGACGTACTACCTGGCCATAATTAAAAGTGTATCTAGCTTTAATTATAGAGCCTTTAAAACCAAATTATATTATAACCTACCATCGCTACCGAATAAAAATATATAAATACGATAAGGCTTTATTTTTTTTATGTTGTTTATATTTTATAATTGTTTTTTACTGTTAGTTCGTAAGTTTAATATAGCATCGCTTTGGTTATAAACTGTAATGGTGTTATGTTGTAGTAATTAATTAATCAATAAAATAGGAAAATAAAGTTAAAAAAAAAAGTCGATGAAAATTGCATAAGCTTCGTTTGTTTAACTTTACGCTTCGAAAAAAAACTCAAAACCGAACAAATATTGGGGCGCCCTACATTTTGTTCAAGTTTGGGCTTTGGGTAGATTTGGATGTTGGTGACTGTACCAATATAGCAGAAGTTATAGAGCGGTGCCGAGCGATTTTCGGTCTAGAATTGCCCCCCTTTCCTCCTGTGGGTGTTGTAGGAGGCGTCTAAGGAAAAATCCAAAAGACGGGCACCAGCGTCTTCTGTAGCAAAACCTATATTACTTTTCTCTTCTCATCATCATAACATTACGCCTGTATTCCTTAAAGGGGTAGGCAGAGGTGTAATTATAGTACACCCACATTTCGCCAGTTATGTTATAGGCTCAATGTAATGGGGGGCAAACCAATTGTCAGTAACCGGGAAGAACCCACGACCACGACCACTAGCTCAGCAGTCACGCTTAGCGACCACTAAACCAACGAGGAATTCAAAGTCTTCAGGATTTAAAAAGTACAAGACCAATACAACAGACAAAGTTAGAATTAGGACGCCATTTACAAAAAATATTTCGCGATGAATCACTAATTATCTATTAAGAAAACTTTGAACCAGAAAATTTGGGTCACAAGCTTTAAATCACATTTATTTCTTTTATCTTCCATACTTATCTGTGTCCGGGGTTTATCCGTTTTTTTGGAGTTTCTCTCTCGTATTCTCGTTAGCAAGTCGTTAGACATGTTTTACGATTTGTTTCCTGATACGCAAAAAGGTATGGTTTGATTGTACGAAAACATTTTTGTGTGACCGTACGCTTCAAAATATTTTCAAAAACTTTTTTACTGATAATATGAAAATGTTGGAATAATTATTGTGGTTTGCACGCATACTCGTTTAAATTTTTACCCGACTGCGCCAGAAAGAGTGTTATGTTTTTTGGGTGTATGTATGTATGTATATTTCTTTGGCACGCTCTGTAGCTTAAACGGCTTGATGGTTTTTTTTGTTGTCTGTATTATTTCAGAGTAAATGATATTAGTGTTAATATATATCTAATCATGTTAGACTACTATTACTACCACTAACACTTCATAAGTTGGCAATGAATATAATTCTAGTAAGCTATCGCAGCTCACAACCGAGAGGAATGGAGGAAGAAAAGGGAGGCCTTTGCCCTGTAGTGGAACGATCATGGCTGAAAGAAAAAGTACCAACCCATGTAGTTTTAAATAAAAGCACAATAAACCACTGACATACGACTTTCAGGTGTTTAATTCATAAATTCTTAATTAAATCCAGGAACTATATTAATCTCGCAAGCTTCATTAAGAAATCTCCCAAATATTTCAAGCCGGCTTAACTAACTACTTACTCGGTACATATTTCGCAGTAGTTTCCACAAGTGAAATTTATTGTGGACCCTAGCCCGGCCGGCTTCGAGCCGTCCAAACAACTCATAGCGCTCCAAGATAGCGGGTGAATCTCATTATTTATTGCAATAATGCAATCTTACGGTGTCATCTGTAATGTTGTTCTTATCTCATGCTAAATGTACCGGTCGGGACTTGATTTATTTTGGTAATTTTGTAAGGCGATGCTCTGTAATGAGCGGTTTGCTTCGGTTTGTTATGGTGTTCGGTTAATTTCTTCGCCATGGAGAGATACTAGATACAATAAGATATATACTATCTATTGTATTGTGCGTATATGGAGAGTTCTAGGAGTTCGTAGTTACATACATTTTGTGCAGGTTAAGCAGTGCTTACTGCGGTCGGTGTTTAGATGGGTTATGAAATTTTAACACGTCCTGATCCTGATCCCTCTGCTCGCGTCAGTTTTTCGTTCCATCGGACGATGCATGTGTGGGAACAGAGTCTAACTATGTTTGCATAAACATTTGTGCGCAATGTGCACTATAATTATGTAGGTATGTACTTGACCGCCGATCAAGACACGGTCAGGCCAATATATGTTACATATGTGTCACATGAATCATTATTATTTACAAGCTGCGCCCCGCGGTATTACCCGCCACATTTTTTTGGAATAAAAAGTAAAAAATTGGGGTAAACTTGAAGACTGTTTGATCTTGAATACCCAGTAAATAAAAGAAGGGCGCTGAAAAGCGTGGAAAAGGCCAAAGTAAATAGGTTCGAGCGCCGGTTGCATTTCCTAGCGGTAAGTATATTTTCTAAACAATGAGTATTGGGGCCTTAATAGGAAAGTACATTCAATCCGATTTCGATTCAATTCGATTTCGTTTCAGTATCGACATTAAGTTAAAAATGGGTGGTAAGTTAAAGATTGCATCGCACTGTTTTGGCTGTGTGTTGTTTAGTAAACATTATCATTATTTTTATAGGTAGGTTTTTATTTTTCTTTGTTTAAAAATATACGGTTATTTGACATGCGGCATACAGTTCCTTTTAAGCTTTGAAAAAGGTTACGTTTAGTTGTTATCATGAGTCTACATAACACCCATATTTCGACACGTGTCGTTCAGCAATATCGTTGGTAACAAACGCATTACAGTAACAACTATATAAAGATGATGAAACAATAAATTAAATACTCGGAAAGAAGGCATTACTGACCCTATTTCAAAATTAATGAAGGCTCCAAACAATATTGCTCGTTGTATATTTTAAGGTCAGTTAAGTGGAGGTCAAGACTTTTTAAATTATCTCGTTGTCTCCTTAGAAGTGGACTTTTGGCTCGACTTTGAAGCTTCCAGTTGAAGTTTTGTAAGTATTCTTTATATTTTTGGCACATAGTTAAGCAAGTGTGCCGATATTTTTTTTAATAACTTATTTCTTTTTCGTTTTTTGCCTCTTTGGCCTAATGGTGGCTAGCGCGATAGCTGAGCATGAGGTCCTGGGCTCGAATCCTGATTGGGCAAAGTATTACTAGGGTTTCCATTAGGTAATTCTCTGTAGCATCACGGGCTTACATTCGTGCGCGCTTAATGACAATGATAAGACTTGCGCCTATTATATTAGGACGTTATGTGCACCTCGGCCTACCCCTTCGGTGAATACAGGCGTGATATCATGTTACGTGATGTCATACCTAAACTTTTTAAGAGCGATGTACCATTTTTCAGATAATATAAGTCCCATGTTTACGACAAGTTTATGCGTTTTATTAATACCTTAGAAGAACAGCCTTCTTCCGCGCTACCTAGCATCGTCGTTCCCGATAATAATTTAGGTTTAACACACAACTAACATTGAAATAAAACTAGGTTTAAGGATTTTATCGCGGTTTTTAATGATTTTTGGTCACGACGTTTCGAATCCTTTACAGCATCGGTCATAGAAATCAGTGATAGAAATAATTACACAACTAACATTCAAAAGCACATCTTCCTCTAATGAAAACCATTCACTCGATTACATTGCCCTGCGTACAACACAGTCCACAGTACGCATGTACTATTCGTATATGTATTTGCAGCGACACCAAGCAATTACTACATAGTACAAATACACATACATCTCAATTAGGATTCCGTGTTCGCAACGACACAAATACACAACAAGCCCTCGACAGATGCATTAGGCATACAAAGGTGTTTGGGAAATGCATCTTGTCTTTGTCAATGTTACTTAGAGCTGATTGTTTGGTACTGTATGTCGATTTGTGTAATATGTTATTACTAGCTGTGAGGCTAGCGACATGGTTGCCGCGCAGACCAGTGGAGGATAGGCCGTGCTCGCCGCGGTCAGTCTTGTAATGGGGGACTTTTCTTTTTTCTTCTTTTTAAAAAACTTCGCCCCACACTAAGACTTTCTCCTGTATCGTGGGTGCGTTTCACAAACATGAAATATACACAAACACCCAGGCTTGGGACAAACATCTGTGGTTCGCACAAAGTATTGCCCCGTGCGGGAATCGAACCCGCAACCCTTAGCGCAGCAGTCCAATTGCTTAGCCCCTGCGTTTATCAGGTCGTCATAATTTACTGTTTTCACATGTCGATCCCTTCGTGCTTCGGAAGACTCGTTATGCCAGGCCTTGATTTCTTTTCGGTCGTGTCGGTCTACCGTCCCATCGGACTATGAGAGTGGGGTAACATGAGTTGCGTGCAGACTTGTGCACTATAATATCTCCTGCGTAGTTGGCTAGTCTGAGATGAGATAGGCCACCGTGACCGGAATTCGGTTAGGACAACATTATTATTACTAGTGCCGGTCGCAAACTGCTGACTGTACTGGTAGGTACAGTAGTATTGGAGGTACTGGGACCGATTTTTGGGACGGACAAATTGTTATTAAGTTATCGGTTAAGTACTTAGTGTGGCAGCACACCGGATGGTGGTGTAGGTGGTAGGTATAGGTAGGTGGTAAGCTAGGTGTTATTTAACACCTGTTTACGCCTTTGGGAAAAACAGGCATGAGTTTATTTGATGGTCACCCAGTTTTCGTTTGAACATGTAGATTGTGGATATGCATTTCAACAGTTAGCCATCCTTCTATATAACTTTAAATAGCTTACGTATGCATAATGAAACACTTTTCCGTTCGCGCAATGTTAAGAACGCACTACGTTTAATTTAGCGTTAGATACAGAATCGATAATTAATTTAGCAATAATACAAGTATGGACTTTCCAGTGCCCATTTCCATGTAAAAAATATAACGTTAATAAGCTAATAGGAAATAGATAGAAGATATTGATATCACAAAACAGTTTAAGAAGCATCATATTTTGACATCCGCGGTATTGCCTAGTTGGACAGTATCCAATATAATTTATTAGCAATCTGGCAGCCGCCTGTATATTCTTATGGTGACTTCTCACGGCGCGCTATAACACGAGCCACGCAGATCGGAGTCGAGCAACGCGCCACGAGAAAGAGTATTTCGAGCTCGTTTGTCGCACTTGGCGAATAATAAAAACCCGTAGAAACCAACTCCGCGCGGATATAATGTGCCGTGAGAAGCCACCATAAGTTAACCGCTTCGTATGCTACTTTCGAATTTTAGGTCTCTCAACAAAGTTCCTTCCGTGAGCATTTGATCTTCGTATGTATTCGGTTTCACTTTCAACGTAACTTTAATTATTTTGTTAATTAAAACTTAGGTTTTGAAATCTTTATCCTGTTGCTCTTAAATGTGTACCATGGCGTATTCATACAATTAATTTATACATGCCATAGGTTATTCATGAATTTAGTAATTACTAGTAAAATAATTATCATTTTATAGCTATTTTAAAATTGACAACATTTTTTTTTACACTTCATCTTTGAGACTTTTTGGTCATTAAATACATGAATTCTTTAAGGGGGTAGGCATAATTGTTGTTCTCCACCTTTTGCCAAACAGTTTTAGTTTCATAAAAAGAGAGTCCAAGCATTTTGTCTTTTTCAGGCAAAAACATATTATACATTACTTATCACCATTATAATAGGAGAAAATATCCTTCACCGTTTCCTAAGTTATCCTAACATTAGATTCTACGCCGAAGTACTTACCAAATAAATTACAGTAAATCGCTCTCAACTCTAACAAGGCCCTCACCACACGTGATTTAACACTAGAACTTTTGACACCTTTAGTTCTAGTAAACTTTCAATTGCTTCCTCTGCAATAACATAGAAGATGTCCATTAATAGTTGAAAGTGCCTCTTCAGACGTATCATAAGTTTGGCTACTTCCAATTTAATGTCCGAGGTAGAACTATATCAGAAGAATTATTCGGTGAGAGATAGGTATCTTTTATCAGGCCTATTTTGCGGGACATACACGGATATCAAGCTGACGTCCTATATACATTTAAAGATTTATAGTCGATCGGCCATCTCCGTAGCTCATGCCGTTCTAGTATGAGCTATTTTTATCTAATCTAATCTACCACAGCTCACGCCAACAGGAAAATTGTACAGTTAACAAGAACTACAAACAAAACCGATAAGCAGCTGACACAAGACTTCCTTTCCCCGCAAACAAGCACAAAAGCTCAGTATTTGCGTATACGTATAGAAAAATGTCTCCCGAATCCTGAGAAGCTCACAAAAGCCACGTAAATCAGACACTGACAGCCGCTTGTTTTTGAATAGGCCCACAATTTGTCGCAACAAATTATTCAGCCATGCCGCGTGAAAAGGGTGCCTTTTTATATCCACAGCGCGAAATAATTCAGTAATTGGGCCGCCGATGAAATTGACCTTATTAAGCGTCGAATTCGTGTTGCGACGTGAATTTATTTGTCATTTAATGGGTTATGGGACGTTTGGTTTGTACGAGTATGTTTTTATATTCTTTTTGTAGGTCCAGTTATTTTAAAACCTCGTTTGTCAACCTCACTAAATGACGTTATTATTTTTAAGGACATAAGTAATAATATAATATTCATAGGGATTGCATGTATTCTAATTTAATTCTATTTTATATATTGTGTTGTCCTTGAATTTTTCCCGAAATAAATAATTTATTATTATTATAGTATGGTTTGGACATTTTTGCGGGAAAGACGTGGCCTGAAATGGCATTGGACAGGGTTTTCAGGAGGAATAATGGGGAGGCCTTTGCCTAACAGTGGGACATCGAACAGGCTAGATAAGAAAAAAATTATAGTTTACCCAAATTTCGCCAGTCATATGTAACTTCCCCTGTAAAAGGGGGCGAGTCTATTGCTGTAATTAGTTTAAGCAATCACTATCATCGCCTTATTTACGCCGCAAAGAAACGAACCTTTATATAACAATATTAAGAGAAAAAGGACAAACCATGTTAGCCAACTAACGCACATTTTTTGTCCTACTATTCATAAATTATGACGAGAGCTGTGTCGGCTTGAAACTTTCAACCCTTTTCGCAACTATAAGAGTGTTCGCAAACATTGTAAAAACTTATAATAGGGTTTTAAGCTTATGTAGATACGTGTAGACTGAAGACCCATCTGTTAGGAGTGCGGATTGAAAGCTGTAGGTAAACTAAAAACAACATTTTGGTAAATTGGATATTGGATACCTGTCATTGAGAATTCTAAATACAAACAGTTTTTGTGAAACAAAGTTTTAAATAGAATGTAATGTAAGTAAATAAATGTTTTGTTTGCTTTCTATGCCTTTCTTTAAATAAAATTAAACAGGGTTTTTGTGCCTGTCGAGAAGATAATTGATAGACAGACGTAAGTGTAATAGAAATAAATATATTTTGTTTTGTTTGCCTTCTATGCATTTTTATAAATATAAAACTAACTGTTTACTTGTTTTATCACACTTCACACTAATATTATAAAGGCGAAAGTTTGTGAGTGTACCTATGTATTTGTATGTTTGTTACTTCTTCACGCCCAAACGCCTAGATCAATTTTGATAAAATTTTATATTGAGTTGGCTGACACCCTGGATTAACACAGGCTACTTTTAATCCCGAAAAAATGTAGAGGGTAACACCGCAGGGCGCAACTAATATTTACATAAATGCTTTTGTGTTTGTCGAAAAGATAGTGGATAATTATAAAAGACACGTAGCTAAATCTACTATTTTTGATGTTTATGTATGTTGTATTTTATGTTTGTAAAACACACCCACGATACAAGAGATTTTTTTTAAATATCGGTGTTATTTTAACTTGATTAATTTAATAAACGTTAGTTTTAACCTTACAAGCAATCGGTAAAATCGCACGTTAAAGTATTTTCGTCATACGAATAATCCGTTTTTTGGACTCGTCCTCTATTAGACGACCTTATAGGCTAGACAAATACCTACTTACTCTAGTAGAGATAAAGACGTAGCGACAATATACGAACATTAAACTCAGCGTCAATTATAAGTAGAGAACAACATCCAGCTTCAAACGATACTAGTTTCTGAATTCAATCATAAAATGAAAGGTGGATCTCGACCTAATTACAATTCCTATACAGTGGCCGCACTACAGCTTCTGGGAAGCGTTACTTAGCTACTAGGAATACACATCTTCTTTTTTTTATACCATCTATATTTTTTACGATGTAGTTTTTTATCACCAATAGTTTTTTAGGTTTTAGGTTTCGTTAACGGCCACATGTTGCAAAAATATAACAAAAACATAACATCACGCCTGTATTCTCCGAAGGGTTAGGCTAAGGTGCAGTAGTACACCCACATTTCGCCAGTTATGTGTTTTGGTCCCAATGTAATAGGGGGCGAGCCTATTGCCATCAACCGGGCACAAATCCAGACTCCGTGCTGCTACTGAGAATTACCTAATGGAAAAACCCAGTATTTTTTTTTAAATATGGATTTACTTTAGAAAACATTCTAAAATAATACAGTGGCTAAGCGATTAGGCTGTTGTGCTAAGGCTTGCTACTTGGATTCCCACACGGGACAACAATTTGTGTGATCCGCAGATGTTTGTCCTGAGTCTGGGTGTTGGTTTACCGTGTATGTGATGTTTCATATTTGTAAAACGCACTCACGATGCAGGAGAAATTCCTAGAGAGAGCCGCTATTAAAAAAATGTATTACTTATCATTCTGCGTATATTGACAACTTTGTGAAGCCATAACATTGTTCGATGTCAACGAAAACAAAAGAGTAAGCATTAATTATTAAACTATCGTGTTGCATGATTATAATAGGTATTACAAAACGGGAATTAACGCGAACACTACTTTTTTAAGTTGTGTTCGCCTTAATTCCACTAGTTAAGTCTGCTCGTGACCACGGCCGGTGTAACACGGTCGAAAATGAAAAAAGTTGTGTTCGCGTTAATTCCCGTTTTGTAATCTATACTATATTATTAATATTATAAAGCTGAAGAGTTTGTTTGTTTGCTTGAACGCCCTAATCTCAGGAACTGCTGGACCGAATAGAAAAATTCTTTCACTGTTAGATAGTCTATTTATTGAGGAAGGCTATAGGCTATAAAACATTCGAAATCTACGTGGACGGAGTCGCGGGCGGATACTAGTTTCTATTATAAAAAGAGTAAGTACTTCATTAATTCCACTAAGATCCTTCTGAAGGTGACACAACGGTCAACTATCACTACTACCAATAAAGGTATGTACCCAACTAACTTAGCAGTCGTTCAGTATTTTTTATATTATGAGCTAGCAACTGAAACAAGTTATTTCAAGTTCACTGGCTCGAGAGATATAACTGATTGACTCCGGGCGCCGTCTGCAAATTAGAAATTGAGGCACGTGTAAATGGATACGAGATGGACAATCTCATTTACGCAGAGGATACTCAGATGACTTTCAGTACTATGTTTAGGACGTAATCATACATACAATCATGCCTGGAATTCTCGAAGGAAAAGACGCAATGTTATTTTGTTTTAGACCTGTATACACTCATATTTTGTCGCTAATCATAAGTCAGGTGGCGAACCTACTGCTATGAATATGTAAGTTGACAAATAATAATAAAATTTTAATTTATTCTAATGCCGAGTGGTATTTGGCCTAGAATTGACCACCCCTTTTCCTCCCGTGGGACTCGCGCGACTAAGTGAAAATCTATGTCTATTCTTATGTGTCTAGTCTAAAGTTTTTCCGTTACGTGATTCTTAGTAGCAGCACGGAGCCTGGGTTTGTGCCCGGTTGGTGGCAATAGGTTTACCCCTCACAACATAACTGGCGAAATGTACGTGTGCTACAGGTACACTTCTGCCTACCTCTTTGGGAAATACGAGCGCGATGTGATGTTTATTTTGCTTACTAGGCCGGAGTCTATCATAATCATCATCATCAGCCGGAAGACATCCACTGTTGAACAAAGGCCCCCTTAGAACGCCACAATGAACGACAGCTTGCCAATTGCATCCATTGCCGGAGCCTATGCTAATTACTAAATAAAACTTGGTTGTCATTAAGAGAACTAGAAAAAAACAACAACGAAATGTTTCTCACTTTGAGCTAACCAACTCATAATTTTTCGTCGAAACGTAACTGTGAAATCTAACGTGTGCTGATGCATTTAGCCCCCAAACGGTTGGCTGACATAGGTTGATTGTGACCGAGTCAAGTGGAATCACTAAAAGCATATTCTCCTGTACTGTGGAGAACTCGTGGTACTGTACACTGTATCCAGCCGCTCGGATTTGTGCAAACGTATTCCCACGAGATATTCAATCATGATATTTTACCATTCTCAGGCAAACTAATCGTAAATATTTCAGGCTAAAACTTATGCCTATACTGCAAATCTTAGATGTTCTGATTTCTTATTCAAGACTTCCTACCGTACCTAAGTTTAGGCCTGAGGCTGGAAGAGGTATGCGATGGATTTTAGTATAAGAACACATTTTTACGTCACTTGTACCGTGGTACGCTAAAAGTCGGGCAGGCAGTGATACAGCATGTTTGAAAAATAAGCTAATTCTGTTTTTAAATTATCTATCCATACTAATATTATAAATGTAAAAGTAACTCTGTCTGTTTGTTACGCCTACACGACTAAACAGCTGGACGGATTTTGATGAAATTTGACATGTAGAACGTTTAAGACCCGAGAAAGGACATAGTCTTCGCGGGCGAAGCCGCGGGCAAAAGCTAGTTACCTATTAGTGTAATAAACGTTCAGTAAAAAAATGCCTTGCTACACATAAAACGATGTTCAAAATAAATATAAAACACTAAGGTAACATACGGGTTAACATTTTCCATTTTTATCCCTCTATAAGTGAAAGTAACCTGTCAATGCTTGAGTTAGTTCCACTTACGAAAAGGAAATCACAAAAATAAATACGTTTTTAAAGGATATTTAAGTAGCGAGTTATGTCGTTATAAGCTGGCTTGAGTCGTGTTAACACTTTGCCCGCTACGTTGAAATCCCCGAGCAAAAAGTTGCTTCCGACCGACGGTGACAAATCGCTCGCTATACTTACACCGTTCTATACATAATGTTCTACTTTTCTAGGATAACTTGAATGTATTCAAAGAATAAGGTAAAGAATTTGTGAATTGTTGAATGGTACTATTTATTCAAATTGAGTTGGTTTAATAAATGTAAAACATAGGTGGGAATGAGGTAACTGTATATGCATTTCAATTTTAGTTGAGTGTTTTATGAATAAGCATCATAATGTATAAATCGATACTAGAATTATTTTTTAATATAAACGTCGCTCAAGCTGGAAATTTCTTATTTGTAGTGGGTGCGTTTCACAAACATGAAATATCACATACACAAACACCCAGACAGATTTTTGTGCCGTGCGGGAATCGAACTTACAACCCTTAGCGCAGCAGTCCAATAGCTTAGCCAAAGCTTCAATCAAGTTGTCTTATATATCTTGAAGTTATCTATATTATTCAATTTTCGATATTCAATCTACGAATCAACACATTTGTACTGAAAATGTGAAATATCCTGTCGAAAATATTCAATAAAATATGGCACTCACTGTCCCCCAAGGGTTACGAATAATTAACTGGCAGGCTGCATCCCATGGGTGCAAGGCGATTATAATTTTCACCGTGTTTTATACGGACTCATCTCGTAAACTACCATTTATATGGTAAATTTAATAAGCTATGAATGCGAATGAACCGCTGAATTAATTTTATCATTGTATTATTGTTTTATGTGTCGCCAGTAAAATGAAATACGAAAAAAATGTGTATGTGTGGCCCTAGACAAATGACAAACACTTGATGAATAGAAATCGAATAGAATGATAAATTTATGGAGATGACATTACGTTCGAATACAGAATCTATTTAATTATGCCAATCTACATGCCTATTTTGAATTCTAATCACCTAGGGTTTTGCTACTGTTCTAGGGTTTATGGAATAATCTGTTAAGCTAGTTTACTGTCTTGACTTCAAGGGGTTTTGATGACACTGAAATGTATTTGAAACTTAACTTGTGGTCAGGGTTGCTCTAAAAAAACATAAAGCAGAAAACTAGTTTTATGATTACAGAGGTTGTACAACGTACGTATAGTCAATCTTTTTCATCCTCTTCTTCTCTTATATATAAAAATGAATTGCTGTTCGTTAGTCTCGCTAAAACTCGAGAACGGATGGATCGATTTGGCTAATTTTCGTGTTGAAATATTCTTGGAAGTTCAGGGGAGGTTTAAATGGTGAGAAAGCGGTACATATACCCACATAACTCCGAAAACATAATACCACGCCTGTCTTCCCCGAAGGGGTAGGCAGAGGATTATAGTACTCCCACATTTACTATAAACCTCTTCCGTTTACTATAAACCTCTTTCGCAAGTAACTTTATACGTCCCAATGTGATAGGGGGTGTACCTATTGTCACCAACCGAGCAGAAACCCGGACTCCGTCTACTGAGAATTATCTAATGCAAAAACCCAATAACACTTTGCTCGACCCGGGATTCCAAACCAGGCCAGGCTCAGCTATCGCTTAGCGACCACTAGACCAACGAGGTAGTCCCGCCCTCAGAACATCTAACCATTAACCCGCTTACTTATAAACGATGCTAACATGTGTTTTAAGATAACTACTTCTTAAGTCTATTGACAGCTCTATTCTTTGACATGCGAACGATTGTGACAAGTATAATTTAATGAATCGTTCGACACTCACAATTTTTATAAGTAAGGGGGTAATTATTGTTTAAAGATACATTTATTTGTAACAGCATGTGTTACATTTTAAAATGTGGTGTTACAATTAGTTTTTTAGTATCAACATGTCCTGCCGAATCAGGCGTACAAATTGCTTAAAATTACCTAATATAATACTATTATATGACGACCTGATTAGCGCAGTGGCTAAGCGATTAGACTGCTGCGCTGAGGGTTGCGGGTTCGATTCCCGCACGGGGCAAAACTTTGTGCGAACCACAGATGTTTGTCCCGAGTCTGGGTGTTAGTGTATGTGATATTTCATGTTTGTGTAACGCACCCACGACACAGGAGAAATTCCTAGTGTGGGGCGACGTTTTTAAAAAAAAAAATATATATATATAAATATCAATCAATAATTTAGGCACATCAAGGCGTTAACGAGTACTTAAACATAAACGTCAAGAACTCACAAACAATCTCAGCAGACAATTTTTAACTAAACACTGGCATCCTCAGAATAATTCTCATTTCGAAATGAAAACAGTCCATTTGAACTAAAAGTCGAGTTTGCGGAGGTGTTTCAAATAGCGGCGGCGTAGCGGCAAGTTGGCACAACTTAGCCAAACTTCTACCTGCTTAGTTAAAACATGAATACGTATTTACAACTTTTAAGCAGTAAGTGTTGCTTCGCATTATCGTTTTATTTGGAAAGAGAGAAACTTTCATTAATGACTACCTACTTAAATAATAAATGGGAAGGTATTTGGTTATTTGTCCTTTCTTGAGCAGTAAGGCAGTAGTATGAATCTTTAACCGACTGTCGGAGTGTTTTTGCATACAATTTTAATAGTTTATGAACGTGGGCGAGACTCATAGGCTATAGGTACCTCGGAAGGCACGTTAAGCCGTTGGTCCAGTGCCCGATCTCTCTCCGGTCGTGTCGGTCTACCGTTCCATCGGACTACGAGAGTAAGGGAATAGGGAGTGCACCCGTGTTTGCGCGTATACGTCTTGTACACTTTAATATCTTCCGCGTAGTTGCCTAGTCTCAGATGAGGCGCCGAAATTCGGTTAGTAGAACATTACTACATACATAACATCACGCCTGTATTCCCCGAAGGTGTAGGCAGAGGTATACATATAGTACACCCATATTCTGCCAGTTATGTTTTTAGGAACAATTAAAATAAGAACATTACTTGCATCTATAAATGTACCGATATTATTGTTAATCGAAAACGTGATGAAAACGAAAACCCTCAAACTTAAGGATGTTAATGAGTATATAAAATAATAGTCATAAGATTACTAACAAAAATGGTGTTGGTATTTATAAGAGTATTTTTTACAACATCTTTTAGATCTCGGAGAGCTAAAAGTATAAAATGTAAAACCTCATTTCTAGCTTATATTTTCTCTTATTGCCAGACAGAATATCTGCTACTGACATTTCAGTCCAAGGTTTTCAAGTTTTTTTAGGTCCTACTAATTGCGTTGCTAATGTCACACCGAGGCTAAAAAACCTTACTGTACAAGTTTTCTGAAGCATTTTTAAACGCTAACACAGGTTAGATCACAGATATAGATCTACATAGATAACGCAAATGCATGTACTTCGCGTGTCCGAACCCCGACCAAGCGTCGAGGTTGGTCGCCGCTAAATGTATGAGTATGAGCGAGAAAATCATAGCGGACGGCTCCAGTTGAATCGTTTGAATCGTGCTGGCCGGATGGGCATCGGCGGCATCGGTGTCTTTGAATCGGTTTGGATTTCCCGTCACTAAATTTTGGCTGTGACGTCACAATAGGTATTAAAAAGTCGGCACGCTTGGTTTCAATACAAATCGTGATACTTGCGTTATCTATGTAGATCTATATCTGTGGGTTAGATGTTTTCTGGTGATTGCCGACATTGTGTCAACAGTATTGCAGAGTGTTTTTACTTAGTTTTAAGAATGTTGGAGCTAAAAAAGGGGGTGAAAGTTGGGTCAAACTATTGCAGTTTGAATTTCTGTTTTTGTAACCAACCTCCGTGTAAGCTGCCGTAGCGATAAAAACCTACGTGAATTCTTCTTTTCAGAAACTCTTAAACGTAAATCTTTGCTTTGTTGGACTTTAGTGAAACTTCACTGATGGCTGTAGGCTTTAGGCAGAAAACTAATTTTAAAAAGTTATTTTTTTAATACCTACAAGTCAAACTTGAAATAGAACCGCAGACTTCATGCCAACAAGAGGCAGTTATACTATAAGGTCTTAAGTCACTGTGTATGACTACAGCCCCCTTACCATGAACTCTTAAAGCTGGACAGTTTACATAGTGTAAGCGAGACGTCGCACTAAACTGCACATAGCGGCGTCTCGCTTCCACAACGTAAACTGTCCCGTTTCAGTTCATGGTAAGGGGTCACTTTCTTTATCTAAACACTAATAAGGCTTCATTAGCTATCGCTGTCCTTTGTACTCGTAGGTCATTAACCTCGTATACGGTTGATAATTAAACTAATGAACTATTTTGGTGTTTACAAGAGCTTTATAGAGGAGATTATAACCACAAAGGGTTTACTCCCATTAATGCACTAAGATGGCATTAGGAAAGCTTTGTATGAATTTCGGTATATTGACAATGAACGTAGAAATCCATCACGTTTACAGAAGTTATCTGTATACCGTAATGGTTGGCAAAAATCAATTTTTCTTTGTTATATGTAACTACTACATTGCTATACTATGGTATGTATAAATAACTATGTAATTAAAATAATTTACTTTTAAACGTTACAAATTGAATTTAAGTTAATACCTACTAAAAAAGGTACAACTAAAATTCACATAAAGATAAATTACGCTATCCGAGAAACTTCCATTCTTATTTAGATATACGTATTACTATGTACCTATTAATTTCTAAATGATAAAGTTTTTAAAGTGATAAAGAAAATTTGAAAAATGATTGACACGAGCGGATTCTGGTTTGCTATTCTCTAAGGATTTCGCCTTGCGTACAGCGCTGCTGCAGCGGTGATACTCAGTTTACTCAGTGCTGTACGCAAGGCGGAATCCTTAGAGAACAGCCTAGCTGAACCCGCGACCTTTGCCGTACCGTGGCGCTGCTCTAACCAACTGAGCCACCGTGTTAAAGTTTTTGTTCATAATAAAAAGTAATGTATAAATAAAAAAGCTACAATTCGCAGGTGATTGGCCGCTCAATTATCTAATGGCTTGCGGAACACACCTTTTGCGGCGACGCCATGTTTTAATAGTGCACATAGGCCGGGAGTGCGACTGGTTTTAATTGAAATCTGTCAAAACAAAATCAGTTTTCAGGAAGTAACTTTGTGTAATTAGAGATACTAGCTACGCCCAGCGGTATTACTCGCTACATTTTTTCGGAATAAAAAGTAGCCTGTGTGTTAATCCAGGTTGTCAGCTACCTCCATATGAGATTTCTTTTGCCTTTATAAGATAAGATAAGATAAGATAAGATATCATTTATTTGCTTGAAATATGGTACAAAAGTTGTTAAATAATAATACAGAACATGACATATTTCACCCTGGTACGGGCATGCAAACATTATTACATTATTTTTACTGATATGCACTAGTGACTACATACTTAATTATACAATGAACATTAATAAAGGATCGAATATAAGGAAGAACTTACTTATTACTTTGATACAATGCTTTAATAAGCTCTATATCTGCAAGAGCTGTCATTAAGGAAATCTTTGGTAGAATAATAACTCTCTTGAATTAACCACTTTCGTAAGGCACAACAAAATGGTTTGTATGGTAAATCAATAATCCCTTTAGGCAAGCAGTTAAATATAAGCGGCACCATATAAGCACAACTTTTCCTATAGAGCTCTAACTTAGGGACTGGCATTTTTATCGGCAGGTGAGTGATCGGGCGTTTATGCGTGTTATCGTTGGTAACAAACAGATATTTGTGGTATTTTACAAATTTTGCAACTTCATAAATGTAAATACTTGGAACAGTTAAAAGATTTTTTGATTTAAATACGGCTTTACAGGATTCTGACCATTCCATGCCAAATAATGCACGAATGCACTTCTTCTGGGCTATAAAAACCCTCATGATTTCGGAAGAATTTCCCCAGACAACTATGCCATATCGTATTATGGAGCAGATATAAGCATGATAAACCATCAAAGAAGTTTGCCTCGATGTTACGTCTTTTACTTTTCGAAGTGCAAAGACAAATTTGTTAATTTTCTTGCATATACTGTTAATATGTTCCTTCCACGAGAAATGTGTGTCTAGAGTTATACCTAAAAATTTTGCACTCTGTATCTGTTGTATTAGAGTGTTTTTGTAACCTATATTTAAATGTGTATGTTTACTTTTATATGTTTTAAAATTAATTAATTTAGTTTTTTCTATATTTATTTTTAGTTTATTAACATCGAGCCATTTAATAACATCGTCTAAAGTTTTATTTATTTCAGCTTCATATGTATTCCTGTTTTTACAATCCAAGATGATTGTTGTATCATCTGCGAACAAGACACAGTCATGTGTAAGTGCGCGTGGAAGGTCATTAACGTAGATAAGAAATAACAATGGCCCTAAGATGCTTCCCTGAGGCACTCCAAAATAGTTTATTCTCAATTCAGAATCGAATTTAACTACACTGTTAGAATTGTTATCAAATTTAGTTATTCTAGTAAGCTGTTTTCTATTTTGCAAATATGACCGAAACCATGACAAGCATGAACCCCTAATTCCATAGGACTCCAATTTTGAAATGAGCAAGGAATGATCCACATAGTCAAATGCTTTACTTAGATCTAATAGTAAGGCAGATGTGGGAATTCTATCATTAATATTATTGATAATACGATTTATTAAAGTGAAAGTGGCCAATTGTGTAGATTTACATTTCCTGAATCCAAATTGTTCTTTTGCCAAAATGTCATATTTATCCAAAAAGTTTAAGATTCTTTTATACATAATCCTTTCGAAAACCTTGGACAGAACAGGGGTTAGTGCAATAGGCCTATAATTATTTCTATCGAGTTTCGACCCTTTTTTATGTAACGGTTTTATAATAGATAATTTAAGTTTATCTGGAAAACATCCTTGTTCAAGGGATAGATTAATTATATGTGCCAAAGGTTCAGCTATAAACAGCGCAATACTTTTCAGCAAGTCTGAATTGATATCGTCATATCCTGCGCACTTAGAGTTTTTTAACGAATGAATAGTATTGAAAACTTCATTTGCAGTCGTGGGATTTAAAAAAATACTAAACTCGTTATTTTTTAAATTATATGCGTGGTGTTCAGACTTAGTGTTAACAAATGTATTATTTTGGACGACATCTATGAAGAAATTATTTAATAAATTGGCTATATCAGACCCAGTTGAAACTAAATTTTCCTTGTCGACAATGTTTTCAATGAATTTACTAGTCCCACATTCGGAATTATCATAATATTAGTGTGATGTGATTATATTATAGAGGTATAATGCCTGGATCTTAGAGACGACGACGCGGTAACAGTTGCCACGCAGACGAAGTCGCAAGCCTATGTTTATTTTAGCGTTAATAATATAATTAATTAATTATGTGTTTGACTACCTGTCGATTTACCATGTTTGTCGTTACCAGACAAGATGATATCATGTCCATTTTTAATAAATTATATTTATACAATTGTCTACTCACATTTTTGATAATTTACGTATAACTACAAATATTTATACATAAGTAATGACATATACATATTATTCGTAACCTTAGAAACGGTTGAAATGATTTTAATGAAAGGTAACCATACAGAACTAAATTGCAACATGTGTTGCTGATTCTGTTAATTAAGATTATCACGCAGACGTAGACACGTGACTTAAACTTTGTTTTGAGGTGACTTTGGTAACTATGAATATAATAATGTTTATATTGGCTTTAAGCTTTCAGAAGCAACGCATAATTATGCCTAATGACATTATTAGACATAAGAAATAATAATAAGTATTAAGCTTAGTGGCGACAGACAGAGACAAGTGAAATGAGGGAAGGGAGGCCTTTGTCTTGCAGTGGGACAATACGGGCGTATAATAATAATGTTAAATGGATGGCACAGTCCCTAGAGATCCACGGATTGACTAAGGTCGGCTTGTTCAAATCCTTCATTAATTAGAAATGGATGTCAGTCTCCTGGTCTATAATTCAGCCGCGCCTCCGACTTGTTTTCATGAACTCGTCGGTTTGCGCTGCCTGAGTAAAGTCTACGCTAATCATAGATTTTAACAACGTTTAGACACGGAATGAGCCTCTCCCATAAATAAAGTGGTTTGCTGTTGACTCCATCTAAATAGTGCTCTAGTTACACAACGTATGTAGAATGTTTGCCAACTAGTGCGAGTGACGCTGTTAGGGACTTTGAAGCTGGTGGAGGAATTTTTGAGCGAATTCAATGAAAGACATGCTATGGAAACGTAGCGATCAAAGAAAATGTTGTGAATGTCTACTCCACTTTAGTAATTGCTTGCAGTAACATGCAACGAGGATTTCAAAATAGAGTTGGTGTAAACAAAATATTGTTATGACTTTTTGTATTTTTTTTGCATGTTGCCATGCTAGGCTTAAATCTAAATTGATAAAGGAAATTTGAAAAAATGATGGACACGGGCGGGACTCGAACCCGCGACTTTCGCCACGGTACGGTCCCGCCCGTGTCCATCATTTTTTCAAGTTTCCTTTATCAATTTAGGCAAAATATTGTTGTTCAATTAACACTGTTGCCTTTTGATTACTGACGATGGTAGTGATGGACGGATTAAGGTATTCGTAATATTTTCATATATTGTATCAATACTGCGGTTTGGCTTATTGTACTTAAATAAAAGCGTGATGAGGTGATCAACAACACTTTTAACAAAATCGTAATTATATGCTGAAATTCGAACGCCAACATTTTGTGAAATGGCTCTTAAAATTTGAATTATATTTAGCATCAATTGTATATGTCCAGCAGTGGACCGCGATAGGCTGAGAGAGAGATCACTATTGGCTGCAATTAGTGCTACATTACAATTCAAATGTTATTTCAGTATGAATTGCATTTTTTTTTATCTAGCCTGTTCGGTGTCCCACCGCTGGGCAAAGGCCTCCCCATTATTTCTCCACAAAACCCTGTCCAATGCCATTTCAGGCCACGTCTTTTCCGCAAAAATGTCCAAATAATCTCGCCATCGCCTTCTCGGTCGAATTGCATTACTTTGCGTAAAATGTACAGTAGGTGGGATTTTACTTACATTACTACACTACACTTAGAAGCATACAAACACTTTTGAGTCTAACAAGATTCAACACAAGCAGACCCACAGACATAACTAGTATAAAAGGTTTATTACAACTGACTTAGAATGTACTTCACAAAATGATAGCTCCGTAAAATTTGGAATGAATTTTATAATTACGGACGCCTTTATTCTGGGGTAGACAGTCATAATTCATCGGTGCGAAGGTAGGCATGGGTATAATCATATTTACAGCTGGCTACGGCTTTGTTTCGTTCATTGTTCACCCTTTTGTCTTACTCGTAATAACTTTTAAACCCTTTATTATCACCGCTTTATGGGCGAAACATTTCGTTTTGGATTTGCTGGGAAGAAATTGATTGATGGTAAGGAAATTAAGTTGTTTGGATCCTAGTTTAGGTGTAGTTATTACATCAGTATTACGTCAGTAGACTGTTAAAACTGGTATGATTATGGAAACTACGAGTACAAGTAATAGAAAATAGTTACGGCCGTTAGCGCCGGTGGATTTGAATAATATGGGTGGCGGTGCCTATTTCTATCTGCTGAAGCAAGACGTACATACGTGCAGTGTAATGCGGCGTCACGCTTTCACAACGTAAACTATAAGTGTTCATGGTAAGGGGGACTGTCGCAATGACCCCTCTCAACCCGCTCTTCAGCTGACTCGGGCCGCGTTCACCTATGGTCTTCTGTAACCATTTCGCGCACTTATAATATTCTTCTTTGGTGGATGGTACTTAGGTAGGTAATACTCTTATTTTGTCGCTGCGTGATATTCATCATCAGCCGGAAGATGTCCACTGTTACAACTACAACAAAGGCCTCCCCCTTAGAACGCCACAATGAACATCTACATGCCATTAAAATCGACCGGTCGCCTGCAACTCAGATGATATCGTCAGTCCACATGGAGGCTCTTAATATTTCCAACTAAATATTTGAGTAGTTTTATACTTATAATATTCAAATTGGTAGCCAGAAAAATCGTCCAGCAGAGCCCAATTCAATGCTGAAGTCAATGTAATAGGTGTCTAGACTGTAATATCAACTATTAAGCCCTGCATTCTAATTATCGGTATTATATTTTAGCATATTATTTATTATAGTGTAGTATATAAATATAATATTCAGCCACAACACCTGTTATTACAAACAAAACAATAACATTGTGCTACATGTTTATTTTAAAATTACTTTGAAATTCATAATAATGTGAAGATTCGCCGCATACCGTAAAAATGCAATAAAAAAATAATTATGAAATATGAAGGTAAATCTGGTGTATCTACATAGTAGACGACTCTAAAGGCTAGTCGTATTCAAAATAAAAGGAATTATCGAAAAAATTGTTTTGCATTATAATGATAATAACAGCCTATAACTGTCCCAATGCAGGGCAAAGGCCTCTTTTATAAAGAAGGATTGAGCATTGATCACCAAGCTAGCTCACTTTGTGATCGGGCAAAACCATATTCATACAACTTGAAAACGTTTGAAAAACGTTATTGTGCGCTCATACTTATTGCATTACCTAGACAAATACATAATAAAAACATAAATCTAGTACCTAACACAGCAGTTGTTGTTTGGAATAAGTCGTGGGTGCGTAGACCCATGAACACAGTGTTGAGAAATGTTCAAGTAAGTAAAGAATTTAATTTATTTTCAAACGTTAATCGAAATTCTCATTTCTCGTGTCGCGAAAATTTCGTGAATTATTACAGACACAATCATCGCACAAACAGTAAATTGTATGTAATGTTCTCACTACAGGATTTTTATTATTGTGAGGGTTTTTAGAAAAGTAACGTGTACAAACACCCAGATATTAACATAACATTACGCCTGTATTCCCCGACAAGGCAGGCCGAGGTGGACCTACCCACCTCGGCCTGCCTTGTACACCCGACCTAATACACTGACAATCCACATGCCGCCAGTTATGTTATAGGCCCCAATGTAATAGGGGGCGAGTCTATTGCCATTAAACGGGTACAACTACCGCGTTTAGCGACCACTAGACCAACTAGCCGTTTTGTTCTGAAAGTCTCATCTGAAAAAGAACGGCTAATTACACAATTACTCGCTCCTTGAGTCAACAAGTTCCGCATCGTCTAGCTTAGTAGTCTCATCTCGGTATCAATCGGGCCATCATTAAGTTACAGTCAAATTTCGACTCCTGCCCCCTTACCATCAACTTTTTAACCGACTTCAAAAAAAGGAGGAGGTTCTCAATTCGACTGTATTTTTTTTTTTATGTTTGTTACCTCATAACTTTCGCTTGGGTGAACCGATTTTGATGATTTTTTATTTATTTGAAAGCTGGTGCCTCCCGTTTGGTCCCATTGCAATTTGATTTAGATCCGATCAGTACTTTTTCAGTAATTCTTAATAATGCTCTTTTTTTTCACGTTCTCTACTACATTTTTCTATGATTGTTCTCCGATTTCTGCGGTTTTTTTACTTTTTAGTGCTTTTTAATTTGTTGTGAAATAGTTTTGTTTTGAAGTCGGTTTTTTTTTAAAGCAAGACAGTTTACGTTGTGCAAACGTGACGCCACGTTACACTGCATGTAGCGGCGTCACGCTTCCACATCGTAAAATGTCCAGCTTTAAGTGTTCATAGTAAGGGGGCTGATATACATTTAAAGCACAAAATGTGAAGAGAAGCTTGTTCTTAAGCTTCGCCCACCGCGGCTATTTATTAGGCCTTATTAATATCACCCTCGTAAATAAGGGCTGTGAACTCTATGCGGAATAGGGCTCAGTACCCGCTGTCAAAGTACGATTTTTGATATCTGTTTCTTTGATTTGATCGAACGCCCCTTGGAGGGATTATTTTTGAAATATTATGTAATCAATCAATTTTTTAAAAAGGCACTAAGATAATGTCTTTATGCGCGCATTGATGATTGACTTAATTTGTAAAAAGTGTTGAAATCACATCGGTTTTTTTAAAGGGAAAGGCCGTGGCATATTAACCTTTGCGTGAAAGATATTAGTTTTATGTAATTAGAGTGGGGAGGGCTATTTATTATACAAAGCCTTTTAATATGTGTTTAAATTATTCATAAATACACAAAACATACATAACATCACGCTTGTATTCCCCGAAGGGGTAGGCAGAGGTGCACATATTATAATATTATAGTACACCCACATTTCGCCAGTTATGTTTTTTAGGTCCCAATGTAATAGGGGGCGAGCCTATTGCCATCAACTGGACACAAATCTAGACTCCGTGCTACCACTGAGAATTACCTAATGGAAAAACCCAGTAACACTTTGCCCGACCCGGGATTCAAACCCAGGACCTCGTGCTCAGCAGTCGCGCTTAGCAACCACTAGACCAACGAGACAGTCAGCAGGCATCGTAAATACGCATTGCAACTTATTGTCAACAACTGCATTGACAAAAGGTGGTTTATAGCCAATAACAATACCTATCATACTAATTGTCCTTCGAATAGTAATACGCAAGTGTACAAACAAGATATCTTGCAAGTCACTGAACACCTGTCATTGTAGTTCTTGATTGTTAATTCTTTAAGCGTAGAGAAAGTTCACGATGTGAAAGGCATTTACCGATATGATAAGTGATTTTGACGACCTGATTAGCGCAGTGGCTAAGCGATTGGACTGCTGCGCTAAGGGTTGCGGGTTCGATTCCCGCACGGGGCAAAACTTTGTGCGAACCACAGATGTTTGTCCCGAGTCTGGGTGTTTGTGTATGTGAATATTTCATGTTTGTGAAACGCACCTACGATACAGGAGAAATTCTTAGTGTGGGGCGACGTTTTTTAAAAAAACAAAAAAAAAAAAAAAATTTGCCTCTTCAAAAATATAAAGGTATTTTATAGTCCTTTTTTTCTATCTCATTTTTGTTGTTTAAAAACATCGCTCTACTCTAGGAATTTCTCCTGTATCGTGGGTGCGTTTCACAAACATGAAATATCACATACACCAGACTCGGGACAAACATCTGCGGATCGCACAAATTTTTGTCCCGTGCGGAAATCGAACCCCTTAGCGCAGCAGTCCAATCTCTTAACCACTGCGCTAATCAGGTCGTCAATATCCTTTAAATGTCTTATGTGATTCCGGAGACTGACTCTGATGTCCTCTTTGGGACTTATTATCATCGGCTATAGGTAGAACGGCTACTCCTGATAAATATGAAGAACTGTTTTCTTCAAGTATTACAGACGTGATTCTAATTATATATGTCAATAGTCTTTCCGTGGGGTGCTTTTATAGGAAAAGTCTGGTCTACTCACATAAATGTTTAAAATCATTAGAAACATATGGACATTATTTTTGACTGCCTCGTTGGTCTAGTGGTTGCTAAGCGCGACTGCTGTGCATGAGATCCTGGGTTCGAATCCCAGGTCGGGCAAAGTGTTACTGGGTTTTTCGATTAGGTAATTCTCAGTAGCAGCACGGAGTCTGGATTTTTGCCCGGTTGATGGCAATAGGCTCGCCTCCTATTACATTGGGACCTAAAAACATAACTGGCGAAATGTGGGTGTACTATATGTGCACATCTGCCTACCCCTTCGGGGAATACAGGCGTGATGTTATGTGAATTATTTTTTATGATTTGTCTATTTTTGTTCTATATTTATACTATTTGTCTTATCCTCAGCCTTTCTACCGCATCATGTGTGACGCCCACAACGGGGACAAGTCCTCAAACGTTTGCAGCAGCGGTGCAATACTTTGCGGCTGCGCAGTGCCTCCTTAAACCCCCAGTGTTGCCGGAATCTGATGTCGCGAGTACGTAACTTTATGTTGTTTGACCTATAACACCTATTTAATTTGACCTATAGTAGTGTGACTTTTTAATATCACGTTAAAATATACATTAAGTTAGTCAGAGGCGATGACAGTAGGCAAAAACCACAGCTGCCCCCTTACCATGAACTCTTAAAGCAAGACAGTTTACGTTGTGGAAGCAAGACGCCGCATTACACCGCACGTAGCGGCATCTCCCTTCCACATCGAAAACTGCCTTGCTTTAATAGTTTATGGTAAGGGGCTATACGTATATCTGTCGTGTTGTTTCTCTGCACTACCCAAAGGTTTGAGCGGTAGAAAATGACTAAGGCATCAAGTCTACCCTGTACAAAGTACATTTTTCTATGAACAATAAATAAATAAAAACCGGATTTTTTACGATTGCCAAAACATTTTCAAAGCATGTAATTTTTTTTATACTCCATCTTAATTTGCTGCAGAAAATCAAGGTATACAGAAGGGCTCTAAGGACTTTTTTTTAGAAAACATGCTGTCACCTATGCATTAGGTACTTGTTGACAGACTGATGACCGTTATTGCATTTGTTTTATATTAGTAGCAATGGCGAAGTATTGGGGGAGGCTTTGCCAAAGAGCACACGGAATAGTGAACATAAAATATAATGTATATACATACATAGTAATCTGCCTAAAACAAGGCTATTAAAAAAAAGGGCGGTTTTACTTAGACCATATGACATATGGTCTAAGTAAAACCGCCCTTTTTTTTAATAGACCATATGACGACCTGTTTAGCGCAGAGGCTAAGCGATTGGACTGCTGCGCTAGGGGTTGCGGGTTCGATTCCCGCACGGGGGCAAAACTTTGTGCGAACCACAGATGTTTGTCCCGAGTCTGGGTGTTTGTTTATGTGATATTTCATGTTTGTGGAACGCACCCACGACACAGGAGAAATTCCTAGTGTGGGGCGACGTTTTTTAAAAAAAAAAAAAAATATTGAAATAGCTATAATTTGTCATGTAAGGTACAAAATACATAAAACAGAGTACGCTTTAATTAAGCAAGCGGCGTGTTTGATCGCGATATTGGCGCTGTTATTAATCTCTCTCCATTACATAATCCGTTTGTATGACACTTATAAACATGTAGAGTAAATTTGAGTGTTGAGTCTAATCTACTCACCACATACAGCGCGTAGGTAGTGCATGCCTTCACTACACCTAATTTGCTTTGTATAATAATAACAGCCTATAACTGTCCCACTGCAGGGCAAAGGCCTCTTCTCGTATAGAGAAGGATTAAGCATTGATCACCACGCTAGTTCATCGCGGGTTGGCGATTTCAGATCATGAAATCCAGGTTTCCTCACGATGTTTTCCATCACCGTTAGTCAGTGTCTTAGAATAACTAAGAAAGTATTTGTAACATTGAAAATGTCACATTGATACTTGCCCGAGTTTTGACCTGGAAGCTCGTGCATACAAATCCGGTATGTTAACCATTAGGCCACCACGACTACACACGAATTTGCTTTATAGGTAGTTAAAATACTATTTTGATTATTTTCAGATTTCCGATCCTTCGACTTTATCATTGTTGGCGGAGGGACTGCGGGCTGTGTGGTCGCCAATCGTCTGAGTGAAGTTAAGCATTGGAAAATATTGCTGATAGAAGCAGGGGGCGACCCGCCCATTGAGTCTAGTGTAAGTACCAAGTAAGCAGACTATGTAGGTAATAACATGGAAATGACATGTAAATTGTATGTTTTACCACGTGTAGACATATTACTGTTGTGTTGCAAACCACGAGTTCTATTTCTGACTGGCTCTACACGTGGCTGTATTTCGTCGAACCTACTAAAACGATGCGAGTACATCGTGGTGGAAATATATACAAAAATACTGTCAAATGTGTGAGGTTCTACTTAAAAACAGATTCAAAATTTTCAATGAATTTAATTACTAGAAACAATTAATCCCGATTTTATATGCAGAATACGATGCTGTAGTTCCATACTTAGGTACATGGAAAATCAAATAGCTTTTAAAGATATCATTTGCGCCTATACTTCTGACTGCTATGAGTATTCGATAGCTAGAAAAAAAACTTTGTTTTTTAGGACCCGTTTTTGTTTAGACATAAAATACTCGCAACTCATAATTATACAATTACACAGGTGTTTAAAAATAAAAAGTCGACCAACTGTGCAAATTAGTATCTTTATCGCTGTCACTAGTAAACACAAAGTCACAAATATAAAACAATTCAGTCCATCTTTTTTCCGAAAAAAGTTGTTTAAATTATTTTCTACAATATTGCCCGCAGTCAGCAGATCAGCCAACAGATTTTGTTTCAAACAAATTTATGTACCTACATTTATATTTCAGATACCTGGATTTGAAAAAGCAATGTTTGATAGTGACTATAACTGGAAATATGTATCCACAAACAATGGAGCCATAGATCAAGGGATTATAAATGGCTCCATAAATCTGTCTAGAGGTAAAATGTTCGGAGGATGCAGTAGTCTTAATGAAATGCTGTATATACGAGGCCATGATCAGGACTACAAAGATTGGTATAAAGCAGGGAATGTAGGCTGGGGTCTTAATGACGTACACCGATGTTTCAAGAAAGCTGAAAACCTTCAAAACAAGAAATTATTGAAGGACCCTAAAATCAAGAAATATTACGGCAATAATGGGCCTATTGTTTTAAATAGATTTAACAATACAGACAAAAGCGTGACTAATGGAATTTTGAAATCATTCCATAAAGTAGGAATTAAGTACGTTCATGATTTAAATGCCGCCGGCCTTGTTGGTGCCGGAAAAGCTACGGTAATGGCATCCGATGGAGTGAGACAAAGTACACATAGAGGATATTTGGTACCAATTAGTCATAGGCATAATATTAAAATACTTAAAAATGCATTTGTGAAAAAAATATTAATCACAGCCTCAAAAGTATGTTTTGGCGTTGAAGTAGAAAAGGACGGTAAGAATTTAACATTTTATTCAACCCATGAAGTAATTCTTAGCGCGGGCGCAGTGAGTTCTCCACAGTTGCTTATGTTGTCTGGCATAGGTCCTAAAAACCACCTTCAATTAAAAAACATCACATGTTTACTTGATTCTCCAATGGTTGGACAGAATCTTCAAGATCATCTCCTTGTTCCAATTACGATCTATGGTAACCAAAAAGAAAAAATATCTCCGAACGAAAAACATTATGATGCCATGAAATATATTTTGAATCGTACAGGTAGCTTAGCACAAAGTAGTATTTTTACAGATATCACCGCATTTTATTCCTCTCAAAGAAAAAAATTGCAACCCGAATGTCAGCTTCATCTCTCAATTATACCAAAGGACACATTCGATATAAAACAATACCTAAAGTCTTTCTACAGGTACAAAGATTCTATTGTGGACTCTATGGCAAATTACAACAAAAAACACACCCTTTACTTCTTTGGCTTCAATCTTTTGCATCCCCTTTCTACAGGAAACATTTCCTTAAGTTCAAATAATCCAAAAGATGCTCCGCTTATCTTTACAAATTACTTTAACGACCACCGCGATTTAAGAACAGCAATTAGAGGACTTAAGATAGCATCAAAAATGGTGAAATCCATATTTTTCAAGTCTATCGGAGGGTTTTTGGGACGGATGAAACACAAGGAGTGTGATAAATACAGATTGGATAGTGTTCGTTATTGGACATGCATTTCCCTAAATATGGTAACTTCTATGAACCACCTAGCAGGAACCTGTAGAATGGGCCCATTCCCAACCACTTCGGTGGTAGATAGTCAACTTAAAGTCCATGGTGTCACCCATTTGCGTGTGATCGATGCTAGTGTGATGCCAAAAATTACGAGCGGTAACCTAAATGCACCTAGTATTATGATTGGAGAAAGAGGGGCTGAGTTTATAAAAAAACAATATAAAGGAGCCTGAATTCATATATGAATAACGATCTAAATTAATTAGGATAATAAACAAATATAAACCTATAAAGGTATTTAACATCTATCATTCTTGAAATTTGTTGGAGCTCCATACTAACTTTAACTGCTTGGAGATTGATGATTACTCCAAAAGTTTTTGTACTTCCTAATTATGAAAAATAAAGATTCAGTAAGAATGCTGGAGTTGTTTATTTACTTAGAAAGCATTTTGTTAAACAAATAAATTCTGTAAAGGTTGTTTTTTACAGTGTTTTCTCTGAATAGCCGTAACATTGTTCCAGTAATGAACAACAATGAATAAATTTAAACTTTAACATCGAGGTAAAATGTTAAAAATTACTTTTTCTTACTATTATTGTTTTATCCCAACAATAGCACGAGCAACTCGTTGAGAGATCGTTACACAACGTTTTTATTTAGAGCAAAGTTTAGGCGAAGCTTCTGGATGCCTTTATATAATTATAGGTATTTATAACCGACTTCAAAATAGGAAAAGTTTTCAATTCGACTGTATGTTTTACTTTGTATGTTTGTACCACGATTACAGTGTCAATTATGATTCGATTTTCAAAATTCTTTTTTTAATCGATGGGGTGTACTCCAAAGGTGGTCATATTGTCACCAAAATTGAACCATTGGAAAAAAAATGTGTATTAAATACGGTAAATGTATAGTGGTGTAAGGGTTGCGAACTGAAATCATACTGGTTATTACTGCATTACTGGTTCAAATCCAGGTCCAAGAGTATCAATCTTCGTCGCTTTTATTGATCGTAACGACAAAGTATAAATTCTACTGTTCAAATACATTTTTTATTCTCAAAACCTGTTTTGTTCCAAAACGTAGAGCTAAGAATCCTGTTCAGAATCCCGAAAACAAATATATTGTATGAAGATTTATCTTGAAGGAGTAACGTCACGCATTATAATAACGTGGTCATCGTTCAATATAGTAACATAATAAATAGACAAGGAATTCGAATCCCAGGTCGGGCAAAGTGTTACTGGGTTTTACAGTAGCAGCACGGAGTGTGTATTTGTCCCGATAGATGGCAATAGGCTCACCCCCTATTACATTGGGACCTGAAAATATTTTGGCGAAATGTTGATGTACAATATATGCACCTCTGCCTACCCCTTCTGAGAATGCCTGTATTGTATGTTATGTTATTTGTTAGACAAGTAGAACACATTTTCTATCAACTGACCTTACAGCGGGGTACCTGACGACAAAACGGAAAATCTTCTGTATTTTTTTCCGTTTTAACATCAATCATAGGGCTCGTAAGCCCCGGGAAAGGACAAATACACCGAGTTATTTTCAAGTTTATTCGAAAATCTTTTTTCTTTCTCGCCCTTATTTTTATTTGGTTTTTCGGATATACAGTTATGATGAAAAATACGTATTTAATACTGTTGAAATGTGAACAGTATAACAATTAAACATTGACGTTTTTTTATTTCGCGTTACACGACCATGTCAGTCTCATCATAAAAAAATTATAGTGGAAAGTAGGTATGTTTGTGGATGCCTCTTAAACATACACATATTCAATAAACACATATTATCACGCTTGCAATCCCTGAAGGGATAAGCAGATGTCTTCTTTTATTTCATCTTTATACCCACATTCCATCGCCCATGATATCTACAGAATTAAGTCCCTTGCGTATGGGGAAACAGCTGTTTCTAAAATGTATTAACATCAAAACTTCCTTAATAGCAGTCTATCAGTTAAAGCCATGTCAAAAGCCGGTTGGTCCGATAACGCATTGTGCGGTCAGTCTGCGGTATCTAATCTGACTTATCATGACATAAACTAAGTAACTCGGATTTGCCGACGCGACGTCTCTGCTTGCCTAGTAAATTGATTTTCTTTCATTCTTATTCGTTGATAAACTTCAGCAGTGCGTATTTTTATTATGATGGTCGTTAGTGCATAAGTTATATTATTTTCACGGGACTACGCCATGTAATGAACCATAACTGTGTTTTGCGTGGTCAATTACTAGGACAAAATTAGTTTGGAAAAATCAAAGCTAAAATTAAAAACAAGGTTTAAACATAACATAATAAATATCACTCCTGTATTCCCCGAAGGGATAGACAGAGGTATCATATAGTACACCCACATTACGCCAGGTAAGTTTTAGGTTCAATGTAATAGGGGGCGAGCCTATTGCCATTAACCGGGCACAGATCCAGACTCCGTGCTGCTACTGAGAATTACCAAATGGAAAAACCCAGTAACACTTCGCCCGATTTGGGATTAGAACCTCGTGCTCAGCAGCCGGTCTTAGCAGCCACTAGACCAACGAGGCAGTCGTGGTTTATATACTATTGAAAAATCACTGAGTGTGAAAGACACGTTTTAAATAAATAAAATAAAATCGAGACTAGAAAGTCTGTCCGTAAAGTTACTTTCGGTTTCACTTTTGGTCGGAAGATAAAAGTAGCAGGTAATCGTTTTGCAAACTGGAACTAGCATTATTGCGGTGTAGCAACATTGCATAAGGATACTAAGTTGGCAAGCAAAGCTACATTTGCAACGCAAATTGTTTATGGCAGATAACATAAATCTAGCTTTAATAAAAACAAAACACGTTATGCGGGGTATCTGCGCAGTGAACTGCTTTTAAAGCCCACTTTCGTACTAACGGTAGAATGGACAGAAATGTTGGGATCACTATATTTGTTTGAGGCTCTTGACGCTGATACGAGTGCGGGTCGGCGCATTTAAGAGTGTGACGTCAATTTGGTTTATAGCATGAACGATAATGAATTATAGACGTGGAGCATAAATTACGAATGCTTCTGATAATTTAGGATTTTGATATATATTTCAAAATTAAACTAGGCCTGTTTTGACAGACTGAATCAGCATGCACGGTTATACGTTCAAACCCAGGCAAGTATCAATTGGCTGTCAATGTTATATTCTACTGACTGACGTCGAAGATTAGGTTAGGTTATTATAGGTTTTGTAGGTTATTCGCCTGAATAATTGTGATGAAATCTGTGTGTGGAATGACCAATCTAGTGAAAGCATGCGTGGTAATCAATGCTAGTTTGGTCTACTCTATGAGGAGATAGTGGTATCTACTCATACAGTGTAGAGCAAACCTATTCATGCCTATACTTTTTTCGCTGCAAGCAGTGGTGCCTTACAGCGAGAATAAATAAGAATACCAGCAGGTACCAAGTAGTACTTTTAGCGTTCATATAGATATCCTCTTCGCAGAATTCCTGCCTGACATGTATGTAGTTAGACCGTTCGCCTTTCTACAGAACCTGCTTCACTTTGACGTTTAATTTTCGATTCACTTTTTAGAAAAAAAATACTTTTTCAGAATATTTATTCATGGAACTGCACCTTTGCAGTTTTGTAGTTTTCAAATTTATATTTACTCCTTCAAAACATGATACTGGCAAATAATATGAAGCATTGAAGTAACTTCTTTATTGACGTCTTTGGAATACTTTTATTTAATATCTACGGACGATAAGACTACGTCAAAGTTAAAGATGCACTAGCGCAGTAACTCCGCTAGTCATAATATAGATACGCCACGTGACCAGAATACTGAAATTATATGGATCTGACATCGCTTGGTATTTTTAGTACTGCCTTCCCTTGATGTTTGATACTTTATTCTCTTAGGACAAGCTTTGAACCACTATTAGAAGAAACTACTTTTGATTTGGAATACTATAAACAATTACTAGCCGATAAGTATCCGGCCTAGAATTGACCATCCCCTTTCCTCCCGTGGGTGTCGTACGAGGGGACTTAGGGAAAATCCAGAAGATAGACTTCACCACCAAAACTGCGATCCCCAAGCCGCATGCCAAGCGTGGGGATTATGGCATCCGCCCCTTGTTCTAGAGTGGACATGTTTCGGCCGATGATGATGCAACAATTACTGTGATGCACGACCCTTTTTTAACGTTATTTTTATGCAGACCGAAGACTTCGCGTTGTAGTGATTTTATGATATTTTTTATTTTTTCCTGCATTTTGTATGTATCTGCGCCCTTAGCGTGACCGCTCTCAGGTCTACCCGACTTCGGAAAACTATCTTCAATTGATATTTTTCGATCAGAAAATACTTTTCTAGCGTAGTCGACTCTATTCTATGCGCAGTAGTTTGACCTCGAACCACTTACGAAGTCATCACACATCTTAATAACAACAATTGTCATACATAATAACATCATGCCTGTATTCCCCGAAGGGGTAGGCAGAGGTGCACATATAGTACACCCACATTTCGCCAGTTATGTTTGTAGGTCCCAATGTAATAGGGGGCGAGCCTATTGCCATCAACAACAACAATTGTATGATGTCAATACAACAAAATCCTCAACCTTAGGCCTCAGAAAAAATACCCTAATGTCCTATGGCGACTTCTTAAAGTAACTATCCTCAAATTGTAGAAGCGTACAAATAAGAATAAAACTAACAGAAACAATGTGCCACATCACCCATCCTTTAAATCCTAGCTTTACATAACAGTCCTAGCTGAAAGGCCAACAAGAGTATTCTTACCGCGATTTACTAAGAAACAAGTTTTCAGTCCGCAACGTTCTTAAGGGAGCCGGTAATACCCGTAGATTAATCTAGATTAGATAAACGAGGATACAGGGATGTTGTCCCGAAGGAAAGTTAAAGAGTATTTAGAGTTCCCTACGTATGGCTTATATGGTGACAGTACTGTTTTATAAATTAGTTGTTATAGTATTGTGAATGGTTTTATCGACACATAACATAACATCACGCCTGTATTCCCCGAAGGGGTAGGCAGAGGTGCACACCCACATTTCGCCAGTTATGTTTTTCGGTCCCAATGTAATAGGGGGCGAGCCTACCGGGCACAAATCCAGACTCCGTGCTGCTTCTGAGAATTACCTATTGGAAAAACCCATTTTGCCCGACCCGGGATTCGAACCCAGGACCTCGTGGTCAGCAGTCGCGCTCAGCAGTCGCGCTCAGCAACCACTAGACCAACGAAGCAGTCAAGTTTTATCGACACATTTAATGATATAACTCGCTTATAGATAATACTTTCAGATCATTCACATGCTTTAGTAGAATATGTGCGCGATACAACGATAACTTAAAACCACCATTTAAAAACCATGGCTTCAAATAAATCACACTTTACATTATTTTATCACACTAATATTATAAAAAGTTCGTGTGTTTTTTACTTCTTCACGCTTCAACGGCTGGACGAATGTTGCAAAAAATTGGTATGGAGGTAGCTGACACCCTGGATTAATCCATACTTTTTAAAATGAAAAAATTAAGTGGGATACACGGGGCGCAGCTAGTGTACAATAGAATGTATGACTTGTACACATCAAATCAATCAAATCAAATTCTTTATTTGCTATTTGCATTACACAGGAAATTTGAACACAGGGTGTCAACCTAAAAAAATACAAATTCAACATTGTCTATAGAGCAAATGCTAGTGTTAAAAATTTACAAGGTTATTTACACCTATTTACACTCCTTAAAAATAAATATATACAAAAGAAAAAATTGAAGAGCATATTTGTTTTTTTCGCAGAAGAATTAAAGTTAAAGAGGAAATACTTAAGAAAAACATATGTGAATAAAACAATCTAATTTAATATCTGCACGAGTGACTCCCTAAGCTTCCGAGGGTTGCGGTGTACCACAGGGGTGACTCGTGGGTGTTGTGACCACGCATCGTTTAGGCAGAGGTGACCGCGTCTCTACTTTATTTTGATAAACGAGGCGAGAGATAACGTTATGTAATGGTTTTATACTTGTCCATTACGGCTGGTAGTGGCTTAGTTATTGAATTGATACTCAAAGGGTATATATTTTCGATTCCCGTAAGGGACATAATATTTTTGGGTGCTTGTGATACGAGTACCTATTTCACGTCATAAAACGCAACCAAAACATAGGAGAAATTCTCATTGTCACATTAACAATGGCTATAAGCTATTGCCTACGTCGAAAATTAATTAATTGAAGCAAACCATTAATATAGACGTTTAATTTTTTTTATGGTCCATACTCTTAACCTTCCTATTACTGCCTATATAAGGAATAAATAAATAATCTCTGAAAGTCCAGCACTCTGTACCGATCGGATGGTTAGGTAAACACACCTATACGTATAAATATAAAGGTATAATATCAACAACATAACAGACATGATTACAACAAAATGGGCAGAGAACAAAAACTGTCGTTATATGAACGCGCGGTACACACAAAACTTTCTGTTTTGACAGCTGCGTTGTACCGAAATAAATCCACCGAACTGTTCCCTCCTATACTTGTGTACGTATTAACTTGATAATGCCCTATTCTGCTCTCATTACATACACTACGGTGCACAATTTGTGTGGTCGTCTGTACATGACGCACCACTGACGGTAAAACGTTACAACATAAAAAGAATATTAAAATAATGATTTGTATATTTTATTAGCTCCGTTTTCAACAATAACATAATATCACGACTGTTTGCCGAAGATGGTAGTGAACTGTATCGTTCATCAAATTTCGGAATGGTACAGGTCCTAGTGTAATAGACGGCGAGCCTGTTATTTTAGACCGGGCACAAATCCAGACTCCGTGCTGCTACTGAGAATTAAATAATGGCAAAACTCAGTAGCACATTGCCCGACCGTCGAACTCTAGACCTCGTACACAGTAGCCGTGCTTAGCAACCACCGAGGCAGTTTACAGCGTACAGAAAATATGGTTAAGTAGTTTATAAATACATTTATAATGAGCTAAAATAACTACGTGACCACATGTTTAGTTGCTATGGAGTATATTTGTTATTTACAATGGTGACGATAGAATCATCTATTTTCATACCAATGAAAATTAAATAGCAGGAAGACAAAATGCTACGTTTATGGAGCGATGCATGGCGGTTTATAGTTCTGTTACAATCACAAGAGTTTTATTTTTTTATATGAGTTTAATCTTCTATCATGTTTATAAGTTCCCATGTCAACAGTAATCGTCCTTAAGTTCAACTATCATCATATCATCGCTCTTGCCCCACAATTACAACCGAAACCAGGGAACAAAATAAAAGCTTTACTCAACTGAGCCAAATGTATCATGCTAAATAGTTGCCACAAACACAACAAAGCTCGCTGCGTTGCTAACTAGCCTCAAAACAGATAATAGCTCCCCAACCTAACAGAACAAACAGCCAAAAATTAACTTTTGCACCAAACCAACGTTTGTCACCCAGTGTTTGCAGGGAATACGCAACGTGGACGCGATTCTATATTGTTAAAATATTTACGCGGTGCTAACCAACTCGTTTACTTAGGACCAGTAGTTCCTTACTCAGCCCATGAGAACACCCTACATCGCCGTACATAATCTTCGGCGCTGTAATCATGTGAAAATAGCCAAAGGTACCGCGAATTTGGGTCAGAGCTCATATGGGACCGATTAGAGGGGATTTACCACCAAACCGTACTGTTTTTGCATTATTTACATAGAATTCTCTGGATAATTCATTTTCAGTCAGATATGTTAAGATACATTCGTTTGTTTCCTTACTGAATTTTTGCTGAGAATAATAAACAAACAGTTTTATTTGTACGAATATTTAGTACGTAGTGCTCTGTGATAGAAATTATACGTAAATTATTCGAGAAACATCAGGATATTTATTCTTGCATTATTTAGGAACGTTCGGCGATGTTGCAATTTGCATTATTTTAGTTTATTTTTCACTATTTTCCCTTGCCTAATGTTATAGGGGTTGTTAGATTTTAAACACGAAGAATTCTAACATGATATCTAATTGAAGTGATCCTAAATTTTCTTACTATTACAAGCAGTTTATTTGCAAACTAGAAAAATCTTTTGCACACTGTTATAGTTGTAACAACGATTATACGTAACAATGTGTATAACAGACATGTTTGTTTTGATAATATTTGGGGGGTGATTACTATGTACTAATATGGAGAATAAAATTGTCTTACATCCATCTTGGATGGTAGTTATTTTAAACAAAATGTAAAAAATACAAACAATCTAATAATATATAGCAAACTTTATTTGTGTAAGCATCGTCATTAAATCGTGTTTTCCGAAGAGTTTATCATTTTCTTTATCTAGTATGTTTCTTTATTGTCTTCGATTATTAGTTCTGAACCTCTTTCTCCAATCATAATTGTTGGAGCATTCGTGTTACCACTGACCATATTCGGCATCACGCTAGCATCAACGACACGAATGTTACTTAAACCGTGAACTCTCAACCGGCTGTCGACCACGGAATTACTGATATCGGATCCCATCTGGCAGGTCCTTATAGCATGCCATAGTGTGGAAGCTACGGTAGTAACCGTACAGCGCCAATATTCATCACTATCTATTTCAAGTTCATTACATAAAGGTATATCCATTCTTCCCAGAAAACCGTTAATGGATTTGAAGTACTTTGTGTCAACTATTTTAGAAGACATCTTCACTGCTTTCACAATGGTCTCTAGATCTCTTGGGTCTTGTAAGTAATTTGCATGTATAAATGGTTTACTTTGAGGATTGTTTGATCTTAACGATAGATAACCTTTCGAATGAGGATGGAGTAGATTGTAAACAAATAGGAAAATTCCGTGGATTTTGTTTGCTTCTTCAATGGAAGTGGCGATTGTTTCATTGTATCCGAAGGTGCCCATAAGACCTTTTTTTAAATTAGGTGTGTTTTTGGGGTACACTACCAAAATTGTTTGGCTATCTGAGTAGGTCGCATTCTGCTCAGTGGAATAAAATGCCATGGCGTCTGTTGCAATATCAGAGTGAGCTAAGGAACCTTGGTGGTTCACAAGATAGTTCATATAATTCAGATATGCATCAGGTAAGCTTGACTCCTGCGGTACGTCAGCATATATGAATATAGGCGTCACAATATGATCCTGTAAGTTTTGTCCTACCATTGGTGAATCAAGAATAACGGGGATGTCTACTTCCTTAAGATGTGCGGCAGGACCAACACCGGATAACAGCAGCAGTTGTGGAGAGCCAATTGAACCAGCGCTTAGTATCACTTCTCGAGAGAAATAAAATGTCAAATTATTGCTATCTTTTTCTACTTCAACTCCATAAGCCTTCAAATTGTCATCTATCAAAACTTTCGTCACCAACGAATTTTTCAATATTTTCAGATTCGATCTTTTATCAGCTACTGGCATTAAATATGCTCTGTCTGTGCTTTGTCGTACTCCGTTGGCAGCAGTGACGGTCGAATATCCAGAGGTATTGACTGTTTCAGTGTTTAAGTCAGGAACGTTTCTAAAACCAATTTCTTCCCATGCCTCCATAACGTTTTCTAAATAACTTGAGAAAGTACTGTTGAATTTATTAATGGTCAGTAGGCCATTGTGACCATAATGCGCACTAATTCTGGGATCATTTAACATTTCCATATTTTGAAGACTTTCTGCCTTTCTGAAACAACGACGTACTTCAGCTACGCTCCATTCTTTATTTCCTGCATCGTACCACCTTTGATAGTCTTGATCATTGCCTTGAACGTAATACATAGCGTTGATGCTACTACTGCCACCAAACATTTTTCCTTTATTCCAACCTACGCATTTATACTCAAGACCTTGACTTGTTACACCGTCGTTGACAGTATTATATTTCCAATCGTGTTTTGATCTGAACAATGATACTTCAAAACCGGGAATCTGAAAAAAAATCGATAAATAGTAATATTTATTAAAAGGCAAGATAATAATTATAGTTTAGGATATTTTTAACTTGGTTAACATTACAAGGTATCCTGAATATGTTTTAAACATTTTCATGGTGATTACTTTACAGGTTATTGGACCTGGATACTAAAAACATAACATAACATCACGCCTGTATTCCCCGAAGGGGTAGGCAGAGGTGCACATATAGTACACCCACATTTCGCCAGTTATGTTTTAGGTCCCAATGTAATAGGGGGCGAGCCTATTGCCATCAACCGGGCACAAATCCAGACTCCGTGCTGCTACTGAGAATTACCTAATGGAAAAACCCAGTAACACTTTGCCCGACCCGGGATTCGAACCCAGGACCTCGTGCTCAGCAGTCGCGCTTAGCAACCACTAGACCAACGAGGCAGTCACCTGACAGACCTGGATACTAAAAACTTTAGTAATTTATTTATACTAAATGAGTTAAAAGTTATTTCCAGTAATAATCTAATAACTGCATTGTGAAGCTGTAGCTCAAAAATCTGTTATATATATGTATGATTTTTAATCTGTGCTTGTATCAGCTCTTTTGTCCATATATTATTTGTTGCTCTAATTACATATGACTACTACGGTTTTATATCAATTATAGAGAATACCTACATCAGATTCAAGTGGAGGATCACCTCCTGCTTCTATAAGTAGAACATTCCAATCAGGATTTTCACTCAGCCGACTAGCAACTACACTACCTGCTGAGCCTGATCCGACTACGATGAAGTCAAAAGTGTCTTTATCTGAAACGAAATAGAATGGAATCATGTTATGCTGTGAGACGTTTTCTCTGAATTGCTTTAATTTTAGTTTATCAAAAGGATTAACATTTTCAGAGTTTTCTAAATTAATATAAAATTACCCTTCTACTCCACAAAGGGGTAAGCGGAGGTTTACTTATTAATCGCAAATGAATCGTAGAGTTGTGAATTCTCGTGGAGAATACTTACACGCTTCCTCCTCCTATCGTATGGTTGATGAACAACCAGGTGTCAGAGTTTAAACCGCCGGTAGGCCCCTGACATGGCTTTACATACCATTCAAAAATCTCTCAGGTGTGCCGGTTTCCACACGATGTTTTCCTTAACCGTTTAAAGCAACTGATAACTGATTTATACGCACATGAATTCGAAAATACATTGGTGCGTGTCGGGGTTTAAACTTGCGACCATTGACTTGGCAGACCGACGGTCATACTCAGCTTTTTTTTATCTTTATTTATTTAAGGGCATTTATCTCCATGGACATGAGAGCCCCAACATTACCTAAACTAAATTACATCCTCAGCTATCAGTGCACACACGCTAAAAGATATTTGATAAATCTGTTGGCTTACCACTAATCTGAGCTTCTGGAAGCAATTCATGTGCGAGAATACACTGTGCCGTCGCGAAATACTGCAATGCTGCTGCGAAGGCCTGAGGAGTGGCTCCCACTGTCGGCGTCAAACATGCTGCGTCGCTTAAACTTTAAATATAATTTCACTGTTAATATTGTTATACATCAAGCTTAATCTTAATTCTTTATTGTACACATGAGAGGATACAATACAATACAACAATACAAATATGTTTATTTTCTCTCTCACATAGAATGATTACAAAAAAAAAAAAAATATTATGTTATATACATAGCTCTAGTTCTAGTGTACATTGGTGGATTATAATCTATGTGAGAGACTGGTTTCTGTACTAGGAGACCTGTATGACAGATTACCAGCCTCTCCAGACTCCGGAAGTGGGTAACAGGTACAAGCTGTAAATCATTTTAGTTTATTAATATTTAAGTAGACAAAACTGAGTGAATTGTGACTTGTGAGGATTAAGGATATGTGGGTGTGAGAATCCTATGAATTGGTTTATATGGCATGTAGTGTGTGTGTGTGTGTGAGTGTGTGTGTGTGTGTGTGTGTGTGTGTGTGTGGATGATTGTTAAATCATGAGAAGTCGGTTTAGGATAGAACTTTAAGTAGATTTTCTGTTTCATCATAGCTTAGGGACTTTAACCAAAAGGTTACGGCCCTTTTACAATTGGCTCTTGTAAGTGAATAAATTGAAAGCTTTAGCTTCCACCTAGAAACCCAAAGAATTTGTGTGTGAAAGCAGTGTTACGCTTGGTAAGCGTTTGGCAGACCCTGTGTTTGACTCGCTTGTCATTATTAAGTGAGGGATCAAAACCTATTATTGAGTGTTGTCTTAGAACTGTGCATAATATATATAGTTGGCGTACTGTCAACACATCGGAGAGCGAGTAGAGATCCCTAGTAGGAAAGAAGAATGGAAGCGACAAACCTACTTTTAAGACCGCTCTTTGGGCTCTTTCTAGTTTTAGTATGTGTGTACTACAGGATCCACCCCATACGGTAACACAGTAGCTTAGGATGGATTGGCATAAGGACATATATACCATTTTACTGACTTTCTTGTCGGCTATGTGGCTCAGACTTTTAGAGAAGTAAATCAGTTTCCTAGTTCTTGAGGATAGTAAATCAATGTGTTGTTTAAAGCTTAGTGTACTGTCAATCATAACTCCGAGATATTTTATACTGGAAACTATTTCTAAATGCCTACAAGAACAGGAGTGGTCGGAAGAACAGCAGTGAGCTCTTATGGAGTAGTTTGCGTGAATTGCAGCTCCGTAATTTTTGATGGAGAATGGAATATATTTGGTTTTGTCAACGTTAAGTGTAAGGCCGGATAAAACATACAAAAATATATAACACAAAATTTTACGTACAGAGGCGAGCTTAACTCAAAATTGAGTTCTCTTGCAGCAAACCTTTGAGCCATCGAGAATTTTAATTCTAGTGAAGATTTTTTTGTTTGTTGTAACATATTACTTATTTTTTTAACCATCTGTATCTTACTGTAATGTATTAATACTACTGTATATTTAGCGGGTAACACCGCGGGGCGCAGCTAGTAACAAATAACAACGGTCTTAAAATAGAGCCTTGTGGAACACCTCTTTCGACTAACACTTTAGTTACCAAATTTCCCCTCTATAGGTGTGTATATTAAACCAAAAGAGAAGGTGCATATCACATAATTTCCGTAAAATCACACAGCAAAATTATTTTTGTTCCCGAAAAGGCAAAACAGTTAAATGATGAAAGCATTTACGAAATTAAAAAAAAAACTTACCACGACGCCATTGTTTATAGATGTCAAATACAAGTGATCGTACTTGCAGTTCAAAACGCCTGCTTTATATATACTTGCAACATTTAAATTCACTGTGTACATTTTAAACTTTATTTGCCTGAAACATGGTTTACATTACAACGAATATGTGTGTTTGTTTGTTCGTCTGCGTGTATATGGTGGTTTTTGCGGGGCCACAGAAGATTTGATCAAGATATACATGTTTGGAATTAAGAAGGATGGACAGATTACACTCTTCTTGAAAATCAAGGATGTTTTTTTTGTATTTTTCATGTAGTTTTTTATGTATTTTATATGTATTTTATATGTATACCTATCCTATATTCGTTTATAAGTTTAAAGGATTGTTACAACCACATGGTCGATTGATCAAAATTAAGCTCGGTTTGCCATGGTCGGTTTGTAAATGGGACTTACCTTACAGATGATAGATGATTATATCAAATTCTTCTTCTCTCGTTATGTCACGTGTTTTACTTTCTTTATATTTTACCTTCGATATTATCGTTCGACATGTAAGTAATTCATTTTTCTTTAAACCCGCAGGAAAAGCTTGTTCATTTGATTTAAAAAAGTGATAATAATTGCTTAATATATTTATTCAATTTGAAGGTGACACGTTTATATAATTTCGATTTCTGAAAATAGAAATGAATTTTTTTCACAAATTTCCATCTGTGTAAATAAACGCAAGCTAATTTATTTCCAAAATTTTGCTTTCGTATTTTCGACCATATTTTCGAGCCTTTCCCACTAGAATCTTAATACTTAGTTTGGTTCTTTTAATAGGATATTTCAGCTTTGGAAGCTTGATTTGATAATTTGATTGTAAAATTAGTAACAGTATGCATTATGTATATTGGCAGGCTTCGCGCATAGTTTTCGGCATTGGTGTAGCAATGCATACACAAATCTCAACATTTATTTATTTAGACGATTTTGCACGATGTTGTCCAAATATCGCACCCTGTGGAACACCGTCCCGAAACGTACACGTAGACAACATCTCGCGACCTATGTCATAAACCTATAATCCGAGGACAACTAGAAGGTCTACTAATTATACTTTTGTTTCTCACAATGACATCAACCGGTAGACATCCACTGAAAAGGCCTAACCCTTAGGTAAGGGGGCGGGGCTTGACATAATCCCCACGCTTGGCAAGCGTCTTGGGTTAATATTATGGTTATTGCGAACCAAATACTTGATTTCCCAGATCACCTCTAGTGAACCCTAGCTAGTAACTTCATCTTCTTCACTGATTCACCATCAGCAATCTTAGCAGCGGTTAGCTTGTCGGTCTAATGGTTGTTAATTGCGACTGCTGAGCATGAGGTCCTGGATTCGAATCCAGGGTCAGGTAGTGTTACTGGGTTTATTCTTTAGGTAATTTTTAGTAGCAGCAAGGAGTCTGGATTTTTTCCGGTTGATAGGCTCGTCCTCTATTACATTGGCACCTACAACATAAATGGCCAAATGTTGGTGTACTCGTATTACACGCCTCTGCCTTCAGGGACTATTGTGGTGATGTTATATTTTGTAATGATAAAATATGAACAATCAAACGTTTGAAAGTGAACTATTTGTTATACAATTTGATATACTTTATAAACCATCATCATTATAATCATTTTCTTGATATATTTAGTTTAAAGGGGAAAGTTATCAGTGTGTTTGTATGTTTGGTCTTCACGCTCAAACGACTAGACCGAGGATGATAAAATTTCATATGGAGGTAGCTGACCCTCTGGATTATCATATAGGCTTTTTATCCCGAAAAAATGTACCGGGTAACACCGCAGCTAGTTTCTTTAAAGCATTCGATTACTTTTAACCATTTAAATTAGTATGTAAAGATATGTTCGTTTGTACTGTTAGAAAATGGTCTATGACAATAACTATTTAATTTTTGCAATATTATGTAGTGCTCAATGATGGAAATCAATAAATGACGATGGCTCCTGAGTATATTGAGTCGACTAACAAAGGAGGATGCCAATTTTGGTCCCACTCTCCAGTAGGGACATGTAATACATCGTTCGATAGGTATTTTGAGCCGAATAACAGGTACTGCAGCGCCAAGTTCCAAATGTAGGTACATTCAGCGTTAAGCTTTATTAAACATGGCAATTTAATAATACCCAAAAAAATTCAACAATGTTTTTTTTTAAACGTGGCCCCCCTGCTGAGGATTTCTCCTGTGTCGTGAGTGCGTTTCAAAAATATGAAATATCACATACACAAACACCCAGACTCGGGACAAACATCTGTGGTTCGCACAAAGTTTCGCGCCGTGCGGGGATTGAACCCGCAACGTTTAGCGCTACAGTCCAATCGCTTAGCCACTGCGCTGATCAGGTCATTAAGGTATAGTTGTCTAAGTATTATTAGGGACCATTATATCATGTGTGATAAAACTATTTGAGAAGCATTGTGTAGAGTAATTTATACTTGCGTGTTTATGAGATATTGGAATTTGCTTTTTAATATTCTTAGTTTTAAGTTCTAAATCGTTTGCTGCGTTATTTTACGCAATAATAATATATGCTGTGCATCAGGCAATTATATCTGATCACCCTTTTCAAAAATATATGTAAACTGTATTGGCTTAAAAATATCTGAACAGGTTAATCCCATAATTATCTCTACATGCATGGGTAAGTCAATTATTTGTTGTCACAGTATTATTAAGTTTTTCGACGTTCATAGTTTTGAAGCCTATAAGTGCCACGAGCTTGACTGCTTTAAAGAGAAATGGTTAATCGCAGCTCACAACCGAGAGGAATGGAGGAAGGAAAGTGAGGCCTTTGCCCTTTTGTGGGACGATCATGGCTGAAATAATAATAATACGAAGCGCCAATATATTAATGACTCGACTGTACCTAATTAAAGTGATATAAACAGTTTTTATATGCTACAAAGAAAATACCATGAATACTCTGTTATACCTGTTACAACGGCTACTCAACAAAAATGTTTCCATTTTGGGGGTTAATGTTATGTAGCACGATTGTCTAACAGACGTAAATGCATACATGTATTTATTTATTTATTTATTATGCTAAAACGGTTCTCAAACCAATTACATTAACATATGTATATAAGAAGAATCGTTTGGTTTTTAAATACAACGTTAAAATATAATCAATGTACTATTAATAAAAATAGCGAAATTTTATTCAGGTTAATATCGTCATTGAATCATGCCTTGCAGAAATGTTTCTTCACCTCGTTTACTTCTTCTTCATTTCTTTATTGTCCTCGATTATTAGCTCTGAAGCTCTTTCTCCAATCATGATAGTTGGAGCATTCGTGTTACCACTGACCATGCTGGGCATCACACTAGCATCGACGACACGAAGGTTGCTCACACCGTGAACTCTCAACCGGCTGTCCACCACAGACATGCTTATATCAGATCCCATCTGACAAGTCCTCATGGGGTGGAATAATGTAGAAGCTAAGTTTGTTACAGTTAACCTCCAATATTCATCACTATCTAATTCAAGCTCATTACATAACGGCAAATCGATTCTTCCTAAGAAACCTCCGATAGATTTAAAGTAAGTTGTGTTGAGTATTTTAGTGGACATCTTCACTCCTTTGACAATAAGCTCCAAATCCCTTGGATCTTGCAAGTTATTTGTATGTATGTTTGGATGATCGTTAGGATCGTTCGATTTTAAGGTTATGGAACCCTTAGAATATGGATGAAGAAGATTAAAAATGAAAAAGAACGTGTCGTGTAATTTGTTTAGATTCACTATTGAATCGGCAATAGTCTCATTGTATCGGAAAAGGTTCATGAGCCCCGCTTTGAGATTAGGGGTATTTTTTGGATATGTCACTAGAATTGTTTGGCAATTTGAGTACGTAGCATTCTGTTCCGTAGAATAAAATGCCATTGCATTCGACGCTACATCACTTTGAGCTAATGGACCTTGGCGATTTACAAGATAGTTCAAATAACCAAGATTTGCATTAGGTATATCAAAGTGATCCGGTACGTCAGCATGTATAAATATAGGTGCTAAAAGATGATCCTGTAGATTTTGTCCTACCATTGGTGAATCAACAATAACGGGGATGTCTACTTCCTTAAGATGTGCGGCAGGACCGACACCGGATAACAGCAGCAGTTGTGGAGAGCCAATTGAACCAGCGCTTAGTATCACTTCTCGAGAGAAATAAAATGTCAACTTATTACTATCTTTTTCTACTTCAACTCCATAAGCCTTCAAATTGTCATCTATCAAAACTTTCGTCACCAACGAATTTTTCAATATTTTCAGATTCGATCTTTTATCAGCTACTGGCATTAAATATGCTCTGTCTGTGCTTTGTCGTATTCCGTTGGCAGCAGTGACGGTCGAATATCCAGAGGTATTGACTGTTTCAGTGTTTAAGTCAGGAACGTTCCTAAAACCAATTTCAGCCCATGCCTTCATAACGTTATCAAAATACCGTTGTAAAGTGTTGTTGTATTTGTGAATTGCCAGTGGGCCATTGTGACCATAATGCTCACTAATTCTGGGATCATTTAACATTTCCATATTTTGGAGACTTTCTGCCTTTCTAAAACAACGACGTACTTCAGCTACGCTCCATTCTTTATTTCCTGCATCGTACCACCTTTGATAGTCTTGATCATTGCCTTGAACGTATAACATAGCGTTGATGCTGCTACTGCCACCAAACATTTTTCCTCTATTCCATCCTACGCACCCATTTATAAGACCTTGACTTGTTACTCCATCGTTCATAGTTTGATATTGCCAGTCGTGCTCCGTGTTGAACAAATATGTTTCGAAACCGGGGATCTGAAAGAATAATACTTATATTGTTTAATGAATACTACGATGAACTAAAAGTTAAGAGTTAAGTTAAGTAAAGGTAAGAGTTAGTTATAGGTACTCACTCTATGTTAGTTAACTTTACACAAGTGTTACAATTTAAAATATTATAATCATAAATTGTAAAAGTCATTCCTTTTACAGGTTAGGTATTCGGGTAGTAGGTTGTAAGTAGTTGGAATTAAATCGGATAAATTTTAAACAGCATGCACTTACATGGTTGAGCTATGAAATATGTATAAGTACCTACTTGACCATTTGTTCCTGTGAGACTACTTAAGTAGTCTTTTCTAAGAAAGGTACTATTTTACTTTTAGAATTTTACTAATATTACACTAGATATACCTACATCAGATTCAAGTGGAGCATCTCCTCCTGCTTCTATGAGTAGTACATTCCATTTAGGATTTTCACTCAGCCGACTAGCAACAACACTACCTGCTGAGCCAGATCCCACTACGATGAAGTCAAAACTATCTTTATCTGAAATTCAGAACAAAAAATCCTGTAGTTAAAGTTATGTTTTGAATTCTCGCACTTTGCCTAGAATATATAAATTTTATTATACATAAGTAACACTTTCACGATTCTTACTTCTAAAATGAAAACATCATGATTTCTTACTTTTACGCGATTGCCAATTATATTCTAGAATACATTCTACTTTAAACGTTAATAAGTTATCTAAACATGATGAAACTTTCTTGTATTTATAATATTGGTTAAATATCACTATAATAATTGTAATTGAATCGTTTGACGGAACAGATTACTTGCCATTAATCTGAGCCTCTGGAAGCAATTCATGAGCCAGGAGACATTGAGCTGCTGCGAAGTACTGCAATGCTGCTGCGAAGGCCTGAGGAGTAGCTCCTACTGATGGAGTCAAGCATGGTGCGTCGCTGAAACTATAAATGTAAAGGTTGTAGGTTACATATACTAAAACCCCGATTTTTTTAGCTAAAATATGTGCCCAATGTTAGTATGGAGTAGAAGAGTACTAATTACTTGTTTTTTATGGTCAGATTGCTGAATCGTTAAAAGTCATCATCATTATCATCAGCCGGAAGACGTCCACTGTTGAACAAAGAACAGTATTGGTAGTGAAGTTACGAAAGACGCTGCTGCCCATCTTCTGCATTTTTCCTTAGTCACCTCTTACGACACCCACGGGAGAAAAGGAGGTGGTCAATTCTAGGCCGGATACCACACGACAACAGAGTGCACCGTCCAAATTATTCAATACGCGAAGAGCGGGGCTAAATGCCGATTCCCACTCCTGTCACTATGAGCTCAGAACTCATAGCCAACGAATTGTTGACGTTTATATAAACGCTATCGACACAATTGACATGAGTTTAGCACCTTCCAAATTTGTAAGTCTAACTTCAAGGAAAACGACGCGACGTAAGTAGTGGCAAGAGAATGCTGTACCAGAGTTTGGATAAACTCGCCCAGATAACGTCTCGACGAAGGGACGGAACTGAGAAAAGTGTCCAGGGCATCATCACCATATTAAAGGTAACCGACCCAAACGACGTACCTACTTTCGTAGCAAAAGAGTTATATAAGCTGCCTCCTTTATTTAAAATATTAACTTATAAATTGCACTGCTCCCCTGTATTCCCCGAAAAGGTAGGCAGACGGGCACATATAGTACACCCACATTTCGCCAGTTATGTTTTAGGTCCCAATGTAATAGGGGGCGAGCCTATTGCCATCAACCGGGCTCAAATCCAGACTCCGTGCTGCTACTGAGAATTACCTAATGGAAAAACCCAGTAACACTTTGCCCGGCCCGGGATTCGAACCCAGGACCTCGTGTTCAGCAGTCGCGCTTAGGAACCACTAGACCAACGAGGCAGTCTTCGAATAGCATAATTATTTTCCTTTGTAAAATATATACTTGATTAAGCACCTTAAAATTACAAGAAATAACAAGCTAACAACTCACCACGATGACATTATTAGTAAATATAAAATAAAAGTGAATATTGGCCGTTTTAATGAGGTGTATATAGTAAAATGAAACATTTTTTATTCACATTGACAAAAAAAAATAATGATTGTTTGTTTGACTGCCGTTTGTTCGTGAATTTTTATATTTCGAAGGTTTTCGTTTGATGGTATTCGAAGTGAACTGTGTTTGTGGCTGCCTGCGAAAACGAACGCTTTTAACCTGGATATTGTTTCTATACTGCATTAAGTACTACTCAATGTATCTGTTTACAGTAATATTCGATTTACCACAAGTCACAACTGTGGTTAATCCTAAGATTTACCAGTAAATTCTAATTAAATTTATCAACCCATGTTGGTGCCAACGCGGAAGCTGAGCAAGCGCAGCGAGCGCAACGCGGTAGCGGCCGGTAAGTACCAAAAATGAAAAATATTTATAAAATATTATTATTATTAGCATTGCCATTCAACGTGGCAATGGCGTCGTTGGACACCCTACCAGTCGACAGCGATGAAGAGGAATACTTTGATGCATAATTCTTAGAGTTTTTAATTTGTATCATTATATACGAAGACAATCGGATATAGACATAATTAAGAAAAACTACTATTTAAATCAAATAATTTTCTTAAAGGCAATATTTGGAAAAAATGTTATGTGTTTAATTTTCCAATGAATTCGCGTGCTAAGCCAGTTCATACGAATGATTACCTACTTGCACTTTGTACAAATATTTACAGTAATATTTAATTTACTTAGGTGAAAATGCATAGGTATTTTTTATCTTTACAATATATTGTATTGTGCTAAATGTTTACATAATGCTATTTTTTAAACTGAGTACAGTACTCTGTAGAAATGCTATCTGCTCGGTAATGCTTCTGAAGTTCGGTTTACGACAGACATTGTATAAAAACATATTATATAAATTTGAGCCGCCAGCCTTTTGGGCACCCTACCAGTCGACAGCGATGAGGAGGAATACTTTGATGCATATTTTTTTCTTTAGGTAAATAAGTGTGAATAAGCTTAAGTCTTGTACCTATATATTGTAAAATATAATATGAACAAAACTGATTAACTATTATATAAATTGTATGTAATATAAAAAACATGTTACTTATTATATGTAATATAAATATATATGATTTATTATACACTGCTCAGCAAAGTCTAGGAAACAAAATAATGAAAAATAATAAGAAAAAGTACTTTCCTGGGGTCAACAAATGCAGGAAGTAGCCTATACTATTTGCGTCAGCAGGATCTTTACGAAGGTTGTGCAACATTGTACTAACTGCCACTAAAACTGCGCTCGCCCAATCCATTATCCTTCCAATCCTTGATTACGCCTATGTCAGTTACCCTGACAATACTGAAGAGCTGCTGGATAAGCATGAGCGTCTCTATAACTCCTGCATCCGATTCATACATGGTTTACGTAAGTATGATTATGTTTTAAAACTTCGCAATAAGTTTGTGGTATGGTAAGTAATTGGCAGGCAATTCGCATTCGCTGGAAAGTTCATTGATAAATTGTTCGTAGTCTAGGCTGTACGTTTGTGGAATGCGGTGCCATTACCTGTCATATATGTATCTGTTTTTGCAATTGCAATGTATCTGTGAATGCTAGCAATACTTTGTACCTCATTAACAAGAAAGAAACTATATTATAGTTATAAACAAGCTCAAATATAATGTTTCTTTTATGACGTCAGTTAAAAATAATTTCCTAATGCTACTTTTTTTCTTACTGTTGCTCTAAATGTTATTATTTACACTTTTTTTTTTAAGTGATCATCAGCCAGAAGACCTCCACTATTATCCGTGTCGGTCTACCGTCCCATCGGTCTATGAGAGTAAGGGAATAGCGAGTGCACCTGTATTTGCGCGTACTTGTGCACAATAAAATTATCTCCTGCATGGGTTGTTGTGACCAAAATTGGGCGGGAGAACATAATAATTATTTTATTATGAGAGGCAGGTATGAACGTTAAGCTAAAATAGATCAAACACATTAAGACTGATTGTTGTGAGAAAAACCAAGTCTTAAATTCATGGCCAATTAGTCATCAGTGTATGAGTATTTTTATGTCAACCAATTGACCTTGCATGGCCTAGAACAATTCGACAATTAAAAGCGCTTCGCCAGGACCGTCAGCTGGTAGAAAGAAATAATGCACGATGTACTACCATACATTGTAAAATGTAAAGAGTATGGCTTAGATTGTACTGCCTGTACTAAACTCTACTCTGTAGGTACTATTTCTACAGTTAAAGCACCTGTCTATAAGAATATGTAACAAATTACCGATAAAATAAAAAAAATAATTTAAAGAAAAAAAAAATAAACAAAAAAAAGTTATAATTATTATTTAATAAGTATATTTGAATTCTGTATTATATAATAAATATGAATGTTATGTACTTCATCATCATCATCATCAGCCGGTAGACGTCCACTGTCGAACTAAGGCCTCCTCCTTAGAACGCCACAACGGCAACTATGTTATGTAGTTACATAATATTATATATGTATTTGAATGTTAATTAGATTTAAGACAAAATGTCCTCGCTTCTATTATATTACTTTGCTGTGCCCTACAGGGTATAAATGATTGAGTACTGTATTAAAATATTTTATTGTTTCTTTTACCACACATCGCGAACACTATTTACGTAAATTACTCCATACAAACATGTGCAACAGTAAAAATATATTAACATTCTAGTCAAACTTTTTTGTAATGTCTATAATCTTCTATTATAATTTCTGAACCTCTTTCTCCGATCATTATGGATGGAGCATTGGTGTTACCGCTGGTGGTACCGGGCATCACACTGGCGTCAACCACTCGCAAGTCCTCCACACCGTGCACTCTTAACCGGCTGTCTACTACTGACATACTTATATCGGATCCCATCTGACATGTTCGCACTGGGTGAAATATTGTAGTAACTAAGTTCATACATACGCATTTCCAGTAGTCTTCACCATCTAATTCAAGATCGTTACACGCAGGTATATTCATTCTACCCAGGAAACCACCAATAGATTTGAAGTAAGTGGTGTTAACTATTTTTGTTGCCATTTTAATCCCTGCTGCAGCAATATCTAGATCTCTTGGATCTTGAAAGTAATTGGGAAATATAAGTGGTAAGTCTTTTGGGTTGTTGGAACTTAATGATATGTTACCTTTGGAATAAGGGTGTAAAAGGTTTATGTGAAAGAAGTAAATTCCGTGGTTTTTGTTGAATTCAACAATGGAATCGACAACCGTCTCATTGTACCGGAAAGCTGTCATAAATAATTGTTTTACAATGGCTGTATTTTTCGGCATGATTGTCAAATGGCTTTGAAAATTTGCATAAGTAGCGTTTTCGTCCGTCGAAAAGAAGGCTATTGCGTCCGTTATTAAATCACCATGTGACAAAGAACCTTGCCGATTGACAAGATAGCTCATATGGCTAAGATATGTTTCAGCGGTGTTCGGTTGATTCGGTGCGTTACCAAATATGAATACTGGTAATAAATTATGATCCTGAAGGTTTTGCCCTACCACTGGAGAATCAACGACACACGTGATGTGTTTTTCCTGTAGATGATTTTTAGGACCGATACCAGACAGCATCAGAAGTTGTGGTGAGCTGATGGCACCAGCACTTACTATAACTTCTCGGGATGAGTAAAATTTCAATTTCTTGCCATTCTTTTCTACTTTTACCCCATATGCTTTTTTATTCTTGTCAATCAAAATTTTTGTGACCAAGGACTTTTTTAAGATTTTCAGGTTTGTTCTTTTTGCTACAGGCATTAGGTATGCTCTGTCTGTGCTTTGTCTAATTCCATTAGCTGCCGTTGCGGTAATATAGCCTGAAGTCATGACATTTTCCAAATTTAAGTCTCGAACGTTTCTAAACCCCATTTCATCCCAAGATGCAACAACATTTTTGATATAATGACTTATAGTACTGTTAAATTTATTAATAAAAAGTGGACCATTGTGACCGTAGTGCTTACTAATTGTGTGATTAAGTAGCATTTCAATATTTTGAAGATTCTCAGCTTTTTTGAAACAGCGACGTACTTCATCTACACTCCATTCTTTGTTGCCTGCGTCGTACCATTTCTGGTAGTCTTGATCGTTACCTCGTGCCCAAATCATCCCGTTAATGCTACTGCAGCCACCCATCATTTTGCCTCTATTCCAACCAACGGATCCATTTATTAGTGCTTGATCTGTTATTTTGTTATCAACGGTTAAATATTTCCAGTCATATTCGGAATTGAATAAGGCTCCCTCCAAACCGGGAATCTAAAAGTATTAATGGGAATATTTATTGGATGTCAGTTTTCAAACAATACTTTAATATTTCAATTGAACTAATTTGACCCACGTTTGAGAAACAGAAAACATTATTTAATATCCTTCTGGTATGAGCTAAACTATTATACGTACAACGGATTCTAGAGGAGCATCACTTCCAGCTTCCAAGAGCAGAACCTTCCAGTTAGGATTTGCACTCAGTCGGTTAGCGACCACGCTGCCTGCTGAGCCCGCGCCAACGACTATGAAGTCAAATTTTTCGCCGCCTAAAAGTTAACTTGAAGGATATAATAAATATTTTTTTGTATTAAAAGCCCAAAACCTCTTTTTACTGTCTAGACTATATTAAATAAGACGTATATAGACTTTAGCATTCCAACATTTCTTTTTATTTTATCTGAGCTACTGTTCCCTTTCGACGACTAGTACCGTGATGATTACTATTATTACTACTTACACTTTCTTTACTTCAATTTGTCGACGATTGCGAATGAGAATAAAAATATTTTATCTAAAAAGTGAGTAAAAATCATTGCTTGTTAGCATGGGATCAATGGTTTCATCAAAAGGGTGGTTGATAAATTATAATTTAATTCAACTAAACTTGCCTTTAAGATGAGCTTCTGCAAGAGTATCGTGTGGCAGGAGACACTGTGCCGCCGCGAAGTACTGGAGTGCTGCTGCAAAGATCTGAGGAGTGGGCCCCACTGTCGGAGTCAAGCACGATCCATCGAAGCTATAAGAATGTAATGTATCCATGTGATTATTTAAAGACTGCCTCGTTGTTCTAGTGGTCGCTAAGCGCGATTGCTGAACATGAGGAAGGAAGGAACACGAGGGTTTAAACCCGGGTTGGGCAGTGTGATTGGGTAATTTTCAGTAGCAGCACGGAGTCTGGATTTGTATCCGGTTGATAGCTATAGGCTTATCCCTATTACATTGGGACCTATAACAGAATTGGCGAAATGTGGGTGTACTATAGGTAGGTAGCTCGGCCTACCCCTTTAGGGGATAGAAGTGATGCTATGTGATACGTTTTTGAGTTACTTATTTATTCTAAGACTGCACAGATTGATGCGGAGTTCTGCCTTATTGCATTAAATGATACTCATCTTAATGTATCTGAAATAATAATTGTGGGTCCAGCAGTCAACACTCATCAGCCTACCACTCTTCGGAAAGTTTAAGTTTATCAAGTTTAATATTTGTCAAGTTATCTTTATACACAACGTGACAAATTTAAAAAATATGATTGTGTATGTAGACGCGTGCTGTAGTTGCCAGCACGTGTTGCCAGTAAGTAAAAGTTAATACATATTAATGATTAAAACTCACCATGTCATTGTTGGTTGATCCGAAGTATTTGCAAAATGAAATTGCACTTTTAATGTCCGTCGTTTATATACTTGTAGTTTGGTCAATAATATCAATACAATATACATCAGTTAACCATCTACAAAAACAGCGTAGGCATTGAATACTGCATCAAACCCCACTTCCTACATAAAAATTTGCCAGAAATAGGTATATTGTATAAAATTGACTGCCTCGTTGGCAAATCGTCGCAAAATGAGTTTTTGGGTTTTATTCCCGGGTTTTGCAAATTGTTGTTAAGTGGTTTTCCCAATAAGTTATTCTCATATCTCGAATGAGTGATGTGCCCCTTTATCTATATTGAGTGTTTAAACACATTTGTAGAGGTAGCTTTAGAAGTTGGACATAACTACATTAAAAAGCCAACCAATGGAAGGGAGCTCAGACTTAGCATTTATTCATGGTCCATCGAAGTTACCATTCCAGAAAGAAGAACTAATCTTAAACAAAATTTTACACGTACTGACGGATCATCTGTTAGTTTTTTTTAAAGAAACATCATATTTTTTTTGTTTTAGAAGGTGACCTCGACTGGTCCGTTAATATTAATTTTAATATGCAGTTGGATAAATATAATAAAAATGTTTCTTAATATTTGGAGATAATAAGTATATTTTAAAAATTGAATTGTCATTTCTTTATACAGTTGTTGGGATACAATTTATGTTCATGTTACCATGCGGCGCATAGAGATAAACGTTACTGGTCACTAGATAACAAACCGATGCTACGTCATTACTAATTTTCTTCTCATTTTCTAGGTACCACTGCTAACGCAGCTTGCTGTAGGTAAAATACACATACATAAAGTCGCGTACGCCTGCTTTCCTGAGGAGTAGGCGGAACCCACGGATTTCCATTTGCTACGATCCTAGCATACTTCATTTGCTTCATTCACACGAATAACATTCCTTATACACGCTCGTCGGTTGAGGGTACTCCTCACTTGCTCTTTTTGCAGAACATCTCCGATTTGGTCTAGGTAAGATATAACCAACTGACCTTTTTTTTGGTCACAGTGGCCCGAAGTGAGTAACTCTAGTCTAACTCTAGTAAACCTCCAAAATGCTTGGCCTAGGCTCTAGACAAGTGGCAAAACCATTGATATGAATAGGATGTATGGGTTTTACATCGTGTGCTGGGTAAATCCTCATGGTCTTCTATCCTGGGGCGGGCGGGGGGCTATACCGCACTCTTGCCGGCAAAAACCCCAGGTTGTTTTCCTAACTACTTTAGGTTCAGGGAGGCGGGATCTGCGTACGCTGCACCGCATCCTTCGATTGGTCCTGATGTGCCTCTTTATAGCGAGTACATCTCACCAAGTACAGTCTACGTCTCACAAGGCGCGCACGGAAAACCTATGCGCGCCGCCTACTCGGATCTATCTGGTCGGGCGATAAATTATCTTAAGTTTGCTTGCTATATGAAGGCATTTTAATATATATATTTTTTTTTCACTAGCTTTTGCCCGCGGCTTCGCTCGCGTAAATTAAATTTCAACAATCGATCCAGATGTATAAGTGTTAGCAATCTACTAAAATTTATAAAATAATATTATAACCAGAAGAACATAGGGTGCCTTTTGTTCAGAAAATAAGTACCTACAGTTCCCAAGAAGAAGAACTATTATTTAAGACGGTCATTCGCTTTAGGATCGCTAGATCGCTAGATGTGGCTACGTGTCTCTCGAACCAAGATTTTTTTTTTTACTAACCTAATTCATACATTGATCTATATCAGTCGTTACTGATGATAGAACTTTGGTAAAGTACAAATACTCCAAAACAAATTAAAAGTTTAAGGAATTTTGAGTTGCCTAAGTTTATACTACTCTACACACTTTGATTCTAAGACGGCGTACTATCAAGGTTAGGTTTGAACAGCGAATACTACAAAGCAAGAGACGCGGTAGAACCGGCAAGTGCTATGAATGCATAATATTTAAAATAACATAACATAACATCACGCCTGTATTCCCCGAAGGGGTAGGCAGAGGTGCACATACAGTACATCCACATTTCGCCAGTTATGTTTTTAGGTCGCAATGTAATAGGGGGCGAGCCTATTGCCATCAACCGGGCACAAATCCAGACACCGTGCTGCCACTGAGAATTACCTAATAGAAAAACCCAGTAACACTTTGCCCGACCCGGGATTCGAACCCAGGACCTCGTGCTCAGCAGTCGCGCTTAGCGACCACTAGACCAACGAGGCATAAAATTTATAGATATATTTTCAAAGCTATCGCTTACACCCCGTCTTTTGTAATAACTAGCATTTACCAAATTCTAAAGCTCATAAATCATCATCAACATATAATATTTACCAAGTGATGTTGGTAAATCTCCGGATTGGCAACTAACCCGTTTATAGGTAAATCCTAGGTTTTTATAGTATCGTGTATAGGTGCTTATTGAATTCATCAGTAATCCAAATAATAAAAACATTTTTTTATTGCAGTTCCTTTATTTTCTATTTATTTAAAATTCGAAGTCTAAAACAGTTACACGTAACAACAATAGCGATAAAGAATAGTAACATATATTATTGATTGTGCGCATAAATAACTCTTATGAATTTTAGATTTTATTTTATTCAATTAATTAGATTACAAATCAAATCAAAATTTGTTATACATAGGTAATATTTTAGGTTTTAAAATATAGAACAGTATGCTGTTTTGTATTCAAGATTTCATTTATTGACATACACAAGTATAATATTATTATGATGTTAACGAGATACAGTTTTAAACATATTTTAATTTATTCGATTCATTTAAGCATTGTCTTCAATAATTAATTCAGAAGCTCTTTCTCCGACCATGATGGTTATAGCATTTAAGTTGCCGTTAACGGTAGTAGGCAGTACGCTGCAATCTACCACACGCAACTTGTCCAGACCGTGCACTCTTAACCGACTGTCTACGACCGATGCACTTATGTCGGTTCCCATCTGACATGTCCTCACCGGGTGGAATATTGTTGAAACCATGTTCAGTGAAATGCATTTCCAGTAGTCGAAACTATTTAGTTCTAAATCATTACACGCAGGTATGTCCATTCTTCCCAAGAAAGCGTTTATAGATTTGAAATACTTAGTATTCAGGATTTCAGTCGACTTTCTTAATCCTGCTGCAGCTATATCTAAATCTCTAGGATCTTGGAAGTAATTTGTAAATATTGAAGGATGATCTGTAGGATCGTTGGAATGAAGGGATATATTTCCTTTGGAATAAGGTTTTAGAAGATTAAACATTAAGAAGAAAGTTCCGTACTTTTTGTTAAGTTCCACTATAGAATCAACCACAGTGTCATTATACCGGAATGCTACCGAGAATGTTTCTCTCAATGAAGAAGTGTTTTTAGGAAAAATTGATAAAATATTTTGTAAATCTGAATATGTAGACTTCTTATCCATGGTAAATAATGATAATCCGTCTTGGAATAAATCACTATGCGATAAAGAGCCTTTGCGATTAGCGAGGTAGTTGATTCGATCGCTAAATACGTCAACAGGATCTACTTCTTTCGGTTCATCACCATATATTATAACCGGTACCAAACTATGGTCTTGTAGGTTTTGCCCAACCTGTGGAGAGTCAACGATGCAAGTAACGCCTTTTTCCTGAAGATGATCTTTAGGACCGATACCGGACAACATAAGAAGTTGTGGAGAGCTGATGGCACCAGCACTTAATATAACTTCTCGGGACGCCTTGAATGTATATTTCTTACCACCTTTTAGTACCTCAACGCCATATGCCTTTAAGTTTTCGTCAATAAGAATTTTAGTTACTAAAGACTTTTTTAATATTCTTAGATTGCTTCTTTTAGCTGCTGGCATTAAATATGCTCTGTCCGTACTTTGTCTAATACCATTAGCAGCTGTTACAGTAACAGTTCCAGAAGTCATGAAATTTTCCATATTCATGTCTTTTACATTTCTAAATCCTATTTCATTCCACGACTTTAAGACCTTCTTTACGTAAGTACTGAGAGTGACGTTAAATGTGTTAATAGTAAGCGGACCATTGTGACCGTAATGTTCACTTATTTCGGGGTCACTTAACATTTCCTCATTTTCAAGATTCTCAGCTTTTTTGAAACATTTTAATACGTTGTCTACACTCCATTCTTTGTTGCCAGCGTCATACCAGGTTTGGAAAACTTGGGGATCCCCTTTGAAGTATATCATAGCGTTAATGCAACTGCAGCCACCCAACATTTTAGCTCTGTTCCATCCCACGGATCCGTCTTTAAGGCCTTGGCTGGATCTTCCATCGTTGGTAGTCAGATATTGCCAGTCATATTCTGTGTTAAATAATGATCCTTCTAACCCAGGAATCTGAAAGTAATAATAATTTAATAGTATTTTCTTTGTGAAATAACCAATATAATAGAAATAACCATTATTATTATAGTAAAATATTATTAGAGCTTAATAGACATTTTTGGTATCATTACAATGCAATTTAAATATTTATAAATAGTGTTTTTTTTCTACAAATGAACCTGCTGTACTAAGGGTGTCACCCTGTGCTAGGCAAAGACGTTAGAGTATTAATATTATAACCATCTCCATATTAAACAACAGCTTAAGAACATACATCGGATTCTAGAGGAGCATCACTTCCAGCTTCTAAGAGCAGAACCTTCCAGTTAGGATTTGCACTTAAACGGTTAGTGACCACGCTTCCTGCAGAGCCCCCACCAATTACTATGAAGTCGTAATTTTCGCCGTCTAAAACAAAAACGATGCAATGTAAATAATTAATACCTTTGCTTACATTGGCTACTGGAAGTGAACTATTAAAAAACCGTATTTAACACATTCAGCGCCACGTGTATAAGTCAATATACACCCTAGTTTGCCTCAGAGGTGCCTTGGCGCTGAACGTGTTAAGGATGTGGCGTTTCTTAACTTTTTTGAAACTGATAGTCTGACAGCCCTAACTAAAATCATTTAGTGGAGTGTCTAACTAATAAAATAAGATCCAATGCCGCGCCAGTGTGAACAATAGAGTAGACAGGTTAGGTGCTAAAGGTATGTGAAAACAATGCTAACTTTCCTTAAATTCTGAGAACCGATTTTTATATGTGATACCGAATACTATTATTATTAGTAATTAATCATAAATACTGCCAGACACGTCCCGTCGGACTTTATAATTGCACTCATACTTCAGCGGTATTTAATAAGAACTCTAAAATGAAAACTTGGAGTATAAAAGTAAGATGACGTAATTTTTTCTTAGAACTATAAAGCGTCTCGTAGGAATAACGGCCGATGGGACGTGTCTGGCCGTATTTATTACTAATAACTTATAGTATTCTGGATTGGATTCACCAAATCAGATCTCTATCAGATATTTAACAAATCTCAGTATTTTAGAAAAGTTAGCAATGTTTTCACGTACCTTTAGCACCACCTGTATATTCTATCGTTCACATTTTGTTCATCATTTTCATTTTTTAATTTATTTGGTAAGCTCAAGTAAAAATATAGACAATAATATTAGGAATGAAATTTGATTTTGTGCTTATCCTGAATACAAATGGACGCAATATACCTACTTGGCAATATGCTACATATTGTAACCACCCATCCCTATTTTTATAGGTGTTGGTTTTCTAAATATAACTGCAAGGCCGAAAAAAAATGACATCTAAATTATGCAACAATGTTGATCGAATGACCTCCACTGCCAGCCGTAGACCGTGACGTACAACTTCCTTAAATACACTTATATATTCATCATCACGTTATATCTTCGGAAGAATAAACAGGTGTTGAACACATCCAAATTTTGCCAGACCTTTCTCTACCTTATACCTTCATCATAATCATCATCAGCCGGAAGACGTCTACTTTTGAACAAAGGCCTCCCACTTAAGTAAACGGAGGGGTTGCCATAATCCCCACGCTTGGCAAGCGGCTTGGGGATCGCAGTATTGGTGGTGAAGTTACAGAAGACGCTGCTGGCCATCTTCTGTATTTTTCCATAGTCGCCTCTTACGACACCCACGGGAGGAAAAGGAGTGGTCAATCACACGGCACCTTATACCTTAATTATACCATATCCGACTTAGGAAACGAGTTATCTGCCATTTTAGAAACACTATGAAAAGGGTCGGTGATAAATAAGAATGACTCCGAAATTCAGATATTCATAGTCAGTCATTCACGTTTGAACAGTGGCTGGTTTTCCACAATGTCTAATATATCGGTACCGGCATACTCGTAGCATTGTTAACGATATGCCGGTGCCGGAGTACATAAAGGTGCCAAGGCCGATTGATTGTTTGTTCAATGTCCAAAGAAACGGCGACAAAAATAATTGAACTGTAAAATCAAGTTGCTTTTTCCAGCACGGCGGTGGTGGACAAACGGTCTAAGGTTTATTGAATTAATAAGTCACTTATAATAGGCACAATTGCTGAAGATCGCTGTTAAATAATCCAAACATAGGATTCTTTCACTGCATTTGAATACGATTTTAAAAGCTTTCCTACTTATTTATGAAGGAAGGAATTGACTTGCCTTCAAAATGAGCTTCGGGAAAGGCTTCGCGTGGGAGAAGACATTGTGCCGCCGCAAAGTACTGAAGTGCTGCAGCGAAGGTCTGTGGAGTAGCTCCTGTCGTTGGCGTCAGGCATGACGCGCCGCTGAAACTGTGTGAAATATGTGTGTGTTTTAACAGCCTAGCAGTTAAAATAAACAGCAGTTTTTTCCTTTAGCCTGTTTTAAAAATCTTTTGTGCGTACAATTTAGATTTATACTCGCTGACCCGGGGTATGAAAAATAGATGTTGGAAGATTCTCAGACCTACTCAATATGCTCACAAAATTTCATGAGAATCGGTCAAGCCGTTTCGGAGGAGTACGGGAACAAACATTGTGACACGAGAATTTTATATATATCTAAGATTAGATGATCTTCATAACATGTTATTCACTAGCATATCTTGAAATATGTATATATTGACGACATGCAGTTTTCAAGTCGAGAGGGAACCGGTTTTTGCGGTGGGCGCTTCATCGTAGGCCACAATGTCAATTACTATCAGGCGAATTGTGGCCAAGCGCACTACTATTTAGAATAAAAAAAACTTGACAGTGGCAAAGCGATTGGACTGCCCCGCTAATGATTGCGGGACCCCGCACGGGACTAATATTTGTATGATCCCAGATGTTTATCCCGAGTTAAGGTGTTTGTGCATTTAGTATTTCATGTTTGTGAAACGATACGATATAGAGATAATCTAAGCGTAAAGCGATGTTTCTTAAAAAAAAAGAAAAAAAAGTTGATACCTTCGCGCCGAGACCTCGTAGCCGTAAAAACGACTACTTTATCAAAATAAAAAGCAACCTTGGGTTTCAAGTCAAAAGCAGAGTCGATAAATGAAAAATTCATGAACGCATATACATATTTCTGTATGTAACCGGTTTATAGTAAAGGCAAAATTTTCCGTCACCATAAATTAATTTAGAAAATACTTAAACATTAACAAAATAGCTTTGCAGATAGTAATTATCTTAAAAAAATACAATTGTTAATTAAAACTCACCACGACGTCATTGTTGATAGACGTTGAGTACGGTTGTGTTAAAATTTTAATTACAACCGTTTTTATAGTACCAAAAATATCTATATATAAATACATAGTACATACAAGTATTACACTCAAAAATGTACGTACAATATTTATGTTTATTGAAAATAACGCATGGTTTTATTTAAAATGAGTACTTTGTTCAAAAAAGCGACGATTATCCTTCATCACAATCATATCACAATTTTTCGTAGTGTCTAGGATTCATCGCCCTAGATTTTTGTAAGACTAGTAATTATATAAAAGGGCTTTTTGTAATACTTACAAAAAGCCCTTTCAAACGTTTAGTTTAGTTTAGTCATTAGTTTTTTTAGTTTAGTTTATTTATTTCACCAAGTAATCAAATTATGTTACAAATATCTTATTAATATTATTACAAAAGTACAACGTTATCTCACACGATATATTTAATCTAGGAAACTGGTAGGAGGGGGGTCTATGCACCTCCTCTTTCTACCTTCTTCTTTTCATTGGTCAGTCATCAACTACTACTTAAGCAATATAACTTGTTACGCCGGTTCTGCTATCTTATGAGGAGTCCTGTTCCATATCTCCGAAGATTACAGAATTTCTAGGGAACTAATCGGAAAGTATACCCTTTCACATAAAAAGAAAATTATACAAACCGGTCAATAGTCCTCTCCCCCCGGATCTCTGTAGAGTATAGACGTGTTTTCCGTATTTACTTACTAAAATAACAAATTATCACCCATAATTAATTCCATAAGAAAAAATAGAGCAACATAAGTGAGCAAGAGGTGCATACAGAGCAAACCTACAGCAAGCACACAATCGCAAATTCGCCTACAGAAGGACAGGCATTCTCCGTGTTTATATGTGAGTAACCTGCACTCTCACATTGGTTGTATTAACACCCGCATGTGCACTTACAAGTCCCCGTACGAGACAGCGTACTACAAAACCCACGCATCGCCTAACAAGTGAAAGAGACGGCGCGAGTTAATCGGCCACTTACAAATTGCACGCACACGCTTATCTGCACAGGAGGTCTAGTTACACTGGACGGAACGCATTCCAGTTTGAAATCGTCGATACCCTCCAGTGTTTGTTGACCCCTCCGGTTGACAGTGGTTCTTCTGCATCGGGACTACAACTCATTGCTTATATTGCCCTAGTACTTTTTTGTGGTAACTACTAAATTGTAAAACATGCCCGTAAACCGCTCGCCCCCTCCATCACCACTACCTCAAACATCTAGCGAAGCGCCTGAGCTTTTTCTTTCCGCAACCGGTGACTCCGATGTACAGCCGTCGGCGACATTAGAAACAGGCGAGTCGGATGTTCCTTCGAATGTGACAGAGCGCAAAAAAAGGAAAACCAAACAAACCGTCAAGGACCAAACTATATCCATGAGCATATTCTCTACCTTTTCCAAAGATCAAGAAAAACGTTTCGAGGATCTTCTGCTTAAAATAAACAATATAATTGAACAGAACTGCGAACTTAAAAATAGTGTCGAAGTCATGTCTAGCAAACATGATGAATTTTTAAGTCGCATAGCATCTCTGGAAGCCGAACGTAAGGAAGATAAAAAACGAATTCAACAACTGGAAGATTCGCTAGACAACCTGGAGCGTAAATCACGAGCCTGTGGTATAGAAATCCGGAACCTTCCCCAAACCAGCGGTGAAACAAAAGATAGCCTAAGTGAGTTAGTAGCAAAAGTGGGCCAAACCCTTAACGTTAATATTCCCAGCTCTGCTATTAGAGACGTATTTAGAGTAAACTCTAAAGACAACACCAAGCCAGTTATTGTGGAACTTAACACGGTACTACTAAAGGAAAAACTCATCGAAGGAGTTAAGAACTTTAACAGAAATAAGAATAATAGCGATAAACTGAACACCAGCCATATCAACTCACAACAACAAGTTCAGCCTATATACATCGCGGAATCACTGACGTACAAAGCCCAAAGGCTATTCGCTTTGGCCAGAACATTCTCCAAATCTCACGGATACCAATTTTGCTGGACTTCGCATGGAATGATCTACATCCGGAAAAAAGTAAATGACCCGCAGATACGCGTGAACTCCGAGGTTGACCTTGAAAAGCTGAGAATTGTCATGTGACTATCCTTACTGGCCTCACTTTTAGCATGTTTTATTCTTTCTTTAATCTATTATTATTTTTGTATTACTATTTTTAAGCTCTACGTTCAATTACTTAACCTAAAGATAAAACTAAAACCTAAAGATAAGTCTACTTACACTACACTCAACCGCAGTGTACACACATCAACTCACAATCACACACAATCAACTAACTCACAAACACATAACCATGATTACAGAACACACTTCCCGTTAACATTCATACACTTATCTCGCCAAAAACCTTTCCTACGCCTGGAAATACCTAAATGGGTGCAACGAGCAATTGAGATACATATTTATAATCAATATTATAATTCGATAGCGTACAACAAAACATTGACTGTATAGACTCCATCTCTGTGGCTGAGGCTACTGTTTGCGATTTGGATGATTGTTTACCGCCTAGCCTGGTGTCAAAACCATGTATAAAAATAATAAACCAAAATATAAGGAGCATAACCAAAAATTTTGCGGGTTTTGAGACTATCCTGCACAGAACTAAAGTCGAATGGGACATTATTGTTCTAACAGAGTGTTGGCTCCTTGGAACGATAAACATTCCCCCGTTAGCCGGATATAACTATTACTCGACGACAAACAACAGAACCCAAAATGAAGGTGTAGTCGTGTACATAAAAGATAATATTTCTTTATCCGTGGAGGAGCCTCCTCTTTTAGACTCAAACTGCTTGCAAATCAAAGTAAATAAAAACACTATTATTTTGGCAATATACCGGTCTCCAGCCACTAAGGACATAAACAACTTCCTAAGCTCACTAAACAATATATTGATGAAAATTGACCATACTAGCAATATAATAATTACAGGAGATATTAATATTAATATAATATCCAATACTCAGGACCCTAACAAAGTAAACTACCTTACTCTTCTGGCTTCATTTGGTTTACTACCAGCGCACACCCTTCCCACCCGCCTAAATAACTGTCTTGACCATTTCATGCTCAAATCCAAACTCCCGGCTAAAGTTCTTATTGGGCACTCGGCTCTCACCGACCATGAAACAACCATGCTATTCCTTTCTATGATTAAACCTAAACTCAAACCTAAGAACTCTATTAACCGGGCTAACTTTGATCAAATTTCAACTGAACTTAAGCTGTTCAATTTTGACGCAATTTACGATATCCAAGACCCCAACATCGCGGCAAATTTCTTCATCGAGTCTATCCGTAATATAATAAAATCGAACACCAAAGTAATTAAGCTCCCCAATCGCAAAAAAATTATAAAACCTTGGATTACTCCCGGCCTAATTCGCTGCATAAAACACCGAGATAACCTACACAAGAAAGTTAAAAAGGCTCCCAAAGACGAAGTTCTACTCTTAACCTACACCCGTTATAGGAATTTCTGCAACAATATTTTGAAAAAGGTTAAAAGGGAATTCGAAGAATCAGAACTAAAAGATGCAGGAAACAACAACAAGATGTTATGGCAGGCAATAAACAAAATAACAAACCGATCTGCAACCAGAGATAACCCTTCAAACTTACTTTCTCTTGCATCAACACCTGATCAAGCTGTAGAGGTTGTTAATGAGTACTTTGCCGGAATTGGCAAAAACCTAGCGGATAAAATACAGCCGTTACGAACTGAAAGAACAAGCACTGTCTACTCTTCTCGGCAGTCTATGGTGCTACTTCCTACAGACGAGGACGAAGTGAACAAAATAATAATGTCCCTCCGTAGCGGTTGTGCAGTGGGTTGGGACAACATCTCGGTCGATATAATTAAACAAAACCGACTCACCCTAGTCCCACCCCTGACTCATATCTGTAACCTATCCCTCTCAAAGGGCATATTCCCGAAAATATTTAAAAAAACACTGATACACCCTATCTATAAGGCGGGAGACAGAGACCAAGTCAACAATCATAGACCTATTGCTATACTGCCTTCATTTTCAAAAATTCTCGAACGCATAATGAATGCGCGGTTAACAAGCTTTTTAAATAAAAATCAAATTCTATCTCCCAATCAATACGGTTTCAGGCCAGGCAGGTCCACGAGCGACGCAGTTCACGACCTCACAGACCATATTGTTAGGAAACTAGATGAGGGCCAGAAAGTAATAGGCATCTTCCTTGATCTAGCTAAGGCCTTCGACACAGTCTCTGTCTCCATCCTTATAGAAAAGATGGAAAGGATCGGAATCCGTGGAACTCCCTTACAACTTTTTCTTGACTACCTGAGCGATCGCACACAGAGCGTTAAAATAGATAAACACGTAAGTGCCGAAAGAGTAATCACTCATGGAATTCCACAGGGCAGCGTGATCTCTCCGACTCTATTCTTGATCTATGTTAACGACCTGTGTGCACTCAACCTTCAAAACGGTAACATCTACGCATTTGCTGACGATACTGCCCTCCTATTCCACTCCGATTCTTGGGCTCATGTATATGAGTGCGCTCAATCGGGATTCGATACTGTATCCTATTGGTTACGGAACAATGTCTTAACTTTAAACGCAGAAAAGACTAAATTCTTACCATTTGCCATTAAAAACATCAACCCCTACCCGGCGTCAAATCACTCTATCATTGCACATTCATGCTCTCCATGTAACACTGGATGCAATTGCAAGCAACTCCAGAGAGTGGATAGTATTAAATACCTCGGTGTAATACTCGATTCCTCCCTCGGCTTTCATCTGCACATTGATGCACTTGCCTCAAGGCTGCGAAAGCTAATTTACGTTTTTAAAAACCTCAGACATGTGGCGGATGAAAGCCTAAAGAAGTGTGTCTACTACGCTCTCTGCCAATCGCTGATTACGTACTGCATAACGACTTGGGGCGGCACACACAAATCTACAATCATACATGTAGAGCGGGCTCAGCGAGCTATCTTAAAGGTATCGTCTTTTCTGCCTTTTCGCTATCCAACAAAAGAACTGTACAAAAATAGCAAGGTATTGTCCGTACGTCAAATATTTGTACTTCACACCATACTAAAACAACACGCACTTCTCTCATATTCCCCTACATATCCAGTTAAAAGACGCTTCCGACAAAACCCCTCCGTGCGCAGTCAGAACAATTTCTCCACCCAGTTCACAAACCGCTTTTTCTGCTTCCTTGGGGGCTACCTTTACAACAAAATAAACCAGTTCCTCTCAATCTACCCACTTAAAAAACACCTTTGCAAACAAAAGGTCAACGAGTGGCTTATGTCTCTAGATTATGAGGAGACTGAAAAGCTACTCACTGTTCCGAAATAGTCCAATCTCCACCAAGATATTAAAAAAAAAAAAAAAATTAATAAAAAAATAAGAAAACACAGTTACATTCACTACACACATACGTCCACACACACATTCACTACACATGCTCAGTTACACACTCCTCAAAACACTGACACAAACCCTAGTTCTTATCTCCCTTCCTTATTAAAATAATATTATGTTTGATGTTTAATTAATTATGCTGATTGTAAACACTTTCTCTCTAGAGCTAAAAATTGTAAACTATTTAAACGGGGTGAGACCTGGTGACCTGAAATACAGGATGTTACCTAGCTTAGGCACCAGTCTCCCACAATAGACTGTACTCTTTCTTAAACAACCAGACTTTGTAAAATTATATTGTGGTGAGAAAATAAATAAATATTATTATTATTATTTTCTTTATTCATCTTCATATCTTATTTTTTACATTTTTAAATAATATATAAAAAACATACAAAATTTAAAAATATAAAATATAGGGCCCAACCAGCAGCGGGAACAAGGTCCAAGCTACCGGTGGCTAGGGCTCCAGAGAGAGGAACCTCCTCACAATGCGTGCCGTGTCAAGGAGTACTGCTTTCTGCATCAAGCCCTTGACCCAACCGCCTAACGTGAGCCTCTTTAGGTGTTGGTCGAGACTCTTAGCCATGAGGCCATTGGCCGAAACGACTATCGGTACAATGATTGCTGAGTTCACTTCCCACATGTCGACAACCTCGTGCGCCAAATCAAGATATTTAATTTGTTTATCTTTTTCAGCCTTCACGAGATTCTCGTCATGGGGGATTGTGATATCAACAATCATTGCACGGCGTTCTAATCGATCTATCACCACTATATCAGGCTTATTGGCAACAATAGTCCTGTCAGTGATGATAGATCGATCCCAGTACAATGTGATATGATCATTTTCAAGAACTGGGTCGGGGACATACCTGTAGTATGGTATCTCGGAATCCACAAGTTTGTATTTCAAAGCAAGTTGCTGGTGGATAATCCTGGCCACTTGGTTATGTCTATGCAAGTATTCGCCGTTAGCAAGACTAGAACAACCAGAAATAATATGTCTCAAGGATTCACCCGGACGGTGACAAGCCCGACATATGTCAACCGTGCCATCCTTAATGATATATTTCCGGTAATTATTCGTCATGATAACTTCGTCCATAATTGCACAAACAAACCCTTCGGTTTCTCCAAAGAGATCACCGAAGCGTAGCCAGGAGACGGACGATAGGAGGTCTACATCGGGCCCATGAAGAGCCTTGTAGGTGTAGCTCCTTGCTTTGCCATACATCCCTGCGGTCGTTAACACTCAATACCACAGGTTTGCACCAGTTCTCTTTAGCCAAGGAGAGCGGAGTGAGTCCTTTATCCACTACAACTACCTCTCGGTGCATTCCCACGTCAGCATGCAGAAAATATTCTCTGAGGCTACACACCTCACGATTATGAAGAGTCTTGGCGTTTAAAAAACCACGACCACCACATTTTCGTGGGATGTATAGCCTCATTACCGACGAACGTGGGTGATGCATCCGATTTGCAGTTAGCAGTGTACGGACTTTCCTATCCAAGGCATCCAATTCGGTCTGAGTCCACTTGAGTATACCAAAGGAGTACATCAAGATTGGCATAACCCAACCATTAAAGGCACGAGCCTTATTACCACCTGATAACAGACTTTTCAGTACTTTATTCAGGCGGCCAAAGAAACGTTCCCTCAATGATTGTTTTATGTCAACCACGTTGATGCCTAACGCCTCTGACATACCCAAGTATTTGTAGGTTTCCGTTGCGGAGAGTGACCTAAGGTTTATAGAATCCGAGAGTTGAATTCCCTGGGATTCCATAATCCCCCCACGTTTTACATGCATGACTGCACATTTGTCCACACCAAATTCCATCCTGATAGAGTTACTAAAAGTTTCTGTAATCTTTAGTAGCTTTATCAGTTGGACTCTGCTGGGGGCAAACAATTTAAGGTCGTCCATGTAAAGCAGGTGGGAAATTACCTGACTCCTTCTCCGCAACGAATAGCCTAGCCCTGAATTCTCAAGTAAAGTACTAAGAGGATTCAAGGCCAAACAGAACCACAAAGGGCTCAGACTATCGCCTTGGAATATTCCCCGCTCAATCCTGATCGGTTCACCGTCCTGTTGGATATTTCGACATCCTGGATAGTGAAGAACCGTCCTCCACTGCCTCATACATGACAATAAGAAAGTGCGTAGAGTTGCATCTATTTTGTACAACTCCAGCACTCTCATGAGCCATGTGTGAGGCACAGAGTCATAGGCCTTCTTATAATCTATCCAACATGTCGATAGATCCTTTTTTGAACGACGTACCTGTTGGCAAATGGTCATATCTATGAGGAGTAGCTCCTTCGTACCACGGGACCCTATCTTACATCCATTTTGAGAAGCAGACATAATAGTGTTATCATCAATGTGTTTTGTGATCTTTGCCCTCAAAATGGATGTAAGGAGTTTATAGATGGTGGGTAAACAAGTGATAGGTCTAAAGTTTCTTGGGTCCGTGGTACTACCTGTTTTGTGGAGCAGGTGGGTAGATCCTGTAGTTAAAAACTGCGGTAGCGATCCTGCTTCTAGGGCTGCTTGAAATTGAGACGCCAAGCAATCATGTGAACTACGTAACCATTTAATCCAAAAGTTGTGCAGTCCGTCAGGTCCAGGTGATTTCCAATTTGACATTGGACGGACTGCACTGGCCACATCCTGGGGGCTTATTGTGATTGCCCCCATTTCTGGTATGAATTCACATGACTGCTCGACGTCAAGCATCCAACTTCCTTCAGTGTGGTTGACAGGCACCGACCAGATGCTGCGCCAAAAAGCATTAGTAGCATCATCATCGGGCAAGCGCCCATCAATCACACCTTGAGCTGATCGCTCCCAGTTCCTGTATACCCACCTTTGATCCTGGTTGAAGATACGGTTCTGGGTGAACCTATCCACCCGACGCTTATACCTACGTATACGACTTGCCCATGCATAAACTTTTTGTTTGTAGAAGTCGATGCGCTCTGGGACACGAGCTACATATTCACGGGGGTTAATGTCAATCCCCGAAAATGCTCGCCTCACAAAGCGCATCACTCTAGGTCTTACATTACCCTGTTTAAAGGCCGACAGTTTGCCTATAAGTGCTCTGGCCTCCGCAATACGACGCTCAATCCTGACCTGCCAGGCTGGTACAGCAGGTCTCGGTCGTGTAGCTCTGCTATTATTAAAACATTTTACATTCGCTACACGACACTTATTATTATTATTATTATAATAAGTGTCAGGGTTATGAGCTTCCTTTTTTTGGAGTCGGTTAAAAGTGTAACGTTAGTTCTGTATGACTAATTTACACCGTAATCATTAATAGACCAATGATTGGAAACTATTAGCATACAGACAATTTCGTTTTAAACATTTTCTCCTTTAGTGAGTATCGCGTAAACCGGACAAAATATCTTCTGCACGAATACTTGAACAAAAACGAAGACACAGCTGTCTCTTACTCGTGCCGCGCCGGAGCCTATGAAAGCTAGTGCACTAATTAGGCAACTCAAGACATTAGACAAATCATAGTGTTAAAATATATTTACTGCTCGTTGATCTAGTAGTTGCTAAGCGTGACTGCTGAGCACGAGGTCCTGGGTCGGACAAAGTATTACTGGGTTTTTCCTTTAGGTATTTCTCAGTAGCAGCATGGAATCGGGATTTGTGCCCGGTTGATAGCAATAGGCTCGCCCCCTATTACATTGGGACCTAAAAACATAACTGGCGAAATGTGGGTGTATTATATGTGCACCTCTGCCTACACCTTCGGTGAATACAGGGTAGTTATAAATCCTGTACTGTTAAGGTTACCTCTTACCACATAATACGGCGTCTTCTTTGTATAATTCTGATTGATAAACAACCTGGTATCAGAGATTAAACCGCCTGTAGGCCTCTGACATGGCTTTATACACCGTTGAAAAATGTCTCAAGTGAGCCGGTTTCCTCACGAGGTTTTCCTTCACCGTTTTAAGCAACTTATAACTAATTCATAATAAGCACATGAATTTGAAAAGCCTTTAGTGCGTGCCGGGGTTTGATCTTGCGACCTTCGATTTCGCAGCCGAACCAAACATAATACCAATCGGTTTAGTGCAAATAACACTAAAGTAAACTAATTCAATTAAAATAATAATTATACAGCAATGTCGAATAATAATACAATATTATAAAACGTGGCAGTTAAAATTGAGCGTGGAACCCAATACAGAAATACGCTTGTACGATATGACTATATACAGAAAGCACAGTTAATAGAAATCTCTATTCCTAGACAGCACGTTTCGCCGAAAACTTTGTTGTTAGAAAACATTGTTTGTAGACATCTCGGTACATAGGAAGCACTGTTGACAGAAATCTCTGTTCGTAGATAGCACTTCTTGCCGTAAACTTTTTCATAGAAACCACTGTTTCCAGATACCTTGGTTCACAGAAAGCGCCTCTGGAGAAGAAACTATTAATATTTATTATATTACTAAATTTCGCTTTTCTGCCTCTCTATCCATAAAAAAACACGTTTATTTCATACAAAAATGCCATTTTAATCAAAAATGAAGCAAAACGAAAGCAATAGATTTTTAATAATATGGTGAGATGGACTTATTAGCCTTTTTAGGTGGATTAGCTCATATTTTGCACATGAAAAAATTATAATATTGAAGTTTAGTGTATAAACAATATTTTTTAAGTTATATCGAGTACTTTTTTGTTTCTATTGTAAAGCTAAAGAGTTTGTTTTGTTTTCAATTTCATCTATTGCTTTCGTTTTGCTTCATTTTTGATTAAAATGGCATTTTTGTATGAAATAAACGTGTTTTTTATGGATAGAGAGGCAGAAAAGCGAAATTTAGTAATATAATAAATATTAATAGTTTCTACTCCAGAGGCGCTTTCTGTGAACCAAGGTATCTGGAAACAGTGGTTTCTATGAAAAAGTTTACGGCAAGAAGTGCTATCTACGAACAGAGATTTCTGTCAACAGTGCTTCCTATGTACCGAGATGTCTACAAACAATGTTTTCTAACAACAAAGTTTTCGGCGAAACGTGCTGTCTAGGAATAGAGATTTCTATTAACTGTGCTTTCTGTATATAGTCATATCGTACAAGCGTATTTCTGTATTGGGTTCCACGCTCGTTAAAATTAAAAACAATTACGTAAATACAAAATTATAATTTTAATGATAACATATTATTGAAGACAGACAGTAAACACGATTAACTATTTGCATAATATAACAACACGCCGCGCGCCGGTTTTCCCCGAAGGGGTAGGCAGAGGTGCACATAAATAGTACACCCACATTTCACCAGTTATGTTTTTAGGTCCCAATGTAATACGGGGCGAGCGTATTGCCATCAACCGGGCATAAATCCAGACAGAAAAACCGAGTAACATTTCGCCCGACCCGGAATTCGAACCCAGAACCTAGTGCACAGCAGTCGCGCTTACCAACTACTAGACCAACGAGACAGTCTAACTATTTGCATTACATGTTAAAACTAACCTATTTACGTTGTGTTGGCAAGCGGTGAGCAATGTTTCCCTATGATTATAAAAGAAATAGAAACAAAATAGAATCGCTCCATTCAAAGCCGTTTAGGTCAATGTACTCGTAAATAGATTTTGTTTTTAAAATTTGTAATCACTTGTGGGTAAAATTATGCATAAAAAAACCTTGTACTTGTAGTGATTATCATAATTTATGTAATTGTTCGGTTAAGAATTCTCTTGAAAACTTAATTGTGACATTGTAATAAAACTAATTTTGCGGAATTTTTCAGTTCGTAAGTGGATTCCACAGATATAGATCTACATAGATAACGCAAGTATCACGATTTGTATTGAAACCAAGCGTGCCGACTTTTTAATACCTATTGTGACGTCACAGCCAAAATTAAGTGACGGGAAATCCAAACCGATTCAAAGACACCGATGCCGCCGATGCCCATCCGCCCAGCACGATTCAAACGATTCAACTGGAGCCGTCCGCTATGATTTTCTCGCTCATACTCATACATTTAGCGGCGACCAACCTAGACGCTTGGTCGGGGTTCGGACACGCGAAGTACATGCATTTGCGTTATCTATGTAGATCTATATCTGTGGTGGATTCCAAAGACAGTTATTAGTATTTGTAATAACCTCATACTTTGCCGTTGACCATAAACCTTAACATTTGTCATCCATTCTTTTTTCTTAATCAGCAACATCCGTAACCGGAATTGATGTACTGCTAGGTATAACGTAAATTTTTGTACATGGCTAAATTTGACGTATTTAATGTTTACAAATGTAAATTAAGAGTAAAGTCTGGTATAAAACTTGAACAAAGTAAATAACAATGACTATTCACATTTATATTATTACAAGCTTTTATTTAACTTGCAATATTTGTATGTAAGTATGTATGTAAAATCTTGCAATAGAAATTAGACCCACTTCTTGACCTCCTATTGAAATGAAATTTTGCATACATAATATGTAGGTTTGGTGACAATACAATATTATGGTACTTTTGAGCTGGTGTGAAGATAGAGTCGAAGGTCATAGGAGCACTGTACGAAATGACGCAACCCCATCGTGTATGGGCTTGTTTAATTCGTCTTTACAAGTATTTTTCGCCTTGCTGATATAAAAGCTTGGGTTTAAAAATATATTTTTATTATAAACTTATTACTTTTATTACTGGCTACTTGACGGCATACAATTGTACACATAGACGGGTCTTATAGTATAGATACCGGCTCACAAAGAAGTAAGTATATCATAAAGATTTCGCTTCGGAAGGCACGTTGGTCGTGCGCCCGATCTCTCACCAGTTATGTCGGTCTACCGCTCCAGACCACAGACTATGAAAGTGAGGGAATAGGGAGTGCTTGAGTGCATTCTTGTGTACTATTATATCTCCTGCCTAGATGGCTAGTCACAGCTGAGAAAGGTCAGCGTGACCGAAATTCTACCAGAACTACCAGGTGAAAAAGTAAGTGTATGTTGGCCTCTATAAGTCGTTTGTGGCGATTCTTGGATACCTAATGAAGTGCAGTAAAAGGAAAAATTTCCAAATGAATCTATATTTTTGTAATCGCCTTAACCTCATTCCTTATCATTTTTCATTTATTGAATTTTGAATAATTACCGGAAGACCCATTTAAATGTTAATTTTAAAACCATCTGTTGACAGTTTAATTATATAACTATTTTACAAAGTCTGATTCGTCATGTGTAACATAACGTGACCACCACTTCCTTATCATTTAACCATATTTATATTGTAATACCAAAGTTATAAGTGTCATACACCATCAGCCGCAAGATGTCCACTGTGGAACAAAGGCCTTCCCCATAAAGGGGGAGGGGGAGTTGCTATAATCCCTATGCTTGGCAAGCGGCTTGGGGATCCCCATATTGGCGATAAAGTTATAAAAGACGCTGCTGCCCACCTTCTGGATTTTCCCTTACGATACCCACGGGAGGAAAGGTGGTGGTCAATTCTAGGCCGCATTGCACTCGGCACTATAATAAGTGTAATACTAGATGATAATTATACTTCATCAAGAGTCTGTGGTGCGTAACTTCATCATCATCATATCTCCGACCACAGCTGGCGATGGCCTTTCTTATGCACTGTAGGCCACTGAGCTCGATCATTTTCCCTCCACTTTCGCTTCAAATTAGTGAAAAACTACTACTACTAGTACAGAAATCCTTTTGCATTTTACCCAACATTTGTCTCATAAAATTTATATTCTACAGTGGACGTCGTCCGGCTGATGAAACCAAATTTTCGAAATTACTTATTACATGCACTATCTGAAAGTCCCGTCAAATTCGGAAATCCGTCTAGCCTCTTCGGAGATTAGACGGAAGAAACAGACAGACATAAAAGTTGTGTATAAGTTTAGTAAAGAGCTGTTATTTTAATAATACAAACACACGTCAATTCTGTTTATTTTTATCGATACAATTGTAAAAACTAGCCGCCGAGTTACATTTGGTAATAGAGCGTAACATAAGGTGGAATTAGAAGTGACAAGCGTTAGACCAAAGCTCGCATCCAAAACATTTCAAGTACCTTTCAACTTCAGATTTGAAAGAAGATACTTAATTAGAAACAAATACCACCAAACTTCACAAAAATTTGCCTCTGGTTGTAACAGAAGTTACTGTGTAAATGTGAACATTAATCGACAAAATTGACTGAATAAAACAAAAATTCACAAAATAAGTTTATTTTCACACACGGTGTTACGTGTACACCTAACCCTTTTACAAAAAAAACTGCAGTGGTAGTTGGTACAAGGTAGTTACATTTTCCGTGTCTATATAGTCCGTTACAGTGAATTATCTTCTTTAATAAGTTCTGCCCCTCTTTCCCCAATCATGATGCAAGGTCCGTTGGTGTTACCGCTAGTGGTTGTAGGCATCACACTGGCGTCAATCACTCTCAAGTTCTTCACTCCATGAACTCTTAAACGACTATCTACTACTGATGTTGTTATGCTAGACCCCATCTGGCAAGTCCCTACGGGGTGGAATATTGAGGATACTAAATTTGTGCTTATGCATTTCCAGTAGTCTGTACTATCTAATTCGAATATATTACATTCTGGTACATTCATCCTTCCTAAGAAGCCATTAATGGATTTAAAATATGTTGAATTCACAATTTTTGTAACCATTTTAATAGCTGTTACAGCGGTATCTAAATCTCGGGAATCGTCAAAGTAGTTCGAATATATAAGTGGAGAGTCTTTAGGGTCATTTGATTTCAATGAAATATTTCCTCTTGAGTAAGGATGCAAAAGTATGTACTGGAAGAAGTAAAGTGCATGATCTGCGTTCAATTCAACTATAGAGTCAAGTACGGTGTCGTTGTACCTAAAAGTTAATGCTAAATTGGATCTAAGTGACAGATGGTTTTTATTTATGATTGACACATGGTTTTGACTGTTTGGAAAACTAGCATTATCCTTTGTAGAATAAAATAATGCAGCATCTGTTATCAAACTACTTTGAGCCAAAGTTCCTTTGCGATTTAGGAGGTAATCTGTTACGGTGTTCGTCGTTTCTGATTGTTCAAGAGGATCACCATAAATTGTTATGGGTAAAAGAGCATGATCTTGAAGGTTTTGTCCAACATTTGGGGAGTCAACAAGACATGTGATATTATTAGATCGGAGATGTTTTTGTGGCCCGATACCAGACAGCATTAAAAGCTGAGGTGAATTTACTGAACCAGCACTTAAAACCACTTCGCGAGTTGCATAAAAGGTTAGTTTAGTCCCGTTTTTATCAATTTCAACTCCATAAGCAGTTCTTTTGTTATCTATTAATACCTTCGTCACTAAAGCATTTTTCAGCAGCTTCAGATTGTTTCTACTTGCGATTGGCTGTAAATACGCTGTACTAGTACTTTGACGTACTCCATTAGAGGCCGTCGCTGTAAGAATTCCAGATCCCATATAATTTTCCATGTTCAAATCAGCAGCACTTTGAAATCCAATCTCATACCATGATTCAATTATTTGGTCTAAATAACTACGAAAAGTGTTGTTAAATTTATCAATAGCGAGAGGCCCTTCATGACCGTAATATTCGCTTATTAACAAGTTTTGTAACATTTCTTCATTTTGCAGATTTTCGGATTTCTTAAAACATCTACGTACTTCGTCTACGCTCCATTCTTTATTGCCTGCGTCGTACCATCTCTGATAATCCTGATCGTTTCCTGTCACGTAAACCAGAGCATTAATGCTACTGCTGCCACCGAGCATTTTTCCTGATGTCCAGCTCACGGAACCGTCTTTGAGACCTTGGCTTGTTTTACTGTTATTTACTGTTAAATGCTGCCAGTCGTATGCTGTTCCATACATAAGTGTTTGCAATCCGGGAATCTGAAAAGATTAAAAGAAATTTGAAAAAAAAATACAATCCGGAATCATAAAAAAACATCATTGAGTGTTATCATCACAAAGACATTGTACGGCAAACAAATCAGATTTTGTTGCCAAACTTATTTATTCGGAATTATAAGCCTATTATTAATATTCGCAATGTTTTTCTTATTTTTTTATTTTGAAGTTCATAGCTGGTTGTAGGTTATTTTAGAGTTATTTCCTTCTTTTCTTCAACAAAATTTACATTACTCTATATTGAAATAACATTACGTATATTGAAGGGTAAGAAAATTTATAAACGAAAGGTTTTGACAATATGTAACTTACAACGGATGTTATAGGCGGATCACTGCCTGCCTCTAAGAGTAAAATTTTCCAGTTCTCATTTTCGCTTAGTCGATTTGCAATGACGCTCCCAGCCGAACCTGCGCCCACTACGATATAATCAAACTCATTGAAATCTGAAATATAAAAAAGGAAAGTTAGAAGTTGAAGACTAATTTTAACCGAGATGTAATCCTAACGATACGACCAGCGTATTAGCGAAAGAAGGTATTGAATTTTTAAATTTAAGACTTCATAAAAAGCAAGTATTCGATTAATTTTTCATTTATTTTAACCTCATAACTCATTCTTTTTTCTCGTCATTAGAAATAGATTTAAAAAAATATTTTTTTTAATTGAAAAATCATAGCAGAACTGTCGTAACATGTATATTACTTTATTTATACGTGTAGTCAATGACTGGCTACTAATAAGGAAAGGAGTAGGGAGTGCGTCTTTCTTAGGTCTTAAACTTTCTACATGCCAAATTTCATTCAAATCCATCCAGCGGTATAGTCGTAAAGGAGTAACAGACCGACGGACAGAGTTGCGTTCACATTTATAATATTAGTATAGATTTAGGCTTACCAAGTGGGTCCATTTCCGGCAGTATGTCGTTTGTTAGGAGACACTGTGCCATCGCTAAACACTGGAACATTGCTGCTAATGCCTGGGGGGTAGACCCCGCTCCAAGAGACAAGCATGGCGAGTCAGTGAGGCTAAAAAAGGTAATACTATGTGAGTATTCTTCTATTTCAAATTAATAAAAATGAAAAAAAAAAGAATTATGCCGAGTGGTATTCGGCCTAGAATTGACTATCCCCGTTCCTCCCGTGGGTGTCGTTAGAGGCGATTAAGGAAAAATCCGGTAAATGGCCAGCAGCGTCTTCTTTAACTTTATCACTAGGATTATGGCACCCTCCTTTAAGGGTGGCTTTTATTCAACAATGGACGTCTTTTGGCTGATGATGATGAAAAATATCATTGTGATTGATACTTTATTTAACTATTAATACCTGAAGCGGGAACTTTAGATCTCTTTTGTTTACTTTTAATATTGCGCACAAGGTGTTATGAAATGTCGCAAAATTTAGAAGATTTAATTGGACTTGCTCGTTAGTGATTGCTAAGCGCGACTGCTCAGCATGAGTTCCCGGGTTCCAATCCCGGGTCGGGCAAAGTGTCACTAGGTTTTTCCATTAGGTAAATCTCAGTAGCAGCACGGAGTCTGGATTTGTGCCCGGTTGATGGCAACAGGCTCGCCCTCCATTACATTGGGACCCGTAACATAACTGGCGAAATGTGGATGTATTCTGTCACCTCTGCTTACCCCATCGGGTAATACAGGCGTGACGTTATATTTTATGTTTACATATACATACATCAAGACATTGTGATTATGCCAACGTTACATTTCATAGATTTTGTCGAAACAAAACAACTGCGAGAGAATATAAAAATCTTTCTTACACTTACCACGACATAGTAAAAACCAAATTTCATCGTAGGTTTCTCTCATCTTAAATAGGAAACGTTTGTAAATAAAATGACGCCATCTTAAAATTGAGATAACGAGCTTATCAAATGTTTTTTTTATTAGTTTACAACGGTAATAACATTAGCTAAAACAAACATAATTTAGCTGTTCCTGAGATTATATCATTATACATGTCTAGATACCGCATCGCCCTGTCATGATGCGGTGATCTTCAAAATGCTTGAAAATTGTATTCTCCGGGGTGACGTCATATCATCCTTTTGTCACTTTTTGCATGTTTAGCGCATACCAGCTCAAACTTTTTTTTCATATAAATGAAAAAGTTTAGTGTGATTGGAGTTTTTTAAACGTGTGTTTCATTCATAGACTAAAATCTAATTTCTTCTAAGAGAGTCTAGTTATATGAACTATGGTGTAATTTCATCATGTTGCTCACGCTACGCTTAAATTTAAATTGATAAAGGAAAAAAAAGGGAACTTGAAATCTGTTAAACTGTTGCATTGCTCATATTTATGGTAATAATTATTATAATAACCATCAATATTAATATTTGTATTTTTGCTAAAACAGAATATGGTGCGTTTTAAATAAGTGGGGACAATCACAAAAAACAATAGAAATAAAAAGATTAGTTTATTTTCAATCATGGATACAAAATAAACCACCCTCAGCAGTTTTTATTGTCTTGTTTAATAAGTTCGGAAGCTCTTTCTGCAATCATGATAGTTGGTGCATTAGCATTACCGCTGACGGTACTTGGCATCACACTAGCGTCAACCACACGTAATTTCTTCACACCATGAACTCTCAGTCGACTGTCTACTACTGATTTACGAATATTGGATCCCATGGGACATGTACCTACAGGGTGGAATATTGTAGTAACCACGTTGATACAAATGCACTTCCAATAGTCTTCACTATCCAATTCAAACTTGTTGCAAGATGGCACGTCTATTCTTCCTAAGAAAGCACCGATTGATTTGAAGTAGGCGGTGTTCAGTATTTTAGTCGTCATTTTAATTCCAGCTACAGCAATGTCTAAATCTCTTGGATCTTGGAAATAATTCGTGAATATTAGAGGAGCATCGTGTGGGTCATTGGAACTAAGGGATATATTTCCTCTAGAGTAGGGATGTAAAAGGTGGAAAGGGAAAAAGAACATTCCGTGGTCTTCATTCAGTTTAGCAATAGGATCAGCAACCGTTTCGTTGTACCGGAACGATGCCATGTAAGACGCTTTTAATGAAGTCGTATTTTTTGGAATAATTGATAGATGAATCTGGCAATTTGCATAAGTTGAATTCTCGATTGTAGAATATAAGGCCAGTGCTCCGGTTGATACTCCACTGTGTGATAAAGATCCTTCCCGGTGTGCGATATACTTCATGTAATTAAGATATTCGTCAACAACATTTGTCTGCTCTGGTACATCGCCGTAAATAAATATAGGAACCAAGCTATGATCCTGTAGGTTTTGGCCTACCATTGGTGAATTAACAACAGGAGTGATACGTTTTTCCTTAAGATGTTTTGCAGGACCAATACCAGACAACATTAACAATTGTGGAGAGGCAATTGCTCCAGCACTTACTATAACTTCTCGTGATGAATAAAATGTTAATGTTTTGCCATCTTTTTCGACTTTGACACCATTTGCCTCTTTGTTTTTGTTGATCAAAATCTTTGTTACGAGAGATTTTTTTAATATTTTCAGATTGGGTCTATTCGCTACTGGCATTAAATACGCTCTGTCTGTACTTTGTCGTATACCGTTAGCTGCTGTTGTGGTTATAATTCCGGAAGTCATGACATTTTCTAAGTTTAAATCTGAAACTTTTCTGAAGCCTATTTCATCCCATGAATTTATGATGTTTTGTATGTACGAAGCAAAAGTGTGGTTAAATTTATTTACAACGAGTGGTCCATCGTGGCCATAATGGTTGGCAATTGTAATGTTATTTAACATTTCCATGTTTTGAAGATTTTCAGCTTTCTTGAAACATCGCCGCACCTTGTCTACACTCCACTCTTTGTTGCCAGCATCGTACCAGTTCTGATAGTCTTGGTCATTTCCTTGTATGTAAACCATAGCGTTCATGCCACTAGATCCACCAAACATTTTGCCTCTTGGGATACCTACTGAACCATTTATGAGAGCCTGGTCTGTTTTCCCGTCGTTGACAGTTAAATACTGCCAGTCGTATTCCGAATTAAATAAAAATCCATCGAAACCGGGAATCTGGAAAATGAAAAAAAGATTGATGATGATGATTTGATTTTGCATGACAGATGATAAGTTTATTAGATATACTAACCAGAAGGTGGTTCACCACATTTACATGTTTATAATATTAGATCATTGTTCCAGAATAGTCAAAATAACTATCAAAGTGGTGCTTTGCATTGCCGAATCCAGGTATTTGTTGTTTTATCTTGCTATTGACCCTAAACTATTCGTCAGATAACGACGGTATCTTCTAAAAAGATAGATGAATTAATCTGGGTTTAATTATGACTTTATAACATTGAGCAAATGTTAGAGATTATTCGAACAAAACAATGTACCCTTGAAAATGTAGTTACTATGTAACTTTATTGTTGATACAGTACTACTAAATATTAGATTATATATCATTTGTTTAAATACAATCAACTTTAAGACAACGGAAACTAATTTCATGTATATTCATAGATATAATGTATCATTGTTTAAACAGTTTATTTGCCGTAGACATATAGCAAAACATAACATAACATCACGCCTGTGTTCCCCGAAAGGGTGCAGAGGTGCACATATAGTACACTCACATTTCGCCAGTTATGTTTTTTGGTCCCAATGAAATAGGGAATGATCCTATTGCCAACAACCGGACACGAATACTTACTCCTTGCTGCTACTGAGAATTACCTCATGGCAAAACCAAGTAACACTTTGCCTGACCCGGGATTCGGACCCAGAAACTCGTGCTCAGCAGTCGCGCTTAGCAACCAATAGACCAACAAGGCTGTCCAGTGGCAGTAGTAGGCAAAACGTATAATATGTAATAAAAATCGAAAAGAATGATAAATGGGATGATAAATTCTCCATGTAATCTGATAATTATGTAAATTCCTTATATTTTTCATTATTTTCGATTTCTATTCGTCTAGCGTGTCTGACGTCCTAGGTAATACCTACGTCGGATTCTATTGGGGCATCACTTCCTGCTTCTAAGAGTAATATTTTCCATTTCTTGACTTCACTCAAACGGTTTGCTACTGCACTTCCTGCTGAACCCGCGCCGATTATTATAAAGTCAAATTTCTCGCCATCTGGAACGTAATTATACACCAATCAGTACCGAGTGGTATCCGGCCAAGAATTGACCACCCCCTTTCCTCCAGTGGGTGTAAAAGGTAACTAAGGGAAAATCCAGAACATGGGCAGCAGCGTCTTCTGTAACTTCACCACCAATACTGCGATCCCAATGAAGCCGCTTGCCAAGCGTAGGGATTACCCCCCTTACTTAAGGGGGAGGCCTTTGTTCAACAGTGGACGTCTTCCGGCTGATAATGATGATTAACATTGAAACGCTTAAGCAGGACGTGAACTTGACATCCAATACAGGACATGAGCAACTGTAGCTCACAATTAAGGGAAATGGAGGAAGTATAGGGAAACTGTCCTGCAATAGGACGATCATATCTAAATAAAATTATATAATAACAGTTGTATATATTTCGGGCGGAGAAATTGCAAGAATCACCCGAACAGATCATCACACCGCGCAACGGTCAAGTGGGTGTGGGAGGTGGATGCGACTTTCTGTCCTGCCGTTAGGTGACCGACTATATGCGACGCATTTTGCGATAGATGTGGGAGTATCCTAAATTCATCTTACATTTTCTAAATTTCAACCGAAAGCCAGTCTTTAGATAAAACGAATTTCTGCATGAAGTAAAATATGATGCGGCTGACTTACCCTTAACTTTTGCCTCTGGAAGAGGGTCTCGTGAGAGAAGACATTGAGCTGCTGCAAAGTATTGGAGAGCTGTTGCGAAGGACTGAGGGGTCACTCCAGTCGTTGGCGATAAGCATGCTCCATGACTGATACTATAAATAAAATACGAGATTTGATATTAAGAACTTTTCTTTTTACCAAAATCTTTAATGTTGCATGTAAACTATATAAATACATGTGTAGTTTGGCTGAACTAGCTAAATACCAGGCCTCAAGTACTGGTAATTAAAACTTCCTGGAACGGGAAAAAACTATATTCCCTTAACGGAAACCGTGATTTTTGTTCACCGCAGATTGTGATACTCTTCAACGAATATCGAAATTTCGAAGGTGATAATTGGATAAGCCAACACTATCTTTTTTTTTTTTTTTTTAAAAAAAAACGTCGCCCCACACTAGGAATTTCTCCTGTGTCGTGGGTGCGTTTCACAAACATGAAATATCACATACACTAACACCCAGACTCGAGACAAACATCTGTGGTTCGCACAAAGTTTTGCCCCGTGCGGGAATCGAACCCGCAACCCTCAGCGCAGCAGTCCAATCGCTTAGCCATTGCGCTAATCAGGTCGTCAAAAAACTAACTATGTTTCATAATTAGTTTATTTATCTATCACATATTTAAACAAACACTGCGATGCTAGTTTTATTTACAGGTTTTTGCGCAACACTTTATACACACATATAAATGAATCAGTAGGTACGTACTATGATGTCATTTTAGAAGGAGTGATGTCTACTGTTAATGCTGGCTGTTTTATATGATTTTTAATATTCGAATCGCCATAAAATATTTGTCATAAGTTTTAAAATATTAAAGTATTTTTCTTTTAATCATTTTTAATTTGTGTCAGGTTCCGTACTAAGAAAGTAATAATATTTTCATTGTATTCTCGTTTAAAATTTAACCTACCTTTAATATTATCTGTAAATAAAATTTTTCATACAAACTATTTTACTAAATGATAATTTATTTATTTTATCAGAAGTTTGTAAAACTGAAAAACACTCACAAAACTCTAAAAGGAGTGTTCTTAAATCACAATTAGGTTTAGCATTATGAAACAATCTATAAGATTTACATACATACATAAAGTCACGCCTGTTTCCCTGAAGGGTAGGCAGAGACCACGGATTACCATTTGCTACGATCCTGGCATACGATTTATGTGTTGTAATTGCACTATAAAGATTACTACCAAAGGGTATGAATAAAATAATAAATGATATAAATGTATCGTAGAATTACAAAATATTTCGTAATGAACCCTATAATTATTGTAATGGTGAATATTGAAAACATGAAAAACAAACAAACTGTAACGTTAATTGAACATCTGTTAAATTTACATGATAAGAAGACGATTCCGATGTTTTATTGATAAAATATTTTAGGGACAAACATGAGATATAACGTACCTACACAACTGTTTAAAATTGTAATTTTAGGATCGATCGATGCGACACAAAGTGTAACACGTTGGACGAAAAACCACGATTAAACTTACAACTAACTAATATTTAAAAAACCACTTTAAATTTAAAGCAAAACTCAAAATTTTAATACTCTTTGTTCTCCAACACTGCTCTCAAAGCGGACATTAACCCGCAAAATGCCCAGTACCAATTAATTCTTTATCTACAACATAAAGAGGGTCGGTATACTATTGAATTAACAAGCGAATTGTCATTAAACCAATACTGTGTGCGTTATTGGCAAAAGTATGTGTTTGTTTAGGATCGTCCCCGGTGTAATGTCGCCGTTTGGTATTCATGAAACCTACATTGGTCACAATTTATTAATATTGAAAGGGCGTAGATACGTTTTGAAACTGGTTTACGTAAGCATTAAGGTTTATATGGGACTTGTAGCTGAATAGCTACTGCTCACAGCAGTGTATCTACAAAGAGTCTAAGGGTAAATGGAGACCGCGTGAACATTCTTCAGACATCAAAATACCTCCATGCCTCGAAAAACAGCTGATTGTCGGTCCTGCGTTTAATCTCTATCCAGTCCTGCCGGCCATCGCATCGAACAATAAAATTATTCCCTTGCATTTGTAGCTCGATGCGATGGCCGGCATGACCGAGTGCTAGTGTTTCCACTCAAAATTTGTGTCCTCCATAGGAATAGTATGGGAAGGCCTCCAGCAGTAGAAATGAAGAAACTTCATTAAAAAAAGTATAGTAAGAGTTAAGGTTTTACAAAAAAAAATGTAATGGTGAAGGATTTTTGATACATATAATTTAACGTTATTCCCTTAACAGCTTTCTGATACTAATATTACAAAATAAACAAGATGAGATAATAATATCTGTAGCCAACGCGACCAATCTAGATAATTAGTCTAATTTAGTACTTAATTACATTAGTCTAGGCGCCGCGCCGTCGTATCTGAAAGATTAAAGTACTGCTGAGCCGGACCGGTTGCCACCAACTCTGACGACATCGTCGGTCCACCTGGGGGACCTACCAACGCTGGGTCTTTCGGTTCGTGGTCGCCACTTGAGAACCTTTCTTCCCCAACGGTTATCGGTTCTTTGAGCGATATTTTTTATTTATTTATTTATTTATACTTCAAATACACATTTGTATAAAGGCGGACTTAATGCCATTAGGCATTTTCTACCAGTCAACCTTAGGGTGATGCAGAGTCGAAAAGTGGTAGATGCACTAAGTATAAACGTATAGACTAAAATACCTACTAACAAAATATATTATACATAAACATACTTACTATTATGTCATACATACATACAATAATACAATACATACATCGTTATAATATACTTACATAAACTTACAAGATAAATGAAACTTGAAGTGATTCTGCCATCGTTCACTTAAGAAAATGTGCTCGGACTTTCTTTTTAAAAGAGTACCGACTGTTAGCCATCCTGATTTCTATAGGGAGGGCATTCCACAGAAGAATGGACTGCACAAAGAAGGTTGAATGAACAAAATCAGAGCGGTGAGAAGGACATTGTAAGAGACGATTATGGGAAGATCGAAGAGTCTTGTTGTGGTTAGCGGAAAGGTACTGAAAATTAGAAGTTAAGTAAGAAGGAGAATTAGGAGAGTCAAGCAAAGAATAAAGAGTTGTCAAGGCCCGAATAGACCGGCGGCGCTGCCTAATTGGTAACCAATTTAACAGCGATCGGTAACCAGATACGTGGTCGTATTTTCGCAAGTTGAAAATGAATCGAATGCAGTTATTGAGAAGTCTGTCTAATTTATTGAGCAAGTCTGCATTCAGGTCAAAGTAGCACACATCACCATAGTCGATTATAGGGAGAATTAGGGTCTGTACAAGCATTGCCTTAGTATGCGAAGGGAGAAAATTCTTGAGCCGATACAGCGCGCGCAGTACACCGGTGACTCTCTGACCCACACTTGCGACTTGATTTTGCCAACTGAGAGTGTGGTCGATGTATAACCCAAGATCTTTGACACAGGACTCAGTAGGAATTACTATGCCATCAAATATGATGGGTGGGACAGCCATGCCGCCTACCTTTGACATGTTTCGGTGACTTCCAATAACTATTGCTTGGCACTTAGCAGGATTTACGGAGACACCAAACACCGATATGACAATAGTATTGTATAATCTCTGCGCACTTTTTATTTCTTCGCAATTTAAGTCCAATGAGACGACAATCTGTCAAAGCCAGAAATTAGGTGCAGAACCTACGACTCTTGAATGTTTATCAAGGAGCAGAGGTGCACTACTTCCAAACTCTTTTCTTTCCCCGAAACCTGCTATCCTAAATAATATAAAATAAATAATACAATCGGAACCGGACCGGCCTAATGTAATTGAACCCTCCATTTCTCAGTGCCTAGCTTTCATTGCGAGTTTTATCCAGTCCCTAGATCATGTCACAGTTAAGGAGGATTATACCTGGAAATCAAGATTGCTTTCCACCAGGTACCTCTCCCAATAGACTTAATATAATTAATCTTGTGAGTGGACGAGTTGACACTTTTGTTACATATGTAGTTTTGGCCTTGACGACCTGATTGGCGTTGGTATTTGGCCTGACGCGCTGAGGGTTAAGGGTTCCATTACCAATATTAATGTGATCCACAGTTTTCTGTACATGGGGGATCAGAGCGTTTGAGCATAATATGATATTGTATGTCTGTCAAACTGTTTTGAAATAACGTTAAAATACAAAAATAAATCTTCTATTTCCTTCTTATAATAACTTTGAAGTATATGCCCAAGAATAAAAATTAGCTGGTTAGCTAGTTCGCAAATAGGAGGTGGTTTCTCCAGGGTGCGCGATACGATAAAAAGGCTATTATCACTTGTTGAGTGGTTCTATACTCAACAAATCTAACAACAACGACAGAAGGATACTAATGCACTATCCAAATTTTAGTCTTTTTAATACACTGTCGGAAGTTATACCGCCTTGCAGTTTATTCACATAGGATGCGGAGTTCCTTTGGAAATTCACGAAATAAACTCTTGTGAAGTTAACTCGTGATAAAGTTAAGTCTTGCAGAATTGCTAGTAAAGCTGCCGCGTAAGTACGTTTACCGCGTTTCACGTACTTGCAAAACTGTAGACTTACAGGCAATTTAAACAAATATGTTATGGCAATACTGTGCCAAAACATTGTGATCATCATCATGATCAAATCACTATTATTGACGAGTTGATTGGCGCAGTGGCTGATCGATTAGACTGCTGCTTTAAGAGTTACGGGTTCGATTCCCGCACGGGACAAAAATTGTGTGATCCGCAGATGTCCCTAGTCTGGGTGTTTGTGTATGTGATGTTTCATGTTTGTGAAACGCACCCTCGGTACAGGAGAATTCCTGGTGTGGGGCGACGTTTTTAATAAAAAGAAGTAATTCTGGAAAGACTTCTCCTATAGGTATTGATTAATATCGAAAATAATGGGTTACTTTCGTATTTATACTACATCAAGGACAGTTAGGAGTAAATTTTTTGTACGTACTTAATTTTTTTCATCATCATCATCAGCCAGAAGACGTCCACTGTTAAACAAAGGCCTCCCTCATCAGAACGCCATAATGAACGACAACTTGCTTTACTTAATTTTATTTAATTACCCAGTCGACAGCGATGAGGAGGAATACTTGAATACATAATTTTTAGATCAATTTTTCTTTTGTATATTATATTAATTTTTTAACGTAGTTGTGAGTAAATGAGCTTAAGTATATTATAAAATATTATATGAATAAAAAATTACTATTACACTGTCAGGTAAATACTAAATAGATGCCAACCCTACCTCCTTACAACATACACGCGTCCATGTAACAGTACCTGGTAATATTTATGATTTTATTTGTATCGTGTTTCCAATAAATACTTTTGCCTTTCCCTGTTTTTGCCTCAAGAACTAAGTCCCTGAATGTAATACAGGTACCTCACGGGTAGGCTTAACAAGGCAATTTGAATTTCCTACAATAAGTCGGCCTGTAATCACTTGGAAGAAATGTCGGGGAAGATTGTTTTTTATTATTATACTGTATGAGCGTTGTTTTTGTTTACTGGATGTTGACTGTGGCTTCACCAGCGCATATCTGTGTGATTGCAAGCAATTCCGTCCAATTATGTGTCACGTGCGATCTAGTCATAAACCGTCAAAAATCAAAATCAAAATAATTTATTTGCTTTAAACACGTGTGAGTTTTGGTGATAACAAAGTTTTATAGTACAACATGTTTTACCTATACTGAGGTGTGCAAATATAGTTTTTATGAAAAATTAAAATTAAAAAAAAAATTAACAAAAACTTAATATAAAATAAACCTAAACTTAAACTGTGGTATAATATAAATAAGCAAATTTACACGAAACAATGGGAAATAAGCAATAACAACTAGTACATATTTATAAACCGTTTAACACGATTGGTTTTTAATCAATTTTTAGAGTCACATTCACAATTTTTGCCGTCAGTTTGTGTATATCAAAAATCGTTTGGTTACAGTAACTGCTTATAAGCTAGTGATATTTATTCGATCCTATAGTAATAATATAGTAATTTCTGCGCCAGTTCACTGAGTAATTAGAACATTAATTTAGTGTAGGCTAATAACATCATATTGCTCTTGTACCGACTTAATAAAATGCTTAAAGTAAGTATGGCACTCCCACCACACAATTATAATTATGTATAATTAAAAGATTTACACTCAAGATGTTCATTAATTAAGCCACCCCGGGCCGTATTTAAATGTTATATTTGGTGAAACAGTTTTAGAAATTGGTTGTTTTCTGAAATTAACCCCTTCATACAAACAAATTCCACATGTGAAAACGGTCACCCATCTCAAGACCGACCGCGGCTAGCACGGCTTAACCTAGCAGATCGACTGATCTACACGGTAGCCGCAGCTATGAGCCTTTAAGCCGTGAATAAATTCATTTCAAATACACAACGCCCCCACACTGGCGTAGACGACTGTCGAGTTTGTGCCAACACAAGTTAGGCACGGACTACGATCCTCATTTGTTAACCGACTCACTTAAGGGTCATAGCACACATAACAAATCGGAAAGGGGTCGTCACCGTATCGCCTTTCGCCTCGCCGTCAAACAGGCGTCAACTATACCAGGCGTCGACTCGGCTACGGCTTGGCGACGCGATAGCGATTACGTTACGATTCCGATTACTGTGCTTTGTAGAAGGGAGTTTCATACAAAGAATACTGCACGGCTCAAGTTGATGCGGTGACGATCCTTTTCTGGGTTGATATGTGTGCTACGATCTTAAAACACTCATTTATGTGACAAACCTTATCAGTATTATTTACTATATATTCCGGTTATACTCACGGGTGTATTCGGGAATGCCCGACTAGTTTCAAACTTCGACTAGTTCGGCTCGCGACTGTGCCGCGTAACCAGCTCATGAATAAGGGCTCCGGTCGAGTTCGAAACTAGTCGAGCATTCCCGAATACACCCGTGAGTATAACCGGAATATATAGTAAATAATATGGATAACACTCACGAAAGTTATTACAGTAAAACCTTATCAGGTTTTTTTGTTTTACTAAAATATTTTGTTGTGGGTTTGGATTGGTTGTAACATAAATCATTTATTCCACGAAACGATAAGAGTGAGTTACCACACACATACATACTCACACAAAGGTCACAAGAGTCGCATACGTTGGGCGGCAAGTGTATAATCAAACATTATAGCATTTTTTTTAAACCCGTTGCTCCACATTATTTATTTCTTTTGTGTCGTGGGTGCGTTTCACTAACATGAAATACCACTTACACTAACACCTAGACTCGGGACAAACATCTGTGGTTAGCATAATTTTTTGACCTGTGCGGGAAACCGCACCACTTAGCACAGCAGTCAAATCGCTTAGCCTCTGCGCCAATCAGGTCGTTGGTATTACTAGGGATGTTGATAAAGTTTTTAAAATTAATCCGATAGGAAATAACAATAAGTTTTAAAAACTTAAGAAAATTGACATTGAGCGTACTTGACCGATGATTATTTTTATTATGGTCGGTTTAAAACACTATGAAACTGATATGAAATATCTTAAATTGGTATACGATTTTTACTAGCACATCATTGAGATTTTTTTTTTTTTTAAAAACTTCGCCCCACACTAGGAATTTCTCCTGTGTCGTGGGTGCGTTTCACAAACATGAAACATCACATACACAAACACCCAGACTCGGGACAAACATCTGTGGGTCGCACAAAGTTTTGCCCCGTGCGGGAATCGAACCCGCAACCCTTAGCGCAGCAGTCCAATCGCTTAGCCCCTGCGCTAATCAGGTCGTCAGATTACCAGAATGTTTTCAGATAAATCATTAAATTAAAAAGCTAATCAGTGTAAAAGATTTTTCTATATAATAAACTTTAAATAAATACTTTGTTTGGCACTATAAATGTAAAGCTATGTTCAGATGGAGCTGGTATTTGAAATCGATGCTCAATTGCCCATATAACTGTTTGAGACCACTACGATTAGATCTAAGGGACTGCATAGTTCCAGCCGACTGGAATCCTTGGTTATATCTCTTTGTCAAAGTTAGAATAACTTAGCTCTATAGCTTGTTGTAGGTATATCTAGTACCTATATTTGTGGTGAAATATTATACTTAGTGCTTGTAGTGTAGTATTTTGATTCGGTTATGTTGTTACAAAGACGAGTGGCGCAGTGTTGAAGAGATTGGTTGCACTAGGGGTTGCGGATTCGATTCCCGTACAGGATAAAAAAACGTGTAATCCGCAGATGTTTGTCCCGAGTCTGGGTGTTTGTGTATGTGATATTTCATGATTGTGAAACGGATCTAGGATACAGAAGACATTCTTAGTGTGGGGCGAGAGATTTTTTAAAACCAGGAAAAAATATTTCTCTCATGACATGCTCATTTAATTTACCTATAACTGGCATTTAGTATATTTCATAGATTCCGTCACTCTCACAGCCCGATGGGACGGTAGACTGACGGGACCTGAGAAAGATCAGGCGCAGGACCAACGGCTAATCGGGCCTTCTTAAGCACAGAAATACATAATTATATTAAAGTAGGTGTGACGTAATTTACAAACATTTTACATACAGCTCTGAATTAATTGTAAATTTGCTAACATAGAACATATTAACAGCATGGTACTCTATTTTTATCACTCTCCTTTGTGCTGACCCACTTTTGAATTGAGTCGTGTGTGGTACGGACGTAACTAGTTTCCCACACGCAAATGTAAAGTCAAATAGTTAATAAATCGTCGTAGTTTTTTATAACCGTACTATATTAGAGGCTTTATATCCGGCATCAAAACTGGGACATAGGGTGTGTTATTTATGTTATGTTAACATGAATTACATACAGAAATACATTTATAAGTAATTAGCTTTTGCCTGCGGGTTCGCTTACGTTAAGCCTATGTCCTTTCTCGGGTCTTAAATTTTCTTGAAGACAAATTTCATCAAAATCCGTCTAGCGGTTTAGTCATGAAGGCGTAACAAACAGACAGACAGAATTACTTTGACATCTGTAATATTAGTATGGATTTAAGTAATAATGGAACGTTCACTAAAATAATTTATCGTCTATTTAAAAAAAATATTACTCACTCGTTGGTGTTGGGACTAGTGGATGCAATGCGCGACATTTAAGCGGGCCTGAGTTCGATTCTCTAAATTACTTGCTTGGACTGCGTTGGTGTAGTGACTAGGGGATGCAAAGCGCGACTTTTGAGCGGGCCTCTTCGATTCCCGGTTTGGATTAGTTTTATTAGGTTATTCTTTAGTATCAGTTACAGCACGGAGTCTGGGTTTGTGCCCATCTAGTGGTACACCTCCGATACTTCACCTTTGGGATATATCGGCGTGGTGTTATCAAAATGTAAATTGAATTGAAAATAAATTCTAGCGATTATATCACTTAATAATATCTCCGTATTTTATATGAATTAGGTAATTTATCTAAAATTACTGGTGTTCTGATAATTCCAATTTCACTCGGATCTTAATAATTATAAAAAAATACATATAGACGAACATGGAACCTCCTGTGGAAGTCGGTTAATAATAAAGCTACTCATTGTCACAGTCATTCTGTGAAGTAAAATTTATAGTTATTTCAATTTGCAATTTGTCCGAGACAATGCGATAGAAGACAATACCTAGTCATTGTTTTTCAGTGCTGTGAGCAAACCAACTGTCAATTAAAATTTCTAATTAAAAATATACAACTGCAAAAACGTAAAGGCCGTCGGAGCATCGGAAACATCTGTGAAGCAAAATGTGAGTGTAAAAATAACCAAAAAGAAAAGAAAAACGTTTGACGTTTTTATTAACATACTATCTGCGCCCCGCCGTGTTGCCCGCTACATTTTACCGGATAAAAAGTCTATGTGTTAATCCATGGTGTCATTTATATCAATACAAAATTTTATCAAAATTGGTCCAACCGTTTAAGCGTAAAGATGTGGCAAACATACACACGCACACTCACAAACTTTCGCTTTATAATAATAGCGTGAAATGTGTTAAGTGATTGCGTTGAAGTCATATCATAAGAGGCAAACAATAAAAGAGGCAAGTATAAAAGTACATTTTTTTCGCTTCATAATAATGAAAGAATAAATAATTAATACGTAAGCGTAAGTCTAGAACCCTTAACTTACGGACCAAGAAAAAGCAACCTAGAAATCACACTAATATTATAAAGGCGAAAGTTGGTGAGTGTGTTTGTGTGCTTGTTACCTCTTCACGCTCAAAGAGCTTGACCGATTTTGTTGAAGTTTCATATTATGGTGGTAGCTGACACCCTAGATTATCACCTATGCTACTTTTATCCCGAAAAAATGTAGTGGGTAACACACGCGGGGCGCAGCTAGTAAAAAAGAAACTGTACACTTAAACTACAACTGCTAAGCTTCTGGATCAATTGTGCAAAAAGATACTACTCTGAATACATGACCACCTCGTTTTTTAAAGTCGGTAAAAATTGTTTTTGTTTTTTATTGCAATAAAAAATACATCCAACTATTAAACACAACCTTGCAGTAATTTGCTCAAAGATTCCGATTTTTTTTTCTCAGGTATATTAAAAATCTAAAAACACAATTTTCTACAGATGACGCCGCGGTAAGGCATAGTGTGACCATAAATGCAAATTAAGACGTCCCATATTTGGATTCTATAGAATACACGCTGATTACTAATTGGGAATGGTTGCTCTGTGCCACATTGTGCCATTTAAATACTAAATTATTCCCTTTGCTCCGCAGATAGCTCTCGGCGAAATAGAAATGACATGCTGGCTGCGTTGCGTCCTCTTAACAGGAATATAACTCACTTTTAACATTAGTAACGTAACGAAACCTTTTAATATTTATAAGAGAGTATTTTCAAATGAAATAACAGTGTTGGTCATCACCAATACGAAATAAAACGAGGTCGAATGGGTCAAACAAAACGAAGGCAATAGTAGATGCCTTCGTTTTTTTTACGACCAACTTATCAGTCATGAAACGACAACAAAAAATTGATATCGTCCACACCTTTAAGGTTTCCCCACACAGGTGCGTTATTGGGATAATGCGTGCCGATTCCGTGCACACAAATGCGATTCTAGAATTACCGGACGATAAAAACGCAGTTGTGTGCAAGGAATCGGAGACGCATTATCGCAATAACGCAACAGTGTGGGGGAGCCCTTATTCTCGTGTTTGCATGCACGATATGCCTAAATAAGGGCGGACAGTCGCATGATTTGTGTTCCAAGTCCTGGTAAAATTTTTCAATGTTTTTGTGTTATAATTTAAGGAAAATACCAGACGCCATGTTGCATTTCGCTGTCTATAATTCGAAGGGGAAATACCTTGACTTACGGTTTGTATTTTTTGGGGAAACATTACAATATTTTTGTAAGCCAGTAAAACCTTATTTCTCTGAAATTCTTCCGCTTTCTACTAAATTATTTATTTAGCAAGCGATCAAGTAAACTAATGTTGATTAAGGATTTATTATCAAGTCAACACTGGGTTTCTCGCGGGTTCACCTCTCACGGTTCGCTTTCCTGGCAACAAGTGGTAATTTTATTCAAATCTCATCCATTCCCTTTTCGAAAAATTTAAGAATAAATTTTGGCATAAGCTTGGTTGAAAACGATGCTTTGGTAGTCAGGTACCTACTAAATTTTCAGTAAAACCTATCCATTTCTGAACTCTAATTCAGCAAAAATCCAAAACATTCTTTTCACCACCATGTAACGTGGTCCTTTGTCACCAGCCTGTTATAATGAATTAAAATTACAGCGCTTCAAAGGCTTGATATGGGTTCTAATCTAAAATTGAATATCTCGAACATTGCGCGTGTAATTAAAAATGTTTGCGACCAAGTAACGTGAATGGCTCGCCCGAACGATTCATACAGGGATTGTACTACAATTTTGACGCAGCTTCACTTGAGATACTTTTTAGATATGAATTTTGATATCTGAATAACTCATATCTACTAATCGTAAAAATATTATTAGGGAGACCTATCTGAACCAGACTGCTATAGATTGAGTTGAGTTATAAATATAAATATACGTCACGAATTGAGATCAAAATACCAAATAGAGATGCAGTCCATTCGATTTGCCCCTGCGCTATGACGTCGGATCATCCTATACTATATTTGTATTTCTGATGAACTTTAGTTTCTTCTTGTATACTCTACAATAGAACGACACAGTTTACACAAACAGAATAGAAAATTCATAAAGGGTAGGGGTATTTCGATAAAGGTGACCTCCTTTATCAGAAATCTATACACACATCATAAGCCCCTTAATTTGGCAAGCCCATTGCCTTTCTTTGCACCTTGTGGGCGTGCCAGTAAAGTAATTAAAATGTTGTGTGATGCCAAAGCGTTCGTCACTGAGTTTGTAATCAGGCGGTTATTCAACCCACGACGGCAATGTTCTAATGAATTCTGGGGCTTGTTAGGTAATTTTGTACAAATAATTGTTCAACTGAGCTGATTTGAGCGTAATAAACAAATCTAATGGAGTTAGAAGATCATTTGTGACCGTGATTTCTTTGATAAGCGATGTTTTTTAAATTAACTAATGCTTCGAAAGTTCACCACATAGAATACCTAGGGCTTAAGACAAATATCTATTTGTGCTTTTTACCTTACTTCAATAAAAATAAAGCTTATCAAGTCGCAAAAATTTTACTTCCGCTGTGGGACAAAGATGTATTACTATTACACTATATTGGAAGAATGAATACATACAGTCGAATGTATAAATAAATTTGCCTGTCCGTCGATTATCTTAACATCGAAAAACCTCTACACCGATAAAATCTAGGTAGGCACTTATCCTAAAACGACACGCCAAATTTTTCACTCAGACACAGTCGCTTGAGAAAGCTAGTTCTACCAACGCTCTTCAAACCTCGAGAAAAATTTCTCGCTTTGTTAAAGCGAGAGTTCTGTTCCCTGATTCTTCACTGCCTGTAACTACGGAAATTGTTGAAAGGGCTTCGGCAAATATTTTAACGGATGCCGAACAAGTCTTTTTGTATGTAAATATGTGTAGCGTAGACAAATTGCAGACACCTTTGTCTCGTGAATTGTGTATGTTTGATCGTAACAAGGTCAATCGATGATAAAAGATGGATTTTGTTTTATGTGTTTATTTTGTATAGAACGGTAAAAATGTTTTGTAGGTATTTGTTTTCTGATAGGAATTTCTTCATGGCTTGTTCTTTATATCTGACAATTATTGTTTCCGTTGAATAAAACGATCTTTAAATACTGTTGTCTGTATTCCTTGAAGAAACTATTTTATAGGTTTTATTATTTCAATAGGTTCTTTTTTTTTGTAAATAATTTTTTATTTTTAAGCTAAATACAAAATAATTCTAGGAAACTACATTTTAAAAGTATTGGAAACTACTTTACTATTAGTGCATTTTAATCGGTCACTAATAAATGTTCACTGCAGTGTAATAGAAGTAAAACGACCAATATAAATGGTCTAAAGAATACTAAAGAAGTCACAGGAATGAATACCAATGCGGCTGAAGAGAAGAATATCAATGTATTTGTAATTTAAGTACGAGAATAAGGACACTTATTTTAAAATTTTATTTCAAGAATTCCTAGGGTACTAACAATCAGGACTCCTCCCAAGAAAGACGGTACGTTCTTCTTAAGTTCAATCTAGACTCTGCTAGCATCTTCGCTCGCGTGAAACTTAACAAGGATAAAACGTAGTCTAGTAGTCCTTTTGCTAAAGCTCATTCTAAACAGAAATTTCATCAAAGGATGTTCAGTGATTTAGACGCAAAAGTGTAACAGATAGACTTACATTTGCAATTATAATATTAAATGCCTTTCAAAGGTAGGCGACTCTATACACCTACATTTCTCCACTGACCATAAGTCCGGTGTCGAGCCTTGTTGGCAAACGATGGCCTTTTTCAAATGTAATCATAACGCAGTAGTAATGCAGCGTGGGCAGGCCTTCTACCAGGTGATCCAACGATATCGTCAGAGTTGCGAGCAACCGGTGGATGCAACTGGCAAGTTGGCCTTCTAAGGGGGAAGCCTTTGTTCTACAGTGGACGTCTTCCAGCTAATAATGATGATGTGAGTAACCATTACCCTTACATTGTTCAAAATATAGCTAAAACTATGGGTAGATTTGAGAGCTACAGTTCCTCTACAAAGTATACTAACAAAATAAACTTTTAGATCGAAAAGAAAACTTTTCTTCAGATATTTGTGCAGACACTAGGCAGTCTAACTTAAATTTAAATGCGCTCAAAGGCTTTGCTTTGAAGGTAGTGAAAGGCGTGAACTATTCGAAGCCTCAACTTTTTGCTTGCATTGTTTTGGTTCAACGGTGAAGAGAAACTATGTGTTTTGAGGCGAGTTCTCTGGCAAACTTAAGCGTTTTGTTGCTAGTCCATTTGAACTTACATAATCATATTATTATCATCAGGTGAAATATAGAAAATAACATCACGCCTTATCCCCAGAAGGGGTAAGCAGATGCGCACATATACTACACCCATCATTTCGCCAGTTATGTTAAAAGCCGACAGTGTACCTAACGGGGGCCGAGCCTATTACCATCAACCGGGCACAAATCCAGAGTTCGTGCTGTTATCTTTAGGTAATTCTCGGTAGTAAAAACACGGTAACACTTTATCCGACTCAGGATTTAACCCAGGACCTCATGCTCAGCAGTCGCGCTTAGCGACCACTAGACTAACGAGTTAGTCTAAAAATAGTAGCAACATCCGTCTTTGGTAAGTGGATGACTGTAAAACATCGGGCCTATGCTCTGTTATAGCGTAAGTAGATTTAGTTAGTAGTTTGAGAGAGCCTTTTCAACTGGGTGACAATAAGTTCATCCATTTATGCACATGCTTGTAATCCCGAAATGGGTTGAGAAAGGTGTCTCCCGTTAAAAGGACGTCATATATATATACACGTCATATCTAACCCAATTTTCCTTCTTCTTATTCTTCGTATCGGCATGGGCCAATAGCCACATGGAATAGGTCACGTCATGGTGTAGTGATTGGTCAGTCAACAAGGATGGTAGCGAGGTTGACCGTCCAGGATGACGGACGTACTTAAGTATCGACACTCGTGGAGGCTCTCTACTTGCGCCACTTTTTCTTACTCATCGTATTTATTTATTGCAAGTTTATAGGTCTCTATTGCCATTGTTAACAATAACTTTCTTTTTTGAAAACATCGTCGCCCTACATTAGGCATTTCTCCTGTATCGTGGGTGCGTTTCACAAACATTAAATATCACATACACAGACAGACTCGAGACAAACATCTGTGGTCCGCACAAAGTTTTGCCCCGTGCGGGGATCGAACCCGCAACCTTTAGCGCAGCAGTCCAATCGCTAAGCTACTGCGCTAATCAGGTCGTCAAACAAGTTATACAATTACAACGAAAAGATTTTTAATAACGATCACTCCTTTTACCATTAGTTTTAATGTAACTAAGTTGAGCAGAGCAGAATGTCCCACAGATTGCGGTAATGCACAACAGTTACAGTTTGCCGTGAACGTTGCCAGCGCTGTGTATGATGTAGCCCGCTTAAAGCTGGTGTGTGATAGCCGCTGAATATTTACAATTACTATTGATTGGTATTTTGTGATTATATAATGGAATTTAGTAGGGAGTTTAATATATATCTATATATATAAAATTTTCGTGTCACAGTTTTTCACGCGGACGAAGTCGCGAGCAACAGCTAGTATATATATATATGATTACATATTATATTCCGACAGGATACGGTACGTAGGTACCGACGAACAGACTATTCAGAAATGGTCTTTCCAAATCCAATTATCCAGTCATCCCGCGAGAGAAATGTGTTAGAGAAAAATATTTTTTCTTGTATTCTATTTAATCATACATTATATTGTTTGTTTCCAAGTTGAATTAGAAGGAAATACGTTGTATCTACCTGTTTTACCTGCTTATTACGTTTTTTTGGAGTGTCTGAATCATTTAGTTTTAAGGAGGTTCGTAATTTGAAAACAAACCGGAGTAGATTTTAAACCCGTCAATTTTTTTTTCTTGTGAGTTTTTAGATATACGTTCGTTCATTCATATTTGGAAGTTCATTTGAGATGAGATTGTACCTACAAATATATTTAAGTATATATTAATAATATGAGTTAACTACGTGGTCGGCGATACGGGACGTCGCATTATACTGCACGAAGCGTCGTCTCGCTCACTGCCCACGTCTTAACCTGTCCTGCTTTAAGAGTTCATGGTAAGGGGTCAGATCTCTTTTACTACATAAGTATATACCTACATCATAACACACACAAACACATACACTCAATGATTGTAATATTATTTCTAGTATTGTAACAATATCAGGCGAAGACACTGGCTGACTCGAGTTATAAACCTAGCACAGGTGTTAGGGTTCACATATGTATATGTGTTTTATGTCAATACATTTTTTGTACAATAAGTCCATTTAACCATAGTGATGGGAAGAGCCATAAAAAAAGTACATCTAAATATGTAGTGTCTATACTTGTTAAACATAATTATAATGATAAATGTATTTTAAAATGATTATTCTGTTTGCGTAATAAATTATCCTCTGCATGACCTTTGACAATGACCTCATATACATTATGATAAGACCTTTGTGTCGCGTGTATCTAGACATACTGATAACAGAACGCAGTAGCAGGCCAAGTAATAAAGTTTATTATACAGAAGTTTGATAAATTTTACGTGCTATGTGAACAATATTATTCCTTGGGAGACGAGAATACAGCAAAAGGCTTGCCATCTTATTATAGGTCAGTCAACAAACCCATGATAAAGAAGATACCTCTATACCATCGACTTGATTAGAGTAATGGCTCAATGATGAGACTACTACGCTAAGGGCTACTGGGGGTTAAGCAGTCGCGATGTGCGACAAGTCAAACGAGACGGTTATCGAAACAAAGCAGTGTTTATAAATTCGCAACAGGCGCTCCGAATGCATGAATGTGGAAGTAAGAAACGAAATTATTCCAGCATGTAGTGTTCCAGTTTATGCCATGGAAAACACATGCTGTGTACTCTTTAATAAACAACATGCCAGCATGGCTGCAGTCACTCTGTTTGTCACGTTCGAGGAACATAATTGGAAATGGGAAGAAAGGAGTTGAGTATTATTGATGTTGGGGCAACGTGGTTGTAATGTTTGATCGTCTGACTCCACTTTAAATTCAAAAAGTAACCTGTAAAGTTAACTTGAAGTTTATATATATATATATTGATATTTGTACTTAAGTAAGCGCACCTTCTAGGCGAAGGCCTTTGTTTAACAGTGGACGTCTTACGGTTAATGATGATGTAACTTACCTCTCTTGTTGTAACAGTAAAAATATTAATGTATTATATAAAAGTTGAAACAATTGGAACCTTCCGTACCTGTATACGTATACTGTATAAGGACGGAGAGCATCGCAACGTGAAAATTTAACCGCGAAAAAACTAAGATAGCGGTGTTTATGGTAAACTTAGGGATCCTACAACTCCATAAAACCTATACTTTCATACAAAGCTAGTAAGGGTAGTGGTTTGAACGAAAATTCAAGTTGGCATTACTGTCATGCAAGCTATGCATGTAGAGATACATTAAGAGATACAAATAGGATCACTCAATAAAAGAACTGTTGCAATCCGACCGTGTAATGATCAACACCTGCGCATGTTGAATAATCCCAAAGCCGCCATTTTACATGACAATAAAATGGCCAGTTCCATTTTCAAAAACGTATAAAGCATAAACAAAGAACGACCGTCACACGGAACGGTTCCGCTAAACTCGTACAAAGTCTAATGAAAAGGTCCCAAAAGTTTGTTCCACTTGAATAGGGGCTAAACAATATTAGCTGCACACTTTTGTAGCTAACTCACACACAATACATGACTTTAAGAAGCGCGTCAAAGCCTCTTAGTTCTTTCACCGCGAGACATAATAGCAAGGGTATACTTACACGGTACAATCGTTCTCCCTCGACCTTCCCTTTTACACAAAAGATTACGTCATATTACGTATGTTTAGGGTAGCTGCCGCGTCGTTAGGGCATCGTTGAAGCAGAACCGGAATGATTCGGGAGATTTGATTTGAGGAGTACGTACTTGGCGTCCCTATGAATATCTCAATGCCTATCAGTCGAACGGAGCTAGATAAGGATAGAATGGAGGCGAACGTTGGGATACAATGATCATTTTTCTACATTTATCAAAATATGAAGCTTCATCCAATAGAATTGTAATAAGGTTTTTGAATGTTGATAGAAAAGTCGTGGTGAAGTAATTTTAAATCAGATAGATAAGGTTCTATTTAGTTTTGATTTCAAATTATATCCAGATAATGGTTTATCATTTACGTTTATTTGCACGAAAAATAATGAGTTTTACGTTGATTTTGTAACGTAACAAAGGAAGGCTAAATCATATGTGCGGACTTGCTGGCGGCTTCCATTTTCATGTTACTCTAGGCAAACACAAACCGATCCTCATAGAAAGCAGATAGGCTCTAGTGTTTGATCTGACGTGATTGGTGTACGAGATTTAGTCCGTACACATTAGTTGATGTAGACCCGTTCTCATTTCCATTCTGATTAATAGAATCCTAAATTTCTTTATCAAAATATTTTTATAGTACCTAGATAAATATATCTAATACTTAATTAGGGGATGGTGAATACTGTATGTTTGTTTTAACCTGTATAACATATTCTGTATCTGGATTTAACATCAACATTGTGTATATACTCCCTTCTGGTTTCTACTTGTCTCCAGTCAATAGACATGGTACCAACTTGATATAGTTCTAACCTTTCGTTTTTGTTTTCTTAATTATTATAACCCCCTTCATCTCCTTGAATCATTAATCATCATCAGCCGGAAGACGTCCACTGTTGACCAAAGGCCTCGCCCTTGAGAGAAACGGGAGGGGTTGCCATAATCCCCACGCTTGGCAAGCGGCTTGGGGATCGCAGTATTGCTAGTGAAGTTATAGAAGACGCTGCTGCCCATCTTCTGGATTTTCCCTTAGTCGCCTCTTACGACACCCACGGGAGGAAAGGGGGTGGTCAATTCTAGGCCGTATACCTCACGGCACAAATCATAAATATTATTATAATACTTATAGATTAGCTTTAATTCGTGTCGTATTTTGAAATTTCTAAGGAGTATATTTAAATTATATTACAACGGGGAATTAGCGCAAACACATGTTTTTAATTTTGCCTAAACGTTTTGACCGAACATCACCGGCCGTGGTCGCAAGCAGACTGAATCTGTTAATTTTAATATAATCCTGCAACGCGAAGGTTTTAAAGTTAGTATCTTAGGATTATCTTACATAAATATAGAAACAAGTAGATCCTCTAAATTCCCGCGAGGCACAAGTCCGTCTTTCTCAGTCTAGACTTTTGCCCGTATACCGTCGCTTCAAAAAGGAAGCAACTAGACCCAACTGTAAAGTTTGGTTTGTAGGAAAGTTGATGTTACTATATTACTATAGGTGGGCTATAGGCTGCAGAGTCCGGCATATAATTATTTTGCTATTGGTAAAAATGAAATCAAAATAAAACATACGAATTAAAAGTATTTTATTTCCATCGTGGCAAGGGACTTTATTATTTCGAATAATAACGTGAAATATCTATGTTACAAATTAATCTTTCCTATTTATTTACAATAAAAAAATACATACATATTTTACAACTTAAGTCTAACAAAAATTAAAAAACTATAGACCTACAGTTAAAAATCTTCATATTCATCGTTCCTATTACGTCCAAAAGCTTACACGTGGACAAAACACATCTTGAAGTCCAAAAATAAGTATCTATTTAAGTTATAAAACTGTTTCTAAGTTGTTGAAGGTAAGTTGTCACCAATCGCTCCCCATTGCCCTGAATCAAGTTTTACAACTTGTGAATGGCTAAGATTATCTACGCGGAGATCAGCCAAACTTTTTGGCACTTAACGTCAATGTAGCAATCCGACATTTAAACAAAAAGTACCGATATGCTTGCCTCTTGCCGTAAGATAGTAGATTTGATCGGTAATGTGTATGTGTGTATATCCAGGCTGCTAAGAGATTTCATTGTTATTTTGGTTTCTAGCAAAAACTTACAGCGCGTTTTAACTAGAGGAGATAATGATATTAATTAAGAATCCTTTTGTTGTAAAGTAAGAGTAATTTTTTTATGAAGAATTAATACATACCATAGATAATATACTATAATACAAGAATACATACTTTTGACACTTATGAAGAAAGTTGACCATTCAATAGTAAATATTCTACAGCCGGATAATCCGTATTTACGTCAAGTCGAATACAAAGATTTTTCTTTTAACATTAGGGTCTTAAATATAGTTATGTAGGTTCTATACATTTTGTACTTCCTTGTTTATGTCAAACTGTCAAGCCATACTAATCTATTACGATACGTAGGTGAGGATAACATAGGTGATAAATAAAAATGTATATTTTCTTATAGGAGTACTACTTTTATACTTTTTCTGACGGTTTGAATAATGTATATGACGATATCGTCAGAATTGCGGGCAACCGTTGGATGCAATTGGCATGCTGTCGTTTATTGTGGCGTTCTGAGGGGGAGGCTTTTGTTCAACATTAGACGTCTTCCGGCTGATGATGATGATTAAAAAAAAATGATGATGATGATGGAATAATGTATATATCGGGGTGGGTGATGGGTTATTACCATTATTTTTTAAAACGTCATCCCAAACTAAGTAGAATTTTCTTCTGTTTCGTTCAAAAACTGAATTATCACAAACAGAAACACCCAGATCCGAGACAAATATTTGCGGATCACACAATTTTTTTGTCCCGGGAACCGAAGCCGCAATCTTAGTGCAGCAGTCCAATCTCTTAGCCACTACGCCAATCACGTCGTCAATTTATCAGGCTGTGAGCTGGTATTGTAGGACATTTTCCGACGTGGAAGACAGACTCCGCAGTACACTGCGCAGCGGTCTCTCTTTCACAAAATACCTGCGAATGAACTGTAATGTACATAAATAATAATACTATACCCATAGGGGTATAGTAAATATTATGATGAAAATAATCACAAAAGTTAAAATAGTAAGAACAAAGCAAATAAAAAAACTACATCCAAATCGGTTCACCCGTTTAAGAGCTACGGTGCCGTAGACAAACATAACGGTCAAGTTATACCCTCCTTTTGCGTCGGGGGTTAAAAATAATTTTACCATTAGCAAATACTAAATACTAATCTTGATTTCCAGCCAACATTCGCACACAAAAACCTCACTCAAATACAAAGCCACACATCTATTTTTTACTCCACAGCAAACGCGTTTATCGCTTCCAGCCATATAAAGTTAGGAGCTATGATTAATGAGCTGTAAAAGAAGTCAAGTTCATATGTAGCAGAATCGATTACCCTTTGCCGAACTGGAAAAATGGCTTTTACGTGCCCCATGTAGGTATGTGTTTCACTTTATTTTATAGCGAGGTGTTTGACTTGTTTCTAAATGATTTAGTTGCCCTTGCTACTGGCAGTTATTGAGTTAGAACGATTGTGTTATCTGCTGATTGGAGTCTTCAGAAATGTAAAGAGGTTCGTGAAGAGAAGATAAAAGCTACATGTAAAAATTTCAATGTTTTTTTTTTAATACGAGTAAATATATGTATGTCATATTAGCATACCTTATCATGAACTGTAATTAGCAAATATTACTATCGCTTACGATATCGTCAAAATTAGGCAATTGGTAGATGCAAAAATGGTAAGATGCTGTACATTATGGCGTTCTTAGGGGGAGGCCAATGTTCAACAGTGGACGTCTTCCAGCTGATGAAGATGATTATCACTTTCGTTGAGTCTATTTTAAAATTGTGTCAACTGCTGTATAAATTAACCATTATAGACAAACTGAATCCAAAAAAATATACGTCTAAAATCGATCTCGCAGCTCTAATGCGGAAGGCGGCCTACTGCACTTGACAAATAGAAATTGAATAGAATGATAAATGTATGGGGATCACATTATTTTCTAGTTTTATGTCAATCCTATTTAATGTTATCGATTTCTATTTGTCAAGCGATTTGCCTCTTGTCAAGTGCCCTGCCAGTTCAACCAAACGCCAGTAGGATCACCAGTGAAGCATTATAATTCAATAACAAGGAAAACCCACGTCCTTTCTAACAGCAGCCTACTACCCTATATTGCCCTAAGTTATGACTATTACAATTGCCATGGCAGTAACAGTTTAAATCTTAAGTCGCGACATAAGTACAAAAGTTGTTTTCAATTGTACCCTGCGAATCGCATAAGTTTTCACAATCCGGCCCCTTAGTCGGTAACTTTGTACATTACGTGTCACCTGTGGTTTTATTTACACCTTCGTGGTTTAGGAGCCAGTGTGCGAGTTTTTAACTTGATTCGTTTAAGCTGAAGATTGTAGAAAAGAGTTTACTGTTTCTTCGTCTATTTGTTGCTGGCCATGATTTATTCATAAAACCGATTTGAATTCAAAATGTAGTATTCGGCTGATAGACGATTCTGTTTTGTTTTTTTGAAGCTGTTCGGTAAAACGAATTAATGTAATGTTAGCAAAGTTATAAAATAACATTTTCTAATTTTATAGCAATATTTTTCTACCTTGAGTAGGTATCAAACCCCAGATCTTACGCCAAACTATCGTATTTGAAATATAGGTATGTATATTAATAATCTGACGTAATGAAATGACACCAATATACAGCTATTTAAACTATTTATGTCCACCACTAAAACCATATTTTTATTATTGCACACAGTACACAAGCTGTTCCTTAAGAAATCAGACCACTCCAAACTGAAATAAATTACCTTGCAAAGCGTGCAATTACCGTTGCCGAAGGCTTTTGAGAAAATGATTTGCCAAACAAACACGAAATTCAATTTATTATATTCATTCATATTCTTGGTGTAAGCTCCCCGACTTTGCTACCAGCGAAGCATACAACAGAAATATATGGAGATATTTATGATCCTCAGGAGGTTAAGTGGAATTACAATTAGTGCCAAAGTCTTGCCTGAACCCAGGTAGTATAAACAAGTGGCGAAAATGGTTTAATTGATGCGACGGTTCTTTGTCTCTATCTGGGATGGTTTTACGAGTCTTTATAATATAATCCGGTTAGTAACCTGTACGCCGTTTACGCTAGATATATTTGCACATATTTAATCCACCTTTAAAATATTCATTGTAGAGTGTACCTGTTTTCTATGACAAACAAAAGGAATGACTTCCCTGAGTCTAGGGTTTCTTCAGGCTGCTTGTGTATGATTGTAAAGAATATTTTGTAAAAAATCCCTACTAATATTATAAACGCAAAAGTTTTTAAGTATGGATGGATGTTTGTTACTCTTTCACGTAAAAACGAATGAACGCATTATAATGAAATTTCATATGGAGGTAGCTGACACCCTGGATTAACATAGGCTACTTTTTACCCCAAAAAAATGTAGCGGGTGACACCGCGGGGCGCAGCTAGTACAAAATAAATATGACCCACTAAACAATAAACAAACTATAAATGAAAAATTCTTTATTACACGATGTATTCTGATATTGTATAAAGTATTGCTGAAACTTAAAAAGCAAAAGTTATTTAAATGGAAAGGTATACAATGTGATCTAAGATATCGAATATTATAAATAGTACACAGGTAACAACCAGTTTTAATAATACGTAATCCTTATCGTCGGGTTTCAATATTTCGACTCGAGATTAGATACCCTTTGAATCATTTCAATTAAATCAAAATTTGCCCCGTAATTTAGGCCGCGACGTAACATGATATCTCCGATCTTTAAATAACATTTTATTAGAGATACCGATGTCAATAGGATTATTGATGATAATCTCAGATGGATGATCAATTATATTATTGAAATCAAATATTTTCACGAAGGAAGGAAATTAGAAATCCAAGAATTGTTTATGCGCAGAGTCGGATATTTACTCAGTCAAAAACTAAACAAAAATATTATGAAATAAAAATGTTATTTATGTACTTAGGTACTTTTTGGTACGTCTAAATATAATGCCATCAATACCAATAGCCGTATATTCTAGAGTTCACTATTTTCACTTAGTTTCAGCCAGTTTTATTTGCCTTTTTTATTTTCATTTTATATGCTTTCTCTATCAATCGAACCCGGGTTGTCTAAAGAGCTCCCTGAAGTATACACGTAATGGATTTGGTAAAATAATACGAGAATATGTGTGTACTTTTTACTTTGAAAGGGTTTGGATACTTTTATTTTTTTAGGATAGGCATGGACATCGACAAACCTAATATTATCCTAAAATAATGTCTAGAGTTCATGGTTATAAAGTAAGTGAATTCTATTTTATTCAAATTTTTACCATGGTTCTTTATTTAATTTTTGTTCTTCATTTGTTTGATTGAGTACAAAAATATAGGTTGGTAATTTTAGAAGGTTGTGTTAACCTTTACCATTCTATATAGTTACAGACATTGTGCCACTCATCATAAAGTAAAAATTGGTACATCGTAGGGCATTGTAAAATCGGGGGTGGTTTTGTTTGATGATAATGTTATTTAATGGTACTTCTATAGGTGTTTCTTCACTTTTATGAGAGACAAACTATGGTGACAAACAGTGCACTGACATATTAATTGTTAAGTTGTAATTAATAAACTATATTGTGTTATAGGTACTTAATATTGAATATATCAGCATCGATAAACTATTTTGTAAATTTTTAAGCAAACTTAGTTCTTATTACTTCCTACTTCTTTATACAAAACTCAATAGTTCGTAGTTCTTCGCTGTCATTCGATTTTATTTTTATTTCCTCTAGTGTTGTTATTAGTTTTGTTCGAAAGAATTCGGAACGAGCTAAAAGTACACAAATGTATGTAAAAACAAATTCTAAAGTCCATTTCCTTTTGTACGAATGCCCTCACGTTTCTACTCGATGTGATATTATTATTTACGGCGGCCTCTCGCGTGTAAGGAATAATAATGTACGTGTAATAATTTAGGGAACGACACAGTCATATTTATTCTGACATTACTTGAACATGAACACCCCACTTACATAAGTGTTCTTAAAGAACAGGTTGGTTAGACATTTGATTTGATACTGTATTTTAATTAGGTATATTTTTTTTTGCAATAAACTTTATTTTCAAAATATGTAATTTAAATCATCATCATATGTATAATTTAACATTAAAATCGTGATTGAAGTAAAAAAATATTTATTTCCACCTTTATGCTGCAATAAACTTTGTTTACTAAAACTTCAATAAGGTCGATCTAATCGATAAACATTTTTAATTATAGCAAGACTCTCCCTAATTGTACCCGAGGGAAAGTAGGAAGGGTTTTCATTGAAACGTCAAGCGAAATTGATGGGCTCGCCGTGTGCCGTGACCAATAGTCGTGGGGCGTTTGTATCGTTGGGTCGCGTCAGTCGAACGTCCGGAGTCAGTGTGGCCACACGTTTGTTTACTGTGGACACGGCCTGTCACGCGGTCGCCACGTGGACGGAGTGTCAACAAAATCCAAGAAAAAAACCTGCGTATCCAAACTTGGTGCAATTTTTTTTTCAGCCAGCATTTTGGCGCGAAGTTTTCACCTGTCAAAGTGCAAAATAGTGTTGTTCAAACAGTAATGCGAACGATAGTGCTACTTTTGGATGTTGTTCATAGTTTTTGACTAATTATCAACATGTGTGGTGTGTGGTACCTCGTCCTCGGCTTCCTGGCTCTTCCGGGCCCTTCCTGCAGCAACTCTGATAATTTAGGTTGGTGTAAGATTTATTACTAACATAATTACCGGGGTATCCGCTCGTGGCTAATGGCGTTTAACTTAATAACACTCGTTGACAGCGTTTTAATGGTATTAGATATGTTTATTGCGGCTAGTGCTATCGCGTTTAGTTAATTGCCTTATTCGACGCGCTTATTATTATTTGCAGTATTATTTTGTGCTTGTAAAATGAGTTTTAGACCATTTATTTGTAGTGAATTGGTGTTTATATTCTGTAATTAGTTATTAGTGTAGCGGTTTTATTCAGTATTTTATACTTAATGGTTTTTATCTTAACATTTGTTTGTAGGTATTAGATAAGTTTTGTTTTGGGTACACTGTTATCTAGTGTTCATTATGGAAGGCTGGCAAGATGTACATAGTTTTAGGAACCTAATCTGAGCGCTTATCGAAGCGTGCCGGCTGTTATGGCCCAATTACGCATTGTTGGACGTCAGTCTTATTAAAGTTAAATCAATTATGTTTTGTATGGCTTTTAGTTTTTGCTTTGATGGTTGGAAGATTTGAAATAAATTGGATTATACTCAGATATAAATTTATAGTATAACGACTCATTTTGTTATTTATTTTAAAAAGTAATTTTTATTTATTGTTTTGTACTGTTGTATTTATAATTTATGAATATTTGTTTTTAGGTACGTGAGATGTAAAACCAAATAAAATTATAAATGAAAATAGAGAGGTATAATATGATATTTTCAGAGGGTATTTAGATGAGCAACCCTAGCCGGTAACATATGTTTTTAGAACAGTTAGCAACATCGTGTTTTGGCAACAGAAATTACGCAAACAGCCTCACTCGCGCGAATTAAAACGTTTGCCAGTAATTCTCAGCAAAGCCTTTGGATAATCACAACATCATTTGCTACGAGCTCGTAGCGCTACGAATCTTTACTACGTCGTAGCGTTCAATTGGGCGGCATGCGAGTTACGATCTTGCATAATACTCGGTTCCATTAACTCAAGTGGAGTTCAAGTTTGGAACTCAATTAAACTTTTCTTCTATTATGTTAATGAAGTACGCATTCTAATAAAAAGTGCTAAGTTCTGACTGTAAAGTTAATAAATTATAAGATAATCTTTTATCTTTGGAATGCTAATTGTTGGAAATATGTTACATTTTTATGAGCAAGAGGAATAATGGGACAGCGCTGTTGCCGTTCATAAACAAATAAAACTACAGTGTGTTTGTTTTGAAAATCAACATGGAGGATTTATTCAAAATGGTTGCGTTTTTGTCGTGTGCATGCACTTTTATACTGTGGGAAAAAAATACCGTCGGATTGCAAACCTCCTTTTTTTAAGTCAGTTAAAAAGTTTTTTTTCGTGTAGAGGAAGGGCTGTTTTAGTTCACCCTTCGTCCCTGATGTGTATTAAAATTAATAAATTAACCACTTCATTGGTTAAGTGGACACAAACACAAGCGAGAAACGACATTATTCGTTCAATTTCGAAGTAGGGGAAAGTGTTACTAGGGTTTTCCCTATGGAAATACTTAGTAGCTATAGGTTAGGGGTTGTGCAAGGTATGCAATAGACTCGCCTTTACGAACTTTATGACGTCATCGGCAAAATATTGATGTAGGATAGGACTTCGCTCATTCGTTTAGGGAATATTGGTGGAGTATACTCAATCCCTACTAATATTATGAACACGAAAATTTGTAAGTATGGATGGGTGTTTGTTAGATAAAAACTACTGAATAGATTTAAATGAAATTTCATATGGAGGTAGCTGACACCCTGGATTAATACATAGGCTACTTTCCACATCCCGAAAAATTGTAGCGGGTAACACCGCGGGGCGCAGCTAGTCAGTCAATATCTGAAATTATTTGAACTAGACAAGCATTTATTTCATGACCTACATTATTGGTTTGATGAGTCAGGAATTAAAGAGAACCAGACTAATTTACTTAATGAATATTTTATAATAAGTACCTAACATAACATCACGCCTAAATTCCCCAAGGGGTTGGCAGAGGTGCACATTACAGTACATCCACAATTCGTCAGTTATCTTTTAAGTTTAAATATAATAGGCGGCGAGCCTATTGCCATCAACCGAGTACAAGTCCAGACTCCGTGCTGCTTCTGAAAAGAACCCAGTATCTTTGTCCGACCCGGGATTCGAACCCGGGACCTCATGATCAGCAGTCGTTCTTAGCGTCAACTAGATCAACGAGGCATGTATTATTATAATTTGTAATGTCCGTAATCATCACCTTTTAACATTAAGAGCCTACATTTAAAGATCGAACTTAGACTTATCTTAGTCTCAATTTAAAACTCATGTAACTTTTTTAGGTTAGTTTATCGTCTAAGTTTTCCGTGGGTCGTCGATTATATGGACTTACGCCTTACTGATTGCAATCTCAGAAGAAAACAAAGATTGGTTTTATAATTAAAACGAACTTTATTTGTAAGAAAAGTTCATGCGCTTTATAGATCCTCAGCTTTAGTAATAAAATAACGAGTATTATATTGAAATTTCTTGACAACATCATTCAGCTTATGAGAAAGTAATTAAACGTTGCTAGCTTTGAAATTGATAGGTTCTATGAAGTTGCGGCTAACTTTCCCCTGGTGAGAACGCGAAGCTTTGATGTTTTGGCAAGCAAAATCAACATGTTCCTAGCGCTGAATGCCCATGAATTGCCAATTAACGCCCACAGCGTTCTTTGTTTATTACGTATTGTTGTGTAGCTCAAACTTGAGTATTAAATCAATTTGATTGTTCCTAAAAACTCCACAATTTAGCCGAATTGATTGAACTGTGGTTCTTATTGTTCAGTCGAGTGCTGATTTGAAATAACTTCGCTACAAACAAAGCGTAAAGTGGCTTTACGAATTGGTTGGTATTGTTTGAGATATCATTAGCTTTGTTGAAACGTTTGTTAACATACTGAAGAAGAATAATATAAATTATAATTAATAATGAAACCCGTAATATTTTGATGGTATAAAACACAAACACAGAGATACAATTGCTGATGATTCTCTCGTTGATCTAGCAGTCGCACAACGGCCTGTTGAGTGCGAGGCCTTATCTTCAGTGCCCAGGTCAGGCAGTCTCGGATTTCTGGTTTACGGTATGTTGGTATTATATACCTCTGTCTACCCCTTCAAATAATACAGGCATAATGTTATGCTAAGTTACATTTATATACAACAGCAATTTCATTACGTATCACTAACTGAGCCTATTAGGTCAACTGATATCCAAATTCGTTGTGGCATATTACTGGTATTTTGCACTGCATGTAGGCTGTAGTCCGCAAACCAATTACAGCTGGGAATCGGTGTCATTGATTGTCAGGCAGAGTTTCTATCTATCTGTTACGAGTGACATGCGAATATGTGTTTACTAGCTGTGCCCTACGGTGTTACCGGCTACATTTTTTCGGCATAAATAGTAGTAGCCTTTGTGTTATCCTTTTGAGCACCACTGTCTTGTACAGAAGACGCTTTCACGCCCTCCACGCCACGCCACATCATACCAGGTGTAATGTTACAATTTGTTACCAAACAGTATCAAATTGTAACATTTGTGAAATCTATACTTATTATATTATTATATATTTATTATTTATTTATTTTATTTATATATTAATATAAAGCTGAAGAGTTTGTTTGCTTGAACGCGCTGATCTCAGGAACTACTGATCCGATTTGAAAAATGATTTTGGTGTTAGATAGCCCATTTATCGAGGAAGGCTATAGACTAGAAAACATTATAAATCTACACGGGCGGAGTTGCGGGTGCAAGCTACTGTATAATATATAATAATAACAAACAATAATCGTAATAAATATTACGATTCGATATTCACTTCTAATAAAACCGTGAAGGGTACGAAATCGCTGGTCTTCTATATAAGACTGGCACTCAAAAGGTTAATCCAGGGTGTCAGCTACCTCCCTAACCCAAAACTGAAACAGTCGCAGTGGCTGATATCAGCTACGACGTCATCATTATCAGTGCATTATAACATCTCTTGCTTTACTTCGTAATTTGTTCTCAGTCGGATTTGACAGCGGTCCCAATTTACCCAGAAAGACATCATAGTTACTATTCCACTCACAAGTCGCCCACAAAAGGTCTCAATATAAAAAATGCTGCCTCGTTGGTCCAGTGGTTGCTAAGCGCGACTGCTGAGCACGAGGGCCTGGGTTCGAATCCCGGGTCGGGCAAAGTGTTACTGGGTTTTTCCATTAGGTAATTCTCAGTAGCGGCACGGAGTCTGGATATGTGCCCGGTTGATGGCAATAGGCTCGCCCCCTATTACATTGGGACCTAAAAAAACATAACTGGCGAAATGTGGGTGTACTATATGTGCACCTCTGCCTACCCCTTCGGGGAATACAGGCGTGATGTTATGTTTGTTTTTGTTTTATAAAAAATGCTACAATTCATAAGAAGCATAACCAGTAGCAGGTGTGTTAAACCTATCCGATCGATCGCTTGCGAGCTACCCCTTTAGACACAGGCTCTCATAAGGATCTGCGAGATAATGAAACAATCTATGTGATTATTACATTTCCTCATCAATATGTATGTGTACTAGAACCTTCCGCATTGTCCGCAGAAATACGAGTGTATATCAGATACATTGTCAGTGCATAGAATTAGGCACATCATAAAACGGCGCGCTTTCAGAAATATTGTAATACCAGAATATCAATACCATGAGTTCAATAAGATATTGCACTTTTATTGCGGTATTTATAGGCAGAAATATAATGTACTAGCTGTGCCCCACAGTGTTACCCGCTACATTTTTGCAGGATAAAACGTAGTCTATGTGTTAATCCAGGGTGTCAGCTACGTCTATATGAAATTTCATCAAAATCGGTCGAGCCGTTTGAGCGTGAAAAAGTAACAAACATTCTCACACACATTCACACTCACAAACTTTCGCCTTTATAATATTAGAGTGAATGTGAATAGTGATGTGATTAAACTAATTGAAAATGAATTTTGTTATTTAAAAATACTATAGGTAGGTGTATAATCTCTGCTCGCTTGTCAACTCGTCGATTGATATGTCAACCAATTAATTTTGGGTTCACTCACCGTGTACTGTTAAGATTGTTCTTTGGATCACGTTAATCTGTTATCTGGTAGATTCAGACAGATTGAATAAAATAAATAAATAATTTGCTCTGTAGCACCGATTAATTATTAAGGTAGATTTAGCTTTATGCAAAGCTCTTAAGATATTCCTTAAACATAACATCACGCCTGTATTCCCCGAAGGGGTAGGGAGAGGTGCACATATAGTACACCCACATTTCGCCAGTTATGCTTATAGGTCCCAATGTAATAGGAGGCGAGCCTATTGCCATCAACCGGGCACAAATCTAGACTCCGTGCTGCCACTGAGAATTAGCTAATGGAAAAACCCAGTAACACTTTGCCCGACCCGGTATTCGAACCCAGGACCTCGTGCCTGACAGTTGCGCTTAGCGACCACTACATCAACGAGGCAGTCAGATATTCCTTGTAGGTACTTTACTTACTATGTATTCATAACGGTATGAAACACCACCTTCTAGTTTGCAGTGTAACAGCGTGAGAGTAACTGGCCACAACTTCATTGTTTAGATGAACTTTAGTACTTTTGGCTTTGAAACTTTTGCAAGGAAATACACTTTAGATTTTGTTCTTCCTCCAAGTTGCACTGCTCACTCACAGTTACCCTTGGTGTCTCGTTACACGCTGTTAGCTTAATGCAAAGATGTTTCACCTGCATTTGTGGTCTTAGAAGTTTGAAATTCTACTGTTTTTGTAGCTTCCATTTATGTGTAAATTAATATTCAGAATCAGTATAGTAACAAAGACTTCTATCTATATAAAATAAATGGTATTTAGAATTTAATGAAAGAAGTTTTAAGATCTAAATATTTAAACTATATCAATCGAACTCCCCAATAGTTCGATTGATTTAAGCAATACTGAAGGAAATATTTTTAAAAATGACTGAAGCCACTCTATGTGTACTTACCCAAATGCTCAATTATTTCAGGTTGTACACAAAAATAATAGAAAAATATGCATTTTGATAGTAAGAAGATACCTTCCTCAATGTCACTATATACCCATTTCACTAAAACGAAACACAAACATGAGTTTACCATTCTAAGATCAGCATAAAAGCAATTTCAAAATGACCCAATTCCTCGTCCATCTCCGTAAATTTATGCACATCAGAAACCAAAGTACATGTACAGTCGTGCACTATTTACAGTTTCTGCTAATTTAGGCCTACAATGATGAAAATGTAAATGTAAGTGGCCGCAGTACTGTTAATTGATGAATTTCACATAAGCGGAACAAAGGTTGTGCGTGATCCGTTCTGCCTCGCCCACTCGTAAATTAATTAAAAACGTGACAGCCGAGAATTTAGCCCTTTTCGTGTCGTGACTGCCTCGAGTAAAGAAACAATGTAATGTATAGAGGGTGAAGTCAGGATTTAAATGTAATATTCAAAGTGTTGCGGCAACGTGCCTCCTAAACGGACGCTAGTATGACAAAGTGAACCGTTCAAAGCAGTATTTGCATTTTTGCTTGCATGACAATTGTCTGTGTAGTAGACATTTTTATGTATTTGGATATTATGGACTACTATTTATTTTGGTGTGTTTTTTTACTGTAATATTATTTACTGTATATTCCGATTATACTCACGGGTGTATTCAGAAATGCCACGACTAGTTTCGAACTCGAACGGAGCCCTTATTCATGAGCTGGTTACGCGGCAGATTCGCGAGCCGAACAATGAATAAGAACTCCGTTCGAGTTCGAAACTAGTCGGGCATTCCCGAATACACCCGTGAGTATAACCGGAATATACAGTAAATAATATGGATAACACTCACGAAAGTTAATATAGTAAAATATTGAAATATAATATTTTAGAACATTTTATTTGATAATGTATGATGTTGATAAAACATTTATTTATAAGACGAGGTAATTGAGTTCATTAGTTTTGTTTTGCTCTACTTTCAATGTGTTATACCTACATGTAAATATAAATGAATTATATCAAACATATTTAATGTCATGATGCATTTGTACATCACTTTAATTCGCTTAATAACTTACCTACTTTTGACATAGTTATTATAATAGATCACAGCATTATAAGATCGAGTGTCAACGGCATTAAAATCAAAGAACAACCAAACACGCTCACTTTTATGACTAAACAGATTCAGTAAAACATACAAAAACTACGGCAAATTTTATTCTACCAATTTTAATGGAAAGAGCGGGAATCAAACATAACATTTCGCATAAATAATTTAAGCTTCTTCTAAATTAACATAACTCTCATCTTTATGAGGACACTTACAGCTCTCAGCCCTCCATTAACATTAAATAAAACAACATTTAGAAGAATCGTTCCTTGATATTATGTTGAAATACGTCATAAGTAAAATGTGAAATTGATTAACTTAATATAAAACATAACATAACATCACGCCTGTATCCATCGAAGGGGTAGGCAGAGGTGCATATATAGTACACCCACATTTCGCCAGTTATGTTTTTAGGTCCCAATGTAATACAGCGAACCTATGCTGCCACTGAGAATTACCTAATGGAAAAACGGAGTAACACTTTGCCCGACCCGGGATTCGAACCCAAGACCTCGTGCTCAGCAGTCACTAGACCAACGAGGCAGTCAATATATTATGTAGGTATATAATAATTTTTGTTTCAATCCCGTCTCCGTGTTCTGACAGAATGTATTAAAGAAATAAACTTATGAGAAACGTGACAATTTGATAGCGAATACCCTACTTAGCTCTGTATTAAGCCGGTTGTGCAAACATAGGGGGAGAAGCTATAAAAATAAACTTGTTTTTGTACTCAAACAACGTCTGACGATTGTCACCGTTAAATTTTAGAATATATTTGTATTCTCTGAACTTACACACAATACTACTTAGTCGTATGTCTCGCTTCTAGAATTTTAGTGAAAATATTTTAATATTTTCCACTTTTTGTTGTCATACACATTTTATATTTTCGTGAATCCTTTAGCCTCATTAGTTTAAGTGTCTAGTGTTGGTTTAATATCTTGCAGCTTATTACAAAACATTAGATTAGAAGGAATGATGTTAGAACATTAAATTTTAGCTTCAACTTTCTGACGTTTATGACGAAAATTAATGAATAAACTTTGTTACTTAGGTATGTAATTAAAAATTATGTTGCTGTTAACTCTGAACCGCTCACGTGGGGGGCTCATCTATGAATAGGCGACCCAGTGGAGCGGGACATCTCTCACGAGTCTCGTAAAAAGTGACAATAAAAAATTTGGACGACCTGATTGGTGCAGTGGCTAAGCGATTGGACTGCTGCGCTAAGGGTTGCGGGTTCAATTCCCGCATGGGACAAATTTGTGTCATTCGCGGATGTTTCTCTTGAGTGGGTGTTAATTCACGTGATTTTGATGAAATTTAGCATACAGTACAAATTTTAAGACCCGAGAAATATAGGACATAGACTACTGAACGCAGGCGCAACCGTGGGCAAATGCTAGTAAGGAATATATTATTGTTATTTACCTCCTATAGAGGATCACAAGAAGCGATGATGTCAGGCCCCCGGGGATTACTTCCAAAATTGAGATGCGAATGTCAGATGACGGATATTATTTGTTATAAACGTCAAGATACTGACAAAGGATCTGTACTCGAAACTTTGAATTTTGTTTTTGGGAGCAAGCCTCCAGGTGCAAAGCTCAGTAATGATTAACCAAAACTAAATCGTTTACATCTGCTATTATATAGTACCACTGCCTTGCACTATAGTAACTACAACGATTGTACATTGAATCTCATTAGTATTTGTTTACATTCGCGACTACAGAAGAAAATGGCTTTTGCATCGTTACTCTATATTCACCATCTCATCTCAGTAATATTATAAAGGTAACATTTGTGAGTGTTTGTATGTTTGTTACTCTCTTTAAACGACTGGACCGATTTTAATAAAATTTTGTATGGAGGTAGCCGACACCCTGGAACACTAAATAGCGAGTAACACTGCGGTTTGCAGCTAAAAAGTAATAACAGAGGGTAGACAACCTTTTTAGCAGTTTTAATTCCTCTGGCTATATTTAATACTGAACATTTAAACAGTGCGTAGTCTAGACGTCCTAAAGTCCAAGAAATATTGCGGTTCAAGGCTGCAGACCACACCGGTACAACAGTGCTAAGAGATAATTTATTTAAAACTATGTACATATAATATCTAACGCCGTGAATAATATCGAAATCTGAATTCTGGTTAAGCTAAAACTAAAATTGTGACTGAATTAAATGCAGACATTTTGCGTAAGATAATAATTATATAACAAAATTATACCTACCTTATTAGTGTTTATATATTTGACGACCTTATTGGCACAGTGGCTAAGTGATTGGACTGCTGCGCTAGGGATTACGGGTTCAATTCCCGCAAGGGACATAAATTTATGTGATCCGCAGATGTTTGTCCCAAGTCTGGGTGTTTATGATATTTCATGTTTTGAAACGCACCCACGATACAGGAGAAATTCCAGGTGTGGGGAGACGTTTTTTGAAACAAAACAGAAACAAAGGCATAGTTCTTCTAAGTTTACTATTTATCGTTTAGCTTTATTTTTCAGTGAAAGGCTGAACGGTTCGCTGAGTTTCGCAACCACAGATTATGCAAATATGAAGCCAAGATCGACAGAGGGGATTTACTTTTCCAACGTGTCGTTTACTAGTAGACAAAGAAATTAGATCGACAGAGATGCAGTAATATAGTGGATAGACCAAACGCGAAAAAAAACATAAACATAACATAACATCACGCCTGTATTCCCCGAAGGGGTAGGCAGAGGTGCACGTATAGTACCTACACCCACATTTCGCCAGTTATGTTTTTTACGCGAAAAATAAAGGAATAAAAAGCTAAATAAAAGTTGCAGGCGTTAAAACAAATTTCAAACAAACTTTCTGTATTTATTATATTTATTTAACAAAACCTTAAAACCGTATGATATCTTTATCCAATGAATAATTTATTTGACAAGTAACTTATAGCTGTATTGCAATTCAATATAATGAGGTTAATCAGCGCTTACCGCGGTTATCAATTAGTCATACGATATTATTTTGCTCTTAATTTTTCATTCGTATCCGATTTTTCACATGGAATTCACGAATCGAGAATGCTGTCAATTTCAAATACTTATTAAGTGCTTTTCACTCATCATTAAAATTATTCGATTTGGGTTGATTTAATCGAAGGTATTTTGTTTGGCTTTGTAAATTAATATCTGGGGATTCATTTCGTTAATGCTTGCGTAAGTTAATATGTCAAAACGTTAAAATAAAATGCGTATAACTGCAGATTTTGTTGTATTTATACAAAAGTAACCTGCGGTCTATTTTAAGCATTCAAGCACTTAAATAATACAGATTTATTTGCTTACTGGTACGTAGATATAAAAGTTCAAAGTTAGAATATATTACCTATTTCAGATTCCCAGTTGTCATGCCCCAGACAGGTAACACAAAAATGTGATTTGCGACTTTGAGAAGCTTTTAAAAGCCGCACTAAAAATTCTTTCAAAAAGTTATACCAAACATCAGACGCTTGCTTCAAATGGACTCCAATAAAAAGAATCGTGACACTAGGACTGACATACAGACAGAGATCCAAAGTAATGTAGATTTCGACTTCGGGGAAATTCTACTGTTCCTAGTAAAATGTAATACGTGAATAAAGTTTAGAGAATTTTCTGTATACCATAAAGGCTCGTACACTTACGATATTGGCTGGCCTCTTACAGTTGAAACATAACATAACATAACATCACGCCTGTATTCCCCGAAGGGGTAGGCAGAGGTGCACGTATAGTACACCCACATTTCGCCAGTTATGTTTTAGGTCCCAATGTAATAGGGGGCGAGCCTATTGCCATCAACCGGGCACAAATCCAGTTACAGTTGAGTTGGTCTTATAAACTATTAATAATCAACTGTGACCTACATACCTACACTTAAGTACACAGGTATACACACGTCCATTCACGTGTGTATTATTTGCAACATTTTTAAAGGAAATTTCGAGATACGTTTGAAATGTGCCCTCTGCGCCTGCTAGTCCTTTAGGGACAATAAAAACCCGGCTAAAAGTAAATAGGTATTCTGTTCGGTCGGTATGTTAACATTCAGGAGCACCTTTGTATCCCGTGGGATAATACGTGAGGATAATGTCAGCCAGCGTTATTATATAACAAGGATGATTCCGTTACTTGGGGCTTGATACTCGAAAACTTTAGTAGCTCTCCGCAAAGCTAAGTCCATTAAATGTTACGTTTTTCGGCCATTTTTTTTGCTTTGTATGCTGATACAGGTAAACCGGCATATAGGAAGCAATTACTAAACTCGTTTGCAAGTAAAGCTACCTGTTTTACATGTTAAATATAAAATTAAACGGAGCGCTTAGTGGTACTCTCTCGTACCTGTGACAACAATGTTTAAGACCTGTATGTTTTACAGTATTGATCAAAGTTATATCGACGCTTCTTCTTCTTATCGTATGGTTGATAAACAACCTGGTGTGTTAAATGGAGAATAAAAAATTCGTTGATAAAATTCTAAGATCAAGTATATTATTTCTGGTTCTAAACGTCCAAACGTTCGTAGTTTTGTTTGGATTTGAAACTGAAAAGCGTTCGGGAGCCTATCTATCAATGCCAACTGCATCTTGTTGACACACCTCCCTCCCTCGACCCTGCTTGTCAGAATACTACACCGGTAAATTCAGGTCTCCTCCCCACCGATAGGATTAACTAGAAATTTCACACGTCATAGAAAATGTCACATGAAATATTTGAAGCGACATTAAGTCGTATATTTAGAACCCGAATATGCCTAATATTTTCTCAGTATATTTCACTGGGATTTTCTTATTCTCGTTACTAGTAAGTACCTTATCATATTTTCATCAAACTTAGATAAATTTTTTATGTATACATTTACGATCTTTTCGGAGAAATGGATGTAGTTACGACAAGTTATATTTGTAGCAAAAAATTCAAAGTAAACCTACATTTTGCCCGTATTCTATTAAAATCAATGATAGCAGAAGTTTGTAACCTTTATAAATATTTATAGGCCTTACAAGCAATAAATTCACGTTGCTTCAACGGTCTACTGTCAAATAATAATCTGGGTATTCGAAACCTATTTAAAGGGCTTTAGGTCAATTTATTTAGTTACTTGCCTAACATTTACTTGTGTGATTTGTTTTTAAACACGCGTTTTGAAGGGCTCTGTAGAGTTTAGTGTTTTCGTAAATTACCTTAATGTATTAATAAATGTAATAGTTCGATCAGCGTAGTGGCTAAATGGTAGGACTTCTTCGCTAGGGGTCCTTACTTTAATTTCCGAGCGGTACAAATATTGGTCAATTTTCTAGATATTAGTTTATTTGTTGTATATCGAGGGAGAAAAAAAATGATCAAAACAATGCCAAACTCTGGGTTAATCCTGCAAATATTAAAAGTAAAATCCAATAACCTTTACCTAACCTTAGAATCGAACCCTGACCATGCTCAGGTGCTCAATAAGGCGACTGTAATAAGTGAAACCCAAATAAACCTAAAGCTTAATAATCGTACAAACGCTGCCAAATATTTGGGTCCTTACATACGTACGTCCCAAGCCATATTAACACCGAAAAAAGGGGGAAACATACTTCAGATAACTTGCTCCTAAACATTGTGATAAGGGCAAAACGGGCCCGGCCATGAATACTGTAGATAAACACAGTCCTTTATTTAAAACTTAAAGTTTCTGGTACGCAACCCGAAATCCCACTCCAATTAAGCCTTAAAAACTGTCAGTTGGCTCCGAAAGCCTAATTTTATTTATATTTTTTGACCTTCGAGGTTTAGAAGCCTTCTCGTGTTAATAAAGGGGATGGGTGGACACTAGAATGGATTCTTTAAATAAACAATGCGGATGGAATGTAAGTTTTGTAGCATGTTTTCTTAAAATTGTTAAAGTATGAATGTTAGAGCCACTTGACAATTCTTTGCAAGATCATTTTTTACTTATGTATGGAAGTTTGTCTTGATTATTTTATCGAATGATATTTTGTGTATGGTTGATAATTGCGTATTTTTTTCTGATTGGCGTTTCATGCAAATTTTTGCTTTTACCTTTAAGTATGAATTATGTATGTATACGGTCTATTATAATAATGCATATTCTATACTATATTTTGTATGCAACCTATAAAATGTATGTAAAAAATTGTTGCTTCCCAAGCTCAGCATTAAAACGTCTGTTTAAAACTAAGAAATGAAAACAAACCACACTTATTTTGCCAATTTGAGAACTCTCTCTTCCTTGTTTACCAACGTTGGAATTGAAAAAGAAAGCGGTGTTTATCATCTGTGTACCGTTCCGCGCGGATTGTAGGATTTAATGAGGGAATTGTAATACTTTGGGAAAATAAGTCCCACTTCAGACGTTTCGGTTTGTTATGATATTTAGAATAATAATGTTCTTCTCATCAAATTTCGGCTATCTCATTTGAGGATAGTCAACTACGCATCAGATAATTTAGTGCACAAGTATGCGCGCGCACACAGGTGCACTCCCTATTCCCTCACTCTCATAATCTGACGGGACAGTAGACAGGCGCAACCGAAAAGAGATCAGGCACAAGACCAACGGCTTAACGTGCCTTCCGAGGCAAGAAAGGTTCACCCATCACGAGACTGACGGCGACAAGTACTGCTCTATTTCGCGTGGTAGCCACATAGCTATGAGCCCTTCTTTATTTACGATACTGTCTCAAGCCACCAAAAGATCTTTCATTAATATTTATATTATTATTGACAGATCTTCTTCTTATCGTATGAGGATAAACGACCTGGAGTCAGAGTTTAAACCGCATGTAGGCCTCTGGCATGACTTTATACACCGTTGAAAAATATCTCAAGTGACACAGTTTACTCACGAGTTTTTCCTTTACCGTTTTAAGCAACTGATAACTAATTCACAATAAGCACATGAATTCGAAAAGCCTTTGGTGCGTGCCGGGGTTTGATCTTGCGACCTTCGATTTCGCTGTCTAACGGTTATACCACTATAGACTAACTAGCAGATATAACATAAAATGAACTAAATCTGTAATGACTGCCTCGTTGGTCTAGTGGTCGCTAAGCGTGACTGCTGAGCACGAGGTCCTGGGTTCGAATCCCGGGTCGGGCAAAGTGTTATTGGGTTTTTCCATTAGGTAATTCTCAGTAGCAGCACGGAGTCTGGATTTGTGCCCGGTTGATGGCAATAGGCTCGCCCCCTATTACATTGGGACCTAAAAAAAAACATAACTGGCGAAATGTGGGTGTACTATATTATGTGCACCTCTGCCTACCCCTTCGGGGAATACAGGTGTGATGTTATGTTATGTGTTATGTTTTATGAACTAAATCTCGGTGTTTACTCTACATTCTTGTAGTGACTTCTATGTCTTCTTGTCTGAACAGTTAAGGCTTCTAGGCTTGTTATGAAATTAAAGTAACTCTGATTTCTGTACAGCATGAAAATATAGTTGTTTTCTTTGAACGTAAGTTTCTCGCTAAATTAGTTTTAGTGCTTCGAAAATCTAACTTCGACTATTCAAAGTGTCTAAGAGTATTATTGACAACAATTCTGTTTACACTTTTGCGTTACAAATACGTGACTAAGTACGAAATTTGTGTGTAAATATAACCCCATGTTTTCCTAATTCTTTATTGTACACATAAAAAAATAAAACATACAATAATATTGTTGTTGATAGTCCAATACCGCGTAAGAAACAGTATTCAAAACCGCGAATGTACAAAAAAAGGAAAATTGAAATTATGAAAATTAACTGTTAAGAATATTGATTTTAAAAATAGTACCTACATTAGATTATAGAGAACGAAACGGTCTTATACTCAAGTCCGTAGAAATGCCGATTAGTTTTTTAGTAACTTAGCTTTTAGCTCTCGTGTGAAATTAGCGAAAGTGCACATTCGCGGTATTTAATAATGTTAGTTACGCGGAATTGGACTATCAACGACGAAACACGTCATTTGATGTGCAGAGGCGAGTTTAACTCAAAATTAAGTTGTTACAGCAAACCTTTAAGTCATAATCACATTTTTTTGTTTTTTATTTCAAATCCCATTATTAATATCCCGAAAAATCCCAGCAGGGACTCTGTTTTCACTTGACTCAACCTCAAATATAAAAATCTCTGCATACATTTGAATACAATAAAAACTTTCGGCCAAATTAAATTGAGTTCCATTCAAAACTCACATCCCTATTATTGTCAACAAAAGGTATTTAATATACAGTACAATGGGTGTTAGACATCCATTCCGCTGTGTAGTGTTATTTCGTTTATATTCGTTCATAAATTTCGATAAAATGCTATTGAAACGGAGCACTAGAGCGACGAGAATTTCGAAAACTGTTCAACTGTTGGGTTGTAGTCAATGACAGTTTGGGCGATATTTATGGATATGATTTGTTTTTAATGGCGCACCGATGTAGGGGTTCGAGCGTGCGATACTAAATACGATTATACGGTTAAATAATGTGTAGTTTCTTGACTTTTATGATAGACGTAATTCTGTGCATTTTTTGGCGTTTAAAAAACGTCGTCGCGTACTAGGAATTTCTCCTGTGTCGTGGGTGCGTTTCACAAACATGAAATGTACATAACATAAACACATAAACATAACATCACGCCTTTACTCCCCGAAGGGGTAGGCAGGTGTATGCACATATAGTATGCCCACATTTCGCCAGTTATGTTTTTTAGGTCCCAGTGTAATTGGGGGCGAGCCTATTACCAACTGGGCACAAATACAGACTCTGTGCAGTAACACTTTGCCCGACCCCGGATTTGAACCCAAGACCTCGTGCTCAGCAGTCGCGCTTAGCAACCACTAGACCTATGAGGCAGTCAAGTTTAATACTTTTCGGTTTAAAGAACTTTATTTCTCATAAGAACATAGTTCACTTAAAATGAGATTTCAAAAATAATCTTAAAACTAAATATAACATCGCTTTAGCTTCGCGCCATAAAGTTTGTTAACTTACAGTATGTGAGTAATTACATTTATAGTTAATAACAATCTTTAAGTACAGTTACGTGTTATATAAATATCAAGAGTGTTGGCAAGTGTTGGCTTTTCAATATGCAATTAATCTTTGTGTGTGTACCTTAGCTAGGAGACTATACGACTAAAGAGTCTGGAATTATTGAATGTTCATGCCGTATTTGAACAGCATTTAGAGCCAAGCGCGTTTCATAATCATCCCGACATTAGCATCCCTTGTATCTCGGGTGCCATTTGACTGAAATCAGATGCACAGACATCTAGGCGGAAGCCCCGCTTTGCGCCATTTGGGGTGCCACAGTTATCAGTATAGCACCTAGTATGCTGGTATGCGACGTACACGGAGATAGTTTATACTGTACTATAACAATCATTAGGTAGGAATACTCTGAGTAACAGTTACTATAATTCGCAATTATAAGTTAGTATTAATCTACTAATGTATATTGTTTTTTAGTATGCATATAATTCCGGAAAGATAGATGCACAATGCACAACAACATTTTGCTAAATCGTCATGGTAAACTTGTATTTGGGAGTAGGACCTATTGAATCGCATACAACGAAAGTCAGTTTTGTCTTAGAATAACTAAGAAAGCACACAAATTAATTATGCCATTGGGATTTGCAGATTTGCCTATCAGCCTGCAGTCTTCGAATCGAATCATAAACATCTATATTTCATCACCCAAATCATGTCTTACAAAAACAGTTCACTATGGAAACACTCGATATATAGCCTGCATCACGTGCCAACTAACACGCCTCCATATAACAAGAGATTAGAACGATCATCGCCAATATATTGGTATACCTGGCAGCCCCTTCTAGGAGCGTAGCGTTCGTAGCCGCACGTAGGTATGTTCGTAATATATACAGGTTTATTTGCATAAATATGCAGCTGCATAGTTGCGTATTCATGTAAATAAGCGTGGTACACATCAAGCCCGGTTTTTTGGTGTTGAGGTATTTTTAATACAGAAATACTCGTGTCAACTGTTGTTATAAAATGTCTAGTGAAAAGGGGTGTGGAAGGGGGATTTTTAACTTCATCATCATCATCATCAGCCTATCTCAGTCCACTGCTGGATAAAGGCCTCTTCTATGGCACGCCACTATGGCAGTTTAAACAACTCCAAAATTCTTAGGTTTAAAAAGAAGTCTTTACCCTATACATTATTAAGTCATGATCGCCTCTTCCAGTGTATGAAAGATTGTTCAACGATACAACACTTCCACTCTTTGTTCATGAAAGTAATAGATATAGGTAGGTCTTTCATTTATAAACCTAATTATCTAAACGTCACATCCATAACTGTGTTTCATAACAGCGCCTAGCGCATTTACCAGATGTTATTATTCTGATGGACAGACGGACTATCTCATTGTGGAAAAGCCGTTTGCAATGCATGCTAATAACTTCTAACTAGGACTACTAGGAGTCGCTCACTGGTAGAAACTCGAATGTAATTCAATTAAATGTTGTATGGTACAAACCAGGTTTTTAAATTAATGTATGTACGATGTATGAGTATCACACGTAAAATAATAAATTAATTTTAGTTTTCTGCTCTCGTTGTTCACATAAATATATGCCAAATAAAAGCGTAAAAAGGCACAGTTACCTCTACACGTATCCCTAACATAGAGGAAGATTTATAAGCTTCATAGAAGATAATGATATCCCATCAGCAACCCATAATTCTCACTCTCCCTCGATCCAAGCATGTTGCACATAGATCTCAATACCATGTACGCAGAACGCCTCATGCCGCGAATGAAACAAGGCATAAATATTCCAGTATATTAAACTAGGGGCGGTCGCAAACCAAGCCCAAAAGCCAGTGGCTTTTTAAGAGGGAATACACAAATAAATTATGGCCCCTGTATTTTTAAGTCCACAGATCTAATAGAGTAACGATTGCAATCTATTTTGCCTCAAATGTAATGGGGTGCAATTTGGGGTTGAACGCGCTTAGAATATGACTGCTTTTTTTACTTAAAATCTAGGTATTAGGTATAAGCGAGTCTAGAATTATGTCTTTGCATCAAAATGCTCATGATTTTAGTGAGACTATTTATTTTGGTAATTTATGCAGTAGTAGGAGGATTATTTACAAAGAAATATCGTTGCAAGGGTGTGTAAGTAGAGATACTTCAAGATTATGTTATAGCTACCTAAATAGGTCCGTAAGTAGAGTGGTCACCTTCACTGCCATCCCCATTGACTAGCCATTGTCACGACGGCAAAACGGTTTTATGAGACCATTATTTTATGCCGATACTCTTTGTATAGTAGTAGAAATGTATACTTTGATTTTACTTAAGGTTTTTCCTTGAAAACTGTTAGTGTGACCTTTCATTTGTAGCTAAATGCACGAGTAATGGTAATTTTAGTCTTCGAATGCTGATGAGGTAAACTAAATACCCTGTATAATATGTATTTTAACCAAAATGTAACCACAACATTATGGTCTCGATACAAAATGGCGTCTCTACATGCAAGTTTATAACAGTAATTCCAGTAAACATGGTTCCTGTAATTATTTCCGTCCCGTTTATTCGTGATGCATTAATACAGTGCCATGTTAATTTCATTGCCCTATATTTTGTTGGGTTAATAACTTTAAGGGCCAATTACTGGCACTCCAGTGTATCTTGCGGGCTCTGTTTGAGTTGGCTCGTTTTATGATATCATTGAATAGAATATTTGTTTAAATAAAATACGTCATTCATCTTAAATAACATAGGTAATGGAATGGTAGGTGCCTGTACTAGGTTAAATCTATATCAGAGGCGGAATGAGGGCTTACATCTTCTGGGTACAATTTTTTTTACAGTATAATTATTTTACTATAATAACTTTCGTGAGTGTTATCCATATTATCTACTATATATACCGGTTATACTCACGTCGATATTCGGGAATGTTCGCGACCCCGCCGCGTCACCTGCTCATGAATAAGGGCTCCGTGAGAGTCCGAAACTAGTCGGGCATTCCCGAATATCGACGTGAGTATAACCGGTATATATAGTATATAGTATAATTATTTTAATAATAGACGGAGAGTGAGGAGTACCTTCAACCGACAAGCGAGTATGAGGTGTTGCGTGTGAATGAAGCAAAAGAAGTATACCAGGATCGTAGCAAATGGAAATCCGTGGTCTCTGCCTACCCCTCAGGGAAATAGGCGTGACTTTATGTATATGTAGACAGGAAAACCTAAATAAGAACTAATAAGAACATTGAAGTAATGTTAAATATAACTTTGTGTTAAGCCGCATTGCTTCCCATGTTGTTAGCTGATATTTGTTCTAATTAAGATATTCTAATTACAGAAACAATTTAGCGAATATCATCATCAGCCGGAACAATTTAATCCAGGTAAACATAAGATAACATCACGCCTGTATTCTCCGCCAGTTTTAAGTCTCAATGTAATAGGGCACAAATCAAGACTCCGTGCTGCTACTGAGAATTACATAATGGAAAAACCCAGTAACACTTTGCCCGACCCGGGACTAGCAACCACTAGACCAACAAGGCAGAACTATTTAAACTAGGTATATATTCTAAATTAGGTACTTAAATAACTTAACATTTACTTTTGATCACTATTATTAATGCGAAATAGTGACTTCTTACCCTTACTTGAACAGATTAAAATCAAATTTTTGGTCTTTACATGACCATATGGACGTAGAAATCATCATTCATCATCATCAGCCGGTAGACATCCACTGTTGAACAGAGGCCTCAACCTTAGAACACCACAGTAAACGAAAACTTGCCATTTGCAGTCACATTAGCAGTAGGTATATACCGATAAGTAATTATAATAATAAACAAATCCAACAATAAATACAAGGTAAACTGGCCCCAAACAAGGAAAACCTTCGCCGTGTTTTATCTGAATTGTACTAACATTGTCTACTATGCGTATATTAGTGCTCACTTCTCATTGGCCAATCATTAATAACATCAACAACAACATAACATCACACTTGTATTCCTCGAAGGGGTTGGCGGAGGTGCACATATAGTACACCCACATTTCGCCAGTTATGTTTTAAGGTCCCAATGTAATAGGGGGCGAGCCTATTGCCATCAACCGTGCACAAATCCCAACTCGGGCTGCCACTGAGAATTACCTAATGGAAAAATCCAGTAACACTTTGCCCGATCCGGGATTCGAACCCAGGACCTCTTGCTCAGCAGTTGCGCTTAGCGAACACTAGGCCAACGAGGCAGTATTCAGTAACGTCATATATTATAAAAGCACATATATAACAGCTATTCGAGTTTTCAACCACTTACCTGTGCATATTAAAAAACTGGATGGTAAACCATTCAAGAATACTCTAAAGAAATGGTTACTTCAAAATGTTTGTTGTACTATGAATGAATATTTTATGTTGAGAATAGTTTTATGAATGAGTATTTTTGTCAATGTGAAGGCGATGGTGAGGTAATTTGGACATCTTTGCGGGAAAGACATGGCCTGAAATGGCATTGGACAAGGTTATGTGGAGAATAATGGGGAGGCCGTTGCCCAGCAGTGAGACACCGAACACCTAGTCATGAGTTCTAAATATTGCAACACCCCATCCATGGGGTAGGCTGTTAATACCAGAATTATGTAAAAAAAATTATGTACAGTTTGAGCAATAAATGTCTTTGTCTCCGTCTTCTCTGTCTACGCCTTCAGTACCAAGTAAAATGTTAGAGAAATTAAGCCTATTTTGTTTAATATGATCCGTCATTAAAACTGAAACGCCGCAGCATTCTATTTCAGATTTAAAAGCCAGCTTTTCTAAATAATTATTTTAATTACACCGCTCGTATAACGACTTCAATAGTATAAAAAGTATAAAAACAGATTAAAAAACATTCAGTTTAGTTTGAAAAAAGTTTAACTTGGAATAAAGTGAGTCAGCGTAACGCGACGTTGGAAGTTAAGTCGTATTAAATGGTGGAAAGGTTTTTACTGGCTCTATCGATTATACACCCGTTATTCACTCACGCGAATAAAGATTTAAGAGATCTAATTTTGAATAGTAATATTTGAATTTTTGTTTGGATAATAGAACTTAAATATCGTTTGATAGGACATTTGTAAATCGTACAAATGATATTAAAAAAGGAGCCCCTGAAGATTATGGGATTTTTTTTTAAAGACAGGGGTAATGACTCTCGTACTAGAGGATTGCTTAGCTGTAAGAGCAATGTTATACATCAGCGAAAGTCGTAGGTTTAAATATTTTTTTATTAATTCACTATAGTAGCATTACGAAACATTTTTAAAATATCTACACTTTGTTTTTCTACCTATACCTCCAGTTTAGTACCTACTAGCTACGCCCCGCGGTGTTACCTGGTACATTTTTTCGGGATAAAGTAGCCTGTGTGATAAAAGTAGTCATCCAGGGTGTCAGTTACCTCCATATGAAATTTCATTAAAATCCATTTAGTAATATTTACGTGAAAGAGTAACAAACATCCATACTTACAAACTTTTGCGTTTATAATATTAGTAGGGATGACTACTTAGTAAGTTTCTCAACGTCATACGTTACTTTTTAATTCCATTGACTAACATTAAGGGAGAAAGCCGAGATTGACTTATCCATCACCATTTTTTTCCTCGACTGTCAGTATGGTCTAAAAACGTCATTAAGCGCTTAACAAGCTCGGTAATCAAAGCTCGCTCATTCTTTGTATTATGAGAGGATTTCTCCTAGAGCCAAGACTGTTATAGGCTGGTTTTATAACTAAAAACTTTTTTACGGTTTATATAACTCGTGTTAAATAGGTTTTATTCTATGTAATAATAATATCAACCCAGTACCGTGCCAAGATGTTATACGAATAGGAATATAATGTAATGCTTAATGTATGGAGTGGACCTAATATGTCATAGTCTAACTGCCTCGTTGGTCTAGTGTTCGCTATGCGTAACTGCTGAGCATGTGGTCCTGGATTCTAATTCCAGGTCGGGCAAAGTGTTATATAACTGACAAAATTTGGGTATAGGTAGGTGCTATACTATTATATGTACACCTCTTCCTACTCCTTCGGGGAATACAGATGTGACGTTATGTTATGTTTTAAAAAAGAGATATTATATCAACTGCATACACTCTAGTATGTTTCTTTTTGTGTAGCATTTTTCTAATTACTGACACCTATAAAAACTAATCTTCATATCTAATGTTATCAACATTTTACGAGAATAAAGTATTATTATTAATTGACTAAAATATTCAAAGTTCTCTGCAGCGTGCAAATCGGACCCACAGGCCACAACTCTAACTGTCCTGTCCAATATTTTAGCCAGTGTGTCCTGCTCGTTTCTGTTGTTTGTATAGTATAGGTAGCTAAATGTATGTTTTCAGTATGCACACAATCATTAACTGCCTGCCACGTTGGTGTAGTGGTTGCTAAGCGCGAGTGCTGAGCACGAGGTCCTTGGTCCGAATTCCTGGTCGGGCAGTGTTACTGGGTTTTTCCGTTAGGTAATTCTCAGTGGTAGCACGGAGTCTGGATTTGTGCCCGGTTGATGGCAATAGGCTCGCCCCCTATTACATTAGGACCTAAAAACATAACTAGGGAAATGTGGGTGTACTATACGTGCACCTCTGCCTACCTTTTCGGGGAATACAGGCGTGATGTTATGTATGTTTTTTTATGTACCTAAATGTATGTATTCGGTTAATTGCACATGATCATTAACAAGCTGCATACTATCCCATCATAAGTTCATTAAGAGTAGCTGCTTACGTTGACATAGTATTATTGTTATGTCGGAATCGGTTAAGCTAATCAATACACATGACATGACGATAATGGATATGCGTTTATAACTGAACAACTAATGCCAAATAATCTGTCTGCAATTATATTTGGAATCCTGTTATGATTGGACAAATATTGCGATAGTGTAATGACCTCTTTGGTCCACTGATAAAATAAAATATTTTGGAACCATTTAATCTAGGTTCTAATTAGGTAAATAACTTAACATTTAGTTTTGATCACTATTATTAATTAGAAATAATGATTTCTTACCCATACTTGAACTCACAGGCAGAAATCATCGTCATCATCATCAGCCGGTAGACGTCCACTGTTGAACAAAGATCGCTCCCTTAGTACGTCACAATGAACGCGACGACAATATCGCCGGTCCACTCGGTGGCCTGCTATTTGTTAACGCTGCGTTTTCCGATGGACTTAGAAATAATATACACTTATCTATGGACAATTGGACATAGACATTTAACCTCAAAAAGGAGGAAGCAATTCAACTTTTTATACTGACCCTATACATTTTTTAAAGCATTGTGAATATGCATTGTCACTTGTCACGGACAAAGTAAATTTTATGTTAACCTCATGTTTTGTTTTTTATTTATGTTTTTTATTATATTTAAATTGTATGTTAACCTTTTGTTTTGTTTATTTATATTTTATTCCACATTGTTAATGTTTTCTATCTTATACTTATTATGTTGATTTTCTATCCTATATTATGTTTTTTCCTTATTATATGTTAATGTAATTGGTTTGAGAACCGTTTTAGCATAATAAATAAATAAATAAAAGTAAAATCAACAGTCAGATGATTCATTTATTGTCAATTAGCACAGCAGATGTAGGCGATGCATTTCAGTTTTAAACAAGCCTTAAGCGCATCTTAATTATGCAGGCCATGGAACGTAGATAGGGAATAAATGACACGGATGTGTGCGAAGTTGATCGGCCGAGCGCACGGTGATTACGAACGTTTAGCCGGCCGATGTCGCTGTTAATCGAGGCATCGGGCCAGGACCGGTGCCTCGTTGGATAATTATTAATGAAGTAGTGATGCCCTAGGGCGCAGTGTCGCGGTCGATGTTAATCTTTGATTAATCGGACGCCAGGTTGTAGTGATTTACGGGTAGACGGACCTAGGTTAGCTGAAGAGTATGAAGCGTTTTAGTGTTTTGAGTGTTTAGCATTTTGTACTATGACTGCCACGTGATATCCGGCCTAGATTTGACCACCTATTTTCTCCCATGGGTGTCGTAGGAGGCGACTAAGGGAAAATCCAAAAGATTAAAAAGATCCAAGGGCAGCAGCGTCTTCAGTAACTTCAACCCCAAGCCGCTTCCCAAGCTTGGGGATTATGGCAACCCCTCACCTTACCTAAGAGGGGTTTGTTCAACAGTGGATGTTTTTCGGCTGATGGTGATGATTATGGCTTGATAACTGGCAATGGGTCCTCTATCTATCATTTTGATAAGAAGCAAAATGTGAGTGTTTATTTTTAATTTCATTCCCCATAAACTCCTAATTAAGATCTACTTTTCCGTGCCTACCCCTTTAAGAATTACCGGCTAGTGTTTATTGCATGTTTTTTCTTCTCCAAGCGTCAATTACTTACCATACCACCTTGATGGTAGCGAAAACTCCGTATGAACGCGATTTTAAAGTCCTGTTTGCCTTGCGACACTCCAATGGGTTACCGGAGCTATGACCGTATAAACTGCTCTGGCGTGGCAGTATTATGTTGTACGGTAACTCGGGGTACTGGGAAAATAACGACGAATACGGACTAGGGTCGCTAGACCACTATATGTGTTTGAGCTGTGGTAAAAACAAGAGAATTGAGTTTCTTATTACTGGATGACAGTTGACATAAGGATTTAAAAAAAAACTTTTATTCAAGTTTAAGTATGGAATATAATTATGAAAAGTAAAGAGGATTTAATTTGCTTTCTTAGGGCAAAACCAAAACGCTTGAAAAATAAAAAACAATTACAATGAGAGAAGAATTGGGGATGACGTAATTTTTCAACCATGTCCGTAATCAATGACATCGTGAGCTGTTAAAAAGGTATAGCTAGCGGCAAAATTTTACCATGAGTAAGTGATTATTATCTCCATTAAAATTACCGGAATGGTTCTAATGTGAAGGTTTGAATCTCCAGAAAGCTCAAATGTGGAGGTTTAAATCTCCAAAAAGTTCAAATGTGGAGTATTTAATTTTCAGAAATTTCAAATTTAGGGGTTTGAGGCTCCAGTAAGTTCAAATGTCGAGATTTGAAGCTTTAAAAAGTTTAAATGTGGTGGTTTGTATCTCCAAAAAGTTCAAATGTGGATGTTAGCGTAGGTCCCCCTAATAAATATTATGATACAATTCGGTTTGTATTTGTCAAGCATTTTGTCGCTTGTCTAAATGTCTAGGGCTCCTGCGTAGTTAGGATACATAGTGCATACTTACAAAAATGTTTAGCAGCTACCAAATATAGACAAACTGTACCTATAATAAATACAATACGTAGGTAAATATCACTTAAATAAACATATAAAATAAAGTAGTTTGGTTCCAAACCGTCATTTCTGCATGTAAAACTTTTAAGAAACTACATGGTTTTGCTTTTATGTAGTTATTACAATGTAAATACCGCTGGGAATACAATTTGTGGGGGACAACAAGGATTAATGTGTGTGGAAATAATACTAGTACGAATATATTAGTGAAGTGTATGAATCCGACTGCCTCGTTGGTCTAGTGGTCGCTAAGCGCGACCGCTAAACTCATGGTCGTAGATTTTAATCCTGACACTGACAAAACAAATCTTCACTGGGCTTTTACTCATTATCAGTCGGAATCTGGAAGTCAAAATCTAAAACTCTAAACATTACAAAAAGAAAAATATCTTTCCAAAAGCTTACATAAACTACTAAACTCAATGGTCTTATAAAAACCAGGGTAAGTAAACCAATACCGTCATTTGTTTCTTCTACCCTGTCGGGGTTACTGTCGATTATTACAAGATCACGATACATTCCTTTGTTTATGTTATTACGGAGCAAAAATCGTGGGACAATGTGGAGTCTAAAAGCTTATCTCCCGGGAGCTACACAAACACCTTTCATACGTATTATCTGTCCGGCTATTGTTTCGCCCTATTTCCCTTAAGATGTCACGTGGAACCGGGTTTGTTGCTTTCTTTTTCAATATTAGTGGGTGTGGTGTTATTACTTAGGTATTATTTCTTTAAATTTTATTATTTGCCGAATGGTATTCAGCCTAGAATTTACCACCCCCTTTTCTCCCGTGGGTGTCGTAAGAGGCGACTAAGGGAAAATCTAGAAGATGGGCAGCAGCGTCTTCTGTAACTTCATTACCAATACTGCGATCCCCAAGCCGTTTGCCAAGCGTGGGGATTATGGCAACTCCTCCCTAAGGGGGAGGCCCCTATTCAACAATGGACGTCTTCCGGCTGATGATGATGATTATTTCTTTAAACTCCCTTGCCCTAACCTTTAGTTAGTTAATCTTTTATTCCTAGTATTTAAATCTCCTGTTTGTTTTACATTTTACAGACATGAAATAACACATTCATAACAATCATTTTCTTATCGTATGGTTGATGAACAACCTGGTGTCAGAGTTTATACCGCCGGTCGGCCTCATGGCTTTAGACACCGTTAAAAAATGTCTCAGGTGTGCCGGTTTCCTCACAATGTTTTCCTTCACCGTTTTTAGCAACTGATAACTAATTTATAGTAGGTACGCACATCAATTCGAAAAGACTTTGGTGCGTGCTGGGGTTTGAACTTGTGATCCATGTTAGAGGCCTACGGCAGGCGCTTTAAACTCTGATACCAAGTTGTTCAACCATACAATAATAAGAAGACTAGCTCAATTATTATAAACTGTAGTTGATCCAAAACAGCTGATAATTCATGACTTCAATACCATCAAACAATTTCGTCAAGATTTTAATTAAAGCCCATGTTCAAGTTATAATGACAAAGTTACGTCGGAATGCGCCATGTCTCAATTAATAGGGTGGGTGGTAACGTTTATCACGGCCTAATGACCGCCACACGTCTAATGACACCAGCAGAGAGACTTGTGGTCTGTACTTGAAGGCCTTGTAATACAAGTAATTGTTATGAAGCAATTTGACTTTACCAGTAATTTGTTTAAGGGCTTATGGCTGTTGTTTAGACAGTGAAAAGATTTATTGTTTTGTTTTCCAATGGTAGGATTGAGCTGAATAGAATGCCTCGCTCAATACTGTTTTAATTAACGATTTGTTGTACCTAAGAATTTAGGCAGTTCTATAAATGTGATTGTATTAACTGATACAATATTGATAATATTTTTGACGACCTGATTGGCGTAGTGGCTGAACGATTGGACTGCTGCGCTAATGGTTGCGGGTTCGATTTCCGCACGGGGCAAAAAATTGTGCTATCCACAGATGTTTGTCCCGAGTCTGGGTGTTTGTGTATGTGATATTTCATGTTTGTGAAACGCACCCACGACAGGAGATAGTCCTAGAGTAGGACGATGTTTTTATTTAAAAAAGAAAACAAAATTAACACAGTTCTTTATGCTCATATACAATATATATGCTCTATTGGCTTGTATGTAACGTTAAATATTTAAATCGAAATTATCGGAATCGGCATTTATCAAATTTGCTGTAAAAGGTTTTTCCGTGGATTCCATTTATTTGAGCATACAGTATACTTCTAGAAAGGTTGAATAAGTTTATTCAGAAGGGCGACAGTTTATTCTGCGTATGCATGTAATCTTATGCACTTATATAATATATCATAATATAGGTACGTATACATAGCGCTAACATTGTATTTTATTTTTATTTCTTTAGGAAAACAAACAATTGCGGAACGAAGCATAATACATATTATATATAAATAACTAAGTTAAGTAATTCCACAACCAGGACCGTTATCCACATAATAATTCATAACGTAGCATTAATTACCGACAAAACTTCGGGTACGCAAATTGAAAGACCTATAATTATTACTACCTTTTGTATAAAAAAACATTCTTATATAAATATTACGTTACCAGAAAGATAAAGGTTATATCATACCTTTGACCTTTCTGTCCAACCGTCAATCTTCGCCAAGGAAAGTACTAGTAAATGTCAGATAATTTACTTGTACCTGAAGGAAAATAGTAGGCGTAATATTTTACGTCCAATATAATAACAGGGTGTATTTTGAGCCGAGTGGTATCCGGCCTAGAATTGACCACCCCCTTTCCTCCCGTGGGTGTCCTAAGAGGCGCCTAAGGGCAAATCTAGAAGATGGGCAGCAGCGTCTTCCGAAATTTCACAACTAATACTGCGATCCCCAGGCCGTTGGCCAAGCGTAAGGATTATGGCAACCCCCCCTACTTAACTGTCTCAATATTGGATAATCTTCAGTAGTGGACGGCTTTCGGCTGATGAACGTAGCTGTTGCTAGTTAAGCTGTATTTCACACGGTGAGCTTTGATAGGACCATTCAGATATCCAGCATTGGAAAGAACGTAGCCAAGAGCCCTAATATTATAGTATAGCCGAACGACAAGACCGACATCACAGTTGATACAATAACTAAGATAATAGCTACCCTAGACAAGGCAAAACGTATGACGAATAGGATTGACAAATGTTATAGGTGACACAATTGAAACCTCAGATCAACTACTTGGTATATTGAATTTGGTCGAAACATTATGTCATCTCCGTACATTTATCATTATATTGGAATTCTATTCCTCAAACGGTTTATGACTTGCCTAGGGGGTAATTATCTAAGACGACGTACTGTCAGTCTTGTCGTATTATCATCATCAGCCGGAAGACAGCCCTTAGAACGCCACAATGAACGACAGCTTGTCAATTGCATCCACCGGTTGCCCGCAATTCTGACGATATCGTCGGTCCACCTGACAGGAGGCATGCCAACGCTGCGTCTTCGTATAGCTGCACTGTAGCATGTTTTTGCGTAAATGGCTTAACTCATTAGTAGCTTCCCAACAAAAATGATAGGATGACATCATTCATCAATTTTGCTATATTTTCAGTCGGTAACAACATAAATGTAATACGGTACAATGATACAGTGAGAAATAAAAGCGTTGGAGCCTTTACCAGCTTATAAACAGTAGTCGTAACCTAGTGATTCCACAGTTTACCTCCCACTTGCGGAGATAAGGGCATTTGGCTGGTGTACGAATTACAGGAAAGGGGATTCTCGAAATCCTTTTGTTGGTGTGTCACATTAATAGAGTTACGCGTTTTGAAATAATGGAGTGTAAGGCAGAAAACTCTTAGGTACCTACATTTGTTTTGGCTTTTATATATTTATGGTTTGTTTTTTAGTATATAAAGTAACCTGAAAAAGAAAAATACTCATCTTTATGACGTAAATACTGAAAGGGAACTTGTTCAATGGGTGTGAACGGCGACACGATAGCTTAGTTGGCAGAGCTGCAGCACGGTACGGCGAAAGTCGCAAGTTCACGTCCCGCACGTATTCATTATTGTTTAAATTTCCTTTAGCAATTTAGAAGGAAAATACTGTTAAACTAAAAACGGTTCATCTAATTTCTTTATCTGCAATATGTTTAGTTTGGGTTAGAATGAAACTGAAAAAACGAATTTCATTTTTTACGTACCATGTTATAGCGGAAATTGAACTCATAACTCTGCATACTAGGCCAACAAACATACGTAAAGTTATGCCTGTTCCCAAAGGGGTAGACAGAGACCACGGATCTCCATTGAATGCTCAGACTGAGATAGGACGATGATGATGATGAATCTTTAGCAAATGGGGTGCAACCCAAGAAGCCTCCACGAGTGATGATACCTTATTACGTATAACATAGCCTGAGCAGCCAACCTCGATACTATCATTGTTGACTGGCCAATCTCTACGAAACCTATTTACACGTAGCTATATAATAACAACCTATAATTGTCCCACTGCAGGGCAAAGGCCTCTTCTCGTATAGAGAAGGATTGAGCATTGATCACCACGCTAGCTCACTGCGGGTTGGCGATTTCAGATAATTAAATCCAGGTTTCCTTACGATGTTTTCCGTCACAGTTAGTTAGTGGTGTCTTAGAATAACTAAGAAAGTATTTATAACATTGATACTTGCCCGGGTTTGAACCTGCAACCTTGTGCATACAAATTCGGTATATTAACCACTAGGCCACCACGACACCACGTAGCTATACGAAGAGGAAATTATAAATGTGGTAACTTAACCACAGTCCTACCAGGAACACCGTTTATGCGCAACAGGTAAAATAAACATGTGTATTGTTTTATAAAATTATATTATAATGTTGTGTACTATAATTAGTTATGTTGACTACCTCGTTGGTCTAGTGGTTGTTAAGCGCGACTGTTGAGCACGAGGTTTTGGGCTCGAGCCCTAGTTTAGGCAGTGTTACTGGGTTTTTTCATTAGGTACTTTTTAGTAGCAGCACGTAGTCTGGATTTGTGCCCGGTTCATGGTAATAGGCACGCGCCCTATTACGGTAAGACCTAAAGAAACAATAACTGCGAAATGTGCGTGTACTATATGTGCACCTCTGCCTACCCTTTCGGGGAATACAGGCGTGATGTTATGTTACGTTATAATTACTTATATCTTTTATGGCGCTGTACTTCTAGGTACAGGATCCGTATTGGTTTGATTACAGACGCTCCCACGTCACGTTCTATAATATTAGTCTAAACGATAGTTTTACTGTTGTTGGACGACCTAATTGGTGCAGTGGCTAACCGATTGCACTGTTGCGCTAAGGGTTGCGGGTTCGAATACCGCACGGGACAAAAGTCTGTGTGATCCGCAGATGTTTGTCTCGAGTCTGGGTGTTTGTGTATGTGATATTTTATATTTGTGGAACGCACCCACGATACAGGAGACATTTGAACTGTAGGGCGGAATTAAAAAAAAAATTGTGCTGTTCGGCGAAAAAAAAATATTATTCTAGAAACACTCAAGTTTTACAGCTTATCAAAAACTAAAAAGAAACGTTACACGGAAAATGTCTCCATAACCAGTATTCTTTCGTCTTTCAATTTCAATCGTCAGCCGAAAGACGTCTACTGTTGTACAACACCCTTAGATAAGGGAGGGGGGTAAATAATCTCCACGCTTGGCAATACAGCAACAAAACTACATTTAAAAACATATTATTATTATATGTTTCATTTGAATCCGGAATCATGATTCGGTACAATTTAATAGACAAAAGATGTTTGTCAAGATAAGCATTGTCTGAAGGGCATAGGGCTTAATTTCCCAGGGGAGCAACCGAAAGTAGTTTTGAATAGTCCTCTCAGTAAAAGCCTTTCGGTTTTTATGCTAGAATTCCAGGAAATGTCTGAAATATTGCGTTTTGAGACAATGTCGTTACTTTCCCTCTACATGTGTTTTAATTACCTTATTTTGTATTGAATAAAAAAATGTTTTAAAATATAGAGGTATTTTCTTGACAGTTGGGACAACGGACCTAACGTATTGCTAGTGTAAATGGACAAGGAAATATCAATTCTGAAAGACTAGTGAAAATAAATTAATCTTGGTTATTTTAATAATAATGAATGAAAGCTGTAACATGTGAAGCATGAAAGGCTGGTCCTGAAGAAGGAACGAATAAAAAGACACAATAAGCTAACTATTTCAGTTCATTGTGTTTATATCTAAGGCGAATAGAAAATGATTTTAGTTGTAATGTAAGAAAAATATTTAGGATATGTCAAGCTTACGCAATATTGGCTCTTTGTAAAAGGCTCTTAAGTTAATTGCAAAAATATTTTTTTCCTATTAGTCCAAACCTGATTCTCAGAAACGTATCGCAGTATATTCTGGAATATTCATAATTCTATGTATTTCGGTGATGCGTTAGAAACACTTTAGGTTGTGCTTAACTTGAGAAGAAGATTTGTAATTCATGGAATATACAGCTGCTATTTAAGTACCAAGTTCTGGAAGGTAATTTCCATTAATCGTCCGTCGTCGTAAAATATTTTATACGGTTATACATTATAATCGTCTTTATAACATTTTGGTTGGACCTATTCTTCATATTGGTATATAAAGGTGCATATAAAACCTATTTACCAAGTATAATAATGTACATATTATATTGTCTCATAAAGGGAGAGCCTATTGCCAATCACCGGAAGAAAATACTAGACAGTGGTGCCTTTAACTATGAGATTGGAAGCTTTCCTGGGCTAGAACCCAATAGCCCTGGGCATATCAGTTTATTATAAAGTCTAGTATTAAAAGGACCGCTTTGTGTAGCGATGCTTATAAAATGGTTGAGCTTACCCTGCGCAGTCAGTTCTTCAACCAACTTGCGAACTGGCTTAGTTTTGTAAATAATTAAAAGGTCACGCAGTCACTCAAGCTTATGTTGAGAAAGAGAGGCTGTTTCACAATTAATTGTCTGAAAGATAGGGTTTACCGGAGGACACACTTAACATCATGTAACTGTAGAGCCTCACAGGTATTGAGTTTTGACGACCTGATTGGCGCATTGGTTCCACTCGCACACAATTCGCTTAGGCGAATGGACTGCTGCGCTCAGGAGTGCAGGTTCGATGCCGAAGAAGAAAAATTTGTACGATACGCTGAAGTTTGTCCTTGTCTGGTTGGTGTATGTGATATTTCATGACTGTGAAACGCACCCACGATACGGAAGGAATTCCTAGTGCGGGGCGAACTTTTATAAAAAATATATAATTATAGATATAAGAGCATTTTCTATCTCGACACCTTCCAAACACAGTAGGCTTCCACAACCATGAATAAATTGTATTTTCGTATTATCATTATTTGTGTACCTCTTTTTCCTGGAAAGCATCCTACGCAGTGTTTCTCTGCCCGGGACATGGTACTGTTATGAAAGGCCAAGTTGATGAATGAATGCAAAGGGAAAAGGGTTCCATTGTTTTATGACCAACCCCACGTTTTGATCTGAAAATTGTTTACTTTTATCGTAAGATTCTTGGCTATTCATCTTACAACGAAATTCTCGGGAGGCGAATTACTGAAATGATTTAGAGGAAATTTGATATAGTGGAAGTCACGTACTGTTGAAATTATAATTATCCTACTGTTACATGTATGAATTCATCTGTTTACGTCGATATTTATTTATGTATAGTATAATATATAAATCTACCTAACTTGCATCTTATATAAAAGATTTATAATTAGTATTCGAAGTATGCCAGGTTCGTAGTAAATGGAAATCCGTGGTCTCTGCCTACCCCTCTGGGAAAGAGGCGTGACTTTCTGTATGTATAATTAGTATTAGTCAGAGGTTTCAGAAAACTCTTAAAATTGTAATTGTGAACATTTTTATTTCTTACGTTGAAACATCAAATTGTATAAAAACTTTTTTGCGAACTTCTTTCATTGTTAATTATGATTCAGTGGGTGTCGAAGTTTCTAGTGGGTTTGTAAACTTCTCTTAGGCTTAAAGTATAAGTTTCATAGTTAAAGTTTTCTGGAATTTTCAACATTCGCGACCCCAGACATCTTCAACTTTAATATTTTATTTTATGAACTATTACGCCTTTCTTCTTTTCTGAAATGACACTAAGTTATTGAGGTGTTTAAAGTATTCATATATTTTACAAAAGAAATGAAATGCTTTTTCCTATAACTCTTTTAAGGGCTTTATATAAAAAAAAATGATTTAGAGTCAGTCTCTTCAATTAGTTTCTTTAAATCTTATATTTATTATTTCTACATTATTTTCATAGCCCAATTAAAAACTAAAAGCCGGTTGACGTCATATTTGAGTTTGACAGCTGCTACTTTTTTTTGGTTTTGACCACTAGGCCGTTGTCGTCTATTATGCCAGTGTCAAGTGGGGGACAGCCGCTACTACAGTATGTCAATTAATGACGTCATCTGTGGCATAAACTGTCGAAGCATGGGGCGTGCCAGAACCTCAGTCCAGTTTATCCTGTAATAATAGGCCTTGGCCTGGCATAAGCCAGAGTGTGTACCTACATACACAAACAGACAGTATATACAGAAACACATGTAATTGGCTGGTTGCCACTAATCAGAAGCAATTACAAACTAGTCAACGGTGTAAGGTATAATATAAAAATACTGGAATTAGCCAATGAATTAATTCGTTTGCGTGGAATTTTTTGTAATAGGTACTTATTCCTACTTATTTCCACCCTGTAGGTCCAAGTTATTCGTAAATAAGTTATGTAAATCGGATGGTTAGCCAAGTGGTATCCGGCTTAGAATTGACCATCCCCTTTCCTCCTGTGGGTGTCGTAAGAGGCGACTGACGGTAAATCCAGAAGATGGGCAGCAGCGGCTCAGTAACTTCACCACCAAATACTGCGACCCCCAAGAGGCTTGCCAAGCGTAGGTATTATGGAACCCCCCCCCCCCCCTTAGGGATGCTGATGATGATGATGAAATCGGATGAATAGTTTCGAACATTACCCATTACTTACAAACTACCTTTATCCCTCGCTGGACTGCCTGCCTTCGGGGAATACAGGCATGATGTTATGTTATGTAACTTTATCTCTTTATTATATTAGTAGGCACATCTCTCGATAATCATATTAGCATTATAGAAAGCCACATTACTCCTCACATATAATCAAACTTTTAACACAGCGATGCAAAACATTCCATACTTTTCACGGCACACGTTAGTATTGGATTTTCTCCGCTTAAAAGCACCTAAGATCGTCGATAGGAGCGTGTACTTGTCACGTGACGCATAAAGTACCGGGAGCGCCGATACATCGGGCCATTCGACACTCTATTAAATACCTCTGGGTACTATGTAAGGAGCCAACGACTTTGTAGTAAACAGTATATAATTATACCTATTACAGTAAAGTATACCTCTTCTGCACTTTATATTATACTACACTAGCTGCGCCTTGCGGTGTTATCCGTCGATTTTTTCGGGATAGAAAGTAGCGTGTATTAATCCAGGGTGTCAGCTACCCACATATGAAATTTCATCAGAATCGGTGTAGCCGTTTGAGCGTAAGAGGTAATAAACACACTCACAAATAATAATATTAGTGTGATGTGTAGTGTATTGTATCATTAACGTTGAATCCATTAGCAGGGAAACTGGACTGCTTTATGGTAAGACAGCGCTGCAACAGGCATATTCCTGTTGCTGATTGTCGCAGAGACAGTATTTATTGAAAATAATGTCTTAAATGTTTCTATTTGTAAATGTTAAATGTACATTGTTATATGGATGGAATTACCTGAATAATGATGATTATTTCAATAATTCCAAAACAATACCTCTCTAAAATAATGCTATAGGTTAGCCCACAAAACCCTACACAATCAACAGTAAAAAATGTTTTTTATTTGCTTTCAAATCAATGAATAGTGAGCCAATTCAGTTTGCGAACTAGTGCTGTCACAGGTTATTCATCATCATATTCATCATCAGCCGGAAGCCGTCCACTGTTGAACAAAGGCCTCCGCCTTAGAACGCCACATTGAACAAACATTAACATTGAAGGTTCCTATTACCATACAAAATCTATGTAGTAATAGCATTTTGACAGCTTATAAAGAGGATGTGAATTGATTGATGGACGGACGGTGGTGACAACTACCCAATTCCTATATAACTGTATTATATGTATAGGTATAGTAGTAGTAGTATAGGACTGCCTCGTTGGTCTAGTGGTTGCTAAGCGCGACTGCTGTGCACGAGGTCCTGGGTTCGAATTCCGGGCCGGGCAGTGTTACTGGGTTTTTCCATTAGGTAATTCTCAGTAACAGCACGGAGTCTGGATTTGTGCCCGGTTGATGGCAATAGGCTCGCCCCTTATTATATTGGGACCTAAAAAAAAATAACTGGCGAAATGCGGGTGTACTATATGTGCACCTCTGCCTACCCCTTCGGGGAATACAGGCGTGATTTTATGTTATGTTATTAAGTTCTTTTGTAAATATTAGAGAAATACGAGTAAACTAACGGTGCACATAATTATTATAACGCCTATCTGTGTTCCGTATCTCGGTGATGGAACAAAAGCCTGTTCATTTCCAGTCAAAGGTTGGATTGTTAAAGTAACTTCGGGACTTAAACTCAAAGTTTACTTGAGATTTTGACGTCTGAATCGCTCACTTGAATCTGAGTTCATAGCAGTTTAGAGTTCGCGAATCACTAACTTAAATCATAGTTCGTTGCAGTATGTATAACATGAGTTGCTGCGTTTTTGACACGTTGTCTGTCCTTTAGGTAGACACTAGCTGCGCCGCGGTGTTACCCGCTGCATTTTTTCAGGATAAAAAAGTAACCTATGTGTTAATTCAGGGTGTCAGCTACCTCCATACGAAATTTCATCAAAATCGGTCAAACCGTTTAAGCGTTAAGGGGTAACAAACATACAAACACACACAAACTTTCGCCTTTATAATATTAGTGTGATTCTGTCTACCTATTGGACAGACGGTGCAAACAATCGCTATGTGGTGCACTGAAGAGTGAAAGGGTTAACTTACCATACTATAAACACTTGATATTTCTATGGCAACAAACACGAAGCCCCTTGAAGTTAACACAATGAACTGATATCCGTAGTACGTGCGTACGTGTATAACAATGGCCCAATCAAGTGGCTAAGTGCGAATAATGCCCAACTCAACTAAACATAATCATTTATTTATGGACCTGAAATTAGCTACTGCCTCGTTGGTCTACTGGTGGTAATGGTGACTGCTGAGCACGAGGTCGTGGGTTTGAATCCCGAGTCGGGCAGTGTCACTGGGTTTTTCTATTAAGTAATTCTCAGTAGCAGCACGGAGTCTGGATTTGTGCGCGGTTGAAGGCAAAAGGCTCGCCCCCTATTACATTGCGACCTGAAAAATATAACTGGTTAAATTAATGTGGGTGTGCTATATGTGAACCTCTGCCTACCCATTCGGGGAATACAGGTAGGTAGGCAATAATATGTTTTAGGTCCCAATGTAATAGGGGGCGAGCCTATTGCCATCAACCGGGCACAAATCCAGACTCCGTGCTGCTACTAAGAATTACCTAATGGGAAAACCCAGTAACACTTTGCCCGACCAGGGATTCGAGCCCAGGACCTCGTGCTCAGCAGTCGCGCTTAGCAACCACTAGACCAACGAGGCAGTCAGGCAGTTTAAAATTGTCTTAGCTTACGAGTGGCTAAATTTGTAGCTTCCTTGCGATATACATAACTTTCTTCTTCTATTCTACCACTCCTAAACACTTACTTAAACCTTTTAAGTATGCCAGTAATACCCATAAAAAAATATCATCAAAATAGCACATCATTAAATCTTTTGAAGAAGAAATTGTACACAATTTTAGTATAACATTAATTTTTATTTTTTCCTACGCGAAATTGTTCTGTAATCTGCTAACGAAACGCGAGGTCGGAATGTAATTTCATTTCTATATTAGTTCGGGAGTAAATGAAAAACAGAGCTGGTGTTTCTAAGAATTTGCAAAAAGGGTTACTTTCATATATAATACGACTACTTTAAGTCTACGACTAATGAGACTTACTTAGCTGTTACCACATCGCGGTGTACGATAATTCTTAATTAATACGACCTAATTGGCACTGGTTGAATAGCGTCTGCGCAAAGATTTTTCTTAGAAATTCTAGAGTAATACGAAATTAAATCAAACTTGTAATCCATATAGAGTAAGATGGGTGTTTCCCTTATTAGGAGTCAATATACCCTTATTTCTCCTCTCGCGTAAGTAAATAAAATTAAAAGGATTTAGATAGGTAGGTATATAATAATTATATGGAAAAGTAGTCGAAATTCGTTTAGAATTGCCATAAATTTAGACTCCGTGCTGGGTTAATCATACTATCTGGGATTCGAATTCACGAACTCGTGCTTAGCAGTCCCAAATAGCGACCGGCAGAACTACGATGCAGTTACTATATCTATTTAAATCACCAAGCTCGTAGAAGGGCACGTAGTTACGTGGCTACCGCGCGTACTGTCGATCTGCGGGGTTAAACCGTGCTCACTGCGGTCTGTCTTGTGATGGGTGACCATTGTCACATTTCGAAACCCCTCCGTGCTTCGGAAGGCAAGTTAAGCCGTTGGTCCTGCTCTTGCTCTCTCTCCGGTCGTGACTGTTTACCGTCTCATCGGACATCGTCACATATAAGTGAGGGCATAGGGAGTGCACCTGTGTTTGTGCGTAATAATATTATCTCCTGCGTGGTTGGCTGAAAGCACTTAGCTGAGAAAGGTCACTGTGACCGAAAATCGGTCAAGAAAGCAACTATAATAACTCATCAAGCAACTATGTACAGACTACAGACCACAATTTTCACTTTTCAGTATTTATGTGTCACATTTCATATACAAAACATTGAATTATTATTCTGCAGGCGTGTCCTCTGTCGGCTAGTATTATTTCTATGTAGCTATGTGCGTGTTTTATAGCTGACAGTCAACACGCTAGTTTCATATAAAAATGTACTAACACACACCGTTAACTTAATTAAACATTGACCTACAATTACGTTCTAATGTATGTCGCGCGAAATTGAATAGGAGCGTAGAGAACGGGAGTTTTTAACTTTGACCTCATTTACAACTAATGGTAGGCCGCGTATAAATTTTAGTTACCCCACTTATAAAGGCAGGGATACTCGGTTTCTACACACCTGTCTTTGTACCCTATTTGTTTCGAAATGTTGAAATATGGCCGTAAGGACTTTTCTTTTTTTAAATCTTCGCCCCACACTAGTTTCTTCTATATAGTGGGTGTGTATCACAAACATGAAACATCACATACAGGAATATCCAGACCCGGGAAAAACATCTGCGGATCACACAATTTTTTGTCCCGTACGGGAATTCAACCCGCAACCCTTAGCTCAGCAGTCCAGTTGCTAAAGGTGATTGAGTTTTATGCTGTACGTACTAGAGGTGTTGATAAACCCATGCTTTCATATATTCATAAATATTTCCAAGAATAGGAAGTGGGTACTTGTAAAAAGTAGTTGAGTTAGTACTTAAAATATTATAGTTGTAATTGTAGTAGATAATATGTAGGGCCTTATTATAAAAACCTGAATTTGGATCATAAAGGTGTAGAAGTACCTAACTAAGGCAAATCTCGAATCATAATTGAAATTATGCGAATATGGTGTAAGCGCGTGTGACAAAGACAATTATTATCGTCGAAACCTAATGAAATAACTGTGGCTGTTATACAAATATGAACCTTAATATTCCTAACTTTTGAAATTGTTTTTCCGTGGATAAATTGGCGCGCACATAACAAGTAACTTGTATGGTAAAGCACCAAAAGTTTAACAGTGAAGGAAAGTTCCAAAGTTAATCTGAACAAAACGTATGCCATTAGTGTATCAACGTGAAGAAACTGTGACGTAATCAGTGTCTTGGCGGCCCTTGTTTGTTACGGCTTGTTTACGAAATTCCTGATTATGGATCACGTGTATTGCCCACGTGTCGACTGAAGGCCTCTTCTCGGCAGCCTATCGTCTTCCCCGTTCCATCAAAAATATATTAGATCCTAGTATTGCAATGTATACGAAATACGCAATTTGTATCGTATTGTTTTGCGCCATGATTGAACACCTGGACGGAAGGAAAATGAGATTCGTTTGAATAAAAAATATGATAATAACATTATTATGAAAGCTAAAAAGTAATGGAGTTTTCTATGCTGGTTTCCTTATCCTTTTAGACGTTGCTAAGGGATTTAGTTACAAATTAATCTTGACACAATGCCACCTACTCAAACATCAAGAAATATTTTCTCCGAAAGATTATATCTTTTTCCGCATGATATAAATGAAGAGATATTATGGTTTTGGGAAGCTATTGTGAATCTAAGTGTCTCACTCAGCTATTTTCTTTGTTACAGCACTTCTTCTGGACACACTTAAGGTGATACAGCGGGCAGTCTGCAACGATGAGACTGTGTCTTTGGCGTGTCCGAGAGGAACCACGATCAGCATTCAGGTGGCCCAGTACGGGAAGGCGGGGGAAGAGCAGGGATGTCCAGCACTGGCGAAATCAGAAACAGAAGAAAGTAAAAACTGTAGGCGACCGAATGCCATGCAGGTTGGTTTCTACTCTTACTGGAAAAGTCCTGACATTTGTGATCGGGTTTAATATGGCTAAGTAATATTTACAGTCTCATCTGCACTTTGATTTGTCGTATTTGTATTTGTTTAGTATATATATATTCTTGTTTATCTGTATTATGTAATTAGGTATTTAAAAAGTTCTCTTCTCACCCAACTGTTTGTGCATCTACCGCCATCTGTCTCTGTACTACCGAAAGGTTTGACTAGGAGATAATGCCTAAGGCATTAAGTCAGCCTTGTACATTTTTGTTTTTGTATGAAGAATAAAATTAGAAAAGAGGTAGATTTCTGGATCGGTTTTTAATGGGATATTTACAATAAAGGTGTCGAGATAAAAAGTGCTTAAATATCTGCAATTACATGACGTTAAGTGCGTCCTTCAGTAAACCCTATCTCCCAGACAATCAATTTTGAAACTGTCTCTCTTTCTCAACATAAACTTGAGTCACTGTGTGACCTTTTTATTATTTACAAAACGTAGCCAGTTCGCTAGTTGGTAGAAGAACTGACTGCGCAGGGTGCGCCAAACCATCAAATGAGCGTCGTTACTCGTGGAGGATCTTTTAATACATTTTTAATACCGCTGAATTTAGTATAGCAATCAACTGAGGTTCACTTCTCGGAAGACATCTTATAGCCAGGCGTGGCAGTGGCATGGACCATTGCCTCAATGGTCGAAGCGTTCGTGTATATATTGACGGACGAATAAACTTCTCTCGCATGACATAGAAACTGATGATGATGTATGATAGATCCCTTTACTGCTAGATTACATAGATAGCTATTAATTACTCGCAAACTAATATAACTAGTAATATTTGTTAGCTTGAATTTAGTATTCATATAGGCGTTATAGTCGTCTTCAATGTACACAGATAACTTTCCAATACAATTAACTAAAGATCAAACGATGATACTCAGTGGTTCCAATTATCTAACCCCTCATAGTCGCATTAAGATTCGATTACTCTCTTACGGCGGATTGTTCCAAACAGTCTAATAACGTAATTACGACCTGATTAGCGCAGTGGCTAAGCGATTGGACTGCTGCGCTAAGGGTTGCTGGTTCGATTCCCGTACAGAGCAAAACTTTATGCGAACCACACATGTTTGTTCCGAGGCTGGGTGTTTGTGTATGTGATATTTCATGTTTGTGAAACCACCCACGACTCAGGAAAAAATCCCAGTGTGAGGCGAAGTTTGCCAACGTTGTTAGGGCTGCTTGTAGAAAAAATAATTGCTATTTTTAACAATTATGTGTGCGTCAAGTAAAATTGAAACAACCAGCCTTAGTGTGCCACAATGTTCCTGTTCCTCGATTCATTGGTTTGGTCACACAGTGCATTCTGATAGGCTAGTGCAAGCAGAATGCTAATTACCTAATGCATGGTGTCAGCTTGAATGCGGCGAACAAATGTAATCACTCCCTTACATTAAAGAGAATTATGCGAAGTTCTGTATCTGAAGGGTTTAAATGACTAGGTTAAATTTTAAGGGGTAAAATTTGCTGTGGGAGGCCTCCCACAGCAGTGGGACATTCCAGGCTAGCAAAAAAGAAAATGGGGTTAATAATCTTGTACTACATACCTATCCAAGATTTATGAGATATTTTTAGCAGCAACTATGATAAGACGAGTAATAAAAAACTTTAAAACATTACACGAACAGTGCGTCAAAGGGAAGATGTACGTCAATACGACCATAGATTTCGAATCCAAGTATCATATACTTGGTCTGAGTATACGACGATGGTAAGGTTTTGACCTTTAATCGCCATTCCAATGTCTTATAATTATAGTATCACTGCTAACACATAAATTATCCATTAATATAGAAGGTAGAGGTGTAATATATCCACACTACAGCAGGTACTTTCATATCTCTGTATAAGACAAGAAAAACCACCATATTATGAAAAAAGAACGAAGAATATTTAACCAAATTCAGTAGTTAATAAACCCGAACACGAGACTTAGCATAAAAATATAAAGTTCCTTAAAAGAATTTGCCAACGGTCCATTTATAAAACCTTATTTGCAAAGGTGCCGAAATTGCGGATGTCTACAGACTATAACAACCTCTTAACATCAGGTGGGCCAAAGGCCCGTTTGTCATCCTTTGACATAAAAAAAGAAAAATGACTTTAATAGGAAACATTAGATCCTCTTTTGCACTTAAAGCGATATTTTTTTTGGAGTACTACCTAAAGTTGGTGATGTATGTCGTTTCAACTTTTAGGGCTAGAATAATTTATGGCTAGGAATATTTTATGCAAATTTATCGTCCGACAAATTTAATCTACGAATCAACCGTAGAAAGTAAACAAGTCTCAAAAGGAAAGCAGTTCTAAAGTGACATTGAAAAGCACAAGTACAAGTTAATCTGGAACAAGGGCCGTTTCAGCTTAACTTGTAAAAACTATAGGGTCTATTTCTATGCAAGTGCTTTTAGCTTCATATTATTAAAAAAAAAATTAATACGAAGTAATGTATGACTTGCTGGACAACTCACATCCAAGGTGGAACCTTCTAAACTGATAAAGAAAATTTGAAAAAGGATGGACACAAGCGGGACTCGTACCTGCGACCTTCGCCGTACCGTGGCGCGCGGAAGGTGGAACCTTGTTCAAAAACCGGCACTTTAAACAAAAAAAAGAACTTCTTCTAAATACAACCTTAAATTGACTTTAAACCAGAATTCTTTTTGTTCTAGTACTCTCTACTACAAACCGTGGTAGAAGCTTGTCAGAAGAAGCCTCAATGCAAGTTCAGTACGTCGCCAAAACCCGGCGTCGTAGACCCTTGTCCCACGCAGAGCAAGTACGTCGAGGTCGCATACAAATGCCGCCCATGTAAGTATTAAAACACCAATCACTTATAGTCTACACAAGTTTTTTATTCCGTTTCTAGGTACTTTATCATCATCATCATTAGTACCAGCCTATTTTAGTACACAGCTAGACATAGGCCTCTCCTATGGCACGCCACTGAGCTCGATCTTCGGCCTTCCGCTTCCAATCGCTGCCAGTCATTTTGTTAGTTATAGGCGATCAAGTGAAAGATGAGTTCAAGACGACTAGTTACAACCATCCTAAATAAGTTGCCTATCAGTGGCTTCCTAGAAATATTTGTCATGCAACTGATTATAAAATTAGTGTAAAATTATAAAATCCTTTTCAAAGAAAGAAGGCGATGTTTTGCACTATCAGTTTTATCAAAACTTTAAGTCCACCGTTGTCTGATAGTTCGTTTTCTAAATCTGAGTAGTTATTATAAAATTATAAGAAATTAATGTTAGTTAAATAAACATGCAAGATTTAAATGACGTAGAATATTATACTAAACCAACTATGAGTCTACACACACGTATTAGATATACGGATTTAATAATAATATACGAGTTAATGTTAGGAGCTATTAATACTAACTCGGCCAAGGAAAGCCAATACACCGGTGAGTGGATGAAGTCAACTGAAACCTGCCAAAGTGGTAGGATAACCAAGCCGTCATGGACGGTTATTCAAATGGTGAGTCTATGTAGTAGGCCTTTGATTAGTAGATGCAATGGTGTGTGAAACTGTACTGTAGCTGTCAACCTGCTTGCTTGACGTGTTTATAGCACATACAACGCGTGTTTGTGATAACAAGCAGCTATGAATTTAGTTGACGTTCTGATAAAAAAAATTATAACATAACATCACGCCTGTATTCTCCGAAGGAGTAGGCAGAGGTGCAAATTTAGTACACCCACATTTCGCCAGTTATGTTTTAGGTCCCAATGTAATAGGGGGCGAGCCTATTGCCATCAACCGAGCACAAATCCAGACTCCGTGCTTCTACTGAGAATTACCTAATGGAAGAACCCAGTAACACTTTGCCCGACCCGGAATTCGAACCCAGGACCTCGTGCTTAGCAGTCGCGCTTAGCAACCCCCTGACCAACGAGGCAGTCAATCTCCGATATCATTCGTTTCAATTGTTTTATTCTAGCATTAAAAAAATACTGAAGAATTGAGACAAAGTAACGAAGTTTATATATCATGCTTAGGGTTAAAAGAATTCATAGCTAACTTCTTAGTATTCCTTTCAAATTCTTTGTAATAAGGTACCACTCCTTTTTCAACGCGACGTGACTGTCGCTGGAATTATATTGAGTATTGACTGTCGGAGTTTCTTGAATTTCCCAGTTACCCTCCATTAGGGGAACCGTAATTATTCTGTAAATACCGCCACGTATTCTAACGACCACTTTTTAAATTAATGAGTTTGTTTTACAGAAGGCCGCTGTCGGTCGCTGGCGGGTAAAAAATTACCTTTTTATTCGGCAGCCCAATTGATTTTGATAGATGGTTTTAGTAATGTATTCTATAAATAATCTAAAATACTTTTTTGTTTGTTTTGCAACCCGTTAAGGAAATGATTTTTAATGAAAATGTTATTCTTTATTTTTTTTTCATAGCCTATTTTTTATATGAACGAAAAATGATTTATCATAAATACACGCGTTGTTCCCAAATTCTCCTATGTCTGACCAATAAATAATATTACAGTATTACCTCTGAAAATAAGCTTATTAACCTGTCTATACAAAATTGGTTCCCCCATATAAAAAAACAGACATCCCATACAATATCGTCCTTTTAAAACAAAAAGGAGGGTCGTTGATACACGGATCGCGTGACGTAACGTTCTTACTACCTAGGAAGTGTATTGAAGTGATTTATGTTAAGATAATAAATTCCTGGATGGGGTGAACGACCGGGAGTCAGGGCGCGTACAGGAGTGGCTCATAGGTGCGGCACATGCACATCACAAGTTGCAGACGGGCGTTTCGAACGCTAGGCGTTTAGCCGGTTGATTTGTTTGTCTAAAATATTTGATGCTTTTATTAAAATAAAAACATAAAGCCTTAATATTATATAGTAATTCTATTTGTAACGTTTTTATAAGATGAAAATAAAACTGAACGTAACCGTATTTAGATACACAGACTTCACAATGAAATATTTAAGTTGGGTATTAAGAGAACAACGCGTTAATTTGTGTTGAAGAAAATGATTAAAAATTGAAAATTTGAAATTGACTTGAAAACAGTATACGCCTGCAAATAATGAGTGTCTACGTAGAGTTGAATGGGAGACAAAGTCCCTCTATTTTCACCGTCTATACGTTTTAGAGATATATCTAACCCTCCTGAAGCAGATTTGTAAAAAAGCTCTATTCAAATACTCTTCACCGGGCCATGTCTAGTAACATGACAGACAAGGTCACAGTGACATGTTGTACCATGTCTTGCTACCGGTACAGAGTATATCCTATGTCATAACAACATGACATGAGTTGGTACGGAACATCGACGCATCACGTTCTGTAGACGTTATGTCGGCGACTGTACCGATGTTTGTACAGTCTCGTATATAAGTTATTTAATGTTAGATTAACACATTACTCGTATGTATAGCCTATACCAAAGGGTAGGTAATGGTAAGTTATACTGTTAACAGAGAGCCTATAATCATTTATTAGAACATTCAAAATTAGTAAGACATAATAACTTAGATTCCGCAACTGACTGCTTTTGAGAGCCCGTAAAACTATAGGTAATTTGATCTTTTTAAGTAATTTTTATCTAAAATTTTCGGGTTTCCAAATAAAGGTAAAATTTGGCATTTATAATTCTTTTTCAGGCGTATTTCTTTAATTACACCACAGCATGCATATTACATAAGTTTCAAGTATTACACTGAATATAATGTTAAGCAGAAATCCAAATTAAATACCTAGTTAACCTACTGCTAATATCCTACTGTGTCCAAACGCCAGATGCTCGAAGTCTTGTTATTTTTATAATCACTATGTTCTTGTTATGCATTTGTTGTCAAGTGTTAAATAACAAATAAAGCTGAGCTATTGTGTAAAATAGCGCGGGAAAGATTCAGTGACGTCATTAGATGCTATCTCGTTATCGTCCTATTTTTTAAACTTGAGAACGCTGCAGTGGTCTTGTTACAGGAGATATTTTATCTGTGATAAAAAAAATACTGTATCTAGCTCACAGACTGTTAATTTGCGTAGTGTTTTTGTAATTCGAATAATATAGCTCTGTTACGGAGTTGTGAAATCAGTGTTGCTGACAAAGAAAAACGTTATATTGGTCTCTTAATAAATGGTATTTAAGTAGTCTTATTATATTACATATTATAACCTTGTCTTCGCTGTAGCTCAGTAGCGCAAAAATTAATACTGTTAAGTATGTGTCTGCTTAGTATTATGCAGCTAAGAATATAAGTACATAGAAATCAATTAACTTGAACCCTGTGTGATTATCACGAACTACTAATTTAATTTAAAACATAAAAATCAACCTATAATATGTGACATTTTCTATAAAAACCTTGCTCTATCTAAAACCGTTGAGCGACAATAAACAACATAGAATTTTACATCGCCACTTAAAATTCATAGTGTATACAATGCGCCATGAAACTCAAGCGTCATTGTAATACCCTGACCCGTTCGCAAACAAACGTCTTCGAAGTAATTCCTTCATTTTTTTACGAGGCTATTCGAAACCCTTCGTAAGTTACAGACATGTTACCATAATGGCTGGCATGACGTCGCATTTAAATCGCTTACATCACTCAATATACCAGTCTATCGAAAGGAAGTGACGGTTCAAACGCCCGTCTACTCCCGTCATTAATTTTAGTTATAGCCTCCTCCACTAAGCGTAAAACACTCGGACACTCCACTAATTGATAAACGAACACTTACCGAGGCTTTTATCGTATTGGTGGTTTCATATTACATTCTAATGGAGGCGAAAAGGTTGAGTTTAGTTTGCATTAAGAGTTGAAACAAAGGGTGTCTCGATTGCATCGTGGGAGACATCTAGTGTTGTTCATTAGAACTAATTGGTGGTTGAAATAAACATTGCCCCCCTGCAAAGCACTTGACGAATACAAATCGAATAGAATAAAAAATATGTTGATTTGACATATATCATCGATAACATAGTCGAAACATTATATTATCATCCCCATTCATTTATCATTCAATTCGATTTCTATTCGTAAAACGTTTTGCCATTTGTTTAGGCGGCTGTTAAGTATGTATTGTGGTATAATTCAATCAACTTAAACCCTGTGCGATCATTCGTCATCAGCCGGAACACGCCCACTGTTGAACAAAGGCCTCCCTTTCAGGGGGTTGGTGTTGCCATAATCCCCACGCTTGGCAAGCTTGGGGATCGCAGTATAGGTGGTGAAGTTACAGAAGACGCTGTTACCCATCTTCTTGATTTCCCCTTCGTCGCCTCTTACGACACCCACGGGCGGAAATGGGTTGGTCAATTCTAGGCCGGATACCACTGTGCAATCATTAGAAATTCTTAATTTAAAACATAAAATTCTACCTATAATTTGTCTACTACTACACTAATTCAATTATCCTTGCTGCAATATTGAAACCCTTAGTTAAGTGATATTATGCGCGGAATTATATAAATCTGCTTTTCTCATTGGTTTGTGTTGAGTGATTTTATTAATGTTCTGGTAAATTATATTAGTATTTTCAATTTGTTGAAATTTTAACTGTTGTAGGTTCTAGTGATTTATAACATTCGATGTTTTAAAATGGCTGGCAGCGGTTGGAAACAGAGGGCCGGAGATAGAGCTCAATGTCTTGCTATAGGAGAGGCTTATGTCTAGCAGTGGACTAAGATAGGCTGATGATGATGTTTTAATATCGCTAAACTGTTTTATTAAGTACCTATTCATCAAATTAACTTAATGAATAATAAAATTAAACATTTCTATCTCATAATGGTATAAGATTAACCCGGGAACAGATTGGCGTCAGGACTACCTAGGGTTCGAGGAACTTGAGTCTTCTGCTTCTTAATAATTACATTAATTAATTAATATTGTTAACGGCCTTACTGTCGTGGTCGCATCGCGCGACTGCTAAGAAAAGTTTGGGAAAAGTTTTATTCATTAGATAATTCTCAATAATACTCGTAGAATGGAGTCTTGATTAGTGCCCGGTTATTAGCAATAGGCTCGCCTGTTACATTGGGATCTATAACCTAACTGGCGCAATATAAGTGAACTATACACCTCTATCTATTTATAGATTACTAGCTGTGCCCCGCGGTGTTACCCGCTACATTTTTTCGGGATATGTGCTAATCCAGGGTATCAGCTACCTCCATATAAAATTTCATCAAAATCTGTCTAGTCATTTGAGCGTGAAGAGGTAATAAACATACAAACACAATCACAAACTTTCGCCTTTATAATATTAGTGTGAGAAGGCGATATATTATGTTATTGTGTACAGATGAGTTTCGAAGCCGCACCGGCTGTGAGGGCGAGGTGATCAAACTGAGCTGTAACCCTCACTCGAGGATAGCTATCTTCTCCGCGGAGTACGGCAGGACAGCGTTTGAAGCCATCACGTGCCCTCAGACACAGGGAGTGCCCGATGAGAGTAAGTAGTTTCTTTTCAGAATCGTAATTACAACTCAAGACAGGTTCTTCGAGAGATGTCGCAAGTGTTTTGCTCATAAAATAAGTGGTAAACCGCGTACTATAAAATAAAAGAATAATTTTGTATGGGCATCTAAATAATATTAAGTACTGTTAAATGGGGTGAATTGAAACTTATATAGACCGAGTGTATAGAGACAATACATTGGAACAGATTTTTACATCAAATTATTGCAGTTAGTTATCAATAAGTTAATATTAAAAATATATTTTTAACACAAACTTTTAAATCAAAAGCACCATAGTATTGTATTGTCACGAAATCAATGCAAAAATTCATTTCAATTGGATGTCAAAAAGGGTTCTAATTTAGATTTGACCTAAACAAACTTACATACATACAAACATTGGAAGTTAAATAAAAGTTTGTAAAAACGACTCTATATTGTTATCTATAACACAATTTAAAGTATAGGGTCCTTAAGGTGACAATCTATGCTCTTTTTGCAATAAAATTAGAACCAAATTTTTGTCTCTATTTACTCATAAGTTTTGATTCATTCCATTGTATGATACCTATAGAGGAAACTTGCAGAAAAGCAATATTTTATAAATGTAACTAATGTATCTAGGCTGTGAACGTTAGGTTATTTTAATAGTAAATACCAGTATAACTTGGACTAACATTTCTAAATTGTCTAATGAGTTCGTCTAGAACATAATTATTATATTGCATTGTATTTTATACGCTCGTTAATTATCTCGATGTTTAAAAAAGTACCTACCACACCACTGATTTTCTTCTACATCCAAGTGACAAAAAACACAACGTATCAAAATATTTGTAACTATATTGTTAACAGCGTTAATTATGCCGGGTACACGAATATAAAACTGTTTTAACTCACAAGGGATAAAATCAGGTCAAAAATAAGACAAATGGACGCGGTCTCCAACTTAGCGATTCAAGAGACAAAACGCAAACGAGGTCTCACTTTGGTTAGCAAACAAACAGACAAGTAATTCAATTAATGCTTCATTTTTCTGGACTTGTGAAGAGGAATGTTGATTATCGTTTAAGTTTAAACTTAACATTTGAGTGATGATTTTTAAATGTGTGAATATGAATTTGAGATCCGATTTTATAGTTGAAAATACATGGACATTTAAATAATTGTAAAACTCGTAAATAGTGTTTTGGGTGTATAATTAAATCAATGTCTGACTAATATTCGTAATTCAATGGACAATAAGTGAATTTTTAATATAAAATTTGCAATTTATAGAATACTAGCCTTTGCCCGCGGTTTCGCCCCCGTTAGGTAGCATATTATGTCCTTTCTCGGGTCTTAAACTATCTACATGCCAAATTTTATCAATATCCGTCCAGCGGTTTAGTCGTGAAGGCGAAACAGACAGACAGACAAACAGGGTTACTTTTGCATTTATAATATTAGTATGGAAGTATGGATTTTAATTCAATTTAACTATGTTTGTGTATAATATTTAGGGTAAAACAGGCTCCATTTAATAAAATACACATGTAATAAAGTAATAACTGAAGAAGTCAAACCATTTTCCTGGAAAATGAGCTTCGTATGTGATAAAAAAATGTGTAAATTTCATTTGTCATTGTTAATGGCAGTACGCGGGTGGGGCATTGTCCTATTATCGTACGTGACGCCAACATTCGTAATTTGTTTTGACAGACTTGAAATTAGTGGAATTATTACGTTGCCGAATGATAAACGCATATAGATTATTTTATAGGCATAATTTTTTTGACACAGTGAACTATATGATAAGAAATTAGTGTTGAATTGTTTAAATCATATAAATTATATGACTTCTGTTGTTATTTTACCAAATACTAAAATAACACCCATTGCCCATGCTAAGCTTAAATCTGAATTGTTGAACGAAATTTTAAAAATGATGGACACAGCGCCACGATAGCCCAGTTGGCAGAGCTGTGCTACGGTACGGCGAAGGTTGCGAGTTTAAGTCCCGCTTGTGCCTAACATATTTCATTTAACAATTTAGATTTATAAAACTTTCTTAATAATAATATTATTTCAACAACACAACACTATTTTGCAATAATAACAAAATCTTTGGGACTAGTAATTACCTAGGGGATTTCAATAATTAAGATTAGAAAAGAAACAAGCCACAATAATATGCGGTAATTAACATTTGGAATAAGTATGTAATGTTTTGCTAAATTGTATTGTGTTTTTTTCCAGGTCTAAGCTATGCTAAAAGAAATCCAAAGAGTTAGTACCAACTCAATTCAGAATTTATCACTTTTTGTGTTTCTTGAATCACTGCAATGAATTTCTGCTCTGCCTTTTGTCATGCATGATAAGTAATTAAGTATCATTATTTGCAGCATGTACAACCCCTCATGCGGTGAAGACGGCTATCCAGATGTGCCTAGGTCGACGGCGCTGTCAAATAGCTGCCACTGGCAGGACATTTAACTCGTCCTGCAATCTATATTCAAGGCCATATCTGAAGGTTGTTTACGCTTGTGGTAAGTTATGACATGGTGTGTGGATGTCTTTAGGCATAAAAACGTCAGTGTCTATTTGAATACTAGTGCTGCAGATTTGGCGATAAAATAAAATCGGAATACATCATCATCATCAGCCGGATGACGTCTACTATTGAACAAAGGCCTGCCCTTTAAATCGCCGCCCAATGGCAGCTTGTCACTTTAATCCACCGGTAATCTGGATAGTCATTGGAAAATATAACTTGAGTAAAAATAATATTTAACTTCACCATGCAATTAATTAGCATGAAACTAATATAGGTGGATTCACTTATTCAACTCATCATCATGGATTTTTTCGCCTTTGATAAGAAAATTAACAACAGTATTAGTCTAGCCAGTCATCACCAGTACCTAGTCTTTATAAAATAATACCGTTAAACGAACACAAATCAGTAAAATTCTCTATCTAACACACCTCCTGTCACCTCGAACAAGAGCGAAGGAGCGTCAGCCAAGTAATTGCGCAAGTTGTAAAACTTTCGAACAACTCTATTCTGGTGCATCTTGTAAGTTTTAACAATACAAATCTCTATTTTACCTTCCAACTTTGCTCTTTGCCCCATTGTTCGGTGCAAAGTACAAGAATCTGTGGTTATATTAGTGTCATCAGTGCCCTTTCTGGTGGCTATAATCGAATTTAAGTTGCGTCATAACTTCAGCGATATTTCGATGTAGATTAAGTCTCGAAGATGAGATTGAGGTGGTTAACTTGACTACATTGTATACAGATCTGCTGACAAAATTACTTTTTGGTTCATATAGTAAAATAAGAAGATATCTTGGTTTATAGCCTTTCAAATATGATGACAATCTCTAGTATGAAATGGCTTATATTTATAAGAAACTACTAGTCTGTATAGAGTTTTTATTTTAAAAATAAGAGTTGAATTTAAACTAAGTTACCAAATGATGTGAAAGATTTTAACAATTTTAAACAACTACATACCGGAATAAATGTACGAGTCAGAGCAAAAGTTAATACAGGCAGGCAAATTAATTGATGTAATTTTTTTCAGTGCCATTAGGTGTTCTCTCAGAGAAATATGAGAGTGCAGCTGAAAGAGATGAGATTTCTAGCAGTTTTGACCACAACAAAGAGCTGTTTGATGAATCAGGTACACATTTTGACTTTGAAACTTATACATAGGTATTCAGAGTTCAATTTTGAGTGAAAATGGTTAATACATATATGAGATTTATTTTTATCTTTTTAGAAGAAGCAGGCGAGAAGTGGGGAGAGCCGAACGCTGATCGTGCTCTGCAACCACCTTTATTTGAAGACAATATTCCACCGACTGGTTCAGATAGTGACATAACAACAGTCATTCAGCCTCATAAAAAAATAGGGAGAAGTGAAGAGAATCCAGGTAATTAGTCCATTTACAACTTTGTGTCAATTTTAATACTAAAATAGACCGCAATGAAAAATGTGTATTTGACTAAAAGTAAAGAAAAATACTTTTAACCTTATATGAAGGTATTTGAAGTGTGGTTGTCAGTAATACTGGTAAATTGAATCTATTATAACTAACGTCATCAATAACGTAATTTTCAAAATAGAATGGGATTGTAAAACAAAATAGTAATATTATGTTGAAAATATGAATTCCCTTTTTGCCTTCCAATATCCAGCTGCAATAATTTCGTTTGCCAAAACTGGTGAAACCGTAATGAAGTGTTTCATTAGACAGTTAATGTTCAGAATGGATGAAAACGCGTGAACAATGAAATACGGTTTCCTTTATTGGAAATCACTGTTACATTGTACCTACTAAATATTTGAAATCAATGGACCATTCAGAATAGATTCAGTTATTTTAGATCAAAATGTTTAAAGCAAAAAAGTATGTGTATATTTTTGTATTCCTTGACAATTAGGTACAAATGTGGTCCATAAATTTCGAGTAGATATACCAATTAAACTGCAAACAAACATTATTAGGCCATGTATTTGGGCCAAACCGAAACTAGAACCCATTAGTAACCTATTCCAAACAAATATTCCATATTAGCATTAGAAAATGTTTGTTTTACAGATACGCATCACGGTAACTCCATAATACTGTTATCTGTGAGTATAGGACTGTTGATCTTCATAGTATTAATCGGAGTTTTCATATCAATAAGATGTTATATAAGTAGAAGGAACAACAACTCCAAAAACGGCGACATGTATACAACCGAAGCTCCGAATGTCTTCAACGATGCGTTCTCCGATATTGATAACGACGCGGACATCAGCCACATATCGGGCACATTCCACGATCCCATGCATCCAGACATGATTCTGTACAAGAATATTCCCGGAAGTAGGGGAACTTTACGAGCTATGAAACCTTTATGTACAATATATCCTTCGACAGTAGAAGCAAATATGTACGGTAATGTAGACTATGTGCCTTCACATACAAGAGATATGGCACCTCGGTTTACAAGAAGTAGAAGTAACGAAGAAGAGATGGAACCAAGTGTGATGACTAGTCCCAGAAGTTTAGGAGCTCATTCGAGTAATTATTACTATGGCTGACGCCAAAACTATGGAGGCAGTAATGACGCCTCTAGGACCTATTGCTTCTAGTGTGAATAAAACAAGTGCACATTAAACGAAATGCTTATAAAGCAAGAGACTGTGTCAACATTGACGGTTAAATATTTAAGACAGACTGTGGAATAAGTTGGTTATACATTTTTATTGTTACTTATTAGTTTAAGATTCTTGATTACTGTGTAAACTCTATCACCCATTATTCAATCTGTCACGCTCATTAGAGATGCACCTATGTATCTACTTTTGCATATCGTCAATTCAGCACATTTGTATTTCAAACTATTACTACAAACCCATCTGTGATGGTATATTATTGCCCTTTACAAATAAATATAGAGACAATTATTTGTATAGAAACTGAAGCTTCATTTATGTAGTTGACAACCTACGTCTTACGAAATGTAAAATCCTTTTATAACTTTTTTAAAAATAAAAATGCGGGAAATCTGTGTTTTATTTGACAGCAGTGCCACAAAGATGTACAGCTAAAGTAATGGGTAAGTCATTAACCGCAGTTATGCGATATTTTTTCTTGTTAAAATGCGGTGTAATGGTCGCGTGGTTGATGTCATTATTCATGGAAATTAAGGGGAGATCCCGTTGCCTATCACTCAAGCAAAGCAGCTAAATAGGGGAGAAGGATAATGGCTGGCCGGATAACGACTAAGTTATGCATATGAAAAATAAAAGCAATGGAATACGTAAATTGACATAAATCGGTGTTCCAAGTCACGAACACGTTATACATTGTAAAGCCATACAAAATGACGGAAACGTATGTATAGTAGTAAGGTAAATAGCATTAAATTATACAGCCCAGAAAATGTACCCATTTAAGCTAAGACAGGAAGAATGCTAGGTGCATTTACTTTTATTAGTACCCAGTGCTTATTACAATAAAAGACTTGAGTATTATTACAAAAATAAAACTTTTTCCAGCATCCGTTTGTACCCGTAATACTTCTTATAACACAGAAGCATCCGTTTAATAACATTACCATAGGCCTACCGATCTAAAAGGCTATAAAAAGTTTATGAACTCTTATACCTTAAGAGTATTTTTTCTTTTATGCAAAATTAACAACCTATCACAAAATTACGTGGATAAAAATTCAATATCCAGCCAGTATAGATTGAGAACTTTCATTACGGAGTATTAGAGGTCGTAAAAATATATTCAAGCAAGAAATTCAGCTTGGGTTAGAACTCCGAGAAGGAATCTGCATAATTTTACAACTGTAATCCGAAGGCTCACAACTTGGGTGTCGTATCAATAGTTAAACGCTAGTTCCTCTCGTAATCTGTTCAATAATTCTCATTGATTATACCGCCGACGAGTAGGTGTGGGAAATTCTCTAGTACGTTTTGATTTAAAGCTATTCGTGAATTTTGAATGTTTGGGATCCACGTGGATGTAGAGTAATGTATTCTAGTTGTGTGTTGTGAAATTCCTTTATGACAGATTATGGTAATATTTTTGTTTATTATGCTAATTAAATTAGTTTATTAAATACGGACGTAATCGTCACAGATAGGTATAGGTATTCATCGAATAAAATATTATAATTTAATTATACCCAGTGATTTATTGTTCAATTATAATGTTACAATCATTTTCTATTGACCGTTCTTCTTGAAGGGATAATTGTCGCCCAACTATAAAAATATTTCCTGTATCGAGGGTGCGTTACACAAACATAAATCACACACACATAAACACCCAGACTCGAGACAAACATCTGTGGAGCAAACAAATTTTTGAACCGTGCCAGAATCGAACCCGCAACCCTTAGAGCAATCTAATCGCTGAGCCACTGCACCAATGGTCGTTGTTGTAATGTAAACCTCATTACACTTACCTACTTTAGAAATCTATCACAAATATTCTATTAAACTTAATCTCCATGGTAACATTGATAAATGTAGCGTCATGTAACATGGTTAACGGTATTGAATACACACGAATAAGTCGGGTTCTGAATATGTGCGTCTTCCCTAAGACTGGGAACAAAACAAAACAGCTACAAGTTGCTGGTTGGTATACACGTGGCTCACCTTAGTACTGAATTCGGACGCCAAAGATAGATGGCGCTAGGAACAGTTTTAAACACGAATGATACAAAAATTATTGTGTCGAAATATTTTAATTTTGTAACAGTATGAATAGGTAGAACAACATTCTAGACATTTTAAAATAAGGTTTTAATGATTAGTTTGAAGGATTTTTGTTAAAGGATTGGAACGGTAGGAAAATTCCTACATTTTAGAACATCAAAATGTAGGTACCCTTGTTAAATAGGCAGGTAAAGAATTTAAGTTTTCTCTTTATCTGGATCAAAGTGTAATGACATATCATATTTTATGTACACTAGTATATAGGAAGTAAATGAGACAACGTATCCAAAGGTAGTTTCTTCAACCGCGACAATCTTCTGTAAAGGTCAACTTAATCGTTTGAAACAATTTAAGGTTTTTTATCCTATTTATTTTGGTGGCTAGTGTTTATTTCAAGTACATGAACTTTAGCAGGTAAAGTCTACGCTGAAGCCGTAGTGCGCGGATACAAACATTATTCCCACGTCCACTTAGTTCGCGCCGTTATTACTAGATGGCGCTATACAATATGTTTATATTCGGTGTTGGTTCTTGATGAAGATGTTTAGATATGTAAATCTATGTGTAGTATTGTCATTTAAATACTAATAACACTCAAATGACACTAAAAGTTCTATAATAACACTTTTTATGTAAAACTTATTTCCATAGTGCACTAAAAATACACTTAAGTACAGTGGGATATCGATGTGAGAAAAAAGCGCCTCAAAGTCCAGCGATTTCAAGCAAGGCTACCGACCGTGAAGTCCTAGCTTCAATTTCCAGAATGTAGTATTTTACAATGTGCACTATTCCTTAATTATGCTCAAAACATAATGCAGCATTTAAAACATTTAACTCTAATTATTATCTAGGTACCTTTGTACAAGAATGTTATGGCACATAAATCCAAGAATAATAACCCTCCCAGTTTAGCAAAAAGTACTAAGTACGAGTAACTCGCAAATTACCCAAGGTAACCTCACTGTAAGGTAAGCTCAAACAACACTAACACCAAACAAGTTCACAACTCGATTGAATATCAAATGATTTTAGTGAATCGTTTAACTTTACCATCTGTAGTTGCTAAATCAATCAAGTTTTGATTCGAATGTAGAGTGAGTTTGCGTTTTGAGGTCTTACTAAGGAGGGATAAAGCAGGGAAGTATCGTATTTCAAATCGATTAATTTGAATCGATTAGGTACTTGTATCTCCATCTACTTATCTAGGTCTAATACCTGTTACGATAGTGCTTTTCAGACTTGCTTACATTTATATTTTTGGTTATCACACAAATATGTTTTCTTTGCCGGAATCGTTTTTACAAGCAGTGCATGTTCAGACTACCACTGAGCCAATGGGATCAGCAAAGATGATATTTCCTGATTTTTTCTTGATACCGGAGACTGTGATTGTGATTCACCTACCGACCTAAAATATCACAGATAACATTTATATTGTTGCTATGCAACGGAGGTCGAACCTGAAACCCGAAGCGCAACAGCCTAACCAGGTAATTAGCCGATGCGTCCATGTAGCTGCATGGTCACTAATTCAAAGAGTAAGTATGGAAAACAATATATAAATAGTGCGATACCTTAAATAACTTACAATAATAATTTTCTGTACATACAATACAATAAAAATCAATATAATACCCATATAAGAACATTTTCATATCCAAAGTATGACACACAACAAGTATGATCTAACTTCAAAGAAAGATTGACCAATCACTTCTTGCTTCTGACCCAAATCCCTTAAACGCCATCATTAGCTTATCTATAATACTCGAACACAATAATATCGAAACATTTTCCTTCAATACCCAAAAAATGGGACCAACAAAAAGCGAAACCAGAAACGTTCGCTATCTAAGCAATTCTCAGAACACGGTCCGTTTGTACCCCATGTCGTTAGGGTGGTGATTTATTATTATAGGCCCCATTTGTTTCTTTGGTATGCATGTAAATCCCACAAAGGATTACTTATACCAATAGAAATCGGTACGTGATACGAATTTGCTTTCCCCTCACTATTGTGCGGTTTCTTGAATATTGTCACATGTGGATTCGCGTTTAGTTTTACATCGATCATAAACTCGTAGAACGAAAACTTTATACGTTTGCGTTCTGTGAATATTTGATCGGTTTAGTACTAGTAGCTACTTTAGTACTGTTACTTCGTACATTCATAATAATATAATCACGCCTGATCCTTGATAGGTAGGGTAAGCAAAAGTGTTTTCTTCTTACAGAAGTCTCTTCTCATTTCGTCGCTTAACAAAGTTCCATCAAAGTTATAAAATAATGGCAACACTAATGACATTTAAATGCCTCAAATTATGGAATTACTAGGTCGTTATTGGTAATTGGATCCAGTGTCAATATAGTCAGTTGTGTCTGAGTAATAAACCACTGTATCTACTAACGTTTAAGAAGGCATTACTAATTGAATATAATACTAAAACGACTACAAAGAAACAAAATACATTCTGATCATTGTAACTGCAATTTAAGGTTATTAACCTAACTCAAATCTCACGAACATCTAGTCAAAGATTAACATCTCTATTATGTATGTTCGTCTTTTGTAACATAGCTATATGTTTACATCAACCTTCAACAGTTCCAGACGAGTGTTCAGGCTTCAAAGACACCGATACTAAAGCCCTTCTCTCTCTATTCGCGCCACGTCCGCAGTACAAAGTCATAAGCTCCGTCGAAACTTTGAAAACTCGACCGTCGCTAGACGACCTCACCAACATAGCAATCTTATGAAAATACTATCAGCAACGCGTGACTTAACTTGACGAATATTTTTCTAACAGCCTCTTGTTGAAGTAATGTTTAAAGGATTTGTTGAGGTGGGACTAAAGCCATGTGTGATATGAGGTAGATGAGTATAACCAGATAAATGATGAAAAGGACAAGGATGGAAGAAGTGGAAGGTAACTGGGGCAAGAAGAGAGCTACAACTAAAATGACGGAAGGAAAACTATCGTTCTACGTATAGCAGTCAGCAGTTTAAAGAAGTGCTTTTATAAACACCTACATTCTTCCAAACAGTGTATTGTATTTCTCAAGTAGCTATCTTGAGATACGATAGCTGTGGCAGTCACTATGATTTGGCATCCTGTGGTTCTCAACAAAGAATTGGCCAATCCTGTCTTCCTTTGGATTTAGTACCTAACAGTTTTGGGAGTAAGCCAACAATGTATGCAGCGTTTCCCTGAAACCACTTTTCCATTAGCAAAGTGTTGTGATAATGGCAATTGGGCATTTCAATTTTATTATATGTTGTTCAAAACATAAATGTGTATCTACTTCATAAGCAATTGAGTTCAAATACTGCGGTCAAGATTTGCCAAAGATTTTTTATCTTACAATATGAGATTGCAATTATCAGTGTTTAATTTTTAGTGTTCCAAGCTTGCTTCTCTTTGACATAGACGTATATGAGATCCTTAGAGATTAAGTTTTTGTGACATTTGTGGAGAATATTATCGAAATAAAAACCCCAAACAGCATGTAAGAATATACGAAACAAGTCATACATAATTATGATGCAATTCTGAAAAAATAAAGGAAGCCAATGACCTTGCGAGTTCAGAAACATAGTAATTTTAAACAAGCGCGCATAACTTGTTTAGCATAATATATTCAAAGATCCAATATTGCGAACATTTTCAATACGAGTGAAAGTTTCCAGAATGTTCCCAGTCAAAACATGAAGATATTATGTTTGTTCTACAGACGGTGCGAGTTACTAAATTGTACGATCAAAATAGTATTTTTAAAACATTTTTCTTTGCAATACGCTTTCTCGGAAATGTTAGATATTGTTAGAAACTTTGTGGAGTGTGTAGTTTTGCAGAAAACAGACTTGAAACTTTAAAGCGTAAGGTTTGAGTGTACCTATGGTTATGTTAAGAAAACCCTGACAGTGCAGATTTGCCCCCTTTTTATTGTTATCTGTGCTTCAACATAACCCTAACTTACTACAATGTCGAAGATAATGTTTGTTTGAAACAGATACCATAATTTTGAAAACTTGTTCAAAAATTACTCTATAACGTTAGAATAGCAATTTCATCTAAGATTACTGATTATTACTAATGAACTGACTTACTTACTTACTGGAGATTTACTAATGAACTTCAAAAAAATGTAGATCCTGCATTTGCATTGCAGTCTAAGGAAATTGCATCCAATTTAAGCTTCTTTTGACTCATCAAAGCTAAAACGAGAGAGCAGTACACAGACCATTAGGGAAAACAAAAAACAGGTAAACTTAATTCTGCGAAGCCATCGAAAATTTTTAATAGTCAGTAGTTTGAATTAAGCTAACGGAAGAAAGCTAAATGGAGTGCCTCCACGCATGATTTAAATATCCTGGGCGGTCAATCTCGCTGCCATAAATTTTGGCTTACTAATCTCTAAACCTAAAAGACCTAGATGCAAAAGGACCAAAATAGGAAATAGTGGCGCTTAAGGGAGGAGGCTTATACCTAGCAGTGGGTCACTTAAACACTGATGATGATGATGACGACTAAGAATTGAAATTAGAGATTCCTCGGACATAACTCATGCCATATAAAGAAGAAAATTCACAAGTTCTATACAACCACATTGTTTTCTCAAACTCCCACTAATTTCAAAACACGAAAACCTTCTGACTTCCCAAAAATAACATCGTTGAAATCGAAAGCGTTCACACGATCACGTACGAGGACTCCAAATTGTTCGTAAGCCGCTATTTGTGGCCGTGACTTGTGAGACAGACGCGTGTGCTCCCAACCTAATCGACATCTTAATGATCACTGAATGTACGCACCGTGTAATTAACTTCAATTGTCTGCGTATGTGATATTACCTACTAAATGCTTGAAATTAGTAAATATCTACTTGTTGTACGAAAATTTTCACTTGCCATGGATACGTGGAAATTTTTCTTGTAAATTTTCCGGACCAATTTATTTGTGTAACCAATGAAGTTGTCTTTTATCAAAATGAGTAAATTCAAACAAAATCAGTTCAATGTTTAGAAGAAAAGGAGAAAGAGGAAATTAATTACATAATTAGTATTATGGATAGCTAAGCTTTTCTCTTTTTTTCTTTCGTAAGTAAATGCAAAATAGCAGTACTGACATATACTATTTTAGAGTCGCTGCTTTTGACTAGATGGCGCTAGTTATACCAGCAATAAAAATAAAATCAGTTATCCATCCGAATTTTAGAAAACAAAATCATTTTAAATTTCAAAGTTCGAACATTCCCTTTTCTATTTTTTGGAATATTTCATTCCTTGAATCTTTAAAAGGTTTCTCATAGTACTGGCCACATAAATGTATTATGACATAGAGTACGGAGTAAGTTCTTCTAAAGCCCATACTGCATAGTGCTCGGGATGCGGATGAGAGTTGTCGCCGTCCAGTAATCTCGTCGCAAGTTCTGCTTTAACCTAGTTTTTGTAGTAGCCTATCTGTAAATAAAGTTAAAGCCAATATGGAGCATTTTTATGGTAACAAATAACTGATCTTGCCAAGAACGTTTTATTTAAATAAAAACGGTCTCTTGCAGTTATTAAACCTAGTAACAAAAATAATATAGCTAGCGATGTCTATTTTTTTATCACCAATATAGGGATAAATACTCTCTAATATCCCTAAACAATATTGCGTCTGAGTTATTTGTGTCGCCCCACACCAGAAATTAGTCCTGTACTGTGGGTGCGTTTCACAAACATAATATAATATAACATAATATCGCATACGTAAATACCCCGATTTGGGACAAGCGTCTATGGAACGCACAAATTTTGATCTGAGCGGGAATCGAACCCGCCAATCAGGTCGTCATATCTCTGATTATAATTTAAATGCAATTATTTATAAACATTTAATTAAGTAGCCTGCAATGAACACATTGGTAACCTGCATTACATATTAATTACGGGATGCAAAACCGATCACCACGGATGATTAACGCTCAATATTTGGAAGGGTGAAAGCGTGTCACTGCCTTTGTTATAGGAGATGAGCAATTACTAGTTACGTGAACCAAATCGGAGCGAAAAGCGTCAGCCTTTAGGAAGGTTTTCCCATACAAGCAAACCAAATGATAATCATGCTGATGAAATGTATAGTATAGTCATGTATCTGATACAAACATAATCCATACTAATATTAGAAATGTGAAAGTAACTCTGTCTGTTTCGACGTCACGACTAAACCGCTAGACGGCTTTTGATGAAATTTGTCTTGAAGAAAGTTTAAGACCCGAGAAAGGCAAATGCCAATTATTAACGCGGTCAAAGCTGCGAGCTAAAGCTAATTATTAATTTTGGTATAATAACTCTAATCTTCAAAGATGTAAGCAAAAAATATAAATTATTTAAAATCATAAATCGTACTTATACCAAGGAATAAGTGGTCATAATATTACATAGGCATAAAGCATAAGTCCCACACGAGCTTGTTGTATGATAATTATATTAATCTGTCCTCCCACGGATAAATCAACTAATAAACACATTAATTTTTCTTCACATTTTAATGTCAACTCTACAGCACTTCCGAGAAATTAATCGAATAAAAACCTTTCTTGGTACCGTGTTCAGCAATAGAGACGTGAGCTAGACCCTCTTATTGAAGGTTTACGATCCTTTGTACGTGTGTAGTTAAAGTCGTGAAGAAATTGCGATTGTAACGCAGGATAAGACTGGCTTCGTTCTTTTCTGTTTTGTCAGCAGATAGGAGTCGCTTGTAGAAATGATTGGAAGTCCAATTAGATTGGTAGGAAATATCAATCTGAGTTTTAGAACACCATTGGTTTTACGGTATGTTTTTTTTTATTTGTAATGTGCTAATATTTAAGATAACTCATTTGCGGGCATTTCAATTTGCTTACCTAGAAATTAAGATTTAAATAATAAATAAAAACCTGAAATTCCAATTAACATGGTTTCAATCGCATTAAATCCATAAAACATCTTGAATGAATCTTTATTGACAGGTTCTAAGCTATATTTCTTTATACGACTGTTTTTTGTTTTCACAATACAAATGGTCCTAACTTCATAAGATCATTCACAACGTTCAAAGAAAAATACAGGCTGATTACACTTAAAAATAGAACTTGCTGAAACAAAAAAAAAACAATTCGATGAAAACAAAAGTGAATTCTCAAAATGGCGATTATTCGTTCGGATACGGTCACCTTGCTAATCAGGAATCGCATTGAAATCGAAAAGTAATATAACTTTCCTTATTGAGTATATTAAGTAAGATCGGAGCCGGTCACACGTATAATTAAGGAACCTCGGAGTTCGTTTAATATAATCGTTTGTTCGACGGAATGTCGTATTGGACGCTTTGGTGAATCCGTTCGATATTTTGTTGTGAGTTAATTAGTTTGGGTATCGATTTAAGTAGGTGCCTATTAGAGACCATCTTTTTGTTATTATACCTTGATGACTTCATAATCTGGGTACAACTGCATCGTTGGTTTAGTGATCGCTAAGCGCGACTGTTGAGCATGGGCAAAGTGTTACTGAGTGTTTCCATTGGGTAGTTCTCAGTAGCAGCACAGAGAATGGATTTGATTGTTGATGGTGATAGGCTCGCCTCCTATTCTACTGCACCTATAGTATAACGGGCAAAATGTGTGTGCACAGGTATTCGTGCAGCTCTGCCTACTCCTTTAGGGAATACAGGCGTGATAGTATATTATGTTTTGATCCGGTTACTTTTTTAAGTATGTTACAGTGGGTAGGTAGACGTGCTTTATGGCAAATTAAATATTTTTAGAATCATGGATTTTGTAAAAAAAAATACGAAATTCTGCATCTCCAAAATTCTTACTCTCGTTAGTTTTTACAAGGTCAATGCGAACACAAGTAGGCACTATAAATTTACAGCCCAACTGCTGGAAAAATATTCGAAAAACACTTGAAATGAAATGGCTGAAAAATAATAAATTGTCATTGAAGAGTAGACGAGAAAAATATCATAAATCATCTGCCGGTGATGTTTATATGACTTAATTTGATTTAGATGGGTATTCGAAATGGGATAATAAAGGTTCTTTGCCGTACCACTGATCATTCGGAAAGTAAATAAAATTATTATTACCGTGATGCTACTTTATGGTTGAAGGGAAATGATTAATCTGAAAATAAGGAGGAAATCGTTTCTTTGATTGTTAGGTAATACGTCACCAATTTCACATTCTTCCAATTTCTACTCTTTCCAATTCTTTTTTATGTTTTACTGTGCTTCAAAATACCTTCTCGTATTTTACCTTCTTGTATAAGTAAAGAAGACAAAGAATACCGGATTGGCGAAGTACTAGCTTTGTGTGACAGGGGTTGCAAATTAGATTATAGCATGAGTTTAGCCTTGTGTTCTTATTGCAATCCTAAATGAGGATAACATGTCTTCAAGTAAGGGTTATCACTTAAAAAATAGAAAACGCCCATTAAATGGTACTTGTAGGTACCTATACAGGAATTTATGAAGAGGTAGGTGCAGATGCATACTATACCCACGTTTGGCCATTGAAGTAAGAGTTGGGGAGCCGATCCCCTGCGTATTGTTGTAAATTACATAAAAAAAAAACCTATAACCCTTTTCCCAACCTACGACTAGGCATCTAAACCAGGACCTTACCCTCTCCTATCCCAACCACTAGATTAATCAAAACAGATCAGGGAAATCGTACCTTGAAATATAAAGACCAAGCTCCTACCCACTGCGCAGAGGAAATCGTCAAAACATTACATAATATATCGCACATAATATATCACGAACTGAAGGCAAACAACGTGAGGAAAGCCACGCGTTCTCAATAAAATTTGACGTGTATGATGCATGAGAACCGCCCGGTATCGTCATTTATACCTGACTACGAAGATAGTAGAAGAAAAGTTATGTTCAGAGCTCAATATGTAAATGGTACATGAATAATTTTTTATCCTACAATTTTTCGCCAAGCTTGGTAAACTTTGCTAAAGCGATTTTTATAGTATTTATTTATAGGCATTTACGACAAGAGATTAGGTTAACTTCAATTTTTTCTCCAAAAGTCTTTTTCACCTGTTTTTGATAAATAAAATCGAAATGAATTCTATTGACGAAGATATAGCTCAAGCTGAAAACCAATGTTTTAAGTTTATTAGAAACAAATTGTAATTTTAGTTACATATACGAGTAATGAAAAGCTATTCCTCTCGTACCGTAGCCGTGTGGTATCCGGCTTAGAATTTACTGCCTTTCTTGCCGTGACTGTCGTAAGAGGTGAGTAAGGGAAAATCCAGAAGATGGGTAGCAGCGTTTTCTATAACTTGACCACCAATAGGTACTGCGATCTTCAAGCCGCTAGCTAAGCGTGGGGATTAGGGCATAACCCCCTTAAGGGGGAGGCTTGTGTTCAATAGTGGACGTCTTCAGGCCGATGATAGTCGTATCGCATAATCTCATAGATTAAGTAACATACTCCCAAACCACCATAACATACCTACACGTTTAAGGCTTCGAACGTCAAACGATCCATAAAGGGCAACTTAACCGCTGCATACTTTAATACCTAATCTTATTCACTTGGCACTATGTTAATGGTTTTAGATCCTTCTGTGTAGTCATAAATTCAGATATAAAGCGGCTAAGTACTATTTTATGGGCGTCATAGATGGTATCCTTCATTCACCGTAACTTTATGGGTTGTTGTTAGCCATCCTTGAAATTTATCGCATGTTTCAATTATGGCCTTGTAATTGTAACTAAAGCCTAAGAAATTTTCAGTAGTTTCTTTTTCTGCAGCAGAGTGATGTTAAGTTGAATTTTGGAAACTTTTTGCACTTAAAAAATTTAAGTTGTTCCACAAAATAAAATATTTCGTCGTTTTCACGATGAAAAGAGACCTTAGATGCTAGATCCTAGGGTGCTTTTATCGATTGTTTCAATCGATTTGGAGATGGTCGAAGTGGAGTGTGACAACAAACTAATATACTTACTTTTGCATTCATAATTCATATTACTTTTAATAATATTATTTAAGCACTATTTTACGATCTTGAATTACAATTGTATTTCGGTAAACCAATAACTGAACATAAGGTACTAACAAAACTGAATTATCATCATACAAATAAAAAAAAGGTGTTACTTCCTTACACTTTTATCAAACACAAAAAGTGAAACAGAAGTCGAAAATTCCGAGTGTTTATCCCATCGGAGCATAATCATCCTTATTCAGTTATAACGTACAACATTCCAGAAAGTGATCCTTCAACTTTCCGAGCAGCCTTAAAATTTATTGCCACATCCAAAAGGATCTCAAGAAAAATGTTCTAATTGGACAAAATATTTACTTAGGACGTTTCAGTCTTTGCGTAATTAAATTAAAGTTTCTTGTTATTTTTGCTTAATGAACTGTTTTAATTGAATTAAATCTTTTTTACAAGAGTTTTAGGGTTTAGATCTGGGCTGGTAACAATTAATAATTTAGATTGTAACTCGCCCCAGGTAGTGCCCTGTAAAAACTGTTATTGTTTTGTGTAAGTACATTCAAATATAGAAAAATAAAGCCTGTTCTATTTTTAATCTTAAATTTTTAAATTTACTCTTTTAGGTATCTCTGAGGGAGCACTGCCTGTCTAACCGGCCTTATAGCGAGACCTAATAAAAGGCATGCTTAAAAACGTACATACATATAAACCCTAGTCACACAGTCTTCTCCTTATCCATCTGTATTTTCATTTACTACGATAGTGCTATAGTTACTTTCTAGCTATCCCGTCGGCTTATTCACACCTTATCGCATTCTCTGCTTAAAGCTGGTCGGTTTTGTGTGAAAACCATGTCATAATGGTATACTTAAGTAAATAATAAAATAGTGTACCAAAACACAAAAGTTAAAATATACTATCCATAGAACAAAACTACAACATTTTGTTCTGCTGAACAATACCTAAAATTAAAGACAATTACAGAACTCTGTCACGTCACCGTTGAACCACCGCTTACTTAGTAACGGGTCCCTAAATTACAATTTCTGAGTTACCTACTATCTGCCATTGACCTTTACCATTCATCAAGCTGCAAACGAGAAAGTGAAAAACGCGGATATAAACTTTTTACTTTATGAAGAGCCAAAATCTATGTGAGTATTGATAAATGTAAATTGTACATGAAGGCATACCTACATACATAAAATCACGCCCGTTTATCTAAGGAGTAGGCAGAGTCCACGGATTTCCATGAAGGATTTCCTTCTTATTCATAAATGAGGTTAATATGTGTATTACCCTGAACTTATCCCAAGTCTATTGACATCTCTATTATCTGACTTGCAAAAGACAGTAGGAGGTATAATTGAATCTATCCATTGACATTAAATTGTCAGTTTTTATGAAACTCTTATTTCAGACTGCCTCGTTGGTCTAGCTAGTGGTTGCTAATTACAACTGCTGAGCATGAGGTCGAGCTTTGAAACCCGGGGCGTGCATATTATTACTGGGTTGTTTCTTTAGGCAGTTCTTTCAATAGCAGCACGGAGGCTAGATTCGTGTTCGGTTAATGGCAATAGGCTCGCCTCCTATTAAATTGGGACCTTTAACTGGCGAAATTTGGGTGTACTACACTCGCCTGTTTGTTCTTTAATAATCATAAAAGGATTTTTATTCGGTAAGGTGCTGGCTCTTCCAGTGTAAGCACTACATTCTTAGTTATAACAGTCCGTACGCCTGTCACGTTTTTTATATGAATTTAGCGCAAAGGGAGAAGAGTTCGGGTCTCCCATTTTCCTTGTCAGTAGATCTCGACATGTTGGATTTATGTATTTTGTACGTCATAAGCGTTTTGACTAGTTCCAGATAATCTGGTCTGAACTTTATAAATCTGAATTATCCTAAAAATATTCTCCTTATCTTATAAGTTATGTTTCATTTTATTAAAGTAACTGTGCTTCAAAATAAAGCCTTAAGAAGATTATAATAACTTATAATTTTCAATTAAGAACTTAATTTATTATTTTTTCGATAATTTTCAGTGTGATAAAACGATGTCAGAATTTTTATCATGCAGGTATTATTTGGAGTTACTAGATGTAATACTAATCGTAATTTTCCATCAGACATCAACAATAAAATACCTTTCATTTAGATAACATAAAAATCGAATTTAGCACTAAATACAAAGGACCGTGAATTCAGAGGCAATAATTATTTCCAAATGATTTATATTATTATGATGTTGTGTCTGATAGCCCGCACCTAATTATGTGCATTGAAATTGACAGGTTACTGAATTAGAAATTGTTTTCCAATATGAAAATACAGAATTGTAAATAGAAATTGAACTAGAATATACTCAGTTGGAGGGTTGACCTTCTCTAACCCTAATATTAGCTGACATTTGTTACTACAATTCTCGAGGGATATTTTTGGAAGTTGATGAGTCTGTTTTGAAAGCCCTGGATTAAGATAGAAACGTTTGTGGTGGATTAGTAATTTGATTAAATCTAAACTGAAAATTATTGATCGTCTATTCTATTTACGGAGTAGCTATAGAAAACTGTTTTTTTGTTTTGATACAGAGAAGTAACGGGCATTGATCAACATGCGTCTTTTCAATGGGTTAGTGATTTTAGGTCACTGAGACCTGCATATTGATGCAGGGGACGGAGAAACTGCCAAAAGAAATACATAAGTAAACAATTGAATAACACTTATTTTTAGGTAATCGTAGATTCCAACAGATAATACCTGACGTCACCCTTAAGACGTAAAAACCAAAAAGGGAACTTGAAATTCGATGGATGCCAGCGGTGACACGGTGGCTCAGTTGGCAGAGCGGCGCCACGGTACGGCGACTGTCGCGGGTTCGAGTCCCGCTCGTGTCCATCATTTTTCAAGTTTCCCTTTATCAATTTAAAGTTGAATAACACGTTCTATTTTCATAATATTTTATGGCATGCATTTACATAAATCGTTTTTAAACTTAGAACATACTTTTTTTAAATGAAGCCCAAAATCTGATTCTTATTTCATAACTCAAAGATAAGTCTAGAAAGGTCTAGAAACACCCATCGTATTATCTTGTCTTAAAGTAGGTATCATTTACTGCTTATCCAAAACTTTAGTAACATGATTAGTTATGAACACACTTACTAGAATAAGCGTGTTATATTAAGCTTCACGTGGATGAATACACAGTGGACCACTAGAACGCTACTTTCGTTCAATATGGAAATGTATTCGGACTTAGTTTCTCTAAACTTACGCCATTCGACCGCTGCGTGCCTAGGCTGTTCATATTCTAGCTTCATCGATATGTACGTCTCCTGAAAATATACCTAAGAACGAAATTCTAAACTGCCTCGTTGGTCTAGTGGTTGCCAAGCGCGACTGCTGAGCACGAGGTCCTGGGTTCGAATCCTGGGTCGGGCAGTGTTACTGGGTTTTTCCATTAAGTAATTCTCAGCAGCAGCACGGAGTCGGGATTTGTGCCCGGTTGATGGCAATAGGCTCGCCCCCTATTATATTGGGACCTAAAAACATAACTGGCGAAATGTGGGTGTGCTATATGTGCACCTCTGCCTATCCCTTCGGGGAATACAGGCGTGATGTTATGAATGTTATGAAATTCTAAACAGTTGTCTCGTTTCTTAAAAAATATTAATGCAACCCGTTTTATTTGTGCTAATCCATGTGCTAATCAGCCTTGTGCCTATACTAATCAGTTACATCTACTAGGTAATCTCAAAGTTTCCGTTTTACTGCTAACAATGCAGTAAAAGACAAAACTATGTGACGACGATCATTGTTTGCATAGCGCACTCTGATCAGTAAGTTTCACCTCTAATCTTTTATTGATATTTTTACCGCTAGCTATTCGCATGGTGTAGAAACGTGATGGTCGAAGAAAAATTATAATCCGTACTGTTATTTTATTGAAACAGTGGTTTTCTAATCCCATCCATTATCCCAATCCCAAATTCCAGACTACCGAGAATTTCCTAATTGAAAAATTCACAATCGCCAGCCGGCGACTTTCACGGAACTTTTATTCGTAGAATATGGAAATGTATCCAAAAACAGTTTCTCTAAACTGTCGTCGAATCGGTCGATACGACTGCGTTCCTCGCCGTATCATTATTTATTGTTATTGTTTCCATTCCACGTCCACTACTTTCAGTCCAGACTCCAGATTGTGGGTCCGTTGTTTATTTTACTTAAGCTAGATATTTGACATTTATTCGAGGAGGCCCAGTCGATTCCTCGGTTTATTGTGAGTAATATCGGCCCATTATTAGGCCTATTGAGATCCACTGGATGATATATTAATATTACTTACGATTGAGGATTTTTGGGTGATTTCGACACATCATCTATAGGGTTGTTTTTATTCAAAAGTATTTACCTACATCAAGCATCTTTTTCCTCTAGAAGTAAGTTTAAAAGTGTGCTGTTGGTACCTTTATTTTGCCAGTAATGTCCATGTGATGTAATATAATACATTATAGCATATTGCTACAATTATCGTCCGTCACAATTAAACAAACCATATAGCAAGTATAATATAAAACATTCAAAAAGCACACACGTAGTGATTTCGATACCACATTGCAAACATTTATCAAATCCCAGTCGTACGATAGAAACTAAAATAATAATCGACATTCAACAACTGTAAACACAAAGCAGTATCCACATTTTGATTTGAGCGTTAGATTAGGTTTTAACGATTGTTACTATGGCTCCCTGTGGCAACATTATTTGATTGTCGATTAGAATCACAATTTAACGTAACTATCAAGGCTTTTATTATGTCCACTTGACCGGATTTCATTTTGCAAATCTAAAATGAAATTTGCCAACTACGTAGTATTATAGTGCACAAGTGGGCGAGCATACCCAAGTGCACTGTTTCTTCCTTCATCACTCCGATATGCGACGCTAAACCGGCACAACCGACTAAGATCTGGTGAAGGACAAACGGCTGTAGATACATGCTTTTAGAACCACACTAGTCACCTGTCTTTGGAAAAACCGCACAAAACACTGGTTAACCCTATATAGCGGTGATAGCCGAGTGGTAACTACTGTTGGACTACCAAGTCGCAAGCCAAACCCTGTGTGAAGTCTTTTCAAATTTATGTGCGTACTAAAAACTTATCAGTCGCTAAAAACGGTGAAAGAAAACATCGTGATGAAACCGGCACTCCTGAGAGATTTTTAAACTGTATGTAAAGCCATGTCAGAGGCCTTTTTTTTTGTTTTCGGGGGGAAACCTTCTAAGGCGCCCGGCCCCTATGGGGTAGGGACTGGGGAGTGTGGGATTTGTACCTCACTAAAACCACCCCGGTGGTCACCATCTGCACAAACAAGGGAAGTCCCGGGACCTCTAAAAAGACCAACTCCGGAACCATGTCAGAGGCCTACAGGCGGTTTAAAATCTGACACCAGCTTGTTCAACAACCATACGATAAGAAGAAGACTTATTAACCTCGCAGATGGTTTGTTGCTTCGTGATCATAACGCAACGGTTCTTTAGTAATCAATAAAATAATTATACACCCATCTTACCCTAACTACTAAATCCTACAAACTTGCTGACCATGTTTTTGCAAGAGAGGCAATAGCTTATGCGGTTGGTCATAAGAAGTATAGAACTATGAAGGGAACAGAACTTGTCACCCTCTTTCGGATTGGATAAAGTTATAAAGCTGTTACGTCAAGAGAGTAGGTTGAAGTGGAGCTGAACTTTTCCCTTCCATCATTAATTAATTTATCATAGGATATAATATATTATATTTACTGCATATGAGGATAATTTAATTACTAATAGGAGATAAGGTTAATTTCATTAATCGACGTAATCACGCCTATGATTCCAAAAGGAGAAATCTTAGCTGAAATTTTATCCTATATCAGATTTTTTGCGTGTCACTTGCTTTCTATGTAAAAGAATATTAAATTTATCTGTAACCCGTCCCACAAGAGAAGATGAAAAAAAAGTATACCAATATTTACTGTTCTCTTCAGTAAATCATTTGTACATTCACCATATTCAGTAGGAAAACAAGACATTGCAAGTTCAAAGGTAGTCGAGAAGCTTGGACGTTGAGTCGTAATCAATCATTAGCGCGATGATCCGGCATCACTCCGCTTGATAGACTACATCATCAATCAAATGGGAACTATCATTGACATTGAATCCCTAGATGAGGCTACCTTTGTCCAAAACTGGAAGCTAGTTCCAAATATTCGGATTTTTTGGTAAATTTATTAAGTCATTTACAGCATTTATGATGGCTGAGTTTTAGAAGTTTTCTTTGAAGTTCTTGTGGAAGTATAGAAAAATATTAAGATTCGATTATTAAGCGATGAGGAGGAATACTTTAATGCATAATTTTTAGTTTTATTTATTTTTTAACGAGTATAAATAAGTGTAAATAACCTTGTAAATAAATAAAAATGTAAGATCCTGAAACAAGATTTTAGTTTATGCATAATATATGGATACCAAATGTTAATGGAAACTGAAACCTTTTTGGTTAAAAGGAGACCATCAAACACCACAGCAGCCAGGCCATTGGATGACTTTTGACACCCAAAAGTGCTTTATCCGAGAAATTACTAAACCCCAACATCCAACCTAATCATTTCCCGCCACAATTTCAATCTATAAAAAAGACAAAGTCGTCATTCATTTCCGCAGAGAAAAACCTTTGTCGTTTCTAGTTCATCTTAATTTCCGGACCGCGATGGCGGCACGGCTCCGACATGCTCTGATGATAGCAGCATGTTCGAGCACGTGAAAGCCACGGACGGCTATAGGATGCTTAATTAGCTCACCTACCTGTCTTCACGCCTTAATTTCGGAGTGCAGAATTGTAGGTAATTAACGATGAGATCAAAATTGTTTTGCTTGTCTAACAGTTTTATTACTGAACCTATAATATGGAGATGCTCATTTTTTCACTTCTTGTAGTTACAAAATTGTAGAAGTTGAAATGTAGTCGGATTTTTTGTAAAAGGCAATAGATAAATAGCAATGCTTGATAATCAGAAATCGAATTAAAATATACGGGATTGATGTAATATACTTATCTATTAGGTATGTCACAGATTAAGGAAACATTGCGCCATCCCCATAAATGTATGGGATTTATGGGGAAAATTCGATCTGATATTCGTCTAACGTTTTGCTACTTATTTAGGACCCAACAAATGTAAGATACCACATTCGAAATAAGAAGCTTATATACCTATAAAATACATAAATAAAATAATCATTTAGTGATAAAAGCTTTTTTCTCCAAAACAAACCGTTGACAAACAGTAAAACAATATCAAATTGAATTATTCCTTTAGAATCTAAATATGAGTATTTCTATCTTATACATAATGTATTGGCAGATAAAGGGACAGAAATAACATTAGAACATTTTGATTGGAACATGCAAGGGTCGCAGGTGCCCTCTCCGACCTTAGGGGCCAGTTTTTTTGGATTGAAAAAGAAAACGACGGTCAAAAGGCACTTAAGGTAGCCATAAAATTGACCTCTTATAACCCAAATAGTTTGCAATGGCAGTTACTTGAGAGGATTTCATGTCTCCTTAAATTATTAGATTGGTTTCGTGTCTAAGATCTCGGAGGTGTTAATCCGGGATTATTTTGTGTTTTCTTAACTTTTTCTTTTATTTTCGGCTCATAATATTTGATAGCAGTTTTGTAGTTCGTACTCACACATTTTATGCTAAAAAACGTTGAAATTCTTAATGAATAACTATGGTAATAAGCGTTACTTTAAGTTATATATTTCATCATCAGCCGGAAGACGTCCACTGTTGAACAAAGGCCTTCCCCTTAGAACGCCACAATGAACGACAAATTGCCAATTGCATTCACCGGTTGCCCGCAATTTTGACAATATCGGCAAGTTATATATTTAGCAAAAAGAAAATATGGCTTAAACACGGTATCATATCACCGTCTAACATAAGTTTTAACTTACGACTTAGTCCTAGTAATTATTTTAAAATATGATAAAACTTTTCATCGCCGCAACTTTCATAGCGTTGAAAGACAAAAATGTGTGGAATAAAGTTATAACTGGTGAAATTAATCTTGTCTAATGAATGTATAAAATATTCATAACAACATCACCAGGTTTCATTAGTACTCATTTTATACATAAGGGGTACATCATTAAGCCTGTTATTATGTCATTAGTGAAGAAAGGATTTGAGATCATGAACTTTGGTTTGGACAACTATTATAATTTCTGTTAGAGATTAAAGCCCTATAAATCAAACTGATATAAAATGAGTAGGTACACTCACCTGTTTACTACATTTCTGACAGGTATTTTCCATAATTTACTTTCTTCTCTTCTTTTCTTTCAATATAATTATAACAGCCTATAACTGTCCCACTGCAGGGCAAAGGTATCTCCTCGTATAGAGAAGGATTGAGCATTGATCACCACGCTAGCTTACTGCGGTTGGCGATTTCAGTTAATTTAATCCAGGTTTCTTCACTATGTTTTCCGTCACCGTTAGTCAGCGGTGTCTTAGAATAACTAAGAAAGTATTTATAACATTGAAAAAGTCACACTTGCCCGGGTGTGACCCGCAACCTTGTGCATACAAATCCGGTATGTTTACCACTAGGCCACCACGACTTTCTTTCAATCAATTCTATTATTTCAAACTAATAATAATTTCCAATGCAGAAAATATATAAGCAATAAACTTCTGAAGCGTAACAGTGTTACTGTTATGAGACGAACTTAGCTTTATGATAATACTTGGGTATGCCAAAGATGGCATGGACAAGACAAGTCGACGAGACTCGTTAGAACTAGATGTCTAAGGAAAGTCGTACGTTATCTGAATCGAGTATCCATTTGTTAACGTCGTATCCAGGCTCTTAGCTTGGCTAGGAGTGAGCATTTAGTACCATTAGGTAATATCTAAAGAGGTCTAAATAGGTAGTTAGAATTCAAACATAACATCATCACGCCAGCTTGTATTCCCCTCAGCGGCAGGCAGAGGTCAACATAGTACTCCAACGTTTCGCCAGTTATTTACCAGCTAAAGTAATATTGTTTACAACAGAATACATAGGCCATAAATTATATCGATATTTATAAGCTATTAATACAGCAACATTAACGCGAGTGAAACCACGGGGCACAGCTAGTCACTCATAAGGTAGTCTTATTTGTCTTTATATTATTTTAGTTACCGACTAGCCTTTCAGTCCCCGTAGCAATTTTGAAATTAAATATTAAAAGGTGAAAAATTGCCCAAACGTGTGTAACAAATTCATAAGCACACGGGTTTTCATGAGGGAAGAGTTAATTGGAATTCTCAAATAACCATTAATTAAAAACTCTTAATTATTTTTAACCATTATTACACTTTATTGTTAATTCGCGCAAGCCTGAACTACCGACTAATAGATGGTTGTTGAGAGTTTCGTGGTTTGACTCATATTGGTAATGAAATAAAATGTTTACGGTTTTGTTTGGAACTAGGCGTGGGCAAAAGCCTCTTCTCATACTAAGTTGAAATAAACATTGATCGTGGAATTAGTTAAGGTAGGTTACTATAAATAAATTCAAAGATCAAAAAGATTTTTTTTAAGTAAAGTAAGTAAGTATGTCGGGATAATAGAGGGAGTGTTTATCCGATTTAAGAAAATCTTTTAATAATTTAGATTGGAAAGGTCACGACAATTTTTACGCGAACGTGTTGAACTTAGTATTATAGGTTAACTTTAATATCTTTCTTATATCAGTATCTATGCTTACCTATATCAGTAAATTGGTAAGCCAGCAAACTAAGCCAAAGGTTTAGTTAGATTATCAGCCTACACGTTAGCATAATGTATTCAGGGACACTCCTAATATTGAAATGTCGAATATATAATATAGACCCGGAGTCACAAGGGAGCCGCAAGGTACCGGTCTCTTACTTATTATTAGGTTAACTTTTGCTATTTGACTAAGGTCTTCTTCTTTACGTGTTGATGGTTTTGATTTGATTCGATTGATGTTTGATTAGCTCTAGTATGTCGTCTTCGTCCATTGTGGCGTTCTAAGGGGAAGGCCTTTGTTCAACAGTGGACGTCTTCCGGCTGATGGTGATAATGATGATGATATCTTCTGATGTGGCGCCAACTGAGCATCTAGGACAGACCAGTAAGTAACGTATACGTAAGCGGATTTTTACTAAAGTATTTCTTCAGTGAGCGAATCTCCTATTCCGAAGAAAAAAATTCAAATAATCTGCGGTATTTATTAATAATTTTCCTTGTTCAATATCATACAAAAATAATTCAAAGCAAAGAAAACATAAAACAACGTAATGAAAAGCAATGACTTCCAATCAATAATCCAATACTCAATATTGAAAGTACTTATCTATCAAACAAATAAATGTTCCATTTCGACAACGTTTCTTACCGTGCGATGGTAGGCACTTAACGACAAATATTTCAAGTGCTACCTCTTAGTAATCAACCCGAGACCGGTCGACTTGAGCAAGATTAATTAAACCAACACAGCATCAATCATTGGGCCGGATTCCCCATCGCGGTAGACATTTTCACCAGTACACTTCGTAGGTTACTTAGATTGTTCGTGCTTGATTTTGTACCCACACAGATTGGTTGACGCTGCGGTACAACGCGCAAGTAATTTGTTTTGCGGGTAAAGTTTGAGGATCCTTTTTTACTAGCTTTGCCCGCGAATTCGTTCTCTCGTAGGTTTTATTTGGGGGACTTTTTGAAGATGACTTTCTATGAGGTTAAAGCTGTCTCCATGTCACATCTTATTGCCGGCGATTCCGTCTTTTACAAATAGGTAAAAAGCAGACAAGTTTGGATTATGTACATTTGTTTAGAAAATGCTATACTTGGAAAGGGACGCATGTACTATTCCAACTATCTTAAAGTAGTTTCCCTTATGTAGTGGATGTTTCTAATTTCAATGAACGTACAAAAAATATACTGGCGTTTTAACAAACATTTCCAGTTAATATTATGTATGGAAAGAGTACCTATAAATCGCTAAGTTTCTTTAGCTCAGTGCGTAACCAAGTTAATTGGGCACACACCGCCAATCTTTCTTGGCATAGTAATATATATTCACAATTTTATAGTAGGATACAAATTTCTGTTAAATTAACTTAGTTATAATTTTATGTGAAAAAATATTTTTTATAAAAATCCTAATGATTTTACTGTAAATTGATGGAAATGTTGACGCTTGATGTGTTTGCAATGTCTTTGTTTTACATTTGACAACAGACAAAAATGCTCCAAAAAAATGAGGAATATAAAACAAATACCTACATGTAATCTAATACATCCTTAAACACGACCAACTTGGCATCGAGCCAGTACAAAAATTGCCGAAGAATGACATGACAACGTTTAAACTTTCCTTGTCCATGTCGTTGTAAGGTATCAGCCTTCTGGCCGATTTGGTTGGCACTACGTAATCTATAACATCGCGTACCGTTTCTCAGGTTAATGACTCTAAAATGAGACAGAGATTTGACATTATGAATTAAATTTAAAAGCAATTCTTCATTATACCGATGACAACGTTAGAGGAAACCGGGGTAAGTAAGAGTACATGCAATTCTTATTCTCATGTTATAAGGAATCCAGTTTATTTCTTTTTAGATTCTTAAAGAAGCATACCTTTGCCTATTCCCTCAGGGGGTTAAGATAAGGTTTATGTAGAACCGTTTTTATAAATTGCCCTGAACTTGGTTAGACGTATTACAGTATCAATACCTTAATTAATTTTATTCATATCATCTTATGTTGTTCTGCACATAACTTATCGATCCGTCATACTTATCCTAGTTATCACTGACTAGTTTGGAAGTTGTAACAATACAAAAAAAAATTCGCCACAGATTTTTTTTGCTCCAGAAGGCTTTTGCCAATGAGTCTACATCTTTATAATTATTACCCTAAGAAAAAAAAGAAGCATAATAATAATTCAGTGAATTTCGAAACGTAATAACAGAAAGTTGCGAGGAGGTTAATCTCAAAATACGCAGCATCGAAAAGTAAATACCGTTTGATGGGACACCGTAAGATGTTTGCCAAACGGATCGTTTTTACGTGTTTACTCTACAAGGAATCGATCAGCACATTAATTTACGGCGAGAACTCGATTGCTGACTCGTATTCACATTCATGTTTTTTAAGATAAAATATTCGGTGGTTCTGAAGGACTTGGACGATATTTCGAGTAGTCGATGATATTAAATTCTTTTTTACACTTTTTATTTTATTTCGTTAGAGAATTTCAAATCCGATCTAGTTTCCAGGTATTAATCAATTTGCGAATTTCAAATTTAATCGAATCCAGTGATTGTTTCCAATTTCAATAAAAAGCCTACTAAACTCTTTCAGATTTCAAAATTAATCCCGACTGAATTTCGGTCACGGCCTATCTCATCTAAGACTAGCCATAGAAGATATTATAGGGCAGAAGTATGCGCGCAAACACAGGAGCACTCCCTATTCCCTCTTTCTCATAGTTCGATGGAACGGCAGACCGACACGACCCGACAGGAATCAGGCGCGGGAGCAATAGCTTAAAGTGCCTTCCGAACTACGGAGGGGTCTCGAATATGAAAACGATCACCCTTCACAAGACTGACTGCGGCGAGCACGGCTTAACCTCGCAGGTCGACTGATCTGCGCGGTATCCACATAGCTACGAGCCCCTTTTAGATTTACATGTAAATCAAGGTCTGTATTGAATCCATTAAACGCAATCCTTAATAGTGCCTAGTAAAATAAATTAAACTATTTGAACCTAATATTTGCTACGTTCAAACCGAATGGATTAGTTTCAATCCCGCTAATCGATTTTGCGGTTAGTTTGCACACAGTAATAGTAACATTATACTGGTATTTACTAATTCTATGCCATTTAAATTGGCTGTTAGGCTTATTAGATCTTGTTTTAAAGCTAGCGTTACCTAAACTAACATATAAGTAGTTTAATTTCAAATAAAATAGATATTATTTATTTTTTAACTGCCTCGTTGGTCTAGTGGTTGCTAAGCGCGACTGCTGAGCACGAGGTCCTGGGTTCGAATCCCGGGTCGGGCAAAATGTTACTGGGTTTTTCCATTAGGTAATTCTCAGTAGCAGCACGGAGTTTGGATTTGTGCCCGGTTGATGGCAATAGGCTCGCCCCCTATTACATTGGGACCTAAAAACATAACTGGCGAAATGTGGGTGTACTATACGTGCACCTCTGCCTACACCTTCGGGGAAATACAGGCGTGATGTTATGTTATGTTATGTATTTATTTTCGTATTAAGGATTATGAAATCATGATAGACTATATACCTATCTAAATATACGTAAATCCTCTTCTTATACAGAATAAGAACTAAAGATCTTTCTCACTATTCAGCAATAATTTAATTTTTTTTTTAATATCGCCCCACACAAAGAATTTCTCTTGTGTCGTGGGTGCGTTTGACATACATTAAATATCACATAAAAAAAAACCCCGACTCGGGACAAGCAACTGTTCGCACAAAGTTTTGCCCTGTGCGGGATTCGAACCCGCAAATCTTAGCGCAGCAGTCCAATCGCTTAGCCACTGCGCCAATCAGTTCGTCGAATAATACATTATTGGTATTTTTATGGTTTTGGTATTGTAAGTAGTAGTTTTTTCTTGCTTTATTTACTTACAATGTAAACTTTCGCTGTCACAATACGTCTTCAGGAATGCCCCATAAACGTTATCGGCGTAAAAATATAAAGTGTATCAATTGATTATCTGGTCTAGTCGTAAAAGTTTACTGAGGGAAAAGGGTTGCTATGGACAGCAGTCAAGAAATAAATTAGTATTGTTGTGGTAATTTAAGTATTGAAAGGACAAAATCCAAGAATTTGGACTTTTTAGTACATTCAGATAGGTTTTTCTACGAGAACAACTGAATAAAGCCGATGTAAGAACTGTTTAATAGATTTTTCCATTAGGTAATTCCACGGAACCTGAATTTGTGCCTGATTAATGTCAATTTTATTGATGATATCACATTAGACATATAACCGTATCCCCCTGGAGTGGCGGGCCAGAATAGAACCACTCCATCTCGTCCCGTAGAGTGTCGCAGGAGGAGACTAAGGGAAAACCCAGAAGATACCCAGCAGCATCTTACCTAATTCAATATTAATACTGTGATCCTGAAGGATCGAGGGCATAAATAAAGAAGATGTACAGTATTAACTAAGGTTTAATATTATAACAGCACAATGTACGTGTTAGTGGCAACCATTGTAGCGCAAGAGAGAGAGAGAGCAAATTGTCAAACTCAAAGTGACGTATATTTGACACATGACATATATTGCGTTTACAAATATACCAACACTGGCCCTTAAACCAATATATTCATATAATATCACATACAGTGAACACAAGATTACAAAATATACATCATAACAGACTTATGCTTATGAATGATGAATACAACCTTAAATGTAAACATAACATCAGTAAAATGTAAATGAATCTAACCATTACTATCTTGGCGTTTTAACAGTAATTGCATTACAAACTTATTGTGCATTTCTTTTGTTAACGGCTTGGTTAATAAATCTGCCAACATTTCTTTTGTACATAAATATTTAACATCAATAGAACCATTACAAACATGTTCTCTAATAAAATGGTGTCGAATATCTATGTGTTTAGTTCTAGCATGGAATATGGTATTTTTACATAACATTAGAGCTGACTGATTATCATTAAAAATTGTAACTTTACACAACACACCCAATATTTCATGCAAAAAATTACGAAGAAATAGAGCCTCCTTACAAGTGTCGGACAGAGACATGTACTCGGCCTCTGTGCTCGATAAAGCTGTGGTTCTCTGCTTTCTGCTCTCCCAGGAAACTATAGATTTACCAACCTGAAACACATAACCAGTGTAGGATTTTCTATCAACCTCGTTCCTTCCCCAATCAGCATCTGCATACCCTGTAATAGCAAAATCACTTTTATGAAAATTTAAACATAATTCTTTTGAACCTTTAAGATAACGAAGCACCCTCTTTGCTGATTTCCAGTGTGTTTCATCATTGCAATCATTAAACTGGCTCAGATAACTGACTGCATGGGTAATATCTGGTCGAGATCCTACTGCAATGTACATCAGGGAGCCTATTAAACTTCTATAATCAAATTTGACCTCTTTACAATTATTTGATTTTTCAAGTTTCACACCAGTATCCATAGGTGTCGCCACAGGATTGCAGTCTTCCATTTGAAATTTGTTTAACACTTTTTCAATATATGTTGTTTGATCCAACGTTATTTTGTCCTCATATTTACAGATTCTCATTCCTAAAATATGCCTTGCTGGCCCTAAATCTGTAATTTCAAACTCATTTTTGAGTTTATTTTTGATATCAATTATCTCCTTATATGTGTTAGGTGTTGACAGTAATAAAATGTCATCGACGTATAATGCTATTATTATGAGTTTATCAATACTGTGCTTATAATAAACACAAGCTTCTAATGATGACCTTGTAAAATTTAATTTGTCACACATAACCTTATTGATCTTTTCATACCAGGCTTTAGCTGCTTGCTTTAAGCCATATATTGCTTTATTAAGTTTGAAGACTTTATTCTCATTGCCTTTTAATTTGAAACCTTCAGGCTGCTCTAAAAATATCAATTCTTGAAGGTCACCATTGAGAAAAGCTGTCTTTACATCTAAGTGCTGAATATCCATGTTATAATTAGCAGCTATTGCCAAGAGTGTTCTAATACTTGAATATCTCACAACAGGAGAATATGTCTCATTGTAATCTATCCTATATCGCTGCGAGAATCCTTTAGCCACTAGTCTAGCTTTGTATTTAAGGAGTTCACCATTTACACCTAGTTTCTTTTTAAATACCCATTTACATTTTACAGGTGTATGACCATCAACTCGATCAGTGAGTGTCCAGCATTTGTTGACAATGAATGAATTATACTCATCTTTCATAGCCTCTTCCCAGCTATCTGCATCTGGACCACTTAGCGCCTCCTGTACTGTCTGTGGTTCATCGTGGGCACTGGTATGGGATACTCCTTTGACAAGATGAGCTATCATGGAGTCGCTGTCAGTTTCATGTTCTGAATACGAACTTGAAGATGACTCTTCTGCTTCTCTATCTGGAATATAGGTTTCATCCGTAGCATCATTTGAATAAAAGCTTTCTTCACTATCAGAATCATTTACTGTTATCACACTATATCTCGGTTCAGGCTGATTTGGAGTTGTGTCATCAGAATGGACCTCATTAGAGATATTTTTCTCAGTATATGATTCTGTAGGAGGTTCAGTGTCATTATTCACATCCGATGATGATTGTGTGAATAACTCTTTACAATGATTATCATCATTTGACACATTATTATTCTTAATATATTTATCTTCTAAAAATGTAACATTTCGTGCCTTTATACAATCTTTTGGATTTTCAGGGTCTAATAATCTATAGCCCTTAGTATTTTCGCAATATCCCACGAAAATATACTTTTTGGCTTTGGGTTCTAGTTTACTTCTATTATGTATATGAGCATAGGCTATGCAACCAAAAATACGTAAATGTGAAATGGATACCTTATTATTGCTCCACTTCTCCTCTGGAGTGCACCCTCTAACAGCTATTGTGGGGGAACGATTCTTCAGGTACACAGCTGTATTCACAGCTTCAGCCCAGTACTCCTGACCAAGACCTGCTTCGCGAAGCATACAGCGTGTTTTCTCCATTATGGTTCTGTTGGCCCGTTCAGCAACTCCATTTTGTTGAGGAGAGTATGGTACTGTTGTCTGGTGTACAATACCACACTCTTTCAAAAAATTCTGAAATTTTATATTACAATATTCAGTTCCATTATCACTCCTTATCATTTTTAGTTTCTTATTTGTCTGATTTTCAACTAGAGTTTTCCAAGCTTTAAATGTATCAAAAACTTCATCTTTCCTTTTCAAAAAATAAACAAAAGTCTTTCTAGAATAATCATCTATAAATGTAATATAATACTTAGCTCCACTAAATGATATAGAGGGCATAGGACCACAAAGATCAGAGTGAACTAATTCTAGAACTTCAGTGGCTCTGTTAAAAGAGTTCTTAGGAAAAGATGCACGAGTTTGTTTTCCCTCAATACAAGATACACATTTCTCAAAAGCTTTATTGTTGTATGAAATGCCTGTCACCATACCTTGCCTTAGCAATTCCATGCTTCGATGATTAAGATGTGCAAGACGACGATGCCATACCTGCTGAGATGGGCTCTCAACCTTCTCTGTGACAGCAACAACTGCACCAGATTGTTCAGCAGACTGGCCTAATGTCTTCACAGAACAAGCATTACCTGAAAGTCTAAGGGAGGCATCACATTTCTTAGCAAATTCACAGTGAAAACTAGTTGTTTCTACTGTGTCTAGTTGATAGACACCATCACACAGAGTGGCTGTGGCTACTACAGTCCTATTGTCATAAATTTGACACCCGCTAGAATTAAACACTACTTTAAATCCTTTTTTAACCATAGAACTTACAGATAACAAGTTTGCTGTCAATTTAGGTACATAATATACATGACTTATTGTCTTTATGTTACTGTTTCTCATACAAACACTAACAGAACCTATTCCAGCAGTACACAACTTGTCACCATTTGCTATTTTTACTTCTATTGATTTTTCATCACTCACAAAATCACTCATTAAACTTCTGTCTCCACACATGTGTTCTGTAGCACCGCTATCTATGTACCACAAACCATGCTTGATGTTGGCTGACAGTGCAATTAGCAGGGCCTTCGATTTGTCTGTATTGGTCTTCTCAGTGTTTTTACACCCAGACTTAGGACAATCTCTAATAAAGTGACCTACTTTCTTACACTTGTAACATCTTGGTTGTTTCCGAACCAACAAGGCGGAGGCAGCCTCACTCTTGTCACATCTACGAATGTTTTCTTGTAATAATTTTCCTTTCACTATTTCGCTGGAAAGTTTTACATTCGAATTTTCTATTGCCATTATAAGTGGATCATAATCTGAAGGTAAGCCGCTTAACATAATCACAGCTACAAAGTCGTCCTCCAACGGTGATCCTATTTCACTCAGCTGTTGTGACATCTCGGTGATTTCATTGATGAAGCTCTCCATATTTTTGCACTCATTTAGCTTGGTTGCAAATAATGTTCTCAGGAGTCCCAGTCTTCGACATAATCCTTTGTCTTCATATGCTTTTGTTAGATTACTCCAGGCTTCATTTGCTGTTTTTGCATTGCGTATGTGTGGAATTACCGATGGTTGAACAGATAATGCTATTCTCGCCAATGCTTTCTGTTGTTTCTTGGTATCATGTACTTCATTTTCCACACATTCCCATAGTTCTTCCTGTATTAAAATCATCTTCATCATAAATTTCCATGAACTGAAATTGTCAATTCCTTTTAGTTTCTCGATGGAATTAAAATTTGTAGAAGTTGCAGAGTTAGCCATTTTCGCAAAACCACGCCGCCGTATTTTCTTAGGAGGTTGTAATTTCGCCGGTTTCCTTTTTCGCGTAAAATATGCAAATATTTTTATTTCCGCGATGCCCTGGGCCCATAACCTGAAGGATCGAGGGCATAAATAAAGAAGATGTACAGTATTAACTAAGGTTTAATATTATAACAGCACAATGTACGTGTTAGTGGCAACCATTGTAGCGCAAGAGAGAGAGAGAGCAAATTGTCAAACTCAAAGTGACGTATATTTGACACATGACATATATTGCGTTTACAAATATACCAACAATCCCCAAGCCGAAAGCGGGGGATTATGGCAACCTCCCCTTTTAGGGGAGGCCTTTGTTCAACAGTGAACGTCCTCCGGCTGAACTGTATTCATATTTCGTATCCACATCTTACAATTCAAGCAAATCATTCTTGTTTCTCTTATCAATGCCAGTAGATAGCATTATATTAAGACCCATAAGTATTAAACATTGAAAAGCCACTAGCATAATCCGCAGCTTAACTACCATCACTGAACTATCTTCAATCAGTAACTCAAGTGGTTAACTTACAGATAAACGGTTATCCGTTGGTTGAAACTTTGTGGCGTGTAAGGTATGAAGTTAGAACGTCTCCTGGATTTAATGAAGACGGATCTGTAAGTGATATTCATGTAGGTTTTATGTAAACTTGTACGATTGTATTCCTTTTTTAAATAGTATGGCACAAAATAAAATCGATGCCGTGTCATAAAAGTCGGCTAAAAATAATGTTGTTCGAACATATTATTTTTTTAAGTAATTCAAAAACAATCAGTTGGAATATCAAAGTTCTGCAGTGTTGTGTACATAATGGTCACCCATCAAAAGGCTGACCGTGAAAAGCGCTGCTTGACTTGACAATTTTTGTATCTTATCAAATATTAGACAAGCAAAGCCATTGGCGCAGCTTAGGTATATGCTCCAGTAATAAAAAGCCTGAACCTTCACCTTTCGCATACAATCATGTCGGATCCGAAATCTAATTCCAAATAAAAAAGTTACCAAAAAAGAAAATTCTCTACCCTCGTTATTTTTGTATACAACTGATATATCGGCTTTATTTTTTTATTCAATAACATACGAGCGCTCAGAATGGGTAATCTTATAATTTTCTGTGGCAATATTCCTTATTTCATTCCTAGACCCTTGTGATACATCATTTTACATTTATAAGGTCCTCAGAAAATGTTGACAAATGTATTGGGTTGTTTTTAGGGTTCTTGACCTCAAAAGAAAAATCAGAACCGTTATAGAATCATTTTGTTGTTTTGTCCGTGTGTTTGCCTGTCAACCCTTTCTTCCCAAAAATGCGTAAAGTTAAAGTTATAAAGTTGAAATAGAGTCGAAAAAAGAGATAAAGTCGAAACCATGAAAAAGTAAAACTTTTAAGACCACGCAATCAAAAGACATGAGCATTGTATTGATTATTTTTACAACTGTACGGAACCCTCAGTGCGCCAGTTCAACTCGTGTCTTAGCCGGTTTTACTGGGTAAGTAAGATGTTTATATGTTTCGTCGGAGGCGAACCCGTTATGAGCTCGTCAAACAGCAATAAGCTCGCCACCTAGGTTCGCCAATTGGGATTTATACACCCTTGTTAAAAGGCAACTCCTCTGTTTAATATTTTGAAGATTTCAGCCGTGATTATAATTATGCAAAGCTTTTTATACTTGTAATTTATGCAAATATACCCGAAAATAATGGATATCCACAATATGTATCCATTATATTTGGGTATTTTTAATGGTAAGCTAGTTTTCGTTCCATTTACGGACATTAACTTCGTGAAGTTACCAGTCATCCTTGCATATGCATTATGCAAATGCTAAGCGTGTAACCCTTTTGGCACAAGTTTGCCGAGAACACATAAATTTTGCACTTATTAAAATAGCCAAAATGTTTATAAAGAACACATTGCTAAAAGTTAGTTTTATGTATTACTAGGGCCCCGCGGTGTTACCTGTTACATTTTTCGGGATAAAAAGCCAAGCTACCTGCGTATGAAATTTGATCAAAATCGGTGTAGCCGTTTGAGCGTGACGAGGTAACAAACATACAAACACACTCACACACTTACGTCTTTATAATATTAATATTGATTGATTGATAGTGTGATATACATAGACACTATCAAAATTCTGCTCTCGTAAACCTCTATACTAGTCTTCACTACGAGATCAAAGCTTACTCGTGAAACTGAAATGGTCAACTTAAAGCCCTAATTAAGACTATAGAAGCGACAGACTGATAAAAAAAAAGAAAAAGCGCCAAAAATGTATCTTACGACATTATATAGAGAACCATTTCACAGCTAATATTTTGAATTTATGGGAGCAGGACAAATAAAAACACCAAATGCGATTATTAATATAAGCTTATACGGTGTATATAATATTACTCCCTGAATATAATGTAATTCTAAATAATAATGTAAATTCTAGTATCGCTGCATGTTTGCATATTGATCGACATAATACTTACACGTATTATGCAAGAAGCTTATTAATCGACACGTGATCTCTAGGCTGAGATGATCAGTTGCTATAAGCTTCGCGCATTATAATGTATCTACAAAACTCTTTATATAAAAATAATAAAGTGAACATTTCCTACAGTTACAGAACTTTCTTTGTTGCAAAAAAGAGATTACTCCTCCCAGTATTAGGTACAGTCGATCGAATGATAGTGTAGATAATGACGACAACGCGCGTGAATTCTATGATCATGAGTCTGAATTTTAGTCCCGAAATGTACTCGCAATTTTGTTTTCAAAACTAAATCTACCTTTATAACTCCTCTTTACTCAAGACATTTAGTAATAAAGCATTCTAAACCGCATCACATGCATTAGTCACACACAATTAGCCGCCAACGAATAGACGACACGTTTTTGCATAAGTTAGCGCGCTGTTTGGCCAACTTCACGCTTTAAGCGACCAAGTTTGATTGAGATCTGGGTCCTTTACCTGGAATTTAAACGAGGGCTCCACTAAGTTATTAGAAAACTTTTGAACAGCTCCCAATTTTATAATAATAAAGGATGAATGCGGGGCCTGGAATACCACCGCGACGATATGGTTTTATTAACAAATTCTAACTTTTCTATCCGATTAACCCGACGGACGTATCTTTGTAATTCGTTGAGAATTAGATTTGGGAGCGTTATTCGGTTCTTCTGTTTTATATTCTGGGCTCTGAAAGTTATTATCAGTAAAATTGATTGGTTTCCGAGTTGCGGAGTATTGTATGAAAGTCCCGAAAATTGGAATGTTAAATTATTGTTCTAGAAAGTTCTTAGTTCATCGACCTAACTGGCGCAGTGCCGATCGCTGGGTAAATTACAAAGTATTTAGAGAACAAGCATACATAATATAGATAATCACCTAATTATAACTATAATCATAGCAATCAGAGGCAAATTGATGAAAAATAAACGCAGTTAAATCGGGGTTGACATAATAAACATAAATTACTTGCCTTAAATCCCAATTCTAGGGATTACACGTACAAATCCGGCTGGCAATGAATGTTGTGGCAAATTTTCTCTTAACTCAACATAAATAATGTTTTTGGCTGTTTCCGATAAAATCGAAACAGGTTTTTTTTTATTATAAAATCTTTTTGGTATCATAGTATTTAGTTAAAGGCAACTGAACCTTTTGGTTGATTCTCAGAGGACTTCAAGAATCAGATACAGCTTTTATATATCAGCTTTTCAGTAGCCTGTTTTTATGAATTGTGTCCTCAGTTGGAAAAATGACGAGGCTTTTGTACGAAAAGATGTTGGCACTCAAAACTCAATTCCGTGCCAATGGCTTCGGCTAATACCGGCATGATGATATATCCATACATATCCTTAGCTTTCACTAAATATCTTATGAAAAGACTTCGTCAAAAAATCGATTAACCAAACATCTTTGTCAACGCTAAGAGATAAAAAGGAATGACAAAAGTCGGCCAAAACAATTAAAGCAGTACCATTCCACTTTTAAGTCAGGCATTAGTTCAATACTTAACTCTGAAACCCGTGCTTAAGTGGATTATACAGATCCCTTGATTGCGTCTTAGGATTCAAGGTAAAACAAGATCGGTTAGAAACGCATTGCGAACAAATGCGACCACTATATTCAGACCTATCTCCTTCCTCCATTAATGAAACTTTATGTCACTGCTACCGTTAGTTTATGATTTTCATGGTTATAATCATTTTGGTCTTCGATCGCAGTTCTAGAATAAAGTGGAGGAGATATTAACACGTTGACTGTCTGCTAAGTAGACACAATAATAAAACAATCGATGTGTACCATAATAAACGTGATACACTGGCCAGTGACAGGGTTAAAGAACTGATCTCCATTGATTGGGATTTACAACTAGAAAGAGGAAACGAGGGAGACAGAGATTAATAAATACTTATCGATTGAGGGTTCTGATGTTTTTATCCGAGTAATATGCACAGCACTCATTCAGGGTGTCAAGTTATATTAGCCGGCGGCGCACTTGTATAGTAATCCTAAGTAAATTGAAACGGAGGAAGACATACTACTTTGCCCACTTTAGGGGAGGTTAAATTATTCGCTTACACATATCTGATTCGATTATTACCGTTCCCCTATAAGTGTTCCACTTAAATACAAATATATAGGGTAGTTACTGTAAGCAATCACAGTCTGGAAAATCTTTTGATATCACGGATAAGTATTACGGCCTAAGTTATAAGATGTAAAATCTATAAATGGTATAAATCTCTTGAAAGTTTAGTTAGTTGTGTAGAGGAAAGGATGTGTATATAACTTGGGGCGGCTGTGTATATAGCTAGCGAATGCGATTACTTCGCTAGCGCGATGCAGGATTCGCAACGTCACTCGTCCTTCGACGTGTAGGTGTCGCTACAGTTGCTTCAATAATTTCAGGTAAGCTTTCAATTTTAAAGGTGTATTGTGTGAGTCTTTTACGTCATCGTTAGTGGAAACTTGTCCTAAAAGGGTAGGATTTATTAATTCATAACCTTCTTGCATCATTCATACTTTAAACTTAGCGATGAATCTCAAAATACCTAGTTTAGTTAATCAGGCAAATTAGAGTTTCAAACCTTATTCCCAGAACAGCCCCTTACCATGAACTTTTGAAGCAGTTTACGTTGTGGAAGCGAGACGCCGCATAACACTGCACGTAGCGGCGTCCCGCTTTCACATCGTGAACTATCTAGTTTTAAGAGTTCATGATAAAGGAGCTGGATAAGGACGCAAACCGTAGTTTTCTCGTTAAGTTAACAGTTGTATGTCACGCATATCTTAATCACAAACCCGGTTATGAATACGTAGAAGTTCACCAAGTATGTTAAGTTCATACATTTCCCCATTCAACTTATGAGCCGGCTCGAAGTTTTAATCAAAGTTTTGTTGTGTTGACATTTTTGGTTGCGCTCCTTAAACGCCCACATGTTCAACACAGCCGCGGATGAAGAGTCGTTAACGCTTTATGTTATGAAACTGTCTAGGTATGAAAAGGTTGGTGATTAATTTAAGGCGTACCGTTGTTTTGGATTGATTTAGTTAGATATGGATTAGAAAAGTTACTACTGAGGTAGCCAGTAGTACCCATGAATAGAAGCAACATATAAATTTTACTTTTTTTTTCATAGCCTTTTTTGTTTCCCACTGTTGTTTTCGCGGTCAGCCAGCTTCATGTGTCTTTAAATGACTAAGTTTACATTTTTTTATCCTATAGTAAAACTAGAGTCAAAAAGGAATAATAATAAAACTAGGATACTAAGGTGCATTTTTTAGATATTTATAATCCTAAAAGATATTTCAAAGCTTTTGAAGGATAATAAAGAATTATGTTATAAAGACCAAAATTTCTTTGTATGAACATTAACTGGCTTCTTAGAATTGGGGCAGGTATTTGAAGAAGACTAACTTGATTCTTCAATAAACTTGGTGGTGGTGCAGCTTCAGAAAACAATTTTAACCACAAAACTATTCCCATTTCAACAATTAGTGGCGATCTTAAACAATTGCAAAGTCTTGTCGAACTTAGAACTACGGGTAAGTTTCGACCAATCGCGTTGACCAAGTTTGCTCTTTGAGTTATGACTAACTTCACGTTTGGTGACAAGGCTACCATAATGACTTTTCATCGTCCAACCGGGGTAGACGTCCTTGACAATTTCTTTCAAGTTTGGCCACGTTACTCAGGAGCGCAAACTTTAAGTCTTGGCTGTGCACGCTGAACTTTAGGTACGTAATATTGTGTTCCTTTAAGTATAGGTACAAAGAGGTAATTAGATGTAGTGTCAATTATGTAACGAGCTCGTATGGTTTTCTGGAAACTAAAATATGGTAGCATGATGAGGCCTATTCTGACATTTCAATCTGAAAACTGCAATGTAACATCCTGTAGTACTATTTTAGTAGTATATACGTAATAGTACTTTAGAAGTAGATTCAAACGGAGCACTGACAGCCGAGTGGTATGGCCTTTGGACTGCTAAGTCAAAGGTCGCACCCACAAAAGTTCAAACCCCGGCACGCACTAATGTCTTTTCGAATTCATGTGCGTATTATAAATTAGTTATCAGTTGCTAAAAACGACGAACGAAAACATCGTGAGGAAACCGGCACACCTGAGAGATTTTTCAACGGTGTGTAAAGCCATGTCAGAGGCCTACAGGCGGTTTGAACTCTGACGTCAAGTTGTTCATCAACCAAACGAGAAGAAGAAGAAGTGATAGGTACATATTCGTAAACACGAACGTACGTCCTTGGTGAAGCATTGTGCATATTTCAATGCGTAAACTTTCAAAGCCCCTAGGTAAATAATAAATCATTGAATGATTAGTGGCCGTACAAGACCGAATCCCCGTCAGTCCCTGATTACCCTTACCTTTTATGGCGTGCACCAAAGGCTTAGGGGGCATTATTAAACCTTTTTAGGGTAATACGGATTCCTTTGTCAACCGACAGTTCCTGTCATTTGTAGAAGGTTTATGGACCCCCGTCCTGATATATAAGGTTGAGATTGTCAAAGAGACTGTGTAACAGATACAAAATTTACTTAGATACCTTTGGCGCACGACAAAGGAAAACATAGCGAGAAATCCTGGGTTTTAATTGATACAAATTGGAGTCTACTGTATGTGTGTATTTTTAACATGACTTATTAGACGTGCAAGCTATATAAATCCTTTTAAATACTGACATGTATATAAACCCAGTTATGGCGGGTAAAAAACATAGCCTGATGGTAATTTTAATCCAAGGATTTCTCCCAGTCAGCTGAGAAATACAAAGTCGAAAATATACAACTCTGCATTATAATACTTTACGTAACTGGTTGGTGGAAGAGAAAAAGAAAATAAAGGGAATTGCGTTTTTTGCCTAATTTAGGAACTTAATTGCAAATTTAATGCTTTTTAAATGACTTTCTTTCGGCGTAACTCTGTGGTTACGTACGATGTTACCATTCAAGCTATTATGGTAAAAGTTTCTTTGAAATTAAAATTACCAATTTGCTGAATTGTGTTTGCTGGTATAGCAGAGCTACAGCTATAGGTACGCTTATTAATTAGCTAAATTAATACAGGGACTTACTTTTGTAATTTAATCAGTTATATCATGTTCTATAGTCACAAAAAGGTCACATATTTTATCTATCTAAAGAAATCTATCTATCTATGTGGTTTGTCTATTTAAAGGTTCGTGTAAAGTTTAATTTCAAATTTTATAAAAATTATATAAAGCATTAGGTCACTTGGTGTTTACATAACAAAACTTTCACTGAACAAGAATAATTTGAAACATATTCAATGAGCGAGGTTGTTGATCAGCAACAAAGTGATTACGTCATCAAAATAAAAAATACCAAAGTTTACGCATATTCAGCAGTTCATCAAGACAACTCTGCATTATTCAAAAGAACTTATTACCATAATGATCGCAGAATAAAAGAAAATGTATATCCACATACATAGATACCCGACAGGCCTACGAGCGCCGTGAGGTTTGGCAAATAATTGCCATCCTGATTCCACAGATTTCCAATGCTAGTGCCAATTTTTTCATTCGCGCAATTACCCCTTTCCGAAGGTGAGAGGTAGTTTTCTTTACTGCGAGTCTACTTTTAGACTCAAATGTCTTAACACCTTTGTAGTCACCTATAATAAATTCATAGTTCTATGAAATAGGTGGTGAGCTTTTTGCAACATTGCGTTGTTGCCCTAACTATTTACTTTCCCGGTTTTTGGGCTTAGAATATTTAAAACTCTTACCAACCGTAATGCAGATAACTTAGCAACCGCTTATGCAAAATTATGCAGTGAGTACCAAATGAAAGGACATTAAATACTACAAAGTCATTAGTTCTTCTTTACTACAGTTGGAAAACTAAAAGTCTCAGCTCAGCTTTCAATAATTGGTTGCACATTTAAACGTGACTGCGATTTAATCGACTTATTCTAGATACCCACAATTCAGAATTCATAATTTCGAGAGACACGTAACTCCATTAACATTTTACTTTATTATACCTAAGCCATTACGCAAGCTTGTCTATTTCTGAATGTTCCCGAAGTCTAAAGAGGTATTAACACAAAACCGTTTACGAATACAATTCTATATTCTTAATAGGCACCAATTTCGATTAGGACTGACAATTAGCGGCCAACAGTTTGAAGTGGTCATCTAACTTGAAATTGAACTATAAATTACGGTGGCAACGGCTTCTTGGCATAGATTGATGGGCAATGGAATCCGAGAAATATCGTACGCCATTTGAATTTATAGGGGGCCTTATAAACAGATGTTGAGAGAAAGATATTTATGAGAACACGCGTGTGTACTGAAGTTTGGATAGGCTCTTAATGATAATGCCTTTGTTTTATTTGTTTGCTTCAGCAAAAATCACCGTTACTTATTACTTTAATCTTTGTTTTTTATGAAACAATTTGTTACGGGTTTAAAAATGCGTGGAAAATTATCATCTACTAACAGAAATACGAGTATATTACTATTTTTGAGTATAATTATATATTTTGACGTCAAGGTGGCAGACCCAGGCAGAGATGGCGGGATAAATTAAACACCCCATGTGGAAAGGGGGCGGCCCTTGGGCAAGTGACAAAACATCGACTTATAGAAATCGAATAGAATGAAAAATATATGCGTTTGACATAATATGACATCGATAATTTAGTCCTAATATTAAGTCATCCCCATACATTTAGCATTCTATTCGCCAAGCAGGTCACTTGTACAGGGAGGCCGTTCTTTCATAGCCATGAAACAAGCTCTGCACATTTTGAGCTTCTTAAAGATTACACAAAGAAACTTGATACTTCATTAGTCTCGATATTTGAAATTAAAATCCTTGTAAACAACCCCAGCAATTCCAAAAAACATAACACAAATAAAATAAACGCAAATTATTCGTAAAATCACAGCAACAATTTAATTTCAATCATTTATTTCGGCGGCCATGATGTCAATTACGTTGTCAATGTCAACAGAAAAGGTAATTGGTATTTTTACCCGACTGTCCCAGAAAGAGGGTAATGTTTTTCACCGGCGACCTTGATAAACTTTATTAATATTATTGACTGCCTCGTTGGTCTAGTGGTTGCTAAGCGCTACTGCTGAGCACGAGGTCCTGGGTTCGATCCCGGGTCGGGCAAAGTGTTACTGGGTTTTTCCATTAGTTAATTCTCATTATGTGCTTCTCTGGATTTGTGCCCAGTTGATGGCAATGGGCTCGCCCCCTATTACATTGGGACCTAAAACATAACTGGCGAAATGTGGGTATACTATATGTGCACCTCTGCCTACCCCTTCGGGAAATACAGGCGTGATTGTCTACATTTACATATTTTTGTAAGTTGTCACTTATGAATGTTTTTGAAGTATTTTCTATTCAATAAAGAGCTTGGACGGGAACATCATTGTCCAAATAAAGTGGCTCTTCACTACAACCATAACTGAGGTCGTAAGGAAATCGTAAATGCATTATGTATTTTGTAAAAGGCTTCTAAGACATTTAAACAGGTTTTTATAGTCACATCGGCTTTACTAAGTTCTATAATATTCCTTCAAACATGAGCCTGTAGTGTGTTTTCTTCTGAAAGAATCTAATGATAATAAAAACATTTTCTTTTAACAAGAAAATTAAAAAAAAAATGACGACGACCTGATTAGCGCAGTGGCTAAGCGATTGGACTTCAGAGCTAAGAGTTGCGGGTTCGATTCCCGCACGGGGCAAAACTTTGTGCGGACCACAGATATTTGTCCCGAGTCTGGGTGTTTGTGTTTGTGATATTTCATGTTTGTGCGCACAACAAACGCACCCACGATACAGGAGAAATTCCAAGCGTGGGGCGACGTTTTCTTTAAAAAAAAAATGAAAGCGTCTGGCGTTCTAAGGGGAAGGTCTTTATTTAACAGTGGACGTCTTCCGGCTGATGATGATGATGAAGGAAAGTTTATGCTGTGGTAAAAAGATTAGACAATCAGGCTGATGGTAGTTAGTATGACTGCCCAGTAAGATGTAATGGAGCTACGTTGCTCGTTTATATCCTACAAGTGGGGCAGAAAAGGGGGCTTTAATGTATTTTGACCGGTCACCCATCCAAAGATAGGACGCATCAAGCACTGCTTAACCTCATGAATTTAGCAAGGATTAGACTGAATAGAGTACGAATCGTTTATCTTATTATTACATAAGTTAGACTGAATATAGCTCAAGTTAAATTTGATACTACTTTTAATTATAAATGGCGAATTGTTTATTAAATAACTCGCTGAAACGAAAACAAAGCTATTTTAATTGAAAGTAAATATTCCGTTGTTTACTATTCATCCATTTACCTTGGGACATTATTAATTTTAATTAAAGTCGATTATGAAAAGCGGGTGAATAAAAACAATAGAAAGAGCTAATCTTTTTTTAGAACATATAACTTTTGTGTAACTAAAACTTAAAGCGGTAAAAAATAATGAATGAGAGTTTTTAGACATCACATAATATCAAAACCATAGCCTGCTTTGCTTTTCCAAAGACACTTAGGAACTCACTTTTAGATCCGCGGTGAGTTTGACACTAGCCTTCGATCAACAATGTACCAGATTACCGATCAACGCTTCAAAAAACGGCCCGAGAAATAAGATCACAAATAATTTTGTGGTCTCTGCCGACCTCTCTAAGAAACAGGTGTGACTTTATACATACATATTTTTTTTTTTTTTTTTTTTTTTAACAAACGTCGCCCCACACTAGGAATTTCTCCTGTGTCGTGGGTGCGTTTCACAAACATGAAACATCACATACACAAACACCCAGACTCGGGACAAACATCTGTGGTTCGCACAAAGTTTTGCCCCGTGCGGGAATCGAACCCGCAACCCTTAGCGCAGCAGTCCAATCGCTTAGCCCCTGCGCTAATCAGGTCGTCAAACTTATATATATTATGTATGTGTGTATTTTTTTGGTCTTATTTGAAGTTAGTATGCTCTAATCGTAGACAACATTAAGACTATATAACTTCTTTCTAAAACAAATACATAAATTATGTTTACGTAAATCTTTTTCGGCCAGTTATGCGATATGATTTTGTTTTTAATCCTTAATCTAGTATATTGATAATCGAAGACATTAGCGCATAGCGAGGTGACGTGTGAGATGATGTGTTTCAGAATAGGATATCTGGAATCTGGATACCTAGTTCCCTTTTCATGATGTCATCACCTCTCGTAATGAAACACATTCCTACGCCAATCCGAAATTCAAATCGCAATATCCTATATAATGTATTATTCAACAGTGAATAAACCTTACTTCCAAACACCTATGACGAATAAACATTTCTTCTAATATAAAAGCACGGATAAGGGTAGGACAGTGAAGTGGCATATTAAATTATGCGTGACGTTAGGTAAAGAGGGATAATCCTACAAAGTCGCGCTGCTTTATAGGACACGAAACGTTCTAATCCGGCCAGTTTTTACCGGTATTCTTATTATATTAAGCTGTTATAATGCTCTTATTACGCATAATTGGTGTAGAACACGTGAAGCAGTTGATAGGCAAAATTTAGAAGGCATTATTCTATAACAGTACTAGTGTTCATACTATTCTTACGACCTGATTGGCTCAGTGGCTAAGCGACAGGACTGCTGCGCTTAGGGTTGCGGGTTGGATTTCCGCACGGAACAAAAATTTGTGCGATCCGCAGATGTTTATCTCAAGTATGTGTATATTCCATGTTTGTGAAACTCACCCACGAAATAGGAGGTATAAAAATGGAGTGTGAATATCTATCTTAATCTAGATGTGAAATAATTCTGAAACATAATGCAATTTTGCACACGCAAGAAACGAATATAATTCATAATATTACGAATTACAAATATAATTTATAATTCACAATACTAACGAATAGTATATTTCTTGAGACATTGTAGCTGAAGCCGTGTGCTCTCTTATATATGTGGAGGAAATCATAGAAATGTTCCATATTTTTGTTGAGAAGTCCACTTAATTGAGGTAGTTATTATTACAATTTCCAAAGATAGTATTCACAACTTTTACGGATTAACCTACAACACTGTACTAATTTTAAAATCCTACATCAAAGAGTCCATCTAACATATATTTTTAGTCGATACTCTGTAAATAGGTACATATATACCGGAGACCCAGCACCACAAGTTGAGAAACCACTTTAGAAAACACAAATCAAACTCTCGAAGTTCCATTACATTTTAGATTCGTTTCCTTCTCCTGTTTTAATAATTGCCGATTCTTAGGTATCGTGCGCCCCATTCAAATAAGTGGTGTTCATCCAATATTCACGATGCGATGGAGGCGCGACATTGTTAGACAGTGCTTCAAACGTTCAAGCTTGTTTCCCACTGTAAGGGTACCTTCACCAACAATCCATTTTTTTCCTAAAGGAAGTCGGTGATCTAGGCTTTGAGTGGAACAAGTCATCTGTGGATGATTAGGTGCTACCAACCTATGTGGAAAATTTTACTGCCTCATTCTTCCTTTCCAAAAAAGTAGCCTTTCTTTCTTGGTGTTCAGGCTATCTCCATAACGTGTTTTATTACGATAGGTTCAGTGAACATACTGTTATTTTTTAATACCATAGTTAAGGGTATGCATTGCGATTTTATTTATTTAATTAAGGCACACCAACAACACAATTGTAAAACTTGAAATTAATTATACAAAGCTAGCTTTTCTATAGTTAAGCTAACTAGTTAAGCTCTTCTTTAGCTATAGTGTATGCCACTTAGAAGGTAAGCACACCATTAATAATCATAATTGTTCAGAGGATATTTAATATATATTTTTTTATGTTAAACTTATAAATTTTAAGCAATCGTTTTACTGACAGTATTAAAAGCGCTATTGTCTTGTAGTAGGTACCTACCTATTAAACATAATATTTTGTAAAAATAAAAAGTTCGACGTATGACCGCTGCCGAAGGATTTTATAAGAGCACCTAAGTATGGAACTTCGCGGTATATTTATTTTGAAGTTTTCAGTTTGAATTGTGGGTATAAATTACAACTTTTTGATGTAGGTATGTCTTATGTTTATTAACTTACTTTCCCTCGTTGGTGTAGTGATTGCGAAGCGCATCTGCTGAACATGAGGTCCTGGGTTCGAACCCGGATTGGGCCAAGTGGTGCTGGATTTTTCGGCACTACGGAGCACGGTGTCTGGATTTGTGCCCGGTTGATGACGATAGGTTATTTAATTTGGATCTGTAACATAACTAGTGAATCATGAGGGTACATCTTTTTTTTAAAAAAAAAACGTCGCTCCACACTAGTAACTTCTCTTCTAGTAAGTGTTGTAGGTGCGTTTCACAACCATGAAATATCACATACACAAACACCCAGACTCGAGACAAATATCTGTGATTTGCACAAATTTTTGCTCCGTGCGGGAATCGAACCCAAAACCCTAAGCGCAGCAGTCCAATCACTTACCCACTGCGCCAATCAGGTCCTCTACTATAAATCTACTATAACACCTCTGCCTACCCTCTTTTAGGAATACAGGCGTGATGTTATAGTTAAATAAACAGTAAAGCCTTGATGGAAAACAAATAGGTCCATTTGAATCAGCTGAATTGAAAGAGAAACTCGCCACGTCTCTATCTAAATAATGGTCTGCTAATAGAGAAATGCTTTTCAGATCGCGGCACCGTTATAATTACAAATGTTCTTGATAATGAACCAACAGCTCACGTGCACTGATGGAGGTAAATGTTGCGGGCTTCAGTAGGGCTGTCAGTAAGATAGTGTTGTAGATATTTTAAATAGTACGAAAACTATCTGAGGTTTTGTGAACGTTTTGTTTTTTTTTCTTTATGGCTTACATGAATTGTATTTTGATTAAGTCATCATTTATAAATTGTAGGTTATTTAAGATTAAAATAAAATCTAAGCTAACGTATTTTCTTGGTGTTAATAGTGATATGTTAAGTACTCAATAAGGATAAAGATAAAAATCATTTATTAAAAATATAATTAATTTTGAGTACTTTTTAAACGCCAAACAAACGTAAACATCAAGACTGCCCCTCACCGCTATTATTCACTAACTACCCAGCAGCACAATCTGTCTGTCAAGAAAATCACAGAAGTTAAAGTCGTTATCACAATATTCAATTATTCGAAATTACGAAAAACTCATTGTCACATCAATCGTTGTTGGAATCACAGTCACAGAACTGGACCGTCAAATGTTTTATATTGAATACTATCAGATAATGTTTTTAGAATAAACTGACAAACGACGGAACCAAATTAAAAACTTTTTTTTAATAGTTATTGCCAGTGACACAATCGGAAACCTTTTTGATTTATCGAATACGCAACATCGTAGTACCACTACTAACCGAACAACACAGCGAACGTCAATAACATGAAGGACATTTTTCAACCAATGGAAGGTAATAAGTTCTCTTTTCGTGAAAATTCACATAAATTTACTCGCAACTTCCTCAAAAGAGTGAATGGTGGTGCAATATAAAAGTTGTACGAATATTATGCTGCATTCTAGTATTGCATTCTGTGGCAAATTCAATTTTCCTATACAAGCTGATGTGGTCACCTCGCGAGAATACGAAGTGCTTATGTAAATGCACTGGCCACGCGACCTACCGGTGTTTGGTAGCCATCTTATTCCGTTACTTTGTTCAGTTACAGAATAAAATGTAGGTTTGTTATAGGTAAAGTGTTTTCCTCTAGTAGATAAACTATTGCCTTTGTGCAATGTGAAATCCATAAAAGAGCAGGCACATTTAAAAACAAAAAAATGTGTACTAAAATATTAGAAAGATTCTGGTTATTACGCCTCTATACTTGAAGGAATATGTAGAGATGTGGTTTTGTACCTACACTAAAACAAAACACAATCATGACCAGCCGGAAGATGTCCACTGATGAAAAAAGCCTCCCCCTTAAAACGCCACAATGAACGACACCTTGCCAATCGCATCCAAAAAAAACTTTATGATAGCAAAAATATTTCATGAAAATATTATCATGGTAGTCATTTTGAGAGAGTTTGGAAAGAACTCTTGTTGTTAACGTTAGCAGACCAACCTACGACCTTTTAAGATGGATTAAGAAGACCTTTATAACCTAGACAGGACAACCTAAATGTTGGAATACCTATAAATTATATTATTACGTTACCTACCTATATGCTTCGTAAACTAACCTAACTTTATAGTGACAAAGTAAAACATTAGCTTTACGGAAAGTTAGTTTCGTTATTTGTTCCGACTTGTAATCATGCGCCGTAGGCGTGGGCGTAGGCACATTCTCAAGATTAGTTCCTCATTGGGAATTGTCTCTAACACTAGTGGAATATAAAATGTACGGATAAGTAATATTTGACTGCCTCGTTGGTCTAGTGGTTGCTAAGCGCAACTGCAGAGCACGAGGTCCTGAGTTTTTGAAGACGTCCACTGATGAAGGAAGGCCTCGACGAAATATAGTTACGAATAAATTAAATGTGAAATCATCCTATGTGAAACTGTAATCACTTAGCCGACGTAGTTAGGTCACATCTGATCATCTTTGACGAGTAAAAGTGATGTCCATTCACGGACTTTTGAGAACAATTTGTCGATGTGTCGAAAGTGATAAAACTTTCGGCGATATCATGAGGATTAAAACTTGAAGGAAACCAATCACAAGCATCATTACCGCCTAACAACTTCGTTATTTACTTTTTGAGGAAGTTTTTAAGCAGACGTTTATTTTTGTTAAAGTTAAAGCACCTACAGGAAAAAAAATGGGTATTTTTAAAGGAATTCAAAAAGGCGTAGATAATACGTTTATAATAATACCTGTTGGTTTTTGTTGACGTATCATATGAAAACGTCTTCATTAATATTTTCATTTTAGCCTTCTTAACATAATTTATTTCTATCCTACCCATCTTATGTATTACCTACAAGGTATTGATCTGATTTGTCGAATTTAATTCGTATGAGAATCTAAAATTCTACTCAAAAACTATAATGGGTATAGGAAACTACAATAAAGGATACTTTTATGGTCATGGTAGGTTTCAATTACAATTTAAAAAGATTTTTTTCCTTTAATATCCCCAAGTAATAATTAAATTAATCATCTTTCTTGCAAACTTCTATTACTTACGTAAAAACTGAGTTTATCTTCAGTATTATACTTTAATTACATTATAGGATATTCTAATAAAAGTGAGGATCGTACTACCTACGGAATAAGGAAGAAAATTCTTTTAAGATTTTACACATGACGTCGTATAATGTTAATTTATCGAAATACTAACTAAAACTATGACATATTAACGGTGAATGGGTAAATAAATATATTATTATACCGACATCACACTACACACTAATATTATAAAGGCGAAAGTTTGTGAGTGTGTTTGTATGTTTGTTACCTCTCCACGCTCAAACGGCTAGACCGAATTTGATGAAATTTCATATGCAGGTAGCTGACACCCTGTATTTACACAGGCCATTTCTATCCCAAATAAATATAGCTGGTAACACCACGGGCCGCAGCTAGTTTTAAATTCAAAACATTTATAATACTCACTATACTTACGTTTAAATCCAGGCTGTAAAACGAAAGATTACTAACTAATCTACTTATTAGATTTTATGAGAAAATAAAACTGTCAAAGAAACACGATATTAATCTATCATCAAGGTAGCTTAGTTTCATTGAAATATATCTCTAATAAACATAATGATTTACAAAGAACCAGTCAAACTGTGTACATTAAAATACCCATGGCAGGTGTTAGGCCTCGTTAGGAGACAATTTAGAAATTCCTTTGAATTTACAGTGTGTTTTACAAATAAAAATAAAATCCTTTAAAAATAAACTCGAAGGTATCTTTGTTTTGGTTTCCATATTTGATGGGCTACCGATAGATGTGATTCTTTGTATAGAGATAGTTTGTGAGCCAGATACTGATATACGCCACTTTATTTCCTTACAAAATGCGCCATGGGAGCGAAACCGCAGGCGAAAGTTTGTATCGCATAAATAAGGTCGATGTACCCACTTTTAAACACCCCCTGTATAAAATAGACGTCACTGTGATTTTCGTCAGTCAACGCTGCGTATTTTATTACACGCCGGTTTGTCTCTCCTCTTAATTATTTCTTTTCTTTTTATCAGAAAAAATATCTTGACGCGTTTAAGCGTCACATTCTGTGATAAATATAGCTCTCTCAAGTTTTTTATTCACTCTTGGTTTATAATTAACGCGCGCTTCGGTAAATGCAGTTGTTTTTAAATAGGGCGTTTATAGACGTGGCGTTTTTCAGCTCGTATTATGCAAAAGAAACAGGCGAAAAGACATTTATAATTTCTCTAATTGTTTCCAGTTTGTCTGTTCAGAAGCAGGCAATTGCGTACTGCAGTAATAGCAGCGCGACGCAAAAAAAAACCGCCCATACGAGAGTTAATGACGAAGGAGTGCGCCGGACGTTCTTAGGTAGGTACTATCACAAGTGAAGGCACTCTACTTGTACTCTTTAGAGACATTGATTGCGGAATAATAAAACTGAGCTGTGTCCTTTATGAATTTTGTTTGCCATGGCTGTTCATGTTAATCAATTAATCATATTATAATACTTACATCTTAGTTTAAGCAGTGATAGCCGAGTGGTATGGAGGCTTTGGACTTTTAAGTCAAAAGTCGCAAATTCAAACCCCGGCACGCACCAATGTATTTTCAAATTCATGTGCGTACTATAAATTAGTTATCTGTTGCTAAATCGTTGATAGAAAACATCATGAAGAAACCAGTACACCAGAGAAATTTTTCAACGGTGTGTAAAGCCATATCAGAGGCTACAGGCGTATGAACTTTGATACTAGGTTGTTTATCAGCCATACGATAAGAAGAATAATTTACTTCACTCATGAAGGCTCTCTAATATAGGCAAGAACGACGCATCGATTGATCGATCCAAAGTCTGGTGCTTGCTATCGTGAAAGTACATTTTACTAAAAGGAAACTTCACACATTCTCCCTAAAAATTAATTACTATCTTCCATAGAAAGTGTACCATCCATTTTCGATCGTTTGACATCAATGAAAAACGTGGAGCTATAGATTTTTCTGTCTACACCATAATATGGTTACGCTCATGTCACTGCGAATAAAAGCGTGACTTCGACACGTGGACCCGTCGGTAAATGAAAACGACTCTATAGAATACGCTAGCTTTGATATCAGCGTCGATGTTTGAAGGGAAGTTGTGTGGAGTGATTTGTGTGTCGCCAATACAATGGTGCAAAGAAAATGGAATGTAGTTATCAGTACGTCCTTATAGCAGAGTTCACATCTTTTTTCTCTGTTGGTGAAAGATTCTGAACATACATATATACATAGGCAGAGACCATGTATTTTCATTTGCTACGATCCTGACATACTTTTTTTTGTATTATAAACATTTTTGATTATAAAGGTGCTTTAATTTCTATAAAGAAAATCATTAATTATGTGTCATTATTGTATACAATCAGAGCTTAATTTTATTATGAGGTATAAGAAAAAGAAGGCCTGTATCTAGCAGTGGGCATAAAGAAGATGAAAACATATAATAAATTACAGTTACTAAGAATAACAGATAATACAATTTTTGTTTTCAAATAACTGCATGGATAACAGAACTATACTTCAAATACAGGATACAAAAACTAAGCATGGTTTAGCGACATTTTTTTCGTAAACGCGCCCTCCGCAACCACTCATGCATTGAAGGGATTCGTCTAATAATTCAACAGGCCCCAATACTTAGCACCTGGGCTACGTAATAACAGGCCTCTGGTGTCATTTATCGAACGCCTCGTACACTTATTGGTCCGAATGATATATTAGTTATTGGACTATGGCGTGTTATGGTTTTTTGGGGATTTAATCACTTTATATTGCTTTACCCCCAAGGGGAGACCTTTGTTCAACAGTGGACGTGTTCCGGCTGATGATAATGATATTGCTTTGAGAGACACGTTTTCCCTCCCATTTTTAGTTAATCTCAATAATAAATCCCTCTAACCGTATTTTTGTCACAGTGCCTAATTTTATCTTAGACTAATCAGCATGCAGATTTTATTATAATAATATGTGCACAAACATAGAATGCTCTCTGGCACAGTATTGTCCAATGCGATGGTAAACTGACACAGAAGTGATATCAAGGGATACATTAGGCTGATGATGATGAGGCTATATACAAACGTAGGTTAAGGGTATTCTAAATGTAAGCAAGAAGTAATTTCTATAGAAAACCTTGTTTTTTTTTATTAAAAAAACACGTTTCTTATGTATGTAATTAATGTAGTTTCAGTAATTTTTATTCAAAATTAATAATTATACCCTATTTTAATTTAACCAAATGTCCAGAAGTATCAAAATAATGTATGTAATGTGTTCTAGTCCAACCATGTCATTAATAATATCTACATTAAATTAAATATTATTCATCATAATTTCTCTCTTAAGTTAGTTAAAAAGCCATTTCAGTAATCCATTGCTGTCAAAATAAACTGTGTTGGTGGTATTAACTTTCATTATGTACTTACTAATGTTAAAGGAGGCGCGTATCACACCGTGTGTGATTATCGTGATTTACATTTCATATATTTTTCGTACATAATTTTAATAATTTCTACCTTTAAGCAAATATAATTATTGAAATTTTAAGATCGAATCGAAAATAATTTAAAAAATGCCTATCTTTGTAGCACTGTTTCTGATTTTCAGGATAGATAGATCAGATATACCCAACTTCAGCTTTCCCGTAAAATGCAATAGAAGTGGCGAGTCAATTGCCCTTTATGAAACTGACCACGGATTCATTGACACTATCAACTTAAATTCAAGGCAACGGAACTTTAATTATAAATTTTTAGGTAGATCTCTTAATTCCCCATTGTACTGAAAAGTTATCTCTTCAAATATTGATTATAGTTTTAATAGTTACACTTCGGTGTGAGATGTGGCGTGTTAGTCTTTCAACGACATGTTTCACTGACGTTTTTCGCTTGGGGGACATAATCTCTGAACGAGCCGGTTCCATTAGCGGACTTTCCCCTTTCGTTAATAAGCGCACGGTTTTGTGACGGCAAAGTCCTGGATATTTTGTGATAGTGTTAAAAATTATGAAGCCAATTTAAACGTAAGTAGGTCCTGAAGATTTATGAGGAGTGAAACTCGGTTACGTACTTTTAACTTGGAGGATTTTATTATACTGAAACAGAGTTTTTACGTGCTCATTTTATTTTAGCATGGGAGTATCTTGTAGAAGAGAAAAAATTGTGACAGTAAAATTATTAAATTTATCTACCAATTTTTTTATTTTTATTTAGTTTAGCCGAACGAATTGTCATAAAATATAAGCAGATTTCATATTTATTATATTTATACCCTTACATTTTTTGAGGATAAAAGTATACCTATGTATTAATTCAGGGTGTCAGCTACCTGCATATGAAATTTCATCAAAATCGGTCGGCTGTTTGAGCGTGAAGAGGCAACAAACATACAAACACACTCACAAACTTTCGCCCTTATAACTGTGATGTGATAATTTACAATTTCATATGACATGTCCAAGCTCCTGATCAACAGGTAGAGCACATTATATTTCTGTTAATCTGCGAGCTAAAAAACAAAATATCTCTTTATGGCTTTATCTTTTTTCTTGACTTATCTTTAATAGTTAATAACCTAGAATCCTGTTACAACCTCAGTATCTGAATATCAAATCCTATATCGTACGTTTCAATACATCTGGTTCAAGATATTTACCACACATGTTACTTGCAGTGATCGAGTCTTTAATAAAGGATCCTGATGATATTCAATATTTGATGGCTTATCGAATACAAGACAGATACACTGATACTGAAAGATGCAATGTTCGAGATGAAGAAAACGATATCAGATTCCCAACAATATACTGTTCGTTACTGCAAAATGGTCTGCAGCTTGAACCAATGTACTCTGATGAATATCCAATATAAATACAGCGCTCAATGGAAACTGTTTATATTTATGATACAATGCTGAAGGTGCATTTATCTCTGTTTACGCAACAGCAACTTTAGTCGGAAAGATTAATAAAGTTGTGTAAGAAACTCCCGATTCGTTATTGGAAATAATAAATTCTTTACATTTCGTTTGTTTGGACAGATTGTGATAGGAAGTTACGTAGCAAGATAAATACGTAAACCCTTTAAAATGTCGCTTCTATATCAGAGGGTATCATAAAAGTTAATTATGGGATACAGTTACTAACTGATAATGTTAAATCTGTGCAGAGTGTTATCCGGCCTAGAATTAACCACCGTCTTTCCCCCCGTTGGTGTCGTAAGAGGCGACTAAGGGAAAATCCAGAAGATGGGCAGCAGCGTCTTCTGTAACTTCACCACCAATACTGCGATCCCCATGCCGCGTGCCAAGCGTGGGGATTATAGTAACAACCCCCCCTCCAAGGGGAAGGCCTTTGTTTAACAGTGGACATGTTCCGGATAATGATGATGATGAATTTTAAGTCATTTAAATTTGCCAATAAAAAGGGATGCAAATGTAGTGCCTCCACGTGTGATAGTGCCCAAGTACGTCCCGCGCACTCGGAGCGGTCAACCTCACTACCATTTTGTTGACAGACCAATCTCTACATTACGGCATGAGCATGTTCTATTTCTATAAACTTTGCTCATCCGATAAAAAAGAAGAAGCCATCAAAGACATTTTAAAAGTTATTAGGTGCACCAAAATTGATCCGTTGTAATATCTAAAGAGAATTTGTCTAGTACAGTAACCATAAGCAAATTCCACAATCATTCAAATTGTCCCTTTCCGTGTCGAAATTCTTAGCAGTCAAAACCACTCAACCATCCACCAATCGAAATTACCAAAATATTTTATTACTAATTAGATACGCCATAACATTCATTCACACATGGCACATCAAAGCGAAAACATTAATATTTCCGTCTACTTCCATTTTCCATATTGGCCCAACCTACTAAAGTCGTGATAGAAAGAAATAAAAGCCGGTTGTACTTCGAGGAAACAGGAGTAGTCCTTAAAGGGACTGATGCTAATTTATCGCCACCTACAAGAATTTACGGGCGTGAAGCGTGAAACTGGGCAATTTGTCTTTTGGTTAATATCCGACCGCCGAGTTTTGCTCTAATTGAATTAGCCAGCTATTATTCTGCAGGAGTGGAGACAATATACTTACTTGCTCTTGATAGTAAAAAAACTAATGTTCTTCAACGTTTTACCAGAAAGGGTTTTGGCTGAAGGCTAGTTTGAAAAATCATTAAAAATACTGCTTCGTTGGTCTAGTGGTGGCTAAGCGCGACTGCTGAGCATGAGGTCCTGGGTTTTATCGTTGGGTAAAGAAAAGTGTAACTGGGTTTTCTTATTAACTAATTCTCAGTAGCAGGACTGTCTGCTTTTGTGCCGTTAATGGTAATAGGCTCACCTCCTATAAGATTGGGACCTTTAACATAACTGGCAAAATGTGAGTGGACTACACACCTCTGCCTACCCCCTCAAATAAAGTTTTCAAACCGGAATTTAGCCTGTCATATGCATTTTTTTCCAAAAATATTTAATTTTCGACGTATGTGCAAAATGTGTAGACGGTTCAGCCAGATCGATGTAAAATTTGATAATAAAAAACATTTCGAAATACAATTCTACAGATATAACACATAACATAGTTTTGATGCCGGTGGTGCTACATCATCATGAGATCGGCTTGCTGATCGGGTTGATTATGACATTGACAAGTTTAAGCTTGAATGTCAGAATCGAAACGCCTCCACATAATGAAACCTAGGTATAGCAAAACTTGGATGGTCAATCTTGCTACCAGCTTCGTCAACTGGCCAATATTTATACCAGCGCACGACTAACCTCCTTGTGACAATTAAGCCATAGCGATACAAGGAAAAGATTTTAACAAATTGGTTCTTCGTGGAAGGCTTCCAACTTTTACCAACGGTACATTACCTATTTTCACAGTATTATAACGATTCCAAAAACAGGACGTAAATCTTTTGACTTCACTCTGATGGCAATCCTAAAACAATATAATTAACACAGCCCGATTCTCATGCAAAATCACTGAGCTTTTTACTGCATTGAATTTGTAATGCTAATTAACAGTTCGAAATTAATTACTGGAAGTTTTAATACAATTAGTACGAAAATGGTAGGTATACAAACAAAATGTTTACATTGACTGTTAATTATTTGCGTTTTGTTTATACGTTTGTTTAGGGACATTTATATTTTACTCGGTAATCAAAGTTATCATTACTAACATTTCAAGTATTATAAACGGAACAGCCCAATGACAGCCTATACATTCGATTGTGCCCTGTAAGTATGGCCAACATACACTTGTCAAAAATGACATTTACTTTTCGATTGCAAACTTGTCAAAAATTATGTTCAACAAAATCATTCATGAATTATCTGATTTAACTCTGTCTTCATACGTTTCGTGCTTCTCAACATCACTTTTGACATTGGCAGAATTATCGACATCGGCATTATTGCCATGTACAAAAATAGAATAGAATAGAACATGTGACATAATAGCACAAAAAACTGGATCGAAATTTGCACTTTTTATTTACAGGTTTTACGGAATACATTTTATATACGGATCCGGAATAGTGGAAAAAGTACATAAAAAGGCTGTCATGGCTAAAAGCCTGCGATTGATTCAAATAGTAGATACTGTGTACGCTCCCTGGAAATAGGGCCATTTATAGCAGTTTGGTATCCATACAATCTAGTCACGACGTACTGTGCAAATAGCACCATTGTGACTCATGTCTGCTGAATTTAGGTCTAGCCATTATAATGTCATTTAACTCTGTCTTAGGCAATCTCATTCATATTTTCACGTTTCTAAAATGCCAACCCCCAGTGAGCTAGCGTGGTGATCAATGTTCAATCCATCTCTATACGAGGCATTTACCCTGCAGTGAGATACTTATAGGCTGTTATTAAAATAGCAGCCACAAAGTTGGACGAAAACCAGACAATTGACCTCCCAAAAAACTGCAACAACAAATCAATGCAAACAAAATGCTGAACAAATTGTTAGAAGAAGAGTAAACTTCAACCAACTCTTGCATAAAACAAAAGCATGTACAATAAAGATACCTTGCTTTTTTATTCATCGATATACGTGTGTTCTGTTCCAGTTTATTTTATTACGCAGATGCGATCTCCGCATTCATGAATCTAAATGTTCTTTTCTATTATTGCCAACGATTTTCCGTACGTCGCCGTAGTATCCTGGTTTAGGAATAAGACTTAAAATTTGACTGGATTTGGCTTTTTGTTTTCTTCTCCTGCGAAATTTGTTGGCAGAAAAATTTAAATAGCTATAGCTGCTTTACATTTTCGGTGTATGGTCGTAGATATATTAAAGTAAAGTATTAAAATTTTTACTGTACTTATTTATGCTTTCGACTTGATTTTTTGGCGTTCAAGCCAAGTTGGCACCAGTGGAAAAGGTAAAGCTTTCAAAGTCCAAATATTACTAACCGTATTTTAGATTTTGTGCTTAGCCGCTTTAATTTATAGTGACGCTACGTATTATTCTTATCATCAAGGCCTAACGTTCGATAATTTGTTCATTTGTGCCTAAAACAGCCCGTCTACTAAATTAACCCGAATTGATCACCCATTCTTACACATTAAGTTAATCTATGGAGATAAAGCTAAGTCCAGAATTAACATCTAACGTGCACAGTTGAATTAGGTTTTCAAGTGAAGCGCGTGTAATAGATATTTGGGTCTCGTGTCTGCGATTAAAGTATTTTCTCATCATTGCGGATAAAGAGAAGTAATCTTGACTTCGTATTAACATTTAAGCAACAGCTATCTATTTATCGCTGAGTTTTTGATCGGCTAGAAGGGAAATGGAACGCGAAACTTATCAGAAGTAACGATCGAAGCTTGTAGACCTAACTATAGCACACTACTGTATATTTGGCTACTTCTGAAGTTAGGCTCCATTTCGAGATCAAATAAAATGTAATAAGGATTTTGTAAGGCCAGGATTGAAACCGGGACTGATAAGTGGCGATAGAATCGCTCGTAATCACATTGGGACTTAATACTGTAATTGGCGAATGGTGGGTGTACAGACGTGACCGGAATGTATAGGTTGGACAAATAAGTCCTTATGTTGGAGCACTGATGAGGGTGTACAACATAGAGCTATGGGATCTGTATGGCTTCTTTTGTAGAAATGGCGCGACTTGGTTGCTAAATAATTTTGGTGTACAATTTCGTTCGGACTATGTTTATTGCTTTCATTTGATATTGATTTTAACTATTTATATCCTAGATACATTACAATTACTTATTACTATAACCGACGTTTAAAATACATATTATACTTTATTATACAATGATTAAAATTAAGTTATTAGTTTTGATTTTATAACTTCTCTTACCTAATCCAATAACTTTTATTCTGTAGTTAAAACATTGATTTATATTTTAGTATTATTATATGTTTATAAAGATCCATCATCTATGATATATTTAATTTTAAAGTAATAACTATTTTATGTCTATTTACAACTTAATTCTAATGCAAAATAAAAACGATATATAAAAAAGTTAAAAAGCGTTATAGAATTCATCCCCATCAATGTCAACTGGTAACGTGCCCAAATGTAATGTATAGGTATTTTATAATAAGGTTATGTATGATTATTATCTTATAAAACGAGAAAATATGTCATATGTAGGTTAAACATAGCGACCTACATACATAATTTTATCATCTTTTATGTACCTATGCTTTACTAATTCATGATTTGATTTGTGTCGTTTCAATTTTTTAGGCTGATCAGGCTGGCGCCAGTTAATTTACGACAAATATCCTGAAAATCAAATAGAAACATCTTACAAAGATTTCATATTAATAGCGACTCATTCTGAATCTCATTAAGATTGTTAAGAAAACGTCTAGCTAGTACAAAAGTCATCAATCCTTACAAAGCGAAAAAGGGAACAGTGCCTATTAATTTTATTACTGCGATAAAATAATAATTCAGAGCGATGGCATGACCGGAAATAATATCTTGGAGCGTTAAACAAAAGGTAAGTAACGCTTGCTCCTTCTTTCGGGAATATTGGAGAATTTCGCGAGGTGTGGCTTATATTATGAGATTGGTATCCGTGGCCGTAATTTTATTATACGCCCGAATTAAATTAGCCCCAATTTTATTTTTAATCAAGTGAAGTAGGTTACCACCCTACATCAAACGCATTATGCTGGACATATTTATTGATTTCTGATATCGTCCTTAAGTCTTGAGAAATAAAGTTTAAAGTCCTGCAACTGGTTTGTTCTACTGGTCATCAAAGTTAGGATAATTGTAATTAAATTCCAGTGGCGTTTTTGTAATGGTTAATTTAGCTACAGCAAGGCTTTGAGACGAACTGTGACCCAGAAACAACGATGGTCTCAGATAACACGTTTTTTATCTGATTAATAGATTTCTACGCGAATGTCTCGAAGAAGTGTCTATTTTAGAACTTGTGTTTATATAATAATAGCTGCGGCCCGTGGTGTTACCCGCTAGATTTTTTCGGGATAAAAAGTAGAAAGTAGCCTATGTGTTAATTCAGGGTGTCAGCTACCTCCATATGAAATTTCATCAAAATCGGTCCAGCCTTTTGAGCGTGAAGAACAACCTGGTGTCAGAGTTCAAACCGCCTGTAAGCCCCTGACATGGCTTTCCACACTATGGAAAGAATTCTTAGGCGTCCCGGTTTCCTCACGATGTTTTCCTTCACTGTTTTTTGTAACTGATAAATAATTTATAATACGCACATGAATTCGAAAAGGTGCGTGCCGGGACTTGAACTTGCGACCTTTGACTTGGCAGTCCAACAGTCATGCCACTCAGCTATCGGTGCTCAAGGTTTCCTTAACTTTATGAAGGGGAATTCAAATGCTGGTAAACTGAGCTTGTATCATTTATGTGCCAGAAATAACCCATAGACTAATATAAGTGTGTGGCCTCCTTTGAGCATTCAGTACAATGATCGTAAAAGAATATTTATGTAATCACCGCACTTGGCAGGCGATCAGGTGGTTGCTATCAGGATTTAAACAAAAGAAAATACTGCAACCTATTTCGATACAAACTCAAAATAGAAAACTTCTTGGTGCTAGGTCAGTTTTCGCAAATACAATTTCGAAAAGAAATACAACAAGAGTTAGAAAGAGACTATTAGAATACCACTCAACAAATAAACTAATAAAAATGTACGTGGGCAAACCTCTTAAACAGAATCTCTTTGTTTTCCTATCGGATAACGTCAATCTTTCGAACAACGAAAGATAAGGCGAACCTCTTCTAAATCGCATTAATCAATAAGCCCTCAACTCATACAAAGCCTTTATTTGGTGCTTCCTTGGTTTATTCTCCATATATCAAAATAAGAAATACGATGATGCACGTTTCACGATACTTTTCCTTTGGAATGTCGTGGCTGATGAACCCTTTCCTCGCCGCGTAAAAGCAATAAATTATACGATAATGAAGGCTGTGGCCCTACTAAGGGTTTTGACGATTGATTCACGATATTTTTCTTAAGAAAAAACGGAAGTCTGTAGCTACAAGCGTAACTTTATGTATGTATGGAAAAGCAGGCAACACCTTTAGGGTTAGCTGTCAAGTTAACCCGTCTTATTTCCATTAAAAAACAAATTTTAATCTTATCCAGCTTGACGTAATTTCATTGTACGTGTGTACTGTCACTTACTTTTTAGTAAAGCAATTGATATTTTTGAGGCAACCTTCTACCTAGACACCAAAATAATGTTTTGTAAATTGCTCAAACGGACAATATTTTATTAGTAATAGTTTGGCATATATTATCATCCATTCGAGCTTATTGCTTGGCAAGTTTATTACGCGCGTTATTTAAAATTTAACTACATGAATACCAAACGTGCCAAGTAAAGCGGTGCATGGCAATGTACAAGATACTTTGGGCCATAAATTCACACAGTTAGACCGAATACTACAACCATTTAAAACGTAATTGTACACGCAAAATTGTAAAGGGGATGATGTATGTAATGGATTAAAATGAAGCCTATTAACTCATTTGTTATTGCTACTAGAACAAAATCATTTCGTAATTATGATGTACTTATATAACTACTGTCGTGCTAGAAGGCATAAGATGCTGGAAATGCTTTTAGAGTGTGCTTGTCACAGGCGTGAAAAGAGCTAACAATTTCTTAATCAGATCGATACTTTAGAAGTCGGTAGGTAGTCCAAAACTTTTGTCAAATAAATTAAGTTGTCAAAAGCTAATTATTTACTACGATGAAGCATTAAGCGTCATTGCAGTAAATAATTGCAAATAAAAAAAATAATCAGCAAAAAAAGAAAGCTAATAAATACGCTTTATACTATTACGCATATATAGACGAATAAAAAAATTGGCCTAGTGCTCTAAGGCAACCACAATGTAGTACAATGGAATGGAGTGCATATAACTCCTAAATGCAACCTCATTTTATATTCAAGAAAAGGTGATAATCCAACGGAATAACACAGTAGGGGACCAAAAACTCTTAGCACAGGGAACTGCCGAGAACCGTTCAGATGATGGATGACCGTCAATGAGGCTCAAGTAGTGAATATTAAGAATTATTTATCAAAACTGTTCCGATAAGGAAAATATACTCTTTTCAGAAACGAATGTAGGACAGCAAAATATTTGTGAGACGTCGAAAGAAATGTAGAAAATGAGGTCTTGTTGCGAAAATAAGTTAACAGGTCAGGAGATCATGACTATCTTTTTAAATATAGTTATGGATCGTAATGTGTGGTAATTATCAACTCAGACAATGATTTAAGCTTTTTGTTTTGAATGCACTGCATCATTGTTATTCATATTCTTTATTGCAATCCATAATGTACATTAATGGTGGAAAAGGAAATATAGAAGTCACAATTATGGACCCTGATGGGCACAGCAAGTAGAAGAGAGGAAGGAATGTTAGCTAGAATAACAAGATATTATTCTGTATAACCTACATGAAAAAGGTACAAGATATAGTGGAACAAAAATAAAGGAGTTGCTTATCTGGAAAACAACCTTTGATATAAATAATAATATATTTATTTTTTCGTTGCATATTACAATTAATTAAACGTTATTTTATTGCATTTATTCCACGTCTTTGAATACGTTGGGATGCAATTAGAGTATCGTCCGTAAAACAGGTACTTTGTCGTTTAATCGGCCACCATTATCGTGGAAACTTAGCGCCCTGTCTATTTGCCATTCTCTTAAAGTTTTCACCTGTGTCCCTGGCACAACGTTGTCATCGACATATTTAGCTTTATACAATTCATTCCTAAATATTTTTAGCTGATCTTTCAAGTAGTCTATCGGAACTTTAGTTATCGCCAGCATTCTAGGTTTATAGCTGTCTATTTCAGGCACATTTTTGGCTTCATACAATTCGTATATAAGATATTTGTCGTGAGGTTTCGGACTTCGCAAGAACACGGCGTAATCGTTTCCAACATGAAGGAATCCACGTAGATTGTGTTCTGATTTGAAGCCATCTACAAATTGGAACATCTTGTGCAAGCGGACTGAACTTGATTCGTCAAATAATACTAAGCAAATTATTGTTATATGAATCTGGAACAAAAAGAAAAATATTGTGTGGGTTTTACAATTAATATAAATATATGTCTCGTTCATTTTACATCAACTTATTAGTTTTAGAGAAATTTAAAACACTGACGATGATGACAGCAATAATGATGACGATGACAAAAACCCTGCACGATTCGATATTCAAACCTTAGAACTAAACATTTCCAATGCACTCAGCTGCTAGAGCAAATGTTATAACCACAGTCATCGCAAACCTTGGGTCTAAACTCATAGATGTTACAAACATAAAACCAAACACGCCAAAAAATTGGCTCAAATATTTTGGTGGCAAACATTTGCATAAACGCTGGAACAAACGGGTGAATCCTGAGATTCGACGTATTCAGTTGATTCCCTTGGTGAAATTTATTTTAACTGATTTCTTATAAGTAAAAATGTAACATGAAATTTTACCTAATTATAAATACATTTAACGAACAGGCATCACTTTTGGCCGGATAGTTCCCTAAATATAGCGTTTTAAATTTTTTGGCCACGGGAATCAATAAACGACGACAAGGGAATCAAAATTAAAACAAGATATGTAAGAAAATCAAGTTTTATTATAATTTTACAGTAGGTCTATACCTCTATATAATACTAATCAGTAATAGTTGGCGATTTTTAATTTAAAAAATGTTGTAATCTGAACTTGAATCATCATCTTCACAATTGAGTGCTGTTAATACGGCTTTGGTCATGGTAGTAGACATTAAATTTTAATTTATAGAAGGAACCTCAGTCCAGACGCTGTCATCAGACGGTACATTAATGTCAGGTCGGTCTTGGACTGAAATTTCATCCAGTCCATTGTCTAGGTTAGAGATTGAAAGTCCTAAAGATGTTCCACTGCGCTCAGCGATAGCATTATTTTTCCTAGTTTTTGATAGATAAGTATTGTTGCTTAAAGCTGTATCCCCAATGTTATACATGCTAATATGTTGTCCATGTGAACATTGCACTGACTCTTCGGAGCATATCCCCAAATCACAGCTAAGACGCCTCATGGCTAATATTTCAGGATTATTGCAGCTCCATATAGCTTGGTGCACTATCATGGTATCACGAAATTCTTTTAGATCTGAAGGGATCAATAATTCCTTTTCTAAAATGCCCGATTCTACAACTTCCTCTATGGAAACACCGGGGCATCTAATTTTTAGGTGACTGAGTAAGGCTTTAATATTTGGGATGTCATTCCCTTGAGCAACAATTTGATCAGCAGTTCTTTTTAACACTCCTCCCGCACCATCGTTTCTAACCTTTCTTGCCTTGATTGTTTTTGAGGCATTGCTCAAATCTGAAATGTGTACATAGGTGATTTAAAAACTTGACATGGCTGATTCCTAAAATTTCTTTCGTAGTTATTTTGAGCTTTGTTTGCGAACAAGGTCATTAAGATATTCATATAAAGTATTCATATTGATAAAGTTTGTATTTTTCAAATAGCACGCAGGCAAGTCGTGCGAATTAATAATAATGATTAAATAAAAATACATTATTTTTAATCGATAACACGGGTAAATAATACATATATGTGCAAGAAATAATACGAGAACTTTCTTGTTTTCACAGAAATTTTGAATAATTTGATTTTTTATCATCAATTTTGATTACCCTGGCGCAAATACCCAGGGAATCAATGCCAATGGAATCAAAAAGCAGGATGTTTTTGTCGATTCTGATAAAAACAATACTTTTTAAATAATAACATTAAAATAAATAAATAGTGATCATTAAAGCTGTTCCATTAACACCCGACAACACGTCCTCAAGACTCAAATTACATTTATAAACGTGGTCAGGGTAATCAACGAAATAGCAAAACAAAACCAGGGGAATCAGATATTTACCTTCGTAATTTCGTCCTGGATTAACGAGTGGCGTAACCTTCCACATTGACGTCAGAAGCGCTACTAGCCGCGCTCATGCGACGACGCGAACGCACTCCCCTAGAACGTTTCACTAGAGATAAACGTATTTTAGTGACGCGCCACGGGAATCACTGTTTAGTCTCGGACAAACTTTATATTATAATTCTTAATAAAACTGTCATAAATATATATACAGTATATTTTTTTTATATATCAACAACAAACCTGGTACCGTTTATACCGCATTGTTTATTTTTTTTCCGTCCATAAGTATATGTTTTGTTGGGAAATTATTCGGAAAATGTGAAGCGGACGCGCCAGGGGTATCAATATTTAGACCTTTAGGATTTTTTTTCGACTATTTTGAACCAAATTAGACACAAAAACTATCGTGCCTCAGTTAGATCATACACTATTCTAGCATACAAAAAAAAATTGGTTTCTAATTTTAATACTACGGGTACTTTTTTTCTCCTGACAACGTAAATTGAGCCTCTCAAGATTCACCCAAACCCGGTTTCCTACTCTTATTTCGTTAGCCTTAATAAAGTAAAATGTTTCGGGAGAGTTATGATGACAAAGATGCATTTGGAGATTAAATTTCACTTTGTTCTAGTTTCGGTGTTTTTAAAAGTAGAGAACTTTTGGTTGGTATGTTTTTTAGTGGAAACATGACACCTGGTTTATTGGCTCGGAGTATAGTCTCTTAGCTACTGGTATTTCTGTTTTGCTCAGTAACATATTTTTCGTTTTAAGAGTTTTTGCTAGATTTGATGCGGTACCATGTGTGAAAATGTTCAAGTATGATTTGTCGTTTACTTTTGGTTAGCATTGTTTATAATAGGTCTACTACGAGTCTAAAATATGGTTTTAAGTGGGCAGTTGCGAATTTGTATTACTAATTTGAATTGTATAAGTCTGATCCTTCATTATAGAAGTTTAATGTGTTTATAAGTATTATACGATATTTTCTAAGTTCTTGTTATTTGTATATTAATTGATTTTCAAAAACATTTAAAGTCACCGAAAATAAATCAATTTATTATTAGGTCGAAAGTTGATACTATAGTATTACCAAAAACAAAAAACCCATGATTTTGGTTTTAAATTTAAATCCTCCATAGCATGCAAAGACTGATTTAATTTAAATTATAAGAAAATTCATAGAGTTTTTTACAAAGTAAATATCTTAAGTGACTATTTTATTAAATAGGTTATCAAAAGTTTTGTTAAGAGAAGTTTCAGTCTGTTCTCATTGGTAATCTCGCTTTGCACGAACTCCCCAAAAATCAAAAGGTCTTACCAACATCATTTTACAAAAATATAAAACAAAATGTGTGTACACGTGTTTCAACGTTCAATATACATCATTACAATATACAAAATTTAACTTCTGCTGAAATAAAAACACGAATGTTTTACGAGGCTTTAAAATTTTAATGTATCAGCCATTTTTATATTTTTATACCTGCAGAACGAATGCGTGTTACTGGTATCGAAAGTATATTTTTATAAAATTCAACTGCATGCCGTTAAAAAATAACATGTATTTCCTAGTTTTTCTATCTGTTGCAATATCAATATGCATGGTAAATTGTGTTCGGAACAATCTCCGATTTGGAAATAAAAGTTTCCAAGTTAATTTTGCACACAAATGTATCTAGGGTATGTATACAAAATAAAAACAATACAAAGAACAGTTCTTGTCTAACTATCTCTAAGAAGAAACGCCAAGAAACTTCAGGTTCGAGGGATTTTTCAACTAGCGTGGTGACACTATAATAAGACTAATTTAATTCATAATTATCAACAGCTGGAAGACGTCCGCTGTTGAACAAAGGCCCCTTAGATCGTCACCATAAACAACAATAATAATTTAATTACGTTACATAAATTAAAAAATATAATTAAAAGTATTCTACGGTTAGAACCGTAGAATACTTTTAATTATAACTAACTCATGCTAATAGTGTAAAACGCGATGTAAAGATAGACCAGTCAACAAGGATAGTAGCGAAGTTGACCGCTCAGGATGCGCCGGGCAAAACTTAGATATCATCACTCGTGTAGGTTCTCTACTTGCACCCTCTTACATTTATACTTTTTCTTTTCTTTCATTTTCTTTTTAAAGAAACGTCGCCCAAAACTAGAAATTTCTCCTGTGTCGTAGGTGCGTTTCACAAACATGAAATATCACATACACAAACATCCAGACTAAACGTCGTCCTAAACGATAATAATAAACAAGGATAATACTTAAATTGCTTAAACTCGTCATGTATATTGTCGTTTCTATTCTCTGACATGCCTACAAGGTACAGGTGCCGACAGGTATAATTTTATTTTAATGGTGGTTTAAAATAGTAATTTTGAACGTTATAAAACCTTGTGTTTAATGTAAATAAACAAGACAACAACCTGAATAATGTGTCGAGACACTGTAAAATCTTAAAAGTTTTATCTGCATAGCGCTTAAGTTGGAAAGTGTAGTCCCCTTCTTTTATTCTGATTAAGTTTGTTGCAAACTCCCACATAGTTTATCGTTTACCAAGACACTTTTAGTTCCTAGGTGTTTTCGTTGTGGGACATAATCTATAACAAATGATAATAACAAAAACACATAAATGTCTAGTCTAGACACAGATATTGTGTTTGGAACTAATTCTTATACTATTTTCATTATTATTATTAATATAACATAAGGCTTCATTTATAAAAAGGAAAATAAGTATGAATCGCCTAACTAACTCAATTCTTTTAGATCATTTATTTTAAGTTATTGTGACATTTTATTATTTCCATTATAATAGTAGGGTCATGACATAATAGATAATTATTGTTGTTGTAAAGTCGAATTGACAGACATACAATACTTTAAAATTATTACAAATCATTGCACTCAAATACCGAGTTGAGCTTAAAATATTATCTACATAAAAAATAGGAAGCCTAAAAGAGTTTGGTTAAGAGATCATCAGCTTTATTAATAATGAATGCATTTCGCTGATTATAAAAGTGTGGAGGAAGGGATGTGGAGTTCCTCCAATTAAAAGGGAAGATCTTCCAACCGGGCGGTGGAATGCCTGGTGAGCCGCGGCGCCCCATTTCTCAACTCGGGGCGGCTGTGTGTAATGCTAGCGAATGTGATTACTTCGCTAGCGCGATGCAGGATTAGCAACATCACTCTTCCTTCGACGTGTAGATGTCGCTACAAAAGCACCAATACAACCTTTAGCCAGCCAAAAACAATTACATTTGAGGCCTATAGCTTAGCCTGAAGGCACCCTACATTATCCTTTGGTCCTCAACTAATGGCCTTGTGGATGACATACGTCATTTAGTGAATGTTATGGGTGGCACAGTCCGGCTTAAACAGCTGTCAATGGATAACTAATGAGGTTCTGATAATGCGAGAGAAGTAGCTGTGCGGTATGACTGACCCAGCATATTAGCACAAAAAGCTTTAAGAAATGAGGAAAAATGTTTATCTGCAGGAATTTGGTTTCTAATACGAAGAAACACCTGTTGCATCTACGTTTTATGTAAATTCCAGTGACGAAATATTATTGGCAAAACTTAAAAATTAAGTACCGGCGTAAAAATATATTTTGGTATTTTATTTGACTACTATTATATTTATTTTTTATTCATTTAATTTGGAACAAGTATACAAATACCTACGTAATTATTTGAATTAGTATTATCAAGTTTTATAACTTTTTGATTTTATTGGCGCCATATCCAAGACCGATGTATAGTTATAGGCTCGCCCTTTGAAACTCAGAACTCATGTTGATCGGCGAAACATTACTGTGTATGTATAGTCCTGCCATCCCTTACCATAAACTCTTAAAGCAGGACAGTTTCCTATGTAGAAGCGAGACGCTACACTACATTGCATGTAGCCCATCTCGCTTTCACGGCGGAAAATGTCCTGCGTTAAGAGTTCATGGTAAGGAGGCTGAAGAGGAATACGCCTTTGCCTAACCTTTCAGGGTACAATGGCGTGATTGTATTCACGTAGCTCTCCCATTTACAACCTTCTATAGTCAGCGTCATAATTAGCTTAACATATTAAGAAACCTTATATCAAATAATTGAAAAAAACAAACATCAATTCAATTTATTGTTTCAAATTATAGAAACGTCAAATTAATATTTAAGACTTTTTACTATAAGAAGTTGTTCTTTAATTAATGGTATATCAAAAAAATGTTTAGATACTGATGATGGCGACTGTACCATTAACATAGCGATGTGTGTTTTTAAGACGCCTCTATTATTTCATCCTTGTTAAATCCTTACCTAAAAGAAATACTTGAAACACAGCTAAACTGCGCAGCGTGTAACAATACGTATTGTGTAGAAAGGGTAAGTATACGAAAGGTAGAAAAGAAAACAAGAGAAAATGTAATGTAAACGTCATGTAAAATATTCAGACTTCTATTTTCATACAATTTCGACATATTGTTTTATCCAAAGGTAAAGCCTACAGAACTCTTAAAACAGGATAATTTACATTGTGGAAGCGAGACCGCATTACACTGCACGTAGCGGTGTCCCGCTTCCACAACGTAAGCCGTTCTCTTTCAAGAGTTCATGGTAAGGGGGCTGTTTGTTGGAGTAACCTGTATAACAGTTAATACTGAATTTACTTTAGTATGTTAACCCACTTTAGTTTTTGCAGGCCGTCTGTCACGTTCACTTGCTTTGGAGAATAAAATATTAATGTATTTTATATAGGTATACCTAACTACTTATTGATTACAAAGAATAGTATCTATTGAAATATATACCGGGCGAAAGATAAACATATCATTTATAGCTATAAAGGTAACACTGAGTAGGAAATGGAAGTTGAACGCTGCGGCAAAGACAATGGAACTCAGTTGGTGTGAACTGTGCCACGGTTGGGCGAAGGCCGTGGGTTCGAATCCCACTCGTGTCCATAATTTCCCGGCAGAATAATGGTTTTGATTCCAAACAAAATTTAAGACATACATGCTAAGGTGACGTTGTTATTCTCATATTCCTTATATTGTATAATTTTTATATTGTACTAAAAATGTTTTTCCGAAAATTCACACGTCTTAAAATCGACACGCAAGCAAGCAAACCTGCCATATTATTATACAAAAACCCATCTCCTCGTCAGATTCAACACAAACAAATCCTTGACACTAAAATATCGTTCGGAAAATACCTGAACCTGTTACAACATGCTTCAGCACTCCGTGTTACGTGTTGAAATCAAAAGATAGGAGCTAAGGTATTTCCTCGTAGAAATTTATGTCTTCCTTCAAGATGAATACGAGACAATACAATCAGATAAACCTTTAATAAAAACATATTATATTTACTTTCGGATTACGGTGAGAAGCTTCCTTAAGACTGCCTCGTTGGTCTAGTGGCTGAGCACGAGGTCCTGGGTTCGAATCCCGGGTCGGGCAGTGTTACTGGGTTATTCCATTGGGTAATTCTCATTGGCAGCACGGAGTCTGGATTTGTGCCCGGTTGATGGCAATAGGCTCGCCCCCTATTACATTGGGACCTAATAACATAACTGGCGAGGGTGTACTATATGTGCACCTCTGCCTACCCCTTCGGGGAATACAGACGTGATGTTATGTGATGCTTAAGAATTTGAAGACCACGTGATAAAACCTTATTTGGACAATAATTCCAGTATTCTCTAAGTGGGTGTGTTTTCTCGTTCAGACAAAACTATCTCTTTATTCGTGGATGACTTTGAAGAAGATGAATGCAGCTGCATACGAATATTTCAGTGAACTTTATTATTGCCAGTACCCTTTTTTACTGGGAAAATCCTTGTGGGCTTCCTCCGTCCTGTGGCGGACGGAGAGGTATCTGACTGACCAGCTAAAATCCCAGAGTGTCCTTCTAGCTACCTTAGGTCGATGGATGCGGGAATTGCGTACGTTGCATCACATCCCTTACAAGGCCTGACCCGCTTTTTCACAGCGGATCCCGCGCACTAAGGCCTACGTGCCGCACGGGAGATTATTACCAGTACCTTGCACACACACTAGTATTCAATAAACCTACACGAGAAAAACAAAACCGTAGAGCATGAACTAAAATCAGTTAATAACACATAATTCTTATAGGTTAGAAAAATAAAACTCCATCGTAAATAGAGTAAGACCGATAGAAAGACGAAATATGCCCGTATACCGCGTCCAAATTACCTTATCGTTGCTCTTTCCGGATGAACTGGTTTCATTACTGACCCGCCCCTTATCTGTGGGGTTTCAAATTTTGTAAACGACTAACAGATATTTTGGGACAGCGATTGATGTTTGGAGATGAATGGAACATCGGTTTTATTTGTGCAAATCTATGTTGGTATAATACGTGTTTAGGTTTGCGGTTTGGGATTTGGGTTTGCTCTTTCGTGTGCATACTTATGACCTTCATTTTCTGCATCGCTTTAGTAATATTAATCGTTCTAATATTAATCCTTGAATTAGTAATAAGTTTGTTTAAAAGTTTGGTTAAAATTGAAGAACTGTACGGTTGTCGATACTTGAAAAACTTCTATTGTGTTGATGTGAGCGAAAAATGAGAATTTTGTTAGAAGATTGTTTACGGAGCTGACCAAGTAATAGAACTTCAGCACATAATAATCAATGGAATTTGACTTATAAGTAATACTTATAACATTATTGCAATAAGATGTAGTAGGACGTATAGACATTGCAGTGTAAAAAAAAAACATTTGAATTTGGATTATAATTCTAATTTAAACTCCACTCACGTAGAGATTCAGTGTTGGTAAAGCCCAATTGTTTTCAAACACTACAAAACAAAAATTGTCAATCGTCGGTTAAAATCGTGAATAAATTAAAACTCATATCAACAAAAAATTGTGTCGTACCAATACAGGCATTATTGCGAATACATTTCCTAAGTGTTTAGGGTTGTCAAAATTATTTTTTATTCTTTACCAGTGATAAGTTTATGAGACTGCCCAAGATTATTGTTTGTTTCTGATGTTAATAAGGCCTACACTTGAGAAAATAATTAGTTTTTTTATTTTCCATCGTTAATTATCTTAACTGGTGTTGATTTTTTTTCCTGGCCCATTATACAAATATAGGAGTAATAAAATAATTTATTGCCTAGATATTTTTGGCTAGTCATCATCATCATCATCAACAGGAATACGTCCACTGAACGCGACAATTGATGACTTTTTGCTACTGCCACTTCGAAATTCTGACTTCTATTAAAATCACAGTAACACTCATCATCACACAATAATACTCATACTATTCAAAACATTTTTATAAGCCTAATTAAGAAGAAAAAACAACATCGAATTACCGTATTAGGTGTTAAAACACACAATTAAAATGCTTAATGTCCCAGCCCTAAACGCCCAGCCCAGAACACATTCCCTAATTGAAAGAGGGAAATTGGAAGTAATTTTTCAAAATGAACCCATTAAATAATTGTGTGCCGATTAATATCCGCCTGTTCGACTGAAACCCTTTTTATTTACAAAAGTAGCAGCACTCCCGATCAGGTATACTACTAATGAATAATGTATCGATCTGTTTGTTACTCAGAAATTAAAATATAATGTTTGTCGTCTGAAGCAGTATTGAAATATTTTGTGTTATGAATGAGAGTTTTTGGTAAATGTTGACTTTTTTACCGACTTCATTATAGGAGGTGGTTAAACGATATCTTCGTCAATATGTAACTGACTACTATAATTTTTTCAGATTGTCTATGTTCTATATTAAACTCTTACCCCGTTATACATCACCAGCGGGAATATCTCCACTGCTGAAATAATCCCCACGCGATCGCAAACGGCTTGGAGATCGCAGTATTGGTGGTGAAGGTCTAGAAGACGCTGCTGCCAATCTTCCGGATTTTACCTTAGTCGCCTCTTACGACACCCACGGGAGGAAAGGGGGTGGTCAATTCTAGGCTGAATACCAGTTGGCAACCTCTTATTTATAAACGACGATAAAACCTGTATGATAGAAATAGATACTTTTATAGCTTCTTTGGATTAAACAGGCTGTTACTTGTAAACGTATATTAACGTAGCGAGTAAATGTTTTTCTTATCTGTCAAAAAAGGCGTAACATGTCATTCAACTGACAACTAAAAATATTGGTTATAGTGAATAAGAAAAAATACGACTCAATAGCCATTAATAAAAAAAATAAAATATAATGACAGTAAGAATATTTATCTTTAAACAACCTTTATTACGATTCGTTCTTTACGTCAACTGTGTCAAAAATAAACTTGATTTATTTGAACAAAATCAGGGAGAACCCTCGTGTGTGAAAAAAATATTTGTTTTATCTGACCAGTATTTGCGTAAGCGTTAAATAATTTGTTAGTTTCAAATCAAACGGAAATCGTCATCAAAAAGTATTAAATATTTTATTGATGGTTGTTATAAACATGGCTTTTATGTTAAAATGTATGATGTACACGGGAACTGTAACAATGACTGGATTTTTGCATGTATTTTGAACAGTATTTTTATCGCTAACGGATAGTGTTGCTGCTAACCTAACCATATTTTTATGCATTGTAAAAGCATAATTTAACACCACGCCTGTATTTCTCATAGGGGTAGGCAGAGGTTTACATTACTACACCCACATTTCGCCAGTTTAGATATAGGTCCCAATGTAATAGAGGGCTAGCCTATTGCCATCAACCGGGCACGAATCCAGAGTCCATGCTGCTACTGATAATTACAAAATGGAAAAACCCAGCAACACGTTGGCTGACCTGGGATACGATCCCAGGACCTCATGTTCAGCAGTCACGCTTAGCAACCACGACACCAACTAGGCAGTCCTTACGAAGTATTCTAAAAGTGAATTATCATAGCTATTGTTACCTGTATATATTTATATAGGCTATAATTCCTTGTTTGTCATGTGCTTAAATGTATTCGCAGCATTGGCCTTGGTGTATCTTGGCACTTTTCTCAATTACTCATGGTGACAATGACTTAACATGACCTTTTTTTCTACCAGAGAATATCACCAAGGCAGGCCGTACTATCGAGGTTATTGGACGAATATAACATGGAATGAATATCATTCATAACTATAATCCATCCACGTCATCTCCCGAGAGATTAAACCTGTGTACCTACTCACATTTTAACATTAGTCTGTATGTCCATACTCCGTTTCTACGAAATCTTTAAAATGTTCAAACCTTAAAATCTTCTCGAAATCGAAACTAGGTCTTCACATTTCGTTTCGCTCACAAGGGAGAGGAACGAACCGGAGTAAAGAGAAGTAGCCCATACTGATTTCATTTTCCTATTTGAGTACGGACGCTACCCTAAAGTGACTTTGCAATTACTAGTAGGTAATTCAGTACTTTAGTATTTTTACAGGATTGCAATAATGCTTTGAGTTGAGGAGTAAGATTGTTTAAATTTGAAATAGATTAAGATAAAGATTCGATGTAATCATTATTATGGTACAAATTGTTATAGATCTATATGACTATTGAAGTTATTTTAGCACGTTGCCCATGCTAAGCTTGAATCTCAATTGATAAAGGAGATTTGAAAAATGATGGACATGAGCGGGACTTGAAACCGCATCCTTCCCCGTACCGTGACGCAGCTCTGCCAACTGAGCTACCGTGTCGGTGCGTTCATCATATTTAAAATTCAAGCTTAACACGGGCAACGTTCTAAAATGACTCTAAAAGTCATACAAGTTTTATGTTTTATATATCCTCAAATAACTTACACTTGGGTACATATACAGGATTCTTTCGACAGGGTCTGCCTACAACATAACAAAACACCAACGCCTTCCCGAAATAATGTTATCAACATTTCTACTCCTGATAAGACGGCTCCTATCAAAAGATTTAACCAGATTTCCATCGAACCCAAACCTAAGTGTTAAGTTAATGTAATCGAACTTGACACAGGTTGATTGAAATAACCTTTGAAAGCCGACTCGAGCCGAGTCAAGCCGTGTCGTCGAGTCAACGAACTGAAAAGCACTTGTTTATTGCTGAAGAAATCAAATATTTTCTCTTTGATACTGAATCTTCGGGCTTCCGTTGACTTTCAATGCAATTTTGGAGTAAGGTAATACATTTTGGAATGTTGGCCTCGCTTGTCGGTTACCGCTTTTGTTTCAAGTTACTTCTTGTAATACTTTGTAATTGTCGATACCTACTTATATCCAAAAATGTATTTTTGACTGCTTCGTTGGTATAGTGGTTACTAAGCGCAACTGCTAAGCATGAGGTTCTGGGTTACTGGGTTTTTTCATTACGTAATTCTCAGTAGCAGCACGGAATCTGGATTTGTGCTCTGTTGATGGCACATTGGGATCTAAAAACATAACAGGCGAAATGTGGATGTACCATACGTGCAACTCTGCTTACCTCTTCAGGGAATACAGGCGTGATATTATGTATGTATTATAGCACTAGCCAATATTTAAAAGGATTTTAACGCTAAATGTAAAATTATTTAATTTCATCTTCACTTACCTAGCCGTTTCCAAACTAGGCTGTTGCTCAATGAGCTAGCAGTGTAGGCCGAAGTTTCCTTACAGAAGCGAGATGCTGCACTACACTGCGCATAGCGGCATTTTGCTTTCACAACAGAAAATTGCATGCAATGCAAGCAGTAAGATACCTGGAGTCCTCTCCTAGTTAAACTGGTCACCAAACACGCGACTGAGGAGAAAATATGCAAGTAAAACATGTGAGAAACTTATGCTCAAATAGACTAGATACATTCTTATATGACTCTCGTAACATGTCTTTGTTAGTCTTCGTTTCTTCACGGAGCTATTTTTTATTTATCAAGCCCAGATTGAGTTCATTGCCTCTCTTTTTCCCTAAGTTTAAATTCGTCCTACATCGAAATATTACTTTAGAAAATAATGTGCTATTTAGAAGGTCCTGAGGTAGGAATCCCATCATTTACACCTGATTTCATACCACTTTCTATTATCAGAATATATTTGTAATATAATATAAGCCGGTACTTGAATATGTACGTGAAGTGTATTGAACTTCTTGTAGCGTTATTTAAGGGATAACGGTTAACAAGGTTTTGTGATAATAAATAACGTTTCGGGTTTCAATATGATACAAAATCATATTATAGTTAGAGGTCGTTAACCCACGCTGTACTCTGTATAATTGAATTAGTTGATAATAATCCTTAATCAATAGCCATCTTAATAAATTTGGGAAAGTTATTTTATGATTTAGCACAAAGACTTTGAAAGACCGCATAACTTAGAAACAAGTCACCATCGATAGTGAAGAAACGACGGGGAAAAATAGCCTCAAACCTTGCTGCCTCTCATCTGTGGTCATCATAATAAGGCCTCTCCCTTAGAACGCCACAATGACTAGCAACGTCCCATTTGCATCCACCAGTTACCGGCAATTCAGACGATATCGACGGTCGACCTGGTGGGAGGCCTGCCAACGTAGCGTCTTCCGGTTTGCGGTCGCCACTCGAGAACCTATCTTCTCCAGTGGTTATAGGTTCTTCGAGCAACGTGGCTTGCCCATTGCAACTTCAACTTGTATATTCTTCGAACTATGTCGGTAACTCTAAGCAGTTTTTTTGGCGAATTTCCGTATTCCAGATCCAGTCGCGCAAAGAAACTCCAAGCAAAGCTTTTCCTATAGCTCTTTGAGTGACTGAGCCTCGGGTTAATAATGGCATATAATATTCACACCGGACGAGGTTTTAAATAAGAAATTGCGCGAATTAACTTATTAATTATTAATACCTGCAACATAAACCTCACGCCGATTATGTTTACTGCCGGCAACGAGACAGATGGCGCCACCTCCCCTGATTGAACAATCACAAATTAATTAATGTATAATTGAACAATTAATTGGATATCCAAGCGTTGATGTATCGATTTTCAAGGTACGTATAGGTAATGATGACTGCTTTGCTTATGGTCGTCAATTCTCAACGTAGTGAGCAGTTTGTAGTAATTATATAATCGAATTAACTCGACGACCTGATTAACGCCGTAGTTAAGCAATTAAACGTAGGCAAGCTTATGTGAACGCCACAAAGAGACATTGCGAGAGGCCTATGTCCAGCTGTGGACTGCTATGGGCAGTTGATGATGATGAAGCTTATTTTATTTTATTTTTACTTTATTAGGAAAACTTACAGCTATTACACAGATAATACAGAATTTAGTGAAGGAAGGCCAATTACAAGTTTCCACAGATGATGTGTATGATGACAATAAGGAATTAGAAGAATCTACTTAACCTATCTTCAAACTTTCATTTCATCGCTGATTCCTCTTGCCTCGTCGCTTTTATGGCATCGAAAGGGGTCTGTATCCTTAATTAGTGCACCCATTTATATAATTACTGTTATACCCACGTAATTAACAATTTATTACACTCCAATCAACAGAATATATAAAATAATTAAATTGCAATCACATCTGGTTTCACATTTGACTTGGATTCACCGGAAAACATGATTATAATGATGTGAAAATGAAAGATTATTGAAAATATTGATGACTTACTTTTAATAATGACGACCTGATTAGCGCTGTGGCTAAGCGATTGGACTGCTGCGCTAAGGGTTGTGGGTTCGATTCCCACACGGGGCAAAACTTTGTGCGAACCACAGATGTTTGTTCCGAGTCTGGGTGTTTGTGTATGTGATATTTCATGTTTGTAAAACGCACCCACGACACAGGAGAAATTCCTAGTGTGGGGCGACGTTTTAAAAAAAAAATATTTCCGAAGTAGGTACGGCAACGAGAAGCAGTTTAGTATTTAAATTATCAGCAGTTCTTGTTGATAAAGAGTTCCAGTCAACCATAAAAGAAGCTGACCGTTTAAATTAAACATTAAATGATTTTAAGAACAATTAGTTACACAGAACAAAGTATATAATTGTTATTCTGTTAAATTGGTAATACCACCCATGGACTTCACAAGACAGGCCCGACCAAGTGTGGAGTCCAGTAGCAAAATTTCTTTAAATTCTCTGCGTAATTAAATTTGTATACCCTAGCCTTATAAACTTCATATTATTCTATCTAATATTCTTAGATCTTTGACTGCCTCGTTGGTCTAGTGGTTGCTAAGCGCGACTGCTGAGCACGAGGTCCTGGGTTCGAATCCCGGGTCGGGCAAAGTGTTACTGGGTTTTTCCATTAGGTAATTCTCAGTAGCAGCACGGAGTCTGGATTTGTGCCCGGTTAATGGCTATAGGCTCGCCCCCTATTACATATGTGCACCTCTGCCTACCCCTTCGGGGAATACAGGCGTGATGTTATGTATGTATGTAAAGTAGGTACATATTTTCAAAAAAATTGTCACTCACTTTCTTAACTTTTCAGTTGCTGACTGTACCAATATAAAAGTATCACAAAAGCTGTCAAAGCTACAAGCTCTTCTCATAAACAAGTTACTGCTACTGAAAACCAGGCCTCAAAATAAGCAGTATAAATAACACCCATACTTTAACCGCTGCATAATTTATGTACCATGATTTTGTGATGCAATTTCCAATTTAAATTTGGGATGAATCATATTGATATCAGTAAATTACTTTGACTGTGTGATTGATGAGCGAGCTAATAACATTGACCAAAATATTGTTGAACTCACGGTTTTATGAACTCAAATTTTACTTATGTACTTACGAGGAAAATCGTTGAAATAAAAAAAAATTGCGTAGATAATGTTATGATGTATAGGTATAATTATAAAAATAGGCCTTTGCCCAGCAGTGGGAATACAGGCTAATTAAAAAAAATGTGATTTGGGTAAGTACATTCTTTGTAGGTATAAATTATTATGGTTTATCATAAATTATTATTCTTTTTTTTAAGTTTTTGAAAATAATAATAGTACTATCGTGGCTTGTAAGAAGAAAAATATTTCGATAGCGAAATTTTGTATTTAACAATTCACTTTTAAAGAACAATCAAAGAAACATCAACTAGGCAAAAATAGCTCGCATTATGATGCAATGGGTCGTATTTATATAAGTCAATATATGTATAAACTGGCAAAATATGAAGTGAATTCTTCTGCTTCTATTCATAATAATTTCAAGCAAAACATTAAACTTTTTGTTTTGAAGTTTTTCCTTCGTTTCTTTGAATACGGCCCAATGTCCAAAAATAATGTTTTTTAGGTTACAGGGTCAGAACAAACTTCAGTGGTTTACAGAACGAACCCCCAATACAATCCTTTTGCCATGATTTTGTTAATGAAGAGCCAAAAGAAATAGCGTTTACAAAACTGCTTATACATGTAGCCGACGAAGTCAAATGCCAGGAAGTAATACATTCACGATCAAATGGCAGCTTGTGTAAGGTAGACCAACACGTCAATACAACATATGTATTTCTAATCCCCCATTGAAGCCAGCCACTGGCACCCGGCGAGAGCGACACGTGCCAATCGTTTATGCCAAACAGAACTACCTACTACATTTGGGCTATTGGCGTTTTGGCAAATCGTATGATAACTATATCATTGGTTGCAATGGTAAGAGACAAGATTTTATTGGATCTTGATGGAAAGACTTTATAAAACAAGCTAACTTTAGTTCTTCTTTAGGCAACTTCTATACAAGTGGCCATGCCCATTTGTATGAAAACATAAAGGTAATTTAAGTTAAGTGTGCTCAAAATAATTATCAACGTCAGTTTGACGAAATTTGAAAACAGCCTGTATATTTCACGATAAATCAAATCCTCTTCAGTGATTGTCGGATATAAGCCGGAGACGGGAAGCCGATAGCCGGTAGCAAGCCTGTCCGGACCGGAGGAGGGCTAAGGCCACGATTTATGGCTACGTGACGTATAGAAAGACCGGCTTAGTCGTTATTAATTAGAACATTGTTAGCGGTAACCGCCGACCTTTGCCGAAGCTAAGGTCAGAATCTGTGTAAAAGCTACGGTCTAACTAATAACGCTATCTATTTTATCGCTACACTACAAAAGAGTAATTTAAAATAGAAAATCTTTGGAAAATTTTCAGGTTCTTGGGATGGCAACTAAAGTGACGAGAAATCGGTTTATTTTTTAAGCACAGGCTTTCTATAGACAATGCGACAGATCTTAAAAAACAGCTAAGATTCGATTGCAAGTATTTTTATTTTGATGATGATGATTTTTATTTTTTGATGACACAATTGATGCCTTTGGTAAGTTAAATATATTGGATTGGCACTTGAACAGATAAATTATGGCGTGTGTATAATAATAATAATGTAAATTATGACAATATAAATAAAGAAATTACTTTTTCCATGGTCGTTATTCTTTGTATCGGCATGAGCCAACAGCCATATGGAATAGCATATACGGTGGTATAAAGATTGGTCATTCAACAAGGATGGTAGCGAGGTGGACTGTCCAGGGTGCACCGGACGTACAGTGTCGTCACTCGTGGAGGCGTATCAGCATACCCGAAAGCAGTGATAGCCGAGTATGACCGTTGGACTGCCAAGTCAAAGGCTGCAAGTTCAAACCCCAGCATGCATCAATGTCTTTTCGAATTCATGTGCGTATTATACATTACTTATCAAATGCTAAAAACGGTAATGAAAAACATCGTGAGGAAACCGGCACAGCAGAGAGATATTTCAACGGTGTGTAAAACCATGTTAGAGGCCTACAGGCGGTTTAAACTCTGACTCCAGGTTGTTCATCAACCATACGACAAGAAGAAGACTCATGGAGGCTCTATACTTGCACCCTTCCATGGGGACTAATAGAGATAAATGGACAAGGACATAAACAACTTTAATCACTGGTTTATGGTAGTTAAAATCACCCTTAATTTAGTTTAAAGGTATCTAAGGGTTGCAATTTCGTCAAGGGAGATATTACAGTTTGATTTACGGATATAATTATAACACCTCTGCCTACCCTTTCGGGAAATACAGGCATAATTATGTACATTAATATCCCAGATATTAATTTATACAAAACTAGCTGCGCCCTGCGTTGTAACCCGCTACATTTTTTCCGGATAAAATGTAGCATATATGTTAATCCACGGTGTGAGTTATCTCCATAACAAATTTTATCAAAATCGGTCCAGCTGTTAAGAAGTGGTAACAAACACACCCACAGACTTTCATATTTAAATATTGTAATTATGAATAGGATAGCGTTGCATGCGACTATAAACTTAGATGGGTTGTTGCAATTATTATTAAGAAAGGCGTGGAAAACCGAAGTAGGCAAGTACAATTTATATGATAATAATTAGTAACTATGTACATATAAAAGATAGTAGTAAGTAATTAAACAGTTGGGTTTGCAAACATGAGAGCTACCACATTTAACACAGCAAAACAACATCCGCCTGTATTTCCCGAAGGAGTGGGTATAGGTGTAGGTACCTATAATAGATAGATACGCCCACATTTTACTAGTTATGTTATAGGTTACAAATTTACAATGTAGTAGAAGGCGAGCCTATTGCCATCAAACGGGCACAAACCCAGATCCGTGCTGCTACAGAGAATTACCTAATGGAAAAACCCGAAAAATACTTTGCCCGACCCGTGATTCGAACCCGTGACCTCATGCTCAGCAGTCGTGCTTAGCGACCACTAAACCAACGAGGTCAAAAAAAATTATCCAGCCGTGCTATTCTAAATACGTAACTTACGAAATCACCTTTAAATCTGCGGTGATATTAAACACTAGTAGTGCCACCAAACGATGAGTGATCCCTCCACGCGAGGTGACTGGCAAAGCGATGTTTGTGTTTCAGAATAGCAGCTGATCCAATAAATCGGTGTACTCCTATTCTAATGTTTTTAGTTCCAGCTCTAAGTACTCAAAATTATAATCAAGACGCAAGTTCTCAAGTTTAGTAAATTACAAAACCCCCATTGGCGCCAGCCATCAAGAAAATTCATTATCAAATTGATCGATGTTTTGAAGTCCGAATGACGTAATAAATATAACATTTAATCATTAAATAAACCAATCAATCGATTTAATCAGGCATTCGCTTATTTATTTAAGATCAGTTCCGGTATTGTAAATTTCTGACCGACATTTTAAATAACGACGCTTAATCCCAGGAATTAAGCTTTTGGTGTTTCGGCGAATTAATACGTCGCATCGCACAGGGTTAAACTGGAATGAAATTGGCGTAGAAGTTAAATTAATATCACTGTACTGAAATAATAATCGAATCGGATTCTACATTAAGTCTAAATATGGAACTTTGATGTTAGGTTAGGTTAAAAAAGTCGGTAAGTTACAAAACAATCTGGGTAATACCTGTTGCATATAATGACAAACTACTTTCATGAGTAAATACAAACACAAAAACATAGCTCACCCGTACTTTTCCATCGCCGCAGCAAAAAGGTTAAACCGTATATTCACAGGATTTGGGAATACAAAAATAACGATGCTCACACGTCAATTGGATTATATCGTATTAGCTTTAAATAAATATATGAACCACGTGATCAAAAGATATAAAATCAAACAGGCTTTACGTTATCCTTTTGAGCGAACATTATACAGAAATGTGGAAAATTTGGACGTACTCGCAATTCATGATGTATGAGGAAGTAACACGGGCACGGATAGGGGCGTGAATTAATCAATCAATTTGTCTTCTTTGTCAAGTATCTTTTGGTCTTCTTCCGATCTAACAAGATGCAGCTGAATAATTTTTTTTTACGTAATTATCTACTTCTTGAACAGCCCAGAACTCAGATCCTGGTATATATGATAGCCGAGGCAATAATGGTTGTCGGACTAAAGGCTAGACAACCATCACTTTGTTACCTAGCAAATTCCTGTTTCCTATATACAAGCCTCTGAAAGTCATAATACCTAGTAAGTCTGATGCAGGTTGGCTGGTGAACGTCACTAATATTCTTAATGACTAGAAAATGTCGGAAGACATTGTCTACTCTACAGCATGGCCTGTTTTGATGAGACAAAAAGCTCAAGGCATGACAGCACGAAGGATCAAAAGAATCGACATTTTGCCAGTAGGTAAATAAACAGTAATATGTTGAACAAAGGCATCCCCCCTAGAAAGCCATAATGAACGCCAGCTTGCCAATTGCATCCACCGGTTGCCCGCAATTCTGACGATGTCGTCGGTCCACCTGGTAGGAGGCCTGCCAACGCCGCGTCTTTCGGTTCGTGATGATGAAAAATACGACATAATTATGAGATGTTTTCGAACTAACTATTGATGGAGTTTAGTTGTCAGTGGAAATTATTCACCTCATACCAACACCAGTAGACCGCGTTCAAATGTTTCTTCAAGTCCAGAACTCACGACTATCAAGCTTTATGTTGTGGGCGCTTGTTTTACTTCGTTGTTGTTTCCAGCAGAGCTTATATTTTGATACACTGAATTATTTATGCATTAACAGGCTTTGGTAAAGTCAAATATACATTCACTAAACACACGTCTTTACTCCTTAAATCTGATAACTCTTACCATCATACATAATTCAGTCAGAAACGGATATTTAAATTGATCTAGTTTCGAGTACTGTACAGTGAACATGTTTTATTAAGAGATTGTACGAAAGCAAAGTTTTGAACTTCAAAAGAGATCCTTATAGACCGTTATAGTCCCAAGTTATTAAGTTGATGATTCATTATTAAATGGTTTTCTATGAATCCCTCAAATCGAAATGTACCTAATAACATTGGCCTTTTCGAAGAAAATTTTAAGAACAAGAAAATTGTTCGTTCTTGCTATTTACTGAGCTTACAACGCTTTTATCTGCTCAACGTAATCAAAACTAATACATTATTCATTGCGAGATTATATCACTAAAATTTATCGTCAACGTCGTTAATTAGCACTACACCATCGATGTACCGACTGACCGATATTAGAACACCATTATAATATCCCTTGGTTGCGTTTCTGCGCAGTAGGGGCGCGTTGATTCTCATCCGAACATCCTACTACATCAGTCGCCCGCGAGTCGTTGACAAAAACGGTCGTGTGTTGAACGCCTCAGACGCGTCCTATCTACGCGCGTATTTCACGTGGTTATTATTTTAAAACTCCAGTGACAAAATGTGGACTTTTACGTGATATTAGTAAAGTGATGAAAGTTCTTGGGGAGTGCTTTATGAATTTTTGTTTTCGATGAAAATTAATTAAAGACTCAGGATTTTGTTAATTAATCTTTGTGGTGGAGGTACGTTATTGTATTTAATTTGGATTTTTGGCTAAGATAATTCTAATTAAGTAAGACTCCTGTTTAAATATAATTATATATATTTTTAATTTAATTCCATCTGACGGTGCTTAATAAGAAGAAAATGGGATACCCAGCCCTTTTAATCAGGACGATCAAGTCTTATTTTCTTAATTTCGAACTACTAAGTTTTTTTTTACTATTACACACTAGCAAAGCTAAAGTACTACGATGAAGCAAAGGGTTCACAATCGTACTTGATTGGGTAATAGAAAAGTCGTTTTTATAATTTGGTATAATTAAAGCTTATCATAAGAAAATCTAATTAATCTTCGTAGTTTTAATGACATCACTGAACTTGGAATTAATTAATACTAAGAGGATCAAGAATCCTGGAGTGATTTGATGCGTATGTAAGCTGAAAAATATTTCGGAGCTAAAAAAATCGGTGTATTTTTGGGCGCGTGAAATATTTGCTAATTATTTACAAAATTCGTTTTGAGATTTCTATTGTAAATGTTAGTATTACTTAACCAAAAGGCGAAGTTAATCATTTAATATGAATAGAAGGAGTTTCGTGCAAGGATTTAGCATTACCAAAATTTTCAACCCATCTAATATTAAAATGTAAAGTATTATCTACCTATGTACTACCAAAAAATCCCTTCGAACCTCAAACATTTCATTATAAGGACGATTAAATTCGAAGTCCATGGGAGTTATTTAAAAGAGAGGTCTCCTAACTTATTCTCCGAAAGAGCAACTGATCTTCCATATCCTATGCGTAAACCAGACAGGGTTATATGTTTTAAATTAAAAAAGGTTTCAATTTAAGCGTCTAACAGCGTAATATTTCGTTAATTTAAGAAATATTACGCGTTTATCTTTTAATGAGACTCTAAAAGCTGAAAATTCCAGTATATTTTTCTTGTTTTTATAATTCTTCTTTTCGTATCGACGGTATACGCTTAACTTTTTTGTACCCAGTGGCCTCGTCTACAGCGGCATCACATGATAATGGAAACTTTCAAACTGAACTATTAGATTTAAGCTTAGCATGGGCAACATGCAAAAATGGCACTAAAAGTCATATGAACTATTAGGCACAAATATAAAAAAAAGGATTAGAGTATTATAACGCTGTATATTATTAAGGACCACATAACCCGGTATTTAAGAAAGAGAACTATTAAACTGCTTTACTTATATCATTCGTAGAAGGTAATATAGGTCTAAGTCACCTGAAACGAGCTATCTCCTGTTTTATTTCACGTTTTACGGCTCGTAATTTTATAACCGTCAAAGAAGCGGCGTGGAATCATAAGAATTATCTTTTATCTTCTTGAACTTTTTAATATTTATGTTTTTCATAAACGTTAGGAGTTATGGTATATTTCCTTATGATCCTTTTAATAATCACAAGTCAATTTTGAACGCAACGAGCTTCGCAAACGTGGATAATGTAGCGTCTTGTTTCGAATAACATCTACCAATGGATTTCTATACAACCAGTATGAATTCAGCCAATCCCTGCGCAAGAAGTAAAAAAAAAAATTAAACTCCGTATTCCTGTGATGGTTTGCCTTGTCGGTAACAAAAGGTGTCTACGTTTGCGTAGCCCCTTAATCAAGCAATGAAACCGTCGAATGGAAAAGGTTGAAATTTGGCACACAGATAAATCAAGACCCAGATTATGATATAAGATACTTTTTAAATAATGAGATGAAGTACTTCTGTAGGATTTCAATAAAACCATTAGCTTGAACTAGTTCTCATTATATTTATTAACATGGACGTCTATCAACTTTGATAGTGCAAGCTGCAGCTATGATTGGTTTTCATTACGCGCTGGCAAACGATTAGAGTCCCCTAATGTGGAGATTGACCAGTCATTAGGAGTGGTAGCAATGTTGCCCGCCCAGTGTGCTCTGGAGCAAGTACCACTCATTCAAGCTTTAAGTAATGTTGTCTCTTTAAATAATTATATTAGCTTCTAAGTTTTTTTATACTTCAATTGATCTAACTTTGACCTTTTGCCTTTGATTGCTCTCTGCGTGACAGCTATTTCAAACCATTAAAAGATTGTCTCACGATTTCAAAGCGAGATAAGGCGCCAAACAAAACAATCAGTAATTGCATACTGTTGTTATTCTTCTAGGTTTTTTTTTTTTCGTATTCTTCTTTTTTGTATCAGCATGAGCCAATAGCCTCATGGAATAGGTCCTGCCGTGGTGTAGAGATTGGTCAGTCACCAAGGATGGTAGCGAGGTTGACCGTCCAGAATGCGTTGGACGTATTTAAATTATATTATTATCACTCAAGGAGGCCCTATACTTGCACTTCTACTTCTGTCGTAGTGGTATATCATCATGCCTTATAGTCTGAAAAAGGTTCCAATTCTAATTGCAGATCCAAGTCTAATTCGATTTTTGGGCCTCATATAATTATTCAGTGGATTTTAAATTGCTAAGTACGACTGAATTTGAATAAGATAATAGTCTTTTTTAAAACTCAAGACTGTCTGAGGCTTTCTTTCTCATGAAACGTATAGACAAAAAAAGCTAGAAGAACATTTCAATGCCGTTACTGAAACTCTGTACGGGAGATGTCCAAAAATTATATAGATTTGGCTACAACAGTTAACCTTCACGATCCATCAGTTACATAATTTGTACAAGCTTAAAATATTAATGTTCTTTATAATGGTCTAAAACTATTACACTAGTTTTGAGAATAGGTCCCTAAACACTAAACTGCTTCGAGTTGTCTTGGAACATTACACGGAGCTGTTCAAACAATGTGAAAGATTTAGTTTACTGGCGTTTATCGTTGCGATGTTTTCGATTTTGTGGCTTCTTTTTATTAAAGTCATGCTAGTTCTGCGTGTTTAAGCATGCATTCAATATGCGTGTAATCATGGAAGGAGTTCGTATAAATATTTTATTTTTACAAGCTTTTATTTAACTTGCAATGTTTGTACGTATGTATATATATATGATGTATGTATGTATGTTAGTTTATTTAGGTCAAATCTTGCAATCTAAATTAGAACCACTTTTTGACATCCGATTGAAATGAAATTTTGCATACTTAAATAGGTTTGGTGACAATACAATATTATGGTACTTTTGATTTAAAAGCTTGTGTTAAACATGTATTTTTAATTTTAACTTATTTTATACATCTGCATTTTGCTGGTTATTAAGTTTCATAAAATAGGTTTCGAGCCTATTGCCATTACCACAGCGTACCAGGTTCGTCGCCTTCATGATTTGCTTTCCCAACGATGGCAGGAAATTGTATACTTAATCCGCCGATCCTTAAACATAAATTGATTGTATTTTATGGAGAAGAATCAATTGGAGCTTCCTCAATATTCAATCTCGGTAAAAGGCAAATTATGCAACACTTTACTTGATTCCCTCAAAATGTTGGCTTCAGAGTGACAAATAAAAAACGCTTTTCATTCAGTCATTTGTTTTTTTCGATGTTCAATCACTTAAAAGCTTCGGAAACGGTATTTCTGAATTAAACAATCTGTAACCGGATTGAGAGCAAGGCATATCTGAGCTAAGAGGACCGAATTTAATCGTGGATTTGTTCACTCAAGTGTAGTTAAGCTACTGTCAATCGGGTTTGTAATTGGATGGGTGATTGGTGGTTTCTCGTCTTACTCAGTTCGTAAAGTTTTCACTTAAGATTTGCATTGTGTTGCTTTATACAGCTTTTACATTAATTGTGGTCCGTAATTAGAAGTATCTGTTTGACCCAATCCTAAATTTTTAAAAGATTACATAATTATGGTGTTTTTATAATCATAAAATAAAAATCTAATAACACATAAGATGGTTGATAACTCTATTACTAGTCTCTAATTGAATTCCAAATGATCCATAAAAAGTTAGTTTTACTAAACGCTTAAAGTGACTAGCCTGTCTAATCTTAAAAAACTAATATAAACTGTACGTTAGTCATGATTAATTTTCGTGTGAATGAAGCGAAAGAAGTATGCCAGGATCGTAGCAAATGGAAATCCGTGGTCTGCCTACCCCTCAGGGAAACAGGCGTGACTTTATGTATGTATGATTTTTTTTTATGCGACAACACCAAACGAATTTTGCATGAGGACGTTATTACTCACAACGCCCACTCAACAAATTAAACATAATATACAATTCATTAAACAGCGAGAGTCAATTCTATAAAGCGTAAAGATTGTATAAAATAAGCCTATTAAATTCAGACAAAGGCATACCTTTGATATTCGGGAGTGAGGTATTTGACATAATCGCCACCTCTGTAGAAATGCGATCAAAGGAGCGGAGAGTACTTAGGAAATCCAATTAGAAGTCCAAACATGTTTCAGCGGTGGGGATTGAAGGTTTGTTAAGACAATGAACTTAAGATGATATATGGGTGTCCCTCAGGGAGCTGTATTGGCACTGTTTCTGGCACACATGGTTCTGCGAGATCTTTTGCAGTAAAATCTTGCTGGAGTCAAAAAGTAACGAATGTGCAATACTTGGAAGCTTTTGAGTCGATTTAATTTATTTGACTATCTCGTTGGTGTCGCAAATCCCAGGTCGGGCAGTGTTACTGAGTGATTTAATTCGGTAACTCTCAGTAGCAGCACAAAGCTTGAATAATTATGTGCCCGGTTGATGGCAATAGGCTCGCCCCCTATAACTATAGCTTGTGTCTAAACCTTTTGGGAAATACAGGCGTGATGTTGTTTGTTTTTTACTACCCTACTCTACCTACGTATAAAATGTATATTGTTATAAAATTACTGTCTACCATGCATTTGCCGTTCCTGAGTCATGTTCTTTTAATTATCTTATAAATTTATCTGGCCGTGCTAATCTGCGTGCAACTTTTATCGTTGGTCAGTCAAATCTTATTCAGCAGTAACAATTCATTGCAACGCTAACTGCGCTAAAGATTTTATGGATCAGAAACTGTAAATTTCAACGAAGATAGTTCAGTGGTTGGTCAGTCTTTTCGCTGGGTTAAATATTATGAGTTCTTTAGACCTCATAATATTTATAAACGACCTCTTAGTTAGAAAAGATAATAAAAAAAGATAGAACAAGATAATACACTCTTAGTTAAAAAAGATAATAAGGTTATTTAAGTTCAACCTTTTCCACCTTAATCATAAATCGCCATTTGAAACCAAGTATTAAATTATACCTGTCAATGTCGATTACATGTCAAAATAGAGATATCAATTGACCTAATGCAAGTTTGAAATAATGCCAGCATAATCCCCGTTTATGAATAAGAGGGTTTAATTTAATGGTTAAATTGATTATAATTGAATTTCTATTACAGTAACAAATTCTGTAGTCGTAGTTTCAATTTATGAAATAGTATTGATTAAAATAGATCACAATACCATATTTATTAAGTTGCGTAGGTACATTGTGTTAGAGGGTATTTGGCCAAGAGGCAGCTAGAACAAAAGAGAAACTTGATGCTTTAGCCGTTTTCCTCGTCGTCGCTTAGTTTGTCTTGTCCAAACTGCATAAACTCTCAAATCATCCAACATTTACAACAAAAATAAGATATAAAAACACGCTACAAATATTTTCTCCACGATACTTCAAAACACGCAAACAAGTAACAAACACATTTCATTCTTTTACACGCTACATTCGTTCAAGATCTAGTTAAATTCAATCCAGAAACTTCCTTTTATCCTGATGTTTTCATGCATTTTGTTTATGCATCCCGCGTTCAGGAACTCACAACTTCCGCCAGTCTTTTGTTCATGCTAGTTCAATCTCGGTCTCTTTCGCCGTTTGAGTCGGTTTGATAACAAAAGCGGGAATGTACCCACTGCCTCGTTCTGCTGGAATATCGTTATGGTCAATTTCAATTGTGGCTCTTTATACTATAAACAAGTCAGTCCTTTTAAAACTACCCGCTTTAAAATTTTTTTGACATAACATAACATCACGCCTGTATTCCCTAAATGGGTAGGCAGAGGTGCACATATAGTACATCCACATTTCGTCAGTTATGTTTTTAGGTCCCAATGTAATAGGGGGCGAGCCTAATTCAATCAACCGGGTACAAATCCAGACACCGCGCTGCTACTGAGAATTACCAAATGGAAAAACCCAGTAACACTTTGCCTGACCCGGGATTCGAACTCAGGACCTCGTACTCAGCAATCGCGCTTAACAACCACCAGACCAACGCAGCAGTCCAGAAAGGGCGATAAAGATTTTTTATTTAGCAGATTTTTAAAATAATTGAAAGCTAAATTGTCTTTTGCAATCTTCTGCATAGGTATAATATATCATACTCACGAGGATCATACTGGCATTAACTAAACCTAAATATTATTAAGCCTATTAATATCTTTATGCTTTCATATGCCAATGACAATGATAAGTATAATTTAATCTTTGGTTTAAAATTGTATTTTTATGAATTGTAGCTGTTTATCATAAAAAGTTTCCATGAATACTTTCAATTAAATTATTGGAACCGTTACTGTTCCAACTTGCTACCACTACAAATTTATTTTCTCAATATTAACATTCAAATATTGTGTGAGTTACACGTACCTTTAAAACTGCATTGGTATTCCAACGATATCTCCAATAAATACCATAATATTTTTACAAAACCAGCGTAAACAGCGCTTTAAACAGCTGTATCAGAAAGTAACAAGAAAAAGATTGCACCGCAAAACATTCCCCAACCGTTCCTTAGCACTAAAATGATTTTAACGTACCATTTTCCTTATGTTTCATTTTCATTCCATGAATAATTCTGGTTTCTTCAGACCACAAAGAGCTTCAACACTCCGTATTAATTGTCTTACTTCTTTGTTCTTACTGCACTCTTGCTTTATACAAGTAAATACAAAGGTTACAATGTTTTTTAAAAGCCACATTAATTTCTTCCTCTTAGAGTAAAATATACGCGCTTTTGGGGATCCTTGATATGAGTTTTCTTGAAAGTATATTTATCATACAGTAAGAGGGTGGAATCAGTATCCAATTCCATTGCGTTGAAAGCGAGTCGTCAGAAGTGGCGAATATTGCCAACCTATATAGCGAACTCAGTATGGGCTCTTTGCGTTTGCCACCAATTTCATATTTATAGCAGGTACGCATTATTATGAGCGATAAAAAACAACACAAGTTACACAAACTGTGCCATCTCCTTTAGAGGTTAGGGGCGTAATTGCTATAATTGCTAAATTTTCATTCTAAATGTTTTCAAGATATTTAAATACAAAAAATAATATAATATATTCTTCGTTTTGATTCGTTTGTAATAATACGACGTTGTATTTGTATCTGTATGGTGGGGGAAGGAATACCATGGATTTATTATCTTTACCTTAGCTGTATGGAGATAAATTCGCGCAGTGTTTTATTAACAAATAAAGAAATATATTCTTGCTATTATTATATTCACGAAGGTACTATTATATATAGAAAAAAGACCATTCTTCTTAATAACAAAATAATAAAGTAATAACAGTTGTAATATCTAAGGAATGTCTCACAATAGAATTAAATGTGATTATTTTTAATGAAAAAGAACATTATTTTTACACATTTACACTAGGAATATCTGTGATTCAATCATTATCGTGATGTTGGTAAAACCGCGTTTTCACTAGGAAACATTTGTCCCGCAACTCTGTTGCTCGACACGTTTACGAGTCTTGCGCGATGTCACCCGACATCGCTTGCGACATCTACAAGTTTTGAACTTTGAGGATGCAAGTCACTTTATGTAAGTCGCACTGAACAATACTAACCTCACCACTGGGCAGTGTGTACAAGAACAAATTTCACGCGACATTGTGCCACACCGCGTGAATGTTGGGCAATACGTTTCCAAGACATCTCCGCTAGTAAAAGCGCGGCGTCATGAAATAATCATCAAAATTATTTTACGCCAGTTTCAATTGTGTTAAAAACTCATAATTAAGTCGTTCCAAAGGCATCGGCTCTACAAGATTAGTCCTAATTCCCCGCTTGTCCAATACAACGTCAAGTGAAATAAATCTCCAGAAATACACGAAACCATTTACAGAACCCGTGTTGTTTACGAAACACACTTTTGCCATAAAACCCGTCAGAATAAATGAAGGCAATCGTTGGAGCCACGACTCTCTTTTTACCAACAAAATGGTCACAATGAATGACTTTTTATATATTAAGGAATCGGGGATTTAATTTAGGGCCCGCTTTGTTTTGTTTACATTAAAGTTTATGCGTTGTTTACGTTGCGGGCGTGTCGGGCAATGTATGGAGTGGTTGGCAAGCAAACGTGTCTTGAATTATAAGTTCTATATCAATTAGAAAATGTTGTTGGCAGAAGGATTTGGTTTAGTGCGGCGCTTTTATACGATAGGATTAGTTTTATCTGTGTTTGTGCTTACCATGATTTTGATAAAGTTGTGTGTGTGTATGTTTATGATTTATATGCCTATAATTTATAATATAAGAACTAAGTTATAATTTATAAATCATTGTCCTTTTAAGATAACTTAAATTATGGTTTTAAATACTCATCTCATCACACTATCAGACTCATATTATAAAGGCGAAAGTTAGTGAGTGTGTTTGTTACCTCTTCAGGCTTAAACGGCTGGATCGATTTTAATAAAATTAAGTATGAAGGTAGCTGATACCTTGGATTAACACTTAGGCAATTTTTGTCCGAAAAAATGTAGCGGGCAACAACCGCGAGTCGTAGCTTGTGATTTTCTTATATCAAACATGAAAATATTATTATCTACTTATTACCAGAACGTCGTTATGCTTTTTAAGAGAAGTTCATAAATAGAATTTACTTATAGTTGGCAGATATTTTCTCTCTCTCATCTCCTCTACCTTTTACATTTATATAATAAAACCTCTTCGCATGGTTACCAACAGCACCGGTAAAAACGTTTGGAATAAAAATATAAAAGTACTGCGCTCGGTTTAGGTTGAAACGCAGGCATTTTTCCAATAATTAAAAGTTTCACTTCGTTTTGCACCCATTTATGTCCATGATGCTTTATTTCTTTAATTGATTTTAGTATGGGTTTATTTTATTTAGAATGTTATTTACATGAAGGTTCACTATTTTTAACTACTTTGACATTAACATAACATCACGCCCGTATTCTCCGAAGGGAAGAGGAGTATCCACTAGCACGGCCATATTACGCCAGTTATGTTTAGGTCCCGATGTAATAAGGGGCTAATTATTGCCATCAACTGGACACAAATCCGGACTCCGGAAAATAAAGTAATGGAAAACCCAAGTAATACTTTGCCTGACCCGGGATTCGAACCCAGGACCTCGTGCTCAGCAGTCCCGCTTAGTAACCACTAGATCAACGAAACAGGGTATTATCTTAAATGTCATATAAGCTGTCCTTCATTCTACCTGAATACTATCTACCCACATTCCATTAGGCAACTAAGTTGAAATTTATTTGGTTAAGTTTTATACTTAAAGGGACGAGGGTGCATAAATTGAAGTATTTAAACTGCTTAAGAAACTTTTACTGAGACTGGGAATTTATGTAATATGTACCTATATCGTTAATTGAGATGAAGGTGGAACTGCCCCTTTATCATGAACACTTAAAGCAGGACAGTTTACGTTGTGGAAGCGAGACGCCGCATTACATCCCACGTAGCGGCGTCTCTTTTTCACATCGTAAACTGTCCTGTTTTAAGAGTTCGTGGTATGAAGGCTGGGATACCTTTAGTGTCAGCGCAGGCCGAGTGGAATAATTCTCGCGCGGTCTCGAGCATGCTAGCTGATGCTAGCGTACTGGATAAACATATAATAATAATACTCACGCGAGCATTATTTGTCATGTTCAAACATGTATGCACTTTATATCAGTAGTTTTACAGTTTATTTTCGACTGTCTCATTGGTCTACTCGTTGCAAGCGCGACTGCTGAACGGGTTAGGCAAAGTGTTACTGCGTTTTTTCATTAGGTAGGCAATTCTCAATAAATAATAAGCGGGCGGGTCGTTTCAAACAGTCTGTTAACGTTACATACGTAGGTATGTCAAAAATAACCATTACAAAATTTACAGAAGACGTTTATAGAACATAGAACATGAAGTGTTGTTTCGCAGGATAAAAACTAGTAGTCAACATTTTTAATTATTAGGGCTGGTAGTAAACAAATTGTGTATGTAATTTTTAACATTTTCGAGTCTGCCAAGTGAAGCTGAAGCAACCCGCCCTAAGTATCCTATAACCCACTATAAATGAAGACAAAAAGAAAGCCCAGACAACAAACTCGGAGTAAACAAAAAGAATAAAATGTTCTTTACCTCTATATCTAAAAAAATTTACACCTATAACTAAACCAGAGATAAAATTAGCATAAAATAATCCAAATCTACGCCCGAACTAGGCCGGGTCCATAAAAGACTACAACTTGAACATCTGTAAAGTTATCGCGCTAAAACAGAATTGTTCTTTTAATAGTTTTGAGAATTGCCCCTCTTTTGTTTTTAACCTAGAAGTTTGTGAAACAGTCTTAGAAAGACAAACTAGTTTCAGAATTTTTATATAATAATATTACGTATATTTTAAACTCTTCATGTGAGTATTATATTTTTTTTATTTACAGTAATAGTTGAGACAGATTAAAAATACAATTAACATTTATTTAAAATGCCGCCTACACTAATAATTTCTTATGTAGGTTACGTATATAGGCGACTTTTAAAAACATGTAATATAAATTACACACAACGTCTGCGGATAATATCTACACACGTTTGTCCCGCGCGGGATTCAAACCCACAACCAATCAAGTTAATATATTTTTGTAAATTTATAATGTTACCTACAACAGACGTCACAATTTAACCTTTTTCTGAGGACACAGGTACTTAAAATATACCACATGGAGTGGTATTTTTCAAACATCTTCTAAGTCCTTAATATTCGCACCTTAATTCTTTAAGACTTCTCTAATTCTCCAAGTTTCGGAATACCAAATTCATGACAAATAATTAATTTATTTATTTAGGCAAAGCAACTAAATACACAGAGACATTAACAGTACTTAATATTACAAATACAATAGTATTGCATCTATCTAAATTAAAGGTAAGCAAAGCATTTTATTTAAATCTCACTACACAATAAAAATTAATATTAAAATGGATAACAAAGTAGAAGAATCTTTTAAACTTAACATGTGTGTCTTTCTCCACAATCCGGCTATTTCTACTTGAAGTAGCCTCGTATCAGTGCAATCGTGACTGGCATTCCGATATCTATCCAGTCCAGACCAAAAATCTTGGCTTGTTTCTACTGCCAAAAACTGTAAATTTTTTGTTCAGAGATTTGGCCGATCGCGTTGGATGTGAAAGCGAAATCAACAAATTATACAACCTTTAACGAATTTATCGCTTTTCGTATTTCATTCATACAATGTTTTATTTATAATCCACAAAACTGTTCGCTGCTGTATTTGTTTTGGAGAGCTAAAGTATTGTCTTAAAATTACAAAGCCTTTTCATTGCTGGATAAGCGAGTGGTAACAGGCAACAAACTCAATTTATGGCCGATTAATAGCAATAGGATATTCACTTATTGATACAGGTAAACATGAGATATATTAGGAGCGGCTAAAGGAGGATGCTAACCACCCACTTTCGTCCCGTAGGTGTCGTAAGACTGGTGTCGTGACTAAGGGAAAATCCAGAGATGGGCAGCAACGTCTTCTGTACACACACTTCTGTGAAGAAACGTGTGCAAATCCTGGCATCGTCCTGTACTTGGTTAAACCTCTAGAATTGGAGACCGCCTCTTTCTACCACAATATTCGCGCAGCCATTGGTCATATAGGCAAAAAGTGCGCTCGACAAGACTGCCTTTAATTCGCCAGCCAGTCTTAGCCACGAGGCTATTGTACTCTTTCGTTTCTTCATATTTAATAGTAAAGATTTATTATATAACACAACATCCGAAATATCTATTTTGGTATTTTTGAACCAGTGCCAGAATCGGAAGCTGGGATAATGAAATGATAAATTACAAAGATCATTGGTTGTAACGACTTTGAATAATTTATTTGTTTACAGATGATCATACATTACCACTTTTATTTTAACGTAAGATATATTTTACATGACATTTAATGTTGTTTTAGCGTGTTGCCCATGCAACTCTTCAATTCCAATTGGTAAAGGACATTTGAAAACCCACCACCACCTTTAACACGTAAATACTAAAACGGAACTTGAAGTTCGATGGCTGCGAGCACCGACACGGTATCTTAGTTCGTAAAAGCTAGACGAAGGCCAGGTTTGAATCCCGCTAGTGTCCATAACTATTTTGGAATGTCTTTTATGAATTTAAATGATAACAAAAATTGATAGTTTTTGTAAAGAGCTTACGTAGCTTTCTTATAGGTTTCGATTTTTTGTTGATTAGCCTAGTCCCACAATAAATCCTGCTAGCTTTTTACTATAACCTTTTCCAGATTATCTTCTTCTCCGAACTATTAATTACTACAATACGATTTTACAAGAGTTCTCCGCAAGGCAAAGGCTTCTTCACTCTCAAAGAACGGGACGACCAATGGTTAAACTTTAGTGCCGGCTTAGATAAGTAGCATACGTAAAAACTACAGTAGAAATAAGAACTGCCTTCTCAATTATTAACAGACTATTGTCCAACAGTATAAGCTAAGTAGGTCTGGTCGATGATAATTTCAAAAGGAAATAGGTAGGTAGTTCATATCTCCATATTTGATACAACAACTAATAAATCATGTTAATCAATATAATCTATGACCGCACGAAGGCTTTCATCGCCGCCTGTATAATAGTGTCTGCCCGCGAATCTTTCGCAAACAAACCCAGTTTTCCCAACCATTACGGGCTTCCGTAACTCGATATTTTAGGCATATTAGACGTTATCGGTAATGGATGTTGAAATTACAGAATTCTGACGCCCAAAATAGTGCGGAAAATATCAAATTCTGCGTAATTTACTTTCTAAAAACGAACATTTTGATTGTTTGTTAGGGTTTCTTAAACGGAAACGTATTATTTCTCCATTACTGTACCTATAGCTTAGATACTTTGACATTGAATTTGTTGCGGTGCTTCTTGAAGCCAGATTGATGGTGATGCTTTGTTGTGATTTGTTATTTTTTATTTATCTACCTATTCTTACTTACCACCTTTTATCTGTAACTTTTCTACGTTTAAATAACTCTAATTTCTAATATTGTATTTTTCTTCGGGAACACTGTCTTTGTTCTTTTCTATATTCCAGACAACGTACATATTAGATATACGCAAAATTTCATGATGTTGGTATAGTGGTTTAGGCAAGGAAACGTAACAAACATACAAACTTACTTTCGTATTTATAACATTAGTTTGGACAGTACTACCTTAATCAATAAAGCTAGTATGTGGTGCGTAACTCGACAGAGGTTTCAAATATTTATGTGGTAGCAGAGAAAACTGTCTAAGACGTAAGTTCCTGTATAAATATTATTCCCTCAAGCGAATGAATGTTTCTTACTTGTTCTCATGACTGATCGAGATTTAATATTAGATTGGATAAGGAAAAATAGTGAGATTTACTGCCCGGAAGAAGAAAGATGCTGGTATCATTTTCGCGTTTATTTTCCGTACCTAGTAAATAAGATTTGCCAACGACTCTAAATTATCCTGTGCTTAGCTTTGTAAATACATTACGAATATCTTGATTTATCGTTGCATTTGAGCTTTGACTTAAAAACAACGTAAAAATACAAGCCTCCTTCTTTCACGCTGATTCTCCAATGGATGAGAAACTGGCAGTCGAAAGAGATAAAAATCCAACGACTTACTAGATACCCTAAACTTTCAAAAAACGTTAAGACATAACATAGGTATTGTTTGTCATAGTGCCTCAACATTCTATTGATATCTAAATTGATAAAGGAATTTGAGAAATGATGGACACGAGCGGGACTTGAACCAGCGACATTCGCGACATGTCCTGCGGCGCTGCTTTGCTAACTGAGCCTTCGTGCCGCTGCTCGTAGCCATCGAATTTCAAGTTCCCTTTTAGTACTTACGTCTGAAGGGTGACGTTTAGCAATTTAGATTCAAGCTTAGGCAACATGCAACATTGATATTTTTAAACTCACTGCATAATAATTATCATTATATTTCTACTTGATTTAAAACTTTTCTGCGCTACCGTGTCGAAAGCTTTATTCAGATCCACCAACTTGAGAACACACGTACCCGGTAACAACTTGAATTCACATAAGAGAATAATATTTATGATCCTAGTTAAACGATATACCATAACAATTAAGTACCTACCCATAGAACCCTACGAAGAAAACTTAATAAACCTAAGATTTATGCAACGTTATATTTTAACAATTAACCATAGTTTGCGTGGCCCATTTACATGCCATTTACTGAGTGAACCACTGTATTTAAACATTTATGAGAAACAACCCGTTGATTCCCGGGTTCCGGGCCCAACATATCATCTCTTGGAACATTAAACTCAATTTACATAGTGTTGACGCCGTTGGAACAAGTTTAATTGATAATTAGGGTACATTTAACCCTATCCAAGCTTTGAACCAACTTAATTTCACGGATATCCGAATATAGCAGCGAAGTTTTAAATACCCAAACTAATTCCTAATGTCATGTTTGATGTTAGGACTGCATCGTTGGTCTAGTACTCGTTAAGCGTGACTGCTGAGCATGAGGTCTTGGGTTCGAACCCCGGGTCGGGCGAAGTGTTACTTGAGTTTTCCATTAGGTAATTCTCAGTAGCAGTACGAAGTCTAGATTAATGGCAATAGGCTCGCCCGCACATTGGGATCCATAACATAACTGGTAAAATGTGGATGTACTCTACAGTTACATCTGTCTACCCCTTTGTGGAATACAGGAGTGATGTTTGATATATATATATATTTTTGTTTCAGGTCCTCTCCGAAACCGCCTTAAAATCTTGATTTGAATAAATTGCATCCATTCAGAAAACAATGCTTTCAATAATGTCAATGACTGCTGCAATACCGGACTTGTTTATGAAAAACTGACAGTGACAGTCCCGAAAATGGAGAGAAAAGCTGGTCTACTTGTGGTGTTGTGGGTAGCGATATTCCCACTGTATCGAGCCGATAATCTCGGTAAGTTCACTCTAAGTTTCTTTTAGTTAATGCGTACTAGTTTTCCTGTTAACTTCCTCAACTAAGTTAAATGGAACTCGGGATAAACCGTACTTCGTATAATAAGGTTTTATCATGAATGAGATTGCACCGATTTTGTACCAAGTTTATTTCATTCCAATGTGAGCGGAAACTCTGGTCCCAGAAGTCCGCAGTGGTTGGAACTAAAAAGCTGGACGAAGACTGGCGTATTTTAATAAGTTTAGATTAAATTGCAAAAGGTTTTTTTTGGTGTCCATGTTTAAAACTCAACGAATTGAGAAACTTGAGAATCAGGATATGAATTTTTTATAATTCTAAAGCTATGAAACCGTGATGTTGACAACATTTTTGATAAGTTAATATCTATCAAATAATACACTATCAAAGCAAAGAAACTGATACGTGTATCGCACGTCTACTATAGAAAATTTGTAAGTAAATGATGACCATTTCAAATAAAACAATTTGAACAACTGTAGCAAAAGAGTTTGAATAAAACAAATGTCTTTTAACAAGAGGGTAATAATTCAGTTACTAAGCTTCACAATTTGCATATTAATAGATCTATCTAGATAAAATTCAAATCCTAATTCAGTGATCATATTATCTTCTTAAATAAACGTAACATCATGCTTGTATTCCCTGACGGGGTAGGCAGAGCTGACTGTTAAATACACCCACATTTCGCCAGTTATGTTATCACGAGACAGTGTTAACCATAAAATTACAGGACATACATACATAAGTTACGCCTGTTCCCCAGAGGGGTAGGCAGAGACTACGGATTTCTATTTGTTACGATCCTGGCATACCTCTTTCCTTATATGACAATGATAGAAGTTACAAAAAATCTTGAGTCACATGATTCTCATTAACACGACGCGTCGACGCTTATACAACAGAACTACGTTCGTGAAAGTTTCATACAATAAAAATACTGAACTCTCTACTGCTTTTTTATACTTGATGTATTTTCAAGTGTCTTTGTATACAAAAAATGTGATACAAGAAGTTTCTGCTTATAAATGTACGTTTAATTCCTTTCATACTCGAACCGATCCCATAATATTTGTTTTCCCATACTTTTTACGAACACATCACACTTTGTGAACGCTTTCCTAGAAGTTATATTAAACCTGAGTCATGTGTTTAAGTTGTGTTTTATTCCACACACCTTTATACTGTAAACGATATTTGTTTAACATTTTCTCTTTTGAGTCTATCGGACAAAGTTTTCTTTACAGCTAAACTCAATGTTAGCTTAGTATATTTACACCTCAGTTCGAATTTTGTTTAACTGTAGGTATGAAATTAGATAGGTGAGATAATGAAAACATTGGTTGCCTTACAACACATGCGCGAGAACGCTGGAAGCCTAAACGCAAGTTGACTCTTAGTTCTAGGTACCAGAGTTTTATCGTAAATACTAAACATCGTGTTTGTGACGCTGCTAAAAAGGTAGGCAGATGTGACGGTAAAATACACCCACATCTCTCCAGTTATGTTATTAGGACCTAATTTAAGGGCGAGACTATTGTAATGACAAGCGGACGGGTAACGAACCTTGCACAAATCTAGACTCTGTGCTGCTATTGAGCTACCTAATGGATAAATCTAGTAACACTTTGCTTGACTCGGGTTTTGAACCCAGAATCTCAAACTCTGAAGATGCTCTAAGCGATCACTCGACCAAAGACGCAGTTTAATTGCCTAATACTCAATAATAACATCACATCACGAGAATGGAATCTTGGAAGAGCTTAAGGTGGGCTTACTATATACACCTACATTACGCCGTACCTCAGTTCTATTTAAAATGTTCTAAAATGTAATACTTATAGAAAATGACGTACGCATGCTCAGTCCCTTTTTAAGCAGACCCGTCATTAAACAGGGATAATGCTTGTCAAAATTCCCGAGTGCGAGCACAGACCCTTTTAGGTACCCCTGTGTACAAGATAAACGGATGTCAAAAAGTATTAGCCCTCCTTACACATGCCTTAGCCCCCGAAATAAGTTTCAAAACGGGGTCCCAAAAATCTTGTAGCATCCCCGACGCTGTTGTAATCCCACTCTGGGCTCTTTACAAAAGTGTTGACTTTGCTTGAAATTTCACGTATGTCAAATAAAGTTAAAATTAGTTACTTCTCAAACATTTGTGTATAATTAATATCACCATAAGGTCGCTTAGGGATATTCTAGAGAAAAGCTTCGTTAGGAGTATCTTAAAATGACGAGCACGATTGCAGAATGTGATCATAGTGAATAAGTTGAAAGAGAATGCCAGGATCGTAGCAAATGGAAACGCGTGTTTTTACCGGCACAAGAAAGTTAAATGTTGATGTAAATAATAATACCTGGAGATCTATAACAGCATCTATGGAAAACTAAAAACTATGAAATTCTTTGCCAGATTCTCTGTTCCCAGAGAACTATATTTTAGCGGTTTTCAAGTCGAGAGTGAACCGGTTTTTAGGTAGGCCACAATTTCACTTACCATCATGCGAATTGTGGCCAAGCGCACACCTATTTAAAATAAAAAGAAGAATGTGACCGAATGGGGCATACGTCTCCAAATTCAGAAGCTTCCCCATATACGAGTGCTAAGTCAAAAAAGAAAACCCTTTACCATGCTTGGCCGAGCAGAGACACACGAATATTTGTTTTTATGTAACACCAAACTATATTCACGTTCCTATAAATAGAATTAGTTTACTGATCGCTCATGTAAAAAGATATGAGACAATTCATAAGTAAAATCTGTGCGAATATACGTCATATCTTACACTCCGACGGCACATCAATATTGTTTTTCGATATTATTTATACCACGCCCACAATCTACGTTATCCATGATTTATTATTATACTAATATGGTTATATTGTTTTATCAAACTTTACTCTACATATACCGAATGGAGGCACTAATTTTAGAAGTCTATTTGGATAGAATTATACTAGATATCTTATTATAGAAATAGAATGAATTTATTTTTGCATGAAACGTGGGTGCCTGTAATTATGTGCTTATTTTAGTTAAAATATTCTCAAAACCGTTGAATGAGACTAAGTAGGGTAACATCATGTTCTGGCAGAGCCATTTTTCCGCTGGAAGCTGACGTGGTTTTATCCGTCAAGAATTAGCCAATCAAAAACCGACAGACAGACAACGAAGTGATCCTAGAAGGGGTCCTTTTGAGATACATAACACTACACTACACAATCAATAAAGTCTTGGTCCCATGCCAACTCCTGTCAAAATTATGTTAAGATTCCGGAAGAAACTTTATTTATTTTTAACTAGCTGCGCCCTGCGGTGTTTTCCGCTAATTTTTTTGGAATAAAAAATAGCTTTTGCGTTAATAAAGGGTGTCGGCTACCTCCATATGAAATTTCATTGAAATCCATTCAGGAGTTTTTACGTGAAGAGTAACAAACATCTATCCGTACTTACAAACTTTCGCGTTTATAATATTAGTAGGGACTTACTGAATTGATACTCTTTTAGGTTTTCTTTGATATCACAATATTTGGTTTGATTTGATTACTAGGAATTCAGTTTTGTATGAAATACTAGGTACTAATAAAAATATCGAAGTTCACATACATTACAAATTAAAATTATGTTCACAAAACCAAAATCATTTCTCAAATAAGCGTTTCAAACATCAATAACATGTTATGAATCATATTTTGGAGCAATATCCAATTCAAATTGCAATTATTTCGATCTAAATCCATTCCGAAGCTAATTAAAAGCAACGATCACTAATTTTAAACTGATTGGGCCTGTCGCTAAACATAAGCAATATTTAACAGGCTTCGGTAAATATATTGGTCTCCAGCACATATTAATTTACTTTCGGCTGAATAAGAGAAAATTAATTAACTTTCTAATTAACTAATTTTATATGGAGTGAAACGGTCTGTTTTGATTTACCAGTTGAATTGTGGGACGTTATGAAACCTCCTAAAGGTTATATGACTTTTCGTGTCATTTTTGCATGATGCCCATGCTAAGTTTATATCTAAATTGATAGGCTTCTCCTAAAGGCTTTCAAACGTTATGCAAAATGTACCTATCTATATATATATACCTATGTAATGTATATAATTATATATTTATTTATGAAAAATTGTGTAAACTATTTAATTTCTGCCTTTCCCTGTCGCAGTACCTTTATTTGGGTATAATCCATACTTTTTATATCGCTTTCTATACGATTAAATAATATTTTTTATGTAATTTTGCAATTATAATATCATATTAACAGATATAAGAAATATAGTAAAACGTAACATAAAATCACGCCTGTATTCCCCAAATGGCTAGGTAGAGGTACACAAATAGTACACCAACATTTCACGAGTTATGTTTTAGATCTCAATGTAATAGGGGGCGAGCCTATTGCCATCAACCGGGCACAAATCCAGACTACATGCTGCTACTGACCTAATGGAAATACCCAGTAACATTGCCCGACCCGGGATTCGAACCCAGGACATCGTGCTCAGCAGTCGCGCATAGCAACCACTACACTAACGAGACAGTCTCAGAACAAATACAATAAGTATTCCAAAAATATTTAAGTAAGAGTAAATACTTAACTATTTTTGGAGTAGTATCATAAATTTATTTTGAAGTCATTTTGATGACATATTAAAGTCTCTAAACGACTTGTTTTGAAACGAATAGTCCATAATACCTAACTTATGTGTATAACGTCTCAGTTCACCAATTTCTAAATATTTTTACTATTGCGGAGCCGACAACAAAGCCATTCGTTTTCTATGGCGATTAACACATTACAGAAAGGTAAAAGAAGGCTTGTCTTTCTTTGCACGTGATAATAGCATGTGATTCAAAATTTAAAAAATAATGGTCGAATATTTTTTTATAATCTTTTTTGCTCATAAATTATGCCTTTATTTACATGTATTATTATAGTAACCAATTTATGTAACGCCTAAATAAGAATACATACAGAGAAACATAGAAACTCCACCTTTTTGGAGTTGGTTAAAAAAAAACAACGCTGTTAAGTATTACAAATTTGAAGTAGGTAACTATGAAGTATGAAGGCCTTTGTTCAACAGTGGACGTCTTCCGACTGATGATGATGATAAAGGTACATGAAATATAAACAATTACACAGTCTATTTCATAGTCGTTTCCATGTATAAACATAAACAGAATTAAATGTTGGAGTTTGAGTGTAAATAAAATATTTAGCGTATATATTAGATATCTATACAATAATATAATTTTATCATGTGCAAAGGCAACCGGTGGATGCAATCAGCAAGCTGGCGTTCTAAGGGAGTGGCCTTTGTTCAACAGTGGACGTCTTCCGGCAGATGATGATGATCATGTGCAAAAATTACATACGTTAGTTTATAAGATATCATAACATCACGCCTGTATTCCACTAAGGGGTAGCCAAAAATGTACACAAATATTTTGCAAGTTGTTCCTTACACAGACAAGCCATGCTTAGCTATCAAACATTGTGTGGATTGGATCTATTTTCCCTTTACTTTTAATACTGGCCTGTTGTAGCACGGATACCGTAACGGCCGATCGACGTCCACTTGTGAAAATGGACGTACCTCATAAAACGCTACGAACGTTTCAAAGCGTTTTTTGTTGTGGATTTCTGACCCTTGTATATTGTAGTACCTTTGTTTTATGACGATATTTATACAACTTTGTATGTATATAATTATGTAGGTAATATAATGATGTGGGCACAATGATGTATTCTTATTTGAGTTTGGATGAACAAAATGACTAGGTGACTAACGATCATCATCATTCATCATCATCAGCCGGAAGACGTCCACTGCTGAACAAAGGCCTCCCCCTTAGGGGGGGGGGGGGTTGCCATAATCCCCACGCTTGGCAAGCGGCTTGGGGATCGCAGTATTGGTGGTTAAGTTACAGAAGACGCTGCTGCCCATCTACTGGATTTTTCCCGTAGTCGCCTCTTACGACACCCACGGGACTCTTGACTAATGACTAACGATGAACTCTTAAAATAGGACAGTTTGCGATGTGGAAGCTAGACGGTGGTACGTGTAGTGTAATGCGGCCTTTCATTTTCACAACGAAAAATGCTTTAAGAGTTCATGGTATGATTATACTTAGATACTATTCTGATTTACTTACTTTTGATATATTTTAATAAATTTACTGTGGATGAGAATCGGTTTTGAAACGGAAAATGTTAGAAAAGGAATCTTGACTTAGTGCTCAATTTATTTAGTTGCGTTCAATAAAACCTAAAGAATACTGACTAATAGACGACCAGTTAGTACCTCAGCTTGTATGTTTATTAACTAAACAGCAAGTCGTTATCGTCAATGCTTTAGTCTAAACGGTTACAATGTGGTTAGCACTATGGACTAGTATCTGAATTGACCTAGCAACTCTTGGTTCTACAGACCAGTTAGTTTTAATTACTTAGGCTATAATCTGGACGGCAGCGGGCAGCGGCACGGGGAACGGCGTGTTCAAATGTCTTACTCAGGCTTCTAATTGAAACGCGTAAGAAACTAACTGATATTCTAACTTAGCCAACGCTGGAATTGAGTAGGTACGATCATTCATTCTTTGTCGAAAATGTAATTCAAACTTAATTCCGTACAGTTTCACCAGCCTTTAGTGCTCTAGCTGTAAGAATATTATAGCAACATGGGAATTAACGCGAACTTATGTATTTACCTTTATTGGTTTGACGTTTCGACCAGGTTACACCGGTCGTGGTCGCAAGCAGACTGAAGATGCGTGTCATGGCTCAAGTACCGCAAGGATTTTTCATCTAATGTAGTCAGTAAATGCATGAGGACGCTTTAATTCCCGTGACGTAATTTTATTATTGATAAAGGAAATTTGAAAAATGATGTACACGAACGGGACTTGAACCCGCGACCTACACCGTACCGCGGCGCAGCACTAACCAACTGAGCTATCGTGTCGCTGCTGGCGCCCATCGAATTTCAAGTTCCCTTTTAGGTGTCAGTCACGTCAGGTATTATTTGTTGGAATCTATGATTACCAACACTAATAATTTCAACACCGTATGATATTTGTATTATTATTTGAAACAATTATACTCACCGCACCTACCAGTATCCAAAACAAAAAACATAACATCATGCCTGTATTCCCCGAAGGGGTAGGCAGAGGTGCACATATAGTACACCCACATTTCGCCAGTTATATTTTAGGTCCCAATGTAATAGGGGGCGAGCCAATTGCCATCAACCGGGCACAAATCCAGACTCCGTGCTGCTACTGAGAATTACCTAATGGAAAAACCCAGTAATACTTTGCCCGACCCGGGATTTGAACCCAGGACCTCGTGCTCAGCAGTCGCGATTAGCAACCACTAGATCAACGAGGCAGTCAGTCCACTACACACTAGTATCCGGTGACAAGTTATTTACTAGTTCCTACTAGGCTTCAGGAAGAGTCTTAAACCTTAACCTGTATACAGTATGGAACCAGTTTTCCCGCAACGGAGCCGACTGGGCTATCACATCAACCATTACTTACATTTTATGAGCACCCGCTACGTCCCAACCTTTGTATATGATAAAAAATAAATTTTTATTCACATCCCCTCTCGTGAGGCAATATTAAAACAATTGAAAGTTACCGTTTTATTATGATTTACCCGTCCTTTATCTTTTTAGGGAGTTTTGAGAAGTTTTCAGGAAGAACGGTATTGAGGAAGTTGAAACGGAAAATGCTATTCTTAATATGTGGACTACGTTATAGCTATGTATTACGGTATATTTATCACAATAAGGGCCGATTTTTCAATCGTCAGATTAATTATATTCAAAGGATAAAATTGACATTCTGACAGGTTATGTATAGAACATATCATACATAAAGCCACGCCTGTTTCTCTGAGGCTGGCGGGATCGAAAATCGACGACCTCATTGGCGCAGTGGCTAAGCGTTTGAACTGCTGCGCTAAGGGTTGCGTGTTCAATTCCCGCACGGGACAAAAATTAGTGCGACCCGCAGATGTTTGTCCTGAGCCCAGGCTCAGGACAAACATCTGTTTGTGGTATTTCATGTTTGTGAAACACAGCTACGACACAGTAGAGATTTTTTTTTTGTTTTAATAAAAAAAACGTCGCCCCACACTAGGAATTTCTCCTGTATCGTGGGTGCGTTTCACAAACATGAAATATCACATACACAAACACCCAGACCTGGGACAAACATCTGTGGTTCGCAAAAAGTATTGCCCCGTGCGGGAATCGAACCCGCGACCCTTAGCGCAGCAGTCCAATCGCTTAGCCACTGCGCTAATCAGGTCATCTTCATCCACGGTCAGATTCCTAGTTTAAGGCGACGTTTTTTCTAAAAAAAGAAATCGGTCAGTAGAAGTTTAATATTACATTGACCTAACACAATTACCTTTCTAAAAGCAAGACAACAAGACAGAGGGTACATGTATCATTGTCGCGTGTAGTGTATGTAATTCACAAACAATGAGTGTGCACTTTTTAAAGTACCCTTGTGATGTGCTATGAAGCCTAATTTATCACCTATCCACTTCGCTGACAGAATTTTCTGACGATCATTAATGAGAAAATTTTGTTTTTCGTTCACTTGATATATTACCGTGCTAGCGGGATGAGCTGTATTCTGTGACGTTTTTCGCTTTATTTAAGGTTGTGAAAGTGTAGAAAGGTGTTGTGGAAGGCTTAATAATTGTATGGAGTTGGTGTAAGGCTTGCAGCTGATGCAAAAGTAACAAAAAGTGTACGCAATAAACGGATTGCTTTAAACATGTTTAGAATTTAGTCTCCCGTGGGTGTCGTAAGAGGCGAGTAAGGGAAGATCCAGAAGATGAGCACCAGCGTTTTATGTAACTTCACCGCCAATACTGCGATCCCCAACCCGCTTGCCGAGCATGGCGATTTTGGCAATCCCCCTCCCTTTAAGGCGGAGGGCTTTATTAATTAGTGGACGTATTCCAGCTGATTATGAAACGGATAAAATGATTAATAACATAAAAATTACTACTTTAAAAATAAATAACTTAACGATCTACCCATATTTGCCTGTTTCACAAAACCTACAGAGTATCTACTTAAAATATTGATAGCTGATGTTTTAGCACATCACACTATAACGCGAAAGTTTATAAGTGTGTTTATATGTTTGTTACTTTTTCACGCTCAAAGGTTGAACCAATTTTAATAAAAATTGGTATTGAGGTAGCTGACATCCTGGATAACCACATAGGCTACGTTTTATCCCAATAACATGTAGCGGGTAACACAGCGCAGCTAGTTCCTAATAAATAACAAACCTACTCGAACCATTCAAGTGACAACAACTACAGACTTTACCACAACTTTATAGGCAACAAAAGCGTGTTTACCTGTTCCGCACATAAAGTACCGAAATCTAGTATGTTTGTATACACGTTCCTAATAGTAATAAATAACATAAATTATCATTTACGTAGTTGGAAAGCGTTCGGTTCGCCGCAACTGTCACAGTACCTGCGACCCAGTACCTACCCAGTGTAACAACAAGTTGGGAACGAATCGCGATTTCGATTTAAACTTTTAGTGTTGCGTTTCCCCGTTTTGTGGATAAAAAAACGTTGCAAATACCCTTCGGTTAACAATATTCAGCTGAATAAATGTATTTTAAAAGGGTAAAAAATATACATACATACACAAAAGTATGTACGTATGCATGTGTTACACTTTTGTGAATAGGTTGTAGAATAATACACTTGTATTGCCTATACCCTACAGTTGTATATTCCTGAGATGATCGGATATTAATACCCTTCTTTCGCTATGAAAAAGTACACTAGATAAGAACTCGTACCTACCTAAAAGCTTACAGAAAATGTATACATTATAATATACTAGCTGCCCCTCGCGGTGTTACCCGCTACATTTTTTCGAGATAAAAAGTAGGGTATGTGTTAATCCAGGGTGTCAGCTACCTCCATATGAAATTTCATCAAAATCGGTATAGCCGTTTGAGCGTGAAGATAAAAGAAACAAATACACTGACAAACTTGCGGCTTTCTAATATTAGTGTAATTAGACTTCACCCATTAAACAATCTTTCAATTGATCTCTTTGGCCTTTAGGAGATATATAGTTTGATAGCCAGCTGCAAGTCCAAAGTATTGAATACCACAATATTATATTCGGCTAATCCTAGTCGGCCATTACACAATTTCCTCTTCATAATCAGCGAGTTTATAAACCAAAATTTTCGGTCACCAAAATTACTCATGAATAACTTTTCTTCAGACAACTGTCAGTTTGAAAAGCGTCCGGATAATAGTCGTGAAGATGACAGCCTGAAACGGGTCCTACAGCGGAAACAAAGTGAAATAACTTGTCAAATCCACCAGTTAATAGTTGTTTATTTTTTTTTGTGTAACTGACAATTCGCTGTCCCTTTTTGAGCGAAGAATTTGGCGAAATTGCTGTATTTCAAAGGGTGAGGAAAACGAATGAAATAATAAAATGCTTTAAGTTCAATAGGAAATACTTACGACACTTATAAAAGGTTTCCTCAGAATACTTGCCCGAATGGATAAAGAAATAATTCAGAAAACTGAATGTGTGTTTTCGAAAATCTTATTTGTTTTATTTATATTCGATCCAAATGCAAGCATATCACTGTTAACAATTAAAACTTGAAAGTTCCAGACTAGGTCTGCACTTAGTATTTGACTACTTTCACTAGCTTTTATAATTACATTAAACAAAATTCCTTACAAAGAATATTAGACACCTACAAAGTAAAAAATAAAAAAACCCTAAATGCGTCAACATAACCTAAACCGAAACAGAATTCCAAGTCTGGTCCTTCCATCCGCAGTGCTGCGGAAAAACATCGATACAAACGACTGGCTTTTAATCAAACTTCTCGAGCAATGCAGCACTCGCTTTTTAAAGCAGTTTCCAGAAAAAGCGTGAGTCAACCGCCGAACAAAATCGCTAAGTGCTTGGGCACAAAGTTTTACTAGATGCCACATGCACGTTTTATGGAAATTCAGGCGTTAATTTGTCGACACAGACTAGCTTTAACTACAAAGGCGCTCTTGAATTCAAGACTTGTAACTAGAATATTCTTTGAAGCGCAACAAGAGAATCTCTATAGTAAAAGACCTAAGTCCGGCACGAGGTTGACTACCCAGGGTGCGTCGAACTTACACACTAGAAAAGATCTACTTTTATAGATGTTGCAGACAGAGCAAGCTGTATTAAACTTCATAATAAATATTTAAAAGAACTAAACACGGAGTATGATGGTTTGCGTGTGAGCAATCGTCCGTTTCGATCGTGGGCTTCCTGCCACTCCGATGTAAGTAGGCAATAAATACCACTCGACTGCTACATAATCCAAACGGCTACAGTGAAGAAAATAGAAACGTTTTATCGCGGAAACACATTTTGAATTCGATGAAGTGAAAAAATTATTTGTTATTTGATTTTGTATTTACTTTCTCTTTATTCTGTAGTGTTTAACTCTGCATAATATAATCCGTTGAGTTGTATTGTAACTGGCGTGTTATGTGGGTATAAAAGGAATATATTGTAGTGGCTACTTAAGTCAGTTTATTGACGTCGGGTTCGTATATATGGAGACAGTCATTTGTTTTATTAATACGATAAGGGGTTTGTGGCTGCATGACATTAACTTATTCCAATCTATATTTGAGGTTATGTCAAGGCCTTGTGATCTGAAACTGTTCTTTGATCTTTGAGGCTTCTGTGGAGCTTAGAGAGTGCTTTGTAGTTCCAGGTATTTGAGACCTTTTAAACTGAAGTGCGGAACAATCAACCAACCTTTGTTTGCTTCTCCATAGCTTTTAGGAGTTGCGTGTCTGACGTAGTTGCCAGTCCATTAAAATTACACTATCAATGTCTATGTGAGATTGCTTCTAAGGTAGTTAGGACTCGAACTTTGTGCATTAAATTGTGAGACTGCCATCTGGTCGTAACGCTCCAGTTCTGGGCCATACTCGGTATTCTAAACACCAAACATTGTTTGAGACCACGAACCCATTTCGTAACATATTATCAGTTCACAAAAACATTACTTGAACAATAAACCTAACGTAATGGATCATACCTGTCATGAATAATTCCACTAGTTTACCTAAACAAATAAACGTCAAAACTGTTCACAGAATACAGTATCTGATTTACGAGTACTTCCAAATCTGTTCAATTTCAGAAACAGATTTTGTACGTCATACATGAAAAGCGGCGAATTCATAAGTAAACATCTTCCCAGACTAGCGAGTGCTGATTGTGCAAACATCGCGCACTTCAAACTCGTATTAGCGTTTACTTAATTACGTGCAATCAAAATATGAAGCTTGTAATGCAAGACTTAACAGACGGTCTGGTGGGGCCTTAGTTTGAAGGTAACACGGTCACAGCACAAGCGGCAGGTCGACTCCACGTCATAACTAGGTCGTGAAGCGCGACACTCTGTATACGCAAATGTATTCTTTGAAACAGTCTCTCAGGTTGTCATCCGGATTTTTAAGTAGGGCCGCTGTTTTATCTTTTCTATCTAAAGACAACGCTTTTATGGTAATACAGTTGATCTTGTCTTATAAGGCAGAGCTAAAGTCGTAGATGTTTTAGAGTCGTAGTACGTCCCAAAATGACTAAATCGTATGTATGTAAATCTTCTGTCGGATATTCATAATTCAAACACATCCTAAGAATAGACAAGATCTTATTATGTTTTTGTTCCAAATACAATACGAGACAGATTCGGAATAACAAAACGCGAACGTTCCAAATATAAATTACTTTCGCACATTCATTCACTCGTTTGCAAATGCCCAACAATCAAGTACTTGAGAGTGAACGTGATTGAGTTTCAAATTTCTAAGTTGATCTCAAGAATACCCATGTGTTCTCAGCTCAATACACAAGTAACTTGGGAACTTTAAGTTACGGTTAAGTTTGCGGCGAACCGTAATTGTGCCTGCTTAAAGTTTTCTTAGCACTAGGCAGAGGCGGGAATTAGTTCAGGGTACCTCAGGCATATTAGGTTACATTAAACGCCACATTGTGTCTATATTTTGCGCTGTAGGATAATTAACTTGATTAGTAGTTTATACTAAACACTTTGCACAACATAATACAACAATTAATATCTTGTTGTTACGTAACGTACTCTGTTAACAGCTTCTGATGTTGACCTTTGCTTTGATGATTTGGGAAACTAAATTGATATAATTTTTAAATCGCCCCGCACTATGAATGTCTTCTATATTATTATGGTTTCACAAACATGAAATATCACATGCGCAAACACCCAGTCTTCAGACGGATCGCACAAATGTTTGTCCCGTCCGGGAATCTAATTATAAGCGATTGAACTACTGCACTAAGGGCACCGTGGCCACGGCGCCAATCAGGTCATCAGCGTCCTATGGTTAATAATTTGTAAGAAACTATAGGTAGTTATATTATTCGGCAGTTTCATTAGGAAAATGGACATAAAAGCATAAAGTTACACAAACACTCCCATACTTATAACAATTGTCACTGTTTTTTTTTTAGCCAATCAGCGATGGTGCCATTTCTGCCAGTGTCGTGTAGTGATCACAAATGGGTAGAATTAAAACTATTTTCGGCGGTATTTTGGTGATGGAACAATTGATTAAATTATACTTGTCACTGTTTGCATGTCAAAAAAGAGATGTCAATGGACTTAAAAAGTGGTTAACTTAACGCATTTTAGCATCGTTTAGAAGTAAGAGGGAAAGTGTTCATCGAGGTTGACCATCTCGGGTGCAATGTACGCACTCTATTGTTAAGTGTCATTACTTACGGAGTATCTTTACAAGTATAGGTATAAGACAGAATCTATTATAATGCGCAAAAGATGTAAATAAGACTACAAAAGAATCTCAAATAGCTGTTAATAATAATAATAACAGCCTATAATTGTCCCACTGCAGGGCAAAGGCCTCTTCTCGTATAGAGAAGGATTGAGCATTGATCACCACGCTAGCACACTGCGGGTTGGCGGAGATAATTAAATCCAGGTTTCCTCACGATGTTTTCCGTCACCGTTAGTCAGTGGTGTCTTAGAATAACCAAGAGAGTATTTATAACATTGAAAAAGTCACATTGATACTTGCCCGGGTTTGAACCTGCAACCTTGTGCATACAAATCCGGTATGTTAACCACTAGGCCACCACGACTTCAAATAGCTGTTATCATAAAATTAATACAACATAAACTAATAAGAGAAACCTAATCATCTGAGCGCTCTGCAAATAATAAAATAACTTGACATTGACAAGCTTGACCCTTGTCGGTCATGCCTTGAACTCTTATCAGTCTTAATGATAACCCAAATAAGATTATTCGAGTACTGAGTTATTTAGATAGCAAGATTAATGTGTTGCTTGAATATAAGGTTTAATGTTTGTAGCTTTTTCATATTGCCTTAATAAGGCTAATGTAGTAAACGTACAACGAATAATTATTACATCTCTATTCTCCGATGTGTAGTGCACCTAAATGCAGTATACGAATTCAATATTAAGAATATCAACACAACAGAACATTACGCCCGTATTCTCAGAAGAAGTAGGCAGAGGTATAGCTGTAGTACACCCACATTTCGTCAGTTATGTTATAGGTCCCAAATAGTAGACGTGCCTATTGCCATCAACCGGGCACAAAGCCGCAGTATAAGAAGCCTTTGACAAATATCATCTGATATGAAAGTAAAACAATTTTTGCAGATTCACTTGTTTTTTATTCAGATTTTTAACCTCGAATGTCATGAGTTCATGTACTTGTGTTTTTGGTTCAATGCGCATGCTCAAATTGATTAGATATCTAGTATTAAGTAATTACTTTGATCAAGCTTCATCTTCAGATATTACAACTTGAAACATTTAAATTTAACTTATTTACTGTTGCTTAATCACTTGTATTGAGAATACTTATTTGATTGTATGAATTCGAAGTTTTATAGGCCTGTACCAAAAGACTTTTAATTATAAACGAAAAATCTAATTTACTTTGAATGCGAATCAAAGGACCAAATACAAAATTATTCCACTAGCTAACTTATAAAAATCTTAGTTTGAACACTTGATTAATTAATTGTCAAGTTGTGTACATATTTACATCGTGACAACTACTAAAATTACTATGGTAGGCGATCGGATTTGTAACGACCAAACCTCTTCCTGACCAAAAGCTCATCATCGGTGCAGGGAATTGGAACAGACAAGCTTGCCCACATGATAAAAATGCCACCGCAAAATCACCCCTAAAACTGCATAACTAACGCTGAAAATCAAAATTAGCCAACAAAGATTTCAAAATCAACAGAGCAGTGTTTTGGGTTGAATTTTGCAAGGATTATTCACAGCTGGCTTCCTTCACCCGACTCAATAGCCTTGTGGTTACAGAACCTACACACGTGGGGTCCTGTGAAGGGACAAAGGCGCAAAGGTAAGCCAGAACAAGGCATTAGACTGTTAAATTCCCAAGTTTATGATCAACATACGTAGTGAAACATTTAGTGTGTGACACGACATAAGGATTTATTCAGGCCTTCCACAGATTTAGGATGTCTCGGCTATGATTTGTTTGCGAAGACACTTTGGGGTTTGCTAGTTTTATAACCCACACTCATTTGTTTTTGTACAAACGTTTTGGCGCAAAAAATGGTGGGTGTGACAAAAAGGACGGTTGGTTGTTGATGCTGTTTTGTTTTTTACTGCGAATACTGAAGCGTTTGAATGTTAATTTAGCGGTAGGGTAAACGGTTTCTTTTACTATAATGTAGCAATTGTTTTTTTATACTTTGTCTGTATTTTTTACGTATATTTGACGAATTAATAATTTTGATAATTAACTCCGTATACACTATGACTCAATAGGTGCATAAACATGTAAAAAAATATACATTTAATGAAACTAGCACAAAGCTATAAGTTTATTTTTATACTAAAATCGGTCAGTAATCATCAGCGATACTGGAGATAATAATAATTTATTGCAAGTGCTAAAACAGGCGCTACGTTCCCTCACACTGAAATCACAGTCAGATGGGCGTCAGCCCGACCGGAGAGAAACCGAACGCAGGACCACCAGCTTAACGTGCTCACTAAAGCATACGTATAATATCTGAATGAATATTAAACAATGCCATCTGTTATCTATTTTTAAGTACCAAAAACACATTGTTATAACCAATGAACATATGAACAACGTAATAGGCCCCCAACAAACAGCATTTAACTGTTTAAAGCAACATTATAAAATTCAAACGTCCCATTAACCGCTAAATATGTCTGCAGCTGTATTCTTTATGTTTTTCAACGGAAACACTATAAATCAGTCGTTGGGGGCAGTCTCTCCTATTGGTCATGTTAGTCGTAAAAGCGTTTTGATGGCGCATGGCATGGGCCATACATTCCGAACACATAAATGTCCATCTATGTCTCTCAGTTTTTTCTCTCGCCAGCATCGTAAAACAATCTCTTTGAGTAATTTCTACGAATGGTCGACTTCAAAAGGACATGTATTTGATTGGAATGAACCTTTTTGATGTATTGTGTTGTTTTTCGTACTTATAACGCAACGTCTTTTAAAATGTCATTGTTTACAATGTTTATTTAACAATCACAACCCTTTCAATGTTTTATTCATAATGAGAGAGTGACAAAGGGACAAATTAAAAATAGGTCCAGTTCATTTGTTTGTAAATTATGTAACAGGTAGACGGTTGTACTTACAACTTTTTTTTATTTTCTCAAAATGAAACGCTTTCGCAAGGGTGCCCCACAATCTGAGATTAATTATTAGGAAAATTAAGATTTCCGCAATAAAACGTCGACTTTATGTTGTGGAAAAGTTTATTTTTTTATTATAGCCGAGTTGTTAGGGGACTTTTTGTTACGGTATTTTTGCTTAAACTTCTGAAGTTTTATTGAGAGGGAATTTGCCATGTGTATTTTATTATTATTTGCCTTTAAATATTTTTGTACACTTACCTACTTAGTGGTAATTGCAAAGAATTATTTTATTATTTTCTCATAATATTTAACGTAAAACAACAAAAAAATCGCGCCCAAAGAAGTCGGTTACAAACATACATACAAGTGAAGCTAATAAAAAGCGTGTAAAAATAGAATGAGGATTATTATAAGTACCTATACGACGACAACCTCGATGACCTAATTGACCTCGGGGCTTAGCAATTGGACCTCAGCACAAAGGTTCAGTTTCTGAACGCAGATGTTTGTCCAAAGTCTGGGTGTTTTCATGGTATCCCGAGTTGGGATGAGTATGACATGTGATAATTGTTGTTCGTGAAACGCGCCCAACGGTACAAGAGAAATTCCTAGCGCAGGGCTTCATCATTAAAAATATAAAATTAAATATATTTTAATCCAGATTAAAAACTTATAACGTTCTATTTACTACGAGAATATCGAAATACATTATTAGTCGTGTTCCTCTAATGACTGTCTATGTAGCTAGTAGCTAACATCTACGGATCGTTAATAGATACCAATCCACAATTACCCAAACAAGCACTGAACATGATACAAATTCCAATGTTAATAATAATGTTTCAAATTGAGACCCAACTACTGAAAATGCATCACAAAGGCTGTCTAGTATTTTGACTAGATTACCTATAATTTAATGAACATTGAGTTAGTTTCAGAAACATAGTATATCATAAATATTGGTTGTCAAAAAGTATTAAGTATGAAACAGGAAAAAAGTAGCTCAAAATATCAATATTACGCTTTTTTGAACTGGCTTCTAGTCATAGAACAAATATGCACAGACATGCAATTGCTGCAGTCGCCGGAGATTTACCTACGTGTGTAAAGTTGCTTTAGCTAGCTATCTTGCGCAGCACTTTAAATTCAAATACTATACCAAAAAAAAGTCTCATTCGTTTTACAAATCGCTATGTTGTCGGTGTAATACAAACAAAAAAAATCCTTATAAGAACTGATAACCGAGTGGTATGACAATGGCGTTGGCCTGCCAAGTCAAATTCGCAAGTTCAAACCCCGGTACGCACTAATATCTTTTCGAATTAGGTACTAGTTGCTAAAAACGGTAAAAATCACCTGAGAGATTTTTCAACAGTGTGTAAAGCCATGTCAGAGGCCTACAGGCGGTTTAATCTCACACCAGGTTGCTCATCAACCATACGATGAGAAGACAAAATTTTTCGCACAATATCATAATACCTGAAGTGAGAACATTGCTCTCAAAATCTCTCTACATATTCCACGCCTCAGGGGAACAAGCGCGTAACATAGTTTTATACCATGCATCTGTATGCCTAGGTTCTACGCTGTCACCTCACTGACCTATTTCACTCGGCTGATTCCTGCTACTTATGCAGTTGCGTGCTAAATTTATCACTGTATTCCCTGATATTGAGTAAGAACTGAGTTTGTGGCGTATTTGTTTTATAGAGTCGGTCTCTCAAATTGTTTAACTTTTTATTGGCTCTAAATTTTTACTTTTACTATAGTAATAATTTAGCCGAGATAATACAATATTTAATGGTATGTATTATAGAAAACTAGTGTATACTTTACATAATGTATTTTTAAACGTCGATAATTTTTTTAACTGTCGCTCCACACTAGAAATTTCTCCTGTATTGTGGGTGCGTTTCACAAACATAGAATATCACATACACAAACACCCAGACTCGGAACAAACATCGAATCCTCGACCCTTAGTGCAGCAGTCCAATTGCTTAATTACTGCGCCAATCTGGTCGTCAATTTAAAAAAAATCATTTTTAAGGCTGTTATATCACAAAACAGACCATTTGCTCAAACAGAGAAAGAACAACCATGGCGTACCAAAACTTCTAACACAATAAAGTGGTCCTTCGATCCAGCCTCGTCAAGACTCGTGAGCGTAATATTCCAAAATGGAACCATATAAAAATAGATTCCAATTCAAGAGAAAACTCATCTGGTGTTAGAATTAAGCTTGAGTACAAAGAAGATCCTGTTTACGGATCAGATGCCACAAAGAGATGTTTGGGAGCGTAAAAATAAAAATCGTGTGAAGATGGAAGATCTAAGTGATCTCTTTAATTTTAATTACTATGAATTATACGTTCCTTTTGTACGCCTTGGTGTCTAATTTACAAACTATAACTGTCTTAAAATAAATTGGAGTCGTGAATTATGAAAACAGTATAAGCGTCATCAGTTTAGCCTTTCTTAATGTCTTGTGATCAGTTTACAGTCTTAAATGCAACTGGATAGCAGTAGATATTCTACATAAAACGACTACCTGGGAACTAAAACCCGTTAACATTTCTCTAAATTCGATTTAATAGGCAGTTTCCACACATTTCGTAGAACACGCATCGCTAAAGGTAATTTAAATTAATTCATAATTATTGGGAAATTTATTTGGGTCATGTTTAGTTAAAATTTTTAGTCAAACTATGGTACGTAGGTTCTAAACATAACATTTGAGTGTTAGGCTAATACTTCAATTATGTAACTCGATTAATTGGAATTTGATTTAAAATACATGATTGGCACCTAATAAAATAGTTTCATAATATTACTAAAGGCGCTTACACTGGCAATCAATTGCACGATTATTGACAAATTTGGTTAAAAATAATGTTCTGGCAACACCTAGCAATGTATGGCATTACAAAAATTACAAAGAATTGCCCTATTTTAATTGCCCATTTATCTTTAGTATTTAAAGTATTGTTTTGTATTTATATTCATTCTTTAATATTTGACATTTAACGTGGGCAATAAAAAAGTGGGCGTAATATAATAGGTACAATAATTTCCTGGTAATAATCAAAACCCCAACAGATTGTACCGGATTAATTCGAGCAAATTTAACCAAGAATACTTTTAAGGTGTCTATTAATTAGTTAAAAAATCTCTTTTCTCTGTATTTTATTTAAAGGGCAAGTGTTTTATTGAACTTAGAGACGCGAACCCTCATCTATGCCTTTTTGAAAAATCCACCGGGCTACAGGCTTTTTACATCGGCACGTACCTTTTTAAATATTAATAATTATATTTTCCGTCATACAGCGTGGTAGTTAAGATAAAAACCTCGTATTTTTAACGTTACTTAAAAAAGCGGATAAAAGGACCACGTTTTAAAATGGTATATTTTTTATGTTTAAATTATGAGTGGCAATTAGTTTTAAATTGGTAGGACTAAAGCTGTTAAAACATTTTCAGGTAAGCCTCATTTCAGTAGATTTATATACTATTTTACATTTAAGTAGTTAAACAAAATCTTAGTTGTAGTATATTTTCATATTACATAGACACACGGCAGTGTGTCCGCCAAGTTCGCAAAGCAAAAAAGTTAAACCAGCATCAATACTAATCCAAATTTTTGAAACTCCGCAATATGAAATGACTATCTACAACGCACACTTACCGAAATACCAACAAAAAAACAATCAATTAAATTTCATAACAAAACTAAACAATATTGAGATAAATGCTTAGACATTACATCGACGCACGTATTAATGTCCTTTTCAAAGGAAACATTAACACATCAGGTAAAAATAAAACTGCATATCTAAATATAAGCTCTTAAACTAGTATATCACGTAGCAGTTCAGTTTCAGTGACAAAGATTGATGATGCGCCAACCATGTCCTCATCAAGTTCAACACTCATTACTATACCTACGCCGAAGCGAACATGCTAACCAGAACAGATGCTCACTGTATTCTATATTTAAAACATAATGCTGCTCAGAAATAATGAGATAAGTGGCGTTTTTGAAGCTTTCTTTTTTTAAAGAATTAATCTTGTGTTTCGTGCTGCAAGTTTTTTTTTTTGTCTTCTATTTTTAAATTGATGGTCGCGTTAATAGAGTTGAACGGTGAGTTGTAGGTGTAAAATATAAATGTCAATGTTGGTTTGATATTTTTAGAATGCAATGAGTGAGTGGTATACTACTAATGTAATTAAATCCTACAGTTCTGGACGTCGATGTTATAATTTCAAATTTTTTAAAGAAAAAGGAAGTTATTGGTACCAATATTTGCGCTATTTCGGAATTAATGGTGAATCCGTAAGCATTTTCTTTAATAGTAATGATACTGGTAGAAAACACTATCAATAAAGTACATTTAAAAAATCGAAATGAAAATTGTACCACTTTTCAGATAATTTACAATCATCATAATCAGCCGGAAGACGTCCACTGTTGAACAAAGGCCTTCCCCTTAGACCTATGGCTTCATTAACCTAATTTACAATTATGAGGTTTAATTTCATTTCGAAACTTGATTTAAACTGATTATTCCTAACAATTTGTTCCAATTCTTCCACTCTCTTAAACATTAGCATTATAATTAAACGTAAAATGTCTACCTACATGTTAAGCCTGATATATACCAACATACATCATAGTTGCTACGTTGAGCTGCTGCAGCTGAGAGTTGCATTGTAATCCAAGTTTCATTTCGTCGGTCTGACAGCTCTCCACGTGCAATACATTACGCCTCTCAAGCATGAACGCGACTGTTATGCGAACTCCAAATGGCAATGCCTCTTAATTAAAAACATAATTTTATTTCACACAAAAATGTTTTTTAGTTTACGTTATTTTTTTTTAATTTGATGTATATTAGAATTTTCAGATTACGTCGTCAATGTTGTCCATAAATTAAGTTTTACGGCAAGACATATAGATAGGGTTGTAAAAAGTATTTAAATAAAATGTGTAGTGTATATATGTAATAGTGCAGTGCGATGCGCGCTCGACTACGGACGCGTCTCCATTGTACACGGCACGAATTATTTTATTCGCGTTTTGCGCGGCCATAGCCGCTGCACGGTCACACTATGAGTTCCAAAAAACTTATAGTAAACGAATTGTTGGCGTTCCTTGTCCATGCAATTGACTACATGGATGAGGTGAGTATACTGCAAATATGCCGATCTAATTTCAAGGAGGAAGATGTCAGCAGTGCCAAGCTGCTACTGTTCCAGTCTCTTGGAAAACTGGACCAGATGCCGTCTCGCCGCAGAGATGGCACCGAAAAGAGTCTTCAAGATATTATTGATATGTTGAAGAAGACCGATCCAGACGACGTTCCCGACTTCGTGGCAAAGGAGCTAAGTAAACTGCCCCCCGTCACGTTCGATCACGTCGATGTAACGAGACTGCTGAAGGACATCACATCGTTGAAAGCCGAGATGACCATAATGCGGTCCAGAATGGAGGCTTCAGACAACGTCATTGCTGAGCTGCGTGCTGAAGTTACATCATTGCGCAACGTTGGCTCAGTAATTAGGTCACCTGAGGCCTCAAAGGTGAACACTCGTCGCGGAGCACAAAATACCTCAATCGGCAGTTTTGAGTCGGCGAACACTAGCAAGTCGCTAGCTGCCGATACCGCTGACGAAGCTACGCGCGCCGCCGCCGTCGCCCGCGCCTCTGCACCGGCCGCTGTGACGCCACACGTAGGTACGATGACCCCTGCACGAGCCTACGCCGATATTGTCGCTGAGAAAACAGCTGCATTGCAGATAAAGCGACCACTTGAAAAGGGGGCCAAGCAGAAACGCTGTATATCCGCCTATCATAAGGATAACAGGATACAGCCGACGGAGCAGGCCGACAAGGATGGCTTCATCGTGGTACAGAAGAAGAAAAAGAAGCCGACCCAAAACAAGTGTGGCACTGCACCGACCGGACCGAATCATTTGCTGCGTCCCGCTGTACCAGTGACGCCGCTGTACGTGTCCAGGCTGCAGTACTCTACAAAGGCCGAAGAGATTGTAGAGTACATCAAGATTAAGACGAATTGGATTTTGAGGGTTGTGAGGTTGGAATCTCGTCACAACGTGAATTTTAATTCTTTTGTGGTGAGAGTGCCTACTGAGCATCTTTCAAAATTCACTTCTCCGGAATTTTGGCCGAAAGGCGTTATTTTCCGGCGATTTCGTGGCCGGATACCTGATACCGCGTGATATACGACGCCGACGCTGTGATTGGTTTATATAGTTTTTATATAGTTTAATTGTTTATGTATAGTATTTTATATTTTGTTATTTTTGTATAGTATTATTGTATTTTTAATATGGGCCTTTGTTGCCTGAATCAAATAAATAAATAAATAAAATAAATAAACCTATTAAAATCCATATAGTCGTTTGGAAATAGTATAACATCGTCGATTGATAAATAGAAATATTAGGTTAAGTGCTAACTCCACTATATCTAAGTAGAAAAAAGGAAGCGAACAAGAACTTACAACAATAGTGTAAAATTGGATAAATGCCCTTGCGCTAACTTAAAAATGGGAGCTTCTCCTGACTTCTGTTATACAATTCGGGCAATATAAAGTCCTGTCTAAGGCCACACAGTAAAAGTAAAAAAACAATAATACAATTTGCAATGAAAATGTTTGTTCAAGAAACACTTTACAAAAATAACAAAAGATAAATCTTTTAAAAGAAATGGCATTGAACCAAGCTAATACTTAGCTGAGTCGCGCTAAGAGAGGTGCCAAAAACGTTCCAAATACCACGACACATGCGTTCTGAGTCCTTCATACCTGTGTCAAGGACCGTCCGCGCGTATATTTGACGGCTACCACGTGCTCATAAAATGAAATATGGATATAATACGAGATTATTTGATCTCCGTATTAACTAAATGTAATTCTTACTTTTAATTAAGTAGGACGACAAAATGATCTTTGATGCATAATTTTTAGTTTTATTTTTTTCTTTTGTGTATATTTATTTTTTAACGTAGGTTTTAGTATGTAAATAAGCTTAAGTATTATGTAAAATATTATATGAAGTGATATAGTTAAAGTTTCTGTAATTATAGGGAAAAGTTTTAGAAGGACATCTATTTAAAATACGTTAACGTTAAGAATTGTCGACATCGGCATTATTGCCATATACAAAAATAGACTAGAATAGAACGTGACAGTTTTCATAATTAGTTTAATGGTGAACCAAATGGAAATATTGATATTACAATCATTAAGAAATCATCATCAATGATTTTCTAAAAACTTCTTCATAAACAAAAACTCAGTTCAGAGGTTATTTAAAGACAATTGTGGTCATAACTATGTATTTTTAACCGACTTCAAAAAAGGAGGAGGTTCTCAATTCGACTGTATTTTTTTTTTAAATAATACCTATAGAGGTAAATATCGCTGTAAGTACCTACTCCGGGACTACGACGAAATACACAATCCATATTTCGATCAAATCACACACGAGAAGCCGAAAACAATATGTTATTATTCTTGTATAGGAAAAATATCCAATATTTCTATATTAATAATCACCCCTGCTTGTCTTATTCTGTCAAGTCCTGCCTACACGTCAGTCTGATGGCAACCACGTGTGGCATAACGCCTCTTGTCGAGTATGAAATACGATCATGTCTATAAATAGATCATCCCCTTAATGGCCTGTTGTTTGACTGCCTAGAAGATTACGTCGTCCAATATTTAACAGTTGTTCGATTTTTGATGTATTTTGGACCGTATCAAGGTTTGGAATAATCCTAATTTATATCTAAGATATTCTAACAAATCATTTTAAAAATGCAGTGTTTTTGTTTTACAAAAAAAGTACGAGACGATAATTATAAAAACCTTACAAAATTGTAATCAATATTTACAGAATGACATGCAGGTCATACACAAGTTTCTTTTTGAGTAATTCAGTTTCAACCGGGGCCTTTATTCATGAGGTCATTGAGCAGTCACTCGCGAGCCGAAGTAAGCGACCAGAAAGCATTGTAATTAATGCTCACTCCTTCCATGCACTACGTATCGGGGTATTAACAACTCAGTATAATTTGTACGGCTCACTGACACGCTTGCACTTCACGGGTCATTAGTCACAGTTATTTCACGTAAAATAAATAATTAAATATTAAAAACCATAATTCATACGAATTTACCGATTCTCACAGCTTGAGCCCACGATAATGAAAACCAATGAACCTTACATCCGCAGTGTTTTTTCATACATTTTACACCAGGACCGCGGACCAAAAGTCGTAAAATATAATCTAGGAGCTTTATTATCGTGCACGTGTAGGATTATAAAGATAAGGTAAACAGTACTCCAGATTTATTGGACATTATAAATTAGTATTAAGTATGGATATAGTACATTTGATAGGTCGTTATTATTTATTATATTGGAATAGGCTATTGGATTTTATTTGATGGGGTTTACTCGGTTTGTTTAGGATGGAAGCGAGGAATAGCTACTTAAGGCAGTTAGGGGTATGTTCGAAGTAAAGTTAGTGTTAAGAAAGTGTGTTCCGTAGACATATTCTTGGTTTTTCTATTATTATATTTTACTAGCTGCGCCCCGCGGTATCACCCGCTACATTTATTCGGGATAAAAGTAGCCTATGTGTTAATCCAGGGTGTCAGCTACCACCATATGAAATTTCATAAAAATCCATTCAGTAGTTTTTTCGTGAAAGAGTAACAAACATACATCCATACTTACAAACTTTCTCGTTTATAGTATTAGTGTGATGTAACGAAACCCCAAAATTCAGCGCATCCACAAATATAGCGTCGGTCGCATAGATAAGCGTTTTCGAAACTGTCCTCACGTCGTATTTATTTATTTTTATTCACCCATTAAATTTAGTAAATTAAAGCAGTTTTTAACCAATTAAAAGCACAAGCCATAGCTCGCTCTTCCTAGACTTTTGCCGCAAAGAAAAACCAAGAGGATTTAGTACCAAAGACTGGGTGGGATTTACTGAATCCCAAAGTTTTAAGTAAGTTATATAAATACACTGGAGAATTTCCTAAGACTTTGTTTGGACGCTAGATGCACCAATTTTTATGGTTCCACTGCAATATCGTAAAATTCGATATTAGTCGTTCCTAGTATCTAGTATGCGTCGTAAAATATCGTACTTACTTCCATTTCTAGTATCAACACTTACGTGAGCTTGCACACGTTAGCTAGATATATTTTGTTTCAGTCAACCGTATAATATGATAGATAAAGATACAGCATACAAAGTTTTCTCCTTTTTGAGAAATAAATGCGGCAGTCAAAATTCTTCATGATTTTATTGTTCAATATTATTGTCATTTTTTAAGAGCTAGTTTCAATATATAGGTAGGATTATTTTAAATCTACGGAGAAAACAACATTTTAAAGAGTCATCATCAGCCGAAAGACGTCCACTGTTGAACAAAGGCCTCCCCCTTAGGAAAGGCCCCCCCCCCCTTAATAATAAAGAGTAGTCTTTACCTAATTTTGAAACATAAAAACACCACTATCATATTATTGCCTGAAGCATATCTCAGGCTCTTCTAATCAATGTGCACATGTCATTGCATACACCCAGTAGTAAAAACATAAACGAACAATTTTCCATACAAAAGACCTACCGATCTCCAACCCTAAACAATCAAGATAATACCAGAACATCCAGTAAAAACACTGTAATAGATACATTTATTCGCATTCCCCATCCCTAATGCGATTACGTTACATCTCGAGCCACAAAAACGCAAAATAAAAGTCATATTAATATGTTTGGTTCATAACAACGCTCGTTACGACCTCAACGAGTTGCCGCAAGATCTCTTATGGACCTCAAACAGTGCTTTCAAATTGTTATGGAGCTAATATAAACCCAATTAGTGTTATTACATCTAAAATGATAGTAATACTGTCGGACTTCTGACGCTAATTGGAACGTTGAATAATACATATGCTTTAATTGTATGTTGTTGAAGTGTTTGTTAGAGTAAACTGCTTATTAACTAAGTAGGGTCTAGACGTCGGCGTCTCAGAATTTTAATAAGGGCCCGCTGGATAATTCTCTCTAGCCTCTTCATAATCAGTCAGTAACCTCACCACATACATACTTTATTAGTAGCATCGCAAACTTCACAAATGTTTTGGATGAGAATTAGACTACAACTACGTAAAGTCCCTCCCACCAAAAAAAAAATCTCACGGTTAATTACCATGTTTCATTCTTACGATATTATCATTTGATTAACATTACATTAAGTCCTATGAACAGTTCTCTAAAGTTTTGGCAGTTAAAACAGTAATACCCAGTTAGGATCGAGTATTCTTTAGGATGAAGAACGTTGACCATTACCAGAAAAATCAAACGAGGTTGAATACAAGCAACAAATAGTACGAACAACACTTAAAACAATAGAATTCTTGCTATAATCAAAGTCTGATTTGATTGAGATGCTTGAAATAATCTGAGATTCTTCTTCTTCTTCGTATCGGTATGAACTACGTCTAAAGACAGGTCATGCTCATGCTGTAGTGTAGAGATTGGTCAGTCAACAAAAATGGTAGCGAGGTTGACCGCCCATAGTGCGCCGGACGTACCCAGGTACACGTGGAGGTACTCTACTTGCACCCCAAGGGTTTATTCTTTTATTCAAAACATCGCAACAAAAACATTGGACATTTTATCTTATTAAAGTATGACCAAAAAAAAACCATATTCACATTTGAAACCCGACTAAGAAGATTTAAATGAAGATTGATAAATCGTCGGTGCTCCCATAGCATCCTTGGGGGATGGTGTGTTATTTTTCATTTTATTTTTCAATGCACAGCAGGTAAACAGAGCTGTCGGCGGCTCTAAGCCTCAGACGGTGTTTTATGGTAGAATTTCTCTGACAGTTTTACATTAGAAAATGTCGTGATGCTTATTGGTATTGCAATAAAGTGTGCAGCATATAAAGTATTGTATGCTCTTATTTCCTTCACGATCTTTGTTTTGTCTTTTAGTGTTAAAGTTTTGTTACTATAAGATATTAAAGTCGTTTGGATATTCGTAACATTATTGTAAACTAGCTGCGCCCCGCGGTGTTACCCGCTACCTCCATATGAAATTTCATTATAATCCATTTAGTAGTTTTTACGTGAAAGAGTAATAAACATTCATCCATACTTACAAATTTTCGCGTTTAAAATATTAGTAGGGATATACAATACAGGACTGGATGGTCTTTTTGGTTTAGTAGTCGCAAGCTCGACTGCTGAGTGTGAGATCCTGGTTAGATTATTAAGTTCGGCAAATTATTAAATGGAAATAATAAAAATGTGTGTGTTACCTACATTCTACTTTTCGGATAATACAGGCTTTATATTATGTTGACACATGTATTCTGTATAAATGAAGCTTGTCTTATTATTAGCTTATTTTTAATTATGAATATAGTTAGTAATTACAAGGTTCTAGATAATACTTAATTACTTTATGTAGGTACTGATACTTTCGTCCCTAAATTAATTACGACAAATGGCTTTGACGTCATTAAAGAACCTTATATTTTAGTTCAGACATTTATGTGTTTGTGGCCAGTGAGATGGTAATTGGATTAGAAATCTGGACTTGGAATCTGTCTAAGCTTAAATAGTAATTGGCCGGTTGAAAGGCATGCAATCTGAATTGAGTACCTTGGAGATGAAACATGCGGTTACTGCACTCATTAGTTAATTAAAAATTAAACATTTACATTAATACATTTTGAAGAAAGAAACACGCATATCCATTGTATGACCATAACACTATAAATACAGATCAATGTCATTCTATTCTCTGAACATCGTTGACTAAATATCATAAATGTCTTACATTTACTATAAACTTGACTGTGATATTAAAAAAAAAACAAAAATAAACTGACTGATTTCGTTCGTATTTTAGTTATTTAATAAAATAATATACAAAAGTCTTTATAGATACAATGGGCCAATTTTGCGGAGTTCCACCTCTAGGCGCTACTTGTTTGCACTTGGCGTGCGACAGTAGCCTCAACTAAGCTTCTAATCGTAATTGTCTTTGTCCACAGAACTTCTTCTTGGCACGCTTCGAACTCATCAGAAGGCTGCTTGTGATGAGGAGATGGTGACGCTCATCTGCCCTCGAGGGACTACCATCAGCATCCAAGTAGCCCAGTACGGGGCGTCGGCTTCCCAAGGGTCGTGCGCATCAGACCTTACGGAGTACCAGCCGGTTGCTGTGGAAGTCGTTGGAGACACATCATGTATATGGCCCAGCGCTTTGCAGGTTAGATGAATTATGGAAAAAGTTTGGTAGGCTAAGAAAATAAAGCATTCGCGTAACAAATAAATTCATCATCATCATCATCAGCCGGAAACGTCAATGTTGAACAAAGGCCTCCCCTTAACGTAAAGGGGTGGTTGGGTGCCTTAATCCTCACGCTTGGCAAGCGGCTTGGGGATCGCAGGATTGGTAGTGAAGACGCTGCTTCTGGATTTTCCCTTAGTCGCCTCATACGACACCTCCCGTGGGTGTCGTGTGGAAGGAAAGGAGGTGGTCAATTCTAGGCTAGATGGCAATCCGGCAATCGACAAATAAATTGAAGACCTAGAAAGATTGCATTTGATAGGACGCATTGTATCTTTATCTTTTGCATTTTTTATCGTTAGCTCTCAGATAGAGAATTGTCGGTCACTATATTAAATATGTATATTATGATCTAAAATTCAATTTGGAAAAAGGACTTCTTTTAGGGATGGTACAACAAGGATAATGCCCTAAAAATATTTAATATATTCTAGGCATGTTCAAAATTACTAAAGAATTTTAGTTACCACATATTATGAGTATTAGCTACGCAAAGGCTTATATAGAGCTGTCTTTGTAGTTCACACGGCTATGAATATTTCTATGAACAAGTATTGGAGTGTGAATAATGATGCAATTTTGCATGCCCAGCGGTAGCGGTAACGGGAACGAGCCTTGTTGAGGTTTATCGGTAAAGTAGTAGTTTGGTATCAACCGTATAATGGATACGAGAGACACATAATGGCGTCAATTATGAGTATATTCGATTATAAAACGGTTATAATAGATATAACGATTATAGACGGGCCTGTTGGTCTAGTGGTTAGAGACCCTGACTGCTATACCGGAGGTCGTGGGTTCGATTCCCACCCGGGACAAATGTTTGTGTGATGAGCACGATCATTTGTTCGGTGTCTGGGTGTAATTTATCTATAATATGTATGTATTTAGAAATATATAACTAGCGACTGCCTCGTTGGTCTAGTGGTTGCTAAGCGCGACTGCTGAGCACGAGGTCCTGGGTTCGAATCCCGGGTCGGGCAAAGTGTTACTGGGTTTTTCCATTAGGTAATTCTCAGTAACAGCACGGAGTCTGGATCTGTGCCCGGTTAATGGCAATAGGCTCGCCCCCTATTACATTGGGACCTAAAACATAACTGGCGAAATGTGGGTGTACTATATGTGCACCTCTGCCTACCCCTTCGGGGAATACAGGCGTGATGTTATGTGTATGTGTGATGTGTGTTAGAAATATATAAGTATGTTTATCAGTTGTCTGGTTACCATAACACAAGCTCTGCTTAGCTTGGGATCAGACAACCGTGTGTGAGATGTCCCGGAATATTATTATTATTATTATAAAAAGTTATATTTCCAGTTATCGTTGTATAATATAACATGACGCCTGTATTTCCCGAAGGAGAAGGAAAAGGTGCCCATTATAATAGTACAACAACATTTCACCAGTTATGTTATAAGACTGAATATGCGTTCTAGCCTATTACCAACCGGATCCAGACACCGTGCTGCTACTAAAAATTTCATAACAGAAAAACCCAATAATACTGCCCGAACGGGGATTCAAATCCAGAACCTCATGTTCAGCAGTCACACTTAGCGACCACTCTAAACGACAAGAGGCAGTCGTTATTCTTTGTAGAGATATAAAAAAAAAATATTTTTTCAATTGTTTTGGTGATAATATAATAATCTTAACGGTAAACATTTTAATCAATATACTTTAAAACATGTAGACATCTGACTTAATAAAAAATGTTATGGTATGTAACAGGAGTTTAAAAATGGGACAACAATAATACAAAAAAAAGAATAACGCAAAAGAAATCCCAGTCGGAATTACACTCGCTGTTTAGAAATAAATAAAAATGCCACATAAATATTTACGCTGTATTTCCAATTGAATAGGGTATTTATAAAAAGTCTTTAATTCTGTCGTTTTTGTACGTTCCAGTAACATTCCGATTTTATAGCTTTTCAAACATCCATTTAGTGAAATTCCAAACAGTAAACTGTTCCTTTTTTACCAAATTTTATTACTCATTCTGATATGTTTAGGCAATAAGTCGGCTTTACGAGCAGCTGCCAATGCTGTCAACCCTTCTGATCCAACATTGTATGCGAGATTTCTCATTTCATATTTTCACCAATATTTTTCTCACTTTTGCCTTACAAAAATACAGTTATGATTTTCCTTTTTTATTAGAACAAATATTATGCCTCGCGATATTGTTTTCTCTTGATATTTCTATGATAAAAATGTAAAATGAATTCGCTAAACGTATCAGCCTGAGATAACCTCTTGCATGGCAATTTTTGGTACGTGATAGACAAGATGGTATTTTTGCAAGTTTTATCAAATAGATATGAAAGATGATGAAAACAATTATTTTAAGAGGATTTAAAATCACTTAGCAAGCTTTAAAAATAAAAACTCAAGTTAATACCTTCTCACCTGTTCATGAAATTTCGTCTCAGCAACTGTAGAGAAACTTCCAAACTGAATATTAACTTTGTAAAGAAACTATGTTTCAACCACAATTCAGGCAGAATAGGCATACTAACTAATTTGCGTAGTATTCCTTGTTACAGACGGTGGTGGAAGCCTGTCAGAAGAAGCGACAGTGTAAATTCCACACGAGCCCTAAGGCCTTTGGAGTCGACCCGTGCCCGGGTTCCAGAAGATTCGTCGAGGTTGCCTACAAATGCCGTCCTTGTGAGTAAACACTAAATCCCTTTAAAGCTTAATTTTACTAAGTAAACTCAAACTTGTTTATGCATTACATACAATCTACCTAATACATATGTAAATTTAATAACATACGCAATGCAACGTGCAATGGAATCTGAATAATTTTTCATAACACTATCAAACTGGGATTTATTGATGTAACTATATTTTCCACGATCCCTTTAAATTCTTTTTAAGTGCATTTTCAAAACGTTCTCTGATGACAAATTCCTTTTTGATAGAAATGTGAAACGCGATTTGAATTGAATTGGATTTATTTCGAACTTATCCCGTTGCTTCCTTTGTGGGAGCAGTAAATACTCTTTGTTTGTGAGTTCCTCGATCGAAATATGGAGAGAGAAAATTGGATTTTTAATTCTAAGTCTACATACAATGGACGAGTACTTTCATGTATTCTGTTTTATATCAACGTAACTTTTACTATATTGATTTTGAGTGGTGTTTATCCTTATCGTTGTGAACGCATTTTGTCGGCATTGTATGGTTTTACCAATATTTTGAATCATCATCATCAGCCGGCAGACGTCCACTGTTGAACAAAGACCATATTTTGAATACTCTCAGTAAATTTCTAAGCTACGCAATCTGACTATTCTTCGTTTTACAATATCCGTTTTGTTAACAGATGAATTCCGAAGCAAAGTTGGTTGTGAGAACGACGTTTTACATCTGAGCTGCAATCCTCACTCGAGAGTCGCTATCTACTCAGCGCAATATGGTAGAACCGAATATGACTCCATCCAGTGCCCGCAGCCAAGAGGAATGAAGGAAGAAAGTAAGTATATGTAAAATAATGATCCTGATTAAAAGGTTGAAATTGTTTTAGACAATGCTCAACAAGGCAGTACATACAAATACAGATTTTCTTTACGAGACCTTTGTACGAAGACCTTAATTAGCTGAATAAAAGTAGAGCCGTTTTCTCACTTGCTTGAGTTTATTTGGTTTCGAATATCAAAGGCACAGTGATCGAGATAAAGCGTTAACCAATACATTGGACATGTTGGTATCTTTTTTCCTTACTGAAAGCCCTTTTTACCAAGAATATTTTTTGTTGAATAGATTTATAATGAAACAAACATTTTGACTATTACATTGTTATATTCTAAGTTATATGGAACAATTTATTTGTATTAACGTTACGTAATTTTACGAAACTAATTTGAATTTCTAAATTTCTTTACCTTAATAAAAATTTTAAGAGCTTCATTGTGATAATGCTATTTTTTACTTACTGTATAACGAGACGCATTAAAATCGATAGTCAAAATATCCAAACAATCTTACTTTATTTCGTCTTACATAACAAGATAATGAAGTAGTTCCTGAAAATAAGAACTCACTCATTACAGTATCAAAACCCCTTGAGACACAATCATACAACTTTTACACTCAAGAAATTCGATGTAAAATATTTTTAAAATAAAAAATATCCACATTGTTTACGACAAAGTTCTCAGACGGAACTTCCTGAATACAATTTATCCTTATAATGTTACCATCTATTTTACCAGCTCCTGGAAATTTCCTATAAACGCCATTAAAACTCGCTTTTTTCAGTCCATTATCTACTTTTCTTTTTCCGTCACCAAACACCATTCACCTGGAAAACTCATCACGTTGTTTCTAATCTGTTTTGTCCTTTCCGCCATTTTTGTTGGCGTATTTTTGTTTCATTTACCAGTCTCAATGATGGATGAAGTGTCATTGGTTATTTGATGTTATAGGAATTGTTGAGGCCGTCTGTGTGTGCTATTGCTAATTTAGAATTATGTTTACTCGGTAAATCTGTAGTGAATGTTGCTGATTTACTTGCGCTCTCCGTTTTAGTTGTTGAATGTTTTGTTCGTTATTTGTTTTGTTATTTTAATGCTATTCTGAGACTTCCCTAATTCCTTTTCATTATCATCAGCCCATCTCAGTCCACAGCTGGACATAGGCCTCATTTATTTTAGCAGTTGGATAATATTGTATTTTGACAACTACATTTGACTTTTTGTTAGAGGTCTTTTGTAGCCCTTAGGAAATAAAAACATTATGACTATGAATATTTCTTGTTATTCTGACATTTCCATATTATTTCTATGTACGAATAGTTACTTTTCAACTTTAAACTGGTCACTTCATATAGTTAAACTGGACTAAAAACGTCTGCCAAGCCAAGCTTTGTTTTTGTACCTACATACTTACTTGAATTGGGAAAACTTTAAATAAATGTTGGAGTCTGATTATTATAATCAGGGTATTTTATTGACGACCCAATTGGCGCGGTGCCTAAGTGATTCGTCTGCAGAGATTCCGGACGTTGCAATTCCAAAAATATTTGTAAGCATAGGCAACATTGGGAAATACCTATATGATCTTCGAATAAGAAAACCTAGCATATTTTACAAGGAGTATTGTGGCATTTTCCTATATAATTAATTTCTTACTTGCATTGAATGGTCTAGAAATATGGGCTAAGGCGAAGGCCCAGGCTGCTGTAATTACAGCTAGCAGTAACAGTAACAATAATTCTGATCGAGCGCGTCCAATCAGAAACGTAACGTATAAGTACTAAAAGCACGAGTGATTGGCCTCATTTGCATAAATAAACCGGGACGAAATGTTCCCAAAACGTAGCAATACAATATAATGGAGTACAATAGACGTTGATAGAAAATTAATAAGCATACTATAGTACTTTTATCATCTCAAATTCATTCTGAAGGAAACCTAATTTCAAAATGAAAGCGTTCCTCGGTCGGAATCGTTAATTTAATTTAAACGTGTAAATTCAGCCCATTGAAGCCTGTTTATTGAATAAATTATTTAGATTCTTACGTTTTAGAACTGTAGCATGAACAAATTCGAATGATACTCGAATTGTTTAGAATTCCTATTATATTTTGATTAAATGACTTTGCGTAGGTATATTAAAGTTACTTCTTTTAACGTTGTTGTGCTTTAATTAATAAACTAATTAAGTATTATTAGGAACATAGGTTTTGAATTGTACCAAAACGATAAACTTGTACCTACCTCATGTGCAAAAATTGAGATAAATACCTTTGGGAATCACAGTCATAATGTAAAAAATTATATCCAATAATATTTCAGCGCACAAAGCCAATCTCGATTTTATAGATGAAATAAAACAATATAAATTCTTGGAGTAATGGCTCTTACTATCTGAAGAACACAACAGTCAAGTTTTGCCGATTATATCCGGAGTGGAATCGAATAAACTAGTAGCTAGTGTAACCGAATATTATTCGACTGCACGGGTTTATGATCATTAAATCAAGTACACAACGTTTAACTTCATACCGAATGGCCGCTATGCGATTATTCGAATACTAAAACGAAACTGAGTTCCAAAAATAAATCAAATCACTCGTTCGGAAATCCATCCGAGAGAACCATTCAATTCTTCATTCTAAAAACGTTTATCTAATTTTAGTTGGGCTAACCACACCCTACTCTTTGTAAGTAGGTAGGCACATTATTCAACCCTAAGTGAGCGATAAACGGGGGCTGGAAAACATCAAATCGATAATGGCCCTTATTATACTGCCCGTAGTATAATGCTGAGGCATTTGTTTAGTTCGGAAGTATCTGGCGGTGTTAATGTTATTAGTGGAGAGTATAATGTGGCTTGAGACTGCAGGGAAGAAAACTTCAGTAATCTAGAGGGAATAGTGCAAGCATTACTGAAGGCCTACAGTTCTCTTAGAACCATATGACCAAATGAAATTTTCGGTCTACGCTGTAAAATACAAAATAGAAAACCTACATACTGTATAAAAATTGTACAATATTAACTTGTAATAAATTCAAATTTCTTTTTCTCATTCAAATCTTTCGACGACCTAATTAGCGCAGTGGCTAAGTGATTGGACTGCTGCGCTAAGGGTTGCGGGTTCGATTCCCGCACGGGGCAAAACTTTGTGCGAACCACAGATATTTGTCCCGAGTCTGGGTGTTAGTGTATGTGATATTTCATGTTTGTGAAACGCACCCACGACACAGGAGAAATTCCTAGTGTGGGGCGACGTTTTTTTTAAAAAAAAAAATCTAAAACATATTTCCTTAAGTATCAAAATTATATTTTATCAGAGATTTTATATCTAACAAGCAACAAAAAACACAAATCCCTCGTACTTAAAACACTAATCAAATTCAATAGTAAATATTTACATCATTTCACGACTAATAAAACCTTTGTTTCAGCGTGTCTGGAGCCATATGCGACGGAGACTGCCATGAGAGAGTGCCACGGCAAAAGAAGATGTGTTCTCTCAGCAGACAGCAATATGTTCGGCAAGCCGTGCCGGTCGGGGAGTCGAACTTACCTCAAAGTTGTTTACACTTGCGGTGAGTCGATGAGAATGTTTAAAAACTTCGGTAATTAAGTCGTAAAATAACATGCTGCGTTTGGAGTTTCATTTGGTTGTTTTTATTATGGTGAAGTTATAATTAAATGCTTGCATTTTAATGCACGCCAAAGGGCTTACTTTTATACCAGCACTCAAGTTTATTGTTAATGAATTTGTCAACAATGAAGTACTCAATTAGTTACTTCAAAATATCATCGGGAAATAAAATACAGGGATGCAAGGCGATATCAAGGAGATCGTTGATGTACAAAAGGAATAAAAGGGGACCTAGAACGCTGCCCTGTGGTACGCCAAAATTATATAACACTTCGAACAACATTGCTTCTCATCAAGTACATGCATAATAATTATAAAGTTATTAATGCAACTGTATATTTATGTGTGTGTGGAATAACTATTAGGTAATAAATATTCAAACTTATAAGTCAAATAACGAAATCAACAAGAACTGAAAATCAATTTTACAGGAAGCGCGTTGCTTGTATTTTAAGTCGATAGCTTGTTGCCAAAAATGTCTGCGGATGACAGGTAAAGGGTGATACCGGGTAAAATTTTATTTGTAAAATATATTGATTAGGCTTCAAGAATCCTTCAGCATATTTTGGCAGGGCTAAACACAATTTTAATATCATAAAAAAATGTTAAAAATTAAAAATTTTGAAGTCTAAAAAAGCCCATGGTTTCAGTGTACACTCGCTAATGAGCTTGTAATAGATCTCCGAAAACTTGAATGTCAGTATACAATATACATATACTATGTACTTGTTTAATGAGTAAACAAAATAAAACGGTATAAATTGTCGCAGCCTTTAAACAACACCCCTGTAACTAGAGTTAATTGCGCTAGCACTTACAACGCAAATACGGCTAGGAATCCTTGCTATTCTGGCTACAGAACTAAAAACGAGAACAATACACATATATCTTATAATAATGGAGTACACGAACAACGCGAAGACCGTCCAGTAAAACGGATAGCTTTAAGACCCCTTACATTATTGTCTCTTAGGACCACTAAAATGTACAAGCAAACAGCGCCGAAGGACCAAACCTAGTTTGTTATTGATATTTATGAACATCTGCCAACATTATTTCAATCTGAAATCTTCATTTTGTACATCAATGGTGTCACTGCAAGTTTGAACGTTGCCTTTGTAAATACGCTTAAGAATTTCAATTGCGTTAAAAAACAATCTACTTTTACTACACAGGGCAACAGACTCTCTGTTTCTATTTAAGAAAGTTATTTCTTCTCCATCAGTCAAAAAGTTTGTTCTTTATTTTTACTTGTTTTTTTAAATATTTTTCCTTTGTTTTCTCCCCGTTGTTTCCCTGTCAAATGTTTATTTATTGGAGGTCAGTAGGCGGAAACGTTTCTTTTAGCAGTTTTCCAATGGAGCCACAGTTTGTAAATCACATTTTTGCGTTGTTGTATTTATTTCGATGGAATTTGCAAGTTATTGTATTATTTCGGTAATTCAAATATTTTTGTAGCAGTCTTTTTAATCCGATACCAATTTGACATCCGCTTATATCGATATAGCAAAACATATTAAGATATTGGGGTCTTCTGGTTAATTTTTTAAATGGCTTACGTTGACAAAAAATATATAAACCAGGCTTAATCTATTCATACCTAAGTACACAATGGATAATATTACCTCAATATAAGCACCAAAATTAAACCATCAATTTCTTTCATCCGTTTCATCTCATTTCATATTCCAATATTAAATCCAGGATGTCATATCTTACCAAAATATTCCCTTATTTATAATTTCGGGGTCGTACTATAAAAGCCTAGGTTTTCTGTAATCTTTACTTCGTTACCTTACCACACTCACTCCAGATCCACGAATTATTGAAATTTATAATGCGCCTTTAGGCGAGAGAGGCGAGGACACACTTTACCTCATTTCCGCCTCATAAAATATTCGAGACAGCGTGGCACAGGTGCGAAGATACTTGACAATTTTCAATCACCGATTTTTGCTTTACCAGTATCTTTCGTGCTCGAGAATTTCTTGCGTACCGCTTTAAGTCTACGTTTTAACGCAAGAAGGCTTCATATGGTAATCACCATTATCATATTAGCTCGGGGAACTTGCTATAACGTAAGAGCTTTTTCATTATCTTCCGCAATAAACGATCGTAACATAGCATTATCGTTATGGTTGCTGTGGTTTGCGATATTTCATTTTGTGCTAAAACGACGGTTCATGCAGCTTTTGTATCATAATTGGCATCGATAACATAAAATTTATTAGAAAGTTTGTAGCTAAAAATTTTGTAAGTAGTAGGAGTTTTAGCCTTTAAAAATCTCGTGGGATTACTGGCTCTAAGTAAGAGTAATAAACATGTTCATTTCTTATTTAATATGAAACCTTTATAAATTTTCAAACGAAATTAAATACATTTATATATATTCTTTCTCATTGTGTTACCTTAATTTATATTAACACAGATGTTTGTCCCGAGTCTGGGCGTTTGTGTATGTAATATTTCATGTTTGTGAAACGCGCCCACGACACAGGAGAAATTCCTAGTGTGGAACGACTTTTTTTTTTAAAGATTAGGTATATAGCTAGAAAAACTCTGGTTAATATATTATAGTTTCCATGTAATAAACCAAAAAAATCTACGTAGTGGTCTAAAACAGTCAACAACAACTCCATTATTTAAGGATAATCCTAAATAGAACGAGCCATCCAAAGAGATTGGAAATGTATGTAACCTCTTTACTTCACTCATTTTTACGACTTTCCGGAATGTTAAGCGGATAACACTCAGTATTTTCGTTTCTGGGTAAAGCATGTTATTATTGGCAAATGAATGGTTTCATGTCTCCGCTGCAAAAGCACATTAAATCGCTGGTCCAGCGCTTGATCTGACGGTTGTCGGTGTAGCGTTCCATCAGACTAAGAGCATGGGAACATAAAGAGTGCGCCTATATATTCGTACACACTTTTTTATTATAAATGTTCATCGTAGTTGGCAAAAAAACTGGTCTCAGTTGAGATTGGCCGCCGCCGTCACCAAAATTCGGTCAACAGTACATTATTATTAGAAGTATAAAATTGGACTGGAGATTTACGAGATTGATAATAAAATCGACAACGCAACATTGCTCGATTTAGCTTACTAAGCCAGTGTCCACGCATAAGTAGATATTGTTAGTCACACATCTACATATTTCTATTGGATCCTATCTCTATTGCATTTGGCTACGGACAGTATCACTTGAAGAAAAATATACTGATTGTTCCGAAATATGAATGTTTTCTCATTAGATTAAGTTGGTTGTTATCTACTGGAAGAAAATTACGACTATGCATTAGGTAATGAAATTTATTCAAAATTTAATACCAAAGGAAATACAAGAGTTGCGCAAAATGTGTTGCATGAAGTAGTAAGCTGAGGTTAGTTCCTCTTCATCATTGATAATATACCATAACACCTTGTTAAGCACAAGACACATCAAGTAATAATACATATAAGAGCCAAGCTTTAACCAATATTACATCAAACCTAAGTAAACAAACTGATATCAACCATAACCAAGTCAGATAAACAAATTGAGTTTACCTAGTCCCAATTCAGCAGATGCCTAGTATCAAGTAGTTTAATGTTTAGCTATGTTTGTTTCAAGTTTATGAAGATCCTCATGATGTAATCCAAGACTTGAATACCGCGGATATAAAGTGAATAGAACTGCTACTGCCTCAAGTCGTCGTAAAAGAGTTATAGGTGCAAATTGCGACAATAAATTTCGATTGTGGGTGATCAGAAAACCAAAATTTCCTAGAACTTTATAGGCCTAATGAAACTCGTCACAGAAGTCATAAATACAACGAAGTCAACATTCCTCGAAATCACTCACCAGTAAAAGGTTAAGAAAAGATATAAAATCCAAAGATAAAGTAAGAAGTTGATTCAGCTTATTCCCAGATACCCCCACACTCCTCAGTCTTGTCATTGACAGCCTCATAAGTTCTCTATAAAAGGCAATTACTTAGACTTGTTGATAAATCTTGCAAAGTTAAATTAAGGAAATAGACATTTCCGTCACTTTACCTAAAGTTGAACCTTACAACAAAGTACACAGCAAAAAGGTAATTTCTATCACGAGAAGAATCTTGTAAGATCGTTCGGCTCGAAGCTATTTAATTTAATGTCAGCTGGACGTAATTCTTGAAATTTGGTCTTTTGTATTTTTGAGACTAAAGGTCAACTTTGAATGAAAGGTTAATATTTAAAACATAAAGTTTTTCTTTTTCTTTAAAAAATGTTTTGCTGAAGCTATCTTATATGTAAACTAATCCTAAATTACGTTTGTCTGTTCATAAACATTAATAAAGTTTGTAAGGAATTTCATTATCACATTTGCGATATTGCCGATTCCACTAAATAACACTAAAATGTTTATTTACTTTTGTATCTATTACCTAGCACCTTCGCTCTTATTTCCGAATCGAAGGACCATGTTATAAAAGGTTGGAAAAAAGGACCAATACGGTCCTTTTACAAGCATTAATATGCTGAGCTATTGAAAAACGAATCTGGCACTACAATGTTTCTTTCGATTGAGTTATTTGCCTCAAGCTCTTCCAGTTAAGTTATTGCTGCTCCAAGAGTCGCTTCGCCCGTAATAAATCCGAGTTATAAAAATGCGAAGCGCACCACGGACAGTCGAAACTCCTTCCATCTCTATTTTATTATCTGGTAGGATAGTGGATGCCTTTCAGCGGTGCTTTAAGGAGAGCCCTTTTTATCATAATGTGCAACTTTCTTACAACCATTGTTTTAGAGATATTTATTTACTTTGTAATGAAAGGATGGGTTTGTTATTTTTGTTGGTTTGTTGTATGGAATTGAAGTGTAATATTCTAAATTGCCTGTCTCTGGTACGTAAGTGGGATTTTTTCAATAGAGTACTTGATTTTCTTAATTGTACTTATAGGAGTGCTATTTTTTATCTTAGCAGTATTTACTTTTATGACAAATTATTGTTGCAGCTTAACTATCTTTTACATGTCTAAACACGATTACTTTATTTTCATGGAATTGTTTTATTGATTTCCATTAGTGCGATCCGCAGATGTTTGTCCCGATTCTGAGTGTTCGTGCATGTGAAACGCACCTACGATACTGTCAAAATACCCAATGTGGGGCGACGTTAAAAAAAATGTTTACACCATAAATTCATATACCTACTCTCTATATCACCTAACTAGTAAAATTATTGGATTGGAAGCTTTAAACATCATTATTGACAACTATTCTGTATTGTAATTCGCGGCTAGCGTTGTTAGTAGTATGTTTGTTATTATAGCAATATATTGGACCTGTAATACTGACTTACAGAAGGTAAACTAAGACACAAGTATTCAACAAAATTAATTGCAATAGTACTAACGAACAAACTATTAAGTTAAACTTTAATGCTGTGTACAGAGCGCCATTCGGCTACAATAATGCAGGTGGCTGGGACACTTTATAGCCCATATATTTGGCCACTCACGCCCATAAGTTCGCCGTATGTTATATGTATAATTGTTTTAATTTTATTTTCATTAGCTCCAATGCTGGCTTCGTGTACAGCTGTATTAAGAATAGCTGCAATAGGTATAATTACTTCGCTTTTGTCTGGACTAAGTACTTGTTAGGTTTTAACTTCATTATTGTTTTTATAGACTTATAATAAATAGCACTGATTATAAACCTAAATGGTTTATATTTACTATTTATATAAAACATCATATACATACTTTTGCGTTGACAAATAAATTAAAAAAATATTAAGGGCGGATATTTTATAATCATTCAAGACTTGAGGTTTTAAATCAAGGACATAACATAACATAACATCACGCCTGTATTCCCCGAAGGAGTAGAAGGTGTACCAATATAATATTGGGCGAGCCTATTGCCATTAACCGGGCACAAATCCAAACTCCGTGCTGCTACTTAGAAATACCTAATGGAAAAACCCAGTAACATTTTGCCCGACCCGGGATTCGAACCCAGGACCTCGTGCTCAGCAGTCGACTAACGAAGCAGTCAAATATGATAAAATAATCTCATAAATCCACAAAAAACCTACTTCTACTGACTAAATAGATACAAACTAAACTGTATACCTACTGTAGGAACAGCGTATAAACTGCCTCGATTCTGAATCGTAAAATGTGTTTAGAGTAAGATTCCAGCATAATGGAACGAGTACAAGTCCACTAGCGGGGGCTATTCTCAGATAAATTCAGACACTGTTTTAATTGTTCTACCAGCTTTTATTACGGTCTTAGTAGAACAACTATTGTACTCACTATTCAAGTAACACATAATTAAATGTACGAGTTGTATTCAAAAGATCATGTTTATTAGGATTATCCTTAGTGTTACTGCGTCTGGTTGTTTCGTTATTATGAAAACCACTGAACCAATGATAATGGAATTAAGTTTAGATATAGCTTGCAGCTTAAGAATGTACCTTTTTAGGCCAATTGGATGAAGTCTGGTGAAAATATAATTGTATAAAAATTATACAGAATTGTTTAATTGAGCTGGCTTTTGGACAATCGCCTTTGCAAGGTATTAGGGTGAAACGCCCTGTTTTGTAGGCAAAGGTGTTCCTACTGTGCACCCATATTTCGCCAGTTATATTACAAGTCCCAATGTAAGAGGGAGCGAGTATATTACTCTCAACCGGGCATAATTCCAGACTGCATGCTGCTACTAAGCATTATCTTATAGAAAAGCCCAATAACACTATGCCTGACCCAGGATTCGAATCCAGGACTTCATACACCAGACCAACAATGAGATATGAACGTGTAATAGTATGTTTAGACCCACCACGAGAGACGATATTTAAGTACGTCCGGTACACCCTAGACGGTCAACCTCGCTACCATCCTTGTTGACTCTCTTGGTCTTGATCTCTACACCACGGCATGACCTGTTTCCATGAGGTAATTGGCTCATGCCGCTACAAAGAAGTAAATCCTTGCTATCTTTTAGGTTGACATCGTAATCACACACTTCCTCCTTTTCTTCTATCGTGTCGACGTGAGCTTTGCAGTAATAATAATAAATCGTGCTATAAAAAAAGAATTGCTAGGCAGCAGGCTGGTAGCAATATTGCTGGAGCATCGTACCCGTTTTTCATTAATATTAACATCATTCGTGAAAGCTGCTTAAATATTCATGGAAACACGACATACCTACTTTCTAGTATAATGTAAATAAACAGAATTATCGGATTATCTGAACTGTCACAATTATAATATTAGGTAAACTAAATGAAATAATTGAATTTGGTTTATTTATTGCTATGCCCCGGGCGGTGACAGGTTAGTCAAATTAGGTAAGTGTACTGATTTTTAGATTAGTACATACCTGGTACAGTCAGCAACAGAAATATTTGAGCTGATTGTACTGTCGAGCACCACAACTGGAAATTTAATGACAGAAATATAAAACACAAAGTTGTACTTTGAAAACTATAAGGATTTCTGATTGACAAATATGAGAGATTTCGACGTTTTGGAAGCGAGATGCCGCATTACACTTCGCGTAGCGGTATCTCGCTTCCACATCGTAAACTGTCCTGTTTTAAGAGTCAGTGGTAAGGGGCTGGCCTTCAAATTAATAGTATGTTTAAAAATTCAAATGTAGCTACTTTTGAAGCTGGCTGTAAGTACCTATCGTAATTATAATATAATACTAATCATGGCGAAATCGTTTACTACATATGTAAATTTCGCTAATAATAATATTATATCCGCCAAATATGGCGAGCTCCTTGTGCTGAGACTTACGGACGGAATTCAAATGCAAATGCGTCTATTAAATTAATGTCTTAGAATTTTCTCATCTCTACCTAATAACACCACTGACTAATATTCTGTAACTCCCGTAAAAACTGATACAAGTCTTAGACTTGAGTTTAAGAAAAATTGTTTAAAGGAAGGTTTAAAGGTTTGCAATGAAATTAAGCCTGAAAAATGTATGATGAAATAGATCATGATGGTAATAAATGAGGCCAAACATCGTAGGATCGTTGCTGATTATGATGACATCCTAGGCAATTTCTGCCAGCGACTCCTAGTTCTAGAGTAGGTGCTCTCGCATACGCTGTTGTATATGGATCGTAACAAATAGACATCAATGGTCAGCACCAATTCCTTTGGGAAACATGTGTGTTTATGTAAGTACCTACAAACAGAAGCATTGTCGCCTTTATTACATGAGACTTTTCGCTGTCGTCTGCGAGTTTGTATACAAATTGTACAACTCTAAAGTCGTGTTGAACTCCTAAATAGCGTCTGTATTCCTAGAAGGGCTGCTAACGTTAATATTACAATACGTACTTTAGAAAGTATTTTATCCAAGGACCATGTGTAATTTGTACATGATGTTTATATTTCTAGAAACAGTTTCCACATTGTTAGGCTATTCTTCGGTAAATTGCTAGGCCTTTCCACATTTCGTTATGAATATTATAAGTAGTATTTTTTTAAACGTCGCCCCACACTAGGACTTTCTCCTGTACCGTGGATTCATAAACATGAACTATCACATACATAAACACCCAGTCTCGGGACAAATTTCTGCAGATCGCACAAACTTTTGTCCCGTGCGGGAATTTGCGCAGCAGTCCAATCGCTTAGCCACTGCGCCAATCAGGTCATTAGTTACACTATTATTGTTTGTTATATACTTATAGACGTCACTACAAATAGTGTGGCAGCCAACTGTTAACTGTTTACTAAAGCTGCAACAATTCTCATGTCAGTTGTCACCATTAAATTAAGGCTGATTGAACAGACTGTCAAAAGGCTTTGCCAAAAACATTTTTTGAATCAAAGCATACGCGTTTATATTGAGTATCACCTATAGCATTCTACACACACAGTAAAAGGAATTTTATGAATAGAGGTAAAATATGTCACTGGATAGAATTCTGCTAAATCAACAAAAACAATGAGAAAATAACGTTGGTCCTAATTATTGCTTATTATCGTGTTATCAGTGTATACCACATGAAATCGTCAATGACGTATGCTTACGTCAGTCAACGTCACACCGCATAAAGGTGTCTCATAATGTGATAGTAATGAGGATAATATTATGTTCACGCTAATAATAATAGTCTTCGATGGAAAAATGATAGAAGTAATGAAGCCTATTTTTGGGGAGTATTCTGGCGTAATTATTTCTAATATTAGACGGAAATAAAATGTCTGTAAATAATTTGATGTTTATATTTGGTTGTACAATTACGATTTACGTCGACATTCTATGAAAAAAAGAGTCTTAATACCATTGGGCAAATGTTGTATTAAAAACTTTGCATTAGGTAATTATGTCTGATAAGATTTCCAAAAAGCAGATAGTAGGCATTTTTCTGAGTATTTTATCGGTTGGTCTGTATATGGCTAGGTTGTATACACAAGAAGTCATGCAGGCGGATTATTGAAAAATAATCAAACACATTTTTATTGATCTAATAAACCCATATAACTCAAAATTGTCCATTATAACAGTCCTTAAACAAATAGGTATATCCAAAGCTATTTTAAAAAGGTATATCAATATCAGCGAATTTTTTATAAAGGTTCCAAATCTCGGTGTATAGGAGCCGAAATAATTTGCATCCTCCGGACCAATATTGTCTATTTCCGTCACAATTCTGTTTGCTAATCGGACCGTGGATAATACAAAATACCTTTAGAACGGTACAAAATGCTTTTTGAGAATAATGTACCGTTAATAGGAATGTTTTCAGAGAATAAAACGTTAGAACCAACTTAAAAACGATTTAGATTCGACCCAATTGCTTGTGGTCGGTCATATCTCCGGATTTATGTATGGATGAATTATATTGTTTAGTGTAGTTCTATTGCTATGTTTGATAATGTTTTTGAAAGAACGAATTTTAATGGACTTCGTAACTGGGCTTCGGCTGGTCTTTGACCTGCTGTAGGACAATCACGGCTGAAATAATAATAACTGAGTGTAGCAAATAACATTCTCAACATTTCACTATCAAGTTTTATAGGAAACTAATCGCATTCTCATTTATTTTATAGTTACTTCTTCTTCTTCTTATCGTAAGGCTGGTGTCGGAGCTTAAATGGCCTGTAGGCCTCTGACATATACAGAAAAACCTTAATACTAAAAACAGTGCAAGTGGCGGTCTTATTGCTTTAAGCAATTTCTTCCAGACAACCATGAATGGAAATAGAAGAAATAATACGAATAGTTCATTAATAGTTAATTCATTGTTTAATCGCTAACACTGAATACTTGACACAGTTTTGCTTATGTAAGGACGAAACTGCCCTTTTAACCGTCTCGCTTATACATGTATACGTTTGAGTGTAGGACCTTGTGTGGGTATATCGGGAATCCATTCCACCAAGCCGAGTGATTTGGTTCAATTTGAAGGCTTATGCTGGTAACACCGCATTCATGTGTTAGGCTTATGGGTCGTATCTAATAGCGGACAAGAATTAGTAAGATAGTGTTGCAGCTTCATAATTGAGGGAGTTCTCTGTTTTCTGTAATTGTTTGTAGGACACTAGTAAAAAGAAAAATCTGTGGTTATAAAGCCTTGTGGCCTAGATCTGCTTCTTAGTATACCTTGTTATGTTATAAGTACCTACTTGACATGTGAAATAAGTGGCAATATAAAATATGAAATCTGCCCCCTTTACCATGAAACTGCACAACGAAAAATGTCCTGCTTTAAGAGATCATGGCAAGGGCCCGGTAGTAAAGAATTAATGAAAATATTTTTCGACGTAGGTCAGTTACTTATTTCATTTTGTATGAGGCATCTGTTTAAAATAGTAAAAATTTTTTGATTGCTTATGCTGTGCTTTTTTTACGGTTTTTATTTTATTTTTAATCAATCCAAAAATAAATACTGTTCAACTCGGCATTAAGCATTTTTTACAATAATCTAACTTTCGCGCACTGTGCAATATTTTCAATCTTGTTTGTATGGAATCAATCTTTTACTTTTTTTGTGAGAGTTGCGGCCCCAATTTTTTACCAACACAGAAATACAATCTATCGCTCGCTTTTCCCTTTACCGTTTTATCTATTCAAATATTTCATTCACGAGTACCTCAAAAAAATATAAATCGGCGAACACAAACGAAAATAAATCTGTCAAACCTGTCTTGGAAACTCAATGAGACTACAAAATAAAGATCTTGAAACACTAAGAAGCCGGGGATTTAGTGAAAAAACAGACGCCAATAACGGGTCACGTACAACCGAAACTGCTTGTTCTACGCAACATAAAATGTCTACCGCACTTGAAAAACAAAAATACTCTAAAACTCGGAGCACCCTAAATCTAAAATTAACATCCCCTTAATGAATACTCAAGCTTATCTAACCAACTCAAAATGCACTTTAACACGTTGCTCATACAGTGTATTTTTTGTTGTAGTTCCACGTACGGTGCTAAAGGAGAGGTACGAAAGTGCTCCTGAAGAGGACGAGGTTGCTCACGATGTGTCCGATCTTGAGCACGATGATGTCGGTAAGTGCTTTTTATTTTTTTATACCTATTAAGCCAGTAGCCTGGTACTCGACAGAAGAGAAGCTGTTTTAAAGTTACGAAAATAGATAACAGAAGTCAAGAGGGAATCGAGTATATTAATAGAATTCATTCAAAAAAATAAAGAATAGCTAGTAGCAGCTGGATTTGCTTTTCTAAATGCTCTTACAGAATTGCTATCAAATAATTTTTTAAGATTAAATTATTTAGCAAAGGTAACTTAAAATTTGTCATTTCTGTCATTTTGGATGACAATAGTAACGATAACATGACATCCGTTTAATTTTCGCTTTAAAAACGTTATAACTAGTGTTGCCTAACTATCGATAGCTGACGTATCGATAGTTGACCTCGAAAAATAACCACAATATCGATAGCCCTATCGATATTATTGAAATTTTACAATACTATCGATACTATCGATAGTATCTATCCAAGAAATTGAATAATACTATTGATATAGTGCAATACTATCGATAGTATCGATACTATTGGTTATAGATAATATCGATAGTATCGATAGTATCAATAGTATCGACAGTGATTGCATTAAAATACGCCATAATAGTGATAGTATCGATACTATCGATATTATCTATACCCAATAGTATCGACACTATCGATACTATTGGACTCTATCAATAGAATTGCTCAATTTCTTGGATAGGTACTGTCGATAGTATCGATAGTATTTTAAAATTTCAATGGTATCGATAGGGCTATCGATATTGTGACTATTTTTCGAGGTCACGATACTATTGACAACCTATCGATAAGGAATCGATAGTAAGGCAACACTAGTTATAACATTTTTTAACACTTTTTCACTCTTTATCTGATATTTTGTTAGTCTCGCAGCGACAAAGTTACAGTGTAACTAAAACTAAAACTTCCATAAAATTGAATATTGAATTACCTTTTTTCAAACGAGGGCTTTTTGGATAATTCTTTCCGTCTTGATAATTTATTTTGTAGGTAAATGCCAAAGACAAATAATTTTGTTGACCTGATTGGCGAAGTGTTTGAGCCGTTGGACTGCTGCGTTAAGTGCAGCTGGTTTGATTCCTGCACGGTACCAAAATTTGTGCGATCCACAGATCTTTGTCCCAAGTCTAGGTGTTTGTGTATGTGATATTTCATGTTTGTGTAAAGCACCAACAACCCAGGAGAAATTTGGTTAGGTCATTAAAATCGTTTATTTTGAGGTAGGTTTCTACCTAACATGTCTATAAAACCATATTACCTACTGGCAAATCAATTCTTTTATTATTTCTTTAATTAGTGCTGAAGTCCAATTAAATGTCCACTTCAATCACCATTCCAACTATTGTTTGTTAGAACACTGATCTGCGGGAACCCTCATCCGCAATCACCTTCACGATCGGCCTTATAGTCGCCATCACCATAATCGTGCCACAATAAACCCTTCATGTAAAGCACTTAAACAAATGACTGTAATCAGGGCTGTCCCTAAACGTGGATCAGAAAAACTATGAAGTCAATGTTCAGTAGATGTTCCCAACAATCTCTTGAATGGCTCCTGGTACAGTTTATAGCTTGCCCATAAAGGTGTTGCTATAACTTTGTTCGGATAATCCACAATGTTGGGTAATCTTGGCTAGAGTATAAATTTTGGCTGTCATGTGCTTTTGTTGTAGGGGTTTTAAGTTTAAAGCTTCTGAAGTGAGGTATGGAGCCAGAAATTGGAACGATACGTGGCTTATTAAGTTTAAAGGGTACAAGGTAAATAATTGCCGCACTAATACATATATTATTAGATAAACTAAATCCAGGAGATGCCGGCTTTACTAAGGAGTATTCATGCGACTATAATAATTCCTCGTATAACATTTAGTATTATCCATAGAAGAATTCAATTATTTACACAGCAAATAGCAAAACAATACTAGATTAAAAAGCTGAATCTTGTATTTAACGTAATACATTATTAGTATACTTTCTAAATGACACCAACTCAAAGAAACGCTGTAACACAACAAAAAAATGCAAAGAATATATAGGCCAAAACTAACTAAAATAAAATGAATAAGGATATTATAGTCTCGTAGCTATTAATGCATATAAGCAGGGACTTAAAACGATACTCAAATTTTTGAGTTTTTCTTTAGTTTTTCTTCAAATAAAGTAAAAGTTATTTACTATCTGGAACATTACTTAATACTATAAATAAATCGTTAAACCTAGAAAATATTTTAAGCAAAATAAAACGTAATAGGTAAGTCATCTTAGATACAAAGAGCAGCGTAATGAACGAAGTTAGTATGGAGAATTTGGTCCTCCTCTGCCTAGATGTATGATGAATTGATGCTTGGTTACTTCAGGTGCTTCGTGCATATTACATATTGAGAAGTAAAGTTCCCAAGTAATAAAGATACGAGATATAGTGCGGGTAAAGTTCGAAGGAATAATTTATTGAGTTTAATGTCTCGATGAGAAGTTACCAAAGGCACATCAGATATCGAATGTAAGAAGTGTTCCAAACATGTATTTATTATTAGACGACCTAATTGGCGCAGTGCTTGAGCGATTGGACTGCTGCATTAAGGGTTGCGGATTTGATTCTCGCACGGGACCAAAATTAGTGTGATCCGCAGATGTTTGTCCCAAGTCTCGGTGTTTGTGTGTGTTATATTTCAAGTTTGTCAAACGCACCCACGATACAGGAGAAATTCCTAAAGTCGAACGAGGTTTTTCTTAAAAAAAAAGGTATTTATTTAGGTATGTCCTTTGAATTGCAAGAATGAAAATAAAATAACTTAGACCTGCAATTTCTTTTTTAGTATCTTATTTTGGGTTGGGAGCAAGTTGCGAAAGTAGACAACGTACTAATAAATACACAATTATTCGAATAGAATTAAATTTTCTCAGAATAATCAGAATAATGCTTACATATTATAATTGCGTGAATAAATAACGTTAAAAGTTCGAAGAAATAAGGTTTTTATTTATTTGTAATCTAAGATCTCATGTTATAAGATTCCCTAACTACATTTATAGAAGAAATTATTGTTGTAATTTTATTTCTATTATTAGTGGAAGTTTTTTTGTATCGCCACCAAGTGACTGAAATTGTTATTTGTTGTTTCTCATGTAAGTGAATAATGTTATTCTTTATAAGTAAATAAATGATCTTACACTTGAAGATACTACTGACAATTGCCCTAATGCGACCAATCGATGGCTTTGGACTCGCCCGCTGTCATCAAGGACTTGATAAAATAATAACATAAACACATAACATCACGCCTGTATTCCCCAAAGGAGTAGGCAGAGGTGCACATATACCTAGTACACCCACATTTCGCCAGTTATGTTTTTAGGTCCCAATGTAACAGGGGGCGAGCCTATTGCCATCAACTGGGCACAAATTCAGACTCCGTGGTGCCACTGAGAATTACCTAATGGAAAAACCCCGTAACACTTTGCCCGACCCGGGATTCGAACCCAGAACCTCGTGCACAGCAGTTGCGCTTAGCGACAACTAGACCAACGAGGCAGTCTTGAAGGACTTGATACTCAAACATTACTGATTTTTGTTCGTGTAACTTTACTTAATAACATTTCAGGTACTAAATAATGTAATCCGAACAAGAATAACGAAATGTTGAATACCTTTTCAAGTTCTTAACTGTTATATGCAACAAATACTGTCTAGCAAGATGAAGAACTTGAGCAATAAACATCAATAAGAACAACTGATAAAAAATTAAAAGCATGAAGATTACAATCAAAATCAGCCCCGCTAAGTGTATTATCCAACATTCAAAGTGTATGAAATGAGACACAAACGAAGAAATTTGCTTAATCCGCTCTTAATTTGGACTCGTGCAATCTACGAGGATTTGTTTGGCTCCGTGTCAGGAGGCTTCTTTGCTTTGTCAGTGTGAAAACGGATTATGGGATAAAAGGTTTTCTTCAGATGGGGCCGGTCGTGACGACTCATATTCTAAATCTATTAGTAATGTTCTCAGTACAGTTTTGTAAAAATGAGACGGAATGTTTTGAAAAATTGTCTCGCCGTTTTCCGTGGTTGTTGTTGCTTTTTATACTTACTCTGTCAGGGTTCGTCTACGTTCTTGCCTTAGAATTCCGAGTGTAGGTATTTTACTTACAATTATGTTAATCGTATATTAATAATTAATTATGTTAATTGCTGCCTGATGGATCTATGTTGTCTTCTGAAAGTTTATTATTATTAAATTTTATTTTAAATTTAGTTGGTACCGAATTTTCTCTTGTCATTATATTTCTCTTGTCATTATTTTGGGTTATATTTGATTTCGTTCTAGAAACAAATTTCAAGCCACAATTTTCAAGCCTATTTACACACTTTATATTGCTGATACGTTAAAATTTAAGCTTTTCACTTTCGAGTAGGTACTTTGTAATACCGACATTGTTAAATTTGATGAATTCAAAATCTTCCCCTTTGTCCTCTTCGTCTTAGTATCTTGATGCGGAACAACTGAAATCATCGAATCGTATTTGCTAAGATCGTGTCCCAATGACTGTTTACGAACAACAAGACGGCAAACGCGATTCAAGCTCTATCGTTCAATCAAATCGAGAGTGCCTCGGACTGCCTCGTTGGTCTAGTGGTTGCTAAGCGCAACTGCTGTGCACGAGGTCCTGGGTTCGAATCCCGGGTCGGGCAAAGTGTTACTGGGTTTTTCCATTAGGTAATTCTCAGAAGCAGCACGGAGTCTGGATTTGTACCCGGTTGATGGCAATAAGCTCGCCCCCTATTACATTGGGACCTAAAAACATAACTGGCGAAATGTGGGTGTACTATATGTGCACCCTGCCTACCCCTTCGGGGAATACAGGCGTGATGCTATGTTATGTTTATGTAAATCGAGAGTTGTTTTGCTATAAACCCATTTAATATATTATACATATTCCTACTTAGTACTGTTTATCTTCAGTCAGCCCTATCAACACAAGATTGTGCCTAACAACATCATAAAACTTCACTCCATTTTCCCTTATTTCCAGATCAAAATGGAAATTTTAATATCGTCTGTAAAATTACGAGTAACTCTTCAAGGTGGTTTTGAGTTGAACTTAGTGAGGAAGGCAATTGCTTTTCTTCCTTCATTGAAATGTTCTACTTGCCATCTTCAATAGACGTTTATTAAGTTTGGTCTTACAAGAAAACTTCTAAGGAACAAAGTAGTTAAAAGAAATTGTATTACAACTTGAAGTTTCAATCCTATATAACCAGCAGAACCTTATTGGGAGCCAAGAAATTAAGCGGTATATCCTTAGTTTTCTCATGCAGGACATAATACTCGTATTAGTGTGTTGTAGATAGAAGTGGGACGATGATTACAGTGCCGAAAAAACACGAAATTACTTGGCTTAGTATATTAAGTGTTTGCGTACTCAACTTTGACCGGCCTGGAATTATATTTCTGTATCTACTTCAGCTTACTGTTTTCCTTAAGTATTATTAGGGTCTTTGTTGCTTTTATGACTATTATTATCAGTCAACAAAAAATGTTTATGTCCTAATTTCCGTGTTACTATCTCTTATACTTTTCGGTCCTTTAAATTCAAATGTTACGGATATTATAAGCCATGCGTTCTCTTCTTTTCGTATCAATCTCTGCCTTGGATAAAATATCTTGTGTCTATCTCTTATACATATTTGGCCTGTTAAAATCGAACATAACTGATATTATAAGGTACACGAGTTTTATTTATTTCGTATCATTTTCTGCCTTAGATAAAATATCTTAGAAGTAATCGATCCATGCCATCAATTAAGATCCTATGTCAGTAATTACGAGCAGACAGGAGGGGGAGACAGCTAGTCTAACAACCGATATAACTTCGAAATTGTTACGAAACGAAGGAGTCGTAGATTTTGCACTAGTAGCTGGAAATTACTATGCTTAGGTTAAGAATACAATGACTTAAAAAGACTGAGACTGAGACTTTGACTGCCTCGTTGGTCGAGTGGTTGCTAAGCGCGACTGCTGAGCACGAGGTCCTGGGTTCGAATCCCGGGTCGAGCAGTGTTACTGAGTTTTTCCATTAGGTAATTCTAGTTCTATTCTAAAAATATAACTGGCGAAATGTGGGTACTATATGTGCACCTCTGCCTACCCCTTCGGGGAATACAGGCGTGATGTTATGTGACTTAAAGACAGCAATATTCTATTTCCAAACAAAATGTCCGTGTCCTTGCATTCCAATATTAAAAAACAACAACATAAAAATATGCTTTGCATCCAATCCTGACTCTTTGTCTATTCACTTTTGCATTTCGTTTGACTGTATCACATCTCCATATTTCGTTCGTATCAATCTCGCCCACTCTTTCTCAATATCTCAATTTATTTGACGCTACTTTGAGCCCCGACTCGATAATAAAAAACCTTTTGAGGATAGTTCATCTTTTATATTTGTGAAGTGGAATATAATATTGGGTTTACTCAACAAAAGTAGGTACTTTGGAAAATTGTGTTCCGATGTCGTGTTTTAGGGACCCAGTGTCAAGATTGGCAGATATTGTGCGTTTCTTTGAGGGATTTTCGTTGCGTGTTATTAAAAAACTGAACAGACCTTTAAGACTTGAACTTGCTCAAGAGACTATTAAGAAACCTGATTGAGAAAACTTGTACTGACTTCTACGTATACCTAACCTAATCTAATTTACTATTATATTTTAATTATTTGGAAGCTAAAACTTGAATATTACTTTCAAGTATTATCCCTTGAGAAATTAAGCGTTTTGGACAAAAAGTAAGGCAATTCCTCAACTTTGAAGTTGAAGAGTTGCTAAGTTAAATTTCTTTCCCAGACGAAACCAACGACCGCTGGTGGGGGGAGTCGGCGGTGCCCCCCGCGCCGGCCGTAGCTGCGGTGCCTCCTCAGCGACCCTCCATGTCTACCAGCCTCAACATCACTAGCATCAACAGAGATGAACCTTCGGCATCACCACCAAGACATCATCTGGCTAAAGACGGTATTTATCACCATAAGTCGAGTAATGATATCCTTCAAAATAAACTTGTATCTGGGTATTATATTTTAGGCTGCAGTTTGATATCCAGTATAAACTGGTACTTATCATGATTATATTAGTTCATTGCCATGCCAAACATCGTAATTCCTTATAGATGTGTCTTTGCGAAAATAAGAGATTAAAAAAATACAAACAAAAGGTTTAGTTCCCGATTCGGGCCTCCTACTATTTAATAAAATATAATTTCAACGAGAGATGAAATTCACTAGAACGTCCACGTTCACGTAACACAGCCACGTGTCTGCCTTAGGCTTTCAGTTAATTTCCCTTCAGACATAAACAGCCAGACCACAACAACAGAACCATCAATCATTACTCAATTCGTCTGCAAACAGTCTAGCTCAGAGTATCTTACTCAATTATAGAGGAATATTCTCTCTGAGGGAAAATTTTCAACGCAAACTACCAATCCTAGGCATTAGCCAAACCTCAGGTATTGTTTAATCTTCATTATGAAATCCATTGTGAAATTCGTTGAATAATTCACCCTAATTAAATTAATCCCCACAATAAGAGATTAGGTTTTAATGTTTAGTTTGAATTTTAAGTTCTCATTTCAATGGAAATAAGGATTTCAATATTTTTTTTCCGTTTTTGAAATTGACGTGACAGATTGAATAAGTTTTAATTTTAAATTCCAAATGACAATTATATTCGAAATTTGATTAAACATTTAGTTGTAGATATAAGATATTTTTTATTTGATTCCGATTAATAAATGTCGCTATTTTGAATATTTTCAATATTAATCTTCCGACATTCTCGTAGTAGTAGTTCATTCCGAATTTTACCAAAAAGTATTAAACGTGACAATTAGAACAAAGGACTAAAACGAAACCATGTTTTAAAATAACACGATTGAAAGTAATGAGTATCAATTTTAAACAGTAAACAAACAGCATCCATTTGGAATGTAGACTAAAATACCTATACCTCCATTTCGTAAGATAATACAAACACAAAGCACATTACACGGAGTATCCGATCGTTTAACAATTTACGACGCAACCGAACACAATGAGTAATTTCAAGGGCCTCTATCGAATACGGTAATGTAATCCCCCAAGTTTGCATACAGGACTTAGCAATATGCATAATTACCTGCCTTGAACAAACGGTGATAAGTGTTGCCATCGTAATATTGTTTAAGAAATATTATATTGACTCAAGATCAGCATAAACGGGCGTACCTGTTCCAACACCAATTAATTACAGCATATTGTTTACATTAAATCTGTTTGCACTTAATTTTTGTTTACCAAATTAACTCCACCCTGGATTATATTTGGTATAAATTAAATTTATGCTAAGTGGTTTATGTATTTGATGAATCATGATTAATCTGTAATGTAATGATATAAAAAAAATAATGTTAAAATAAATTGGTTCATGCAGTGGTTAGGGTTTTAAAATATAGTTACTAATACAATTTTCTTTTTCGCAGAACAATTTGACATCATGTACGTGTACATAATTGCTGGCGTTGCCATCACTCTTCTGCTCTGCATTATCCTGGGCATCGTACGGTGCGCCATCAACAAGCAAACGTCCGACCAACCGAAAGGCCCCGACGTCTCAGCCACCACGGAGATCCCCAACGGGTTCAATGACAGCATATCAGAAGTTGATAATGACATTAATATAACAAGTTTATCCGGCCCCGTTGACTCTGTTGATTCGGGAATCAAGCAAGACATACAATACACAAGCGTCGCTCTTAGTCCTAAAATCAATAAGTACGTCGGAAGGCCAGTACCCAACACGTATCCACATGTGAGCACTAATATGTATGGACAGGTGGCCGAATTCCCCATAGAAATGCCTCTTCGAACTATGCCGCATGGCACGCTAGGTCGCGGAGTTGCGGTCAAAACTCTGCCAAGAGTTCAAATACAAACTGAAACGGACCCTAACACAAGGAGTTTATATCGATATTCCAACGCCCAGTACTACTTCGGGTGACAACAAGACAAAAGCCAGTGTTCGGACGTATCCAGAACTTACTGTTTCTAGTTGAATCGTGTAGTGGAGTGTATATAGATCACGGACTAACTAGTGAAGTTTGTATTCTACTTTTAAATACGGAAACTGTGATATTAATTGAAACTTTCCTATTATACTGCGAGCAGTTTTCCAACTGTAGACACAGAAAGACAGTGCGGTTGTTCCTCCGTTGTGAATTGAGAGATAGATTGTTGTTAGCAGAACTTTGTTATACTGTGTTGACCTTTGATAACTAAGCATTGTTTTGTATGTCGAACGAATCAGTGTGTTCATTTATGTATTCACATTGTTTCTTCAGAGTTAGACGTAGTCGAGCTGTTTAATTATTAATTTGAATGTTCTGTGTTTGTATATTAACTTCTACAGATTCTAAATGTATGGTTTGCCTTGCTACAAGTATAGTTTTGGTTTCATGCCAACTTGTGTCAAAATTATGTTAAGATTCCGGACAAAACTTGATTTATTTTTTAACTTACTGAATCTTTTATGGTTTCTTTGATATCATAATATTTGGATACTAGGATTTCAGGTTTGTATTAGATACTATTACCAATTGTGTATGCAGGTATTTGGTTAAAAGATAATTTCATATTTATTACTTCATCACTAGCTATAAATAAACATTAATTTAACGTTCTAGTATTAATGATTTAAGTCAATACGTCATTTCATATAGCTAATTATAAAATCCGTGACAGATGCAAACGTGAAATTAATTAAATATTGTCATTCGAACTACATTCTGTTAATTATTCGTAATATTGGTAAACGCTTTTTGTGTCTACTAGTTACGAAATATAAAAAGAATTACAAATGTCAAAAAAAAATACGATTGGTTGGTAATAGGTATAGTTTGTATATGATTTTATATACATTCTCGACTGTGTTAATTAGACAACATTATAGCTATTTACTTATCGTACTCCAATAGATTTAAATACGTACTTTCAAATACGTAATTGGAATAAAACAAATTAATGTAAAAAAATTGTTAGCATAATTTATATTTGTTGATATTGTTTCACGCCTGTATTCCATAAAGGGGTCGGCAGAGGTGTGTATAACATTAATATAGATAACATGGGAATGAAGCCATTCTGTTGTTGGTTTTTTAGAGCAAATGGAGTATGAAGGGGTGTCATTAACCTCCTTTGTTATGCATGTTCTCTTCTTTTTTCGCTTTGAGTGAGTAGGATAAATGTAAGGGATCTATTATCTTTCCTATTAGCTCTTTTCAAGGTTATATTTTTAGTTAGATAAAAATCATGGTAAGTATTTTTGTCACTATAGTCTCCATCATCAGAGAGCCTGTTACAATACAATTTTTGAATAAAAAATTGAATTTTAAAGATGAGTTACATGTTTAAATTCACGCCTATTACCTGGAATGGTAGGCAGAGACAACGGTTTAGCCAGTAGCTTTTTTATTGTTTTCCGTCTAAGTATGTAATGTAATGTAAATCTGTGTGTAATGTAACTGGGTGTGTAAGGGTCTTAGAGAACTGCAGACGCCTTTTCATTAGAATCGTACTTGCAGAATTGTGTAAACTCAAGAAATGTGGACTTTAAAAGTCTATCGAAATAATATTATATATTGTAATTATGTTTGTTCGTTATTCGCAAAACAACATAAGGAAACTCGAATCGTACAAAATAACTACTTTAAACCATTTAAATGTACCTAACATATCTGCAGCTGCTTCATAAATAATTAACATTCCATAAACACCATTGGCGAAATCACAAAACCAGATTTTGCAATGCAAATACACACAATAATGTTGCTCGTTTATTGGTTGACAGCAATGTTACTGTCCGATTGTGTCGCTGTAAGTGGCCGATGTGACAACGAGCTGTGAATTGCGTGACGTGCAACGCGAGAGAGAGCTCAGTAGAATTACAGTTTGTGCTCTAATGTCAAATTAATTTGGTTTGTTTATTGTTTTCAAATCGTTCTTATAATTTTCGGTAGATACACGTAATTTTCAATCAACAAAAAGGGGGAGGTTCTCGACTGTATCTTTTTTATGTTTGTTACCTCAGAATTCTGTCATTTATGAATTGATTTGAAAAAAAAATTAAAGGCCGTATTATACTGCATGTAGCGGTGCTTGATTTACCATTGTAAACTGTCCCGCTTTAAGAGTTCATGGTAAGGGGGCAGGTTTATTATACAGATGAACATAACCATGTTGTTTTAGGTAACTTACTTAAAGATATTTATATCAACAAAAACAGCAATTTAAATAATCTTTTGCTAATTAATAATACTGCCAATGCTATAAGCATAAAAGCACGTGAATTCACTGCTATTTTAACTGTTATTCTTCGTATAAAATATAAAGCTAATCAATAATAGGGGTGGCGTCCTATTTAAAATACCAGTGAAGGCCACGTTTGCACGTCATAATTTATTATTAGCAATTTATAATTATTTAGACGTCCGTTTATATCTTTGACGTCATTTCCAATTAGTAACCAGCCTGAAATTTAAGGAGGTTCTGATTTTGATTATTTCTTCTGTATGCTTCTGCGATATCTTCGCCATTAATATTCCTATTTTTTTCTGCAAGAGTATCCACCCACCACCACGTTTCTCAAGGCGTGTTATACCACAAGACGCGTTGCACCAAGCCGACTAACGTGCCGTGATAGGGGTGGTACGGGCTCGGTCATGGGACAGCGTACGACTTGGCCCGACGCTGCGCGATTACTGGTATTGCGCATCGTTAGAAGCTACCATTATGATGCTTTTACATACCAATAAATACCATTGAACTCAGTTCTTATTTTTCAAAACCAGCATTCTTATAGTACGATGATAAGTCATCATCATCAGCCGGGACACGTCCACTGTTGATCAATGGCCTCCCCCTTAGAACGCCACCATGAACGACAGCCTGCCAATTGCATCCATCGGTTCCCGCAATTCTGACGATATCGTCGGTCCACCAGGTGGGAGGCCTGCCAACTCTGCGTCTTCCGATTCGTGGTCGCCACTTGAGAACCTTTTTTCCCCAGCAGTTATCGGTTCTTCGAGCGATATGGCAATATTCTTATAGCAGTACCTACATATAACTTTGTAATCTTCGAGAAAACGGACACAGCAACATACTAACAACCCACACAAAAGCATTTTTGTATGGCTCAGTGCCAATGTTGCTGTTACCGTTAGGAATTCTATTCAATGTGTTAAATTTGTTACAATGTCTCACCTACAATGTCTGAAGACAAGTTATGTGATACCTAGTTCGCAGCACCGAGCACTAACGAGACCAGACTGGTGCTACGTATCTGCCAGACAATTAGCGACATGCCTCACACGCTACATAGTTCTACATTTGGATGTTATATTAGTTTTGAGACTGCAAAAGTTGAAATAGCAAACATTTTCGTCGCTACTGGTGTACATAATGACTTAATATTACAACATAATTATGTTATAAACTAAAATATTTATGTTTTTTTTTATTTTTGGACGGCTTGTTTCGCGTACCTATGACCGAAAGAGACTATTAAGTAGGTAGTAGGTATTAATTAAAAAAAAATCATTACACTATATTCAAAGATATTGATCTGAAACGATGTTCCATAACATCCTATTGATTCGCTAAAGGCAAGTCCATTCCATACTTTTTGAACTTCAAAATAGCGAGCCTCAGGTTTTTACGAACTCGAAAATTAAATTTTAAACCTGTCGATAAAGCAAAAATGAAACTACAAAATCAACGACTTGCAGCACAAAGTCTTGCTTCATTCACTCCTTTTATCGTAACTGGAACTAACTTCCAATTAAAATCTCGTAAATTGCATCTAAGTTCGTACTTCGGCCAGTTGTCACGTCACAAATTAGGCGACGCCGCGCGCCGGCGTGTTCGGATCTCCCGTGTTAAGGTGCGTATACACTGGTGAAATGTAACATAAAATCTATCATTGTGCCTTTCATTGCGTGTTCGTTGCAAGTATGCACGAGTGTCAATGAACGTCTACGCTGCTGCGTCGCGTATACTGCGCGCTCCTTTGTGTTCGTCTGACAAAACACGGATCGCTCCACGTGCGTGAAATGCACAGCGGGGTTAGCATGAGCTTCCATTGCAAGATAACCTGCAATGCCTTTGAAGAGCAGGCGGTTCGCGGAAGCCATCTATATAAAATTCATCATAATACGCAGCAATGGCATATTTTCTACAGTGGAAGTCTTCCGGCTGAAGATGACGATAATAATGATGCAGCAATGACGACGACAATTTTCTTTTATTGCACGTTATATTGCATGTTACGTTTCGCCAGTCTATACGCACCATTAGGTAGTACGTGTCCGTGGGCCAATTACGGTCTCCGTGACTCTAACGACACCGATGTAGCGAATAAGTAGATTATTTCTTAGCGGAGATTTGCTGCCCTACCGATTGTTGCCCACCAGGAAATTGGCTTAGCTGGAGTAACTCCAATTTGAAAATAGATTTAAGCTGAGATTCAGTTGCGATACAGTTTTGGTTCGGTAGCAGATACAGTTTTATTTATTGTGCGTTAAAATAATGTGGTTTTTATTGATTAAACAGATATTTGTCAAGTTTGTTTTTGACAGTTTTATTTTTTTATAAGTAGGTATTAGTTTAAACGAGTTCTGCAATTTTTTGAGTTGTCAAATGTCGTGAAATGTTTAAAGAAAATCTTTATAATAATAAATTAAGACTTCACATAATCAGAAGCACTTCCAGAACTTTCTTTGAAACTCTTTTATGACGTTGAACCCCATAAAAATTGCGAACATAAAGGCGTGTCACACTACCCTATTACGTAGCTGCGGTTTTCTGGGAAGTCAAACTTTTACAGTAACAGCTTAGCGAATACTCGAAGCGCTCTAATAGAAAATCCTGCAGATCCGGCTCAGCTGATACGCTACTCTGTCTGACGTGCACCTTATGCAAAAGTGCAGTGCCTTACATGTTACCGTACTTTAATATTCTATGATTATTATGGGTCTATAGTTTTATATAATGGGCATGGTATTTTTTTATCACTGGCAAATTTTAATTCGATTTTTGTTCAAAGTAATATTACGTATTTTTTGTTTTACAATACCGAGAAATAGGACTCAATGTTGTTTAACTTGAACAAGAATTATTTTAAATTAAGATGGTAACATTATTGCTTACCTTTGATGGGTATCCAATTCCTAGAATTTTTTTTACGGTGATAAAAAAGTACCCTGTATATATTATTCAGTACTTAGTGCTAATGTTTGTTTGAACTAAGTCTATTAAAATTAAAAGAAATTGTTTGTTCTAAATTACATGTATTATAAATTAATGTATAATATATTAAGCTAATTAATATTATGTAGTATAATTATCACAGTCGAGAGTAAACAATATTTTCAAAACGACTGACTGTAAAACCTATCCAGAACACGTTAGTTAATATTTTTAATTGTAAATCTAATAAATATCTGTGTACAGATAACTTTTTATGTCGTACATCGATTTAATAATAAAGTAATGCACATTATAACACTGTTTTATTTATTTATCCTTTGAATTTTAATATCGAAAACTAAAATAAAACAAACAACTTAGGTATCTCCGTAATCGTTATACTTTCTCTTTTCTGTCTTGGGTAACCTCAACCTCACAAATGCGTATCGGTGAACACCAAGCCGAGTGGAATCCGGCTTGGTATCGAACATCCCCTTTCCTCCCGTGGGTGTCGCAGAAGACCAGGGGAAAATCCTGAAGAGGGCAGCAGCTTTTGTAATTTCACCACCAATACTGCTATGCCCAAGCCGCTTGCCAAGCGTGGGAGTTTTGGCAAACCCCTCCCCCTTTTAAGGGGAGGCCTTCGCTCAACAGTGAACGTCTTCCGGCTGATGATGATGATGAATAAACAGACAGTCCATTCACAGTCGTGGTAAGTATAAACAACAAAAAAAAGAAAAAAAATGTTTATTTATTTATGCAACAATACAGTTTACACAGGCGTGCTTAATGCCTGAGGCATTGTCTACCCGACAACCATAGGGTAGTGTAGAAACGAAGAGGTAGGTGCAAATCAGGGACTTGGAACTTTACTCAAATTTTCATTATTTTTAATTCGGATAACGTTTTTTAGTACGTAGTTATAAATACTAAATAACGTTATCTTTATAATAATAACTCACACTAGTATTATAAAGGCGAAAGTTTGTGAGTGACAGTTCGGCTCGCGACTCTGCTGCGTAACCAGCTTATGAATAAGGCCTCCGTTCGAGTTCGAAACTAGTCGGGCATTCCCGAATACACCCGTGAGTATAACCGGAATATACACTAAATTATATGGATAACAGTCACGAAAGTTACTATAGTAAAAAAGTTTGCGAGTGTGCACAAACGGCCAGACCGATTTTGATGAAATTTCATATGGAGGTAGCTAACAACCTGAATTAACATATAGGCTTTTATCCCGAAAAAATGCAGTGGGTAACACCGCGGGGCGCAGCTAGTAAATAATTCATCAATGAAATAGATCTAATGATGTTAGCAAGATAGCTCAAGGACCAAGGCACACTCTTCTTGTGTGTAATAGAAACTGAAAAGTAATAATTAAGCAGACACAAATGCTATTCATATAGCAAATGAAACCAACTTTGCAGTCTAACGACATACAAGCATTGTAGTTGAAGTATGAGCAACAGAACTTGCTAACGATACCTCGTTTGTTAAACATGAACCTATTTGTACACTTGGTATGTAAACGGAGAAATGCACGCTTGATGCAACGTTTCAGCGATGGAGTCGATAAACGAATTATGAGCTGAAACTTTGTCTGGGATCACAATGTATACAGTATCCATAGTAATGCTATATTTGAGGTAATGCATTGAAGTGAACTCAGAAAGCGACGTGCATAATATGAATTTTGTCGAGAAAATTCTTTTTGTATTAAGTGAATTCTAAGCACTAGCATCTACGTTGGTAGCAGCCAGGTATAAAGATAATATGAAGAATCTTTTATCGAAATATTTGTTCTTGAGAATATTTTTAATAGACATATAAAAACCTACATAGATAAAAATTCCTAGTTCATTTTTATGGACTGATAATTTTCTGAGATAAAAAATACATCAAAAGTATTAAAAAAATATGTCTATCGTGCAGTCAGACCTGATTAGCGCCGCGGCTAAGCGATTGGACCACTGCCCTAAAGGTCCGATTCCCGCTCGGGGCAAAACTTTGTGCGAACCACAGATGTTTGTACCGAGTCTGGGTGTTTGTGTATGTGATAATGTATCATTTCATGTTTGTGAAACGCATCCACGACACAGGAGAAATTCCTAGCGTGGGGCAACGTTTAAAAAAATGTTTGTGTAGTAGCTAAGAAGCTATTTCAACTCGGAAGCGAACATCATAATATTTTGTTACTTAAGAACGTATGATTCAGTCGATAAAAGCCGGAAATCCATTAGGAATACTCCTTTTGTTTCCTATCCGCTTATTTTATTTTAAGAGCAGATAATACATTCATAGTACGATTCAAGTAAGGAGTAAATAAACCAAGCTGATTTAGAAACAATAATATATAGGTATTCGACTTTTTACTCTTTGATTTGCAGTGTCTCAGGATTGAAATGTGATGACTGGAATGTGGATTAAGTCCGAACCTTATCCACATTCCTGATCTAATAAGTCTGATGAACAGCTTTCGATCTCCCACAAATGTGTGTGGAACAATAAATTCAGTGTTTTTACTCAACTGATTTCATTATTTGATATCGCATTTCTGTCTCAGGGCTAATTTCTGATCTGCCTACAATGAACCCTTAAAGCAGAACAATTGGCACAGAAAGCGACACGCTGCATTACCCTGCACATAGCGGCGTCTCGCCTCCACATCTTAAACTGTCCTGTTTTTAGAGTTCATGGTAAGGGGGCTGAAAAGTCTGAAGAAAACTTGAACAGCCTTCGATCTTCTTGAAATTATATGATTGTATACAAGTAAAAATACGACACAAATCTAAGCATCTTATGCATCTTTCTTTGTATCATTCTTTAGGTACTTACCGGTCATAAACTCCCCAAGCACTAACTCGAAAGGAAACTAAATCTTCATGTACAACTTTGTACCTACTACCCACACTACACCTTGGTCTTATCGACGATAACAGTACAGACTCTTTGTCCAGAGTAGAGGAAACAGCTTAAAATTTAAAGCTCACTCCACAAACATAAATCACGTGGTCGCTGCTATCTTAATTTATTGCTGTGAAATGCAAGCGTGAAATTAAAATTAAGGAAACATTTGTTCCCGATTTTTGGGCTTTGGTATCTTCGTCATTATTATTTATAGCACAGGAGTCAATGCTTTTAGAATTTACAATCTGTCTGCATTGCTTTGGTACTGTTTGTCAATTGATTTTAATTGGGTGTTAGTTCGTAAAGAGAATTTCGAAACTTCTGCTGAAAATAAAAATCGAAGTCATAGGTATTTGTGAATAAAATTTTGTTTTTTTTTTAAATAAAGAACATACCAAATTAGGACGTCTAAACAAATTATGCAAAAAAGACTGGAGAGGATTGCAAGCATTAATGTATTATTTTATTTTGATTGTTTTGTATTATTAATACTAAAATTACTAGGGGTAACACAATTACCTACTGTAGTATTTATAAACCAACCATTCATTATTCTGATAAACATATCTTGATCATGTTTGGCTCACATCCTTATTATATCCATTATACAGCGGATGCTGCCGCTGCATCAGCGTGCACGAGATCTTGGGCTACAACCAACAATAATTGCCTTACCACATCAGCTGAACATTGTTACTATACTGAAGTATACTACAATATACCGCGTAATTAGAGAAATGAGGTTTTGTAAGTACTCTTTTGTGGCCTAAGCGCGACTGCTGACCACGAGGTCCTGGGTTCCCGGGTCGGGCAAAGTATTACATAGCAGTTTGGCTCGCGACTCTGCCGCGCAACGCAACAACATGAGCTCATGAATAAGGGCTCCGTTCGAGTTCGAAACTAGTCGGGCATTCCCGAGTACACCCGACAACCGGAATATATAGTAAATAATAAAATATAAAGTTAACGAAGGGGTTGTTAAAGTTATCAAAAAATCGCTTTAAAGTAAAACAGAAAGGGCAGTAATGTTTTACAAGTAAATTCTTATGCCTGCATATTTCGTTAAAAACATGAAGCCGCAAGCAGTAACTAGGAAAAGCTGATTTAAAATATATTTTAATATCAAAACCCTTACTATAAAATAAGCAAAACATCTGGCCGGTAACATGAAAGTAATGCAAACACGTGGGAATAGAGATTAATTATGGAAAGAGCTCTGCCGGTACGAAAACAGCCGTTTTAAATACACTAGAGGACGTGCAATTTGTTTTTCAACCAGTCTAAAACGAAAATTCTTATTAATTTTGTTAAATTTTGACGACGTTAACATTGCTAGTTGTTTTTTCATAAATTATTTTTTTTAATTTTATTTTTTCAAATTGAGGAACAGCGAACAGCTACATTGACCTTTAACGGCTATAGTTGTTAGCCAGAATAGGAAAACAAAGTTAAATTATGCTGTAAAAAAGAATAATACGAGAATAATTAATATTCTTTTGTAACGTTGTGTTTACGCAGAAAAAGCGAACCGCCAGCACTAAGTTTTAGTGATAATAGACACTGAAATCACACTTCAGTAGAAATAAAAAATGCTGCAAAGGCAATACAGAGGCAACTGGATATTATTCCATGGAAGTCCTTCACTGGAGGAAACGGATAATTATGGGAGGCGTGGAAAAAGAGAACCTTTCATTACTGATTCGTATTGTGGTATTTTTGCCAATACACCTTTGTTTTTATTCCTTGAATATTTTGTTTGTGTAGGCACTGAATCGTCGCATGACGTTGCATGATGTTAAAGCACACTGTAAGTACGATTACTTCAAGTGGAAAAACAAGTATTTATTAGAATACAAAAAGCACACACTGTTTCAATCAGGTGAATGTTTCAAATATTTTTAAATTAAAAGTATTCTTTACAAGCCGTGCGCTTCGCTAACAATATCCCTTTGAGAATTATCTACTTAATTTTTTAAACTTGAAGGAATACATTTAAGAGGTATATCTAGACCAAGGAATGCTTGAATATCCTATCCCTTCAGTTTATAATTATGATAATAAGCTGCGCTAACTATATATTTATGAACCTCTCTTAATAAGCATGAAGACTTTTTTGTAATAAGTAGATCTCTAATAATATTAAAAACGCGACAGTTTGTAAGTATGGATGGATGTTTGTTACTCTTTCACGTAAAGACTACTGAATGTATTTAAATGAAATTTCAAATGGAGGTAGCTGACACCCTGTATTAACACATGTAGCAGGTAACACCGCGAGGCACAGATAGTATATAATAATATTTTAATGTCCGGTTTTAGAAAATGACTAACTTCGCCTCGCGGTGTTACCCGCTACATTTTTTCGGGATAAAAAGTAGCATATGTGTTAATTCACGGTGTCAGCTGCCATAAGAAATGTTATCAAAATCGGTCCAGCCGTTTAAGCGTGATGAAGTAACAGACAAACTTTCGGCTTTATAATAATTATTAGTGAGATGATATTTTTATACACATTGTTAAAATACAGCCACACAAGTCACCTTAAAACCATACTTAGGACTTTACACCATTGTTCTCACAAATCACACATTTTTTTTTGAGAATATTAATCACACTAATACACATAGGCTACATTTTATCCTGAACAAAATGTAGCGGGTATCACCGCGGGGCGCAGCTAGTCTTATATATTTTTAGTAAATAAGTAAATTATTATTTAAAAAAACAGTATTTAAGCCTTAATAACAGTATTCCTATTTTATCCGGAACATGAAAGTACTTTTAGTTTATACATTACGTTTAGACTGTTTCGCGGGATTTATAATTCCATTTGATCAGAGAATTGCTTTTTCGCTTTGACAGGACCTATTCATTTTGTTTCTAACGAAAAAATGTTACTATAGAAAAGTACATGACGTATCAGCCAGACCTAAAACTAAAAGCTTTAAAATCGACACGTTTATAATAACATATCATCACGCCTCTATTCCCCGAAGGAGTAGGCAGAGGTGCACATATAGTACACCCACATTTCGCCAGTTATGTTATTAGGTCCCAATGTAATAGGAGGCGAGCCTATTACCATCAACCGGGTTCAAATCCAGACTCCGAGCTGTTACCGAGAATCACCTAATGGAAAAACCCAGTAAAAATTTGGCCGACCGGGAATTCGAACACAGGACCTCGTGCTCAGCAGTCACGCTTAACAACCACAACACCAACGAGGCAGTCCTTTAAAATACACAAACAAAAATATATTAGAACAATAATATTAAAAAAAAAATACTACATGAAATTCTAAAATCAAAATGTTATTATTCTATTAATGAATATTTCAATGACAGATGCTAGACCTACTACTTATCCGATTTATATAACTGGCATGACTGAAATGGCATATTGTTATTTTGAATTTAACTGTAACATTAATTAATTTTCATATAAATTTAAATTTATACGCTCTAATGCAAAATTTAGACGGACGCGCTAAAGTAATCATAACATCCCATGTATTTACCTATTTTACTAATAAACGAATTTCATTTCATTTCAAGCTGGCTCGTTGGTCTAGTAGTCAGTAAGCGCGACTGCTAAACATAAGGTCCTGGATTCGAACCCCGGGTCAGGCAAAATATTATTGAGTTTTTCCATTAGGTAATTCTCAGTAGCACGGAGTCTGGATATGTGCCCGGTTTATGGCAATAGGTTCGCCCCCTATAACGAAACTAGCGAAATGTGGGTGTATTAAACATGCAACTCTGCCTACCCTTCGGGGAATACAGGCGTGATGTTATGTTATTTTCTACCACCTATTCAAATCAATTTCCAAAGAATTATATGAAAATCGTAAATGGTAAATGCTCACTTAACTAGGCCATTAGGTGATAATAGACTGCACACAACACGAAATGCTTAATAGAAACCATACCGTGCGCGGCGAAAGGACAAAGTTAAACATCTAAACGTTCAAAGGCCGTAATTTTCAATGCGTTACCTAATAAACGTTCAATAATGTGATTGTACGTGGCCGAGCCTTCGTAGGGTCAGGTAAATTTTCCTGTCCCTTTCAGGAAGGCCGGACCAATAAAAATCATTAAATTGCGGTGCTCGGTTGACCGGCCTAGGGTGGACAAGGAACGCAATATGGCTGGACGAACCAGAATCTTTAATGTCGATCCCGAATCCCCACTTTTTTTTTGAGAATTCCTCATTATTACTTTTTGTTTTTTTTTTTATACTTAGAAAAACGTCGCCCCACACTAGGAATTTCTCCTGTATCGTAGGTGCGTTTCACTAACATGAAATATTCACATACACTACCCATATTCTATAATACCCAGACTCGGGACAAACATCTGTGTTCGCACAAAGTTTTGCCCCGTGCGGGAATCGAACCCGCAACCCTTAGCGCAGCAGTCCAATCGCTTAGCCACTGCGCTAATCTGGTCGTCAGAATCATTATTAGAGAGTAACCTGGGTGGTTCTGTGATCCGTGCAGGGATTATGTCGTTATCGAGCTTGGGAAATTCAGGTACCTACAGCTTTAGCAACATTAAAAGTTCACATAATTAATGGTGCGGTCGTGACCGAAGATTGGAGTTTGATGTCGAAGTAAACAGTATCTTTACGACACTGTAATAAAGTTTAGTTTACGATGTATGTAATTTATGCAATGCATGTATTTGTTATAATGAAGCTTCTATTTTATTTTATTTAATAGGGACGAAAAATAGTTATACGTTATAATATTAAAACTAGCTTAGATATGATAGTAAAAGAAAGCATAACTCACACCATTGACCACGGAATGATAGATAGCATAACATAACATCCCGCCTGAATTCCCCGAAGGGTTAGGCAGAGGTGCACATATAGTACACCCACATTTTGTCAGTTATGTTTTTCAGGTCCAAATGTAATAGGGAGCGAGCCTATTGCCATCAACCGGGAACAAATTCAGACTCCGTGCTGCCACTGAGAATTGGAAAAAAAACCCAGTAACACTTTGCCTGACCCGGGATTCGAACCCAGAACCTCGTTCTCAGCAGTCGCTCTTAGCGACCACTAGACCAACGAGGCAGTCTAGGAGATAGATAGTTAAGAGAAATAAGGGTTGCAAAAGACTGATCGAAAACAAACCCTGATGGACCCACTCATCCGCTCACCGATCAGAATCAGTAGACAAGCACCAAACAGATAAGAACAGATACAACTACGAGCTTCTGCTTCATAATAATTATTTTTAAAGCACTATACAAACTGAAACGTCAATTTGGAATTATTGCTAAACGGCCAGCAAAGACTGAGAGTATAAGAGGATTTGAGACATAAATGGCTAGCAAAGCGAAACTTAAAATGAAGATAAAAAGACACCTATGAAAAGACGGTTCACGGCAAAGTATACACAGAGACGTTTCCATGCACTTTCATCAATCAGCACTTTTGCATTCACGCAAAACATCTCAAGTACACTTCACACGTAATTCGGGCGCATGCTCGTTACGCCTCTAGGGGGATTTAGTCCCCCTTGCACGTTATAATGCTGGCACGACACTTCCAGTGTTTTTGTTCAGTAGAAAGGATCGAGCTCGCCTGTTTGCATAGGGTAACGATATGATCCTCTTCAGAACTATACCTAGATGCAAACGAAGCCAGATAGAAAAATATTCTGAAACGTCTTTTAGTCTTGCTTTTTTTGTATAATGCGACGCTAATAGATTTTCTCTCTGCTTTTAGCTGATAACCAATTAGTTCAAAGAGATTTTATTCTTGATGGAGAGTGCTTGTTTTCAAATGATCGCAGACAATTGGCTAACTCACTTGTTGTTCGTTTATTTGTATATCATTAACGAATTTTGTGCTCTCGGCAGTTTAGATTATTGTCAATATATAATAAGATTATGTTAATTTTATAATTTCTGTTGTATTGTTAGCCTTTGTTTATTTATTAGAAAAGCTCAACATAAGTTAAGTAAAACAAGTTAGTTTTTTATCAATTTATATTTATTTTTTATTGCTATTAATGTAAGTTATTTACATTTTTTCCGTTCTTTTATTATTATCCCACTATTGGGATATAACAATATAATTCGTTTTGAGTTGTTAAGTGAAAATAGTTTTTTTCTATGTAAACCTGTTGATACAATTCAGCTTCATAATAACCTGACTCCAGATTTCTTTGCAGAAGATAGGTAGTTGTTTTATATAAAGCATATCAAAGAAAAGCATCAAATAAAGTGAAACCTTTGATGATAATGCTAAACTTACTCATATTAACCGCATGAGATTCCACACGCCTCGAAATAAAGACAGAAAAATTGCTTTCAGTGGTCGGGTCTTTTAGCTTCATATCTGTAGTCCCATCACGTATCTAAAGGTGTCTCGACCGGTACAAGACCCTATTCATGAGACGCATCGTTTTGCTGACCTTTGCGGCAAGATTTGGCAATAAACAGGGACCCCAGTATAATTTGAATGTTTATTGCCACGATATGTGACCTTAATTTTGTTTAATGTTGGGCATTCTAGTCTAGTTTTGACGTGTTCAACTTTGGAGGGAACGACTATATTATACAGTCCAGACTGTATTATACCAGATGAAAATTGGTATTCATGCTAACTTTCATTGGGTACGTTGAGTCTCGTGAAAATATCAGACACCAATAGGTACCTATTCTTGTCGTAGAAATATGGCTAAAATGTTGGTGCTACGTATGTCGGTGTAACTTTTTGCAATGATATTAAAATTATGTTTAGGTACCTGCATGAAAAATATTTAGAAGTGTAAAGTTATATGTTTCTTGTTTTGAACTTAGGCTAATATATAAGTACGTACGTACTCAGGCAACTATAAGTTAGTTACAACCACAGTTGAATGTAGCCTTACATACCTTTATGCTAACACCTTTTTGTTATTCAATTATGACGGTATTCTATTTGTCAGTAAAAACCTCAAGGCGGCAATTTTACTTAGTTTCTTTTCGACAGACATTTTTACTCATTTGAATACCGTCCACAAAGAATTCAATTAATTTTACATTTGAGAATTTAAATTGCAGTTGTAAAAGCTTTTGTTCTAAAATACCACTTTGTATTTTTAGCTGAAGTGTTAACTTATGCTTTTTAATTTAAGGATGTACCTTTGCAGTTCTGCTCTTGAGAAATATAAGTGAATTGTCCGTTATGAGGCTCCACCTGAACTTGGATATTTGGCAGTGTGCCAGAGCTAGACAGAACAGTGTAGGGTTTTGCGTCGAAATAAAAAGAGTTCGTGGTTTGTACAAGCATCAACTATTGTGTTTGTTAAGTTGCAATCCCAAATTGGAGTTTTTTGTTGCTTCTGAGTCGTCAGTCCTTTGTGTTTCCTCTTTTTTGTCGCTCTTAGTTTGTATTACAATGAAAATATTATCTTCACCATTGGTCGGCACTGTTCACTTAATTTACGAGTGAAAAATTGTTTCATTTTACCTAACAATGTTTTTTTACCCTGTAAAGAATGATATAAGTACTACTTTAAAAAAAAAATCATGAATGATACCTCATTTGGAGTTTTATTATTTTGACTGAGCTTTCTGTAAAGGTTCCATACTTTTGAAAAATACTAAAGAATTATTAGTCAAGTTTTATCCACACAGGCTGAGAGACGTGCACGCACATTTGCGTACCGCCCTCTACCATAGTAACACATTTCAAATAAATTACCCTTTTCCCTACAAGTTGAGGACGGCGTCAAAACAAATATCAAATGCAAAAGCGCAGCATCGCAAAACTAAATAAAAAGACAAATTTATTACAGCAAACTTTATTCATCCATATTCTCCTTTCACACATTATTCAATGTGTCGTTGAACTTTTTGCAAGGAAATGGGGTCGGGTTACGATCTAGCACCACCTGACGTTCCCTCCAAACTTATTCCTTCTACATGAATTTTCAAAGCGTTCTGAATGCTTGTGACAACTGGTTTCAAACGTTGTGAGCTGCGACATGTTTGAGTGCATTTAATGCACTTCAAAAATGGGCTTTTGGATAAAGGCGGTAAGTGAATACACTTACTTACTTAAACCTAACAGCCTATTTTCGTCGTGGATGTAGTATGTTTGTAAGACTATTAAATGATGAAAGAAACTTTGACAAAAAATCGGTATTTTACACGTAGGTATCTCATGATCAGCCAGAAGACGTCCACTGTTGAAAAAAGGTTTTCCTCTTAGAACGCCACAATGAACGACAGCTTGCCAATTGCATCCACCGGGTTCCCGCAATTCTGACGATATCGATATCTGAATTTTAGACGTAGGTATATACGTAGTATTTTAGTAGACCATATGCTAGTGCCGTGGTTAAAATATTACCCGGCCAGCAGGTTAGAATCGGGTCTGATGAGATCTGTCATTCACAATTACTAATACTCTCGTGGCAAAACAATGCGGTTGCACACCCATATTTCACCAAGGAGGATCTCATGGGAGCTTTTCAGGAACAATTAGGTAGCGGGAAGCTCTGATACTGACAGTTTCCCAGCAAAAACAACACTGCCCGATCTAAGATCTTAATCTTGGTCACGTCTTATAACCATAAGAACAATGGGGCGGTCTCTAGCGTGGTAGAAAAATATTTATTTTCGTAAAATTTGCTCCAAGACTTTTTTCTGTTTTTGTTGTAGTTTTGCTTTAATATAGTGAAGTATATAGCTGTAGAAGAACGGATGTTGTTGCCTGTCCTCAGCAGCAATCACCTAATTAACAATACATATCCTTTATAGTTAAAACCACGCTTTTGTTGATAAAGCAATTTATGTGGAAGAAACAATACCTTTATTTTGCTTAATGAGGTGCGTGCTGAGGTCTATATCCAGCAGTAGACGGAGAAAGGCTGATGATGATGATAGAGCACAGTGTGTTAGTTGTAAGGCCACATCACCATTAATTACCACTTTTCTTTACATCCTTTATGATGATCAATCTTGGTATTTCACCAAGATGCAATACAATGAAAAACAGTAAACAAGACCGATATATTTAGAATGTGTTCCACTTACCAGTATTAGGGAAACGTCAAAATATACAACACCCGCTCATTGGCTCCCCTTTCATCCCAATGTATACCAATATGGGTCTGAACCAAAATATTTGTACACAAATTCGAACTCTTAACCGAGCTCGGTAACACGTTACGACCATAAAATACCTTAGAATTGGGTGCCTATTCCAAATATCACGTATACACTAGTACGTGCGAGTTTTCAACCTCTAGTCCTTTGGGATGCTGTGGATTTAGATAAAGTCAGCAACCATCAATTTTCAAGACATTCAAAAGGTTATTTTAAATTACTTTTTATGTCTACTATAAAATAAATCAAGACCACTTTTTGGCTTCAACATCCACAAAGATATTAAATGAAAATGTTGTGATAAAAATTAAATATGGTTTGTACAAATGGTCGTCTGAAATTGAAGAACATTAATTTTACCTATTATTACTATTAATTTAATAAATATAACAACCTTTAAAACTACCTTTTGGCTAAGATAAAGGTAATTTTTGTCCGAAAGAATTTAAATTATAAGACTGCCTTGTTGGTCTAGTGGTTGTTAAGTGCGAGTGCGGAGTGATCTTGGGTTGGAATCCTCGGTCAGGAAAGGTGTTCCTGGTTTTTTTCATTAGGTATATCTCAGTAGAGCCCCCAATTACACTGGGACCTACAACATAACTGGTGAAATGTGGATATAGTGTACAGCCTACAACTCGGACTTCTTCTACGGGGAATATAGACGTGATGTTATGTTTGTTTTAGATTTTTAATTCTACATTAGCAATTGAGAGGTATTATGCGGCAACCAAATCTATACTTTAATATTATAAATGTTAAAGTACCTCTGTCTGTCTGTCTGCTACGCCTTCACGACTAAATCGCTGGACGGATTTTGAGATTTGGCATGTAGAAAGTTTAAGACCCGAGAAAGGACATAGGCTACTAAACGCGGGCGAAGCCGCGGGCAAAAGCTAGTATTTTATATCCTGGTGGTCAACCTCACTAACATTCGTGTTGAGTGTCCAATCTTTATACCACAGTTTGATAATGGACCGTAACACGTGCGAACTCGCCCATTTCTCGCACTTTCAGCGCAGTCAACTCTCTCCTCGAGGCCAATACAAGTATTGATAGTTGTGCTTAATGGATGGGAGGCGATTTTATCAATATGAAGCCTGAAGTACTGTGAGAATTCTTGTTGTGTCTTAATTATGTAAGCATAGCTGTTCTAGTTAATAAATAAATGATCTGTTTCCTTATGAAAATTAGTTCAAGCCGATACAAAGGAGAAGCTTTTTGAATTCCCCCGAATTTCCTCCACAAAAGTACAATGACCGGCTTTCAAGTAATTATCAGTACTGCTTTACATAAATATATACGGGTTTGAATGAGCTCACCCTATTTGGCTAACTGCCACCATCATACAAAACTGTCAGGCTTGACTGCTCGTGTATAGAATGGGCTATTGAATGCTATGACGTCATAATGAAGGTCGGCTGGTACATTACTGTAGATATGGAAAAGGATTATCATGGGCCCATGGTAATTGTTATATCTTGTATTTTTTGTATGTTTATAATTTTGCTGTATATCGTACCTACAGACAAACTTTTTTGTTATTAGGTACATGTTTCGTTTCCGGAGTTGTTCTTTTTAGAGGTCCCGGGTCTTCCCTTGTTCGTGCAGATGGTGACCACCGGGGTGGTTTTAGTGGGGTAGAAATCCCACTCTCCCCGGTCCCTACCCCACAGGGTCCAGGTGCCTTTTGAAGGTTTCCCCCCGAAAACAAAAAAAAAAGGTACAAGTTTCGTGAATGCTATCCACATTTAAATAGTTGTAGGTGCTTTGCTAAGAATACCTGTATAAGAGGCGCTAAAGATAGAGAGGATTGGCATAGAAAAATGGAGGCCTATAGCAAGCAGTGGGTGATACCGGGCTGACATATTAATGAACTCATCATATTGGCCGGGTAAACACAGAAGCACCTGCTCCTGTGTATTTTTGGGAATGCTCAACTAAACAACTTTTAGCTTTGTACTAAACGTCACAGTTAAAATGCTTAGATGTGTCCAAAATAAAATCTATATTTTTCCTTGCGAGACGAACTGACTGTCATAAGCGTAAAAAACCTTGTTTAAAACCAAGTATGACTTTTTTGTGTTATTTTTGTATGTTGCCCATGCTAAGCTTGAATCTAAATTGATAAAGGATTTTTTTTTAATTATGGATACGAGCGGGATTGAACCCTGCTCTAACCAACTGAGCCACTGTGTCACGGTTGCTCTATTGGTTAGAGCAGTGCAACGGTACGGCGAAGGTCGTGGGTTCAAATCCCACTCGTACCCATCATATTTCAAATTTCCTTATTCAATTTAAAACTAAGTAGCTAATAAAAATCGGTGGCGACTTACCCTTAAGATTCTTATCATCAATCTTAACTTAATAACAATATAACTAATCTTATATTGCGTGCAAAATTAAATATCTCAGATAAATTCCCCCTGTGCCCTCATAAAGCGTAATATGACCGCATCTTTTAAAATATGTCCCCATTATGAGTCTTATGAGCTTCATATGAATTCTCACGTGGAAGGATTTTCTTTACGGATATTATACAGCGTTTGACCTTAGCACATTATTTTGTGTTCAGCCAATGGATTCTTTTGTTAGACTGTATCTGAGTAGCTTTACCGAAATAAATAATGAAAAGTAAATTCGCCTTTTTTTACAAACATCCGCTTAAAAGGAAATATGCATTCAGTAGAAACAGTAAAACTCCTTATAAAAAAATGCTATTCTGTTCATAGAATAAGTAAATTTTGTATTAAAATAAATCTACTTTTTCGAAAAAAAACGTTATAATATTGTAAAAAATGGCATTTGTAATACTTCCCTATGTACTAATATTAAGAAAAATTGTTATAATTAATCGAATAATATTTTCATATGTATACAATCACAATGTAGCGAACTATACTGTAACATTAACACCTATTGTAATGGATACATGCATTGACAAATAAAGACATTTGAATTTGAATTTAGAAACAGATACAGTTGTGACATCCCATAAAAAAGTTTAAACGTGGAATCAAAAACCTACGTTTCTATCTACGAAAGGAAGTTTATAAATAGAATTGCACAAGTTTAGTATGTGTTTATCAGAAATTGATTTTAATAATGTACGTTCTAATTACTACTAAAAACCTTCATTTATGTCAAAACTATTCGAGTCTATTGCGTGCCTGATTGGATCCTGTATTGTGAGCCGCAAATACTCATTACATTTGTTGTGCTAATGTGTAATGGTAATTGGATAGATATTGGTCAAAATTTTAATGCAGTCCTTAATAGTAGTTTTAGAATAGGTGATAGGCAATTAACATAACATAGCATCACGCCTGTATTCCCCGAAGGGATAGGCCCACAAGCACATATAGTACCCACATTTCGCCAGTTATGTTTTTAGGTCCCAATGTAGGGCAAGCCCATTGCCATCAACCGGGCACAAATCCAGACTCCGTGCTGTTACTGAGAATGTCCTAATGGAAAAACCCAGTAACACTTTGCCCGACCCGGGATTCGAACCCAGGACCTCGTGCTCAGCAGTCACGCTTAGCAACCACTAGACCAACGAGGTAGTCAGATAGGCAATTATTATGTTTTATTAGTACCAAATTAGTATATCGTTATTATTACCAACCTGTCATTCAGATGGTACGAGATGAGGCGTCTGTAAGGACAGATCGACTCAAGCTCACCGTGGTTCTTTCCTAAAAATACCACTTCTTAGGCCACCTACACTGTACTTACAAAAATTATTGAATTTATCTGGAATTTCAGACTTTGACCCCTGAGTTTGTTTCGGTATTTCTTCTCTGAGGTAGACACTCAGGAAATGCCGACGCCATCTAGTTAAACAAAAATATACGTACGTTTATCAATTTAGAAGAAAGTGTTTTTGTAAAATCCATTTGTAAGAATAAGATCATTTTTCATTTATTGGCCAAAAATCGATATACATAGTTAATTATTTTCTTTAAAGAAGTGATTTTGGCAGTAGAGTCAATTCTTGTTTTTAAGCTCTTGTTAGGTGTAGACTGTACAAATCTCACTTCGGTTTATTTGATCCATAATTAGGATAGTAGCTAAATCCTTCATGTACCTTATTGACTTTTTCTCCGAAAACTGTATTGGATCGAAACACACGTAATAGTTGCTATCAAGTTTGGTTTACTTAAAAACAAAATGGTATTTCTAATAAAATAAATGTTTCTTTTGACAGACGACAAAAAATATCTACTTTTCGATATTTCAGAGGAACTGTGTTTATATTTAATTCCTTTCTAGACACAACGAAGTTACTAAGCCTATTAAATCTTTAAATATAATTGACGTAAGATCTTCTCAAATTCTTGGGGTAAGCATTTTTAGTAACAAATCGACTTCATCACTTAGTCTCTTATTTTGTCCTTCATCATCATCATCAGCCAGAAGACGTCCATTGAGAAACAAATTACAATTTTTTCAAACAGTTTTTAATATAGACAAAGTAAAAATTATTAATTAGAAAATTTCTAACGTAAAAGAACCCTTAATCAACTCATTTTTTTCAAATTAATTAATATAATAAGCGCCGTTCAAACACTCTAAGAGGATCACCGAAGGCATTATGAGAATAATTCTTATTAATTAAGAAAATTCATTTGGCACTACAACGAACAAAAGAAATATAATAGTATCTATTTATGTTTCTTTCTTTTGGGTTAGGGTCAAAGTAAAACACTTGAATTTTTCGTCGAATCTCAGTCAAACAAATTTTACCCTTCACAAAAGAAAACTATTTAATTAAGGTTATCTTACACAGCGAAATATCTTTGTATTTTAATGGAAAGTGATACTTTCTTAAAAAGGGCTAATAACTTATATATATAGCTATTTTTGCCCTTTCATCTTTAAACCTCGGGGAAGGGGATTTTTGTCTGAGGCTTAACGGTTAGGTTGGTTTCTCATCATTCTCTTAACTACTAACTTCCTATCAGAAAAAAAAACAAATTTTCATAACAATCTGTCTCATTTTTATTGAAGCGTGGTCTTGATGTAAAATTAATTGATTATAAATGAAAATAGGCACACCTATACCACAAGCTAAAAAAATTAAAATAAAAAGAGTAGAAGGTATACTTAAATTTGTTCTTGCCAAGACCCATATAAATTTCTTCACCTTTACATAGATTTGGAAATGTTATAAGAATCCAAACACTAATCCTGAAGAAACATTTTTGCTAACCGTCTTATTTTAAGCAGACATCTGACGCATGCTAACGACCAACGAACGAGTTTCTTGAACCAGCAAACTTGGGCGGGCGTAGGCTGACAAAACATTTGACACATAAAACACGAACGTACAAAGTAAAACCGGAACCAATACATAAATAGCCGAAGTAAAAGTAATAACTAACCGTTCGGCAAGAGGCGGCGCTAAGGCACTAACAGTTTCCGTCGCCACCCAACTTACATTATCAGGGTGGGTACAATGAGAGCATAGTTTCGGGACACACTTCTTCAGTGAACGGTTCGAACATACTGAATTCATTATTAAGTGAACAAAAGTGACATTTTGCGAAAATAAAGTTCCCCGAAATGCCGTTGTGCGAAAATGACGTTTTGAAAAAGTAACTTTATGCGAAAGCGCCCATATTCTTCACGGTGACATTTGCGATAGTGACGTTTTGCGTCCAAACCTATTGTCAAATCAGAGATTCCGAATTCGACTATAACTTTGTTTTAAGTAGATAAATAAGTTACAATTAGGAAGAAGTTAGAAGTTACAAAAAGGAACGATGCAGTTGCCTAGAAAGTAAGTCGAAAAAGGCAATGAACCCAGCTTGTCTATAGACTGGCAATAAATTGGTTACCTAACCCCAAGTGATACAGCAAGAGAAAGAGGACTTAAATTTAAATATTAGAATTTTTTTAGAATTTCATACAAAAAAGTATAACAATGGTAGTACATAATAAACTTAGGTTTTCAAGAAAATATCGCCTTACAATCATGTAAGCACTATAGTGTTGTGCATTCTAAAGCATTATCGAGACTAACTGTCCATACAGTCTTTAACGCATAATAACAGCGCTCCATTGTAAACTGCCACATAAAACGTTCGTTTTATACATGAATTTATAGTTCTGATATTTATTTTTACACATCCCAAGCTAAATCTAGAATTATGGCCAACCGAGTCTTGAGAGCGATCAGCTCTAATAAATCGCTAGCAAACAACCAAAACGAAACTTGAAAACATAAAGCAACCAGTACCTTTTATATCTTTTTTAGACAATGAGTGTATAAATATATTTATTTAGACAGTCATATTGTATTCTTGGATACTAATATTGGTAAATATTCAGTCATTGTTTTGAAGTCTGTTCTCAAAAAATATTTAGTCGATGAAAAGCGCAAATTGTTACATAAGTTTCAAACCGATGCGACGACATCTTTAGAGTTGCGGGCAACCGGTGGAGTGCAAGTGGCAAGTTACCGTTCATTGTGGCGTTCTAAGGGGAGGCCTTTATTCAACAGTCTTCCTTTTAATGGTGATAGTGACGAATTAAATAATACCCTTCTTTAAACGTCTCAAAACTTAAGAGCCAATTAAGTTTTTGATATCTGTAAGTATTTTCTGACAGTTTGACATGCTAACAGTGGATGTAAAATAAATGTTGAATAAAACAAACATACAAAGGGAGGCCTTTGCCCTGCAGTGGGACGATCATGGCTGAAATGATAATAATAATAAAAACATACATTGAAATTAACGGATTTTATCGTGGTTTTTTAATTAGTTTTTGGTCCCGACATTTCGAACCCTTTATAGCATTCATGGTCACGGGTAGACTGAGGTGTTAACGTTTAATTTGAACAATTACTATCAAGTACCTTACATTTTAATTATAATATAATATTCGAGTAAGTGATAAAACATACATGTAATTAAAGAGAGTTCCAATACACAACAGCTATCTTTATTGTTTATAATGAATACGGCTGTATTAAAACTAGTCCGTATTTTCTAAACTTTTAGTTGGAAAAAAGTGTATAAATAGTTCGTGGCTTTGCCGGCACTGAAGGATAGTTGCGTAACTCCAGTTAATGCGAGTCATCTCAATAAAATGCTAAGCTCGCCGATGTTCGGAATAGTTTAAATTCAGTCTCGGCTTGTCTTTTACTTAATGTACACAGGGGTGCTGCTACACACAGTTTTACTGAATTGAGAGCAATTTTAGGCGACATTTTATTAAAATGTTTACTAAGATATTTTGAAAGGTCAAAAGGCTCTTTCCTTTTTAACTTGATCTTATTTGTGTGTAAGAAAAATATACTTTCTGTAAATGGGGTAATGTTACAATTTATGTAGTTCTACGATATTCAAATTCCATAGACTTGCGAATGAAAATGATTTATAAAGTGTACAATGTAGGTACACAAAAAAAAAATGGATTTGAATGGACACATCGGTAATGATTGACCCCAGAATTGCAGTAACTAGCAATTACCTACATTTTTTTATTTAACTTGCAATGTTTGTATGGATGTATGTATGTAAGTTTGTTCAGGTCAAATCTTGCAATCTAAACTAGAACCACTTTTAGACATCCGATTGAAACAAAATTTTGCATACTTAAATAAGATTGGTGACAATACAATATTATGGTACTTTTGATAAAAGCTTGTGTTAAAAATATATTTTTAATATTAACTTATTTTTAACAACCATTAAAGCTTTCTTCACTTTAAGCGATCGATAGACACTCAAAAATTTTACTTAACAAAATTCCTTTGGTTAGAATTCATACACTCCGCAGCGGACCCTCATTACTCATCAAGCGCTAACATAATATTTATGACAAGGGTTTCGTTTCTCCTAATGGACCAGAGCCTTTATTGAGTCTGTTGATAGTTACTTAACTACCACGTTTGCGTTTTTGTTTTGACCATCTGTCATTTGACTGAAGGAAAATGTCAGAACGATAGTAATTTTAGCTATTAGGTTTCGATTGTTCTTCCAAATTTCTGTCTCATTAGTCTATTGGTTGTTAAGTGCGATTGTTGACCATCAGGTTCTAGGTTCAAATTCCGGGTCAGGAAAAGTGTTGTTGGATTTTTCATTGGGTTATTCCCAATAGGAGCATGGAGTCTGGATTTTAGCCCGGTTAATGGCAATAGGCTTGCCCCCTATTACATTGGGATCTATGACATAACTGGCGAAGTGCGATTGTACAATCAACCTCTGCCTTACTCGTTTAAGGAATACAGGACCGATGATCTGATATGTTTAGGTTTTAGTTGGATCACCGTGAAGGCCGTATCCCCGACCAGTTAGTCACAACAATGTGTAACGTATGACTCGTATGAACACCAAATGCAAGCGTTCTCAGAACTCCTTTGTAGACTTACTCACTTTTACAAATAAACTGATTATTTTATGCCTTTTGTCTTTTGTTTCTCAGTATTACTTTATAAGCTGGCCTCTTCGCTTCTGGGAGCGCATTTGTAATGTTTGGGAGTAATGTCTATTGCTTTTTGTGGTGTCAAGCACGACATGTGTTATTGAGGCGATTTATCTTCATTTACTTAGCGCAAGTCGTGCACTGCCGCCTTTAATTACACTAAATACTCAGGAGATGGCCATTTTGCTAGATGTTTTAAAAGTGACGTCATTAAGCTTGCTTTGTTATATGTGGATATTTAGTTGTTCATGATTAGCGCAGAGGCTAAGCGATTTGACTGCTGCGCTACGGGTTGCGGGTTCGATCCTTGCACGGGGCAAAACTTAGTGCGAACCACAGATATTTGTCCCGAGTCTGGATGGTAGTGTATTCATGTTTGTGAAACGCACCCACGACACACGAGACATTTCTGGTGTGGGGCGACGATTATTAAAAATAGGATTTTTATCATTCTGATCTAGCAATAAGAAATACCTATGCGAACTAGTGAAGATGTTTCACATTCAACCTTTTTTTTTTTTTTAAAAAACGTCGCCCCACACTAGGAATTTCTCCTGTGTCGTGGGTGCGTTTCACAAACATGAAATATCACATACACTAACACCCAGACTCGGGACAAACATCTGTGGTTCGCACAAAGTTTTGCCCCGTGCGGGAATCGAACCCGCAACCCTTAGCGCAGCAGTCCAATCACTTAGCCACTGCGCTAATCAGGTCGTCAAACCTTAATCACTGTATATCATTAGATTATTAAATTACATTATTAAAATATCTGATGAATACGGTTAGCATACAGTTTTATGATCGCATTATAAAAACAATAAGAAGGTAATTTAACTCCGGCTATAAAGTTTCAACTGCAGATTTTAAAATATATTGTTTGTTTACTTTTATTCCACAACAATGCGCTTTGCTAATGCGCTGGACATTTGATATTAAAATATAAACAGTTTTCTTCTGTAGATTAATTTCAACTTCCAGGAACATTTTAGCTTGATTAATGAGAAACAGAGCCACAGTTTCACTTAATTCTCTTACTGTGGTATTTTTACTGGACTCGTTTTTATTATCGTATGTAGAACAAAGCTTTTAAAAGACATTTCTCGGTTTCAGTAATTTATTCACACTTAATGATGTTAAGTTTGGTATGGCTGATCTTATGAATGCAATTACTCTTGATATATACTGACTTTATATAGGTAGGTAATAAAAATATAACATTACGCCTGTACTCCCCGAAGGGGTAGGCAGAGGTGCACATAATTATAGTACACTCAGATTTCGTCAGTCATGTTTTTAGGTCCCAATGTAATAGGGGGCGAGCCTGTTGCCATCAACCGAGCACACCTCCAGACTCCGTGCTGCTACTGAGAATTACCTAATGGAAAAACCCTGTAATACTTTGACCGACCCGGGATTCGAACCCAGGACCTCGTGCTCAACAGTCGCGCTGCAACCACTAGACCAACAAGACAGTAGGTATATTGGCAGGTAATATCACACTAATACCAAAAAATGTTGCAGGTAATACCGCGGGGCGCAGCTAGTATTCATTAATCTTTGGGTATCACCGAATATCATATAGATACCACTCACGAAAGTTATCATACTTGCAATATGTTATTACTGTGGGTCTCTAGATCGCTTGCTAAGAACATAAAAGATAAAGAATACTGTAATAAATCAATCCTTCAAGTCGCATTTTGTGCTGAATTCTTACCAAAGTAGAATTTACATTATTCGACTCAAAATTCACGTACAAAGAACGCCATTTTTAATTTAGAAGAGTTGAATCGAAAAGCTCTGTACCGGAATGCAACGAAAGGTCGAAAAGCCTTCATTTTGCTTTTACGATCGAATGATGCCATAAAATAAAAAAATATATAGCCTCGTACACCAACGATTTAATGAAGTAAATGTCCTCGTGAAAAATAAAATGGCTGCCTTTATACCGACATACTTACACGAAAATACTCAAGTTTGAAGGCTCGTGACTTGATAGCCAGGGTGATCGATTTGAAGTGTGAAATTTAGGGGCTTTTGGCGCATATAACTTAGATGGGTCTGTACTTTTTGTTCGTTTGTATACAGAAATCTTTACTTAAATCATATTTAAGTCCGTTTTCACCCACCGCTGGGATTATTTAAGAAAGTAATTTTTTTTACAAAAATCTTAGCCTAAGATTACTTAAAAAAATTACACAGGCATAATGAGATTTAACTTGGCATCTCGAGTTAGGAAGATCCGAGTAGGAAGTGTGTGTGTGTGTATGTGGGTGAGTGTGTATGTGTGTATGTGCGCGAGTGTGTGTGTGTGTGTGTGAAAGACTGTAGGAAAATAGTATTATTTAATTGCTTTTGGAATTTGCCGTAATGGCCTCTCTTTTCCTCTGACATCGCTCTCTGCTTTGAGCGTCTCTCGTCCAGGTGTTCTTTGCAATTTTTATGTTGAACATGTACCCTCTTACTTATAAACCATGCTAAAAAGAGTTTTAAGTTAACCGCGTCTTTGGTGAATTGGCGACGGCGATTGTATTCTTTGACATGGAAACAACAGTGACAGGTTTACATACAACAACATTGGTCAATTGATCAACATTGTCAATTTTTATTACAAGCTTTTATTTAACTTGCAAGGTTTGTATGTATGTGAGTTTGTTTAGGTCAAATCTAGCTATCAAAGTTAGAACCACTTTTTGACATTCTATTGGAATGAAATTTTGCACACATAATATGTAGGTTTGGTGGCAATAAAATTTTATGGTACTTTTGAGCTGGTCTGATGATGAAGTCGAAGGTGGTCATAGGAACAATGTAACGAAATGACGCAACCACATCGTGTTTGGGCTTGTTTGATTCGTCTTTACAAGTACTTTGAGTCTAGCTGTTTTAAAAGCTTGAGTTATTTTTTTTTTAATATAAACTTATTATAACTGGGATATCTCTATTGTTTTTTTATTCCACCATTCGGTAGTTATTAACACAACTGTATTCCACGTGTCAGTTACAAATATAATTTCAGTGTTCATGCTTTAAAATCCAAACCATACCGTTACCATTATGTTTGTGGATTTTTAATAAAAGTTTCAAATTTCATGTAGTTTTCGATATGCAAATATCAGCAGGAAAGTTTGGAAAATGTTTGCGGCATTAAATATTCAGGGGTTATAAACTGTAGTTTCTGTTGTATACATTATTATTTTTATTAGCACCTGGCGCGATATACACGGTATTAACGAAGATATTGGAATCTGTATCTCCACAGTATTGATAAATGCTGGCTTGGTTGCTTCCTGAGATTGCGGAGACTATATTTGTGTTCCCTGATGATCGATCATCAAAGACAAAACCAAGGACAATTTGACAAATCACTTGGTAAATTACCTTCTTTCTCGGACAGTCGGTTTTCGAAAGAGTTTTGTGAGGTGCACCCTGATACTCTTACAATTTTAAAACTGTTCATCTGCAACATTTACATCTCTGAGTGTGGCGGATAGACTAAAAAAGAAAGATCGAACGACTTGACTTTTGTACCTACTGCATAGATGTTGTATTGACTGGCAGAGTTATCATAAGAGAAAGGAATACTACAATTAATATCGTCATAGTGTATATGAAATAATTATAAGATCTGTAATTGCCGATACTAAGAATCCAAGTGTTTACTTTTACTGTCTTACTGATACCACCATCCGTAGAGTTGGAGTGCATTTGTACAACGATGATATTGCAAAATCGACAAAAAGGATTTAGATGACAAACTGTAACCAGTGTGTGATGATGAGTAGAGATATGCATCAGTTCACCTCTACTAAGTTGACCGGGGTGAAGACACAGATTTCTGAGAGACTTAATCGTAAACAGCCCCTAAATACTTTTTAGTGAACCAGTGGCCTAAAATCTATTTCGGCTTCAACCAAAGTCAATTTAACGGAGTTTTTCCTACGAAGGGTCCTATATAAAATTAGAAAAAAAAACGTTTGTTGGCAAAGGGTTCAGTCGTTTCAATTTGATTACCTTCACGGTAGGTAAATCTGAGGATAAGTAGGGTAGGGTCGGACGATTTAGTAAATATCTTATTGGTGGTCCAAAACGCTCGTCCCAATTTGGGGATCCAAATTATTTGGCCTTGTTTTGTCAATTGGAAATAAAACTCATCAAAAATAGTCCGGTTAAAATCATTTAGGATGTGTATTGTATACACACAGATTTGCGTAAGATTGTAAATACAAGCAGTTGAAGAAATTAACAGATAGGTATTATATATTTTTTATTTACTTTTTTTAAATAAAACGTCGCCTCACACTAGGAATTTCCCCATTTATTCCCGATTTCCGTACACAAAGACCCAGACTCGGGACAACATCTGCGGTTCGCACAATTTATTGTTCCGTGCGGGAATCGAACCCGCCAATCAGGTTGTCGGTCCGTTTATTACTATAAATCGTAAAAACATTTGTAGTGAAGTGAGTAAAAATATTAAACTAAATACCGACCCATATAAATATATTATAAATAGTTGCGCCCCGCAGTGTTACCCGCAAATTTTTTTCGGGATTTATAATGTATAAGCTATATTATTGTAAAGTTTCATTAAAATCCATCCAGTAGTTTTTATGTGAAAGAGTAACAAACATCCATCCATACTTACAAACTTTCGCGTTTATAATATTAGTAGGGATAGACACTTAATTTCTAGGTTAGTAGTCCAGCCTTAAGTGAAAGTTTAATACTCCAATTTTAATTTCACTCAGACAGAAGCCGATTGTAAGTTAATTAGATTTCTTCCAGGAAGAAGACATGTTCCAAATGACGACTGTAATTATATTAAAGAAATAAGTTTGTTTCCTCTTACAATTACTGAAAGATAATTGGTACATTCAAATCGTAATTAAAGAAGTTTGTTGAGGCCCCTTGTTACAACTTGCCTTCACTGAGAAATACATGTTGTACATTGGGATCCATTAATTTATAATTACGGCTAACGGACCCAGAAACATTTAGAGCCAATTCCAAAAAAGAAGATTGCAAAAATGCGTATTTAGCGATGTCTTTACCAAATGATTTTGTTTGAATTTGTATTATACAGTCAGTAGAAGAAAATCTAACATATATATAATTTATATATATTGTGTAGCTAGCGGAACCGACAGACGTCGTCCTCAAATCGGCCCACCAGTTAAGGAGGAGTAAGGTGACATGCACACATACAGGAGAACTATATGTATTTCTAGCTGACTCGGATAACTTCGTAACTTCTTCTCACCGTTTAAACCTCCCCTGGACTTCTATGAGTATTTTTAGACTAAAACTAGCCGAATCGGTCCAGCACTTCTCGAGTTTTAGCGAAACTCACGAAATTCGATAATATTTTAATTCTAACTGCGCCCCGCGGTGTAACCCGCAACATTTTTCTGAAATAAAAAGTAGCCTATGTGTTAATCCGGGGTGACATCTACCTCCAAACCGAATTTTATCAATATCGGTCCAGCCGTTTAAACGTTTCAACGGTACCAAACATACAAACACACTCACAAACTTTCGCCTTTATAATATTAGTGTGATAGATAGATTAAGATTTCCTTCCATTGTCTTATTGTCATATTATGAAACTACATCTAACCACCATTTTTCTGATATATAAAATATTACACACTTGTTTCATTTAGTTTTCACTGCTCTCCATTATTTTACGTTTGAACCATAAATAACAGTGACCATAACAACTAGAGTTGAATGACCGCATTGATACATTTATTCAGTATATCTTATTTGTGAATATGAAAGTTCTAAGTAGCACTGTTCTCGTAAAATCTGCAGTTTGTAAGTTAAATTAAGTCATAACTTGTAAGTTCGTTGTTTGTGTTTTTGTTATATAACAAAAGACGCAATTTAACTTGTTGTACAATAATGTTTCACTTACGTCATGTTTAAATTTGTGGGACAATTTTGTAATTTGGTTTTTCGATTTTTGTTACAAATATGCGTCATAATAATAATTCCTGTATACACGCATATCTGCTTAAAAGAATTTGCATGTACACAGAATTGTATACTCTAATAATAAAACGTCAAATACAGGGTAGTTCACAAAATTATCAACCAATTCCAAGAGACTACTTCTCTAAAAAATGCTTCATTTTAGCCAAATAGTAAGTCAATTGAGTTGGCAAATCAGTGACGTCACAGTTTCCTATTTCCATACATGATCTATGGAGGAATAGCGTTTTGACAGCTCATAAAAAGTATGTGAATTGAATTACTATTTGACACTACTGTGTCAAATACCCAATTGTACACACACAAGTCTTAAAAAAGAATGTTGACGATTACGAGCTCATAAAATGAATTTGTACGGCCGTGAAGGCACCTTACGTACTAATAATGAGAATTTTGATTGCCTCAGGTTTAATTTCGACTAGTGTTGCCTATTAAAAGTTATACTGTTGGTTTTAGAATGTTAATAGGTATCGTTTGCGTGTTCCCAAAATATCGAGCTGAAAACAAATTTTCTGGTATGCGGTTTTAGCCATTATACTGCTCGGTATAGCGACTATAATTGGTTGAAGTGGACGTTGACCGACTTCTTGGTTAACCCAGACAAAATATTTAAAACAAACCCTGTGGGTATTACGTTTTCAGACTCGTGGAAGGAGAAAGGAAAGCTAAAAAAAACTGATTTATTTTTAAACTCGAAATAGTTTTACTGACTAGCTCATTTAAAGGCAACTAAGAACTATATGGGGATTTTGCCAAAAAAATTTGTTGTGATTTTGGTATTTCTTATTTGACCTATACTTGGTGAAATAGGTTGCTCAAGCTTTGTTTCTAAATGCTAAAAAATGACGTTTTTATTCTGATCCATATGAATGTAAAATTTTACAAACCCATCATTGATACTAGTACAAAATAAAATCTGAATGCAACCGACTCGGGTGCGAAGTCAAAGCTCAATACTCTCAGAGAATACAAACGAGCATTGAACTCCTTACTTGCAATTAACGTGTTCAACTTTATTAGCCCCTATTACTAACAATTCCAGTGGGTGATCAATTTTAATATCGTGGTATTACTACAGTTGTCCCGCTATCGTGAAATCGCTGCACGTACCTAAGTGTAAACGAATAAATTGTATGTTCCTATTTCGCAAGTCACCAAATCCTTTCCTTCGACTCCACTGAAACACAATAGTCAAACATTTCCAAAACTACCTTACACATTGCTCTGTTTGTTCGAGACACGGATTATATGTACTCTACTAAACACGCAATGGTCGTTCAAGTGTCGTTGGATATTTTCTATCGTTCTATTCCGTAGTAGTCTAGTTTCTCTAAGGTACCAAAATAAACTTTTCTAAATATAGAAGTTGGACGAAACGTGACTCCGTACTAGGATTACTTGGTATTAAAAGCCCACTCTTTGCAAATAGGGAAAAAAGCTTAGCTTTTCAATGTTTTATTATCGTGACGTATTTAGACATTGTACAAGAATATTAATATAGGAGTAATACCAGACCGTCCCATTGACAACTACGCCTATTTACAGATAATGTTAGACCATAACCATCAAGGTTTAGTAATATCTTAGCCATAACTCGAAGCCAGTAGTTACACACCGCTAATTTATTAAGTTTAGAAATAGTTAACTTTGTATAAGCATAAATCATAATATACCATAATGATAGCTAATTCAAAGACACAATTTAGTTCCTTACAACCTTATACTTAAACATTTTAAGGATCTTTGGGTAGCATGATACCTCAACGCAAATAACAATGGCCACTAAAACGATTAGCAGTACGAAAACATATTGGAAAATTTGCTATTATTGCTCACCATGTTGATATACAAGACACTTACAAACACCAAAAGGTCTCTGAGGACAAACGAAGCTCGTTTCGCACATTTATAATGAAAATTGTTATTACATTTACTTAATGGTGTACTGTACAATCATCTGAACGTTATATTTGATCGATTTTTAGATTGAAGCAAACATACGAGAACTTTCTCTTATTTGACAGCCCTAAGGAGGACGGATTTTTCGTTATTTTGAACCTTATTCTGTAAGGATAAGGATTGTTTTAAGCGTAGGGTTGTCAATGTCAGCTTCGGGAGGGTATATTAAGTTGGTAAAAGCAAAGAGTCAAGGCTAACATTTATTTGCAAATAATTTCCGACCGCGAGAGGCGTCAGTCGTCATTAAAATTTGGCATCGTGCCGAAGGCAGCTCGGAGTTGTTCATTTTCTCATGTCAATAGTTCATGCCTCATAGCTTCGGTATTATTGCCAGACTTTGTTCGCAAAAAATGTTTTGTAAATTCTATTCTGAAGCTATTAGTTCTATTCTTGTATGATAGCAAATGGTTGTTTATTAGATTTTTTATAACAAGGCTTTGTACAATTCTATTGTTATAGGCAAATCCACGGGTATATCTTACAAAAGTATTTTTTAAACGTATTATTTAATACCTAGGTACACTAAAATTCCGTAGATTAAGAACCAAAATAAAAATGACAGACATTTCCCTTTCTTGCAGAAAGAGAAATGTCTATAAATCCAATACCCACATGCAAGATGCCTAACCAAACAACTTCCAATACCGTACAGTACACGAATGGCAATAAATATTTCATTTAATTGAGAACTCCATTTATAAAGAATTCCTTCTATTCAAATTATTTAAATATTTGCATGTCATTCATTATGTTATGATTTATGTGAAGCTACTATATATACTACTGCAGTAAGAACTTTTGTAATCATATTTATCTGCTAATAAATCATTGACTTCGACATAAGTACATACTAATAAGGCTCGTCCCTAATGAAAATCTTTATTCTTCACCAAACGCTATTCTTATCAGTGCAAATAAATTCTAAATGTGCGTAATTGGTAGAAGCGATGGGCCTCTATTTATCATGCACAACTACTGGGGCAACATAAATCTATCGAATGTCTCGAATTCAGGCGACATTCGGCTTTTAGGTACGTGTTCTGGAAGCTTCCTAGAGACCCGTAGGTAGGTCGTATTTTTTAATTTTTATTTCGATGGACTCATTTACACCTGCGGCTATAAATCTCGCACAGGATCTGCGGTCTATTGGGGATGCACTCGATTTTGTCGTACATTGTGGCGTTCTACGGGGGAGGCCTTTGTTCAACAGTGGACGTCTTCCGGCTACTGATGATGATAACTCAATTTCCTGGTATAGAACTTATCAAAGTTGAAGACTGGTAGAAGGAATTAAGTCCGCCTTCAAGACAGCTTTGTTTCTGATGTGATGATGAATTTTTAATAAATATTTACAATTGGAGTAGACAATTAATCATAAAGATGATGGACATGAGCGGGACCCGCAACCTTCGTCGTACCGTACGCAGCTCTGCCAACTCAGCTATCGTCTCGCTGCTGGCACTCATCGAATATCAAGTTCTCTTTTAGTATTTACGTCTTAGTGTGACGTCAGGTATTGTCTGTTGAAATCTATGTTTGCCACGATTGACAATTCATTTTCAAATAAGGTTTTAGTGTGATAATAGTTTCTTATTCCCATGTCCTTGCATTGAACTAGACTTGATACTATATACCACTCCGTTTCTATAAGGATAATGTGATTTCCGTTCATTAAAATGAAATGTTGTCTATTTCTTAGTAAAATAAAGGCAAAGTAATTCAGTAATGTTTGTATTATCCATTATACAAGGTTTAATATATTAGTTGAATGCCGAGTTTTCGTCACGAAACGTGATTTACAGCGACACGGACCCTTCCTTTCCTTATAATTAAGAGAAAACCGACACTTGGTGCTACTACGAAACCATTCTTGGTTTTTGATTAAATTCTTTGCGAGTTTTTACATAATTTAGACGGCTGTCTCTTAAGGTTATGGCTAAGATTAACTCAAAGATCAAGTTTTGTATCAAAAGGTTGTCGAGAAGCCGGCCAATGGTTGAATAACGTACCCCATTGCGGCCAGTTGTGCTGACAAATGCAACAATTGTTGAACAATTATATTTTTTTTTTGTACCTAAACTGCTACTAACTGTTCATATAATAGGAGCATACCGGAATTAACTAAACCCCGTATTAAGTCTATTGACGTCTTTATTCTTTGATATGGAAACGCCAATGACAGTTATAATTTAATCCTTGTCTGAAAATTGTTTCTTTTTTATGAATAAGGGGATTCGATTTAATGAGTTATTCAACTAAATCATACAGGTAAGTACATACGTACATAACATCACGCCCGTATTCCCCGAAGGGGTAAGCAGAGGTGCACATACAGTGCACCCACTGTTATATTTTTAGGTCCCTATGTAATAGGGGGCCAGCCTATTGCCATCAACCGGGCCCAAATCCAGACTCCGTGTTGCTACTAAAAAATACCTAATGGAAAAACCCAGTTACACTTTGCCCGACCCGGGATTCGCACCCAAGACCTCGTGCTCAGCAGTCGCGCTTAGCAACCACTAGACCAACGAGGCAGTCAAATATACCTATTAAAAGACGTAAAGTACCAATTGTTAATCATCACACTACGCTAATTAACCCTGCAGCTGGGAGAAGCTGATGACAAATTAACACCAAATCGAGAGCATCGGCTCATTTTGGAGCGAAGTTCTAATTGGTAAAGGAAATCGAAGCGACGATACAGTAATTAAGGTTCAAATTTCCGAGAACATCGACTGCTCTCGTTGAAATTTGCGTGAAGCGGAGCGTAGACTGAATCCCAATTTTTATTTCGACCATCAGGATTGATCGAACGAACTTGACGAATGAAAGAATTCGTGAATGAACAAGTTGTCAACATTTCAGCTACGGTGCCCAATCTATACAGTTTTTTAAGCTGCTGGCCGACGGACTGTTTTTTTACTAGCCAATAGTATTAAATACGGTTGAATCCAGCTCGGTGTATTTTCTATAGTTTTACAGGTCGAAAATAGGATGGCCAACGGAGACGCGTAAAGAGAGATCAGACGAATGAACATCGGCTCAACTTTCCGAGGTTAAAAAGTATCCATCGAAAGACTAACCTTTGCACGTACTGCTTATCTTTGGTCACCTAACTAAACTCTCAAATACAATGATAAACTCCTAGAATATATAGTGTGACAATCGATGTTGACCGATTATCTCCGTCCCATCAAAATTTCAGCTTCAATGCATCTGATCGTTACCGCACAAAGTTCTCAGTTTGAGCTCGCCTAGCATTGCAGTGATCCATGCGATTTGGAGGCTATTTGATAGCTACAGACTACTAGAAGCGCAGGACAATAACTTTTTACCTGTGTGGCAAGAAGAACAATCGTTAAAAATATTTTTTTAACTAAAAGACAAGAAAAAGTCAAAAGCGGAATTTCGAGAACTACAGTCAGGATTGTGACAAAGCATTTTCACTGCCTACATTGGAGAGGCCTTTGTTCAACAGTGGACGTCTTCCGGCTGATTAAGATGATACACACACATACACAGCCATTAAAATTTGTGTTTCTTATAATGGGGTCACACAGAGGTGCTAAAGGGATTTCTTACTTCCCATTGATTGTTTTAAAGTTTTCTAACTTAGATTATTGATAAAAGCAGCAAGCCTGAAATTAATGCATCCAAACCAAGATAGCTTTTTATCTTCAACATCGTCGACAATGCAAGCTCTCAAAATTAGAAATGGTTCCAATTTGATTATTTTTGGTAAAACATGAAGCCACTTGCAACATTATTTGGTGCGGAATTACGGCGAACGGATAGTACATGCTCTTGCAAACTGAAATTGACAATTTGTTGCCTCAATTTGGATAGAAACTTTGTACGTAACCTTTTAGGTGTAATTATCAAAGCACTGGGTCTCTTTGGGTCTCCTAGTGGGCTAGTGCAGTTAAAAGGCTCTTAGCGATAGTATTCGGTACCACCGTCACTCTTTGACATTTTATAATCTCTGATGGTTCAAAGGTAGCATCGAATGCCAGTTTACAACTAAATATCTAGCCACTTATATGGCGGTGCCGGTGCAATAACTATGCGACTCCCAATTTTGATAAATATCAATGAGGCTTTGTAAATACTTTGGTTAAATTCTTAAGGCTCTTTTACATACCCTTTACTTTATTAATAATCACAAAACCTCTTATTTTTTAACCATCTTCCATCGAAAAAGATATATTACCTACCTACCTATCGAGCACTTCACAGATCTAGTTTTACATGATAACCACGTATGCGCAATCTAAGAAGTAATATCAAGCTTCGAGATTTAACTAATCTCGATGCGGTTCATAGTAGCGGTCGCTGACAACACGATTTTTAAGTAATTACTGGTGAAACCAACACGCCTTAATGTAAAAGCAAATAAAATAAGCCAGAAACTGTGCCATCGAGCTTTTGTTTCGTGTTATTTTCGAGTAAGCCGACATTATTAAGACAAGCTAACAACAACTTAATACCGTATACCGTTATTTAGGCAAATTATTTAACTTTGTATTTCCCGTAATACCAAAGAGGATCGAAAATAAAAGCATTTTATGACTACAAATAAGTTTCAGGCGAAGCGCAAAAAAGTGAAATATTTAATAGCCTGGTGTCCTCCCAGAGTTTAAAAGGCCGCGGTGAACTTTTCTCATTATAATAATAATTAATAATAAAAATGTATAGTTTTAAAACATTTTGAATAATTTTGCACACCCAAGCGGATAAAATATAGTGCAACATTTTAGCACCAGTGCTTAATTAATGTATGCAAATAATGTGTCGTGGTGGCTCAATGTTTTACGGACAGGATTCGTATGCTCTTGATTATGTGACTCCCAAATCTGAGAAATATAAATGAGGCTAAATGTACTTTATTTACCCGCTTAATCCCTACCTAATCGGTTATTACAAACCTCAGTACTCCCTATTACTTTAAAACCATGTTCCACTAAAACTAATGCAATATTCCACACCTCTGGTAACCTTACTCACAAATAAAATAATAAAATTGAATAACACTGTCTAAAACAAACACGTGCAGAACTGTCTAAATTTTGTACTGTTTGTGCCAGAGGTGAGCTGAAACAGCATACTCATCATGAAGTCTCACTCTTTGTACGAATCAACAAGCATATTTCCCCTGGCGATATCGTACGCTTGGCAGCACATTTAGTTACTGCCTGTCTAAATTGTACACGCTAATGTCGTCACTGCGGTTTTGGAATAGTGTCGCTAATTGCATACGCTCCACTCCGCTGTAGTAAATAGACAGGGCCGTAAGTAGTACTTTGTATTAAGCATAATTTTGAATTGTGGAAATCTAGCAGCTGTGTCGTCTTCATTACTGTAATTTGAGTGCTTTTACTTTGTGAATGCTACAATTATGTGTATTAATATTAATTTGATGAATATGAGCTCTCGGAAAGGATTCAGCCCTCGTTCCTTGAAAGTGTTCTCTTCCCCCTATACTGTTGGTAGATTAGGTAAAAAACGAACATACTTGCAAGCTTCAGATTGTTTACCATGTATACGGTAGCGAGACTTTGCAATTTAAAACACCGGGCTTTGACTGCAAAAATCAAAAGACCAATGTAACACTTATCTCATCAGAATATCATATCCAAGACCTCACTTTACACCAGATGGCGTGATTAACGATGCATTTGAATAAAAGCAATGACTAACAGCAGTTCTTAGGAGCATTTTAATGAAATTTGCATCTCAGTTCTACCCAATTTGTATTAGAATCTCAACGTCTCCAACACACAAGTGCGACAAGCTCTGAATGCCATTCGTTGTCATTTGTTACAGCGAAAGGATTTATTGTTTCCTTGAATCTTGAGCCAAGGGGAATGTATTTGTTCAACTTAATAAGCCTTATTGTAGATGCGACTTTATACGTTTAGTAAAAATGCAATGTTGTTTTCTAATCAAAGTTTTGAATAACGGTAAACCTTTCACGCTATTTTCACCATTATTTGAAAGGCGACGATGGATACTTTATATAATGTGTCAGTAGGTAGTAAGCCTGCCGTACTATTCTAAAGACATTACTTACGAACTCACTTCTAAATCCGCAGTGAGATTTGACACTAGGGCATAACAAGGTGACGTGCGAGATGATGTTAGGGTTTCAGAATAGCATAGCTGTTGTCATACATCGACCACAATTCAGATTTCTTTCCCCTTCCTTACAATTTACTTTCATCATCATCAGCCGAAAGACGTCCGTTGAACAAAGGCCTCCCCCTCAAAACGCCACAATGAACGACAGCTTGCCGATTGCATCCAACTTGCTTTCTCGTTGACAAAAAGATATATTCTTTATGGATCAGTTTAAATAAACGTTCAAACTGCTGTACGTAAGCAAAATCACACACTTTGCATGGAATATAGACATTAAATATTTATACACACGTGTCATAAATATTTGTACAAATGTTTATTGAGTATCTTACTAGAAAACAGTTAATGCATTTCTGAACCCACAACCATTACTAAAAGTGCAGCGATTGCACGGTCTTCATGCAATAAAATTCCGTTAAGAAAAAGAAAAAGCAGATACAAGACATAACGCGTCCCTTGACAGTTATCGTCTTGCAAGCAGAATATTACTTTATCTCATACATAGGAAGAACAGACCGTACAATGAACAATTCTAGTGCACTTTGAAATATTTTTTGTGGTTTTTATGGAGAAGGCAAAAATAACGATTATTTTGAACTATCATAATCAAGATTGATGATGACTTCTAATGTGTTAATGATGAGTCTTAATGAAGTAAAAGTGGGAAAAAATCCTTGGACTTCACATACGTGACCTAAAATACTAAACATAGTTAAGAACAATTTCCAGTCTTTTCATACAAAAAAGCTGAAATTTCGAAGCAGTTTTCTATTGCTTCCATCATCCTTATTAAATCTCTTAGCCGTCTCTTACAACTCTCTGGGGATTTGATGCCGTGGTTTATTTGTAGCCAAGACTACACGATACAGAAAAAAAGGAACAAGCAGTATACAATTGTTCCCCAGATACACTTGCCGTCTTCCAAGTGAAATACGGCCTTGTTTTACCACTGCTGTACGTACCTTACTGTCATTGTTTATTTCTCGCATCACTGCGACGGATCCGGTGACAGAATGTCGGAAGTTATCAAAATTGAGGACTTGAAAATACCATTAGTCGTTGCTTTTTAATGTGTTCTTAACTTCGAAAAGTTTTACTATTTCTATAGCAACAGAATATAGAAGAGGAATGGGAAGGCCAAGGCGTAGATTTATTTAACAAGTAAAGGAGAAAGTAGTAGTTGAGACGTATCAAGCGGTGAAATCCAATGCTGAAAATAGGGAAAAGTGGCATTTGCTCCTCTGAAACATAACATCACGCCTGTATTCCCCGAAGAGGTAGGCAGAGGTGCACATATAGTACACCCACATTTCGCCAGTTATGTTTTTTTAGGTCCCAATGTAATAGGGGGCGAGCCTATTGCCATCAACCGGGCACAAATCCAGACTCCGTGCCGCTGTATAATTACTAGTATATGCAGTAGATAATAAGGTCAAAGCTCTTAAATTAAAGAATAAGAATGAAAGAAAGCCCCCTGGATTTAGCGCGACAAACTGAAATCTGTAGTATGCAGAAAACATAAAATAAAATAAAACGCGACATTCTATTAGTTTTCTCGATACAAATACTATCAATAATACTGTTAGGTGACCCGCGTTTTTGAAAACTTTACGTTATTTACTTTAGTAGACGGTGGGTACATAGTGTGGTTTTACTGTTACGGAATGCACCGGGATAATTGTGGAACGGTTTGGTTATTTTTGGCCAGCTATAGGACTTATTTTTGGCGGCAATTTGGGTGGTCCTCTGGGATTTTAGAGGGAGATGAACGTTTGTTTGTGTTGACTTGACAACAGTAAATTTAAACGGCTTTTTGAATACATTTTTAGACGAAATAATAATTTAATGTTACATAAAAAAATACAGAAAATATTGACAAAAAATTAAACATTATATAGGTAATTCAAAACATCCTTATGCACTAAACTTCCTGATAAATAATTAATCAGGAAATTTAGAGAATATTATATCGGTTGTTCTTTCAGTGGTCAGTGAATGACTGATTACCCCTAAATTGACTTATGTTTACTCCTGTAAGTACCCAATGGTAAGTACTATAGAATATACTATACACTTATAGTTGGTAGTAGTATACTATAGTAGGATGGGTATATTAACTGGCTGACAACTATAGAGATTCTAAATATAACCACCACTAAGAGCGAAAAATAAATCTATTATTTGTGGAGACCAATCAAATATTATCTCGGGATGGGATCTAAAACAGTAATATGACTTTTTGTATTTTTTTTTTTTGCATGTTGCCATGCTAGGCTTAAATTCATAAAGGGAAACTTAAAACATGATGGACACGAGCGGGACTCAAACCCGCGACAGTCGCCGTACCGTGGCCCCTATGCCAACTGAAACTGAACAGTGACACGGTGGCTCGATCAGTTCCCTATATTAATTAAAAAGGTGTAGTAATGTTCTATGGAATGTACACTAGTTCTAAAACAATCTATGGAATGTATTCTAGTTCTAAAACGACATAAACGTGCGCTAATACAAGTAAACGAATGGAGTTAGTCTGCAGTCTGTTGCTATTTAAGTTCATTAGTACGGTGTTCCTACTTACTTAAAATGTGTAAGTTAATCTAGGATCTTTTTTTCAAACTCTACTTACTTTGAAACTTTAATATAATAAAGTACAGGACTCATTAAAAATTATTAGTATGGTGTTTTTTTCACTGCTTCGTTGTTACACTTAATATAGGATCTTTTTAGATTCTACTTTACTTTAATACTTAAATATTATAATAGAATAAAGTACAGTATTCATTAAAAAATATTATTATTATGTTTTTGGACTGTCTTCTTGGTCTAGTGGTCGCCAAGCGCGACTGCTGAGCATGAGCGATGTTTGAATTCCGGGCAGGGTAAAGTGTTATTGGGTTTTTTCCTTATGTCATTTTCAGTTATAATGTTGCTAATAGTCTCGCCTTCTATACACCTTAGACTTAGCCTTATATTATAGGGAAATATTGCGTTATTTCATGTATTTTTCATTAAAAACTAACCTATTCACATACGCTATAATAAATAATACACCTTCCCTATGTTAGTACCCTCAACACGCCAATCCTCAAACACCACGTGATTTTATAACCAGTCCATGGAGTTTAATAAAAACTAGTACATTTTTGTTTGAATATTTTTCTACAGACGTCGCTCCTGACTGGTCTCAGTAAAAAAACAAAAGCAGAAATCGCATTTGAGTATGACTTATATAGAGATCGAACTAGGAACTGTACCTACAAAGCCAATCTAGCCTGATATATCGTAGAAACCAATGTCTGATTGGCCAACAGTCAAGCTATACAGTGGTTTATGTTCTCAGAGTCAATTGGGGTAAACAGTTGACTGAAGCCAGCATGCTAACGAACTGGTACCTACTTTGTTTGGCTATAAGCGCTCTTCAGTGTTCAAGTTCTTAGTGCCTTTTCATACTACGTTTTGGTCAAGGGTTTTGGCGATCTAGAAGTTTGTCGAGTTATCACACTTGTTAATATTTTTTATATAAAATGAAATGAAGCGCGTCTGTCTATGATTTTTTCTCTTAAATGGTAACATTTTAAGACTCCCTCGTTGGTCTACTGGTCCCTAAACGCAACTGATATAGACTAGAATTAATTAATCTGAATTCTGGAAATCTGGAATAATATCAGAATGGAATTATCTAATTGAAAACACACACATTGCCCAGCCCGGAATAGGAACCCCGGAGCTCATGCTCAACAGTTGCACTTAGCGACCACTTATTAAGATTAAGTTACACATTTAAAGTAAAAAAGAACACCTAATGAACTTACTTTGGATTGTGATATCCACAAAATACTCCATGTTTGACTGTATAACCAATAGACATAAAAATACAAACAGAATTTTCCTCACAGTTGCTTATAAAAGACAGGACGGTAACAACGCGGATTATTCTAAATTATTTAAAAATAAAGTTTTATCCTCGATACAAAGTGACAAGGATTCCCCAAAGAACCGTCCATCAAAATAATGGACTAGTCAACTGACTAAACAATTCTTTTTCCAAGTCAAATCTTAAAAATATTCCAAAAAGTTTCCGAAGCAAGCTCATTTTGTCCGTAATTACAAAATCTTCTGCAAAGTTAGAAAACATAATTAACACAAACCTACTTAATTTTGCAAGGGAAATTTAATATGGTTCCATTTATTCATTCTTAATAATCTCTTTCTCATAATGTTGATTACAATATCCTGGAAAGAAGATCATGGGTATGTAATTATTTTTCTTTGAAATAATTACTATGTTATTATAATTATGGATACTGATACGATTTTATTAGTCTCAACTTCACCGCGTTGATTAGATATTACAGCTAGATATGAGAATGTTTATGGGCAGTAATCTAAATTAGAACATACCAGCCTTGTTATAAGGATCACTTTAGCATGTAACATGTAAGCAAATAAAAGGTTCTTATTCAAAAACATGCTCTTTCAGAAAAGGTTGTGGGAATGTAAATTCTTAATATTATTATAGGAAATTTCCTTAGAGCATTATTCGTTTTACTAATTCTCTTTAAAAAGTATTAGCATTTACTTTTCTACGGTATTACATTCCCTTGTCGCCTTTGGTTATTTTCATTAGAATGTACAACAGTCAAATAAGAAATGTGGAAAGTGTTCGCATACTAAGTAAATCGGTTCGTAAGTGAAGCTAATTTAATCCTCGACATATTTAGCAAATGTTACTTGGGTACACATTCTTGGACTCGTGTCATATCCACAATATTTGCCGACTTCATCTATGCTGCGCGGAGAAGACATTTTCTAAGATTACTACAAGGAGGTACTACTTCAAATTTATTATAAAATCTTTTAATTTATAAGAATATTATTATTAAAACCAGATAAGAAGTTTATTAAAACCAGAACTATCGACGAAAATACGTCTATCCATGACTTATGTCAATCCCATATCTTCTATTCTTTTTTTTATTTATTCAATTTCAATTTGTCTAAGGTTTAGCCAATTGTCCAGCGCCTCTAAAATGCCTTTATAATAAATTAAAAAAACGAGTCGCATGTAAAATCACTGAAGTAATAAAAAATATATAAATAAAGAATCCTAAATCAGAATAGGAAATAAGATGAGAAATGACAAAAACATGGCCATTCTAATCCTAGTGCTTCCAGTTCAAATTCACACTAACACTGATCCCAGCTGTGAATGCGACGAAAATAAACTTGCGTCCTGTAGGCATTGCTTTATGCAGTCAAACGCATATTTTGTTCCAGCAGACCGTGTGCACTGGACATTTACATTTGAGACGTGTTTTATTCAGAATATTTGTTCTGTTTACTGCTTTAGTATATACATATTAAGCGTTAGTGTAGGGTTTATTGTAAGTATTCTTTTTCAGACTTGAATGAAATATCTCTTCATTGATGTGATGTAAAACAAAACGACTATTTATATGACTTTAAATTAATTGAGAAGGTTGTTGGTAACCTTTTTCATATCTGTGTGAAATATTTGGAATAGTTTTGGATATTTCTTATATTAGGCGTTGAGTTTTATTACGCTTGTAATTACTCTCCAATATAATATTTTAATTACCATTTACATTGTTATTGTTTAGAGCAATGGCATTTGTTTAAAGCATACATTTTTAAAAAGACAGATTGCAACTTTACCAATATTTTCGTGATTCGTATATGTTAGTTATAGTCTACAATATTGCAAACGCTCATCGTACAATATTTTACCATTCCCATATTGGTAAAGTATGAATGGTTAGTTGCCGGTCGTTGTCGTTTTCAATACAATGTGTCCATAAAGGTCAAAGAAATACGTTTTTGCAGCAAATGATAAATGACTCAAAGTTGGAACAAATTAACATACAAATGAAACTTCCACTAAAGAATAGTAATTTGTTTCGAATGACGATCGCGGTTTGCAAACACTTAAGTCGTCTGTTTTCAAATATCCACTCAATCCGATAATAGTAGGTAATTATCAAAGCATTGTCGACCTAATTGTCGCAGTTGCTAACCAATTGGACTGCTGACTTAAAAGACTCTATTTCCGCACATTTGTGTGAGCCGCAGATGTTTTTCCTTTGGGTGTTTCTGTATGTGATAATAAATTGATGTCAGTGAAACGCACTAACGACACAGGAGAAATTCCTAGTTTGGGGTGACATATTTTTTATTAATCCAAAAAGAATACAAGTAAAAGTGACGATAAAATTATAGTATTCCATAACTGACAAATTTATAAAACGTCAAACCTCTTTGAGATATCTCGTCGCCTACGAGTCGAGTTATCGAACGTTGTAAACGACTCATTCACAACTCGCAACGATTCAATTTGCAGGTGTACACGAACCCGAAATCAAATATGCCTGGCATCTGCCAAGAACATAGCGCGGTTTTGTTTTACTCTTCCTCTACTTCTAAACTACAGCTTTGGAACATGCTTTTATTTTATGATTGCCTAGTACTTTTCCTAGACTGGATACGACTTTTATTCACTTTCTAACCTAGAATTTCTAGAGTGAAGTTAAGAAAACATGATATCTGCGACGATTTTGTTGAGTTCTAATTATACATACATACAATAAGGTCACGTCTGTTTCCCTGAGGGGTAGGCAGAGACCTAGGATTTCTATTTGCCACGTTCCTGGCATACTTCGTTCTAATTATAATAACACTAAAAACAAAATAGCTGACATGGCGTAGCTTTTTTAAAATAATTTTATAAAATCAAATGTTTTAAAAACATAACATAACATCACGCCTGTATTCCCCGAAGGGGTAGGCAGAGGTGCACATATAGTACACCCACATTTCGCCAGTTATGTTTTAGGTCCCAATGTAATAGGGGGCGAGCCGATTGCCATCAACCGGGCACAAATCCAGACTCCGTGCTGTTACTGAGAATTACCTAATGGAAAAACCCAGTAACACTTTGCCCGACCCGGGATTCGAACCCAGGACCTCGTGCTCAGCAGTCGCGCTTAGCAGCCACTAGACCAACGAGGCAGTGTTTTAAAAACCATGGTAAAAAACTTGAATTGCTAAAATATTGCCTAGATGGATGCACCCTGGGTTCTTAGAGTGACTCCAAAATTTGCAAGGATTTCGTTATTCAAGAATGTTCTAGGTATCGGCCGCGCCATGTTCGCTATATAATTTTATATATTCTGCCGCATCTGGTGAAATTGATGGCTGACCTCAACATAGTTGGATAGGGGCCAGCCTGATAAATGATTGAAGCAATGTTGAAAGGCAACAAGATTAGGAGAGCTGGTCTTTTTTTGGTGTTATTTTGAAACTGGTTTGATACTTCAATCTTATTATGTTGTTTTGAAAATAAAGTTTTGGCAATCATATTATTCAATACCTAATAACATTACGTTCTGGTTATTTAACATACATAGAAATTTGAATACCTTTCCTCAATGCTAGAAGGAGTTACCAAGTCTTGTATTTTGAATCAGTTCAGATTCAAACTTTAAATATTTTAGGAGTTCTTCACCAGACCTACTCATGGAATGTAGTTTGTTTCCAGACTTTAGAGAACATTTAAATGCCAGCCACAACTTTGGGATCAGGACAGTTCGCATATATAAGTGAAGGATCTGTCGTATTATTAGACGGCAAGAAATATGCTCCTGAATAAGAATACGGTTGAAAAGGTATGTCTACATGAATGTATATTATGACCGATCGGTTTTTCGACCGCTTTTTGATTTCGTGTTCTTCGTGGTAACGTGGCTTCTGACAAGACTTCCATTAAAAGAGCCGGCAGAATTAGTGTTGTATATTTTGCAAAATACCCGAGCTTTTCCTTTCTTTTATCTTTTGTTATTATTACGAAGATGGTGCGAACTGATTTACATTGATGAACGGCAGTGAAATAATTATGCAAATGTTATAAAAAGAATTAAATCTCAAGCCCTGATTAAAATATAATGACGATTAGCATTCCCCTCTCGAAAATGCTTCGGGTATGGGTCAAAGCGTCTCATTCTTATTCAATCCGCGAACTATGAGGCACATTTGAATACGCAGAATTTATCACACCAATGCCAGAGCTATTGTTATTTATTACATCAAGAGGAAAAATAAATAAATCACTGTGTCTGTTTCGTAAGTTTCAATCTAAGCCGTGATACACAGGTATTAAGAGCGGCAAGCGGAGTGCTCTTTAGAGCAATTGTTTCCGTTATATACGCAAAGGTTAATTCCATATAGGCACGTGAAATGTATTATTTAGATGGAATTATGTAGACCAGTGATGACGTATGACTTCGAGACATGGTCGCTAATCGTTGGCCTTTTGGAGAAACTCAGAGTCACTCAATGAGCTATGGAGAGAGCTATGCTCAAGGTTTATACAGAAATTCGCCAAAGAACTTGAGTCACCGATATAGGGCAGATAAAGTTGAAATGGCAATTGGCAGGCCATATCGCACGAAGGTCCGATAACTACTGGGAAAGAAAGGTGCTCGAGTGGTATACACGAGCCGGAAGACGCAGCGTTGACAGGTCTCCCACCAGGTGGACCAACGATATCGTCAGAGTTGTGGGCAACGTGTGGGTGCGAATGGCAAGTTGTGTTCATTGTGGCGTTTTAAGGGGGAGGCCTTTGATCAACAGTGGATGTCTTCCAGCTGTTAATGATGATGCATAATTATGTTTTTGAAATATCATTTCCTTTTTGGTGACAAAATACTTTCAAAATAAAAACATGTTAATTTAATACTAAGTATTTTTATTAAATTTTGTAACGCTGACGCTGACGCTGTAGACGACAAATAAAGTGCCAAAATTAAGATAGTTAAAAAAACTGAAACATTAATAGTATCGCTAATATTAACATACATCTTACAATTACTCTGCAAAAGATCTGCCCGTATTTCAGATGTTAAAGTTGTACATCGTATTGTAAAAAAAGTTAGGCTGTGGCGCTTTGTGACGACATTAACAAATTGACGCCATTTTTCACACGCATCTGATTAAAGTTTCTCAAGACACGATGAGATTGGATGAGTATGTAGCTATGTAAGAAATGACGCTTCTGAACTTTTAAAGAAAGTTTGTCATTCTGATATCTTGTTTCAGACAAATCCGTTGCTTTTTTTATTTGACAATTCGAGTCTGTACATTCATTGATTGAGTACTTCAAAGAGAATTAGTAACAGGTATCGATGAGAAATTTCAAAGAAAATTTGCAAAAAAGCTTTTAATAATGCTACAAAAACTATCTCGGAACCTAATAAAAAAACCTAGTATATAGGTACAATAAGCATGTACCTACTTCTAGTGTAGATAATATTTATATTCACACAAGAATCCCTCCATATAAGATTATTATTGCTACCTATTGTCTAAGTCTACGGAAAACAAGAATAAATTACTCCTCCCTTACCTTGAATATCTCTTGGTTAACCTTCACAAAGGCGCGCTAGAAAAGCAAACGGGCTTCTATTGTGCCTATATTATCTGGTATACATGTCATAGTATGCTATTACAGTGAATCATGAATCCATTAGAATACTCGGGGCAAGGCTTTTAGCGACACCAACATCATCTGACACTTGGGCTTGGCTCGCTCTGTGAGTAAAAATAAAAACTATGAGAACAATGCCACCATATTTTGTGTCGAAATTTGGTTTGTTTGTTTTTACTTTTTACTGTTTGAACTATGAAGATTTGTTCAATAATGGATTTGAATCTTATTTAAACGGGGCGATCTAAGTTTTAACGCGGTCTCGATCAAGATTTTAGATGACTATTGATTTACAAATAGCAGTAACAACTTTCTTTTATAACTACACGAACGAACTAACCACACTTTTTATCTTTTCTTATACTTAAAAACATAACCTATCTGTATTAGGATAGAATTAAGACGAGCCAAAAATATATGATCAGATAATGATTGAGTTTCCAGCAATGCACGATAGACTAAATATCAAAGGTTCCAGTTTTTACTCGTCCCGTCACGCCTGTTCGATTTCCATTCAACGTATGACAAGTCCAATTCATTTTGTTCAGCTAACCCTTTCATGTTCTAAACTATTTAGTGATTCTGCTATCGGTGTACCGTATTTGTGAGATACCCTTTCAAAATTTCTCACGTGAAAATACAGGTGCCATTGTTGGAAATAATTTCATAAGGAAAACGATGGGATTTTGGAGGTAAACAGACAAATCACATTCGCACGCAACTATTGTGGCGTCCGTGTTCTGTTGGAGCAGAATTTCTTCACGACTTGTTCTTTAAAACGTTCGTTTCCTTTTGAGTTCTTTTTTATATAAACTGTGTACTTTATTGAGGACTGCGGCGACTGAAAAAAATGTTGAATTATGCGAGGGTGACAGATTTGTTGGCAAACGGAATAAATGATCGGGCCTTTCTTTAAGCGAAGAAAAACAGACTGGCTGCATTGATTAAAGAAATGGAAATCTTAAAAATAATAAAAATGGTATGCAAATATGAAAATAATGAAATCAATCATTCAATTTTAGGATCAAATTGGCTTGATTCAGAAAATGCAAGAATGACAACATAATAAGGATAACAATTTAAAGATAGCACACAGTTTATATTTTCCACAAAAGGATTAGGTTACACACTGACCCTGTTTTGGCAACTGCAAAGACCGTCACGGACGACCCGATAGCGTTGGTAACGCAAACAGCCACGTTTCCTTTATAATAGTCTATAAAAATAAACAAGTATTAGGGATGTCATTTAACCAGCGCAAATAGTGCGTTACGATTTGTTTTTTCCTCAAAATGTAAGAATCTTGGGCACATTCGCAAAAAGCAAAAAATCTACGTTTTTGCAACACACACTGTCGGAAACTGTGAAGCTTTTCAAGGATTTCCCTCGTGGACTATGCGAGCGGGGAGATCGGAAAAAGGAAGATGCAAAGGATACAAGCGAAATAGAACGGAGCTGTATTGTAACGGTGGCTGTATCGGCTGGGAGGTTTATTGTGTAAACTAATATTCTTTGCAAGCTATTGTACTACTACTACTACTCTATTTTGGAGTAGCTCATGTACTACTGAGCACCTAACAATTGGTTGGTGAACTTCTAGTACCATTATACATCGATAGGTAGATAATATATTGATGTTTGTTTTCCCTTGTTCAATTGTAACAGCGGCCAGACTGAGATTGACAAGCCATCATTCTCATCTCTTCTTCATCTTATACTAAACTCGATTGCGAAAGGTTGATGTCTTGACAGTGAGGACAACCCTGTCTATTCTTTGCATAACAACCATACATAATATAATTTACAGAACTTTTTAGATATGTGTATAAAAAGCCGTCCAACCCAAAACCCGAATTTCAGTCAAAATAGCATATCGATGGTCCATAATGCGTCAGTATGTTATGTAAGTAGTTCAATACAAGCAATCCTATACAAAGCCTTTTCCGATCAACCCTTACGACTGTACCAAAATAAGACACCCGATACATGTAGTTTCCTTATTCAGCATCCATATCGAGATGTTTATGCATGTGATATATTGATATTTCCGAGTCCACTGGCTTAAAGGCAAGGCCGCAAAAGACAATAGGGACTATTTCTCTTTATAGTTTACTTGTAGACCGCAATCATGAAAAAGCTTCCCGTTTTCAATGTCAATAAAGGGTCAAGAGATAGTTTCGTGGAGAAAGGTCTCGAAATAAATGGTATCTGTGAGGATTTCTATTGTGGTTTGGGGGAAATATGCTGTTTTGTAAATAGCCGCTTTCTCGGCCCCAATGCTAGGCGTAACGTATTACTCGTGTTTTGTTTTATTAAGTCAAGTAGTTGGTAGTTTATTTGAATGGATCTATAAAATTTTATTTCTTAATTTCTTAGCCAAAATACACATCAAGAACGTAAAGAAATCACACTAATATTATTAAGGTGTAAGTTTATAAATGTGTTTGTATGTTTGTTACCTCTCCACGCTCAAACGGCAAGACCGATTTTAATGAAATTTCATATGGAAGTCCCTGACACCCTGGATTACGATATTACTTTTAGTCCCGAAAAAATGTAGCGATTAACACCGCGGGGCGCAGCTAGTATCAAAATAAAACAAAGGTTAAATAAGTCCGAATTGCAGTAAGCAAGAACGGTAGTTTATTTAATATAGTATGTATCTGTAGTGGCATGTAGGTTACGTCGACTGTAGCGACAAAACGGTTACGCGAAAAAAAATTATTTGATAAACAGCAGTCAAGGCACCCGGCCTCGCTATTAACCTGCTGATTGGCTAATTTTATTACTTTAGTGTACATTGTACAGTGTAGCTTATAATTTATATTCGTCGCAATAGATAAAGAAGTAATGTACTCGTAACTATATAGATAAGATATTTTAATTTCCAATATCTGAACGTACCTATATAATTTTATTTAAAAAAAAAGTAGTATAATAACGATGAAGACCTTAAGTTCCATAATGAATACTCAATTCTGTATTGCCTGACAAATGTACACAACTCTCCACACCTCTTTATAAATTTAATACTATTTAAGAGCGTTAAAAATGTTTAACCAAGCCTTAGATCAATAAAGCGATGTGCGCTATAGCGGTGATTTAATATTTAATAATCTTTTGGCAAGCACAAAGGCTGTTAGTAAAAAATATGATACTGGCATTTTTATAATGGCAACCTATCGGAAATATTTTTTAGGATGGATTCTACCGCAAAATTTATCACCAAAACTGAATTTCTTAATTTCTGTGTCTCTGCTAGTGTAATGATTAAGTGGTTGAATCCTAAATATTTGTCCATGTAATGGATATCGGCTTAATAAAAAAAGATTTATCAATTTTGTGTTTTTCGAACATTTAAAACAGCTTTAAGATTATCATGTACATTAGTTTGGTTCATGTATGGGAAAGAGTTTTCGGTTGCACTCAGTAGACGTTCCAACCTACAAGACTTCCTTTACGTAAACAAATACACAAAATCCAATCAAATAAACAACTTTAACCCAAATACAATTCACGAGAACCAATAACTTTGGAACTTGAGAGAGATGGATTCCGCAAAGCGACTTTCTGTGTACGCATTTAAAGCTTCATGTATTCACATAGCTTTGAAAAGCAGCTTTTTCTCGAACGCGCCGTAGAAAACGACATTGTCTTTTGTGAACAAAGACAGTGGGTAGTGCACTTCACTCATTTAAAAAGCGCCGCAAACAAGTGAAGGGATCGATGTAGGTTAGTAGTAAACACCTTTTGTATGCAACTCTTTGACTATAATAGGACGACCTGATTAGCGCAGTGGCTAGCGATTGGACTGCTGCGCTAAGGGTTGCGGGTTCGATTCCCGCACGGGGCAAAACTTTGTGCGAACCGCAGATGTTTGTCCCGAGTCTGGGTGTTTGTGTATGTGGTATTTCATGTTTGTAAAATTTGTAAAATATATATTATATTTCATGTTTGTGAAACGCACCAACGACACAGGAGAAATTCCTAGTGTGGGGCGTTTTTTTTTTTTTTTAATAAAAAAAAAAATCTAACCTAACTATAACCCTTCTCATGCTTATCGCTGGATTTTTTTCAATATATGTTCGAGTACTTGTTTTGATATTATAACGGGCATAGTAACGCAGAATTGGTAACAAATTTGGTAAGAATCGAGGCATGCATAGTTAAAAAAAAATTGACTCTTCATTTCGTTGGCTTTATTTTATTTACAAACTTATCATATACTAAAAATCGTACAACTGTGGGAAAATTATCTGCCAGTTATGTAGCTTGTTGATAATTTGATTATTAACCTCCAATAACGTACCTATTAAGTCAATCTTAACACTTCAAATCTTAACGTTAGTTTGCGATTCTTTGGTAATCCTCCAGCACCAGTTCCGCACCTCTTTCTCCAATAGCCGTTACTGGTCCGTTAGTATTTCCACTGGTAATATTTGGCATTATACTAGCGTCTATCACACGAAGATTTTCAATACCATGTACTCTTAACCGACTGTCTACAACAGAGGTTCTTGGGTCTTGTCCCATCTTGCATGTCCCTACTGGATGATATATTGTTAGCACCATATTTATACATACACATTTCCAATAATCTCTACTATCTAGTTCATAAACATCACAAGGTGGCCATTCCATTCTCCCCAAAAAAGCGCGAATCTCTCGGAAAGGTTTTGTATTAACAACTCTTGTAAGAATTCTGATACCAGTTGCAGCCAATTCTAAATCTCTAGGATCAGAAAAATAGTTTGGATAGATAAGTGGGTTATCATAGGGATTATTCGAACTTAAAGAAATATTGCCTTTAGAATATGGGTGCAGAAGATTAAATAGAAACATATAAATTGTGTGATTTTGATTTAATTTAATAATTGGGTCTGCCACATGATTTTTGTACCTGAAATGTTCAGTCAGCAGTCTGGGAAGGTTAGAATTATTTTTTAGTATGATATTTATATGGCTTTGAAAGTTTGGGTAGGAAGCATTTTCGTATTCAGAATAAAATGCTAAAATATCAGCGATTCTATGTTGTGCTAAATATCCCGTACGATTGTAAAGATATTTAATGGCATCAAAGTGCTGATCAGCTATTTCCCGTTCACCTGGCTCGTCACCGTAAATTGTTACAGGAATAATGCAATGGTCTTGCAGATTTTGGCCTACCATTGGCGAATCAAGTAAGACTAGAATATTTTTAGAACGAAGATGTTGCTTTGGACCGACTCCGGAGAGCATAAGGAGTTGTGGGGAATTGATAGCTCCTGCACTTAAAATTACTTCTTTTGAGGCAAATAACTTATATTTCTTTGAGCCACGTTCAACTTCTACTCCATGGGCTATTTTAGCAAAACGTCTTATTAATACCTTTGTGACCAAACTATTTTTCATGATTTTTAAATTTGTTCTTTGCAATATAGGATATAAATACGCCCGGCTGTGACTTTGACGAAGCCCACCGGCTGCTGTTGCTCTCATAATACCTGAGCCAAACATATTTGCAACATTCAAGTCTGGAACATTCTTGATACCCATCTCATGCCACGCGGCGAGGACTTTGTTACTAGTACTTCTAAATGTACTGTTAAAAGAGTTAATGACGAGTGGTCCATTATGACCGTAATGATTTGATATTTCTGGATTACTTAATAATTTCATATCCTGAAAACTTTCCGCTTTTCTGAAACATCGACGTACTTCGTCTACACTCCACTCTTGATTACCAGCATCGAACCAATTCTGGTAATCTTGGTCGTTCCCCTGTACGTATATCATGGCGTTGAGGTTGCTGCTTCCGCCCATCATTTTGCCACGTGGCCAATTTATAGATTCATTGATATTTGCTCCGTTACTTATAGTATTAGTAGTTAAATATGACCAATCATATTTTTTGTTTCTATAAACTCCAAAATCAAGTTGTGGAATCTAAAATAATCCAACCGTAATAAAAAAAGGGTAAATGTGAATATATGATTACTGTCTTTAATTTATACTTACTTTAGATTCAATTGGTTCGTCATCGCCAGCTTCTATGAGTAAAATGTTCCATTCTTTTACTGCACTGAGTCGATTAGCCAGCACACTGCCAGCTGTGCCTGCTCCCACTATTATGAAGTCAAACTTGTCAAAATCTGGAAAAAGCAACATCAATGTTAATTACTTTTAAGTTAACATCTTTGAAATCTTTGAAGCAATCTAACAATAACCAAATCTCTACTAGATCTTCTGTTCTATACTGGATTGTAAAGACATATAGAAACGAAAACCGTAATCGTGGTCAATAATAATTTCATTTTCGATTTGGTCGTTTATTGCATTCGGAAAATGCTTACTTACTGTCTAATGAAGGCATTGGTAATAAGTTCTCATGGCATGTGGTAAGAGACCTACCATAATATCGTATTCTACTTTTTGGGACCTAATCTTATTTATATTTCCTAATATTTCATTTTGGATTTTTAACATCCAAACTTTTTATATGTATGGTACACTCACTTTGCACATCAGCATCTGGTACACGGCCTTCATTTAGAATACACTGTGTTGCTGCAAAGAATTGTAAGGCGGACGCGAAGGTGTGGGGAGCAGTTCCTGTTGTTGGAGTCAAACAGGATGCGTGGAAACTGGAAACAAAATCATCATCTCATCTTGAAGGAGGTCAAACTTGACCCTGACCTAGACTTACAATTAAAAAAGAAGAGTAATTTATTGTGTGCCCTTTTTTATTTAGTCCTGTTACATTTATGTTTATTTTTTTATATGTAGTTTCAGTTGACTAAACAATGTATGCAACACTGTATTAAAAAATGACAACTCACGTTTATTTATCCATAATTTCACGAGCAAATAAGTTTGCAATAATTCTTTCACTACGTCAATTTAAATTACACAAAATAAAATAAATAGTTCTCACCATTCCATTATTCTACAAACAGCCAACTTTATCACGTATAAGAATAATCCTAAATAGCACTAGTTTTTTCAAGTACCTAATTAATTTTAATGCAGGCCTTTATCATGAAGCGTAACAATGTAGCAGTCAGTTCATTGAATAAATAAAACTAACCTAACATTTTTCAGCCATAAGGAAAAACGTCTGTTATCTCTTTTGTTAATAAGTCAGGGCTACAGGTATTTTAAATTCAAGTATGTTTATTAATGAACATCATACAACAAACATACATTGTGTATTTGTTTATTTACATTTTCAACATCATATCAGGGCAAACACTCGTTAGGAGATAACCTTAAAAGGGCTAAATTAAATACATTATGCCATTAAGAAGAAAATTTAAAATGCAATCACTTTTTATTTACCCAACTTTTTGCCTATAGGTCACCACATTTGCTGGATCCTAACATTAAAACAACAAAGCTCTAATAAAACACATTTCTGAGTGGCTTACAATAAAAAAAGGTTATCTTCAATTAGAAAAAAAATATCACTGTTAGATGTTTTTTTTAACAGCATTCTATTTGCAATTTCAAGATTTTTGAATTCATAGTGTCACCTGTTTAAGAGCGAATAATTAGCCCGTTGCAGATAGATGACTTTTAACGAAATATTAATTATAGTGTTATTATTGACGGCTTGTTGCAGCTTTATATTTATAGGTATTTATTATTTCCCAATTACTTCGAGGGCAAAATCTATTTTTTGTAATTCCTCTAGTATTCAAAGGGTATGGTAAGGTTGTTTTTATTTTAATTTGTAAATAGGCATTCGATTTATAAATCGTATTATGCTATTACTGTATCCTTCTTATTATGACATCCTTGTTCTCATTTCTATCTTCTATTAATAAATCGTCGACTTCAAATAACAAGAATAGTTTTTGAGCCTTATCTAAATATTTAAACTTCAGTTTATAAATATAATTTATAATCTACTTTAACCAAGCATCAAAATGCCCAATAACACTTAGCGCCTACCGCACTTAAACTCTATTAATTAACTATAAACGTAATATGCAACTTTAAACACCGAGTTATATTCTCAGTATCGTGAGTAACCATTAAATTTAAGTGGCTAAAATGTTTTATAATTCGAGTAATCCAATACTTAAATTAACGATAAATCATAGTCGTTATGAAGGGATCATCATCATCAGCTAAAACACGTCTGCTATTAAACAAAGGCCTCCTCCTTGGAGAGGGGGTAACCATAATCCCCACGCTCGGAAAGCGGCCTGGGGATCGCAGTATTGATGGTGAAGTTACAAAGGACGCTGCTGACACCCACGGGAAGAAAGGGGGCACCTAGTCAATTCTAGGCCGGATACCAGTCGGCAGAAGTATGGAGGTATACCTACATCATAATTTATTAACATACAAATATGCGCGAGATTATAACCAAGATTTGAACTTCACAGTGTTTTGTTCCCCACTTCAGAGGGCATAGTTATCAAATGATATGTCAATTAACAAGTGGCCCTGTCCCTTATTTTCACGGCCGCTGTGCTTATCAGTCAATGTAGGTTAATGCTTATATTACTGTCTTGACTAAGAACGTGTTTTGTTGTTTTATTACCATCAATGTTACCCATCATGACTGCCTCGTTCGTCTAGTGGTTGCTAAGCGCGACTACTGAGCACGAGGTCTTGGGTCGGGCAAAGTGTTACTAGGTATTTCTATTAGGTAATTCTTAGTAGCAGCACGGAGGCTGGATTTGTGCCCGGATAATGGCAATAGGCTCGCTTCCTTACATTGAGACCTAAAACATAACTGGCGAAATGTTGGTGTACTATATGTGCACCTCTGCCTACCCCTTCAGGGTATACAGGCGTGATGTTATGTTTCAATGTTAATACTTTCTTCCATGATGATCGCGAAAGTAACTCTGTCTATCTGTAGTTTCAATTATACTATGAGCTGTAATAACATTTTAAGCAAATATGGCTTATTTTGTTTGTCCATCTTTATAGGCGGGACCTACTTTTTGCCCGAATAAGATAGATCCTAATTTTTGACTGTCACGTTGGTCTAGTAGTCGTAAAGAACGACTGACGTGGTCTTAGTTACGAGCACTTGATCGGACAGTGTTATTAGGGATTTCACTAGGTAATTTGCAGTAGCAGCACGGAGTCTGGATTTGTGCGCGGTTAATGGCAATAGGCCCGCCCCCTATAATATGGGAGGTGGACTATACACCTCGGCTTATTTCGGGAATACAGATATGTAACGTAAAACAATTCACATCAAAGTAAATAATGTCAAAAACCATCTGTCATGAACACCCATCTGTGACGTAGTGACATACCAGCTTCAAGAAAAAGTAAATAAAACTACACACGTCAATATTCTTTGTTTAAATATTATATTTTGACTTAATTCGTCATCATTGACATGACTGTGTGTTTGAACCTCAGACGAAGTATATGATAGACCGGTTCTCATGTAAATAAGGCGAGACCAAAAATGAAATGAGTGCGTGTTTGACATATATTGCTGTGACACGCACTCTCATATTATCGTATGTCGATAAAAATCACAATCATGAAAACAACGAAGTTAAACGAAATTATCTAAAATCAATATAGTAAAACAAAAGAATCCATAAATCATCGTCGTTTATTAAATCTTAACAAAAACATAAAACTTTTAAAGTTAACAAATAGTCAAAAACATGAAATAAAATAAAAGTCGGCGTTGGTTTCTAACGTCATTAATGCAGTAAGCCCAGTGATCAGTGATCACACTGTTAATAAAGATTTCAACTTCATATCGACCCTACCGCGGATTCCCGAAGGCAATTAACATATTACAGAATCAATACATAAATCACTTATTCTGTTGAATAAGTAAGTGTATAATAGTCAATTATTGCAGATTTTCCGTTTTTACTAAACTAACTAATTTACTATTTACTAATGGTAATTTTTATTACCATAAAAAAGTACATATTAAATACTTATAGTCGTATTGTCTAATTTATTAAGTAGTTCTGTGGTAAAAGGTAAATTCATAAAATAACATACCATATTCATAAAATAAATAAAGTAATGAAAATCGTAATCTGATTGTATTTAGGGCATTTTCTAAAACAAATTTGTTCAAAGTGCTTACTGCAAACTGATAAATATATTTTGGGAATCCAGTTACCTCTATTTAACAGGTTTAGCCATTTTTGGCGAAACTCTTTATTTACAGGAAATCTTCAAAATATTTTTTTACATTATTCTAAAGAATTATAATGTTTCTAAATAATTATTTTGGACATTGATTGATTATAATATAATATGTGTATTAATTTATTTTTACAATAATAATATTATGTACCTATACTAATTAATCAACTTCTCAAAATAAAACGTCAAGTAGAATATCGAACAATTTCGATAAAGTCTCTGTCAAGGTGGTCAATCTCTATTCTATGATATTTGGGTAAAAAATACACAAAATTTACGTACGTGTTATTTCTTTTTATAAAGATCTACAACATTAAGGGTCACTATGTGATTAAACGCGATACATTGGCGGACCGATTGATATACGCAACGTTAGTAAAGGCATTTGTAAACGTATTGTAAATAGCAAAATAACCAATTGTACTTACAAGTGAAAACTGTAATTATTTATATTATTTCTATGATTAGTATCACATCCGGGTACTACACACGAAGGCATGACGAAGACAAATAAATAAATATAATTTACACACCAAGCATATATTTTTTCAAATTAAATAACACAATTTATTTTTGACTAATTTGAAATGTGTCATTTGGTGTAAAGTTCAGTCAGTAACACGTCCAACTACCTTTCTCACTCTAACCTACATTGTACCCAGGTCTTTCTGTTTCAATCACCCCATCTATAGTAGGAACTACTTGGATCCTATATCTATGGTTTGAACAACTGTTTAATTTTGTTACATGTTTTATTTTACATATTAATGATGAAACTATGAAGAGCGGGCAAATAAAAAACTTCCCGCTATATACGTTAATGCATATGTCCTTCTGGGATAATTTATACTTGTATACATTTTTTGGTCCTTTGTTCGAAATACAATTATGATATTCCTATAGGTGCAAAATTATGTTCAAGCATTATTACAAAAAAATGATTGAGAAAGTCCATATAATATATTACATTACATTCATACGTGCAATAATTAATTGTATTAACAACAATGCCTTCAAACTCAAAGAACACATGAAGGATCTAAAAAAATATAAAACATACGTCTTTAAACTAGACAGCGTACGTTTAACATTAAAATTAGAGCCGTTATTTACTACGTTGATGATGATATGAATAGTGTTAACTTACAGTAACCGATATAATATAACTATTATTATAATCAAATGCTCAATCCTTCTCCACACGAGAAGAGGCCTTTGCCCTGCAGTGGGACACTTATAGGCTGTTATTATTATTTATTATTATAATTAATGCTACCTTATTCATTCAGAGGTCATTACTAATATTATGATTGACTACTAAAATTGTTACAAAATCGAAAGCATACTACATTTTTTACTTTTTAAAATTTACTCGAAAATACCTAACTGCTTTCTATATTGTAATCCTCCAGCACGAGTTCCGCACCTCTTTCTCCAATAGCCGTTACTGGACCGTTAGTATTGCCACTGGTAAGACTTGGCATTATACTAGCGTCAATCACACGAAGACTTTTAACACCATGGACCCTCAACCGACTATCTACAACAGAGGTATTTGGGTCTTGTCCCATCTTGCATGTTCCTACAGGGTGATACACCGTTAGCACCATATTTATACATACACATTTCCAATAATCTCTACTATCTAATTCATAAACATCACAAGCTGGCCATTCCATTCTTCCCAAAAAGGCGCGGATCGCTCGGAATGGTTTTGTGTTAACAACTCGTGTAAGAATTCTGATACCAGTCGCAGCCAGTTCTAAATCTCTAGGATCCGAAAAATAGTTTGGATGGATAAGTGGGTAATCAAAGGGATTATTCGAACTTAAAGAAATATTTCCTTTAGAATATGGGTGCAAAAGATTAAATAGATGCAAATAAATTACATTATTAACATTATGTTTAATAATCGGGTTTGCTACTTGATCCTTATACCTAAACCGCCCGGTCAGTACTTGCCGAAGGTTTGTATTATTTTTCAATACCAAAAGTAAATGACTTTGAAACTTCGGGAATGTATCGTTTTTGGATTCAGAGTAAAATGCTAGAATATCAACGAGATTACTATGTGCTAAACTCCCCGATCGATTGTAAAGATATTTCACTACATCGAATTGCTGATCAGTTCTTTCTGGCATGCTTGGTCCATCACCGTAAATAGTTATAGGAATGGAAACGTGATCTTGTAGATTTTGGCCTACCATTGGTGAATTAACTACTACGGAAATATCCTTTGAGAGAAGATGTTCTTGGGGACCGATTCCTGAGAGCATTAAAAGTTGAGGAGAATTGATAGCACCTGCGCATAAAATAACTTCTTTTGCGGCAAAAAACGTGTATTTCTTTGAACCTTGGTAAACTTCCACTCCATAGGCTTTTCTGATTTTTAATAAACTTTTCACTAAAACTTTTGTGACCAAACTATTTTTAAGAATTTTTAGGTTATCTCTATTCAGTATAGGATATAAATATGCTCTGCTATGGCTTTGACGTAGTCCATCAGCTGCAGTTGCTCTCATAGTAGCTGAACCAAACATATTTGCAACATTCACGTCTGGAACATTCTTAATACCGATTTCATGCCATGCAGCCAGGACTTGATTGGCAGTTTCTTTGCGTGTGTAGTTAAATGAGTTTATAACTAGTGGACCGCTATGACCGTAATGATTTGAGATTTCCGGATTTTTCAATAAGTTCATGTCTTGAAAACTTTCAGCTTTTCTAAAGCATCGTCGCACTTCGTCTACACTCCATTCTTTGTTACCAGCATCAAACCAATCCTGATAATTTTGATCGCTTCCTTGTACATAGACCATAGCATTAATGTTGCTGCTTCCACCCATCATTTTGCCTCTTGGCCAGTTTATAGATCCGTTTATATTTGCCCCATTGGTTATTCCATTATTAGATGTCAGATACCTCCAATCATAATTAGTGTTGGCCATGCCTCGATCCATTCCTGGAATCTGAAATTAAATATGTATCACAGTATTATACTATTAAGTACTGTGGTGTTGCGTGATAGTTGTTATACCAACCTTAGCTTCTATTGGGTCATCATCACCAGCTTCTATGAGTAGAACTTTCCATTTGTTTATTGCGCTCAGTCGATTAGCTAGTACACTACCAGCTGTGCCTGCTCCCACTATTATGAAGTCAAATTTGTCTAAATCTACAAAAAGGGAATTTAATTAATCATTAACATCTCGGTACTGTGTCTTGGATAGTTTGTTTAACTTAAGACTCAAATTAACGTAAATGATATTTTTTTTAAAATTTCATGTACTTATTTATGTTTTCAGTGATAAAATCATTTATACCTATTCTTGTTAGACTACAAAAATAATACAACTAAGAGTTTCTCTTGTATGATACGTTTTATTATATGTAATATAACCTCGAAACAACTATCATGTACCGGAGCACTCTATGTCAAAATCTGTAACATAATAATAATATTTCTAAATATTCTATTTGTTGGTGTATTTAAGGCTTACTTTCTACTTCAGGGTCGGGCGTAAGACCTTCTGTTAGGACGCACTGTGCAGCTGCAAAGAATTGCAAGGCTGACACGAAAGTGCTAGGAGCCGTTCCTGTTGTTGGCGTCAGACAAGATGCGTTGAAACTAGAAGCAGAATAAATGGCTTTAATTAAGTAACATTTATTTTTGAAATAAAATACATATTACTCACGTTTAATAGTTACATTGTGTTATAAGATAATGTTGAATTGGATGTAGATCGGGTAAGATTACAATCAAAACCTTGAATCGTTCTCAAAATATCGTATTTTTTTTCGGATTTAGTAACGCTCCAGGAAGAGGAGGGTGGGGCAAGACGGGGAAGCAAAGGTTTGAAGCATAATAAATCAAACACTTGTTTAGTTTGATAAACATATTTATTAATTATTATTAAAGTTAATTAATTTTTGGTCGTAAACTGCATGTTTTCCACTGTAATACATTTAAGCTTAACTTTGCCTTTATAATCCATTACCAAAACAAAAGACAATTCTAACAATTTATTCAAATCTACCTATTAACTTTTTATATTATTTGGAAAATACCTTACTTACTAAATACCCCGACGTTTGGAGACGACAGGGTTATGTGGGACGCCCCCACATGAACCGAAAAGGCTGATCTACAGGGGTATACCCACTAAAAGCCACACACGCCTGCTGGCGCCTATGGTGGCGGGGAGGCGGGATCGCTATTAGCACTCTACCGCCAACCCTGCCGGTGCTGTCCGCCCTGATAATGGCGGACCTTCGACTTTTGTGCCCCCCAGAGGATGAAGCGGGCAGCAGCTGGACTTCAGCGAAGGCCAGTGCAATGCGAAGGTGAGTCTCCCAACACAGCGCGGAGTCGGCTAGTCCAATCCCTCACCGTCTTTTCTTTTCGCGCAGCGCTATAGCGCGTGCCCTTGGACACCGAAGGTGGGGACTCGGAAATATTATCTACGACAACTAGAACTATTCGATACTGTATGTAATTTGTTGCATACTTGTGCTATTACAATTTCGCATAATAATCTTTTCAGGTTAATGACTTGTTGAATTGTATTTTCGCCTATTGTTTATGTGTTCTCCGGCATCGTTATCAGTAGATCGTGACGTTGGTGTTACGCCCAATGACTTACGCTGTCCCCACGCTGATGTACCAGCATTGTTTGTTTGTTTACTTTTATTTAATGTTAGTGAGGTGGCTTTGGCTTTTGCGTAAATAACGGTAAAGGTGGATATTCTGATTGACAAGGATAGTAGTTATGTGAGTCTTGAGGTAATAAACTACTAAAGCTTTACAATCCTTCATTGTTTGTCATCTTTAACCCCTCGACCGCTATTACTTGGGGTTTTACATACATATTGGTGGCAACGCGATATGTACAGTTGTACTCTGCCGTAAGTTTTCTTAAGCGCTTTTCTCTCGCATATACTGGACCATTTCTGTCTAGAGCCATGGGATCTCCTTTACAATTAACGAATTTATCTACTACGGCTTCACAATTGTAGTGTGGTTCTGTACACTTTGGGCACACTATTTTTCTATCTTTCTTCTTTTTTTCTTTCTTCTTCCTTTTCTTTAGTCTAACAAATTTCTAACGGAATCCTCGTTAGAAACCTCCAGTTTTGTCGTATACAGGTTAATGTACTTTATTTGCCTGATATGCCATCGCAAACTGCTTAGGTAGTCTTTCTTCACTTATGATATCAACTTCTCTTTTATTTTTTTGTGTCTCTTGCCTTTATTTTTCATTGTAGTCCATGCTTCTTCATCTTCTTTTCTATCTCGTTTCATAGGTTTGCCGATCATATCTTCTTCAATAACTTCAATTTCAGAGTAAATTAATGTGTTTATGTCATCTGAACGGTTGTTAACATATTCTTCACCCTCTTTAATAATTGGAAATACTACATCACTCGCTTCACGTCACAATCGGATCCACACGAGTCTCTTCTTGCTCCAATTCGAATGCAGCGATTAGTAAGTAAGATCAATACACATCGCAAATACACGTATAAGTTAATTTTATTATGTAGTAATTCTATACATCGTATTTAAACGTTGCGTGCGTGCGGACTACACGAGTGCCGTAAAAGAACTGGAATAAACATGTTACAATCATTGTAATGATACGAAATCGTTTGGATACTCTACTAAATCCACCTTTTTCTAAATAACTAAAACAAACGACATTCGTCTTTGTTGATGATTGTATGATTGACAACTGTCATGGCGGCAGATCGTCAGGTGTAAGAACGAACGTGATTGGTTGTTTGGAAACACATGTTAAGCCTAGAATCCCGTCTTACCCCGTCCTCCCCTACTAAGTATCAAATTTTAAGTAACGTTTCAAGTCACTGATTACAAGCTATTGTTTAATAGAAAGTAAAATCTGACATAACATTGAATATTTATTTAAAAACCTTAGCACTGAAAACAGACCATTAGCTACCACTGAGTATTTAAATCGTGTTCTTAAATTACCACTAATAAGTAGATCTAAATATTTTAGTGTCTATGGAATAGTGAATAAATAATACAGAAATTTGGGTTATTCAGATTAGGCGTCTTAAGTAGTGGGCCAAGCTACTTAAACTTATCATAAAAATACTTTAATAGGATTTTGGGCCCTAGATAAACGGCAAAACGCTGGACGAAAATAAATAAAAATTAAGATTTAAAAAATAGTATTGTTGTGTATACTTATTAGTATTAGGTATTAGTAATACTAAATAAAGTATAACGACCTAATGAAAATGTAAATATGGGTTTGACGTATGTCATAAATTTCTATCGTCGAAATATTATGACTTCCCCGTACATTTTTCATTCTATTTGATTTCTATGAGTATTGCCACCTTTTTTTGGAGCCTATAATGTCCCACTTCAGAGCAAAGGCCTCCCCACTCTCTTTCTATTTGTTCCTGTCTAGGACTGTTATAGACCAGTCCTCCATAAAGGAGTCCAGTTCGTCTCACCATCTCCGTTTTGCTATCTAGCTCTTATTATGAGTTCGTCAAAAATCTTAAAATTACTCACCACTCCATTTTACAAGAACGCTCGCATAACGAGCCACGATATAAAAAAGAATGTTAACACGACACCAGAAGTTATAAGTTTTTATACAGTCATTAAAATTATACAAATAATGTTACAGTCACATTGTAAATTCATTGTTTTCTTGGTATTACTAGAAACATTGTAGCATAACATAAACATAACATAACATCACGCCTGTATTCTCCGAAGGGGTAGGCAGAGGTGCATATATAGTACACCCACATTTCGCCAGTTATGTTTTTATGTCCCAATGTAATAGGGGGCGAGCCTATTGCCATCAACCGGGCACAAATCCAGACTCCGTGCTGCTACTGAGAATTACCTAATGGAAAAACCCAATAACACTTTGCCCGACCCGGGATTCGAACCCAGGACCTCGTGCTCAGCAGTCGCGCTTAGCGACCACTAGACCAACGAGGCAGTGTAGCAAAAAACTTAATTTAATCGAGTGACGCGTGTCTGATGTTGATGGCCCGAATTTACTGCAGTAGGACCTTGGTTCAAAACCTGATGATATCTGTATTTTTTTTGTCTTAATACATAATTACTGAGTTTTACAACTACTTGGTAAAAAGTGTCTAGAATACGGTTTTTTATCAGCTCATACCGGTCAATTCCTTAACTCTTGAAGAAATATTTTTTTTAATAAAAACGTCGCCCTACTCTAGGAATCTCTCCTGTGTCGTGGGTGCGGTTCACAAACATGAAATATCACACACACAAATACCCAAACTAGGAACAAACACTTGTGGATTCCAGAATTTTTGGCCCAAGCGGGAATCAAAGCCGCAACCCTTAGCACAGCAGTCCAATCGCTTAGCCACTGGGCCAATTAAATCATATTAGTATCTACAATATTCACAATAATTAGAATAGAAATGAAGTTACATTTGCGACAGATGCCTGCCATAGACTAGGAGACGAGTTATAAAAATCACAGTGTGGTTCGTTATAATTATTACGTAGATTACCCGCATGGCATTCAATAATTGCCTTTTTATCTATTAGATACTAGTTACCACCAGCGACTTCGTCCATAACTCGACACAAAATTTAACTGCGTCTTTTCCGAGACAAAAATTTGCCAATGACTTTTCTATAACTTATGCTATCTCTACATCCAAGGTTTATTACAATTAATTCAGTAGGTTAGTCGTTATGAGATCGTGATCTCTCGTAGCCAGTAGACCATAAGTCGTTAAATGTAATAAGGAAATGTTTTGTAATTAATTGTCCTATTGTTTAACCTTTACTTATCTTGTGGTTGTTGAAAAGTTAAATTTACTTTTTAAGTACAATGTGGTAACAATATTAACTTATTATTTTCTGTATAAGCCCGTTTTGTCTCACTGAAAGCAAAGGCCTCATGATCATCATCAGCCGGAAGACGTCCACTGTTGAGCAAAGGCGTACCAGCGTACCTACTTATAAATCAAGTAATGAAAAGAAAATTTCTACCTTTCGTCCGAGGCTTTACTTCTGCAGCTAAAACAAATTCAAATTCCAAATGTTTTTATTTCATGTAAACCTATTACAGGCGCTTATGAAACGTTAGGATGCTAGTTGCACACGACACGGTGACATAAGGTAATCTAATAACCTTAATATTACATATTTCGAAATGTCCCCGTCTGCTATTAGTAAAACACGCTGACTTAAATAAAGTGAGTGAGAATAAAGTGATCTAAAAACACAGACGTTTACAATATTTGAAGAATTTTTATTATTTACACACACAAGGCCTTGACATGACAGCCCTTAAAATATTTAATGCAAAGGTAATATCTCTTTTTCACCTCATTTAAACAAAACATGATTAAGTTAAGAACACTATACGGGACGATGGATCGCAACGATTAATCGCAAAGAAAATCGTGACGATCGATCGCTTGAACATTTCCGCGCTCACGGTCTTGGCACGAAGTTATTCTTTTCGATATAAGTACTTTGTAGTAGAAATGAAATAAGTTTATATTACATGTTTACTGTGACATCGCTAATTATGTATATCATCAAGTAAAACATTGGCACAGGTGTAACGGAATATTTTTCACGCATCTGTGAAATAAAGAAAAAACTTAAACAACATATTTTAGAGATTGTCACGCGAATGTTAAATCATAATGGTGTGATAAAATTAATTTAATTTAATTTTTTAATTAATTTTTAGTTTTAATTTTTTATTTTGTACATATTTATTTTTAAGAATTGTAAATAACCTTGTAAATAATATTAACCTGTGATAAAACACTTTTATATGATTTTAATAAAAACGATGTTTAGCTTTTTTATTATATTACAAAAATCGCTGAAACGTGAAAAATGAACAAAAAGTACATAAGTATGAATTTTGGTGTTATTTTTGCATGTTACCCATGTTAAGCTGAAATCTAAATTGACAAAGGAAATTGATGATTAAAAAAAAACAAAAAAATTAAGACCTAAAATTGCAATAGGCGGTCTTAAGCGTCACGGTAGGTACGGCGAAAGTCGCGGGTTCGAGTCACGCTCGTGTCCATCATTATCCAAGTTTCCTTTATCAGTTTAGAAAAAGTACATAACCCTAATGTAGACTACAATTGCGACTTTAGGTCTTAAGTTTTTTTAATTGTTTTTAATAGTACAGTCAGCATCATAATCAGCTGAAAATATTTTTTTAACATACCATTAATTCAATAACAACTTCTTATACAGTAAAAAGTTTTAAATATTCTCCGATCTTCATTTGGACGTTTCTTGAATTAATTATTGTTTCTTTTAATTATTTGACATAAGTGTTTGTGTGTGTTAAGCTTTTTATGAAGTTGCCTGTACAGTGTACCTACATAAATAAAATAATACTGGCCATATAGATTTGAGCGTATTATAAATCTCTTAGCACTCAAAATATTGTCATCTAATCTAACGGGAGAATAAAACAAACAGATTAAAAGTGCTGAGTGTCCATCGCTCCACAAATGTGTACGGAACCCTTTTTATTGGCTGTGTCAACACTTTCAAACCACCCTCTTTTAAGTATATGCAGAGCAATTTCGTTCAAAAATGTTTTTAGCCTGCGGAACCCAAAAATATTTATGACTCTATTTCCTTCGCTTAAAAGTTTGCTATTATTTTTTATAGGGTTGTTGACCATTATTTAGGCAGTAATTGATATAATAATGCTTGGATTATGTTAATCGGTTTAATTTTGGGGTTTATTAGTATAATTTACCTTTTTCGCCTTACAATGTTTTTGGTCAGATTATGATTCCATAATCAAAATTTTGATTTAACTTTTATTTATTTTACACTGGTGTCCAAGTTCATGTCGTGTGTGTCGTAAATGGTGGGATTTTCGGATATTTTTCGGTACTCATCGGTATGAGTCGTATTATCATAATGGTGTGATATGACGAGGGACGAACAGAGATACCCTGTTTTTCCTCAACATAGCGGCATACAAACTACGCATGTTACTACACAGATATAAATAATACATAGTTTATGTATTTACTTGTTAGTGGAGCTTTGTAGGCGACTGCAAAAAACTCTTTATTATTCATCGAATTATTTGGCACTGACAGCTACATGTATATATTAAAATTACATGCATTTATGTATCAATGTGGTACACTATGTTAAAAGTGATGTGGAAAACCTACTATGAAAAAAAATAAATAAATAAAAAATAAATAAGAAAGTGTCTCTATATATTTAGAAATGAACCGGTTATCTGTTTTTTATATTAACAACTCCAATCTAGTAGTACTCCAATCAGTAGTAATCTGTAGTGTTGCTAGGGCTTCGGGATCGATGTCCGTTCGTGACAAAATGTATAATACCTAAAGATATTGATTTGTCCTATGAAAACAAAAATCGATTCTATTCTTGTTTTTTTCTCTTTCTCTTCTTTTCCTTTATCACTTTAGATTTATCAAGCTTAGTCTGGGCATCATGCTTAAATGACACCACAAAGCCATATAAAAATCGATTTGTTAAAAACATACAATTTTTTTTAACGAAATCCGTATACAAAAAAAAACACGAACATATAAAACCATCACAAGGAATACTGTATCAAAAGCCTTCTCGAAGTCACTTAAAGCTGTAACATAACCTACCAATTACACTTTGGCCGTCAGGAATCGCTACCAGGATCTCAGAAGCGGCGACGGTAAGTACCCAACAGTACTTACACCGCCACTAATGAGATGATGCGCGTCTTTCTTACCCACCTCATACGGAAAACGATCGCGGGCACATTTGCCTACCACAAATGGCTATAAGAGGCTTCGCTCTACTGCGCATCATTTTGTTAAAGGAAAGGCACACTAATTTGTTACAAGCCAAACCCATTTTGAAATGGCGTCGACAGCTGGGAGGCGGTTTTGAATACAAAAGAGAGTTGACATAATACGTGGTTGTTTTGTTTTGTTTGTACGGGAAATGTAGTTTGGTTATCGACCGCGTTGTTTTCTGCCATCGTTGCAGATGCGATTGTTCTTTTTTTATATACAGTCAGCCTGTTTGACTGGCTTGTTGGTCTAGTGGTTGTTAAGCGCGACTGCTAAGCACGAGGCCCTGGGTTCGAATCCAGGGTTGGGCAAAGTGTTACTGAGTTTTTCCATTAGTTTATTTCGAGTATCAGCACGGAGTCGGGATTTGTGCCCGGTCGATGTCAATAGGCTCGCGCCCTATTACATTGGGAACAAAAAACATAATTGGCGAAATGTGGCTGTACTATAGGTATATGTGCACGTCCTCTGCCTACCCCTCGGGGGAATACAGGCGTGATGTTTTGTTTTTAATCAGCCTGAATCATATCATATAGAAGAAAACAAAAGTGTAGGTAGGCGAATACCATACGATATATTGAACATTTTGTATAATTATGACTTCTTTAATGCGGAGGCATTAAAACTCACATGAAAAGAGCATTCTTTATTTTGCTTAGTGATCCTCAATTACTCTCCTTAATCTCTGATAGAAATATTTAAAGTTAATGAAACAGGCGTTTACATATATAATTTATTTTCCTTTATTTTTACAGAAAAAAACGTCGCCCCACACTCCACACGAAATTCTCCAATATCATGGGTGCATTTTGGAAACATGGAATATCACGTACACCCAGACTCGGGACAAACATCTGCGGATCGCACAATTTTTTGCCCCGTGCGGGTTTCAAACCCGCAACCCTTAGCCCAGCAGTCCGATTGCTTAGCCAATGAAATCAGGTCTTCAAACTACTTTTCAAACAAGCGTCTTATAATTAATACGTCCAATATTTTTTGTGGACAACTACATGTTAACTGTGTGTACTGACCTGTGGGTTTGATAGCGTGACGCATGATCGACAACTTAGCTCAAATAATTCAAACATAAATTAATCTCATTTACAAAACGCTGGGCAATTTTACAAACATTATATTAATTAGCTACTTATTAATCAGACTACGTGTTTGAACCTAATCAATTCAAATCGTTTATCTTTGCTGTGATGATTGGAAATATAACAATCGACTATTAATATTGAGGTTTTAGGGGATCCTAGCTACACAGTTACCGCGACTTTCAGTCAATGTGTAAGGTTAAGCTGCGCTTTTTTCGGTCAACCTTAGGATGGGTGACCGTTCTTTACACGTCGAGATACCTGTTCAGCACGAAGAGCACCTCGAGTCGGTAGTCTTGCGTCTAATGTCTCCCCAGTCCTGTTGCGTGTCGTGTCCTGATAGCCATCTCTTCGGATTATATTATGATCGTTTGTCCTCCGCAGCCGTCACGCTCACTGCACTGTGTGCCTTTGAATGTGAGTAAAATAGAGGGTGCATCTGTCATCTACACACTTTTGTACTAGGTATTTATTTATTTATTTATTTAAACTTAAGTACAGTTGTGTACAAGGCGGACTTAATGCCTGAAGCATTTTCTACCAGTCTAACCTTCAGGTAGTGCAGAGATAGAAACGGTAGATGCACAACGATTATAAAAACAAGCGAATTAACAATACATAATTATTATCTTATAAACATACATAAATTATAATACTTTATAACATATGATACATACATAAATACATACATACAATATAATAATATCCATAGCTTGGTCGAGATATATCATGAATCCGTCGTCTTGTCAAGTAGGTATCGTTTAATTCTCTTTTTAAAATTTTGCCGATTATTTACCATCCTGATCTCACGAGGGAGCGCGTTCCATAGAAGAATGGATTGAATGAAGAAGGTAGAGTGAACGAAATCAGAGCGATGGGAGGGACATTGAAGAAGACGATTAGTGGAAGAACGAAGATGCTTGTTGTGGTTGTCACAGAGGTAGTGAAAGTGAGATGAAAGATATGTAGGGCAGTTTGGCAGAAATAATATGGAGAACAAGGTGGTCAAAGCCCTCATGTTTCTGCGTTCCCGGATAGGCAACCAGTTCAATTGCGACCGATACACAGAAACATGATCATATTTACGAAGATTGAAAACGAATCGAATGCAGTTATTTAGAAGTCTGTCGAGTTTGTTGAGTAGATCAGCATTCAGGTCAAAATAGCAAACATCACCATAGTCGATTATAGGAAAAACTAAGGTCTGCATAAGCATAGCCTTTGTCTGAGAGGGCAAAAAGTTTTTGAGACGGTAAAGCGCTCGTAAGGTACCCGTTACTTTTTGACAAACATTGGCGACCTGGGGTCGCCAGCTGAGGTTTGAGTCGAGATGAAGACCAAGATCTTTGACGCTTGGGCTCAGAGGGATTACAAGGCCATTGAAAACTACGGTTGGAATAGTCACACTGCTTATGTTGCGGATGTTTCCATGGCTACCTAAAATTATGGCTTGGCACTTGTCCGGATTTACTGCAACTCCGAACCTCTCGGACCAGTCCCTAATTACTTCCAGGTCCCTGTTTATCGCAGTGATGGCATCCGACAGATTTTCTAACCTAGCTTGTGAGTATAATTGCAAGTCATCGGCATAAAGATGATACGCACACTGAAGTTTTTGGGTAATCAAGTTAATGAAGATAGAAAACATAAGAGGAGAAAGTATGCCGCCTTGTGGAACGCCAGATAACAGGTCACACCACGTTGAAAACGAATCCTCAACATGTACTGCCTGCTGACGTCCTTGAAGGTAGGAAGAAAACCACTCCAGCGCTTCGGGAGAAACCATAAGATGGGTAAGAATGGATAAGAGGATGTCGTGACTGACGGTATTGAAGGCATTGGAAAAGTCAATCAATACTAGGATAGTGACTTTGGAGTCCTCCATTCCAGTCCTAATATCGCCAGTCACTTTGAGGAGTGCAGAAACAGTGCTATGTCCAGGTCTGAACCCAGACTGTAGAGGACTTAAAAGGTTGTTTTGGAATGTGAATAGCGACAACTGTTTATGAACACAGGCCTCCAGCACCTTGGATAGGAAGGGAAGGATGGAAATAGGGCGGAAGTGGCTTGGAAGGGAGGGATTCGGGATTTTAGGTAAAGGAAGAACATAGGCTTTGCGCCACAAAGATGGGAAATGTCCTGATTTTAGGGAATAGTTAACAATATGGGATATGGCTGGGAGGAGTTGATCCAATGCTGTGGTTATCATGTTGCGACTGATGTTATCGCAACCCACAGCCCTGGATTTGATGGACAGGATGATCTTCCTAATCTCTCCCGATGCAACTGGAGTGAAGCTGAAAGGATTTATGTTGAGACGCGTGAGACCTGCAATGAAATTGAGGGTATCAAATTTAGTTAGACGATCTAGTTGTGGAACGGTAGAGAAATGCTTGTTTAGATCGCCTAAGCTCACTGAGTTAGGCAGGTCCAAGTGACGCGATTTGCCGATACCTAAAGTACCAAGGAACTTCCAGATATCGGCAGAAGATGAGGAAGAAATATTGTCTAGGATATGACGGCGTTTAGCGTTGCGTATCATCTGGTTGCAACGATTTCTAGCAGCCTTGAAGATGACCCAGTTGTCTTCGACACGGTCCTTTTTGTATCGACGGAAAGCTCGATTCCTCCGTCTCATCGCCATCAGAATTCCCTTTGTCATCCAAGGGGCAGGAGGACGCTTAATTTTAACTTTTTTCACTGGTGCATGAACATCATAAATCCCCGTCACTGCCTGATTAAATATGTGTACCTTGTCATCAATAGAAGTGGCCTCTTCGAGAGGTTTCCAGTCTATCCCGGCTGCATCCCTTTGCAGCTTGTCAACATCAAGACGCGCAAAACTACGCTTATGCAGAATCTTGGGTTTGGGTTTAGGAGGTTTGAGGATGTATGAGAGGAAAATGAGATCATGATGGGAAAAACCGGGAGCAGACAGCTGGCCGTGAGAGGAAACGCGGGAACGATTGGAAGTGAGTATTAAGTCAAGCCAGGTATCTTCGCCGACTGTATTGTGGTGAGTGGCTTGTAGCGGCAGGACGTGGAGACTGGCTGACTCGACTAGGTGAAGGAGTTTGTGAGTGCGAGGGGAGTTTTGATCAAGGAGGTTGGTGTTGAAATCGCCCATGATGATGTGGTGTGCATACTCTGGCCCCAGAGATTCTAGTACCAATTCGAACTCGGTGAAGTAGTTAACAGTCGGGGGACAATAAACCACCCCTAGAACTGCTTTTGCTCCGTTGACATAAACCTCAAGAAAAAGATACTCTGCAGTGGCAGAGTAGTTAGGTGAGGAAGAGAATAGAACTTTGTAGGGAAAGTCGCTGCGTAAGTAAATAGCAACACCTCCTCCCCCTTTCCCGACCCTGTCATTTCGGATAAGAACGAAACCAGGAAGAGGGTAGAAAGTGTTCATGTTTGTGAAACGCACCCACGACACAGGAGAAATTCCTAGTGTGGGGCGACGTTTTTTTTTAAAAAAAAAAAAAAAAAAAAAAAAAAAAAAATATGAAAAGACAACTATCCAATATTAACAATATTTCGGAATACACCGCGCAGTTTGGTCATTAAAAAACGGAACGCACTTTCGAATAGTTGTGATTGAAGACATAATGGACAACGAAACGAAACGTGTCTTGAGATTGACAGTGACGGATAAAGATTTCAAATAGTCACCTACTCACATGCAACAACAAAATATAAAAACAAAAAAATGACGAAATACCGATACTTTTAACTAATACAGATAGGGGTATTTGTAAGTCGTTTTACTGGTTGCGACTAACCGCAAAAGTGAGGTTATACACAGTTTTAAGAAGCAATAGAGGGTGAAAATTCTTTTAACAACCACACAATAGAACAAGTTAACGAATTTTCATTACTAGGTATAAAAAACGACACAAACATAAACTGGAAGTCACACATACTGAAAATAAAATCAAAACTATCAAAATTTTTATATGCTTTCCGGGAAATTAAAAAGACTACAGACCTGAAAACCGCTCTAACCACCTACTACGCCTATGCGCATGCATGGCTAAACTACGGTGTAATAATGTGGGGAAATAGCACCGACGCACCAGCACTATTCACAACTCAAAAAAAGTTAATTCGGATCATAGTTAACATAGAACAAACAGACAGCTGCAAACCACATTTCATAAAATTAAACATTCTCACTCTAGCCTCATTATACATATTGGAAATCTGTAAATTCGCCCACACACACAAAGAATTTTACACAATACGCGAAGACATACAGACAAGATACACACTTCGACACAAAAAACGCCTAAACCTACCATCTTCCCGATTACAAATACATGCATCTAGCCCACTAGTCATGTCAATCAAAATTTATAATAAACTACCTGAGACACTAAGAAACGAAAAAAAGATACATATATTTACAAACAAATTAAAAAAACTTCTTATACGTAAATGTTACTATAGCGTTAATGAGTACCTAGAAGATAAAAATATAGATTAATTTCATAATTATTACATCCCTAAATATTCTAAATAAAAAAAAATAAAAAAAAAAAATGTTATCCTATATGTATAATTAATACTAACTTGAATTGTAAAATATTTATTTTATCTACTATTAAATTAAAAATAAATTAATTATGTAATATAAATTTTGTAATGCCTTCTTTTGCTGTGCCCTAACAGGGTCCATAACATTGTACCTAGCTTTAAGCCTCTTTAACATCTATTGTAACATTATGGAATGCAAATAAATATATGAATATGAATATGAAAATATATTATAGTCTGCATCAATCACAACAAAAGTACAGAAACATTACAATAATATAATTTGGATGATTGAGGTACGTACCAAGTAGCATTTTAGAGTGTTAATGAAGGAAAGAACATGAGGAACACTTTGATGAAACAAATTACACTGTTTTAGGTTGTACTGCGACTCCGGGAATAGTCCTGCCATCCACACAGGGTACGCTCTAGGACCTTGGGTACCTGGTCTTCAGGGCATTAAACTCGTCTGTGGATGAGATCTTATGCCGTTTACCGTCAGGCGTCTTGATAACAATGATGCCATCCTGAGTCCAACAAGAACGCATCCCAAAGTGCAGACGACTATTAGTGAAGACGGATTGTCTGGACCTAGTTAAGAACTCCTTAACCGAGATTGAGGAGCCCTTCAGTCCTGTCTTCGCCCTCCAGACAGAAGATTTGTCATTTTCAGAAGAGAATCTGATAAGGATTGGACGTTGATTTACACTGCTTGCAGCCCCCAAACGGTGACATGTTTTCACAGAGGATGCGGTGATGTTCTTTAAAGCCAGTTTGTTGTTGATAATGTCCAACGTGACTGCTGTGGTGTCTTCCTTGTCAACCTCAGTGACTCCCAAGAAGATCAGAGCTTTCCTGCGATGCCGAGTCTCCATTATGTCAACCTGTCTGGAACACTCAATAATCTGCTTCCGAAGCAGACCGAGCATGTTGAAAATGAGCTCTCTAAAAGTTCTGAACTCCTCTGCAACCCTTGCCACGGTATCCTTAGAGGGTGCTGCACTCTGGATCTGTGCCTCAAGAGCTTCCATTTTTCTATGGAAACTCTCTTCAAGAGTCTTCTGTGCAGATAGGATGTCGGCGAGTTGAGACATATTGGTGTCAGTGACAGTGTTTTATGCACCGGTGATAAAAGATCTTGAGTTGTGTAGTTCTAGTTGATAAGCTGGTAGGTGGTGTCAAATTAATTGTAATTTTACATCAATTAGACTGCAAACGTGAGTACTGTTTTAAGAATACTACGAAAGCACTTATAGCCCAAATTAGAACGAAATATATAATTAGATATAATAAGATTTAAGCACATAGAGCTAGCCTCAGTAAAGTTAGGCAGCCGTGACTTAAATCAGAATATTAGTTTGAAGGTTCTGTGGAAGAAGGGATGGAGTTTCTCCATTGAAAATAGAAGATTTTCCGTCCAAGCGGTGGGATGCCTTGTGGCCGGTGCGCCCCGCTTTTCAACTCGGACGGCTGTATATGTAGGTAGCGAACTGTGATCGCTACCCTAACGCGATGTAAAAATTGCAACGTATTTCATCCTTCGTTGTGTAAATGACGCCGAGATGTGCAGTGTATGGCACCGTCTCGCTTCCACAACGTTAACTGTCCTGCTTTAAGAATTTATGGTAAGAAGTCAATTTTGTGGTTTAGTCACAGTTTATAATTTTTTTATATTTTTTACGTCGACTGTACTCCAAACTAAAGATTTACCAAATGTTGGAAGCTGATGAATTGAAACCGAACAAAAGCCGGCGAGAGCAATTTAAAATGAGTTTGAACAGTAAATTTCATGTTTACACAACAAATATGTGTGAAACGTTAGTAGCCAGGTACCCAAAATGGGTTTGCTTATAAATTATTTTACATTCGAGATAACTTTTACCCTTTTTGATTGAATTTTAGGAAGCCTGACTACGACATAAAGTATAGGTATATTCGTATACATTGTTTGTGTTGAATAATTTCAAAAATACGTTAGCAGGAGCTGCCCACGCCATTTCTCATGAATCGTTTGTGTGGTACAAACGATTCATTCACAAACACCAATTCCATAACATATTTTACACCGGTTTTCCCCGAAGGGGTAGGCGGAGGTGTATATAGTATACCCACATTTCGCTAATTAATAGGGGGCAGCCTATTGCCATCAACAAGACACGAACACAAAATCTGCGCTGTTATCAATAATACATACATACAATAAACTAAGCACTGCTAGCCGAGTGGTATGACCGTTGGACTGCCAAGTCAAAGGTAGCAACTAAACTACGCAAACAAACCCCGGCACGCACCAATGTATTTTCTATTTTTATTTATGGATTTAAGTACCTACCTACACATTTGTGACTATGTCAATTCAGTCGTACTGTACGTATTATAAAATTTGTAGTAGCAAAAAACGGCGAAAAATTTCTAGAGTGGGGCGACATTTTGTTTAAAAAAAAATCGGCCGCTAGACCAGTGCAAAGAAACGTCTGAAACTGTTCTATAAAATTATCAAAATACAATATAAATAATTCATAGACCAAATTACTTCTTAATCATGTTGAATTAAAAAATAACCAGCTATAATAGCATTATTAATATTGGTAATAGCAGTTAAAACGTTTTTAATTAATTATAATGTTATATTTCCACCTTGCGTGGCCAGCTACTTGTGATAATTGACTTAAAGATTGAAGTGAGCCGTGGATTCCTTCACGATAGCTATTATATGTCTAGATTATCGTCTAGATCTATTCATAATCCTTGTACTTATAACATACAATTAATAACAAGGTTACCAGCTGATCCGTACCCTACTAGCATTTCTGTTAGAAACAAATGAAATAAGAAAAAATGCAACTATACAAAAAGAGCTATCCATGCTATACATTCTAATATTATAAATGTGAAAGTAACTTTGTATATCTGGCTGTCACTTACGCCTTCACGACTAAACTGCTGGACGGATTTTGATGAAATTTGGCATGTAGAAAGTTTAAAACCCGAAAAAGGAGGCTACTTAACGCGGGCTAAGTCGCAGGCAAAAGCTGGTATTTAATAAGCAAGAACCGGCTCAAATATAGGAAGAGGACTATCGTGAAATTTATACATTCCAGTTAGACTAGTTAAAGCCTACATTGATTCTTTTGTATAATAATGACTGTACCTATTCGACATTTGTATACGTAATAATTACTGTACTTTCTCGACATTGTTAATCTTGCACTTAACTAAATTCATTGAAAGTTATATTGTAATTTTAAATTGGATAATATAATTATAATAACAAATGTAATATTTAATGTTGTATCTGTAATCAATTGATTGTATTTGCATGCTGAAGTTAGTAAGCGAAGTATGAGAAAGGAGAAACGTATTGTTATAATTCACAAGATCTGTATACCATGTTTCAAGCAAATAAATAAATTCTAATTCTAATACAGGAGCTATAAAAACCATTAATTGCAACACCAGCAACCAGAATATTAAGAGCATCTACGATCAGGAACAATCAGCGTTATCAAAAGGCCTATTCAAAGTTACACACGACCGCATCCTTTCATAAAATATCTATATGGAAATATTATTTATTCCCAACGTATACCTATAACAGCATCAGCAGTGCGTAACCCCAAGATGATTAATACAGGCCTTTCTTCATAGTTTATTGCTCTTACAAAGATATTGTGTTTCCACCGAACGGTTTAGGCGGCCCAAATTGTCAATCTCTAGGATTGATTCTGGGTAATTATCCCTTATATCGTTCATAGTTAGTGCAGTGCTGGCGTTTGTGCTATGTGGAGTCATTAGTCATATGATCGCTAGTGCTTACCTGGTATCGTTTGACGGATTAACCGGGTTTTACAGTGATTGTTAGGGGCCTTGTGTGGTTATGTAGTTTGTTTGTAGGTACTTCATTATATGTATAAGTTGGTTCTATTTCAGTATTCGTTCTTTTTCGTGGAAAACAGGTTTGATAAGAACAATTTCATCACACTTGTAATTAAATTCACTGTTTTAGAGTCCGTAAATCTGACGTTAAAAAATCCTATTACAGAAATAAATCAAACATAACATCACGCCTGTATTCTGCGAAGGGGTAGGCAAAGGTGCACAACTACACATAATACAGTATACCCACATTTCGCCAGTTATGTTTTTTAGGTCCCAATGTAATTGGGGGCGAGCCTATTGCCATCAACCGGGCACAAATCCAGAGTCCGTGCTGCTACTGAGAATTACGTAATGGAAAAACCCAGTAACACTTTGCCCGACCCGGGATTCGAGTCCAGGACCTCGTGCTCAGCAGTCGCGCTTAGCAACCACTAGACCAACGAGGCAGTCAGAAAATAACCCATTTATTTATTTAACGGGATTTCTTTTTGCATCCTGCAATTATGCAATAAAGAAAATATTATTTAGGACTAATGCACAAAAGAATCTTCATGAATTATATAAATTATTTGTCATAAGTTATCACCCGTGTAAAATGAGAATATGTTTAATACTGGCTGAGGTACCAGAATAAATTAGGGTAAAGGGCCCTAAAGTCGGCCCTCCTGGTAAAGGATGGTGCGTATTCATATAATCACCGAGATTTAATTTGACTGGAATATTCCGGCATTAACGGAAAATGTCCTGAAGGTGTATTTTCATTCCCATATAAACGAGGAAAAATGATGAAAGCACGTGAAAAAATGTTTGGGATATTTTTGTTGCTTGGATTTTGTATAGCTACTTACTTTTATTGCGTTTTGTCTTTACATTATTGTATTTTTTTATAATTATTTGAACTTGACATACTCAGAATATTATGTTGTTTTTGCCTCTGTCAGTTATTTCGTCCGCATGGAAATTTTGCATCGCGTCTCATTTTGTTTATTTTTCTTTTCTTCTTCTTATCGTATGGTTGATGAACAACCTAGTATCAGAGTTTAAACCACATGTAGGCCTGTGACATGGCTTTACACGCTGTTGAAAAATCTCTCGGGTGTGTCGGTTTCCTCACTAGGTTTTCCCTCACCGTTTTAAGCAACTGATAACTAATTTATACTATGCACATGAATTCGAAAAGACATTGGTGCATGGTTTGTTTTTGCGACCTTTGACTTGGCAGTCCAACTGTCATACCACTCAGCTATTATTGCTGAAGTGTGCTTTGTTCTTCTAGAGTTTTTGACATCGCCATATGAAATTTTATGACAAAAATGCTATAATAAGTTTTTTAGCTTAGCTAAATATTACCTACCATATTGATTCTTATAACCGGTTTGTACAATGATGGGGATTAAGGGAATATATAATATACTCGGTATTTTCGCTCTCTTTACTCTACGGGCCTCCGGGGATACTGATATGAGAGTTAGTAAATATGTATGCAAATATATGTAACATATTATGTTATCTGGGGAGGAAAGAAACATGGCTTTCTACATGGTAAGTCACGCCTTATCCAGAGGGGTGGGTTGACTACGGCTTTTTAGGAAACAGAAACAAAAGAGTGAATTTTTCATTTAAGAATTTTAAGCTGGCTCTATTTTTTATATTTTTTTATTACAGGTTTAAATACTGGTTTGGAGACTTAATTAATCTTGTACTTTAAATATCATCATCATCATTTTCATCTCAGTTTGAATAATAAGTATGTATTTGTTTTTGTCCTTTTTTTATATAATACCTCACAGGTTTTCTGTTAGAAAACCCAATGTTGAATTAAGCTCGCCTCTGTACATAACATTTCTCTATATCTCAGTCCACAACTAGGCATAGGCCTCTGCTATGGCATCATCATCATCATCAGTTGTTATGTGACCCACTGCTGGGCATAAGCCTCCTCGCTTAAACTCCACTGTTTCCTGTTTTAGGCCTTTTGCATCCAGGTCTTTCCCTGCACAGCAACAACAGCATCAGTCCACCTCGCTGGAGGTCTGCCAGGGGTTATGGCACGCCACTTGAAATATAAGTCAAATAATTTATAAATCACGAGAAATCTTGAAAAAGTTAATCTACTACTTCATTAATCTCTTAAAAAATTCGAAACGAATTAAGGTCCCAAGTGGGTTACGTACTTAAAACCAAATTTATTATTCAGCTCTTTATCTAGATCCATTCTTCTTATCCATTGAAGGAAAATTCAATACAAATCTGAAACACTAACGCAATATTCCTTTAACAATACAGCCTTGAACGCTTTTAGAAGGTTTTGGGACTGACTTTGAATAGTCTACGACTGTCTGATTTGAAATGAATGTTGAATGGTAAGAATAAATAGACCTAGGTAGTAGGTACCATGCTGATGAAGAGTCTTCTAAAATAGTACGCGGATCGTGAATTTCTCGAAGTTTTGTTTTATTTCAATCTGTAGGTATTACGAAGTTAATTCTTTTTTTTGTCGTCTGAGGAATCATTATAGCAGTAGTCCCAGATAAATTAATTTTATTTCTTTTTACAGGATTACTTGCGTCAAGTGGAACAGCTAATGGAATGACAATTTGTTTTTTCCAGAAGCAGCATGGAGTCAAAATCTGTGCCCGTTTGTTCGTTTTGAATAGTTGTAAAATATGTATTTTCCGATTATAAATAACCTATTGCATCTGTTTTTATGTTAAATAATATAATGTGGGTTGTACATCTATTATGGTAGATGGCACTTAATGATGACTTACTATAATATACAAATGGAAAAGCTCCTTATAAAAGAGGACACTTCTACCTACCGCTTCGGGGACGTAAACATCACATAGGTCCGTATTCAAAAGATCCATAAATTAAATTAAACCACAGGCAGTCGAGTCGTCCCTTCAAGGACCAGACTTATAATATATTTATTTACTTTCGCTCTCAGACAACCGTGAAAAGTAAATGTATTTCAAAAAGTCTAGACGGTAGAAATCGCTAAAGATATTTCCTTCCAAGTCTGGGCAATATTGTCAAATTAAAATGGTACAGAAGCCAGTGACCGCGAGAGCCTTACTAAGCCTCGATGAGAATGTAAACGTTTGGAGATCAGCTTTTGTTTATTTGAAATACGTTCGCTAAGTGCTTCATTATAAAGGGCGATGTACAATTTAGGCGTTCGTTGACTTCATTAGATGTCAACATCCGTATCTGACTAGAAAAATAATTTACAATATGGCCACTTATGATTTAGAAAAAAAATAAGAGAAATCATGTCTTTACTCGAACTACTCGAGTACCTCGTTGGTCTAGTGGTTGCTAAGCGTGACTGCTGAGCACGAGGTCCTAGGTTCGAATCTCGGGTCGGGCAAAGTGTTAACACAGAGTCTGGATTTGTGCCCGGTTGATGGCAATAGGCTCGCCCCCTATTACCGAAAAAAAATACTGGCAAAATGTGTCTGCCTACCGCTTCGGGGAATACAGGCGCGATGTTATGTTTTTTATGTTTCTTAAGGTTTCCTTCTGTTTCAGTTCTGTCGTCACGAATAAAGCACAAAGCGGCACAAAAATATGAACCCTTTCACCAACGTATACGTAAATAATCTTTAGATAAAACAACAGTAAGAAAACATAACATACACGATAATAAAAATAGGCCTTTAAAACGACACACAGCATGTAGGCCTGCTGAATATAAACATTTTTATACGAATAATTGAAGAATTTCTTTTCAGTGTACAGTTTTAAATATTCTCAGATCATATAGATGCTCATATAATTTGAAAAAATAACTTGAATTGATGCTTGTTTTTTTCAATTATTCCACATAAAGTTTCTTAATACACACACCTAGATTATTACATCAAAACGCTTATACGAGCTTCTACTTTTCTATACTACTACAGAAGAAAATGAATTCCAAAAAGTATGGTAAGAATTTGGTTGTTTAGATGAAGGGCTTACCGAGTAGACAGAAGCTGTGAATAAATGAATGAATTAATGCAAACATAAATAGACTGAGTTGCGAAAATGTTGTTAGTATTGCAACTTAAAGTGCTTATCTCACAACTGAGGCAGCTTTTAGATTGAAATTGTCTGAAATTTCGTTAAAATGTTTGTGGTAGCCTGAATTTGCCAGATAAGTCTGCGGCTCCAATGACTCGACGGATTTTTTTGTTCTAAGTATGCAAAGATGATGGCTAAACCTAAAATAACGAAATATTATTTAAGTTATACATGATTTATTAAGTATTTAAATTTAGAACGATTTTTTAATTATAGAAATTGATTTTGACAAAACATCAAAGTTCCATAATTAAAAGCTGGTAAAAAAAAATGAAAATAGAATATTCTTTCTCCATCTTATTGTCTATGACCTCAATTAACTGTCATTGGCAACTATAAGCCCACAAATAACAAATAAAAAGCTATTCTGGTTTTGAGGGAAATTGTATAGTGGTCATTGTTATACGAAGATTCATAAATAAATAAATAATAGAAAAATAAATAAAGGTGACGATGGAAGACAAAATAATAATTATAATGATTAATCAGAAATGTCAAAAGGTTTTTACTTTTACTGCTTATATTGGACATGTTAGAAAACTACATGCGTATCGCATTTAATGTGTGAAGCTAGCTTTATGGAGATTGAATGAGTGAACTGAGGCAAACATTCGAAAAGCTGCCGTTGTACAATTGGTTTTGTTCCTTAGCTCAAATCTCACTTAAAATGTACTGAGCTGGTAAAGTTTAATGGGTTATGATTATGCTTCCTATATGGGTGTAAGTATAGCTGCTCTCAATATCACTTATGTACAAAATGTGAATCCCATTTAGTTATACAGTAGGTTATATTATTTATCTTCGTGCATGGGGTAGATGCACATCGACATTATGCCAAACAATTTTTGTTTAGTGAGATGTTCACAGTAGGCAAGCCTATTGCCATCTATTATGCACAATTATTAGCAGGCTGTCGTTCATTGTCGCGTTTTAAGGAGGCCTTTGTTTAACAGTGGACGACTGTACGTCTTCCAGCTGATGATGATGATTACCCACGATGGAACGGAGAAGGTATATTTTTAATGACATGACATTGACTTACCTGCATTTAAAGCAATCTTGTACCTAAGGATCTATCGCATTGTGTAAATTACTAGGACACCATGAAGTTGCAAAAGCAGTGAAAAAAAAAGTTAAGTAGGTAATGTACTCTGTAACTGAATGTCAATCACGGAAGCCAATGTCAATTGAAAGCCCGCGATAGGCCAGGAGTTACTAAAATACAAGTAAACACAAACACAGGTGCACTCTTTAAATTCCCACTGTCAAAGTCCGATGGACGGCAAACCGACATAACCTGAGAGAGATCAAGTAAAAGTAGTCTGCCTCCAGTCTAGTAGATAATATTAAATGTAAATGCGACGTAGGGTATTCAATTACCACCGCTACTTGACACCTAGAGCGTCCACGTCTCTTTTTTATCGTCGCCGTGAATTGTTTAAGTCTGTTTTTAAACAGACTACTATTTCTCGGAAATGTGGTAAAGTTTTAAGAGTGACGGTCAGTTAAAGTAGTTTTGCAACAACTTGCATTGTTCTATTTCACTATATTTATACAAATAAATTATTTCTTTCTTTCTTAGAATTATACGAACATGAAATTATAATGGAGTTCACAGCTGCAATGCTATGGGGCACATCAGATAATGCTAAAGGTTAAGCAGCACTTGGTGCAGTCTGTCCTTAAATGGGTGATCGTTCTTAACAAATCAATACTTCCAATAGTCAAAAAGACGTTATCAAAGACAAAAACTGTGTGGAGGAAGGGATGTGGAGTTCCTCCAACGGAAAGGGAAGATCTTCCGACCAGGCGGTGGTGTGCCTGGTGGGCCGCGGCGCCCCATTTGTCAAATCGGGGCGGCTTTGTATATAGCTAGCGAATGCGATTACTTCGCTAGCGCGATGCAGGATTAGCTACGTCACTCGTCCTTCGACGTGTAGATGTCGCTACAACTGTGTTTCTTTTCATATTATTATTTTACATGCAATACGAAATGGGCAAGAATGATGACAACAAAAAAGTACCTATAGCATCTGTAACTAAACTTCACATTTAAATTATTTAACTAGCAACATTAATGATTATATTATAGATTATTAGATTAAAACTAGCCTATTTTAAAAATATTGTTTTAACCTAAATTGATGAAGGCAATTTGTAAAATTATGGCCACGACCAACTGAGCTATCGTGTCGCTGCTCGCACCAACGCTACATCGAGAACAGCGATACCTACATGCAGTTCACTTGGTTAGGGCTGCGCCACGGCACGGAGAAGGTCCCGGGAGCAAGTCCTGCTCGTGTCCATCATCTTTATCAATTTAGATTCAAGCCTAGCATGGGCAACATGCTAAAATGACACTAAAAGCCCTATCGTTTAGTCAATGAAAGCTTTCACAAGATTCCGAAACACATACTATCTTCAAACATTGCTTTTTAAAACTCCTTGTGGTCTAAAGTCTCGTAAGATTCCATGTCACTGTAATTTGAACACAATGGAACTCTAGTTTCCGACTCTACCAACGTCCTTAGGTAATAAATTAAATGTCTAATCCCTCGCTTGTCGCGTGGAGTCGTCTCAATGAATCAGTTGGTATTTTGTAGACGAAGAAATGGTGCTTCACTAACTAGGGAAGCTTGTTCTTTTTTAATTGACTTCGAGTTTTTGTCTACAAAACTAGGGATTTCTAATAAAATGTCTAGAACGTCCCTTTGAATTCTTTGAACGAGTTGTTACAATCACGACTTGAAAGCTTTTCAGATTTCTCTGCGCCGTCTTTTCAATAAATCCGTCAAATAACTCTGAAGGAGGTTTTATTCAGATTTTGTCAATCGTTGCTACGATTATTTTAATCAAGGCGGATTAATTAATTAATATTTTTCCTTTTTTGTTCTCGGATATTATATTTTGTATTTTGCTCTAGATATTTTTTTTCAGACTATCGTCAATCATTTTACTAAATTACCATAGGGAACAGAATAAAATAAAGAGCGCAAAAACTTGTTAACGGCAGCTATGTCGTTTATTTATTTATTTAAGATCTTTTGTACCATATTCTTGTCGAATGAAATATGAAGAAAATGACTATTGTTATTATTATTATAAAGCCAACATAATAATTTGGGCATTTTACATGACATAACTTCACGACTGTATTTCCAGATGTGTGGAGTACACCCACATTTCGCCAGTTATATTGTAGGTCCCAATGTAATAGGGGGCGAGTCTATTGCCATCAACCAGGCACAAATCCAGACACCGTGCGGATACTGAGAATTACCTTATAGAAAAACTCAGTCACACGTTTAAAATTCAATCCCGGTGCAGTCTTACATTTATTTGTATGTAATCATTGTAAATACATGCCTGACATAGCACACGAGACTAACGAAATTGTTATTAAATAATTACCAACTGATTTTCGTAGAGGCTCAACTGCCCCGGGAAACTAATTTAATCCCCCCATGTAAGCAGCTTATGCTTTTAATTCGAATAATTAATATAGCAACAGCGTAAAACCTATAAATATTAGCTTATTTTGCGTAAAATTACATACATACATACATAAAGTCACGCCTGTTTCCCTGAGGGGTAGGCAGAGACCACGGATTTCCATTTGCTACGATCCTGGCATACTTCTTTTGCTTCATTCACACGCATCACATTCCTCATACACGCTCTTCGGTTGAGGGTACTCCTCACTTGCCCTTTTTGCAGAACATCTCCGATTTGGTCTAGGTATGTTCGCCTAGGTCTTCCCCTTTCCGATACTCCACTAACACTCGCCTCATATATTCGTTTTGTCATTCTTCTTTCATCCATCCTTTCTACATGCCCAAACCATCTAAGCATATTCTTCTCAATTTTTGTTATTACATCTTCATTCACTCCGCACCGATCTCTTATCATCTTATTTTCCACTCTATCACTCAAAGTCACACCACACATACTTCTCAAAGCCCGCATCTCTACTGCATTAATGCGGCTTTGGTGTTTCTTCTGCCATACCCAACTTTCACTACCATACATAAGAGTCGGCACTAACACTCCTCTATGTACGGCCAGACGAGCGTTTTTCGACACCCTCTGGGTGGTCATAATTTGCGTAAAATTATTATACTTTAACAGCGCTTAATATACAAAAGAATATAATAATTATGTATAATATAATTATGGTTGATAATGAAATGTATAATTATATTTATCAGCACAAAGCCTGGTTTCAGAACGTGTTATAGGTATGTACCAATCTGTTACTTCATAATCGTACTTCGGAAGGCACGTTAAGCCGTTTTTTATTATTTATTTATATTTCTTTGGATTACAGTATCAATAGTACAATATTCCACATGATTAGTTTTACTGTGGGTGAGTAACACATCACAGATATGGGGTTTATCTCGTGGTGCTTGATCTCGCTCTGATTATGTCGGTCTACCGTCCTATAGGACTATGAGAGTGAGGAAAAAGGGAGTGGACCTGTGTTTGCACGCATACTTGTGCACTATTTCTCCTGCGAAGTTGGCTAGTCTCAGCGGAGAAAATCCGCCGTAACTGAAACTCGGTCAGGATAATATTATTACTTCATCATGTAGTTCTCTATAACTTCCCATACATTGTTTCAATTGTACATATCTTCAGAGTGTACCATGAAACATCATCTTCATCCGACTTCTAAAGTAATCCGTCGAGTGGTTTATTCTGACTGCAAAGCAACACAGCTATATTATACACAAGCCACAACACCGTCCCTGTATTACGCACCCTGTTCAAATCAAAGGACTGCCTTCTCAAGGCGCTAATTTATAATGGGGATGCTGAAGACTTCTCGAATGACGTCCTCCAAATTCATAATTTCGATTCGTGTTTTGGTGTTGAGAAGTGTAAACTTGGTCACAAAGTGAGTTCTAAAACGTTATTTTGGTGACATAAGTCATGTGAACTTTGGCCTCCAAACTAGGTTTATTTTCAGAACACCATTTCCTCATTCAAATGGTTTATCAAAAAATATGTTTCCAGTTGTACCTCGAAATATATTTTAATTCCTCAATCGGATTTCAGGATACTTTTCTGACAGAAGCCTTTATCATCATCAGCTGGAAGACGTCCACTGTTGAACAAAGGCCTCCCCTTCAGTAGGAGGGAGGGGGGGTGCCAAATTTCCTACGCTTAAATTTAAACAAAATCTGCTGTAGCTAAAACAGCTGATTATTACTTACTAAATTCTCTCCAATATCTATACATAAACAAAATACACCCACAAAACCAAATAACAGCTTGCGGATTTATCCACGTTTCATTGTTCCGGAGTGAGGCTGCGTTTATGATTAATATCTTGATCTCAGACCAAACAGGCAAAGGGCGCGTGTAAATTGAAGGAAGATGAACTCTCATTGTCTGATTAGGCCGACGTTGCTTTGGTAAGATGGCTGGCATTATATGGATTAGTTGCCATGCAAGGATATTGATTAAAAGCATTTGTATGGTAATTAGAATACCTACGCCGTTTCCGAGGCCGTTCGCAAAGGAAATTTTCTGTGGAAAAAGAATTGAAAATATAATTCTCTAGGCGACGGAGCCTGTATGAATCTGATTAATGACAATAAACTCGACAAGTATTGGCGAAACGTGTGTAAGGCTCCTGGAGTAGGTACACCTCAGCAGGTCCTAAAAAATACAATTTTATGGTAATGTTCATTCAAAAGCATAATCATCAAAGATTTTTCGGGTTCCAATTCATATAAATGCGTTCTGGAAATTACAACGAGTGCAACAAACGCTCTCATTGATAATGACCAATTAATAATCTTTAACGTTATTTAGTTGAACAAAAGAAATGTACAATATATCCATACATTTAACATTAGGACGAAGGAATGCTTGAAGAGAACGAGAGAATTAAGATAATGCGTGAGGCTAAAAACATTAAACTCGTCTGGTAGGACCGAATGAATCGTGAGCCAGAGAGAGGACCACGATAAAGATAAAACTAGGTTAATGGCATCCAGGTGGAGACCATTGAATTTAAATAGATAGTACTGAACTCTGATTAACACGAGTTCCTGCATTCACTGCTTAGAATAAAATAATTCGATAAAATAATTTCGTGTAGCCAGTCTCCTGTATTTATGTTTGGAAGTTTCCTCGTGTGGAAAACATTCAATTCAGTTTAATTTATTTCTTGCCAATGTGTACATTTCGTTATTAGGATATAACTACAAAAGAGCTAAAATACATATTTTACATATCAAGATCAGGTAAATTAATGTCATGTATTTTTTTAATTTTAGTTACTAACCTTTTTACACTTAATTAGTTTAATAATTGATTATGCGCTTATTAATTTGAATGGAACACAGTTGACTTGTGGACCTGTTTAAACTTAATTTAAATTCAAGATTAATGATCTTATCGATTGAATATTATATTGTATTAGTTACATCGAAGGATTACCTAAATTTTTTTTTTATTAATTGTCCCGTACATGCTCTATGACTTAAACGTGTGTGAGTGTAGCATATAATATATTATGTAGGTACATGCGTCATGAAGGTCAACGCTCCCAGCGCGGCGACCTAAGCCTTTAGACCAACTTCTATGACGCAGTGCTTGCAAAACTTTAAATTATAATTAACTGGAAGCATTGTCCTTTAGCCGGTGAATGCCAATGGCAAGTTGTCGTACATTGTAGGGGGGAGGCCTTTGTTTGACAGTGGACGTCTTCCGGCTGATGATGCCGATGATGAATGTCCTTTAGACCAATACCATAATTAATATCTATGTTAAATGACCAAAATAAATCTCGTTTATGAGCTTTGAGCCACATATTATCAGGTAAGGTCATGATGTGATGTAGGAATTGGCTAGTAAAAAAATTGGTAGCTTTTGATTTCACAGGGTACACCAAACCATTCGAGAAGGGTTTATTTTTGAACCTTGCAGTCATAAATCAAATATTAAATAATTATGTCATCATCATCATCATCAGCTTTTATGAGACGAACCGCTGGGCGTAGGCCTCCACCCTTAAACGCCACTTCTCCATCCAGGTCTTTCCTTGTACAGCAACAACATCATCAGTCCACCTCGCCGGAGGCTCTACAGAAGAGACCCAGAGGCGTCTGCTAGGAGCTCTATATAATCGTCTGGGTCACCACTCTAATAATGATGTAGTTACAGCAAAATAACGTAAAATATATTTTTGTGAAAGAAAAGCACGAACAGTAAGCCTGTGTCCCCATTCTAGTCATTCTACACAAAACAAAATAAGCAGAACTCCGGCGTTTTCCGTTCCTACTGAATTTATTAACATACCTAGCACTTCGAAACTTGTTTTTGCTTACACAAATTCTAGGGAAAAATATAAAAAGCACTAAAAATATCAGAGCGAAAGTATATCCGAAGGATTAATTATTTTACCTCTAAACTACACAGCAGATGCGCTTACAAAATAGTCTGAAAAAATAGTTTTTACCCGAGACCCGAGAAAGGACATAGGCTACTTAACGCTGGCGAAGCCGCGGGCTAAAGCTAGTATAGAATAGATACAAACTCAACCTAACTTTATGCACAGACTGAAAACCAAATGCACTCACAATTTTCATATATCCTACACTAAATCAGACATTACATCTATCAGAATTAGATTTCTAGGTATTCATACAATAGTTGAAAACCAAAGTGAATACATTAATACCTTCCACAATATCTACTCGGGTGTACAAAGCAAATAAAACGAATTTCCTCAGGCTTTAGATCATGCCTAGGTAGAATAAAATATTCAGGTTTACGCATTGAGAGCTAATGTAAACTAAACATATTATTGAAGAGGGTACTCCATTAGGCATGCAATCGTGGTTTTCTATTGAAGCATGTTGGAAGAGTTCATTGTATCCATTGGTTGAAATAAATAGTTTATTGGCAATATACTCGCCCTCTATTAGGAGATTGTGGTCCTAGACTACTGATAGAGAAGAGTGTAACATTTTTTTCATTTGTGTGTATTGTATGCTATATAGCTTTTTCCATAGTTTATTGCCAATAGACTCGCCCTCTATTAGGAGATTGTGGTCCTAGACTACTGATAGAGAAGAGTGTAACATTTTTTTCATTTGTGTGTATTGTATGCTATATAGCTTTTTCCATAGTTTATTGCCAATAGACTCGCCCTCTATTAGGAGATTGTGGTCCTAGACTACTGATAGAGAAGAGTGTAACATTTTTTTCATTTGTGTGTATTGTATGCTATATAGCTTTTTCCATAGTTTATTGCCAATAGACTCGCCCTCTATTAGGAGATTGTGGTCCTAGACTACTGATAGAGAAGAGTGTAAATTTTTTTTCATTTGTGTGTATTGTATGCTATATAGCTTTTTCCATAGTTTATTGCCAATAGACTCGCCCTCTATTAGGAGATTGTGGTCCTAGACTACTGATAGAGAAGAGTGTAACATTTTTTTCATTTGTGTGTATTGTATGCTATATAGCTTTTTCCATAGTTTATTGCCAATAGACTCGCCCTCTATTAGGAGATTGTGGTCCTAGACTACTGTAAGAGAAGAGTGTAACATTTTTTTCATTTGTGTGTATTGTATGCTATATAGCTTTTTCCATAGTTTATTGCCAATAGACTCGCCCTCTATTAGGAGATTGTGGTCCTAGACTACTGATAGAGAAGAGTGTAACATTTTTTTCATTTGTGTGTATTGTATGCTATATAGCTTTTTCCATAGTTTATTGCCAATAGACTCGCCCTCTATTAGGAGATTGTGGTCCTAGACTACTGATAGAGAAGAGTGTAACATTTTTTTCATTTGTGTGTATTGTATGCTATATAGCTTTTTCCATAGTTTATTGCCAATAGACTCGCCCTCTATTAGGAGATTGTGGTCCTAGACTACTGATAGAGAAGAGTGTAACATTTTTTTCATTTGTGTGTATTGTATGCTATATAGCTTTTTCCATAGTTTATTGCCAATAGACTCGCCCTCTATTAGGAGATTGTGGTCCTAGACTACTGTAAGAGAAGAGTGTAACATTTTTTTCATTTGTGTGTATTGTATGCTATATAGCTTTTTCCATAGTTTATTGCCAATAGACTCGCCCTCTATTAGGAGATTGTGGTCCTAGACTACTGATAGAGAAGAGTGTAACATTTTTTTCATTTGTGTGTATTGTATGCTATATAGCTTTTTCCATAGTTTATTGCCAATAGACTCGCCCTCTATTAGGAGATTGTGGTCCTAGACTACTGATAGAGAAGAGTGTAACATTTTTTTCATTTGTGTGTATTGTATGCTATATAGCTTTTTCCATAGTTTATTGCCAATAGACTCGCCCTCTATTAGGAGATTGTGGTCCTAGACTACTGATAGAGAAGAGTGTAACATTTTTTTCATTTGTGTGTATTGTATGCTATATAGCTTTTTCCATAGTTTATTGCCAATAGACTCGCCCTCTATTAGGAGATTGTGGTCCTAGACTACTGATAGAGAAGAGTAACATTTTTTTCATTTGTGTGTATTGTATGCTATATAGCTTTTTCCATAGTTTATTGCCAATAGACTCGCCCTCTATTAGGAGATTGTGGTCCTAGACTACTGATAGAGAAGAGTGTAACATTTTTTTCATTTGTGTGTATTGTATGCTATATAGCTTTTTCCATAGTTTATTGCCAATAGACTCGCCCTCTATTAGGAGATTGTGGTCCTAGACTACTGATAGAGAAGAGTGTAACATTTTTTTCATTTGTGTGTATTGTATGCTATATAGCTTTTTCCATAGTTTATTGCCAATAGACTCGCCCTCTATTAGGAGATTGTGGTCCTAGACTACTGATAGAGAAGAGTGTAACATTTTTTTCATTTGTGTGTATTGTATGCTATATAGCTTTTTCCATAGTTTATTGCCAATAGACTCGCCCTCTATTAGGAGATTGTGGTCCTAGACTACTGATAGAGAAGAGTGTAACATTTTTTTCATTTGTGTGTATTGTATGCTATATAGCTTTTTCCATAGTTTATTGCCAATAGACTCGCCCTCTATTAGGAGATTGTGGTCCTAGACTACTGATAGAGAAGAGTGTAACATTTTTTTCATTTGTGTGTATTGTATGCTATATAGCTTTTTCCATAGTTTATTGCCAATAGACTCGCCCTCTATTAGGAGATTGTGGTCCTAGACTACTGATAGAGAAGAGTAACATTTTTTTCATTTGTGTGTATTGTATGCTATATAGCTTTTTCCATAGTTTATTGCCAATAGACTCGCCCTCTATTAGGAGATTGTGGTCCTAGACTACTGATAGAGAAGAGTGTAACATTTTTTTCATTTGTGTGTATTGTATGCTATATAGCTTTTTCCATAGTTTATTGCCAATAGACTCGCCCTCTATTAGGAGATTGTGGTCCTAGACTACTGATAGAGAAGAGTGTAACATTTTTTTCATTTGTGTGCTATATAGCTTTTTCAAATCCCGCCATAATTTTGGTTGTGGAAAAAGGTTTTAAGGGACACCAGCACCCGTAGCGGTGTGTCTCTTCTACACTTTTCATAAATGAGATCATACCGGATTAACAAAACCCCGTATTAAATGTATTGACAATTAGATATATCTATTCTTTAAAATGCAAATGACAGTGACAGGTATAACTTAGTCCATGGTTTAAATATTTATTTATTTTATTTACACTTCGAGTGATTTACAGACTAATAACAATGTAATATTATAATCTAATGTAAAAAAATGTAAAAGTACATATAGGAAAAATAAATAAATTGTCGTGTGTTGAATACATTTTAATTCTTTTATGAATAAGAGATTTCTTTTAAGGATTTGAGTTCATGGTAAAGGAGCTGGCCGTAAGATAATATACCATTATTATAATCTCTGATATACCCATAAATTGGTGCAAAATGTTGTTGGACAGCAACATTGTTGCCAGAATTGAACCAATCTGAATTTCCCTGTATTCGGAAAATTACATCGTGGACCTTACTATCACTCTGTACCTACTATGTACGGATAGACCTTTAGTCAAATAACCTATTTGTAGAAGCAGCTGTCAATCATGGTCGAAATACCCGTTTTGATGCTAAAATCCATCATAATGCGACCAAAATACTGCCTTTAACCAGGTTTATAGCAATATTTCGTCAACACCCCACACTAGGATTAAAAGAAAGACAGGGCACCGATGATAAAGAATTTAATCAAAAGCCTATCTATCAGGAGAATTACGTACTTGCATGGATAGAGACATTATTGAGAAGATTGGAGCGGGTCGAGTTTTGACTTTCGACTGACATCATCATCATCATCATCAGCTTTTAAATGGCCCACTGCTGGGCATAAGCCTCCTCCCCTAAACGCCACTGATACCTATTTTGGGCTATAATATCGATTGACATACTTAATGTTATTACTTAACATAATACAAAACTACTGCATTTCTTTTTTAGTTTGTTCGCAGTCGGGTTGTTTTTTATTTTAAACTTTTTAGTTGGGTTATAAATAAGTATTGACTTTAACATAAAATCTATAAATAGAATATAATTATATAAATAACTATAAGTACCTATGATATATATAACTATCAATAAAACAAAAAAATGCAAAGTAATAATATAGTTAAAAATAAAACAAAAAATGCAAAAGTAGTTAAAGTAAAAAAAATCATCTTGTTTCCGCCCGGGATCGAACCGGGGGCCTTGTGCGTGTGAAGCACACGTGATAACCGCTACACTACGGAAACTTATTTACCAACTTCATAATTACGTGCCATTTAAAGTAGAGCAACCTTCACTTTTAGCATTGAAAGTAGTACAAGCATGTACAGGTATGTAGTCAGTCAAATTAATCTGTCCAATTAATATTGTGACATAGTATGAATAATGCTATTCTATTGTAAATAGTAGATAATATATAGTATCAGCTCCCTTACGATAGACCCTTACGTCTTAGAACGCCACGCGGTTACAAATCCAGTCTCCGTGCTGCTACTAGGAATCACCAATATGTTTATCTAACCACCAATATTGCAGAAACAAGTTAGGTATATTAAAATTATAATTGTTAATAATTATTGTTCTGAATACTTTGCGCGAACTTACCAACCGGGAATCGGACCCAGGACCTCATGCTCAGCAGTCACGCTTGGCGACCACTAGACTAATAATAGTTAGTTATAGAAATCATAACAAAATAATTGATCGTAAATGACAATACATCGAGAAGTGAAAGTTGCTCTAGTTACGTTCAGTACAGTTTTGGTTCAAGATTATACCATAATTGTACAAGTTTCCGTAGTGTAGCGGTTATCACGTGTGCTTCACACGCACAAGGCCCCCGGTTCGATCCCGGGCGGAAACAGTTTATTTTTTATACAATGGTAGTAATCTTTTTTAATTTTTATCTTTTTTACTTACCAACATCATACGAAATGTCAAATGATTTTTTTAGGACATCAAACGGGAATATCTCTTAAAAATTAAAAAAATTAAGTGAGGAATAAAAAAGTGCAAAACATCAATTGTTTCCGCCCGGGATCGAACCGGGGGCCTTGTGCGTGTGAAGCACACGTGATAACCGCTACATTACGGAAACTTATTTATGTACTGCATAATTAATTGTCAGTTGAAACTAAAGTAGAGCAACTTTCACTTTTAGCATTGAGACCAGTTAATGATATTATAGGTGTTAGGTACATAACTATGTGGATGTAGTATAGGTATAATACTGACGCTGTAATTGATAATATTGATATTAATCTTTGACTTGGTGTATAGTATTATCCTACCAGGTGAACCGACGATATCGTCAGAATTGCAGGCAACCGGTGGATGCAATTAGCAAGCTGTCGTTCATTGTGGTGTTCTAAGGAGGTCTTTGTTCAACAGTGGACGTCTTCCGGCTGATGATGATGATAGTATTATCTAAGACAATAATCATTATGTACCTAAGTCATGTCAGAGGCCTATAAAAGGTTTAAACTTTTACACCAGGCTTCATTAATCTTAGGATGAGTAGAAGAATTGTTGCAAGCGACAAACAAAAAGTTGTGCGTATGTCTCGTCTGGACCACTAGACAAGACTTATGGTAAGTGGTAAAACACTCGATGTCAAATATGGGATTGATATAATATTTCGTAGTTGAAATAATTTGTCTTCACTCCTCATAGACCTTATCCTACATTAGCCATTTAAGTCGATTCATATTCGTCATGCGTTTTTCTATTTCACTAGGACCCTGTGTTGAAAACGTCTATCGCCAAAGAATGATGATCGACCTTCACCCAAATGTTTCAAAAATCACAGAACATTACCATGCCTGACATAATAATTATGATTGCAAGAGACAACGTAGACTATAAAAATAATGACGTGTTAAATATTTTGACGACCTGTTTAGCGCAGTGGCTAAGCGATTGGACTGCTGCGCTAGGGGTTGCGGGTTCGATTCCCGCACGGGGCAAAACTTTGTGCGAACCACAGATGTTTGTTCCGAGTCTGGGTGTTTGTGTATGTGATATTTCATGTTTGTGAAACGCACCCACGACACAGGAGTAATTCCTAGTGTGGGGCGACGTTTTTTTTAAAAAAACAAAAAACAACAAACAATTTACCATCGCTGTAATAAACCGCCCAATAAATAACGTAATTTAATCAATAAATCAATAAATTATCTGGTAATCATAGTTTATGTGATTACACGGATGTCTTGATGCAAAATTAATTATATTAGACAGCTCATAATTATGATAATAAAGCATGATCATCCGCCTGACTAAATAGCGGTCACACTGAAACTAGTGAACATTATGATCATCATATTTTTAGCCTGATGTCACGCACCGCTGGGTGTATAATAAACAACGCAGTAGATTATTAAGACCCTAACCATGAACTCTTAAAGCAGGATGGAGGACAGGCCACTACAAACAACTAACTTACATATTATTTACTATATATTCCGGTTATACTCACGGGTGTATTCGGGAATGCCCGACTAGTTTCGAACTCGACCGGAGCCCTTATTCATGAGCCGGTTACGCGGCAGAGTCGCGAGCCGAACTGACTGCCGCGTAACCAGCTCATGAATAAGGGCTCCGGTCGAGTTCGAAACTAGTCGGGCGAAAGTTATTATAGTAAAACTAACTTACATTATAACAAACATTTTACCCAGTTCCAGTTCGATGGAATGTCAAACAAAAATAACTGGAGACAGATAAGGTACAGGACAAAACGATTAAAGTACTCTTCGAGTCACGAAAGGGCTTCGATGTGCACATTATGTCTACCCATCCGAAGACTGGCCGCAACAAGCGCTGTTTAACCTCGTTAATCAACAGATCTATACAGTAGCTGTGTAAGTACCAGCACTTCAAAGCACTTACTCTCTCGCTCCCCTTAATAAAGTCAAAACAAAACAGTCGACAGAACTGTTCTATATAGTTGGCCTTTTTGTCCTTATTTCTCTGAGCTGTTATGAGGGTTTGTGGTGTCCATAAAATTAGTTCCGGCGGCAGTTTAATAGCAGTTGGTGTACCTCTTGAATGTTAGGTGGCAATTAGACTAATTTAACTATTAGGGGTCTAGATTCCTGGAAGCATTCATTGACCTCTGAGTTTATAATGCAAACGGAAACAAAACATAACTTTTAACGTTATACCTGTATTATGAAACGCCAACAATCTTATTGAACAGTTCCAACATATAAATCCTTGTGTAGAATTGGTCTCCATTTTAATATGCTGGTCCTTAGAGCCGCAGGACCAAAGCAATCATGATTATATTCGTATTAGGACCAAAATCCCGCTTGTTTCACAGCCACACGCGAAACAACATATTTATTTCGTCGCGTCAACGTTGACAAATGAACGAGCCGACAGCCGACGGGTCACTCTTGCTAGAAGCAATTTCATGTCACAATGATTTTTTTATCGCACCTTATAACTTTGCCCATGTTATTGTATTAAAATTCTTATTAATTGTATTTTGATGTACAAATTAGGTTTTTGATATAAAATAAAAATATTGGCTGGAAACTTTATTTTCATAAACCAAGATTACACTTTTAATATTTCATCACGCTACAGTTTCAGGTTAAATTTGCATATTCGATTGTAGTAAGTTTATTTACTTCTTTAACGTTACAAGGGTAACGAGTGAAAACATGTTTAAAAAAAGATTAAAAACAGTTAATTGGAGCGTCGTGGTGGCCTAGTGGTTAACATACCGAATTTGTATGCACAAGGTTGCAGGTTCAAACACGGGTAAGTATCGATGTGACTTTTTCAATGTTATAGATACTTTCTTAGTTATTCTAAGACACCACATACTAACGGTGACGGAAAACATCGTGAGGAAACCTGGATTTAATTATCTGAAATCGCCAACCCGCAGTGAGCTAGCGTGGTGATCAATGCTCAATCCTTCTCTATACGAGAAGAGACCTTTGCCCTGCACTGGGACAGTTATAGGCTGTTATTATTATTATTTTTAATTGGAGCATCAATTCAAAAGATTTCAAATGCGGAGAGGAAAAGTATGGGTGACATTTCAACCGTCCGCGTCACGTGTAATATAGACAGATAACGAGTGACACTGACAAGTGATAGATGACAATATCTATTATTGATTTACAACTTTACCGACAAGTTCAAGGTTCGCAAAATGTTTTACAGCAGAAAAAGTTCGCGTTCGACGCAATGAAACTGACAACACCAGTTCCCCGTCCCTTTGACAGCCAGGCACTTGAAAATGGCAAAACATTTTCGCTAGCGTTCCCAGTAGACTGGCTTTTGCGTATCGAAAGTTAGCCTTTTGGAGATAGAAAGGCACGTAGATTAAAACCCAGACTTAGTAAAGCAAAAATGTATAGCCGTTTTATTAATTTGCCCAATGCAGTAAAACTTAAACTCTCGGGTAAAAATTAAGATTTATTATAGGTTATTAATGACAGATTTAAAACTCGTTGGTCTAGTGGTTGCTAAGCGCGACCGCTGAGCACGAGGCCCTGGGTCCGGCAAGTGTTACTCGGTTCATCCATTAGATAATTCTCAGTAGCAGTACGCAGTCTGGATTTGCGCCCGGTTGGTGGCTATTGGCTCGCCCCCACATTGGGACCTAAGGACATAACTCGCGAAATGTGGGTGTACTATATGTGCACATCCCCCTACCCCTTCGAGAAAAACAGGCGTGATGTTATGTTGTTTTTACAATTATATGAATTGAATGTCCTAGATTCTCGAGAATGAGAGAAGAAGATTCGTGTAAGCCTTAACCTTAAATCAGCTTTTTCGGACTTGCCTCCTTTGCCAGCCTACCAGTAGCTTTAAAACCTTTAAAAATCCCATTATAAACAATAAAAATGAATAGCATTCTACAACGCATCCGATGTTAATACAATATGCAATGTTCGTCAGCAATAATTGCCAATATCCAATTATGAAGATTTCCTTTTGAATGATTACAGAGTTGATAAAATATTGGTGGACGCCAATATAAATTATATAACAGTGAATGTCTGAGTAGAGGTTGTAAGTCTTATTGGCTTAGGTACGGTAAGCCAATAAGATTTAAAACCGTACTCAGACATTCACTGTTATATCAAGTTGACCAACATTTCAAATTGATAATTTCTACACATTTTCACGTGTGTTAGGCGTCTCTAGAGTAATTTTAGACATCCACCCTCTTACTTAGAAACGATGCTAACATGTGTTTAAGATAAACTACTTCTTAAGTCTATTGATATATCTATTCTTTGGCATGCAAACGACAGTGACAGGTATAATTTAATTAATTATTTAAATATGACAATTTTAAGGGGTTTAAAGCCTAGCTTGATATCATAGTAAGACAGAACACTATAACTTGATCCACGTGTAAATTTATATTTCAGGACTAGCTGTTACCCGCGACTTCGTCCACGTAATTTTCAGATAAAAATACCAGTAGACTATAATATTTCAGGATAACACAAGGTACTCATAGGTTGAAGTTCTAAATGTTCGTAGTTTGCATTACATTAGTACACTGGCTTCTTTCGGAGATGCAGACCCAACGGAACATCGATAAATCTGAGTCCTAAACTTTGCAGGAGTATTATTACAAGTTACGAACCAAGTTAAGTGGTTCACAACGAATTCGCTTTATTCAAGACGATTTAGTTATTGCACTTGTGTTAAATGTTTAAGATGTTTCTGATCAGTTTGAGGACTTGATGTTAGTTTCGATTGAAGGGTGATGCGTTCTGTTTCGTCTTTAGCGATTTTAGATGCCATAACTAGCTATGTTTTGTGACTATTGTTATGTCCATTATACATAATTATGCTGCATTTAAAAGAGGTAATTGAAGTAGGCAACGACATCGAGTAGTTTTCGAGCAGTGACTGGGTAAAGTTGGGCTGTTACTAAACGATGTTAATGATTCTACTGTTTAGGGGTATAAAGTCAATAATTAATTCCTTGCAATATGGGATTCAGATATCAATGTCGGCTTTGTGTCGTACCTTAAGCTTTTAATAACACACAAACACAAACCACGTGGATGTGTTTCAGTAAGTCATAATATTAGACATTCAACTCCCAGATAATTTTCCAAAGAAACATGAAATTTATCAAATCATTTTATGTATACCTTTGTAGCTAAATTCAAAACAAATATTTGGCACAAATCAATTACTGAAGTTTTAACTGACATATTCCTGAGATCCCATACATCATACTTGAAATATGTATACCTATGCCATCATTTTGGTAACAGCTTAGAGCTTGTCAAACTTCTCAAACTATATCCTTAAACGTACGGTCTGATGGATGTTCAATGAGAATAGAATGTTCATAGCAACAATGTTTTATGTTCTGTTTTGGAAATGAAAGCATCTAAACTGTTTCTAACCTGCCATACTATTAAAAAAGCATTACTTACAATCTCACTTCTAAATCTGCGGTGCGATTTGACACTGGGCATAGCAAGGTGATGTGCGAGATGACGTTTCGATAATTATGATGTTAGACATATGTAATAGCTAGCTGCGCCCCACGGCGTTGCCTGCAACATTTTTTTTTATAAAAAGTATTATATAAGTATATAGCTTATGTGTCAATCCAGGGTGTCAGCTACCTCCATATGAAATTTCATCAAAATCGGTCCAGCCATTTGAGCGCGAAGAGGTAACAAACATACAAACACATTCACAAGCTTTCGCCTTTATAATATTAAGTGTCATGTTTTAGTTTTAGTCTTACAAAATTTAATAAACATGTAATACAATGGAACATAAAATTCTTTAAAAAAAACTTTAAAATGCATGCACTATCATCATTATCGTCACCACCACCTACACTTTTAGCGATGTAACTCTTACTGAGATTCATAAAAGGAATCTTTCAAAAGTTTTCAATAGACATCTACCCGCTGTTAAAATAAAAAATTAAACTCAACAAAAATATTATTTCAAAGACAATTTTCTTTTTAGTCGATAGAACACTTCAAAGTCTCGGTGATAAAGACGCAATTTGTAACTCGAACTCATAATGGTGTTAAAGGTCTCGCCATCGTCATTATAATTTAAAATTCGTTATATATCAATTACACAGCGAACGTCTGCAGGCGTGATCATTACTGCTAGGGGTGTCACGTCGTTCTGTGTTTAGTCGATTGTTAAATAACGCTCGTTAAAATCGAATGCTAGAAGCCTTTAGTTGGGTTGTTTTGCGTTATCGTATTAATTACTCATGTTATTATTTTACTAGGGTTTGGATTTACAAGCAAATATAATGAGTCAAAATTAAAAAAAACATTGTATATGTTGTGTCTATTAGGATACATGCCAATACTATGACTAACTAGAAAATCATGCATTATTTTTTTCTAAAAAACGTCGCACCATACTAGGAAATTCTCCTGTATCGTGGGTGCGTTTCACAAACATGAAATAAAACATATTACTAACATCCAGACTCGAGACAAACATCTGTGGATCGCACAATTTTTTGTCCCGTGCGGGAACTGAACCCTTAGCGCAGCAGTCCAATCATTCAGCCGCTGCGCCAATCAGGTCGTCATTAAGAAGATAAAATGATGTACACAGGTTATGTCTAATTTAGTTGACTAACTACGTCTTTAGTTGACAATCTTCCAGCGAAGGGCAGTAAAAAACAAAATTGCTTACTAATAAAAAACATAACATAACATCACGCCTGTATTCCCCGAATGGGTAGGCAGATGTGCACATATAGTACACCTACATTTCGCTAGTTATGTTTTAGGTCCCAATGTAATAAGGGGCGTCAAATGCCATCAACCAGGCACAAATCCAAACTCCGTGCTGCTACTGAGAATTACCTAATGGTAAAACCTAATAACACTTTGCCCGACCCGGGATTCGAACCCAGGACTCCGTGCTCAGCAGTCGCGCTTAGCGCCCACTAGACTAAGAAGGCAGTCCTAATAAAAAAACTTGTATATAATCTTAACTATAATGTAACTTATATATTATATACATAAACCAAGGTTCTTGGTTCCGCCCGTCACTAATTATCATTATCTCGCTCCAGCAGATTTTAATGACCCCTCGTTCGTCGGTAGAAAATCCACCACAGTATAAAATCCCGCCGTCTAGATTCCTATGGAATGCCGCAAAAAATGGAAAAATGATTTCAAAAGGGAAATTCCTGTGTTAAAAATATTTAAAAGAGAGGTTTTTGTAATGGATTTCAATAAGGCGATTATCGGTGGTATTCATAGTTAGTTTTATTTGTAGAATTAATTAAACGGAATGTTTTTTATTTGGTAATATTATTTTCTGTATTTTTTAAGAACATAGCCTGATATTTGAAATACCTACAATTTCTTTTGTATCTATGTCGTGTACCTATGACAAATCGGTCATGAAAATAAAAAGAGAGATTTTGAAAACACGCAGTAATAATAAATCCCTACTGTATTGTAAACGCGGTCAAACGGCTAGACCGATTTTGATGAAATTTCATATGGAGGTAGCTGAATCCAGGGTGGATTAACACATAGGCTACTTTTTATCCCAAAAAAATGAAGCGCGTAACACCGCGGGGCTCAGCTAGCATACAATAATAATAGGAAGATTCAGGAAGGCTCTATTATAGTCAAATGACTAATTGATTTGACACACTACATTTCTAATATAATTATTTTCTATCTTAAAAAAATGTTTTTTACCACTGTTCTATATTATTCAATTCATCTTTTTTTAGCAATAAGACTTCAATTCCAATTTCTTTTCAGAGATTTCGAAGCAATTTCAACATAACTTCTCTATAATACGAACGAAATAGCCATGGCTTAGTCTACAAACTAGATGCACCAATCCGATGGATCAAGCTGTCATCACGTTTTTCGGGTACGCTCTATTTCAACGGATTTAATGTACTTTGCACAAATAATATTACTATTTATTTACATGAATTTGAATTGTAAAGAAAATGTGTTCAATGATAGCTAAAATTTGCATACTATTTCGTGTAGGAACCTACCGATAATTTGCTGTACAATTGGTCAAAACGTAGAGAAGACGAAAATTATGATTCTTGAAATCTAGGTTATATACTCGTAGTATTTGTACTTGCACTTTTTTTGTTTGCGTCTGTTGTGGGATAATAATACTTACAGTCATAGATTTAAGGTTACAATTTGAATGGACAAAGTCATGTATTTACTACTTCAAAAGGTATACTATAAAATCACTCTACACTCATAAAATGGAAATAAGAAAACGGTAAAAATTGAAGTAATTTCATATTGGTGTGAAAATGCATATCAAAATATTACGTGCCGTCCAAAGTGTTGTTATTTTTGTAGCGGTAAATTATTGATTTATTAAGTAAATGTGTGAAATTAGTAAATAATAAATACCTGGTAATCAATAAAAAATCTAAAATTACACAGAAATTAAATCGGAGTATCGGTTTGTAATATCAACACACGATACACAAAACAAAAATACAAATAAACATTTTTATCTGTCTGTTTGTTCCGGCTTTTCTCTGAAACGGTTCGACCGATTTTGAAGGAACTTTCACTGACAGATAGCTGATATTATAATGTCTGATATCTACTTAGAATCTGACCTTGACCCCTGAGTTTGTATCGGTATATCTTCTCAGAGGTATTCAGTAAGGAAATACCGATGCCATCTAGTTTAAAAAAAGTGACGTGTAAAAGTGTTATTGTAAAACCAATTTGCAAAAATAAAATCATTCATTGACCCACTGTTCAAAAACACCTATTATACCCATTTTCCTTCACCGTTCGCTACGGAGTTCGCGATACCTTCGTACAAAAGCATGTTATCTTTTTATTATTCCTTAAATAAGCTAAAGCAATACAGTTGAAATGGTTACCTAGAGTTATCAGACATGATTGTGGCATTTTCTGGGAACGTTTTAAAGAAGCTACCTCGCTGATTGCATTAAATATGTAAACTCCTTTATGTGTTTTTCCTTTTAACCTTTTTTCTACTCTGTATCTGTGCCCTTTGTTGCTACATGTGTGATGTAAGAAGCAATGGAAACTGGGAACAAATTAAGTGGTGTGTGTCGTGCGAAACAGATTTTGAGTTTCGATGTCCCTTATACGTATGTAGATATATTTTTCTTTCGTTTTCTTTTTTACAAGCTTATTATTTAACTTGCAATGTTTGTAAATGAGTTCGTTTAAGTCAAATCTTGCAGTCGTTAGATCCACTTTTTGACAGCCGATTGAAATACTTGAATAGGTTTGGTGACAATACAATATTATAGATATATAATATACAATTTAAAAGCTTGTGTTAAAAATATATGTTTAATATCAACTTATTTATTTAAAAAAAAGGCCCTCCACACTAGGAATTAGTCCTGTATCATAAATGCGTTCCACGAACATGAAAATATCACATTCAGAAACACCCATCGGATCGCACAAATTTTTGTTCCGAGCAGGAATCGAATCAGTCCAATCGCTTAGCCACTGAGCCAATAAGGAATAACAGAGTACTTTTATCTTAGAGTCATCAATTATTGTTCTCTTCTTTTAATCCTCAAGAGGCAGATAATTAGCAAGGCTTAGCCAAACACGCTAAAATTTGACGGTTTTTTTTCTAAAATTTTGCTTTATAAAGACGGCAAATCAATTTAAGTGTAGGTAACATAACATAACATCAGGCCTGATATTGCCTGAAGGTAGGAAGTAGGCAGAAGTAGGACGTATATAGTACACCCACATTTCGCCAGTTATGTTTTAGGTCCCAATGTAATAAGTGGCGAGCCTATTGCCATTTATCGAAAACAAATCCTCCTTCTTACCACTAAGAATTTCGTAAAGGAAAAACCAAATAATACTTTTCCCGACCAGGCAATCGAACCGAGAACCTCATGTTTAGCAATCACGCTTTGAGCCAACTAGACTAACGGGACAGTAGGTAACTCACGTTCCTATCTATCGATTCAACATTAAAATACCACCTACCTATACTACCGACCAATACTACCTATATATTAACTCAAACGTGCCATATAATTATATAAAGAAAACATGTATTTTTTACTCTATGCTGCGAAACAGATACGAACTCTTTAAATACCTACTTCGTGGTCCTCACAGATTAGCGAATAATTTTAAGCAGCGGTTTCAGTTTTACAGAACCCTCGTTCAAACGGAACTCGACATTCATTACTGTGACGTCACTTGAATCCTGCTGAATTTCGAGTCCTAATTAAAGTACAGCACTTACCACGAACTTCTAAAGCAGGAAGTTTCCCGTTGTGGAAGCGAGACCGCTACATGCAGTGTAGTATGGCGTCTCGCTTCCTCAATGGAAAATATCCTGTGTTAAGAGTCCATGGTGAGAGGCAGTTCCTTTTACGACGAAACATAGAGTTTTTAAATAGTAATGGTTGAAAAATTTTCTTTACAGATTAGTGTGAAAACTACGAATGCCTCCGGCGATGGTTCCATAGTATTTTTTGATGATATAGACACAGTGATTTTTAGGTAAGTTTTGGAAAGCTAACTTGGTTAGGCTTTTCTGTCGAAAGATTTGGTAGGCTGTGTAATGTGTTTGGCAGTAGAATGCTATTGTGACCTCCCTGTTATCAGAATCGCAGTGCAGGCAATATGCATTATAAGGTTTGTAGTTGTTAGGCCCCTAAGGCGTTCATGAGGGAGAATCCTATATACCATCGTCTCCCAGCGACAAGGGAAGCGTTTTTGCCTTACTGCAAAAAAAAGACTACGTAATATTTTACTAAAAGCCCTAATTTAAAGAAAGAAATAAAGTATTTTTGCATTTGTCTCAAAAATAAAATAAAAAAGAAACAAAAAAATTACGAGACAAAAAACGGTCCCTTAACTCAGCGAAATGCAGATTTTCAGTTCAGGCCTAACATAAAACTAAAAATTTGTAATTAAATAATTTAATACAATATAATATAGTCAATACCTATGGGCCAATAATTCAGGGCTGTTAGATTAAGATACACAAAGACAGTTTTTGCCGGCCTATGGCTTGTCCAGAGAGCATAAAAAATTCCTAATTTAAATATCAAACACCGCCCAACCAAAGATTGGAAGCAAAGAATGTATCAAATCTGACGTTTACATCGCAGTAAAGAAGCACAACATTTACAATAGGGCTGTCACTACTGCAAACCAATTATTTTTGTTACCGTATGAATGAAAAACATGATATAACAAATTCATGTGCGTACATTTAAGTGCCAAGCTTTTAGCGTAGCGGGCACGAATTGGCAATTAAAACTTTTTAATTTTGCCAATTTTTTTTAACGTCCCCAACGCAAACTACCGGCAAACTTTTTAATTTCATCCAGCCGAGTTTGACACAATTTATAATTAACACAATATGTCGTGTGACAGTAACCTTTGGTTTAATTAGATGACCCAAAAAATGAGCTAAATAAACAAACAAAATTATTTTTTGCTGACGGAAAAAAGTAAGTGATAAAAAAAATATTAAATACATAAATTAAATATTGTTGAATTGAGAACCTCCTTTTAGGAAGACGGTTAAATGAGTCCAGTTTTACGTTCAATAAATAAAATTTCTTAAGGGAGGTTTATTTAATTAACTGTTGAAAAAATACATCAGAAGTTGTTACAGACGATACCACACTTAAATCTAGTTTTGCTTAAAATAAAAATTAACCCTCACCGCCGGTTTTATAAACAGAAAAAAAAATTAAACAAAATATTAGTCTTCAAAATACTTCATCACGTAGCGTAAACTTTACCTACTCTATAGGGCAAAGGCATTCTGTATAAAGTTAGTTTTATTAACCACAATACTGCAAACCCCTTATTCATAAAAAACAAAAATACACCCGTCACTGTTGTTTGCATGACAATAAATAGAGATGTCAATATGCTTAATTCGAGGTTTAGTTAGTGCGGGTATGATACTGATGAATAAGGGAAAGTGTTTATAACCAGACTGGTTTCCTCGTCCAAAACTTTCGCCAAATTTCATCCAAATGGCATTTAAATTTTTGGGCAAAAATTTTAGTATTCTATAAATTAATTCACTAATTGTATACCGTTTTTGCTGGTACAATGTTACGACCCAAATCATATTGTGTAGAATCCCGAGGGAATTCGAAAATATTGAGCTACTATTTCGCTTCAGATATTGTGTTACGCATATTTCGAACACAGTACCGCCTCATTAGAAACAACTTAAACATAATACTTCGTTAATATATATACATTGCTATATTAAAACCTAATTTGTATACATTTATAATTCTTACATAGTTTATAGCATAGCTTTAAAAAAAAGTCATTGCTTCATACAAGAAATTTCTCCTGAACCATGGGTGTGTTTCACAAACATGAAATATCACATGCAAAAACGCACAGGCTCAGGACAAATATTCGCGGATAACACATGTGGGAATCGAACCACAACCCCTAGCCAATCTGTGAAGTTTGATTAGCAGAACTTAAACCCATAACGAAAACTAAAAATATCAAGAATCATTTTTGATAAAAGCATCACAAACATCTCTATTTCTATCAACAGTATTCTGTCTATTACTACGAAATCTTGTCATAATAGTGCATTACAAAAGCCTCCACAAAAGCATAATTAGACCTGCTTTCAATGTATTCTGCATGGGCATTCAGCCTACCAGCTTACAGGCTCGCTAATGGATATATTAGCCTAACAAAATATCATATGGTTCTTACGATGCTACCTATTATGTAGTTTGAAAGAGGAGAAAAAAGATTGAATACTGTATTATAAGCTAATCGCACTGCAAGACTTAATTTTACTTCTATAGGTACTCTTGTAGTAAAGAGGTCTTCTACTTATCGTATGATGAACAACTTGGTGTTAGAGTTTAAACCTGTAGGCCTCTGACATGGATTTACACACCGTTGAAAAGTCTCTCATGTGTGCTGATTTCTCAACAATCTTTTCCTTCGCCGATTTTAGCAACTGATAATTATTTTGTAATGCACACATGAATTCGAAAAGACATTGCTGCGTTTGAACTTGTGGCTTTTGAGTTGGTAGTCCAGCAGTCATACCACTTGGCTATCAAAGAAGTTATAGTTTATATGTTTGGATGTATGCATATGTGGATGGATCCATCTGATGTCTAGGTCTTAAACCTATAATTATAATGGAAAGTGGTATACTTATGGTAGGTACTGTAATCCCGGAGAACACGAAATAGAATTCCACGCAGACGCAGTCACGAGTTGATTGTATTCTTTATCCTTACAGCCCCAAAACAGCAGAACTCGTAGCTTTACTGGAAACTATATTAATTCTGGAGAAAAGAGGCGACAGACCCGTGAGGAGGTACTTTGACAAGTACGACACACCGTTCTACTCGACAGACGAAGATGAGCATACGAAACAGTTCCCGCAACACAAAGCATTCTAGTTAAGCTAATTACATTGGAATACATATTTTTGTAACAAGGTTTTGTTTTATTGAAGTACTGAAGTCGTCCCGTGTTTTCAAAAAGTTAAGCTTAGTTTGTATGAATCTGTCATCATCATCATCAGCCGGAAGACGTCCACTGTTGAACAAAGGCCTCCCCCTTAGAACGCCACAATGAACGACAGCATGCCAAATCTATACTTCTATACTTATTATAAAGCTGAAGAGATTTTTTGTTTGTTTGTTTGCTTGAACGCGCTTGCTGAGGAACTACTGGTCCGATTTGAAAAATTCTTTTAGTGTTACATAGCCCATTTATCGAGGAAGGTTATAAAACATTCGAAATACACGTGGATAGAGTCGCTGGCGGTCGCGGGCGGAAGCTAGTAACTACTTAAAATCAATATAACGCTTTAACAATTGAATACTTTCCGGCGACATCAAAGCTATCTATATATCTTTCATCTATATATTCCTAGAATTTGAATAAAAAAAACTATAACTTTTTGGTACAAAACCCTTACTATGAACTGAACTCATAGAACAGGTTACTTTACAATGTAAACTATCTAGCTTTAAGAGTTCATAGTAAGAGGGCTGCTTACATTCAGCATTGTACGAAATCGCAGATTTTACTTGCTTACACCAAATTGGAACGCTTCAGTGCTGTTCCGTTATTTAATTAAAATTATATACTCTGAAACATGTTTTGGTTGTTTGTTTAGTTATTTTCGGTTAAACAACATCGTTGTAGACTATGCTTTGTAATTAGGTCAACGATGGCGTGTATAAAATCGGTTTAGTTACATTTTAAAGAATGAATGCATATTAAAGATATATTTTTTAATAAAGATTTAAACCAGCTAGCTAACGTTCCAATGTAATATGGGGTCAGTCTATTACCATCAACCGAGCACAAATCCATACTCCGTGCTGTTACTGAGAGTTATCGAATGAAAAATCTCTCATAACACTTATTTAATCTATGGCTATTCGTATTATTTGAATGGACACGTTCACCTTTCACAAAGCCCTCATTGTTATTAAATTGTCTTCTATTATATTAAAGTGTATCGCTCAAAAGTACAATAATTGTTTCCTCAGGAAATTTTCATTCGAATAACGTAACACCATTTTTCTTATACGACACATAAATCCATTTCAGTCTAAGAGGATGTTGTAAATCAGCGAACGACAGACCGTAAAACTGAGACCTGCATTTATTGAGATAATGGCAACGTTCGGAGTGGCGTGTCATTACCTATTCTTGCTGGTGGTAAGAACACCATATTATCATTTTAATAAGACTTAGGGTAGCTTCAGCTTTACTTGACGCAAACGTAATAATAACAGCCTATAACTGTCCCAGTGCAGGGCAAAGGCCTCTTCTTGTATAGAGAAGGATTGAGTATTGATCACCACGCTAGCTCACTGCGGGTTGGTGGCGGTTCAGTAGCCAAACCAAAAATAAATAGTCAATAGGCATGTTCATCCTCCTTCTAACTTATAGCCACGTCACCATATGGCACAGTCACCCCTTTTAGCTGGCAATATGAAAGATTCGTTGCATTATTTTTTATCCATTAAAGTAAATTGTGTTGATAATGGCGGAACACTTAATTTTAAGCTGACGTGAAAAGGAAAGGACTGTGCAATTTTAGTTTAAATGGAAATAATACACCGTGTAATGTTGGGCTCTTTAGACGATCCGATCCGATTTGAAGCGACAAGATTATTTGTTGCAGTGACAGGTATAGTTTCCAACTATTTTACTATAATAACTTTCGTGAGTGTCATCCATGTCATGCATGCATCCGTGCAACTCTGCCGCGTAAACAGCTCATGAATAAGGGCTTCAAGAGTTAGAAACTAATCGGGCATACCCTGTGAGTATAACCGGAATATACAGAAAATAATTAAGTTTCCAACTACCAAATAAATCGTAATTATTGCAAGCTAATGCAAAATCGGTAAAGAAAAAGCTAATAAAAACATCAATTTAATACAATTAATATGCTATATTATTTAAATTAATTGATTGAGCACTTGCTAATTGGAGTTGGAAATTCTTAATTAATATTTGCGAAGTACTAATAAACATTTTTCAAACGATTGGAATTTGTTACAGAGCTACACGTGGAAAACAGTCGAGGAACCTGATTAACTTTCTTTTCCAAATATAGGTATAGTTCTAACTATTAATTGCCCTCGGCTTCGCCCGCGTTAAGTAGCCTATGTCCTTTCTCGGGTCTTAAACTTTCTACATGCCAAATTTCTAATTTCAATAGTATTGGTTACAGTACGGATTCTTAATTTATTTTATCCGATCACACTTAATGTCACCTGCCATGAAGTAACCGTTACAGACAAAAACAAAAAATCGTGACGTGTAAAAGTCCTCATTTTATGTGAATTATTTTTAATACAAAACCGCATCTCCCCTTCCGTTTGTTCCCATTCCGTTACGTTCCCGGAACAGTACCCCGACCCCAACGACTGGCAACACGCACCGCTATCCACAATCACTTAGAACGTTATACGCGGAGCTCTCGGGATAGTCCGCTTTATCTTAATGACGCCGCTTCAAAATGCAGGACTGTACATTTCAAGTTTAAGGACTTTTGTATGTTAGTTGGACGTGTAGATTTGACATCACGCCTGTATTCCCCGCAAAGCTAGGCAAAGGTGAACCTATAGTACACCCAAATTTCGCACGTTAAGTTATAGGGTGCAATGGAATAGGGGGCGAGCCTATTGCCATCAACCAGGAACAAATCCGGATAACGCTGCTTCCACTGAAAATAATTTAATGGAATTACCCGATAACTTTTCGCCTGACCTAGGATTTGAAACCAGGACCTCATGCTCAGCAGTCGCGCTTAGCGATCACTAGATAAACGAGGCAGTGTTGGTTTAATTGTTTACATTTATTTAAACAAATGTATTTAATAGTAAGATTTGAGTTAAGACATTACTACTTATGCGTAATTATTGGTTAGTAGGAGGTTACTCTGTATATACATACGTATGAAGGTACATAAAGACACGCCGGTTTCCCAGAGGGGTAGGTGGTGCCTTCTATGAGATGGATTTTCATTTGCTAAGATGCTAGCATATACCCTATTCGCCCTACTCTCATCACATTTTTTCCTATATTGGAACACTATTTCATTTTACAAATTTACAATACACTGCTAAAAAGGTAAGTTTTTTTGTACCCACCATACAGGTATTAACATAATATTATAACAATATGAAATTGAATGAAGAGACGAGCTTAACTCAGAGTTGAGTTCTCTTACCAGCACCTTTGAGTAATTGAGTTATTTTGGTTAAGAGAATTGAAAAAATGTACAACCAATGTTGATTTGTGGACATGTTTCTGTAACATTTATCCAGATATATATATATTATATAGATTCCAAAGCTTTAATTTAGATGAGATATACACTGAGTACTTTATCAGCAATTTCATAACAAAAAATATCATTTAAATCCTGATATTTGCAGCGCTTTGAAGCTTCACTGAGCCATGAGCGATCAGCTATTCTCTCCTAGCTGATTTGATAATCCGCTCGCGACGATGGCAAGTCAAAGTTTTAACCAACCAGTCGACTGAGCTGACATAATTTACAACGTGCCATCGGACGTAGAAAAAGAAGGTTGTAGTTTAATCAAAGGTAGGTCGCTGTTGCTGGCAAAAAAAAAGAATTAGGTTTATTTGCATGAATTTATTTATTACTTTACGTGGTAAATTACTCATATTATTAATATTATTTTTTGCGTTGGGTTTATGTAAAATTCTTGCCAGTCAGGGCTGATGGGCCGACGCGAGGAACTCCGTCCGAGCTGATAAATGGTAATCAGCTCACCACGTATAATAAGTCTTTGAAATGTAAGTTCACGATTTATAAAGAAGAACATCTCAACTAACCCATTCAGTGCACAGTTGTCCTAGTATGTCTCATATATAACACCAGGCCTATATTCCACGAAGGGTTAGGCGAAATGTAGTGTATAATAGGCACATCCACATTTCACCATATTGTTATTGATCCCAATGTAATAGGGGGCGAGCCTATTGTCACCAACGGAGCACGAATACAGACTCCATGCTGCTACTGAAATATCCTATTGAAAAAACAATTACACCTTGCCTGAACTAGGACACCCAGGACCTCGTGCTCAGCAGTCGCACTTGACGACCACTAGACCAACGAGGCAGTCCATTTGTTTCATATAGCGGATTGGATTACCTTTCAAAATATTACCAAAAAAAGCATCACGAGAACGCAAAAACCTTTTTGAGCCCGTCTAAATTCGTGTAGCACTAGTCTCTATAGATGTAACGTTTCATTCGGTGAGTTTCATATTAGTAATCCTGGTCTATCAATAAGTTCGGCGAGCGAACGCATCGGTAAAGCTCGGATATATGAGTAACGTACGAAAGCGACTGTCGAATCTGGATTATGTCGGATGTGATAATACACCCTTTGAATATGGGTTTTTTATTTAAAAATTCACTTTGGTGATCCGGGAGAGTGTGGTGTGGAAGTACTACATGTGCACCTCTGCCTACCCATTTATAATTCATTTCCAGCTTATAGTCTTTATACGTCTTTTTTATTATAATAATAAATAATCTCTATTCGGATTAAGTGCCATCACAATAAGCTCACAAAAAACCATAAAACGTAGCAAAGATAAAAAACAACAATTAATACTCTTTAGTGAACAATGACGTAATCCTTTGATTGAGTTTCTACATCAAGTCCAGTTCTTTAGCTATGATGCTCACAAATTCGTGCCTGCTAGCAACCTGCCGACTAATAAAGCAAATTTTTTCGCTAAACTGGATTGCTGCATTATGACGTCACCAGAATTTGTATCCAATAAATATTTTCCCAAATCATACTCTCATGTAACCGCCGCCTTATAATCCGTGCAATATACAGCAACAAAAACTACACCCAGTATGTCCATGGATTTCCTAAATTGAAAACTGCCGTCCATATCTAACGGATACGGATATGACGTCATATTTATTTGACGGTATATCGTACGCCATTTTTTGTATTTCCTATTATATTTATCCTTAACGGGAAGGTTCATTCAGTTCGATGAGGTGCTCTAGGGGAAACACAGTTTTACGGGTTCGTTTGAAAGAAAATTGTTTTTGATACGTACCTACGCATATCAGTTTCGTAAAATTGTTCATGCGTATAGCTTGTAAAAACAGTAAAATTCTGACTGGAAAAATATATTACGGTTTGATTCCCACATATGTCCAAGATATTCGTTTCGAGGCTTGACTTTTGAGAATACGTATAACTTTAATTGCTTCTGTGATACGAAATTACATAAGATCACGCCTGTATTCCCCGAAGGGGTAGGCAGAGGTGCACATTTTGTACACCCACATTTCGCCAGTTATGTCTTAGGTCCCAATGTAATAGGGGGCGAGCCTATTGCCATCAACCGGGTACAAATCCAGACTCCGTGCTGCTACTGAGAATAACCTAATGGAAAAACCCAGTAACACTTTGCCCGACCCGGGATTCGAACCCAGGACCTCGTGCTCAGCAGTCGCGCTTAGTCGCTCACTAGACCAACGAGGCAATTAATTCCTAGTAAGAGGCGCTTTATATTTAAAAAGATTATCTAACCTACTCTAAATAACACAAGATAAATTATTTACATTTCAGAAGCTTCGTAGAAAATAACTCATTATAATATTAACATAACATCAAAATAAATATAATAGAAGGGTAGCTAAGCAACAAACAATTATAATACAAATCTTATTTTTTAACTACTACGTTTCTTGCGGTGGAAATAACATTGCTGTATATTTCTTAATGATGTAGCTTGTACAATGTTTACAAATCAATTACTGCCTACAAGATTTTTTTATATATCGCGTTTCGTGTGGTATCCGGCCTAGAATTGACCACCCCTTTTCCTCCCGGTGCCGTAAGAGGCGACTAGGGAAAATCCAGAAGATGGGCAGCAGCGTCTTCTATAACTCCACCAATACTGTGATTCTAAGCCGCTTTCTAAGCGTGGGGATTAAGGCAATCCTAAGGGGAGGCCTTTGTTCAACAGTGGACGTCTTCCAGCTGATGATGATGACTTGAACGCTTGTGCTTGCTTGTCTTTGTGATTCGGTAAACGTTTTGGAACGTAAAATACATATATGTGATAACGCATTTTAATATTTTTAATATAACTACATACATCAAGCTCTACTCATAAATCATTGTAACCGATTTGGTGTACAGCTGTAAGCTTATATACAATCAAGTGAGAAACAGCGAATGTTACCACTTACGACCCGCTTTCCCGTTGATGGAAGGGATGCATTCTTATGGAGGCCTCTCATGGAATCTTACAGCGCGTGGTAACACGGGCTCGGGGTCTCAGCTCCGAGCATCGCGCCGTGAGGGACGGGGAAACGCGGGCCCGTTCGTTGATCTTGCTTGCCTGTAAAAATTAGCTCCGTTCGGCGCGGCCCATAGATTAATACGTCCCCTAAGGATTTTAGCCTTTATTATCTACCTATTACTGAGTAAAGACTGCTTCATTGGTCTAGTCACGCCTCGTTGCCTAGTTGTTAAGCGCTACTGTTGAACATGAGGTCTATATGTCTATATGTATGTACACCTCTGCATACCTCTTCGAAGAATACAGGCGTAATGCTGTGTCATGGTATGAGTATTTATATCATAAGGTTGCCAAGAGGTAGATATAACTGCAGGTATTTCAAATAACATTGCCACTGCCAATTACTTATTCCTTTTTGACTTATTATTTCTGTGCAAGGCATTTCTTTAGTCTCACCTTTGTTTACTCAATATTCCTTGCACACCGACATTCCTGTAGAATTAAATCTGGATTTTATAGGACCTAGTCACGCTCCCATAAAGACGGCAACGTAGATGGCTGCGCCCACAACCGACATTATTAGAATTGATAATTTGTTTTGATTTTGTTTTCTTTGTACATTAAGTTGCTTCGAAAATGGCACTGAGTCACCGACATAGCTGGTGCAGTTGTTCAAACTGGTAGAAAATAACTACATTCATTTGTTTGTGTTTTGGTGTATTTGTATGATTATAAATTCCAAATTCAATTTGACAAATTATGCCAAATCTTCAAATGGCGATCTTAAGCTGACAAGATCGCAGATATTCTGGAGAAAAGCCGTGCTGGAGGTACACTTAACATGGTAGGAATAGAAAATACTAATCCCATCATGTTCTACAGGCATGATGGTTATAGGTAATTTTTAATTCTAAAATATAAAGGGTAATTCTTATGTATGAGAAGTACCACTATATCGTCAACTATGTAGCTTAGTTAAAGCTTACAACGTATGATGACAGTATAATAAAAATACATTTACCACACATGCGCGCGCACTCTGATGACCTCTTCAAATCCTGCATCGCGACAGCGAAGTTTGCATAACTCTTCACTATATTTTATGCAACCGCGTATTAGACATTAGACTGTATCACCCGCCTAGTTAGAGTAAATAACTCTTAAGGATATGACGGAGTATAATAAAAGCTATCACAGTGCCTTTAGCGATGCAAAGAACTAAAATTTTACTTAGAACTTCACTGCAGCAATAATTCGCGTCTACATCGATATAATGTTGTTGAAGAAATCATTATGTTTCAAGCTAAACTAAAACACCTGAAGGTTATAGGTTACCCTAGCAAGCATTCAGCAGGCATGGAAAATTATTGATCAGTACTTATAACTTCGCTATAAGAAAAAGTGATCTAGGCCTTGTCTGCGTATCGTATTATAGCAGGCCAACGTCATCATCATCATCAACTGAAAGACGTCCACTGTTCAACAAAGGCCTACCCCTTAGGGTTGCCTTAATATCCAAATTTATAATATTTAATGCCACAAATACCACCATACCGTCATTGCAACAAGAATAATTGATAATTGGCCTAAATCTACCTCTTTATTCATAGAAAAATGATCATTTAAACCTTAGACTAAATTATACCTATCCTTTGCATATCAAAGTATAGAGTTGACTTAATTCGGGGTTTAGTTAATGCTGGTATGATCCCTGTTTATATATAAGAGAGGTAGGGTACTGAGCTCAAAGGAATAAGTTCCAATACAATCACACTACGTTTACAATATAATAAATTACAACATAACTTCAAGTAGTTCTCAACTTGTGTAACTGTATCTCGTATATCAGAACAATAATTATTACTTGATAGCTTTATTACTCAGAAACTTACCTTAGGTAAATAGTTCTGGGCAAGTTGTTGTGTGTATTATATTGAAAACAAGATGCGGATGTAATATGGAAATGTGTGTATAATGTAAACAGGGGATATTGCCTATAAAACATTGTTGTATGGGCCTGCGAATTGTTGTTCCAATTGAAGGACGGTTTCTGGCGTTTAAATTTCTTCATCCATGAAAACAAAGACAAAAACATTTATTTGCAAGAATATAGGGTTGAAAGAACTTTATAAATTGAGGCCATCACATTCTACCGTAATGAATATAGGTTTTGCGAACGGGGTATTTATACCTTATTTTTTACTTTTTCATAGCCTGGTTTGTTTCCCACTGTTGGGCAAAGGCCTCCCCTTTCTTCCTCCAAACCCCTCCATCCTTTGCAATATCTGACCACGTGCGTCCCACATATGTGAACAGATCGTCACACCATCTCCACCGTGGTCGAATTGGTGGCTTTTAAACAAAAATAACACTTATAAGGTACAAAAATTTAAAGTAATCAGGAAAAAAACACTCTGTAGGCGACGGAACTCTGATTTACTCTGATAGTAACAAGCCTTTGCTTATGGCAACACATTTACCTTTTTAAAATTTATAATTATGCTCTATACCTAGTGCAAACGCTGCTTATTAAGATTCTTAACGAATGCTGCTGTAAGGTAAAAGAAAATTTAATAGGCTTCTTATGAGCGAGTGAGTGTCTTGTTATTTGGAATTAAAACATAACATAACATCACGCCTGTATTCCCCAAAGTGGTAGGCAGACGTGCACATATAGTACACCCATATTTCGCAAGTTATGTGTTTAGGTCCTAATGTAATAGGAGGCGAGCCTATTGCCATCAACCGGATACAAATCCAGACTCCGTGCTGCTACTGAGAATTATTACCGAATGGAAAAACCCAGTAACACTTTGCCTGACCCGGGATTTGAACCTAGGACCAGCTCAGCAGTCACCACTAGACCAACGAAGCAGTCTCTCTCAGAGGTAATAAATAAATCATTAAAAAATGTTCATAATATCAGATGTTGTGTTACCAGTTGTCGAAAACACTAGTGCCATAATTCGAAAAATTCCAAATTTATAGGTAAGTTCCGTTCACAATGTAACACAATAGATTTCCTAAGCCGTCGGTGACATTGATAAAGTAACAAATAGTGTTCCCCACCGCAATAGTTACAGGACAAAATTAAAGAAAATGCCCAATATGGAGACGAATGGGAGCAATCCATCTTGGACCTCCATCCTAGCGGGAACTAATGAAACGACTAGTGAAGTTTCATAAGTGCTATTGTCGCTTCTTTACTATACAGGCAGATTGTACACTTTAAATGTCTTTCTAGAATTCATATTAATATCCATACTTCCATACTAATATTATAAATGTGAAGATAACTCTGTCTGTCTGTTACGCCTTCACGGCTGAACGGCTGGACGGATTTTGTTGAAATTTGGCATGTAGAAAGTTTAAAACTCGAGAAAGGACGAAAGGTACCTAACGCGAGCAAATTTATTTTTATTTAATTTTTATTTAATAAATATCATATCATTTATTTAATATTAATTTATTACTAATAAATATCAGAAGTCATTTTTTTTTTAATTTTCATCTATATATTTAAAAATATCAAAATCAAATTTAAAAAGATCAAAATATGCTTTAAACACGATTTTATAAAAAAGTCTTCTGAAAAAAAACTTCAGAAATAATTAAAACGTCGGAAGATTCTGTCTTATCTGCCTCTGCGTCTTCAAATATTTCTTTCTAATGCCAACATATTCAAATATTTCCAAATTCAAATCCATGATCTTCTGAAGTCCTAATTGATTGGTTACACAAACCATAATGTTCCAAATATAAAATCTTTAATCTTATGATGCCAATTGATAGTTTCAAAACGAAACGGCTTTAGAAATCCGCTGAGCAAACACATCTGAGCAGACGACTAATACAAGCATTGACTTTTGACTTTGGATTATCTAAGTTTAGACATTTAGTCGTAGATATCTTTGAAGACTTTGAACTTTAAATCGATTAGTTAACGCAGTGAAACGTCTACCTCAGACTCACCAGACACCTTCTTCTTATCGTATGATTGATAAACAACCTAGTGTCAGAGTTTAAACCGCCTGTAGGCCTCTGACATGGCTTAACACACCGTTGAAAAATTTCGCAGTTGTGCCGGTTTCCTCACCGTTTTTAGCCACTGATAGCTAATTTATAGTACGCACATGAATTCCAAAAGACATAGGTGCGTGATTGGGTTTGAACTTGCGACCTTTAACTTGGCAGTCTAACGGTCATACCACTCGGCTATTACTGTTTTTTCCAGACATCTATTAATAGCCCAAAGCTTAAATGTCGGTATCTAATTGATGTGATAGCTCATTAGCGACGATTTGATATATTGCACTTAAAGAATTAAGCGCAAGTATGAGGCTGGTGATATGTTAAGAGATGTGTACGTCACTTGAACCTCATTAAGAGTAAAAGCGCAGGGTATTATTTACTACCATCATTACACCATACATTATACCACCATAGACACTCTTTAAATCGATGCCAAGGCGATACGAGTACGATGAAGAGTTATATAGGATACTAGAGTTGTAGTTTACAAGGATATAACAGCTTATGATTTACAGATTTTATTATTTACTATATATACCGGTTATACTTACGTCGATATTCGGAAATGCCTGACTTGTTTCGGACTCTAACGGAGCCCTTATTCATGAAATTCAGGTGACGCGGCGGGGTCGCGAGCCGAACTGCGCACCCAGCGCACTGCATTCCGTTGCGCACGCGACGATGATAATCTTGGAAACAAGGGCTCCGTTAGAGTCCAAAACTAGTCGGGCATTCCCGAATATTGACGTGAGTATAACCGGTATATATAGTAGATAATATGGATAACACTCACAAAAGTTATTATAGTAAATTTACAGACCTTTACAGATAATTATTGCAGGATCAAATTCAGGCATATATAAATGTCACTTTTTTTTAAATTATTTTTGAATACTATATTACTTTACACAAAGAATAACTATTTTACAAATATTTACAACTTAATTCTAATACAAAATAAAAACAATATATACAAAAATAAAAAGTTAGATCAAAAAGAATTCATCCCCATCGATGTCAACCGGTAACGTGCCGAAAAGACTGGCAGCATGTCACTTGTTTTTATGTCTGCCTTGAGCTTCACATAATATAAGACTAATAGTATCCAGCGAAATATCAAATGCAACATGAATAGAAGTGGATTAATATCAGGGTTGATATACAACTGCAATTTTTCCTTCAAGAGAGCAGAGCATAGTTAACAATGAAGAATATTTTTTGGCACCATTTCTCGTTGAACTTTCATTTGTCGCTGCACTGTAGTGCAAATTAAAGGAACGCCCGATGTCGAGACCGATGGGGGCAATCCATCTAGCCTCACTGTTACTACGGTAAAAACTAATGAAAAACTCCACTCAAGTTTTCACAAGTGTCGTAATAAAAACGGATTCTGTACGATGTATTATGTTTTGGAGAGAAATTGAATGTTTTATTAAATCTTAGAAATTTGTGCGATATGAAATTGGGATGTATTATAAGAAAGTAAATATGAATAATATTGCGATTCAGTTCAGAATTGTGTGCAATAATGGTTTGCCGTTATTATATGGGAATAAGTACCTTCATTGTGGCGTTCGAAGGAGGAGGCCTTTGTTCAACAGTGGACGTCTTCCGGCTGATGATGATGATGATGATGAAGCACCTTCAAGTCTTTGGCGACATTTTTATATAAGTTTGCCGCTGCAGGAACAACATTCAACCTATAAATACCTATATATTACACAAACCATATTCTTATATATTGCTCGGGAATTCTTTGTAGATCAAGTGAAAAGAGTACATTATTTTTATAGTCATACCTATATAATACTAGCTGTTGCCCGCGACTTCGTCCGCGTGAATTTCGTGGTATGAAAAATAGATGTTGGCCGATTCTCAGACCTACTCAATACGCTCACAAAATTTCATGAGAATCAGTCTAGCCGTTTCGGAGGAGTATGGGAACGAAAACTGTGACACGAAAATTTTATATATATAGATTATAATATAGGTACTAACTTGAAAAACACCTATAAGCCCAACGTATGTCTAAACGCAAACAAAACCTGTCAGAATTCGCTCCACGCCATTAAGGTTCTCAAAACAAAAACATTCTTAACAAGAACGAAGCTGACACGAATCCCCTTTACCGACACACATTTTGTTAAAACACAAAAGGAGGCCGATAAATAAGGACGTATATCAAACCAGATCTCAGGAGGATCGTTAAACCTATGCTGTAATCACGTTCGCTCGTAAAACGCTTTACTGGACCACCGCAAACAAATTAAACGTTTTTACTGCTAATAAATGGAGACGATAAACATTATAAACGAAAATAGAAATCGTGTCAATACACAATGCTAAGGGAGTATCATGAGGTTTATCGCTGTGTATGGCAAAACAATTAGCGGTGGTTAGGGGTTTAACATTCACCGTGTTATTCCAAAGACATCACTTATGCCAACTCACTTCTAAATCCGCGGTGTGTTCGAGACTAGCCTTCGATCAACAATGTACTAGATTACGGATCAACGCTTCAAAAATGGCGCGAGAAATAAGACCACAAATAATTTTCAGGTCTAAAAACTTTAAAACGCTGAATTATCTCATTTTTTTTCTAGTTTTCTGATCCATATGAAACGCTTTTTTAGATTTTGATTAATTACTTCGACTTTATGTAGTCACTAGCTGCGCCCCGCGGTGTTACCTGCTACATTTTTACGGGATAAAAAGCCTATGTGTTAATCCAGGGTGTCAGCTACCTCCATATGAAATATCATTAAAATCCATTCCCTTTTTACGTGAAAGAGTAACAAACATCCATCCATACTCACAAACTTTCGCGTTTATAATATTAGTAGGGACTATTCCTTTTCCTCTAGGAATTCGACTTCATCATGAATCACTCAAAGGTTTAAGAAAAATATTGGCTGTTATTGCAGAATCCCCTGCATCGTGAATTACAGATATAAATCTAAGTTGCAATCACGCCGAAGCACGGTACTGATATCTGGAGTCATACAAATATAGATTGCCTCTCAGGTATTGGATCTTGGTACAGAACAAGTGAGAGATGTAACTAATCGTTGTCTTAAATAGTACATTTATAAAAAATAAAAACCGCCTTCAATAAACGCGAACTCAAAACTGAAAAATTATATCACTTCACTTTATAAGCTGAAGTCGGTTTATGACTTGAAGTCGGTACCTCGCTGTCGGTGCCTAATTGAGAACCCCCTTTTCAAAGTCGGTTTTAAAGGTATGGTTTTTTGGTTAAGCTCGACTGCTGAGCTTGAGGTCCTGGGTTGGAATTCCGAGTCAGGCAATGTGTTATTGAATTTCTCCATTAGGTTAATGGTAATAGGCTCGCCTCCTTATTCATAGGAATCTTTAACATAATTCGCGAAATGTGGTTGTACTAAACCTCTGCCTACCCCTGTGGGGACTATAGGCGTGATGTTACATTATAAACAGATAAATTTATTATTATTTCGTTTAATATACCTAATTGTTTATTGTATATCGTGTTGGAATGCGATAATTGAATGGTAATTGACGTCATTATGATAATTTAACGCGATCATTTCCAGTTACAGTGATAGCCGTAATGAAGGTATCATCAGAACTTTGTGTTTATTACATTACTTATTTGGTTTGTTGAATATTTTAATGACATTGTACGGTAACCAATATTAATAAGCGCTTGGTTTTTAATTAAATCATTTTAATTGAAGTATATTTATTTAGCGTATCGGTAATTCGCCGACCTGATTGGTGCAGCGGTCTAGCGATTGGACTGCTGCGCTAAGGGCTGCGGGTTCGATCACCGGGACAATAAATTGTGTGACAATAAATTGTGTGATCTGTAAATGTTTGTTCGGAGTCTGAGTGTTTGCGTATGTAAAACGCCCTATACAGGTGAAATTCAAGTAATTTTATTTCTATTAAAAGGTGCGCTATCTTGCGATGATGCACCACACTCGCATTGGGTATGTGATTGGTCAATAATGTCCCACTTGCTCGTGTTCACGCTGCAGCGACCCACTTGGGTCCGTAGTCGGTTTAGAGCTTTCCAAATGGGCCATCGCCGGTGGTGTCCAGAGGGCAATTTTTGTGCTGGAGGAAAAAAGCGTGGAAGAGTGGGATGTTTAATCAATTGAGAGTAGGTACTAACAACAACATAGCATCACGCCTGTATTCCCCGAAGGGGTAGGCAGAGGTACACATATAGTACACCCACATTTCGCCAGTTATGTTTTTAGGTCCCAATGTAATAGGGGGCGAACCTATTGCCATCAACTGGGCACAAATCCAGACTCCGTGCTGCCACTGAAAATTACCTAATGGAAAAACCCAGTAACACTTTGCCCGACCCGGTGATGATAAATAGATTTGAAACAAAAACTAAACACCGGGTTTTACGTTCAACACATGGTAGCCACATGTATAACTAAATTACCAATAGTCGCAAATAAACACTTCTAATCTGATAGAGATCTAGAAATTTACTCATCTGTAAGAAGATCAACATTCAACATGACTATTCCCTACTGAAGTCTGTGGTTGTGTCCTCAGCCTATATTTGCTAAGTATCTGTATATATGGACAGCAACATTCATATTTGCTTAGACTAAAGCTCACCTCGGTCACTCCATACAAGATACAGGTTGTATATAGGTGTGGCTCCCAAAATCTACGATAAATTACCAATACCATCTAAAATAGATCAATTTAAAATCTTATTATTTTGAATTTAACTGTATCATGAATGAATATCCATATAAATTTAAATATGCACGTTCTATTGACAAACAGAGATGAACATTGGACACGCTAAAGTAATCATAACATCCCATGTATTTACCTATGTTTGCAAATGAACGAATTTCATTTCATTTCATATAAATTCCTAACACTACTACACAAGCTTATGTCTGTACATGACTGCACAATCATGAATAGGGCTGTAGCTTCAGTTTCCATCCAGTTGTTTTCGGTTTTAGATTGCGTTAGCTTGAAGACGTCAGCGACACGACTGGTGAGTGACAACCGTATCAACTGTTGCAGTCAAAGTTCCGTCAAACTGCACACACGCAGGGTGTTAGTGAGTGGTGTTAGCGGGAGGCGAGGAGTGGCCGCTCTCTACATAGTACAATTAGATAATATGTGTCCATAGTAAACAAGCTACTTGCTGCTGCAAAATGCGCCGGTTGGGAAAGATACATTTTCTCAAACAGCCGCGTAAAAATTTACATTATCTCACACCGGAGCGCGCGTGACCCAATTTTTGCGAGATAATTGAATGAATATACATGTACACTTTAAAGCTACGCTAATAAAAATGACATGTAAGGCTGGTTTATTTTCGGGTCAAAGAATCAGCATTGCTTTACAAGACGTGTCAATGCTGCCAGTCTTCTGGGCACGTTACCTTTTGACAACGATGAGGCAGAATACTTTTATGCTCTTTAATTCCATTTAATCTTTAACTAGCCTAGCCTATGTCTTAATCCAAGGTGTCAGCTACCTCCATATGAAATTTCATCAAAATCGTTGTAGACGTTTGAGCGTGAAGAGGTAACAAACATACAAACATACTCTGAAACTTTTGCCTTATAATATTAGTGTGATTTATAGTTTTTTTTATTTCTTCACATTATGCATCCTAGGATCAAAAGTATAATTAAACTGCTATAAGTGCCTCTTAAGGTGGGGCTATAATATACGCAAAATGGCTGGCAGCGGTTGGAAGCGGAGGGCCGAAAATCGAGCTCAGTGGTGTGCCATAGGAAAGGCCGATGTCCTGCAGTAGACTGAGATAAGCTGATGATGAAGATGAAGTGCCTCTTAGAGCCTCTTAAGCCTTTGCTTACTATTAAAAGGATAATCAAGAACTAGACATAATGTTTATATAATAATAGTCTTCAACAACTGCACTCTTATGACGAGCTTTGGCTTTTTGCTAAATTGCCATATTCATCAGATGCAAAGTCAAAAATTAAAACGTCAAAAAGTTCCGAAAAAATACGAAACGGACGAAATATTCCATCAAGGAAAAAGATGAATATAAATAAACAAGAAAAATGAAGGGTTAAAATATAGGCTTCCATAAATTAAGCCATTAAAAACCTACTAAATATTAACAGGGAGAAGAGTCACATGAATGACATGTTTGAGGCGAATAAGGCTTGCTTAATACGGCATACATTTATCAACAAACAAATGAATTTAATTTATCTTCCCTCGGAAGTGGATAAAATTGTCATGGGCCCATAACATGATATCTTCTCGTGTCTCCCGTAATTTTGATTTATTTTATCTGAATTTGAGGATGTTATAATGTTTACTGACGTTTGTAGAAATATGAGAGATGATTTGTTTAAATTTCAGTTATGGTGATGTAGCTAATTCGTGACTTTTTGAATTATATTTTGATTTTAGTGTGGTAATATTATTTTTTGATTAGACGAAACGAAATGTAAACGTATACAAGCATAAGTAATATCTAAAATAAACACACAAAATATACTCAATAAAAGACTTCGGTTTTGTACTTTAATAGCCTTCAGAAACTACTTTTAATAGGCACCAAGAAACTATGTAAACTTATGTTTTAAAATCCATCTCAACTCGTTCAGTAATTGATTAAGAAACAGTCTTACATTTATTTGAGAATACAATCATGTTTCACAAACTTTTTCTACGTGTAGGAAATATACCCAGTAAAAATGGTAACATTTAAGGCCGTCTGTATGTGACGTGGTAATAATTTAGTGAATGCTGTACAGGCCCCAGTTAATACCACTCGACATGGACACCGGCCATCAGTAATTCAAACGGGTTTTGGTTATCTCCATGTGCATTCATCCTCATTTTTTATTCAAAAATCTAACTAGGGATTGAAACGTAACATTTTTGTTGTAATGTCTGTGAAATAGTTTCGGGTGTTCTATGTGGCTTACTGGTGACTTTTATTTCTACTATATCAACTAGTGTGTTAGTTTACTTTTACAAGTATTGCTTTCTTTTGTTTTTTGGTTGTTGGTGACAAAAATATCACACTATATAAAGGCGAAAGTTTGTATGTATGTTTGTTACCTCTTCACGCTCAAACGGCTAGACCGATTTTGATGAAATTTTATATGGATGTAGCTGATACCCTAGATTAACATATAGGCTACTTTTCTCGAAAAAATGTAGCGGGTAGCACCGCGGGGCGCAGCTAGTCTATGATAAAAAACCTAGACTGGGAAGACCGGTCAAACATAATAATATTTCTTACCAATCGTGCTCAAATCCGCTTGAATAGCTCAAAAGACATCAAATCTTACGTAAAGATTTGATGTCTTTTAACTATCTTTTTTTCTAATTGATATTAATATACTTCAGTGAATTGTGATATTAATTGATACATAACAGTGTAATACACAGTCGCATGACCCCACGTCTATCCACGTGCGTAAAGCAAGATTATTGTGTAGAGAATTTCCAGAAAACTCGGCCAAGTCAATATTTGGCTCGACCTTAAAGTTATCCAGTGAAGTTGTAACTTCGGTAAAAAAGAGTTTTTCGTTAGACCAAACGGTAAACATGGTGTAGGTATAATTATTTTGTACAATTTTTCGTTTAAAAGCCTGATAAGGTTGTTTTATTCACAATCAGGGATCTTATGTAGGAACGTCGATCGCGATTAAGCATCCACAAAGAAGTTAAGTACCCAAATGTGTGCACAAACACAAAGGAACAATTTTTTAGAGAAGACGGTTTGCGTGGGGTTTGAACTTGCGACCTTTGATATGGCGGTCCAACGGTCATACCAATCGGCTATACGCTTAATTGATTTCATATACACAAAGTCACGCCTGTTCCCAGAGGGGTAGGCAGAGGCCATACGCCATTGGCTACGCTCCTGGCGTACTTCTATCGCCTCATTCACACGTATTACACACTATACATACAAAAAATTCCAAAGAAAAACGTACGCCTCACCAATCAGTAAATCTATAAATATAAAATGACTTCTGGTTATAAGTAACGGTATACCGTATACTACACACACAATTTTGGCAATTTGCCATTCCTTATAAAAATATACACATCATATTTCGTCCGTTTACAGTTCATTCAAAAGACTATTAAATTCTGGAAATGGGAACCGTGCGTTTCTATCCACGCTATATTTTTTCACCGGCCAAAATATTTTTCCCTTCGTATTTTGTAACTAAAACCTTAAAACGCAAACTGTGTATATTTTTTCAGGGCAATAACAAGGTTACAGTTGGACAGTTTTAAAATTTATAAAACTGTTAAATACATTAGTAAAAAAGTCTTGTTTTATTAATGTCGATTGTAAAATCGTCGAGTAAGGATTGCACAGATTAGAAAACCACATTTACAGAATTAAAAAAAACACAACATTTCAATCTGATTCGTCCAGTCTTATATATATTTATATAGGATTTTAGCACTTTTTTTTGTTAGTTTGGATTTTTTTAATATTATATTATGTATTTTGCTTAACAATTATGCCTATAACTATATTTTTTATAATTTATTTTTGATTATGAAAACAACTATTAAAAAATGTCACAGATGAGCGGGAATTAAAAATGTTTTAACATCATTTTCAACACTAAATTTTCGTTTTTCGATTGGCACTGTTTTTTTTACAACTATATAACAATGTAAGGTATCGTACAAAAAAATAAAAAAAACTTGCATATTCCTTATTAATACATTAATGGAATAAATCGAAAATGAGTAGGTTTTTTCAAACACAGACATGATTAAGTGCTTGCATTTCTCCAAAGTAATGGAAATAAATCAATCCGAGACTCTATTATCATTATTACGCTACGTAACCATATAACATAGGTACTATATTTGTTTGTTCTTCTCTTATATAAGCGACAGTCCTTGTTACTTTTTCATACATTCCGTAGATATGACGAATGAAATCTTCAATTTATTTTATCTTACTCCATCGCTCGTCGAATGACAGCTTTTTATGAGGCCTATAGCAAGAAACATTTTATTTCCATATAACAATGTAAATAAACCAACACATACATAATGTAATAACATACATACATACATAACATCACGCCTGTATTCCCCGAAGGGGTAGGCAGAGGTGCACATAAAGTACACCCACATTTCGCCAGTTATGTTTTAGGTCCCAATGTAATAGGGGGCGAGCCTATTGCCATCAACCGGGCACAAATCCAGACTCCGTGCTGCTACTGAGAATTAACTAATGGAAAAACCCAGTAACACTTTGCCCGACCCGGGATTCGAACCCAGGACCTCGTGCTCAGCAGTCGCGCTTAGCAACCACTAGACCAACGAGGCAGTCAATGTAATAAAATATTAACGAAATTTTCATCTTACCCGCATAAATATAGGTAGGTCTTGGCCTGTCAAGGACAGTTTACTGGTTGGTTGTGACCGAAATAAATACGGTATTTACATTCGCGTTTTGTGAATATAAAAACAAAGGGCTGCTTTGATCGAGGTTACAATTAATGGACGTTGTTAATTTAAGTTTACAAATTCTAAATAGTATTCCATACTTATTCATATTATTAAGCTGATGAGTTTGTTTGGTTGAACGCGCTAATCTGAGATGAGATCTACATTATTGCAAGTTTCCTAAGGATCTCAAGTGTATTTGGTAATCAATTATAGCATAAGTTATTTTTTAGCTTTCTTTTGGCGAGAAAATGGTTAAAATCCGTCCAATAGATTCGGAGCCTTTTCGGTATAAAGAAACAAAACATTTTTTCCTCTTTTAATATTACTACCGATTAAAATAATCGACCTTATCAACCTTATCACAACTAGAGAGGCACAAATGATGCGACTTATCTTTGTCGATAAAATTCTGCACAAAAAACCCAAACAAAGCCAATACTAAAACTCAGGGAGCAAAAACTGTCATCCTCTATGTTAATCCCTTAATGAAATGACACCGCGTATAATTTTATTAACTGTAATGAATAAAAAATGAGTTCTCGATAGAGATGGGCACAGGTTTCAGATTTGATTTGAATTTCAATTCGTCTTGAAGAATGCAAGTTGAATAAAAAGTGGTATGCGGTGTTAAGAAGGGAATTCTTAATGCCTTTTCTTTTTCCTGAAGGGTCGGGTGGGATAATGACGTATATAGATATATGTCTAAAGACCGGATTATATGCAACATAAAAAGCTATAAGCATGCTGTGTAGGTTTTTAGATAGTTTTTTTTTAAACGTCGCCCCACCCTAGGAAATTTCTCCTGTGTCGTGGGTGCGTTTCACAAACATAGAATATCACATACATCCACGGCTTGCACAAAGTTTTACCCCGTGCGGGAATCGAACCCGCAGCCCCTAGCGCAGCAGTCCAATCAGGTCGTCAAAGTTGGTATATCATAGGTGTGGATGAACCATGTGCAATGAATCTTTGCAGTTCGATTTATATCGATAACCCTGCCTAGCCTACCGAAAAATATTGGAAAAATGCATTACTAGTAGATTTTAGACAATGTTCTGTAATAAGGCATGCAGTAACTGATTCAATTGTTGGTTGCTTTTTCGATTTACATTCTCGAGTCCCATCACTACAGCCCCTCTTAGGACACTATAAATTACAAGGGAATAATACAAATTTTACCTTTGCTTTACGACATTGCCTTTACTGGTTGTGTAGGTAACTAACTAAGTACTTATTATTCTAAAAAGGAACTTAAAAGGCTTGTTATTAAACAAAGTGGTTTGACTAATCGTTTTGTTTACCGAAAGTACTATATTATTTCTTTGATTGGTGGTGGTAATATTGTATTTTATGTCACCTGTTTTATATTAGTGTACAATTAAAAATGTACAAAAGTGTAAAAGTCACTTAAACTCGTAGAACATGTTAATTAATTCGGAAAGTGATTATTATCGTATCGTCTTCACCCCACCGTCAAACAGGCGTCAACCTTACGAAACCAAAGGGGGTCATCTGCTCCTATACATCCACTTGGCTAGGTTACGGCTAACCCCTCGTCGCCGCCGGTTCAGGCCCGTTGCAGTAGGGAGTTTTATACAAAATACTGCACGGCTCGAGTTAGTACTATTACAATCCCTTTCCGGGTTAATTTGTGTGTTACGACCTTAATCCACGTCCACGAATTAGATGAGTAATCAGTAGCTTTCATATTTTGAAACTACCTTCTGCGCCTACTCACGTGAAAACTTAAAAATATATTTTATTTTTAACTTACTTAATTCATACGGCACAATAATGAAACATACGTTTCTCGCCAAACGGTCATTAATTTCATAACGGATTGTTTCAGACGAGCTCTACTAAAAAAATCTCCAATAGAAAGAAAATACTGTTTCCATAGCGGAAGAATTTTACAGCTTGAAAATATTGAGAAATATAAAAATTATGTTATTTTACAAGAACGAGTTTTGAAATTGAACTTACAATCCGGCCAATCACGGCAGAATTGCGACGCCCAGTCGCCCATCTTGTATTGTAAGAAATATACCTATTCATTCAGTTAGTTCCCTTTTCTTAGAATTGTATTGTATCCTTTATTTTATACTTGGTGTTTTTAGTAGCTCCAAGATTTTCCCGATCACTGATTTCTTTTACATTGTATCTTTTTAAATTTGCTTTATCTTTGCTCTTTGCATTTCATTATTTATCAATACTTTTTGCTAGCATCATCTGTAATCCAAAACAAACCATCATAAGCCAGAAGACGTCCACTGTTGAATAAAGGACTCCCCCTTAATCCTACTATCCTACTAATATTATAAATGTGAAAGTTTGTGAGTATGGATGTGTGGATGTTTGTTACTCTTTCACGCATAAACGGCTGGACCGATTTGGTTGAAATTTGGTATGTAGATAGGTTATACTCTGGATTAACATATAGGCTACTTTTTATCCCGAAAAAATGTCGCGGGTAACACCGCGGGGCGCAGCTAGTATAATATAATGCCATAATCCCCACGCTTGGCAAGCGGCTTGGGGATCGCAGTACCTATTGGTAATTGGCAAGTATTGCAGTTACAGAAGACGCTGCTGCGCAATTTCTGGATTTTCCCTTAGTCTTTCGACACCTACGGGAGTCCTCTGGTCCACAATATCGGATACCGCTCGGCAAAAAAAATCAAGTAGTGGATAGTAAAAGATTACAGGGAATGGATGACGAATGGCTTGACGGAGTGGGTAGTAGCAGAGACAAAGGGAATATTTTATCCACCTATGGGCTATTCCCGTTTTCGGTTCCTATTATATTCAACCCACGCGAACAAAATTACGATGACAACCTGATTGGCGCAGTGGCTAAGCAATTGGACTGCTGCGATAGGGTTGCGGGTTTGATTTCCGCACGGGGTGAAAATTTGTGTGATTCGCAGATTTTGTCTCAATTCTGGGTGTTTGTGTGTGTGTTAATTTATGTTAGTAATTTCTTTTCTAATGTCGCCCGCCTTTTAAAAAATTAATTACTAACCGATTAAAACAAATCGACTGCGCTAAGGGTTTCGGGTTCGATCCCCGCACGGGGCTCAACGTTGTGTGATCTGCAGATGTTTGTCTTGAGTATGGATGTTTGTGTATGTAACATTTAATTTTTGTGAAACACAAACACGGCACATGAGAAATTCCAATTACGAGGCGACGTTTTAAAAATAATATCAGTGTGACCTGCAAATAAATATTACTTTGTTCCAAGTCTGAGTGTGTGTACCTACAAGTGATAAGTCGTATTTTTTGTCAAATGCACCTAACACAATACATAACATAACATAACATCACGCCTGTATTCCCCGAAGGGGTAGGCAGAGGTGACCATATAGTACACCCACATTTCGCCTGTTATGTTTTTAGGTCCCAATGTAATAGGGGGCGAGCCTATTGCCATCAATCGGGCACAAATCCAGACTCCGTGCTGCTACTGAGAATTATACCACAATACAATCACCACCAATTTAATTATTCTTATTTTGTGATCATCATCAGCCCGTCGCAGTCCACTGTTGGACATAGGACTCTCCCAATTTCGTAATAAGGCATATTATTGCCTAACAAAATAATATTTTTGGTTACTAATACCTGGGTTTTATACAGGAGCAGATTTTATCTTAATAACATCTTTATAGATGAGTGCCGCAAGCATTGCACGCAACGTATGCACGTGAACATTAAAAATGTACGCTATAGCCAAACAAACTCATTACTATTTACTTTTATGGCATACTTGGCTTGCGTTAAGCATTATTATCGTACGCCAGAACGCTACGTGTTACCCTTAGCACTGCAGACTGGAGAATAACAAAAGGAGTAAGGATCTGTCTCTATAAAGTGCTCTCTTTACTTCCACAGTCATATATCGTTATTTTCTAGCTTATATTCTTTAGTTTAACGAGAAGTTCTATCTGGAGTGATACATGAAGATTTATCTATACTAAAGTAAAATTTGTTTGTTTGTAGGGTAATCTTCGAAACAGCATTGATAGCCGAATGGTATGACCATTGGATTGCCAAATCAAAGATCGCAAGTTCAAACCCAGGTACGCACCAATATTTTTGAATTGCAATCAAAAATTGCAAAAGCAGTCGCAAAAAACTGTGGATGCAAACATCGTGAGGAAACCGTTAACTTTGAAATCTACTTCAGAAGAAAAGTCTATGAAGGAAATCAAACCAAACATATAATAGTTTAAAGTGCTGATATTCGTAAATAGACCATTCCTCTGCCAACCCTTTGTATATAACGTGAAAATGTCCCCCATGGTAATTATTTCAGTAACCAATGAGCCAAACGTCCAACCAATTCCACTATTTATATTGTACAATAAACTGAACGTACCGTATGTAAACTCTGCGTGAACAAAATCCCGTAATTACTTATTTCCGCAAACAATACTGATAACGCCAAACATTTACGAACTCTCGGAATAAAAATATACAATAACACCGTGGGACGGAAACTGTGAAGGGTGTGCTGCTCAGAAGGATGGGTTCCGTAGAAGTGGTTGAACTATTTCTCCAAAAAAAAACATCTAGACGTTGCTAACGATTTTACGGGCATGTTTTGCCCAAGGGTTTACCTACTAATGGCGGATTTTACTTAGGGCTACTTGCTGTTATATTTTTCTAATGTTGCTTTATTCTCAGTTTAAAAGCACTCTTAACAAGGCATTTTTTCTAAAATATGTTTCTTGATTGAGGTTTTTTGATTGGCTTATCTCTTGTGTTTTTTAACCGACTTCAAAAAAAGAAGGAGGTTCTCAATTCGACTGTATTTTTTTTTATGTTTGTTACCTCATAACTTTCGCTTGGGTGAACCGATTTTGATGATTTTTTATTTATTTGAAAGCTGGTGCCTCCCGTTTGTTCCCATTGCAATTTGATTAAGATCCGATCAGTACTTTTTCAGGTATTCTTAATAATGCTGTTTTTTTCACGTTCTCTACTACATTTTTCTATGATTGTTCTCCTATTTCTGCGGTTTTTTTGCTTTTTAGTGCTTTTTAATTTGTTGTGAAATAGTTTTGTTTTGAAGTCGGTTTTTTTTGTTAAAATTTTTGTCGTCAATCTTCCTCTTGTCCTTACTATAATACCTCATCATCCCACAATAAGTCCTATAGTAGATACAAGAGAAAAAACCATTAAATATAAAAACAATGTTCATTGCAACAAAATGCAAAATAATGGGTCATCATCAGCACATTCCATCCCTGATAAAAACTTCTCCAATCGCCCATTCTTTTGTTTTATCACCAACCCTAAAATACGAAACAAAAAACCAATACTGAATCGTCCGAACGGTTAATGCAACACCAGTCTGAGTTGCATTGCAACTTTCATTATTCCATTCCAAAGTTATAAAGTCGTTGGAGATAAAGTGAACGGGATCAGTGTCAGATTCATAGAAGTTTTAACGATAAACAACTTCAGCGGTGTCATTAAAAGGGGTGTGCTTAATGAAGGGTGCTATAATATTCCATTATATACAAAGGGAATTTAACTGCAGCATTTAGAATGCAATAGAATTTTAATACTCCATCACTCTCTTTACAACGTAGGTATGTTATAATAAAGATTCTACAGCTCTTCTAGAAAATAATATTATTCTTCTTCTTCTTTGTATCGACATGAGCCAATTGCCACATGGAAAAGGTCATGTCGTGAGTAGAGTTTGGTCAGTCAGCGAGGATGGTAGCGAGGTTGACTGTCCAGGGTGAGCTGGACGTAGGTACTTAAGTATAATAATAAAAATTTAACTGTCTTTTATTTAGTCCTTTCATATAGTTAATTGTCCATTTTTTAACATAATCTAATAGTTTGCTATTAAATTATGTTAAAAAACCTTGTCAAGTAAATGAGATCTTTTTTTGTAGTGAGTTGAATTTGATTAGTTTTTTTAGTAAAATTAAGGAACAAAAACCAAAAAAATATTTTCTTTTACGAAACAGCGCATAGAAATTCCATTTCAGTGCCATCCTTGTTTGTATAATACCTTTTTTGCACCCGGCATCCGCGTCCCTGTACAAGGCTGGGGCGTGGCCGGACGCATCACGATCCCGACTGGGAGCAATGGTGTGTTAAAACCGAGATTTACTGTATTGCAGCCGCGGCGCGATGGCACTGCATCCACATATTCACTGTGACATTATCAACCATCTATATGCATGGTTTCGACTGGTGATTGTGGGGAAATTAACGCAACTCTTGATAGTTAGTAGTCTGTTGATAGTTAGCTTTGCTTCGGAATATAGGTAGGCATTTGACAACTGACAATGCGGAAGAATCATTTTAATAATAAAAATCTTTTTTTATTTGCCACTAAAACAATTACACAATTAAAATTTCACTAAGATACAGCTTTGGTCTTAGATCGATGTTATGTTATTTATACATTACTGGCTGCACCCCGCGGTGTTACCCGCTGCATTTTTTCGGAATAAAAAGTAGTCTTTGTTTGATCCAGGGTGTCAGCTACCTCCATATGAAATTTCATTAAAATCCATTCAGTAGTTTTTACGTAAAATAGTAACAAACCTCCATCTATACTTACAAATTTCACGTTTATAATATTTGTAGGAATGCCGGCGTAGTGAGCAATGGTTTTGATAAGACTAAATCGCGTTTTAGCCGATTTAATTTGATTTCATATATTTCAATCATATCACTTGTGATAAGATTTACTCTGTGAGGGATGTCGTGGAAGGAGAAGAAAACCAGATTTAGTTGGAAATATTTCACAGAATATACTTGCTGTTTTACGGTATCAACATCGAGTGTCACAGTGTACAAAAGTCAAAAATGTTCTAAACTAACCTTCCAAATTTAAATTTACTCTTACACAAAACACCAATAAGTTTGTATATTCAACAAAATCTATTTCAAGAAACGGAAGAAATTTTGGTCACCTGGCCACATCTAAAATATATTCTATATTCATATTAGATTATTATATCTATTTATTTGTAGTAGACCCGTCGACTCGTTCAAAAAGGCTTTTGTTATGCAAATGTAGCTAAAATATTTTGTGTGAAAATGGAACTTTATAAGGGCCTATGAAATTTTATTTGTCGCAAGGTTGACTCCAATCCCTTTTAGTACGAACTTGAGGAACGGCTCGGTTAATACCCGACCGTTCTGAAACTGTTTGTGTACGCTACTAATATAAATATATTTTGTTGTTGGTAAATATCTGCTGTGTAGGAGATAATGTATGTGGCGCAATAGCTATTGAGTATTGGGTGCTTTCTTGACAGACAGTTTGAGTTAACAGCTCTATGGTATGGATGGTGAGGTTCTCAATTCAAGTCGGTGCCAAATCCGAACATACATTAACTGATTCAGACAAAAAAGTACTTAAGAGTATGCTCTCATAAGTGCTTGCAATAGTTTCAATGCTTAAACTAACAAAGCGAATGCAAAGGATTTGGCACCGATTTCCACTTTGCTTATGTACAGTGAAGTAAATACATAGAGAAAGTAAATATATAGAATATTGTTCACTTTTGAGTTCGTGTTGTTTGAAGAAGGTTTAAATTTCTTGCAAACAAGAAGTGAAAACTTTGCATGCAGAAAACAATAGGCGAAATATGTTAGACTAATTTTACAAAAACTATATAAACACCAATATTTCAAGCAAATAAACTTAAACTAACACTACTTTGTCACTAAACAAATTTTCCCTGTCGTATCAAGATCAAACCAAATCCATTACTAAGTCACTATGCCACAATACTAAACAATTCCAATCATCTAATTCCAAATCAACGTGATGCTGTATTGTTCCGCAGTCCATTTGCATAAGACATTGTGCTTAACAACAGGACCTTAGTTGATGAAGCTCAATACTAATCAGAATTCCCGAGTAAATTGCACCACGTTTGGGCCTAACCACGATAATATGTGATAGACGACCAATGCAAATGGAGTTATTGTTTTGTGACAACTACCTGTAAACTTAAAATTAATTAATGAAAATATAGTAATAATAACAGCCTAAACTGTCCTACAGGGCAGAGGGCTCTTCTCGTATAGAGAGGGATTGAGCATTGATTACCTCGCTAGCTTACTGCGGGTTGGCGTTTTCAGATAATTAAACTGGGCTCCTCACGATGTTTTCCGTTGCCGTTAGTCAGTGGCGAATTAATGAGAAATTCATAATAATTTCGTGATAGTTTTAATAGTAATATTTTTTTTTATTTCTCTGAACGGCAGCATAAGTAGCTATAAACCTGTTGATATATCATGAGACTGAGGATAAGCATCAAAACGCAGTTTCTTCTTCTTATCCTATGTTTGATGAACATGGTTTTAGAGTTAAAACCGCCTGTAGGCCTCAGACATGGCTTTTACACCGTTGAAAAATTTCTCAGGTATGTATAATTTAACTGTAAGTTCTCTCAATTAAAAGAAAATACTCTACTTCGTTGTACAGGTATTATTGTTATGTATTGATGACGTATGAAACAAATGCCGGTAACTCAGCTCAACGTTTAATGGACGAGTTATTGACTGCTGTAGTGTTAAAAAGCCTACCCACAACAAGTCCAGAGTCTTCACTTATAAACTGACCCTTCGTGACTTCAGTATGTCAAATGATTTCAAGGACAACGCACCCTTTTTTTGTAACAGTCAATTGATCCCAAAATCGTCACTAGAGCTCAATTAAATGTAATTGCAGACCATTTTCAAAACGAAAGTACTGGCTGCCTTTGTTGAATTAAAAATATTAGTTGTTTTACGCCTAATGGTGCATTAGATTTTATAGGTACTTTCTTTTCGAGTATTAGTTAGATAACAGATTGTTTGTATGGATTTAAATTTACTGAAATAAAAACTTGTTGGTACTATGATTTTTTATTTGTTTTTAAAAAGTCTCTAAACGTTCTGTGTAAGCAAAGTCACCGTGGGGCGACGTTTTATAAAAAAAAGTGCGTATGCTTGTCAGATGATTGTATAGCCTGTATTATCAAGTTTTATACTTAACTAGATTTGCCCCGCGGTGTTACTCGCTACATGTTTTCGGAATAAAAAGTAGCCTATGTGTTATTTTGGGTGTCAGCTACCTCCATACCAATTATTCGTCTAGCCGTGTGATACTGCTATTATTTGTATTCAGTGTTCAGTTTTGTCAGTGCACTTTGAAAAAAAAAGAAACACTATGACTATTCTGTATGCATTCTGTGTAAAGGTTTTTTATGCTTTGGCCTGAGTTTTCTGAACTTTAGAGCTGCTTCTTGTCCCTTCAATCTTGCACTGTGAGTCCAATTCACACGAGAAAGCAGCAGATTTGGCTCAATTTCTATCTATACGGAGATCAAGATAAGCTCTGCTGTCAGATATGTGGAAAATCAATTTATCGACTTCAATGCTTTGACAAAGGCTATCTAGTAGCCTAATCGCACCACACTATTGGTGCTAGAGAACTGAGCGCCATGAATGGGATAATAAAGAGCTGGTCATGTCAATGGATACAATAGGAAGGCAATCATCTCGCACAACGTGACACAGACTGCGTTATTGAACTTCTGCACTGAGGAGTAGGATATCAGTAGGTCAAGTCCTACTAGATTATTAAATTCTTCCTTGAGCACTGGACAATGGCAAACCACAGACGAAAAGAAATCTAATAAAATCTCAGAGCACAGGTAATACTAGCTCAAAAGCAGGGAGTTCAAACAACCATCTATAAAAAAAACCATCTAAAAGAGTGTCTGTGTCTGAGAGAAAAAAAATGTTGAATATAAACGAAAAATAATTATATGGCTTTTAAATTTAGCGTTGCGTGAGTATTATAGAATTAAATTACAACACGGGAATTTACGCGAACACAAGTTTTTAATTTTGGCTTGAGGTTTTAACCGGGTTGCACCGGCCGTGGTTGCCGCGTAATATTATGTCATCCCCATGCATTTATCATTATATTCGATTAATATTGATCAATCGTTTTACCACTAGTCTAGGAGCCCTAAATATTCATAAATCCGAAAGAAACTTCTCAGATCTACAAAACCAAGTTTCAATAAGTTAATAAGTATTAAAAATATTTTTTTAACACAAGCTTTTAAATCCAAAGCACCATAATATTGTATTGTCATCATATCTCAAGTATGCAAAATTTCATTTCAATCGGATGTCAAAAAGTAGTTCTTATTTAGATCGCAAGATTTGATCTGAACAAACTCACATACATACATAGATACAAACATTGCAAGTTAAATAAAAGCTTGTAAACATAGATATAGCTTGGAAGGACATAGTTTACTGTAACTCCGGACAAATTTTCCACGCGGATGAAGTAACGGGCGGAAGCTAGTAAATTAAAAAATAACGCCTCGATGGTCCCACACAAAACACGGTGGCTATATTATATAAGCTTCGTAATAACTTACAGATATCTCTTTAATTCTCCACGAATTTGTAAATGCAAAAATTATGACTTAATAGACATGTTCTAAATAGTAGTATTATGATGACTATATTATTTACTGTATACGTATACGGTTTTACTCACGTGTGTATTCAGGACTGCCCGACTAGTTTCGAACTCGAACGGAGCCCTTATTCATGAGCTGGTTACACGGCAGATTCGCGAGCCGGATTGGCGGCGAATAAACCGGCGTAGACAGTAAATAATATGGAGAACACTCACGAAAGTTATTATAGTAATACCAGTGACAACTATGTTCGATCAAATACCATTTATTACGCAGCAAAACAATCAATACTAAGAAATTATATTTCGTAGTAACGGACCTGGCAGACGTCGACGGCCCAGAAAATCGCTACCTACCGGGTCCAATTGTGTTTTCAAACCATCTAGGAACCCATTGAAATATACACTTAAAAATTCATCTAATTCGATCCTGCCGTTTAGGAGATAGGTGACAAACACACGTAGGTACAAAATAATTTAATACATTAAGATTTGCATCAATGAACATGAAACACATTGTTTGCTATTAAACGATCTAAAATAGCACTACTGCATCATAACTTTACCGTGGCAAAGCTTTAGTTTGAATCAAGTTTAGCCAATCTCTATTAACAGGACTTTCTAATATTGCCCCTTTGCCTTTATTCCAGGCCAACTGTTCCTAATTAGTGTAAGTCTTGATAAAAAGCCTCCATTCCTTGTACTAAGCCTAACATTATTTTCTACTAATGAAGTACTTAGATAGCGATACGAGAGAATTAAGATTTATAGGGGCTCTCAAAGTATAGTAGTTTTTAGAGAGTGATAACGATAGGTACGCTACATAGTCTGGCGGGGTTGGCGGTAGAATGCTATAGCGATCCCGCCTACCCGCCAATTATGCGCTGAAGCAGGCAATTGTGAGGTTTTTAGTGGGTATGCCCCTGTGGGTCTTATTGGGTTCACGGGGGAGAGTCCCACAAATCCCCGTCGCCTCCCAGCGGCGGGGAATGCGTAACGCATTTCCCTCACGTTAAAATCAAAAAAAAAAAAAGGTACGCTACATAGTATGTAGTTAGAAAGTTCAATAATAGCTTCAATTAGTTTGAAGAAATCGTTGAAAGCATGGGCATCTGCTCAAGGCTTATTATGACAAAGTTTCTTGGCATATTAACGAAGTGTAAACATAACATCAAGCCTGTATTGTAGGCAGAGGTGTACCTATAGTACAGGGTACATTCCCTACTTATGCTTTTGTCCCAATGTAATATTTACATTAGATGGTAGAATGACCTAATGGAAAAACCCAATAACACAGCCCGACCCAGGATTCGAACCCTAGACCTCATGCTCAGCAGTCGAGCTTAGCGACCACTACACCAACCAGACAGTTCCAAACGACTTGTGGACATGTAATACTAAAGATAGTTTTTAGAGAAAATAAATTAATTTTATTGATATCGGTAAACAAAGGCAGCTCACTTGATATTTTATTCATAATTAATGTCACAACTAATTTAAGCCCGCAGCTACCAAACCAATATATAGGTACTGCCAACAAAATAATATTAATTTTAGTACCTAGGCAATTTAGGCCAAATTAATCCCACTGGCGAATTTCAATCATGCTCATATGGGAGTGACGGGTCGGTTAGGTAACATTGTGTTGAATTGTCAGCGACCAGCAATGTCATTATAAATGTTTACATACATGCTTTTATTCTTCAACGCTGCGAATTCCTTTTATGGGTTTGTCCCACGGAATTGTCCCAAAAAAGAATTCGAAGCGTTCGTGGTGACGGGTCGTCCTGCTGACCATGCCTTTATTATTACTGCTTTATTAAACTCAGGCGGTAGTTTAAACTGTATAACACATAACTTTTCACAGATTACTTGATATTTAAGTGCGATTTGTTTTTTGCCGAAAGACGTCCACTGTTGAACAAATGGCATCTTGCCATTGCATCAACCGGTTGCCCGCAACTCTGACGATATCGTCGGTCCACTTGGTGGGCGCCCTGCTAGTGTTGCGGCTGCTAGCACTCTGACACACCTGACTGCCCCGTTGGTCTAGTGGTTGCTATGTGCGACTGCTGAGCACGAGGTCCTGGGTTCGAATCCCGGGTCGGGCAGAGAGTTACTGGTTTTTTCCGTTAGGTAATTCTCAGTAGCAGCGCGGAGTCTGGATATGTGCATGGTTGATGGCAATTGGCTCGCCCCCTATGACATTGGGACCGAGAAACATAACTGGCGAAATATGGGTGTACTACCCCTTCGGCGAATACAAGCGTGATGTTGTCTGACACACATTTTATTTTATCAGTGACTTTTTATTCGAAGTCAAAATCTAAAACTTGATAAGTAAATACCAACCAAAATTTAAAGTAAAGACAAACTTTTTCCGAATTAGTAGGAGACAATATACCGCCAATAAAGGACAGAAAAATGTTGAGAAAATGTGTTATTGAGAGCGAGTCTTTGATATTTAAGATAATACAATCTCCTTTGACGTTGAATTAATCTGTGAATATTCGTCTTTCTTTCATCATGGCTTTAGATAATAGACGTAAAAGATTATCTGTTGACATTACCGAAGTGGGTAGAGACCTTTCAGTTAGAAAATACTTATTAAGATTGATTTTATTTGGTATGGAGGAAGGAAATAAGAATTGCTTTGTAACAAATTATAAAAAAAGTTATTACAATTTTAACCTAAATCGTGGATGTACAATGTGTACATTTTAATGGGGAACATTAAAATAAAACTGTTTTTACAGATTTCATCGCGGTTTTTTTTGGTTCCGACGTTTCGAATTTCAGATTTCATGGTCTTGGGCAGGCTGAGGTATTAAACGTTCTGATTTGAACAATTATATTTTATAGTTATTTTTTAGTTATTACTAGATTAGAGATTTTATATTGTAATTATACCAGATTTTTTGAGCCTGAAACCTTCTCGGTCGTCTTTAGAGGACCCTACCAAAGTTTGATCACATTCTGATCAATGCTTTAGAAATGCGATAGGACAAGTATACAACATTATTTTTTACTTATAGATAAAAATATATAACAGATGAAAATAGATTAACATATTAAGTAGCGTTCATTAGTTAATCATGTTTACAATGCTATTGTTATTAGGGCGTTTCTTTTACTATTCAATCATATAGGTATACTAATATGCAATGCTTGCAAAACTTTCCATTACCCATTTCGTACGATTGATCGCTCAGTGCCCCCAGCGCGGTACGCTTCCAAGCTAGCTAGCTAATATTTTTCGATTGCATGAGCTATATTTATTGTTTTTAAAGCTCTTGTAGAAATGTTGGAAAATGAAACTGGATTTAACGAAAAATGTATATATCGATGACTCTTTACCGTTTACGGTACACTGCGATTATCTTTGTCTGCTTGGCGGGCTTTCACAAATTCTTATTAAAAGTTTTCTCTTCACAGATAAATTGATTAAATTCTAGTCCACATTTTAATTTAGAACTGGATTTTATTTGTGAACTAATCTAATTTGTAATGAAGCCTGACGGTAAACGTTCGATGCCATAATGGGCTACAGTCCACTACATTGAACGTACGGAGAAATATTATCATGTGACTCGCATTGAACAATAGGATTGATGATTGCAGCAGAATTAGCATTGACAAGCATGCTTCTGTCAATCTAAATACTGTTTAATTGAGGTACCAATTAATTCAATTAGCTCAAGTATATATATTTTTGCTATCTATGTGCCTAGTACATTCAAGTAACCTATGTTAATATACGTGTACTTATGTAAAGTACCTAAGGTGCTATATTTATATTACACTACCTTACGCCCGCGACTTCGTTCTCGTGGATTTTAAATGTTTTCGTTTTTGTAGCCTTCCTTTACAAATGGACTATCTAACACAAAAAGATTTTCTCAATTCGAACTAGTAGTTCCTGAGGTTAGCGCGATCAAACAAACAAACTCTTTCGTTTTACTAAATAAGTGTAGATTTACTTTTAAGTAGCCTGAAAGCAGACCATAATGAGGCGATAAATGTTTAAACCCGATCAAGGGCTACTTTAACTCTAATGCTTTAGGTACTTACACCTAAACAATATATTTGTCTAAAATTACTAACGTAGTGATCAGACGCAGTGATTAATCTAAGATTAAACACAAGCGTTTAGATACTCTGTACAGACACATGCTGCGATTCATTGTTCATTTAAAGTGATACTAATGCGTTTTAGTTTGATATATTCGTCTACGGATTTCAATTCTCATCCCTTAGTGGGGACACATAAAGATAAGGCATGACCGCTATTAAACCACCCTTTATCTCTAGTATTACATTCATTATTGAATGTAGGCATTTGATAGATTTTCAATGTTTGTATAACAATTTTTCTCTGGATGTGTAATTCAATTTTATTTGAATTTTTAATAGCTGTCCTTGATCAAGGTATATGATATGGTAAAGCCTCAGGCTATTTCCGCGATGCTTAGGAAAGTTACCATTTCTGGTGGAGGCGGGAAGCATCAAAGTCTACCGTAGAAATAGTGACGGTATACGAGCACTGAAATATTCGAAAGAATATTGTAGTCTTGTTGTTAAAGAAGTTTAATTAGGAATCTTAATCCTTATTATTTCAAAAAATTGCATTATTATTTTTCTTATTTTTAAAAACTAAAGAGAAAATCCTAATGTGGGGCATTAGGATTTTCTCTTGTAACCTGAGCGGGTTACACAAACATGAAATATCTACCACCCAAACCGGGCCAAAATCTGCGGATCACACAATTTTTTGTCCCGTGCGGGAATCGATCCCGTTAGCGCAACAGTCCAATCGCTTACGCACAGCTCCAACCAGGTGAATGGTCATTGATCACTATCGTTTTTATGTCAAAGAATGAAGCCGTCAATATACTAAAGTCCTTAAGAAGTTCACCCTTTATAAGTAAGAGGTATAATATCAATGATAACTTTCTCCATAAACAGTTTTCTCAGATTACTACGCGTGCTAAGTCAAACCAGTAATACCTAGCAGTTATCCTACGAAGTTAGTAAGCTGGGCGCCGACTATTATAACTTCAGGATATTATTATCGCTTAGTAATTGGTTTGAGATGGATAGATAGCGTGGTGAGCAGAAAAACAGTTTTAAAAAAGACGAAATCAACGTCTGTATCTACTTAAGTTCTTATTCATGATGGATCTAAATCTCCGCAAAAATATTAAAGTCTTTGTAATAAAATTATTAAAAAGTCGGACCTTTTTTTCTGTCCACTGAATACTGAGATATGGTATCACAAAATCTAAAATAGTTTATTTCTAGAAACTGGGTTATTTTTTTGAATTGCGGTATTCAAACATTCATCATTTTAGGTAGGTATAATCTTGCATTGCATTTCCGAGTGGTATCCAGCCTAGAATTGACCACCCCTTTTCCTCCCATGGCTGCCGTAAGAAGCGACTAAGACAAAATCCAGAATATGGACAGCGTCTTCAGTAACTTCACCAAGAAAACTGCGATCCCCAAACCGATTGCAGAGTGTGTGGATTATAGCCCCCCCCCCCCCCCCACTCTAAGAGGCCTTTGTTCAACAGTGGACGTGTTCCGGCTGATGATGATAATGATGAAAATCTTGATTCAGGGCATACACGTAGTGCTCTATCACTATTCGTTCGAACAATAATGAACGACGGAACTGGAATCAAAATTGTTTTTTCGACTGAATACCAAGAATTCCATACTGAATGCAAAATCATTGTTCCCAGTGCCAGTGTTCTGTAAACCAAAACAGAAGTGGGTATTGACCTCGGGTCCTGCCTGCATAAACAATGAAGGACTATTTATCAAAACTGATACTTGTGCTATTGACACGAGGGTGCCTTTGATATGCGCATTTTGAATCACTTTGGAAAGGTTCAAAGGGTTTTGTGACCAAAAAATATGGTGTTTATCAGGAAGATTTGGAGATGTATTCTCCGCGTGGAATTTTGGGTTTTTAGGAGAAATAAGTTTGTGTCAAATGCGTGAACAATTCGATTTTATCAGACACTTTTTCTTCTTAACTTCATAATGGTTCCGGATGGTCTCTGCTTATCAATCTGGGAGTAGGGATGTCAAAATGTATGTATATAGTCACTAATAATTAACAATAACGATAATAGTTTATTTCTCATTACAATACACAAAATTATATTAATAATTGTTACAGAAAAGCCCATTTTTTTCCAGCAAACCAAAACCCAATACTTAAAAAAAAACGTGTTTTTACCCTAAATTTAATTAAACTGATTAATTACTAAGCTGCTTATAATTGCTTGCTGATATTAACTTGATATACTTGAAACTCAATGGTGAACATAACAACAATTTTGGGACTAACTTTAGAATACAACGTTACCATTAAGGATCCTATACTTCAAATTGTATTACAGACAACAATCTAGAATATTTTTTGACACCTAACTATAATTTTAATGTTAAAAATTAGTTCCAAAGTCTTGTTTCTACATACATACATAAAGTCACGCCTGTTTCCCTGAGGAGTAGGCAGAGACCACGGATTTCCATTTGCTATCCTGGCATACTTCTTTTGCTTCATTCACACGCGTCACATTCCTCATACACGCTCTTCGGTTGAGGGTACTCCTCACTGGCCCTTTTTGCAGAACATCTCCGATTTGGTCTAGGTATGTTCGCCTAGGTCTTCCCCTTTCCGATACTCCACTAACACTTGCCTCATATATTCGTTTTGTCATTCTTCTTTTATCCATCCTTTCTACATGCCCAAACCATCTAAGCATATTCTTCTTAGTCTTGTTTCTATTCACCCTTTAATTTCGATACACCGTGTTTCACCAACACTTAGTTCACAGGCGCGATATCATTAACTTCATCTAAAAGATTCTTCGTAAAAGACCAGCAGATAAAACATTTTTGTATTACCCTTAATGCTATCTTCTCTCTGGATTTACAATATCAAAACGAAACCAGATTCCCATTTTTATTCCGTGCTTCCAGCAACAGATGCATTTAATAGCATTTTGTATTCAAGGAATGACGTTTTATTTGAAAACTACCGTAGTTTATGAACAGTTTGCACGAAGCTTCAATGTTTCGCGTGATACTCAATTGACGACCTGATTAGCGCAGTGGCTAAGCGATTGGACTGCTGCGCTAAGAGTTGCGGGTTCGATTCCCGCAGGGGGCAAAACTTTGTGCGAACCACAGATGTTTGTCCCGAGTCTGGGTGTTTGTGTATGTGAGTATTTCATGTTTGTGAAACGCACCTACGATACAGGAGAAATTCCTAGTGTGGGGCGACGTTTTTAAAAAATAAAAAACATTTTGTCAGTGATTTTTATCACATTCTGTATGGATGGAGCAATGTTTAGTTCTTGCAAGCCGCTCTAAATGTTAATTGGATGGTAAAAATAAATGAGTTTATAAAGAAGTTTAGGAATATTTCGACTTTCACCTTCTTAAACCATGGACTAAATTACACCCGTCACTGTCGTTTGCATGTCAAAGAATAGAGATGTCAATGGACTTAATACGGGGATTAGTTAATGCCGGTATGATCCTCGTTTATGAATAAGAGTGTGTAAGTATTATTATCAAGCGCACAACTACAACCTTATTATAACATTACCTTCCTACCATTTTCCATTAATTAATTATTTAATGCCCGCCTCGTATAGTGCTGGCTAAGTTTGAATGAGGCCCTAGGTTTGAATCCGCGTCAGGAAAAGTATTACGGGGTTTTTCCATTCAGTAATTCTCAGTAGCAGCACGGAGTCTTTATTTATGCCCGGTTGGTAGCAATAGGCTCGCCCGCAATTACATTAGGACATATCCAATTTTAAGATAACAAATGGTATTAATATAATTACAATGGACTAAACACAAGCCCAAAACAGCTCTCAAAGGAAAAATAAGGGTCGTTGCCCTCATCTTGTGTGACCATTATATTTATTACATTTGTTGGCATCAAGCAAATAATTGTATTGAAGGCGATATCGTTCAGCGAACTAATCGGGTCCAGTAAAGTCTCAGAAGCACCGTTAAACCCCGATATTCGGACCGAAAACAATAGTTTTGCACGAATATTACAAATCTCATCCATTTACCTGATAACGGCTGGATGGATTTAACGAAGCGAGTGTGGAAACCATTATGTAAGGTATTGTAGCGTGTTTGTGTACATTGAATTTAAAATCAAACTTGGAGTAAGGAGCAACAAATAAAAGAGTTATGGTTCTTATATTATCGTCTTCATTATACTATAACCCAAGGCGACTGAGTTCAAAAAGCAGTCGGTTCTTACGACTCTATGTTTTTTTTGTTTAGGTATTTATATTTTCAGCAATATCTTCACCGTCTTTTGGCCAACGACAGTGAGTAGCAGACTGTATGTTACTCTTATGCTCGTCTCAGACCGCTTTTCATGAAAGAAAATTCTGCTAGCCTTTAGTAAATATGGCGAGATACTCGTATACGTCAAACACGAATAGGTGCCTTCAAAAACTTTCGTATTAAGTAACTAGATATCTAATACCAGATACTTATAATACCCTAATGCTTCTAATTTGCATTCAAAATTAATTTTGTTTCGACTTGAAGGGCGTAGATCGAAGCTTGGAGAAGAAACCATAATGGGTACAAGATCGAATATTAATAAAAAAAAACAACATGGTTGATGTACAGAGGCAAGCTTGATTCTAAATTAATTTCCTTTACAGAAAATCATTGAGTAATGAATAGAATTTTTGAATAGAAACAGCAACAAATGGGAAAAAAAACTAATTTGCGCTAAGGTGCTTTAACAAATTGACTGGCACGCAGCAGACACAAATAAAAAACTATTGTTCGCGGTGGCGTTTAAAGTATTAAGGAAACTGTAATATTTTTGTCGAAAAGCCACTAGTTTAGCTATATTCATTAATTAAGCAAATTATCATTAAAATACAAAAAAAAGTTATCCACATTCCGTTCCAAAGTTAAAGAACTATTATTTTTATCGAGTTTACACGCCAGAAAAAACCTTTGAACAAGTTTTTTCTGTCGGAATAGTAACGAGCGCCTTGTCTAAGTTATAACCGCTTTGCATTGTTTTAATCACCCCAGACCGGCTTCCAAACTAGAATAAGACAAGGAGAGATAAATCATTGTGAAGGAAGATCCGGAGCTCTATTATTTTTTATTCCAACTTTGTCAAAACAGCTCCATCTTACAAAAGACAAAGGCGAAGGTGGGTCCAGTAATGTTTTGGAGAAAATGGAATATTTGTTAGGATTTCTTTTAACTGACTTGGAGGTTTTAATTTTTGTTTGAAACTACTTATAATGGCTTGTTCAGCTTTCCAAGAGAAGTGGCAAAAAGTGTGTTGAATAGGAATCGACTGAAATCACAATTGAATGGGGATAACATAATGATTTGACTATGTAATCCATGACAATCCAAATTATATTATTTTTCAGTTTATTCGATTTCGACTCGTTAAGCGTTTTGCCAACTGTAAAGGACCTCTAATATGTTATCAGAATACTTTTTATAACTAAGAGAATGTTCTTCCATTTTAAGATCCATCTTGGGATGACAAGGAATCTAAGATAGCGTATAAGATATGACGTACTATAGGGTCTGTAAGTTTGTGTCACTTTAAAAATAATGAGTTTTCATTATAAATAAAACTGACTTCCTCGTTAGTCTAATAGTCTTTGAGCGCGACTGTTGAGCACGAGGTCCTGGGTTCGAATCCCGGGTTAGGCAAAGTGTTATTGGGTTTTTCTATTAGGTAACTGTCAGTAGCAGGACGGAGTCTGGATTTTTGCCCGGTTGATGGCAATAGTCTCGCCCCCTATTACATTGGGACCAACAACATAAGCGGCAAAATGTGGCTGTACTGTATATGCAACCTCTGTCTACCCCTTCGGAAAATACAGGACGATGTTAAGTTTGATGTAATGTTATGTTAATAAGTAGTAATCTCATACATATCAGGCCTTAATATTATTTTAACACCATTTATAAATGTAATAAGTCAAAAGTAGAAATACTGGGTCAGGTTTCACCCTTTTCATAGCGCCGATGATTAGATCAGATCGCCCGTAACTTATTTGATCGGAATAATTTAAAACTTAAATTGAACTCTGGAAACTTTTAAATAAATTACTAAAAAGTTATCGACTCCAAAGGCAGAGACAATATTTTAAAATAGAATATCTACTTCACAGGATATTATTTTCTAATAAAATGATTAATTTATTCCGATAATTTATTTTCGACTTATCAAAGAGACTAGGCCTGAATTAATTAGTAAATGTCATTTATACCTATTGGCCGTGATAATTAATAACATCCGTAAAGAATAAAGGTATTCGATGGATCAGATTTTTTTTATTTACGTGTTTGTTTATTTATTTACGTGTGTATTCGGGAATGCCCGACTATTTTCGGACTCGACCGGAGCCCTTATTCAGCAAGGTATGCACCAACGCGCAGCCTTACGACGGAGATACAAGCAGCGACGAAGACGCACGACAACACCCAGCGCTACTACCATCATCGCGGGCGCATCGGGTTCGGAGCGTTGCGCACGCAGTTCGGCTCGCGACTCTGCCGCGTAACCAGCTCATGAATAAGGGCTCCGGTCGAGTCCGAAACTAGCCGGGCATTCCCGAATACACCCGTGAGTATAACCGGAATATATAGTAAATAATATGGATAACACTCACGAAAGTTATTATAGTAAAACAGTTTTTTTTTGCTATACATCTGTGTGATCTCAACCCAGCTATAAGACACAGCCCCCTTACCATGAACTCATAAAACATGGCAGTACAAGTTCTGGAAACTAAACACTGCTTCATGCAGTGTAATGCGGCGTCTCGCTAATATACTAGCGTCCGCCCGCGACTTCGTCCGCGTGGATTTCGAATACTTTAAACCCAAGCCTTTCTCGATAAATGGATTACCCAACACGAAACGATTTTTTAATTCGAACCACTAGATCCTGAGGTATCAGGCGATACATCACGATCAACTACACAAACTAATAAACAAGCTTTATAATATATATATAATATAGGACCATATAGGTATAATAATATCTGGCTGCTTAAACGTCAAATATATTATTATCCATCTCATGTTTACCCTTATGAAAACACAATCATCATTGGAAATCCAATATGTTGGGGGCATCGACCTTCAATTAATGATACGAATAGGTTGTTACTATGTCCGTAAGAATTATGTATCCAAGGACACTCGATATTTAGGACGTTGTTAAGAACAGAGATCGTATCGTTGATATTATCAGTTATATTATAGACATTCTTATTACACGTATGTATTGTGTATACGATTGCGGGATATTACTTGCAAGACATTAACTGTCTAAATTAATAATTGGATTTTAGATACAGCTACAGTTTATTATAGTAACAGCACTGATAGTCGAGTGGTAACACCGTTAGACTGCTGTCAAAGATCGCAAGTTTAGATCCCGGCACGCACCAATGTCTTTTCGAATTTATGTTCGTATTTTTACAGGCGGTTTAAACTCTGACACCAGGTTATTCATCAACCATACGATAAGAAGAAGCTGTAGTTTTTAATTGTCCATTTTTATCGTTAAATTCTCGAAAAACTATAAACATCCTGTGTGAGTGATTTACAACGGAACTCATCGCATCAATAATCAAATCGTCTATTTCAAAATAATGTAGGTACACACCTATATGGCAATTTAAAAATATATAAATAAGTTGTATAGCAATATCCTTTTACACGTGTTAGTCTAACATGACGATAAAATCGCAAGGCGCAAGAACCATTAAATACTCCCCTAAATTCCAAAAATATTGTTTAATAAGTACCTATCATCATCATCAGCCACTGCTGGACATAGGCCTTTCTATAATAAACAATTTAATCACGCCACCGCGTAAAATACTTCCCAACATTTTATAGCAGAATGTTTAGTATCAATGTACACAACTATTTCCACATCAGTTCCTATCTCGCAGGTTGAATTTGAACGAGACCCGCTCTGCGGTCATTTACAACTTTCGAGTCGAAAGTATTAATTGGAATAGTGAGCGCTCTTCAGATTTATTCGAAGCGAACCGTTTACGGCTAAGAGGCATGGTTTTAACGTCAGGTATATCGAAGATTTAAATGGGATACCGGACTTCAAATCCCGGGTCGAACTGTGTTACGCACGGGTACTGGATTTGTGATCGGCTCGCCCCGACACCACCGACTAACGGTGACGGAAAACATCGTGAGGTAACCTGGATTTAATTATTTGAAATTGCCAACCCGCAGTGAGCTAGCGTGGTGATCAATGCTCAAACCTTCTGTATACGAGAAGAGGCCTTTGTCGTGCAGTGGGACAGTTATACGCTGTTATTATGATTATATTAACTTCAGCCGATATAGGCACCAATACATTCATAAATTGAGGTATAGTTTGAAAACGTCTACAACACGTAAATAACTACATAAGTACAGTAATTCTTTAAGTCAATAGTAAGCCCACAAACACACACTTAACTAAAGTTCGCAAGTAAACTTGTAAATCATATTGAACTAAAGCATTTGAAACAAACTTGCGGCACGTGACTGCACTGATTTATCGTTTCATTAACTATCTTTGCGTGTCCTCACCAAATGATCCCCATTATATGTTATTTACTACACTTATTAATATCTATAATTAATTCAAATATATATTTGTAAATTTAGAAGTAGGTAATATATTATATGCCGAGTGGTGTCCTGGCCTAGAATTGACCACCCCTTTTCTTCCCGTGGGTGTCGTAAGAGGCGACTATGGGAAAATCCAGAAGACGGGCAGCAGCGTCTTCTGTAACTTCACCACCTATACTGCGTTTCCCAAGCCGCTTGCCAAGCGTGGGGATTATGGCAACCCCTCCCCCACTCTAAGAGGGAGGCTGTTCAACAGTGGACGTGTTCCGGCTGATGATGATGAAGCTAAAATTTTGTTTTGTGTGGAGGAGGTAAACAGAGGTGAACTCGGAACAAGCATGCGTAGATCACACAAGTTTTTGTCCCATGCGGTTATCGAACCCGCGACCCTAAGCACAGCTGTGCAATCGCTTGGCCACTGTGCCAATTAGGTCGTCTTTAGAAAAGAGGAAACTTCAGGGAAATTATAAATATATAATAATATATTTGTTTTGGGTTTAATGTTACATTTATGTTGTTTCAGCACAACACATTTCTAGGAATTGTAAACTCACTCATACAGAGAAAAATGGTGAAATGTATTGTTCTGATAGCCAAGGTTTTGCGTAAACGATAACAATTTATACCAGACTGAAATTCTTCGTATAGTAAAATTTATTTTCAGTGGGGAATCATAATATCCCCGTGAGTTTGTTTCGGTATTTCTTCTCAGAGGTAGTCAGTTAGGAAATTCCGATGCCATCTAGTTTTAAAAAGGGACGTGTAAAGTGTTTTGTTAAACCAATTTGCAAAAATAAAATCGTTTATCAAACTTGATTTGTAATTATGAAACAAACCCAGCAGCAAGAAGGCATGTGGAAAGTATACAAAAGGCAGTTTTCTTCGAAGTATGTTACTAGAACTATCTTCTGCACCATAACACAGACATGAAACTAAATCACCAGAAGAACAAGTCAAATTTATCATCATCTCAAATAATCCCAAACCAAAAAGTTCCTAAAAATCCTTAGTTTGTTAGCGACTTGTGTAAGTCATGCATAATATCTTTGCTATACACTTGAGAAGCAATAATCAACTCTCAGGCTTCCCCAACCAGTATTAATATTCAGCTATATTGCTAGGCCGAGAATATGAAGTGGGCCAGGCTTCAAATATTGTCTCGCAGAAGTATTTGAGTATGAAAGTATGAGTGTCGATACTGAAACCAAATACCACGATTTTCGATTTTACGTCTATATTTTTGGTCGTTATTTCTTGGTCAAAATGGGTTTCTCTGGGTTTGATAGATATTTAATCTCTAACAATGTAACTAAATCAATAACCGGTTGTAGTTTGAAACTGAGTTTAGGAAGTTTTCGACAGAGACGTAATTTCTTGGTCAAAATGAATTGATCCTCTGGGTTAGATAGATATTTAATCACTAACAATGTAACTGAATAAAAAAACCGATTGTAGTTTACAACCGGGTTAAAGACATTTATGGACAAAGAGACGTAATTTCTTGGTCAAAATTAATTGATCGTCTAAGTCAGAGAGATATTTTCACTAACAATGTAAAACACCGGTTGTAATTCGCAACCAAGTTTTCTTTTTGTAAAACGACGGACTTGAAAACGGTACTATAATATTTTTGAGCAAAAAGAGGATAACTCTCGACATGACATTTATGTTGTAATGCCTAGACTAAACACAAACTTTCATGTTCTCGCTAATGATGAGAACAATGACAAATTTTCGGGCTTTCATTATTACAATCATACCGTGTATGCTCCAACTGTAAATATTGTAGCACTGCCGTACCTACATAATATATATTCAGAACACAACATCTCAATCTGTGTATCCGCGAGACTGTCTAATTAATTAAGTCATACGCTTGAGTAAACACAGATAAATCGACAAGAGCTGAATGTACACGCTGCTGCTGCTGTTATTAAGGTATTTAGACAATGCTAAATAGATGCGTTTGATGTCCGTATGTTTGTTTGTCTTCTCTTGGTTTATAGGTCTTACAATTAGATGGGTTGCAAGTACAGAACCTCCATGAGTAGATGATACCTTTTCTTTTCAGGGGGAAACCTTCAACAGGCAAGCCTAAGGTCATCCACAATAGGGACGTGGAGTATGGGATTTCTACCTCACTATAACCTCTCCAGTGGTCACTGTTTGCACTAACAAAGGAGGTCCTGGGACCTCTGAAAATTCCAGTTCCAGAACCTACCCGTGCAACGAGTAGGTACTAGGCAGGTGCCCAGGAATACTGTTAAAGAATCTCCCTTGAGCACTGTGCATTGTGGCAAGTGGATAATACCTAAGTATGCGGCGCATCGGCGCAATCACAGCTTTGCCCTTGTTGACTGCACCCCCTCTACAGCACGGCATGACTTGTTGCTATATGACAATTCATCATCATCATCATCAGCCGAAAGACATCCACTGTTGAACAAAGGCCACCACCTTTTGACATTTAGCCCATGCCAATACATGAAGTTGGTATGAGGGAAAATTATGATGAATCTTACGATGTGTTGGTAAACACGAAAGGCAGTTGAATTGAATTTTTTTTAAGTATAGTGTCTTGGAATTATTAAATAATGGTGTCGACTACTCAAATCGAAATATAACGTTTTCTAATAAAAACATTATTTTCATTAGATTACACCTGAGCTCATCCATATAACTAACAACTATTCTTGATGTACGTAGGTGTACGATAAACTTGATTGAGTAATATTATGTAACTTTAGCAATTATATTAGCAACGAACATCAGCATTATAACAACATACTATTCATAACAAGAATCGCCTTAATAAATTAGTATATTGTGACTGCCTCGTTGGTCTAGTGGTTGCTAAGTGCGACTGCTGAGCACGAGGTCCTGGGTTCGAATCCCGGGTCGGGCAAAGTGTTACTGGGTTTCCATTAGGTAATTCTCAGTAGCAGCACGGAGTCTGGATTTGTGCCCGGTTGATGGCAATAGGCTCGCCCCCTATTACATTGGGACCTTAAACATAACTGGCGAAATGTGGGTGTACTATATGTGCATCTCTGCCTACCCCTTCGGGGAATACAGGCGTGATGTTGTGTGTGTTTTTATATTGTGATAATTATGGCCAGGACCCTTACCCTGAAATCTTAAAGCAGGATTTTTTCCGTTATGGAGGCGAGACGCCACTACGTGCATTGTATTGTGGTGTCTCGCTTTCTCATCGGAAAATGTCCTGCATTAAGAGTTTGTGGTAAGGAGGCAGTTTCCATAAAAAAGTCCAGATTGAAATGTCTAAGATTGCCTTCTTAAATTCAGGGAAGCACTAATATGACTTCATCATTTATCGATAAATGGCATGTCCTTTGCTTTCATTGGGATTCTCGTTGCTAATATTGGACGAATTTCAAAGGGTCCCTGACTATAATGTATGTATAACTGCCCACCTTACAGGATTACTTTCTACCAACATTAGCAATCCTTAGACTTTCTATTGTCATGGTAGGTACTATATTGTCGGGTGTGGGTGTTTTGGAGTATTCCTTGACCCCTCCCCTCCCCTCAGAGTATTCTATCAAAGTAATATAAATTTAAAAAAGAAAACAGTTTTATTTGTCTTCTTCTTTATGCCCATTATGTGTTATTTACTGCCAGTGCAAAAGCCTACGCTTCCTAGACATATAGACGCTCCTCTAGTTTGTTCTTATTCACGCTGATTGATCTCCCAAACAACTATTTTTATTACTCTTGTCCTCTTTCGTTTCAACGGACAGACTAGAACAAATGAAAAATATATCGCATATATCACCTAATGGTGTAGGCAGATATGTTGCTGCTATTGCTTCATGCCTTAGATCTTCAGAACTCAATTGGGTCCAAAGTTTGGAAAGAAGAGTCTTATGTCGTACATATTTTTTTCTGTCTTATGTAGAAACTTGCTGCGCCCCGCGGTGTTACCCGCTATATATTTTCTGGATAAAAAATAGCCTATGTGTAATCAAGGGTATCAGCTAGCTCCATATGAAATTTCATCAAAATCGGTCTAGCTGTTTGAGTGTGGAGAGGTAACAAACATACAAACACACTCACAAAATTTTGCCTTTATAATATTAGTGTGATAGGGATGCCATCCTTGGCTGAATATGACCAGCAATCTTTTAGGGAGTCCAAACTCCAGACGTAAGTTCCTCTTTTTCGGAAACTCAAAGTTAAGATAAAATATTATTGATAACAGAAAAAGGATTCAATATAACCACCTTCTTAGTAAAACAATTTTTATTCGAATACTGTGGTTCTTCTTACTTTTGCCAAAGTTCGTCTGTATTTGTATTGCATCTGTTGTGTTTTGAATAAATCAATGATTCCCTTTGATCCTTTTGGCGGAAGTAAACCATTGTTTAATCTTTCCCATTCAATACTCAGCTTTAAGGCAAAGGTATTTAAATAACTCGATTTAATATTCATTATTCCGATACTTTTTCTTATTCGAATATTTTGGACGGATTTTTTACAAAAAGATTGTTTTTAGATTAGTTTTAAAACTTTATGTTACAACCATTATTCATGTATTTGGAGTCGATATTTTTTATAAGAAAAGTTATTTTTAGGCTAGACTCGTAAGTTTTTTCTACCACTGCTGAAATTCAGATAAAATACTTTTAAACTTATTAACTACTTATGCTAGTTTGTGCCTCAGACTACGAAGTATATTTCTAGTCAAGTCTGATTTTTATACGGATAGGAACGAAGAAACTTCCATTTGTTACGATCTTGACATAACTTCTGCGCCATAAACACTCTTATTACATTCTTTGCTCATCGGTTTTGGGTATTTCTAATTGGACCTTTCTCCGGAAAATCTCCAATCTAGCCAGAATATTCACCACTCAACCAAGCTGCCTCTTCCAACTAATCCATTAGCAATCTTCATAGATTTGCTCTGACAAACCTCTTCCATTCATCCTTCCTACAAGAAGAAAATAGTTTTAAAAAAAACCTCAAAATATAGCCCATTATCTGAAGATGATGTTGACGGAAATTGAAATCATGTAAAGTCAAGGTGATACAAACAAGCTCCTTATGAAGGTTATAAAAAAGGTGACATTTTCTTATCCGCGTATAAAAACATAAAGCTGTGGAAAACACGCTTCCTTACAAACACAAGTTTATTTTGCGTATCATACATGGTGCAGTAGAACGGTTGCAGGTTGGTCTTTTTTTGTAATATACATGACAATTTATACATGCTGATGTTTTTAAAAGTGACTACGATTTAGAACTTAGTCTCTTTTTGGATGTGTTCAGAGCCGTAATCTTAAATATAGAACTATAATCCCAAGATTATAAAAATAAAGAAACGAATTTCATATTATGTATTTAATATTTTTGCCTCAAACTTGTATACCGAAAATAAAGCATAAGGAATTTATTTAATAAATTTTTCACGAAAAAAATAATAGGCATGTATTCAACCAAAAATGTGAGTCATCGCCCAAGTTCTGAGCGTTAAACGTTCGACAAAGCTATGAAAAAATTGCAAACGCGTCCATTCGTGGCGTCATTCCCGGATTATTAAAATTGTTCAGCCATATTGTTCCGCCATATTGACAAAGTTCGGGCGGCACTGAAGTTTTTGTCGTTAATTTAAATGTTGGGATGACATCAAATATTTTTACAAAGCTATGAGCTTTCTTTCAAAAGATCGTCGGTACAAAATATACATACATACGCTTTTGGAATGTAATTATGTAACAAGCAGTAAAATGTTAGGTCTCGCCCACCCGTACGAATGTATGCATAATTCAATGAATACATCTAGCGTATAACGGAACCCTTTTTAAAAGCAATTTCATATGTCCGAAGGTACCTTTTTGATCCTTACTGTGACTACTTTCCGTAGAAAATTCATTACGTTATTTCTGAGTGGGAATATTAATGAGCGAATTTGTTGTGTAATAAGCTTTATACTGTACAACCTACATGTTTTATGACTAGACTGTTGGTGCTCCTCCGATTAGCCTGTCATCCTATTGCCATGATTATATTATTCAACAAAAGCCTCCGGCTTTCATTCTCTTGTTTTACAACTATAAACACAGATAATCTGTACATTTTTATACTATCAACGTCCGACACCAACCGACTCTTAATGTATACATAGGGCGAAAAAGTTTTTTTTTTACATTGATGTTATTATCTATAAGTATTTGACTCTACAGTTACTGTGGCCTGTTGAATATCATCAGTTACACAACAATTTTAGTATAATAAATTGACTGCCTCGTTGGTCTAGAGGTCGCTAAGCGCGACTTCTGAGCACGAGGTCCTGGGTTCGAATCCCGGATCGGGCAAAGTGTTACTGGGTTTTTACATTAGGTAATTCTCAGTGGCAGCACGCAGTCTGGATTTGTGCCCGGTTGATGGCAATAGGCTCGCCCCCTATTACATTGGGACCTAAAAAACATAACTGGCGAAATGTGGGTGTACTATTATGTGCACCTGTGCCTACCCCTTCGGGGAATAGAGGCGTGATGTTATGTCTATTAAAAGCAGTACTACCAAAACTAAAGCCAAGACTCCTTTAACATCAACCTGTCTTCTGAATTATCATCGGCACAGGTTCTTCAAGAAATTCTAATAAAAAAGATCATTTACATATCCCCGTATCGAGGCGAGATCTCTTTTTCATGAGCCCATTTGGCAACCCTACGTACGTACGCTGTAAAAGGCCCAATGGCTGCTTTATACAAACAAGACTATGAAGGAGTTTGAGTTAGCAACGCCCTTAGTTTTCCATAAAACTTCTGAAGAAAATATTTCAAAATTTAAGTCTAAGATAATATTGGTTTGACGCTCGGTTGGATAATGTTAAAGGAATTCGTTTTATTTAAAGTTAGAAAATCTCTGGAGTAGCCCTGAATTTTAGGTGGATAAGGCAATCAATGATAACCTACAGGATTGCTTGCTAGGGTTTATTGTAAAAACCAGATTAGGGGAAATGACCATGAAGTATTAATAAGGTTTATTTACTAGAGACTACAAAAGCCAAAAAAAAATCTTCTGGAAAATTATGCTTCAAACAATTCACCTGGGTCACAAAATGGCGCGGTAGTAAAATAAAATACTTCCCGCCTGTTCTTATTTTGAATTTAATACTTGTTTTTGCATAGCGTTATCAAGATGCGATGGAAATCTCTTTGAAAAGACCGTCAGGGTCTAATAAAAGTATTTTTTATATTTTGGTCACCAAAACTTGTGTTGTGTTTGCCAAGCTTTTTATTTGGGATATCTAAACAAACAAATGATAATCACATTATTAATGTTTCAATCTAGTTTTAACTAACCCTTTCAATAAAGGCGTGCAACGGGTTGTTGAATTGTGTAAAGTAATCTGGTAAACCGTTATAATGAAAAATACGACATGTGATCAGAGTTGTTTGACAAAAGTTTTTAGTTATTCTTGAGGCAGCTTAAGCCTTTGTTTTATATTACTATTCAAATATTATTCATAATTTAACGTTCTATTTGAAAGCTTTGTTTTTGTGTATTTATTTACCAAATAATTACTAAGCAACGCTAATATTGTTAAATACAAGGTCTAAAATTCTAAATTATGCTTTGTGAATGCTCCTAAAATATTATAATCCTGTCAAACACTATGAAAGCTCGAAGTAATTCATCAATGCCAAGACGAAACCACTGAGTCTTGAATTTTCAGGGTCACCGCCCCGACCAACATAAATACGATGTTTTTGAATCCACTAAAGCAAATAAAGTTTTTCTAGCATTATCTAGATCAAAATAATAGGTGTGTTTTCACTACGACCAAACCAAAATAAGGGTTATTGTTATACTCGTTCGTTTTTTTATGAACTTCTATTTTATAGTTCCGTCAAGGGTGGTTCCAGCTTTGTTTACGATCAATAGATTTCTGGATAATGTCGTTATTCCTTTTTTATTTTGACTTTATAGAAGTCATGTGATGTCTCGTTCAAATCATCTAAATGTGTCTGTCTGTAGCAAAAATATCGTTCCGCTTTGAGGTAGGAGTTACACTTCTTTGCTTAGAGCTAAGCAATTTTTTTTCTTAAATTTGCAGTTTCTGTTTTATTTTCCAGATATGCTGACTAAAGCTTTTTATGACACTGATGTATACTAGAAACACTATCAAGGGTGTGTACATATTTAGGGATGTCTTAAACTCACCAGTGATATACTTTTCAAAAATTAATATCAGAACAAAGATTCATCCTATTGATATTTAAATGTTATTAGACCTTCAATGGAGGTTGTAGAGAAAATTGAGCCCCTCCTACAGAATTACCCGCAGAGCCAGCCTAACTTGTCCAATTAGGATTCCTGTTCAAACTATGAACAACTTTGTCGTAGTGCCGTTATGTATTTTTGTTGGATATGAAAAGATGAGACTGAATATCGTGAAATATCGCGTTCGATATTTGATAAAAGAAGAAAATATCTTGCTTATTATGTTTCGTCTACGTTTGGTTCAAATTGGTTTTTATCAAAGAAAATTTTCGCTTATTCACATCAAATATTATTTTGGAAATATTCTTGATGTTTACCGTTGACACATACATTTATGATCATGCCTGTAATCCCCTTAGAGGTAGGCAACAGTGGCCGATACAAATCCAAAACTTTCCTTTTGAACAAAATATCTAGTATTGACATTCTGGCTTGACCTATTCAAAAATTCCTTTAAATATGACTCCATTGTCAGAAGTCTCTCAAATTTTGCTTTTCATTTAAAAAATGGCGGCCTTGTTGCTAATTTTATCCTGGCCAACCTTAATAACAATACTATTATGTTGGTATTTAATCATAAAAATTGATCATCGTGTTTTACATTAAAATTTTAGTTTTGGTATCATAACACTATCCTTACTTTCGTCCACAAATAAAATTTCAGTAGTTTCGTATTATATTTTTTGGGCGCTCTCGGGAGACGTATAGCAAGAAATAGGTCGGTGTTATAAATGATCCAATATTTAGGTTTAGGTTCTCCAAGCTTTAGCGAAAAAGTTTCTACGTTAATACTTATTAAAAAAGTTATAATCTTTATACCTACAATGAATAATACGAGATTAGCCAAACTCGAAACATAATATTTAGACTATTAAAATTTTTCGTCATCTAAATTTTGGAATTGTTGCCAAATAACTTATTCTTTGTAATGTATTTATTAAAAAAAATGTGGCTTAAAGGTAAAATAACTGCTTTTAGCCAATGAATTATACGAAAAAGTTTGTGTATATTTCGAGGCAACATATTCTACTAAAAGCATTTTTCTGTGAATCGGTTGAAATTGTACTGAAACCGCAGAGTATCTGAAATCCATATAATGGATTGTAAATTCTATAAAACGTTCGGATTAAATTGCATTTGAATTTATCTGTATCAATATGTCTCTATGTGTGTGCGATATTTTGATACCTAACAAGCTTTTGCCCACGGCTTCACTCTGTTTAGTAAACACATTGAAAATATTAATCTGATAGACCAACTATTTTGGGAGCTTACATATATTATATTTATATTACCCCCATATTATAAATATCTATCTAAAATATGTTTAAAACTAATTTAGATTTTAATAATCAATTCAGGTGCAATACAGTGTTAACAGTTAACACACTACTTAAGTTTTCTAATAATATTAGGTCTTTACCTATGAAATTGGAGATTTGTATGATAATTTTAAAATATAAAAATTTTGGTAATTTTTTTATTTCAGCTAATCAAAGTAATGGCCCAAATTATCTACACAATTTTGCCATTTTGATGGCAGTTTGTTTATCCCTTTACTGTAGAAGTCTGCCGGACGGGAGGCGATGAAGTCAGCGAAAGCGTTATGTACTGCATCACGGGTGTTGAATTTTTTCCCACTTAAAAAATTGTCTAAATTTTGAAAAAAGTAGAAATCTGTTGGGGCAAGGTCCGGTGAGTACGGTGGGTGACGGAGAGCTTCCAGCTGTAACTCTTGTAGCTTTGCGATGGTCTGCCGTGAAGTGTGAGCTCGCGCGTTGTCGTGGAGAAGCAACGGGGAAGAGCGATTGACTAGTCTTGGTTGTTGAATTGCAAGCTTCTCCATCATTGTTTGCAATTCTTGGCAATAGACATCTGCCGTCACTGTTGTGCCATTCGGTAAGAAGCTGTGATGTACAAGTCCGGCACTGGTCCACCAGACAGTCACCATCATCTTCCGATGAGTAATCTTTTTTTTAGCGCACTGATTAGGTGCTGTACCCGGGTCCACCCACTGAGACGAACGCTTACGGTTGTCGTACAGGATCCACTTTTCATCGCAGGTAACAATTCGATTAAGAATTCCCTCGTTTCTATGCCGATTCAGTAGTGCTATGCATGCTTCGACACGTAAATCTCGCTGTCGGTCGCTTAGTTCGTGTGGCACCCACTTATCTAGCTTTTTTATCTTTCCGATTTGACGCAAGTGCTTCAATGTTGTTTTGACACTAACTCCAAGGCCCGCAGCAAGCTCAGCCGTAGATTGAGATAGATCCGCTTCCACTATCGCCTTCAATTCGTCGTTGTCGACAATAGTTACCGGCCGACCGCGAGGCTCGTTCTTCAACTCAAAATTTCCAGATTTAAAACGATTGAACCAATAATGGACTGTGTTTATGCAAGCAGTGTTATGCCCGTACACGTCGTTAATGTTTCGTGTTGTTTGCGCAGCGGTATTTCCACGTAGGAACTCATATTCGAAAATTGTGCGAATTTTCAGTTTATCCATAGCGCCAAAAACTACCACAATGTCACAAAAACAAAAAACTATCTAAAAACAAATGACTGAAATTGAAAGTAAATTAACACGACTTTTGAATAAAATTTATTTGAATTTCGAATTGCGCGCCAATCCACAGATAATTAATTCTGAAAATGCTGGTTATAGAATCTCCAATTACATAGGTAAAGACCTATTATATCGTCAGCAGGAACACGTCCACCGTTGATAAAAGGCCTCCTCCTTGGAATTTGTTGCCATAATTCCCACACTTGGTAAGTGGCTTGGAGATCGCAGTATTGGTGGTGAAGTTACAGAAGACGCTGCTGCCCCTCTTCTGGATTTTTCCTTAGTCGCCTCTTACGACAACCACGGGGGGAAAGGGAGTGGTCAATTCTAGGCCATTCTTAATCACAATTCAAAGACACATAGCGTTCTAGAGCAATTATGACCATCAAAAGTATAGTTTTGACGTTACTTCTCTTTTTTATTACGCTATACCGTGTGTACAATGACCAGCAGTAACCAAATCTGTGACAATAAAGCCATATTTAGCTACCGCCTTTTCCATCACTCAACAATAAATTCGCGAAGTCTGTGTATCTCAAAAGGGGTCCTTTCTAACCGCAACTGACACCAGAAACAACAGTCATCGTTACGCCGTCATCCCGTTTAATTACTTCCAAGATGCTAAGGTCAGCGCGACCTCGTCCTTTCACTGTCAAAAATGGAATGGCAGCTTCGTCATTTGTTTTTATTATCAAAGGGCCAGAGGTAAACAATATTTTTTTATTAAGGGATAAGTCAGTTGTTGTTTTGTTTTGGTTCTTTTTGTAAATAAGTTCTAATGCTTCTTAGCGTTTGTGGAAGCGTGTTTTTATATACAAATTGGTAATACTGCGCATTAGTCTAAACCTTCATAATTGGTTCAAAGTCAATTACAAATGTTCAAGGTTAGGCTATATTAATAGAATTGCCGAGTGTTATCCGGCCTATAATTAACCACCCCTTTACCTCCCGTGGGTATCGTAAAAGGCGACTAAGGGAAAATCCAGAAGATGGGCAGCAGCGTCTTCTGTAACTTCACCAACAATACTGCGATCCCCAAGCCGCTTGCCAGCCGTCAAGTGCCTAAGGGGGAGGCCTTTGTTCAACAGTTCCTCTGGCTGATGATGATAAGGATTGGAAGATATATCGCATGATCAAATTACTATGATTGGCCAAAACATCATCCATTTCTCTAACAGCAACATCAAATTATTTCTTAAAAGCCTAGAGAAATATGGTATTAATTTCCATTTAAAAATCCGCGTATTGTCAAGCTGCATGAAAAATAAAACAATGCAATTTTCACGAAATTACAATATTCATAGTAAAAGCCGACATATAAAAAGATTACTGAGCGATATGAATGCTTTTACTAACAGATTAATCAGCTTTGTTTTTTTTCCAACTGTAGTATTTTTATTTGACTGCCAATTCATTTTATTGCATTCTATATAGTTTAATATTGTTATTATTTACTGACACTAACCCGGTTTCAATCCCGGGTCGCGCAAAGTGTAACTGGGTTTTTTAGAGGTAATTCTCAGTAGCAGCACGGAGTCTGGATCTGCGCTTGGTTAATGGCAATAGGCTCGCCCCCTATTCAACTGGGACCTAAAAACATAACTAGCGAAATGTAGGTGTACTATATGTGCACCTTTGCGTACCCCGTCGGGAAATACGGGCGTGATGTTATGTGTTACTTATATACAAACTAACTAACCTATTGTGGTCTTTTGACGCTTAGAAGACGGTTTAAATGACAAAGTTATGCATGGAAAAGAAACCACAAAGCATTTTAGCATTCTCTAACAGTACATTCCTCTTATCACATTCTTCAAGAAAGTTTACCTCTCTATAATACTAGACAAAACTATGTACAACAAAACAATTACGTGATAGCCGAAACTCGTATACGAAAGAGGTCGTACACGAGATGTGTGTAACCACTCCTAAACGGAGGCGACCTAAACAAATATACAGAGTGTTTCACCACTAGTGGCAGCCCTGGCACGTTGACCGCCAGCTTTCAGCTGTCAAAACATCTACCCGAATATTCGTACTGAAGGACCAACACATACTTGAAACTTCCAAGCAACTTCAATCAGCAAAATATTCTCAGGAACTAACATTTTTTGTTAATTTTTACATACATACATAAAGTCACGCCTATTTTCCCGACTATTTAGTAGGCAGAGACCACGGATTTCCTTTTGCCACCATCCTGATACACTACTTTAATTTTTTTACAGGTCTTTTAAATGTTAATCTGTGTCGTAAGTCAGTAGAATCATTTTGTTTTCGTTTTTTATTTAAATTATGAACCATATGTGTAATATGCAATAAAGCTTATTATTATTAATTTTTAAAAGTGACGATGTAATCCACGACTGTCATGCATTGCAATATACGTAGATCGAGGGTCTCGCAGTTAGCTACCGTGCAGAACGGTGAAGCTGCGAGGTTATGCAGTGCTCACCGCGGTCAGTCTTGTAATGGGTGACCATTTTTTACATGGCGAGACTCCGTGCTTTGTATCTCCTGCGTAGTTTTCAGAGCATTGATCACCATTACACGATTTCAGATTCCGTTACCGTTAGTCATTGGTGTCTTAGAATGTTCAAGAAAGTGTTTATGACATTGAAGAAGTTGACACTGATACTTGCCTGGGCTTTAGGCTACATCCTTGTGCATACGAATCCGGTATTACAACCAGTAGGCCACCATGCCTTTACCTACTATACACAATATAAAAAATCTAATCCAGAAAATGTATCCATCACAAGTTGTTTCCCTTTCTTGCCACTTTATCTCATACATCATTATACGAATCACACAAAGTTTGCTTGCTACAAAAAAATGATGGATGCCTTTTATATTATTTGTTTATTTTACGTTAATTTCGTTTTGTCGGAAAACGTTGTTTCTAATGGAGACGTATTTATTTTTCCTGTTGGCGCTTTGTATTCGTAACTGTGAATTATGGGTAAACTAAACTATTTATAAGCTTGTAAGGCTTATATATGATGAAGGCTTCAAGGCTTTCAAATGCCACGGAACAATTGACTTTCGCCTTTGATATTTGTGTTTATAACGGCTAAATTATTGCAGGCGTTTTATCATCCTCATCATCAGCCGGAACACGTCCACTGTTGAATAAAGGCCTCCTTTTTGGAGTGCAAGGGGTTGTCATAATCTCCACGCTTGGCAAGCGGCTTGGGGATCGCAGTATTTGTGGTGAAGTTACAGAAGACGCTGCTGCCCATCTTCTGGATTTTCCCTTAATCGCCTCGTACGACACCCACGGGGGGAAAGGGGGTGGTCAATTCTGAGCCGGATACCACTCAGCAAAGCATGTGTTTAACAACATTTAATCTCTTATAAGCAAACTCTAGACTAATTAAGCATAAGCTAGGCGTACCTCCTTTGACTGAATAGTTAATTGTGCTTATCTCTGTACGTTGTGGCTAATAAATGTCCTTTTATTAATGTATTTAATTAATATTAGGGCTTGTCTTGTGACAAATAAAAAAGAACTAAAACTTAGTTAAGATTTTACCATGGCTAGACAACTTATATTCGTTGGATAAATTTCACAAAAATAATCACGTTGACAGAATTTAATGCTTGGAAAATATGTCATAACGTCTTTAATGTACTAATAAAAAATATCTGGCTATTCAAAAATAAGCTCTAAATAGAGTAAATATAAATATTTATTAAAAATATTTCAGCAAAATGAGTAAAATATTTTTTGTTTTGCCTATTACCCATAGTCATTAAACCGTTTCATTGCTTCACCGTGTTATGAATATCTAATTACTTTACTATTAAACGGATTAGTGAGTGCAATATAATCTCCAACGCACAGAGATAATAATATTAGCTATGTAAAAGCCCTGTAGCAAAGCTTCCAGTGTCAATATTCATGATACTTGGACGCAAGTAGCCGCCATTACGATAATTAAATTCCTCCTATTCAATTCAGCTGATACTACACAGCATCATCGAAGCGGTTTTTAGTAACGGGCGCATCCATTTTGGCATACCTAGTGGTTGACATACCGGATTAGTATGCAAGTATCAATATCTATACTATAATAATATTATAAAGAGGAAAACTTTTGACTTTCAAAAACTACTGGACCGATTTTAAAAATTCTATCGTCATTTGAAAGCTACATTATCCACAAGTAACACGGGCTAAATTTTATTTTGGAAAAAAATAGGGTTTTGTAAGATATTTGGGTTTTTCGGACACAAGGTGTAAAAAATCGACCAGAAAACGAAACATTCGAAATCCACGCGGACGGAGTCGCGGGCGGAAGCTAGTCATAAATATTTTCTTAGATATTCTAAGACACCACTGGCTAACGGTGACGGAAAACATCGTGAGGAAAACTGGATTTGATTATGTGAAATCGCCAACCCGCAGTGAGCTAGCGAGGTGATCAATGCTCAATCTTTCTCTATAAAAGAAGAGGCATTTGCCCTGCAGTGGATCAGTTATATGTTAAGCTATGTTTATGCATAAATTTTGTAGTTGTTTATGACCAAATTTGTTTAAATATTTTTGTCAATAGATATGATTAGAACACACACATACGATATGATTACATAAAGTCACGCCTATTTCCCAAAGGGGTAGGCAGAAACCACGGATTGGTATTTGCTACGACCCTGATATACTTCTTTCGCCGCATTCACATAATAATGTGTGTTAATTGATCAAAAGGTAAAGTGCGTTAAACAACGATAACTTTTCCATTATTATCAACAACATAACATCACGCCTGTATTCCCCGAAGGGGTAGGCAGAGGTGCACATATAGGTAGTACACCCACCAATACTCAAAAAAGCACCTTATAACTCTAATAAAGCAGTGGGCATAAAGGCTCATATTCCTCTGATGAGGATGTGTTAAAATGCGACCGCGCGACACAGACGCGGTTAGTGGCTACACACCGCTCGTACACGCGTTTTTTAAATAAAGAATTGCGGCAAAGACGCGTCCGTGTGCCAACCGCAGCCGAGCCGTGTGCCACAAGCCTAATCCAACCACATTTTGATACTAAACAGCATAATTGGGAATGCAGCTGCATCCCTATCTTTACTGCTTCCAATATCTAGTTTGGTTTGTGAATATTTCTGTTAGTCGAGCAATCCTATTGCTAGCTATCGGCTATTAAAGGCTGATTTGACTGTGTGGCATGCCACCACTTCGCTTTAATTATCTTTGAGTGCGACCGTAAGGTATTTGTTTTCGAATTCCCTGTCGACTATAATATTAATAAAGAAACGGCCGATGAAAACTGCATGAGTGCAGTAAACGAGCTTCCACGAGTAACGTTATTAATGTAATTGATTTAAAACCTGGGTAGTCAATTAGCCAATCGTGTCAACACTTTAGCTTAAATAATATTATTATTTTATGGGTATTTTAAACTGCAGATAAGGTCATTTAAGATAAATCCTGTACAAAATACTAAATTGATAAAGGAAATTTGAAAAATGATGGATACAAGCGGCAAATTTCCTTTATCAATTTAGATTCAAGCATGGGCAACATGCAAAAATTACACCAAAAGTCATATAAATACTTAAATTACACAACATCATTCCTGTATTACCCGAACGGGTAAGCAGAAGTGCAAATATAGTACACTTACTTCGCATTTTGCCAATTATGTTATAGGTCTCAATGTACCTATAATAAGGAGTGAGCCTATTTCCATCCAACGGGCGCAAATCCAGACCCCGTGCTGCTACTGAGAATAATCGAATGGAAAAACCTAGTAACACTTTGCCCTACGCGGGATTCGATCTCATGCTATATTCAAGAATATTTTTGTACACGCACCATGTTGCTGTTACTAAAATACGGGCCGTCAACAAAATATAAAAAAATAATATTCCCGCCCTTTCCTTCAAACGAAACAAAAGAATCGTGCGACATGCCAGCCTGTTTAGTGCCGGTAACATAATGACCATCCATTAGGGAGACGGTTGAATACGTTGTAATCTGAATAGGCCTAAACCAACTTATTATACTGATCGTTCAATCTCACTCCATAATATAACTTTATTACTCTATGGCTACGAAAACAGCGGGATATTTGATTGTGACCACGAAAAGTAGGAAGTTGAAGTCACTCCAATTATAAAAATGGGTAAGAATCTCCGTAGGTAGATGTATTTTTTTTATACGAAGTTGAACTTCAAAATCAACACCTTATATTATAGTGGTGAGCCATTCAGAGTCACTGATGGGTGAGAACATATCTCAGGTTTTTTCAGTTTAATTTCATATCAATATTCAGGTCTCAATATTAAGGCCGTCCAGTGGCGTGCATTGGTTTTTGGACAAGGTAGGCAGGTATTAGGCAAGTGGTGCTTTATTCACAAAAAACTAAAACTCGATTATTTGTCATACATTGCGGCGCGGCGCTTCGATGAATTAGCATATTCTCTTCCCGAATCCGTAAAAAGATGTATATTGTATATAGATACCTGCTTCATTTACTAAAATAGCGATTATATATTATTTATCAATTAATGAACTATCTGACTGCCTCGTTGGTCTAGTGGTTGCTAAGCGCGACTGCTGAGCACGAGGTCCTGGGTTCGAATCCCGGGTCGGGCAAAGTGTTACTGGATTTTTCCATTAGGTAATTTTCAGTAGCAGCACGGAGTCTGGATTTGTGCCCGGTTGATGGCAATAGGCTCGCCCCCTATTACATTGGGACCGAAAAGATAACTGGCGAAATGTGAGCGTACTATATGTGCACCTCTGCCTACCCCTTCGGGGAATACAGGCGTGATGTTATGTTATGTTATGTATGTAATGAACTATACCAACGATCATTATAATTATTACCATTCGACAAAAGGTACCTACTTATAATCTGGTATGACCACTGTGCTTACCGAACGAAGGTCTCTACAGTAGCCCTGGCTTTTTGAGTCTGCAGTGTCTGCACTAGCGAGGTACCTTTACCGGCGACACGACAAAATGAGAAAATATTTTATAGATATTATAGGTATTTTTGTTTTTCTATACCTACGTTCGGCATCTGACTTCCGCGTAAGTTAAATAACTTTACAAATAAAGTGATTTTCACAATGAAGGTAACGTGTGAATAAAGTAGGTATGAATGTCGGCTCGTGGCAATTGGCTCGCCCAGACTATGGGACGGGTAATAATACAACTCGCAGATAGGTACTTCAGTAGTAATAAAAGACAGTGTTCAAAAAATGGCTTATCGTAATTGATATAGGTACCTACATTTGTATGCTCGTGAAGTCGTTGTTTACAAAAACAAAACTAGGTACTTAGTACCTAACTATTCGTCGAAAAACATATAAATTAATTGCTTACTCACGTACTTGTAACTCCACGAATTTCCTATTGACATTTCAAGGCTTATTTTTCGTCTTGAACTTTTATTTACCACTACAACCATCTAATTGTTTTGTCAACAAACGAAAACTTTAAAGTTGTTTGCATGTAATTTATCAATACATGTTGCATTTTCACCACAAACTAAACACTATAATTTATCGATATTCCTAAACGGCAATTATTTATGTAACACTTTCTAAAAAATCACAATTTAATTAAAGAAATTGATAAAATTGTTTGCAATAGAATAAAAATCGCGCCCGTAAATGACATTAGCCGACTGCAGAGTTGCCAGATTCATAAAACATTTTACCCGTAGTAAAACTGTTTAAATCTGCATTTTAATTTATATAAAATTATTTTTGTCATAAGAAATATAATAAATAGACCTTATCGATTAATTTAAATGAAAACTAGTCAATATTCTATAACGAAATGTAATGAATATATATTTTGTTTTAAAAAAAATAGTTTCCAATGTTGTCTAAAAAACATATAAACGGGAAATTGCTATGTATTTGGCAACATTGCTTAACAATTCGACGGAGAAGAAAGTATAAACAATACTTTTCTCTCTTTCTGATCGCTTTAGATCCATGACAGTAACAGCCAATAAGAGACTCGGACCTTTAATGCAACAGACTGCAGCATGAGTGCAGCCAATAATTGACTGAGGTAGGCTTGCTTACCTTGGCCTGGTAATTTGCGAATGTTAAATGTCAGTGTGATACGTATGGAAAAAGGGGAATTATATTTCGGTCGTATTATTCTAAAGAAGTGTGTGTGCGTATACGAATACGCGGAATTTTTTATAGTGTGCGTGGATTTAGTAGGCTGCTCGACCAGTGCCTACTATGACGTCATGCGGTGAATGAACGATCGTAGGCATATTTTTGTGATGGATAATAGAAGTTTTTTATTTGTGTAGCTACATTTTAATGTATAATTGTTGTTTTATATCACTTGATATGACGAATTATTTTATATATTTAGTAAATATAATGTATTGAATTGTCAAATTTATCTGAGGTAGGCACTGCCTACTTGCCTATATGGGATGCACGCCACTGAGGCCGTCCTACTGTCTACTCCATGTAAGATGCATTGTTCTCGTAATAAAATATTAATCGTAGAAAGAGTCGTCTAATTTAAATAAGCCCGTTTTTAATAATAAATGTCATAGTAGTTATAATTAACTTACAACAAACAGAATTCTGTATTACGAAAGGCGGCTTACTGTCTAGCAAGAAACGTCAAAGTGACAGCATCTGTCAGTCTCGGCATCAGATTACTTAAATTATTATTTTTTGTAGAATAGAAGGCCATATAGAGACAGATTCTGGTTTATTTACAAAAATACTGATTTCACGAACATTTCATAATTGGACTAGCTATCTTATAGAAAGCACCCCGAATGAAGATGTAGATTTTATTTTAAATGTTCTTTCTTTTTTATGTTTCTTTCTTGTGTGTACATAAATAGTAAATAAATGAATAAATCATACTTAAAATTTTACAAAATTTTGGAGCGTAGAACATGAGTAAGCGATGCGACAGCTTCATTACCAGGCCTGTAATCGTGGACTTATTATATCCAACGAAGTTCTGAAGATCAACACTCTAGTGGGACCCGCCGTGAAGAGGCGGGTCGGGACTTATCGAGGTATGCCGGAAAATCAATGAATATTTCCCCAGTAAAAAAGTAGATCAACACTCTCCTACCTAGTCTTTTAGATAATATAGACGTGATGTCAAATTACCATGTTCCAAAATTCCATAAAAAGTCTCGTCTTCAATATTGCTTAGGTCTTAACACTTAGTCTAAATCACCGCTACCTTCAAAGCCATAAAAGTAAGCTCTAACTAAATCCGACTCGTTGTCATTTGCACGTGGCGTGAGATTTCTTATTAGTTTTAAAATGAACATTTTTCCTTTATATTTCACGTTCCTACAGAATTAGTGACGTCACATAATTTTACTTTTAATTATTGCCGGTAATTTGTTTCCATGTTGTTCCATCTTATTTTGAATACGATGACCGAACTCTTGATCTTTCCGATTCAGCTCATATTGGGTCGCATCTTACGACTCACTTTCCCGCTGACTAAAACTATTAGAATATAGTATTTGATACAAGCAATGTAATGTGAGATAATCGACGACGTGATTGGCACAGCGTCTTGCCGATTAGACTGCTGCGCGAAGAGTTAGATCCCGCATAAATCTGCAGATGTTTGTACTGAGTCTGGGTGTTTGTGTCTGTGTAAAACGCATCTACGATACAGGATTTTTTTCTAAAGTGGAGCGAGGTTTATAACCATTTAGATGATAAAGCATAAAGAGAGTTAAGCATATCACACATTCCATAATATAATAGTATACCTTAGGAAAATTTTCAATGTTGCGTCTATTAAATCATAATATATCTAAGCGTTTAGTGTATCGATAAACTGATAAACTTTAATGTTCCATTGTTATGTTAGGACTACAATGGGTAGGGTCTATCGGTGACTTAGGCCCTCACTACTCAAAGGACGTCCACGTTATTGTGTTATAAGGATATTAAGTTTATATCTGGCGTACCTTTTATTATGTCTAGTTGCTTTACGATTATACAAAATCTTTAAATAATTCCAGTTATATTTAGGTTGACTTTAAGGCAGCTGCGTTTGTCTTAGATTTTTGCCGCTAATAATTAATTAATTTGGCGTCGCTGCAGGCCGAGAAGAACATGTCGGGACCAGCTTGCCTCCTTTAAGAAATGGAGTTGCACCTGCAGCTCACAACTGAGAAGAATGGAGGAAGGAAAGAAAGGTCTTCGCCCTGCAGTTGGATGTTCGTGGCTGAAATAATAACATTAATTTGGGTTAGATATGTGTTGCTTGGCCAACGTAGTGTAGGACGCCCTCCAGCTAGATGGGGCGACGATATACGAAAAATGATGATGAAGGCCAAAGATCGAGCTCAGTGGTGTACCATAGGAGAGGCCTTTCTCAAGCTGTGGACGGAGATAGGCTGATGATGACAATGATGTGTTGCGATGAATTATTTAGCTAGATGTGTAGTCTTCTCTTTTTTTGTCTTGTGCTCACCATAAAAAGCGTCTCTTTCTGATACTTTTTCCTTATAAAACTAAGTAACACTGCCATGCATTTTGCAATATTAGCAACCTAACCGTGATATTTCAATTCCCTGCTAGCATCTGATAAATTTCCACAGCTGCTCAGAAGAGCAATCGTACATACATCGCTGTTATATCCTATTTAAGTCCTAAGAGCGGGCGGGAACATTTGCATTTCAATTTGAACCATTAAAAAGAGCAGCGTGAGACTATCGGAGAAAAATCGTCCATTACCATTCTCGGCTATGAATTTATGAATGAGAAATGGTGTTGAGCAAGCAATGGAACTAGGATTACTTAATTTGACGACAAGTTTTTGTTTATGTGCAGAGATTTTTTTTGTTTATCGTTTCGTAGACGGTAGTATTAACTGATGGGTGATACAGAAGGGTAAGTAGTAGTAATGTTTAGCAAATATCGGCATGCTATCAGAGGCCTTTGTCTTCTTGAACCTTTACTAGCTACTGACAGTATTCTAGAACAATGTTACTCCGGTAATTGGATTCCAAGAATTCAGCAAAACGCGGCACATTGTAATTGGGCACCGAAATCTATGTTCATTTTTATATAGATACTAAAATAGTATATCGAAAATATTGCAATCTTGTCTAGTTAAGAGGCATTTTCCCTGCAATGGGTCGATTTCGTGCTTTGTGCAACAGTAGCTATTGGTACGTTCAGCATACCCTATTCTGTCATCTCCGCTAATAACTACGAACTTACTGACTGATTGATTGCTACACCACGGCAGACAACAAAAGGCTTATCTTTACATTATTTAAAGCCCATACTGAAAATCAAAGGAGTGGGCCTAAGACTGCATCGAGGTCGTCTAATTGACATGATATTATCATTGTTTCTATTTCGAGGACAATAATTGAGTTTAGCTTAAATAAGAAAACTACGTCTCATCATTTATTTATTAACTTAATCATCATCAGCCGGAACACGTTCTCTGTAGAACAATAGCCTGCCCCTAGAAGTGGGGGGGTTGCCATAATCCCCACACTTGGCAAACAGCTTGGGGATCGCAGTATTGGTGGTGAAGTTGCAAAAGACGCTGCTGCCCATCTTCTGGATTTTCCCTTAATCGCCTCTTACGACACCTATAGGAGAAAATGGAGTGGTCAATTCAGGCCGGATACGAATTGACAAGATTAACTCAATACAGAGTATTATTAGCAGTTCAACCTAACAAAATAGAGCGCATGACGTTTCAAACGTCTGTGTGGTATTATTTATTCAAGTATTCATTGTTTGAAAATAAAATTCGTGTTTTATTTACCCTTTGTTGATCGAAAATACGCTTTTGAACGAACCGAAACGTTGTTGGTGTGAAATGGAAGTTGGCTCTCACAATAGCTTTTTTTCTATTTGATTAACATTTCAGGCAAAAATAATTGCCTCTAGCTTTTCACAGATGTACTCACAGTTTATTGAATTGTTCAATTCAGTGAGTAGTGCACATAAGCCTATTTCTCAGCATAATATTTTTTGACCAAAAGACACCACTGAGTAACGGTGACGGAAAACATCGTGAGGAAACCTGGATATATAAATTATATGAAATCGCCAGCCCGCAGTGAGCTAGCATGGTGATCAATGCTCAATCCTTCTATATACGAGAAGAGGCCTTTGCCCCTATCACTAATCTTTGGTCAAACTTGTAGGCGTGTAAACGATCAAACTGAACGTTATTCTCCATCATACCCATTCATAAAAAAATGACAACTTAAACCATGGACTAAATTATATCCGTCAATGTCGTTTACATGTCAACGAATAGAGATGTCAATAGACTTAATACGGGGTTTTGTTAATGCCGGTATGATCCTCGTTTATGAATGAAGGAGACCAACATTGTATACAAATCGGCTGTCGTTTACAAACAATGCCTATTCAGTACCCATTCAAGAGTGTTTAAACAAATATATTTTTTTCAGTATCATGACACAATACAAAAATATTTTATTACTAGTTGGGCCTCGCGGTGTTACCCGCTAAAATTTGTCGGGATAAAAAGTTTGAGCGTGAGGTGAAGAGGTAACAAACATACAAACACACACAGACACACTCACAAACTTACGCCTTTATAATATTAATGTGATTGACACCCAAAATACAGACTAGCTTATGTAATGACTAAATTATACAGGCCTGCAAATAAATATCACACTTTTAAAATTGCAATAACTTTTAAACAAAAAGGACTAAAAAAACTTAATCAAATGTTACTCTTTCTTCTATAGTTTAAAAAAAAACGAAGTGTAGTACATACACAGTTAAACAAATATATAGATTATGATAGCCCGTCTAAAATATCAAAATATTTTGTGATGTAAAAGAACCATACGAAATCTTAAAATTATGTTTACTGAGCCATAAAAACATATTATCCAAGCTTGGTGTCGCCACTTAGTGATAAAATGCGCAGCTATTATGCTAAAATCCCCGAGAATTTATTAAAAAGGTTTCATAGTTGACCTGTGCGAAGCTTGCGGTCACCGTTGCGGTTATACGGTTAGTGAAACGTAATTATGAATATTGGTATAATTGGGCATGCGATATTAATTGTGTAACTGTCTATAACCACAAATACATTACACCTGGCCGCCTAGCCATATGCCAATAATCTTGACGAATAGAAATCAAATTGAATCCCTACTAATATTATAAAAGCGAAAGTTTGTAAGTAGGTATGGATGGATGTTTGTTACTCTTTTACGTAAAAACTACTGAATGGATTGTAATAAAATTTCATATGGAGGTAGCTAACACCCTGGATTACTTTTTTGTCCTAAAAATGTAACACCGCGGGACGCAGCTAGTGAAAAATATATAGGTTTGACATATATATTGTCATTTTTACATATTTTTCTTATACCTGTCTGACGGTTTGAGTATTTTATGCAGCCTACCTGAATGTCCTTCATATAACACGAGTCGGGGCGTCTGTAAGGACAGGTCGACTCAAACGACGTGGACCACTTCTCCGACCGCCTGCACAGTTCTCACATAAATTATTGAACTTGTCTGGACTTTAAAATACCCTTGAGTTTGTTTTGGTGTTTCTTCTCAGAGGCAGTCAGGAAATACCGACGCCGTCTAAGTAAAAAAAATTACGCGTAAGTGTAATTTTGAAAACTATTCAATCGATGATATAATTGAAACTTATGCCATCCCCATAGATTTATGATTTTATTCGATTTCAATTCGTCAAGCATTTGCCATTTTGCAAGGCGAATACAATTGTTTAACCACTTCTTCAAATACCTAGTAGGTCGGGCAGTGTTACTGGGCTTTCAAATTAGATAATTGTCAGTAGCAGCATGGATTCTGGATTTGTGCCCGGTTGATAGCAATAGGCTCGCCTCGTATTACATCGGGACCCTTAATTGGCAAAATATCGGTGTTACGATAGGTACACCTCTGCCTATCATTCGAGTAACACCGATGTGATGTTATGTATATATAATAAATATTGTCATATAATCAACTATTGTGTAAAGTAAGGCTGAAAAAATAAATCCCTTAATACAATTTTAATCTTATTTCGTTCACAATAAAAACTCAATCTGCATGAAACTAAATTACGCGCAGCATTGATAAATGAAAGTTTGTTTGTTTTCGAAGGCGGGCGTCACCCTGCCCGAACTCAGACAATTCAATAACCAAACAGATTTGTTAAATTCTTACCTAATTGCGAGAATCGAATGACACTTTGGTATCGCGCGACTAAAGTTGGTATCATAACAGCCCATAACTGTCCCACTGCAGGGCAATGGCCTTTTCTCGTAGAGAAGGATTGAGCATTGATCACCACGCTAGCTCACTGCGGGTTGGCGATTTCAGATAATTAAATCCAGGTTTCCTCATGATGTTTTCCGTCACCGTTAGTCAGTGGTGTCTTAGAATAACTAAGAAAGTATTTATAACATTGAAAAAGTCACATTGATAGTTCGGGTTTGAATCCGCAACCTTGTGCATACAAATACGGTATGTTAACCACTAGGCCACCACGACTCGGTATCAAACGTGCTAGTAAAAAGTTAGCTACATACCTAGGGGTCATTCCAATCTCCTAATTAATTAAGTCTATTATTAGGTAGGTATCTAAGCTTGTCATTGCCATCTGATCAATCAAGCATATTATGATAATTCATAATTTCATTTCAATTCAATCAATTCATGTCTAGCAAGCATATTATGATAATTTTAGGACAGCTATTGAATTGATTACAGAATTTATAATCACTTCACCTTTTCTTAAATACACTAGCCTGTAAAATATAGTCCAATTCTAATGTAATTTTTATCTAAACTATTGAAGTTAGAGATTTAAAATAATAAATGTTTTGTAGTAAATTTTATCAGATTACTTGGAAACTATGGTAAACTACTAGCTGACCCGATGTACTGGGTTCCGCCTTCTCAACGTTTAAACTTTCCCTCGGCTTCCACGAATATTTTAAGACCAAAATTAGCCAAATCGATCTAGCCGTTCTTAAGTTTTAGTAAGACTAACGAACAGCAATTCATTTTTAAAAGAGAAGAAAAAGAAAAATGAAGAAGATACAGGGCTGTTGATTTTTTTTGTATTAGTCCATATTATTGAATAAAGTTAATGCAATTATAAAAGTGTAATACCTACTTAGTTTTAGGGGGCGAGCCTATTGCCATCAACCGGGCACAAATCCACACCGACAGACACCGTGCTGCCACTGAAAATTACCTAATGGAAAAACCCAGTAACACTTTGCCCGGCCCGAGATTCGAACCCAGGACCTCGTGCTCAGCAGTCGCGCTTAGCAACCACTAGACCAACGAGGCAGTACTGAATATGAAACAAAATACAAATATAAGGATAACCTTGACATCATCATACAAACAGTATATTTATTACGTGTATTTAAATTCCAAGGTCAGGATTAAAGACTAGCTAGTATTGACTGTCTAGACAAGACGTAGGTACCTTTTAGATTTTCATGTTTATTATATTAGACATGGTTGTGTAATAATGTTTTCGTTCATATTAAAGGCTTACAAGATTGATGGCCTAATTGATAATAATGCTCACTTATTCAAGTATATTAAGAAAGTTATTAACAACATAAATAATATAAATAAGTCTCGAAATTATTATTTACTAGGTATATACTTAACGAGTAATTGGTAGCACAATTTATTATTGCAGTGAGAATACAGAAAATAATTGCTAGGCTTATTTTTTCGTCAACCTTGGTAACATAAATAACTAGCTTTTGTCCGTGGCTTCGCCCGCATTAAGTAGCCTATGTCCTTTCTCGGGTATACACTTTTAACATGCCAAATTTTATCAAAATATGTCCAGCTGTTCAGTCGTGAAGGCGTAACAGACAGAAAGAGTTACTTTCACAATTTTAATATTAGTATGGATTGAAAAACAACATAACGTCATCATTTTATAAACCATACACACAACAAAACTAATAGTTCTTCTACTCGGATACGGTTTACGCACACAGATCTCTTACTAACCCCACTGAGAAATATCTGTTGCGTGCGGGGATAAAACCCGCGACCCACAGGCCATAAGTCAACACCTTAACCACAGTACTAACTATCTCCATCTATCAATCTGTCGTCGAATTACCTGCGGCTTTGCGCCCCATTTTTCTTTACAGCGAGATTAATTTATGCGATCTTGCCTCCTGGAGGCTTCCCGTAAATCTATCTGCCTGGTGGCTGGTCTTTGCAGAATTTTAAATTAGTTAGACGCGAAAAAACCGTCAAACAGAGCGTTAGTGCTTAGTATATTATTTTTAAAGCCTCGCTCCACCCTAGGAATTTCTCCTGTATCATACGTGCGTTTCACAAACATGAAATATTCACATACACTAACACCCAGACTCGGGACAAACAGCAGTTCACACAAATTTTTGCCCCGTGCGGGAATAGAACCCGCAACCCTTAGCGCAGCAGCCCAATCGCTTAGCCACTGCGCCAATCAGGTCGTCAATAATTTCAGGTCGTCATTGTACAACGTAATTCAAATTAACATTACAAAACACAGCATGAAGCAGTAACAGTACGTACCACAATTATGAAATTTAGAAAGGAACCATGCTACCCGACAATAACACAACTCGGACAAGGAATAATATATGTCTATAACATACCTAGTACCTACAGCGGGCCAAGGACGTTACCCTTGTAGGAATGGCCCCAGGCTTATTACATTCCCACTTATTCATAGGTAAGAGGCTTGTTTGCCCTAATTGTAACTTTGTGGACCTTAGGCAAAGTCGTTTTAATACATTTCTGGGAAAAATTGTACATAATTTTGCGTACGTTCGTGTAAAGTTCCTGCCCGTATTTGTCCTTTTCAGCCTTTGAAAAGGAATTTATTATAATTATAATATCTACGCATTTTGGGTGGTTTTTAAGAATATAAACAACAGTCTTGGGTAACTAATAATGGTGATAGTGATTCTTGGTGAATATTACTTAGTATTAGGAACCAAGTATTAGGTATTTATTTATTTAAACTTCATGTTACATAAAGTAGACATAGGCGGACTTAATGCCTAAGGCATTCTCTACAAGTCAACCAACGACATTGTGATAAAATATTTTTGCCAATACAGACAGGGATTAGATTATGCTTTAAGTTTTTGACTACTAACGATATAACCACATAATATTTAACTAGATACTAATATGTAAAACCAAGATTAAACATTCTTAAAAGCAAGGCGTGAAAGTACTAGCTACTTACAAATGGTAAACAAATTATTACTGTAAATCGATTTACACATCAACAAACACTTTTACACATCAACTGATTTGAATATAGAATAGAAAAATAACCGTCTTATAGTAAATAATTACTATCAATACCCTTTGGCAACAAGGAAAGTAATTCTCCTATAATAACTCACTATATTGTGTGTTATTATACGTCAAGGAAATTACATACCAGTGAATAAGATACCTCATAAGTAATAAAGCTACAATGATACCTAAGTACCTATTTTGAAAATATCAATTTTTTTGTTAAACTATAAGTTAGAGATTTAAAATAAAAAACATTTTATAGCTAAGTTTATCAGCTTTTGGAGTTAATTCAACCATCATCAGAGTCCTTCGTCCTTTTTATTTACTTAAAAATGTACTAGCTGACCCGGGGTATGAAAAATTGATGTTGGCCGATTCTCAGACCTACTCAATATGCTCAGAAAATTTCATGAGAATCGGTCAAGCCGTTTCGGAGGAGTACGGGAACGAACATTGTGACACGAGAATTTTATATATAAGATTACAATTCTAAAAGTATGATACTTAGTTTTGCAGGCCAGTGTACTTAAGCAAGCGAACATAAATACGTCAGGAACAATAATCTTGTATTGACAAAGTCAATCGTAAGACGCAGCAATAACTGAAGATGAAACATAGTAGGATTCAAACAAAATTGGGGTCCGAAGACTTAGCAACGCCGGAATATTTTTTCATCTTTCATAAACGCGACGGTAAACATTTTTGGCAGATGGCCGCGAAAAAGCCAAGGAAATATACATACGTAGGTACGATTCATTTTTAGAACAACGTGTAATCGTGGGGAATATTTTTCGTTCTGATTTTATCCGCTGTGCGGTTAGGGCACACGTATCACTTAGTTTTGGCAATGAATGATCGAAATACACTAGTACATACATACATAAAGTCACGCCTGTTTCCCTGAGGGGTAGGCAGAGACCACGGATTTCCATTTGCTACGATGCTGGCATACTTCTTTTGCTTCATTCACACGCACATTCCTCATACACGCTCGTCGGTTGAGGGTGACCCTCACTTGCCCTTTTTGCAGAACATCTCCGATTTGGTCTAGGTCTTCCCTTTCCGATACTCCACTAACACTCGCCTCATAAATTCATTTTGTCACTCTTCTTTCATCCATCCTTTCTACATGCCCAATTATCTAAACATATTCTTCTCGATTTTCGTAATTACATCCAAATTTACTCCGCACTGCTCTCTTATCACCTTATTTTACGCTAGTATCCTGATTAAACAGTTTTTGGGCTTGCTGTGTGTAATTAAGTATTGTTATGTTATCCTCGAAGGGGGTAGACAGAAGTGTGTAGCGGTTACACCCACATTTCGCCACTTTCGAGATACACTTACTCCAATGTAATAGGCAGCAAGTCTTTTTCCATCAACCGGGCACAAATCCAGACTCCCTACTGCTACTGAGAATCACCTTATGGAAAACCTCAAAAACACTGCTTGACCCGGGAAGGTGTATTAGAATACCTGCCTGAATTAAACAGATTGCCAGTTACATAACACACACACACTCCTTCTTTTAACTAAAACATTTGTATTGTAGCTCTAAAAATATTTTATAGAATATTTTAGCGCCGACGGAAAAACTGTTTGGCAAAACCTTAAAAATTCTGTTTCCAAGTATAACGAGAACCAGTTTCAGCCTGATGGAAATTTAATTTATTTGAACGTACAAAATACAAATACAAGCTAAGGGGAAAGGATATGCTACAGACAGAAAATCCCACTTTAATATTAAGAATTTGACGACCTACCCCTTACCATGAACTCAAACTAAGTTCTGGTTCGATTCCCGACCGGACAAGATTTTGTGTGATGCGCAGATGTTTGTTTCGAGTCTGGGTGTATGTGTATGTGATATTACATGCTTATCTAACGTGCCACGATACAGGAGAAGTTTCTAGTGTGGGGACAAGCTTACAAAAAAATAAATTCAAATAAATATATAATCAAATGTACCTATGAAAATGATTAAAGGTCCTTACAAAAAAGGGGTTCTTATACCAGAGGCCTTAGACAAGTGGCAAAGCAACGAATATAAATCTAATACAATGATTAATGTATGGAGACGACATACTGTTTCCAACTTTCGACTATGTATTCTATGAAGTGTAAATCCCATATGTGTATTATTCTCATAGATTTCTATTCGTCAAGCGATTGCCACTTGTCAATCGCCCCTGAGCCTAGTTTAAGTTTGCCAATTCTTATTTTACTTCAAAACAACGTTTAAGTTTTTCGTTCGCCGGCCCCCTTACCACAAATTCTTGAAACTGGACAGTTTACTATATGGAAGCGAGTCACTGCTAAGTGATGCGTAGTGCGGCGTCTCGCTTTCACAACGAAAACTGTCCTGCTTTAAGAGTTCATGGTATTAGGACTGACAGGAAATTTATCGAAAGAAAAACGTAAACGCGGTGGTAAAGTTAGCTATCAATAATCTCACACTAGAGGCACATCTCCCATTGGCCCCTGACTATCATCATCATCAGCCCGTTGCAGTCCACGGCTGGATATAGGCCTCTCCCAATGTACGCCACAAAGCCCAGTAAGCTGCTTTTTGCCTGCCCTCTTCTGCAAGTCGTCCCACCATTTAGCCAGAGGGCCGTGACTATGCTTAGTGATAATTAATTAAGGAGTACAACATGGCATACAAAGGTTCTTCTTCAACGTTATATAATATTGTTCCATATTAAATAATATTACCGAATCTTTACCATTTTGTGAGGTAAAATATTGGCAATTTAGGCTTAAACATCTCTTATATTTAAAATCCCGTTTAATCTCTAGACTTCGAATTTAATCTGAACCAAAAATTGAGAACACATTCAGAGAGCAAGATTTAATCTAGGTTCTTCAATTTTTCATTCTTAATGAAAATAAATTATTTAACATTTCAGAACAATTTTAATCTGAATTTGATTGAACAAGCTGTTTTTCTACATTAATTAAGCAAACATTAAGGCTTAAGGTTAAATTCATGATACGCAATTTGTGTAAAGGGTTTACATGGATTTTTAGTAGACCTTTCAATTGATGCAAATATTGAAACTATCGCGTTGCATGATAATATTAGAAGTTACAACACGGGAATTAACTTTTTTGGCTTGAAGTTTCGACCGAGTTACACCGGCCGTGGTCACAAGCAGACTGATTTCTGACCGAGCCTGACCTGACCTGACCGGATTCTACTGCTCTGATAGCCGAGTGGTATGACCGTTGGACTGCCAAGTCAAAGGTCGCTTGTTCGAAAACGGTCAAGGATAACATCGCGAGGAAACCGGCACACCTGAGAGATTTTTCAACGGTGTGTAAAGCCATGTCAGAGGCCTAAAGATTACTATAGACTATTCATCATCCATACAACAAGATGAAGATGAGCAGATCTCATAACATCACGCCTGTATTCCCCGAAGGGGAGAGCAGAGGTGCACATACAGTACACCCACATTTCGCCAGTTATGTTTTTAGGTCCCAATGCAATAGGGGGCGAGCCTATTGCCATCAATAGCAGCAGCAATAGAGCAGATCTAATCTAATCTATTTGAACGTACTTTAAAAATAACTACAATAGATCTGTCTCCTGATCCTCCAACACGGCACTGGATAATTGTTATAAAGGTAGAAACAACCTTTCATACTTATTCATGATTTTATAATGAGTGCCTCTTTTCCAGTAAGCCTTAGTCCCAGATCCTAACCAAACCATCTATAACGAAAACCAGCTTTTCATTCAGCCTAGCTTAATAGACCAACCTTACAACGTCGCTACGATTTACATAAAAGATACCTATTTAAACAGGCGCCGAAACAGGAGTTCGTTGCTTATTTTGCGGTTCTATATGAAACACGGTATCTCTATACAATGCCGCGAATTTATAGGTAATGAGTGTACACAGCTTTATTGTGTTTCGGGTATAATGTCCGACTATTCTTGTATCTGTCTTTACACAGCGAATATAGTTGAGCCCGTGCCGCGACTAAATATGTAAAGTTCTCAGTTTATTTGTACCACGTTGTATAAAACAACGCTGATTAGGTTGCAATACGATTGTTTATTCTCATTTTTAAATTTAATGTGTAAAGTGTTGGTAAACTAATTGCTGGCAAATATTCATTTTTTTTAAACAATTTACCTTTAAAATTAAAATGTGGGGCGAAGTTATTTTTACAAGCTTCTATTTAACTTGCAATGTTTGTATGTTATGTATGTATGTGAGTTTGTTTAGGTTAAATCTTGCAATGTAAATTAGAACTACTTTCTGACATTCTATTGAAATGAAATTTTGCATACTTAAATAGGTTTTTAGGTAGGTAGGTAGCCTATTTCAACAGGCGTAACGAAAAAACTAGGTACTAAATATTAGCTTCACCTACTGAAAAGATATACCTAAGGAAACTAGTTAAAATAGTTATTGTACCTTTTGTTCAAGACAAAGCGAAGAAATTAGACATTCAAATTCACTATTCTAATTTGTTAACACTATTCAAATTCCGAACTCTGCTGGCAATTACTTGGATAATTATGCATTGACTTACCTACTTCTGGTTTAAGACTGGCTGGTTACCGGTACCTATAGATTGTATTTGCAAATAGGGATTATTTCAATAAAGGTGACATTTATTTTGGAAAGAAAACACTATTCGAAATTCGATTATTTCGTCATAATTTTATTTTTAATTGTGGGATCGACACGATCACGTTAATGGTTATTTGAGAGTAGGTGTAGATGTAACCTAATAAAATGAAGGAAAGAAAAAGAAGGCAGAGGTGTGTAACTGGACACCCACATTTCGCCAAACAGTTTTCGTTCGATGTGTACAAGAAGCAAGCGTATTAACTTGAATTATAAGACAATATTTCTTTTGGGTGACACCTCACTTCCATATATTTCCTAAAATAATAATTAGACATTAGTTCTAGCCTTGATCTGAATCCACGACGTTCGTTATAAAAATCCCACACAATCTCAGATATACTTCACTGTTTAACCTTTAACAAAAGTAGCGAGAGAATTCGTATCATAGAAATTAATACATCATATTTTGCCTCAAATTTTCCTAGAAAAACACACGTGAAAATAATCCGTGTTTACGACACGGGAATCTTTCCTTCAGAAGTAAATAAAAACACATACATATGTATTCCAGTGCACTGAGCCCGCAGCAACGATTTATGTCCTCTTCGTATGGAGTGAGCGCGAGAGAACAAACTGCCACTTACTCGTACGATTCAAAAATGAGAATGATGTAACACTCGAAATGCTATTACGCAAATAGCGACCGTAATCTCCACTGTTTTTATTTAAAAAGATGGCAAAATGGAACGAAGCTTTTAGAGCGAAAGCTTTTTTGTTTTAGTTTTGATATTTTTTGTAAAAGGATTAGGATTGCGATGCCAATGATTTAAATACTAGTATTCGTCCGCATTATCTGCGTGGAGAATTTTAACGAGACTTTTACCGAAAAAGTATTATCAATATCCATACTTCCATACTAATATTATAAATGTGTAATTAACTCTGTCTGTCTGACTGTTACGGCTTCACGACTAAACCGCTGGACAGATTTGATGAAATTTGGCATGTAGAAAGTTTATGACCCGAGAAAGGGGATAGGTTACTTAACGCGGGCGAAGCCGCGGGCAAAAGCTAGTAAGTGATAATCCGGGTTATAAACCATTCATGTGACATATTCCATCTAAATCTGTTAAGCCGTTATTGCGTGATGTGGCAACAAACACACAAACTAGGACATTAATTGTTATCAAATATCTGAAAACTGAGATAAACATTGGTCATAGGCAGAATAATTATTACTCTATGATTGTATGACACTTATTTTTTAAATATTTAATTCATAAACCACATCACTGTTAACGTAACCCACAGATATTTTAAACGTGAGCAATAATGCATGTCGAGTTTTCATGACTTCACAAAATAATTTAATCAGTAGGTAATATTTAAATTACATTCAACAATACGTACGAAACACCGTATAATACAGCCGCAAGCCAAAAACAACGAGGTTAAATGATCAAGCAAACATGAAATATAAATGGCTTTAATACCCAATCATTATAATTTAAAACAGTTGAAAAGTCCACTAATCAATCATTCGTTATCATCTGACAGTTTTAATTATGCCCAACTTATTCCTGACAAAATAAACACGTGTTACATGAATATTTAATGTTTAATTTAACAATATAACATAGGGTAAAGTAAACGCAAACTCTGGGTATAGGCGGTACATCGCGGCGTCGCGGTCATAGTGCAAAGCAGGCAGTATTACAATACGTTTTGGGGCACAACGTAATAGCTGGGTATCAAGGGTAGATTGATCAAGCTAATACTGCGAGATGGGTGATGATCTATTTATCCGTCAGTCCTGTCTTTAGTACACAGCCGTTACGCCAAACCCCATAACTCGGGTATAGTTCCCGTCACTTAAGAAGAACGCTAAGCGACTGTCCGCGACTGTGTTTGCACTTTGATATAGACGCTTCATAATATGGTCCTAGGCTATTACGGTTTATAATTAAGTGTATTTTTTTTATTGTAGAGTCGTTATAGGTACGTTACTAGTTACGTAACACATTGTAATAGACCGGAATTCAAAAAATTAACTTGACTGTCAGTTGAGTGCTCTTGGTGCGTGACAGGAACTATCCCAGTATTACCTAGGGATATGTAACTGGTTTGTAAAATATACAGTCGTTACGCGTAAAATACTGGGATAAAATTGCTTTCGTTAAGACTGGAAACTGATCCCCATATTGTTGGAAAACGACTAGTCAGATGAGAATAGTGAAATACTTAACTCGAAAAAGACTTTCAAAAGACATACTAAATAAGTTTATGATTATAGTTTTCGGTAATCATGTCTTTTAAAAGTCTTTCGATAATTATGTCGGGGACATTGTCGGGATGTAATACTGCTATTTATGTGCACTGTGGCGTGGCGCAATCAAAGTATCTGTCAAGGCACTGGCACTTGCGCTTCGAAAGTACACGTTCGAAATTTGACGTAAGACTGTTTGAAATATGAATGTGTTCTGTTGTTCTTTTTTTTTGTGCTTGATGTTTTATTTACTCTGTGGTATTATCCCGAAATGTATTATGATTTTCGTATGTAGGCTGTAAACGTCAAAATGTGACGTTTAAGACATTGTTACAGGGAAGTTGGTTGCTTTACGTACGAGTATAATATATTAACGTTAAAAAATTTCGATTCCTGCACGAGACACAAATTTGTGCGGTCCTCTGATGTTTGTCCCGAGTCTGGGTGTTTGTGTATGTGATGTTTCATGTTTATGAAACGCACCCACTATACAGGAGAAATTCCTAGTGTGGGGCGACGTTTTATTAAAAAATTATATCAAAATGTCAAAAATTTACTTAACCTAATTCTATGAAAATAATTAAAAAAATTAATATTTATCATATAATACATATATAAAACAAATTGCAAAATAAAAAAGCTTGCTGCCTATAACATAATTAAAGGAAATACGTGTAACACACTTGTGCCTACCCCCATAAGGAAAACAGACATGATAGTGTACACATACAGCGATAATTGAAACTGTATTGGACGGTAATCAATTCTGCATTGGACGTCCGCGGTCTGTGGTCACCATCAGTTGAAAAACGTCGTACTTAATTAACAAGCAAATTAGTTCTCAGAATATACAGATATAACATAACATCACAAGGTGTAGAGATGTATGTAGCCCACTCACATTTATATTATGGGCCCTAGTGTAATAGGGGGCTATCCTATTACCATTATCCGGGCACAAATCCAAACTCACTGAGAATTACCTAACAGAAAACACCAATATCACTTGGCCCAACCTGAGATTCGAACCTAGAACATTCTCAGCAGTCGAACTTAGCGACAAATGAAGCAGTCATAAAGATAAAAGCCAACCCAAATAAAAATAAAATGTAGGTACTGTACATTGTACAATAAATTTCAACAAAGGCGATAAAAAATCGTACATAATCGACCCCCATTGTCCCGGTATAATGACCTGTGTCAAAATAATTCCTTTATTCTCAAGTAACAATGTAGGCGGACTCAGGACTAAGTACTAGTTATAAACAGACAAAGGCCAGGATTTTTATGTACGTGAGAGATATCTACTGAATTAGGTGTTGAGTTGAGGGTCGACGCGCGAATCGTAAGCCGTCGCGGTGCGTGAATACCACTGTTGTGTCAACTGTTATCAGATTGACTATTTTACATTGTTTTGAAGGATAATGCTAGTAACTTTATTTTTATTATTTAAAAAAAAACGTCACTTCACACTATGGATTTCTCTTGTATCGTGCGTTTTACAAATATGAAATACCACATGCAGAAGCACCCAAACTCGGGACAAATGTCTGCGGATCACTGCGGATTTTTTTTTGTCCCATGCGAGAATCGAATGCGCAACCCTTAGCGCAGCAGTCCAATCGCTTAGCCGCTGCGCCAATCATGTCGTCTTTTAATATTAATGTTCAAAAAGGTTTTATTATTATCCCAAGTACATCCAGCGGTCTTCAGGTCCGCTACAGACTTGCTGACTGTCCATAGTGGCTATAGTTTTTGGGGTGGAAGTAGAGAACCTCCACGAATGACGATGACGTGGGGCCACGTTTATAAAAAAAAACATTATATGACTCTTGGTGTCATTTTTGCTTGTTGCCCATGCTAAGCTAACGCAAAGATCGCGGGTCAAATACCGCTTGTGTCCATCATTTTTCAAATTTCCTTTAGCAATTTAAAAAAAAACAATAAAACAATAAGAGTAGTCATAAAATAACAATGAGCACTGAGTCTACACTTAAGCAATTAAGAACCCCTTTTTTGGTAATGATATGCAAACATACAAAGTGGAATAGGATCAAAAGATCTCCATAATTTTAGAAGGTATTTAAATGATAAATTAAGTTCTAATTAAATATGTTTGCTCCAGGAAGGTACCTCAAAGAACCCCGCATATTGTTTTGTCCGAATTTCGAGATTTTTAGCCTTTGTTCGCTCTCTACAGGATTTATTTCTACTAGCTTCAGTTTCAAGCTACTTAATTTATGTTAGTTTAGCGAATTTATTTTGGACGAGGAATAAACAAATGAAATGTGTTCTGTTTGTTGTTATTTTTGTTTAGTAACGTATCTGTCATATATTTATTATGCATAATGACTGCCTCGTTGGTCTAGTTGTTTAACGCGACTGTTGAGCACGAGGTCCTGGGTCCGAATTCCGGGTCGGGCAAAGTGTTACTGGGTTTTTTTTGTAATTCTCAGTAGTTACTAAATCTTTGTTGATTTTTTTATGATTTCTCCTTGATTACGAATTTTGTAAGTAATATTTTAAGTGCTAAAAATAATTCCACATCAATAATAACTACTTGAACAAGAATTTAAGTCATAGAAAAATTTCAAAATTTTCTCAAAACATTTTATACTCATCGCAAGACGACGCAAATCGCGATAGCTCCCCGAAGGATATAAGGACATCCGTACTGAACCTACACTGGGGCGCAGTTTTATACTAAGCCAGCAACTTCGATTTTCTAGAGTGTTCCACAGCGGTACGAGTGGAAATGGAGTATTTGAGAAAATTGCCTTCGGATCTGCGTGCGATCGCATAATGCGACCACTCACATCCATGTTTAGGTTGTCTACAGATCAGATGAAGAAGACTAGACTGTAACCCTTGAGAAGGATGCGCGGATTGATTGAGTTACACGACGTCGACGTCGCGAAGGTTGAACGTTTGAAGGGTTAGAAGAAATCTTCTCGTATAACATTGATTCTGCCTTATGCTCGCGAATAGAATAGAATAGAATAGAAATCTTTATTTGCATTGAATGTAGGTACAATAATAAGGTGTTACATTTTTATATGGATCCTTGTACAATTCTGCCTTAATGTAGCATGCAAATATTAGGTAATAGTAGAATATTTATATTCTAACAAGCAAACATCTTAATTATTTAAATTTAAATTAGCTTATCATCTAAAAAGTCTTGTACTGAATAATAACAATTATCTAGTAGTAAAGATACAATTTGTTTTTTAAACTTAGGAAAAGGTAGATTTTTTATCACGTCTGGAATTTTATTAAAGATTTTAGAAACCTCGGTAATTCCTGGTTAATTCTCTTTGGGCATAAAAAGGCAGCAAAATTGATTTTAACAAACCATACTATTTAGATATTATAACCAACAGTTGCCAAAACCTGATGATTATGAAAAAAATTAAGACAGTCTCGCTGTCAATGACCCTTCACTGTAGCGGATATTAATGTCATTGTATTGCCAATGCAAAAATATGCGGACGCTAAGGTCAATGTATTGCCAATTTATATTGTTAACGCAAAATTAGATGCAAAAGCTTCCAAGGCAGTTTGAGTAAGCTTAAAATAACTTTAGTACTCAGCCAGTCTCCTTAAAAATAATAACAGAACATGAAAAGATTCTCTCTTCAATTCAATGTTCATAAAAAAACGTAGAAAGTAGATTGAAAATGGAATGGGTTTTTTAACTAATAGGGTTCCTACTAATGATATTATATTTCAATTAGTATTACGAGGGTCAAACTGAAAGTTCTTAGAACTGGCCACTTATAAACAATATAATAAAAAAATAATTCTAAAATTTGAAAATAGAACTCTTTGCCAATATTACTGAGTATATATTTCATTAATTTGTCATTTGTTTTACGATTTGGCGGCAAATTGAAAATTGTCTGTGTCACGTCAACATGAATTTAACACGAGAAAATTTTCGTGCAATGATTTTTTATGACTTTCGATGTCATTTAAGTCAACAAGAAAGTTATGATAGACTACGATTGGCCTTTCACGATGAAGCCCCATCTCGTGCGACAGTTTACAACTGGTTTAATGAGTTTAAACGTGGTCGCACTAATCTCACTGATGATTTACGTGAGGGACGGCCTTCTACGGCGACGACTGAAGATAACATCTGTGTTGTGCGGCTTATGATAGAGACTGACAAAAGAGTGACCTATCAGCAGATTCGGACAAGCTTAGGCATCGGTATGAGTCAAGTGCACAAAATCCTCCACGAACATTTAGCAGTCACGAAGCTTTGCGCCCGGTGGATACCTCATAATTTGACTGAGGCTCAAAAACTCCATCGTGTGGATTGGTGCCGTAAAATGATTGAAAGATTTAACGGAGGTGACTCAAATGCTGTGTTCGACATACTAACAGGTGACGAAAGCTGGATTTACTGTTATGATCCTGAAACCAAAAGACAATCTGCTCAGTGGGTGTTTCCTTTCGAGAGGTTGCCAACTAAAGTGAAGAGAGATCGAAGTGCGGGAAAAAAATGGTGGCCTCGTTCTTTGGAAGGATAGGTCATTTCGCAACAATTGTGTTAGAGGATCAAAAAACAGTTTCTGCAGAATGGTACACTACCAATTGTTTGCCACTTGTCTTGGAAAAAGTTCGAGAGAAACGACCTCGCAGTAGGATCCTCCTTCACCACGACAACGCCTCGTCGCACACCGCTAAGCGAACGATCGACTATTTGGCGACATCAAACGTTGAATTACTGGGTCACCCGCCGTATAGCCCCGACCTCGCCCCTTGTGATTTTTATTTATTTCCAAAAATTAAAGAAAAACTTAAAGGAAAGCGGTTTATGAATGCTGAAGAAGCGGTGGCTGCGTATCGCGATGCCATTGAAGAGAACCCTAAAGACGAGTGGGCAAAGTGCTTTTCCCAGTGGTTCCATCGCATGCAGCGGTGTATTGACGTGAATGGACAATATTTTGAAAAGATATAATAAAACTAATAACTGGCTAATGTAATCAGTTTTTGATTTTCTAAGAACTTTCAGTTTGACCCTCGTATAATGTTGGTAAAATTGGTACGTGTCAGTTTAGTTTTCAGACTAATAAATGGTGCCATGATATCTTTGTTGATATTGTTATTTTTTTTTTCGGGTAAAGGCACATCACACTCTAGCCTAAGCACTTTTAATGTATTTTTATTTATTTTTAACAAGTACACCAACGGCATCTATATCACTCTTTGTAATTTATAAATATTTAACACGTAGGGAACTAATATATGTTTTTATATGATACGTACATAAAGTCATGCCTGTTTCCCATATATATTATAGGTATATTATATATAAAATTATATAAAATGATAAATATTATATAAAATGTTATACATATGTATGTACATATGATTTATCATTTTATACTCGTATTATATGCCTACCGAGGGGTAGAAAAGAAAAAACTTGACAGAGTTGCGTTTTTGTTTCAATTTTGTTATGTTAGAAATAATTAGAATACAATATATGGCCAAGCTGTTGCTAAAAATTCATTATCTTCATATTGTAATCACAGCGCACTCTACAATCATTCGTTGTGGCTAGGAATTCAGTCCAACATTTCTTAATCCCTACAGAATTGTGTTCCAATCATATTTCCAACCTGTACCGTGAGTTCTGCGCCTCCCATTCAATTAAAACAGACGTCCCTCGGCATTACCTAAAACAACACAACTTTAACGAAAACTAGGTCAAAAAGACGCCATTTTTAGCAGAATTTTAACAAATAAAAATCAACGCGTAAGCCCCTTTTCCCACACAATTGTCGCCAATACAAAAATTGACATATCGACAAAGATAATTCCAGGTGTACCAGAAAATGCAGTTATATTATCGACCTTTTACAACCGTAATAAGAGCGATATTGCGATAACGGTTCACGCTTTATTTGAGCTATAAATAGTAAAACAATACTTCAGTTGCATTGCAGTGAAGTAACAAAAGGTTCAGTTCAAGAGTTTTAAACATCAGAAGATTTGGCTTGTAGAAAGTTTAAGACCCCAGAAAGGGCATAGACTACTTAACGCGGTCGAAGCCGCGGCAAAAGCTAGTTGTAAAAATAAATAAGAAAATAAGAATAATTGAACGAATCATCTACTTATTGTTTCTGCACTAGATGAATTAATTGACTATATTATTTCTTACACCATTTAAACGATTCTAAGTGGGCTGCAACTTGCACGTGGTAGTGATCGCCGCTACACGTCAGAGAACCCACAAATTGCAGTAGATAATTTGCGGATAGTGTATCTATTCTATCTAATTTAATCGGCATTCGGTTGGCACTCGGTCCACCACAAATCAAACCGATTAACAGCGATACATAACGGATGAGGATCACTTTATCGATATGCAGGTGATTGTACAGCTATTTAATATAGTAGATAATATTACTCATGTTCTTCTTATCGTATGGTTGATAAACAACCAGGTCAGAGTTTAAACCGCCTGTAGGCCTCTGATGGCTTTATCCTACCGTTAATCTCTCAAATGTGCCGGCTTCGACAGGATGTTTTCCTTCACCGTTTTATAGCAACTGATAAATAACTTAAAGTACGCACATTCAATTGAAAAGGCATTGGTACGAGATGAGTTTTGACGGTCATACCACTCGGCTATCAGTGCTTTTTTATTAATGTTGACTATTATTGACAGTATAGAGTTATATATTATATAATTTGGGACTTATAGCGCTCAGCCCTCTTACCATGAACTCTTAAAGCAAGACAGTTTACAACAAAGCGAGACGTCGCATTGCGCTGCACGTAGCGGCGTCTCGCTTAGAATAAGGTCCTCCTGAATGTTCGGTAACCGTAGCCTATCTCAGCTGAGACTATCTAACTACAAAGGAGATAGTATAGTGCACAAGTATGCGCGCAGACGCAGGTCGACTCCCTATTCCCTCTTTCTCATCTGACAGATTTTTCTACGGTGAGTAAAGCCAATGCTGTGGCCTACAGGCGGTTTAAACCAGATTATTTACTATATATTCCGGTGGTACTCACGGGTGTATTAGTGTGTGTTATTATAGTAAGATTTAAACCAGGTTGTTCATGAATCAACCATACGATAAGAAGATAAATCGAAATGATAATTGGGTAGGTAACTTGTTGAATCAACAGCAATAACACAATAAACTCCGCAAATCGTCTAATCTTAGTATACTTTGACGATTATAACTAAGCCGTCTGAAGTTATAAGTCAGATCAGCGGGCTTTGAGCAACAATTTAATTGTATTATCCGAATCTCTGAGTCAATGCCGTGGCTATATTGACCCTATTAAATCTGTATTGTGCCCACACCTGATGGATAGTTAGTTAGTAAACGATTTTGGATATAATTGGCAAATAGGGACCGAACATGAATTCTCTAAACACGATGTTCGTCGACTTTAAGTCCGACTCGATCATGTGGAAGATCTTTAAACTCCGACATAATTATATTATTATAACTATTACTTAATTTACTAACAAAATAATTAAGTGAAAAAATTAACCCTTTTAGTGCTAGAAAAATGTTCAGCATACATCGCGGACATCTGTGAAACCAGCTTGAAATGGGACGAAGCATTTGCCATAATATTCCATCCAATAAGATGAACAGATCACCTGAATATACTGCCTCTTACCTGCAACACGACCATAGTAAGACTCGATATTAAAAATGTGCGCAATATAAAAAGCATTCGGCAAGCCAGGCATGCAGGGCGATGAAATGTGAATTTTTGTTCTTTCTGCATACGGTACCACTGACCAGGGCACTACTATTTGTTTCTGTTACCACAGAATCCGAAACTCGAAAGTCTAACTCGAATGCAAATCTATGTTTGATTGGGGCGACTCGTTTCTAGATTACAATCGCCGGGTTGAACGATCAACGTTTTCTTTACCTCACAGGGGCACAAACAGCCGTCAAAACCTACTACTACCTACACTATATTTGCCGAGGATGAGTGCCCATCTATTTTCATGCGAATACCCCTAGTGGCTCGGACAACATATTAAGTTAATAGATAGGTAGTTAATATACTTTATTAAATTAACAATAACTGACTTTGTTTTGACATTTGTGATGAACAAATCCCTAAACGTTGATAAAACGAATTACCTCACCTTCTCGCTCTCAGCCGCTGGAAAGCCTCCTTCCTCTTCCCTAGCTTTAATCGCGCACTCCTGTGACTCAACTTACAATATAGCCTGCAATTGTCCCCACCTAAATAGGGTAAATTGCATAAAATATCTAGGAGTGCAGATAGACGACTGTCTAACATTTAGTACGCACATTGATACACTTACTACACGGTTGCGCAGGTTAATTTATGTTTTTAAGAACCTCCGTTACGTTGCAGACACCAAGGTGATTAAACTAGTGTATATGGCTCTCTGCCAATCCCTCATCCAATATTGTATAGTCTCTTGGGGTGGTTCAGGAAAGTCCTACATGTTGAAAGTAGAACGCGCCCAAAGGGCTGTGTTGAAAGTTGGTTGGCAGTTACCCTATCATTTTCCTACCACAGACCTTTACAAAACCTGTAAGGTTCTGACTGTTCGTAAATTATATATATTTAATCTTTTAATGACAACTCACGGCCACACTCCCTACGATCCTTCTTTGATCTCCCAACGACGTAAGCATACGGTCTGTCCCTCTATTCGAACAAATTGTGCTTTAGCCCAACGCTCCTTCCGCTTCCTTAGCAGCCACGTGTACAATAACACTAACAAAATCCTAAACATATACCCCTTGTGCAAATCCAAATGTAAGGCAATAATAATAAATTGGCTTCTCGATTTGGATTATTCTGAGACGGAAAATGTTTTAGCTGTTTTAAAATAAATTAGTAGACCTGAATTCATTACACATACCTACACTCACTCTCACAAATATACTTTCACACACACACACACACACACACACACAACACATACACCATACATTACTCACTCACAGACATACCATTCTCTACACACTCGCAGTTGCTCTAATTTTGTATGGTTTAGTTTTAGAGTTTACCTGTTTTAGTTTTTAAATATTCCTCTCTGTACGTGAAAGCCTTAAATGTGTTCAAATTAGTACTTAATAGTATTGTATAAGAGGGTGAGAGCCTGGAGATCTGTCATACAGGTCCTGAACCCACTATAGACTCCAGCTCTCACAAAGGTTACTAATCTGATTTGACTTAATGTGACATGAACCAAAGTCTGTACCCTTTTTGAGAGAAATAAATCATTATTATCATTATTATTATAAATATTCATTTGTTCATCAACCATACGATAAGAAGAAGACCGAAGACCTATATACTTAGATTACTGTACTTAATTAATTACTTAATAATTTTTCTATACAAGTTAAAGATAACAAATTACAATTATATTCGTTTTGAATATACAAAATTTAGATTAAAATAGATGAAGAAACAAAATATTAATGAAACTTATTTGAGGTAAATTATTATGCAATATCTTCTACACTTAATTGGTCTAGTCTAGAATTAAAGTTAGCGTAATTAACCCCTATAGATACAACAATAAAGAACTTGAGATAATTGAAACTTTAACTTACTATAAGTAACAAACAATTAAGCTAAATTAATTTAATCAAAATTACTAAAATTTTCTTGCTTTGAGCTAGCATGTTTATTACTAAATATGTAAAGTTCCATTTGGGAACTATTATAATAATGCTCTTACCGAATTTCGGTCACGTCATCTCATCTGAGACTAGCCTACTCCGCAGGATTTATTTATTTATATTTTTAACACGACAATCAATAATAAAATGTATTCGTTGAATACATTAAACATAAAATAGTTAACATACTACCAACAACCAAAAATATTTACAAAACAAGATTGAAACTTTCGATATATATATAGCAGGAGATATTATAGTGCACAAGCACGCGCGCAAACACAGGTGCACTCCCTATCCCTCACTCTCATAGTCCGATGGGACAGAAGACCGACACAGCCGAAAAGAGATTAGGCCCAGGACCTGGTTAACGAGCCTTCCGAAGCACGGCGGCGTCTCAACATGTGGCAAAGGTCACCCATCACAGGAATGACCACAGTGAGCACAGCATACCCCGCAAATAGACTGATCTGTGCGGTAGCCTCGTAGCTATAAGCCCCTCTAAGAACAAAATTATGTAGTACTTGGAAACATAGGGTTATAGGGCACATCCCTATGACTCTACGTTTCTAAGTACTACAAGTAAGTAAGAAATTAAATAATACCGCGATAACATGTGAAATTTCAATAAATAAGAAATCTTTTTTTTCAACATGTATAAGATATCAAATAAAAAAAGAATATTTTGTGGAACATTGGTTAACATAGGTTCTCAGCAATACGTTTAGGTCGCTATGTCTTGCCAATAATTAGCGCATAAAATGAGATCATATTATGAGATCATGAAGTTTTAGCTATATTCAGGTAAAAAAGTACCTATAAAGTACATATAATGAGATCAAATCAAATAACATTAAAATCTAATTAAAATATTAATAAAGACCCTTCAGTTTTCGTTCTCGAATCCAGATTTCTATTACCCACTTCTAACATTGTAACTCGTGGTAGGGGACACGTTAACGCTATCGCATCCCCACCACGACCACATTTGAATACTGATGCACCTGCTCCAAATGATAATGAAGAGCTATTACAATATTTTAATATTGGCAGTTTGTATGACTCCCGACGGAGGTACACTCGTAGTTACCATTGTTTTCTTTCTCCTGAATGGAATAAAATGAGAATTTATTACTTGTGAGTCGAGAAAAGGTAATGCTTTGAACACGTATGTGTGTGTATGTTTGCGATTGTATCCGAAACTGCTGAATAGATTTTAATAGATTTTTTCTTTGTCGTTTTAAATTAAGGGAGGTTTTAATGAATCGAGATAATAGTCATCATCAAGAACACTTCGGTCGGCCCGTAACTCGAACCCCGGACCTCATGCTTAGCAATCGCGCTTAGTTTTTTCGGGCTTACTTAATTGTATTTTAGTTCTATTTTATTTTATCTTTTCATTGTCTTTTGTATTCGTTCTTGTACTTATATTATGTGTATTTTATCTGATATAAACAATCATTATTATTAGACATTAATGACCAGTAGACCAACGAGGCAGTCAAGCGAGAGCAGGCTTTAATCAAATTATAACAATTATTACATTAATTACCCAATGTTAAAGTGCGGTAACAACATCTAGTCTACAATATCTCATGAATGCAACACTATGGCATAAATTCTATTAAAGTTTAACAACTTTAGTGGTTAGCAGGCGGCCGACAGACGACGGAAGGCGACTTACATTCATCTTTATCCGTTTTATATTACTTTTTAATACCACTGACAAGTTTCGCAGAGTTTTTTACATTTTCAACATATAGTAAAGACTTATTTACAAGTCATTTACTTTATATTTCTTGACGTGTAGGTTGTTGTGAAAAAAAGCCTCCCCCTTAGGTAAAAGGGGGGGGGGATAATCCCCAGGCTTGGCAAGCGACTTGGGGATCGCAGTATTAGTGGTGAAGTTACAGCAGTCGCTGCTGCCCATCTTCTGGACTTTTCCTTAGTCGCCTTTTACGACACCCACGGGAAGAAAGAGGGTGGTCAATTCTAGGCCGAAAACCACTCGGCATCACTTTACACGTGTAAGCAAACCTTTAGCATATCTGTATAGTAATGTGCACTGTTGGCGGGAATCGATTAAATAGACTAATGGAATACGAGTCGGTCATTCGTGAGTTTAACCGAGAATCGTTAATCAAGCACATTTTAGTAGCATAAATTAGTGGAGAGTAAGAACAACGAATGCTTCAAGCGATATATAAACACGCTAACTAATTTAGAGGGACGGAGTAGCAACAATAAAACAAAAAAAGAGACGTTGACCCCTGAGTTTGTTTCGGTATTTCTTCTCAGGGGTAGTCAGGAAATGCCGATGCCATCTAGTTAAAAAAAAATGATATGTAAAGTGTTTTTTTGAAACCTATTTGCAGAAATAAAATCGTTTATCATTATTATCATTCAACATTATTACGTATGTACGTTCCAATATCTTTCGTTGGTAAGTTTAACAATCTGAAATGTATAATTAATTTGAATTACAATGACAGCATTGATAGCCGAGTGGTATGACCGTTGGACTGCTAAGTCAAAAATGTCTTTCCGAATTTATGTGCGTGCTATAAATTGGTTATCAGCTGCTAAAAACAGTGAAAGGAAACATCGTGAGGAAATCGGTACACCTGACAGATTGTTCAACGGCGTGTAAAGCCATGTCAGTGGCCTACAGGCGGTTTAAACTCTGACGCCAGGTTGTTCATCAACCACACGATAAGAAGAGGAAAAATGACAGAAAAAAGGAATAATAATATGTTATTTGCTTCTTAAGGTATCAGGCATGGTGATCCATCTCAACTGAGACTTGCTGATACAAGATATATTACGGAGCACAAGTGTACGTATATCCATACTATTTCTCCTGTATCGTGGGTACCCACGGGCAATAGCTAGTATTATATTATGTTGTCCTAGTAGAAAACTCACTCTAGAAAAAAACAAAATTGTTTTCGCCATTTTTAACATTTACGTGTGCTTCAAGTGCAGCTGAAGATACCACCTCTAAGAATATTTTTCCGCCCCATGAAGTGAGTCGCAATCTCCGGAACTGCGAACACACGAAGATGGTTTTAATTAATATTTCCCGCTTGTGCTTTTCTTTGTGAACTTAACGAGTTCCTTCTACCTTTTTAGATTTCATCTGACCGGTTTTTTCTTTGCTAATTCACGTAATTTCTGACCCTGGGCTCTTGACAAGCGGCTAAACGTTTAACAATTGAAATCGAATCGAACATCGAAATGACATAATGTTTCTACTACATTATCGGAGTGATATATGTCGATTTTGTTTATTTAAAAAAAAACGTCGCTCCACACTAGGAATTTTTTCTGTGTCCTGGGTGCGTTTTACATATGGGAAAAATGTCTACGGTTCGCACAAATTTGTGTCCCGTGCGGGAATCGAACGTAGCGTGCAAGCCAATCGCTTAGACAATGCACCAATCAGGTTGCCAAATTATATTCTATGTGAATTTTTGTTTATTTAATTAATTAACAAGTGCTAATAAATAATCGCATTTCACTTAGCTTATAAGCATTGAATTACGCCATTAAGATTAAAATTAAACGTAATTAATCGAGAAACTTTTGGCCGACAAAGATAAACGTACTCCGGTTAGGTGGGCCCGTGTTTTATAAACTTAATTTTAATGAACGCCGCAAACTCTTATTCAGCACTGAACTGCAATAAATTTAAGGTACTTCAGTGCCAAAGGAAATTAAGAAACTAAATACACATGTAGGTACACATACACTGAACATAGAAAAAGATATAATTACTTGTAACTACTTTGACTGCCTCGTTGGTCTAGTGGCTGCTAAGCGCGACTGCTGAGCACGAGGTTCTGGGTTCGAATCCCGGGTCGGGCAAAGTGTTACTGGGTATTCCAATAGGTAATTCTCAGTAGCAGCACGGAGTCTAGATTTGTGCCCAGTTGATGGCAATAGGCTCGCCCCCTATTACATTGGGACCTAAAACATAACTGGCGAAATGTGGGTGTACTATATGTGCACCTCTGCCTACCCCTTCGGGGAATACAGGCGTGATGTTATTATAAAACTAATAAGGATTTGAAATACTTTAGTTAACTCTCCAAAACCCCTTTAAAACCGAACAACAGCATAAAAATAATTTATTTTAAATAGTCGGACCCCAGCAAATTTATCTAGGTAACGTCGGCTGTGATGTCACTTTCTATGCTTCATCATTTAGTAAAGAAACAATTGCTAAAAAATAATAGGACCAGGGTCATGTAAACATTTAATGATGACATATCAATTTCTCAAATCATCAAAATGTTATCAAGTCGTTGTTATCTCACTCTACGACCGTCTAGTTTTATCATAATTTAGTCGATAAGATTGTCTGTCCATACTAAAGGACTATTATAACCGAATTGATATTAGTAGTGTGCGCATTATCAGTTCAGTATCATGAGTTTTAACGACAAAGTGGTGATTGTGACTGGCGGAAGCTCCGGTATTGGAGCCGCCACAGCCATCGAATTCTCCGAACTTGGTGCGAATGTTTGTATAGTTGGACGAAACCAGCAAAAACTGGACGCTGTAGCAAAGAAATGCAACAATCCTTTAGTATTAGTGGCTGACGTCACGAAAGATAATGATGCCCAGAGAATCATCAACGAAACAGTGAGGTACTTCGGAAAACTTGACATCTTGGTGAACAATGCCGGCATTGGTATGTCTGCTAGTATCACAGCCGAGCATGCTATGGCTGTTTTCGACCAAGTAATGGCCACAAACCTTCGCTCTGTCGTGTACCTGACCCACCTTGCTGCGCCCCACATCATCAAAACAAAAGGAAACATCGTCAACATTTCAAGTATTGCTGCATTACGTGTGATCTCAAAGCAGAGTTTTGCATACAACACATCGAAGGCTGCTTTGGACCATTTCACCCGATCAATTGCGACTGAACTGGCTCCACATGGTGTTCGTGTCAACTCTGTGAATCCTGGACCAGTAAGGACTGATATCGTTGAGAATATGGGTGCTACTGAGGAGCAACAAGCAGCTGTGTTTGATCAAATGCAGAAAGTGACAGCCCTGAATAGAATTTCCGAATCGAAAGAAGTAGCTGATTTGATTGTGTTTTTGGCAAGCGACAAAGCTGTAGCTATCACTGGTTCGGCGTTCGTCACTGATAATGGAGCTTTGGTAAAAGACTCTTAATCCTAATAAAGTCAATATTTATTTATGTTATGCATTGATTGTTTGATTTTGTTGGTTGTTATGAATCCCACAAATTTCAGTAATACTGGATAAATTTAAAAAAGTTCGTCTACTTTTTTTAGAATAACGCTACATTTTCTATGTCCACGCATTCCTTTATTATGATATAATCTATAAGTAGATTGATATATTACATTAATACGAATATATCTGATAGTGTGATAACAATATCTAATGAAGTTACATAAATTAACCTACATACGAGTGTTTTAATTATCAACTGATATCATTCAGCATTCTGAATAAGACTTTTCTTACTTAGGTTTTGACTTTTTTTAAGAGGTGTATCTTGAGATAAACTAAAAGAAACAGAAACAGAAGAAACTAGGCGAGGTTTTAATTTTTCCCACCTTAAATGCATCATCATCATCAGCCGCAACACACCCACTGTTGAACAAAGGTCTTCCCCTTAGAGTGGGATGGGGGGTGCCATAATACACACGCTTGGCAAGCGGCTTGGGGATTGCAGTATTATTAAGAAGTTACAGAAGACGCTGCTGCCTATCTTCTGGATTTTGCCTTAGTCGCCTCTTACGACACCCACGGGAGGAATGGGGTGGTCAGTTCTAGGCCGGATACCACTTGACTTCAATGCATACCTACATCATATATTCACATTAACGCTTATCAGGTCTATAATGAGCGACCTTGTACTTTATATAATACTATTGATATCATTATTATATACACAATGCAATTACTAAACATGTATATTTAAATAAATGGTTCATTGACGGCTAGATTGGCGCAATGACTAAGCATTTAGACTGCGATGCTAAGGGTCGCGGGATAAAAATTAGCGTGATCCGCAGACGTTTGTTCCGAGTCTAGGTGTTTGTGTAGGTGATATTCCATGGTTGTGAAATGCACCCACGATACAGGAGAATATTCTAGTGTGAAGCAATGTTTTCGTTTCAAAGCAAAAAAAAGCTATGAGTTCAGTTGAAAAAAAAAATGTGTCCTAACCACATAATAAATAAAACTCACAATTGTTGTTATAACTAGTCGTATAAGGATTAGAGCATTCCCACTAACACCTAAACTAGAAAAGAAATCGTGTACAATAAACTCCTGTGTAACATACTACTCGACATAGTTCGTGACAACATGATTACTGGAGAATAAGATAAGAATTCCCCGAAACCTTCGTCACTGCACAGGGAAGCAAAGAAGGTTCATTCGCGGAACAAACTTGACGTAAATTCTATATATCTACATATAGACGTAAATTCTACATATATACATCTACATATAACAATTGAACTCCGAACAGTTACCTCGTATCTAATAACGGCTGCACGATTATAGTCTTCTTCTTCTCATCGTATGGTTGATGGAGAACCTGGTGACAGAGTTTAATCCGCCTCTATGCCTCTGATATGGCTTTACACACCATTGAAAAATCTCTCAGGTGTGCCGGTTTTCTCACGATGTTTTCCTTCACCGTTTTTACGGTGCCAATCGGCTATTGAGTTAGGACGATGTGACTGTATTAATTCCACTTGTTTCCTACTCCTCTTAGATATCCTTTTATGATTAAATTCGTTGCGGGTTCCAAGGCAGTCCAGTTATTTATCTGGGACGCTTCGAGCTTCATTGCCTGAGTTACAATTATTGGCACGAGTGGTGGGCTAGTCTTTCTCATAGGCTCGATTAAATCAGCCGTCTCAGTCATGAGTTGACCGTCAGCCTGGTAACACGGGCTAAAGCAAGCCAGGTATTAAGTACGAAATTACGTGATTGAATGAATTGTTCAATTGTAGCCTTCTAAGGGGGAGGCCTTTGTTCAACAGTGGATGTCTTCCGATGATGATGACACATTGTAGTGTGCCAGACACTGCTATTACAATAGCCCAAATTGTGCAGAGTGGACCTTTTGTTCCTTCTAGGTTAGATCCGCATACCGAGTAGGTATACAAAGAGAATTATGAAGGGGAGGTTACATTTTAATTTACCAGAGTCAACGCTGGCTTATCTTTCTTTGGGTGAATTTCTCTGAGAGATACAGGGGTGCGGGTCCCGGTAATCATTCTAGCGGTTGCGTTGGCCATTAGAGATCTTACTGTAATATCTAGAGGTACAGCGTTTTGGGGTTAAGCAACAAACACGGAATTGGGGAGGGTAGAGGTGGTTATGAAGAGGGTTAGAATGACGTCACATTGTCTGTTCAAACTTATAGTTTGGAATCTTTTAAAATTTTGCTTCTAAATTCCATGATTTCAGAGTCTTTTTATCTAAAATATCCTCCTAAAAGGTTATTTCTATACTCACAAGTCGCAAGTGTCAATTCACCTGTCAAATTACCTACTGTTAATGTCATAAACATAACTACCCACACAGCACTACTTTCAAAAGCTATTGAGATTGCCGCGCTGTGTACGCATAATATTCTTCATTTTTATCCTCTAAACTCCAATAGCACACTTGATACTTTCGGCATCCCTAACTGACTGTCAGGCATACATTTTTCACATAGCCAATTTGTCGCAACACTACAAAATTGTCGACGTTCCCCTACGCCATATATCTACCGGTCTTGTTGCAGAACTAAAGAGTTTCCACTACTTTTTGTTTGCGTTTGTACCAAAAACGTTTGGTCGTTAAGGTGCGGTAGTTTTTTGACAACTGCCGGTAGGTTTGGAATAAAAATGTGGAGGGTTGCTAGTACTTTAGGTGTAGAGAAAAAGGATTATGAGGGAATATTAGCTATTCAAATATTTTGGATGTCTAAGATAAAATAAAAAGATAAATCCTTTATTCAAAATAGACTTCATTTTAAGTACTTTTTGAAAGTCAAATAACATCAAGATAGTCCCTAAAAATGCCCGCCTGTCTCCACTTCCTAGTGCTATAGCTGGGTAGAAGAAACGGTCCATCAAACTATCCAGCAGCTCAATCCTTCTGTCAACATTTTTGATGCTTTAGGTTTTAGGTTATGTAATGACAAAAAAATCAGTGTTGGGGGTGTCTTTGAGACAGTGCAATGTAATATTGGAGAAAGAAATTATCAATAAAACTTACTTCCTGGGTTCAAAATTCATCTACGTAAGCAATCAGCCTTTCTCTGAGAACTATTCTCCTTATGACATGCATCACTTACACAGCTTCCTAATTTAAAACACTGACATCAAACCTTCAGTCACAAACCGACACAAAGAGATGGAACAAAACTAACAAATAAACGAAAATCAAAGCGAATTCTAAAACATCTTTGACCTACTTTAAGAAACAGCCTTATAAAGAAAATATCGAGAAAATATTTAAGTGGCTCCAAAGTTTTCTTATGACCTAAACTTTATCTAGATAAATGGAAGCAGGTCAAGTCTTTAATCGGTTCTGAGTGAGTTTGGCATGAAAATAAGGAAGCTGGCAGAGTTTAATGCCGTGAATTTTATATAGGTGTTTGTTAAAAAAATAAGTTTCTTCGTGGGATAAACGACTGTCTAATGTTTTATTTTTCAAGAATATAATTTGAGAGTTTAAGAACTAGGTGATATGTACTTTTCTTGGCCCGCGTTTGATCAGATTATCCTCGAGTACCACAAAAGTTACCTTGAAATTAAAAGTGAAATATTATTGTTTAAATGAATAGTACCTACTGAGAACGTTTACGACAAGTTTCAAATGTAAATAGTACTTATAATTGTAACTAACGATTATAATCCATGTTCTCCTGCAACCATGCTCAAGGAGGATCTTGTGTGAAAACGTATTGTAACAGCGATAAAATAGTATATATTATTTCAATGTCTAATTCACGTAAGTGATAAATAATTTTCACCCAGGCATACCATAACGCCTGTATTCCCTGAGGGGTATGCTAAAGTGTACCTATAGCACACCCACATTCCACCTGTAATGTTATAGGTCCCATGTAATAGGGGGCGAGCCTAATACCAACCGGGCATAAATATACACCCCATGCTGCTACTGAGAGTTACCTATAGGAAAAACAGGGTAACACTATTCTCGGGTTTCTCAGGACCTCGTGATCAACAGTAGCGCCAAGCGACTACTAGACCAACGAGGCAGATCACACGATCTAAACGAATCATAATTAAATGATATCTCACTTCTTCTAATCGTATGATTAATGAATAACCTGGTGCTAGTTTAAACCGCCTGCAGTAGGCCTCTGATACGGTTTTACATACCGTTGAAAAATCTGTAAGGTCCACCGGTTTCTTTACGATGTTTTCCTTCACCGTTCTTAACAACTGATAACTAATTTATATACGAAAGATATCGGAAAGACATTGGTGCATAGGCTTTGAACTTGCGGTAACTTGACAGTCCACCGGTCAAACCACAGCTATCAGTGCTACCTTTATCTGTTAGTATTTGTTCATTTTATTATTACTGTATGATAATAAAACTTTGCAGCGAACTATAAGCCGTTTATCGGCACTAAGTTGTCCATTTGTTAGATTGACGCTTTATGTCACTTTGGTTATTGCTGTTTTATCTGTTTGGACTATAGTTCTATGTTGATAATTGTTTGTTTGTATGTTGACTATAATATTATTAAACAATGTGGATTTATACTCTGTTAATCTATTCATTATATTATATCATTTATTGTATCTGAGTATTACCAAGTACTGTCAGCAACAAAAGTGGTTTAATACTTTTGTTTTTTTTTCCATAAACATAAAAAAACATAACATCACGCCTGTATTCCCCCAAGGGATAGGCAGAGGTGCACATATAGTACACCCACATTTCGCCAGTTATATAAAAAACATAAAATAAAAAATATAAAAAGGCTACTTTTGTCACCGACGATACAAGTTAAAATACCTTTATTTCTCGGCTGTAAGTAGTTCTGTCAGAACGCAGTTTTTTCCTGTTGAAGCTTCTGTACAAGTCGTTGTGTATCTCTCAAAATAGAAAGGTTCTAAAGCTGACGACTAATCTCAAGTACTGCAGACGAACTTAAAAAGACAATAGTTTTGTCTACGTTACCTTTGTCAATAATTGGCATGAATCCGAATTTATTTTCAGTCTAGACTAGACAGACACGGAGGTAGGTGTCATTAAACTATGTATTTCTAGTACAAAATGGACCAAAATAACATCCGACACGAGACTTGAGTAAAAACAGTAATTGAAGAAAAAATTATGCTTGGCTTTGTTACAAACAGTAGTCTAAATCAAGTTATTGTGGACCGGCCCAGTGCGAATAATTTTGATCGTCAATAAAATAATTACCTACTTCCTTATCTTGCTGTCAATGACGTCTTAATAGATTTGTTATGCACGGAGCAGCTGGTTAGTAAGACTGCGGCTGGGGTAAAAGCTCATCAGTGTTCCTTCTGTAGCCCCTGTTAGGGTAGGTATAGTTAGGTAAGTACCGTAAAATGGAGTGCATAGAAACAAAACTTTGGGAACTGCTTTTGTCATGAATTATTACAGTTAATTATCAAAATTACTCTAAATCGATGTCTACTGACTGTGATAAAAAAATCTATAATTATTCAAAATAACTTTTAAAGTACTTTTCGAACGTCAAATTACATTAAAACAGCCCCCAAAAACGCCCGCTCGTCACCCCTTCCTAGTGCTATAGCTGGGTAGAAGAAACGGCGCAACAAACTACCCTGCAGCAAAATCTGTCTGTCAAAATTTTGAAAAACGATTCAAGCCAAGTTATTTAATACAATTTAAAATATACTGGTTAGGTTGGTCGTAAATGGTAACAATCGATACTCTTTACCATAAAACCACCCTTTTTTACCGGTTCTTACCCGGGAAAGCCTATATGCATTCCATAGCGAATATACGAAAAAATATCAGGCAAAGTCACGCCAAAAAGCAGTATACCACCGTTCCGTAGCCTGACGTAAAAAATAATTGCGAAATATGTTTTATGTGTCGTACGCCGACCCTCGCGTCTTAAAAGATCAATTTTCTAAGTATTGTTCAAATTATTGCAGTTGTTTGTGAGAAAGTCGTCAAAAGGATCATATTACTCTGAAACTACTCCTGGTACATTCATTCGTAATTGTTTTAGGTTGGTAGAACACGCTGGAGTTCTTAAGTTGGCAGTATTGGTGTATAGCTTCTTTTATTTTAAGTTTCAATTTTGAATGTGGAATAGCCATGAAGTATTATAATAGTAATGATGTAAAGTTTATATTTTTGAGCTAAATAAATACAGGTATTTATTAATACGCGTATTAAGCGCTTGGATTGTTGTTAATGTATAAAAACCAGCGCTTGTCGCGCTTTAAAGCGCTCTACGTGCAACAATTTATCTGTATGTTATAATATTCTTATCTTAGATATTATTATTACCAACAATAAAAATGTTTTCGCTAAAATACCTATAATAAAACTTCGACATTGATAGACTAATAAGTTACCAGATGTTTTCCAAGATCGTTCTATCATCAATCGTTTGACGTACGGAGAGATGGGAGTCTGACTATTAATATTACTGTAAGCGTTTCATAAGGAAAAATAAAATTACGATAAAAACTTGAATTTAGTTATCTAAAGCGGCGTAAACTTATATTTTATTTATTTACTAGCTTTTGCCCGCAGCTTCGCGCGTTAAGTAGCCTATGACTTTTCTTGGGTCTTAAACTTTCTACATGCCATCAGAATCAGTCCAGCGGTTTAGTCGTGAAGGCGTAACAGACAGACAGAGTTACTTTCACACTTAGAATACCTATTACTATGGATGGAAGTGTGGATATGGATTTATTTAATAACAATATACCGGTAGTATATACAGGGTGCAGTTTTGAAGATGCAAAACATTTCGGGAGGTTGTAATAAAAGTCACAAATAATCATATAAAAATACGATACTTGGTCAATAATCAATAGTACATTTTATTTTAATTTTTTAAGTTCAGCTGTTATTCAGAATAACGCTCTACGCAAACATCTTGAAACAGAATCGCGCGTTGCGAACTGTCAAGCGCATCATGCCACTCACGCACACAGCTGCGAGAGTGCATCGACCTGTACGAGGCTCCGCCCACTTATTCTACGTAATAACGAAATGTAAGCGCAATAGTTGCTTTGGGGTGGATGTCACAAATAAAGTTCGGGCTTCACATTCAATATACCACTTTTAAGCGACAATCGGGTACAAAAAAGACACGGGATACATGTAACGTAGAAGCGCGAAGGATATACGTGTTCGTACCATCGGACGGTCGGTAGGCCTCTGGGGCTCTGGCTCGGTCGTCGGGCGCGGGTCGCGGTGCGCAACGCACACGCAGGGCCTCTCTCGGCAGCGGGCTATTCTCCGGTGTAGCAACAACGCGGACAACGTAAGTAGGTAAGCAGTACCGCGCATGCGCGCGTTTTGCGCGCGTGCTAGTCATTTTTATAAAAGAAAAGTTCATGTTGCCTCGTTAGTTACCTATCAGCTGATGAGTAAAATGTTAGGTCGAGATAAATAAACCTTACATAGCACGTAAGCAATATTCGTATCCCTGTTACACAATTGTGAATAGTTTCACATTAAATTGATTGCAAGTTAAAGACGAAACATAGCTAACCTAAAGTAATGTTTATTTATCTTGACCTTAGTTTTGCTTTATGACTGAGACCGTGACTGACACGCACAAATGTTGTTGTAGGTATGTAAGTTGTAGGACGTCGTTCGTAATCCGTTGCTGCATAGTGGACGCGCGCGCGGGTATTAGGTACTTAATAATAAAGCGGCGGCATGCGATTGTAGGTAGTTGGCGGCGGCGGGAGGCGCAGTCGGCGCGCTGTAGGTAAAGTTTAAGTGATTTATCTTGCCTGAGATGTAGGTATGTTTGGCGTAGATTGATTCGGCTAACAACGTATTTACAAATTATTGTCTATGTACAAATAAAATAAATAAATTACCTACTTACGTTAATTGGAGGTATTGTTTAAAGTGTTAACACTCCAGGCTCAGTCTAGCACGACGTGGCTGATGATCTTTTAGCTTACGTAGCACAAACACATTCGTTTTTAAAGTGTGGAAAGCACTGATCACTTTTTCACGCAATTGTGTAACACTGGTGCTTAGTCACTCGTGGGTTATGCTCGCGGCGAGTCCACTGGTGTTCGTTATGAACATTTAGACGCCAACTTGAGTAAATAAACACTCGTCCGTCCATAGGATGTTGGCGTCTTGGTGTTCGAGCAACCAGCGACAAAACGTAACTCGCGCGGCGTTATCAGCTGTGTAGAGGTCCTGTACCTTGCGGTAATGCAATGGATGTTGCAGTTATTTCTTCAGTAGCCGCCACACTGTAGAGTGATGCACTCCAAACAGTCATTTTTATTACCACTAGGTACTATCGTACGTAACCGAAAACGCAACGGCGGGCGGATATTGCACGCGCATGCACACGCCGGCGACATGAATTACACTAAATCGATAGATCGATGGCCGCCTGCCTGGGCGCGGCTAGCGAGGTGCGGGCGGTGAGGGCGCTGCCGATCAATGAACTGTTTGTGTGCGTTGTTATAGGGCGAGTAGCGACTAGCCGCGTTTTAAATAAAGATGGTTTACACATATCGATTTCGGCAAATAAGAAAAAAAATACCTACTGATTTTATTGTTGATTCGGGTCGAGGATCACTAACATAATTACCTCCCGAAATATTTTTCATCTTCAAAACTGCACCCTGTATATTATGAAATTCTGGTTACCAGATATTGGGTACAAGTTCCTATGTAGATACGAATTAAATTATCACAAAGTTGGACAAAACTATTGACAATCCTGAACTAGATGATTTATAAACTCTTGCTCGCTTCTTACCACGCCCATGAGATGACATGGAGCAAGAAACAGCAAGTCCCAAGAGATACAGAATTGTTATAACATTTACTTGGTGTTCTAAATACATATAGCCGAGTGGCATCCGACCTAGAATTGACCACTCACTTTCCTCCCGTAAGTGTAAGAGGCGACTAAGGAAAAATCCAGAAGATGGGCAGTAACATCTTCTGTATTTTCACCACTATTACTACGATCCCCAAGCCGCTTGCCAAGCGTGAGGATTATGGCAACCCCTCCCTTTTCTTAAGGTTGAGGCCTTTGTTCAACAGTGGACGTCTTGCAGCTGATGATGACACAAATTGATGGTGTTTATTTAAATACCTTTCAAATCGCATCCGCAATTCAAGGCTAACTTAAAGTTTTAGTAACATAAAGTTAAAATCGTTAGACATCGATAAAACTTGCCCTCTTCGATTTTTACAGCATATTTTATTATTACGATCAAAATTATTTATAAGTTAAATATTTTATGGACTTTTCAAGTAATTAAAACGTAGTTAACACTTTGATGTCAAGTCATGAAACCGGGTTTAAAAATGCCGTCAGTTAAACTTTTATTGGGCGGTTAAATGCGACTAGAGAAGCTCTCGCCTTACAGTCTGCACACAGGCTATCAAATGAAGGCTTTCTTATCTAAAAATAATGCTTAATCATAACATATATTAATTTATCCTAAATGTGCGAAATTTTGCTCGATTTTTTTTATAAACTTCTGACATTGTATTAACATAATAAACGTCCATATTTCTAAACGATCTAGTTACAAGCCTACGAAGACATACTCTTAACAGCTTCGATTGCTTCTCGTTCACTTTCGAACTTCAGTCTTATGTGGAGCCAAACACTCCTTTGTCACCGACTTATAAAGCCTTTATGTTATTGGAACCAACGGTTGGATGTCACTGATTGAGCTTCGATTCTAGTTACTAGAACTAAAGCGTCAAGATCAATCAAATCGGCTAGACTATGCTGTCTGCAAATGGTTTATTTGGATAAAAACTTTCTGATATCGATGAAATATGAGCAATCGATGCTTCCCTAAATTATATATTACCCTAGCTCTACCATAAGCTGGTATTATTTACTTTTGGAAAAAAAAACATTGCCCCGCTCTAGGAATGCCCCCTCCTATGTCGTTGATGCGTTTTACGAAAATGAAATATGACATAAGCGCACACCCAGACTCCAAATAAACATCTGCGAATCACACATTTTTTTATATCGTGCGGGAATTGATCTCGCAACGCTTTAGCAACAACACCAATCCGGTCGTCAAATGACAAAAAAAATAAGATGCCTGCCAACATTAGCAGCAGTGAGCCATAAGTAGTCTGTCAAAATGGAAGTGGACAAAGGAAGATACCAGACACAATTAGTATCAGTGACAGTGAGTGAAGTATCTTACAAAAACTAAGTATGATCACATTAGCGCTTGCCTAAATTAGTTACCGCTACAGACACTCCTTACTCTAACAAACTAGTATTGCACAATAAAAACACAAATACATCAAAACAAGTTCTCCAACTAAAACAAAAGAACAAACGTAAGAACAAATAAGGGCCGACCAGTTGTAATTTATACCAGCAATAGCAACCCAAAGCATTACCTGTGCTATAAAAATTACGTTGGACTTAGTATTCAATTGCCTCCCTCTGGCAGATGAGTTATGAGTCCAGAACAAATAAAAGAAACGTATAAAGTGATTTAGTACCTCTATCAGGCACTAGATCGAGGGTCAGTCAGACCTCCTGATAAATAACACGTACCTTATGGCCTAATATAAAGGAAGAAACAAGCGTGGTACTTTGGTCGGCAAGTATAGTTGCCGAATTTTTTTTATTGTTGTTTATTCATACTGATATCATAAATATGAAAGTAACTCTGTCTGTGTGTCTGTTACGCCTTCACGACTAAACCGCTGAACAGATTTTGATGAAATTTGTGATGTAGAAAGTTAAGGACCCGGAAAAGGACAGGCTGCTTAACACAAAGGCTGTTTTTTATCCCGAAAAAATGTAGCGTGTAGCTCTGCGGGGCGCAGCTAGTTATTTAATTAAATTATTATCTATTAAAAAAAACTGCATCGAAATCCAATGCGTAGTCTTAAAGATCTAAGCATACATAGGGACAGACAGACAGCGGGAAGCGACTATATACTATGTAGTGAAGATACACGTAGGGCAGCAGGTGGCGCAGACATGGACCAAAATAAAACTCGGCCTAACTAAGCATCGTATTATAAAGTAATTTAAACGACCCTTACAATAATGTACCCGTTTCGAGAGGAAAATGTAGAGTAATGTTTTAGTAGTGGCTGTTGTTTCACTTTTTGTACGTTTGTATAGATTTTTTGCTTAGAACATGGCTCCTCATTATTAGTAAAAATAATACTAAATATTATTGAAATAAAACTAGGTTTACTGATTTTATCGCGGTTTTTAAATGAATCAATGTCCAAAATTCGCGTCAGAGATAGAAATCATTATACTAAATATTATTTTAATATAAAAATCATGATCGACTGCCTCAATGGTCTAGTGGTTGCTAAACATGACTGCTGAGCACGAGGTCCTGGGTTCGAATCCCGGGTCGAGCAAAGTGTTACTGGGTTTTTACATTAGGTCATTCTCAGTAGCAGCGCGGACTCTGGATTTGTGCCCGGTTGATGGCAATAGGCTCGCCCCCTATTACATTGGGACCTAAAACATAACTGGCAAAATGTGGGTGTACCGTATGTTCACCTCTGCCTACCCCGTCGGAGAATACAGCCGTGATGGTATGTTATGTTTAGTATCAAAAATATTTTTAACACAAGCTTTTAAATCAAAAGTACCATAATGTATTGTAACCAAACCTATTTAAGTATGCAAAATTTCATTTCAATCGTATGTCAAAAAGTGGTTCAAATTTAGATTGCAAGATTTGACCTAAACAAACTCACATACAAACATTGCAAGTGAAACAAAAGCTTGTAATAAAAATACAACGCAGTTCAAACGACTATCGTAAAATTCAACGTAAAAATTGTAAGCCTTTATAGGTTCAAAGGCATTCTTTAACACTGGCGAACGCAACGCTCCGTAGCACGTGCTACGAAACTTGGTTCATGTTACCGCGTTGTGCCGACGTAACCATGCAAAGCTACGAGCGTAGCACTTGTGTAGAGGTCTACACTTTCCGTAGGACATTGAGTCGTTTTAAAATTGTTTATTTAGTACGATCCAGTGATCTGTTCACTTACTTCAAATACGCGTAAATCAGAAATGATGATTTGAAACCTATAATGTATAAGTATGTTTATATTGTAAAGATAAAAGCTGAAACAAAAATAATAATGTAATAAATTATTAGAATTAAGATTAATTAACATGTACAACAGCTTCAAAGGTACATAAAAAAAAACATCACATCACGCCTGTATTCCCCGAAGGGGTAGGCAGAGGTGCACATTTAGTACACCCACATTTCGCAAGTTATGATTTTAGGTTTCAATGCAATAGGTGGCGAGCCTATTGCTATCAACCGAGCACAAATCCAGACTGAGAATTACCTAATGGAAAAACCCAGTTACACTTTACCCGACCTGGGATTCGAACCCAGGACGTCGTGGTCAGCAGTCGCGCTTAGCAACCACTAGACCAACGAGGCAGTCTGTAATTATCACTAACCTTTGCAGGTTATTGGTAATTAAAATATTTTACAATAATTAGGGGTCAGGCACTATGTTTTTTTTATTCATCTTTCACATCTAAATATCTGTGTTTGTATAAAAACAGTTTATTATATTTTTACTCAAATTCACGAACTGAACAATCTCTCCTGAAACAAAGAGGCCAGAGAAATGTCAGCCTAATATCGATAGTCAATTTTCATTACAGATTTCCACCACGTACAGGTCTCATTTGTTTCTGTCTGAAGAATCTGATTGGCTGTTCACTTTCAATTAGTCTGTGTAAAGACATTTAATTAATTCAGATAACTAGGCAATCAAGAGCATACTGTCATGTATTTGGTACGTGATATGGTCCCGTTAATTAGAAGAAAAATAAAACAATTTTGTTTTTCTTTTAACTATTTACTGATACTGGCTGTGAATATTGATCTTCCTTTGTTTATTTTTGACGGCTTTACTATTTGCAATTATTTTTTTAGCCCTCCTGTATCGTATACGTGAATGTGTTTGACAATACTTTTTTTAAATTTTATTTTATTTATTTGGCTCTCCAACAATTGATTACCAGTGTAATCAATATTGTTGGAGAGATTTGAGGTTATTACCTTAATATTTTAAGAATGCGTGTATTTTTTTAAATGTGGTAGATATACTACATATTCTTGTTTCCGCTATGATACTAGTTGCGCCCCGTGGTGTTACCTATATGTTTTCGGGATAAAAAGTAGCCTATGTGTTAATCCAGGGTGTCAGCTACCTCCTTATGAAATTTCATCAAAATCCGTTGTCTAGTCTAGCCGTTTGAGCGTGAAGAGGTAACAAACATACAAACACACTTACAAAGTTTCGCTTTTATAATATTACTGTGATCATTATGTTCTCATTTAACTGTTTCTCACTACTATACTCTACAATAATGAAGATTGCAGAACAGTGCTTGTGCCCAGCGACCTTTGTGCTAGTAACATATACTTCCCAATTTTCGCCACCTGACTGCACTTGGTTGCAATAGGGCTGTCTAATTCAAATGAACACCGGCTCACTAAGCATACACTGTAGTCGGAAACATACCATATATCATATGGTTATGTGGTACACCAAACTGGTGAAGCGGTTGAAATATTCCTATAGAGAATTTCTGACATTGCAGGTTTTTGATTCAGCCAATTAGTGCCTACAAATGCAAACTCCATGCTGTTACTTATAATTACATAGTGGAAAACCCAATACACCCTTTTCTGAACCAGACATCGAACCAAGACGGTGGTCTTATACACTGCACTGTTCTCACATGAACTATTGAGCTTGTCTGGACTTTAAAAGAGACCTTGACCCCTGAGTTTGTTTTGGTATTTCTTCTCAGAGGTAGGCAGTTAAGAAATGCCGATGCCATCTACATAGTTTAAAAAAAGTGTTTTTGTAAAACCTTTTTGCAGAAATAAAATCATTTATCATATAAGAACCACATGCTAAGCAGTTGCGCAATGAGTCAGTTTTTAACACAACAATAATAAGTCTGCAAATATTGACGTAAGTATACTTTCTAAGGCCCGTGGCAAATACATCAGATGGAGCCCTTTGACTTGGTTGGAATCTTCATGGACTAGCCCGTAGTTCAGGGCCCCCATGCGATCGGGGGGTCCGTGGCATTTTGTCGGCTTACCGCCCTACAGTTTTGCCACTGCCTACGCCTACAGAATTATAACTCTACTGCAATACCCAATATCGTATGCAGTAGTTTTAATAATATACAACACCCAAAATAGAGACAAACACACAGTATGCAACACTAAATGTTTGATGTTTCCTCTTCGGTTCCGCTACACACCCCATCATGGATCTGTCGCCACTCAAATTTCAATCTTATTTCTTTAAAAGTGGGTCGAAAACGGAACAACAAATTCATAGCAATATAAGTCCATTTATGTAAAAATTATAACAGCATACACGAATTTGGACTACTGCCATGAATGTCTGTAACTCACTGCACATGACATCGTTTACCTCATGACACCTATACAGTTATAATACAGAAGTTTTACTCTGTACCTGAAGAATACGCACTGAGCCTTCTGTCGCTGGGAAAGCGAATAGTACTTACTATTTCGCTAGCCCAGCTCAGTTTTTGTCTATAAAATGTCTTTTGCCATGAGATTTAGGCCAGTCTCCTTACCGTTTCGAGGATTACATGTATTGCTACTACTTATATTATTAATATTAATTGAAATAACAACATTGACGCGCATAAGAAGTGCAACCATGTTAAAATTAAGGTTAAATAAATTAGGTTCTAAGATATTTATTTTGCCCAAATGGGGCGTAGTGTTCATTAGAATTATCTACGGAGCACTGATAACCGAGTGGTATGACCGTTGGACTGCCAAGTCAAAGGTCACAAGTTAAAACCCCAGCACGCACTAATGTCTTTTCGAATTCATGTGCGAATTATAAATTAATTATCAGTCGCTAAAAACGGTGAAGGAGCACATCGTGAGGAAACCGGTACACCTGAGAGATTTTTCAACGTTATTATAGCCATTTCAGAGGTCTACAGGCAGTTTAAACTCTGACACCAGGTTGTTCATCAATCATATGATACGAAGACGATTAGAATTAACTGAAAAGCCTTCTAATCCATATTTGCAGGCGTATTGAAGCTCAAAAATGTATTTAGAAAATCTTAATACATTTGCGTCTATCCTTCTGCTGCTTCCCTGTCTCACACCCTTACAGTACACCCATTAACCAGTGTCGGACCATGGGCGAGGCATTCAATATTAACGGCCTTAAATCCTTCCCCAATTAGCCATGACACGGCGCAAGTCAGGCCATTTGACCTGGTTCCGAATTAATGCTTGAACATCATATGGCACCGAAATGGGAATGTGATCAAAGGCTACGAATGATGAATTGACGATGTTATATGTCAGTTCAGATAGGTCATTCTAGGTATCGTGACAGGATCTGTAGTGCGATTGAATCCAATAGATTTGATTCAATCAGTTTTAATTTTTAAAATATAACTAGTATTTTTTTATATGTTCTGCCTCGTTGGTCTAGTGGTTGCTAAACGCGACTGCTGAGCACGAGGTCCTGGGTTCAAATCCCGGGTCGGGCAAAGTGTTACTGGGTTTTTCCATTAAGTAATTCTCAGTAGCAGCACGGAGTCTGGATTTGTGCCCGGTTGATGGCAATAGGCTTGCCCCCTATTACATTGGGACCTAAAAACATAACTGGCGAAATGTGGGTATACTATATGTATACCTCTGCCTACCCCTTCGGGGAATATAGGCGTGATGTTATGTTATGTTATGTTTTTTTTTTATATGTTCTAGATAATTGAGACTTCCAAAATTGAGTTTTAAACGCGAATCAATTACAAGTCTTTTTTATCATTATCAGCACTAGATTTTTTATTATAATTATGGTACTTGAAATGAAATATATCCTATGATCACCGCTGTGAATTTTTCTGAAAGAAATATCCCTATTGAACTTAAATACTATGCAAGAACAAGATAAAGAGATGTTTCAGTCTCTCAAATTTTGCTCATTAATACTTATACATGCCCCAAAAGCCATAAATACCTTTATAGATTACTAGCTGCGCCCCACGGTGTTACTACTATTTTTTCGATATTAAAAGGAGCCTATGTGTTAAGCCAAGGTGTCAGCTACCTCCATATGAAATTTCATTAAAATCCATTCAGTAGCTTTTACGTGAAAGAGTAACAAACATCCATCCATACTTACAAACTTTCGCGTTTATAATATTAGTAGGGATTGGTTGTAAAAGACCGAGTAACAAAATGATATCATGAAGAACGTGATGAGAGTGAACGAGAGAAAAGGGTTAATGAATCGCTATATCCAATTCGCAATCAATGGAAATCCAATTTCATGGCTAACCTAAAATACCTAGACGGTGCCCAATGTACTAATAGAGTCCCTTTCATTTAATCCAGTATTGTCTGGATCCATTTTAATAAATAAGGACTTCAATGGATTTGTCCTTGTCCCAAGTGTAGACGAAATGGAATTCTGTAGTCTTGTAGGCATGGGTCACATACGTGATGAATGCTTTGACCCCAAGTTGAGCATACCTCATACTAGTGTTGCGAAACTGTCATGTCACCGGTCCTTTTGTGTCGAAGGTAGAATTACATACCCGTTCGGTCAACGGTGTGGTCGGTTTATAAATAAATCACACTGACATTGGATATCGTTTTAAGAATTTGTGTTATCCTTCAATATTAAAGTTTTTTTTAAATAAAACGTCGCCCCACACTAGGGATTTCTCCTGTGTCGTGGGTGCGCTTTACAAACAGGAAATGTCACATACACAAACACCCAGACTCGGGACAAACATCTGTGGTTCGCAAAAAGGTTTTCCCAAGTCTCAACTTCTACCTTCTCCTTAACATGCTGATTAAACTCTTCCATTTATGTTATAAAATCAAAATAAGGGGGCAAGCCTATTGCCATTAACCGGGCACGAATACAGCCTTCATGCTGTTACTAAAAATCCCCTTAGGTTTAGAAAATGTCAATAACTCTTTCAGGAAATTGAGACCAAGACTGGATTGCTAAGCAATCGCGCAGTAGGTAATGTTTATAAGATATTTATCATAGGTATAATATAGCACTAACTTTTGTTATTTGTACCCAACTAAGGCGAAGCAAGATATAGCATGAAATGGCATTGGACAGGGTTTTGTGAAAGAATAATGGCATGACACATGTCACCTGTCCTGCAGGACACTGAAGAGGTTACCTAAAAAAAAGTGAAGCAAGAGAGTTATGTTTTTGACCAGTATTTTATTAAATTAAAACCGCCTTACATAAATCTCAAACTATCTTCTTACCTAAAGAAGCCCGTGAAGGCTTCCCTCGAGTCTATTAACCCCTTTCTCTGCGTAGTTAACACACCATTGCATCTTACAGAGCCCTTCACACTAAACGCGGCTTAAGAAGGACTTTAGTAGTTCTCAAGCCAAGCACACTCAAGCGTGTTCACGCTAAGATAAAAGGGGGAACTATGCAGAGTATGAATGAACATATTTAAACACGTGGGGGCGAGATTGGCCGTAGTAAAATAGATAATAATAATATAATAATAAAACCTTTATTTTCAGGCAACTATGGCCCATAGATAAATACCTTACAAACTAACATATATAAATATAGTAACATGTTTTGTTAGTATAATATAGACTTAATATTATGTTAGTAAAAACACTTCCTAGCACTTCGTATTAGTGCGTTCCGGTGGCACTTGTCCGCGGAAGCGACGGAACACCACATCTTGCGGCCAGAAGTCTTCCTGCAAGACGAGGGGCAGGTAACAGTTAGGTACTCGCACCACGAACGCCTTGAAGTTGACGTTGCGGCGCGACTCAAGCTCCTGCACCCTCGGCGCGTACTGAATCTTCTGACGCACGTACTCTACGATGCTCTCCGCCTTAGTGGTGTAACGCAGGCGCGAGATGTACACCGGAGTGTTCGGCGTGGCAGCCCGCACGAGCATTTTCGGCTCCAATGGGGCTTTGCCGCAGCGGTTCTGGACGGTCCTTTGACAGTGCTTTCTCCGCTGCACCATCTCAAAACCATCTTCATCCCGACGTGGCGCCTGCGCAGCAGGCACGGGCAGTGGGACTGGGCACGGAGTACGGGTGGCGCGCGGCGGAGCCACGCGGACGGGCGCGGGGACCGGTGCGGCGCCGCTAGGTATGCAAGCGGCGGGCCGGCTGGCGGCCGCGTCAGCGTAAACACGTCGAGGTGTCGATGCATTTACACGTGCCGCAATCGCAGCCGGGGCATCGCACTTGACGACAGCCGGTGACGCATCGGAATCCGCCGACGCAAAACTGCATACGGACGCATTCTGCGCCCCACGACGTGTGTTAACCTTAGAGGCCTCAGGTGACCTAGTTGCGGAAATAGAGTTACGTAATAACTCTACTTCAGCACGCAGTTCTTTAATGGTCCCATCTGAGACCTCCAATCTGGACTGCACTTCGGTCAGGCTCGTCTTTAGGGAGATGATGTCCTTCAGGAGCCTGGTGACGTCGACGTGGTCGAATGTGACGGGAGGCAGCTTGTGCAGCTCCTTCGCCACGAAAGTAGGCACGTCGTCCGGGTCGGTCACCTTTAACAGGGTGATGATGTCCTGGATGCTCTTCTCAGTCCCGTCCCTCCGTCGAGACGGCATCTGGTCGAGTCGATCCAGACTCTGGTACAGCAGTCTCTTGCCACTGCTCACGTCGTCTTCCTTGAAGTTAGTCTTACAGATTTGTAAGATACTAACCTCGTCCATAGTATCGATGGCGTTTTGTATAAACGCCAACAATTCGTTGACTATGAGTTGTGAGCTCATAGTGGCAGTAGCGGGCAGCGGCATGTAGCCGCGCTGTTCGCGAATTTAAAAAATCCGTACAGTGCACCGTTATGAGGCACGTCCGTATCCGATACGCAATGCGACCGAACTGCTCGCATAATGCCCTCCTGACCGAGTTTGCCTCGATTGCTTGTCTTAACCGATGTAGATTTTATCTACTATATATACCGGTTGTACTCACGTCGATATTCGGGAATGCCCGACTAGTTTCGGACTCTAACGGAGCCCTTATTCATGAGCAGGTGACGCGGCGGGGTCGCGAGCCGAATATCGACGTGACTACAACCGGTATATATAGTAGATAATATGGATAACACTCACGAAAGTTATTATAGTAGATGTAGATTTTGTTTCACGACCTGTTTTGCGCAGTGGCTATGCGATTATACTACTGCGCTAAGGGTGGTGGGCTGAATTCCCGCACGAAACAAAAATGTGTATGATCCGCAGATGTTTGTCCCGAATCTGAGTGTTTATGTATTATTTATTTTTGTACAAGAATATGTATGATTTCATGTTTATAAAACGCACCCAGGTGAAATTCCTAGTGTCAACGAATTAAAAAAATGCATAATACGTCGTACTTCTAAGCACCCACATACAGATACACAACCACACATGTTAAACTTAAAACAACCCTCCTTTTGCGTCAGGACATACAAATTCCTAGAATAATGGCACGATTACAAATAATTTCATTACAATTAAGCCTAAAGTCTGATCATTAAGCATCATTGTCGCTCTGTGACAGTTGCAAGGAACATCTGAGTCGGGAATCACTGGAGCGAGCGACATTAATTACATATTAGCCCCTAAGGAAGCAATGCATCTGTTAACAGATGGTGTAGGTTAGGTTACCTACCATTAGTGATTTTACTAGTTTGCTACTTCAATACTATAGGCTAAATCTTTGGTGTTATGGCCATATAGCTGCAGTCGATTGGGTAAAAATAGGTTATAGAAATGTATACGAGAATCGGTGAAGGTTACTGTTTGGAAACCCAGTCGTATCCACCATATTAAGTTTGCTTTTATAAGCTCAGCATAGGTAATATGCTATAATAACATAAAACTTCATGAAGTCACAAGATGTCCGTGGAAATAAATACGAAGAAAATTTCACTCCATAGGCCGAAAAGAAAACCGTAAGTAGCGACCACTAATGGTATTAGGCTTGCTACTATAAACCTTTTTAAACGGAAAAGAAGAACACCTCTGCCTACCCCTTCGAGAAATACAGGCGTGATTGGTTTGAGCAAATAAACAAAATTAAAAAAATATCGGTCTATGCAAAAACAAAGTCAAGCCAACAACACACAAAACTGGAGTACCCCAATAATCATATTTACCAATAATATTTTATAACAGCAACTAAATAAAATATCTACAAAGAGCAAATACATGCGTATACACACACATAAACATGTCTACATACGTCCTCACACAAGACATACCCACCAAATATTCTACTGGAAACCTATCACAAGAAATAGCACAATAAAATCCAGGCGAACAGTAAAATTAATCAAGAAATCACAGTAAAATAAAAGAATAAATCAGCTGAAACAGCCAAACAAAATATACCATAAAAACATGGAGAAAAAACGATGTAATAACATGAATTCCTTCGATTTTCGTTTACATGTATTGAGAAACTGGTATTTACATGGGCGTCTATTTTATGAGCCTCGTAGTAATGTCACAGGGTAGGTAAATGCAGAAGAACTATCTGTGAAGGAGTCATAGGATAAGAAAATAAACACCTAAAAATTATTACCAGCATTCGAACTACTTGTGGTTTGTGAATGTAATACTAATTATCTAGTGTTATAGACAAATACCTACAAAACATAAAGTAACATCACGCCTGTATTTCCCTTGAATATTTATAGTACATATTTATACGCCAGTTATATTATTATAAGTCCCTATGTAATAGGGGCGAGACTATAGCCATCAACCAGCCACAAAATCAAACTACGTGCTGCTACTGAGAATTACCTAAAGGAAAAACTCATACACTGTGCCTGACCCAGGATTCAAACCTAAAATCCCATGCTCAGCAGTCTCGCTTAAAGACCAGTAGACCAGGGACACAGATCCTAAATACCTACAACACTTTTTGTAACTCATAAGTCTAATCTTAAGTTGTATAACCATAACTTCGTCACTCAATACTGATTTAGTTCCATAGGTACCCTTTTTATTAAACGTGGGAAATCCTCTTGGATACCCACCGGCTACGGGTGAAGCGAACGGGTTATGTCGCACTCTAACCGACTAAAAACCCGGTGGTCCGCTTTCCGCTATGTGACGTGCCGAAGTAATAACCGAGCATGCAACATCCATACATACATCCATCCATCCATCGGTAACGGTAAGATGTAGGTTGCCATTAGCTCACCCCTTTAGAGGGGGCTAGTAGCGTGATCATGCCAAGTGGTATCTGGCCTAGAATTGACCACCCCATTTCTCCCGTGAGTGTGTACTAAGGGAAAATCCAGAAGAAAGGCAGCAGCGTCTTCTGTAACTTCACCACCAATACTGCAATTCGCAATCCACTTGCCAAGCGACACCCCCCCCCCCCCCCCCCCTTACCTAAGGGGGAAGCCTTTGTTCAACACTGGACGTCTTCCAACTGATGATGACTAGCGTAATCACACGCATGAACATATAGGCTGTGGACCTTCTAACTTAACCTTTAACGTGGTAAAGTCGTAAAACCTCTAAACTGGAACGTGTATGGAACTACGTCACGTTATCCGCGCTACCAATAAGTTATCAGATAGACGTTTTTATGTAAGGACCGAAAACTATGGCTTGGACCCACATAACTCAGCCAATGCAGTTATGAAACTTGTTGGGGTTATACGTATATCCGTGTACAAAGGTCCACAATATTCACGAAATATTTATCAGATTTATTTGGATTTATCAGAAGGGATTTTACCTTCGGCATATACCCGGAATTGCATTACTGTACATATTTGTTTTATAAGCTAAGGGATTGTCATCATCAGCCAGAAGACGTCCACTGTTGAACAAAGGCCTCAGCCTAAAAACACCACAATGAACAACAACTTGCCATATGCGCCCACCGGTTGGCGGCAACTCTGACGATATCGTCGATCCATATGGTAGGAGGCCTGCCAACGCTGCGTCTTCCAGTGGTCGCCACTCGAGAACCTTTCTTCCCCAGCGGTTATCAGTTCTTCGAGCGATATGGATCTTTTATAGACGGATAAATAATTTGAATATAGATTGCTTCATTTAAATAAAGTAAACAAATACTTGGTCAATTAATAGTTTGATAGTAAATTCAGAAATTGTTAGGCGTTGGTTTCAAACAATGGTTAGAAGAGAACAAAAAAAATAGGTCCATTGACGCAGTGCAATAAATGATTGTATTGGTTGCCGAAAGGCAGAAACGCTGTCGACGGACGTCTGTCCATTCGTGTGACCAATATCTGCGTACAATGGGGCCCAACGACCAAACCATTTCGTACAGTCAACAATTTTTGGAACATACCATTAATTGAGGAGCAATCTGTTACATAGTGAAAAGCCTGAAGTACTCTCAGTTCGTCATTTGGACTCTCTAATTGGAGAATAATTTGTTAAGCTTCAAGGTATCAGTACCGTAATCATCAGTATCAGTACTGAAAAGGTTAGTAGTTAATAACGATTAAAAAAGAAATATGACAAACATTACAACAAAAAAAAACATAACATCACGCCTGTATTCCTCGAAGGGGTAGGCAGAGGTGCACATTAGGAAATATGTATATAAAATATATAGGTACATGTATATTAAACATTGATTTACGACTTTTTTCACTTCGCACCACTCTCAGAATTTTACATGTACCTGTCGTCGGTGCGTTTTACAAACATGAAACATTACATACTCAAACAAACGGACTCGGGACAAATATCTGCGGAACGCAAATATTCTACCCCGTGCGGGAATCAAACCCGCAACTCTTAGCGCAGCTATTCAATTGCTAAGCCACTGCACCAAGTATGTCGTCAACGTAGGCTCGGTGTTCATTTTGCGAATTACTTAATTTGTTGAGAGCCTTCATCTCCTATTAGGGTTCTATAGCGTGTTTTAATAAAACTATACCAGTTATTATTTTTAGAATGACATAAATAAACGATTTAATTATAAGTTACTTTAACGTCTTATTTATTTATTTAGTTGTTTGCGCAGTGCGGGTTTCTTCTACCATTGTGTCGGAATCATTCGCGGGCGCGCACTTCAATTATCCACAAAGTTGCATCGCACATTCAAACCTCGTATAGAACAAAACAACAAAAATTAATAGATACAATATACTTTAATAAATTCCAGCGTCTATAACATTATTTCCAATGCCCTTGGGGTTTTTAACGAAAGAAAACGACAGAACTCCGAATACATAAAAATGTTTGCCGCAGTAACTATCATGACCAATTTTGTATGGCCCGAGTAAGTCCCAGGGTGGTAGTAGTGGCGAGTTCTGTCGGCACGACCATACCAGGGACAGTTGTACTTACAAACTAACCACATTTTACAGTTGCATTTTCTGTTAGTCATTTATATCTTGACTTGTTTACTAGCTTTTCACCTTGGTCTTGCTGCCATCGTCTATAATACATAAAAGATCCAAGCCTTCTATCGTATTGACATGAGCTCTGATATTTTTAAATATCATTGCTTAGAGACTATTTTAACGCACACCTACCGCCAGTTGGTCTTCAAATACGTCTTCTCTGAATTCAGTTAATGTTAAAACTATTATCATTCTTCCGTACTAAATGTTTTGCTCAATTTGCCAACACAATAACAACATCGCCATCTATAAATAAAACAGAACACCACACAATATTCAAACTATTTAAATTTCTCCTTAGATTTAAAATTAACTGGTCTCATCTTGCGACAGAATATCATTATTTCGCCCTCTATGAATACATAATGAAGGATATTACACCCGAGGTTCATCTAAGGTCAAATAAAATATAATCAAAATAAATAAAGCAATCAATCTTAATATTGTTCTATCCATCAAATTCAAAACATATGAAAATGTATTTTGAATTAAACAAACTGGGACATCGGCATATTAAAATGATATTAAGTTATCCTTTTTTCGACTGAACATTTATTATGTTATAAAAACTCATATATTTATTTTTCTAAACAATAAACTCTGTTTATTTTGAAGAGAGTTTTTTTTAACTGTAACTACTTATAGTAATGTCTGTGATTGACATTTAAAATCTATGTTTTAACATAGATTGAGTCATGATCCAGTCTTTTGCTCGTGAAAAATTGTGGTTTTTGTGTTTGTGCAGAGGTAACAAACATACACACACGCTGACAAACTTTCGCCTTTATAACATTAGTGTTATATTATGTCATAGGTTACATCGTCGAAACCATACATCCATCCATACATTTCTATTCATCAACGTTTTGTCTAGGATTATAGGACAATTAAATAATTAATTCTTCTTCAAATTAGGTATTTTAGTACAATTGTAGGTTATTTAGTAACACAAAATGATGTAAATGTATTTATATTAACGTTGATTATGCCACAAAACAACTCTAATTAGTGATAAAAACATTAAAACGGCAATTATCCTATTTAATGGGCGCCATGTTTTGTTTCAAACCCGCGACATTGTTATCTATGTTCTGCTTAATTTAATTAATGTAAGGTTTACTCTTGTAACATAGATCTTCTAATTAAGTACGTACCTTCTCCATTTATATAAAAAATTAGCTGCGCCCCGCGGTGTTACCCGCTACATTTATTCGGCTACCTTCATAAGAAATTTCATCAAAATCGATCTAGCTGTTTGAGCGTGAAGAGATAACTAACATACAAACACACTCACAAACTTTCGCCTTTATAATATTAGCGTGATGTGATAGTGTGATATGTTTGTTTGTTCGTAAAACTTGGTTCAGAGTAAGCTTGAGCTCCTAGTAAGAAAAGAGAAAAAGGAAACATAGAAAATATTTTCCCGGAACAGACGCGCATATGTCATGTATGCGGATGAAGTCGCGGGATAAAGCTAGTTTTAAGTTATAATAACTCTAATAAACACAAACTTAACCTCTTCATAAGAATATATACTATTCTCGGCCCGCGACTTTGTCCGTGTGGATTTCGAATACTACACTACTACAACCGTCAGCGATAAATGGACAATAGAACACAAAAATATTTTTTAATTGCGAACCAGTAGTTCCTGAGATAAACACTTTCAACCAAACAAAGTCAAAGTATACGTATAGATTATAGACAAATTACCTAAGCTAACTCTCATCACTCGACAACGTGCTGTCAAGTGGCCTATGACCCACAAGTAAGACTTGGCCCAGAGGTTTGAAACGGCCACAGTACAAAGCACATACAGAACGACTTCCCCAAAAACCTCCGCTGTACTTAACTTCATATTTATTCTAACAACAAGGCAACATCTCAAACAACACTCACTTTGTTAAGCCAGTCCTTTAAAAGGCAATTAGCAATAAACAAATGCTTCACACTGGCGCGGCACATTAGTATTCCCTCTGTCGGCTGCAATTACAAACACAATCAACGTGACAAAGAATCTACAGCTTGGAATATTGCCCGTAGATCTAAAATACTGAGGTATATTAAACAACAACAGTAATTTAATAATAAATATAATGCATTTCTTCAATAAATATTCATTTCTGCACGTATTAAAATATAATAGTACTAGCTGCGCCCAGAGGTGTTACCCGCTAATTTTTTTCGGGATAAAAAGTAGCCTATGTGTTAATTCAGGGTGTCAGCTACCTTCATATGAAATTTCATTAAAATCTATTACGTAGTTTTTATGTGAAAGAGTAACAAACATCCATCCATACATTAAAACTTTCGCGTTTATAATATTAGTAGGGATATTAGTAGGGATTTAGTATCTCCCGTAAACCGACGAGCATACATGAGAACAGTAGTTGGTATATGTCAGGGTCGTAGTAAATGAAGTCCATCGTTTCTATCTACTAAGAAACAAACACGACCATTATGTCTGCAATGTTAAACCGATAAATCAGTAACTGTGTAAAATATACCTTGAAAGCCAACCTACAGTAAATGAGGGTTGAGTAGAATATCGGTATATAATAATACAATAAGCTCCTAACTACCAATCGTCGCACAACATCGGCGATTATCGGAAAACATCAAAACAAGAGCTAATCATATTCTTAACACGAAACCAACAAATCATTCACTAAATATCGTAACGAAAGTAATTCACAAAGGAAACTTTCGTATAAATAATAAGTTCTCTACGACTGTTTTATTTGTTTTACTCGTAAAGCATCTCTGAATGTCTACCGCTAACTGAATATAACAAAAAAATATTAAAGTTTCCTCCGAAGCAGCGATCAGTGTAGGAAGTTGTAAGAAGTGTTCTCAATCACACTCCGCATTTTATTTATGACTGTTGTATTCGCAAGGTCTAATAAACATAAACAAAGGGAGGCCAATGACATTCGCGATCGCGTTTTGATTGTTTACGTAAGACTTTTTGTGTTGTTTCGCGGAGAAACGAATTGAAGTGCGAATTTGGAATTGAATCGTGCCGTGCCATTATTACTTGTAACTTAAGATGAGAAGAATGCTTTCACAACTAGATCAATCGTATCGCTATTGCTAAACCGCCTTGGCCTAGGACATAGTTTTACACACCGTTGAAAAATCTCTCAAGTGTACCAGTTTCCTCGCTATTCTAGCAACTGATAACCAATTTATAGTACGTACATGAATTCGAAAAGACATTGGTGCGTGCCGGAGTTTCAACTTGCGACTCTTGACTTGGCAGTCCAACGGTCATACCATTCGGCTATCAGTGTTGTAAAGAAACGCAGTAATCCGGCGCTTATACCTGGTTTGATAAAATACCCTTACTCATCAACATAACCCCACAAAAGCAAAAGAAGGATGCCAGGATCGTAGCGAATGGAAATCCATGGTCTCTGCCTACCCCTTAGGGAAACAGACGTGACTTTATGTATGTATGTATACTCCAACAAGTAAACCCAAATGTACTGCAAAAGATCAGCTGTTATGTATATATGTTTCAAATTACTTGAAAAAAAAACAAAATATTTCAGTATAATCTATTTAGGCCCATAATATTATTTAATGGACACCATTTCCACAGCTCACAATTACAGCTATTAAGCTAGGATAATTAAATAATTCTTGAAATTAATTTACATGTTCATAATGTTTCGAAATTAACTCTAGTTAAATTTTAATGTTAAACCTACGAGTTTAATGTAATTTGTTTTAGACTTTCATAAAGTAATTGCATTATAATTTTATTCAAATCGTAGGTACTTCTTTCTGGCGTATAAAGGCGAAAGTTTGTGTGTTTGTATGTTTGTTACCTATTCACGGTCAAACGGCTTGACCGATTTTGATGAAATTTCATATGGAGGTAGCTTACACTCCGGATTAATACAGGCTACTTTTTATCCCGAAAATATGTAGCAAGTAACAATGCGGGGCGCAGCTAGTTAAATTTATATTTCTAAATCCAATGAATTGGATAAAATGATCTTCAAGTATGTAGACTATACGCTAACAACACCAAAGACTTTTTTCAGACTCTTTTATAATAAACGCATACTCCAAAGATGTTATTGATTCTGATGTTAATACAATGCAATGTAAATTATGTCGTGGCTAAAGTTTGTCCTGTTCTTAATAAAAGGACTAGAGTCGGAAATCTAAATTATCCAAACATGACAAAGCGGTTTACTGACCAAATTTACCAGATTAAGATTGGAAAGACGTCCTGCATTACCCAACAACAGTTAATACCAGCAGATTAAACGTTAACAGACTCAAGTTTACATGGCTTATAAGACAGAGCCACTAAACGCCCCGACATGCTTTGTACACACGACAAACGCCACGCCATATATCCAAATGCCTCTCAAATACAGACATGACCAAGTACAAAGGATCATTTCATTACGAAGAAGAGATCGACCTGTGGCTTCTATGAGGAGCCACAACCAGTGGAGATACCATCCAGTAAACAGTACCTTTTATGACAGAAACAATGATTACGTAGCTTTTATTTTATCTCACATATTTTCCTTATCTGAACGCCGAGTGTATCGTATACACGATTTGTTATCGATATATATTTAGACCATTATACTTCATATCTTCATCATCAGCTTGAAGACGTCCACTGTTGAACTAAGGCCTCCCCCTTAGGTAAATCGAGGGGTTGCTATTATCCCCACGCTTGGGTAGACGCTTGGGGATCGCAGTATTGGTGGTAAAATACAGAAGACACTGCTACCCATCTTCTGGATTTTCCCTTAGTCGCCTCTTACGACACCCACGGGAGGAAAGGGGTGGTCAATTCTAGGCCTGATACCACTCGGCATATTATACTTACAAACATATAACTCCAAGGCACTAAAACATTACCTAACAAGGTAAAACCTCAATAAATTCCGAACAACAGCCAATCACCCGCCATAACTAATTCCCGAGGCTCCATCTACGCAGTAACAAAAAACGTAAAAGAAAAAGTCCCTAAATAAATCTCGCAATACCGTCAGACGGAAAGCATTACCTACAAAGCAGGCCTTTTAATATGACAGTGGTCTTTTTACCCACAATAGGGGAACTTAAATGCGGTGAGACTAATGACTTAAAAGTTTTTGGTTAGGAGAAAAAACGGGAACTGCGAACAGGCGGGGCTCGTTCTAAGTAATTTGGATGGAATAGATACAGGCAAAGCAAAAAGTCTGGGAGCTTGATCTGAATAATAATAGTGTGGGGTCTCTTTTGTGTCGTACATTGAATAAATTGAACTAGAGTTTAGAAACATTTCCTTCGAGCAACTGTTTGGACGTTATGTTAGAGTTCTAGGATTCAAGGATAGAATAATGTGGTAACCAAATACATATTAATGTTACACTAAAACGTAGCAACATAATATATAATTATAGCACTCTGGATCTGATATCAACAGAGGCCCTTACCTTCAACTTTTACGACTTGCTTTACCATCGGCTGAAGGGTATTGTATTTTAAATCCCTCTTTCACGCATCATCATCATCATCAGCCGGAAGACATACATATTCAGTGTTCTGTTTGCATTGCTATATGCAGTGCAAAACAATTACTTACCCGCTACAATGTCCCCTAGGAATCGCTAAGAGCGTGACACGATTCGGGATTAAACTCTCTGACCAACCTGTTGTGACTAGCCAGTGTTAACATCACCCACTTACAGCATTACATGGTCAAGAAGCAATGTGTCGGATAGAGGTTTAGTTTGGACAAGATTTTTCGGATGAAAGGACCAATTTTTAGGGTATAAACATAAACCGCTTATTCATAAAAATTTGTCAATTTAAACCATGGACTAAATTATACTCGTCATTGTCGTTTGCATTTCAAAGAATATATATATCAATAGCCTTAATACAGGATTTAGTTAATACTGGTATGATTTTAAATAAAAGAAGGTAAATATAGGTAGGTACTTAATTATATCAATAACGTGACTATAGAATAGAACATTGTTTATAAATTACTAACCGAATATCTAACAATGACGATCTTTAATTTTAATTCCACTGTCTGACGATAAGCCGGTCAGCTTTATCTCATCACAATATTAATTCAACTGGGGAAATATCCACTTGAACTTATTAAAGCATAAACAAAGTTGATAGGATCCATCGTCAATAAAACTAAGGAAATAACTCCAGTCATTCTTCAACAACTGTAGAGAACCTCCCCACTTTTTATTATACATTTTCTTTATTAGAGAAACTAGACGGTGTATTGGTAGCAAAAAGTTTGAAATCACAGAACTTGCAACAAAACATCGGAAGTAGAGAAGCCTTCGCACTTGATACAGTTTCTTAATTGAATTTACTTTGGAAAAGAACTCCTTGCAGCTGGAATGGGGCCAAGGAATGGGCGAGTAATCGAAATTAATACAAAATTGGTCTGTTCTACGGTAACGTCAAATACTCATCTGATGGCCGCGGTATTTGGCAGTCACAAGGTTTGGCAGACGCATGGCATATAGATTGGATAGAAGGATCAAAATTCTATCGATTAATTCGGCATATATAATTGGTTAGCCATGCAGTGTGCTATCAATGCTTAATCCTTCTCTATACGAGAGGCATTTGCCCTACAGTGGGATAGTTATAGGCTGGTATTATAATTATTAATAGCTATCGCGTGCTTGTGGCCTTAGGTGGCAGTGTATATGTATTAAAAATAATTGCCTTATTAAAAATAATTGATTTATTTAGTGCACAGGAATCTTATTAAAAATATAACCACCTTAACATGTTCTATGTTTATTTTATCGTTACGAAACATTTGATAGAGAGACTAATTTTAGGTGTGTTTGGTACATTGTACGAGGAAATCTAAAATATTCTTTATACATGGAAGCTTTAAAATATTCACTTTAGGATACCACTATTTTTGCAAGGCCTTAGCGCTGATTTCATAGGCTGCAGTCGCTTGTAGTTTGCCGCCAATTTCCTAACCACAACACATTTATTTGTTGCTCAAAGTGAAGAGCCAACAATTACTCCAGCTATTTCACCCACAGTGGAAATGTAATGTCATTTCAATAGAAGACCATCAGTATTTTACTGTCGTTATTTACGCAAAACTATAATACATACCTACATACTTCCCCAGTACACCGCTCTAGTCCATCATAAGGTTGTCTGGAAGATATACAGCTTTTAGCGATAGACCACCCGTTCTCATTCTCCTCTCTTGTATTTTATTTAATTCCTACCTTATTTAATTTGTAAACAAAAACCTTAACCCTGCAAATACAATACTACAAATAATATTATAATTTAATCGACACTGTACAAGAAAACAGACTTTAAGGTTACCGATTTACTTTTCTCTTCTCTTCTAAAGACTATGTTCTTTCTTTAAAAACACTTTTCAGACCTCCTGCACTGTTCTCTCCTTCAGAATCGTACTTTTGTGGATTTTAAAAAAGATCCCTGAGCTTGTTCCGGCGCTTCTTATCAGAGATAGTCAACTAGGAAAAGGCGACGCCAACGAGTTAAAAGAATTGCGTGTAAAAAGTTTTTGTGAAAACCATTTGCAAAAATGTATATAAAATATTTTATTTATAAAGAGTACAATGTACGTCAATCCCAAAACAAATTGAGCATGTCTGCTTGTCCTGTCTAGCGGCTTGAGTATTTCATGCGGCCTAATAAAATATCCTGCTAATGGCTGTGTTGTGTGGCGCCTTCGCCTCATTGAGCCCTTGAAATAGGGTAGTACAATAACTGATGTATGCGCTCTACGGTCTGGAAGAGGTTTACGCCAATTCACCTCTAATAAGTCCATCCTTTACACCTATATTATTGCTATGTGCTATATTATTGCTGTACGTACCACGAGCTCCTTTTAAATGAAGGCATTATTTTCTGTATCTCAAATGGCATGCTTCGAGTTAGGCCATTTTATCATCATTATCACCATCAGCTAGAAGACGTCCACTGATGAGCAAAGGCCTGCCTAGTTCCTTTCAAATTTAGCCCTTTGCTGTCTTAAAAACTATGGGTAACACTGCATCTATCAAGGAATGAGTCGACCTCCACATATTTTCACCAAGCAGTGAAATCTCGCACCAAGTAGACAGTCAGCCAGTTAGCATCTTGGAATGACCAAGAAATAAATTTAAAAAAACACCTAAGACTAGCCTGATTATAACACCCAGTCAACTACATATTAATCCTATCCTTCAAATTAGCCTTAAAAACTATAATATAAATAAATACTATCAGCTTTTAAAATCACCAGAATTTTCTCTCACAAGAAATGGAAAATCTTATTACTGGCCACGAAGATATTCGCAACCGCAAAAACCTATTTAGGTCCCCTATTTACTAATTGAAAACTTAAATTATTTTGGATAACTTAGAATAATTTCAGTACAAGCATTCAAGTGAAATCCAAGCAGAACTTGTAAGTATTTAAAACCGTTTTCCAACTAAGTAATTAACTGCGGGAAGTTTGATAAGCTTAAGCGATAAATTAAGTTCTCTACGAATAACTTGTGACCATTAAAAGATTCACTCAACGATTCCTAAGACCTTGGTATAGTTTTATTTGGTTACAAAATAATAAGCCCTATAAGTATATACATATAAGTACATAATATTATCATGATCTGGCTGGAGGCTCAAGCACAACCGGTTACGTCCAAAAAGACCCGGGGGTTGTGGCCATAAACGATCCCGAAAAAAATATAAAAATAAAATGATCGTGATGTATTTACGATCTTCTTATAAATACGTAAGTTATACAATAAAAATATACTCATGAAATGGGGCCCCAAGTGGCAGAAGGGGACCAGGTTGTTAGGGATACGGGGTCTCCAGGGTACGCCGAATTTTAATCGACTATTGTTAGTCGTGGAAGCTATCTTATTGTACTCTTAGTTCACGATTAAAAAATGGCTAATTGAATATGGAGTAATAACGTAAATACTGTGGCAAACGAAAAGCAATAACAAATAACATTTATGAAAATACACATAAAAATAATGTCAACGATTGTGCTAAGTATATTATTGTACTTTTTAAGTAAATAAAAAGGACTGAGAAAAAGAAAGAAGAAATGTAACTAATGAATAGTTTACTAAAGTTTCGAAGAAAGCTGATATAATTTGCTATAAAACTTTTCTATTTAAAATATCTTGTTCTATAGTTAAAAAAATAATTTAAAAGTAACGCATATTTTCATCAGCCAGTTCTTTTACAGCAGTTTTAACAAAGACAAAGTGCACAGCTACTATTATTATATTTCTTTACCCTGGATTATAAAAGTCATGGTCTGCTATTATTATTTTATGGTTACTTCAATAGATTGCCTCGTTGGTCTAGTGGTTGCTAAGCGCAACTGCTGAGCATGAAGTACTCTGTTCAAATCCCAGGACCAGAAAATGGCTACTGTGTTTTTCTATTAGGTTATTCTTAGGTGCTACTTGGAGTCTGGATTTATACCCGGTATAGGCTCGTTCCCTATTACATTGGGGCCTAAAACATGAGTTGTGGGTATACTAAACACCTGCTTTTGATAAATACTGACCACGTCTTTCATCCCACGTTCTTTTCGGTTCAAGGACGCATTACAAAGGATAAAATAATAACGAAATGAAGCTAAAACAACATTAACCTTTCAAGCGAGGAACTATAATAACTTTGGAATTATAATAATGTAAAACAAAACATAAAAAACTTTTTTAATCTCATTTATATTCATAAACTTGTACTCGGAGCCCATTCATGAATATAATGTGCCTAATTCATATGTGGCCTGACGAAAAAGGTCACAAATTTTACCTCTAACCTTTTTTGAGGCTAATTTATAAGCTGTAATAAGTAACGTATAACAAGACTAGACTTGTTAAACAATTATGAGGAGGAAGGGATGTGGTGTGCCTCCAACGACAAGAGAAGAACTTCCAATCAAGCGGTGGTATGCCTGGTGGGCCGCAGCGCCACGCTTCTCAACTCGGGGCGGCTGTGTATATTGCATGCGAATGCTAGCGCTAGGATTAGCAACGTCATGCGTCCTTCGACGTGTAGATATCGCTACACATAGATATTGGATCCAAGTAGTTATATACTTGGTCTGAGTCGCTACAGTTATAAATAAAATGACGTGTAAATTCCTGTCAAACGTACATCTAGTTCAGTGGTTCCCAACCAGTGGTCCTTCTATTTTTAAACAGAAGCTTAAGGTGATCAAAAACTGATACGAAACCCTTTTAGCATGGATTCAAGTGAAATTGCAGAAGAAATCCAGGAAGAACTAACAATATAATATTAGTCCCAGGATTGCTGCTTGCAAAAGAAGCAAGCTTAAAAATCACATAGGTTCAACAATTTTGAAAGGGGTCCCTGGTCAATAAAAGGTTGGGAGCCACTGACCTAGTTATGGGATATGACGCTTCGCCAATAACTATATTATTATAACTAAGTATTAATTGGATAAATCCTTACTAACCATTAGCTAATGACCCTTAGTGGTGTACCTTAAGCCCATGATATAACGTTACCATATGGGTCAATCCTGCACAAATCCCATTGATGTAGGATTGATGTTCCAAAATCTGCCCCTTACCGTGACTCTTAAAGCAGGACAGTTTAGTTTGTTTTGAGTGTGTAAGCGAGACGCTTTTACAACGGAAAGTGTCCTGCTTTAAGAGTTCATGGTTAGGGGGCTGGGGTTAAATCTCGTAGTTTAAAATGAACTGAAGAAGCAGTTTTTAATGTAGCAGCATTGCCTAAGTGTTTTTTATTATTAGACGTTCAATATTTTTCACATGCGCATAGGTACGCAAAGGTGTCTAGAGACCCTAATTTCGCCTTATCTTTTGCGACTCTAGACATTCCTAATTCCCGGTGAATGGTAACATATCCGGACTCAATGCTGCTACTGAGAATTACCCGGTACATGTTTCGGGTCAAAAAGTAGCCTATGTGTTCCCTCCATGTCCAAGGTGTCAGCTACCTACTTGCCAAATTTTATCAAAATCGGCCGAGCCGTTTGAGGGTAAAGAAGTAACAAACATACCAACGTTCGCTTGTGTATAATATTAGTATGACTATCAATAATAATTTGAGCAAAAAACATAAGATGTATTTGCGCCTATCGACTGCGCATCCCTCTTAATGCTAAACGGTAATTTAAGCCAAGACAGCACCGGTAATCCCGGGTAACACCATTCATCATAAACACACGTTTATTATGTATCACAATTTATGGGTCCAGACCCTTCCTAAGTTTCCTTTGCCTATGAAGAATGATGATCATTAATATAAGTAATTGTTTCTGCGAATTTTATTTATGGGAATCGGCACTCGTACCCTGGACGGTCAACCTCGCCACCATCCTTGTTGACTGACCAATGTCTTCAAAACGGCATGACCTGTTTCCATGTAGCTATTGGCTCATGCCGATATGAAGAAGAAGATTTATGTGAATTATAAAGGCCTAACTGTATATATGTTAAATAACGACATAGTTATACTATTTACTATTTTGATTGCACAGATTTTTTTTTGTATTATTTTGTTTTTGCCATTCTTCTCCAATTACGTCTGAGAATCGAGAAACGATAAGCTATTTTAGTTATCATAACAATATAATGTGTCATATATAATATTTCTATCTCCTGGTAACGCTCTCTTTTTCTGCCGAGTGATATCCAACCTAGAATTGACTACCCTCTTTCCTCCCGCGGGTGTCGTAAGAGGCAACTAAAGGAAAATCCAGAAGATAGGCAGCAGCATCTCCTGTAACTTCACCACCAATACTGCGATCCCCAGCCTCTTGCCAAGCGTGGGGATTATGGCAATCTGCCCCCTTACCTAACTCCTTTGCTCAACAGTGGACGTCTTCCAGCTGATGATGATGATGTAGGTTTTTATGATGTGGAAAATGCGTTACGCATAGCCGCTGGATGAACCAAAAAGGCCGGAACACTAGGTCATATCGGCTAAAAACCACCTAATGACGCCCATGGCATTAATGCCAATAACATATAGCGCGAAAACCCCATTAACACACTATTATTAATGTGAAAATAACTTTGTTTTTCTGTTTGTACCGTCACCACAACTAAACCATTTATCAAAATAGCTTAAAATTTAGGAACAAATAAAGGCTGCTTGTTATCCATAGACGCTGTATTTTTTATTTATAGTTTAAACCTTATCCCAAAAATATGCGATATATTTTTTATGGTCATGAAGCCGGAGGCGTGAGCAAGTAATTGGAAAAAGCAATTACGGTTTTTGTAAATTACTAGCTTACGCCCACTGCGGTATGTTTCCAATATTTTGCCGATCATATCTCTTTAAACATCTTAGTTTAGATCATTAACACAGCAAACCAATACAAAGTCAATAAAACCTTTATACCCTTAGAAAGCTAATATTATTCGAATTTCGAAGCCAATCTCATTATATAGACGCCTTAATTAAACTGATGAATAATTTTAATCTATTTCTTTCATAATACCAATTAATAAAATGATAATTATGAAGAAAATTATCGATGTTTTTGGATAAGCGTAAGGACATCAATGATATGTTTGGGTCACCTTTGATCTAGAAAAGGCGACTGAGCAAAATTAATTAATTGTAGGTATCGATATAATTAGGTAAAAAATTATAGCCGGCTTCAAAAACAATCGGGAACAATTAAGGTTGGTAAACAAATGAGGTAACAGTATATAAAGTACGCACCATTTTGTTTTGAAGGGAAATAGCCTTTAGGAACATTTTCATTGAAGTCGCATTCCCCATAATTATTTCTGCGTATTAAATGTTTTTAATTGTTTACCCTATGGCAGTAGAATGTTTTACTATCTAAAGAATTTGTTTTCAAGTACTTACTTCCATTTTATTATCTATGTGGCCTGTGACATTTTATATATCTAACCTTACGACCAATATTCTTGGATATCCCAAAACACGTATAAAGATCATCATATTTTCAGATAAAAGGTAATTTCCAAGACAACCAAGCATCAAGCTACCTCTCCTATACTTGTCATAGTACGAACAATGGTTTCAATTCTCCCATCGTCATTGATGGCCAATAAAAAACACCATAAAAATGTATATTATCGTCTAGCTAATATCATTAACTTGGATCGATTGGCATTCGTCATCCCAAAACCATGTTAAAAATATGTTTTGTAACTTCCACATATCATCACGCCTGTACTTCCCGAAGGGGTAGACAGTATGTAGTATGCCCCGATTTCAACAGTTAGGTATGTCATACGTCCCAATGTGATAGGAGGCGAGCCTATTCTCATCAAGCGGGCATAAAACTATTTAACTATTTGTAATAGAAAAACCCAGTAACACTGCCAACCTGGGATTCGGACCTAACGCTCAGCAGTCGCGCTTAGCGACCACTAGACCAATGAGGCAGTCCAACTCCACACCTTGAATATCTCCTATTCAAAACACATTTTATATTCAGAAGAATCTGCCGCGTTGTTATCAAGCCCCCGGGACAGATAGACTCGATAGAACAGGTCACACAACGGACCAACAGCACATGATTACTTTTGTTCCATCCAGGGGAAAATCCCTTTTAATACGGAACACGTTTTGTACCAGGATATAGCATGAATGGTGGTTTCTATATTCCACGTATAGTGCATTAATGGAAATTAAATCCACTGCACTACGAACGTGCGAAATATGGAATAATAATAGTGGCCAGAATATGAGATACAGCGGTTTTGGTTTTGGGAATCGATTTGGTTTCTAATACGCATTATGATAATTATCGATAATACTATATTTCTTATAAAAACTGGTAGTAACTTACTATTTGCCAACAAATTGTTTTCTACATTATACTATAATCAGGCATGTATTTCTCGAAGGAATTGACAAAGTTTAAATACTACGTTTCGTTTTTAAGTAATTTAATTGATGTTAATTTAAATAAATATAAAATAACAAAACGTAAATTAACGCGAACACAGGTTCTAAATTTAGGCTGGGCGTTTCTATCGAGTTGCACCGGCCTGCAAACTCAGTCTGTTTGACGTGTTCGCATTAATTTCCGTGTTGTAATTTAGTTTTGTTGTTCATTTAGTTAGGACATGGATTCATTTGTTTCTTTTAGGTACATAAACTATCACACACCATAAAAAAAACATAACATCACGCCTGTATACCCCGAAGGGGTAGGTAGAAGTACACCCACATTTCGCTAGTTATGTTTTTTAGGTCCCGATGTAATAAGGGACGAGCCTATTGCCATCAACCGGGCACAAATCCAGACTCCGTGCTGCTACTGGAAATAACCTAATGGAAAAACCCAGTAACACTTTGCTCGACCCGGGACTCGAACCCAGGACTTCGTGCTTAGCAGTCGCGCTTAGCAACCACTAGACCAACGAGGCAGTCTCACCATAAGTATACAGGCAGATATAAAAGTCTAAGGTCGTAGCACTCGTACCAACTCGAGCCGTGCAGTATTCTTTGTAAGCAACTCCCAACTGTAAAGCACAATAATCGGAATCGTAACGTAATCGCCTTGCCTCGGGACAAGCTTGCGACGAGCCGTAAGCGCGACGTCGCCTAGCCGTAACCGAGTCGACGTATCGGAGCAGCTGATCCGCTTTGGTTACGTGCTTACGTAAGATTGACGCCTGTTTGACGGCGAGGCGAAAGGCGGTACGGTGACGATCCCTTTACGATTTGACATGTGTGCTATGACCCTAAGGTTACTACGTTCATCTATATGTATTTTATAACATTCGTCCTCTATTCTACTAAGAGGTCTAGATCTTTGAGTTAAGTAATAATAAACTATTTCAAGTCCTAAAAGTCAGTTTTATGTTTAATATCACTTCTATTTTACAACCTACTTGGAATCTTTAATAACGTCATGCATTTCCAAGAACCAAATACTGCAATATGTCGTCTCTTGGAAATGGATTGCAGAAGTACGAGTAGCATCCAAGATAAAAGACGCTGATGGCCTGTTAGCGCAGTGGCTAAGCGATTATACTACTGCGCTAGGGGTTGCGGGTATATTGCTGCACGGACAAAAAAAAATTGTGATCCATGGATGTTTGTTCCAAGTCTGGGTGTTTGTATATGTGATATTTTATGTTTGTGAAACGTACCTACGATACAGGAAAAAATCCTTGTGTGGAGCAAAGTTTTGCCTAAAAAATAATAGTAACGAAATTGTGTGAAGACTTAAATCAACACGTGCGACTAAATTTATCACGTGTGCATGGCCTTGAATGTGTATTAAATACGTTGAAAACAAACTTCCTATACGGTACAAATAAACAAAGTCTCCAACAAACTTTCCGTGGTTGGTACCTTTGTACCTTAATATTGTGCGATAGCTTCCGAATGTTTTACCCCTCATAAAGGTCAGTTAGTATTGTAATTGAATAACTTTATTCAAGTATTTTTCATCAGGAAACACGTGTGTATATGGCTTATTATTTTAAGATATATATTGACTTGATTTTTCGATTTTTTACTTTTCAGTATGTTTTGGTTTAGCATTATATCATTATCCACTGCCTTCAATATCCCACGGCAGGGGGAAGCCTCCCTTGAATAATGCCATCCGCCGCGGTCCTGTGTCAATCATGTCCAGGTGCGCCCTGTAATATTTGTTATATCATCGACGCAACTCGCTGCCGAACGACCTACGCTTCGCTTGCTCGTTCTTGGCCATTCTGTCAACGCCTTACTCCACCTGTCTTTACCTCGCCTAGCTAATATATCACAACATAATAATAATTATGTATTTACGTCACGACGTCTTCAGGAGTTGAAGAATGAAAGATGAGCCTCACGTTGACAGTCTCGCGAAGGTACGTAATAATTAATTTACTTTATTGACTTTTCGATTATAAAGTATGTTCAAATTATTAAAGAAATGAAATGTGTATAGTAGCTTGCTTAGAAGAATGTTTGTTAGCCGATAATTGGCTAGTGCGGATGACTTTAGATACTTAGTATGTTTTAATATAGAAATTTGTATGCATAAGCTGTGAGAAGACCTTAATAAATAAATATAGATGTCTACAAGCCTCAACTCTCACTACAAAACTACCCCATTACTTGTGCCCGCGAGATTTCATTCTCAACTGATACATTCGAGGTTGTAGTCAATATTTACTTCAGGGGTTTTCCTTACTCCTTCGGGGGAGGTTTGAGTAAAATTGGATTGTCGCCGGTTGCCGGCACTCGGTGCTCGGTGTTCGGCCACTAGCGTCCACCTGCACTCGTCGAATACCGCCCGAAACTCCGCATTTTATGACCAAATATTTTATTTAAGATCGTATTACCGCTATGAAAACGACGACTGGACTCAGTAAAGAAAGTTTTAGGAGTTTAACTTGCAACGAAATATATAGGTACCTAAACTACCTAACATCTCGCTGGGATACCTTTGGAGTTGTTACAGTAGCATTGCAAGCTACACAAATGAATCTAGAGAGCGTTTAAAATAGACAAGGGTTATATTGGCGTGCATGACATTTCTTTTAGAAGAAGACACAAAACTACAAGTACGTGTTCATAAATGCGAAGGTAAAGCCAAGAGAAACAGAATGGAAATCAAAACATCCTTAGCATTAACCTCGAAACATCAAAACAGGATCATCATGAAGGTCATAAGCAAATGACGAGGGAAGGTGACGCGACAAATTCTATTATAGAAAGTGCTCTGAGCGATAGACTATAAATCTCTTTTAATGATGCAATGGTTTGTGATTGTTCACTGCCTAAATTTATTTCCGCTTTTCTCCTAAATTTCCCGTGGTAAAATTGTAAAAGGCATTACCATATTTTACGTTGACACCAAGTAAATGAGGTTTAACCTTAGTTGAGTCGAGAGGGTTTATAAACAGAGCTTCGCAGGGTTATGATTAAGTGATGTTCAAACACTGTTGTGTTGACAGCTCCTTTGTTGAGTAAATAAATCTTCTTTAATTGAGTAAGCAAGATATTTTTGTTGGCCTTTGCTTCGCTCTGAATTGTCGAAGGAGGCGGATTAGGAATACAATTCCATAAGCTGAGAACGCGGACCATGGATAAGTGGAAAAATGTTTGTCGAATGATAAATGTATGGGGATATTATGCTTCTTCATCATCATCATCAGTTTTTAAATGGCCCACTGCTGGGCATAAGCCTCCTCCCCTAAACGCCACTGATTCCTATTTTGGGCCTTTTGCATCCAGGTCTATATATTATGCTTAAGTTAAATTATATATTGATATTATGACAATTGCGTATATTTACTGACTGTCTCGTTGGTCTAGTGGTTGCTAAGCGCGGCTGCTGAATACGAGGTCCAAGGTTCGAAAGTGCACCTCTGCCTATCCCTTCGGGGAATACAGGCGTGATGTGATGTGTGATGTTTATGCATATATATATTTTTTTCATTTCAATCCAAGAGGCTCGTAGCAACGTGTCGTGAAATACGTGGTTAGTAAAGCTTAACCTTGCAGATCAACTGATCTGCTAATCTGATTAGCTCTGAACTGATCGCGGTCTGAAAGGTGATGGCTGACCGTTTTCACATGTCAAGACCCCTCCGTGCTTCGGAAGGCACGCTAACCCATCGGTCCTGAGCTCGATTTCTCTCCGGTCCTTTCGGTTTACCGTACCTTCGGACTATGGGAGGAAGGGAATATAGAGTGCACATGTGTTAACGTGCATACTTGTGCACTATAATATCTCCTGCTTAGTAGGTGTTTTTCCAGATTATATAGGCTGCCGTGACTGAAACTCGGACAGGAGAATATTATATTTTTCATTTCACTCGTCAAACTTTGTGCCAGTTTTCTAGGGCCCCTACTGTAGGCCTGCACGTCAATAGGGCCTTAAATAATATGATAAACGGCAAAATCTGTCTATGAATTTCCCCTTCCCTGTGATTACTACCTTAATATTATTGTCATACCTGAAATATATTTTTGTTTGAGGATAAAATGTTTGTGAAATCGATTACCATTCGATGATCGCCCACCCTTTACCGTTTACTAGTGTTATAGTTGGCAAGCAGCCAATAAGGCTACTTTTCTAATAGGAGATATCTGCAAATATGACGTGAGACGATCGACCAAATGGGTATATAGACGGGCTGTTAAGGGAAGATACCACTACTTATAACTTCGTAGTTTACAGGCATGATTGTTAATTTAATGTGTATTTATTTAATTTGACGACTTTGGACTGCTGTGCTAAGAGTTGCGGGTTCGTTTCCCGCACGAGACAATAATTCCTTTGATCCACATGTTTGTCCTAAATCTGGGTCTGATATTTCATGTTTGTGAAACGCATCCACGATATTAAAAAAAATCCTAATGTGGGGCGACGTTTAAAAAAAAAATATTCAAAATCACTTATTCACAGAATAATCACACACAACATATTCTAAAGCACTGATCTCCACTACATCATATTATTTTGTCAAAGTTGGCGAATGAATTATTAACTAGCGACCACACTTAGTATTCCGAGGGAACCCGCATAACGTATGCTAGTCTCAACATACATTCGTTCATTGGGATCCCTTGGCTTAGATGTTTAAGCAGTCTGTTTGTGCAGTAAGCCCTAAATACATAAGCAAACTTCTTGGACTAGTGATGTAGCGATCGGGTAATCTGTGGATTGGTCGCGGTGCTATGGTAATATACTTTGGTTGGAATTATGTAGATCACGTGTTTATTCAGAGGTGACTTTGTGTTCTATGAATGCGCAACCATGAGATTTGTAATAAGCGGAAATATATATGTTCGGTTACCAGGTATGCCAATGTCGTAGCGGTTGGAATCTGGCTGTATCTGTCTACCGCTCAGGCATACAGATGTATGTATTCATCGAGGGGAAGTTGACGAATTATATTTGATACCTACCTTAAGAAAGAAAGACAGTATTGGCGACATACTTAATAGGAGACAAGCCTGTTGCTATTTATGTGGCACACTATCACATAATATATTATCGGATAGTGTTTGTAATTACCGAGAAAAATACTTAAAATATACATACACTTAAAATATATAAGCAACATTGTTCCTACAAATTCTAGACAGGTTGTATCAATGCTTACGTAGCACAAAAACCTAGAGCCGTTTTCTCTTCGAATTTAAATCTCAACTCCGTGTTTTTCGGTACATTTAATCAAGAAATTGCTCAAGCTAAACACGATTCCATTAGACTTGAATAAAATTTCGGTGTAGAGGAAAATTAAACTTAGAATCATTTAAACCCAGACTAAACTACTGCTCTATTTACTTACTTAACATAATTATTTGTGACATTGGACTTGCACCAATTATGCTGAAACTGGATCTTGAAATGGCAGATAAGAAAAGTTTTTATAACCAATTTATTGGCAATGCCGCCAGCCCTTTGGGCACCCTACCAGTCGACAGCGATGAGGACGAATACTTTGATACATAATTTTTAGTTTAAATTTTTTATTTTTGTATTTATTGAACCCTGTGTTTAATCAAAAGTAGGTAAATGGAATATCTATCTCTCTCGACTTTTGCTTGGGGTTGTGTTATTTATTTATTACTTGTTGTTAGTTTTTGTTGTTAGACGGCGTAAAAAAAATTTTACTCGAATTGTGGGATTGCCTCATTTCGCCACAGAGTTCCTATGACCATCTTCTGACTCCATCATTAGATCCGCTCAAAAGTACCATAATATTGTATTGTCACCAAACCTATCAAAGTATGAAAATTTTCATTTCAATCAGATGTCAAAAAGTGTTTCTAATTTAGATTGCAAGATTTGACCTAATCAAACTCACATACATACAAACATTGCAAGTTAAACAAAAGCTTTGTAAAAAGAAACGTTTCAAATGTAAGTTTTTTAAAGGATCAGCGTCCCACATTCCATTTAAACTAGAACGCTCCTATAGATGTACTACTCGTAACACTAGTACAGTCAGAGCTAAAAACACTGAACTACACTGGATAAAACTCTGCAGAAATAAAGCTAATTTTTCGTGACGTAGTTTGAAACTTCTCGTGGTTGCGTGTCCAAATGGATTGTACGTCGGCTTCAAGTTAGGAATTAATGTCATGAAAGAATATAAGGGGGAACTTGATCGCAATGATATTATTCACTGTTATTATTGTCAAAGATGAGCTCTGGGAGTTGATTTGTAATTTTGTTGGCTGAAAGAACCATTTAATATTTACCTTTTATTTAATTTTATTTGGGAAACAACAGATACAATGTAGCAAATATAATAAATATATACAGAGTAAACGAAACATAATCCAACAGTTTCCACACAAAAACTAAACATTTACGTCAAATCGGAAACGATATAAAATATAATATAGGTATATTATAGGTACTTAAAAAACATGGTTAATTTTAAAATTGCCTAAGGGAGTCGTTAATACTTTGTTTTCCTTATATTTTTACGTTTTTTTTTAATTTATATTAGAAATAAATAAATATATATTTTGTTGATTTGTGTATCCCATTGGTCTAGTCCATCTGGTGGTTTTACAACGCAACTCTGAGCGTCACGTCTTACGTTCACTTTCCAGGTAGAACACTGTTTTAAGCTTTACCATTAGATAATTCTAGGAAACAGAGCCCGGATTTGTGCCCGATTAATAATATTACATGACTGGTGAAATGTGGGTGGAGGTACTGTACATCGCCTACTCCTTCGGGGAATACAGTCGTGATGTTATGAAAGGTAAACTCTGCGTGTTGTTTTATGTTAAGGGTAAAAGTAATATTTAAAATTGACCTTTTCCCTACCTATGCCCTTAAATTTTAGGTAATAATCGTTGTTGTTTTTTTTATAGAACATCGCCCCATTCCAGGAATTTCTCCTGTATCGTGGGTGGGTTTCAGAAACATACACAAACACCCTAATTATCACAAACACGAAGCCGGGGAAAAAATCTGTGGTTATCTGGTTTATATTAGTTATTTGTTATAAAATGAAAAAAAAAATGTATGTAGTAGTTTCTCTCATAGAACACCAGACAGTTCTGTGAGAGAAAGTACTATATAAAGTACACTGTAAATATATATTATATACTTGCTACATTATATACGCATAATTTTGCTCTATTTGTCAACAAACACGTCACGACTGGATTGGCACCCTGAAGGTTGTTTTATTCAATTTCCATCTAACACAAGCTTAACTTTTAGTATCTAATAGCACAGCTACCTATTCTCATTATGACACCCCCCTCCATCCCCTTCTTTTCTTTTCCCCCAGGAAGTCTAATTTTAATACTCAACGATTGAAATTTCACGTGGATGATCATCAAATAAGTAATAGATGTAATCAACTAGGAACAGTGTTGCCATGGTAACGTCTGTGATCACCGCTGTATAATTAATGTAAACATGTTTAAGTAGTTCGCGCCTCATTAATTTACCGTCGTTCTGTTATTAAAACAGACAGAACCCACATAGGATACAATCGTTCGTAACAATCAGTCGGATCAGACCGAACGACGACACGTCGCACGTGTATGTCAAGTGTCAGCACCGTAAACCATCTACTTCATCAAAGACAAAAATATCATAAACATCTACAGATCTTAAAAAAAATCCTATGTAATCTCGAATTCACTTTTTGTTCTGTTTTTTTTTATACCGTCGCCCCACATTTCTCCTGTATCGTGGGTGCGTTTTCATAAACATGAATACACACACACATACGCCCAGACTTGGAACAAACATCTGTGGATCGCACAAACTTTTGACCCGTGCGGGAATTGAACCCACAACCCTTAGCGCAGTCCAATCGCTTAGCTACTGCGCCAATCAGCTTATCTGAAAGTTAGATAGTTAAAAACAATAATATGGCAAATCGTAATATCCAATCGCCGACGTGTATAAGCGGTAATTTTGAAGCGATTGATCGTCAGGATTTTTGTGCGAGTAACCGGTACGATCCATCGCCCTGTGTAAGGGGCTATGGCCTTAAAAGTTCTTGTCGTCTTTGCCTTATCAAGGATTACTCAACAGTAAGCTGTTTTCTAAGACTTCAACAACTTTCAACTAAGTATATCGGCCTTTCGATCTAGAATTTAAATCACTATTTCTTTGCTATAAGACACAGGTGCTCTCTTTATTTTCTTACTCTCATTGTCAACAGCAGACTGACTTGATCAAGCATAAGACCAACGGGTTAACGTGCCTACCGAAGCATAGAAGAGCCTCAACACTTGGATACGGTCACCCATCACAAGACAGACCGTGGGAAGCACTGCTTAACCTCGCAAATCGACTCATCTATACTCACTCAGCTACGAGCCCTACTTGGCATTAGTTATTTATCCCTACTAATATTATAAACGCGAAAGTTTGTGAGTATGGATAGATGTTTGTTACTCGTTCACGTAAAAACTACTGAATGAATTTTAATGAAATTTCATATGGAGGTAGCTGACACCCTGGATTAACACATAGGCTACTTCTTATCCGAAAATGTAGCGGATAACACCGCGAGGCGCAGCTAGTGTGGAATATTGACGAATGCTTTCCACTGCACATTTTGCCTTAGATTTAAAAAAAAATCTGCCCCCTTAATCTAAAGATAAAGTGCGAAAAAAGTATAACTCAGCTACTTACAGATGACGGTGGCGGTTGATCTGCAATCAAAGTAATGCATCTCAGTTGGCTTTCGAGGCCTCTTGGCCGACCTCTCACAAACTTTACTCCTATTTAAATTGAAAATGTGGATTTATTTTCGAAGAATATCGAGATGGAGTTTGAGAAAAAATGTAGTTTAAATCTGAGATTTCAAGCCTAGAAAATGATGATTGTTTTTGGTATAACTTTTAAAATATGTGACTTGAAATGCTTAACCGTGCCGTTTTTCTCACGTGTATATTATTATATCTTCGGAAATATTATTTTTAGTGTTAGTTACAATTACCCGATATTTTTAGACAATTTATATACAATTTAAACTAAGAATCACTGCTTCAATATTCCTGCCGAAATTCTGGAGCAACGAGCGCTAAGTATTATTGGTAAACAAACATCGATAAAATAGTTAGAAGGCACCTAAATTTTAGTCTTAAAAACGTTTTCAGTATACTAGATCCAAGACGCATTTCAGCCTAGATTTCAGTATTAAAAACGCTTTCAGAATACACGAAAGTAAGCGTTACGTAATCTGCAAGGCTTGCATCTCAGCTGCAGCTGTATCTACTGGGATGAGAGGAATAGTTTGATCCCAAGCTAAGTTCATGTCGCGAGTTCCTCCAGTATTCCAGAACTGTGTTTGACTTGCATTATAAGCGTGTTCCGCGATATTATGAGGTTAGAATCATGATTAGATAATTAGGATTTAGTTTATAGTATGTATTAAGCCTTCAATTTCCACGAAATGAAATATTACCTATAGTTAATTAATGAAAATTGTGCTCTGAATATGCAGGGCAAATGATAATAAAATATGATTTTTATTAAATACAACATGCGTCATGTCCATACGAGAAAGAACATAGGTTAAAATAAATAGTTCTTATGAAGATAAACAGACCTTAAAGCGGTCTTTCCTCAGAGAAGGAATTTGGATGTAGGTAGATAAGTATTTTTTTTGTTATAATCAATGTCTCAAAATGTTGCTTCACCACCTAGTCGACTATTGATCGTCTTTCTACGTCAATCAAGATACAACAATGGGTCTAAATATTCTAAACTGAAGAACATTCATCTCATCAGAATTCCAGATCTCTGTCGGTTAGGAATTATTTAATACTCACATTTCAGTATCCAAATTTTTTTGGCTCAACATTGGAAGGCTGCCAGCAAAAGTGGTTATTCGTGACAAAACTTAAGTTTATTGGATATTACGAAGGAATGAAGAAGTTTCTTCAATATTTTATACCTTCTGAAGTCAACCTTCGCCTGTTTTATCTATATTCGTCATACAGGGAAATGCTGATGTTTCAAGTTTCATATGGTTGCAATGTTATACTAATAATAAAAACATAAAGTCTCTCCAGTATGTCTACCATGAGTTACAAATATAACCTGAATGGCGTAGTGGTTAGTCAATTCAATCCAGACGACCTGATTTGCGCGGTGGGTAAGTGATTGGACTGCTGCGCTAAGGGTCGCGGGTTCTATTCCCGCACGGGGCAAAACTTTGTGCGAACCACAGATGTTTGTCCCGAGTCTGGGTGGTTGTGTATGTGATATTTCATGTTTGTGAAACGCACCCACGACACAGGAGAATTTCCTAGTGTGTGGCGACGTTTTTTTTAAAAAAAAAATTGGACGGCCTTTATCTCAAACACCCACAAAGAGATAGAATGACAAAGTGGGTAAACACAATTTAAAAAAGCTTGTAATAACAAACAAAGCGAGCTTAAAGCTACCTACTAGTAACCGTATTTTAGCTCCAGTTTAATATTTTCACCCGTGAGCTTTTAAAATCCCTTTTCAATGGACTGAAACGGATTTCGTTCACAAAGTACTGGCTAATTAAATATAATGAGTTGAAAAATTGTGTAATGTATGGGATGCAACTGAATAATATTTTGGTTGGTGATATTTTGTAATAATATATTTTATTGCACAACAATTAACACAGAAAATACTTCAAAATAGAACAACAGTGCAAGTGGCGGTTATTACTCTTCTTTTTCTATGATTTTTATAGATTTTATGATTGGACCAAAAGAAAAAACTTTGTCTGATAGAAAAAATTGGTTTAGAATAAATAGATAGATAGCATATTTTAATTCCTAAGGGTTAATAAATGGGCCCATATTTTATTATTGTTGTGTCGTCCATATAATTTACGAGTCTTGGTGTTGTGTATACTGTCCCTTATTTTTACATCATCATCATCAGCCCGTTGCAATCCACTACTGGACATAGGCCTCTCTCAATATACTCCACAAAGCCCGGTCTGCTGCTTTATGCATCCAGTCGCTGCCTGCCCTGTTATTCTCTCTTTTTCTTACATATCGAGAAATACAGGCGGGATGATATTTTATATTATATAAAAAAGTAAAAATATATAAAAGCTCAGACGAAGCTCCGACAAAAATGTAGAACACTTAAAATAATTTTAGCTGAGCCACTATCAATCATTTTCTAATTACCAGTAGATACTAATTGCATTCGTTGTCTTTATCTTCTTTTATCCCTTGCCTACGTATCCCAACATTTAAAATCTTCAATGTCTAAAAACTGTTTCTATTTACTTTGAAAATAGTGAATACTGCCAAAATCCAGTCCACAGTTAGGCATTCAGATGCTCCAACCAATCGTACTGAGAAATAGCCATACAATGGCTTGTCATTGTACTGCCCCATTCAATTGGTTGACAATAAATTCCAAATCAATACAATTGTAACGCTACAGAGAGGTTTTTTCGTCCATTTAACAAATGCTCGACTAATGGGCCAATTCTGCGAGACCACAAAAGCGAGAATTGAAATTCTGTTAATGTTTTTTTGGTGTTCAACGTTATTTATAGAATTATAATATATTTTATACATATATGTAGGTAGAGATCTAGCCGTGTGGTATGACCGTGGGTCTGCCAAGTCAAAGGTCACACGCACCAATGTCATTTCGAATTCATAAGGAATTCACGATAAATTAGCTAATATTTGCTAAAAACTATGAAGGAAAAACATTGTGGGGAACCGGCATACCTTAAAGACTTTTCAACGGTGTGGAAAGTCATGTCAGAGGCTTACAGGTGGTTTAAACTCTGAAACCCGACTGCTCATTAACCATACTATAAGAAATAAAGTAGATTTTGCAATGTTGGTGTTTAGTATTGTTTTATATTTTTTTTATTCTTTTATATTTACGACTTAGTCCAAATTAGTAACTCGACGGACCCGCAGCTTCCTTTATCTTTAAGCTTCAGTCGTTTAAGCTACAACTGCGAAACGTCTCTGAGAACAGACTAGAAGTAATCGCCCATTAATACATTACTTTAATAGAAATCCCAACTTAACTCTACAACTATGATAATACATTATAATCTGATTCAAGTCCTCCCACGTCTCACGTACCAGGCTTATCAATGGAAGCAGTATGGTAAGTGGAAAAGTTGGCAGTTCAATGTCCTCCATACAATCAGCGCTGAACTGCTTCCATCACACGCACCAGTTTACTTTCGGGCTTGAAACTTTTCGAAGGCGTTTCAAATCTCAATAGCTCTATCGAACCGTGTGATAAGGCTCTAATATGATTGGTATTACAATCGACTTGAGATGTTTGCTTTTGTTAAATCACTTATTAATGAAAGGATAACCAATGGTGATTGGTTTATCAGTGGGAATTGAGCCAATCGGATCGTTTAATCTTGGGACCTAATCCGAGATAGGCGTTCCGATTGGCCTTTATTTGTGAGTCCTATCCTATCTGTGCTTAATTAAGGTCACAGGATCCTTTCTCTAGTCAACCGAAATAATTCCAAAAGTTGCAGGCTTGCCGGTCATTACTTGATTATGGAACTTTAAAAGGCAATTTTTTGCTGAAAATAGATTGCAATAGATTCCTAGATTCGATGACCCGATTGGCGCAGTAAGTAAGCGTTATCTCCCCTAAAGACTGCAGGGATAAATTGCTCCTTGCTATCAAATTCGTATTAAATTGCTGGATCGCGTGCAGACAGCCCAAAAAGACAGTTAAAAATTGAGGACCGACGGTTCGCTTTGCGATCTGATTATAGGGTTGGCTATGCCTTATATATACTTTTGCAGCAACTAACGCTTATTTCCCGCATACAATTAATTATAATATTAATAAGATATATGAGAGCCCCAAACATCGGCATTAGTTCTTCAAAAACTCAAACATCACGCCTTTATTTCCATACCTATAGTTCACCCACGTTTCTCCAGTTATGTTATAGGTCCAAAGTAATAGGGGCCGAGCCAATTGCCATCGACCGAACACGAATCCAGGCTCCATGCTGCTGCTGAGAATTACCTAATGGTAAAACCCAATAACACTCTGCCCGAAACCTTCGAACCCAGGACCCCACACCTGACCTTCATGCCATTAAACAGTAGATATTCCAAGTATTCCCAGCCTAAGGTTATCTAATGCATAAAAAATTGCATCTGAACGGCTTCATAAATCAGCAGTTCATACTTATATCTGGCCCATTGTCTGCGATCCCACATTAAATCTAGATGCCAGCACGTCTCAGCCTTTAAGCGTCCAGTGACTTACTGCGGTCAGACAGCCCATTACATCTCTTCATATCAACATGACATTTAAATACCACTATTATTCTTGGAACTTTGGGGTTTTTGGTATTATTTTCGGCCAAATCTATGAAGGACCCACCTTACTTTTTGTTTTCGCTTAATTGAAATTTGACGTGACCTTATTGATTGATTGCTGGAGAGTGACTTGCTGTTTGGACGGCTGAATCAAAATATAGAAGCTTTTGCGAAACATTTTTGTATACTTTTTTGTTTGTAGATTATAGCTTTTATTTTTTAAATTCGCACAATGTTTACTTTTGAAACTAATTCGTAATTGAAAATTGATGCGATTTATTTATTTCATTAGTTAATTCGGCGTAGCATTTTGCTTCTGAAAGAAACGCTGCCAAAAACTGATGCTAAAAGATTCAAAACCAGTGTTTGTTTGTTAATTCCAAAAGTATTTGGCTTGTGTGTTGCTTGATGTCCAATGAATTCTGTTTTTAGGAAATCGACATAAACTATTTTTCTTAATCAACCACAGTCCAAATTAAAAAATGCTTTAACAAAGATTATGCTTTTGAGGATCGAGCATTATATTGTAGATTTGTAGTTAGGTAAGTGTTAAACTCTAGCTAGGTGGGGCGAGGATGTATGCGAAATCGCTGGCGGCGGTTGGAAGCAAAAGGCCGAAGATCAACCTCAGTGGCTTGCCATAGGAGAGGCCTATGTCCAGCAGTGGACTGAGATGGGCTGATGATTATTTGAAACAGAATAATTCCCACAAAAATACAGTATTTAGAGCATGTAAACAACCATGAATAACGTTCTATTGTATTAAATTGTGAAACAAACCAAAAATAAACGTATCACTCACACGCTTCGGGTTTTCATTGACTGCGCTTTACGTGAACAAATTTATTGAAAGGTATGTAACGAATTTAAGTACTTTTTACTTTTTGGAACCACATTTCGTTTGATCCAGTTAAACTCTTTCGGATCAGGGTTACCAAACTGACATAAAAAATATAATTTTAGTTTCCAAAAAAGTTAACAGACCAATATTTTTTGTGTAAATAAGTTAAATCAACAATATGTAACTAACTACGAGTTTTCGCTAAAACTAAATAATAGGTCTGCAGAAAATTGGTTTCATTTTATTTTAAAATTGACTGATAGAATTTGTTTGAATATTTTTACGGATAAACAATTAATTGTTCCGAATATTGTTTTATAGACACTCAGTACATATGTAATAGTTGCAGCTGTTAGTGACCATTACACAAAATCGTACACGGTAAGCACCTATTACTATTGAAAAATACTCAATTTACAGACGCTTATATTAGGACAAAGTTGAAGTGTGAAAGCGTTTTAGGGCTTAAAGAAAGAACAAAAACACAACTTTTACAGTAAAGGACTAATATATAGATAACTAGCTGCGCCCCGCGGTGTTCTCCGCTACATTTTTTCGGGTTAAAAAGTAGCCTATGTGTTAATCCATTCAGTAGTTTTCACGTGAAAGAGTTACAAACATACAAACTTTCGCGTTTATAATATTAGAAGGGACTAGTGTATCTACCAGTTCTTTTACAAAAAAAAACAAATCGCTTCATTAAAAAAATCACAGGTACAAAAAAACACACAATTAGTCATACATTTTTATGATACTGAAAAAACTAATGTGCCACCCCTATAAGATCAATGTACCTACTCCTCATAATATAAGAACTCGGCAACTCGTTTCAAACTTGGAGTGTTGCGTTAGAAGACTTTTTTGAAGACAAAGATTGAATGGAATTAGGTTCGAAATTCGAATGCTTATGAAGTGGGAAGTTTATTTATAATTAGAATAATACTACAAAGTAATATCTTTTTTGGATACCTATGTGTGTTCCCTGCCAGTACACAGAACAGTTCCACCACGGCACCAAAAAGATCTTCAATTTATAGTTCTGTATATTGAAGATCTTTTTGGTGCCTACTTTTAACTAATTGTTAGTCCAAACTCTAGTTTTGAATACAGAAGGGGAAGTAAACTTAGGTAATCCTTGAAACTCCGGAACTTTGTTTTAAATTTTCATCCGATCAGAATTTTCTTCTAAAATATTTAGTTTAAGAATTGCCGAAGGGGAAATCCTTAAAGTTTGTGCAAAATTTGATTAAAGTTAATTCAACGTTCGAAAATTCTTTTTTCTAGGCTTCATTTGTTTTTTAATAGCAGAACGTTGACCCAGTTTATCAGAGTTCGGTGATCGTAGCGGGTTAACTACACATAGATTGCACACGAAAAAACCAGGAATATTATCTTTGCACAAGAATCATGCATATGAGCTAAAAATTGAGCATTTGATCGACAGGAAATAGAATTTGATTTTCATCTAGTTTGGCAACAAACGTAGTACATAATTATATAACACTATCATCACACTTTCACACTAATATTATAAAGGCGAAAGTTTGTGTGTGTTTCTATGTTTGTTAACCCTTCACGCTCAAACGGCTAGACAGGTTTTCATGAAATTTCAAATGAAGGTAGCTGACACCCAGAATTAACACATAGGCTTAGACTTTTTATCCCAAAAAAAATGTAGCGGATAACACCGCGGGGCGCAGCTAGTGAGTGATACATCATATATTTGTCTCTTTCGTAAGATTATACTGGCGACAATACTGCTTAACAGTCTTCCAAATTTCATTACATTAACTGCGAGAAAACAACCAAACAAAAAACATGAATGTTTACGTATGTACCCGTCTCTTTATTTCAAGATTGATCTACCAATGCATTGTAAATAAATCCTGTTACAAACAGACCTTTTTAGACTATAAAGACAACATCAACATAGACACCAAGTTCATTCAATAAAAACATAACATAACGTCACGCCTGTATTCCCCGAAGGGGTAGGCAGAGGTGCACATACAGTACACCCACATTTCGCCAGTTATGTTTTAAGTCCCAATGTAATAGGGGGCGATCCTATTGCCATCAACCGGGCACAAATCCAGACTCCGTGCTGCTACTGAGAATTACCTAATGGAAAAACCCAGTAACACTTTGCCCGACCCGGAATTCGAACCCAGGACCTCGTGCTCAGCAGTCGCGCTTAGCAACCACTAGACCAACGAAGCAGTCAACGATCTACCAATGTATTGTAAATAAATCCTGTTACAAACAGACCTTTTTAGACTATAAAGACAGTATCAACAACACACCAAGTTCTTACAATGTTTAAAACCAATTTAAGTTGATTAAAATTTTAACTTCCGCATTTGAATGGAAGCAATCTATAAATTATCATCCCTCCTCTGTTAATTGTGTAACCGGAGCGTGGTGTCGAAGTTTGTGCTTCATTTAAGCCGTGGCTTGGAAGCCGATTCGAGAGCTATTGATCATTTCAACATTTTCGATTGTAGTGAAGATTTAACTTCACTTGAACGACATTTATTTTAGTTGGATTAACTTTGTTAACTGTTTGCAAAAGTTAAGAAAATTACGATTGCGTGGAAGATGTTTGAATTCGCTATTTAAGAATACTATAATGAAAAGTTCTTCTATGGTTTTGAAACAAGCTGGTCAGAGTTTAAACCGCCTGTAGGCCTCTGACATGGCTTTACACACCATTGAAAAATCTCTTAGTCGTGCCTGTGCCATCAAGAAGTTTTCCTTTACCGTTATTAGCAACTGAAAACTAATCTATAAAACGCACATGAATTCGAAAAGCATTGGTGCGCGCCGGGGTTTTTATTTGCAACTTTTGACTTGACAGTCATACCACTCGAGTATTAGTGCAGTAATGTAACAAAATAAATGTATTTATCATGCTGTTCAGGTTAGATATATAACAGGCCTAATCAGAACCCAGGCAAATAATATCACATAACATCACTCCTGTATTCCCCGAAGGGGTAGGCAGAGGTACACATATAGTATACCCACATTTCGTCGGTTATGTTTTAGGTCCCAATGTAATAGGGGGCGAGCCTATTACTATCAACCGGGCACAAATCCAGACTTCCTGCTGCTACTGAGAATTAACTAATGGAATAACCCAGTAACACTTTGCCCGACCCGGGATTCGAACCCACAACCTCGTGCTCAGCATTCGCGCTTAGCAACCACTGGACCAACAACTTCTTATGGAAGACCAGGCAACATCGAAATTGGTTTGTTTTCATTTCATAAAAGACGATCCCTATACACTTATCAAGTCAGTTTTCTGCAAATATGTTTAATCATTGACGTCACACCAATGTATTGATATCCTCGGGCGATACTTGAAGTGTGGCTGAAGATTGAAGGAGTCCCGAACTCTATCACAGCCTATTGTGTCGACGTGACCGACGTAATACGAATCCGAAAACTATCAAGCTACGTGATGCTTTTACCAAGAGTTTTTTTTTTTATTCATGGCTCCGAGTCGAATCGACTCGATACAACTGAATACTTGTCGATATTCGATTTTTCGTCATATTTTGTGTCAGCATCAGCTGATAAAGAGGTAATGAAACCTCGTCTTCAAAAAATATGACAACAAAATTAATGTAGTATTTCGGTTATCCCTATAATCGATTTCAAAAAGTAGGTATCGATAAACGCTTCACATGTGGGTTTCAATTACATTAATTAATCGATTCAATGGGCATGCACAATTGCACACAATGACATTCCTGGCAATTTTCTTGATGTTGGTATCGAAGACGATACGATATTCTTTTCTTTATATTTCAGACCCACCGTAACCATGGCAAAACAGTAATTGGCATTCTTAAGCGGACTCAGACTGACCTGGACTTTTATCCACATGAGCTAACTTTTATTTGCAAAGACGTTATACCGTGGCGCAGAGAATGCTGGCGTTGGACCGTCCAGTATGCGCCGGATGAACTTAGATAGGTATCGGGCAACTACAACCGGGCAGTCAAACCCACCCACCAGTTTTTGTTGACACAACAACACTAACTTTGCGTTGCATCGAACAGTGTCGATGTTCTAAAATTTTAGGTTCGCCATTATTATGTGCGGTAGCCGTACGATCAAATTTAGTTGTAATTAATTTACTAAAGCTTTACACTGTTTTGAAGTTGCTAATGGCCGCGGTAGGTTTCAATTTATAGTTCAAAACATCATGATATGGTTTACAGCATAGTGTTATTGTGGAGTGCTGATTAGAAGAGCTGGTATATACCTATAATTATACCAATAATGGCTAAAGAATTCCTGATAAAAAAAAACTGCTATTCTATAGTCGAGTTCATAGAATAAGTAAATTTGTACTAAAATAAATCTATTGTTGTAAAAAAAAACCTTATAATATTGTACAAAATGGCATGTGTAATACTTATCCCATATTAAGAAACCTAGTTATAATTAATCGAATAATATTTTCGTATGCATAAAAGCACAATATAGCGAACTATACTGTAACAGTAACACCTATTGTAATGAATACCTACATCGACGAATAAAGACATTTGAATTTGAATAATGATAGCAATTGGCGACCTGATTGGCGCTAAGGGTTGCGGGTTCGATTCTCGCACTCACCAACTTTGGCCTTTTAAATATTAGTGTGATAAGTAGAGTGGCATGCTATTAACTCTTTTGACATACAACTGTATCAATAAGACTTTAGACATACAACTAAATAGTCGTTCGATTAAAAGTTGTAAGTTTGCAATAGACCTAAAGCTACTGTAAATAAGTTCCATATTACCATGCGTTAGACCTTATGGATGTGAACTGTCTCGTGCCGTTCACCTACAGCCCGATGGGGTAACTAGACAAGATACTCAACAAGTCCCTTGACTACAAACGATGACAAAACTTTTTACAGGCAAAAGTTTGGGAGTCAACGCACTTTTTATATTATTCGTCCCATAGGAAAGGTAATAGAAATATTATATTCCTTTGTTTATTAAAGAGCATGTTTGTCTCTACTTGACGAGCTTTTTAACTGAGAATTCAGTATATAATAAACTAGCTTTTCTCCGCGGCTTTGCCCGCGTTAAGTAGCCTATGTCCTTTCTCGGATCTTAAACTTTCTACATGTCAGACCTTATTAAAAATTCGTCCAGTGGTTAAGTCGTAAAGGTGTCACAGACAGACAGAGTCCTATCACATTTTCATATTAGTATGGATGTTGAAAAACGTCAAAAATCTACTCTTAAATACTTTTTTACAAACAAAGACTTGTCATGTATTGCAATAAATACTTAATTGCTAAATTCATCGTAATAATAAAAAAATATATATTAATTGCCAAATGGTATCTGGTTTAGAATTGACCACTCCCTTTCCTTCCGTGGGTGTCGGAAGAGGCGGCTAAGGGAAAATACAGCAGATAGGCAGCAATGTCTTCTGAAACTTCAGCACCAATAATGCGATCCCCAAGCCGCCTGCCAAGCGTGGGAATTATGGCAACCCCTCCTTCCTTTTTAAAGAGGGAGGCTTTCGTTTAACAGCGGACCTCTTCTGGCTAATGATGATACAATTATTTGTAAGACTAGTATAGTACATAACTCTATGTTCTACAAAGACACATATACTTATAATACCACTTAAATAATGACGTTCCTCGCTAACTAACTTTAGAGTCGTAATGATAAAATTTCCATACACCGCGCTCTTCGCTCTTCGCAAAGTAGGGCACTTTGTTGTTCGCATTAAGAATTTGGATGCGGCCATTATTATTTTACGGATTCTTAACGTCTTAGATTAAATGCTTGTTTTAATACCACATCATGTCGTAGTGTAGGGGTAAATTGGACGGTCGATCGGTTTGTCATGAACCAAACCAAAAGCAAACCAAAATCTGTACCCAGTTGTCTGATTTTCATAAACCTTAATCTGATTTAAAGTATTTTTTATATCTTGAGAAATTGCTATATTATGCATTGTTTTCTTAAATTGTAATAGCAGCCGAATGCCCCACTGCGGGATAAAAGCCTCTTCTGACAAACAACATAATATTCCGCCTCAAAGGGGTAGGCAGAGGTACACATAAGTGCACCCACATTTTACCAGTTATGCTAAAGATTCTAATGTAATAGAGGGCGAGTCTATTGTCACTAACCGAGAACAAGCTATTTAGGATCATCTAATGGATAAACCCAATAACACTTTCCCCGACCCAGGATTCGAACCCAGGACCTTGTGTTTATCAATCGCGCTTAAACGACCACTAGACTAACGAGGCTCTCCTTTTATAGAAAAAGATGGATCTTTTGGAATAAATAAAATGTTGATCACCCCGAATCAGGTATAACCAACATTTTATTTCTGTTCATAAACCCGTAACGGGAGTATGATTAATGACGACCGCCATTTTTATTTTACTATTGAAAGATCCGTACAGATCCAAGGCCAAAAAACAAATGAGGGGGTTCTGCTATAATAAAATTATACTAACATCGTCAAAACTTTGACAGTTGAAGCCGAGCATTAAGAGAGTAAAGTTTGCGTTTCAAAATAATGGCACATAACGATTTAACTGTCTAGCTGGGAGAGCGGGAATTGCGGGCACTGCCTATGTTTGTATTCTACGCAAACTCTATTATACTACCTAAATAATTAATTAGACAAGCATACTGCTAGAATCTTTGATATGTATTATTGTTACAAAGTTCCATTTATGTATATTGAAGTGAATATGTTTTTTTATTACGTCACATCGTACACATCATATTCGAAGAATAGTCCAGTCCAGTCCAGTCCAATTATTATCAGGTACTGATAATAACTGTCCCACTGCAAGGCAAAGGCCTCTTCTCGTATAGAGAAGGATTGAGCATTAACCACGCTAGCTCACTGCGGGTTACGGTGACGGAAAACATCGTCAGGAAACCTGGATTTAATGATCTGAAAACGCCAGAATTATTATTAGCAAAAAATAATAAAATGACGATAGGTATTATAGATATACATTCCATTAAAAATTACTGCAATTTAGTCCGTTCGTTAAAATGTGAACGTGGAATTTAATACATTGCTTTATTTGTGTACTGATATAACAATGTTTAATAAACGTGATATCGAAATACCGGACTGTTTTGTACTTTTTATATAAAAACTAGCTGCGCCCCGCGGTGTTACCCGATACATTTTTTCGGGATAAAAAGTAGCCTATGTGTTAATCCAGGGTGTCAGCTACCTCCGTATGAAATTTCATTAAAATCCATTTATTAGTTTTTACGTGAAAGAGTAACAAACATACATCCATACTTACAAACTTTGACATTTATAATATTAGTAGGGATGGACCTAGAAAGTAATATTTATTATTTTTGCTTTCAACTTGTGCCCAAAAAATAATGTCACGCTAAGTTTCACTTACCGCAGTAAATATTTATGTAACTGTCTTCGGGGACGGGCGTTAAAACACTCATAATATTTAATAAAATACCTGCCAAGTGCTAATGTTAAAGAAAATAGAACATCTTAAGCAAAAGTACTTACAATGATTATATACAGACTTTTGGTTGGGACTGAAAACGCAATTTTAGTTTTTTTAATTTCCCTCGGGGCCCTTATTTTTCTTCGGGTCAAAAATGCTCTATTTGAATTTGGAAATACGCATTTTTTGTCAATGCTAACTGCGCTCCTGTGACAGCATTTCTAAATGAAAAAGTATGTCAATTTCGATTTTGTTTGAAAAACGAAATTGTGTGAAAATATTTAGGTTTAGTTATTGGTGCCGAATTACTTATTCTCATGAACACAGTACAAATAAAGGCGTTTTATCCCAGAAATGAATTGGTAATATTGTTTTCGTGAATATATCGCGGGCAGAAATCAAAAATTATTTATAAATAACTATACCTACTATAAATTATTTTTAATGTCTTGTAAACAGTTGGTATGCAAAACTCCTATGCTTACCTTTTTAAGCATAATATACAAATATAAACTTTCTATGGTATCACAGTTCTGTACTATAAAATGGCGTGCCTCAATATTACCTGATAAAATAACATTGGATTAAGAAACTACGTCTGAATCTACAATTTAGTATTCACTTAAAGTTTCCATTAAAAACGATAGTAACCTGAAGCCATAAAATAATATTTAAGCGACTAAATTGCCTACTTGCCAGTGTTAACATGCCAATAAAAATACAATATTAAACGCTTAAACATATAAAGAGCTGGCATAAAATTATACGGACCATTCCAACAGAGATATTTCTGACATAACACATTCAATTCACATTTTAATAGGTAGGAACCTTTCATAATTGTATCGTATAATATTCGGAAATTTTCATAGGGTCCAAACAAGACATCATTATGTCCGCCGTAGGCAAAAGGGATCGCAATAATTTCTGTAATTAAGTGCTGGCAGTAATCTTCCGTAACGATACTGTCGAAGGAAATTATGCTTGAACTACTAACGTTACCATTCTCATTATTTGCAGCGTTTATATGAATCCAGTGAGTTGAAAACTTATGATTATCACGTGAGTTTTCTCGAATCCTGTATTTTTTTAACCTAATCGGCGCAGTAGTTTTTAAGTCGTCTTCTGTACTAGGTGTAGTTTGATGCCACGGAATTAATATTGTGGTGACCCTCAGATATTTCTTGAGTTTGGGCGCTTTTAAATAACATTTTACTACTATCAACATCACCTACAATACAATAGAAACTTAGAGCAAAAGTTACAAAATATCGCTACTATCTAAATTGATAAAGGAAACTTGAAAAATGATGGACACGAGCGGCATGGCACCGCTCTGCCAACTGATCTCAGTTGGCAGAGCGGTGCCACGGTACGGCGAAAGTCGCGGGTTTGAGTCCCGCTCGTGTCCATCATTCTTCAAGTTTCCTTTATAAATTTAGATTTAAGCTTAGCATGGGCAACATGCCAAAATGACATGAAAAGTCATATATCGCTACTAATTCAGTCTCACTAATAAACTTAACTATTTTCTTCCAAGGCTTTGTGCATGTGATATTCTTCGTCTAAAACCGTACTCATAGGTGACAACCCTAGTGTGGGGCGAAGTTTAAAACAATAAGAGTTCTCCATCCTTTCAGGTTTTTCCATCAAGCTTAGCTACGACATCGACTCCGCTGGCCGATGGCCTTTCTATGCTCCATGTGCCTTTGTAACACTAACGTTAAGCGATTTAAAAAAGCCTTTGTCTTTAAAAGCTTTTGTTATAAGCTCAGTACTAAATCTTAGTGTCATCCAGTAATTTTAAATAGTTATTCGCGTGGTTAACTCTTATACTAATTTATTGATGTAAAAATGGGGATTCAGCATTATCATCATCAGCCGGAAGACGTCCTCTGTTGAACATTACCTCTTCATTCTCAAATGGCCAGACCGATTTTGATGAAATTTCGTATGGAGGCAGCTGACACCTTAGATTAACACATGGGCTACTTTTTATCGCGAAATAATGTAGCGGCTAACACCGCAGGGCGCAGCTAGTGTATTATAATAATTTTAAGTAAGCGGTTAGCCCAACTTCATTTAAATACAACGTCATATTTTAGAATTTCAAAAAAGCGTGCCTTATTAAAAGCTTTTGCTTGTAAACTCCATGACTAACAGTACCTCAGTAACAGTAACGTGCTCAGTAGATGAATATCGGCGAGCGAATAAATTCCGCAGTCATATCTATGTAATTAAGAAGGCTAGGTCCCTTAATATAGCTCGACCTTTGTCTTTTAAGTGCGTTACCCTATACGACGGAGTGTAATACACTTACGACCAAAATAAGGAGACAGTAAAAAACTTATTCGGAATAAAAAATATAGACGTAATAAGCACGTCTACGTATAAAGCCTAGACAATGTTTGTATCGTAAACTTGTTTATTTTTTAGGATTTTCCGTACAATATGGTTATTTTCGTCTTGTATATTTTTTGCGGATATTGCGAAGAAAATGACGAGGGGAACAGCGTCGCGCATGTGTTATAAAAACTTTACTATTATCACCAATTCTGTGAACTAAAATTGTTTCTTTTTGTCATATATTTTTGGACGGATTTCGCCGAATGGATACAATCATCAGAATAAACATTGTAAGGAAGAATAGTGTGAGGTTTATACGTCTTTTATCTAGTTTTTTAAAACGTCGCCCTACACTTACAATGTTTCCCGTGTCGTAGGTGCGTTTCACAAACATGAAATATCACATACACAAACACCCAGACTCGGGCCAACATCTGTGGTTCGCACTAAGTTTTGCCCCGTGCGTATTATTTTAGATTTCGTAAGTTCTCTACGGTTACTCTTTATACAGACTGAATATTATTCAATAGCAATAGAACTGCACAACGACGCAACTCTGAAATATGTGACTAAGTAGTTTATGTTCCTACATTTTCACAGTTGGCTAAAGACTGAGTTGTCTTGGATGAATACTCAATGAGAGCAGCCTAGCCTTAAGCAAAAAGCCTATAAACTTAAGCACTTATAATAAACAATTCATAAAAACATAAACATAACAACATCACGCCTGTATTCTCCGAAGGGGTAGGCAGAGGTGCACGTATACTACACCCACATTTCGCCAGTTATGTTTTAGGTCCCAATGGTCCCGGTTGATGGCAATAGGGGGCGAGCCTATTGCCATCAACCGGGCACAAATCCAGACTCCGTGCCGCTACTGAGAATTACCTAATAGAAAAATCTAGTTACACTTTGCCCGACCCGGGATTCGACCCAGGACAGCAGTCGCTTAGCAACCACAAGACCAACGAGGCAGTCTCGTTCGAACAATTCATACTGAAGACAAATACACATTATGTACGCATGCCAAATACAAGACCATTTCCTTAGTTTAATGTGCTACAGAAGTCAGGAAACGCCAGTAAATTAACCCTTAAAACATGGGCTGCAGTAAGTCACAAGTTAGTAAACTCTAACACCTCCGAATGCAAATGCGGTTGTAATACCACCGTCCTATTGTCTTAACTGCAAGTAGTTTATTCATCTGTTGGTACGGGTACATGTTTTATAGGTACTTATAGTTATATATGGGGTTAGTAACGTCTCCTAAAGTCGCGTTCATATATTTTATAGGGCTACGTGGCTACCGCGCAGATCGGTAGACCTGCGAGTTTAAGCCACGCGCACCGCAGTCGGTCTTGTGATGGGTGACCGATTACTTGTCAAGACTTGCGAGCCGTTGGTCTTTCGCCTGATCTGTCTCCGGTCGTGTCGTCTACCGTCGCATCGGAGTATGATAGTGAGGGAATAGACAATACACGTGAATTTGCGCGCAACTTGTGCACTATAATATTTCCAGCGTAGTTGGTTTATGAGATAGGCTGCCGTGACCAAAATCGGTCAGGAGGAGAACATATTTTATTTACCTATAGCATGGGTAATAATCAAATGTAGATTTAATAACAATTATAAATATTATATTACTGACTCATACTTTGCCTCAAGGATCTATTCATGTCGCAGTCATCTAATATCACTTCATTAGAGGTTGTCTATCAATGCAGCGACATCTGCAGACACCACGATTACAATATGATAGAGATTAACCGTAAACTCTGTCATATATTGTGACATTTAGGATCATTAAGTCAATTCGAAAAGGTAATAATTAAATGATAGAAAAAGTTCATTTGACTACCTGAGAGAATTTTCTCTTCTAATCTGATAGCAGTGTCGGTAACATGAGCTACAATATCTTCAAATATTCTCGCTGATAAACAGAACGATTTATATAATTTTATCATCTCTTCTGCACATACGAAGTTATTCAGAGGATTAATACACATTGTCATCATCAATACACACATGTTTTTAAAATGTACCGCCCCCTTACCATGAACTCTTAAAACAGGACAGTTTACGATGCGGTAGCGAGACACCGCTACGCGCAGTTCATGGTAAAGAGGTTGATTGGCATTTGATGGAAAAAATATGTAGATAAACATTACTAGTTCATTTCATTTCTAATTCTACGCATTTCATCGCGTATTTTATTTATTTATTTATATTTAATGCACGTTTGTACAAAGGCGGACTTAATGCCATTAGGCATTTTCTACCAGTCAACCTTAGGGTGATGCAGAGTTGAACAGTGGTAGATGCACTGAGTGTAAAAAGGGGACAGACATTAACCAAGAATAAAAATAAAGTACTTATACATACATGCATAGATACATTACTACATATTATAAATAATAATATTTATACATACATAGACTAAATTAGTCAAATGCGAAAAGTGGAAACTGTGATTTGCTAATTAAAGAAGATTTTATCGGTAGAATCCGCAAAAATAGTCCTTTTTCAATGACTAGGATAGTAAGTGATATAAATCATTATAAAAAACCATTTTTTTTACCAAAAAAAGTACTGGCCAATTTTTTTTGGCCACAATTGTATAACTCCAAATAATAGCCGGCCAAAATTAAATACGCTCGTATAGACATTAAGTTGCGTGAAGATTCCCCGTTAATGCTAGATTTTAATAAAGTTGTGCGCAACATAGTTTTAATATGGGCAATAACCGTCACTTAAATTGAAAATGTAAAGTTATGACGTCATACAGAATATTACAGGGCTTGATTCCTTTATTTAAAACTTGTACGTTATTGAGGAAGTATGAGAAGATAATTTTGTTATGCTGTGTTTATAGGCTTATTTTTTATTGTAATGGCTTATAATGGAAGAAGTTTAGGTATTAAAAAATCGCTATAATTTACAAAAAATCTCTTCAAACACGTAGTTTCAAAATAAATAATATATAATTAAATAATATATAACAATTTATAGTAAATTAACTCATAAGACATCTGTTTCTTAAAAAAATCAATTCATTGTTTGAAATTACCAAATTCAGTTAGATTGAGGTTATATTATATTCACACTTTCAAATCATCATCATCAGCCGAAAAACGTTCACTGTTGAACAAAGGCCTCCCCCTTGGAGTGGGGGAAGCCATAATCATGCTTGGCAAGCGGCTTAGGGATCTCAGTATTGGTGGTGAAGTTACAGAAGACGCTGCTGCCCATCTTCTGGATTATCCCTAAGTCGCCTCTTACGAAACTCATGGGAGGAAAGGGGGTGGTCAATTCTTGGCCGGATACCACTCGGCATTCTCAAATGGCCATTCAAAAACACATGATTATATTATGATACTATGATATTTAGCGAGTACATATCCCAGAAGAATTTCCTCGGCCATTGCAGGTAGTGCCTGTTTATTGGTGATGCATTTTACATCAAGTACCAATTGGTAGCAACCCGTCTTATTGTCTGTGGGTGCGTATCACACCGACGTAGAACATAATATAACATCACGCCTGTATTCCCCGTAGGGGTAGGCAGAGGTGCACATTATATAGTTATAGTACACCCACATTTTGCCATTTATGTTTTAGGTCCCAATGTAAAAGGGGGCGAGCCTATTGCCATCAACCGTGCACAAATCTAGACTCCGTGCTGCTACTCAGATTTACCTAATGGAAAAACCCAGTAACACTTTGCCCGACCCGTGATTCGCATCCAGGACCTTGTGCTCAGCAGTCGCACTTAGCAACCACTAGATCAACGAGGAAGTCACATTCACGTAGAACAATTAGCATAATAAGATATGTAAAGGGTTTGGTAGCTGTTGCTTGACTACGTTACGTTACGTTGTTTATGAAAGAATGTCACAGAAGCACTCAATTATGATAAAAGGGCTTACTTGATTAAAATATTACACACTCGCAAGTCTTAGAACAGACCTATACAATATACTGAAAGGAGACGTGCAGTTTATAATGGTGTAATAAGGCGATGGCTACACATAGAAATGTCGCGACGCAAAACATACAGAAAAGGCGAGTCGCTAAGACGACGTTCATTCGTTACCTATATGTTTGAATTGATCTGGGTTATTTGATTGAATTTGATCCTTGAAACTTCCGTAAAAATACCTGATTGGCTCAGGGCTAAGCGATTGGAATGCTGTGCTAAGCGTTGCGGGTCCGATCCTCGCACGGGACAAAAAACGTTTGACACATACACTGTGATATTTCATGTTTGTGGTTCCACGATACAGGAGAAATTCGTAGCGTAAGACAGCGTTTTAAGAAAAATAACGTTCGCAACAAATCTTCGGTGTGACTGGCAGTCGATCGTCGTCTAGCCAACAGTGACGGTATGCTCGCCGTTATAATAAATAAAAGATAGGATTACCGAACGGTGCACACTTAAAACACCTCACTGTATCGGTAAACAAGCAATAAAATCGATGTTTTCTCTTACGATAGCGAATTTGAAAACGTATCGATGAATTAATCATGACTATCCGAGTTTTGATTGTATCCAGTTCGGTTTAATATATTCTAGGTCTGCTGTCTGTAGCTGATTCTAAATTTATAATTGAATAGGTACATTCAATATGGATTTTTTGTGAAATTTGATAAATGTTTATAAAACGAACGACTCCTAAATTAAAAACATTTAAATTCTAAACCGTATTTGATTTTCGTTTAGTCCTAATGATTATATTATACTAGCTGTTGCCCGCGACTTCGTCCGCGTGAATTTCGAATTAAGGGGTATGAAAAATAGATGTTGGCCGATTCTCAGACCTACTCAATACGCTCACAAAATTTCATGAGAATCGGTCTAGCCGTTTCGGAGGAGTATGGGAACGAAAACTGTGACACGAAAATTTTATATATATAGATTTACCTATAGACAAATTAAAGTCAAATGTAAAATTATTAAATGTATGTACATGAACATGTAGATCAAAAGTTCCTAAGCTTTTTTCTCATATCCCCAAATTAGCCTACATTGATGGGTGAAGTGAAGCCAAAATTTTAGTTCTTCATTACCGAAAGAATTGTGAACCCCCATTTTTTGTTACACCCCGTCGAGTCTCCCGTGGACGTCTGGGGTTCACCATCCACTTTGGGAACTAATGTTCGATATGAACGAGGCTAAGTGTAATTTTGATGTTATAGTCGGCACGAATAGTCCGATTTTGTTGTGTTGTCATACAAGTGAGAAATTATTTGAATATAAATAAAAAATCTAAAAGGTAAGATTAAGCATCCCTTTGGTAGCTCATAAAGAGGTTTTTTCTTCGTCCTAAAAAGAGGATTAATATAAAAATGACAAGCATCACGTCTCTAGCCACTCGTTTGGGAACCAAAACATTTTTATAGTTTTAAACCCACTGCTGCGAAACTTTTTAATTTCACTCCGAGGATTATGTTCCGTCGAACTAAGTTGATATTTACAGTGTACTGAACTCTACTGTAAATATCAACTTAGTTGGGCAACCGGTGGATGGAATTGGCAAGCTGTCGTTCTTTGTGGCGTTCTAAGGGGGAGGCCTTTGTTCAGCAGTGGACGTCTTCCGGCTGATGATGATGAACTCTACTTTGTCGACACCAGTTGCAACACAATAACTAAATGGAGCTTGGAATAAGTTTATTTTATTTCAATTCAATTCGCAAAATAATAGTAAAGTAAAACTGCGGTAAAAAATAAAAGCAAGCTGAAATTATACTTTAACTAAAAGTAAGTGGTAGGCGGAGTCGATTTCTATTGATTTATAACAATTTTGTCACAATCTTCTACTTATCGTATGATTGATGAACATCCTGGTGACAGAGTTTAAACCGCCTGTAGGCCTCTGATAGCTTTACACACCGTTGAACAATCTCTCAGGTGTGCCGGTTTCTTCACGATGTTTTCATTCACCGTTTTTAGCAACTGATAACAAATTTATAATACGCACATAAATTCTAAAAGACATGACACGTGGATAACAATCCATATTATTTTCTATTTATACCCGACTAGTTTTGACTCAAATGGGGCCACTATTCATGAGCAGGTGACGCGGCGAGCTCATGACCGGTGACCCCATCACGTCACTTACTCATGGATAGGGGGTCCGTTTAAGTCCGAAACTAGTTCCGGTTCCGGGCATTCCTGAATAATCCTGTGAGTAAAACCAACATCTAATAACACATACAAAACGTCCCAACATTTTACTCGAACTAAAAAGGTCAGTTCAATAAAAAAGAAATTCATAAAACAAAAACCCGACTGCTGAGTAACTGAAAAGAATTGGACAAGTCTTGATTCATGTTATAACATAGTGACTGAACAGTCGGGAGCCATTATTGAGAAGATTTTAGCCGGTCAAGATTTTGTGGCTCCGCGCACCACCTGTCGCGCACAGTTCATACACTTGAAAAGCATAACCCTCCTTCTGGCGCAGTCAGGTAATAATACAATTAATATTTCCTTGCAATCCGAAAAAATATCCAGTTGTGTAAATTCTCCAGGATCATAACAAACTCGAACAAAATTGTACAAGGATTTAACTTAATATTCTTCAAAAGAGTTTGTATTTTTTAAATCTGCGAAGTTTGGATCCTTCGAAGATCTTAGAGACTTTAAAATAACCCTTAAAGTTGTTCGCTTTAATATCCTTGTCTTGCTAAACTATAGAGTATAGGATTATTTTAAGTAGTTTTTTGTTTCGTAGTCAGGTGAAGAATACTTTTCTTATTACCCGTTTTCTTAAAAATGGGCGATCCTTCTACTTGGAAGAATGGTAAATATGCGTTATATCCGCGTACCAGTCGAATCTCTTAGCCACTGCACCAAGGGTGGTTGCGCCAATTCATCGACCAAATAGGGTTTGATGACACCACAGGTCAATTGACTTAGGTACTTATGAACTGTCAAAACGCTATTCTCCATAGAATTTGTATGGCAATAAGATCATGAGTTCACATGTTCGAAAGCTCAATTGATTGCCTATTTATTAATTGAAAGTAAATTAAAATTTTACAGGTAATTAAAAAGATATAGGTTTTTAGAGATAAAATACAGCATTTATTTAGAGAAGTGTCTTAGAATTATTAGTTTATCGTGTCAAAATCCCTATATTATTAACTACCCTCGATTATTAACTAAGATAACCAACATGTCGTATACCTCAAAAATGTCGTCGCACCCTCCACGAAGGATCTTTACCCCGGAACCGTCCCTCCATATCAAATTACGTTACTGGCCACAGATAAGGCTTCCAAAGAGGTTGCTGACTAATAAGGATATTGCAAGTATCATGATATGAGGATAGCGAAGCACGGAGTAATTGTTTTTGACCCAAGTACGTGAGCAAGTTTCAGACAAGGCTCCAATTCTGATAATAATTGATATCGAAACTTACGTACCCACACAATGAACTATTACAAAGTAATATTGTAATACAAAGTTTGGGGTCGGAAGCATAAACTTATCGGAATTATGATGGAGATCAGATGGATTTGTAATAAGAGTTAATAACTGAAATACCTTGTAGATTTAAGGGCCGTTTAACAACCAATTAATCGTTCCAAGAAAGGATGTTACTCCTTGAAGTAAAAGTAAATATGCGAAGCGAAACGATTTTTAAATAAAATTAAACAAATATCAGAAGGTAAATATTCAATTTAACATCGTTACGATTAACAAGCTACAAAACAAACCAATAACTGTCCAAACACGATTTATTTACTGCCTCCGCTGGGACTAAAACCACACAAACAACTGTAGGACAAATATTACTTTCAAGCCTTATGTATATATGTATAGTAAGAACAATTATCATTAAACTATCCAGTAAATTTCCAAGCTAGCAGCGGTTGGAAGCGGAGGGCTGAAGATCGAGCTCAGTGGCGTGCCATAGGAGAGGCCTACGTCCAGCAGTGGACTGTGATTGGCTGATGATGATAAAACATAACATAACATCGCGCCTATATTCCCCGTAGGTGTGGGCAAAAACATTAAACATAACATCACGCCTGTATTCCCCGAAGGGGTAGGCAGAGGTACACATACAGTACACCCACATTTCGCCAGTTATGTTTTTAAGTCCCAGTGTAATAGGGGGCCAGCCTATTGCCATCAACCGGGCACAAATCCAGACTCCGTGCTGCCACTGATAATTACCTAATGGAAAAACCCAGTAACACTTTGCCCGGCCCGGGATTCGCACTAAGGACCCCGTGCTCAGCATTCGCGCTTAGCAACCACTAGACCAACGATGCAGTTTAGGGGTAGGCAGATGTGCACATTTAGTACCACTCGGCTATCACTGCTGTTGTGTTGCTTAAGAGTTTGTTTCTTCTTTCCAAATGACTTCTTTAACAGAAGGAAGTACTGTGTTGGACCTTCTTGTATACTGAGATAGTTTCTTTATAAAATACGATGTTAATCGATATAATTAAGTTTTAAACATACATGTAGCAACGTTATGTTCACAGCAACACTACCAGACATAACAACACAAAGACTCACTTCTCATTTTGTTCCTCAAATCTACTGGCAATATTGTAACCCCACAATAATATTGGATACAATGTACGTCACTCATTTCCTGTTTCCGGAGTCCTGGACAGATGGACCTTGGCTTCCCTTATTAATATTTAGGACGATGTTACGTAGACCGCATAACACGCTTATGTACGGAATTATACGTAAGACTGCCTCGTTGGTCTAGTGGTTGCTAAGCGCGACTGCTGAGCTCAAGGTCCTGGGTACGAATCCCGGGTCGGGGAAAGTGTTATTTGGACATCTAGACTATGTCGGTCACTTTATCACAGTATATAAAAATAATGATTACCATTTTCTTATGTCAGTATATGCACCTGGCATATTGTAATTATTGCTGACTAGTGAAATGAGCTTTTCCAGGTCCCTCTTATCAGGGAAATCAAGTTATTGAGCTAGTGTCTCCATGCAATGAAAAATATATCACATAGAAAATTAGTGAAAACAAATAAATGATTTGATTTGATTTGTCGAGGAATAAACGCCTTTTTCTTTTTGAACAAATTTAGGTTTACTCCTATGTCAATACAAGGAACTACCATCTAAGATACAGGGTCGGCCTAGTCTAGATGTTGGTATAAAAAGATTTATACTAACCTGTTTGCATCTAAGTCAACTGCTTATTACTTTTGGTTACAATACTTATTGTACTGACTCGTTGGTCTAGTGGTTGCTAAGCGCGACTGGTGAGCACGAGGTCCTGGGTTCGAATCCCGGGTCGGGCAAAGTGTTACTGGGTTTTTCCATTAGGTAATTCTCAGTAGCAGCACGAAGTCTCGATTTGTGCCCGGTTGATGACAATAGGCTCGCCCCCTATTACATTGGGACCTAAAAAAAACATAACTGGCGAAATGTGGCTGTACTATATGTGCCCCTCTGTCTACCTCTTAGGGGAATACAGGCGTGATGTTATGTATGTATGTATGTACAATACTTATTATTATAACAAAATAAATTGTACCTTCCGTCAAGCCAACAGTATTTCTAAGGGTTCAAGCAATTACAGGAGGTACCATAGAAATGTTGAGGAAAATTCTTGTTCTTGTTCGCTGCGTCTCGAGTCACGTCTTGTAGCCTCGTTAGTCGTCCTTGCAACCCTTCGAGACGGCATTTTTCTAATAACTGTCTTCATACAGACAAGTGACGTCACTATTCCCATTTCCCAAGCGCTTTTGTTGATGTACGGCTTATGTGACAGTTATTTGAGCTGTTTTTACCACAAGCTTCAAATTTCGGTGACATCGGGCTGGAAAGCTGATATTTGTTTTTATTTTTACCATTAAATACCTCTATGAAATAAAATGTATTCTATTCTTTATACGTGTCTCTTGAAGTCGAATGGTACGTATCGAATAATTATGCCCCCTTACCAAGAACTTTTAATTCAGGACAGTTTCCTTGTGGAAGCGAGTTTGCTTCTCTAATGTTTAACACATTCTGCTGGACCATTCAATGACCAGAATGGCGGTGAGAACAGTAGACAAACAACAAAAAAAATGCAAATAACAACTAGAAATCATTTATTAAAAACTACAATCTTAAACAGTAGATCCAGATCTCCGCTCTCCCACGAATGGCGTGTCATAATGTTCGAAGTAGCGGCGCACGCGCCGATCACCGAGACCGCTCTCAAACACCGCCGCTGACAACTGATCAACGAGCTCCATCGAACTACTGCTCATGTTGATCTCGTGCGTAAAGCCCAGGAAGGAAGAGCGTTCCGTCTCCAGCAGGTCAGAGTTCTTTAACAAGAAGCAAATATTAATGAGAAAGTGGTCACGTGACTTTGTAATGCAAAAAATTCTTCAAGGGCTCTGTTCTTGTGGCTAGTCAGGCAGTGGTCTCATGTAAACCACTATATCACAATCCCCGTCGCTGTGGAGAAGCCCATGGGTCGAAGTTTTATCGATCATACCCCACTTATACCTTAACCTATCTATTATGGAAAGGCAGACCATTTTAGACTTTGGTTCGACTAATGTGCGACTTTCTAAGACAGGTTCTAATCTAAGGCACCGTTCGATTTCCATCTGCAGAACAGCAGCACTTGTGCCTGTACCCTCTGACTTTCATTGTGGATGCGCACTCTTCCCAAAGAGTAATAAAACCACTCCTTCCAAGTCCCTGGTAAACTTTCGGTTTTAGGGAAGTTTTCATCCACAGCCTTTAATATCCCACTGCAGGGTCTATGCAGGAAACAGGGCCGTGGCGACAACGGAATCGGTCGATTAGAGTGCACCGCCCGTATGACGCTCACCGCGCCGCTGCCCACGAGAACAACCTAAAACTATGCCATTCGGCGCAGTTCTGTGCCAATCTTATCCAGGTCAGATGTCAAAATACTTTGTCACCACCACCATGAAAAAGCACCTAAAGACGGTTCACACATATCTATATTCGTATCGTGTAGGGATCGAACCGACAATCACAATACTGCGCGCATTAGGTCGTTCGAACGTCTCGTCGAACCGTTTATAAAACAAACGTGTGCTTAAATCGTCATTGCAGGTACCTACCATTAATTTACTTACCGCCATTGTTATCAAAACATGCAAACATAGTATAACTATTTGATACTTCAACACGATAATCATTGCACAAGAATCATATGAAATAACATTATTCTTTTAGAAATATACTGGAAACATAAAAAATAAGGTTGCTCACAAATAGTTTCCGATAAACAAATGCACTGTTCTAATACAAATCCAAACACAAGTTAAAATGCCGTAAATTTTTATGACTATTGCAAGTCGGTAAATGCATTAAAATATTTGGAAATAAATTGCCTGTGGTTTTAAAGCAAATGTGCTACGGTTACGCCTATTCACGAAGATTCTAGAATGTTTGTATTATCGGAAAATATTACTGGTGTAACTATGGGTGCCAGTAGCAAGCGTCCACGAGTGATGATAACCTAAGTACGTCCAGCGCTCACTACAATAGGACTCACTATCCTTGTTGACTGGCCAAATTGTTATGACAAATATACAAAGAAAAATCTATTATCCAGTGGGAAGGGAATTTTTGTGTGTGAATTAAAAAAGAAGTATGGTATAACTAGAATTTATTTACAAAAATACAGGCATACAGTATGTAAAATACATTTTATATAATATGTTTTTCAGTGCCAAAATATAATATATGAACTAACTAAAAAGAAATAAATTACAATATTCAATTAAATAACATAGTATATTAATTGTAGATCAGCGATATCTATTTAAGTTGTCTTTTTTTTCTTAAACCCAGAACAACTTAACAAAATCATTGGAATTGGAGCCAATCCAAAAAACCCGCCGTGTGGAGCCAGAACATTATTACATAGTGATTGTCTAGTAAAGCATAATTCGGTATCATCTACACTAACCACACTAATATTATAAACGCGAAAGTTTGTGAGTGTGTTTGTTACCTCTTCACGCTCAAACGGCTTGACCAATTTTCATAAAATTTTGTATGGAGGTAGCTGACACCCTGGATTTATACATAAGCTACTTTTTATCTTGATGAAATGTAGCGGGTAAAACCGCGGGGCGCAGCTAGTATTCTATAGAGGTAAAAGATAGTTTGTATGTAGGTAACCTTCGAAAAATACTATTTCCAATATTCTATCACTATTATTTAGAATGGTTCTTCGGGCTACTTTTTTCCTTGACTAGACACGAGAATACTTTCCACACAGACGAAGTGGTGGATTGATGCTCCTAAATGATAAGGTAGTATTAACGGAATGCATGTGGCCTACCATGGCCCATTGTGTATCACTGATCTACTTCATTACATTATCGTTTACATTTGTTGCGTTTAGTTCCTGCTCTCATACAAGATATCTTTAAACAACCCATAAGGCACTCGACTTTGGCTAAAAATGTTAATAAGTAAGGAGTGAATTTATACATTTTCTACCAATTTGGTAGAAATCATACAGGCTATTGTATAGCGAATAAAATTAATAAAGTATTTTTTGTATAGAACAGAAACCTTAGTAAAAAAAATAATAACATATTCTGAATGAAACGATATTAAAATAAGCAACATTATAATGTAAGTAAGTATAATTTGAGTACGTCATTAGGCGTCCACAGTGAGGAGGGTGTTGGCGTACTGGAACTCCGGACTGTTCTCATACTCAGACATGTCGAGGGCCACCTCACAGCTCTCACGGACTACTGGACGAGGGTCTTTTAAATACCTGGAATAAGTAATGAAACTAATTAGCAATGTGAATTATAAAACCATTTGTCAATAAAATATACCTACACGTTAAAAAGTATACCTATAAGTTTTGCGTAAATTTTTTAGGACAAGAGAGGTTCAAAGAATAATATAATAAGATATTCAAGCGCAAAAAAATATATAAACCAAGTTCAGTCGCTTATGAAACGTCAAAATGCTAGTTGCAAGTATAATAATTTATTTACTTTCTTACTACAGAGTTTACAACAAACAGTTTAAAATGTATACATAATTTTATTCAGTCATTACAAGCTTACTGGCTGGCTAGCTGGCTGGCAGGCTAATCACCCATGGTGATTACCTACCCTACTTCTACATACTTTACTGGCACACGCCGACACACGAAGAAATGTTATTACTATGTTATATGAGGGACTAGCTGCACCCCGCGGTGTTACCCGCTACATTTTTTCAGGATAAAAAGTAGCCTGTGTTAATCCATGGTGTCAGCTACCTCCATATGAAATTTCATCAAAAACGGTCGAGCCGTTTGAGCGTGAAAAGGTAACAAACATACTAACACACTCACAAACTTTCCCCTTTGTAATGTTAGTGTGATAAAAAAATACCTACTGGCAGTTCTGCGGACCTTGAACCCTGAAGGTCTTTTTGTAGCCTATATGAAGTAATGCCTAGCCTAATAAATATGATTTACCTCTGCAGCACTTCGGTACATTCCTCAGTAGCTATAGAGCCTAAGGCCTCCGCGGCCTCATGACGGACCATCTCATGTTCGTTGGTGTCCTCCAGGGTCTTCTTCAAGAAAGGAACACTGCGCTCGTCCTGCATCTGGCCAAACACGAATGCAACCTCGTGACGAAATAGGGCACTGGATGCTTTGAATCCTGGAAAACCAAAGATAAACATGATTATAAGTCTAAGTTCTTAAAAAGGTTTTATCTTAGTTAGATAATAATAACAATTAAATTGTTGGGTGTCATTATCAACATTATCAGCCAGGAGATGTCCACTGTTGAACAAAAGCCTGTTGGCTGTGCAAATAATTACTATAAATGGGTAAATAGTTGTATGAACAATTATTTTATTTTGACAGCATAATATAAACACACAATTTAATATTTCTGAACTGTCCAATTAATAATAACAGCCTATGACTATCCCACTGCAGGGCCAAGGCCTCTTCTCATATAGAGAAGGTTTGAGCATTGATCACCACGCTAGCTCACTGCGGTTTGGCGATTTCAGATAATTAAATCCAAGTTTCCTCGCGATGTTTTCCGTTACCGTTAATCAGTGGTGTCTTAGAATAACTAAGAAAGTATTTATAACATTGAAGAAGTCACATTGATACTTGCCGAGGTTTGAACTTGCAACATTGTGAATACAAATCTAGTATGTTAACCACTAGGCCACTACGATTCTCTGTCCAATTACTACACAAATATTTATCACACACACAAGTTATCCACAATACAAGAGCAATTCTTTTACTAAACTATTTTTAGTAGTTAGCAATAAAAAAAAATACTATTATAATATCTTAATATTCTCACCTTCTCCCAAAGCATTAATACTTTCAGTAGTACCCAAGTTCCTTAAACTAAACATAGCTCTGTATCTCTCAAACAGAGACTTTGACTCATCGATCAAGGTATTCTTTAAATTTTCCACATCACTCTCGCTGCTCGGCGGAGCAGGGTCTACCGAGGTATATAAACTCTTTGATAGTTTCTCCTTCTTAGTTGTGTCATTGGCAAACCAATTGAGTCTCTGTAGGGCAATTTGACAGGTCTCCGCCACCTCTACTGCAGGATCATGTTGATATTTTTCTAGTAAATCACGGAGATTCGGAGCTCCGATTGCACCTAAAGCTTCACCTGAAAAATGTATAGTATTTCCACATTAGTATACAACCAGAGAGATATTTTTTATATCATAAAAGTTGTTTAAAGTTTTTAGATAATTTTTCAATCTATAAATGCTACCGCAGTCACCGATGACTGCTTAGTACTGAACAATAGTTTTTAAATTGTGTCTGCTGCAGGACAGTTATTGAGTTAATATACTTTTTAAACTAAAATTATTATCATTATTATTGAATTGTTTATGCTAAGTCATAACTTTGTTTCAATTTTTTTAATAGGAGTTTCTTCTTACGCCAATCTACTGTTGATGTTATTACAGCCCATTTAATAGGTACTGTGAACAAGAATTCCAAACACAAGCTTATAACGAGAAATGCTAATTAGAAACTTGATACCAATGCATTGTGTTAATTCTGGAAACTAGTATCAGAACATTGTGATCGTATATCAATGTATGTTTACGTAAACTTATTTTTATTGATTTCTTCTACTTAGTCCGTGGTGCAAAAATGTTACATGTGTGTTGCATACAAATGTTATGATTGTTTATTATTTTTTTAATTAGAAGATGTATTTACATTGGGACTTATACCATATTTGAGGAAATGTGGCAGCCTACCTCTTTGGTGACTACTAGTGTGATGTTATGTATTTTTTTTAACAGCCTGTGTTGTCCAACTGCAGGGCAAAGGCATCCCTTTCATTCTTCCACTTTATTTGATTATGTGCTAAAATGAACCAGTCCCTTCTGTATGCAAGCAGATTATCATGCCACCGTTGACTGGGTCTGCCGCGATGAGATGATCGTCTTCAGTAAAATATGTATACAAATTTCTTTGAGAGCAGTAATAATGTATATAATTAATTTTACTTGGGACATACTGCACTAAAATATGAAGTGCCTCTTAATTAACCATGACTCACAACCTACCATGCCTGAGCAACCTCACGTATTCTCTATCACACAATTTATCATAAGCAGACAACTTAAACAGATAACAACTAACCTGCCTCATGGCGTACTATGGGATCTTGGTTTCCATCTTCCAACACGCTCTGCAGTACTGGAATCGCTCTTTCATCCTGCATTTGACCCAAGCAGTAAGCTAACTCGTGTTTTAGTAGAACAGACTTGTCGACAAAGCATTGGCTAATACACTCAATAGCGGCTTCACCACCTAAGTTTTTAAGAGTAAATAAAGCTCTAAAACGCTCCTTCATTGGCCTCGACGGGTCATTAAGTACATTGCCAATGTTCTTTACAGCTGTTTCACTAATGTTTGCCATGCTTGAGTTAAATATAATTTTAATAAAAGACCGCAGACGTGTGTAAGTGAGCACAAAACAAAATTAAGTATGCAGGCAAAACAACATGCGGCTATGACAAACGCAATGACATTGACAGCGGCTTAAACTTCGTTTGACAGCGATTGTCACTTTTTATGCTACGTTCGGATAGTTGGTATGTTATGACCTCATTACATCAAAATAAAAGAGCAACGAATAATATAATCTCAGTTATAATATCACTTTATTTCTTTATGTGTATGTACATAATTATGTGTTTAAAATGAATATTCTATACATTTTTTATTTTAATTGAATAATTTATCTAATTATCTAGATTGATACAATGATGACATAATTTATATTATGTTGTGATGTATATAATTTTACATATGTATTTGTGGTATGAAAGTCGAAAAAAATAATTACTTAGCTCAATTCAGAATAAAGTTATAGGTATAAATGATTAATACTCTGGTAGTTAATTAATTTATTTAAACCACTAGGTTGTCATTGACTTCAGCGCCTGTAAGTGTACAAACATAGATACATTATTAACTTTATAGTACAAATCCTCGTAGCCAATCGGTACTAATGTGACCAAGTATCCAAACATTTAAGTAGGTAAGTATCTACTCAATTAACTATGATTGCTTTATTCTGAAGGTGTAAAGCACTGCTAGTATCACTATATTAAGTATAGTATGAATTGTCATGATGTATTAATTTTATCCTACATTTATATTTATGTTTTGAGTTGAAACCTACAGGTAAACTCGCTTGTCGCTTAAATAGGACTCAATATTTTTATTGTAGATACATAAACATATTTAGGTACAAAATTTTGTATCAATTCAGCTGGATGACAATATTAATAACTATGTAAATTATATTTTTGCCTCCAAAATATTTGACCTTCGAACTGACCTTTTAATAAATCTTGTTCTGGTTATTTATCATGCAAAATCTCTGGCAGAGGTAATACGCGCTCGTAAAATACAATGAAATCAATAATCTTAAATCAAGTTAGTCTATCAGTGTATCGCGATCATTCAATCGATGCTCTTGCGTCGTAAACGAAACATATTTGCACAAATAGTTATTATTAAAAGAGTTTTATCGCAAGTGTAATCTTAAACTAATATAAGGTACAAATCCTTTCTTTTTATTACAACTAGTTATAAAAGTTTTTATTTTATGCGGTAGTGTAGATAGCACGTATGTTTTATCATTATTTAAGTATCACTATAGCGCAGCTAATATAAACATTAGCATGTCGTACATTATTTTAGTTAATGTAGTAGGCTCATAAAGTATTCCTGTACATCAAAGGAAAGTGTTTGGTATTTTTAAATGCACATTTTTTATTCCATTTATCAGCAACGTTTCAAAGTGAGCTATTGTTTTTAGTTTAATATTTTTGTGCTGTTTTGTGTGTGAGTGTTATTTATATTTTTTAAATTCCTCACGTAATCAGAGAGTCTCTGAGAGTCTTCATCTATGTTCCTTAAAACATTCCAGAGTAATGTCATGCGGTCATTGGAAGCTATTCGGGGAAAGGCGTTTTTAGTCCAGCAAAAACCACTATTTTTGAGCAAAATCCTTGTTGACTAAATAGTTGTCGAGAGAAGCTTATCACCACACTCCGTCCACTTGTTACTTACTATTATATAAATGCTCAATAACTGCTATTGCCAACCCGCAGTGAGCTAACGTGGTGATCAATGCTCAATCATTCTCTATACGAGAAGAGGCCTTTGCCCTGCAGTGGGACAGTTTTAGGCTGTTATTATGTAACTGCTATCTTCTGTCATCAATGTCTCATCTAGGATATTTCCGTACTGCTATATGGAAAATCCATTTGCCTTGTGGCATCCGGCCTAGAACTGACCACCCTCTTTCCTCCCGTGGGTGTCGTAAGAGGCGGCTTAGGGAAAATCCAGAAAATGAGCAGCAGCACCTTCTGTAACTTGACCACCAATACAACGATCCCTAAGCCGCTTGCCAAGCATGCGAATTATGGCACCTCCATCCCCACCCCCTTCTAAGGGTAGGCCATTGTTCAACATTGGACGTCTTTCGGCTGATGATGATGGTGCTGATGAATACGTCAACTCACGTTTATTATTAAATAGCGGCTTCGATTCATTCAACATTTGGCCTTACCTATTGTTTACTAGCAGGATACTCAATAAGGATAAGTACTGTACATTTTCCTTAAATATAGGAATGTACTATGCTCTTACCTGTTTTTAAATATCATGCTAAAGTCCGCAGACCTGAAATACCATAATAATTTCTCTTAGCCTACGTTAGTAGTGCTGTAACGCAGTTAGGGGCCCTCGTAGATAAGAATGTGTTCTATAGCCATGAAAACTAATTCCTTCTCCAAATCTCTCGTTTTTACAACTTGTTTTTTACTTTTATTTTTGACTTGGTAGTCGCGCTTTTATGTTTTAAAGTGCATTATAGTAAAACAGGATTGTTTTAATGAAAGACAGCCGAGTCAACAGTAGGCAAAAATAATTACATATTAACCTTAATAAAAACTATAATAATCAATCATCACGACCTAAAAAAATTACCTTTCAGTCAAAATTGGTCAACGTCAATCAATAACAGAACTCCCAAAACTGGATAGATTGAAGAATCAACCCTGGATCGAACACCGACTGTTTATCCCTTCGAAAAATACTTTATAAGGCATACGAAGAAATATAGAAACAGGACTGTAAAGCAAAGACTCCTTCACACGTTTACCGGGAATATGGGCGATATTATCAGCCGTTGGTGGTGGGGGGGAGACCCGGACGAAAAGAACGAAATCTCGGGACTATCAATGAGGGACATTTACAATGTTCAGAAATCTTGGACACCTATATACGCGAATGCCAGCGGAAACGGATACCTCATATTTAGCAGGTGCCTATATATATGTTAATAAATTAAAGATAAGTATTATCTTTCTTAAAATTCTGTTCTAATGAAAACTGAAAGACTTCTTTGGCTAGATAGTTGTCAAATGTTAAAAAAAAAATGACAGCTTTTACAAGAAAAGACACTTATTACCAATTAATACTAGTTAGGTCGAAAATAAATAAATCATGCAACATTAAATACGAGCAGAAAGTAAATGGCGGCCGTCAGGGACATCAGGCATTTTTAAAATTCGACTCCATCTCTAGAAATAACCGCCTACGTTCTTCATAATATTAGAATAGTTGAAGTACAGGTGAAGTTTTTCCACAAGTAATTAGCAATTTGACTGCCTCGTTGGTTTAGTGGTTGCTAATCGTGACTGCTGAGCACGAAGTCCTGGGTTCGATCCCGGGTCGGGCAAAGTGTTACTGGGTTTTTCCACTAGGTAATTCTCAGTAGCAACACGGAGTCTGGATTTGTTCCCGGTTGATGGCAATAGGCTCGCCCCCTGTTACATTGGGACCTAAAAACATAACTGGCGAAATGTGGGTGTACTGTATGTGCACCTCTGCCTACCTCTTCGGGGAATACAGGCGTGATGTTATGTTTATGTTTTATGTATGTGTAATTAGCAATTTCATCGATGTTTGTTTTGTAACAAAAAGGATTCCACTAATACTTTCTCTTTTCGCTCTTAAAAGGCTAACTGCCAAACCTAATTAGATTCCCAGAGCTAAGTTAATTTATATTCATACTTGGTTAATAAAACAAAAGCCAAATCAACATTCCATTTTCGCAGATTGTTTGAAGCAGATCCTGAAACGAAGACTTTCTTCAAAAACATCGCGCATGCGTCCGAAGCAGAAACAGCTTCCAACGTATTCTTCAGAGCGCACATCATCAACATTATGGCTTCACTTAACACTTCCATTCAAAACTTGGACAAGCCAGAATTGGTTCGAGTGTGGATGCACAAACTGGGCGACGCGCATCGAAGACTACACATCGAAAAAAGACATTTTTGGGTAAGTCTCTTTCTTCTCTTCTTTCCAATGTTTATTCTTTTATGCTTACCGTAACAAAACGAGGGCCTTTTCTACATAATATATTGGTCATTTTGATATTTTGATACATTTTATTTACACTCAAAATACGTGACCATGTCATTTATCTGCTAGGGTTATTAATTGCTTACACAGGTCCTAGTGGATATGGACTAAAAAATAGGTAGTTTTTTTATCGAAAACGTCCAACACTAGGAATTTCTTCTGTATCGTGGGTGCGTTTCACAAATATGAAATGTTACCCTGACTCGGGACAACATCTGTGAACCATACAAATTTATCCCGTGCGAGAATCGAACCACTGGGAAAATCAGGTCGGCATAGTCACCTGAATAAATAATAGCAAACGGTGGCCATCTTCTTATGTTTTTATATACTTTTTTTTATTTTGGGGTTTTTATCTATTTAGATTCGTCAACCAGCGTCAACCCCTTCATACATGTTTTTAGTATCAATGGCTATTCTCTAAAATCATTTTAACTCAACGGACTTCGTTAATCATAATAATATTTTCCTTTTCGGTATAACATCGACAATTATATGAATATATAATGTATCCTCGTTGACTGCCTCGTTGGTCTAGTGGTTGTTAAGCGCGACTGCTGAGCACGAGGTCCTGGGTTCGAATCCCGGGTCGGGCAAAGTGTTACTGGGTTTTTCCGTTAGGTAATTCTCAGTAGCTGCACGGAGTCTGGATTTGTGCCCGGATGATGGCAATAGGCTCGCCCCCTATTACATTGGGACCTAAAACATAACTGGCGAAATGTGGGTGTATTATAATTATGTGCACCTCAGCCTACCCCTTCGGGGAATACAGGCGTGATGTTATGTATTATTATGTATAATGTATCCTCTAACTTTTATCCTCTTCAATCAGATATCATAAGCGGTTTCGTCAGGGTCTCATGTAGCACCATTTTTAGAGTTTGTAGGCGGAGAGTAAATTAAGTCCCCGCGGCGTATTTCATAGACCTTTAATATGAAATATGACTTCCCAGTTACCAACCTAGACCAAAATAGATATGTGGAAGACTGACCAGCTTTATACAAGATTAACTTAACGATTGGACATGAAGATATCGGTTTAATTAAACAGTATCATGTTATACTTATAGTCAACTGCGCCCCGCGGTGTTACCCGCTACATATTTTCGAGATAAAAAGTAGCCTATGTGTTAATCCAGGGTGTCAGCTACCTCCATATGAAATTTCATTAAAATCGGTCTAGTCGTTTGAGCATGAAGAGGTTACAAACATACAAACACACTCACGAACTTTCACCTTTATAATAAAATTGTGATATTAGAACTACATTATCTATACCTACACAATATATCACCTCTTTTTGCACTATTCCTCTTATTCATCTAATAACGTACTTCATTCGTTCTTTCAGGTGCTGAAAGATGTCTTAGTGAATATTCTCCAAAACGACCTAAAGCTGTCTGACAGCGTGGTGGAGTCCTGGGGCCGATACGTCACATTTATATACGAACACATACTGACGAGATTGTCTTCCTAAACTACATTTTCTTACATAACATTCCTTGGGAAATTTTACACTGATAAGATAATAAATAATCTAATTGGGATTACATTATATCATGGCTCTGTACACAATGGCCCATTTACACACATTTGCAAATTATACAAGGTCAGTTTTAAATTCTAAGCTACATATATACTGCATTATGTAACCTCATGTATGTATCTAGAAATTCCAAATGTATTAGCATAATAAGAAAAAGATACAGCGAAAGTCGCGGGTTCGAGTCCCGCTCGTGTCCATCATTTTTCAGGTTTCCTTTATCAATTTTGAAAAGATACGAAGTCAATTTCGAGGTTAAAAATCCTTTTGGCATTTTTATATTTTAAACTACAGCCATAAATACAGCAAGAAGTAAAAAAGGTTCTTTATTCAAAAATTTTAGACTATAGAATTGTGAAATTCGATACTAACAAATTGAATTTGGAATTCCGTGTAAGAAGAAATAGTTTTTTTACTAACGAGGTATTACGTATAAAATACTTTAGGGCCATTCGGGCCATTGAAATAAGCCTAAAACATTATTACACACTTACAGATGACTTTACGAGACCTGTTTTGTTGATTCGTCTCAATATTATTAAATTCATAGTTAAGTTATATTCCACAAAGCAGATTTTACTTTTAGTTATTCTTCAAGGTCTTAAGCAATGACTATTCTGACTAACAAAATCTGGGTGCAGCCACAATTTGAAATCATCTAAGTACCTACCTATAATATATATGACTTATGAATGATAATTATCTTAGTCTTTGTTATGGGCCATTGTTTACAGAACCTTTATATATTATTAGGTTTCTAATCGATAATTTGCTGAAGAATTAAGTGACGAACCCCTATGAATAGTACGCAAGCAGGTGATAAAATTTTATTAGTATGTGACCAAGTATTTTTAATAAATATAATTTATATTATTTACGAAGTATACAGCTTAAATTATTTTGCTCTAGTCTTTAATTAACGGTCAATCGGAATAAATCCTTATTGTCTAAATTTTTGTTTTAATTAGTTTTATATAAAATAATTTGTTTATGTATTCGTTCCTTATATGCTAGTACGCACGTGATTGGACAATTCATAAACACGTGTGATACAAATAATTTATTTTCTTTTACACAGTAGCTGATCTCGCAAACGATCTCTGTATTGGTAAACTCTCCTTTTCAACTAAAAGAGTAAACAGTGTATAAAAGTTTCATTTATAATAAAGTGTCGTCTGTTTCTGAATACGGTTAGTTTTTTTTTCAGATTCACCTACTTACCGCACCCCAGTAGGTACCTATTGTGCGCCTAAATTTTGTCAGTCATGTTATAGCTCCCAATGCATTTATAGGCGAGCCTGTTGCCATCATCTCCATCATCGTTATCATCAACCGGGCAAAAATCCAGACTCCGTGTTGCTACTGAGAATCACATAGTGGAAAAACCCCTTAACACTGCCTGACCCGGGATTCGAACCCAGAACCACGTGCTTAGCGTCCACTAGACCAACGAAACTAATTTCGTACTAAGACGATAATTTTTCAAGTTATTTTCCAGATGGTGATTTGGACTGATAGTACTATACTAACATCACTATACCTATAGGTATCTACTTACGGTATGTATATCTATGTCTAGCACCTCTTTTTGTTAAGCTTAGCTATCAAATAAATTATTTATAATATATCGATTGTCGAAGTAAAACTGACGTTGATTTATACTTGGCAAGTAAAATTCAAATTATATAACGATTAACTGGCCACACATGATGTTGGGAAACCCACGTTCGTTTTTGGAATCTTAAATTAAGATCGTTTTTGGAACTATGTGTGACACTAAAGATAAAAAAAAAGAAATGCGTAGAAGTTAATGATTCGATTCATTTATTTTTTTTAACATTACAGACACATCGTATTACATAAAACATTATTCATACCACTTTCATTTAATATGTATACGACAATATTAACGTGGGTACATAACATTTATTATTAGACTAGCTGCGCCCCGCGGTGTTACCCGCTATATTTTTTCGGGATAAAAAGTAGCCTATGTATATAATATTCAGGGTGTCAGCTACCTCCATATGAAATTTCATTAAAATCCATTCAGTAGTTTTTACATGGGCCTAGAAGATGGGCATCTTCTTAGCTAGCATCTTCTTTAACTTCACCATCAAATATCAATACTGTGATCCCTAAGCCGCTTGCCAAGCGTAGGAATAATGGCAACCCCCACCTTACCTAAGAGGCCTTTGTTCAGTGGACGTCTTCCGACTGATGATGACGATCAAGACTGGTTGATCAATTCTTCTAAACCAGCCTTTCTTTCTTACAGTAACTCATTAAACGTTATCGTCTAGTAGAACAAGTAATAATATGTAGGAACATTGCTCGTCAAGCCAACGACATTCAAAGAGCGCGTCGATAACACTCATTATTCTATAGATCTTTATCAGCTCGTGCCAAGTAATACTATCAGACCGCCAAGAATTGATAACATTGATTGCCTTACCAGTGACTTGTATTTAAGTGGGATTTTTAATGAATTCTAGAATATGTTGAACATGCGGTGTTGGGTCCCGCGTCGGGAAAGTGTTACCGGGTTCTTCCTTATGCAATTCTCAGTAGCAACACTGAGTCTGGATTTATGCTCGGTTGATGGCAGTAGGCTCGCCCCTATTACTTAACTAGCAAAACGTGGGTGTAGGTACACCGCTGCCTACGCCTTCGGTGAATATAGGCGTGATGTGATGTTATTATAATTAATTATTAACAATGTAGATCAAATTATTTATCTTTTTTCGACCTTAATATTCAGGACCGGTAGGTAGGTACTTTAGAATGGTCGAAACTACTAGTTACTTATACCGCAATGACACATTAGAGTGGAAACTCAATTAATTACCTAATTACAGGCCGAATTTGGAATCGTATAAAAAAAACAAAAGTCTCAATTCATACGGTTCTTAAAAACATCCCACTGACAGACAGACATGGAGGAAGCACAGACAAGTCAAAATTATTCAGGCCCTAATGGCATGCTTGAAGAATACAATGATAATTGGATGGAAATGGTCAACTAAAAATATTTCTTATGAAATATGCTAAAATGTTTTAAGTTAACCACTTCTAAAGTTTTAACATATTTCGATTTCGGTATAATGTTTCGATTTCGATTTTATGTAATCTAAGTCAATGCCATATATATTTTAAAATCTCTTTCGTTTCGCCACTTCTCTGAAGCCCGAGACACACGACACCACAGCAAAGTAAAAATACTGCAAACAATTCATTGATGTAATTTCTTAAAAATATTTCTGTCTATCAAAGAATTAAATATAAGCCTTATAAAATCGTTTTTTAAAAAGTGAGCCTTCTGCCCACACATGCTGCATAACATATCGTGTTACCCGACCAAGCCTTTTCCCATCGTAGGGCCGTCATTAGACAAACGTCATCTCACCCACAGGGAGTCAGTCATCTAATATTACAGCACGCACACACCGCATTAGCCTTGTAAATATTGGACATGCAAATGTAAGAGCCATATTAGTTTCAAACAAATATTAATTCAATTACTATGTAAACGTTGTTGAATCGTAAATAATGCCTCGATCGTAATGGTGGCAGGCTGAATTAAGTCCCAGTGGACGTCTCACTAAACTATCGAATGTTCTATGTGTATTAACGAGTGATACCTAAGTATACCTAGAGAAACGAGTGCTTTGGTGGTCTATTGGTTGCAAAGCGCGGCTGCTGAGCACGAGGTCCTGGGTTCGAATCCCGGGTCGGGCAAAGTGTTACTGGATTTTTCCATTAGGTAATTCTCAGTGGCAGCACGGAGTCTGGATTTGTGCCCGGTTGATGGCAATAGGCTCGCCCCCTATTACATTGGGACCTAAAAACATAATTGGCGAAATGTGGGTGTACTTTATGTGCACCTCTGCCTACCCCTTCGGGGAATACAGGCGTGAGATTATGTTATGGAATGTTTCTGGCTTCTAAGGGGTTAGGAGTTTACGGGCAGCCAGAATCTATTTTTGGCGATTATGCCCGGTTGGAATGAAGTATTTCTTCAAACTCATCGGATCATCCCTTATTGAAATCGAAAGGTTAGCCCAAATGTCACACGAGGTCCCTCAATAAAAAAGGATAACATATTTAGTGATTATATTGAAAATGTGATATTAATATCCACGTTTCGTCTGGATTCAGCTGATAATTGTTGAGTAGGTCTGGATAAAAAAGTTCACTATATACTACCGTGATACGATTATCTCCTGAAGAATTTAAAGTAAAACAACCTTACAGGGATCAAATAACACACTTATCTTAAAATAAACTCGTTCCTCAAACTAATCACAAACAATAGCTATAATCCCCATTAATATAAACATATCCCAGCCAAGGAAGTTGAGCTATTGTCAATCCACCGGCAGTTCCGATATTAACTTACAATCGGCTAAGGTCGACGACTTTCAGATCGATTCACATTAGTATTCGATCCACACGACATGCCATGACGAGTTAGGACTAGTTTGGAGTGAAAACAATACTTCATTAACAGATAGTTATCGTCAATTAGCTCGTGAGTGCAAGGCATTGCATCTGAAATGGTAGAGTAATGGGTTGTGGATGCATTTGCGGTTTGAAATTGAGTAGGTTTTCGCGCGGTTTTGAGTTGAGACATCTTATCCTATACAGTGATGATCTTACCACTTAATTCTGCATTATTGTGGGCAAGCAACCACTATGATCATCATCTACAGCCTTCAATATCCCACATCTGGGTATAACTATATTCAACAACCTTTGTGCCGGAACTAAAAAGAAACATTCGCAGGCCAATTTCAATTGTCAAAGAATCAAGTAATTTTGTGTGTTCAGAAATTTGTACCGATTCTGAATTTTTATGCATGGTAGTAACTATGACTGTAAGATCATTTTGATCTCTTAAAAGTATCTCATTATATTTGCTATTTATATTTTATCTACACTTGATTAAAAGTACAGAAAACAAATAGAATTCAGACAACCTTTATTTCATGAGTTATATATTACAAGTATAATAGGTATTACTGATTACGTAATATGCATTTGTAAGTGTTGTTTTTTTAATAAAAGATTTATAGAGAATGGTTTTCCTTTAGCAGTATTGACCACAAATGTCCTCATTAATTAGAATACGACGAGAATTTGCAACAGTCCAAATAAGTATTTTTACAACCAGTTAGGTATACTCCGCGGTTTTGTAGGCGCCGCCAATATTTGCAGAATTAATTTAAATATAGATACTGTTTAACGTCGCAACGTGGTAATATCGGAATTTCACACTTCTCATATTATATATACGATGCTAATTATATTTAAAAACAGTGTTCAGACAACACGACGTAACATTTATAATAATAATAATAATAACATCGTTACCTCAACATGAGAATAACGTAACACCGGAGGGGACAGTAGTATAGCTTTACCAACCCTCGTGATAGAAATAAAAAATATATCACAAGGACTTGTACTAAAAGCACACAAACCGCAGGGCAGCTTGTGGCGAGCTGTTTGTGAGTGGCGACACAACGTGCCTGATACCCCAGAGAGTCGGTCAGGGACTTATCCCCGGTTTGCCCGATATGGGTAGCTGGAGTGGAAACCGAAGAGCGCCCGCAGGACTCTCAGCTCTTTCTTGCCTTAGTTGGCTGGTCAGAGAGGTGTCGCCAGAGCTATATGCTCGGGGGTGGAAGTGTCTAATGGCGTAATAGCGGGGAAACCCGCTCCGAGTCTTCGAGACGCGCGATGGTGAAACCGGGGCCGCACCGCTCTACACCCCTAGCCACTCGCATCGGTGTTGCTCCCTGTTGCCTATAGTGGCGACTGTTTAGGGGGCCCATCTAGTGAGTGGCGAGTCACCGTCTGCTAATATACTGCATATTATATGGTTAAAGGCAGACGCCGTTGTTATTCAGAATAAACTAAAAATAACCATTCCACGAAACATCCCAACACAATAGACCAAATCATTTTAGTATCCATTTTTCTCAATAGTCCTGCACCTTTTGGGGACTTTTCATGGCTGTTCTGTTATAGAGCAGTTGTGTGGTGTCCCTAACTGGTGTCCCATCCCCTTTTAGATTAAAGTTCTCAACGGGCCTCTGCGTGTTGGACCTGTGTCCCCACGTAAGCCTTTTAAAAGTCCGGGTATCTTCCACATGGTTGATAGCCCGAGTAAATAAAATGAGATACAAATAATAATAATAATAATAAATTTATTTGAAAGAGTATGGTACAATTAAGGTGTTACATAAATTCCGATCCGTAATATTCTTTCCGGTATTTATTTGATAATTAAGTTTATTTCGCCTTAGATAAAATCTTATTGTGCCCGGTTGATGGTGATAGGCTCGCCCCCTATTACATTGGGACCTAAAACATAACCGGCGAAATGTGGGTGTACTATACATTGCACCTCTGCCTAGCCTTTCGGGGAATACAGGCGTGATGTTATGTTATGTTATGAAAAAGTTAGTTTACAAATATTACAATACATTATAACTCCAAATCACACTAATAGTATAAAGGCGAAAGTTTGTAAGTATGTTTGTCACCTCTTCACGCTCAAGCTGCAACCGATTTTGATAAAATTTGGTTTGGAGGTGTGTTGTGTTCTAGATTACCACTCACGCTACTTTTTAACCTGAAAATATGTAGCGAGTAACTCCGCGGGGCGCAGCTAGTAACTCAATATTTCCAGTATAACTTATCGATGAAACATTTACGATCTCGAACGAGCAAAACACTCCACAACACTTATATTTTTATGATCATGTGTATTTTATTATCTGATTGATCTACAGACGATGCTAAATATAAAATTTATTAATGTTTACACGATTTGTTCAATTTTATTATTTATTTTGATTATGCTTGCTCAACTAAAAATAAACAAATTTTAATCAGTTGACAATAAACTCCTTCATTACTGCATTTAATGGCTCTGCCCCCTTACCATGAACTCTTAAAGCAGGACAGTTTACTTTGTGGAAGCAAGACGCCACACTACAATGCACGGAGCGACGCGGGACGTTTGGGGGCTGGTCTTTGGCAGACCTTGAGAGAGTAGAAAGGTCCCGGCTGTACAACAATTTCTTTAAGAGCCAATATATTCGAGGGAATAAAGAGTGCACCATATCTCAAACTCACATTTCTATGAAGTTCGCTTGTCTTATTTAAGATCGGCCGCCGCGTCGTGACCGAATATTCTGGGAGGAAGACATTATTTTTCTCCAGTGGCAAGTCCTATTTAGGTATAAGGCATGATTGTAAACCCCAGGCTTCTAAGAATTGAATGTCAGAAAACCTCTATATTCGGCAAGCAGTCGAGTTAGCAACCACAACATAAATAATGCTGACTTTTTTGTTATTTATTAAATCAAATTAAAATGACAGATTTTTTTAAGTTACCCTTATTTTTCGGCTTTATCGGTAATCAATCCTCAAAAATAAATTTAGAAGTACGACGACCTGATTGACATAGAAGCTAAGCGATTGGACTGCTGCGCTATGGGTTGCGGGTTCAATTCCTGCACGTGACTAAAATTTGCCCCGAGTTGAAATGTCGAGCAATGGGGTTTTCCGGTAATTCTCAGTAGCAGCACGGAGTCTGGATTTGTGCCCGGTTGAAAGCAATAGACTTGCCCCTAATATAGGCGACACCTAATATTATACACGCATTATAAATTAACAACTAAACAGGCCGACAATCTGTTTTGACTGCGACACTCACTTATTTTAGTAGCTGTTAACCTTCCTTTAATGTGAAGACAAAACAATGGTGGACAAAACATTTATAGAACGATAAATTACTTTTAAATATAGTAAAAAATGTCTTGCGCGTGTTTTGAAAACAGTAGATTAATAATAGTAAAATGTGTGTATATGTATGGTATAATCTAGAAAGCAGCTATACTATATAAGTACCTAGTATAAAATAATAATAACAGCCCAAAAATAATAATGTCCCACTGCAGCGCATTTTATCTTAAAATATGTAAGAAAGTAAGTAGGACCTCATTAAAAAAATCGCTTCTGATATTTACCTGGGTTTGAACATGCTACCTCATGAATGCAAATGGTAAGTTACCGTTCATTGCGGCGTCCTAAGGGGGAAGGGCTTTGTTTAACAGTAGGCGTCTTCCTGCTGATAATGACCATGATTATAATAACTATCTGGGTATCTTCAGATTATTCTTTGATTGTAGGATGAAGAGAAAATCGTCACTTACAATGTATCAATGAATTTTTGATCCGAAGTTTTAGATTCAGTCCGTAGGTAAATCTTTAAGCCACCATATTCAACAGATCGCTGACCTTCAAATTTATTTAAAAAGAAATAATAAATATGTATAATGTATTAAATTAAAACACACAAAATAACAAGACCACCCCTTGCGTTCTTTTGAAACATCAGTGTATCAGAGCATCTGACCTTTAACTATATGTAACTATAGGTAGGTATTATTGTATTATAATAAATAATTATCATTCCGATCCAGTAGTAGTATTAAGATACAGCTTGACCTCTTTAATACGCACCCGATTGGCGCAATAGCTAGTAATAACCTGGTCAAAAATTGAGAATTCGTCCCCTGCAAAGCGCACGCTATATTATACGTACATGTTAGTCTTCTTCTTATCGAATAGTTGATGAAAAACCATTATGTCAGAATTTAAACCGCTTGTAGGCCTCTAACTTCCTAAAAAATCTCTCAGGTGTGCCGGTTTCTTCACGAACTAATTTAAAATACGCACATGAATTCGAAAAGACATGTCGCGTTTTGCACTTGCGACCTTTGACTAGGCAGTCCAACGGTCATACCACTCGGCTATGAGTGCTTATGTTAGTAAAACGCACAGAAAGAAAGCCAAAAGCTGATGTGATACCAAATCTGCCTCCTTACTATGAACTCTAAGCAGGAACAACTTTTTCATTATTTTCCGTTGTAGAAGTGAGACACCTCTTCTTCTTCTTCGTATCGGCATGAACTATATTTAAGGAAACAGGTCATGCTCATGCTGTAGTGTAGAGATTGGCCAGTCAACATAGCGTAGCGAGGTTGCGCCAGACGTACTCAGTTACTCTCATACGTGGAGGCAGTCTACTTAGACCCCAAACACCCTCCGCTACGTGTAGTGTATTCGTAGTATGTAGTATGCTAAGTACAATGGCGTCTGGCTTCCACAACGGAAAATGTCCTGCTCTAACAGTTCATGGTAAGGGCCCTGTATGCTGGTGCGAGTGATAAGTATTCTACATCTTTGAAACGTCCTTTTAATTAAAGGTAAAATTACAAATCCAAGATAAAGCATTGATCAGAGAATTTCGTTGTGTAAAGGCTTACGTTCAACTCAAGTATACACAAAAATATGTTTATCATAGATATAGAAATAAACGAAAAATTAGCACCTTTATTCTTTACTAACACGTGTGTATTAATTAACAAAGGTGTAATAAATAGGTACTTAATAAAATATATAATGTAAAGAAACAAACATTTTAACACCTTAGCTGTCCAATGTACCACTAATGGTAGCCCCCTTACCATAAACACTTAAAGCAGGGCGGTATACGTTGTGGAAGCGAGACGCATTACACTGCACGTAGCGCCGTCTCGCTTCTACAACGTAAACTGTCCCGCTTTAAGAGTTCATGATAAGGAGCAGGCTTGTTTTTTTATACTTCATTTTAAGTTTAGATATCTTACTGCTAAAGTACAAGTTATTCTTAATAGAACTATTACAAGTCGTGATAAATATGAAGTTATACAATATAATATGATATTTTAGTCAGAGCCTATGGTTAGGCCTTTAGGTTTAACATGCACACATGCCCGTTTTTCAAAATGCACACACAATATGCTCGCCTCTGCAAAAACTTATGCAAGAAGTATACAATATAGCCGTTGAGGTGGCCTAGTGGTTAACATACCGGATTTGTATGCACAAGGTTGCAGGTTCAAACCCGGGCAAATATCAATGCAATTTAAGACACCACTGACTAATGTTGACGGAAAACATCGTGAGGAAACCTGGGTTTAATTATCTGTAATCGTCAACCCGCATTCAGCTAGCGTGGTGATCAATGCTCAATCCTTCTCTATACGAGAAGAGGCCTTTGCCTTGCAGTGGGACAGTTATAGGCTGTTATTACTTTTTTATTTGTACATTTTTATTATTATTACAATACACGTACGCACAAAAACAAAGTGCCGTATAAAGTACAGCGTTTTAATAACAAAATTACCTCCCCAATTAATAACCGCGCCTCAAATCCAATTAAAAATACCATAACCACAATAATTCGGAGCCCACCCGCTAATAAATGTGATTACTCTCACCCATACTATTATTTTGATAGGGTTTCGTAGGCGGGCGGGCGGCGGGCGCTAGTAAACAAAATACCGCCAGTACCGCACCAAACACCGTCCGCGTAGCACGCGCCGTAACGTAACCACGAACAGACATCTCTACACATTACCTACGAAAAACGCGCGCGTAAAAGTTCGAACACCAAATTCGGATTGTGACTGGTAAGTTATTAAGTTTGAATTTGTTGGGAGTTTTTGATTTGTGTTGTATGGGGTTAAGTGTTTCAAATTTATTGTCGCAAGTGGATTAGGTGTATGCTCGCCGCGCGACGAGAATTTAAACGACAATGTATAAATAGCTGTTATATTGTATGTGGTATATTTTAACTTTATAGTTTTCTTGGTTAATCGTTGTTTGTCCTGCCAAAATATTTGGGAAGTTTGGGGCAACATAAAATAATATACAGTAGGCGAAGTATGTGAGACTACTGTTACATTATTTCTATCCGTAAACACCATTATCTCTAGTAAATAAACAATTATCCTTATTCCTCTTGTGTTAGTTTAAGCATTGAAATACTCCACAATTTTTTTTTTAAAAACGTCGCCCCACACTAGGAATTTCTCCTGTATCGTGGGTGCGTTTCACAAACATGAAATATCACAAACACAAACACCCAGACTCGGGACAAACATCTGTGGTTCGCATAAAGTTTTGCCCCGTGCGGGAATCGAACCCGCAACCCTTAGCGCAGCAGTCCAATCGCTTAGCCACTGCGCTAATCAGGTCGTCAATAACATTAAAATAGTCCAAGATTTTTATAGTTAAGTGACAACTATACAACTGACACATGCAGAACCACTTAAGGTATTACAGTATACCTTAATTATTCCTTAACTATTGAAGTTAATTATAAATATACATTTTATAATTATTCACTACTTGTTGGTTTATTTTGTTACATAGTAGTATGTAATTTTATTAGCAGAATATCGATAGATTAGATAGACGATTGTTTACAATAACAACGGACTTTGTCCGGGCCTAAAATTATATAAAAAATTATAAAAAGATTAAATTATAAAAAGTGTTTTCACAAGACCACCACTGGTGCCCATCAATGTAATTCTTGAAGCCAAGGATCTTCATTGAGAACCATCAGAAACAACTAAGACAAATGAAGCTCTGAACTCTGAAATTCCCAGAAAAAGAATTAATAATTAACTGTCTTAGGCTCCGAAAAGAAAAAATAAACAGGGAATATTAAAGTAAGTAGGTATAGATACGTCACGAGGTACCCTAGGATCTCCAGGTAGAGCCAAAAAATTTTTATTGGACACTTTAGCCTACATAATTATGTTTCTTATGTTTTTTTAACATCGCCCTGCACAAGGTATTTCTCCTATACCGCGTGTGCGTTTCACAAACATGTAATATCACATACACAAATACCCAGACTCAGGACAAACGACTGCGGATCACACAATTTTTTGTATCTTGCGGGAATCGGGAAATCAGTCCAATCGATTAGCCACTGCGCCAATCAAGACATACATCATGCTTATTTACTCCAAAGAGTAGGTAGCTGCCTTCTTATTAAGATCTATACTCACTGAACGCAGCTCATCATAAGTCCCACAGTCACACCTCGATTTTAGCACCTAAGAAATACGTATTTTACTAAAATAATGTTACCATTGAAATAAAACTAGGTTTACGGATTTTATTGCGGTTTTTTAGTAGATTTTTGGTCCCGAGCTTTCGAATCCTTTACAGCATTCATGGTCACGGGAAGACTCAGCCGCTAAAAAAACCGCGATAAAATCCGTAAACCTAGTTTTATATCAATGTCTAATATTCGCGTAAGTGATAGAAATCATTATACTCGTAATGTTACCAGTAACACGTCCCATACGACGCAGTAAGTGGAATCGAAAATAGGCGTAATATTATGAATTATCTTTATAACAACATTGTGTTGTTTGGTTATCAAAAGAACTGTCGATAAGGAATCACTAAGGGGAAAAATAAGATGTTTTTAGTTATTATCTTTCAACATAAACAACACGCTTTATACGAATCTTTTAGGTTAGGTACGAATGTTACGATATAACAATTATATTCTTTAGTATTTTCGATATATTTTCTAAAGAATCATCATCAGTCGGAAGACGTCCACAGATGAACAAAGGCCTACCCCTTAGAACGCTACAATGAACGACAACTGGCCGGTTGCCTACTACTCTGATGATATCGACTTCTAAAGAAAAAAACTCCACACTAAAGAAAAAAAATATAAAAAATTACAACTACTATCAATAACTATGAAGATTACTTAAAAGAGGTTTTAATTATCCACATATTACCATCAGCCTGTATTTTTATAAAAAAATCAATCTATTGAAAACCTTTACTTGTTTTAAAGTAGACAACAGTAAGAAAACAAAGGAATGCAACAATTCCGTTTTCAAATTCGAAATATATTGTATAGTAGAAAGTTTCTCGTAGTATTATGCTAATAGAACGACCGTCCTATTTCTATGTACAATTTCAAGTAAATAGATATAAGACTGACTACTATTGGAAACAAATAAATAATAATATTGAAACCGGTATAACCCTTCTTTGGCAGTCGAGTAAAAATGACAAATTATTATGCACTCCTTTTTAAGTAAACTTTCATATTATTAAATTTTTCCTCAAAACTAAACCAATTACTTATAAGCTAGAGGAATTTCATCTACCTACATAGTTTTCCTTCTTTAAATGATACTCGTACATTCCCATATTTTGCTATACAAATACCTCATCCTTGATACATTAATGGTTTACTCATAAAATATTCAATTACGTCATATTACAATATTACCTGACGATCCAAACGATCTGATTTGCGCAGTGGCCAAGTGATTGATTTGCTGCGTTAAGGGTGGTGGGTTCGATTCCTGAATGGGACAAGAATTTCTGCAATCCACAATCTTTATGTGGGTGTTTGTGTATGTGTTATTTTATGTTTGTTAAACGCACCCACGATACAACAGAAATTCACAGTGTGGGGCGACGTTTTTTTTAATATACCTAATATATGTATATGGATAATTATTACTTAAAGTGATTATACTCTTACAATTTAGGTTGACAAAAACTAAACATGAGTCATTTTAACGCGTTTACTTCATCATCAGCCGGAAGACGTTCACTGTTGAACAAAGGCCTCCCCCTTAGAACGCGTTTACTTAATACTTACTAAGTGAGGTTGCAACTGCCGTATGTTTGGCAGAACAGTAAGTTAGGCACAGTATAGAAGAAGACTGTTGACTGCCCTTTTTCCCTCCGAGGAATTTGTTAAGCACCATTGGGTCAGCAAGAGTCCGGAATTTAATTAATATTTGACTTCTGTGAAAACTGCAAACAATTATCTTCGGTGAATTATCTTTTTGGCATCATTTGATGTTTCAATCATTATCTAATCCGTGTTTATATCATAAGACCAATTATAGGTTTCAGATAAAGACATACTGTATAACCAAGCTTGTTACTACACAGAATATCCCTACTAATATTATAAACGCAAAAGTTTGTAAGTATGGATGGATGTTTGTTACTCTTTCACGTAAAAACTACTGAATGGATTTTAATGAAACTTTATATTAATATAGCTCATACATCAGAATAACACATAAGCTACTTTATACACCGAAAAAATGTAGCGAGCAACACCGCGGGGCGCAGCTAGTCTATATTTGTTTATCACTTTATATTCCGACTTCAGTTCAAAGTAGCCAATTACGCAGGAGATACCTATAGTGCACAAGTATGCGCGCAGACACAAGTGCACTCTCTATTCCCTTACTCTCCCGATTGGAAAGCAGACAGACACAACCGAGAAAAGATTGGTCACAAGACCAACGGCTTAACGTGCCTGTCAAAGCGAGAATCGGTCTCATGTGAAAACGATCACCCATCACAAGGCTGGCCGTAGCGAGCACTGCTTAACCTTTGATATACTGATCTGCGCTGTCGCTACGTAGCTACGATTGTTTCTACAAACACAGTCTATGACGTCGTTCGCGTCACTGCACTTAATACCACTAATTACTAACCCTAATGACAGCTGCAATTAATATGTCCACGTGTACTAATTGTAAGACTCAATGGGATTCTTTACTGAAATTATAAATGCAAAAACTGAAATTAATGAGGACGTAGAGTATTTTTACAAGCTTTTATTTACTATAATATCTTTCTAGAGTGTTATCTATATTATTTATTGTATATTCCGGTTATACTCACGGGAGTATTCGGGAATGCCCGACTAGTTTAGAACTCGACCGGAGCCCTTATTCATGAGCTGGTCACGCGTCTATAGCTGTCCCGGGCACACAGCAACAGGGCCTTTGCCCTGCGGGACAGTTATAGGCTGTCTCGTATAGGTATAGAGGTAAGGTCTCGTCTCGTATAGAGAAGGATTGAGCATTGACCACCACGCTAGCTCACTGCGGGTTGATAGGTTGATCTATAAACTCCTTGTAAATTAGAACACATCTGCCACCCCTACATAAGAGTTGAAGCGTGAATATACGGTATTCGACGCACAAACATTGTGTTAAATTGAAATGCGCAAAATATTGTTTTATTTTAAGACAGCAATACGACGTTTATACTGAATCTAATTGAATATCAGTAATTCGTCTCGGCCACTACCGTCACACTACATGCGACCAAGGTAAATACAAAAGGTATGCAATAACAATGAAAACAATTGAATGTCGCACTTTATTGGTTAGGTACTTTTAATTCAATTAGTAAATGGTGTTTATGCGATTACAATCTTGTGTCGTTAACAATTACGATCCCATTAACACCATAAAAAGAAACCATAGAGGACAGTTGACCCCAGAATACGTCAGCATACTGTTTTATTTATACGTTGCTCTATACTTAGATGTATTACAGCATCCTGGATGCATTATCCATACATCCATACTAATATTATAAATGTGAAAGTAACTCTGTCTGTTTCGCCTTCACAACTAAACCGCTAAACGGATTTTGATGAAATTTGACATGTAGAAAGTTTAAGACCGGAAATACACAGGCTAGTTAACGCGGGTGGAGCCGCGGGCAAAAGCTAGTTGGTATATAAAATATCCCACACACGACCGGACTCTGGACAAGTATCTTGTGCTCTCAGTATTAGTCCGGTCATCCTGCGCGGGTATCGAACTCGGTCTCCTTAGCGCCAAAAGTCAGCGCATGGGTAAGTGATCGGACTTCTATGATGTATTGACGACTCGATTTTTGGATCTGTGCTTGAAAAGAGTATTTATGACACGCAAACATCTGTTCCACCTCTTTCCGTTTGTGACCGTGATATTTAATGTTTGTAGACTGCACATACAAAACAGGAGTTTGTGGTAAAGTTTAGGTTATCTACTATATCCCGGTTATACTCACGTCGATATTCGGGAATGCCCAACTAGTTTCGGACTCTAACGGAGCCCTTATTCATGAGCAGGTGACGCGGCGGGGTCGCGAGCCGAACTGGTCGGGCATTCCCGAATATCGTCGTGAGTATAACCGGGATATATAGTAGATAATATGGATAACACTCACGAAAGTTATTATAGTAAGTTTAAGTTAGGTTAAATAGCTAATATAAATAAGGAACATTGTTTTATAAAAAAAATATAGAGTTTATTCAACGTGGGTAGATGTGTATAGTACACCCAAATATCGTCGATTATGAAGTTTCAAATAGGGGCGAGTCTATTGCCATCAACCGGGCACATATCCAGACTCCGTGCTGCCACTGAGAATTACCTAATGGAAAAACTTAATTACATTTCGCCCGACCATTTAATAGAGTTTATACTCACTACTAAAAAATATAACCAGCACACACTTCACGCTTCGTTAAACAATCAAAGGCGTAGCAAATCATGGCATTTCCCACTTTAAACTTAAAATTAATGATAGCCCAATGGTATGATCGTTGGACTGCCAAATCCAACGTCACAAGTTCAAACCCCGGCACACACCAACGTATTCCCGAATTCATGTGTGTATTATAAATTAGTTATCAGTTGCTAAAAAAGGAGAAGGAAAACATCATGAGCACATGGGCACACCTGAGAGATTTTTCAACGGTGTGTAAAGCCATGTCAGAGGCCGTTGGACTCCCGAGTCAAAGGTCGCCATTTCGAACCATAGCACAAACGTATGCGTATTAGCTATCAATTGCTAAAAACAATGAATGAAAATATCCTGAGGAAACCGGGTCATCTGAGAGATTTTTCAACGGTATGTAAAGCTATGTCAAAAGCCTACAGGCGGTTTAAAGTCTGACACCAGGTTGTTCATCAACCATACGATAAGAAGACTTTAATCTTAAGAATAACACCTCTATATAGGTTGGATACTGCCTTGTTGTTATGAAGCCAATTTGCGCCCACCATACTCGTCACGGATTCAGGATGTTATCTTTACGAGTCCTTTTATGGCTCATTAGAGACGGTTGCCTTATTACACGCTAAATATAAACAATATAGCGATTTAACTAACAAGTTAAACCGCAATATGCCTTATTATTAGATTTGGTGACCATTTTGGTCGCTGTGAAATCTATTTTTGCACTGTTTACATGAACTCTATGTAAGTACAAGGACAACAAGGCTGCCTCAAGCTTACTATAAAGTCTTCTTCTTATTGTATGTTTGATGAAGATTCTGGTGTCCGAGTTTAAACCGCCTGTAGGCCTCTGACATGGCTTTATACCCCGTTGAAAATTATTTCAGGTGTGCCGGTTTCCTTACGATGTTTTCCCGCACATGAATTTTCGAGATCCGCACATGAATTCAAAAAGACATTGGTGCGTGCCGGGGTTTGCTAGCGACATTTAACTGGCAAACCAAAGCAAATAATGCAATTTATTTATAGGTTTAAAGTGTACATTGCAGTGCTTAATTTAAATAATCGTGTGGAAGTAGAGAGCCACGTGTGACGGTACTTAAGTACGTCTGGCGCACCCTGGACGGTCAACCCCGCTACCATCCTTGTTGACTGACCAATCTCTACACTACGGCATGATGTTTTTAAGGCAATTGGCTGAAATCAATTAGGAGAAGAAGACGCATTAATTGATTCAAATTACTCACATTTTCAACCACACATTTCAGGTTATTTGTGACTTTAACAAATAGTAACTATTAATAGTATTTAATGTTGCCACAAGTATGAGATAAGGGGGACCTATGATCCGGGATGGTTCACATGACCGACAGTCATATGATGTGATCTGATTGTGTGTTTATGAATAAAATGGCACACTGACACTATTTACATAACTCTTAACTGATTAGATATTAAATCATACCCTTTATATGATAATAGGTATATTATTATGTGCTGATAAGATATTCGAATATCTATTTAATTGCTACTGTTTATTCAATATAATTGTCTGTCATGTGGTGGGGAGGGTTGCCATAATCGCAACATACAAATGGCAAGTTGTCGTTCATTGTAGCGTTCAAAGGGGTAGGCCTTAGTTTAACAGTGGACTTGTTGTGACAAGTGGACTGTCTAACGCTGAATCTAAACGTAGCAGTATTTGAAGCTAGGGTTACCAAACCTCTGTATACTCTATCGGTAATACTGGCATGATACTTGAGACAAACAAACGAGACGCGGCAGTACTATTCAGAAATAAAGATCTCTCGTTCTAATATTATGTTTAACAATAACACCACTAGATAAACCTAAAGGAATTTGGTTATTACTCATCGCTTACAAATAATAGAGTTAATCTAAAAGCAACGTTCCCAAAATATGTGGTTTGGAAACATCAACTACAAACGGAGAATGTATTTGGAGTATACTGTCAGTTCTTGTATAGTTTATTGCCGCATTTTCACTAGGCGACATTTGTCCCGCAACTCTGTTTCCCAACACGGACACGTCGCGTGCAACATCTACGGGTGGCAGGACTTGTCGCAAATCGAAACTTACTTACCGGCCATTTTAAATAATAATTATTTAATTCTCGGTTGGACCAACGAATTCTCTAACTTAAACCTCTCAAATAACATAAATTTCTCTTACCACTATTCATCCCTACGCTCTCGCAGTTCAGAGATAGGGTTGGCGAGCTTACCCATTAACATCAATCAATCTACTTTAAATATTCAATTGGTAGCCTTGATCAATTAATGGTTTGGTCGATGAATAATGTTTCAATTGGCACAGAGTTGCGGTCGATTCTGGGTTAATGCAATTATTGAAGTTCAATTGGTTTGACGCGGCGTGAGTGGCCACCCGCCACAGTCCAATTAATTACCAGTGGAGTCGCCATGGTACTTGAATTTTCCGGACAGATTCTACCGTGTAGGTTTATTTCAAACGAGTTCACTTCAATACGTGTATGACATTCATATGTATATTCTGTAATTGGTTGGTCATTCATACATCAGACCTACTTCTATCAAGGTAGGTACCTACTATTCTACGTATCATACATATACCTGCTTGTCTCGTCTTATAAGAGAAGCAAAGGCATTTTGTTATAGTGCAAATGCTCACGAACAAACTGCGATTGGTGGCTTCATTAACTTGTTTTAAAATGAAGAGAAGACTCTTATTTCAGTAACATATAGACTCTTCAAGCCAGTAAACATTAGCTACATCATTAGGAGCCTAAGGTTAACTAAGAAAATTTACTGAACTCAAATAACCACACCAACAACACCAGCCTGATATTTGTATAAAAAATCCCCTTAAAAGATAGGAAAAGAAAAGAAACACAAGTATCCTTTATCTACTAACAAACACTTGTACCATTGGAGTGCTAGGTACTTGTAACAAAATGATTGACATCCAATTTATTCCTGAACATTTCACCACGGAAAGTAAAATCACGCACAAGTTTGCACAACTCACCTTCACATTATTCAGACTAAAATGTCGTTTCGCTTGTCGAATAAAAATTTGTCTCAAAGTAAACGCACGTTTACGTGTTCTACGAAAGTAAAGGAAATGTTGAACCAAGTAAAATAAGTTACTAACAAAATGGGTCATCACCTCATCAGTTAGAAAGTGTTTTTTGTGAATTACTTTTATATTTTTGTCGGAAAAATCCTCAATAGAATAGAATAGAATGGAATTAATTATTTTATATTCTCGAAAGCATTTGTAACAAGTTGTTATACAATTAACCATCTGCACTGTGTCTGCAAAGTTCAGAAAGCAAAAAGACATCACACTGGCAATAGGTACACACGGACCATTGTGGGCCACTTTTGACCCCCAAAAATCACCCCACCAATCTTCCTAGCTTCTATATCTCTATCTCACCTGGTACTGGGATCTGCTCTTGCTCTCGTTCTCCTTTTTCCACTTCCGTGTCCTTTCATGGGGTTAAGTTAGGTTAGTAACCTTTAGATTAATCCCATGAAAGGACATAGAAAACTTTTCGTCGCGATTGAATTTTCCACGCAGAGGCAGTTATGGGTGAATGTAACAGATAGAAATTGAGACATATTGTAATTACTTAACTTCTATTTTCTTCTATTTATTTCTATTATAAATTTGCACAGTTTATTTTTTTGGTTGAACGCGCTATTCTAGAAACTACTAGTTCGGATTGAAAAAATATTTTTGTGTTCGATAGTCCATTTATCGAGGAAGGCTTAGGCTGTACCTAAAGCATTCGAAATCCACGTGGACGAAGTCGCGGGTGGAAGCTAGTAAGGTATACTACTACTGTATACTTTGCCTAAAGTTAGCAAATAAACTAACATTCCATACTTAATATAGAGGTATTTGAAAAATAATATTTATTTGTGTACATTGAGTAACATAGAAAAGTATTCAAAAATACGGATACAAACGCGTGGTGTCCCTAATATCGAACGGACCTCCCCGGCGAATACGCGACACCATTACTCAAAAGAGTGGCTTTCGCTTAATTAATACGTCCAAAATATTAAAGTTATATCATTCACTTTATGTTAGTTTTGGGGCATTTTAATCAACTTATTGTTGCCAATTTATTAACTGGAGGATAGGATAGGCTGTTATTAGTTGATTACGCTTTTGTTATTCCTACTAATTGGGTAAGAAAGGTACCTTCTATATACATTAGTATATAATGTAGTCAGCAACAAATGAAGCTGAACATTGAAAATTCTAAACATTCTTACATCGTTAAAATCAGGTCATCATTTGGACGCTCCTATAATTTGAAACAATAACTTGTAATGATTTTATTTCTAAGAGGATCAATCCCTACGCTGTTATCTAAATTTTTATGGCGTTTTGTATGTTTAGAGGGCTGTTATATAACTAAAGGCTAATGAATCAAGATGTTAAAGTTCAAGTGGAACTTTTTTACTTGATCCAACTTCAATTTAATCTTGACTATACATATTAAGAAACTCTTAAAACCAAAAAAAATAAGTTGGATCAAGTAAAAAAGTATAGTGTAATGCCATTAAATAACATAAAAATAAAACAACGACTAAATAAATTTATGAATGAAGTTTCGAAATTCAAATTATTTACTGACATTTAACAAACGTCAAATAAGTTCTAAATTTAAACCCAAGTGACGTCATATACTTGCTGAGCATGTTACAACTGGCAACTTGTTTGAAACGATGTAAATACTGTATATAATTTATGTATATATTTTTTGTTAAGCCGCCATTGTTTTTGCAAGTTCGTTTTAAATACACTTAATTAGATAAGAGGTGTGTCGTGTGAGTCATTAATGTTGAATGTTTTGCAAACAGTAAGCTTGTTTTCTCGTCTCCTTATATAGTGCGTATGTATTTAGTATGATATGATCTGTCAAATAAAACCTCAAATACACAGTTTGATGTTAAGGGTTTCTCAACAAACTCCTATCTACTTAGTATCTATTAGGTACTTATTTGGCTAATTTTGGTATAGAAATATTTGTAGAAGACCAGGGAAGGTTTAAATGGTGAGAAAACGATACGAAGTCCGCTAAGCTAGTAGAATAACAAATGTATCGGGATGATATAATATTTCGACTATGTATTCTCTAACGAATGTCAATCTATGTAATATGTACATTCTTCAATTCATTCGTCAAGCGTTTCTCACCTTTTCAGACTAGAAAACCACAAAAAAAACATAACATCACGCCTGGATTCCCCGAAGGGGTAGGCAGAGGTGCACATTTAGTACACTCACATTTCGCCAGTTATGTTTTTTGGTCCCAATGTAATAGGGGGCGAGCCTATTGCCATCAACCGGGCACAAATCCAGAGTCCGCGCTGCCACTGAGAATTATCTAATGTAAAAACCCAGTAACACTTTGCCCGACCCGGGATATGTATACAGGACCTCGTGCTCAGCAGTCGCGCTTAGCGACCACTAGACCAACGAGGCAGTCAACCCACAAAAAATATCTTTAAAAATTCCAATATTTTTTCCACTCACGAGACACGTGTCCGTATCGTATCGAGCACAGAGACGGTCGTAAAAGTCAATTGTGGAATATGTATATTGTTCTCGTAGGCGAAGGAAACAGGTTATTATGCCTAAGACATGTCCTGTCTCCACATTAACCTAAGTAGTATAACACGCTCCGAGATTTTTGAAACCAGCTTTAAAATTCAAATTACCAATTCTTTTATCGTGATGCCATCGTCACTTTTTGGAAACTGTCCTACCGGCTTCGATCTTTCTTACTATATCCATAAAAAAACTATAACAGACAACGCGACGAACACACTATCGATAAATATAAGGAGAATTATTAAGGTATATATAGCAGTATGTAAACAGCACTGGCTATTAAATGCTTCCTATATCTATATTACAATTATTATTATTTTTTTAACTAGCCTGATTAGTGTCCCACTGCTGGGCAAAGGCCTCCCCATTATTTCTCCACAAATTACAATTATGAATTCTAAAGTATTTTAGTCTCACTTTCACGGCTAAACTACTAAAACGACTTTGATAAAATTTGAAGCTTGAACACCGAGAAAGGACATTGGCTGCTTTTTACCTAGAAATCACTAGTATTATGTACCTAAAGAGAGAAAAAAATACTCTATTTTGTCAATAATTTTCTCTCTCTACTCTATTTTCTTTTCAAAATGTAAAAGACAAGATGTAAATGTTGTAAAAAAAATTGTTTTCAACAAATATATTATTAACGTAGTCTTTATTATTATTTTTATTCAGGCAAAAATGCCCATACTACGAATACAATAACACTGTACAAAAATCATTTATGAAACCATGATTTACTTTGTTAATTTATAGATCCCTTAATTACTTGAATTACAAACCAAGAAATCAAATTGGTCCACATTTTCAAATTTAAAATCGGGGGACATACATAAAAACGAATTGTAAACCTCCTCCGTTTTTTAAGTCGGTTAAAACACCTCTACCAAACCAGTATTGAAGTACCTACAGTACAGTACAGTACCTCTGCACAACCCTTTAGGGAATTTACGCTAGTGTACATAAAGAAAGAGGGTCAAAGTACCTAGAAACAAAGCGCTCGAGAACAATGATTACCGTAATGTTAGTTCTGTGTGTTAGCTCGTACCATGTGATTTCCAACTACACAAACATTGACACAGTGTTATGCGTGTGTACCCAACGCTCCGTATGTCTTACACAATCATCATAATTTTATTGCACTCAGTTACTTACGGTGTTTGTTTGAGACAGTTTGAAGTAGCAGATCACAAATATGTTGAGCTTCGTAATTAGTTTGTCTATTTAATGCGAAAAGGCACTTTCAAAAGGCTTTAGACAGTTAGCCTATGTAGAGACGTAGCACTTTCGTCGTAGCCTTTTTACTCGTTGTTGAGTTTTAAAGGCAAAATATGAACAAAAAGATCATGTTCTTTATTTGAAAACAGTTTTTTTTTAAACGTCATCTGCCCTAATAATTACTCCTCCTAAATATTCTTTTACGATTAATTTCGTTGCGGGTTCCAAGAGAGTCGAGTCATTTCTCTGGGACACCTCGAGCTTCATTGCCTCGATGGTTCTCAACGGTTATCATTGTAGATCCTGGCTTACAGGAGTCGCAATGATGGGCACGAGTGGTGGGCTTGTCCCAATAAAAAAAAACTTAAATAACTTTATTAAACTTCAAAAATCTATAAAACTTTAACTTTAAGTATAAAGCAACATCAATAAGAGAATAAAACAGCAATATAATTTGTACACAATACAACAATGCGTGATAACGGCGTCAAAATTGTACAATTATTGGTTATTTCAACGTTAATACCTTTTCTAGTAGACTATTCAGTCGTGACCAATTCTTTACTCAATATTTTTTTATTTATTTATTTATTATGTATTTATAAAATAAAACGTATATACTAAAACATTGCCCCACAAAACCGTTCACACAGTTTATCTGTGGGTGTGACGAGTTGCACAATTAATTAAACTTATATACTAAATAGGTTCGTACATATGGATGGATAGCTGTGTAATATAATATAATACTAATATTGTATAGTAATCCATGAGTAATAAATTACTTATCTTCCGTTAGATGGACATGCATACTCAGATACATTAGTCACTCAAGTCCGTTTTAAACTACTCAAGAAAACCAGAATTTTTAAACATATGACCAGACATCATTCCGCAACTGACAGTAGATTTTCGTCATTTGTATCCGAACGAGAAACTTCAAGAATACGGATGTGATTCATGTATATTTATAGTCATTTTTTGTTACGTAGATATGATACATAATAATATGTATTATACATTATTAGCCGGTTGTAAGTAAATAGGTGTATTCACGGACAAGAAGTCTTGGAAGACCCCGTTTCCATTGATAACAAATGGGATTATTGCAGCATGATCCCTGGAATGACATAACTAAGAAATACTAGTACGGACATGCTTTATTTTTAACCGACTTCTAAAAGGAGGAGGTTTTATTTACATTGACGTATGTTTATTATACTTATTTATGTTTGTTCTATATCTAACTGTTTTGTAAGTAAGATATCGCAAAGTTGTATTTGTTTGTAATTGAATATGCGGCTTTATTATTTACATATTATGTCACATGATGCAGACAATGTGTGGTTTTCTGAGTTCAACGAACTGTTCTTAGATATGTAAAGGTATTTATTTCAAACCTATTTTATGTGTGTAACCTTTTTGGTCTGCGGATCATCCTTATGTATGAGTCGAGACGAATACCTGTTTCTTCTGATACGGTCATCCATCGACTTTTCTATGTGACGCAAGCAATGCTTGTGTATATGGCAACGAACATAAATGCATCAGCAGCTCAATTTAACATACACAGAACTGCCCCCTTACCATGAACTCTGAAAGCAGGACAGTTTTAGTTGTGAAAGCAAGGCGCCATATCACACTGCACGTAGCGGTGTCTCGCTTTCACATCGTAAAACTGTCCTGCGTTAAGAATTCACGGTAAGGGTGCTGACCTGCTAATGGCACAGGTGATGCATAGTATGTCCCAGACTGTATCTAACACTCACCTGCCTTACTAGGTGGAATCAAATAGAAGATCCTGTAACCTAACTTCACCAAAATAATCAAGTAACACACACAGCTTACTTTACAACTTTTGACCAATAACAACTGCCCAATTAAAAGCTAAGAAGAATCTTAAAAAGCACTCTACTCGGCGATCCTGTCTGTCTGCTATTGTTTTTAAGCAGTACAATAACGTAATACGAGGGTCAAACTGAAAGTTCTTAGAACTGGCCACTTATAAACAATATAATAAAAAAATAATTCTAAAATTTGAAAATAGAACTCTTTGCCAATATTACTGAGTATATATTTCATTAATTTGTCATTTGTTTTACGATTTGGCGGCAAATTGAAAATTGTCTGTGTCACGTCAACATGAATTTAACACGAGAAAATTTTCGTGCAATGATTTTTTATGACTTTCGATGTCATTTAAGTCAACAAGAAAGTTATGATAGACTACGATTGGCCTTTCACGATGAAGCCCCATCTCGTGCGACAGTTTACAACTGGTTTAATGAGTTTAAACGTGGTCGCACTAATCTCACTGATGATTTACGTGAAGGACGGCCTTCTACGGCGACGACTGAAGATAACATCTGTGTTGTGCGGCGTATGATAGAGACTGACAAAAGAGTGACCTATCAGCTGATTCGGACAAGCTTAGGCATCGGTATGAGTCAAGTGCACAAAATCCTCCACGAACATTTAGCAGTCAGGAAGCTTTGCGCCCGGTGGATACCTCATAATTTGACTGAGGCTCAAAAACTCCATCGTGTGGATTGGTGCCGTAAAATGATTGAAAGATTTAACGGAGGTGACTCAAATGCTGTGTTCGACATACTAACAGGTGACGAAAGCTGGATTTACTGTTATGATCCTGAAACCAAAAGACAATCTGCTCAGTGGGTGTTTCCTTTCGAGAGGTTGCCAACTAAAGTGAAGAGAGATCGAAGTGCGGGAAAAAAAATGGTGGCCTCGTTCTTTGGAAGGATAGGTCATTTCGCAACAATTGTGTTAGAGGATCAAAAAACAGTTTCTGCAGAATGGTACACTACCAATTGTTTGCCACTTGTCTTGGAAAAAGTTCGAGAGAAACGACCTCGCAGTAGGATCCTCCTTCACCACGACAACGCCTCGTCGCACACCGCTAAGCGAACGATCGACTATTTGGCGACATCAAACGTTGAATTACTGGGTCACCCGCCGTATAGCCCCGACCTCGCCCCTTGTGATTTTTATTTATTTCCAAAAATTAAAGAAAAACTTAAAGGAAAGCGGTTTATGAATGCTGAAGAAGCGGTGGCTGCGTATCGCGATGCCATTGAAGAGAACCCTAAAGACGAGTGGGCAAAGTGCTTTTCCCAGTGGTTCCATCGCATGCAGCGGTGTATTGACGTGAATGGACAATATTTTGAAAAGATATAATAAAACTAATAACTGGCTAATGTAATCAGTTTTTGATTTTCTAAGAACTTTCAGTTTGACCCTCGTAGCATCGTAAGTTTTAGTTATCAAAGTAAGTAACACACTCAGACAGTTCAATTATTTATCAGTCTACCAACCTAACCTACATGAATTATTAAGGAAGAAACTTTGTAGTACTACAAGGACAGCAAACCAATGGGCGGAATATTTTGGGTACGCACTGATAACTGTTGGTAGTATTATTTTTTATTATTTTCTGTATAAGCTGACGTTTAACGACCTGATTAGCGCAGTGGCTAAGCGATTGGACTGCTGCGCTAAGGATTGCGGGTTCGATTCCCGCACGGGGCAAAACTTTGTGCGAACCACAAATATTTGTCCCGAGGTTGGGTGTTAGTGTATGTGAATATTTCATGTTTGTGAAACCTACGATACAGGAGAAATTCCCAGTGTGGGGCGACGTTTTTCTTAAAAAAAAAGAAAGAAAAGAAAGCATGTACTTAGTCAATCATGTATGACTGATGCAGCGTTGTCAGGCCTCCCACTAGGTGGGCCGATAATATCGTCAAAATTGCAGTGGATGCAAATGGCAAGCTGCCGTTCTTTGTAGCGTCCCGGGAGGCCTTTGTTTAACAGTAGACGTATTCCGGCTGATCATAAACCCAATATTATTTGATGTAAATCAATAGAGGTATATGTATTTTTATTTATTTATTCATGTTAGGCTGTTTATCTTTTATTATATTTACTGTAAAGTACTTTGTCTTTTTATAGATATTTTTGTTGTGCACTTTTCTGTCCTCACCAACAAAACCCTCTTTCACTCAAAGGTTTGCTGTCAAAGAACTCAATTTTTGAGTTAAGCTCGCCCGTGTACTTTAATGTAAAAATATCTTTATATATTTCATTGTGTGCAATTAAGAATTAAGGTATAAAGGGGATCCCTGCCTTAGACAGAGACCAGACAGTCAGCTTACAACAGCTAAACAAGTTACGCTAGAACCTACTAAACCCCAAACGCATGATGTCAACAACAGTTTCCTAAAAACATTTTATGTATCGGTTAATACGAAACAAACTAATGACGTCAGAGCTGCACTATTGAGTCACAAACCTCACACGCATGTTGTCTACCACCAAAGATAATCCCAACTAGTACGTGTTTGCCCTGAGTCTTGTGACCGAGATAATTTTCACTTGTATTTAAACAAGTTTTGGTAAAACAACACGGAATCGCAGGAGGACTTTAGTTTGCTACTTATATTTGTGTGGACCGGACGTTTCAACTGTGACTTTTTGTATCATAATGTTTTACGTATTTTTGACTTTGGTCTTAATATTGCTGACAGTTATTTCTGTTTTGAAAAAGGATAAAAGTAGAAAGGTAAGACGAAGAAGAAGAGTGTATTGATTGTGTTAACGGAATGTTTAAGCTGAAAGAGCTTTTCATTCTTCAGTGGGTTTTCATAAATGAAGTTTTACTTTCTTTTAACCCTAAAATAAATTAGTCACTGTGTCCTTTTTTTGGGTAAAAGAACAAGTGTGATGTCCAACCCTTCTGCAACGGTGTTAAGAATGCCTTGCATTCTTGAAGTAGATATTTGCCAGTTTTTACCGCCAACTGTAACGAACATTAGGAATATTGCTGTTTAGTTTACTTAACATACATTAACTTACTTATCAACTGATTTTACGGCTCCTAAGCATTTAAATTATTTCAATAATTGTATTTCGGACCAAGTTCCCACGATATTCAAACAAATTTGTAATTCTCTGAAATTCATTGTTTAGGCGTTTTTCTGCTGACTTTTTTGCAGACCCTGGTTTACGTGGGTCTTTCCCTAGGTGTTGTTGTCTGCGATATTTTATGTATATGAAAAGCACGACAAGATACAGGAGAAAATAGTGGAGTAAATTAAAAAAAAAAAGTTATTCCAGTTCCCAGTAAAATATACGTTTGATGTATTTACGGCACAAAATATATTAATACGTATTTATTAGGTAAAATAAGTTAATACTAAAAATATATTTTTAACACTAGCTTTTAAATCAAAAGTACCATTTTGTATTGTCGCCAAACTTATTTAATGTGTACATGCAAAATTTCATTTCAATCGGATGTCAAAAAGTGGTTCTAATTTAGATTGCAATATTTGACCTAAACAAACTCATATACATACAAACATTGCAAGTTAAATATAAGCTTGTAAAAATAGTAGTGATTAGCCGAGGCAGCCTTTTAGCATATCTTATTCCAAAAGGTAGCATCCTTCACAAAGGTTGGCGAATAAATTCGAAATACTCAATGTTAAAAGTTCAATGGTAGTTCGACCTCTTCGACAGAGGTGCGTTATGAATTTATAATCAATGTTTTAATACTAAATAAACAGAAATATAGATCTTGGACTAACATTAAAGATTATGCTTCGTGTATTTAAGGCTTATAAAGTTCTAACCTTCGGGAATATTGTGAGATTTGGCTTTGTTTAAGTTTATGAAATAAAGGGCAAAGTACACCCCCCCTCTCTTTCTCAGCCTATCGCGGTCCACTGCTGGACATAAGCCTCTCGCAAGTTGCGCCGCAACAGCCCCCTTACTATGTTATATTATACATATATCTATGTATAATCTTATATATAAAATTCTCGTGTCACAATGTTCGTTCCCGTACTCCTCCGAAACGGCTTGACCGATTCTCATGAAATTTTGTGGGCATATTGAGTAGGTCTGAGAATTGGCCAACATCCATTTTTCATACCCCGGGTCAGCTAGTATTATATAAAACTATACATTATATCCTACTAATATTATAAATCCTACTATCCTACTTCCTACTAATATTATAAATCCTACTTATATTATATATTAATATTATAAATGTGAAAGTTTGTGAGAATGGATGTATGGATGTGTGGATGTTTGTTACTCTTTCACGCATAAACGGCTGGACCGATTTGGTTGAAATTTGGTATGTAGATAGGTTATATCCTGGATTAACATATAGGCTACTTTTTATCCCGAAAAAATGTAGCGGGTAACACCGCGGGGCGCAGCTAGTGTTTTATAAAGCAGGACAGTTTCCGATGTGCGAGACACCGAATTACACTGCACGTAGCGGCCTTTCGCTTCCACATCGTAAACTGTCCAGTATTAAAAGTTCATGGTAAGGGGGCTCCAAAATTGTAGAGCTATTTCGATTATGCGTGATAAAAGTAACAATGCTTAAGTCTTTTAACAGGTTTTTCTAACACCTTTATAAATCGATGACATAAGTTTGAAAATTATTTAAAATAGAAAACCGGTAAATAATTAAGTTTAGATTGCCGGTTATTAATGTATTATAAAATTCTAGTTTTAACGTTTCTATGAAGCTGTTAGTTGACAATATATAGGTATAATAAGTAGGATTACATATTACAGATAGATAATTTATAATATTTACACAAATGTTTTTAAAATAACACAACCAGCCCAAGAAATATTTTAACGTAAATTTTGCGTAAAATAATTTTCATTTGATTTAGGAGTATCCAAATGTTGATGTAATATAAGTGTTAGCCAAATCCAATTCAATACCTAGTGCTATCAAAAATATAAAATTACCTAATGATGTGCGTTAATATTATCTTCCATTGGATCTCACTTTTAAAATAGAATTAAATTACAACACGGGAATCGACGCAAACCCAACTTTTTAATATTTTTTTTGGCTTGTCCTTTCGACCACGTTATACCGGCCGTGGTCACAAGCGGACACGTCTCCTGACACACACTTTTGAGTCCCAATTTTTTGTATTAATTGCTATTACGAAACCTAGTGTTCATTTTGTTAATATTAACAAAAATCCTTAATAAATAGTAGAATAAAAAAATATATTAACAAAAATATCGCTCTAATACTACAATTTCAGTGCGTGTATAGTGAAGATGAGTCAATTCAGCATATTATCTCAAGGCCCATTTATTTATTAACTGATAAAGGGTAAATGGACACCGCGAATGCAAATGTAAATTATAATCAATTGGAATTATCCGCTCAGGTTACGCGACGCCAAATAAACATTTAAAGAAGATACTGTGTGCATGAGATAACACAATTTTTAAAATGATTCTAAATTTCAAAACTCGCTTGCCGTCTCGTTTTTTAAATGATTAGTAAAAAAAAAAGTACTTAAAATTCGTTTGCCATCTTTCATCATGAATCTGAATTAGGGTAGTGCAGAAGCGAGGAGACGGGTACAAAAGTGTGGAGACTGGCACTAGAAGATATATATATATACGATGCAGTGAGAGAAGTTGGGAGATTATAATTTCCAATGATTACTTATAAGGTCTGCTAAAATTGCAAAAAACAATTGTAAATCTAATCTAAAAAATGAAAAAAGTGACGATATCGTCGGTCCACCTGGTGGGAGGCCAACGCTGCGTGTTGCGGTTTAAAACAAGTTCTTAATATACCTTTTCTTTTCCCAGGTGACAATGGGCAGCTGGCTGAGCTACTTCTGGTGGGGCGGGGACCCTGACGAGGTGAGCCCAGTGTCGGGGCTGACGCGGCGCGAGGTCAACGCCGTGCAGAAGTCCTGGGCCCCTGTACACGCTAATGCCCTCGTTAATGGCAGTGAACTATTAAGAAGGTGAGGGTTTGTCCTTTTAGTATTGTTACTAACCTTTGCCCGCGGTTTTGGTTCACGATCTAGCAGGAAAAGTTACAAAATAAGTGAAAACGTTATAAAAAAAGGAAGGCTGATTAAAAATGACATTATAATAATCTTTAATGCAAAGCATCACCTCGTAGCCTACTTATATTATAGGTTGATTAAGATTCTACCTCAACGCATTCCAGAAATTCATATCACTATAGTGATGTCACATCGATAACCAGGAAAGTTCATAGTTACACAGACGCGCATCATAATCACGCAGTTAAAGGGCAACTTACTCATAAATAAATTAGCACTAAGTATCTACCTTATAGTAGCGTTCTGTCCTTTTTAACTTAAAGTCCGTTCGCAAATATATAGGTGTAAACAAATCAAGCGCGTCTAATTCATAAGAGCCAAACCCAGCACACCCAAACCAATCGAATTGTCAAAAAATTCAATGAACCCATCAGGAAGGTGTACCTGTATTACACACCAGCACACACACACGTACACAACGTATAGACGAGGAATACGTCTGTGTGTGTACGTCAATAAATCAATCAGCGCCAAGTGGGCCAAGTGACCGCTCATAGCCTCCGTGGGTTTACTCGACTCGCCGATAAATCGACCAGACATTACCGCGGTGTCGCGTCTTATGCCTGCCTTATTCTGACGGCTGTATTTATGACGGTGTGCGTGCTGACAGACTACCAGATACACTATAGGCATTCTAAGTAACTGGTTATATTGGTATTACCTGGAACAGTATATAATAACTTCTATGCCTGGAACATACCTATAGGACCTAGGACCAATATCAGAAGTTTTGGTTCACACTTTATAGCCACATTTTTTTTGTTTAATGCCAACTGGCATTACTATAATATGAGAATTCATGCCGTGATGTAGAGATTGGTTAGCCAAGAAAAATTGTAACGAGCTTGGGGTGACCGTAACCGTAACGTAACCGCTGAGGGTGCACCACACTTAGAAATAGTCAACCGTGGAAGCTCTCTTCTAGCAGATTAAGCGGTTAGAACAATATGAACTAAAATAAAATATATGTATAATACAAACGCACGTAAAACCTTGAGGAGTTCCCTGACTAGACAGTACATAATATATTTATATTACTTCCACTGTCATACCATCACCTTTCAGCGCCTAACATTGCTCAGATACCAGTTGCTCGCAGGCGCCAGCCCTAATAGTAAGGCTGATATCACACCGGCTACTATTTTCTGTTGATGAAATTTCATATGGAGGTAGCTTAACACACCGCGTACTTGTTATCCCAAAAAAATGTAGCGGGTAACACCGTGAAGCGCGGCTAGTTTTAAATATATTTATTCGTAAACTCGAACTGTTATTCCCGGTACAAAAATTGCAACTATATTTGACGTTTGTAAATGTTCTTGTGTAGTAGTCGTAAATGATCTAAAAACCGTAAGACTACGAATTCAACAATTCAACAAACGACAGAATAACCAGTCACCAGATTGGTAGAGTTAGAGCAACAGTAGCAAGAAACCCAAGGTGCACTGTACAATTATTTAAATATCTTTTACACACAAAATAAACAATGTTGCTAAATACAGCTCCGATTTGGCAGGCTACAGACGTTTCAGCAATCGCCTTTCGTGATAATATCGCTACAGATAATTTATAGCTACTATAGTTTAGTGTAACGTCGTCCTTAGGGAAGGCATTCCCTTCCGTACTCGGCACTTAGTATTCCGTATTAGGAATGAGGGCGTGTTTTGGCAGACGTGACTTCAGACGAATCTTATATGTAGGTAAACGTAGTCTAGTATTGGAAATTATTCTATTGGAACTTGCCTCAATTCTGTAAATGTGTAAATACCGAAGTTAATATCTTTATTTCTCATAAGAATTTACTATCATTCAATCATTTTAATTGTTTAATATAGAAAGAGATAATAATCTTATCCAAGGCGTACACTAATATATCTAATCATTCCACTTCAACATATTCAGTTGCAAATATAAATTTCAAAACTATTTTTAGTCAATGATAAACAAAATACGATATACAATGATAGATACTAAATATAAAAAAAATCTTTTTGACCCAATTTTGAAGGGATGTCCAACGCCAAAAATCTCAAAGTACCGAAAGACCTAAAGGGAGCGCCACACTCGAACGGTGTGCCATAAAATATGCAAACGTAATTTATTCATCTGTGGAATACGTCTGAGGGATATGAAACGCCTTTAACCTATACATATTTATAAGCAACAGATTCGCTTTTATTATATATGCATTAAAGGGATTTTGTTTCGTTTGATATTCAATTGACTATGCAAATATCTTTGGGACCGATCCCTAGAGAGTTGGACGGATAAATTTGAGTCTACTTCTTATCGTATGGTTGATGAACCTGGTGTCAGAGTTTAAACCGCCTGTAGGCCTCCGACATGGCTTTACACACGGTTGAACAATCTCTCTGGTGTGCCCTCTGTAACCAGCTTAAGATCCACTGGTAGAGAATGCCTTGGCAATAAGTCCTTTTTAACTTTGGGCGTAACGAATAAATAGATGAATTTTTATTTTACAAAAAAACTTCCCAAAACAGGTTCAGACTCTTTCTTGGTTTAAAAATCTCGTATTTTAGCCAAAGAATTAGAAAACATTTGCCTTCAATTTCGGTGCAATGTACCCCACCATTCCACATAAATAATTTTAATTGTAAACCAAGGATTATGTTAAAAAAATACCTGTCCAGTGACAGGTATTTTTTGCCGGCCTGTGTTTCCAACATTTTGCTTTAAAACCAATTCACTACATCGTTGTTTCGACTCTACCTTTATCTGAAGGTTATCAACCACTGCCCTTAGATAATAAATATTTGCGTTACTGTAATAACGTACAGATTTCATTGAATAAGTTTTTTAGACATCATCATCATCAGCCGGAAGACGTCCACTGTTGAATAAAGGCCTCCCCCTTAGAACGGCACAATGAACGACAACTTGCCAATTGCATCCACCGGTTGCCCGGTTTTAAACATATGATACTTGAATTAAATAGTTTCGTATTGTGAGATCACATACAATAAATTACTCTCGCCTAAAATGATGAGTTTTTTCTTCTTCTTCCTGACGTTCTAAAATCTTGAATATTAGCTTATCGTTATCCATAAAAAAATGTTTTAGCAATTAAATCGCATTTTTATTTAAACAGAACGTATGTTGTGCAAATTTATTGTAGCATAATTCTATACCGGACCGATGATATCAGAGTTGCGGGCAACTGATGCAAAAGGGCAAGTTGTCGTTCATTGTGGCGTTCTAAGGAGGCCTTTGTTCTTGATGATGATGATGAATTCAATACTCAGTATAATCCCTACTATCCCTTCTAATATTATAAACGCGAAAGTTTGTAAGTATGGATGGATGCTTGTTACTCTTTAACTTAAAAACTACTGAATGGATTTTAATGAAATTTCATATCGAGGTAGCTGACACCCTGGTTTGACACAAAGGCTTTTTATCCTGACAAAATGAAGCGGGTAACACCGCAAGGCGCAGCTAGTTTTTAAATACAAGACAAAAATATAAAAAACATATTACGAGGAATATACAATTTATATGGAAATAAACAATTTAAAGCGCAGGTAGACACCCATGAATATTTCAAGAGCTTTAAAAATAATACTATATTGTTTCAAGGACCTTTAACAAACAAAAAATCAATTCACGAATTGTTTAAAAATACTGCTTCATCACAAACTACGCATCGCACAAATATCCGGAACCTCATTTTGGACTTGATTAATAAAATTTCGAGCCATTGAAAATCTTTTATAGCCTCTTAATATTATAATATAGTGAGGAACGCACATCAACACTTTTATTAGATGATCGGCTGTCTGTGTATCTGTTATTGTATTATGTGAGCACCACTATGTTAATGTTTGTAATCCATCTGTCTGTCTGTTACGACATCACGACTAAACGCTGGACGGATTTTGATGAAATTTGGCAAGTAGAAAGTTGGAGACCCGAGAAAGGACATAGGTTACTTAACGCGCGCGAAGCCGCGTGCAAAAGCTAGTATATTACATTCAATACCCACAGCTAGTAATATTACTCTTGGAGGTAGCTGACACCCTGGATTAACACATAGGCTACTTTTTATCCGGAAAAAATGTAGCGGGTAACACCACGGGGCGCAGCTAGTAATAAATAACAGTAACAAACAACATTCAGGTCATTTACAAAGCAATTTCGCAATACTTACAAAATAGTAATCTGATATTAAAAGAATTTTGCTAAGTCACATTCTAAGAAACTTCTCATTACACTAATAACGTTCTCCTGACCGAATTTCGGTCAAAGCGGCCTGTCTCATCTGAGACTAGCCAACTACGCAGGAGATATAGTGCACAAGTATGTGCGCAAACACAGGAGCACTCTCTATCCCCTCACTCTCATAGTCCGATGGGACGGTAGACCGACACGACCGGAGAGAGATCAGGCAGGACCAACGGCTTAACGTGCTTTCCGAAACACGGAAACACACTACATTAACTAGAAACATGCGGATTTGCCCGCAATCAAGTGTGGGTGCTAGAGTTTTAATGGTTCCAGTATAATAAAGTAGTACTAAGATGTAACATATTATACTATCACTAAATTAGCTACAGCCCCCTTACCATGACGTCTTAAAGCAGGACAGTTTACGTTGATAAAGCGAGACGCCGAATACACTGCTTATCGCATCGTCTCACTTCCACATCGTAAAGTGCCTGCTTTAATCGTTCATGGTAAGAAGGTAGTAGTTGTCAAAATTTGTAGAGCTGTCTATGAGAACAATCGTACATTAATAATATGTCGTTCACAAGTTATATGTATAGAACCTCAATTTTAGAGAAAACTTTCCTGCGTATAATATTTAGTAGTATAACATTTTTATTTTATATGTCAGAAACAGTCAAACTTTTTACAAGCTTTTATTTAACTTGCAATGTAAGTATGTATGTGAGTTTGTTTAGGTCAAATCTTGCAATCCAAATTAGAACCACTTTTTGACATCCTATTGAAATGAAATTTTGCATACATACCTATGTAGTATTTGCAGACATAGGTATGTAGGTTTGGTGACAATACAATATTTTGGTACTTTTAAGCTGGTCTGATGATGGAGTCGAAGTTGTTCATAGGAACACTGTAACGAAATGACGCAACCCCATCGTGTTTGGGCTTGTTTGATTCGTCTTTACAAGTACTTTGAGCCTAGCTGATTTAAAAGCTTGGGTTTAAAAGTAGGTACCTGTTAAGAGAATCAAACCAATATTATGGTAATACTTAAGTAGTACTTAACAATTAACATTATGATGAATGAAGCAGCCTGTCTGTGGTTTCCTCATATATGTAGATAATACCAAAGAAAAGCAACAAAAAATAACCTGTTTACAACCCTGATCGTGACGTCAGTAAGAATATTCTGAATCACAAGTGTTGATGGCGTTCTCAACAAAAAGTTGACACGATAACAGACGTAGGTGATGACGGTGTTAAATGTGATGTAACTTTAAAAGGCTTAAATCTAAATTGATAAAGGAAACCTGAAAAATGATGGACACGAGCGGGACTCGAACCGACTTTCGCCGTACCGTGGTGCCGCCGCGCCGCTCTGCCAACTGAGCCACCGTGTCACTTAAAAGGCTTGTTATGTTCACAGAATAGAGCTCTAGAACCGCATTTTAGTAAATCTTTGTTGAAAGATAAATGAACTTAAGAGAAACGCAGATGTGTGAATTTAGTTAGTTATCATCAAACTCATAATAAAGGGCTGCCTCGTTGGTCTAGCGGCCACTTAGCGCGAGGGATGAGCATAAGGTCCTTCAAATCTCAGGTCGGACAAAGTGTTACCGAGTTTCTCCATTAGGTAATTCTGAGTAGCATCACAGTGTCTGGATTTGTGTCCGGTTGATAGCAATGGGCTCGCCCCCTAGGTAGGTAGGCGTAATATACAAGTCTGCCTACCCCTTCGGGCAATACAGGCGTTATGTCATGTTTACGTTTTAATAGAGGTTCAAACTTCACTATTCTCTGCGCAAACCGTCTTTAAAATCATATTTCCGAACGAAATAGAACAGGCATTTATATTTGTGCGCAGAATCGATATGTCAACCCAATTACTCTGTTGATTGTTTCCTAACTTACTGTGAGGAACTAACTTCCTATTTCCTAGGCGCCGACGTCTACTTCGTATAAGAATAGGACAAGTACATACTAAAACGTTCCATTTATATATTCTGTTGCGCTAAAAATAGTTAAGTTGTCTGTCTGATTTAGGTAAATCATGATCAAGTCAATCATCAGTCAAGTCAAGAAATCATACTTAACTTACCTTATTTTTTGAAGTACATATAAGCTTAATGGCATGACCGTTGGACTGCTAAGTCTTTTAGAATTCATGTGCGTATTATAAATAAGTTATCAGTTGCTAAAAACGGCGAAGGAAAACATCGTAAGGAAACCCCGGCACACCTGATTTTTCAACGGTGTGTAAAGCCATGTCAGAGGCCTACAGGCGGTTTAAACTTTGACACCATACGATAAGAAGAAGGATAGTAAAACACTCAGCAACTGTTCCATTTATTTATTCTGCTGCGCTAAAAATAGCGCAGTTGTCGGTCTGTCGCAACGTATTTACGATTTCGGTAATTTATGAGAAGTCATGAAATCATAACTGCCTTACAATAACCTAAGGAGTTAATTCCAAATTAATAGCTATGGTTTAACCTCCTTTACTCGCGACTATAAAATCTGAATAGTTAGTGTAGAATACATTAATGTTCGCAATTTGAATAACAAAAGAGGCATAGTATTCATGCTATCACAAGTTTATTTTGAAGTATACTTCCTATGGTATAAGAATAGGAATGCCTCGTAGGTCTAGAAGAGCGACTAGATTTTCCTAACAGGAAAATTTGAGCTCGGATGGCAATAGGCTCGACCCCAACATGGACCTATAACATAACTGGTATAATCTGGGAGCACTACATACTTGATACGAGCCTACAACCTATAGCTTTTGCCTTGTTCCCTGTCTTTTTGACTACCTATTTGTGGCTGAAAATGCTTTAGGCAAGTCAAAACAAAATTAGTTTTTAATGAGACGCTAAGCAAGTGCCTATTTCGAATCCAATTGTAAGGCAAAGGTATAAACAATAATACTAATAAACTGTTACTAGTTATTGCTCCAATAGGTAGCTGATATTTTAAACCTAACATACAATTGACATCGTCGTCGAGCTCGACCATGGCGAAGGTCACGATCTGGCCACATATGCGGGACGCACGTGGCAAGATATTGCAAAAGGATAGAGTGATTTGTAGGAAGAAAGGGGAGGCCTTTGCCCAGCAGTGGGAAACAAAATAGCCTACGAAAAAAAAACACAGTTGTGGTATCTACTAAGTACTGATCGTACAATAGGACAATGCTAAAATGAAATTATTACGAAATGTAACTTACTACCAAGAAATTCTAGCTATAGAGAAGTATAAAATGTTACATCTAACGCCCATTTCAGCACTCTTTGGAAGGACAATCTTTTCCCCAAACAGAATCGCTTATAGCTGAAATGTCTACATGCGGTTTTGCTGGGACTTTTATATTAAAATGTGGCTATTATGTAGCTCAAGCTCAAAGCGATGGACACTAAACATAAGAGTCTAGTAACATTGCATGATGGTTAGCAGTGGATAAAATATGAACCAAATTAAAAAATATATGTTCTTTACGCCGTTGAAGTACTGGTCCTATGCTAAAATAGCAATACCACACTTAATGACCTTAAAAACACTTTTTGTATTAATATAATATAAAAAGGGATGGATCAGCATGCTTGCTTCATGTCAGTGCGAACCCACAGTCAGCACTATATGGCGATTCCAGAAATCCAAACTACAATCCCAAATTTACTTCCGCAGATTTAATCCTCAGTCAGAGATGATCTTTGAATAAAGACCTGCAAAAATACTTTAATACGTTTGGAACCTCAGGGTATCAATATTTCTAAAAGTTCTATACACACAGTAATAATACAAATATGACCCTTCACCTATAAACCTGCCACGGTCGTCAAGTGCGCATTTCTATATTTTAATGATAAGTAAAATCCATTACTTAGTTGAGGTTAGGCCATATACTTGAGTGACAATAGAGTACCTCCGGTGTTGCTTTAAAAAAGTTTAATGCCCTTCTTATGAGTAACTGCTTATATCAGGTCCCTCACCATGAACTCTTAAAGCAGGTCGGTTTACGTTGTGGAAGCGAGACGCCGCATTATTCAGTATACTGCATTTAGCGGTGTCTCGCTTCTGAATCGTAAACTGTCCTGCTTTAAGAGTTCATGGTAAGGGGTCTGATGATATAAAGAGAGTCGGAAAACACGCAAAAACATTTCGTAGTAGTTATTCATTTTTTGCCTCAAACTCTCCTATAATTTATAATCCTTCGTAATAATTCTCCGCGGACCGCGACGGATGGCATTGTTTAAGGGAGGCTTATACCCAGCAGTGGGATATTGAAGGCTGTGGATGATGATGATGAATAATTCTCCAGTCTTATGACACTTTACCTACCATCTGACACTATAAAATATGTACCTAAAACCATAAAGCCAATTAGAAACTATATACTTTGAAGCACGACCATTACAAATAACGAAAAGCATTAATAACTAGTAGCAATATCGCCGAAATTTTACAGGTACACTAAAAGTTTTACGTCTTACTGCACATAAATGTCACAGTTTACGGCTTTCGACCGAACATACAGTTTACTGACAACTTAATAAACGTAGGCCAGGCATGTGCCTCTGTTTGATTTATTCACTTTTTGTGGTCGGCGCTAAAGCGAAATGTGTATAGCTTTTGTAATTAAATGCCAGTCAAATGTGGGAATTTGTAAAAAAGGAACTATTGGATCGGAATAATTGTGTCTACGTTTTAGATGAAACAAAATGTCGTTTCGATTAGAATGTTGGCTATTTGAGAGCAACTCAAATATTTTTCTTTATTTACCGTTATTTGTAAACGTGATCAAAATTTATAGAATAAAAAGCTGTAGGTTTATCAAGAGGATGTGGATGTGGGGATGTAAATGGCAAGTCGTTGTTCATAGTAGCGTTTCTTAAAGGCCTTCACCAGCAGCATCATGGCCTTAGCCATCATGGTCGTAGCCATAATGCTGCTGGTGAAGGAGCCTGATGATGATTATGATGATATCAAGAGGATACACATGTTATGAAACTTCTACACTACATTCATAACTTAGATAGAAATGACATTCTCACAAGTATCTATGACATCGTCAACGCGAGCTAAAAAATCCTTGAGGATTCTTCTCAAGTCCATTGAAACGGAAATTTATGCTGTTCAGCCCCTTTACCATGATCTCTTAAAGCAGAACATTTTCCGTTGTGCAAGCAAGACGACGTTATATGCAGTGTAGTGTGGCATCTCGCTTCTACAACGGCTACAGTCTGGCTGTAAGAGTTCATGGTAAGGGAGCAGAAGCTTAAATACGACCAGGGATTTGACTGAGAACCGATACGACATTTTTCAAAAATCTACTCTACGTTTTTTTTTTTATTTGTAAGGGACAAAAAACAGTTACACGTTAAAATCTATACAATAAGTTCTTAAATTGATATTACAAACATGTAACCCACAACATTGTCCACATATATATTATTGAGGCAAAAAAAAATAGAAGTAAGAGACAAAACGTATACAATCACAAATATGTTCGTGATAGCTGACATAATTAAAATTGTAACATTAATCCATTTTAGATAGTATATCTATTGCCTTTTTTTAAACTACTACTAGTTACTGCGTCCATTTTCGGCCGTAGGTACTAGTCTAATATTTGTTTTATGATTTAACGCGAACCAATGTGGATCTTAAAGATTATTTCCTACCATTAGCAGTCAACGATCTTCTCTTTATAAGCTCGTAGCTCACATATTATATGAAGTGCCCCCAGTTATTTTCTACCTATTGAATGTGTTGACAATACATGAAATATACTATTGTGTGATGATTTATGTAGCCGGCCCCGTTCGTCGGTCAGTTGCTATGCGCGACTGCTCAGCACGAGGTCCTGAGTTCGAATCCCAGGTGGCGCTGTTATTAAGTTTTTCCATTAGTAATTCTCTGTTGCAGCGAGGAGTTGGTCAATGGCAATAGGCGCTGCCTATTACATATTGGGACCTATAACACAACCGGCTGAATGTGTTCCTTTTTGAGAAATTATAATTGTATAAATAACTTATTTTCTTTTATTATTTCCAGATTCTTCACAGCGTACCCCGAATCCAAGGATTTCTTCAAAATGGTGAAGAATTTACCTGAGGACCAATACCTAACGAACACACAGTTTAAGGCGCACGTCATTAACCTGATGACGTCACTGAACCTGGCGGTAGAGAATCTGAACCAGCCGGAGGTGGTGGCGGCCATGATGAACAAGCTCGGGGAGTCGCACGGCAGGAGACGGATCAAGGAGAAGAACTTCGATGTGAGTATATCGATACATAGAAGATAGGTTAGAGAGATATTATGTAGAAATCGAAAAGAGATTGGTATTGGGTATTATACCTATAGAAAATGTTTTGAGGAATGATGCAAAATGTATCGTCGTAAAGGAAAATAATAGGGTGGAGGTAGGTACTCTTGGACATCTAGCAAGCTAAACTAAATAATTATCTTCTAAAATTACATAAGTATTATTCTTACATTACTGTAATCAGTATATGATTAGTAGATATTATATACGTAGGTATTAATAAATAGATTTTCTGAAAATGATTTTTTTTTCTTGAATAAAAATAGAATAGTTTTGTCATAAGTGTCTTTACTAGTCTCTAGGTACTCGTTAAATTTATTGATTGATAATCTATAGTGAATCTTACTGTTAGTAAACGTTTGGAGTCCTCAATCCCGAGTCTCGTGTTTAATTAATTTTACCCTACAAATACGGCCGATACGGTCATTTCTACGTCTAATGTACCTACCTATTACACTAATGTATGGGCGTGGTACTCGTAACTAGACTAGTTTTCTGTTATTTCGTCAAACTTGTAGGTGTATACCATCACGCCTCTATTCCCTGGGATGGGCAGTTTGTTACCAAACGATATTGAGCCAGCTATTGTCATTTATCAGGCAAAGTTATCCGATTTTCTAGGGTATATTTCTACTTATTTGGTGATTAGTTTGATCACCTACCTCAGAGGTTTAACCTCAACATTCGTGAAAGTGAAACTTGGTGATAACATAAGTAAAATATGGACTAGTTTGAGCATGTATTAGACGCTCTACAATTATGTTATTTTGAACTATATAAAGGGCTTACCTACAATAAGTAGTTACAATGCGACTCTGGTAGAGTTAAAGATGAACATATTTTTATTATTTAAAACATGCGTATACACAAAAAACATGCAAGATGTTAAATATAATAAGTTAGTAAGTTATTAAGGAGGATTTAATTAAATAAAACTCGTAGCTAAAAATGTTTTTTTTCTTTTCTAGCAACTAAAAGACGTCATAGTGAAGATGTTTATAGAGGTGTTGAAACTCGACGACGCGACGCTCGGCGCCTGGGGCAAGACAGTCGACTTCTGGTACAAGCACATATTCGAGACTCTCAATAGACCGGACGAGACAAGATAACATACACATTGTCATCCACTTACATTTTAAACTAGTTTAGTAGGTACAATGGCAACTGTGAAAGGCAAACTCGATTTGATCCGCTTTATGATGTTAAGGAAATGACGCGACTAACTTGTGTGTTAGTCTAGTGTTGGGAACGCCAATGATTGTGTCTGAGTTCTAACTTACTGAGTTACTTTTTTTATCTGTTGTTTTAAGGGTATCTTTCATAAGTACCTAGACCATAGACTATACTAGCCTTAAGTTAGAGGTGAAATAAACATTGAGGCCAAAGGGACCGATACATTGTGCCTACAATGTAGGTATACAACTATACACAAAGGATTTGCCCAAAATAACGTTGTAAATGTATTGAACGAATTCAACGGAATTATAAGTCAAAACACCAAAAATATAATTCTACTTTTAATTAACAGCCTAAATGAATGCTCCGTTAGCATTTTCCATTCCTTCCTTGAATTTGGTCTCATTAGGGGTTAATTAACTAGTCACTCTCGGGGAGTTTGCTTTTCACTGTGTAACATCAGCCCCCTTACCATGAAGTCATAGTCCAGGTCATTTCCCATTGTGGAAGAGAGACGCCGCACTACACTGCGTAGCGGCGTCTCGCTTACTCATCATAAAATGTTCTGCTTTAAGAGTTCATGGTTTGGGAGTAGGCTGAATAATTCATATTACATAATTTATGTTCGTTAACCGTGCTGAGTATGATTTGTTAACTAAAAATAATCTTACTGTATTCGCCGATCACTGATTTCATTCTCAAATTACTTGGTACTTTCTATAATTTATTTATTTAAGATGACGAAATCATACTTAGATGTCTAATTTGTCTTCTTTGGCCATCTAATGGGCCTGTTTTACTTCTTCTCTTCTTCTTTGTAGCTTCTTTCCTTAAACTTAGACTATCAGTGTCGTAAACACCAAATATTTTTAAAACTTTCACTATTCTCTTTTGTAATATTGTTTCCTAGAATTTTAATTGTTATAACTATTTATAAAGTGACTTTTGAGTGTTTTACGTACACTTAATTAGTTATTTGCTATATAATTTATATTGTCTATTTTTATTAAATTATAAGACGCATTTAATACGATTGTAGGTTAGATTTAAATGCTTAAATCTTCCATTTTATTGCATAGTGTAAATAGCTATATTGTAAATAAAGCTGTCGATTTTTGTACATTGTACACTTGTTAAACCAAAAATATATTATGTAAATACATATTCAATATTGTCAACGATTTTAATTATTGATTCATTAAATTTTATATGAATACGTTGGTGTGTTCTTTACCTACGTTTACAGCGACGAGTGAATTCTAAAGAAAGGTGAAAATCGATAATATCGGGCACGAGTTTAACAACAGCATTTAGAACCAAATTGCGCAATTATGTGTATCGATTCAGTGTTCCGACTGAATGATATCTACATTTCAAGTATTTATCCATGAGGATAATGATTTTGCTTTATTTGTACCACATGCAGGTAATATAGGTCCACTATTTTGGTATTTAAACAAATATACCTAATACCTGCCTAATACAATTACTAGGAGCTCTTAATAAATTAATTAGAAAATCTTTTCAACAAAAATACCTAATTTATAAAAAAAATAACTTAATAATAAATCTAAGGAACCTACCACTGACAAGATTCGTTAAGTAAGTACGTGGCTGTATAATAAAATTCCCAAGTCTCGCAAAGCGTCCGTCCATAGAGTACGGCACGGAGGCGAGTGCTTGCATTATTCAGCCTGCTGCATATTTAACGCGGCCGTCGCCGCTTTCCTGTCTCTCGTTACGTTCCTACAGGTTTAAAGGCAAAGAAATGTCGAGTACAATGATTTATACAATCTGAGGTACCTATTATGAATAACAATGATTTGTTTTTATCTTAGCGAAGGACCCTTTCGATTGTTTCCTAATTTGTATCCTCTAACCTTAGCGTATAACAATACTTACGTATTCAAATTTTAGTTCCTTTTATTTATTTGTTCGTACTTATTTGTCAAGTTACCAAACAATATTTTTACCTTTTACTTACCTACCAGTACGTACGGAAAAATAGCCTTAGTCAAAAATAAAACACTCCTACGGTAACTGGTTTCAAGTTTCGTAGTCATCTTCATAGTACCTATTTGAATAGCTTTTCAATGCCGGTCGAGCTCTTCGATCCGGTTCTTGGCAGATATCGAACATACCCAGTACAATAGCAGAAAAATCTTTGCGAATACGTAACGATATGTTCTCTAGATGCTATTGTAAACATCACGGCTGTATTCTCCAAAGGGTAGGTAAAAGTAGGCAGCCCAGGATCTGGGACCTTCAACTGCCATCATAATTCAGTACCAAGCCTATCATGGCCATAGGCTAAGCCATTGGACCTAGACAGGCGATCAATCGCGTACCTACATAAACGACCCCTCCATAAATCCAGGATAATGTAGGTTTTAAAACTTTTTTAAATAATAATATTAATATCCTCATTACCTATTATTTACCTCGTTCCTACCTGTCTGAAATACTATCCATTATATTACATACATAAATGAAATCAGTTAGGTATCATTATGCAACGGAAACCACAAGCAAAAGGGAAGTAGTTTCCCAAGAATTGCGTAGTAAACAAATATTACTGAGTAATATTAGTCAGTAATATTTATTTACATATAGCCTGCATATATTGGTCAATATTGATTGACGTTTTAATTCTGAGAATTAATTTGTTTCATTGTGGTCAATGACGAGTTGCGTTTGCGAACTTTAACCTATAGCCACAATCTCAGTTCAAGATCAATAAGTAACAAATAATAATACGAATATAATTAGGAACATATTGCAGAGTATTTATCTCGTTATACTATTTTACTCTAGAGGTCAACCCAGTGTGGAAGGGTAAGCCTAAATAACGTGTAAGTATAGTTCCCATCTTTGACCGATCGACCGATTTGACTGATTGCAGTCGAACATAGTAGTTTCCTAGCCGCTATTGGTTTATTATAGAATCATTATACCTAGATACTTTACTAGCTACGTAACACTTTGAATTAATTTATAAAGTTATTAACTTAACTGTCAGCGTTATTTTTACGTGACGGGAACTGTACCAATTTACCAAATCTAGAATAACTTTTAGCCTCTCCGATCGCCTGTTGTTGGTAAGGCTTCAAAGGACTGCTACACTTCTTTCAAGAAGGGTGTATAGTGGACCCACAATATTAATAGCCAATATCTATTATAGTGAATTATTTAAGTAGCCTTGTTGCAAATATACATTTCTATTACTTTTTGTTCAAATAGATTATTTGTCTGAAATAAATTAATTGGTAAAGTTGGAGATAAATAAAACTCAGAGGTTTAATGATTTTTTTTTATTTTTTTTTTACAATTAATCAGATAACATACATATCAAACCAGCCGAAGTATGGCTAAACCCATTTATTATCTAAACTTACGAACAATACAAGAAATTGATACCTCTCAAATTCACCTTACTTTAATATATATAGATATATTATAATAATATAATATGCGTTCACTCTACATATAGTCTACAACCTACTTACTCATAATCTAAGTTTTGCATAAATTCAAAGTAAATATGCCCAAAAGAAATATTGTTGAACTATGAATATATATTACTTTTTGGCAATTAATTGAGTATCATTTATGTGCATAGCAAAATTAATTTTCTTTTAACATGTAACTTAGATCTTACTTCATAAAGAGGCCACAAATATAACATGCGTTTCTGTCGTCAGTTCGATTATATAGGGACTTTTTGTTAAACATTATTTATTGCCTATTCTATAAACATTACTCTTATCGAAATGTAAGAAAAATATCCTTACGCAATAACTGAATTAGTCTAGCAGTGCTGTGCAGTGAGTGTCGAGGGTCCTCCGGTGGTAGGGCGACGCGCGCGCACTCGAGCTTTATAGCGTCGCTCGCTCATGTGGGACACACGTCACACGCTCAGACTGAGGCAAGCGAGAGTGCGCGTGCGCCGACCGACCCGCCTCACCGTTGTGCGTACACATTGCGCTAACAATACGAGACAACATTTCACATAATGATCAAAACAACTATTTGTCATCTACATAAAATTTGCTCCAAATGTTTATATTAAAATATTTCTACTTATTGTAACTTCTAATTAGTTACAGCCAACTTTACAAATAATTGATACATTAGACTCTCAAATAGATCTCTACTAACTATTATTAATTAATGGTAAAAAATAAAGAATAAAAATACTTCTAAACATTGCATTTCAATCACATAAGGTTTAGTTTAAATACAATAATAACATTTTTTAAACCCGAACATAAGTATTACAAGAACAATGATATCGTTGAGTTCTGGAATGGAAAATAGCACACTTAAATTCACTAACTGTTACACTTACATAATAATTATTGTTCTCCTGCTTTGTTTGTTAATATACATTGCTTTTTAAGGTAGTATCAGAAAAATAACAGTAAAATATATGGACTATTTGATACACAGATAAAATTCATGAAATCCTTAAATTAACTTAATGAAATTGTTAAAATGTTTGTGTACCAAATAACAGTGCAGTGCGTTTGATAAGTACTGGGAATCAATATATAAATAGTTTGATATAGGACATACTATGTGAGGTTATTGAATGAGGTAATACAGACAAAGAACGTGGAACCGCTGCAGACGGAGCCTCGGACGACACGGGCCACCGCCTTCTGTTACACCACACACCCTTTATAAATGGAGATGCCTATGTCTAAAAACACGGCAGTTGCAAAAATAGATCTAGAATATGTTGGGTGTGGTAGGCGAGACAGAGGCGCGGTGTTGCGATCGTCCCGGGCACCCCGCTACGCTATTATTTGGTACGTGACGGAACACAAACGACTCGGCGCAGCGAATCGTCGACGGAACATACGTAGAGGATGGTGTACAGATCGATACAAATTCATATTACTATTAAGGCAGCCGTTCATAAACTTACTACGTGAAATTTCTTACGCATGCCTCATAATTATTACGACCATAATTATATTATTACATATTATTATACTTTAGACATTGAGAATACAAAGTTTCAAATAAATACCCAACAAAGTTAATTTGAATAAGAACATAAGGAACACTACAGCAGCAATCAAATTGCGAACACATTTTGTACTACATAAAAAATAATACACAACCCTTTGCGCGAAAAGACTGAAAAGTTCAACTTTTTAAGTCACCATGAAACTCGGGCCCTAGCATGAAATGCAATATAGACTAATATTCCGTGCGTTCGATAAAGATGTGCTTATGAGTTTAGCGTACATATATCTCCCGCAAACGCAAGGAAAATGCTTCATAGTACGACCCTTGTGTCACTTTCAGTTAATACTAGATCTTTAGAATAAATTTTCCCATCACAGAGATTTGCACAGAAAAATCTTTTAGTTTTTATTTGTTTAATATATTTAGCCTATTGATATAATTATGACATAATTTAGTATCTGCTTATTTATTAAGTGTTCCAATACAGATATCGAGGAGAATTAATTATTAATAATATTGGTGTAACGTGAGACGAGACAGCCTAAGTCTACGCTAAACTTATCAATTAGTTATGTTGATATTGTTATAATGAAATACGTCGCTGAAACATGCTTTATATAACTACATTGTACTTTAACTCAAAGGTGGTACCGAAAAATATTATTTTTTATTATAAAACAACGCCAATCGTTCATTATTTTAAAGAGATGTCACTCACTACAATACTAAAGGCAATCAATTTAGTATTCATTATTATGATAACTTAAGGTTTTACAATTATCCAAACTTAACGCACATCACGGGAATCACGGATATGAATACAACAAAATAATTCGAATTAGAAATGTAGACGATATGCAACGTTCAAAGATCAATCATTGTTAGGAAACAAATTTCAGATGACATCGGTGGTACTCGATAGAAGTTTGTTGTAGTCAGTCTCCGCCGCGGCGTGTGGCGGCGGTGATGTCATGATATTGAGTGTTACATTAACTTACATTGTAAATCATTGATTCATTGGGATCGGTACACTACATCTGTATATGGTGGGGTTTTTAATTACTAATTAAGCTTGTTCGTTTTGTACAACATAAACCGTCAACGGTATTATTCCACTCGTATAATGGTCTTTTAAATGTATCAGCTCGATACATCACTAAAGTAAAAAAATATACGAAGCAGTTAAATATTATGTCTCGTCACATAAGAATGTGCCGCTGGCAGTAGGAGACCTCTAATAAAATAAATATTCTCATCCGACTCACTGGACAATATTAAAAATATTTTCTTAATCACAGATATCAGTCTGTCAAAATTTAAATTAAGTATATTTCAGAATTGGATTAGTCGTTCCTCACTTACATAGGATATTATTCAAGTACAAGTACAATCAAGGTACAAAAGTGACTAATTTAAGACCGCAGAGTATTAATTTTTGACGCCAATAGAAATATCTAAATATTGAGAGGTTATTGGTACTTTAGTGGAACATTATTGAATTTGGTCGTTCGAACTACGCAATTACGTATATGTCAAGCACGGTGTCATCGAGACCGGTAAAGTTCTCTTACAGTACAAATGAACATTGAATATAAACAATTTCACACAGGTACAACAGAGATCTAATGAAAGAATAATACGAATATAAACTAGTTTTATATAGGATATGATCGTTAAATTATGCTCGATTATAATCGCTCGCACGACGCTACGTGCGATACATGAATGCGAGAGAGACTAGAGAAGCAGTGTCTTGTGTAGTTAGCGAGCAGCAGTCTGGAGTCTACTGCATCAATTAACTGTTGGTGGGGGGGTTGGCCTTGATACACATACATATATAATTATATATAATCGCTACGTAGGTACACGTCGAATCAAATGCAACTTTACTGAAATATTAAGAAGATACGGCGAGAGCCCCTTGAGAGCGCGCGGGCTCGGGGCTCTTGGCCAGCGCGTGAACGTCGGATACGGATGCATGTCGTTTGTACGCTCACAGAGCTAACAGATAAATGGCGACTTACTGCTCTATTACAACTATACATAATAGCAGTTAAAATATTCTCAGCAATCACATTTAGTTACCACATAGACAATTTAGCTTAGTTCAACATTTTTATCAATGGCCCTCTGTTTACACGTAAAGTCACTCAGTACATTTTTTTTATTATTTTGTTTATAATCAGTTGTTTGTGTTTTATCAAGAACACCCTTTGTCTTACAGCTATATATTCCAATAATACAAAAATCCATTCACTATAATTAAGGTAAATTTTAGATATTTAAACACTAAAATGTAAAATATGAACATCCTAAATAAACTCTGATATTCCAATTTTTAGGCATTAGCTCAATTAATTAAATATATGATTGAGTGACTATGAAAAAGAGAAATAAATGCATTATAATAATACTACCCAACCATCCCTTGTAAAGTTCACAGGGTCCAAGCTGCTCGGGCCGAGCTATCGTAACCTCTACACACTAACGTCAAAGCCTTCGTTATTTTATATTTGGTATTCACTTATTCGCACCACATAACAAGACTAGAGGAATGATTGCCTCTTGTGTCGACGTAACGCGTCCCCTCCATCTCAACACGATCCCTCGTAAATAAGGAAGACTAGTTTCTTTGTAGATATCACCTAATGTGTTCTCTATTGTATTAGGACGTCAACGTCGTAACGTACAAAAATATATATAAATAAAGACAACAAGCAAAACTTTAACCTTATTTAAATTAAAAGGCCCTCCTGAATATCGTACACACTATCACTAGGTATAATTATGTCGTATAAGTAACATCGTCAGTTATATGCGACGCAAAACGCATTTATTAACAATGGAAAAATGAGAATGTCTTTTAGTATGCATCGAGTCAGTGATCAGCTTATTTATGAGTGGAGCATTTTCAGCGTAAAATGAAACTGCATAATATTCATACATATCTTGGTCCCTATATGTGAGTACACAGTTGAACGAGTGAGTGGCTCCCGACAATGGGTCAATCGCAGCGCCGACTGATGTCAAGCTACTAATAAGCCGAACAGTTGTCACGCCACCGACCCGTCGCCCTTGAACCACGCTATTCAATATTCCGTACGATATCTATTGGCTTTTCTGTGCGTTGGCGACCAATGATAGAGACGATAAAAACTTAGTAAGAAATATACGCATCAATTCAAAGTAAATATGCTTTGATTCGACACTGAGGTTAATCTAATAAAGCTACCAATACAGTTTTTATCCAAGGTTAAAGGGACGGTAGAGTGACAAGCGAAGGGGAGCTATAAAATAAATTACCAACGCGCAACGCGTTTAGGCGGCATGAGTCCTAAGCCATACACACTGCAGTTACCAGTTATGGTCCAGTACATTAAAAGCTAATTTGGAGATTACAAAATAACTTTAGAATTTTATTCCGCACTAAGGGAAGTTAATAATTAAGATAAAAAAAAATTAAAATTAACAACAATATGAGCAAACTACTTGAATAGTTGAGCTAAAATAACACCAGAGCAGCTTGGATGGACAACGGCGACCTATGCGTCGGTTGTCAGTATAAATGGCTCCTATTTGTACGATCAATAGTTTGTTGTGATGTCAGAGATCCACGCAATTTATGTAAACAACACAAGCGGTCGTCTAATGGCTTACAGACATCGACTTTGGCATTTAAGTGTTATGGAATAGCGATCGTTTGAAACGCGCGAAACCCGCGCGATCTGACTCGTAAATAACCAACAAATTTTAAGGTTACACACATTAATTCGGGTAAACTTCATGAAAACCAAAAAATAAATAGATAAAAATATTTACATATACGTAGGTATGTATATATATAAAATGTTGATTGATGAAATAACACTTATTACAATAAAAGTAAAACATAGCTAAGCTCATTAATGATTACACAAGGCGTGGGCGCGGGCCCCGCTGCTCGCAGCCTTATATTGTCTACAGCTAGTCACAGAGCGGTGCCTAGGCGCACAATTCATTATAATACATTTTTGAAGGAAACGATTACACCTGCCATCGGTTACGGTAACGTACCACAGTTCATTGAGGCACAATCATTGGTTTCTTTTAATTGCTTTTCTTTATATATTTTTTCTTTTTTTTTTTGCTTTTTCTTTTTTTTAATTATTTTACTTATATTTACATCTATGATCATATTATAATTACTTGTAGGTACGTAAATTTATTCTAAATAACAGAAACAAATCACGAAAAATGTTATTAAAAGAGAAGCGTGAAGCGTATTAAATTTTTACGAATAAAATTCCACAATATATACATATTACAGTATAGATGTATCATATAAATACACAACAACATAATAATAACACAGACTAAATTGCACATGGCGCAATAATTGTGTGCAGGAAATAATGATGCAGTCATTGAACCGAGAGGAGATTCAGTTAGCGCGGCGCGATGGCCGCTACTCACAACCTTGTGGCTGCGCGGAGGCGCGCGCGCACCTCTACCGATACACCTCTAACACCACTATATACCGCTATACCGACACGTCTACACATTTAAAATACGTCCACTTTACAATATGTATATCCATTATTAAGTACTGATAACATTAACTGACTAAAAAATTTCAAGGCATAAACTTCTTTCGTCTTTAATCTATGGATGACGTATTCTAAAGGGCACTGGTTCATTATACTCTCCGTTTGATCGGCTTGTCTAACCTTAAAATGGAAAAAACTTTATAAAAAATTAAATATGATATTTATTGCTGTTTCATTAAAATTTAAATTTGCACCAGAGTAAACAACTGAGATTTAGGCGTTATCAAATATTGGTGTAGAATTGGACAGAACAATATCAGTTAAAAATAATACCTATACTCTTTTTAATTCTATCAATCGGTAAAAGAAACACCCTCATCACTTAAATTGAGCTTTAACAATACATAGAATTGACATTAGTCAGTTTTATACGTGCACTATTGTTCAATAGACGTAACACGAAATGTTATAGGAACATCAGATCATTAACCCGTACCGCGAATATAATTTCAAATTTGGAAGTATCTTTATCAAACAGAGAAATGCAATCAGTTGTTCCGGACATCTTTGATAATCACTCTTTGGCACCTAACATTAAACTCCGTGACAATCTCGATTATGGCCCCTAGGAAGGCTAATCAAATGGTTCGGTTGCATATACCGTGCCTTTGTATCAACAACCCGGTTGTGATGAGACGCAACAATGCGGCTATGCGGACGTCATTTGTAAGAGAATAGTGCTCCGCGTTTAAACTAAATCTGTATCTGATACAAATCGCGAAAGGCAACGAAGAATATGCAATGATCTAAACGCAAAAACTGCCGTCGGTCCCTATAGTAAGATAATACGGTAGTAATGACAAATGCTAATATTGTTTCTAAATGAACACATCACACATCGAAACATTTACCACTAGACTACTACAGGTCCGAAGCGAACAGAGTTTAAACGCACGTACACGTCTAAATTCGCGTTTACCTAACTTAATTAATTAATTTGTGAAGAGTACGCGAGCCAGAGGCTCGACAAGGTACAGCGAATCGCTTACAAACTAACTTAACGCTAAAATCGTTTTATCATAAAAACACTGGAAGATGTTCGAAATAGTTACAATTTACATTATTATAAGTCGACCGGCGCGGGCGTTCGGTCGGTCGACCGGTCGACCGGATCGTCAAGCGTGGTGGGTCCGAGCGCCGGCCCGCTGTCCGCGCAGCGGGCCGGCGGCGGCGGGGCCGGGGGCCGGGGCCCGGGGGCCGGGCCGGGCGGGCCGGGCAGCGGGCCGGGCGGGCCGGGGGCGCGGGCTGGGCGCCGGCGCCGCGTCGCTTTAATATTCTCTAATCCCGTAATAATTGGTAATTTTATATTTTGGCAGAGTATCTCTGTGGCACACCATCAATAAATTAAAAAGTAAATAAAAGTGTAAATAAACTTTATGATAACGAACTTTAACTTACACGTGCAATCGTTGCCGTTAAATATCAATAGTATGCTTATTGAACTCTACGATAGGACTTAAAATGTAAACTTACATCTACAGTTATGTAATACCGACAAACCTACGGCTACAAGTATATTATTAACAGAATATCTAAAGCATATGTCACTTTGAATAACGTTCAAATTGAGCCTATAGAAAATACCACAAATCTTTTATTTAAATAGATATTGATATGGCTAAATTTAAGTTAGAACTTTATTCTTACCTATACACAAAAGTGTAATATTTAATTACCGTTCAATTATAGTACTTTAATAACACTTCTCACAAATGTATGTGTAATATAAAATGATAAAACAATTTTCAATTTATTATATTAGGTTACCCTTACGTTAATCGTATAATCTAGATAATCGTCTCATTATATTAAACATAAAGTGGCACTTCAATCACAAATACTGGAAACAATTTGGGGAAACGTCAGCATCGGCGGAGGCCGACCGCCGGCGACTCGCGCTACTATGATACTCTCCAACAAAATAGATTATCCTTACATTAGGCAAGATACTTTACATCACAGGATTACTGGATTGCAAGGGAGCGCGCGTCCCACTTGTACTTGCTTGGCGACTGCCGCGCTAGCGGCCGCTCGCTCCTAACGCATATAACTATATACTCGTTTGCATCAGACTATACGGCTTAAAAGGAATTTACCGCTACAAGAATGCACTTCAAATCTCATAATTTTTAAATTTTGTTACTTTATAAAAATTACAACTAATCGTAAAAGTTTTCTTTGTTAGTGGGCGAAATGCACTTACACGTTTATTGCTGAATAAAATATCACTACTGGAAAACGAGGGCTCGATGCGAGTGAGAATTCAAAACAGAAATAAATAATTAAAATACGACAAGTACAGATAAAACGAGAAAATAAAAACGAACACGAAAGAAACTCGGAACGCAACAGCTCGACGGGCGAAACAGCAACAGCCCTCGAGCACAACAAAATAAATATACGCTATAAAATAAGGCCACGGGACGTGTGACTGAGGTAGCCCGCGACGCACTACTCTATCTGATACCTACGATTATTTGGTAGATTTGCAGGAGCGGGCCGCGCGCGGTCTGACCGCGGTGCGGCCCGCGCCCGCCGCGACCGGACTCTTCCTTATAAACCTCGATACAGTTTAATTTGCCATTGTATATGTATAATTCTTATATACACTAAATATTCTACATGAACACTTAAAACACAGTAAGATAATATAGTATTGTGGACAGTTGGCTACCGCGACCGCGTCGCACCGCGTGCTCGGACGCGACGTGACGCGTTCGACATGATCTGACTAGGCGAATTAAATTAGTCGATCCCCGTACGGGGGACGGTAAAGCGTAATTACAACTAGACACCTAAGGCTCCGATCCTAAGCTCGCGTCGTCGACGATCGAGCGACATGCCGGCCGATCGATAAATACTATTTATACTATCCAAATCGAAGATTTTACGCTAACCATAAAAAATTTGCACCTCAGGAATGACCGAGGCGACATTACCAAACGATCGCGAGCGACACGAAACTAGGACCGAATCCCGATCGACACGGACAAATGCATCTGTACAGATCGAAGAGCGTCCTTACGGCGGCGCGGAGGGCGCTTAGATGGACTCCCCGCCGAGCAGGTCGGGGGGCAGGAACGAGTTCAGCGATGACGGCGTAGCGCGCTGCTCGTGCGAGTCGGGCCACAGCCCCGCGAAGCCCCCCCAGCCGTCCTTGTTGCCGCCGCGCCACGCGCCGCCGCCGCCCGAGCCCAGGTGCTGCAGGATCATTTGCACCTCCGACTCCGCCGGCGACTCCGCGAAGATCGTCGTGTTGCTCAGCACGCAGTTGTTCAGGGCCATCTGGGCCTGCGCAGACAACGGTGTGAGCGACGACCGCTTCCCACATACACATACGACGAGCGTCTAATAGCAGTGTGCACTTACCTTGGCGGCCTCCTCGCGCGTCGAGTAGCGGGCGAGGGCGAGACCCTGGTTCAAGTACAGGTGGAAGTTTTGCAGAGGGCCGTGTTGAACGCAGAGCGTCTTCAAAGTGGACCCGTCAATCTGTAGAAAACAAAGGGTATTAATTACATATATAAGCTGCCATCGAGTACTCATTAAACTAGGTAGGGTAAACAAGAAACATACTTGAGCAGTGAGGTTCTTAAGCAGCAGCCAAGTGGAGGAGGGCCAGGAGGGCACGGCGCGCTGCTGCGAGTTGTTGTGGTGCTGCGGCCAGGCCTTGTTGAGGCCGGGCGGCGCAGGGCGCGGCTTGGCACCCCACGCGTCGGCCTTCAGGCCCGCGCCGCCCGCGCCCGCGCCCCCTGGCGGCGCGTAGCTCCACGTGGACGACGACAGCGAGCGCTCGCCGCCGGGCGGGGACGTCTTGCCGCCCAGCATGTCCGCGTCCTTGATCACGGCCAGCGACAGGGGAGACCGCACTACTGAACCGGGCGTCATCGCCGGGTCATCCTCTACATTCTTCATTTGATTGCCCTGTGACAGACATAAGTTTTACTAAATTCATCAACTGATGTATAGTATTTTGTACAAGACAAGTTGTCTGTCTTAGGTCTTAGGTAAGAAAATAATATGACAGAAAATACACACAGAATTAATGTACAAAATTCATGTTTTTACACATCATAATGTCTACAAACACCGTTTTCGAGTATAGGAGTGTAGTGCCTACCTTCCAAGGCTTGCCGGGTTCGAACTCAGGAACCAGGTCGTACACCGGCTGATGCGAGGGGTGCGAGGGCCAGGCGTCCTTGCCGTCGGCGACGTCTGCTCCGCTGTCGCCCCAACCTTCAGAACCGCGTCCTACTCCCCACGTACTAGAGCAATACATACTTATGATCAATTAGGAAGTGTACACTTCCCGTTTCTATCCCCCAGTGAATCAATCTATACTAAACTACGAAAAAGAGCTAAAATTAAACTACTTAACTACATGTTTAATCTCTAAATACTTAGCTTTTATTACTTACTCTTCTCAAAGGTATAAATCAATTAATTGATCTATTACCTCACTAGACAAGATTAGATCGCACAAACAAACAGACTAATAGCCTGTATTGTCTTATAGTTATTTTCCTACGGTTACATCATCAAAGTTAACAAGCAATAAACATACGAGTCTGGCTGCAGGCCAAGTTGGTTGAGCTGTGGGCTCGTTGTGGACTTGGCAGTGCCGGGCGCGCGGCTGAACTCCGACCCTTCGACGTCTTTGTCGAGGGAGGGCAACTTCCACTGGTTGAGACGGGACTGCTGGTTACCGCTGCTGCCGCCGTAACCCTGGACATCACGCGATATTACAAGTTGATTTTTAGTCAATTTACTAAGTTTTGGAATGATGACACTAGTTTGAAAAATTGGCAGTAGTACATACAAGACTTCATATGTACAAAACTAAGGTGTTGGGGGACTGGCTAATAATATTTCAACTACTTAAGTGAACATAACTTACCCCTTGAGTATCTTTTGGAATGGACATATCACTGAAATTGTTCTGCAACTGGGCAATAGGGTCATGTCCCTGTTTGAACAAATCTGAGCTGCCGGCCTGTTGCTTCATGTACAGAGCTTGTTGCGCTGTTATCTGGTTCTAAACATACAAAAATAAACAAGTTATATGATGGAACAATTGTAATTTCCATTGTATCACATTATTTTTATTCTAATGATATCATCATAAGCCGGAAGACGTCCACTGTTGAACCAAGGCCTGGCCCTTAGAACGCCACAATGAATGACAACTTGCCAATTGCATCCATCAGTTAACCGCAACAGTCTAATGCTTAGTCCCATGAAATTTGATATTATTTGCAAGTGGGATTCAAGTTTATTTTTACACAAAACTGAAATTAGGTCGTAACTAGCTAAGTTACTGGAATAAGCCTGTTTACACATCATATTGCCAGTGTTATTTCATAGACATAGCCAGGCCATTCTAAATGTCAAACTGTTCCAATTACGAAATCAATTCAAAGTGTAAATAGTTGAGCCAATGGTTAATTCAAACACTATTGCTAGCATATTATGCATTATTATGCAAATGTCTGAATCACATTGTGAAGGCTGGACAATTTAAATAACTTGGTGCATAAATGAAAATCACAGCAAAATCGGTAAGATTTTTTTAACTAAGAAGATGATCAATCTTATTATTTCAATTTTTGAATTTATTTGAAAACTATAATAGTAATTTAGCTTGTAAGTTTTCAGTTATTTAGTACTGTCTTTTTAAACACATATAATTTGTGTGATTACTATTAACAACTGTTTTTAAAATACGTCTAATGCCTAGATGTTTTTATAGTGATAATAAAAGGACCTTGTATATACCCTGGAAAAAAACAATACATATGTTTGAGTACAGTGTTTAACTTACTTGTAGAGCCGTGATTTGTTGCTTAGCTTTGGTAATTTGCACGGAATATTGCAAAGCGAGAGAGGAGTGACCCTTGGTCATCGCGAGCGAGTTCTGTTGCATCAATTGCTGCAGTACTTTGATCTACAAGAGAACAATGAATATTACAAAACAGGAATTGTACTCAAGTTTCTGTTAAACTCTATTTTATGAAATAAACACGGTGATATTCATAGGACTTGAGTTGAGAGAATAGAATAGCTTCTTTCTTGTCAGGTCTCTAGGGTTACTCCCTTGCTAAAAGTTGTACATAATGATTCTTTACTTCAATGACCTTTATTCGGACTTAGTGTTTTATATATAACCTTGTAAAAAATACATAGAATTTAATATCTTAATATGTGAAATGTGATGTAATTGTAATGTACCTGTTGCAGCAGTTGGTTCAGAAGTACGAGGGTTTGAGGAGCGAGGGGCTGGTTCAAAATTTGGTGGTTAAGATACCCGGCCGACACCGCCATCTGAATCTGTTGCACGAGCATGCGCAGTTGTGCCGCGCTCGGTTGACCACCGTTACCCGTACCGCTAACATTACAAAGTTTAAGATGTCAGAATTTATTCATAATACATGACTCATAATGTCAATATTGTTTACAAATAAAAACTACACTTTACGTAATTTTTATTTGTAAACACCATGACTTGAGAAACACAATCTTTAATTAATAATAAACATTTTCCTTGAACCTTTGTACATAGTTTTGATATCGGAAAATGTAGGTATGAAGCTGTGTGATTTTAAGTGGAACCAACCTGTTCGGGTTGTATGACTGGTGGTGCTGCGGGGTCGGGGGCGGCGGCTGGTTGAGAATCTTCTGTACCACGGCAGGTGACACCGCGGGCACCGAGGGCGGCGGCTGGAAGGGTCCGCCGTGGTGACCTCCGAAGTGGTCGTCACGGCGCCATCCGTCACCACGGGCACTCGCCAGCATTTCTAGTGCCTCTTCTGCGTTCATGTCACGACTGCGAAGTGCAGCCTCTGCCTCCTCTTTCTTAAAGCCCATTTCCACGAGGAACCTGCGATGACGAAATATATGTGTTACAATAAGACAATCGAAAGGCAATTAGGGACTTGTTAAGGAATAATGTCCAATTTTATTACCTGAACTGCTTGCTGTTCCACACCATCTCCTTAGGCAGCTGCTTGCCCAGCGGGCCGCCCTGTGGTGGCTTCGGTCCGCCCCACTCACCAATATCGTCTGGCCAGGCTGTTCCGGGTCCAGTAGGTTTAGGTTTAGGTACCGGCCATAGGGCTGGTCCAGACGCATCGGGCCAAGCAGGCGCGTCCCGTTCGGGCCAAGCGGGGGTATGCGGCTCTTCCCAGGAACCGTTGCGTTGTGCATGAGCGCCCCAAACGGCGTCGGGTTTGGTCGGCGTGGGAGGCATACGTTGGGGGCCGGGCGGGCCTTGCGGTCCGCGAGCTGCCATGCCACCCATACCGCGTTGCGCCCACAATGACGTACCATCATCAAAGCCACCAGGAGCACGGCGAGCCGCCGGGGGCGATGGTTCTTCCCATCCTGATCCTTTTATCGGGTCCTTAGGGCCTTGAGCACCCCATTGGTTAACGGCACCAGGCATCATCTTGTTGGGGCCGGCCGCATGCTGGTGGTGCTGGCTCCACATGTCTCCATTGAGGCGGCCAGATATCCCTCCTCGCAGATCGTGGCGCGGGTCAGCAGACTGCTGGCGCGGATCGGAGGTACGGTGCGGGTCGATACGCGGATCAACTGGGCGGTGTGGCTCACCCCATGCATTCCAGTCGTCCTTCTTGGGAACGCCCCATTGTTGGGCGTGCTGAGGCGGGCCCGCTGGCCATTGCTGTGGCGGAGGTGGTCCTGTCCACACGTTGGCAGAGTCAGCAACATCGTCGTCCTCTCCCCAAGTGCCTCCAATATTCGTGGTTGGTGTATGGCCCCACGGTGTCTTAGCAGCAGGCTGTGGCGGCGGTTGGCCACCGTTTCTCAGATTAGCTTCCCACAGGTCGGTACCAAGGAATGCACCATTGTTAATATTAGGTTTCCAAGCTGGCGGTCCTCCAGCAGGTTGCTCGACCTTTGATCCAGGCTCTGGAGAGCCAGGTACATCCCAGTTGGTGTCTTGATTTACATGTTGCTAGAAGAACGTAAATATTTATAAAATAGCTCTTTGCTTAAACGTTATAAATTACTTAACAAGATAGCTGAATACTTACGCCACCCCAGCCATCTTGACTAAACAAAGCCTCTCTCATTGAATTCAATTGCTCAATCTTAGCAGAGGAAGTGCTGTTGGCGTTATTGCCATTGTTACCATTGGCCGCAGTGGGTCCGTTTGAATTAGCAGTTGAATTGGGCGGATTAGTACCGCCATTGTTTCCATTACCCGCGTTGTTCGTACCTTAGTAAAATTAAAGATAAGAAAATGAGAAATGAATCCTTATTTCAATAAAATACACATTTGTGATAAAATGCATGTATATTTTACTGTCAACTAACCATTGCTCGTGGGTGCACCATTGTTGTTAGGCTGTGAATTTGGCATGTTTGGTGGGGAACTTTGCCAATTCTGCGCAGACGCGCCACTGGTCGGGGGCATTTGATTACCATTCCCCTTGTTGCTATTCACTGCAAGAAACAAGACCAACACTCAAAAACACTAAGTCAAAACGAAAAAACTAATAATGTTAGTCGTAATTTCTAATCACTGTAATATCATTTGCCAACAATAGAAGCAAATTTTATTTTGATGACTTCATCATTAGTGACGATATTAAAACAACTTACTGTCTGCTTGAGAAGTGGGCGGGCGCTGAGCCGTATTATTCCATTGTTGAGTATTGTTTGTCCCATTATTTGTTTGGCCACTGGAATTACCGCCCCAATTCCCAGCTGGCAAAGAAAAAATATCTATTTATACTCTCTTATCACTGACGTCGATTAATATATAGGTATAATCTCGGCCACGTATGTTACTGCCAAATTGTTGACTGTCGATCTACATCTACTGAGTCCATCTACTACGAAGTGCTACTGTTGGAGGTGTTAGTTAAGAACCAAAGAGTGAAACTTACTGTTGTTAGAGGCGGGTGGGCTGCCCCAGCCTGTGGCGGCGTTGAGAGAGCTCTCGCCACCTCCACACAGTCGCAGGCGCCGCGGAACGCCCCAACTATCCAACTCTTGGTTTTTCATATTCTTGATTATTCGTTCCTCGTTTTTCGTGAGTTCCAACATAGCGTCGAAGGTGAGATCACCGTTCGCGAACATTCGCAAAGCCGTCTTATTGGCGGGTTTGTCGTAACCAACTTCCAATTCATTATTGTCATGGTATGTCTTCACAGACTTGTCTTCATTAGTTATGATTCGAGTTTTCGTTTTGGATATCATATTATGAGCAGACTTGTCGTTTAGTAGTTGCGTATCGCAAGGCTCATCTCGTATAATACAAACTGAGGATTTAAAAGCGTAATCAGACTTGTTCATATGCTCCGGCGCTCCGAACGCCATCTTATACGTTAAGTTAAAGCTACTGAAATATGGGTCACTGTATGAGATACCCTGGACTGTTATGGCGTTAATCGTTAAAGGAATGCAGTAGTTAGGCGTATCGCCAATCATTTGGTTTTGTTGGACACTATCAACAAATTCTACATTATAAATATTTAAATCTACCATTTTTACACTAGCTTCATGACTTTCATTCTTCTCGACTCGCTTAAAAGCACCAAAATTATTTGTGTTCACCACCAACATCGAGGTGGAGTAATTACATTGCATTGGTTCGGTAACAGTATTAATATTGGAGTAACAATTATCCTTAATTAAATGTCGAACACATAATATTACAGAAACATTAGACATCAGACAATTATTATAAATAGAATAATTTTCTACAGTTTTCACCTAACATTATACTTATTTTCACAGATAGCATATTGTTTCAATTAAAGACTAAGTAACAATGGTTCGTAGTGATGCAGTCAATAAAGCAGGTAGCAGTGTTTAGTGCCTCTATGGCAGAGGACAGGGTGAGATCACCGCTGGAAGCTGCTGCGGACTCGCCTCCTAGCCCCGATTGGCCCAGCCCTATAAATAAGTACACAACAATGTATCAGCATACAGCTTACTTGTGCCTTTATGTTAATGATAATCAAGCCAAGTCAAACCAAAACAGATCAGCTATTTCTACTATAAGGAATTTCTATCTAATTATGTATAGAATTCCTTATTAAGACTAATAACTAATTTTCTAGCCTTTTACTTTTTTTGCATCACTAACTTATGTGACCTGCTATAAGTTTTAGCATTTCTAATATAATATGCAATAAAAAGCTTAGTTATTGGGTTTATCAAAACCAGCTTTTTGTAACCTATACACATTAGTTCTGAGTTTTATAATACTAGGTGAAACTTATTACATTTTTATTGTTACAAGGTTCAGTCTAAGAGTAAATCATATTTCAATATTGTAACGGCCAATAAAATTTATATTGTGCTAGCCTAGAAACAATTGTTGAACCAAATTAAGTGGCAGTCTTGAGATTAGGTGTCTATTAGGTCGCATTGCTTTAACAACAACAATATCAAGTCTACATAGAATGTGAAGCATCATCTAAACATAGGAATTTTCATACATTGAAGACAAGTACAATGCACACGCATATCACGGTAGCACTTACCTTTTAGGACGGACGAGAGGCTGAGCTGTATATCACAGATAATGCGGGCTCGGCAGATCCTTAGAGCAGCTTTGCAGTCAGCTCGTAACGTTTCAGATTATCTGTGACAAAGAATAATCCATATTTTCTTATTGGCACTATTTACTTACAACCAATAAAACCCGTATTCAATTTTATTGTTGTAAGTTGCTGTTGGTCATAATAATACATTTAGGATAAATTTTTTGAGGTTATCTCAAGGATCAAAAAATAGACAGCCCACCCGAACCGTAGCTTTATGGCATAGCTTCAGTTGAAAGGTACCGTACATCATAGAACATAGCAACATGTATACAACACATTTCTACAATTTACGTCGCAATGATGCGATAAAACCAATCTTTATATCAAAAATCATGATGGTGTTTCACAATACGCCATTCCAAAATGTACCTACGATGTGATACGACGCAAGTACTTACGGTCACACCGAAATTATAATAAAGAGTAAAATGTTGAGGTATCACAATTTCCATTTCAATTTTCACATTCGTATAAAAACCAATATTCTTTTCTTACATTATATACTTATGTATTTGTATGTTTCGGCCTTGAGACTCGACGACTCGATGTTGAATATCTACAGTCGTATACATGTATCTATCTATGCTATATCATCCACGGTACCTATCTATATCTAGAGTGAAAGTTAGCACGACCCATATCAAACAAATAACGCAAATATTTTTAGAACAAATTAGTACCCCGTATACACAAACACTTGATTGACATGAATATTGCAAAACTTCCACAAAATTCACACTCTAATCAGGCAAAAATACAAAAAATCTTACGTGACACGACCGAGCACAACGGTGTTATATTACTAGAAGGAATGAGACAGAAAATTAAACATGTCGCTGACATCCCGTTTGTAAGAAAGAGAACAAACATACGCCTGAGAAAGCGATGCCATAAATGCTCAGAGCGAACAACGACGACATTAAGTACTATATCTAAAAACTCACATATTTTAACACTTACCTCTGTTTTGTAATGTTGTTGGCACATAACTTAAAGATTTATACAAAATCACAATCCCAAACCCCCGAGAACTCGGCTTCGACGGCTGGATGGAATGATTTCGTCGTCGGGGTTCGCATGAAGAGCTACGACACGCTACTAATGCAAGATGAACATTAGCGTGCCTGTGTCGACGCAGAATCGACGTATTTTTATCATGGCCGGGTAATAGCAATTTACTATACATACATATAGCATTCAATATGCAGAGGGTATTATTATCTATAGTATCTATCTATAAATATGTACCTATAATAATACCGTACGAATACATAGGTACCTATTTTTATACTGTTGTGTATCTCTATATCTTTAACTATAGACAGACATTCAATTGACTATGGATGTCCGTGTAAACTGTGTTGTAAAGTGTTTAAGATCCTGGTAAATACTTGAACAGCAAAACAGAAATTACAAGACAGACTCTACTTAAAACTTCTTACATACTACCTACTTCTAACTATCAAATAAATAGAACTGAGGACATCAAGCGACAATATTTTTCCTGAATAAATTGTGATGGCTATTTACATTACATTCGTCCCACGGTTGCGAAGTAGGACACGTCGCGACTTATTTTATTATAATACGATCTATGTTTGTAGCGCTGTTAAAAACAATTATAGTATTAAAGCTTCTGTAATATTTTATAATGGTATCGATCAGGTACAACCTGCTTGATATCATAGTATTGCTCTGTTTCTATATTTTATTTACTAATAATCACGCGCTTATGATTTGCATCGAAATCTAAGACGATAGAGGCATGTACTCAGAATAACAAAAACATAATGTTAGTACTTATTTATTGACAATAGCAGACTAGACAATAGCAATGTAGGTGGATGCTAAAATCATAAAATGCTAGGATATAAATACGCTGCTGAGTGTGAGTGTTGTACCTATACTTTTTGTTTTTACTGTAATCATGTTTTTGTAAAATAGCAACATTGATTGACACAATATCCTAGCGAGGTATAATCTCGTCACCAATTAAAACTAAACTAACATTTATATAAGTTTAATATAAAAACCTCAACATTCTTATGGAATAAAATATTGTTTTATGAAAGCTTTAAAGAAAGAAAAAGCTATCAGAATTAAGAAGAGCACTTTGGGCTCAGTATTATAAAAAAAAATACAAAACTAAAACGTCTGTAGGATTTTGGTTAGCTAAGATTTGGCAATCAAGGTTAAGCTACGTCTGCCCCAGTTGTTTTAAGGATGGGTGACCACTAGATTTAGTTTCGAAATACCTCCCTGATAATGTATATTATGTATGTATAATTTAAATAAGTATATTAATGGAAGAACCACTTTTATCGGCATGAGCTATCAAAGTAAACAGGTCATGCTCTAGTGAAGGCTGTAGACATTGGCCAGGTAACAATGATAACATCCAAGCCGATTTCGGCCACGGCGACTCCTTCAGTTCTGGGTTCGGCGGCACTCATGCGCTCGCATATGACTTGTACAACCAATTTTCTTAGTGAAGATTCCCGCAGTAAGATTCTATGATTCAGCATTGGTTTGCCATTCATCTGAAGATCATCCAAGATAAAAAAAATGTGAATTTAAACCCGGAAGAGAGTCTCCGTTAGCTGCAAGTATGGTCCAACCGTGAAATGTATGGCAAACCTATACTGGCTGGAAGCGGTCCCTTCCTGCTTAAAATATAATAAGAAGTCTGTCTTGGTAGAAAAAGTAATGGTAGCGTGGTTGACTGCCAAAAGTACGCCAGGCAAACCTAGGCTAGCTACTCGTGAAGGCTTTCTATTTTCCAAATAACTAGTATTGATCAACCAAGTCTTGTGGATGATATCAAACTCCGTGGCCTAATATTGAGGTAGTTATAAAAAATAGCGGAACATAAGTTTAATAATGATTAAACTTCACTTTTTTGAAGTCGGTTAAGATTGTGGATTGTAATGTACTATATAGACATCATAGACACAGAACATATTATTTTTAGGTAGGTATGTTTTTTAATTCAATACTCTCACAGCTTTAATGGTACACACGACATATTGAAAACATATGATATTTCTTTTACAGTTAAGTTCTAAACATACCGCTACTCTACTACTTACTAGTGTTAGCGCGGGACTTAGATGATGGTCCTAACCCATGCTAGGCCATAGCTCAATAAATAGCGTTTTTTTTTTCTATGGGTACTAATAATCAATTTTAGTTCATTGAAGCTAAGATGATTAAACAGATTTCATTTTTATAGAACGCGCCACCTGAACCATTATCAAATATTATCGACGCCAATGATATTTACTCTCATCCTTGGGTCCATAACTTTTCAAGATATTACTGGTCTCTATATTTGCTTTTACCAATTTGATCCTATATTAACCCATTCGGCTCGGTAAATACATTTTAATATAACAATACAATACAAAATCAAACGTATAGAAATTAAACATTTGTGGATTTCGCATTTTTCAGTATTATTTGAATTTATTTACACGAGGCATTTATTTAGCTTGGCAAATAAAAAACTAAAAAAGCTTTTGTTATTGGTTCACACGAATATTACGTCACAGTTACATTGACGTTACGTTACGACAGGATGATTGCTTGCTTACGTCAAATACAGAACTGTCAAAAATTAAAGACACTGGCACAGTGGGTATCTAATCTATTGTGTTTATTCGTTAACGTTACTTTTCTTTATCAGTGACTGATATTATTTTATCGATTGGGGGAATTTCGCTCATTGCTGTGTCAGGTAGCCGGCAGCGATGTTGTGTAGCAACAGAATACTATGCCTCGTCGTATGTGGGGTTTAAGGAGGCTGTTCAGGATGCCTACTATTACTGAGGCTGGGGATCAGTATTCAGTATGGGTAAGTTTTAAAATAAACATTTAATACATAAAATGTCGGAGAAACTGTTAATTCATTAAACATATGTTACCCTTGCCTTGAGTAGCTGTAAAATCTTTTGTTCTGTGTTGTTTACTTCAGGGTAAACTGTTGTTTCTCCCTCCCCCGTACGCTAAACCGTTACTATCTGTCCCTCACCCACTTTCATACCTCCTCAAGTGATTGTTGTATTAAAGTACTTACCCCATTTATTATACCTATGTGGTAAGGTTGGCAGAAAGGATATTTTAAAATAGGAATTGGTCAAACTTTTTAAATTCTGATACATTATGTATTTCTCATCCAGTAAATTTCTGTAATAATAAATAACTGTGAGAAAACACAGTTATTCATCATTATTAAGTACACTAAATAAATGTTATTGTTTCTTGCCAGGTGGGGTTAATATATATTTTCAACTTGATTGTTGGGACGGGGGCCCTGACACTGCCAGCAGCATTTGCCAGGGCAGGATGGGGTCTGAGCACAATATCTCTGATGTTCCTCGCATTCATGAGCTTCCTCAATGCCACCTATGTTATCGAGACAATGGCCTGTGCTAATGCTGTCTTCAAGTGGAAGAGACTGCAGTCTATTAAGAGGGAGAGTGTAAGTATTTAATTAGTGTATTAAACTCCCTCTCTCTTATTCATAAATGATAATTATAAGGATATTAACTTAAATAAAAGCTGTGGGAAAGAGGTGTGACTGTTGGAGCGCCTGATCAGAATGCAACCGCACCAATCTTCTCACGGCCTAATTAGCGCTAATGATTTTTATGTGAATAGTTGTACTGTCTACCAACTACAACACTTGCTGCTATTACCTCGTGTAGTTAACATCGAAATTGTATATTAGCCGAATTATATTTCTACTTGTATTGAGCATTCCTGCAGTTTATCTTTTGCACTCCCGTAAATCCTGTACAGTGACTTATATATGTATGTAACTTAAATCTATTGACATCTCTATTATCTGACATGTAAAGTTGTCAACAACTTTGACAGGTATCATTTAATCCACGGTTTAAATTTGTCATTTTTGTGTAGGGGTTCATTGTTTTAAAATTAGATAAACTTATTTACAGTTTGTACAACAGATTTTTTATTAAAGGATAACATTAAAAGCAAATATTTTGTGGAGTAGACTAGACTGCTAATACAAGAACACTAGGTAATCTGTTTGTGTTGAATAATTTACCACTGCTTTCCCATAATATATGTAAAGTGGTATGTTATCTAAATATAACAATTTGGAGAATTTAAAGAGGTTTTAGTCCAGCAGGTTTTTTCATTCATTTACATATGCTGTTGTGATGAATGACGTATTTAATAACATAATTGTATACTCTGAAGGCCTTAGCAAAGGTATTACATGTATAGTACACCCACATTTCTCCAGTTAAGACCCAATAAGATAGGGAACAACCCGTTGACATTAACCAAAAGTCACGAAATCCAGATTTCAATACTACTGAGAATTACCTAACAGAAAACCTGATAATGTTGCTGATCTGGGAATTGAAAAACTATCTGTAAACACCACTATTGCAAGCAAATAAACTATTCTTCTTGAAACCCAAGACCCATTTCATTTATTGACAATTATAATGATTTATAAATGTTATCAGTCTTCAGGGTTAAAAAACTTATTATTTGGCATATTTAAAAACTTTTTTTATCTTAACAACTGTAAAGCATTGCAAGATCAAATTACATGGAAAGTAATCAGACAACATTTTAAACACTAATTATAATAATTATAATGAAGTAACTACAATAATATTATTGTTGTATTTATGTAATGATTCATTATCATCATCCGGAAGACATCCACTAAATTCATAAGGACAATTAAATTGATTTAAGTTAACCTACATTTGAAATTTGATTTAAAGACATGTATACAGTTATTTGGACAAGAGTGGCAGATAGTAAGCAGTGGAAAGAGTTGAAGGAGGCCTTAGCCGTAAGGCACACCAAACTGAGAGACCTTTTGTAATTTAGTGTAGATTTTATGTTTGTTTTTTTTTAAAGACGTCGCCCCACACTATTAATTGCTCCTGTATCATAGGTGCATTTCACAAACATGAAATATCACATACACTAACACCCAGACTCATGACAAACATCCGTGATTCACACAAAGTTTACTAGTGGTTTTAAATGTGTAAAATTATCAAAGGTTCGGAAATAAAGGTTTTATTATTATACAATTATAAGTTTACAAGACCTACATATGTTTAAAAGTTTACAAGAAATCACGTATTGGTTCTCACATCAGTTTCCTTGTTTGTGCATACCATCCCAGGAAAAAACACTGTATATATTGAAATATAATAATACAAAATAGATAAAGTAATTATATAAAATACAATTAACTGTAATTGTTTATCAGTACTGTAAGTGCAAGGGAGGAATAAGAGCTTCCCCAAGTTACAAAATCAGTAAAGCTAAGCACATCCTATGTCCACTGGGGGGATAACCTCATCATCATCAGTTTCTACTCATCTTTCTAAGACCCACTGTTGCTAGGTTTAGTGTAATGCGGTGTCTCGCTTACACATAGTAAACTAACCCGCTTTAACTGTTCATGGTAAGGGGCTGACACTTTATTTGCATGACAAAGAATAGAGGTGTCTGACTTAAGAGGTTTTAAAGTTAACAGAAGTTTTATCCTCCTATGTATCCAAGTAAGAGGGTATTTGTAACTACTAGCATTTACAGATCCAAGAACACGAATCGGACGAGGATCAATCGTCATCGCGAAACAGCCATGGTGATCTCGAGGAGCCTCTGGTCTGCGGCGATAGCATACCCTCGCGCTACTACAGCCTTGACCGGCGCGTGGAGCTTGGGGAGATGGCCAACCTGTTCTTCAACAAGCTTGGCAGGACCACCTTCTACTGTACGCTCTGCATATATTTGTACGGAGACCTCTCTATATATACGGCGGCCGTCGCGAAGTCTGTTATGGATGTGGTGTGGTAAGTTATTTATGTATTGATCTTCACAGCCCCCTAACCATGAACTCTTAAAGCAGGACAGTTGTGGAAACTGTTGTGCATAAAGTCCATGGGAAGGGGGTATTCTATTCTGTTTAGCCTGTACAGTCCACTGGCTCCCCTCCCATTCTTTAAATGACATTTTAGACACAGAGTCTTGATCGGAATTACGTTTGTCACTTCATTCTGAAAAACAGTAAAGGGCTTCACACAAAGCAGCTATAATGTAAAGATGTAGTATGTACATTATAGCACGATACATCTCATTACATCTTTCCATAGAAATCGTCAGGAGACCACACACGACAGCTATAATGTATATTTTTACATCTTCGAATCTCCTGACGATTTCTATGGAAAGATGTAATGAGATGTATCGTGCTATAATACATCTTTACATTATAGCTGCTGTGTGTGAAGCCCTTAAAACTTCATCAATTCATTAATGATATTATCGATCCATAGATTACATTAAGTGCCATTTCATGGAACAGCCCCCTTACCATGAACTCTTAAAGCAGGACAGTTGACGTTGTGGAAGCGAGACACCGCATTACACTGCACATAGCCGCGTCACGCTTTCACATCGTAAGCTGTCTACTTTCAGAGGTTATGGTAAGGGGGCTGTTAGCATTCGATATTTTATATTCTTGTATCATTTTCTCGTTTAATTCCTGCTCCGTAATATTGAATATTCAACTGAATTGTGAATGTGAACAATTAATATAATTCTGTATACATATATATTCAAGTGGTAGAACAGCTGTGTTTAATTGCAAATATAAAGCGACATAATTTTAAGTTATTGTGCCATAAATGCTTCGAATTATTATATTTAGAGATAAGGTTGAAAATACCATGAGTTTCCTCCTTCGAGTACGATTTATTTTCAATTTAAACTTATTACTTAAAGTGTCTGGTTGACCGCACGCCGCATCTTTTATGGACATATTATCAATTTATTTGAGGATTTGCATAAATTCATGATAAACCAAAAACGGATGCCATTAAGATTCCGTTTCATCATCATCAGCCGGAAGACGTCCACTGCTGAACAAAGGCCTCCCCCTTTAAGATCTAAGATTCCGTTTAGTATTGAATATTTGTATTATAATCGCTTATCAAATGAAGAATTTAAACTATATTTCCTTACTACACACTAGCATTATTTGACGACCTGATTGGCTCAGGGGCTAAGCGATTGGACTGCTGCGTTAAGGGTTGCGGGCTCGATTCCCGCACGGGGCGAAAATTTGTGCGAACCACAGATGTAAGTCCCAAGTCTGGGTGTTTGTGTACGGGGTGTTTCATGTTTGTGAAACGCACCCACGACACAGGAGAAATTAATACTGTGGGGCGACGTTATTAAAAAAAAACGATCATAGAAATATTGAGGTCAATAAATAAAGGTTTTCTTGCATTTATATCAACAGTTCTGTACTGCGATTATGTAAATACCTACATCTCTCTATAGGTTCACACACCTCGTTGGTCTAGTAATCACTAAGCGCGACTGCTGTGCATGAGGTCCTGGATTTTAATCTCGGCTCGGCAAAATGTTATAGTGATTTAATTAGGTTGGTAATTCTCAGTAACAGTACGGAGTCAGGCTTTGTGCCCGGTTGATAGCAATAGCCCACTAATTACATTAAGACCTATAACATAACTGGCGAAATGTGGGCGTACCTACTATAGGTACAGCTCTGCCCCTTCGGGAAATACAGGCGTAATGTTATGATATATTTTATGTCGGCCAGTTCGTATATCGTGTGCAGCCTATGATAGCAACATAGAGCCGGCAGCGGGAAGTGTTTATTCTTGAGTATCGATGCATAGCAAAAACGCTATCCATGTTAAAGTACCACATACAATAGTATCAGGTAGCAACCACAATGCAGGCGCAGTATCTTTGTATGTACAGTGGGACTATTGTTTTGTTATTACGTAATTGACTGATGCTACTGGCTGTACCATTATTTGTTCCATAGATATAACAGTTAACATGTCTACTAGAAACATGTTATAAAATAGAGTAGGTATGGGCCGCGCACTTAGGCTTTTGATATACCTAGATACTGTATTTAAGAGGAATTAATTATCACGCCTAAAAATTGAGGCACCGAAAATCGTCAAATAAAAGTCGATCGTTTGATTATTAAAAACAAATTATACTATAACCTAAATAGCAAGAAAGGTATAAAAACATGACTGATATCCATTTAATCCAACAGCTCACCGGTCCCAGCTAACGTGACAGACTCCAAGCTGTGGGACGAGCTGCCTTGCTTCAACTCCTCAGGCTCCGACCCTACTGCCTACACCCGGCTGGATACGTACAGGGTCGCTTTACTCACGTTCGTAGGAGCCATGGGGCCGTTCGTCTTCTTCAACGTCCAGAAGACCAAGTATCTCCAGCTTTTCACGTCGGGCATGCGGTGGCTGGGTGAGTATTTATTTATGTCCTAGCTGCGCCCCGCGGTGTTACCCGCTACATTTATCGGGATAAAAAGTAGCCTATGTGTTAATCCAGGGTGTCAGATACCTACATATGAAATTTAATTAAAATCCATTCAGTAGTTCTTACGTGAAAGAGTAACAAACACATACAAACTTTCGCGTGTATCGATGTTTTAATATCTCTGTTAAAATGTAACTCACATTTCAGCGCTGGTGTTTTTGTATTCGGTGTGAACTAACAAGAATAGCAGAACTATGCAATAAAATATTTTTTGTAATAAGTTGTCCCTTACTAGGTTTTGAAATGGGGCAGCCGATCTAACCCACTACTGGGCGCAAAAATAACATATTTCATTATCTTAAAAAGGTCTCAATACACCTCCTCAATACATCGTTTCAAGCATGCGTGTTAATTGACAAGCATCGATACGCCAATTACCTATAACTATCGATATTTTCGTTATACTATTCAACCTAAGAAAATGATAGTGGTATTTTACTATTTGTTTGTATACTACACCGTGTTACATCGTATACCAAATAATATAACTGTTCTCCTTAGAAACCAGCATCACGTTTCAGTATCATTAAGTCTTCCGAGCTCACGTGTCGGTCACACAGTTGTGGTATCTAGTTAGCATACAATAAATTGCACGTCACTCTTGATTCAGTCAATAGGACAAGTGCAGTGTGCCCCACTTATTGCAATCGCTTCAATTGCCACTGAATAAGAGGGAAGTGCACAATTTTCAGCTTCCCAAAACAAAAACGGTTCTTATATGCACCCTGCGGCTCATGGACCATGTTCTGAAGGCGAATGTTAAACGGGATAGTATTAATTTGCCAAAGTAAATAGTTTCCTTGTGATATCTGTTTGGTTTAGAACTTGATACTTTTGCGTTTAGGTAATCTCTGCTTACAAGGTTCTTCAATGAATATTTTCTTTTTTAAATACTTCTTCTCTTCTTTTTATGATACATACATAACCTTTACTGGTAGTACCACACTATAGACGACATGATTAGCGCAGTGGCTAGCGATTGAACTGCTGCGCTAAGGGTTGCATGATCGATTCCAGCACGAAGCATAACTTTGTGCGAACCACAGATATTTTTCCCGAGATTTCATGTTTGTGACGCACCCACGACACAGGAGAAATTCCTTTGTGTGGGGGGACGTTTTTTTCTTTAAATTTAGTCAAACTGACCTACAAACAAAATAAAAGCAACTGGCAAATTAATGTAGTTCAAAGATAAAAGTTTACCAACATCAGATAATTGGTACGACATTGAAATGTAATTACAACTGCGATGGCATCGACGGATACTGAGGTAGATACTAAAATATCGATTGCTCAAGGCTACGATGGTTTGAATAATAAATGGTTAAAAGCTTTAGGTACGTAACAATAAGTTTCGTAGGGGGATTTTGTTGCAACATTATTTACTCCTGACCGAATTTCAAAACTATGAAGGTATTATAGTGCACAAGTATACGCGCAAACAGGTGAATTCCCTATTCTCTCACTCTCATAGTCCGATGGGACGGTAGACCGATGCAACCTGAGAGAGATTAAGCGCAGGACCAAGGGCTTAACGTGCCTTCCGAAGCACGGAGGGGCTAACATGTGAAAACGGTCACCCATCACAAGACTGACCGCGGCGAGCTCGGCTTGACCTCGCTGATGGACTGTGCGGTAGCCGCATAGCTACGACCCCCTTCTTTGTTGCAAAATAATTTAGATAAAACAGAATTTAAATGGTAATTGTTAAATTATGTTCATTTACATAATATGCTGTTAATAATAAAGATATAATTCAATTTATGTCGTTAAAATCTATGTATTTTGACACTAAATATGGCTTTTAAAGACAGTCTTACTCCATTCGGTACAAGTTTGACCGTTAATGCCTTGGAGTTTGGGAGCCTTGAAGTTGACCTCAGAGTATCAGTTCTCAAACTCAAATAAGACGTCATTGTGACGTCACACACATCGGTCACCCGCGCGTCTAGCTATGAGACCTTGTTTTATTAGGCCATGCATCGATGGAGCTAACTTATTGATCGCAACTGCGATGGTCAACGTCACCGCGTTTGAGCAAACAGGTTAATTGATCGCGCACTGTCCACTGAGATGTGACAATCTCAATATCAGATACTGTTCGATGTTAAAAGCGGTGAATTACTTTGCAGACATTGATCTGTTTATTGTTTTGTTGCTATTTAAGCTTGGCAATGGTAGTGGGTAAGACGGATTTGGAATTTATCCCCACTAAAATATTTTTACGATTTTTGGTTGATAGTCGTTTTCATTTACATATTATGCTATCTGACGATACTTCATCATCAGCCGGAAGACGTCTACTGTAGAACAAAGGCCTCCCCCTTAGAACGCCACAATGAACGACAGCTTGCCGATTGCATCCACCGGTTGTCCGCAAAGATACTTATCTGTGTTTTATTTTATTACAGCGTTCACAATAATGATCTCAATGGCGATACACCTGCTGATCGGTCGTGGGCCTCAGGGTCATCCGCCAGCCTTTGACGTCACGGGTATGCCGACGCTGTTCGGCGCATGCGTGTACTCCTTCATGTGTCACCACTCACTACCAGGCCTCATCGCGCCCATCAGAGGCAAGACAAGACTTGGTCTACACCTGTTCTTTGATTACGCGCTGATAGCAATATTCTATCTTCTTTTAGCGTTTACTGGAGCGTTTGCATTCGCACAACTAAGCGACTTATACACTCTCAACTTTATACCCACTGATAGCGACAATATATTTTTGGAGATAGTCGAGTATTTCCTCGCCCTATTCCCAGTTTTTACCCTATCGACCAGCTTCCCAATTATTGCTATTACATTAAGAAACAACCTGCAGAGCCTATTCCTAGACACCACAAGACTTGAATCGTACAATTTTATTTTAAGAAAGCTAATATTTCCAGTTATAACAGTGTTTCCTCCAATACTGCTAACATATTACTTAGAAGATATAAGCATACTAATCGAGTTTACTGGGTCGTACGCCGGCACAGGTATTCAGTATTTTATACCGACGTTCTTAGTTGTGTCCGCGAGGCGGCACTGCGCAAACTTGTTAGGGTTAGGAGTAGTCAATAAGTATAAGAGTCCATTTTCTCACGTCGCATGGGCTATATTTGTTCTACTCTGGTCAATAATGTGCATAGTTTTAGTTTCAGTAAATATATTCGAAAAGAACTCATGACGTTAAATTTAAGTTGGCATAAACATGCAAACGTCAAGTTAAAACCAATATGGCGGCGCCAGTTGGTAAAGTTGCATATTGGTGTAATCATTTTAGCTGAAAATGATAATAAATAATAATTGTATCGTCTATTATTAGTGATAAGTAAATCTAAACGCCATAATATACGCGCAGTTTATAAAATGACAATATAATAATTTAATGTCCCGTCTATCTTTTATAACTGAAATCGCTTTAATTTTATATCATTGTTATCAATTTCCCATTTTATTAGGGAGATTAATGGTTTTTTTACCGAAATACTAAAAATGTGATTAGAGACAAACTTTTATGCCGAAATAATTAATTTATTCATTAACAAAGATCCCACAACTGCCTAATAATAAGTGCATGTTAATAATGGCAGTCTTCAATATTTTATCTGTGTATTTGGCTACTAGGAATAGAATTTTGAAATATTTTGTATCATCGACCAACAATAATATGTTGTACAGTATATTTTCCGTTTTCGGGGTTGGTTTTACTGAAAGTTGTTTTAATTATATTTGGAGATTATGTCAAATATATACCTCTAGTACCCAAAACGATCGATAGATATTATATTGAAAACGGCCGTTAATGTTATAGCTAAAACTGTTTTAGTCTAGTCCTAAATATCTGTGACCGAACCGAAATTGTGGCCCTCCTGGTGATGGGTGAATGTTAGAACCTGCCCTAATATAATGTTACCCTATTCCCAAAGAATTTAACTGTATGTACAAATGTTTAAATTATTTATTATAGTTATTCTGTCTCACGAAGTCAGTTTGGCATTCGCTGTACTTGTGTAGTTTACTGAGAAGTACGCTTGTGTGTCGCCGCGTCAACTAACACACACTAAACCAATGTGCGTGTTTCTGACAACAATCATAGTCGAACTGACGTCGTGAGATAGGACATCTCCCTGCTTAGCTGTTGGACTTGATTTAAGATACATGTCAACCTTCCAGCAGTTATTATTATAGTTATATAGTAAACCTGTGTTGATTAATCATAATTTCTAAAAAAACGGTTATTTGAACGAAATAATTCTATCCTGTTAAATAGCAACTCATAAAAACCAGCTATTTATTCATAACTTTAGTATAGATAATAATGACAACGCACAAACATTCCAATTACTTATATTATGTAATCCCTAATTTGGCTAAGAGTTTCGGGTATTTATCTTTTTGTTATGTAAATGTCTATAATAAGACATTTTTATTGGTCTGAAGCTACAATCTTAATTTTAATTATACTTGTGGTACTACATAATTTGCTGGCAGTTCACAATGTTCCAGTCCCACAGGATGTAGCCAAACGATTGAATATCGCGCAAATAGGTTAAATACTACTTGAAACATATAAATCCTTAGGTAGTAATAAATAGGTATAGTATTAATAATCGTGTATGTCGTGTAGACTCGTAATAAAATTGTGATTATCGATAATAATAATTATACCTATACCATAATACGCTTGCAAATAACCTATATATTGTTGTACTTAAATTTTATTACATTTCTAACGTCCACTCGTACAGTTTCTGCATGACATTTGTGTTCTCTATTTTTTTTGTATTATAAACAAATCATTGATACGTTTTCATGTATTTTTCAGCTCTACATTTACAGAGTTTATTTTGTTACGATGTATTTGTATATTGTAATAGTTTTATTAATTTATTTTACAGAGTTAATTTTGCTACCACCAATAATGTATTTAATAGCATAATAAAACCTGGTGCCAAATCATAAAATTAATATGTTTATTATAGAGCCTGTTTTTATTTTTAAAAGTGCATGATTGTTATGAACTGTTTTGTGATAAAGAAATCATCTGAATAACATGTGTAAAAAATGGAATTTATTGTAACGACTGACTATTTTTAGCAGTGCAAACTATTTTTATAAAAAAATAAATTAACTTGCGTGTTTCATGCTGATTGTTTTATTTTTATACGACTTTAGATTTGTGTCAAATGAAATAAAATCACGATATAATGTTGAAGAATTATTTATTTTTTATCATTATACATAGTTGTCACTTATCTCGCGTACACAAGCGACAAAAGCCTTCCATAGCTCAATTGACTTTGGCATGAAATTACATTGTATTTGTGCTGCCGCCGGCGGCGGCGTGGGCCGTATGGTTTAATACTATAAGCACTAACGAGGAGGAATTTTCTTTCTAAAACAAGAGTGAATAGAAAATTAAAACTAATTTAGAAAATATCACTAGTCAAGCGCGTATCACTGATAGCACTTTCAATTTTCACTTTGCATTTTTTTATAATATTTTTCGGGAAATGTTAGATTAATACTATGAATGTAGGTATCACAGCAAGTAACACATTACCATTGTGACGCTCAGTATTTGGTGAAGGAACAGAATAATCCGAACTACTACTTACACTAAACCTAAGAGTGTAAATTATTTTCATTAATTTCAAACATTGGTAACGAGAGAAAAGAACATTTATTAGGTATTGGAACATAGTGAACATCTAAGGTAGTCGCGTGGAGAGCACGGCGACCATCGACTAAGCTAAGTGGTATGTACTGTTGGAACTGCGCCAATTTAACCACGACGGTGTTGCTAGATTATTATTACCATACAAATTAATATTTCCCGCAATATAAAACAAAAATAAAATAAAAACAAAACTATAATTACATAAAAATGAGTGAATGCATTTTTTACACACAACATTACACATACATAAAATAAACATTGATGAGATACTCGTAATACTCGCACATCATACCCTGAAACTGATGACACAGGAGCTTCGATCGTAAATATTATTATAATATTGGAATCAGGAACAAAATGTTCTAGACGTTACATCTAAAATTACCTGTCTTTATTGTATCATATATTATACCGTATTCAATTATATTAGTTTAGCAAATATTCGAATGACAGCAAAAAGCTTTGCTTGGTAAAAAGTATGCAATTTCAATAAGTACTCATAATCTACACATTATAACGTCGAATGTTGAATTAAAAGTAGACATTACTTTGTAACAAATAAATAATATTAATCTATGCATTAATAAATCTAATAATCATATCATTCGCATAAGATCGAACATTTCATTTAGAATTTGATTATCATTTATTATAGAGAGGACCGGTCGGCTTCATATTATCCGGTAATACGAGGTCCCGGGCCGGCACCGCATGCGGCGCGTCGCTCGAGCGACACGCGGGACAACAACAACAGAGCTACCGCCCGGCGAGGAACGCTATGATCTCCTACCGTCGAAAACATCACAATAAATAGTATAGACTACAATATTTTTTTGTGTGGGCGGGCGGGCGCGGCTACCGGGCCGGCTATAAGGCCGTGGGCGGCACGGCCAGCTCGTGGCGGCGCAGCGCGGCGCGGAACGAGTCCAGCGACGAGCGCAGCGTGAGGCAGAAGCCGCGCGACGCCGGCACCAGCGGGAAGTCGGGCGCCGCCGCCGCGTCCGGCGCCACCAGCGCCTCCAGCCGCTGGCACAGCGCGCCCGCCGAGCCGCGCAGGTACGACAGGATCTCCTCGCGGAACGGCTCGGGCGGGTTCATCAGCATCTTCGTCATGGACTGCACCAGCTTCAGCAGCACCATCTCGTTGTACATGCGCGAGTTCTCCTTGCCCTGCTGGGTACCTGGCGGACGCGAACATATTCTTACTAATGTACTACACAGATCCCACGACCGACAAAAACATCATCTATTAACTTTCAATTTATATATATTATGCCTAAAGCATAAACTTTCGTGAAAATTTAATTAAAAAAAAAACAATTTCTACGATATTTTTATGTTTTAAGTATAAACCAACCTTTCTGCTTCTCATAGCCGGCCTCGTTGAAGTAGGGCTCCGCGTTGAGTATGAGCCCCTGCAGCGACACGATGACCTGCAGCAGGGAGCTGTCCTTGCCCCACACCTCCACGCCGCGGCCAGACCACGTACCGAGTAGGGACACGCACACCTACAAAACAATTTCAATGTAAGAGATTCAATGTTGAAATAACGAAATATCGTGACTGTCGTCTACGTCTACTAAGGCATATAAATTTAAGTGATCCATCCCTCAACCGAAGAGCGTGTATGAGGAATGTGATGCGTGTGAATGAAGCAAAAGAAGTATGCCAGGATCGTAGCAAATGGAAATCCGTGGTCTCTGCCTACCCCTCAGGGAAACAGGCGTGACTTTATGTATGTATGTATGATCCATATAGTTTTGTACCTACGCTGGGCGTTTGTAAAATGTACCCACAATACAGGATAAATTTCAAGTGAGAATAAAAGTCGGTTAAGATACTCCTCATAACTGCAGTCTATCAGTCATAATCTCGTCAGAAATAGTCCATTAGAATTTTTTTTAATAGCTATAGTGTATTAATGGGTTTTTACTGAATGGAGTATCATTTAGTAAAAAGCTATTTAGTAAGATACTCTATGTGTGTGGATAATGTTGTTAATCACCTTGCCATCTTCATAGAGGTTGGGGTTGAGCCTGTCGGTGCAGTAGGAGTGGTAGTGGCAGAGCGGCGGCGCGCGCGGGTACTCCCCGCCGAGCTGCACGTCGAACACGAACAGCCCGCCCTCGTACGGCGTCTTGGTGGGGCCGGCGATCATCACCGACAGCAGGTCGATGCGGTCCTCGTAGCCGCGGACCCACACCTTCAAGGAATTATAATATTAATATATATTATATATGCGAAATTTATATTACACTAGGAGACTAGTTAGTATATCTGGCTGTATGCTTGCTCACAAACGGTGTTGCATGTGTAAGTGGACACAACACTTTGAAAAGGTATTACAAAGATAAGAGGTACCAGCTAAAAAATATATTACAGTATCTACCCTCAAGTAGGTATATATAAATAATCACAACTGGTGGTTGCTATAAGCAACTAAACCCATAGGTAGACCAACGTGCTTCATCTAGAATTGGCCCTGATTTTACCAACGACAGTCGCAAACAAAGGTAATCAACAATTCCATGTGTTAATTGAACAGAAAACAAATTAAAATATGCAAAAATGTAGACTTGCACAACTTCACAACCACAACTCTTAATTTCGAATCACAAACACGTGACATACAAGACACACAAGGTCAGATATATCATAAGTTTCCAGTCTCGTGTGCAAATTAAAATAAATACAAAAATTAATGCCCTCACCAAAAAGGGTTCCAACACATCACTGGTGTTTGGTTGGCACCCAGCCGAACAACTAAAGTAAATGAGCTTGTTTGAGGATATAGGACTCACCCCCGGTGGTAGATCACTCTTGAGCAGTTTGATCTCCCTCTTGACGGCGGAGTAGAAGGTCCTGGGCTCGGAGGGCTGCAGCATGGAGAGCCGGAAGCGGTGCGCGGCGGGCGCGGACTCCAGCACGCAGAAGCCCTCGCCGCCTTCCTTCTGCTCGTCGGGCAGCGCGGGGCTGGCCGTCTCCATCTCCGCCTCCTCCGTGCCTTCTGCTGTCGCGAGGGGCGCCGTGTCGGGCCCACCTGGTAACGGCCACGTGGTTAGAGAAGGCACGCACATGTATATAATTATAGTGACAGTCATCTCAGGGGTTTATGTGTATGGGTTATTTAGCAAACAGAGCCTAACCCCCACATGACACTGCTTAAACGTCTGTAATAGGCGCAAAAGCCAAAGATGATGTCAATTTTATATATAATTTAAATATACAAAAATGTATGTGCTCTCAGCATGCCTTTTACCTGTGTCACATTATTGGCCGGAAGAAGTCCGGTTGAAGTAAATAAATAAATAAAAGATGTTGTTGGCCATTTTTGGATTTTCTGTTAGTCGCCTCTTACGACACCCACGGGAGGAAAGGCGTGGCACAAAATTTAGACCAAGAAACATGTTAGATTCTCACCAATGCCCTCGGTTTTGGGCTGCGTCGCCGTCGTGGCGTCCTTAACTTCTGCCGACTTGGATTCTCCCTTATCGTCCTCCGCCAAGCTCACCACCAGGGCTCCGTACTGACTACAAGCACAAACAAACCTCAATGTAATGGCATCAATACGTCCAAGAGATCGGCGAAGTTGTACAGAAGGGGTATGAACATTCCGATATAATATGTATTAAGTTACATGGAAGTCAGTCTTAACATTGATACTATTTAACTAATGTAACCAAAAGTCTACAGTATTTTGGGAGAACCTAAATATTTGATATATAGGAAGGTCAATGGAGCTATACAATGTAATAGCAAAGTAACAATAGAATAACACATGAATATAATTAATATAAAACATTGGTTTGTACAAAATTATTTTATAAATAAGAATAAATTAACAAAGTTTTAAAGATTAACAAAATATACAGTTGTAGATGTAAAAAAATATGCTTGACACTCACTCGCAAGCTTGCTTATCATAATTAAAAACATACATTTAAAATAGTCCTCATACTGACGGCCATTTTACTTATAATACTTACAGGGTTCAGGAGAAACTAACCTATAATAATGGATGAGTTTTACCAACAATATTACAGTACCATGCATATTGTTCAACAAGGGGACTATCATACACTGATGCAAAACTTACATTAAACAAATATATGGCTAGGCTATACAATCGGTTCACAATATTGGGTTGTATCGGAAATCAGAGAAATTAAGTTACCACTTTTTATAGAGTCATCTACAAAACTAACATAAAAATAAATAAAAGATAAAAGGAAATAAAAAGGAACGCTCCACGAACACTAACGAAACAATGAGGTATGTTAAGATACGTCACAAGGTGACAATGTACTAGTATGTTCTAATGAGTTAAACATATTAACATTGTAGGCGTACAATGTACATATTAGGAAATCATGTATCTTTTGTTATGTACAGAAAGAAGGTCTTATTAAATACTTCAGTTGAAGGAACATGCACCGAATATTACCTATTCGAATAAAATACACATGTACTAGAATTATATAAGAAATGGGAAGAAAGAATTTTATTTTAATTATATCCTAATAAACGGAACGTAATGAAATGATTTAAAACGATTTTTTTTTGTTTTTCCTACTAGACACATTTGTTTAATATAAGCATTGAGCTAGAAGTCGGCCTAAAACGCAAGACTGTAAAACAAGTAACTATATTGTGTAAAATAATCAAAGACTTGATTTGATTATTACTCATTGTAAGTGTCTTGATCAACATTATTTTTTGTTTCAGCTAACCCAATTTAACATTGACTGTGCGCGTAGAAGACACAATAGTTAAAGAATAGCCATGTCCCATATGTGGGTCATTACATTGGGAAAGGGTTAAGCATGTATTTTTAATTTGAAATAGATCAATTATTTGCCGGCAGGTGAGAATACCTCACTGGTTAGGGTCAGTTAATAAGTTGGTTAGGGTTAATTGTATTTAGTTTGTATTAATAACTTAAAGATATATGTATTTACAGTTGTTTAGTACCCATCTATACACAAACGACCATTCACCGGACACAGTACGAAAGGTAAGGTAATGAGATGTGAAAATAAACTGAGTAAACATGAGTAAATAAATAATGAAAAAAATAATAGCTTATTGGAGATCTGTACATGATAGGAAACATAAATAAAATGACGTAGACATGAGCTATGGTATATATATATATCGTTAGTATCATCTGTTACAGTTCATATATAGTTATAATAGTTTGCTAAAACAGCCGTTAGTCAAATGCGTGTGCATGAAATATGGTTTTTAGCATTTGAAGCATCTGTCGATTATTTGGCAAATAAAAGCAATATTATGTTAATATAATATGGTTATTTAAATGCTTTATATTGTTAGGTATATACATGTGGCTGTGAATAAAGCTGAAAACATGTACAGAAGCCCAAAGACAGTAAAACATAAATTGAAATAAAACAATAAAGGAGGCTCACACTGAAAAGTGGTAGACTAAGTTCTCTTCAGACGCGTTTTGCTTTTTCATTAAGCTGTTAAGGAAATCGGCCAACTCTTGCGGCCTTCTCCTGCGGAATAAATATACTTTTAAGTTATAAGACTTACTGTTATTTTTGTACGGCTACATGTATGCGAAAATTAACTTTCGATTTCCTATTAGTTCTGTGCGAGTGCGGAATAAGTTCCGTAAGTGATATTATTATTTAGCGCTAACTGAAGTGCGCTAAGTGTCGCCTAGGTGCGGCTGTAGTAATCGAGCATACAATGACTGCTATGCACATACCCTGAGTTTATCTGAAAGGAAGGGTCAATTTTAGTGTGTGTCGTGTGTGTGGTACTTACCGGCTAACTTCGGCATGCGCCTTGATGAGCTGCGCGTGGATAAGTGAGCATAGTTTGTAGCAGACGTTGCGGCCCGGGCCTTGCTCGCCTTCGGTTGTATCCGCGGACGCTGTCGACATAATCAATGCGTCAGAACAGTATCACAGATAAATAAACTAACGGAGAGATAGTAATTATTGAAAAAATAAAATAAACAAGACACGAAAGAACATAGCTATTTATATGGGTTAAGAAGTAACCCGTTGTCCTAGGTAAAAGACAAACGCGTGCGACGTGACGCGAAAATATCAAGTAGTCGTTATATGCATTTATGGCCTACGTTGTCGCCTGAGTTAATCTGCGATGAAGTGCGGACTATTGGGGGATAAGATACAACGCAGTGTGGGGACAACTTAAAGACGTGCATTTGTAAAGGGATTTTAAGGAAAATATGAATCTAGATAGATCTCCTTATTAATGCAGTGCGGGAATAAATTTATTTCGAAGTTTTTGTTGGACTAAATATTTAAAATATAAATTTACGATTAACAATGCATTATACTTGCCCGTGGCTAACATAATTATGAACTGAGATCACCGCGTTTGTTGCTCACCGATTACTACAAAATAGGACACTCGTCGCGTGAAGTATTGGTCGCATAACATAGCATCGCGTCGCTTACCTAGGACGACGGTTAAGTCGCATGTAATATAAAGGGAATGAAACGGCATTTTACTCCCAGAATGTTAGTGACATTTAATAAGTTATTATTATTATGTAAGAAAAGCACCAAAAATAGAAAAATAAGTTTGTAATAAAATTGCTACTCACGATTTTCACTGTTAGTATTATCTTGTGATACAGCTGTGTCAGATCCGGTGGCCTGCGCCGATTCTATGTTTAAATGTAATTGTTTTTTCATTGTGACAGTTTCAACCTGAAACATAAACGTTATTACAAACACATGCTATCAGAACACTGCTTCTGAAATTGTCACATCATTGTCTACTGAAGTAATTGTAAATTGATTTAATTTTGCAATACCTATTTATTGGTAACCTAGTAAATTCAAGGATCGAGACAGGCCTATCTAACAGGTACTTCGGAAAGTACGTGCAAATGGAGAAAATAACTAAAATATGACTTTATTCGTTCATGTTGAATTAATTATCTAAATTTACCTGTAATTATGTATAAATAAATAAATATTTTTATTTATATTGTGATGTGACCAGATACGAAATGGTGTCCCTACCTGCATAGGTTCCACAGTGACGTTGGATGTGATAATGGCGCGCGAAGGCTTGTCCATGTCCTCGTCCACGAGCATGGTGTCGGGCGAGGCGGGCGAGGCGGGCGGGGGGGGCGCGACGGGCGCGGCCCCGGCGGCCCGCGGCTCGCTGGGCGCGAACAGGCGCGCCAGCTGCTCGTGCACGCGGCGCTCGCCGGCGCGCGGGGTGCTCGCGCCGCGCTCGCGCACGCGCTCCAGCAGGCCCTGGCGGGGCGCGCCCAGGTTAGCATCGCATTACACCGACATGACAGCCGCCAGTCAAGCGGCGAGCAATTTCAGTGTCATACGATTTTAAACGTTATTTTCATTACTAAAGTAAGCTAAGCGTTATTATGTATTAAAATACATAATAACGCTCGATGTGATTTGAGCCTCACGTTGCGGTCAAACAACTACTAATCATATTATTAGCCCGAGGTATGTTACTATGGGGCGACCTATTCCCGTTATGATAATACATGAGCAATGTGCAAAATAGGAGTGGAACGTTTGTGTCTTGGAAATACTATTAAAAATCAAAATAGTGATAGAATCTTTAAATTTAATGAAATGAAGTTGCATCAAGGACCGCCTAAAAGCTTCTTTAGAGTAATTCTAACTATTAATAATTAAATTAAATGCAATCCAAAATCATCTGTAACTAACACGATTAAAAAATCAACATAATACGACTTATTATTACATTTTTTATTTATTAGTTTCGAATTTAGTCATCACCACATAGAAAACTCATGTACAGAATATGCAAAAAAAAATTAACGTATCAATCTGTCATTGACTTACCAAAAAGTGATCTTCATGGAAGAACGATGTTCCCATTAGCCTGTCCAGAAATCGACAATCTTTGTACAAGTTTAACAGCTTGCGCATTATCTGAAAAAGGAACGGTGGGTTAGAAAACTCGCCAGGGGACTCAAGACTGCTTGAGGTATTAGTATGATGGTGTACTGTAATTTTCCACAAGTACACATAATTCAGAAAGCCAATAAATAATTCAAATCCTATTAGACTACGACTCATATAAATGACTGAGAGCAAACACAGTCGCTCTGCCTTTTTCACGTGACGGAAAGTATATTCAGCATATCAGAGAGAGAGAGAGTCAGTAGTACCTCCTGGCTCTGCAGCGTGGGGTGCTTGGCGAACATCTCCTCCAGCTTCCTCATGGCGATGCGGCCGCGCTCGATGTGTGCGGCGACGCGCGGCTCCAGCAGGCGCGGCACGCCGGCCGCCCCCCCCTCGCCCCCCTCCGTGCCCTCGCCGCTCTCCGCCATCGCCGCGGCGTGCGCGGCCACTGGAACCAGAACATTCATATTCATGAAACTTCTCGTGGTTTTTATTTAAATTGTTTTTTGGAGGATGGAGGAAGGCCCGCAATTAATATTTATGTTAGGCTAAATAACTTATTAGTTCAATGTGACCATCTCAGGCCTTATGGTATATATTATTAAGTAATAATAATAATGTTGTCCTGATCGAATTTTGGCCACGGCGACTTATCTCACCTGCGACTAGCCAACTACGCAGAAGATATTATAGTGCACAAGTATGCGCTAAGGGTCTCGACATGTGAAAACAGTTACATATTACAAGACTGACCGCGGCGAGCACGACTTAACCGAGTCACGTACCTACGAGTCGCTACAAAATTCTAATACTATCTTATAAACACATACATAATATCACACCCCTATCCTCCGAAGGGGTATAGACAGAGGTGTATAGTACACCCACATTGCACCAGATATATTATACGTTGTGCCCGGTTGATGGCAATAGGCTCGCCCCCTATTACATTGGGACCTAAAACATAACTGGCGAAATGTGGGTGTACTATATGTGCACCTCTGCCTACCCCTTCTGGGAATACAGGCGTGATGTTATGTTATGTTATGTTTTTATATTATACGTCCTAATGTACCAGGAGGTGAGCCTATAGCCATTAACAGGGCAGAAATTAAACTCCAAGCTGATACTGAGAATCTATTGGAAAAACCTAGTAACACTTTGCCCGACTCAGGACCTCATAATCAACAGTCGAGCATAGCGACCACTAGATCAATGGGGTGTACTAATATTTTCGACAGAGACTGAGATGTAGGTATCTAGGAGGCAGTGTCTACAAGCACGCCTCAAGAGACATAGGCTTATGGGCAGCAGGGTGAAGTGTAAGTCGTACAGAGGTGCGCGGGCGGCGGCTGGTCGGGCTCTGCGGGGCGGCGCTCGGGCGTGCGCGGCTCGGCGTCGTGCGCGGAGCTCTGCGTCTCCCACGAGTCCTCCGAGCCCGACGCCTCCGAGCCCCACAGCTCGCCCTCCTCGCTGTCGTACTCGCCCACCTACACCACAACAAGACAACTTTATTAGAATATTGTAAATAAAAAACTCATGTTTTTTAACAGGCAAAGAGCAAACTACTTAGAAATAAATGAAATTTTAGTTTTTAAAAAGATGTAAAAGCAATTTCTGTTATGAAGACCCTCAGGCAAACCTGCTTAAAGGCAATACTTATGAAAATATCGAAAGCATAAAACGCCGAAGTGCATTGTTTTATTGTGTAGGCATAAAAAACAATTCCCTGATGAGAGAAAATGATGTCACTAAATACCTCGTTTTTTTAAAATCACATCAGGCATAAGCGGCACCAACATGCTTCTATCGGGGTGAAACCCGGTGCATTCGACGTAGAAAAAAAACTGAGTATGGCCATATACTTAATTTGCCTTTCGAGCGTCGCTTTGTTTATCAATACACATATTCATCATCAGCTGGAAGACGTTCAGATTTGAACTAAGGCCTCCCCCTTACATTGCTACTATAAGAAACTACTTGCAATAAAAACATTGGGAATTTGAGTAATTGGTACAAAAAACTTATTACAAACCTTGTATAGATCTTGAGGCCAGCACATACTTGTGTGTCCGTCGACCCACCATACTTTTACGCGGCCTGATGGGAAATTGTCGATCACCTGGAATAAGGAATGCCTGGTTAAGAAATTGACCTTTCTAAAAGGTACGTTTCAGTTTAAAAATAACAAAGATATAATAATAATTATTGTATTTAACAATTTGCGCATCTGATTAACGTCACAATTTTTTTAGGATACTGAAAGAATTTTAGAATGAACAAATACTATTATATATTTCTGAAGCAAACACTTTTTGAATTTGCGGTAATTATCCGGTTGGCCTACAGATACAAGATATAAGAATTATAGAGAGATTTGGTAAAATTGCCTTCGAGTTATTTAGCAAACACATGGTAGAAGCTCACCTGTCCCGCGGTGCAGTTGGCGTCTTCGCCTGTGAAGTTGGCAACCCTGATGACGACCGTGCCGGGCCGGTACTGGAAGTCTGGGTGGTCCTTTAGATCGTACACGCTCACTTCACTCTCGTTCAGCATTTGTGGTCTAAGGAATATGATGAAAATAAAATTGAATATTGAATCGCAACTTTAATGCAATGAAGTTAAGATATAATTTCATTTGATTGACTTTGACTAGTATGCAGTAGACACAATAGAAACACTATTGTTTGGGGGACACCTGTTGACCACGCTGGCGCTCACGACGCGGACGGGTTAATTAAGAGCTGCTGCACTGTATTTTAAAATAAGTATTGTATGTTTTATTTAGCCTAAGTTACGTAAAAATAAAGACTTATTATTACTATTTATCCTGAAATCTGAACCCTTTAGCTTTTCACAGACTTTCGTTCAACACCGTCTGAGCTATGTCACCAGCTAAATGAGGCCTACAGGCGGTTTAAACTCCGACACCGGGTTATTCATACGATAAGAAGAAGAAGCTAAATAAGGGCTATGTTTAAGATCGAAACATGTCGAGAATGTCTAAATATATAATATAAATAGTATTGTTGTATATTCAACTTACACAGGTTCATCTGCGCTGGTGTACGTCCTGTACCAATGAACGATGGCTGTCCGGCCGTGGTGGTCCACGCGCTGCACCACGCCGTACTCCCTGTGCTTGAGCTGAGCCAATCACATAAATGCTTATTAATCTTTTCATTCTTCAAATTTGTGTTGAGCAGAAAAATTGCATGTACTTTGGTACCACTATCTCCAACAATATCTGGTTTAGTACACCAGCATTTTGCTAGTTATGTTATAAGTCACAATGTAATGGGGGGCCGAGTCTATTGCCTTCAACCGGGCACAAATCCAGACTTCGTGCTATTACTGAGAATTACCTAATGGAAAAACCCAATAAGACGTAGCCCCACTCGGGATTCGAACCCACGACCTCATGGTCAGCAGTCGCGCTTAGCAACCATTAGACCAACGAGGCAGTCAATTAATGAAGCGTCTTCTTATTTTATAATATCATAATATAATAAAAATACACTAATAAAAAAATAGATCTCTCTGATTGCCATACATATGGCAGCCTCCCTAAAATGCCCATACTTCTTAGTGCTAGAGCTGAGAAGTATGTACTGAACATATATATTTATACAGTAGGGAGGTAAAAGGTGCTTACCTGTTGATTTTCCTCGACATTAGCCGCCCCGCTGACGACGAAGTCGCCCGGGAAACATTCCTGTCCGTCCAGGTGATGGATCGGATACAGCTGGGTAGATGGGATGCCCATTTCTATTGTACCATCCTGTGAATTGTTACATGTTATATAGTATTGATAGCAGCTGTTAACAGTTGCCAATCTTTTATTTATTTATTGGCCAACATACTCAATAATATTTAATACGTTTGTGTATTATAAATGACATATTGAAAATGAAATAGATGTGGCCAGTCTAAGTGACAGCAGGTAAGGCAGGAAAGGCTGGTAAGAGAGGAAAGATTTGATTATAAAAATGTCTATCGTCATCAGCCGGAAGACGTCCACTGTAGAACAAAGGCCTCCCTTAGAACGCCGCAGTGAAAAAAATGTCTAAATGTATGGCTAAATACAGTTCAAAGTTTCTGATGATATTGTCTTTCAAACTGCTATATATCTTCATTGGCCGGTAAGCTTTTGTTCCTTGTAGCGGACATACACACCTGCCACACGACGTTAGCGCGGCTGGTGGTGTGCAGCGTCTCGACCACGACGCGGTCCCCGAGGCGCGGGGGGGGCGCGGGCGGCGCGCGCCGCACGGTGCGCTTGAGGCGCTTGCCGCGCAGCAGCCGCACGGCCAGCTGCGGGGAGCGCTTGCCGCGCGCTGACGCCGCCGACGAACAGCGGGACGACCAGGTTGCACCACTGTGCAAATAGGTACATCCACAGATAGGTAAAACTGTCCCATATTGCATAAGCCACTATAAATGAAGCGATAGATATGTTACACGCTCTCCAAGGGTGGTATGACCTAAACTCTCAGTTCTCTTTTCACTCCCTTTAATTCCGACTTGCTCCTACTACCACGTGTCATCTAATTTAGTGGGATAATAATATACTTTATTGTACACAATTGAATATTTAAATTATAACTAACATAATAAAAATAAAGCTAATTTACAATGGGCGGCCTTATCGCTAATAGCCATTTCTTCCAGACAACCTTTGGATGGAGAGGTGCCGGGAAGAGTCATTGATGACTAATTGATTATATATTATTTACTACATTATATAATATATAATCAATTAGTCATCAATGATATTAGTCAATTATCCGTGGTGTACGAACAATTAAATGAAGCTTATAACTAATAAGATATTGCAATATTGCGTGTCGTCTTTAAAGACCCATCGTAAAGTGGCATGTCCGCCTTGTTTTCCTTATAATACTGGTCGTCAATAATCTGTAATTCACAGGGTAATCGTTACCTGTCAGTATCACTGCCATCGCTGCTCGTGTTCTCCCAGTTGTCGGAGTCGTCGTCGTTGAGCGCCGCCTCCGACTTGCTGTCGCCGTTCAGTAGCGAGGTCTCTTCGCGCGTCGGCTCAGGACTGCGGACGTGTGATCTAGTTAGCGTCGACATTGGATTGCTTGATGAGAGGGTTAAGTTATATGTCTGTAGCTATAAGCGTGCAGTGTGCTTTTGTTGTAGCTGCATGTAGGTACCTATGTCCTATGTGTAGTGAACAGGTTGGATAAATGGTGGAAACGATCCTGTATGTAAAACTTGTCATGTATTTATGTCAGTCAAGTCGTACAGGTACTAAAAGATGCTCCATTCCTGTTATAATCAAGGAAATTCGACAAGATTTTTGTAGTCCAGAACTTTCGAAGCGGCGAAGCTTATAACTATGGCTACACTCACCTGATTCCCGAGTCATTTTTCTCCTCAGTGGCGGTGTCTTCCTGGCTGCTAGCCATCGGCAGCGACACGTCACCGATCGACTCGATCTTAATGCTGGGACAGTTCGCCTCCGTCTTCAGGACATCGTCCAGAGACTCTAGTTTGTCGTCTGTCGTGTCTACTTCCATTTCGGTCTGGGAGGAATGCAAGTGTGTTAAGGTTTTTAAGTCCCGCTATATTGACAAGGAAATATATTTCATTTTAATAACAATATAGGTAGTTAAGTAGTGTTAGTTTTGATGATGAATAGTTCAAACGTACAAATCGTAATGACGGGATTGAACAAGTTAATGAAAGAGGCATTTATTATTCCAATAAAATGTAAAAGTTTAAATTGCCACGCGATTTTTCGCGTATATCTGAGTGTAGCACTCTCGGGAGAAGTACCTATTGCTCTATGAAATCTTCAATGATAATAATTGGCAATAAAAAACAAAAAGAGCCCACTGTTTGTATACGGTTTTCTGGATTAAAAAACAGGCGTAATTTCTCCCGGAAAACCATTGGTACTTGTAAAGTAACCTGCATGATTTGTCAAGGAACATAATATTTCTTTGGGTTTGCCCTATCTTTACATAATTCCACTTACATCATGCGACTTGATTTTGCGGTGTGACGAGGCGCGTTTCTTAGGTCTCGAGGGCACGTGGTCCGTCGAATTAGTCTCGGTTTTAGATGGCTTTTTTGACGGCCGGCTCTGCTTGCGGAGATTCCTGTAGTATTTACCTACGGCAAGATATAACACCAAAGAAGGTCAGAGAAATCAAGGACGGCGAAAAGATCGTTGGGATCAACCCAACGATCTTTTCGCCATAAATAAATTTGTTGAAAACCTGGATAAGAGACGCTCAAGCGGTGGGTGATACCGGGCTGAAATAATGATGATGAATCAAGCCTAATGTGTGTAGTATACACATTTCACCAGTTATATGATAGGTCCTAATGTAATAAGGCCGCGCCTATTGCCATCAACCGGCCTCAGCTCCAGATTCCGTGCTGCCACTGACAATTACCTAATGGAGAACTCAGTAATACTGCCCGACCCGGGATTCGAACCCAGGGCCTCATGTTCAGCAGTCGTGCATAGCGACCACTACACCAACGAGGCAGCTTATATTATAAATAAAAAGTAATATGATTTACAATGTGAATGAACTGAAAAATACTCATTACTTGATACATGGAATAATGCCGTTTCTATCTCTGCACTAGCTGAAGGTTAGACTGGTAGAAAATGCCTCAGGCATTAAGTCCGCCCTGTATACAACTGTACTGAAGTATTAAATAAATAAAATAATGGGGCTAGAAATCGGAAGAGCAACGGTTAGTTTATTCTTAGGTTTACAGCTATTAGGTATATTACGGAGCCTAATGTACTTTTTCGCTTATAAAACGAAAATGAAAAAAAAAACTCATCCAGATTTCAAAAACAGAAATGTTTGTACCTACCCCTAGCGCAGCAGTCTAATCGCTTAGCCAATGCGCCAATCAGGTCGGCGAATTAATTTTTTTTTATCGATCAGCTCATACACGAGGGTTCCATTCAAGTACGAAACCAGTCGGGCGTACTCGAATTACACACGTGCGTAGCCATTCATCGTTATGAATAAAGGGGAAAAACGAAGGGTCTGCTGTATTGTATCAATATACCCTCTAATGTATTAAGGTCAGTTTAGGTATAGAGCACTGCCCCTTTACCATGAACTTTTAAAACCAGACGCCGCGTTACACCGCACGTAGCGGCGGCGTCCCGTATTCACAAAGTAAACTGTCCTGCTTTAAGAGTTTATGGTACGGGGGCTTTAGACTTATTTAAGTACGTAGGGTCGAGATGTATTCAAATGATGAGATAATTATTTAGATGAATAAGTTTCGCCTCTTTAAATTATACACGAGAACATAATATACTAGCCAAATATCTTGGTAATGATTATATATTAAGACAGAACTACTCGCACCTGCTATCGTTCTTTCTTGGACCATTTCACATGACCTACATTGTGCTCACTAAAATTGTTATACCTGTCTAGACTGTTCAAAATTCCATTTGCAGTATATAAATATTTATAATTTAAAATCACTGTATATCGCTAAATTCTATGCTCTAATAACCGTATACTCACTCTGTTGTTTCCTCCATTGCTTCTTACTGACAAAAATATCTTCGGGGCCAATGGTAAGGAAGTTCCTGTCACCGACTTGCAGGGTGCACGGCTCAAACACGTTCAGCAACTTCAGATTCTTTAGGTCTTCGCCTGTGCGTAAACATATAGATGATTAAACTTTTTTTTCTGCAGTAGTGAAACAAGTAGGTTAATTGGAAACTGTATTTTGTAATGCTTTAATTTATTATCTTTGTGTCAGAGTAGTTTTTATCTTTCGAATGTACAATGTTCGGATTCAAAAGTTTCAGGAACGTTTGATCTGTAAGGCTGTAATTGTGCAGGTTTTTATTTAACTTGCAATGTTTGTATGTACGGATGTATGTATGTATGTGAGTTTGTTTAGGTCAAATCTAGCAATCTAAATTAGAACCACTTTTTGACATCCGATTGAAATGATTTTTTGAATATTATGGTACTTTTGATTTAAATAATATATTAACTTTAATATTAACTTATTATTTCATACTTGGTGTTGATGTAAGTAATTATATTCTTTAAAGTATCCTGACGGGATACTTATTGAACATCAATTTTGTTCCACAGTATTTAATCATGTCCAATCATAAATTGGGGCACCCAAATAATGTTGTATAGTTATCTCAATTGATAAACCTTTTTAAAACACATGTTTGGACTGTTTTGATTGTCGAAATAACCCCTTTACATCTTCATAAAAGCGTACAAGCTAGCTAATGCATCAAGCTCGCACTATTGGATGCATGGGCAATGCGCGACTGCGAGGTCAACACAAAAGGGTGTATTAAGCAGATGGTCGTATCTGTTAAAAGGGTCGCTCAAAATGGCAGCCAGACGTCCTCGTGTCAAGACTCGTGTCAAGTTACACTTTGTTATTACCTTATAAATATAAGTAGGTTGAGACAGCATCCGAATTATATTTTTACAAGCTTTTAACTTGCAATGTTTGTATGTATGTGAGTTTGTTTAGGTCAAATCTTGCAATTTAAATAAGAACTACTTTTTGACATCCGATTGAAATGAAATTTTGCATACGTGAATAGATTTGGTGACAATACAATATTATAGTACTTTTGATTCAAAAGCTTGTGTTAAAAAAATATTATTAATATGAAATTATTGTCATTTCGATATAGTAAAAACCTGATGATATAAAAACTTATAATTACTTAATTGGGTTACAGAACGATCTAAATTTTATACGTGAACGTGGAAAATTGTTGTACCCACCTTTTTAGCATTAATATAATATGTAGGTACGTAGGAAAATTAAACTGTATCAAAGATATTGTGGCACTATGTGCATATTATGTAGATATGTTAAAAGCATTTCAGTCATAATGTCTCCCAATAGTTATCTAGATAATAAAATACCCACCTTCAACTAAGAACTTGGGTTGCTGTGGCGTGGCGGGGTCTGTGGGGTGGGTGCACAGTGCGCGGCACTGCCAGTGGACGCTCACACTCTCCGTCACCACAGCCTCCACGGTAAACTGCACAGACAAACGGTAACGCGACGCTCTTCATTACAGAACTAAGAGGGCTAACAGTATAGTTCCCGTCGCGTAAAAATAACGCTGACCGTTAACTTACTAATAAAACAATTGCACTTATTGAGCTACATTAGCCTAGGACCATAGGAAGCCACTATACCTGTGTGCAAATACAGCCGCTCAATGGTCTTTATACGTTACAGGGACTATAACATTGAATACGTGGTTGCTAAGCGGGAAAATCTCGCACGATTGTAATTACATGTACCTACGTGATAACAGATTGTAAATCTTTTTATTTAATGTATACGGTTCTATCGTGTCTTCTCAAAAATGTGATTGACCTCTAGATATAGGCAATAAATCAAATCTCTAGTTCGTTGCCTGTCTGCGTTTAAATACGTACTTAAGTCAGTCACGGTATAGGCATATAAAATACTTGACATGTGTTTCTTAAACTAGAGAAGCCATGTACGATTGTACGCGTCCTTCGTTGCTCGACGCGGCAATCGACCAAAACTACAAAAATTCTCTTACGATAGATTTTCACATTAAGCCCAGATGAGCACTTATAGCCGAGTGGTATACCTGTTGGATTGCCAAGTCAAAGGTAGCAGTTAAAACCCTGGTACGCACCGAAGTCTTTTTGAATTCATGTGCTTATTATAAATTAGTTATCAGTTGCTAAAAACGGTGAAGGAAAACATCGTGAGGAAACCGGCACACCTGAGAGATTTTGTAACGGTGTGTAAAGCCACACCACACTATCGACCGTACGATAAGAAAAAGTCTAGATTTTTACCATTAATAAATATAATTATGTATATTCCAATAAGTTTAGCTTTCGAATAGAACTTAGTAATATCCAGGAGGTCATTGATAAGAAGGACAAAATGTAAAACCGTTTTTGGAAAACGCCCAATATCTGTCTATTGCACAACGCATAAAAACGAAAGTGTGCCTGCCTTTTATTGGCAAAAGTATTGAGACGCCGCGCCGTCGCTGACGTTTGGTCCAGTTAACAAGATTAATTAAAGTTTTTCAGTGTGTCTGGAGCGAAGTGGGTTCAGATATCAATTCTCCACTACTTGCGTCTATCTGAGTTGCCTGTGAAACGTAGGCAGTTGATAAAACCTTGTTGGTATCTAACATCCTTGAGCCGAAAATGACACTCACCAAGTATTAGACTGCTACATACACTTAATAAAGAATTGCATTATACAACTCAGGTGTATTTATCCCCTATGTAAACATATTTTTTCGAAGCCCTTGATGTTGCGATTGCTTTACCGGGCTTATGAACTAAGAGAAAGTAAACAATAGTACTGTAAAGGGGGACTTTGTAGTGGGGTTCGTACCTCAGTTAGGGCGTTACCAAGTGCCGTGCCAGTTGAATCTGGCTTGTATTACAAAGGTAATTATTTTGCGGCACGGGCTTATTCGAGGGTAAAAGTAACGCAATTTAGTAACTTCTATAAAACTCACAACTCAGCGTTATTTTTGACGAGTCTGGTCTTTTCTTACATGATTTACTTAAACCTTAATTTAATTCAACGGATTAAGATTGCTAAGTCTTATGCCTGTGGAAATGAGCAATATATATGTAAGAACTTCTAAATAAATTAGTAGCCTAAGCACTGTTGGTGGATAGGAGACACTGCTCGTCCCTGTTAGCTTTTGACGATCAATTAAAGAAAGAATTGTTTTCTTTGGTAAATAACAAAAGGCTAGTTGATAAAATCACATCCTCGTAATCATTATGTACCTAGGTAGTGTTAATATTATCTTCTAAGCAACAAACCTACCTTATGATCATGCATCTTATGTTTCCTTGCGGCCTTCATTTCCTTGGTGACGTGGAGCCAGTTGGCGTTGTCGAGTGAGCCCAGCGGGCCGTACACCACCTGTCCTGGGTAGAACTCGGATGAGGAGTAGGGTGTGGAGCGGCGGCGACGCATCGAGTAGTCCTCGAGAGGACACGTGTCCAAGTCTGGGTATTCGAGACGAGAGCCCTCCGCAGATACTAGGCGGAGTTTGCTGTGGACAGCCTAAGAACAAATAAAAACAATTGTATAATATGCTTTTTAAACATTGAAAGCTCTCAAATAAATAAATAATTTTCTCAATTTCTCAAGTAAGACTGTCTAGCTGCAAATAAAAAAATATGTATATCATAAAGTAACTATGTATTCCTGGAGTCTTAACTGCTTATTATCATTTCTATACAGATAAGAACTTAGTAGTATAACAAATACTATGTGCACCTAATCCTATAAGAAAGTAAAAATAAAGAATCAACAACAAAGAAAGTACAATAAGTATGTGACATTTTCTCACCTTAGAAGTTCCAACCCAAGAATCCAGACAGACAGCCAAATCTGGAGTAAACTCCTCTAAAGGCTGGAGTCTTTCGCTGGCAACACTGGGTATTACATGCTTAGTGCCCACAATCTGCAGGGCAGCTGTCATAATAATGTCCCTGCAGTATCCTCTCTGGGTATCCTTGCCAGCGATGAGGCGACGGACCACATCACCAGGCATCAATGAACGATCCGCTAAGCCCACCTGGTAAAAAGGGTATTTACAATTATGTTAACTCCGCATCACACTCTTTCTTTCTGAAGATAGTAATGAGACTGAATGAGATAAAATATTATGTTTATTTTTAGGTAAAAGGAAATTCATGTATTACTTTTTAAGTAGCACAATATTGCCTAATTAGAAAATAATGTAGTGTCCTTTTAATTTAATTGACTTCAAGTAATATGGGACTAGTAAAGACATAAGATAAATTATTGTAATGGCGTTAAACATTTTATATGTCCTTAATTGATTTAAAGTAATATATTCAATTACACACTAATCAAGAGTCTTGTATGTGTATCTTATACTCAAAATTCTCATTTTTATAATATTTGTATTTAGTGATTTATAGGTCAATATAACATACTCTAATGCCAATGGTATAGAAGGTATTTCATTAAAATAATATCAACAATTTATTTCAATGTGACACAGAAATAAATAATAACAGTATATAACTGTCTCACTGCAGGGCAAAGGCCTCTCTTCTTGTTACTGCGGGTTTGCAATTTCAGATAATTATATCCAGGTTTCCTCAAATAATTTCCCACTACTGTTAGTCAGTGGTGTCTTAAAATATCTAAGAAAATATGAATAACTTTGATTTGAAAAAGTCACATTAATACTTGCTTGGGTTGAACCTGCAACCTTGTGCATACAATTCCAGTATTGCAACCACTAGGCCACCACAACTAAAGATGAATAAGTGTTATTTAATTTCAATTAATTAAATAGTTTTAGTGATGTGTAAATTAAATAGTTTCTGCCCAGTTGATGGCAATAGGCTTGCCCCGTATTACATTGGGACCTAAAAACATAACTGGCGAAATGTGGGTGTAATGTATGTGCACCTCTGCCTACCCCTTCAGGGAATACAGGTGTGATGTTATGTTATGTTTTAGTAATGATAATAGAAGGGCTGAATGACAGCAGGTTCTCAACTATAAGACTTATGATGAGTGTCAAAGTGTAGTTGTATATACTTCTGATAAAGGGAAATATCTCTGACTTTCCTTCCAAGATGTATAGATGCGATTATATAAATAGTCTAAATGCAAAATATTGCTTATTAATAACTAGAATGTCGAACCAAGGTCCTGAAAGCAGTTAAATACAGTACTATGTATTATAATAGCATGATTAAGTTCATAAAATTGTAATTTAATATCTAAAATCTTGATATATAATATCATAACTGCCTGAACTTGTGTTTTCATCACACCCTACAAAGTACTTAAGATATAACTAAATAAATTTGTTAGAAGACTGAATTAGTTACTAAGTTATGATAATATTCTTCTGATAAGGTCTACTGTAATGTATAAATCTCAATACAATAACTTTAAGCCTTATACAATGCATTATGTTTTTTTATTACACATGTGCATGCCAATATTAATGCAAAGACAATGATACATAAGTTCATGGTCAATGCTCATGCTCCAGTAACATTATGTTTTTTTATTTATTCATGAACTGAAATGGTAACTAAATCATACAGCCTAATAGCTCCACCTTATTCTGAAAATATTTCACTAAATGTAATTCAAATTAGTTTTATGAGAATTATATTGTGGGTAGACATAATTAAAATGAAGTTTCTATGTAGTTTTACCTCCATAAACATAATTAAGTACGCATCGTGTATTATTTCAGAAAAGCGCGTTAGCTCTAGGCTCAGGGGTTGTTGTCCCCGCAAATGAGGTACTAATATATTTTCGATATCTACAAAGGTGCGCAAGTGGCGAACGCCGCGTGAGACCAAATATGTTTATTGTAGTTGTCCTCGCTTACCGACTTCTCGGATATGACTCGCTCGGTGCCGGAAGGATGCCAGACAACACGAATTTCGCCTTTTTGTATAGGTGTTTCAATGTCGCTCTCTTGATCGCTGGAGTTGGCTTCATAGTTCTCGAGTACCAGACCGAAGACCACTTGACCGCGATTGTTGATTTTATACACTTCATCCTCGTAAAAATATTGAAAGTCAGTCGGCGAACCTGGATTTTGCCCCGCCATATTGACGGGAATTATCTAAAGACACAAATAATTTTGTTTTTTACGTGATTATGTTCTTTCTGACAGCTGATTGCAATGTGTGGCGCATGCGTCAATAAATTATGCAACGGAAACGCCATCTTGCGGCGTTTTTGGTAAATTAGATTCCACTCCGTTTTACTTAGTTATTGTTTTCAAATTGTTATCTAAATTGTTTGTATTGTTATCGTTTGTAGATAAAATACGGATAATTTAATTTCCTAAAGATGAATGTGTCTTATCAGTTAAATTTTTTCACGGTAGCAGTATGCACTGATAATTTTGTATACAAAGATTATTTGAGTTAGGTAGGTACCTATAAATATTTTCATGATTAAAATTTAAATCACCCTTTTAATAGCCCAACTCCTATTTTAGAACTAACATTGTAATAATTATTATCTTATATTTATATTAATTCAATTTATATCCGGAGAAGGATCTAAGTGTATACTACTCATTGATGCTACCACTAGGAATAATTTTAACATACTGAAGCAAGTGAAGCATTTACACATCCTATTTATCAATATATTAATCATCTGCGGTCAGAAGAATTATTAATTAGGTAGGTAATTTAGGTATAGTAACCGACTACAAACATTGAGTAAGCCCCTCAACACAAAACGCACCGGCTGAAATGAGGAGTGACACCCAATGATATGTAACCTCATTTTAAATATAATATTATTGGAGACACCTTATTTATTTGCCACAAAATAGGACCTCGAACATCCAGACTCCCTGTTGCCTTGTAAATCAATATGTCAGAGGCATGAATGCATGAATGCCAATAATATAACCTCTATTAACCTCATACACTGTATCTAAAATAACTAAATCAAGTATAAACTATGGCAGGGAATTATACAGCAGGCACTAAGTAATTAGGCAATGTTACCTACTTACATAAAAACAATCATATGCTATTTTAATTACAGATAACTATTTATAAATTATAAGATATTAATTGATTATATTAAAGAGTAAGTACCTACTTTCTTCGTGTTTTAGTTTGACTTGGACACACAGCCATAGCACGCGAAACTTTATGTGTGAGTAATATTTTGGCGCTCTTTATCATATAATCATAACATCGAAATAATCTCAGTAAATAATGATAGGCACGTGCTAACCGTTCAAGTTGCAGAGTGACACAACTGTGACGTTAGTCCGAGACTCCGAGTGCCGATGCCGCCGGTTCTATTCTCGCTGCCCGATCAATACAGTGTTATCAACATAGCTGTGTAGGTGTTTACATGCGCGTAGTACACACACAGCTTCGCCTGAATGAGGTTGTCGCGAGTGATAACGCGTCGCAATATAAGTTAATGGTGAAATAATTTAGGAAATGTGAACATATCCCGCAGCGAGATGCCGCTGCCTGAAATTCTTAAACGAGCCTCTAGCTACTTCCTCGGTTTGGAGTTCGACGATAATGAGGAGCCCCCGGATTACGTCGACAACGAAATATTGTTTTGCAAGAACAATGTGTGCGTGCATCCGCCGACCGTCGCCAGGCACGAACTGGACATTGTACACCATCCTGGGTACCTTACAGTGACCACCAAAGTTTTTACAGACCAGCATAACAACGCTAAACGACCAACGCTTTTCTTGAACTGGATTCCTAATTCTACGCTGCGGAAATGTCCTTCAGCCGTAGAAACCAGTCCGAGCGACGAGTTGGTATGTACTAGCAAACCGGCGATTCCAAAGGAAATTCCCAAACCACGCATTAATACAAACACCGCAAAAGTTGACGCTAACAATGAGCACGCATTTTCCGATTCCTCAGAAACAACGAGCATTAATTCTAATTCTGATAAACAAAGTATTAAATCGTCTGATACGAGGTACACACACAACGACGCGACGCAGGACGAGCTGTCCTCTAGCTCTAAGCCCACAGTGAAATCTATGGATTCAACAAAAGATAATGTTTTCAGTAGCTTTGAAAAGGACGAATCGAGGGACGAGGTGTTTATATACGACAAACATGTGAGGTCTCAGTCGATGACGTCTGTTAACATAACGATCGCTAATCCAACTATAGAGAATGTTGACTTGACCCCTGACTCTGTGTCAGGAGACAAATTTATTAGGTCACTGTCAATGAGCTCCTGTGACGAGGGCAATCCGAATTGGATGAGTACTCCGGAGTTTTTGGCCCTAAAACACAATTTGGTGTTTCCTGACAGCGTCCATAGTTCGCCAGTGCCGCAGAGACGGGCGCCTTTAAAATGTCGAAGGTGAGTCTTCAGTATTTATAATAAGTATTTTTTATTCAAACCTACTAACGACCAGTTGAAGATCTTTCTGCCTATAATTTAAAACATTTAACTGCCAGAGTCCAGAGCTGTATATTGGTCTAATCAAAGTTTATGTTGTCTAGGTTTCTTGTAGTCAAGAATTATGAATTATCAGATAAACAGTTAATTTACAATTCAATGATATGGACTGTTTAGCCTAGCTACTATACAATTCTTTAATTGGACAAACTGGGTGTAAGCACCTATTTTTAGAAACGTTTATTTAATTCAGTCGGTTTAGTTGGTCATTAATGTTCAGGAATAAGTACCTATGACATTCAAACTATAAGGAGTTTATTTTAAACATAAGGAACCCTGACGGATGGCAACCCTAGGCCTACATAGGGTTGCCATCCGTCAGGGTTTCCCCGGATTTGTCCTAGTATGGAGGGTACCGTCCGGGGGGGATTTTCAAAAAGTGTCCGGATGAAACCTAGTGATGACACTTAGTGTCGAAGGAATTAACTAAAATATAAGCAAAGACTGCCTCGTTGGTCTAGTGGTTGCTTAGCGCGACTGCTGAGCTCGAGGTCCTGGGTTCGAATCCCGGGTCGGGCAAAGTGTTACTGGGTTTTTCCATTAGGTAATTCTCAGAGGCAGCACGAAGTCTGGATTTGTGCCCGGTAGATGGCAATAGGGTCACCCCCTATTACATTGGGACCTAAAAAAAAAACATAACTGGCGAAATGTGGGTGTACTATATGTGCAACTTTGCCTACCCCTTCGGGGAATACAGGCGTAATGTTAGATATGTTATGTTATTTAGCAAAGAAAATACTTAAAAATCCATTCATAAGTGGTTTTATTTGTAAAAATATATTTCCGGAGGTGTCCGGGAAAAGAGTTCAATTTTACCCAAATGTCCGGGGCTTTCGAAGTTTTTATCCCTCGTCGGCAATTCAGGTGATGGTAACCCTAGGTAGGCCCAGGCTAACCTACAGTAATGGCCATGTTAAGATATGCACTACAAGTAGGTACTTCCATAAACGTATGCAAATTGTATGCCACTTGATTATGTACGGTAACGGCCAGTGATTAACAACATAAGGTTGGTTACTGTTAAAACAATCGGAGTTAAGTTTATTACGTCAAGCGATTGACGTCAATTTTTTTCTATTGGTCATTTTAAAGCATCTTCCACGATGGCATAAATCGTGTTGTTTTGGGTTTTAAAACTCTAACTAATCAATTTATCACTTAATCCACTTAATAAAAAAGAAATAAAAGACTATTACGTAGGTACCTAATATAGTCCTATTGGTATTTCAATAATATAATCCAGGGGTCAGCTACCTCCATACCAAATTTTATCAAAATTGGCCCAGCCGTTTGAGCGTGAAGAAGTAACCAAAATACAAACACACAAACTTTCGCCTTTATAATATTAGTGTGAAGTCTGATGTGATAGTACCTATATACCATATCAAATGGGTGCGATAATGAATCTTATGTTTTTCACACATCAATGTTTACATTTACCTGTATTTTGAATACCTGAATTGTTTATATAACCATAGTTAACTTTTTGCGGATTTCCTGCGAGAAATCATAGCTTTGTGCGGAATGTTGATGATTGATGAAATGTTGACATTATCATAGATTGCATCTTTATTCATATTCTTATACATTTGGTCTAGCTTTTGCTCTCCTGTCCAACTTGTTCCTGTAGATAAAAATCATGAAAAACTGTCCCAACTTCTATTGAAGTCAATAATTTTCCGAGTAGAACAGGCGGTAAGTCTGCTAGCCCATTTAAATGTCCATATTTAGCTTATTTGAGAAATGCCTGGCACATTTAATAAAAAACAAACGATTTTCAAGCATTTTAGTCGATATTCAAATCATTTAATCAGTTTAATTGAAATTAAATATTTAGTTGTATATCTATCGGTTTAATTATTATAATTTTCGCTACGGCTCACCCACATTGATATTCAAATAATTTGGTGCCAGTGTTTAGTACGAAACTTTACAATTCCAATGCATTGACATCGGAATTAAATTCAAGAGTAAGCCTACGACTGGTCATGATCTCAAACTATTATGACTATTTCGTTTTTTCGGAACAGAAACAAAAGTTTCTGTTTTAGCCAGTCTGCAACATAAAATGCTTATAACTACGATACATTTATTGTTACACTCAGACCCATAGATGTTGTCTCTTATGAAAGAAGGCTAAGCCCTCGTCTTCAAGTGATAGTGCGGCTTGAGAACCCTCGAGAATACTTAAGTATGTCAATAGATATCGTCTGGAGTTAAATAAAACTTTCATCAGTTAGGTATTTCAGCGTTATAGACATTCCAGTCCAGTGCCTTTGTAAAATATGGCTTTAGAAACTTATTGTTTGCCTACGGCCATAATGATTGGCCCAGAGTTGACCACCCCCTTTCCGCCCGTGGGTGTCGTAAGAGGCGACTAAGGGAAAATCCAGAAGATGGACAGCAGCGTCTTCTGTAACTTCATCACCAATACTGCGATCCCCAAACCGCTTACCAAACGTGGGGATTGTGGCACCCCCCTATTTTGGTAGAGCTAGAAACTAAGCTATTTAATCGTATAAAAATGCCAGCCTGCTTTCATAAAACGTAGTGTGGTATATATTCGTACCAACCATACGTATCGTAGCTCTATCCCATCGCGATTGCATTCCATCAGGTTCAAGAATTTCATTAATACCGTCGTCTAATACCCTTAAAACTAGTATATTAATTGCGAATGTGGTATATTTATGGAGAAATAATGGGCATAAAATCTACTCATAACGACTTAGCATTCTATAAGACGTTTCTAGAAAGGTCAAAGTGTTATTAAAACGTGCGCTAGTTATGTAAGGTTGTATACATTTCGTCTACCCCTAGTACAAATATTTTATTCAATGTCATGGTATAATGCTTATAGTTAAATAACCTAAGCTTAGCCCTTGATTCTTAATTGTTTCGTTATTCTTTTTTGTATCGGCTTGTGTTAATTGAAATGCCTTCTTAGACTTATGAAACTGGGTCATACTGTGGACTAAAGTTGGTCATAATAAGAAGGTTTAAAGCCCAGGGTGCGCTGGCCATACCTATTTACCTACTCCGGAAGGCTCTTTACTTGCTTCATATTGTCAGCAACGTACCTAAGCAATAGGTTCGTAGTCAGTGTGTCAAATCAGCACCATTCAACGTTCATAATAATCAACTTTGCATAATAAAATCGAACTGCAATGTAAATTGAATCAACTCTACAGAGCTCTACTTATAAATATTCATCAATTTCTAGTGTTTAATCAATATGAGAACAATCCCTCAGGGTTGTTGAGTCCGTGAGACTCGCCAGCGATAATAATAGCCTGTAACTTGATTTATCTATCCCATAAGGATGAAAATTGATACTTGCGGACTTACGTAAGTAATTACGTAACTAAAGTTCACCGACTTGTTTATATCTTGACCTGATTTAGACACGCTAACTCGACATTATTTAGCAGTGTTTGTGATATAGGGCATCGAACTAAAGTGTATAGGCACTTACTGGTTACTGCTTGTGTATAAGTGCTTGAAGTACATAGCTTGATAAGAAACTGTTCTATATAAATTACTTTCCCTAGATACCCGAGACTCGAATCCGAGTTATTGAGTGCGTACGGCACATTCATCTTTACCCTTGCGTACTAAATATTGCGGGTTGCGTGGGTAGACATTCCTTCAAGTACATCATTTACATGATTATTTCATTTGTAATGTTTCATGGGCAGGTTTTTGTTTCGTGCGGAGCCTTCGGTAATAGACTAGATGCATTATTACCTACCGCATTTTAATATTAGATGAAAGGTCATAGAAGCTTCGTTTACTTAAGCTAATGTTAGCTTATGCAATCCTTGCTATTGTTAACATGTTCATACGATGAAAAATCTATAAATTCGTTTAATAAAGAAAGTTCAACTATTAAGTTCTTTAAAAGTTCAACACAACTAAAAAGTTACGTTATAATATAGGTATGTCTGAGGGAAAATACCTACTCAGTTATTCTCGTCTGTATACCTTACTTCTATCGATATCGATTAGGGCACATGCTACGGGCCTTGCATTCGAATATGTACGTACCGTAGCTATTAACTACGTATATCTAGACAGGCCTAGGTAATGTGGTTTGGTGCTTGAACAGATTGTTATGAATAAGTTTTAGTTTAGCGTTTTGCCGCTTGGCTTGGATAAAAATCGAATAGAATGATAAATGTTTGGGGACGACATAATGTTTCCACTATTTTATCGATGACAAAATAATTATGTTAAACTTGGCTAGGGTGCTGTATCTTTATTAACCATTGACTTACGTTAACCAGGTTCTCAGTGGATCTGAGTCAAATGCGGTCGTTGCGACTATTTTTCAATGACGACAACTGCACATGTGGCCAGCTAGTAGTAGCGTCAAGAGAATCGCAGTACAAGATACTCCACTTCCATCATGGAGGTTTGGATCACTTGGCGCAGGTTCTTCATCGATGGCACTCATTGCTACACAACATCAAACTCACTCCAGGTAATATATACATACTTTCAACAGTTCAGTTTTAATATCTTTCAGTTTGTCTGGGTCAATTGTAGCTAATGTAAGCAGGCAATTTGTCACCAGGTTCCGAAGAGCCAAATCTCCCATACCGCCATTTTATGGTATGCCGTCCAGAAGTGCAGAAGTCAGAACAGCATCCTGAAGAAGGGAAACTCCCCAAGATCTCCCCAGAACTCTTTTACGGGAAAATCATGAACGGGAAAGGAGTAATCGAAGATGATCTCTTTTTGAGGAAATGTGTGTTTTTCGGAGGTTTGGACAAGGAGCTGAGGAGAGAAGTGTGGCCGTTCCTTCTTCACTGCTACCCATACAACTCTACATATGACGAAAGGGAGATAATACTCCAGATCCGGTCGAGAGAATACGCAGAAATAACGAGGAAAAGACTTGAGAAGATGACACCTGAACAGCACGCGGTTTTCTGGAAGACAGTTCAGTGTGTGATTGAGAAAGACGTTGTCCGAACGGATCGAGGCAACCCGTTTTTCGCTGGTGAAAACAATTATAATGTAGAAATTATGAAGAATATTTTACTAAATTATGCCGTCTACAATCCTGTCTTAGGGTAAGGATAATCTTCATTAGGTTTAATATAAATGATTAAAGCACACGCCCGCCTTTGTCGACCATAATTTAGCGTCTATTGTTCTATTCAAATGACTTTAATCATATCTGAGGGCGTTTCCAGACTGCCATCAGTGTCTACCGACTGCTCCATGTAAATTAACAACCTACTATGAATAATCGCCGTCTGTAATCGATTATAGTCGCTATGCCGATAAAGTGCCATCTATATACGAACTATACAAGTCGCTTTTAACGAATGTACAGCGATTGAATGCACGACACAGCACGACATTAGAAAATATTTCTGAAGCTCAAACCTTTTTCTACAGATATACGCAAGGAATGAGCGATTTGTTGGCTCCAGTGCTTTGCGAGATCAAATGCGAGGCGGAGGCCTTCTGGTGCTTCGTTGGTCTGATGCAGAGAGCCATATTTGTGTGCACACCTACTGACAACGATATGGATAATAATCTTGTAAGCTGAAACTTGTCTTACCCTTCCAACACACAAATTTGACCCTGTTAAACAACACATTCAAAAAATCTACTTCCATTCATATTGTTTTTTTTTTTAAAACAAAACGTCGCCCCACACTAGGAATTTCTCCTGTGTCGTGGGTGCGTTTCACAAACACGAAATATCACATACACAAACACCCAGACTCGGGACAAATATCTGTGGTTATATTTTAGTTGGTACATATATCAAATCAGCAAGTGGCTAGCTAGGCTGCGTGCCTTCTTACTGAAGTACATTACTCAATAGTATGGTAAACTTATGCAATATCAGGCGTCGTCATAGTATAGGTACCTATTTCTACCTGTCGATGCAGAAGTGGGTCTTCTAGTTTTCAGTTCATTGAAGCTTTATGAAAATGATTCATATCTTATCAGTACCTATTAAGGATCAGACGACAGCAATCAAAGAGAATACATTGTGACGCAAATGATTACACCTACACGCTTTATTTTCGTTTCAGAGCTACCTGCGCGAACTTATAAGGATAATGTTACCGCATTTTTACAAGCAATTAGAAAAACACGTCGACGCAATGGAATTACTGTTTTGTCACCGCTGGATTTTGCTGTAAGTACGATTTTTAATAGCTTTTTTGTAGGCTGGTAGTTACTACCTACTTGTAACTAGATACTGGCTACATAGGTATATTTACGACTAGTAGACATCGAACCTTTTTAAGGCAGTCTTGACTGTGTTAAAGTATTGATTGGATAATATTTTTTTGGATGCTTTCCGAAATAACTGGCTAGAGCTAGTCAATGTCAAGGACTTCATTGGAAGCTTTAGCCTTTAGGACAGACTCTTGCCTAGCTGTAGAACACCAACAAGGCTTTTAATTGGTTAATATTATTAAGGTATTATTTAGGAATACCTATTTGCGATTAACAAATATGTTTTGCCCTTGCGTCCCTTTATGCGCATTATACTGTGCTAACTTCTTAATTGAGGCGTTGTATTTCACATTGTCCTCGTATAGGTAACAGTATTACCAGGTTCAGTATTACCCTCGTCGAGTAACGTATAAAACTTTATATCGGATAACCGGTGATCCTTTGATGTTTTACCTCCAGCCGATTTTTATTAGATTACATCCCACGCTGCCTCGTTTATACGAATCCTTTGACATTTACTTATATAACTCAGTCTTCCATTAATAAATAAATGACCTTTAAAACATATACGAAAGCCCAACTTTACCCAAAAATAACAGATAATTACAAACACACTAAAATTCGATACGTTTATACGTACTTTTCTAAGTAGGTTTAAGCAGTAAGCACCTACCAACAAAACATGCCAAGGATATTTTTCTAAAAAGCTAAAAAAAATGAATCGTTTTTTAACTTGTCATGAATAGTGGGAATACCCTGCACGCTATGTCATTTCTATTGAAGTTATAGGTACTTCCTTTACTGACACTCAATTTGCGTCATTTCTAACCGAATGCATACATACACATAATGTAAAGATATCAATGTTCAACAAGAACTTCCATATACCTACAGACTTTTGTCAAAAGTATCTACGACATATCGCTCTCTTAGTTGATCCAGATCCAGGACCTAATTTTATTAGGCCCTGGTTTTAGAATAACTAGGTACCTCCAATAAAGGCCTAAATAATTTTACAGCTGTTTCAAGCGAGAGTTTACTGAAGCCGTGGCCCTTCGCATGTGGGAGGCGTGCTGGGCCAACTACCAGACGGACTACTTCCATCTGTTCCTGTGCCTCGCCATTATCGCCGTGTACGCGGATGACGTCATCGCCCAGGATCTCAACACTGACGAGATGCTACTGCATTTTAGTTCTTTAGGTTCGTATCCCATTATTTTGCTTAAGGTTATTTTTTGGCAAAGAATGTATAAATTTAACGTGCGCAGGTAGTGTAATTTGGGTCCAGCCAGAGCCGAAATGTTCCTACTCCTTTAACTTTGTATTCAAACTTCACGTGTAAATATTACGTGTTCCACAATGCTTCTTCGTTCAGCGTTCCTTATAATTTAATTGCCAAATTCTAAATACCACATTAGGTACCCATACTTACTGTTTCATTGTATTTTTCCAGCGATGTATATGGACGGGCGCCTCATTCTGCGCAAAGCGAGAGGTCTCCTCCACCAGTTCCGTCAGCTAGTCAGGATTCCCTGCACCTTAGTGGGCATGTGTCAGCGGTGCGGCCCCGGCATATGGGACTCCACTCACCGGCCAAGTGTCGAGTGCACCGGGGCTCACGACTTCTGCAAATACACTGTGCAATAAGGGAGAAAACTAATGGGTATAAAGGGCATTATTTTATCAGAAAATCTTGAGCAAAAGATGAATATTCATGTAATTATTTCAGAAATGTATTCTGTATAGTGACTTTAGTCGATCTCTTCACTTTTGTTGTAAAACTGTGTACCTAATGTAAAAATGCTCTTCTACCAAAAATAGCTTCTAGAAAAATAACTGTATTATATTTGGTGTTTAGATCATCCTTCTGTTCACGTCTGTACATGCTTGCTTAGACTTATAAGCGTTGCCGCTAATCAAACTTCTTTAACATTTCCAGCTGAACAACTTAAAGGTAATGAGACTTTCGTAGCGCACTGAATCGCTCAGGACTTTGGATCTTTCTTAAACAGGGCTCATGACAGCACTAGTATATATATGTGTTTGACGTTGATCCTCGGACTTGGGGAGGGTCAATTTGGGTGGTTGAATGAAACAAAAACTTTACTTGTTATGTCCGCGAGTGCGATGAGTTTTGTTTTAAATGACGTGAATACTGCAGACATACATAGGCAGTTTTATATTATATCTGATGTAAATTATAACAAATTACGCATCTGTAGGTTTTTGTATAATTGGCAGTTTGTAGCTATAGTTTTCATATCAGTATTTTACTTACTAAGTTAAATTAGATTTCGTTTGGCTATAGTATGGAGAATTTACTTGATGCTGGTGTAGAGTAAGTACTATTTATGCTTTGCCAAATAGCCATAAAAATTGTAGGCTTAATACAGTGTAGTTAGATAGAAGTGTGACAGTTTTGTATGAGTGACAGGATTCTCAAACTTTTTACAAAACAGTCTCTATATTTGTATGTTTTAGGAATGTTGCTAAGTAAAATATCACGACTTTTGTAAGAAAGTTTCGACAAGTGAGTGTCACTTAATATAGGACTCACGTTTTCAGACAGCTTTATGTAATGCGAAAAGATTTTCAGTTCGTGACTAGTGAAAAAATTACTAAAATGTAGGTATTTATTTTGGCTTTTGTACTTTTGTATTACTATAGGTATTCTACTGAAACTCAGACTTTTGTTCCTGCTGTTAGTTCCAATGGGTTTTGGAACTTTTTAGTTGGTAGATAATTTGATTAATTATCGTGTCAATCACGCATATTGTTTTGTACGAGTATTGTTCTACAGCTGCTTTAGACGATATTGTTTCACTTCAAAACCGCCACTGTGTGTGTGTCACGTACAAATGAGTAAAAATTATGACAGCTAAAAATTGTTAGCCATATATTGATTATATAAATTTGTTTAGGTAAAACTTGTTTAGATTTTAAACTATAAAAGAAATGTTCTAAAAGAAGTATACGTATTATTGTGTATAACCTTGAATACACAACGTACAAAATCAATGTTACTAGTACAAATTATTATCAGTATTATAAAACAAAATTCAATGGGATGGATAAAATAGATTGGATTTCACAAAAGTTTGAGACACTGTGGTTTTATGTCGGGACATATCAAATTGGTAACAGAATATGTTCTTATTATCAACCTTCATTGAGGTTCGATACGAATTACCTTTAACATTATCACGGAATATTGTACCTGGTTTACCTATAAACGTAATTTAAACGTACCTAGATTATCTAGGGAGATTTCATATCAAACATACAAGATCATAAATGTTTGAGAAACGCTGTAACATATTGTAAATTTAAAAGATGTTATTATTAACTATTTATGATATATATTTACTAGAGTATATCGTTACCATTTTGCTAAATATTTAAAATAAAGTGCAGCAGTTTGAAACTTTAGGTAGATAGGTGAAAACTTAGGAATAAAAGAATTGACGTAAGAAATTACCTTTAAAAATTACGCTTGGTGTTAAAAAAATCTCTTGATTGGCGATGTTGTATATTACACTATATATACATAGACGTTTAAGCATATAAGTATGGATTTAATATTACCTACCTATAGTTAAACCTATGGTTTGCTGATCGACAACACAGTTGATTAGATGGACTTAGGCACAAGGATAAGCGTATACCTAGCTTTTCTATGTATGCAGTACCTACCTATATTTTTAATGTAACATTTTATATGCATTTAGGTATGTCGATGGAACCTTTCCTCTCTTACAAATTTTATTCAACTCTTTATATTGAAATACCTTCACCTATCCGCTCTCTTCGAATTTTCTTTTACCTTGGTTCCTCCCTTCTGTTATTTACTCAGTCTCTCTGCATTTCAAATTATTAAAGGACTGATCTTTATATAATTATATCTTTTCCAAGATTTTCATTCATTTCAAACTGCTCTCTTCCTTACTACACCTAAACCATTCCTCTCTATCTCTATAAGTCACATCAAACATTCCTCCCCGTCTCATAGCTTTTCCCGACCCTGTCTCACTTGCAACTCCAGGAGATTGGTAACTGATTTTTGCGGGAACTAACATAATACTCCGCATCCAGGACTTGTCATAGCCAGGCTTGTCGTCTCCACAGAATTTGCACGACTTTGAAGCCTCTCCTTTCATACTTACCCAACTTTCAGTGGCATTGATCAGCCCCCTTACCATGAAATGCGGCGTTTCATTTTCACGTCGTAAACTGTCCTGTTTTAAGAGATCATGGTAAGGAGACTGTCAGCAGCTCTTAAAGTTACGACTCCAGTGGTAGTTGTGCCTTTTAGACACTTTTTAAAAAAAAGAAGAGACGAACCGCAGTACGGCAACATTGTTTAGAAAAGTAGATTTATGTGTAGGAATTATTTTGTGTCAGTAGAAGCATTGAATGAATGAATATCTGTATTTGAAATTCTACGAATTTTTTGATGTACCTGTCTTGAGTATTTTTGTCACTGTTCATGTTTTAAATAATTGTTTGTAAAGTAAATCTTATTTAAATGTTATATGTACTTTACTACTTTACCTATTTCTTAGATTTATAAGGTATACCACCTAGAGTATAATTTCACCATGGAGCTATTAGATACCTACCTATCATAAAATTAACATGTTTGACGGTATGTAGGTTCTAATAAATTAAATCTTTATTAAAGCTTCATACCTATTAACTAGTTATTTATGAGACCTACACAATGTACCTAAACTTTGTGTTACTACTTATTTCATTTGTTTATTGTCGGTTATAAAAAGTTTCTCAATTATACCTATAAATTGAATACGGTGCGACAAAAAAGTACAGTCGTCAATGAGTCTAGACTTCTAGAGTGTAATGTTGCCGATTGTACATTTTTGATATCATTCTTGTTGCCGATTGAACAGTTTTGATATCATTTTTGTGGCCGATTGTGCGTTTTTGATATCATTTTTGACGCCGATTGTACATTTTTGATATCATTCTTGTTGTCGATTGTACATTTGCCATCCAGCCGAATTGTTGTTGCTGCTTATTATTTATTCCGCTGTAGTTGAACATAAATATTATAATATGTATTTTGTTAGGTAAACACTTCTCGTAAAACCTAAAATAGGTACCTACTAATATAATATTACAATATTTATTAGAATAAAATATCGTTATACAAATCAATATTACACCATCGTAATGTGAGGCTACAGAATATTTTAAAATGTTTTATTTTCGCATATTGTGAATTGTTACGCGTACTCTGTGATAAATTGATCTGCTTGTAATATACATTGTGTAAATGTTGATATAATTATTGTAATGAACTTAATGTATTGAGGAATAGGAATCATATCTAATTAGAAATAAATGTACAAGCATTCCGCCAGTGTTTCATTAATAAGAATTCATAGTACTTACCGTCTAAACAGCTTACAACTAAAGCCCCGGATACACTAGGGAACATTTTGTCCCGCAACATGACGCGCAACACTCAATCTACGTGACGCTGCAACGTTGCACATTGTCCCGCAACATGCCCCGCAACATTGTACGTGACGCGGGGCATGTTGCTTGCTCCCGCCTCGAGAGCGAGCGCACGTGTCTCGCGTCAGTGTCGCGCCATTTGTCACCAAGTGTATTCGCGTACGCAACGTGCCTCTTAACATGGCTTTAGTGTGGGGAAATGATACCGTGCTACATGTACATTTCTATAAACACTGACTAGTGTAGCCAGCAAAATGTTCCATGACAATTGTCGCGGGACACATCACGTAGTTGTTGAGGGACATGTTCCGCAACATGTTTCTTCATTTGCCCCCTAGTGTATCCCAGGCTTTAAGGCCCCTTACCATGAACACTTAAAGCAGGACATTTTCCGTTGCAAAGCAAGACGTTTATAAGTTCATGGTGAGTGAGGCTCGAGCCGAGTGTCTAGAAACAATTTAACTCTAGGCGAGCAGCCCTTTTACCATGAACTCTCAAAGCAGGACAGTTTACGTTGTGGAAATGAGACGTTGTTATTTGCAGAATAATGCGGCGTCTCTCTTCCACATCGTAAACTGTCCTGCTTTAAGAGTTCATGGTAAGGAGGCAGGTTTCTTCTCATGTTTGTGTTACTTAAATGGTCCTCCTGACCTACAGGACTATTATGTCAGGAGTTAGCACCTATCTACTTTCTTAAATAGCAAGTTATCCGTATTATTAGCCGTCGAAACTGACGTCTTTGCAGCTGAACAGAAGAGCAGCGCTTGCATACCTCCTTGAGTAGAAGAGAGACCATAAAGAGTACCTACATATTTATTTAAAAAGGCGACGGACCGACTACTACTATTATTCTACGACTGTACCCTGCTTACACCTTTGGAGGATTGCAGGAGTTGAATGAATGAATGCCAACGAGGGAATGATAGTGACGAAAAATGTGATGACATTTGTATTTGACGAGGCACGTCAAAGAACTATTTTGTTTATTTTGGTATCTTTTCAGTATTTCACAGAATAAGTAGGTACTTATTTTGATATTTATTTGTTTAGGTTAGAATAACGTCAAATTGCGGCAAACTTTGAAGTGGTTTTTAAGGTAAGGTTTTTGGTCATAAATGCTAAGCTTGAATGGACTAGTAATCTTGGTTTTGAGTTTACTGCTTTTAATTTGCTTAATAAATTAGGGTTGGGATACACTTACGCCGTCATTGAGAAAGAACCTTCAAAATCTGATTAATTACTAAAAATATAGTTACCATCAACATTGATTTTATTCATAAAGATCAAGGTCAACTGAATTTTAAAGTAAGGCTCGGTATGTACTGAGTCTTCTGAGCATCCGCGGCATTATTTAGTGCCAGATGGCGCGACACGGAGACACGCTTCATTGCCTGATAATCTCCTAATCTATGAGTAAATGTTGTTAATAGATTATGTTGTGATAAGTATAATCATTAATTTATGTTTAGTTTCTATGGAACTTAGTTCGAATAATCCATCAAAACATTTCGAAATGTTTGTATTGTTTTGCGTGAATTGTGTCCCAGTCCTTAACGTTCGGTATGAAGTTGTTAAATCCATTCGCAATGTGCGAGTATGTTCACAGTAGTCATTTATTTTTATACTGTTTCACAGCGCCGGAGCCGGCTTGTTAAGAATATCTTAATGCCTATATAGGCACCTCAGTGATAAGATTGTGATACCAACTTGTAAACACAAACGAATTTATCATACTTATCACTTATGATTTCCACTTACATTCCAGTAATATTTCTGACAACGATCGTTACACACGCGTCCCAAGTTACAATGGCTAGTTTACCAAAAACAATGCGAGCGGTCGGTCTCTATAAATATTTACCGATAACAGACGTCAACAGTCTCCTGGATGTAGAAGTGAGTTTACCAAGTGTTACAAAGACTGATGTTTTAGTGGAAGTCAAAGCGACGGCAGTAAATCCCATTGATACTAAACAACGCGCCCCGAAGTCGAATATAGAAAGCTCTCCCCGTATTTTGGGATGGGACGGCGCTGGAGTTATAGTGGCAAAAGGGGAGAAGGCAGATTTATTTAATGTCGGCGACGAAGTATTTTTTACCGGTGATTTGAGGAGGAGCGGCTCAAACGCGCAGTACATGGCCGTTGACCAGTTTCTAGTGGGAAAGAAACCAAAGAACCTTACGTTCGAGCAAGCCGCTGCTATGCCACTCACAGCGCTCACTGCCGTCGAATCGCTTTACGATAGGTTGCTACTATCAGAGAAGGATAAATGCAAGGCATTGTTGATCATCAACAGTGCCGGCGGAGTTGGTTCCGTCGCCACGCAGGTCGCTAAGAACCTGGGGCTGAAAGTGATCGGAACTGCTTCTCGTCCCGAAACCCAAGCATTTACCCGGGAATATGGGGCCGACGTTGTACTTAACCACACTCAAGATTTGATACCGCAATTGGCAGCCAATGGTTACGGAGCAGGAGTTGACTTTATCTTGGTTAATTATGACCCTGCGCCGTATTGGGACACTTTGATGACCGCTATCAAACCTCAAGGGAGGATTTGTCTGATCGTCGATAGCAGTTCTCCGGTGGATATAAAAACACTGAAGGACAAGAGCATAACTTTGGTGTCAGAAATGATGTTCACAAGACTGAAGTACAACACTGAAGACAAAGTGCGTCAGTACGAGATTCTGAAAGAGGTGTCGAAATGGCTGGAAGAGGGGAAGTTGAAAAGTACCTTGATGAAGACGATGAGTCCAATCAATGCTGCCAACCTACGGGAGGCGCACAGACTGATAGAAGATAAACATATGATTGGAAAACTGGTGTTATCAGGATTTTAGGCTGACGAGATCAATACGCTGCGTTGTTTATATGAAAAAATATTTAACACCAACTTACGATTCGTATGTTTATAGATACCAACATATGTTATACAGACTCACACTTATTAAATTGTTATACTTATATTAATTTCTCGTTTTTATACAATCATTAACTACATAAACATATCCAACAAATACTTAAAAATAGTTTTATACAGTATTGGATAAATCCAGACTGCATGCTTTTAACCTCTTCGTCGGCCGTATACGATTTCTCTGCAAAATAGTGTTCTAGAAGCAATAGGTAATATTAATTTAATATAGACGGGAAAGGGGATGACCCTAGCTATAATTTAAAAAAATGAAACAAAATCTTAAGAACAGTTTTAAAATATTTATTAAGCATTACTTTCGTGCAGATAGCGACGAAAACGTTGATGGTGAGTTGTTCAGGATGCTTGGATCAAACTCCTGGCCTTGAAAAGGCGAGCCCGGGGCGTTCCAAGCTCTCTTCAGTACATCCATGTTGCGAATCTCGTCACTTGTCGGCAAACCCTTCATCTTCCTTTCTTGGTTCCACTGTAGTTCACGGACCTAGGGAGAAACCCTATTTAATAATAACATTATAGAAAGTTATGTTACTACACTACTAATCTTGTAATAGTTGCAATATGTTGTGGTGTTATTAAGTGCACCACATAAAAACCAATGCCAAATTTTTCGCCATCTACTTTGACCTTATTACGAAGCCGATTTTGGGAGTATAACCTTCTGATATCGTCAGAAACTTGTTTTCCTTCCTTCACGGCACACAAACCTTTGCAGTGCACCCAAGAAATATAGGGAATATAAGGCTGCGGTTCCACTGAGGCGGAGCGGAGACGAGCTGTGCGATTCACCAATCACCTGGCTTGAAATCCACATCTCTCATCCATTTCACAGCTCAGCCCCGCTCCGCACCGCCCCACTCCGCCTCAGTGGAACCGCAGCCTAAATTTACTCTAAAGTAAGACTAATTGTCCGAATGTAGGTACTTAATTGATATTACAAATACTATACTGTCGAATTACGACAATGACAAGCCTAATAATTTTACTATACAAAGACAACTAGTCTTACCTTATTATAGGTATTCTCCTGAAAGGTTTGCCACCAAATGGCATTGCAAAGAGTTTCAAATGGCTTTCCCTCGCAACTAAAACACCGTACAGTTCGCATCTTGTATGTCTTGCAGCTGACGTGACGGGAAAAGGAATCATGATTGTGGCGGTTGGGTAATGCTATTAAACGAAACAACTAACAAAGACATACTTGAACATAAGATCACCTGTTTGAAAATATATGCAGTCCTTTGGGTAAACATTTTCAGGCATATTTTAGATTTAGTGTTATTACCATCTTGTGTATAGTATACTTAGTTATGTAAGAAATAACTCATATGAGAATAAGAATATCCATTACCATATTTGGTCAAGCTGTATAACGTAATTTGAACACAATGGTTCTAAAACCTGGACTATTTGATGAAGTGACTAGTGTTGAAGCTGGTTAGACAGCCACCAATCAGCATAAATAGTGTGAATGGAATTATGGGCCATATCTCATTAGGATGGCAGCATCCTAATGAGATATGGCCCATATCGAGCATCTCCAATCAAAACGGTTTATGAAAGGTGGTGTTTATTAATCAAAGGTTGCTAATAAGGTATATATGTGTTACCTTAGCTACATGGTCTTCTGGCAGCTCATCAAGAGGCCTGGAACAGTCTATTTTACTCAGGTCCACTGATTCTTCACTGATCAGTAATTTGTTCCACCATCTTTCTTGAACTTTCTCTGTTAATAATAATAAGGTATGCATTTCAATCACAATCAACTTAAAATGTAAACAGACTAACTAGGCGACTGATCAGTTTCAGCAATCATTTTTGCGACCGAGTACTATACGTACCTTCTGCACAATTCTGCGCAGGCCTAGCCATAATAAGCTGAGCTACTTTTTTTTTTAAATCTTTTTTTAAAAACGTCGCCCCACACTAGGAATTTCTTCTGTGTCGTGGGTGCATTTCACAAACATGAAATATCACATACACAAACATCCAGACTCGGGGCAAACATCTGTGGGTCGCACAAAGTTTTACCCCGTGCGGGAATCGAACCCGCAAGCGCAACCCTTAGTGCACCAGTCCAATCACTTAGCCACTGCGCTAATCAGGTCGTCGTATTTGTTATATACATACCTAAATGTAGTAAAAGCCTTCCTTCACTGATGCTCCAGAAACTGTCGCTTATTTTGATCTTGTACGGTAAAGTGTCTTTCACAATGACGTCACCATTTCTGCGGGCCACACATATATCTCCTGGGTTTATAATCACATTCAACTCCTTCGATGATTTTATATCTGGTGGCAGCTTGACACTGACATCTGTAAAATACAATTTTAGTTATTTAACATCATAGTAGCAAAGATTTAAAAGAAAAAAAACCGAAAACTAGCTTATAACCAACCAGGAGATCAACACTCCTAGTGCCTATAGTCAATCTTACTTGGCCATTTTTCTTTAAAAATAAGTTACATCTCTCCATTCATAGTTTAGATTTTACAATAGGAGAACCTCTTATAACTTAGGACATAAACAAACATAAAATCACGCCTGTATTCCCTGAAGGGGTAGGCAGAGGTGCACATATAGTACACCCACATTTCACCAGTTATATTTTTTGGTCCCAATGTAATAGGGGGCGAGACTATTGCCATCAACTGGACACAAATCCCGACTCCGTACTGCTACTGAGAATTACCTAATGGAAAAACCCAGTAAAACTTTGCCCAACCCGGGATTCGAACCCAGGACCTCATGCCCAACAGTCGCACTTAATAACCACTAGACCAACGAGGCAGTCTTATATTATAACTTAGGAATTTTAAGAAAATCTTGCCCACCTTCGCAATATTCATACAATATGATCAAATAATCATTCTATTTACCTAGTTCCATAATATTCTGAGACCAGGAGTAGTTGCCTCTTTCTGCACCATTATAAGTGTCACTATTCCTTTGCGTTGGTATCTCAGGTGGTCTGTAGTCATCTGGGACTCTCTTAGACGTACTGGTCACAGTACTTTGTGTTGCAGCCTCGGATTCAATTCCCGGAATTTCTGATTGATTATAATTCGTAGAATGTGTTTTTAATTCTAACTCATTTGCGGAGATCTCTTCTTCATTTTCTGAGTCCCTGTCTGCGACAACTTCTACTTCCTGTGCCACAGTCGAGCACATGATCTCGTTGTTTACGTCAAAGAGTTTGGCAGCACTATCCATATCCTGCCAGACTTTGGGGTCACATTTCCTGAGGACCTTGATGACTAGTTCCTCAGCGACACCTGGTGGAAATCCCATGTTTTCATATGTACCCTTGGGTACATAGTAGAAATCGGTTCTGGAATATAATTACATTAAATTTTTATTTGCCAGTATTACATAAGTTAGCTGTCTGTTATCTTCTTAAATATGCAAGAAATAAAGGGCTTCATTACTTTTATTCATTTTATTGGCTGCACCCCAGTGTTACATCAATAAAAAGTAGCCTATGTGTTAATCCAGGGTGTCAGCTACCTCCATATGAATTTTCATCAAAATTGGTTAAGCCGTTTGAGTGTGATGAGGTAACAAACATACAAACACACTTAAACTTTTGCCTTTATAATATTTGTGTGAAGTGTGATTAAACTACAGAACAGATTAGGTGCACATATAGTTTTAAATAAGTAAATATAAGTAGAGCATGAGTGCTTAGAAGTATATATAATTATATTAACTAGAAAGCGCAAAAACATCGCTTGGTCCTGAAGTAACATTATAAGCATAGAATTGATATTATAACTATAACATTAATCAAGTATAATCAGTTGATTACATAGAAATAAACTCACCTTCTAGCTAAAAAGTTGAATATAGCTGAAAGAAAACCTAAAATTGATTTTTCATTTACAAGTATTGATGTAAGAACATCGTCGTATTTTGTTAGATCGGAAGGGCCAGACATATTGCCGTTTTATACTTGATAATTAAATAACTTTTAGTCTAATTACTGGGTTTCTAAAACATTATTGGTGATAACGAAAATATACAGTTTGATTTGATTGATGTCTTTCAGCTCTTTCTCTTCTAGATTTTTTGTAACTTGACTTGACGTTTCAGTGACGTTAACGTTTTATTTCATCTAACATTGGTTATATTTATTTTAAGATAAAAAATATATTTTATTTAATCATAAAATATTTAGAAATCTAAAGAAAAATAAATAAATAATTATACATTTAGCAAATACCTAATGTAGTCAAAATTCTACCATTGGTAGTAAATTAACGAAGGATAATCTATGAACATTCTACTAAACGATGTATTATTTTTAGCATGGGCACCACAAAACCTGTTTTTTAATTTGCATTCCCGCCACTTGGCGGAGTTACTTCGCTTTCGAAAGTTTCACATCCGCAAGAGAGCGGCAAGGCAAGGCGAAGTGAATTAGGCAAAGAAGTCTCGCGCGCGAACTCGGTACGCTGCAGGCGATGACCGCATTCATATGAGTTTTTATTAAATTGTGTGTGTGCTGTCGTGTTCTCCGTTCCGTTAAGTGTTTACGAAAATGCTGTATAGGTGAACTTTTAGGATATAAAGTGTTGTGATAGTGATTATATCCCTTTAACCCTCTTCTATCTATTACTGTCTCTTAAAGGTTGTAAAAATGCCTTGCTCAGCGGTAACTTTGTCCATAGCGACCATTACAGCAATCGTGGCTGCTGCTTTAATGGCTATAGCATTCTCGACGGATAACTGGCTTTATATTGAAGTAAAGCGCACAAGCATACAGGTAAGACCAGATATTATTATTAAATATTCAGCACCTATTGATAACAGCTAAATAATAGCTACCTAACAGGTAGGTTTATAAATTGTTTACCTTGTTTTTTTATTTATAATATTGTAAAGTGAAGCAACAACAAAATGATATATAAAACAAGGGCTATAATTGTAGATATTTATGTAGTTACATTGAGGTCAGCTGCTTTTTAATAACTAATTTGACTAAATTCATTTATCAATCGAGTGTCAAGACTCCACGAAATCTTCAAATTAACAGTTAAGTTTTTATCGCAGCAACTTGAAGTCACAAGGTCGATCGACGTAAACGTCAAACTATTGAGAAGTTTGGACAACAGCTGCAACTAACACCTTCCACCAAACAAACAATTGATTAACATCTTAGTATTTTTCATTGTCGATTGTTTAGCATCGAGCCCCAGCGAATAATCTGATCATCAATAAATCTTTTGAATTACGACATTTCCCTTGTTTCATTACTTACAAAGTAGGTATAAAAGAATGAGCTCAAATTCATCGTGACACCGTATTCTTTCGAGTCCTTGCGCAGACACCGTTAGATCAGACACGTTACGCATAAATATGCACGTATTAATGGCACGAACAAATGTGTGGGTAACTGTACTATTCCGTGAGCTGCTCCTGTGCACCCAAACGTGGAGATAAAGAAACCACGACCGATAACCAGACACGCCACAGGTATTGAACCAGACGTACGATTGTTTTTGTTCATAAGAAATGATTTTACATCCAAAACAGATAATGGAACTTTTTTTATGTCACTGGCAGCCTCCAAAGACGTTCCATAATAGCTCTCTAGTATTTGAATAGGGATAGAACATGTGGTAGAATATCAGTTACTTACACTTTGAAACCTTTCATAACTTCCCATTAACATCATCGACACATACAAAAACTCCTTTATAGTAAAACATTTTCAGAAAGCGCGTAATTCGCAAAAACTGGAACATCTCACGGTTAATTTGCTTGTTATGTGCGTCAGAGTTTTTGTGTCGACAGGTTCTGGTTTCTTTTCTCGAGTCGGGGTCATACTTTTTTTGCGATCTGAACTAACTTGTAAACTGACTTCTACCTGCCTAAGGACGGCTTAATTTTTTGCTCGTCTTTTCTATAATAGGGGTGGGTTTAAAGCTGCGTGTAGGCAGGTTCCTACGTGACCAATCGTTGGTTTCTCTTTGAATTTATCTTAAACTGAGATGTTTTGTAGTCTTTTTTGTTACCTCTTATTTTAAGCTCACAAAGTTTATGATGACTTAAAATACATACTTCGTTGGTAAGGCGAATAACTCATCAATTAAGTATTCTTAGTTATTTCTGTTTTTTTGATGCCTCACTAGTATGTGCATTCATTGGAACATATTTTCCTCATACATTTGATTGTTTTATATTACCGCAATAGACTGAACGTTACGGTAATCGTTTTATTAAATTATATAGTTATTGTGTATTTGAATATGAGAAATAACTGTATCTGGGTAAGCAAAATATGTCCTAAATTAAATCTGAAGCATCCAAAATCCAGTGGGTACGTGTATAGCAGTCTTACTGATTGACAATCTACTTTTAATCATTCATAGCCCTATCAACCCAACAAAGTAACTTCCTTAATGATTAAAAAAATGCTCCGATTGCGTAATTTACCATGTACCGCGTGTGGCATGACAGTTATAAAAAAATATATAAAAATGAATTTTGTCTCCAACGTCTTACGCATGGGCTACTTAGCGTGCTATGGTTGACTAAGTACTAAAATAACTTCTGCAACATTAAAACAAGCAAACCATCAAATGGCTGTTAGAAAACAGCGAGGAAAAGTTATTCACACTTTCTTCTCATTTTGTTAATAAGGCTTTTCATTTTAGTCGAAATTTATTCTCCATAATGCCTAATTGTGTCTCAGTGATTTCAAGACGTGTAGCGAATGAGTTACCTGCTATCTACATATGCAAGCCTATTAGATCTTGTAAAGACAAACAGTGGAAAGCTTGGGAGAAATCGATCGAGAAAGTGACGAAATCTATGTGAACATCTCCGGCCCCAACATGCATACCCTATTACGATAACAGTGAGATGTAACTTACGTCGTTATTATCATGGAGGGTTTATTATGCTCACACGGATTAAGTGTGCACTGTATGCATTCGCTAATAGAAAACTTACCCAGAGATTATTATTGTTACGAACATACACTTTTATCTCGTAGGAAAAACTGAGTGATATTATTATTGCATAGATAAGTACTCAAATAATGATGGCAACAGCTACATCATTAAAAGTCGTGTAGTGACAAGTTGCTAACCCATTACCGACGACGATCACGGAATAGAAAACGCAGATAAATAAACACAGTGCTCGTGATGTTCTTGTACTGTAAAGCAAAGTATTTAGTACAGTTTGTACTCAGTGATCTTAAAGTCACGAGTGAAAACCACTTCTATTTACAAGTGATAGAATATGATCCGCCTTCATTCCTTTGCAGAGTTCGCAGCTAAACGATACCTTATGCTGAATTAAATACTATTTTTTTAAAACGTCGCCCCAAATTAGGTACTTGTCCTGTAACACGGGTGCGTTCCACATATATGAAATATCACATACTCAAACACCCAGACTCGGAACAAATATCCGTGGGCCACACAAAGTTTTGTCCCGTGCGGCAATCGAATCAATTAGACGACCGATTTCGTCGTGATTTATTCTTACAATTCTTTATTATATGGAAATAGGCTTAAATGAGGTTCGCTTTTCCATGAACGACCATATTAGTTGGACTTTCAACTTGCTGATGCGTCGATATTCTATGTTCAGTCAGTTTTCAAGTTATGCAAAGGCCAAAGAAAGTGGTTTATGTAAATACGTTAATATTCTGTTACTGAGGTGCGATTGGTGCGAGATGGTTTTATGTAATGGCGTGTAGTTTTAAGGCATTACAAAATACTTTCTAGGAGGTGATTAGATGACGAGCTCAATCTAATGAAATAAGTTTTAAGAATCATTAATCTCATGTTATACTGGTTCGTTTTTTATGGAAGTAAATGCTATCTTGAGCACTTTTTTATCTCATTTAACGATTATGCAACGCCTTGCTTTAAAACACGATATTACGGCTCTTTAACATCGGGTTATAACTCTATCTTCTGTAATATAGGTACCTTGAAGCATCCCACCATTAGGAAACATTTATTTACGTCAGAAGCCAAACAGAGTTTGTTTATTGCCCTTACCTGGCAAGGGCCGGATGTTGCGTTTGCTTATCCCGTCGAATAACACCGTATCTTACAAAAAATCTATTATGAGAATAATATATACTTATTGTATGCCGATGCGAAGTCACCTTCACTGGGTCCATACATAATGATTTTAATGTTGCTTTTATCTCTCATTATAAGTACTTACTTTACTATTTCATTTATAGCCTTACTGATATTAAGATCACTGAAGAGAAATAGCTGTTCAGTATGCCGCTTCAAAGGTTTTACTGCGTCACATGCAGATTAGCGATCGAATTCCACAGATCACTCGTATACTACTGCAAATCTCGTCATATTTTTCAACGTTGACAAAGAGCATACATCAAGGACTATTAAAAACGTTCGTAATTACGACTGAACGTTACTTAAAGAGATACTCGTAACATAAATAAGTAATTATTTTATTCTTTTGTCTTACCAACCTTGCCGACTTCGTTGACCAAAATTCTTAAATACTTGTATCAACAATCAACATACACGTCATCGACAATGGGTGATTATCATGGCAACCCGCTTTCCTGCACGACGCCACCCATTTCTCACGACTTCCGAGTTCCGACTACAATTCTTTTATACCATTCCGCTTTCTTGGTTTCATAGAAAAGCCAATTGAAAGTTCAGTTATGTTTAGTTACGTCTATTGGGCAGAGGTAAAAAAGTTATTGAGGTATCAATGCTAAAAAGTTGAAATTAAGACATTAATCATGTGGCTTTTAAATGAGGTGTTAGTACTTTATTCTACGCCTGCAGGAACTGGGTTTGTAAAAAGTTTTAGTTCTAAAATAGGACATTAAATACGTACATAGTACATAACATATTTCCCAGGGTAGTACTTAGACATTCGGCTACCATGATCACTCATTCGCTACGATTCTCGCATATTTCTTTGGCCTCATTGAACGGGATTTTAATTCAATGTAATTTAAAAGGATTTTGAAGCAAAATTAATGGGCGTAGGAAAAGTCTCGTTATCAGAAAACGAATATTATGAAACTACTTGCTCAAGCCTGCATGCACGGATATTGCACGGCCAAGCGTGATTGCTTCTTCTAATAGTCGGTTTAATCGACGGTAATCGTAGCTTATAAGCGCCAAGGGGAGGAACCACAACGTTAAGAAACAGTTTCACATAAGTAATTATAACTCGAATGAAAATAAAGAAAGGATATTATAGAATGAATGTTCGTAAATTAATTGCTCTCTATGGCCCTTCCAGCAATATTTAAAAGTATTGGCTGCTGAATGGAGACAGGTTGACTGTTATATGACTTGATTATCTGGTACATTACGTACCGACAATATTTCTAGAGCCATGTGAACGTAAGGCTGTATACGTAAATAAAGCTGCCGCATACTTAAAAAGGTGTGTTCATGACAAGCTGCCATATTTGTATGGCCTTCTTTTGGCAATTATATAACTGGGGACATAAATTCATCATCATAAAATACACATATATGTACCTACCAATAAATCTTTGAAAGTGTGCATAATCCATCTGATTCTCGGATTGCTCTTATAGTTACCTTTCACAATTCTTTCCATGGTTAATAATTTTCCGGCCTTTCACTGAACTTGAGACGTTTATAATCATGCACAATGTTCAATGTTAGCGTACATCGAAAGATTACCTAATTAATTGACTTCAACAATGTATGCGATATCAGCAATGGATGTTAAAGAGTGGCAAAAACAGATATGGCATACTTATACTTTGATGACTTACTGCCTATTTTGATGACTTACTGCCTACTGTGTAATTGATTGCACGTACTGTATCCAATTAATAACTGTAATAGTAATTCCTATTGCTATGATGATGAATAAACTCTATGAAATGCTCATGTTATTTCAAAACCAATTCGTTGCGGTTGTTTTTAATGATTGCTTTCCCCAATTTCTGAAAGCTAAAATATCTTAATGAAAACATTCTGTTTCTCCTTATACGTAGGAATGTAATGTTACATCAAAGTATAAATACAAATATAAAAATAGATCTTAAAAGTAAGTACCTTATCATCAGCCGAAAGACGTCCATTGTTGAACAAAGGCCTCCCCCTTAGGTAAAGGGAGAGGTTACCATAATCCCCACGCTTGGCAAGCGGCCTAGGGATCGCAGTATTGGTGGTGGTGGCCGAAGACGCTGCCGCCCATTTTCTAGATTTTCCCTTAGTCGCTTAGGGGGTGGTAAATTCTAGGCCTGAATAAATCTCCTGCCCAACTGAAAGTTTTACTCAACTTATATAAAGCAGTTATCTTAATGAAATTTAAAATGATGTCTGTTGCCAAACTGCAGGCTGCGTATAGTTTCGCACACCATACTCTCATTATTGTTAAGATATTGTGTCATTCGTGGTTTGTTCATTGATTTTGCAACTATAACTACGGCATAAAGACAATTTTTACGTTAATTAGTGACATAAGTATGGCACAGTGCGCTAATTCCGTGGAGAAGGTACTTACTGGCAACTGGGGCTTATGTAAGATGTGGTTTTGCGAGTCTAAACCAGTAACGGTAACCGTTATAATATTGAAAAAGCTTAGTGAGAGAGGATTTCATGAAAAAATAGCATTAATAACCTAGGTTCTTGGAAGAATTGGGTTATTTGACCACCAAAAAGTGCGTACTCCCTATATGACACTGCTTAAATCACCTGTAATAGAAGCAAAGGCCAATGATGATAGCCTAGTGCTGTCAGATATCGAAATTAGGGTGGAAATAGTAGTAAAGCAAACACGCTATCAAGTTACTTCCTGACGGCAACAGGTGTGATGTACTAAACTGTTATTTTTTAATAAGTTCCGCAGTGTTGAGGAACTCGGAGCTCCAACGTTCACATTCCATTCCTTAGTGCGTCCAGTTATGCCTCTTACGAAGCAACATTACGTAAAGGGTATCGTTTATATCTAAGTTATTGAGACCCATTTTATAGAATAGGTACATTAGACCGCAGAAGCGTTGACTAGATAAATAACGCTCAAGGTGGTAGCTTTAAATCACCTCTAATTGGAAGTCTTTAGCATTGTTAGCGAAGGCAGAAACCTAGTCTCTTGTCCTTTGCGGATAATTTTGACTAATTATCCCTTTTAAGCATCCAAGGACCATTTAGCGAGTGCGCGTGTTTAGTCACCTACATTGTTCTATTGTCACGATTCGGTTTGTTCCTTTAGGGAAACCTAATCCCTAACAAACTTTGTCTTTAACTATTTGTTACCAACTTATTGTTTGTACATTTTTTCCTTAACCATTTTTAATAAAACCGTTTAATTCGTAACGCTTGTATTCCACTAACGAAGTATTTAGTACATTTCTCGTCCTACTTCCGAATCGGTTAATTTTATTATTGAACTGGTTCGACCTCGCGAATTTATTATGCTCTTTGGTAATCTGTGTAAATTGTATCTCAGTAAGTAGTTCAATTGTTATAATTATCTCGAGTAGCTGATAACTTGTTGGGTAAAAACTTTTAATATTCTTTCTCTATTTTTATTTTCCACTGATTAAGCAAAAAAGCTTATTATGTTGGTCTTAGTGCTGTGATATATTTCCATGAACAGAAAAACGATTTTGTTCGTCTAGGTACGGCGAAGCTTCCTTACAACGAGCAGCGTCTACCTGAATTTACGACCTTAAAAAACTAATTACTGAGGATGTAATGATTAAACTGGTACTAGTTCATAAAAGGCTTCGGGTTCCAAGAAAGCTGGTTTTCTTCCAGTTTTCATTTCGTCGTTTTGTATAACTTGATAGCATACGCAATTTATATATCCTTAGGAAGTAATTAAATAGCAAATAGAAAATGAAGTATACAACAGTTGCGTAAAACGTAAACGGATAGTACCAGTGGGTTCGAAAAAGTTAATGTTTGGAACGTTATTACTTAATTAAAGGCTACATCTTTAATTAATATCTCAATGTGATTTACTGACTCGCATAACGTCGTTCTGAAACAAAACTGCCTTTTAAAATGGGAGCAGTAATTCATTGTTATACGGAACTAAGGTGAATCCAACATGGTAATTCTGGCATTAAGTAAACGTATTTCTTTATTAGTGTTTCAACTTTCAAGGTATTAATTTATATATAGGTACAGACTTTATTTATGTATGTAGGTAGATAGAGGAGGATTTACAGAATAATTAGCAGTGGGTATATTGTAAATAGGGGAGGGGCTTTTGTTCATCAGTGGACTTCCGGCTGATGATGTTAATATAAACAAATTTTCAAAATCTAAGATAGACTTTGTTTCAAAATTAACTGGAGAAGAAGTTATGTAGTTTATCCGGATGACGTAATAAAAATGGCCTCACTGGTAAACGAGTTGAGGGTTTCAAGGAAGGGAATATAACCGTGAGAAGCTTGTCTAGTTGATACATGAACATTGCGTGTCCAGTGCGTCCACCTCACAGTGAAACTTGAAGTTGACGCTGATAGATGCGCGCACGCAACTAACGAGATCCATTTCAATTGAGACATTACTTCGTGTTTAGTAGTTTAGTGCGTGATGTTTTCGTTTAAAACAGCTTCGATTTTGAATTATTTATAGCCTACTTATATTTTTTGGGTCATATATTTTAGTTAAAAGCGAAAAGGAGGTCCATTGCTTTTACCATTGCGCTTTCCACTGATATGATTCCGCCTCACTGTTGATATACCAACCGCAAAAATGTTAGTTATGTATGAAACTACTTTTACACTGTTTTCCATATTAGAGACATTAACATATTCTGAGATATGACTTTGATGATATTAAACTGCTTTAATTTTGCCATAACGCACGTTTTTATGTACATAAATCTAGTATTTACATAATATCTGGACTTTGAACGGCGTAGTTAACATGTAAACTGTTTTTTTTTAAATAACTTGTGTCGTCAAGTTGTGACGAGTAATATGAAAAAAAAAGTATCATTGATACTCTATTGTAATAATATTTTTTTACATTCTAGTGGATATCTATCGATTGTTTTTGTTGTAACCTGGTAGAAATTCTTGGAATTGAGGGGTTAACTTATTAAACAACATACCTCCATAGATACGACAATTCATGCAATAGTTTATAATAACAAAGTAGGTATGCTGGTATAAAACAAGGTGTACCTACGTAGTACACCGTAGTATGAACGTATTATGCTAATAATAAACACAACGCGTTTTAAAGCTACTTCTAGACATACAGTTGCAAAACAAGGAAAAGTGAACGCACTAAGAATCTAGACCAGAGATAATACAAAATAACATTTGTAATAATTGCTTAGAGAGGGACAAAACTGGGTAAATTGTACGAAGTGAGTTGAATTACGATAGTTATCGTTATAACATTTTATTCTAGACATAAACATGTCTGGAATAATAATTCTTGAATTTCTTGAACTATCAAACGAATAAGTATAATGTCGGCTAATATCTTAATTAGCTATAATTAATATGTAAGTGAAAGTTTGGTAACATAACAACCAAATTAATTTGAATGAGTTCTGTGCAAGCAATGCATTAGGACACATTAAGACTTGGATAAGATCATGGGTGACGTTTTATCAGTATTCATGATGTAGTTGCCATAAAATACGAAGAAAGCCACAGGTTACTGGATGTTTTTAACATTGAAATGCAAAGCTCTCCGACAAAAGCATTTTTCTCCTACCCAAGAACCAAAAACCAAGCAAGCAAGCACTATTCTATTAACCCGTATTTACTTAAATAATTTCTCTACCGACCTTTTAACAAAGAAGATGTGTTTCTTTGTTTATCTACAAACTAAGTACGTAATACCTGTTAGGTATATAGTTGTTCCGAGTATAGCAGAAGACAATGTTATAGGATACGGAGCAGGTGCCCGGCTATTTTTGTAACGCGATGCTGTCGTACCTGCCATACCTATGATTAACTTGGAAGGTAAATAATGCCAACTGTAATCTAGAGCTATAGATATTGAGTAAAAGTAAGTAGATACTTTTAAAGATGCTACTCGATGTTTTAACTTGACATTTTGCATTTATAAGCTGTCTCCCTTATAATAATTAGAATGCAGAATTCTACAAAAGGCATTTTTGAGCCTTAAATTATGCCGAACGTATTAATTTATTTTTAGGTGTACATTGTGGCGGTTCAAAAGAGCCTTCTCAAAGAAGCCTTTGTTCACCAGTGAACGTCTTCTGGCTGATGATGAATTTGCTGTCCATATTCGCTTCTCAAGTAATAACAAAAAGCAATCGAAGATTGTACATAACATGAGTATCTCGTGATATCTACTAAATTTGGCCTAGTTTTCACGGGTCTTCAAATCCACGTAGATATATCTATTATACAAAAAACATCTTTATAATCAGTTTATAATCATTCATATATTCTAGTCAAGTGAGTTCAGCACTTAGCATTTTATGGTGTAAGGTTAGTTTTCACAATTTCCATACTCCTAAACTTTAGATTTAATACAGATTGTACTAAGTTTCTGTTTATGGCATCGAATGCTCTTAAAACTACGCATTTCACTTTGTAAGTTAAAAGAGAATCATTCATACAAATAATTTATATTACTATTACGTGCGGTAGTGATAAAAATTAATTAAATTAATCTTAACTGCACATTGACTGGTTTTATTACCTGCCTTTATTTATAAACCTGTCGTGTGGATAGCATTACAGATGCCAAATAGATACAATTAAATCATGTAGAAAGTATAAGTAATTACTGGGAATCTACTTCATTTTATACTATTGCTGGATTCGACCGACGCGGTTTCGCCTGCGTGGTAGTGGTGACTTTTGACGGAAATATTATTAACCAGGAAATATCATTCTAAGTAATGTTAAATAATGGTGAAATGATTTTTCAAATTGTATATAACTACAGAAAATTACCTCCCACATGAAAACTTTCAAATATCTCGTTATATATATTTTTTTAGGTAGCCTGTTCAGTGTCCCACAACTGGGTATAGGCCTCCCCATTATTGTTTCACAAAACCCTATCCAATGACTTTTCGGGCCATGTCGCTATAAAATTAATATAGATTTATAGAAGTATAAATAATAGTGGGTTTTATGAAGACAGACCTATTTGGAGACTCAATTCTTTCGCAGCAAAACCTTCACCAACATTGAATATCGTGACTATTCCCAGTAAAATAAATGAGTTTATTTGATTGCTATGATGGCGCAGTATTTTTTGTCGCGTATGGGTATAAAGTACCAATTTGCTTGTAAACCTCTTTGGTTGGTAAAAAATCAGGCAATTATAACAAGTCGTAGTATTGTGTAGTAATGTTGTTTGCTCAAGGCTAGCTGGTTTAATGCCAGACAGAGCAGCATCTGCCCTATTATGAATAAATTTGATGTTGAGTATGTGTTGTTAGAATAAATGTACAAAAATTATCATGTATTGATCCTTTATGTTAAAAATAATTAAACTTTTGCAATGGACCACGACGATATCGTCAGAATTGCGGGCAACCGGTGGATGCAATTGGCAAGCTGTCTTTCATTGTGGCGTTCTAAGGGGGAGGCCTTTGTTCAAGTGTGGACGTCTTCCGGCTGATGATGATGATTGGACAACAAGAACTTTATTAACTACCAACTTATTTTAAAGTTCTTTTGATAACCAAATTAATTTTCTTTGTCCATTTGTGGATAGCAGTGTCACCAAGAACCGCAAAAATACCGTATCTGGTAGTCAATATCGTAGCCTTTAATTGCCATTTCTACGAAGAATGCAATTCATATATCTTAATAATAGTTTTCACATAATAAGTATTAAACCTTGCTCGCCGTAATAATTATATTATTTCTCCTTTTCTTTGCTTTTCGACGAAGTATTTTGTATAAGACTTAAAATAAAACCATTGAATACTCTCCCAAATATACACCCAAAGCTTTTGTCTATCACAAAAAATGGAAATAAAGACACCAATAAGTAAAGAACAAGTAAAGCGGGTAATAATCCGAAGAATGGCCTACAGTAAGGTCGTGTCGCTGCATACGGGCAAGAGTAAGACCATCGCACACTTGTATGTATGTTCATTGTACGTATAGCTGTATGTATGTATGTGTATGTGGGGTGCTCGGCATTGCAAGGTGAACAGGCCCAGCCCGCGGTACATGACCCGCGTCTTGAACAAAAACCTCTGACTTACAGCTGGCCGGGAATACTCGACTGTAAAGAATTAAGGACCATTGTTGAAAATGTTTGGTACTTCATTTCAGAGTTAAGAGACTGGTTATGGGAACTAAGTTTAGTTAACGTAAAAGAGGTGGGAATAAGAATTAATCGAGGCATTGCCGACGTTACTGATGTGTTTTCAAATTCTACCTCTACTTACCGGATTGTGTCAAAAATTACTTAATTATTAATAATTGCTCGAGAAATAGGCTGCCTAAGCATAATCGTGTGCATAATGCATAAATAAAATAGATTCAGTGACGATTTACACTGTGGTATCGCCTGTCGAAGTGCCTCTCTACAAAGATCTTGGGACAACACATCGATTGGTAGGATTATAAAAATATTACGAAAGAGGATATAACAAAAAGCTCGGATTCATATAAATTTCATCGCGACATCCATCCGGCTTCCAATATTCATTAGAGTAAATGTTTAAAAGAGGAAGCCCACGTCCACATCCACGGCTAAGCGGTGGAATCTCTAGCCGCGTACAGTTGACCGGTTTTTTATGTGAAATCATCGGGTACGCCATCCGTACCACATTCCGTACGTGCTCGATCATACATTGACGTATGCACGACGTGCGCATTCGTTTGCGCGCCTCGCCAAGCGAAACTGTATACATTAGCATTCGAAACTAGCCAACCTTTTTTGATATTAATCGTAGTTCTGCACCTAATATTAATTGAGAATTATTGGGGCACAACGCGACTCGACGTGCGAATTTTAGGTTTGGTTGCTGCCGTTTCGCAATACAAAAGATATCAACGAGCGTCGAATACTGATAGGAATTGTGAAATTGTAAGTTGTAGCCTACATACTTACCTTTTGTTGAAGATTTTTTAGCATTACTATTAAAATTGTACTTCAATTAAGCAATCATCTGTCTCCTAAAATAGCAAGCAATCTAAACGGAGACAAATTGCACTAAAGTAGATAATTATGATACGTCATGAATCTTTAACTGTCTAATTTTTATCGTCCACAATTCACTTATGCGTGCGTAAATAAAAAATAATCATTATTATTTTCACTTAATACACTATGTAATGTTTCTGTGGTGCATTAACTCGTATACGTTGTAATAAACTCTCTAAACACTACTTTGTATAAGATTATTTGTGATGATTAGCTGTTAGGAGTTTTAACTAAGGTAGCCACTTGTTGAGGCGAAAGTCGGTAGACAATGCTCGTGTATTGTAATTACCGAGTACCGCTCAGAGATGTGGCGAAAGTGACCGATGACCATGTCTAGTGGAGGCAGCGGGTTTGTCAACGTTGCGAACGTAATTATCTTCTTATTCAAAGTTTTTGTTGGACTATTAAGATCAAGATCACGTCGCCCAGAACTGGTTCTTAAAGTTTGTCTATAAACATGCCGTAATTTCGATTTAAAATTGAACGAGGAATGATGTTTTATTAAGAAAGAAGAAAAAAAAAGTTCTTAGGTATAATTTTAATACTACAAAACAACTGCCTTTGTCCAACCTCTACAAAACAGCTTCCAGCGCATCAAGCGCTTGGAAGATAATGTAATCAATATGAACGTTAAACAGTTTTCAGAGACACTGGGTCATGTGTCATCTGTAAGTCAATTGATCGATAAACGCTGTGATGTATATTCGAGTTGATTGATCATTTATTAATGTGTGAGTGATGTGAGACAGTAGGTCAATTCTGGTAACTTAAGACGTCATCGAACAGTCCAATAGCGATGTGCTTTCGATAAAGACCAACGATTTTCGTATTGAGAAACGTTGGTTTTTATTGAAAGCACATCGCTATTGCACTGCTCTAGAATGTCTTAAGCTATGAGAATTGACCTAGAGATTGTTGACAAACATTGTAGTAACGACGGAAGACGGAAACGGCTTTAGGGTCCATTTTTCAATCGCCAATATTATTTTTCAGTACACAGTTGACAATTTTATCCTTCGATTATAATTTAACTGATGATTAGAAAATCAGCCCTTAGTCTCCTTCTGTTCCATATCACATGGTAACAGGACATATCACTGGTACAGCGTTATTAATTCTCCTAAACTTCATGAATATATGTTTCTATTTTTACAGTTACAAGGAAAACCCATTATAAGTTCACCTACCTATATTTAACAACAACTATACCTAATTATCAGTCTATTGAAGTCCCACTCGGGCTGGGTTGCAGGTATTTCCCGAGTGCGAATGGCAACACAATCCCAGCGCAAATTGGTGATTAATTACGTTAAAAATAAAACATAGATATTTCTGGGCAAAGGAGTTTCCTTTAACCAAATAGTATTTGCTGTCATAATGAAATACCTAATCAATTCATAAAATAATGGTATTTAAAATTGGAATGCAGTACTTATTCACTTGTTTCATTTAGGAATTAAGAGTAAATACATTTTTAGTACAGTCAGCATCTAAAGTAAATGAAAAGTTTCCATTTTAAATATACCATTGAATAAAAAAGTCTTGAATATTAAATCATCATTTGGCTCTTATATTTGAATTGATGTATATTTATTTCAATTATTTGACAGTAAGTTTCTTAACTTGTTAGCTGCTCCTGTTCCTGTCTGTACCTAAGTACTTATTATGTGACCGTACCGCGTACCTACTTATCAATATCTGGCTAAGTCTAAGTCAATGGTTTCAAGTCCCGTATTGTTAGCCTACTACAAAACAAAATACGTATTTCTTATTTTTTCCTTTTATACCATATTTGACCTGTTTGTTTCGTCTGCCACAGCTATCTGCAAGTATGACGTATTACCTAACTGCTGAACGATGACCAATATAGAATTTATATACTTAGGTGCGTGCTTACTTACGTGCGTATAAGCACATAAATAAATATATAAGTATTAATTATTGTGGCCTTTTAAGGGAGAGGCCTTTGTTCAACAGTGGACGTCTATATTTTATACAGTAATACCCACAATGTATTGTCGCATTCTCGCTTGCGTTTAAACCGGAATAAAATGTATTCCAGTAAATGCTCCGGCTTCCACCCTGTTCAGGGTGGCAGCGCCGGCGGAGTTGGCGGTAGAATGTTAATAGCGATCCCGCCTCCCCGCCATCATAGGCGCCAGCAGGCATTTATGGTTTTTAGTGGGTATACCCTCATGGACCGGCCTTTTCGGTTCATGGGGGGAAGTCCTACATCACCCCGTCACAATATTACATAAGGTGAAAGGTACGTGCCGATATTGCATTTTTCGCATTAAGTAAGGAGTATTGACATGATTATATTATTCAAAACTGTCGATTTTAATCGTACCTAATTGATACATTGTGTGTAGTAATTACTATAGGGATTTTCTAATAAGTTAATTAGACTTCTGTGTTTTTCTTAATAGGTTATTTCAACCAGTAATAATTATTAAAAACATAATAGAATACCACTGTACAAAGCGATAAGTAGCCGTTATTTATGCTTATCTTGTTACTAAGCTCCTTGCAGTTAGTTAAACGCAAATATTTAAGGTAATGCTCGTCAATGTATAATATGTGTGCTATAGGACAATTGCATGTAGTAACAAAGATTAAAACTCAACTAATTTTACGAGGTAAAGTCATGACCATCATCGTAAATATGATTACCTACTACTTTAGCTTGAGAGGTCACATTGTGAGTCTGAAGATTTACAACCATAATATAGGTACCTACCTATATGTATATGCAATAGATATACGTCATAGCCACTCATAACTAACCGTGAAGAAAAACAAGAAACAAAAGAATCCACAACTCATTTTAAAAATATGCATTTTAAAAAGTAAACAGATTTGTGTTATGTCTATGTTACCTGAAGTTTCACCGTCTCTCACACTAAGCATATCATTGACATATCAAATATAACTTTCTTCGCACTTTCCCATCGATAATCGTAATCGGATAGCTTAGTCGATTCCATAAAAACGACGATCGATGAACTCTAGTCGAGTTGAAGAAACGTTTCGCTTCGCTTCGCTGACTGATCGCTCTGATGATCTTGACGCAAGTGCGGTGCAGCAAAAAACTAATCTCTCATTACTATAAGTGGGTGGGTGTTAGTCGAATAGTATCTATTAAATGTATTAATAGACTATTACGAATTTCTTTAACTTAATCGAATCTTTTTCAATACTTAAATTTTACGTAAACGTTTTGACGTCTGTTACCAGTCACGCATGGTTTATGGCACGGTCCTAAATCTTGGACTGCCTCGTTGGTCTAGTGGTTGATGAGTGCGACTGTTGAGCATAAGGTCTTGGGTTCAAATCCCAGGTCGGGCTAAGTGTTATTAGGTTTTTCCATTAGTTTACTCTCATTAGCAGCACGGTGTTTCGATTTATAACAGAACTGGCAAAATTTGGATGTACTAAAGGTACACCTCTGCCTACCCCATCAGGGAATACAGGCTTGATGTTATGTTATGTCCTAAATCTATCAGTAAGGTTGGGCACTTAACATAAAACTGGTTTAAAATGTAATAATTCAGACATAAGCCAGACTAACCTCTATTCACTTAACCTGGTTATAAATTCGGTATAATTAAAATTCCTTCGCACCAAATTCGGCAATAACGTCAAACCGGTTCTAACATAGTTTACCTTAACTTACATTTATTATCTTTGCCTAACATTCTCATTGATACTATTGAAATGTCTGAGTTGAGGTCTAAGTAATAGGTTTTAGGAACTCAATTACGCTATTTAAATCTACCTATGTAGACAATTATTTATTTTTATACGTATATAGGAGTTTGAAATTGGGCATAGTTTAAAATATGGAGAAGAACTTTTTTAATGACTTTTCCGGGATGAATGTAGCCTATGTCTTGTCTTACCGTCTATTTTAAAATATTAGTGAACATTTTTGGAAATCGGCTGTTGTTGCCTTTACATACAGATATACCTTTACCTTTATAATCTATATATATAAAATTATCGTGTCACAGTTTTCGTTCCCATACTCCTCCGAAACGGCTAGACCGATTCTCATGAAATTTTATGAGCGTATTGAGTAGGTCTGAGAATCGGCTAACATCTATTTTTCATACCACGAAATTCACGCGGACGAAGTCGCGGGCAACAGCTAGTCTTAGGTATATATAAAATTCTCGTGTCACAATGTTCGTTCCTGTAGTCCTCCGAAACGGCTTCAACGATTCTCATGAAGTTTTCTGAGCATATTGAGTAGGTCTGAGAATCGGCCAACATCTATTTTTCATACCCCGGGTCAGCTAGTATTATATAATTATATAGGTTACTACGACGAGATTGTTTCTGAAATGGGTAAATCATTGTATAGACATGTGAATTGTTACGCTTTCTCTAGTCTTCCTCTTCCAAGTGATATGTTTGAGGCTATAAACTTTACCATAAACCAAAGCCAACCATCATTTTACCTTACTGAAGCAATTCAAAATTGAGTATTGTTGATAATAATATTTTGAAGCTACACTAGAAGAATTAAACTGCTCTATTGTCTCTATAGCCAGGAATTACGTGTTTTGATGAAATATTAACTATCGGGTATGATCGAACTTGTGTGTCAGCGTGGGACTTCGATTCTATTGTTTGTTCTTAGGTACAATCGATGACAAAATGAAAAGTTTCTTCTATCATATCGGAACTTGAACAACCAGTCTGCAGCCTGCCAAAATGACCATTAATGCGCCTGAAGTAAATTGTCAATGTGTGCTAGTTAGTGTATTTATTATGTAGATTGTCCTTGTTACTAATCATAAAAACACAATATTGAAACTACTTTGTGGCCTTTGTATTCAAATACTAAATACGTATTAGATTTGTTTAACAATACAATATATTTATTATAATAATAATAGAATATTTTATTCTGTTGAGAAATCAGTACACAACATTAAAAAATTACCTATTGCCTTTTCTCGTCAACAGTACCTACTCGATATCTAATCACAATCAGGAGAAAAAGTCGACTATTTTCGAGTGTGTTTTGATACGAATTTTGTAACAGTCACATCTTAACATAACATAACATCACGCCTGTATTCCCCGAAGGGGTAGGCAGAGGTGCACATATAGTACACCCACATTTCGCCAGTTATGTTTTAGGTCCCAATGTAATAGGGGGCGAGCCTATTGCCATCAACCGGGCACAAATCCAGACTCCGTGCTGCTACTGAGAATTACCTAATGGAAAAACCCAATAACACTTTGCCCGACCCGGGATTCGAACCCAGGACCTCGTGCTCAGCAGTCGCGCTTAGCGACCGCTAGACCAACGAGGCATCTTAACATCACCTAATATTATGTAGGTAATACGTATGTAATTATTCAATAAATCGAACCTAGTAAAAACATGTTTTACAATTATATAACTTTATTTTAGAAGTCATAGAGTTAATTGTCTACTGGGTGCTCGGTGTCGCAGAGTTTCAAAGACAACGTTATTGCACAGCATTGATAGTGTTCATTTGTTTATTTATATCACAGTGTGTTCGCAATATTACCTTATTGCTATTTCATTTGCTTGTAACAGGATAATTGAATGTCTATTGGGTTGTGAAACATTCGTTCCGGATTAAAAGCTTATTTACTTAACAATAGTTTTAATGCAATAAAGTCTCGATCGAATATACTTTGATCCATTGAAAGCCGTAGAACGATACAATAGTAACCAATTGATTTTGAAATTCCATTTAATATTTGAAATTATCTGCAAAAATAGACTAGTGTAAAGGTCGAATGGGTAACGTTAAACAATCTTACTAAGTCTGATTTCGTAGTTTTAGATACTAAATAAAAAAAAATGAAGTACTTTTTATACCCTTCGATCAATCCCTTGCAGCAATATTCAGGTATTGTTACAATTATAATTTATGTTAATGTTAGTAGCTTAATTTTATGCGTACCAAAAGACCAGGGGCACCCTTCAATTTAATTTCAATTCTAATACAAGGCCAATGCAAAATTAATATTGAATTAACGGAAACGGAAAATACCCTTCAATTTAATTTCAATTCTAATACAAATTACAAGGCCAATGCAAAATTAATATTGAATTAACGGAAACGGTAAAAAATGCTGCCAATCTTTTCTACTTAATCTCTCACTGGACTCAGTCTCTCAATGGACACATAATATTAAAATAATTTGGCGCCGGTGTTAAGTCTATCAGATCAAAACTTTACAAGTCCAATCCAATTTGATCGGAATTAAATTGGAGAGTAAGCCCAAGTAGCAAACGATGACAAAGTTTAATACTAAACCCGTGTACTTCAAGTCAATTAGCAATAATCTCACGCGTCCACAATTCTCATGGTATTAATGTCAGACTATTTACATTGCGTCGTTTTCCCAAGGCGTGACGTCACAAGTCTACCTCCCCCCTCCCCCGACCGGGAAGTCATTACAATTTACAACCAGTTTGATGGAATGCGCTATCTGATGGTCTGTCTGTATGCATCCATTGTAGACGTTTTTCTCCTGTTTATTGTTTCTTGATGCCGTGAAGAAAGTACTGGATATGCATAGTTCGTATGCAATTGTTCGATGCCTACTCGTACTTTTTGCGTCGGTAAATGACGTTTTGTTTTGATTTGTTCGGTAAAACAATGATGTGTGACGTCAATATCTACGTTTACCTACTCAGTAGAAATAAACTTGACGAATTCTTGGTTTTACCACTGTTGAATACATGAAAAAAGCCAGGTTTCACTAATGTCATCGTGTTGAAGAACCTTTTTTATAAATAATTTAACAAGAATACTCAAATGCCGATGACTACATTATCTCCAATCAAGTTTCGCCAGCGTTTATTTTTAATAATATAATTAAAATGACTCACTTCGAATTTGGTTTTTAACTAACAGCACAATCCGGTTAGTCTTCTAAACCGGATATTAGTGTCTAAAGAACTTCCAGTCGCAGAGCTCATTAAAAAGCTCTAAGAATATCTATGAAATTCGTCTGCGGGTTTGGCTCACACCATTCACAAGAACGCTCGAAGATAGTACAAATTCCATAAAAATATTATGAATTCTAGGCATGTTGCTTACAGTAGGGATAAAATACGTGTTTGTAATACCTCTTTATCCACGCTTCTCACGATCGATATCCGTTTTGTACCCGGAATGTCGATGACAAAGTTGTTTGGGAAAGACTTCGTTCTAAGGGTTCTATAAAGTTATTTAAGCGAGTTCTACTATTATAGTATAATCTTTAACTACATTTTATTTTCTTGTTCATTCAGATGAAAGCTTTTGGGTCCTTAGGAACCAGATCGCAGTTAATTTTATAGCTGACCTAACTCACAAGTATAATCTCTGTCTTTGACCTTTGTACATATATGAAATACTTAAAGATAATTATGGCATTATAATGTTATGCCCATTCACTAGTCATCGATTAGACAATGTCAGTGAATAACTAAACAATTACAAGGTGATGTATAATATGCAATTATGCACTATTACAGACATATTAGTCATTTATTTATTTATACTTCATATACACATTTGTATAAAGGCGGACTTAATGCCATTAGGCATTTTCTACCAGTCAACCTTAGGGTGATGCAGAGTCGAAAAGTATGAGAGATTCATTTCGGTATGAGAAGTTAGGAAAAAATACGATATGAATTATTTAGAGTTCACATCCTACACAAAACAGTTGATAGCAAATTCCTAAATAATTGTTTCTATTACTGGTGTGCAAGTAGGTTCAGAAGGAGTGATTCCACCGTAATACCTGGTTAAGTAGCCAATCTCAACATATCAGAAAGACCAGATGTCATCGGCAACTAGCTCATACGATACAAAGGAGAATGGGTGTTTAGAAATGTCAAATTCTTTATCACAGCAGGTGCTAAATCATTCTTCAATTGTTTTTGCAATCTTTCGAACTGATCTAAAACAAACGGGCCTTCGGTCCGCACACTTGTCGTTCACATGTAACCGTGTTACAAACGTCAGGGCACCTCACTGACCGCCCATATCTACTTTCTAATGACTTAAATCGTCTTAGTATGTTCTCATAGGTGTGGCTGACGTGATAATATATTAGCCCAACAATACATTATAGTTAACCACTTATAAGAATATTTTATTATTCAAATTAATTGGCGAGATTGACGTGCCAGAAGATATAAGATTGAAGACTTTTGATATCTTTTTTTACGGGAGTGTTTTCAATACCATATTTAGCCGTTTCTATGCGCACCTTTCTGTACAAAAACAGTTAAATGTTTGTTAATAAAGGAACTTAAGGTAAACAGGAAAAAGAACAGGAAAGCTAAAATAAATTCAACCTTGATAAATTAAGTTCTTAGTAAAAACGGTCAAGAACCGCAATATAATTCATTTTAATAAAAAGTCCTCTTTGAGAGCTAATCCTACTACCCCGTGTGGTTATCCTCGTAGTTCAAGGTAAACCGAAAGGACCAAAAATTCCTAGCTCCGAATTCTATCCGAACAAAAGGGCCGCGAGCGTTTTTGAAGGCGGTCCTTGAATGCCCTTGAAGGCAATCAATCCGTTCCGGCCTTCGGTCCTGGAGGCCTCGCCAGGAATGCGGTCCCCGACCAGTTTCATAATTACGCAGCACGAGACTACCGCTCGGCCATTGGGCATTGTAGCCGTTAGAGCACGCGTATAATTGCTATTTAATTACATTATACGAGGTTCTTACCAACTTGACGGTATGCAGATTCTTTTACATGGGTTTATTTTTTCAAAAAAATATTTTAAATCCTAAATGTGTAAAAAAATAATAGAATAAATACAAATTATCAGCCTACAATATGTGAAGTAGGAAAAAATTACGGAAAAATAAAATAAAAAATCCTGTACAAATTGTTAGTCACGAAAAAGTTTTTCTTCTTATGGCATTAATGTAAGGAACGAAAAAGATATAAAATGACAGCAATTGTTTGAACATATAAAGAGGAAATAATATTGAAAGATAAATAACAGGTAGTGTATATACATAAGTTCATAAAATCAAGTGTTTAATATGTTTAACAATTAAACCGGTTTCATAATATTGAATTAAGGTTTTAGCCGGGCTCACATTTAATAACCATGCGTCACTCCTGCATGTTGCAATCACGTCAGCTGCGCGGCTGTTGCTCCTGACCTTTATAGAATGTATATGTATAAATAAAGCCCTGGTTAGAACATGTTTTGATCAGTCCCTTTCCTTGTCTCCAGAACTACGCCGCAGACAACTCAGCGGGTAACTCACAGTCAATCCTGGACAGCCTGAACAACAAATACTTCTTCTACACGAGGACGCGGGGGCTGTTCCGCATATGCTACCCTAAGGAGAGACCGCCTTCAGGTAAAGATGATTTATAAACAAAATTTAGAACACGGCAGTGTGTCCGTCAACGAAGCAGAAGGCGATACAGTGGCATAGCGATGACTTTATTTCTCATATACAATCTATATAACAAAAAGCACCTGCCATCCTGATTTCTACAATATTAAATGAGTGAAAGATTTTGTATTTGGAGACATAAGAATGAGTATATCATAGAAACAGTTTAAAGGAACCGGATATACAAAGTTTTCTTTTATAAACAGTTTGATTTTAAAGGTCGAAGGACCAAATCCAATCGCCTATTAACAATTTCATCATTAACAGTCTGGTTTTTTTTTGTATGTGTAAAAAGAAGAATCAAGTTTGAATAGAATTCTAAACCAAATTTTCGTCTTTACGCTAGTTTAACAAAGGTTCTATGAAGCTTTATTTGGACAAAGTCTTAAGATACACACAGATGTGTGATAAGAATGAAGTCTGATTGCAATGCATTTTGTTAAATAAATCAATCATAGAGACTCATGTTCAAATCGTTTTCATTTATCGACAAGGCCATAGCCACAGGAGTGCGTATATCTAAAATATCGGATATTGCATACTTGCCATTACAAACGTGTTGGTCATGTGCTCATTTTGAATCACCACTCACTAAATTACAAACCAAATCCGTTTACTTATTAGTATTGGTCATAATAATATCTGTATCTTGTTCGTTGTCTATGTATTTAGGTATTACTGCAAAAAAAATATTATTGTCTAGATTTAGAGGTTAGGAATTGTATGTTAGCTGAAATTGGCTAATGATTTTGAAGTATTAGTAGGGGCAGAACAATCTAAATATGAAGCTTTGAGAATTTCGATAGGACTAAATTAACCAATCAGGTCCTTTGAGTCGGATATATTGTTTTCGTAATTGCAATCTGCACGTGTAGTAGCGATACATAGTTTTATTTTCAAAATGGGCATAATTGAAACTTTACAAGCTAAACGAATACCCCTTCTACTGTAACTGAATAGTACTGGCTCGTATATAATGTGTTGTTAAATGGTTATTTTATAATTAAAAGAAAAAAGTATTAAAGCGTTTAATCTTATAACTAGATTGTAAGCGAAGCCGACTTTTTTCCTTAGAATTTCCATAAGATCTGATAAAGTATTATCTATGGAAGTATATCTAACATAACTTGAGTTGTTGAAAATCCATTAGATGCACGCTAATGGGCCAGCCAAGTTGAGAACTCACGTGGAAAGATAAATCTATATAGATCTTCAAAAGTCATTAACAAATACGTAGTTAAATACATTTATCTATCTAATAAACAATGTTCTTGTTTTTACTAATACCGCGCTAAATAACTACCTCATGAGTATTAATGATCGGAAGCGTCCGAGGAATTCATTCAGAACTACTTTACTGTGTGTTTACTTTACTTGTGTTTTGTCTAATTGTTCTTACTTTATAACCATGATTATTTATTGGCGCGTTAATAAATTATTTTCTTCGCCGCCAAAGGATTATGAAATCTATTTAAGTATGTATAGCATCTATTTTCGCAAATTTCGTTTTGATGTTATGGTACGCGTTGTGTTTGTTTTATTTTATTTTGATTATAGGTTCTATCTTTATGGATTTATGGTTTATAATTGCGTGTGTTGTGTACTGGTCAGTGGTACGTACGGTACTGCTGACGTGTAACTGTGAGTGAAGAACAATAATGGTTATACTTGAACAAGAAGTAAAACATCTGGGTTACTTACTGTTCAAGCTTGCATCGTTACTTACTCATGTTTCTCTGAATTGGTCTCTAGTCAGTTTTTTGGTTTTAGGATGCGTGTGTACATTACATTTAGAATCTTTCACGACCTATTAAGAATTATTCGGATTATCAACGAAATTACATTGTTGGAAATATTAGAGGAGTTCGATGGAATTCTTCATTGTGTATGAGGATAATGAGTTTAGCTGTTAATTAACAACATTTTCTTTTATGATCGTCAGATTTAGATTAAGAATTTAAGCCAATCCGTAAATTATTTGCTCCCTATTTAATTCATGGAATGTCTTGGAGTTCAAGAATTTCTTTCAGTAATTTTAAGCTTACAGAAGCTTAAAATTTATTATTACGATTCTTTTAAGCCCAATTTTGCACAAAAGCTACAGAGCAAAATTGGGCTTAAAAGAATCGTTACTTGCCATTTTAAAATCAACAGTTTCTTTACAACGGGGTACTTTTTATTGCTAGTAATAAAGTTTATATTAGCATGTACTGGAGATATCATCGAAACTACGTTTTATGACCACTAGTTACATAGTTACAAACTAGAGTGAGCTCTCGTTACTTTCTAGATCTTTTTATTAACACTTTGTATGGTCATAGGCCCATAACATAGCTGGCGAAATGTGGGTGTACTATATCTACATTTGGGGAATATAGCCTATATTCCCCGAATGTAGATATAGTACACCTGTACCACCAGTTTTGTTATAATATTCCTATAGTTTAAGGAATTTAATGTGACTTAGATGAAATGTTCTACTGCTCCTTGTCCGTTGGTTGTATTCAAATTCAGAATGTTTAAATTTCATATAAACCAATTACAGCCGCTTATGTCATGATTCTAGTTGCACTGCACGGTTCCGAAAATTTCTTTTCTATGGAGAATAATCGGCAAGAAACTCCAAAGGTTACTCTTTGCGTGCATACATAGGTACTTAGGTATAACTAAAGATTAATTTCTCTGGTATACATAACAGAAATTAAGTCTCGTTAATAGTGATGTTGAGTGGAGAGTAGCTTTTTAGTCGAATTACTTAACATCATTGCCCGAGGTATTGGAGGGTAAAGTTAATGACTGAACAACGTTATAAACTTAAGTGCTTCAATTAAACGATGAATCAAGTTAGCTGCGACAGCTATTGATGGCACACGTCTGGATACCTCTCCAGGCATTGAAGGCGTGAGTGCGGATAAGATAATTACTGGGTGATTGATGTTTCTATCCTCAGGGCAGAGTTGATTTTTAAATATACACAACTATAAGTACTTTACGACCTTAACTGTCCCCTCTTCTGAATACCTGGTTAGTCAAAGACCGCTAGCTCCTCCTAAGTTCCTTTCTTCTTCTCTGTATTATTGTTGATCTTGTTCATACTTACACGGAACTAATATTGTGTGACCACACATAATAATCGCTCAGTCATCGTGTAAATATGTAAAGACTACTTTTTTTCTATCCGTCTATTAAAATGATGCCTTTTCTTCAAGAAAAAGCGGCATGACGATGAAGTAAAAATTATAATTAAAAATAAGATTAAGTTTTTTATTTTGGCATCAAACATTTGCTAATTTGTTCTTGCAATTTTAATGAGCCTCGTATAATTTGCATTGTTATATGAAAACGAAATGTATGCTCCAAGATTGTTAATTGTCTTTTTTTTCGCTGTAAATTAGTGCTGGTCGAAAATATGATTACCGCGTCTTAATTCCAGGGTGCCACGGGTTTTTATTGGCATATTTAATTTGTTTAATTATGTTAGAAGAGAGACAAGTATTATTTCTTGTATTTAATAAAATATGAATATTCTTGAGAACCAAATCCACAGCCGAAATTAATTATATCGTTAACCAATCAAGCCAACTTGCCTTATAGGGCGGTCTTCAGTGTCACTCCAACAAGTAAGTAGTAAGTACCTTGAACCTTTGTATTCAAGATTTTAAACGTCCTCTGTCGCTTCCGCTGCAGACTACCGATTCGAAAGCAGACTTAATTACATTTCATATATTCACAGCATATAACCTGCCATATAAGCTTAACATTAATATAGACCTAGTAACTATTTGGGCTACTATTTTGTATGACACATGAGTCTAAGGTCTAGGTCAAACGTGTTCGCTTTATTGCATATTGATTGGCTGCAAATTGTTGTCTTTGCCTAATTGATTATAACTTTCGACTTGATTGGCTGTCCGCCGGTGAAAATTTTTGGGTGCGAAAGAAATTTGAAATTGGAATACCGATGTAATTTTGTTTTTATTTGATTACGAAAGAATAAAAGGTTAATTTTAATTTTTCTTTGATTTGGTGAAAGTATTTTGATTGATTTTTTTATTTTATCTGTGGCCAATATATTATTTCAAAATTCCATTTAGAAAACATTCTGATCTTGTTGGATGAAATTTTAATAACGAAATGCCTTTTTTTACGAGCTATAAAAATAAATGTTAAATTATTATGCCTAAATTTAATGTATTAGAAGTTTATTTTCTAAATCACCTTATAGATAAAATCTAAAACGATATACTTAAGGTATTTCATACTATCATAGTTAAGCGATGTGTCTAGTACGTGATTAGAGACGCGCGTGCGTGGTCCAAGGCTAGGCTATATAGAAACATCACGTTCTTAGACTGACACCACTCTGATAATTGAAATGTAAACTAACATTATCGCGAGAGAGATTTTTACACGTAGCGAGACTAAATCTTGACTGCTGGAATCAAAAATCTTAGCAGAAAATCATAGTAACTTGAAAGGATAATAGTACATCAGATCGGTGGTATGGCAAGGACGATGAGAGGCAAAATGTAAATACATCAGCATACACTGATAAAGAAGAACAACTGTGAAATCTTCCCCATATAATCAGATGGACATTGACGCTCCAAATAGATTTTTTGAACATTAAAAGAGACTATGATCCTATTATTTTTGTGTTTTCTTTCAGTGGTAGAGCTGTAAGTAGCCGGCTGTACGTAACGTTTAAAATCTCATGGATACCTATAGTATTCTGTGAACTTTGAATGTGATGCAGATACATACATAGTTTAAAGAATGCTATTTTTATTATAATCTTGGAATTCTATTCAGATAGGCAGTCAAAAATATAGTAGGTATTCAATTTAGAATATGATGCCGATAAATACATACTAAGTTCAAAAAATGCTATTTTACTATCTATATATATAAAAATAAATTGCTGTTCGTTAGTCTTGCTAAAACTCGAGAATTGCTGGACTGATTTGGCTAATTTCGGTTTTTAAATATCTGTGGAAATTCAGGGAAGATTGAAATAGTGAGAAGGCGGTACGAAGTTTGCCGGGTCAGCTAGTGAATAATAAAGTAGTGTCGATAATTTATTTAATTAGTAGAACACTAGACCCGCCTTAGTAAAAGGCGATGATTCAACGTTATAATGAAAGGGAAATGTTATTTATATTCACATCTTAGTGATAATAAACTTTCGTCCCACGTCTTCTGTAGACATGTTATATTATTATGTATTGTTTGAATTTGAATTTATCGGACTGCCTCGTTGGTCTAGTGGTTGCTAAGCGCGACTGCTGAGCACGAGGTCCTGGGTTCGAATCCCGGGTCGGGCAAAGTGTTACTGGGTTTTTCCATTAGATAATTCTCAGTGGCAGCACGGAGTCTGGATTTGTGCCCGGTTCATGGCAATAGGCTCCTCCCCTATTACATTGGGACCTAAAAACATAACTGGCGAAATGTGGGTGTACTATATGTGCACCTCTGCCTACCCCTTCGGGGAATACAGGCGTGATGTTATGTTATGTTTTGAATTTATCATTAGTACATGCAAGCTCTTTTACTCAGTTTTTAGTTTATAAATTCTAGAGATTATCTTAATGAATATTTCCATTATAGGCTGTTGACCGTTGATGATGAAGGTATATGATCCATTCCTTAATTAATATCTCTCTTTGTTTGTCCTTAATCGTTTTCTTATTGATTCTATAATCTAATTGTTTGCCGTGATTATGAACTCCCAGTACCTATTATGTTGATCTATAATGCCTAACAGGTGATATGTGTAGGGGATTGATTGGTTAAATTATTTCAATAACCTTTTATTGGATTTAATGTTATTTCCTAGCAAATACAAAGTTTAGATTTTATTCATATAATATTTTACAAATATTTACAACTTAATTCGAATACAAAATAACATTTTATTAAATGATAAATTGGGTTTTCCTGTAAACAACTTAAAATAAATATTTCAAGCAATATAAACAGGCATTAGGTAGGTAATTGATGAATAATATATTCATAGATATAGGAAAAAAATAAAATAAAGTTCTGGGACACAGACCACTAATGATCACAGTGTAAAATTGCATTTTAGAATACCTATTTAACCAAAAACATTTGATAAAACTGACAGCCAATGAAACTATAATCTGTAAGCTAAACATTGTGGCATTGGAGAAACAAATTCCAATCCGATTAAAGAGATCAGAGCAAATAAGATGAACCTAGCTGATAAGTCCATTCAGAAGCTCGATAAAGCCAAAACCAAACAAGTGAATGTCGAAACCGTCAATGCAGACTTTGTATGCTGTGTCCAATACACAATGGGACCCTACGCCTACCCGAGGCCGGAGCCTTGACTCTAAGCACAACTACGCTATTTGTTATGGGTTATTTGTTATAAAACAATGGCAGGAGGAAATGGGAATATCTGTAGCGGATTTGTGAATTTGGCATACAGTTATTTGATAAGTCATTCTTTGAAGTCGTGGAGGTTATGAACTAGTCTCTGATAGTGACCAAAAGGCTGGCCTGTTTTTCAGCCAAAGAATTAGCATTGCCATTCAACGTGGCAATGCCGCCAGCCTTTTGGGCACCCTACCAGTTGACAGCGATGAGAAGGAATACCTTGATGCATAATTTTTAGTTTAAAAAAAAGTCTCTGATAGTTGTCTTATTTCTTTTTAATTACTTCTTTATTCCCTCTGTTCTCCTATTACTATACTATTATATTTTTTATTATAATTGTTTCTGTTTTGTGAAATCGATTTCGGCTTCGGCCATTTTATTTTTTCTGGCTACTGCTATCTTTTTCGTATTGTTATTAATTTATTGTTGTTCTCGAATAAAAATGCAACACTTTTCTTTTTAAAGCCAGTGCAATGATACTACGAAGTTTTGTAGGCATTGTTAACATCGAACTTTTGCACATAACGAGAGTTTTATCTTTCGCGTAAAACGTCAACTTAATTAAGCCCACTTCTATCATATTAGCAAGACTATCTTGGCTGCATTCCACATTTATTGGTTAGGAATCTTCTTATGTAAGAGAGTGCTGCACTATTTATTTTCATGCAATTTAAGTCCATAATTTCAGTTAAGTGCTCTTGCCTAAATTGCGGCTAAAATTGGGCATTTTAAGATCGTTTACACAACACAATTATATAGGAGCGTGCAATGATCAACCTTGGTGGTCAACCTTTAGTGGTTACGTCTATTTTCAGTTAACCTCCAAGTTCACGATGTTCTCGTTACGCACAATTGTGGTTTTGTACTTAGATTTAAATTAAAGGACTTAATTGAATGGACTCATTAATTTTTGTCACCAAATGGAAGTAACTCTAGACAGAAAAACAATAACTTAAGCTAGGATTCTTCAGTCATAAGGTACATAATTTTGTTGTTTGATGAGAGGTACCTTGTGATTTTAAAGAGTTAGCTTTCATTTGATCGCAGGTCCACTTCAAAACAAAAAGAATCAAAACACTACTTCATGTCTATGCAAAACAGTTTTTACAGCAACTAAAACAAGTGTATTGTATCAATTAACAAACAATAAAGGCTATAATAGTTTTTACTTCAAACTAGAAAGTGTCTATCAAACAAACACGGCACTTGCTGTCACATTGGAACACACACGATTTACATCCAAAAGTAAAAGTACAAATACATATCTATCGTCAACCAAACATAGTTACCAAACGCGTTATTGTCTCAAATATCCAGTTCCGTGACAATGGAGCCTGAATAGTCGGTTAAGCAACGACCCGAATGCACGTATAAGCAAGAACAGTGTGTTTAATACGCGTCAGTCATGCGATACACTAATTTGGTAACCGTGCTGTCGGACGTGTGAAAAATAATTAAACTTCACTGACTGCTACTTTGTTTTGTGCCTTAATTTTTAACATAGCTCCAATCTTGCTTCTTGTATATCGTTTGGAAATTAACCCTCTCCTATTGTAATGATCCACATATGGGGCATGGCATTGTCTAACTGTCGTGTCTGCTTCGCGCACTGTCAGTGTTAATCTACATAATAGATAGAGACTAGATTTACATACATACTCATTTCATTCCATATTAGAACAGTAAGATAAATCAGTTAGATAATTTCTTTATTAGTTCGTCAAGATTATTTTTGAATAGTAAATGGCTAGTAAGACTGTGTAATGGCCCGTGTATTGTTTTTAATTAAAAAAACAACCTTTGAGTATCGCTGACGCTATTGTAGCAGCTAGATCACCAATTTAAGAATTCTAGATCCTAAAACCCTATCAATATAATGGGAGTGTATTTATTAATAAGACAGAAGGTTTACTTGTTTTTAAATAACCTCGAAGATAAAACTATCATTATCTAGAACTACCGCAGTAAATAATATTATGTACCTAAAACAATTACCCACATGTAAACATGTAGTTACATTAGATTTAATAACTGCACCTAATATTACTGTCAGTCATAAAAATACATTTCGCACTAAACAATTACTAACAAATATTGCTGAGGTCGTCATTGTTAGCGACCTCTAAAAAGGTCTCTGTTTTTATATTTTAACATTAAAATACAAAATGTGGAGGTGCATATAGAATCACATCTGTTTTCTATGGAAAAATATAACTTGGTTCGCAGTTATCGGTTAAATGTAGGCGTGATAAACACTATAGTTGGTAACATGTATTTCTCACCGGTGCAGTAGTTGACGGTATCAAATAACGCTCTTGAAATAGGGGCGGACCTATATATGTACATGTACCGGACGTAACCCTTCAAGTGTGGGTATTGCTGCATAAATTTAACTCCGGGATCTGGGAATTCCGAAATGAAAATCCTAGAATCCACTAGGCGAACGAAAGGGGAACTAGAGCATTCTTTGAAAACTTGGTTCTGGTTTATCGATCGATACTTTTGTTATGAATATACCTATATGCAATTTAATGCATGGAGCTAAGTTTTGGAATAACAACATCGACTGAAGTCAGCAGATGCTTATAATAATTGAACGAAAACGGTTCCAGACAACTTCTATTAGTATCGTCCATCAATAATAATCACTGGGCACTAGATGTAGGGCAAACGATAGCCGTCGAAACTGGACCGCGTGTCATGCCAAAACACGTTTAATTGAAACTGACTGTCAATGAAGTGCAGAAAGCGGCGCCGACGACCACTATTCATCATATCTATCAATCGACTTGATTCCCCACTCGATTACGACTAGTTAGAAGTTTCTCGGTAAAATCTTAGTAAAATTAAGTGCTAAAGTATCGATTTTTAAATGAGGGTTTTTGTGTTTCTTCGTTTTTCGTCGTATCGAATTTGGTAAGAAAGTAGGAATGTTAGTACTCTAAAAACAATTTTCATGTATTAAGAATTATTCAATACTATCGAGAATCATACTCTTGTTTCGCGTGTGGAGCTAATAGCACTTGAAGCATCGAAAATAAGTTTTACATCTGAATCGACGGTCGCAGGTGAAATCTCTCGTTCCACTAAGTAACCGGTCCTGCCTCACTGTGTGCGTCTCGCTCCTCTGCCGGGGAGATGCGCTTGCGCCGCGTATGTTTTTTTCCTAAGATGGCCGGGAAGGTCGCGAGGGAACCGAACTGTCGGACAAAAAACTTGTAACCGAACAGAGGATGTTTATCTCACGAACTGGGTGAAGCTGTATTTGGGTTATGTTGGGACCAGTTTGTGTCTGTCAGCCGCTTAATATTTGTTGGCAGATACTTGGTAAATGGAAGGTTGTTTGGTAAAGTTTTCCATCGAGTTACTTGTTATAAAATACTATTTTGTTGGCGTGTCTTACATTTTAAAAGCTTTGTTACCAACTCAAGTCATACTTTGAATGGACTCGCGTTGAAATTATTGTGCTAAATGTTGGATACAAATCGAGTCGTTATGTAACATATCTATGTAGCCTATCTGGCAAGTCTTTCAGCTCACAAAAACTTACCAATTGATACGTTTTTTATACGTAATTCTTGGTCCTGCTATTATTTTTAAGCTATCAATCTATTGAATGTCTATGAACAAACACAGGTACTTAAACTATTTATAAATCTGAATACGGTAGGATACTAACAATACTCGTTGACTAATTACAGAAGTATTCTAAATTCTCGTTATGACTGATAGGATCAGCGTCTACTTTGTATAGTCGGACAAAGAGCGGTTTCGCAATGGGACTTGGAATGTTGTCCTAGGCTTGTTTTCCCTTCAGAAATGACTTGACTCATTCCACCTGCTGGGACCGCATTATAGTCTAACAACTGTCGTTTTAATTACGATTGTTGTGAAATACCATCAGTATTACCAAATTGGGATAAATGGCGAAATGCTTGGGATATAGGGATCCCACACAGTCATCCTACCCCTTAAAGGAATTCAGGTGTATTATATAATTGTAATATATTTAAGTATATCATCATAATTATTGGAACTTAGTGAACCAGCTGCAAATGGTTTTCCTCACAGGACAAATATTTGAAACCCAGTTTACAATTGAATGTACATAACTATAGTCATTGCCTTGTAGTGATAATGTATACGCTAGCAATAAATGCATGAAATAGATGTATGATACATAGTTTTGATTCAAGCAGTGAACTATAAAAAATTATCGTAACCGTCGTATGGCAAAGCTAAAAAAATATAGGTTTATTTATGCCAGATAAAATATTATATGGTAAATACATTCTAAAAGTTACATTGTTCGTTGGTTTGTAAAAGAGTTCAACGCCTGATAAGCGTTGGCCTATTTTTGACTGTAGACGGGATAAGTGAATTATGATAATTTCAACATTCTGATCATTTAGTATAGGTTGATGCTTCATGATATTTCTTGTTAACGCTATATGGAAGAGTTATTAATAAAGTTTATACAATATTTTACCTTCTTGTAATTAATCATTGGTCACTACAATTATTCTTCATATCCAGTTGTCTTGTTTGAATAAATACTTTACCCTACATTGTCAGTAGTCTTTTCAGCTTTTGAAACATTTGGGTTTGGTAACTTTTATGATACTTCTACGTATCCTTTCCAAATGTTTCATGACTTCTACCAACTTTTGCCTTCTCGTTAGCTTTAGCATTTCTTCCTTTTACTTTTTTCTTACTTTAAGAGCCATGTCGTTGCTGCCTATGCGACTCTTTTTATACACAATGAGTTGATGTATAAGTAGATACTCGTTGAAATGACAGTTGAGTCAAGATCATCAGCAATCACTTGACATATAGGTAAACGTTCCGATATTACTACATTTTATAATTACAGCGAATATGTCGCTTACATTCTAAAATAAAAACATGGTTGTCGCAACGCCAAGCAACTCGAGAGGCAGTGCGATATTATGTTATTATGTCTCCTTTGTTCTCGGAAAATTATCAATTATCCGTCATTATAATTGTATTCAATACCGTCCACGCTGTCCATGTCATGCATGTAGGTGACGTTACTTATAGCCTTCGTATAAAGTGTGATTGTATATATACATAAGAACAATAATCCTACTTAAGTTTGGCAAGACTAGACTTTATTGTTTGTCATATATCAAAATGTATTTAGCGTTTCCGAAAGAAATCATGGAATAAGCAAATTTCTTATCGCATGATTCCTTTTGAAACAGCTTACCAACAATAATTGTAATATAGGGAGCTGGGGAGCTCAGAATTGACCACCATTCTTTTTTGGAATGTTCAAAACAAGATTTTGTATTGGGATTTGTTAATTAAAAATATCTTATTATATCAGCGTTTCGATTTTTTTTGGATAAAGCGTGACTTGGCATGATTTTTTTGTCATTCCATATTATGTAGGATCACAATAAAAAAAAAAACTAAGCATATAAGCCAAAACCATTATAAGACTCATAAAAAATAAACATTAGGTTTATGAATGGGCCTCTTTCCTGCTACAAAGTGAAGTTCCATCTATGTGCATACAAACGTGCCAAGTACGATAGCCGAATGATAATACAATGATGTCATTAGACGTTGTTTGCTTGATTATGGTGGTCCGAGGTGAGGTGATGGTTCGCAAACAGATTTAATACCTGTAATTAATGTCACGTCATGGTACACTGAATCTAATATTGTTTCGCTCACAGAGGAACATGTAGAAGTAATTTTATCAGCAAACACATTAAAAACAATTGAATTACTCTCACCGGTACCTAAAGTACCAATACACTGTTATCTTGGAATGTTAGGAGCTGATGTAGTTATTATATTCTATGTATTGATTGATCTAAGCCAATATCTTAAGCTCCACTAGTTCTAGACTTGGTTAAAGCTTATTATACCATCATCATCATTTACCTTCCCTAACTATGTTGGGGACTGGAGTCAGCTTTCGGCTAAGAGTATGCTACTGATAACGAATAGTAGTTCTATATGGACCGACTGCAAATCTGATCTCTGCAGTCCAGGCTCCATAGATGATAACTTTTAAAGGAGCCAAACTTATATATCAAATAATTCCATTATTGACGACCTGATTAGCGCAGTGGCTAAGCGATTGGACTGCTGCGCTAAGGGTTGCGGGTTCGATTCCCGTACGGGGCAAAACTTTGTGCGAACCACAGATGTTTGTCCGAGTCCGGGTGTTTGTGTTTGTGATATTTTATGTTTGTGAAACGCACCCACGTCACAGGAGAAATTCCTAGTGTGGGGCGACGTTTTTTTAAAAAAACAAAAACATTATACTGCATGGCAGTGGAAACAATAAATGTAGATTAATAATTTCTTGTCTTACGCGAACTACCGATGTAAATTCCATTTATACTACTCTTCCATTATTGTATTATGCTGTCATTCGTGCGTGAGGAAATTGATATGAAACGAAACGTATTATATCGTTGACTTTCCTTCCCTCACCAAAGTTGTTAGGATTATTATCGTCATCATATGCATGGGTGCATTTCCATGATGTAAATTACCGTATGTTTATATTGTCGTATTACTACTTCCCCATATTCTGAGGAACTTGTTTTGTAACACCATCTAATTGATAGATAACAGACGTTCGTTGTTTTATATGCTTGTTGATGCAAATATTATGAACAATCTATTGTTCCGTTACGTTGATTATTATTTTCGTTATTAGGTTAAACTTAAGGGCTAGATATTTCCTCATAACAAAGTCGAGGTAATTTCCACAATTTCTTTTTATATTAGAAACTTTCTTAAATAAGGGTGTTTTTTAATAACCAGTCACAAAGTCACGTCTATTTCAGAGAGGGATAACCACGGATTTCTATTTAAGATTCTATTAGGTATGCTCCTTTTGCCTTGTTCACACATGAACATCAATTTAAGACTGCCCTGACTCATCTCAAGGAGAGATGTACTAACTAAAGATGGATAAACATAGACATTGGTTGGCCGCAAATTCATCAGTATTGTAAAACTTATGAATCATCACAAAGATTGTTTTAACGAAAGTACTTAAAGTAAATACCCATTGTGGCACATCGAGGGTATAATTTTGCGACTTGTTAATGCTTGGTTACGGTACTTAAATACAACAACTATTGTTGAACGTTCAAACGGAACTTATGACCCGAAGTAAGAGTGTTTTACACTTCTACACTGGTTTTGACATTGAAGACATGGTCAACGCGACAGATTGCTTTTAACCTAGTAAACATGAGTACCCGAAGACCTCTTTGAGTTTTATCACTTGTACGTCCAAAGTACTAAATTCCATTGCTAACTGGCTAGCTTAAGGACAAATCGTAAACCAGAAATCCGTCCATGTTATGGCTAACATGATGGATGACTACAAACCGACCTGCCGAGCCTATATAGACATGTTTTTAGAACACACCGATCAAGTGTATACTAAGCCAAGTCTGCCTCAAGGAGTCATCTTAGGTCCTGAATACATCAATAAAAACACGTACATACTTCTTCTGCAACAGGCTGATGATGAGGATGATATTTCTTCTTATCCCAGACACAGTCGTTCAGAAACACTTATAGTCAACCGCCCATTTAGTCAAGTAGTTAGTCTTCAGTTACACAATTAGGTGGCACTCATTTTGTAACGATTGACAATCTTCCGATTAATCGAAGTAGAAAACTGTTGGCCATACATAACTAATAGGTGGGGTTTCGCAAGCCCCGCTGGCGAATCTAAGCCCATATCAGAAGTGTTGCAAGCGACTATCGTACCGTAAAGGAATGCACGTTCGCGATGCGCAAACCTTCATATTGTTATAATGCCGGTTTTTATACCTTTCCGCTACGTTAGGGACACACCCAATGGTTTTATATGGAAATTATTTATCACAGTTTGTAGGAGATACATTTATTCAGAATTGCATTCAAGAAACTATTCTATCATGATCAGACCTCATTCTGCAAGAATCTTCCAACGATCTGGCGCATTCGTTGACATGTGCCTACTCAATCCGGATCTGCTCTCAGCATTCTATCTGCTAATGAAGTGATTTTATTTATATTTGCATGTCTAATAAGTGTTTAGGAGAAAGGGACTGGGCAATTTGTTTTTATTTCATTCGTCTCGGTCGGCGGTCTTGTGGTGAAGTTTTCACTTGAAATATTCGCCCTAGGAAAATTATTGTAGAGATTCTGTTGGTTCTTTTCTTCTTATCATCAATAAGTGAACCAATTTTATGTCATAGTCTTTGTATTTTACACTGCCACACGTTATTTGTATTGCAGTTCCCTGGCGGTTCTTCTCAAAACGATTGTAATTTTTGGATCAAGCTTCTAGTTAATTAGGCACTTGTAATATAATTGATTAACGTGAGAGAATTTTGAATTTTTGTTAATTCGATTTCATAAAATCGATATCGTGTCTCGACAAAATATATTCCAAAAGCAGTTTTTCCAGCATATTTAACATTAAATACAACTGTACTAAGATGCAAATTGTATAAGATTAGCATGAGGAAGCCTATCGCTTTATTACGGAAAACGGAGCAGCGCCATCGCGGTTGACCGCGTGCGCGTGTTACGATCACTGTCGACCAGATGGGAACAGTTGCGACCACCTCACATTGTGAGTACAGACGCGTTCGATACCGTTGCTTGACCATGCGCGCAGGCACGCCAGATACCGGCGAAATCATATTATGTAGGCAATGATAAGGGTTAGTGTGCTGTGGATGTATGTAGAAGACTTTCAAGGGCGTGCAATATGGGATCCCGCAGTTCAGGATCAAGCCGTGTAAGAAAGACAGTATTTGTGGAATTTTACAGTATAAATAAGTACTGTCCAATGCCATTTCAGGCCACGTCTTTCCCGCAAAAATGTCCAAATCATCTCTCCATCGCCTCTCGGTCGGCCTGGTCATCGAGAAATAATGGGGAGGCCTTTGCCCAGCAGTGGGACACCAAACAGGCTAGATAAAAAAAAATAACCTATTGAGAAAATGAAGGCGAATGAAGGGTTAGTCTATAACCTCCCTCTTCACACTCGAACGTTTACGTTATATGATTGTGCTCATTTAACAGATACATAGACCAATTAAACATTCATAAAACCCAATAGTCCATGTAAATAAGTCGTCCAGATCTGCATGTCCGCCAGTAATCACGCTAACCCGATTACGTATCAATGAATGCGTGACGCCGCGCCGGATGGCAATAGCCATTGACCAATTATGCTCACACGAAATCACGATACACTTGTTCTTGGATTCGTGTTAATAGAAACTGTTCCTATTATTAATAGTCTTTTACGGGTATCTTGAGTGAATTATATTCTAAATTCAATGGGCGTATTGTCTTTAACCTGATATTTATAGAGTTGTAATGACACGCATATGAAGAATTCGACAGAGGTAATCTGTTAATGTTTATTAAATAGGTACACTCTGGTTGTAATTGGTGAACAAGAAGGTAAATCTTTAGTTTCGTTTTTGTAATAATGTACAAAAAACGACGAAGAACAAGAATCAAAACAATTTGAGTGCTTATTTAAATTCTTAAAATTATTGTATAACTGGCTGCGCCCCGCGATGTTACCAGCTACATTTTATACAGCGGGATATATATTTTTGGGATAAAAAGTAGCCTATGTGTTAATCCATGGTGTCAGATATGAAATTACATTAAAATACATTCAGTAGTTTTACGTGACAGAGTAACAAACATCCATCCATACTTAAAACATTTGAGTTTATAATATTAGTAGTCTGTCGAAGTAATTGCCTGATGAACAGGCTGAGTTTGAGACAATTAATCCAATAAGCAGTCATACACGAAATTCATATCCAACAATCAATACGAAGTATAATCTACGCTATAGGTACAAACCACGATCACATAAATACGAAAAATTGTACACGAACGAGATGAATCAATCCATCCCTTTCATGCACAATTTGTGTGATGTGTCGCGCTGAATCACATAATTGGAAACTACACAGTAATAATCACAAGTCATACATATTTCGTTTCGCTAGAAACCTTTCTCATAACATAAATTTCTCATTATGATCTGTGCGAATCAATCACCTCTCACTAGAACTTGGAAGCAGAAACGGATGTTGAAATCCTCTTACTAAAACTTATTCCCGCTTAGACTTGAGTTATTGCTAGTATTGTAATGGTTATTAAAGATTCAATCAATTCTGCTACCTCTTCACATATTCTACATAGAAATAACGCAGTATTTCGCAAATCAACTAGTAATTTATAAGCAGGTGTTTTGTATTCGGCAGTACGATTATTGCTTTTAAGAATTGGCTCATCGTACGTACAAGTAGTGGCGTGTGCGAGACCGTTCTTTATATATTTCGTCCAATGTTTTGTTGCGTGATATTGCAACGTGAATATTTAAGTGACATTTATCGGCGTTAACATGTGTTTAGTATGTATAAGGACGTTTATTAGGACATAAGATGAAGCTTGAGCTTGCTTGCATGTAGAAATCCCTGTTGGTATAATCCACGTTGATAGGCGGTGCCGGTAAAAGGTAATTGCACTTTAAATCGTGATGCACTGACACTTTTAGACGTACTTTCATGCATCATCCATATTCCACAGGCTTTGTCATCTTACTGTTTACCTTTTTACTTCAAATTACTTATTTTGATGAAGTCTAAAAAAATCTTACAATTCCATTAAGCCGCAGAGATAACCTACGCTATCAGATTGTTACAAAAGCGTTTATCATACTTTTAGATTCTTGTATATTTAGCATTTTCATTTTAATTTGTGTCTACATTAACTGGCTCTTCGAGCTAGTTGTGAGTACTCCTTTCAATTAACTAATTACTTTTTAATAAGTGATGATTTTTATTGCTAAGTAAAGGTACACTCACAGGGTTACTAGGCAGCACACCTACACTTTCTTTGTTCCACTATGCAATATATTAAACATATTTCATTACGACCACACCTTAGCTGGTCGTAGAGGTCAGAATTACCATACCAAAGAGGCAGATGCTCACTAAATTAACCACCAATGCCTTTCTATGTACACTGGAAAATGTGAAAGTGAAACTGGCCATTGGTAATTGGCGGGAAAAGTTAACCGTGGAAATGCAGGCAGCCATCTTGGTTTCTTTCCTGTCAGTTTCTTTCGCGCCACAATATTTTTTTATAGCAATCGAGGCCATGGGCAAAACGTAAACTTGGATTAATACGAACCGTCAGTTAAATTACGTTAATTTATTTAAAATTATTTAAATCATTGTATTACTCATATTAATAAACGGAAATAATGACAGTAAACCAATTTACCTACTTATTACAATTAATTATATACGAATATTATCATTATTTGACTTTGTTTCCTTTGTAACACTGTATTTAATAAGAATTGGGTCATGATGAATAATTATTTGATAGTTCTTATTACCGCAAGCTTATTAGGAATTGCTAAACATCCTACAGGCGGTCAAAGGCACAAGTATTACCATTATACAGCCGGTTATGAAAGTTCTGAGGCATTTCTCTCACATTTATATGCAGGCCCATTTTGATGATGCTCTATTGTTTAAGAGCATAAACTTTACATAATACTTGCATTATATAAAATACGGAAGTTTATTTATTTTTAGTGTATTTGAAATTCTAAATGGATTGGATGGTAAATTGTGCGAATGATTTTAAGTTTTTTAACAATGGTTTGGTCGGTATCATCGTAATCATAGTTCACTTAATCTCATAATGATGTCTGGCGGCTGTAAGGCTGAACAATAGAGCTTGGGGGTTGATGGCCTCGCACTTCCTTTGACAGACAGTTTTGAATCTTTAGTTGCTCTTATTCTTATATCATTGCTTTACGGCTGTTTACGGGCAATAATAATAACAGCCTGTAACTGTCCCACTGCAGGGCAAAGGTTTTTTTCTTGTAGAGAAGGATTGAGCATTGATCAGCACGCTAGCTCACTGCGGGTTGGTGATTTCAGATAATTAAATCCGGGTTTCCTCACGATGTTTTCCGTCACCGTTAGTGTTTACGGATAAGTAAAATATTTTTCTCTCTCGTTCACGTTACCCAGAATTATGAGAATGAGTAAGTACCGCTAGCATCATAAGTTGCTTAAAATGTTAAGAAATTTTTGGTCAAACAATTGTTTTAGAAACAAAATTAAACAAAGTTTCCAGTTATAGAAACGTCCAAATGATGATCTGACAATATTTATGATTTTTACAATATAAGAAGTTGTTCTTTACTTAATGGTATGATAAAAAATAATTATAACAGCTATTTATGATACTGAGTATGTCTAATATATTATAATCTATCTATATCGAATTTATTCATAGCAGTGGTCTAAATGATAAATAAAATGATAAATGATTTTATTTCTGTAAATAGGTTTAAAAAAAACACTTTTACACGTCATTTTTTAAAAACTAAAAGAGTGGTAATACTAAACAAACACTGAAGAATATTTGCGAAATACAGTAATTTAGTTTTTATTATTGTATGTACAGGTTGTAGCAATATCCATTGTTTTATATCCTTCGTGTTTATTACAATTAGTGTTTCCGATATTTTGATTAATATTGACATTGTAGAGCAAATTTTTTAATGTTTCACAACATCTACATTGCTCTGATTTCCTATGTATTAAAATGTACTTTTATTTGGTTTTTTATAGAGTTAATAAGTCTCAATATGTATGAAGTAAATCGAGTAGGTACCTAATATTTATTTATTTTTTACTCGCTTGAGCCCGATACCTCACTCGTTCTTTGAAATAATAAATGCACGTGATATCTCACTACCACCCCTTCCCCCTATCAAGCCTAACGTGATTAATGAACGATCCCCAAGTAGAAAAACTCGTTGCTTGCGGAGGCAACCTAGCGCTGTATCGTCAAACATACATATATACATAAGTAATTATGAAACACACTTGATCGGCTCACGATATAAGAAGGACATGTTAAAGTTGACTTTCTCCTTACGCAGCGGCTGGGCGGTTCGCCTACGGATCGCTATTCGCCACCAAATGTCGCACGAACCCGGTCACCTATTTCGAACGCACTTATCATGTTTGGGTGTGGCCCAAGCTACGTGTGTAGAGCGATAGTCCATGGTGAATTAATGGTGTGATAGTTTGTTAAGGTTTTATTGTTAATTGATGATGTGGACATCTTTGTGGGAAATATAGGAAGAAGGATGGAAGAATAATGGGGGCCTTTACCCAGCAGTGGGACACCAGAAAAAAAAACAAATAGTTAAGGTTTAGCCAATGGATAACAAACAGCCATCCATCGTCACAAACTTTCTCGTTCGTAATGTCAAAAGTAGGGTAGGCTTTTATTATAAAAGGTAGTATTTTTTAGGCACGGGCTATGCTCTTAACCTTTTCTGATAAACTTAACAATAGCCGTGCCTCACTTATGACTCGATACAGAACAATGTCTGAAATATCTTAAAAGAAGAATTCTTACAGTCATCTCCAGCTCCGATCCGGTATCTGGATGTATAAACATCCTACAGAAACACGTCAAAATTTGAGTTTCCTGGTAGTTGTTTCGTTGCGCACAAGAATTCCGTCGTTTCCCGCGACCTCTCATAACATAAACCAGCTTCAACTGTAAGGCGAGTGCATCGCATACCATCGTCATGTAGGTAGAACAATGTGCCTCCGATTGCCATACCATTAATATGGATGCTCATTGAATATGTAAACGTATATACATTCTATACACAATCGCTACTATATACTAATTTGCGACCTTGTGCCCACTGAAGCGTGGTACGTGGCCTGTCAAAATATTTGACGACAACGGACCCATGTAAGAAAGATCACGTGTATGATATTGATTCTAGTATTTAGTTACTTTACGACTCGGGTTACTACAATTTGGCTTCCCAAGTTAGACACAGGCCTTGGATCGGCTGCACACTACTTCACTTAGGTTTAAAGACTTCTTTAGATAAACTCGAGGAAATATTATAAACAGCCAGTTGGTTAACAAGGAGGAGAGTTTATTCGTTGACGGGATGATGAATTAGCTTTAATCATTTTGGCCTATGAAAATGTGTATTAAAATCGATGTATTTTTAGGTAGGGTTCCCTACGTATTAAATATTTGTAAGTTACAAAGTGTGATATGGATGCTGTTGGTGTACCTGTTGAAAATAAATAAACACTTAATTAGTTGTGTAGTGCTTTGTTGTTATCATGTCTAGGTTGTATGTTTTGAGTCGCACAGTGAGTCGTCTTACGTCGGTCATTAGTTATCATTTATCGCGTCAGGCAGCGCGGGCGGTAAACGTAACAACTACAATAGACGAAACTTAGAATATTCAAAGCCAATTTTTATTGTGGGGTAGTCTCTGGTGATCTTTTATGGTAAGATGAATACAGGATCTTCTACTACCTAAGCACCTGTCGGGTGGTTGTGATTGAAGTTGGGTGTGATTGTGATGAGATAATACATTAAAATTGTGTGTATATATTCATTTAATGCGTATATTTTTAACAGCCTCCTCAAGTTAAATACAGCTTCGGAATGAGCTCAATCATGACATGAGCGGTTACAAAATAAACATATTTTCCAACAGAAATCGAAATGCGGTCGAGTTTTCTACGCAACTGCATCACTATCTCTATCCCTCATACGCAAAAAGGTGAAGACAGAAAGAGAGGTGCAAGAAATCTAAGAGAATGTTGTGTGAACCGACGACTATTACAATAGAGTAATTTTTGCTGCCTTATCTCTTAATTATAGACACTAAAAAAGTAGGTTTCTGGAATACAATCACGGCTTTTGGAAAACACCAGTTGTGTGTCGATTATTTTATGCTACGTGGTTTAACTTACACGCAGGGAGATACAACTTGTACTAACTTTGAAGTTTTGATCATTATCGCCTAAAAAAATGGATGTAATTTTTTTAGGTCTGTTCTAGATAGATGAATTACAGAGTCATCATCATCATCAACCTATCTCCGTCCACTGCTGGACATAGGCCTCTCCTATGGCACGCCACTGATCTCGATATTTGGCTCTCCGCTTCCAACCACTACCAGCCATTTTGTGTTCTAGGGTGGAGACCACGACTCTGTAAACGTAGTGTAGGACGTCCTCCAGCTAGGTGGGACGACGATATACGCAATATTACAGAGTGCATTTTCGCTTATAACCAAATCCCATTGTAAAGTTAACTTACCTATCAAAATAATTAAAAAAAATACTGTTCGTAACTTAAAAATTTACGCAGTATAAATAACCAATTACGCAAACTAATAAATTGTACTTCTAATTAGTAATTCTGTTGTTAATTCAGTCTGCATGCGTGTGTGACAATAGATTGTGAAATGCGAGCGGGTGCACACGCGCATAAAAGACGAGATCATCGCTTCCTGGTTCAATGCTTACACGACTTATATTATTACACGCTATTTTGAACTCTATTGTTATTAAATTAAAGGCTTTATTGAGTCTTGTTTCATGTGACCGTGGAGCGTAATAGGCGTGTTGATAGAAGATGCAATGATTACATCGTGGATGATGCCACGATGAGGTATAAAAACAAGTTAGGTATTGTTTCCTGCCCATTTAATTGACTTACAGCTTAATAAACCTATGACGTCTAATATTTACCGCGAAATTGTGAAGCGATATTTATCTTATAGGCACATATTAAGGTACAATCAAACTAGTACTGTGGTCCCTAAAGGGGTCGGTATAGGTGTTCTCGTTTAAAACTCGTGTTGACACCCACACTTCGCGCTTATTCTTGTCTAAGTTGCATTTACGACCGCGAATGAAATTGATCACATACTTAGGTGTTGAACCAGTGCCTTTCTCCTAGTTGTAAATGGATCAAGATAATGCCATTAAAACTAATTTCGTCAGCTGTCTTGACGAAATTAGTTTTTAAGGGTTTAAGCTATCCCTAATAATCTCGATACAAAATACAACGCGAACAGTTACTTGTGTCCAATTACTGTGTCACGAACTTTCATGTTTACGAAATTTTATGATCTCACTCAGTTTTATGAAACTTAAAGACTTTACCAAAAGGTAAACGGCGAAACTCAAATCACACCTACGCAAACGACGAGGAAACATGGCAAAGAATTCATAGAATTCTGCTTGTTACTCAGACATACCAACGTAATATAATGATTGTACCTATACTGACCTACCCCGATTCTGTATATGTGGTGTCAAAACGGGGATTGAGTTCAACAGACTTGACGAAACAGCCAACCAGGCTTCCCTAAGGCTTTAATAAGTAGGTAGAGGCCAAGCCAAGTTCTGGTTCACAAGGTTCGCATGAATTAATACATAGCTCACACATTTGTAGGTGTGAAAGGAAGGATGCATGCTAAACTTAAGACGACATTCCTGAGTTTCGTCACAAATCGCTCAAGTGACCGGTGATTCAAACAAACGGCATTCGCGTGAATATTTTGCATGCTGATTGTATTGGTATTCTGCTTATTTATAAATTATAATTTTGACGTAAATAAATGCCGGTTGAATGTCAAGTTCTCGTACAACATTTGAGACACATGAATAATATGCAATTTTTAAAACTTGCGTTTTTGGAAGCAAGTTGGGCTAGTAAGGTGCTGTTTTAGAATTCCTCCTTGTCTTCAATAACTTAGAATTTAAACTGTATTTCTATTTTCCATTAGTTTAGATTAGTCACAATTTTAATTTCTTCGCAATATCTAACTTATTGTTTATTTCTATTACAGTTGAGATCTACCTATCACCTGTAGAGACGCACTGCAGCAATGTGGACTACTTCATTCCCGACGAGAATAACGAGACGAAGGGCTTATCAGACGACGCGATGAACAGGTACATACATACTTAACTATAAATAGAACTCTGGTAACTATTCTGCTAATATTTTTGTAAGGCTGCATTTGTTACGAAAGACTTTCCTAGCATCATTTTGAGACCACCTCGGAGATCCATCTCGTAAAATTGTCCGTCACCCGTCAATGTCGCCAAGGAACATAGATCAATAAGATGCCAGACTATTATTGCTAGTTTTTGACCCCCTCTATGTAAGATAAAATACGAATTAGCCTACCCTCCCGTTTAATATATATTACGTAAGAATCTAAAGAAAAAAAATTCACGATTGGCTTATTGTATTTTTGTAGTAATAAACTTTGCATTTTTGTGATCCTTTGTTAGAACTATCAAGACTCCCTCCCACCCCCTTGTAATAAAAAAAATATACATGGTCGACCTCCCTCCCCCTTAAATCATCTTACGTAATAAATGAATCGCACCAAAGTAGAATCTTTGATCCATGGTAGCAATGACACTTACCTATGCTATTCAGTGTGGGGCTTTTCGTGATGTAGGTAACATTTTATCGATGACGAATCCTAATGATGACCATTTCCAATCGATTAATGTTACTACTTTCCTCATGGGGATTTGGCGTGAAGAACTTGGCCTTTAAGTTTCAGGTCAAGTTCGTAAAATGTTATAAGTAGATGTGACGACCTGATTAGCGCAGTGGCTAAGCGATTGGACTGCCGCGCTAAGGGTTGCGGGTTCGATTCCCACACGGGGCAACACTTTGTGCGAACCACAGATATTAGTCCCGAGTCTGGGTGTTCGTGTATGTGAATATTTCATGTTTGTAAAACGCACCTACGATACAGGAGAAATTCCTAGTGTGGGGCGACGGTTTTATAAAAGAAAAAAAAAAAAAGATGCCTATTAAGTTCCGATTTTGGGTAAATAAGTATTAGAGTTGGTTTAACAATACAGTTTCACATTTTATTTCCACGTCATACACTTACACAAGTACTAACAGGATATTTAAATTCATGATCTCATCGTGTATTTCACAGCACTAAAACCCGTGAATCAATCATTATAATTTACAAAAAAACCCTTTATATTAACTGTTTGGCAGCACGTTACCCACGTCATAATATTAGAACTATCATCATCATCATCGGCCGGAAGACGCAGCGTTGGTAAGCCTCCTACTAGGTGCACCGACGATATCGTCAGAATTAGAACTATAATTCAATGGAATACAAGAATAACATTAACTTATTCTAAGTATAGGTTCGCGGTAGAAAACATCGAAATCCCATGATAAAATGGTAATACCTACCTAACATCTATTCTCATACACTGCACTGTCGATGGCAGTATTGTTGGTGAAAATACAGAAGATGCTGCTGCCCATCTTCTGGATTTTCCTTCAGAAGGAAAGGGCGTGGTCAATTCTATGAGCCTACCACTATGCGATTACAGTAAATATCTCTAACTTGGAAAAAGGTGTCCCACAGATTCGCTAATTGGTAAAACTAAAACTCGGTTCAGAGACCTTGTTCTTAAATCAAGTGGGTCAACACTCAACACTCGAGTCATTGAGCGATATTGAAACAAATCGATATATTGTCTTAGCTTGTTCCAATCGTTGTCTGTAATCGTTCGCAACTAGTTGTTGCATAGAAGGCGTACAATAAATTATTTTATAAGACCCAGCCATTAATCTTTTGGCCGGTTTGAAGGCTTGTCTCTTGAGTAATTTGCGGGCTTATCTGAAACCAGTGTTAATTGTTGATTGTGTTAGATTTGGTAACATTTTGTGGTTCATGAGATAATAATAGTATCTATTAGTCCACTGACGTTGTTTAACGTTTGAGCTTTTATTACTTCCAAAGACCAATACAGTTCTTGTTACTTTTATTGTGATTAAATCTATTAAGAGGTTTAACTATGAAGCAGTTATTGTGAGGGAAAGAATACTTCCACCCTTGACACTATGAAAACCGGAAGGTTTTCATAGTGTCAAGGGTGGAAGTATAATTTTTTTGGGTATAATTTTTACTTTTTAGCGTGATAAATTGTATTTATTAAGAGTTGTATAAAGGGACTTTGAAGCAGTTATTGTAAGGGAAAGATTCCCCATTCTTCGTAGTGTCAAGAGGTGAGTATAATTTTTTGGGGTGTTTGTTTTGATCCTAATGATAATTGATACAAAAACAAAAAAATCCATCATCAGCCAATGCCATTTCAATTAACATAACCAAACAAGAGAATAACAAAAGCTATTTCAAGCCTTACGAAACAGTTGTTTGCCTTCAAAACATGTAAATAACCGAAGTGAGGCAGTAAGGAATGGGATAACGGTTATAATACCGCTGTGGTCGTCTCCATCTACCGCAATGTTAGTTCTACGTTTGTACATCTTAATTGATTTCAAACATAATATATTATAAGCAGTAAATTTGTTCTATACATTTTTATATAGAAATTATGAGTTATTTTAGGCTAATCCACAATATACGAAGCATGTAAACCTTGACTAAAACGAAATTCTCCAGATTCTTCTTCAGCAGCTAATTTCAGTTAAGACTATGATCCATGCCAGTGCAATATCTATTCCTTCACACTCATAGTCCGAAAAAACAGTAGATCGACACCGTCCGAAGAGAGACCGATTGACCAATGGTTTAAAGTTCTTGTCGAGGCATGAAGGGTTCCTAATGTGTAAAACGATTTTTGCCCGCGGCTTCGCCCGCGTTAAGTAGTCTATCTCCTTTCTCGGGTCTTAAACTTTCTACATGCCAAATTTCATCTCATATTGTAATGTTTCCAGGCTGCACATGGCGCGTTCAACGGTGGCGCTGTTCATCGTGTCGTTCCTGTCGCTGTTCATCGCGTTCTGGACGGGCGTGGTGGGCTGCTGGAAACGCAGTCCTGGCAACATCACCGCCACCGCCATCCTCATGCTGGTGACATGTGAGTACTGTTATGAATATAACTTTCTTAATGTATGTAACTTACTGGAGAATAGCATTATTTCAAGCAAATAAACTATTCTATTCTATTCTAGCGCATCAAAATAAGGGCAATAAGTGCGTTTTGGAAATATGGGACTAATGTTTTGATATTCACCTGTTTGATGCAGGTTCAAATAGGTACTTGTATAGTGTTGGCCTGTAACTTTTAACGTCTGAATCATGTACGTTTCGATGAGCCATGGCTGTAATAATTGCACTTATAACTCGAAAAATAAATCAAGAAAATAGTTAGATAAAAATAGTATTGGTGTTTAAGAACTTCGTGCATCTACTGTAAAAACACAAAAATATTTTCTACTTTTAAAACTGCCAAATCGGTCTAATTAAGCAATATATTATGTTTCAGGCCTACTAGCGGCAGGCGCGATGGCATTATGGCACGGAGTTGAGTTCTACGAGAAAGAGAAGGTCGTAGGAGAGGAGTTCTACCAACAGTGGCCCAACGTAAGTCGATCGTGACGTCATTCACACCAGGAGTAATACAAACCATCTTCTTTTATCGATATGACGTTAGAATAGATCTTGCAGTAGAAAAGACTAGTTATCAGTTTTGAAACGGGCTAAGTATCCTGGATGCGCCGGACGATCAATTGTTGATTGTCTCTCGAGGAGATGGACTGTCGTACATAAAGATGAGGTATTTCTTTATTTGTCTACGAGTACACTGTTGTGTCGTGGAAATTGGAGTAAAATAGTCCATTGGCCATGACATCAAATTGGATGCTGCAGTAAGTTGGGTTCGATGCTCATATCTGCCGTACTCTCCTAAAGTCATCACTTACGAACTTACTTCTAAATCCGCGGTGAGTTCGACACTAGCCTTCGATCAACAATGTACCGGATTATGACCCAATATTGAGAGTATGATACCAATATTATGACTTTATAATTTCTTTCTGGAAGAAACACAAATGTTTACGTAAAGCTTTCTCGGCCACATCAGCGATATGATAGTTAATCCTTAATCTAGTATATTATTGATCGAATACACTATAATATTATTGTTAGTGTTTCATAGCTAAAGTGAATCTCAGAGTGACTTAGACAGGGTTTGTTATTTAGGTACAATATTGTTGGAAGATACTGCTAATCTGACAATCCTATAAGCTCTATTGTAACAGCTAGGTAGTTTATATATTTAGGCAGATTTTTTTACAGAAAGCCTAGTAGCTAAAGGTTTGTCGAACGATACTCACAACCCCCCAACACCAGGTACTAAAAGACAACTCGTCGATCTGGTACGACTGGTCGTACATCCTCGCGTGGCTCGCTGTCGGCGTTTCCTTCGGCAGCTCCATTTTATTCTTCTCCGCCGCCATTTGCCTGAGCAAGGAAAAAAGGCGGGAGCAACAGAATAACGTGCAGTACATTATGCCAGGTTAGACCGCCATCTTGAGCGGCCATGTTGTGCTATGCTTGGCGGGAAATGAGGAGACCTAACTCTTTTGTATATTTTATGTTTATCCTTCGATGATTTTGGAATATTGTTTTAATGTGTGGAGTGATTTGTATGTGGGTACCTGCTGAAGTAATTTATGTTTTTTTGTCTTCAAGCAGATTTTTTTGTCGTACAAGCTTTTTCTCATTTAAGTTTGAATTAGCTCTGTATAGATATAATCTTTCCTATTTTCTTCTTGCTTAGTATTTTCCAAAATCTCAATAATTTCATGAACTTTAAAATCATCAAATTTTTACTCGTGCTTAGATTCGAATGTTCCAGTATTTTTTTATAAAAACAGTTCGTAAAAACGAGTCTTCCAGCTTGGCTAGCGACAAAAATGTTTGCTTTATCATGTAAAGTGTATAAACCTCAAGCAATAGTGTGTACACTTGCCAGCAAGCGTTCACATTACTCAGTACCCACACACACTCACTAGACAATAAGGTCATCAATAACTTAGTCTGTAAGAACATCATGTAAGTACCTCATACTAACAAAAAGCTTTTTCTCTTTTTTTTCATGTTTCTATGAAACTTGGCTACTGCGTATAACTTCGCGACTGCGACCGGTCGTTTAACGCATATCAATGTAACTGGCTGTCTCATAATATCTGGTTTACGCCAAACGCAATACTAACATGCTTACGGACGAATTTATTAACTGGTGCTGTACATATTGAACATAACTTTATCTGAACCAACTATATTGACTCTACTTATACGACTGTACATAATATCGAAACGACAAATACTCACAAACACACACACACACACTCAAAAATTCATTTAACTTTGCATTGAATATACACGATTATTAAATTACCTCAACAATTCAATTCCACACACACTCCTACTTCCACACGCAAACACACACACACACACACATAAATAACTAAACCTATACACACACACACACACCATATCACCTGCACACACACAAAACCTACCCACAAACACGTAACCCGCGGTATAAACCAGATATTACGTGAGAACTCTCGCGTGTGGTACGACTGGTCGTACATGGTCGCGTGGTGCGGCGTGGGCCTGTCGCTGCTGTCCGCCATCTTGTTCTCGTCGGCGGCCATCTGCTTGCGCGGCGAGCGGGAGCGGGAGGAGGCGCTTAACATGCAGTACCTCATGCCCGGTATGCTTACACTATGGATATAGGATCATCAGAGCCTCTAAAATACAACTAAGATCAATACCAGATACTGCGTCATTCACTGTGCCCTCCACCCTCTCAAACTCCTTAAAATTGCTTAATAGGTATATATTCTGCAATTATTTGGTAAACTGGATTTTTAATTGACAGGGTGTGAGCAAATTTCAATAACTCTATACAATCAAATTTAAATGATAAAAGTTCAAGAAAATATTGCACTTTAATAGGCACCTCGGTAGGTATATAGTATAGTGGGTAAAGAGCGCTTAGTTTAAAATCATACACGAATTATATTGTTAGTTACCTACTTACATAATATTTTGAATTAATATTGTATAATTTACCAAAAATCATACATACTCATACAATGGCAACATTGAACATTTATCGCTTATGGCAACACAATGACTAAACTAATTAAATCTTTTGTAAATATTTTTTCTTTGATAATAATTTAGGTGGATGTTGGATGCATGATTGGTTTGTGGATGTTGTTTTTTCTAATTGATATAATTTAAACATTTACAATCAATATCCTAATGTAAAAAACTGCAATTCGTTTGAATACCTTTTAAAAAAATACGTTTAGTATGTCTATTATACACCTCAGGCTTATTGTAAAATTCTAATGTTATGTTCGTTTTTGGTTGCAGTGTACCCACAGAAGCAGCAGTACGCGTACGCTGGCTACCCGCCCCCTCAAGCATACCCCGGGCCGTACTACCACGGCTCGCAGTATGGGCCCTACAACTACTGATCATGTGACCAGATGAGGGACCTCCCGGCGGCGCACTTCGCCAACGCCCCCGCCCCGCAGGCCCCCGCGCGCAACGCCTCCCCGCCCCCGCCCCCGCCGCCCCCCTCCCCGCCCGGCTCGCTGCGCACGTTCGACTCGCACCGGCGGCGCGCGCGGCCGCGCCTGCGCAGCGTGTTCCGGGCCGCGCCGCGCCGCGCGCTGTCCCGCATCGACGAGACGCCGCCCGCCTCGCCGCGCGCGCGCTCCAAGAGCCTGCAGCACTCGGCGGACTTCTCGTCCACGCGGCGCGTGCTGCGCTCGCGCTCCAACATCTCGGCCGACACGAGCCGCAGCGTGCCCGTGTGCAACCAGAGCCAGGACGCGCCTGCGCAGCGCGACAGCTCCCCGCAGTACGAGGAGCCCAAGGGCTCGGACTCGTCGTTCGAGCGGCCGGCGTCCATGATGGACCTGCCCATCGTGGTGCCGCTGGACCCCGCCACCGGGGCCTACATCCCCTACCCGGAGTACTCGTACTACCGGGACGACGGCCGTCGGCTCGCTCGCTACAGGCAGTACAACAAAAAAGCGAAGAAATACTCCTCCAAACATAGTAATTTGTATTTAGCGTTCATGTATTAATCCCGCGCGGGTGTAGGTGTATCACGAAACATCATTGAAAGCAATGGTTACGAGTTTCGATTATTGCCGTACAGTGTATGACGCCACTTTCCATGAATTTCATTTTGAAAAGTTTATGCTCTTGTCTATTTAGTAATTCATACACTGATTTAATGGGACCCGAATCTGGTTAAGAGAAACATTCTTTCGACTACTTATTGGCACTTTTCGTTACCTTCCGCGGGCGAGCCTGTCGCGCTCGCCCGCGGCTCTGAGCACGGCTGTACGAAACTCTGACACCACTGAATCTTAAACGTTTCCAAGCGATCATTTACGAACAATCTCTGCTACGAATTTTAGATAATGATAAAGTGTATTTTAACAATGTATTGAGAGAGAAGCTGTAATTAGGAGTAAGTTAGTAATGACTCCGCCATAATATACAGAAATGAAACAAATTCTTGTAGTACCTAAGTTAAAATCTAAGAATTTAAAGATTTTTGGATTGATTATTATAGTTTTTTTTTTATGAAATTCGACTTATTTACTCTGATCAAATATATCCGAAAGTATTGTGCCTTCTATCTTATAAATATTGCTCATTCGTACTGTCTAAACATATCTTAATCTAATTTATAGTATAGGTATTGTAGTAAGGTAAAGATATTTTTGTACACAAACAATTTAATGCAAGGTAGATAGTTCTGGATAGTGGAAAGAAATATGATATATATCTCTTTGATATATCTTCATTTCTTTTGGTTAGATCAATTTTTTTTTGTATTATGTATGTACGTTTTGTTTGTCAAATCGTGAAAACCGTCCTCTTTGGATATTGCTAGCATAATGTGGTATTTCTATGGATTTTGTATTTAATTTCCTTAGTCAAAATCGTCGAGGTATTGAACCAATTAGTTAGCTCTGGACTATTTGTAAATTAATCAATGTAGGTTAATGATTCATTACAATAATTAATAGATTATCTTTAAATGTATTTAAAATTTCCTTAATAAAAAAATATTGAAAAATATGTTTTGTTTTCTCTATTTATCTTTGGTTTATTTTAGGTTTGACGGATTTTCAGATGATAAAATATCTAAATTTGAAATTATACTACAATTTATTCATATACTGAAAAATATTTCAGAAGACTGGTTCAAATTTAATGATGTAACATAACATCACGCCTGTATTCCCCGAAGGGGTGGGCAGAGGTGCACATATAGTACACTCACATTTCGCCAGTTTTTTAGTTGTATTTAATGATAATATTATGTAATTTAAAACGGGAATAATAATAACTTTGTAAGAGGCGTCTACCGTTAAAGTGAATAAAAGAGGCCGGCCCTTCAGCCTTCAAAATTTGGCTGGATACTCTTGGGTCTCGCCATAAATTCCGGTAAAGCAGGTAAAACCTCCCTGGGGCTGCCTGCGGGAAACCATATAAAAAAACATTCAAAATAAGTATTTTAATAAAACCCACAAATATTCATATAAAATGTATATTCAAAAACTGTACAAAAATATTTAATATGGCGATTGGACGTTACATTGGATGGAATGATCTCAAACATTATCACATTTCATGAGGCACAATCATTATTATTTAATGAAACAAGATAGGCTCCCCACAGATAAGCAAGAAAAACGTGAGTAAACTCATACACATAGCTTAGAAACAGAAGAAATTATTTTAAACGAATATAAACTACACACTGGTTTTAAACTTAGACAAAAGTCACATTGAAAAATTGCATTAAAAAAATAATTTTGTTTTTTCACAAATTAATTCTAAACTTCAAATCCTGTCTAATAAATCTTAATTGACGATTTCTGTCGGTAACTTAAGCCTACAATTAATTCTATACAATATATAAAAGGTTCCTGAAATCGATTTTTTTATTTTCATGTTGGCAGCATTGATTTTGAGGCTATAGTGTGTATTACTAATATATATTTGATAAATAATAATGTAGGTATATATTACATCGTGTACCATATAAGACTAAGGACGCACGGCAATCAAAATTTGTATCAAAAAAACCTACTTACGATTTATAAAAAACCCAAACATTTTCAAAGCTGCTGCACACTTTAAATTCATACATAAAGTTATACCTACGTGTCCAAAATATAAGATAATTAAATTTGCCAATATAAAACAAAATCCGTGACAATTCCAAATAACTCAAAGCCATTACTCGCCCACCTAATCTGCGCAAATTGAGCACTGTGTTTGTACCATAACATTAGTTTCTCTACATCATATAGCCGTATCTATCATGGGTCCTGGGTGTGAGAGCGCCTGTTTCCTCTCTTGGACAGCCGTCACCAGCTTCCTGTAGGGCCCTAGGGGCAGGCCTAAGGACTTCATGTCGCTCTCCGTGAGCAGCATGAGAGCGTCAAGGTCTATCTGCTCGTCTTTGAACTTCTGGACGTATTGGGACAGGCCCCAGGCGGTGAGGAAGCGCTCGAGGGAGGCGTACCCTGATTCTTCAGCCTCGGCTTCCTCGTCTGATGTTATTGTGGAACTCTCTGTGGAAGAAGAAAAAAGGAAATAAGAGAAAAAATTACCTTTTTTTTTGAAAACTTATTTTTTTTCGGTGAGGTACAACAGTATAACGTGGCCCTTACCGGACTGCGCGGAGGTCCACTCGGCCGGCTGGTAGGCGTGGCGTGCGGCGAGCGAGCCGGCCGAGCCGATGGACAGGTCCTCGCCCGGCGCCGCGCCGCCCAGAGCACTCAGCGTCGCTGTTATTGAACGTCTGGGAAGAGTATAATATAAATATAATAATAACAGCCTTTAACGGTCCCACTGCAGGGCAAAGGCCTCTTCTCGTATAGAGAAGGGTTGAGCATTGATCACTACGCTAGCTCACTGCAGACGATTTCAGATAATTAAATCCAGGTTTCCTCACGATGTTTTCCGTCACCGTTAGTCAGTGGTGGAAGAGTATACATCATCAAAATTTAATTAGTTAATTACACACCTAAATACTTGTCCGTGGGGTTAGAGGCTACGTGGCTCAGTTGGGCTCAGCCACAAAAAAATCTAAGTATTATACGAGTTAATGCCACTAGTCTAGCGAAGCTGTCTAACTTATAGTATATGCTTCGTACTGACCTGAAGGCCACACTGCCGAAGCCAGGTCTCTCGAAGATACTGGCTGGCTCTTGGAGCATCACCTCCTGCCCGATGCCGCTGTCCTCATTGACTGCTGTGAAGTCAGGCTGACTGGCTGACCTGAGGAAAACAAGCGTTTGAAAATTAGAATTGAACATGTAAATGTTATACGTATAGTGTAGTATAATTATATTATATTTATTTTAGTAAATTTTTTTGGTACATTTCATATATGTTTGATGATGTAATACTATAAATAAGGTAAGGATTATTAGAAGAGATGGAAAAGTAATACTTCGGAAAACGTTACTTAATTGGAGATGTTCAGGAAAAAGGTCAATTTCTTTGGTGGGAGGCCAGCCAACGCTGCGTCTTCCGATGTTTAGCTATACATATATTGTCTATAGTACCTGGTGAGAGGTTTCTTCTGGTTGTTGTCGGGCGGCTGTTCAGTGAAGACGTCGGCCACGGCCTGCCTCTGCTGCGGGCCGGCGCCGAACGTGCCCACGTACATCACCTCCGAGTCGCGCCGCACGCCGCTCAGCGACGTCACCGAGCGACGACCGGTCGTCTCTATCTCTCCCACCTAGGTAGTGAAGATAGCAATATTGTAATGATGTTTGAAGAAAAGGATGCCTTAATTTCAACGCCTCCTTGTGTCTCAGTCGGGAGCCATAAAAATGTACACCTGCTCAAATCTTTTTAAGAATGGCTCCCGACCGTAAAGGTACATAATACATTACACATAATTCTAGACTTGTTAACTCCTTTTTTAATTTTTTTGCAGTCTGGTGTTTTCATTTATAAATTTTCAATTTTTAAATTTCCTTTATCAATTTAGATTACAAAAGAAATACATTTTTAATCTATCTTCTAATTTTTAATCACTTACCTTGAAGTCATCGCTCATCACGTTAGGCCCGCTGCGGCCGACTGTGTTGTTCTTCAGCTTGCTCGCGAGTGCCTTCTTATAGACCGCGCCGCGTCCCCTCACGCCGGAGTTCACAGTACCCACTAGTGCACTGTACGTTGGACGAGGCTGCTCTTCGGCCAATAAGTTACCTGAAGACAATGTTTTTCAATTAGGTTCTTGAATAAAAATGATAAAAAGAATAAAATTGGAGAATGTTTGAAAAGTTACGACGTGTGGACTTTTCAAACATTCTCCAATTTTATTCTTCACGGTGTCATCATAGATAGAGCTAAACAGGGTAGTATGTCTGAACACTACAAGGGTTACAATATTAATCTAATTTTTTTTCCCTAATTTTATTCTTCTTTTACATTCGAATATTATCATCTTTACGGATTGCTTTAGGTACCTACGATAAACCTTGTTTAGTGCTTTTAATATTAAGGTTTGTTCAATCAATATTTTTGGGCTTTATCTATACCTAAACAAAAACGACGAAGTTATAAAATCAATAAGTTAACGATTGATAAAAAAGTAAAACATCAGATAAAAAAATATATTATCAGCGATAATAGAAAACGAAACGCTGTGGTCAGTTATATCGGAATGTTGATAATAAAAAAAGGAAATGACCTAGACAAAGTGCAAAAACGCATTTTATATGTTGTCACTGCACAGTTAATGGCAATAGGCTCGCCCCCTATTACATTGGAACGTAACTGGCGAAATCTGGGTGTAGTATAGGTACACCTCTGCCTACGGAGAATACGGTGATGTTATGTTATAACATAACATTTTGTTTTTATGTTATAACCCTGAGTTTGTCTCGGTATTTCTCCTCAGAGGTAGTCAGTTAGGAAATGCCGATGCCATCTAGTTTAAAAAAAAAAGACGTGTAAAAGTGTTTTTTTTAAACCTATTTGCAAAAATAAAATCATTTATCATTTAACGTAGGTAACATTTCTGAGAATTCGTGTACTATACAAGCTAACTTACCGTGGCTGGTGGACCTGGTCATCTTCTGCTTGAGCGCCCACAGCACGTTGCTGGGCCGGTGCGGCATGGTGTGCACCTCCTCCGCGTACCCCTGGTCCCACTCCTTCGCCAACTTCTTCAGCTCCTTCTCCGCCATGATCTCCGCTTTACTCTGCCGCTTCTGGTACTGCTTGTGGGATTTCTCATACTCTTTCTTGGCTTTCTCCTTTAAAGATTTGGCTTTTTTCCTGTAAAGGTAGGAGTTCAAAGTCAACAACGTTTAGTAGTAGTTTTGCCATTTATGCCTGTAAGTGCTGTAAGTAGGTACAAAGGTTGAAGAAAAATAGGAAGGAAACAACAAGATTAACTCTTTTTTTAATTAGTCCAATTTGTTTATCGCTGTCCAATGCTCAACCCTTCGCTATACGAGAAGGGGCTTTTGTCGACACAGTTATAGGTTGATATTATTATGCTGTCGAACTAAAAGCTCTTTACGATAAAGAAATAGATTTCCTACGACCTGAAAGCTGTTCACTTGCTTAAACAAACTTGCTGAACAACTCTTGGACGATGACGTCCCTGTATTATTCACTAATGAGCAGTTTATTAAATGCAGTCTCATCACAATGGTTGTATATCTACAAAACAAGTTTCTTAAATGAATAAATCGTTTTAGAAGAAATCGTTAAACGCTCGAATCTCGTTTCAAAAAGTTTTAGCTTATTCCATCAAAGTCGATTAACTCCATCTTTGTTTTAGCCTCAGTCTCTGTCAGTATTCAACTTGAACCTACATCTAGCAAACACGACAATCTCTCTTACGTGAACCATCAAGTACCATGTCATAATCATTAGCCCAATTTCACGAATAATCGCGCGGAGTAATGATGGGAACAGGCTTATACAACGACAATTAGAAACTGTAGCACGCACACCATACTTATAATGCAACATTACACGCCTAAGTTTAGCTGTTATGTTGCTAAATTAAGGAAATCATTAACGCTAACGTGTATTATTGTAGTAAGAAATTGTGTAATATAAGGCCCAAAAAATTCACGGCAGAATTCAGGCAATTCGCGGTTTTGCCATGGCCATGCGTCATATGTTGATTTGTAGGAGTCTACTCCTCTGGCGTGGTAAATGGTAGAATGCTCTTACGATCCCGCCTCCCTGCCATTAAAAGCATAGTGCAGACATTATGTGGTTTTCAGTGGGTCTCTGTGGATATTATTGGGTTCATGGGGGCTTCCCGTTAACCCAATCATATCGACTGGAGTCTACATACTCCTGTCGTCTCCCAGCGACTAACTTCAAATACGGTATTTACTCCTGAAATTGGGATACGTAGTTAGAATGATGCGAAGAAAAAAAACGCCCCGAATCTCCTTGTCTTTGAAGTCAATTATAAAGCTCTACTTCTGAATTTCGATTAAAACTAAGATCAACATGTTTTAGAAATAGAACAGTATCAATAACAAGTTGCTAACAATATACAAATGCTAAAATAAACCAATCGTGATCAGATAAAATATATTTATTGAATGAAATATTATTGAACTTCAATAATAAACATTCAGGATCTACATGCACAGTTTTGATTGACAGACGCATCAATTGTTTTATAAATAATCTGCAGTGTCTGTACGAGCGGATCATAATAATTTAATATACACATAGCCAGGTTTATTTTGCATATAAATATAATCTATCACACATTTCCCACATCTCGAATTGCGATTCTGTTGACAACTTCGATAAAACATAACATCACGCCTGTACTTCCCGAAGGTACTTAAATACCATTCCCAGGTCGGACAAAGAGTTACTGGGGAAAAGCTAATAATATGTGGCCCGAACAAATTCAATTTGTTTTTATATCACGTAAACCAGTTATATGCACTTTATCATTATTAGCTGGAAGACGTCCACTGTTTAACAAAGGCCTCCCCCTTAGAACGCGACAATGAACGACACCTTTGCACCATTTGCACCTACCGGTTCCCCGCAGGTACAGACACTTAGGGCAAATCACTCAGTGCGCATTCAGTAGTCGCATTTTGCGACCTTTTGGCTAACGAGATAGTCCGAAACATTCCAAAACAACCCTTTATAAAACCAAGTCCATATCAAACTTACTTGTCATTATTCTCCAGTTTGCCAGTCGTCTGGTCCAAATACCGCAGTATATCGTCCCTCCCGTTGATGGCAGCTAGTTCCTGGGCGGTGTGCCCATCGACGTCCATCGCGAACACATTGGCTCCGAAGTTGACGAGGAAGGTCACGCATTCTTTATGCCCCCGAGCCGCGGATAAATGGAGCGCTGTGTTGCCGAAATAGTCGGCTTTGTCTGGTTCACCGCTGAAAGATAATAAGACTAGTTAAATCAAAAAGAAGTACATACAATTCACGGCTGTAATTCTCAAAGAAAAAGGGTTTTCCATTGTAAGGATCTATATCTGCATTTTACATCTTATCTCAAGCCCTATGTGAGTGGCGGTGAGCCTGTTGACAATTATCGAGCCCATTGGGGTCCGTAATATTTAAAGGTGATCCATCCTAAGCACTCGGTATAAGATTAGATGCGGCTAAGAGCTTTCAAATTAGTAATTCTACTCTCATCCCCGTTACTGGCCGTTGGAGTTTCAGTGCGAAAGGTCCTTTCTATCGTCTACTCAGTCCTCACTCGATAGATAAAGCACGTCTGTGACTTTAGAATATGCAGTATCAAGTGAATTAGAATAAGGAGAACGTAAGAACTCGCTTTTATTAAAAATGTGTGATTAATTAGAATATAGGTACATACTTTTAGTTAAATCAATACAACGTCATTACAGCAATTAAGAATATGAAACTAAAACAGAACTAACAAAATCACGCTAAAAACATGGAATCATGTTTTCATTACAAATATAGACATTGTAAAACATCAATGCTACTCCATATACGTAATTCGTTTTCAAATATAATTACAGAATTAGGTTCCGGTATCACAACTAACAATAGTAACTAAATATATTGTTCGGCGGATATTTTCACCGTCAAATTATTCGTAATGGCGCACCACAAACGCTATAAATAAAATAGAAAGTGCTGACGTGATTTGTGGTTCATTGACAATTATATGCGCTGGACAGTTGAATTTAATGACCCGATTAGTGGATTTGTGTTTGGTTAATCGGCGACAGAAGAATTATTGTTTGTTTTTAATGATCATTAGGTCCCACACAGCAAGAATACAGGCAATATAATGATAGCTTAGTCATTTGTTAACCGACAGACAGTCAACGACGGACTAAACAAAAATTAAGATTGAAATATCGCTCGCAAAATTCCTAACATTTTAAAGACTACACGATTTCTTTTCGTATTTTTAAGGCGAATAATTTATAGTAATGATTATTTTTCAAGACCTGCATATAGGAATTAACATAAATATCCATAAGCAGCAGGGAGAGCCATTGAAATAATAAAAACGCCAATTTGCTCATTCAATTAGTGTATTTCTCGTATCGCCGGGAATTCGACCTCATTTCAATAAGTAAAACATTTAGTACACCGTTACTTTACTGTTCGACATTTTAACATGCGTCTACTTCGAGGAATGAATGCTAACAAAACGAGGTGTGGTTTCATACATATTTATTCTTAGCATTGTAGTAATTATAATATTGGTTTGAACACCCAAAGACAGTTCTTCGATGTGAAAGAGTTCTTAAAATCATTTTTTTTTTTTTTTTTTTTTAAAAAAAACGTCGCCCCACACTAGGAATTTCTCCTGTGTCGTGGGTGCGTTTCACAAACATGAAATATCACATACACAAACACCCAGACTCTGGACAAACATCTGTGGTTCGCACAAAGTTTTGCCCCGTGCGGGAATCGAACCCGCAACCCCTAGCACAGCAGTCCAATCGCTTAGCCTCTGAGCTAAACAGGTCGTCATTATACCTCAATAGGACCAATAAATGTAGATCGTTATTAACCTAAGCACTGGCTACTCTACTACGTACTCTATCTATATTTCACTTTTTCTTATGGCCTCCTTACCATGAACTCTAAGCAGAACAGTTTACGTTGTTATTAAAGCGAGATGCCGCTTCGTTCATTATAAGGCTTTTCGCTTCCACATCGCAATCTGTCCTTTAAGAGTTCATAAGGGGAATGATTTTTAAAAACCTGTCACACTTTTCGAATTTCCAGATCATATAAGCAAATCCGAACGCGAGACAAACATCCTTAGATCACTAAAATATCTATATAACTTTGTGTGATGTGTCAAAACTTAAACCACTTGCCCACTTCACTAGGTAGTCAGCAGGTAGTGTTGTTTAAACATAAACACATAAAACATAACATCACGCCTGTATTCCCCGAAGGGGTAGGCAGAGCTGCACATACAGTACACCCACATTTCGCCAGTTATGTTTTCTTAGGTCCCAATGTAATAGGAGGCGAGCCTATTGCCATCAACCAGGCACAAATCCAGACTCCGTGCTGCTACTAAGAATTACCTAATGGAAAAACCCAGTAACACTTTGCCCGACCCGGGATTCAAACCCAGGACCTCGTGCTCAGCAGTCGTGCTTAGCAACCACTAGACCAACGAGGTAGTCGTTGTTTAAAAGACATAGTCAAGTAAGCTTTTTTCGATATCAAAATATTCCCCGCTTCCGTTTATCTTCGTGAACGAAGGGTAATGCTTTGATGCCCCGTACACAAGTAATCTATTGTTTTACGTAACAGCAGCATTGTATAAGAGTACTGAGCGCAAACAATGCGTGAAAGCGACAGTGAGTGATACCACATTGTTCCCAAGGTAAGCTTCTAATCAACTGGATATTATGACGATAATGCTATAGTGAATATTACTTAATTTTGATCGATTGGAGGTATTTTATACTTTGTCTTTTTGTCGTAAGGTTGATAGACAACCTGGTGTCAGACTTTAAACCACCTATAGGCCACTGACATAGCTTTAGACAACGTTGAAAAATCTCTCAGGTGTGCCAATTTCCCGACGTTTTCCTTCACCGATTTTAGCCACTGATAATTATATAATTTATAATATGAATAAAAAAATAAATATAAATTGCACCAATATCTTTTCGAATTTAAATATGAATTCGAAAAGACATTGGTGCGTGCCGGGGTTTGAACTTGCCAACCACCAACGGTCATACCACTCTGCTATTAGGGCTGTTGTTATTTAATCCTGTTGAGTGTTGATATCAACACAGGCTCAGAGGACCTCGTAGCTAACAACACAACCGAACGGGTTGATTGATCAAGGTTAAGGCTACGCCGCCGTTGAGAGCAATCCTTTACCTTCATGCTTCGTATAGTACGTTGAGCAATCTGCCCCGGCTGTAATAATCAGTCAGAAGACTAGAATCCTGGCTGATTCTGAATTTATTGCCCGCGATTTCAAAATGTAATTCTTTGATTTTTAAACACCTCAAAGTTCGTCACAATCTCGTACCTAACTCGGTGATATGATTTATGTCCATAGCTTTTAAATGTGACGTCAAGAATCCGTAGTTATGATGACATATTTTGTTTTGTAATTACCGTAAAAAATATCGTCATAAGAATTATGATATGTTTGATGGTACGATTAGCTGTAATAAATATTTAAATTTGTACCTACAAGAGATTCGACTATCTGTCGCTTGTTTATTTAACTTTTGGCGAATCATAACAATGTTTACGTTTTTCCCAAACTTAACAAGAAGCCAAATACATAAATTGAGACATGGATCAATAGTCATATTATAGTGACATGTAGTGCTTGAAGGCTCGCAGGAGGTAGCCCATAGCGTGGGCGGCCTGACTCTATTGACATAAGGTTAGGTCTTACACTCGCCCATAAAGAAGGCATATGGCCTCGATGTGACCCTAGAAGGCGTCATACACTTATGCCCGACTCTATTGACAAAAGGTAGGCCTTACCCTCGCCCACAAAGCAGGCGGAGTGCTTCGATGTGTCCCTCGAAGGCAGCCCACAGCGTGGGCGTCATGCCCGATTCGTCCTTGTTGTTGCATTCTTTACGTGTAGCCTCCCGCAACACCTCTAGCAGACCGTCCTTGGCCGCTCTGAAATGAAATATAATTCGAATTATAATTTATATTATACCAAGAATAAGAAAGGTACTTTATTTTTGAAAATGGGGACCAAGCGATCTTACAGTAATCATCCCTATTATCCCTATTAATATTATAAACGCGAAAGTTTGTAAGTATGGATGGATGTTTGTTACTCTTTCACGTAAAAACTACTGAATGGATTTTAATTAAATTTCATATGGAGATAGCTGACGCCCTGGATTGACACATAGACTACTTTTTTTATCCCGAAAAAATGTAGCGGGTAACACCGCGGGGGGCAGCTAGTATTATCTATATCTTATTAAAAATGTACTAGAATTCCTTGATAAACAATATATTATTGCATTACCAAGGCTAATATTAGGAAGTTGGAAAGTCGTTCTTGTTATCAAAGGAGATAGAGACGAAATTGAATTGCCAAAAATTTGGGAACCACACTGCTGATAATGCATTCGCTACTAGTCAATAAAGATGGATAAATATAATAATAATAGTAATAAGTCATAAGTGCCTAGCCATCGCATTGGGTAGTACTCATCTATAATGATAGTTTTAAGGTTTCGCTAAATAAATAAAATAAAATAAATAAATAATATAATCCGTATAAATATGGATTTAGTTTTTAAATTATAATATTCTGTAGGCGATTATGGTATGACGTTTGAACACAAGGTTTGACTTTACCAATACGAAACTTAAATAAATCGGTATTGTCAATATCAAGATAACATTATGAGTAAAATCTAGATTAGAGAAACAAATTAATTATGATTTATATTCCACAATATTCTTTGTGGTTCACACGATATGATCTCCATCGTGACATAAATATATAATATTATCATTAAGACGTTTAATACACAGTTATCGTTTTCCGTTGTAAATTAAGATAGCGCTTTATGGACATGACGGACAATAAGGTAAAAACAGTATAAATATAATAGGGATATAGACAGATAATGTATTGATAGGGTATCTTTATAGGTATGCTGATAGATGAAAAACTACGTAGATATGTGTTGGCCCCATGCCCCCCATACATATTACATACGTGGTTTATAGTAACACGGTAGTACAGCGATATAAGTATCTCAACGTGTTAAGGGACCCTTTGTCAAATAATTGGAAGATATAAACATGAATTAAAGTTATTGTTTCAAATTACAAGACCGTCCGTGGTCCGAACGACGATTGGAGAATATTTAAGACTTTTAACCATTTAAGAAGTTTTAAATTGATAAAGGAAATTTGAAAAATGATGGACACGAGCGGGAATTGAACCCGCGACCTTCGCCGCACCGTGGCGCTGCTCCAACCAACTGAGCCACCGTGAAGTTTCAGAAACACTACGAACAAATGTGCTTCGTCAAAGTTTTGCTACCAAATGTCAGTGACCTATACCCATAGGTACCCACAGTGACTCGTCACCAAGCAACCTTACACCTGCATGTCACCCACAATCAATACTAACACAGTAGGGCTACATGGCATTATGACCCTTTAACGACAATTATTAGGTGTCATAATCCGTTGTATCTTTTTGGCACAATATGGGCTACCCTCAACAGCGGTGGGCAACGAGCGTGAAGGTGCTAGTGGTGGTATAATAAACTGGCAATGTATAGTATTGTTGTAATCAATATTGCTATATTTATGAACGTTTTGCTGTTTCAAAATAGATGTTTTTTCTTATTTAGCTTGTAAAATGCCCATTCTTTGAAGCTTTTTAATGTTAAATGTATTGGCGATGATGCACTGGTTGTATTGTCATCATCATCATAAGCTTAATGTGACCCACTGCTGGGCTTAAGCCTCCTTCCTTAAACGCCTCTGTAGTATCATAACCAACAGTAATTGTAAGTAGGCACCTTTTATGTTAAAGAGTGTATATCAAGTACCAAGCTAATAAAAACAATGCAAGGCAATGGAACTACTACAAGCTTCCATAATAGTTTAAAATTAAGCAGAAATGATTCGGGGAAAACAATTACAATACGATGGTAATCATCCATATTTTTTCGGTTCCATACGTTCGGAATACAAAAGTGCAGGGTTAAGCCGAGAACAATGTTTGGTGGCACTTCCCCATTCCGTGTTAAGTGGAACTGGGCAGGAGACACGCTTGGCCTGTCGCAAAAATACAAAAAGTTATGTGAAGTTCAATGTCCTTCCGAATTCATATGTTTCGAGTCGACAGTATCACAGCCCCCGCAGCCAAGTGGCAAAACTAAATAGAAATAGAATAGAAAAATATATGGGTTTGACATATTTATGGCATCGATCATTTTCTATTTCTATGCGTTTTGCCGCTCGGCTATAGCTCGGGTATCACAGTACAAGCTGAAGGGGATAAATAGATTAATTGCAGAAAATTGCCAATGTTTGATTTGCTTTTAATCATACTTATTATCGTGTGTAACATATCTTTGGATTTGTATCGACTTCTGATTACATTTCCGGGAAAAATAAGCGTAATGACGTACCTACTGACATACATTTGTGTTGTAGTTAATGGTTTTTAAATTGTACCAATAGTAGGTCCTCAAATTGTAATGGAACGTTTTGGAAAGTATGAAATCGAAGGCCTAGTTAGGATGACAATAAATTACATAAAACTGGTTCACACTACATAAAAAATCTCTCGGAGGCAGGTGAATTTTTACGTCACTAAGCCTATTGCTCTAGCAAAATAGTCCTTATTATAATGGGTTTCAGAAATAAAATGCAGTATCGTAAGCATACATACAGAACCTGCATATTCCATACACGAGCACCGACAAATCAGGGAGCAAAGCTTGAGCACACAAAACCTAAATCCACCTATATTGACTTCGCCTTTCCGAGCTCATCACTCTCCGTGCGAAAAGCGACATTCTTTTCAACCAAGCCGGTTTTCGGTGAGAGCGTTGCACTCAGGCTAGCTCAGTCTCAAGCAGAGCTGAAGGCAGCTATAGGGTACTATGGCTGTTATTTAAAAAGAAAACTCCAAAACCTGGGAAAGTTAACATATTTCGTTTTGGAAATCAAATACCTACTACGTTTTGTTTGTAACGTAATTCTGCTTGCTATGGAGGAAAATGATCAATTTTGGATTCGTAAACTGTCGAATTTTTTCGATTATAAGTTATTTTCGATAGCTTATGCCTTAATACTTCAGAGATTCTCACCATAATGAGCCACATTCATTGAATTTAAAACAATCGTACCTACAATACGGTCGTTTCAGACGATAAGGCTTGTTATCGCATCAACATATTTCTTGCATTATTAATTGCAAGTTCATTCTTTTTTGTTTGCAAGATTTCGCCAAATAATTTAATTCTGTTTTAAGATATGGTGGATTATTTTAATTAGGAACGTAGGTAGTAATATTTTGGGAGAGTGATTTAACAATATAACGTTTTGCTGATTACAAATTTTGCGATAAGGTTTTTATTAACAGACTGGTGACACTATTACGACCATGGGCCCAGTGGTGGACAGTGAGTGAAGAGGTATTTTTCTGGACTAGTATGAATACCGTTAAGCCGGTATTCTCCAAAGGGTAGTTATGTGTATTAGTATTTGGGATTAGGATTGCATGATTGGCGGTTGTAAGCAGCAACAATTGCTACATCACATTTCATCAGATAGTATAAGTTATAAGTGCGCCAGATATGCATTTCACATGCACAATTGCCTCGAGTACTTACTGCATACGAAGTATTCGTTCCAGGTGAGAACGGAATGGACTTCATCCCTACGTGATGTCTTTAACAGTTAACTTTAAGGGAATAAGGAGTGGACCTGTGTTTGCGCCTATACTCGTGCACTATAATATCTCCTGCGTAGTTGGCTGGTCTCAGATGAGACAGGCCGCCGTGACCGATATTCGGTCAGAAGAAAAACATGATTAAGCATCAACATTTCTAATATACACCTACGTTGGAAATTTGGAATATACTTGGAAAGTCCAAATAATTGGGTTCATTAGAAATGACTTAGATAGTATCTACCCAGTTGTAGCAGGCGATTAAAGACATTTTTTTTTATAAAAACTTGAGTCTCATGGCCGGAATAACTGGAACTTATGGTTCTAGTTCCTTAGGAACCTGGACACGTAATTCCTTAGGGTGTTGCATCCTCCTCTAATGGTCAGGTAAGTGTTATTAGGAGCTTAATAAGAAAAGATAACACGTATTAGATATACGGAAGGCCTATTTAGCTGTAAATTATGTCGAGTTTATCGACAGGAATTATCGATGATATTCATTGAAGGCTTTAGTATTGACGTAGATATCTATGTAGTTAGGGCAGTTTAGGAGAGAGCTCTATCGCATTTCTCTACCTAAAAAACGTACGTATAAAAAAATGTATAATCACAAGGTAGGTATTTAATTTAGCTACAAAAAAATGTTTAGAAAAGCGTAAAGTTATTTTCTTATACAATAAGTAATTTTAATTGCAATTTTGTTTTAATTAGATGTTATCCATTTGCATATTACGCTTTCAATGCAAACGAATTACATTTAAATTATACCGACAATTACTCTCTATAATTATGATAATTAACTGGTTGCTTGCTTATATAACAATACGATACATATTTTAGTTCATAATTAAAATTATCGCACCAACTTACACCTAAATATCTAATTATTCATCGAAAAATATAGAATGTTATCGGCATTAAATACTTCGATATCTTATCGTTGTTTTATAGACTAGATTGTGGAGTTATACTTACTTATGAAACCTGTCTGTGGTCATTTTTTTAGTTAATCACAACTCAGGAACCACAAACACCTCACTACGATACCATGAAAGTTTGTTCAACTCATTTTCAATAGATTGCTACAGTCCAGAACCGCGAAATTGATAAGCTGAGAAAGTTTGCTGTTTTGTCACACTTCACACCTCGCTAAATTAGATTAAATACTTTATTTCACATAATTTATAACACCGATTAAATTTAATTTGTTGTGTATTCTTAGTTATAATAAATGAAAATGTAAATGAAATTTATTTTATCATTACGTGTACAAATAATAACAGAAACACCTGTTTCGCTCAGGTAAAATACGGACTGTTGTCAAGTCACACAGATACAATACAATACAAAACTTGGAACAGCCACACTATCGAAGTTTGAATGAATGATGTGAATGAATGCGTTGGTAACAATCCGAAGGCTGTTTTTCGCAAAATACGTTCAATGAACTTTAAAATGTACGTACCGAGAAAACAGTAGCGACATCTACTATCGTTAAGCTAAGTTTCTTACATATCGCCATCTGTTGTTGAGTAGCCATAACTATTGAAGTAACTAGTTATACTATTACACAATAGATGGCAGCACGATTGCCAAAGTTGTAATCTAGTTATAAGTATTATTTAACACAAATAATTTTATATTACTACTAATGTTTTTGTTTAGAAGCATCTTTATATTTCATAAAAATTATTTTAATATGGATTAAATTTACACACTAACTAAAACACCCCAAGAATATTACCTTAGATTATTTTTTTTATTTTTACTCTATGCTTCAAAACTATCTTTTTAAAAGTTATTCTCAATTTACGACAAGTTTACGACTTATATTATTTGATAAGACAGAATTATGTGTAGATACTATTATTATGAAGAGGTAAAATTTGTCTGTTTGTATTTAGGGGCTAATCTCCAAACTCCATACATCAGATTTCCAAAATTATCTCAGAAATATTGAAACCAGGGAAACACACAGGAAACACGAAATGCAGCCAAAGCAGCCAAAGTCGCGCGCGGAAGCTAGTATCTAATAAATTTATAATATTTAATAAAGTTATACCGTGTTCCCGAAGGGTATTGCAGAAGCATTTAGCTCGCCCACAGTTGATGTTAGTATTTATTTGCTCAGTGTGACTGATTCTATAAACAAGCCGCAGGCGATCTAATCGCCATTTAACACAGTAAATTGTAGACCTCAGACTTACGGAGATTTCCTAATAGAAATATTAAATAATCAACAGTGAGACCTGGGAATAGTTCTACGTTATATCGATACCTAGATAGTATTGCATTAAACATAGAAAATTTGTGGAAACCAGTTTACGTATACCTAAGTATCAGTTTACTTGGAACATACACTCAAGCTTTTCCTCATCGGAGCCATAACATCAACAACATTTAAACTATATCAGAGCCTACGTATACCTAATCATGGCTGTAGTGCAGCCAACTGCCAAAGTACATTGAAAGCATCGTTTGATAGATAATAATAGGCGTCAGATACATGTCCGAGTAGATTGTCACCCATTATCATTAAAAGCGCCGCAAAAAGCACACCTCAAAGTGAATTATTGTGTGTTTATCTCAAGTGGCGGATAATATTATCGTGCGTGATAAAACAAGTGCGCGGTCTACTTACGGGACGTTTAGCTAGATTTAAAGGGCCTTACTCGTAGATAAGGACGGTAATCTATACGTCCAAATGGAAATGTTATCAGTTTTCATATTAAAGTGTTATTGAGCTTTTAATTTGGATGTTCCAACTGATGGGTGATATCACTACGTTAGGGAAAGGACGCGAATGTTGAACAAATGTTTTGGCTGAAACTGAGAGCTTTTTCTTCTACAGTAGTAAGTCCCTCAACCGACGAGCGTGTATAAATGTGATGCGCGTGAATGAAGCAAAAGAAGTATGCCAGGATCGTAGCAAATGGAAATCCGTGGTCTCTGCCTACCCCTCAGGGAAACGGGCGTGACTTTATGTATGTATGTAGCTAGTAAGAGCATTTATGAAAAGTAAACCTGCTTGCTTGTTTCTAAAGTGTCTTTCCAATGGAGAAAAACAATTAAGAAAGTTGGTTTAAGAGACTGTAGGACGTTCACAGAACTGACTACGAACTTTACTTCCGGAGCACTAGAAGTAGAAACTGACTCGGTTTAAAATTAATCCTATAAGTGGCAATAGTTAGATGGACCTATTACCATCTTTGGCGAAGTGTGGGTGTGCAACAGAAGGTATACAATTAACCTTTACGAAATAATTTGATGTTAACTAAAACTTGATGGTTTTTGTAATGTACGTAGGTAATATTGAGTTCTAAATTTAACAAAGATTATCCATTCTGATAATTATTTATTCAAGCCTTTAATTTCAAAGCTGCGATAAATCGTCACCATAAAAGCAATAGATTCGTCACCTTAATTTGTAACCAATTCTTTTGTTAAAAACTTTTTGCTACAAACTACATGGTTTTAGGAGAATTAAAACATTTAAAACAGATTTTATTACAAAATATTTTTCTTTACAATCCAAATCCATACACTAAAATTATAAATGTGAAAGTAACTCTGTCTGTCTGTTACGCTCACGACTAAACCGCTGGACGGATTTTGATTAAATTTGACATGAAGAAATTTTAAGACCCGAGAAAGGACATAGGCTACTTAACGCGGGCGAAACCGCTGGTAAAAGCTAATGTAGTACATAAAATTGAAACAAATTTCGCTTCAAGCTCTCGACTTCCAAAAGAGAAAATAACATGCACGCTAATTGTGCCGCGATCAAATATTTGCGATCCATTAGCCGCTATCTCATTAATGTGTTTCGCGTGTACCTCTCGATGCAAGAGCACCACTACGCACTTTGTCCAGCAATCGATCACCCTCCGTCGTAATCATATCGCACTGATTACCGCACTAGTGAGCTTGCAAGTCCAAAGCTTTGTGTTGAGCTGGGAAATTAATTTCTGAATTGTTTTCAGTACTCACTATTCTCGGATGGGATAAAAAATTGTGTGATCCGCAGATGTTTGTCCCGAGTTGTGTTGTGTATGTGATATTTCATGTTTGTGAAACGCACCCACCATACCGAGGAAATTCATAGTGTGGGGCGACGTATTAAAAAAATATTTTCATTTTTATACCATTGAATGTCATTCAATATGTTCCTATAGGAATGTGAATGAATGATAACTAGACTTAACGACACAATATAAACACTTGAGTTGGGTTAAACCTTCTTGAACGGTTTTGTTTGAATCTTGTCTTCATTCTGAACTTTCCATAAATCTTTTCAGAGGTTCCTAATGATTTACATAGTTACCCACTTATTTAATTGCCTTGCACTACGACTATAGTGCAGTGCATTCAGTAAGAATCATTTACAGGGTAGTTCCGCAAAGCCCGTGATTTACTGCATACGTAACTCATATTCCTTCGCAAATCTAATTAGCCGGGACCATTCTCAATAAATCCACATGATACACTGTAATAACGTCGTAATCCCCGTTCGAGATGATTGCCTCGCCACGATATATCTTTTTTATGCCCGTTTATCGCCCGATAATATAATAATCATATCACGCTGACAATAATGGCATGCCAAATAAAATCTACCTACCCTATATTACACGTATTGGCCGAATTTTATAATGATGTTCGTCAAATTTTACCTCAGTCGATTATATTTTTTGTTGTTAGCAACATTGAGGTGAGTTTTGTGTGCAACCCTGACGTGTTACGTCATTTTGGAACGAATGAAAAAACGCTTGTTCGAAAACAGAACGTGTACAAATTGGGTGAAGTTCGGTGCGCGCGGGAAAGCAATATGTTTTTATTTCTTTTTAATTTCCGGTTCGTTTTAATGGCGTCGAAATCAATATAATGGTGAAGCGGCCATCGCCATTTTCGCATTTTGTGGTTTTGCTCATTTAGCGTCGTTGAGCATGATTCAACAGTTGTAGTGGCCACTTACGCTAATGAATGCTGTCGTTACATCGCTTACCTGTGCCATATTGTTTTTTTTACAATGCCCTCGGGCCCGTGCCCGCGGATGGGAAATGCAACTTTTATACGGGCTGTATGTTATTTAATAGATTTATTCATATTTTGATTGATGTGTACTATCTATTTCTCTATTTTTTAATACATACTAATTTGATTAATGGCATACATACCTAAACTTCAACAAAAACACAATTAATCACATTTAACTGCACTAACTATTTTATATTTTAGTGAATCTGTGTCAATCTTTCCTTTTCTTAAGAATGGAGAAAATCTTGTAAAAACACTGAATATAATGTATATAATATATACTAACTGTACTTATCGCCAAAAGTTCGTCTTCACTTAGAAAATGCATGCTACCGAATGATCGATTCGCTCGCAGGAAACGGTAAGCACCTACCCACCTAATATCCTCCTTCGAAAAATAATTCAAACTTGGCCAGAATGCACAGATAATATAATAAAAATACAAGGACCGTTTAAAATTCCGCACAGGTGCCGCCGATCCATCGGGTGATTGCGTCTCGCTCGTGGCAGACATCTTGATTTTTTTGCTTTGAACACGTGATTTAGGTGGAAAGTCGGGAAAGGCCAGATGAATTGACGCTGGAGAACGTCCAACACTGACGAACGAGTAAACAATATAATATATTTAATAGAGTTCTTGATGTAATTATTGACTATATTGTTAATAAAAATATTCAGATTGGTTCATTCATTTTCGTAAGGTACTCTCTGCCTAATTTCCACGATCGATTAGCAGCAGCTCTGAAACTCTTAGCCTATTTTTTATGCAGTTAGGTAGTACTTAAGTATTCTATTTGTTGATGTATGAAAGTGTAAGGAAAAAGCTATTGAAAAAACTGAAGATAATGCTGGCAACTTCGACAACTATGGTAAAGGAAGAATAAGAACTTTTTCATTGACTGCGAAGGTCGTACGGCTCATACGAATATTTCGTCCATTTAGCAATTTGTATGAACGGGACGACGGTGGCAAGACTATCGCGGGTCAGTGAGAAAGAGTTCTTAGACCTTATATACCAGACTATTAAGAATGTTCAATGACAGTTCAACATCATCATCATCAGCCAGAAGACGTCCACTGTTGAACAAAGGCCTCCCCATTGAACGCCACAATGAACAACTTGCCATTTGCATCCACCGAGACTTAGTCCAGGCTAAAGGAGAAAATACCATACAAATTAATAATTTCTAAATTACCTTTTCTATTGATCATCAATTTTTCACACTCACTGCTTCGTCACGCCTCCATTTTATTTTTAGGTGATCAGCTATCGAGGATTTTAAGGTGCACATCCGAATCAAGGGCGCGTTTCCGCCACTTAACCGTGAATGTGGCAACACCATTAATTTTATTATATTTTCTACGTGCAGATGACATTGCTGAAAGGAGTTCTACGTAGCGAAGATTTGTAAAAGACAAAAAGTTTTCATGCATTGATTTGAAATTTTGCTATAAACCTTCACCTTCTGCATAAATATCCATCCACTGATATGTAAATTTCATTAACACAGATATTACTTAGCTTTTCTAATAATTCTTCTTTATCACTGCATGTGTTTGGCTTTGGGTCTACATTCATTACGTTCTTATGTTGGTATGCTAGGTAACTATCTAGTAAAAAAATATATTTAGTACAGCATAAGAGCAGTTTAGGTTTAAGTTTGGTTTCTTAATTTTTTTTCCTTTATTTACCTACGTTGTGTAAGCACATTTGAAAACATTCCAAAACTTCGAATTTCAAACCATTTAAACACATTTTAAATACGTGAAAACAAAATCCTCACCATTCCAAATTCAAACGAATACAATCTTAGCTGCCAGTTCGTATCAATTTGTGTTCGCATTACAAGCATTCAGCCTTTATAACGCGTGGCGATAACATCGTCATTATCCGAATGAAATTGTAACGTAAGCATTTAACGCCTTCAGCGATTGTTAGGAACCGCCGCTAGGTGGCGCTGCCGGCCCGGAAGTCGGCAGGAAATGGCCACTAATGGCGGCCCACCGGAAGCGCTGCCATTACGCCGCTAGTGCTGCTCAAATAATTACATAGACGATGTTTATTTTGCAATATCGGAGAGTTTTAGATAAATAGGGGGGAAGATGAAATTATGGTAACTTAGTAACTTATAAATCATATTGAAGATGTATCGGTTACTGATGGTGTTTTATGATACTAAGCCGCAAGTTAATGGTTTTAAGTTTAGCTGCAAGCTTTTCTGGTCGCGTTAAACTCATCGGTTTACTTCATCGTATTTTTTCTTTTAAATGACATTATCTTAATGATTGGAAAATTACATGGGCAGGTATCTTATAACATTTTATTCTGATAGAGTAGAAGCATTTCGTTGCGGGTTCCAAGACAGTCGAGTCATTTCTCTGGGACGCCTCGAGCTTAATTGCCTTGATGGTTTTCAATGGTTATCATCGTAGACTGACCTGGCTTACAGGAGTTACCTATACCTACCTACCCATAAAGTCTATCGCTTATCACAAGTACGTTAACACATGCACTTAACATGACGACTGTAATGCCGAAGGGTAGGCACAGGTGCACATATAGTACCTACACACACATTTCGCCAGTTATGTTTTAGGTCCCAATGTAATAGGAGGCGAGCCTATTGCCATCAATCAGGCACAAATCCAGACTTCGTGCTGCTACTGAGAATTACCTAATGGATAAACGCAGTAACACTTTTCCCGACCCGGGATTAGAACCCAGGACCTTGTGCTCGCAAGCAACCACTAGACTAACAAGGCAGTCACACATTAACGGTGTTTATAATTTTATAGAGTTACTGAACAAACAAGTCACTGAACAACAGACCGAGAGCGCAGGATATAAATATCTTACGCTGACAATTTTCATCCTTGTCTAAAGTTTCTCGGTCCGAAGAAGTTGGACAATAAATCGTGGCCAGTCCAAGTGAAAAAGAACTGGAACTTCGGGCGTAACGAGTTTCAAATTGGAAAATCTACTTAGAGTACCAACTTTGGTAGAATTTAGTTGGGAGTTGTTTTTTCTAATTTTCTCTTACACGTAACTAAGGTGGTTCATGGATGTGGGTTGTCTTTTGTGTGTTTTAGAGTAAAGAATTGGTTAGACTATGTATATGATTGGACTTTGGAGTCGAATAAGGAGTGTTTTCTCTCGCACAGAACTAAGATCGATCATGGACGCATTGTTTTTTGTGTTTCAGGGTAAAAAATGGGTTTATTAAGTACAGAGAATATGCTAAGGGTTGATTTTGTAAGGTTTTTATGAGTGTGAGAAGAGTAACTCTTTCAAGAATGCCTCTTTGCAAGTAAGCGACACGCTGAACATTCATCCAAAAATAAACAGTCAAATTGAGAATATGTTCCTTTTTTAAAGTCTATTTAAAATACTTAACGTCGAAATCGATCTCTATAGTTGAAAATTTTGAATTTAAATCACGCATAGGTTCATTACCTATGATTTTAATGAAGCTTCAGGGTAATGCAAGATGAATAATGTTCATGAAGTTAATTTATGATACATTGCGGCCGAGGGTGACTGGCAACGTGCCGCAATAAATATTATTTATTAATTAAGCTCTACTATACATTAAAAATGTTTTAACATATAATTATCGACTCCAAATGATGGACTAAAATATAGTTGAATGTAATAGTCCGTTCGAGACGTTAATTGCTCATAATAAATTATTAACCGCAATCATATTCAGTGTACCGTGAGCCCTCATCATTAAGATTCTGTACGAGTTCGCAGACCACTTTAAAATTGTCTTAACCAAGGCGAAAAGTTATATCTGAAATATTCCATTAAAAACACATTATAATTAAAGACGAACGTAAAAGTCGCACGTTAGAAACTTGCTTCACGAGACAGCTGATCAAAGACAAGATAGAGGATCTTATTGAGACCGGGCGTTAGTAAATTACGTAGGACATAGGTAGTTAATCACCCAGCGCATTAAGCGCGTCTGTCATCACATACGAACGACGCCGCCATTGTTCTCAGAACCTCGCAATTTCCCCCACACAATACTAACAATACGCTAATGCGAAACCGCCAAGTAGGTGCACAGATTAAAAAATCATCCAGGATAATAAAGAACTTATCGGCTGTGAGATCTGACGCCGGTGCCTAGCGAATGGAAAAAAAGTAAAAAGGCGGGAATTTGATTCATAATGGCATCAAACATGGCGGCACTGATTGCGATCTGAAAGGGAGATAAGAATGGGGTGGCTTTGTCTTGCGCTTGATTACTATTATAGTACACCCATCAGCTATGTTGGCTTGTGTTCACGGGGCATATGAACAGTTTTTAATGTCAACATTGCGATGACTGACGCTCGTTTAAAAACAAACATCTGCTATTCATTATGGGAGAACTGGAGATGTGGTAAATATGGAAAATGTTGTTCTTAATGTTGTTAATATAAAGAGAACAAGCAGAGTCTAAGGTTGAGGGTATTGTGAAGGTTCATCTTGACGCGTCCTCATGTGTCACCTTGGAAAAGGTAGTTCAAGCCAAGGCATATCCTGAGAAAAACCTGGTTCAGCTGAATTAGTGCATTTCTTCATTTCAACATTTATCAATGCCAGTAAAAGTAAAAGAATCAAATAAGGATTTATTTTATCTGATTCTGTTATACCAACAAAATGTAGTCTCAATAAAATTCCTCCGAAAAGTATTTCGTTATTCTAAGAGGCGTTACAGAGAATACGCTTGAAACCTATTCGGCTATAAACTGAAAAACACAATTTATATAGAAACGCACCCAACGAAATGTAAATACGACGAATCGTAACCGAATTGGTCAAAGGGTAAACGGGAAATCACTGTCCATTTGCCGAATACGACATTTGTGACAAGTTCGGACATACAAACGCAAAATTCCGGCTTCGATAACTGTGTAAAGTTTATATTCTTTATGACATCACCATAAGAGCTATTTTCGCAACAAAAACTATTTTTCCAAGCGCAATCCCCTGTGTAGGTATTCGAACACAATATAAACTGTAATAAAATAAACCGGCCGCAATAATTTTTATTGTAAGAAGGGCCCTCGAATTATCATTTAGATGGGGTGGTTGGCAATATGGCGCGAATTCTCTCGCCGAGCAAAAAATAGATCGGCCAAACAGCCAACGCGACAATTGAGTTACTGTTAGGGATGATCTTGTAAAGGGATTTTTCGGGGATTTTTGTAATTGCACCTATTTTATTGGCAAGGGTCTTTTGTTTATGGATGAGTGCCGTGTTGTGGTAAAGACTTTCTTGTTATCGAATCCGCTTGGGTATTGGGCACTTTGAATGAGGTTAGGTATTCTATAGCATTTACAGATTGTTGTATGTAGTTAAACAATAACATTTTTAGCCAATTAAGTAGGTATAACAATAATAAGTTATTGAATTTCTCCTGTGTCGTCGGTGCGTTTCACAAACATGACTTACCTATATACACAAACACCCAGACTCGGGACAAACATCTGTGGTTTGCATAAAGTTTTGCTCCGTGCGGGAATCGAACCCGCAACCCTTAGCACAGCAGTCCAATCGCTTAGCCACTGCGCTAATCAGGTAGTCAAAAACCAATGAACCATATCACCATAGATTTGTTTAGAATAAACAACTTTTATTGTATCTGAAATCTATCAGCTGGTCGAATATTTACGTATTCATAACAAGCATAGAGAGTTAATACAAATATTAAATTTTAATCTAAACGTCGTCGCCAACAAGTATTAATGACTAACTCCCCACAAAGATGTTATTCCCCTGAAACACATTAGTCTGAGCATGTTAGGGACGCGGCCGCTACCGCTGTCATGAGCGGTAGCGATTTTAAGTGCCATTGGCATTCATTTAAAAACTCATAATCATGTAATGAAGAGTCAAGGCGATATTTAGATCAAGTTGCTTCTTTGTTTTCTATTACCCATAAAATGCTATGCTCACTCAATAACTTGAAAAATTATGTAATTGCAAAAGTTGAAGACCTCGGCGAAGGCAAACATACTCCAACCAGATCGGAAATGTGTTATAGAAGGGACAAGTTTGGAAAACTCCGACGACAGTACATACATAAAGTCACGGCTATTTCCCAGAGGGGAAGGCAGAGACCAACAACAACATTTTACAGTATCAATAACGTCGTCTCTTTACCCACCTTGCACTGATTAAGAAAATGGCAAGCGGTCGTTTATTACGTTTATTTACAGTGGACGTCTTTCGGCTGATGATGAAGAGAATAATATAAACATAACATAACATCACGCCTGTATTACCCGAAGGGGTAGTGTTTTAGGTCCCAATGTAATACGGGGCGAGCCTTTTGCCATCAACCGGGCCCAAATCCAGACTCCGTGCTGCTACTGACAATTACCTAGTGGAAAAGCCCCACTTACACAGTAACACTTTGCCCGACCCGGGATTCGAACCCAGGACCTCGTGCTCAGCAGTCGCGCTTAGCAACCACTAGACCAACGAGGCAGTCAGTGAAGGGAATATAAAATAAAATATCACCAGCCTGCCTTGCCTCGCTTGTGTACTCTGTCCGCACCACGTAATGACACGACGAAGCGGTGGTGTGGGCCGGGGGACACCAAATGGAAAGAGAATCAGCGCTGATAAATGATTTCGGTACAAATGTTATTTTGATCTTTCGCGATATCCACAGATTTGTTTCGGGGGCGTGCGCGATTACAATTCGTTTGGTGTTACCACTTTTTGATTGCGTTTTGTTTACTGTGTATACGTATATACGTACATACACGCAATTGTTTATGTACGCTGTTGTGGGACCAATTGTAACGCTTCGTTACCACGTGTAACAAATTGACACGCAATTTAGAAGTTACGTGTCTCAGTATTAAGCATTTAAAGTTGACGCAAAGAGAAGGTCCTCCTTTTTTAACTATTGACCATCAAGATTTGATGTATCTGCTATGTGTGTGGTTAGAAAAAATGACCAACACTTTGAATCATAAATAAACTTTATTTAAGCTATCTATGTAAGTATTAACGTATCTAAATACAACACAATAAACCTATTCGTTTTCTTCTAGCATTTCGTCCAAAGCCTTGGGATTTTTACCCTGAAATACAAAAATATGATGACATATTACAGTAACACAGCCTAAAAAATCCAGTTCAAACCCAGGCAAGTGACTTTCATCCATGTGACTTTTTCAATGTCATAAATACTTTCTTAGATATCCTAAAACACCATTGATAAACGGTGATGGAAAACATTGTGCGGAAACCTGGATACATGTGAAATCGCCAACCCGCAATGAGCTAGCATGGTGATTAATGCTTAACCCATGTCTAAACAAGGAGAGACCTTTGCCCAGTGGGACAGTTATAGACTGTTATGCATTATTATTACATGAAATAGTTCATGTCAGATGCGGGAGAAACTGCGTTCCTCAGCTATATGTATATAATGTTCAGTACGAAGATTAAACTCACCCACACGTGTCCTAGCCACGCCGCCGTGGTGTTGTGCAGACGGGGCCCCATCAGTGGATTCATCTGGGCTATGTATATTGTCACCCAGCTGCAATATAAGGTCAAGCTTAACATTATCTAGTAAACCTACTTACACCTCGGTCTAGTGCTCGTTAAGCGCGACTGCTGATCAAGTACTAGATGCGATTCAGGCGAAAAGGTTAGGCAAAGTTTTCCGAGTTTCCCCATCAGGTACCATTTTCTTAAGAAAATCATCACCCCACACTGGGAATTTTTCCTTCGTCGTACCGTGGCGCAGCTCTGCCAAAATTTGACTCATTTCAAGTCCATCATTTTTCAAATTCCTTGTTCAATTGAATATTTAGTCTAGATTAATCCTTGTGCTTTCTAAGGCCTCTCGTAAGAAAAAATGAACATGTTAGAATGAAATTTGAATTGCGAAAAAATATTACTTAAAGTATTGCAATAGAGATTGTCAAAAGAACATTGTTGATATCTTTGAAACCAGGTAAAAATCTGTTGTAATTTGTATTCTGTATCGGTATCCGGCCTAGAATTGACCACCCTCTTTCCTCCCGTGGACGTCGTAAAAGGAAATGGAAAATCCAGAAGATGGGCTAGCAGCGTCTTTTATAACTTCACCACCAATACTGCGATCCCCAAGCCCCTTGCCAAGCGTGGGGATTATGGCAACCTCAACCCTTAGGGGGAAGCCTTTGTTCAACAGTGGAGGTCTTCAAGCTGATGGTGATGATGAAATTGTATTTTGTATTGGCTAATAATTAGTAATTTTCCAAATTACCTATTACTTCTGAAGGTACACGTTTACTAATCATAATACATATATTCAACTTACAATAACCATATGGTAAATGCTGTCAGCATAATACAACATCTTATAATCCTGAAAAAGAAAAATAAATATTCGACACATTATAAACATCGTCCATGTGAAGTTTCATTAAAATCCATTCATCCATTCAGTAGTTTTTACGTGAAAGAGTAACAAACATCCATCAGAACATACAAACTTTCGCGTTTATAATATTAGTAAGAATAGTAATAATAGGTATTTTTCAATTCCAGGTTTCTCCTTTGCACGACTAGTTTACAGTACAGAGTTAAGTTTAAGCGGTTTAAAATAAAACTCCCTGTCACCGTTGGTGGGTATAAAAAAACCTACTCACGAAAGTTATGGAAATACCAGCGCTAGGGTAACTCATGAGGATACGGAGATCATAAATTGGTAGAAGTAAATGTTACCCGATGTAAGGTCCTTTCCGTACAAATAGAGGACCAAGGATAAATGCGGCTCCAAAAAGCGCCGTAATACCATATATAGGGGCATAGAACGTCTCCCACTCTTTGTATAGTGTCTTGGGTTTTTTCGGAGGCATCTGCCGCCCAATGCTGATCGTTGGATAATGAGGAGTGTAAGCCATCTCGACCTTGTTTCACTCACTTAAAGAGCCAATATTGTATTAATATCCGTTATTAAAAATATGCGCATGTGGAAAACGCACGTGGAAAACGATGAAAATGAATGGAAGCATGTCAATTCTGACATTTGAGTTATTATTTTTGTTTATAGAGCTCAGAGCGAGTAAGGAGTCTTTATTCTGAGGCTTCGAAGTTCTTTGATGGTTGCATATTTTCGTATAGTAAGACCCATATACAAAATGATTGTAGTTGACAGCAGTGTGATGTAAAGTAAAATTAAAAACAGCGGTTGGAAGTGGGGGCCGAATACGAGGGCAGCACGCCATAGGAGAGGCATATGTCCAGCAAGGGACTGAGATAGGCTAATGATGATGTTAATTAATGTCTTAATTAATCTAGGTCATGAGCATTTTCTCGGCGTGCCTCCGCAGAATACAAGAATTCTTTGGTCATATAGCCCGCGAGTCTAGAGACAACCTGATTGTCACAGGAAAAGTGGAGGGAAAGAGACTTAAAGGAAGAAGTCCAATGCGCTGGTCAGATCAGAATCGTACCACTCTGTACATTAACATGTCAGAAGCAGTACACGTCTTTGACGGCAGGAGCAGATGAACGACGTAATCCCGGAGAGTAACTTCTGTAAAAGGTCACGGCCTCAGGTCTGGAGAAACGCGAGGACGATGAGCGTTTTCTGTAACTGCATTACAAAATTAATTGAGTTACGAAATCGTGGCCACGATGCCACGTATCAATACAGCTGTATACCGTATACCGACTATATACTGTCTTGATCAACATGCTACCTAGCTAGTTAGTAGTAGCATGTTGATCAAGACGGTCCTACCAGAAAAGCTGTCATATAGTTCCATCCTCTGAGGCCTATATAAAAATGAAGCCTATATAAAAAGAAGCTTTTATTCCACAGTAAGTAAAGTACAGGATTTTGTAGATTGTGTGTAAAAAAAGGATGTTATGTTCATGTAGTTTGAAGAGATTATTTTCAAGTCGTTCAATCGTTCTCTTTTTAGCAACAGATCAATCACGGATTCTATCACTGCAAAAAGTCATAACACTTAATTAGGTATCAAACAGTCGCGTAATAAAATATAATGATAACACGCTACACACAAGTATGATACGTCTTAAACAACGTTAGCTTACGTCACGCCGAACAGCGCGGCGGTACCCGAGGCTGGATCGGAATCGCCGCTATCGGCCGATCGCAGATAGCACGAGAGCGGCGTATGCGCGAGCGCACCTATAATGACTCAATTATCCGCTTAGCGAGGGCGTGGTCCTGAACAGTATGTCTTCATTACAACAGAGCAGCGAAGTAAGTGTGGAGCGATGTTTTGTATTGAGTTTTATCAATTATGATAAATTGTAGCTTTGAAAGAGCTTTAAAGCGCTTACTTGATTGCTATTTGGACTAATTATTATGAAAAAAATTGTCGTAAAGGTTGACTTTTAAGGCAAAAAAAACATGACAATATCACTTTAATAAATTTTGTTAAACTTATACTTGGTATTTTTTCCAATAGATTTATTACCCAGATGAATAGTAGAACTACGATTCCCTATAAGGTTTAAATGCAGTCAATGAATTAGAAGGCACTAATATACCAGATAAAACTGAGACCATCTCTACATAATGCCAGCATAAGGAAGAGTCGTGTGCGCAGAGCATCATAGAGCCTTATCTATTGGTACGGGGAAATATAGCAAAGAATTTATTGGTAATATCGATGCGCGCACTGATGGCCATTTATGGTACATTTCCCCGTACCATAGGGTCTATGATATCGGACTGATCTCCGCCAGTTGACCCCAAAGGTCATGAATTGATTTTTAAGTTTCTATTTTATGTACAGGCCTTGTACAGTTATCATAAGATTTAAGACAGATTAAACTAATGGCTTGTTTGAGATTGTGGTGGTTGAATTTAAGGACTAAGATTGGTTCTGGATAGTATGTTTTGTCTGGATGGATTTTTTGCTTTGGATCTTAGTCATTTCCATATAATTTAGGTATTGTTAAGCTAGTCCAACATGACCTATCTCATGTCTGATTTAGCGACGCGCCTGACGATATATTATTTAACGAATTTGTGTTTAATAATATTGATATTAACAGCCTATAACTGTCCCACTGCAGGGCAAAGGCCTCTTCTCGTATAGAGAAGGATTGAGCATTAATCACCACGCTAGCTCACAGCAGGTTAGCGATATCAGATATTTTTTTAAATTGTTAATCTACATAGTTTATTTTCCGTTTTATTTTAATTTTTAAATCCAGGCTTTCTCACGATGTTTTCCGTCACCTTTGTCAGTAGTGTCTTAGAATTAGAATATCTAAGAAAGTATAATAATTGTAAAATGAAAAAGTCATATTGATACTTCCCTGGGTTTGAACCTGCAACCTTGTGCACACAAATTCGGTGTATTTACCACTAAGCTACCACGACTTACTTTTGTAATTTACAAAAAAAAAACATTATGGTTTTAATAATTCCAAGACATCACTGACCAATTTCCAGCAGTGGACTGTAACGGGCTGATGATGATGATGACTGACCAATTTAGTACTAGTGTCCGATAATTTACGTAAACTGTTCGATCCCTATCACGTTAAACTTTATGCGTCAAAAAAAGTGCTGTCTACCTTCTTTGGGGCATATAAAAAATATTTCTAGACTATTTCAGACTTAGGTATACGCAAGAAAATGAAAGTAAATAACAGTTTAAAATGAATCTCAATAAGGCCCAAGTTCTCCATTCTCGTTTCGTATTAATTTCCATTTTATCGGAAAGCTTCACGGTCAGAGTACGACGTTGCCTTTGCCTCTAGATTTTGTAGGCTGGCGTTTTGACAGCTGTCAGTTTGACAGAGCGGGTCAAGCGACGTCGCTAACTTCAATTTCCGGAGGGTGTGGCGATGTTGCATGATTTGAATTTAATTTTAGAATAGCTCCGTCATCCATCGTTAGGGTATTTTATATCTGTTTATTTCATACCGAGGTATATACATTATTATGTATATTTTTTTGCTTGATACAGGTTGAGGAATGAAATAATATTATTTTAATATACTATTAAATTTTAAAAGGAAAGTGTGATGGACGTGTTACCACGTTCCTTTATTCTACCACGATACTTCTGCTACGGCTTAAATATGCAATATCGCTGACTCGCAAGCTGTTCCACAAATCTAAATAAAACAAAAGTCGCCAGCACATTTCCTTGAATACAAAATCCTATGCAGTAACATATGCAAGAGAGTTGTCATACATAGCGTTCCGCTGGTAGCTGCAACGGCCCGGAACATAGCATGTGACTTCGCAGCTAGAATAAATCACGAGTGATTTATTTTTATTCGGTTGGCAACACTGAGCGGCGCATACATTCCCGCCCTGCAATGCCGTTACCATTCTTTATTTAAATTATTTTCGCTGGTATTTGGCCAGGACGTGCCTAGCGTATTTTTTATCTGTATTAACTCGGATGACCGTTTATGAACGGAATTTATTTAAATTGTTTTATTTATGAACGTTTGTTCTGGTTTGTTTGCCGCATCGGGAATAGGTTCGTTATATATTAAACCCTGTGTGTTTTAGTATTTGTAAATATCTATCGTTTGGCAATAATGCACAAGGACAACAGAGTAGTTAAGTCATTGCAAAGTATGATAAAATAGTTTAGGTTCCAAGCAGATAAAATTGGAACATGCTTAGTAGGCACATGCGAGGTGTTTATAGAATTCGGAGTTAAATATCCAGCTTGACATGATAGGTGGATATGGTAGGTACATTTATTGGGTTTTAGGTAACATTTGAGCAGCTTCTCATAACAAAAAAGATCACCCGACTGCAACAGTAATGTGGGTGTTTATAATGGCCAGCTAACAACAAACAACATTACCAAGCGCCAGACTAAACCTGAAAAAAGTCCCAAACACATTAACTTTAACAAAAGCGGAGACATTAAAGGTACAAACATCAGACAAGCATATATTAAGCAACGTTGTAGCAGTCGGTAGCACAATGGTAACACAATGGAACAACAGTGGCCACAAATCATCGCGCGGCCGGCACCCGCGTCTTATTTAGGATTTCACGGCTCAAAACCACAGCGTTGTGGAGATAGCTGGTCTAGCTGAGATTTTCCTGGAGAAAGGCTCGTTTAGACGTGGTTTATAGATAGGCTATTCACTATTGTATGACTGAAACACGGGATTACGTGTTACCGCGGAAATTACTGTCGGAATTTTCTTTTGACTTTGATAATTCGAATTACTATTGATGTGATGATGTTTGGCTGCCTCGTTGGTCTAGTGGTCGCTAAGCGCGACTGCTGAGCACGAGGTCTTGGGTTCGAATGGTCGGGCAAAGTGTTACTGGGGTTTTCCGTTAGGTAATTCTCAGTGGCAGCACGGAGTCTAGATTTGTGCCCGGTTGATGGCACTAGGCTCGCCCCCTATTATATTGGGACCTAAAAACATAACTGGCGAAATGTGGGTGTACTGTATGTGCACTTCTGCCTACCCTTTCGGGGAATACAGGCCTGATTTTATGTTATGCATTGATTGATGGTCAAGTAAAGGCTCACTGACAAGTAAGACTGTGACCTTACTGTGACGTATCCACAATACGCCTTTAATTAACAGTTCTATAAAAAAAATGAGTATGAAAAAAGTTACAACGATTGGCAAAGTAAATCGTTATCTACCCTTTGGAATGCAAGCAACATCAAACAATTTCACATCAAACTCGTATCAAGCAAAACGATATATTGCATAATATGTTACAATCTACTTAGAAATAAACACCAGCATTCTATTGGTCTACTTAGTTATTGTATATCTGTACTCGGAAAGTCATTAAGTTATGATAAGAGTTACCGTCTTCGGCGTGTTCCTTGTTCGCGGTACCTCGTTAGCGATCGACTTGCACAGGAGAAAGCTTTGTTAGATCATCGGTATTAACAAAGGTTTACGATCAATTTATCATAAGGTATAGAAAACTCATAAAAGTATTATATATAATACTAGCTGTTGCCCGCGACTTCGTCCGCGTGAATTTCGTGGTATGAAAAATAGATGTTGGCCGATTCTTTTTTTTTTTTTTGGCAGGGAGGTGGAATCTCTTCAGCGCTCTACCACTAACCCTGCAGGCAGATAGTATAGACTATAAATTCATCATTACGTCTCAATTCGTTGAAGGCTTACATTTTAAAATAGAAGTACTAAGTTGTGTAAAAGAGGGAGAGTCTATTGCCGTTTATTGAGCCCACATCGTGTTTGTAGCTTTAAGTCCTTTCTGTGTAGTATCCGGCATAGAAAGGACCACCCCTTTTCTTCCCGTGGGTGACGTAAAAGGCGACTAAGCAAAATACCACAAGATTAGCAGCAGTACCTTCTGTAACTTCACCACCAATACCAACCCCCCCCCTCCTTCAAGGGGAGGCCTTTGTTTAACTGTGGAGTCTTCCAGCTGCTGAATGATGATGATGAAGTCCTTGCCAATCGAGGGAAAATTGTTTGCTTATTGATTGCATCCCATACTAACTAGTATCCCTAGAATATTCCCTCCGTAATCATCAGAACATCACGTTGACCGGGTCACTGGGTACACACACAATATAATAGATTATACTTAATTGATCACCGATCCAGGCACTCAAAACTAATCGATTGTGCTATTGTACTTATCGCTAATGGATAGATAAACGATAATAATATTAATCTCTTTCATTTATATGGCAAATGGGTGAAAAGAGTGGTTGAATTAGAAATATTGATAAGATCCTTTTTTAAATAAGTACTATGTTGTGGAAAAATACTCAATACTCAATAACTTTATTGCATCCCATAATGTATACAATGGCTGGTAGGTAATATTAAAAAGAAACAATTATGGACCCTTTCGGGCACAGCAAGTTAGTTTTTTTTTAAACATAATATATTGAAATATACTCATTTTACTGCGGTTATCATAAGACCAACGATTTGTAATAAGTAAACTTGGTTCATCGATGTGCAGTTTTGGAAGATTGGTAATGTTGCCAATAATGAGAAAACACCCAAAACAAAAGAAGGTCAGTTCTAAAACATCATTTGGACAGACGCCAAAATATAAGTTCAATGCCCTTATATTTTGAAACCATAAATTTCAAACTTCAAAACAAACCTAAATGACTTATCACAGCTATAACGAAGGCAATGACTCAATCATCTGATTCCCTAACATAGATTAACTGGACGTTCGACTGACCCAGCGACGACCTAAAAATCCAACCTCGTTTTTAATTGCGTCGAAAGCGTTAATATTCAATAAACATGTTATCAGCGGCGGTTACTTGAAAAAAGATGGGCTTCAGTAATTTATTGGGGTTTGATAACCTTCATTTATCATAGGCACCGGCAACACAAAGTCATGTGACTCCTCTGAAGAGGGCACTCTGATTAAACTGGACGAGGTTGATGGACACTTCGATGGAGAAGTCTGCGGGCTGGATGTTAACTGAAGCTAGGCACTCTCTCCTCTATAGTACCTACCTACAATAATTACACATAAAACAAATAAGTTCTTCCTCTTGATATACTTCAGAATCGTTTAAATGAATACCTAAATGATTTATTTCTGTAAATAGGTTCCCACAAACACTTTCACACGTCAAATTTCAAAAAAATTATTAAAACTAGATGGTGTCGGCATTTCCTGAGTGCCTCTGAGAAGAAATACCGAAACTCAGGGGTAAGAACCTATCTAGTTCTAAATTCCATTTGTGGTTTCTTCCAGTCTAAGTAACTAGGTAAGGTCGTAGTATAGTTTTTGATAATTATACCTATTTGTAACATACATAACATCACGCCTGTATTCCCCGAAGGGGTAAAGTACACCCACATTTCCCCAGTTATGTTTTCTTGGTCCCAATGTAATAGGGGGCGAGCGTATTGCCATCAACCGGGCACTAATCCGGACTCCGAGCTGCTACTGAGGAATACCTAATGGAAGAAGCCAGTATCACTTTGCCCGACCTGGGATTCTAACCCAGGACCTCGTTCAGCAGTCGCGCTAAGCAACCACCAGACCAACCAGGCAGTCTACCTATTTCTGATGTAATTTTACCATTCATAAGCCACTAATACCATCTCTTCAGAGAGCTATCACTTCTAACTGTGTTACTAAGGTCATAACTAATTAAACTCACAATCGTAGAAGTCAACTAAACACTTCTCGAGAAATAAACGATTAAAAATACTAAACAAGTCCATTCGCTATTAAAACATAATATATTTAAAGAGTGTTTGTACAGCACACTGTCACGGCGAAGGCAGCAAATTAATACAGGGGTTTTATCAGGGGACCTCTGAACTCGGCTTGTTTTGGTCAGCATTAGTGGAACATGATGTTATTATCGCTCCACTGTCGCCAGTTGCCTAATTATTATATTGAATTAACAAAAGAATATTGTTATTGATTTCGTGTGTTAATAGGGCTGTGCTTTTGAGATTGGTGTTCGAGAAAGTTCGATAAGAGCTTGACTTTTACTTAGATCTTGTATCGATTTTTTGGTTGATATTCCTATACCTTTTTGTATTGCTTAAATATTAGTATTAATAGCAGCGAAATGTGATTGGCTATCTTCAGACTTGTCTTCAGACGTTCTTCTTGTTGTTAGAACAATTATTTAGTAATTCTTAGCAGTTCTGCTTTTAAAATGATAGACCCTGGTAATTTTTTGGTAGATCTGTTATACGAAAAATTTGATATTGTACTGGGAGTATCTACTGGGACACTAAAGTTGCTCACCTCTTAAGATGGATCTCTAAAGATGGAGTTGTAAAACCGTACCCTTCAAGAAATACAAAAAATATGTTTTGAAAACTATAGGTAGAAAGATTATAATCATGTTAAATATTGGGTTAAAAAATCACGTAACATCCCTAATTGTTACATTACATTGACTTTGCGATATTCATTCGTCATTGTCTGGGACACTGGGTTTTATAATAAAAAATAAAAACATTATTATACATAATTGACCTAAAGTCGTAAAACTAAAACTGTTACATAGTTGCATTACTTTGTTTTAATATATGAGAGCAGGAAAGTTGACTATAGGAAACACGAGAATAAGTTTGGATTGCTATTTAAGTAGTATCTAGACCTTTGTATGTTGTATAAAGATAATTCTGCTGCTTATTTCAAAAACTTTACTAAGTTGTCAATTAATTGCTTGTTTTTCGAGCAAAAAAGTACTCCTTTCTGCAACTACAACTTTTCTCTAAAATATTGCATTCGGGGGTTCAAATAAACAGAAGACTTCAGTCTCAACGATCCGTCTAACTTCTACACTAGACATGAATTATTTTTATGTTTGCACGTAATAAAGGAGATTCAACGAGATACACAAAATGGTGACCTATATACCCTATATACCTTTCATAGGCGACGAAGATCCAAGCAAATAGAGACGTATTTACGAAAAATAACAGCTATACATCAGAGGAGAGCAATAGGACCACTGTTTGGTACAACGGTGTACAATAATTCAGGAAATTGCCGAAATGTACCGGCAAAATGGCCCATAAAGATGATATATTGCCAAGAAATACGACAATAGTTTTATCGTATTATTGCACCGCTTCTATTTTATTTGTAACATAACTAAATCACGGGTAACTGCATTTGGTTTGGCTTTCCTTCACGTGTCTGCCAAACTTACAATTTGGATTGTCTAATTTGAATGTTTATGATGATGGATTGCCTGTTTTGTCAGTCTTGGCAAATTTTTCGGTAACCATTTTACCAGATTTCAGTAGGAAAATATTATGTTTTTTTATAATGGTTCATGCCTGAGTCACTATGCATTGTATACGATATGATAAAAGGTCTTGAAGATATTATCCAGTAGTTTTAGAACAGTGGTCGAAATTAAACAGTGTTTTCCTCTAGCCAGAACGCAATAGTTATTGTATAATAGATGCTATGACATGCATGTGGGCTCCGATAAACTGTCATGCCATAAAGGCTAATATGGATTCTATATGGATCGTCACGCCTGAACTTCTTGAAGAGGTAGACGAGGATGCACTGATGCTCATTTATTTCACGACTAACGGTAATCAGCCCAGCGTTATTGCCGGGATTCTTGGCATTCAATGGGTACACATTTCTAAACTTTAGACTGCTATCAAAGATATTTATTAAACAAAAAGGCTAAATCATTAACCATTCTATCCTCTTTACACGCAAACATTAGACCAAGCTTCTAAATTCCTAAAACTTATGCAAAGAGCACTTACGTCGCAAACACAAATCGCACACGGACACCCAAAACAAATGGCTGTTGGAAATAATTGATCGTTATACATACAACAATTTAATTTCCATGTTTACACACACACGCACGCGGCGCATGTATCATGGGCACAAGCGGGCTCACTGGGGACACATAACTTAGGCGAACGCGCCAGATCAAAAAGCCCGCGGGCCGGACGAACGTACTCGCGTATTGTTCGATTTATACCGGAGTAGGGCTGGCCAATTAGCGAAGAACTGTAAGCAAGTGTGCTGGCATTCCACTACATATTTTGGCAACCTTTCGTATGGTCTATTAAATCAGTTAAGAGCATCGTTTGCTGACGGACCGTTACATTTTACATCAATTTTCTGAATGGGCAAAAATATTTGGTTTTTGTTTTTTATTCAGTTTTCCTATTTATTTGTACGTTATGATACGGAAAGAGGTTTATGAAAGACATGTTTTGAGTTTTGCCTGACTTTTTTGATCGAAGCATAATACTTATAAATTAAACCTTTTATACGATAGCACTTTATCTTCTATAGTAAACAGGGTCTTAAATAGGTATTCCTTTTCCTGATTTCTTCACAACTTTCAATGCAAGAGATTTTTTTCATTTTTTAAAGCCATGTTAGAGGCCTATAGTTGGCTTATTCTTCGACACCAGGTTGTTCACCAACCATACAATAAGAAGACGAATGCAGGGGCCGTCTGAGTACATCTAGGACCTAGGTAAAGCAGGAACATGACAACCAAACGATCTGTATAATGTCCAAACGGTTCGCACTGCGGTGGGCCTTCAGAATCAGCGGCGCACATTTAAGCCAGACGGCGTCAGACGCTAGACGTTCAGAATTGTATAAGCGAAGTCATTAACCTCTAAACAACTTATTAAGTTGTAACTCCAAGTTTTAAAGGTTTTGTCGTAAAATGGCGGGCTTTTGTAGGACATGAGTTGTTAAGCTAAGCGCTAGTTACTCATGCCGCGAGTATTAGACGCTGTATTAATGATGTCGTTAAAATTGAAATGGTAAGAGTAGAATGTATTCAAAGTATCGGTTTATAATTATTACATGACTATTTGTTGCCGGCGGCCGTGTCTGTTTCATGTTATTGTTCTATGTATTGTCTGGTTTACCTACCTCACAGAGTCTGGCATAACTGTATCTGCCTGAATGAATTGTCTTGTTGCAGAATTACGCATAGATACTTGATCTTTGGTAAGATTTTGCTCTGAGGTTTATAGTTTCAGGAGAAACTCATATGTATAAAAAAGCAAACAGCTTCCCTACTTATGATTGTAATGACATTTCTTGGAAGTCGGATGGAACAACTATACTTAAGCGTATAATTAAGGTAACATTAAATAATTGACTTGTAGCTGAAGTAAAAGATCTGTTTATCATTTTATAAACACTTCTAGATAAAACGAACCGCGATTCATTTTATGTTTTAGCCGATTCATATGTATAACAATATTGCATATTCGATATACGAAATACATAATTATAAACACAATACCTCAAGTAGTTAAGTTTAATTGTAGATAGCATTATCAATAGGAACGGATGCAGCGCTCCGAATGGATCTGTGCTGTGATAACCTATTGCGAGATGTCGAATACGAAATTACGATAACTTGGCAGTAACCAACAGCTCCTTTGACATCGCTGCGCCCGCGCATGACGGGATGCAGTGATGCACCAAGAAACAAGAAATATTTGAATGCTTTTTTTAATTTCAGAAATTTATATTTAATTAGGTAAGCTGGTTTCAAATGTTTAATCTACCTTGAATATTTTTTGAGAAATTTTAGAATTCGATTTTCGATTTTGAATAGATGATAATTTTGGGGCAAATAATTTAGTTGAATAGATTTAAAAAAGGAATTGAAATGTAACAAATAAAAATGTAACTATGCAATACAAAACCAAAATCTTCACTAAACAATACAACGTAGCATCAGATACGTTTGTCTCACTCTCTCGTACAGCCGTCCCGACAAATTTAATTGGACAATAAAACAGAACACTTAATGATTTGTGCAGCAGATCGATAACACGATGTTAATTATTATTCATGTTCATTGAATCACAGCTGGTGCGTTATCAGGCCCATTCAGTTGTCCATTCAATGCGACCTAAATAATGTGCGATCGCGTAAACAATCCGTTTAGATTAGAATATTAGATGCTGAATGATGAATGCCCTTTTGATTAGGTAGATACATACATAACATCACGCCTGTATTCCCCGAAGGGGTAGGCTGGGGACCTGGGGTGCACATACAGTACACCCACATTTCGCCAGTTATGTTTTTAAGTCCCAATGTAATAGGGGCGAGATTGCCATCAGCCGGGCACAAATCTAGACTCCGTGCTGCCACTGAGAATTACCTAATGGAAAAACCCAGTAACACTGCCCGACCCGGGATTCGGACCCAGGACCTCGTGCTCAGCAGTCGCGCTTAGCAACCACTAGACCAACGAGGCAGATTAGGTAGATAGCTATCTATATATAAATAGGTAAGCATGATGAATTTAGAGTTACAAACGAATAATAATATCAGACGCAGCGTTGGCAAACTTTTGAATCGATGATAGAGTTGCGACCAACTGTTGGATGCAAGGTAAGTTGCCGTTCATTGAGGCGTTCTATGGAGGAGGCCTTTGTTCAGCAGTGAACGTATTCCGGCTGATGATGATGAATAAGATCAGTCACACTGGAATGAAAAAGGCTTTTAATTTCATAGAGTAGGTAAGCATTAGGTACCAGTCTGGCGATTACAGATTGTACCATTATGTTCAACCTTTAATTCGTTCTTTTGTCCCAAGTATCGATGAAGTCACTCATATCAGCTGATGCACTAGTTTTTATAACACAGGTTTCAATTGATTGCACCTAATGAGAATTCGCAATAATGTAAAATATTGATATTAAGACTACTGCCACAATTAACAGCTTTGCCAATTAGCTTTTGCTGCAAAGCTTCAGAATTAAAAAGAAAGTCGATTAAGCACCTTACCGCCTGAAGTGTTAAATAATGAAATAATTACATTCTATCAAGCTTAACAACATCATGCCCTTTACAAGAAAAAAGTCATCAAAGCGATCAATAAACGCCAAAATATAACTTCATTCTCGAATAAATATTAATACTCTGATGATCTTTATTTATTCAACATCGTTTGTTATAAATAAAAAGGAAACACATATACAAAACCCATGTGAAGAAAAGGGATGGAGTTATTCGATAAAAACGTATCAGACACAACTGAAAACGATCAAGGAGCAGTATCAAACATTTGTGATGAACAGAGACAGGGATATCCGAAATATGTTTTGTTTGAAAGGGATGAAACACGTCAAAGATGCGTGTGGAGAAAAATTTACATTTTATCTTTATAGATCTTGTTGGTAATTGAGAGGAGTGTGAATGTTATGCGTGCACGCGTTAATTAACGGTTGATTAATGAGTGCCTGCTACCGTCTCTTATTTTTAACGATAAAATACGGTATATCGATCGAGAACCAAGAATAAGATATAGAAACGAAGTTGATAATGTGCTTCCTAACAGTAATTAATGTTATACGAAAAATTGCTCAGCTTAAATGTCACTGCGAAACTATTTATTATAGCGGACCAATTTATATTTCGATTTCTTATTGTTATTTGCGCCTTTGTAATGCCAGCCCCCTTACCATGAACTGTTAAAGTAGGATAGTTTCCGTTGTGAAAGCGAGACGCAGCTACGTGCAGTGTATGTGGCATCTCGCTTCCAGAGTCAAAACTGTCCTGCTTTAAGAGTTCATGGTAAGAGGGCTGCTATTGTTAAATAAAGACATTTAGAGACTTCACATTGGTAGACTTTGAATAAGGACTGTTTTTGAAAGTAGTAAACTGCCTTTGTATCGGTCCCGTTATATCCAAACAATCCATCACATACATGTTAACTAATTTGTTATATCACAAGATATTAATAGACCTGTTATAGAACACAAAGGTGAAAAAATGGAAATAGAAACCTTTCACGAAAGTAAAATATTTCGTGAAAGTCTACAACTGTCACTGTTGAAACAGTTTTTTAGTAATTAATGAAGACTAGCTACGCCCCGTGGTGTTACCCGCTGCAGTTTTTCGGGATAATAAGGACCTATGTGTTAATCTAGGGTGTTAGCTCCATCCATATGAAATTTCATCAAAACCGGTCTAGCCATTTGACCGTAAAGAGGTAAGAAATATACAAACAGTCACAAACTTTCGCCTTTATAATATTTGTGTCAATAGTGTCATGTCATTGAAAAGGTAGAAATTATTTCATGTCTTTTCAATCTTCCACAACCATAGGATCTATAGGATGTCACTAGCTGTTCAATAAATAAAATATGGCTCATCAAAACGACTGTATAAGAATTTCTTAACACTCACTGTAAATTAAATAGCTCCAAATAAATTAAATTCAATTAAAAACGTATCGCTTTATCGCAACGATTTGTCGATAGACATAACTTCCGATGAACCAATCTTCGGCCTCGAAACTGCTTATTTAAAATTACACTCTATACTCGTTTGCATAAAATAGATTTTACTTTGTGCTGACCATTGCGCTATCGAGTCCTAATTTAGCGGCTTGCAGCTTCCGTTCCAATGACTTCAATTGATGCACTGCCCTTTGCAATGTCTGTTTAGTTTAGGAGGATGATTTACGATCGGTGTTTGTGATCTGATATCGATGTCTATATATTCGATTTATTTTGGCTTGATCGATTTAGACTAGGGATGTTATCTTGTGTATACAGTGGCTAAATTTAGATACAAAGTACTTGAATCTTTTAATGAATGAGGCGGTTAAAATATAGCAAATAAGATCTAATAATTGGAATATTAAGTCCCTACTAATATCATAAACTCGAAAGTTTGTAAGTATGGATGGATGTTTGTTACTCTTTCACGTAAAAATTACTGAATGGATTTTAATTAAATTTCATATGACAGCTGACATCCTGGATTAACACACAGGCTACTTTTTATCCCGAAAAAATGTAGCGGGTAACACCGCGGGGCGCAGCTAATCTATTATATAATTGGTCAGCCTACAAACAATAGTTGGAAGGGATACTATACTATTGTATCTCATGTCACATGACTAAGGGTACCTAGGATATACGTGTGCACTTATGCTATAGTGCTTCTGTTCTACTTTGTGGCAATCAATGTATTCTGTTTATACAAAATATCATTATATCTTTTTCCTTTATGTTTTAATAAATAAATATTTAATCAATCTAATCTATGAAATATTTAAAAACTATTTACAACTTAATGCTAATACAAAATAAAAACAATATATACAAAGATAAACAGTTAAAAAGCATCAAAGTATTCCTCCTCATCGTTTTCAAAAGGTAGCGTGCCCAGAAGACTGGCAGCATTGCCACGTTGAATGGCAATGCTGATTCTTCTTCCTTTTGATTTAAGTATCAAATTCAAGAATTCCGTTTTATGGGTCTCTATTCAAACCCAGTTCTACTGAGCGGAAATAACACCAAACCTGTAGAAATGATAAACTTTTCCCTGCGCAACGCCAAAGCTTGTCGCAGAACTTTATAGTGGCTTTTACTTTGGTTTAAAGTTTGCAGTTAGTTATACCGGACTTTCTGAAACCTTGCCTATATTACCAAGGCTTAGATTCAGTAATGCCTAGATGCCTATTGGGCTCTAGTTTCAAAATTTTAATCATGTCAATGATATGTCAAAAAGTATAGATATATGTCTTAAGGTAACAATCATAATGAACAAGAAAAGTGTTTCGAACTTTGAGACAGAACTGCACTAGTCTTATATTAGTTTAGTCTTTAACCAAGATTCCAATGTTCCCTTTTTGAAAATGAGCGTGCTAGTAACATATCTACATTTTTTTTAAATATCATTGGTACTACTTATAACATACGCTTTTCCACAATGTTGTATGTTCCTATAATACTAGTACTCATCACCCTCCTACTTAATTATTTTTTTTAGTTTGAGAGAGAAACCTCCTTTCTGTTAGTCATTCAGCCTCCTCAATGTTATCTCTCTAAGCTTCGGAATGACAAAGGTTGGCCAACATTCATCCTGCATACCGACTCATTTGATACGGACGAAATAAGTTTTGAATCAATTTGTGGAATTGGGGAGACTTCGTTTTGTTGTGATTGGTAGTGTTACCATGCATTTTGTTACAGGAAAGATTAATCGATAGATTGTGTCACATTTATAGATTTTTTATAGATAGGTATATTCTTATAAATATTGCATAAAATGGTTAGTAGAAACTTAGAATCTCATGGTTATAGGTAGGTACCTAAATGACGATTTCATAGATATAAAACGCGATAAACGATTTTATTGTAAAAATAACAAATCGAATCAAATAACCTTGTTGAAAAATGATAAATGGCTTAATAACCTTAAAAGCAACACACCGAGGAAAACCTTCCTATACAAGAGAAATACTGTAGTCAAAACCTCAAAAGATAAGAATTATTCATCATAAGTAGATATTAAAACGTATTTATAATCGAAAACCTTAGCAGGTGTGAAGTTCATAACTCAGATGTATACATGGTGTTGCTACAATCAAGGACGTCGGTTACCCCATGCGGTGTGCAGGATCAGTCGCGGCGGGGCATCGACTCTTGCGCCCATTAATTAATAGTTTTCAACACAACAACGCCAGTACCGCCGTGCTAAATACATGGAATTGATATACCCCTCGGGGAGTCGGTAACTGCCTTAATTGTACACCAATGATTATATATTTTTTTACATTAATTTGATTTTTTATGTTTGACATTATTTTTGTAATGATTAACTGCGGTTGTTTGTTGTTGGATTGTGAGATTCCTTGGTTTGCCTGGCTTAGTTTGCCAAGCAATTGCTAAGTAGGAGTTGTTAGGATACAATTATAGACGCTACTATTGTCTATTGATATGAGAACTTAGAATTTTTAATATTGCCTGACATAACCGCAAATATTGAACGCTTAGGTAGGTCGTCTTATTAAGTACCTAAACATGATTTGTTATCGCTTGTTTATTACCTACTTCAAAATAAAAAAAAATCTTATTTAAGAGTGTGAATTCTTCGTATGACCAACTATATGCGGTCGTTTTGTTAGCTTACACTACACTCTAAATCGGGCTTCGATTGTTGATATCTTATTAATATCGCTACAAAATTAATTACCACAAAAGTCTTCATTAACATAACACCTAGAACAAAACGTTACCGGCCAGTAACAGGCATCAGTGAAACATCGTGATCATGCGCCGCACCTGACCAACGATCCCCAAAGAAAATTCTATCAGCGTCTTTTTGAAAACGAAGGAATGCGCGTGACCAATCGGACGATGCTTCTATCGACATCGATACTATAAAAAATCGTCGGAAATGATCGAACCACGACAAATGCGAATGCCCCTCGAAATTGAATAAGTCGATACGATATCACCAAAGTTAGAATTGAAAGACGATTGACTGAAAAAAATACGATCGATTTACTGCTCCGGTTGGCCGTGGAAAATTGAAGGGCTGGCCGTTTATCGATAGTCGATTAAATTGGGAATTATGAGGTTGTATGCGTTCTAGTTCTTGGTAGCTTTAAATGTTATATAATTACATGTTTCTTTAAGGTTCTGGCAAATAGGTAGGTATACGACTTTAATTATGATAGTATTATTGATTAAGGTTTCCCGTTATTGAGTACTTTATGGACAGCTTAAGGTTCAGCTAGATTAGCTGTCAATCAGTATTTTCTTAACACTATGATGTTTTTATGGAAAGTTTTGGATAGACTAAAACTAAACTGTGGACAGTGTGCATTATGTTCTCTTTGCTTTTTATATTCTCTTCTTCTTATCGTATGATTGATAAACAACCTGGTGTCAGTTTAAACCGTCTGTAGGCCTCTGACATGGCATTACACACCGTTGAAAAATCCTTCTTGTATTCTTTTGACCATGTCAAAAACTCACCACCAATGATTTATATCCGAATTCCATTCCAATCCAAAATGTTTTATGGTCTTCTAGGTGTATTTATTACAATAATCATCAACCTGGCAGTTACTGTACCTTAGAATTGGACCATTGAATATTATATACATCGATATCAATTCGAGATCCAGACAAATGCATCACCACTTGGTACAGTTGAGAATGACATTTGGAAACGGTAGCCACCGTCACAGCAGGGGGCGGTGCCTCGTTCGCCATCTTTATTTTTATTATTTTTTTAGCCCTTGTTTATCCAGTCCGGGGCGTCGCGGCTCACTGGCCGGAGCAATCAATAAAATGCTGTGACCGTAAAACCACGCCGGAATTAAATACAACGCTTCGTCCATTGTAGCCAGGTATCTCCCGTCACGCAACCGAGCACCACTGATGTAATTAAAAATTGAAATAAAAACATCTACGAATAAGTGGAAACTTCGAATTGGGTGCACTCACCTTAATATGGTCGATAATATGTTTAATTATAACGAATGAATGATCCTCGGTGAAAAGTAAGGGGAGATAAAAGTTCTTTGAATACACCTAATCCGCAAAAGAACAATCCAATTCGGTTTATTGCAAGTCGTTCCCGGGGGACGAAGCTCAAAAAACGCCTAATAAAGAATTATAACAAACACCGGCCGCCGGTGGCAATTTCACACTTTATTAATGCAAGTATTACGGCTAATTCCATCGGTTGACACGTGCCGAATTTGCTGTTCCCATAAAACCTCGGTCCCCCTTGCGCTGCCAACGAAAAGCACAACAAACCATTCAACTTTCTGTCTTACGCCTATACATGTAGATATTATGTTTGTGTAAAAACAAACACGCAAAAAAAATCGTTGTCCTCTTCCCAAATATGTGTTTTAATTCGACGCATTAAGGTACAAAGTGCTCCATACATTGTAGAAGTACACGTTTGCACAAAAACGATTTCGTTTCCCTCCAATTTTTGACAGTTCCGCGATGGCGATTCATAGATAAAGTTGCGCACACAGATTCCGCGGACCATAGATCACAGAGTAATGCGGTCACGCTCTATGGTATTAAGTGTCAGTTATCGTCTCCACGGGGCTTAGTGCGCACGAGTATAATACATTTTTATGTTTGTACGCTCCCCTTGTTGTAATAACAACATGAAGTGAGGTTTACTCGGATTGAATACGGCATTATAATGAAATGATTCATATTTAAGTGAGTCCTCCCCTTCGCCTTTTGTAATTTGATGGTGTCAGGGATCGGAAGCAATGTTTCTTATTAAAGTGGTGTTATGACTGTCGTTTTTATTGTGTTGTATGAGTTCCTTAGTTGTATTTGTACAGTACCAGAGTTTGATGATTTACACTTTACTTGAATCCAATATAATATAGAATGTAAGATTCGTAAGTGTCGTTACCAAGACGACATTTTTTGCCACGCTTAGAATAACTGTTTCACACTTTTTTCCGCCATTCGTAAACGGTCAGAAAAACGTAAATATTGAATAGCTTTGCTCCAAATTAACAGTTGCAAAAAACAAAGCAAATTGATTGGCTGAAATTGATTGAATTTGCTGTCGCCTCGTGCTTTTATTGGAGTAACTTGACGCTGTCCAAATAGGTTTTATAAGTTTCCCAGACTCCGCGTAATCCAGATGATCCGATGCCGAAGATAACGCGATAACCGGCCGGTAATAGTCCAAATATCTCCTTAATGTGTATGTAATGGCGAGGCGCGTGGCGGCCGCGTGCTGTCTGCGCCGGGGGACGCACCAGGCTTAGCACTTTAGACGGCGACTGTACAGCTCCCTTTTAATTACTGATTGATCCAAGAGATATGTTTGTTGGTATCAGATAGTCGTAAATTAGACAAAAGGATTAAGGCACAGCTTGCGTAATGGTGTAAAATAACAATTATTGATAGTGATTTGTTTAGGTAGTCGGGCTTACACAATGATTTGTTTTGTTCATTGTTCAGGAGGTGTTTATATTGTCAACTGTGTTGGGTTACGTTTTAATAATTTTAATTCTTGTCTGGCTTTAAGCAACTACATATTTCTTAATTTAATGGTTATGGCCGAGATAAATGTTTAAAAATTATTTATTATGTACTTAGTAGGTGCTTATAAAGATAATATTGAATTCCAGACTTTAGTTTCACATCCTCGATACGTATAAGAAAAACCTACAGGTAGGTACATAAAGGGACTAATTATATTATATCTTCTATAGATACTTATTTAAAGCTTTAAGTTTAAGTTGGTAACTATTCGTCGTGTCAAAAAATTACTGGTTGAAAAAGCTTTTTAAAAAACTGAAAAATAAAAACTAGAAACCGTTTCACTCAAACGTAGTTCCATTTACAATATACTGGCATGACAGCTAGAGTGTTTGTGGCCTCAAAGGACAGCGGACATATCGAACGGAGACAGCATCAGACAGATTGGATACGAGTTGATAGTCAATGACCAAACGAAATACTGGACCGCAGTATGCAAGTTTAGATCAAGCAGTAATTTAAAAGTAACCATCTGTCTTTCTAAGAAGCTTATTTTCTTATCTGAACCACTAAATCGACATGTCTCATCTAATCCTGGAAGACTGGATAAAATTCTCTACGCAAACTAAGTCTAAAGTGTATACCAATTATTTTTTCTGCACCGTTATACCATTTTTTGAATCGGGGGAAACCTTCAAAAGGCTCCCGGGTATACATATTATATGTAACCATCTGTCTTTCTAAGAAGCTAATTTTCTTATCTGAACCATTAAATATTCACATGTCTCATCATCTAAAGAAAAGACTGGATAAAATTCTCTACGCAGACGAAGTCTAAAGTGTATACTAATCATTTTTTCTGCAATAGATCTTTATACCATTTTTTTAATCGGGGGAAACATTCAAAAGGCCCCCGGGTATACATATATGGAGGTAGGAACCGGGGAGTGTGGGTCTTCTACCTGACTAAAACCACCCCGGTTGTCACCTGCACGAACAAGGAAGGTAGACCACAAGAATGTGACCTATTGCAATATTTTTAGCCCTAGGTATAGGTATTATGGTCTATAATAGTTGGTAAAAAAAGGATATTATGTTACGAGTAATTGTCACCAAGAGCCTACCAAAGAGGTATCCTAGGACCATACAAGTCAGAGCTATGAACTTCTAAACCATCATTTTCCAGCCATTTTCGTTTTACTGGAGTAGGTAGTACACAGCGCAAAAAATATTCAGCTACAATCTTTTGTCATGATGGAATGTTTAAGCAAAATTTTTATACAAATTCTTAGAGTTAGCTATTGCATAAACACATCCAGGGTGGCTTGGGTACAGACTGATCTGTATAGTAAAACACAAGCGGTGTAAGCGGAACGTGGGCGCAATACTGTTTTATAGGCGAGTGATCTGTGGACTTGGCTTTATTTGCTTCGGTGTAAACAGTTACCTACAATACAAGGTACCTTAAGAAAAACAAGATCCGAAGTATTTAGGATTAAATATTTTTGCTGCGATGCCTTGTTTTGGCCTCTTTTCTTAAGTAAGATTCTGACACTTGTTCAGGAGGCTTTAAATCTATTGCGCAGACAATGCTTATGTTAACGCTTTATGCACCTACAGGCTACACAACATAGGTACCTAATTTTGTATAAAAACAGCCTATAACTGTCCTAGTGCAGGGCAAAGGCCTCTTCTCGTATACAGAAACATTGAGCATTGATCACCACGCTAGCTCACTGCGGGTTGCCAATTTCAGATAATTAAATCCGGGTTTCCTCACGATGTTTTCTAGTCGTTAGTCAGTGGTGTCTTAGAATGTCTAAGATAGTATTTTATAACATTGAAAAAGTCACACTGATACTTGCCCGGGTTTGAATCTGCAACCTTGTGCATACAAATCCGGTGTGTTAACCACTAGGTCACCACGGCATTTTGTAAAGAAGGCATCATATACATCATGGCATATATCATATAATCTATAGGTATCATAGTTAAGTTTGAAAAGAAAACAAAACAGACAACTAAAGGGAACTAAATGTATCTGTAGAATGACTTCATAAAACTTAATACAGTAGGTACGAGCTTTACTAGTTATAAATACCATTCCACAAAACAATACATGAACTAACGCCACCCCACCTATGCAATTTCATTATGCATTCTATAAAAAATAATAGGTGCATTTGTGCGCATGCAATAAAAATAAACAAAATGGCTGATATAATATCAGGGCGCTGCGGGCGATGAAAAATAAATAAAACTCGGTGCACGGGGAAAATGAAAAGCCTACTTAGTTACGTTCCGCCCTCTAGTGGGATTTACTAACAAACTTACAACGCTCGTGGCGGGATTTTCTACAGGGGAATGTATATTAGGATGTATAAAGGGTGCTAGAGGATGCTGTTACGTTGTTATAGCCAAGTCTTTGACTGAAGAAGGTGACTGTTTTACCTAAATATTATTTTGTTTGATCAATTTAACATATTGGTATGTTATTTTTAAATTTTACAATATACTTAAGCTTATCTACACACTAAAACCTAAGTTAAAAAATAAATATCTACAAAAGAAAAAAATAAATCTAAAAATTATGCATCGAAGTTTTCCTCCTCATGGCTGTCGACTGGTATGGTGCCCAAAAGGCTGGCGGCATTGCCACGTTGAATGGCAATGCTAATTCTCTGGCCGGAAAACATTACCTAAATTGAGTTGTAGGTGCCGAAATGCAAACAATTGGCAAGTTGACAAGGCTAATGTCAAAGCTATTGATTGATCAACTTATGATATAACTCTAATCGTTAAGAAGATAAAGTTATAGATTGATACACCCCGGCTTGATGGCATCAATGAACGATGTCCATAAAGTAGACACTAACAGTTTTGATTTGTTAATCGCCAACCCGCAGTGAGCTAGCGAGGTGATCAATGCTCAATCCTTCTCTATACGAGAAGAGGCCTTTGCCCTGCAGTGGGACAGTTATAGGCTGTTATTATTATTATAACCTAATGAAAGAGATATATAAGGACATATCTAAAACAATTTTGATCGTTAAAAGTATACTAATATTATACATTTTTATATTACCTCATTTTATACATTTCTATATAGAGGTATCTATATAGTTCCACCAAAAGCACGCAAGTGAGCCGTATTTTTTTCATACATTGTTTTTCTTCGGAGATAAAATTTACGGCCACTAATGACGTCGGTCCGCGGACCGGCTGCGGCGGTCATATTTCATCATTTCCCTCGCTTTCCCGACAATTTTTTTTTTTTTACGCTTCTACTTCGACGCTGCGCTTCTAAGGCAGCGAAGTCATGCCCTGAATACGAATTGAACCCGTAACTACAATGTATGTACTCATGTAAAGGGTTAAAAGGATTTTGCACTTATTCTCGTGCGCGAGGGTTAGTTTGTAAGAAGATTTACTTACTAGTGCTGCTTTTCGACAATCCAATGTTTGTTGCCTAATGTAGGTAGCTGTGTGTTTCATTTTAAGAGCGTATTTCTAAGAGAAATTAATTTCTAATTTTGTGTTGATTAGAACTCTAAATGTAAGCCAAGAAAAGTAGATTTAAAGAGTACCGTGTAGGTTTTAAAGACAATTATGGGCGACTACATAGATACATATTTATGCAAAAGCGGTAAGTAGATACTTGACGGCACGAGGGGTTAAAACATTAAAGCTAAACTAACCAAATGATACTGGTATAAGCGAATGCCAAAAAGAAGTGTTCGTATTTTGTATTCGCATTACGAATTAATGATAAAAAATTATATTAATCCAATAAAAAAAAACATTTGTATAGTTGGAAATCAGTTAATAATTCAACATGTTTAATCTGAAGAGGACAGTAACAAATGTTAGTGTAACCCTTGACTCGCGACGGCCGGGTCGAACAGGCCAACCCCACCGCAATGGGGACCGAGTATTTTGGCAGATGTGACAATTACAACAAAAGTCGGTGTCGATTGCGGCTGAATGCGAACAGATAATCTTTTAAACGGTACACTATTGAAATTACGTTCATCGACCCTTGTTTACATTCCATTGACGATTCGAAATGTATTTTTTTTAAACATACACCTTAGAATGCTGCCATGGATTATCAAAATATAAATAGAGATGGACTAAATGTGGCCGAAAAGAGATAACTGATAAGAATAATTGAAACATGTGTCGCGGTGTCGGAGTAACTGACAGCGGTATTGTTTATGGTTCTTTTAGCGGTTACCGAAATCCGTTATCTATATCTTTATTTAGTGTAATAAAAGCTGTTAACTCGACACCTGTCATTCATGTTATTCGGTTATTTGGTTATCAAAATATAGGCTTACGGCTTTATAGACATTGCTGTTGTAATAAATGGTGTAAACAGGTTTTTATATTTGTTCAACACAGCTTTTTATTCTTGCTATTAAATTGTCACTGCGTTTTGAAGTGCGTTTCAGTTGGCATGGTTTTAATATAGTTTTTAGCAATCGTTAGTGTTTGAATGATTTGAAAATGCAATCTATCGCATTCTCAGTCTGCTTGTGACCACGGCCGGTGTAACTCGGTCGAAACCTCAAGCCAAAAATTAATAAAGTTGGGTTCTTTAATTCTTGTGTTGTTATTTTCTATCATAATCATGCAACGCTATAGTTTAAAAGTTAGTATTGTTAATACAGGATTACAAACTTGCAAAATTGGTTTGTATCAGATTCCTTTGGGCTAACACGGCCCAAAACTTGATAAATGCTTGATTTTATGCTTGCAGTATGAGCTATATTAAACCGGATTAACTCAATGCCACTAGAGAGCCTTCCCGGGCGATATAACACAATTGTATGTATATGGGACGTGTACTGGGTAGTCAACCCCACTATCTTGCTAATTAATAAGATAAATTGACTAATTTCTACATAACAACATGAAATATTTCTAATGAATATTCATAATGACGAACAAAAGATATAAATAACACAATCAATTATACGTATCCGATTTGAATCTTCGTATTTACTGTAAAAAACGTAATGGCCTAGTTATAAGCTCATTTCTTTTGAATCTTTTATTTTACAACATGTAGCGTCTTTAACGTTTAGGGTTACGAGCGAGGCATCACAATGATGTGACAATAAACACTGATGGATGCCTCGTAAAAATATATTGGACGATTGTGAGTTCATTCCCTAAATTAAGTTCCGCTTCTACTCTTTTGTGACGTATACTTTTAAGGGTTATGATATAGTACCTAATGCTTTTTACGTAGGTTAATTTTATTTGATAAAAATCAATAGATATTCAATTTGATGGTTTCGTTCAAAATATCAGCACTTCTTTACCGAAACGAAAACGCACTATTGTATTATTGTACTTTGTAAATATGGCTGACTGATGAAAGTTTTTGATTTTGTATATAATTATCTACTTATATTATTGTTTCGGGAAACTGTCAGATGAGATTTTGTTTGACTTCGTTAAATAAATTTCAAATAATACTGTCCCACTTTTACCGTAGGGGAGGCCGGGGTTCGACGTTCCGATTTTGGAGTAGGACGAAAAATGAATGATATAGAAAGATTTATAATCTATGATTCCTATATGAATAGATGCGGATTTTATGTGAGTTTCAAATTGTATAGTGATATTCATTGAAATTATAATATATTTTTTCTCAGGATAATTTTTCTGTAGCAAGTCGACAAGGAACAACTTGCCCCATTAAGGGGCTGGTTGTTCCTCAGTTGAGGTAAGTTGTTCCGCTGTCAATTCCAATGATTAATAAGGTAATATTAGTTGGAAAGGTATGTATAAAATAAAAAGGTGCATTTACTGAGTATTTATAAAGTTTCATTTATGATATAAATAGAGTAAAAATACAAAATCTTAATGTTTTTAGCATATTTTCAACAAACAGGCTTTAATAAAAACAAAACTATTAAAAAAATAGTATCAAGCATTACTACTAATAATGTAACACGACCTATTAATTAGGGGTTAAGACTAATAAGCATCTATATTATAAATCAACTTTGACAAACGTTTATTTGTTAAAAAAACTAAGTATTTATTTTAAATAAAACAAAAAGATAAATCAACCAATTTTAACATTTTGAACTATAATTTTTTTATTCAGTCATCAGTCTTTTTTTATTTTCTTATTCTTCACTAAGTTGGTATGGATGATCTTGGCGGTGCTTTAGGTAAGGGTTCACTGCTTCAGGGGAAAATGTGCTAGTTGTGGCTTGAATAATAAAAGGCAAATTAGCAATGTTCGAGGGTCCCGGTTGAGGTTTATTAGTCGCTGATCCTGTTATTGTTGGAAGTGGTTCGCTACCTGGGCCGGCTTTAATATTATGGTCCTGCTGAGGCTCTTCAGGGTCTGCTATTTCTTGGAGCTGTGAAGCTTGTATAACAAAAGATATCAATTTTAACAGCACAAGTATATTCTAACTTTTTTCTTTCTTTTGGCAATAGACCAAAGTAAATTGATGTGAATTTAAATAAATAATTCGCCAATGTCTTCTCCTGGTCGTGGTTCAACCCATAGTTGGTGTTATACCGGCCTTCAACTTTTTGACGTAGCGAAATAATGTCATATGCCATATCTCTAGTTCTCGAGCTTATGACCGTCTTTAATACAGCATCAGCTGCCCACTGCAAAAGGCCAATCGAAACCTTGCCCGTTTAGATTTTCGCTCATAGTTTCTCATTCTAAAACAAAGTATTAACTTTATTATTTACGTGTTTCATTATGGGGCACGTTGTTCCACGGAACAACTAGCCCCACACCTGAGGAACTATGTACCCCAAATCTCATTTTCAAAGTATCCCTCAATTATAATAGAATGGGTTATGAAAAGCCCACAGTGATATTAAAATGATAATCACTATACTTTGCCCAATTGATAATAGCAAGTAACTCATAAATAGCTAGAAAATTGGTTGATATGGACCAAAAAGTTTAAGGATGAAAAAAATTAAGTACTTACGTGATGTTTTTGTGCCACTGATCGATTTACACTCTTACACGCCGACAAAGCGTCAATAAAATCACTGAAGCAATAGCGCGATGGTATGACGTTTTGAAAGGCACTTCACACCAATTGATATCTGTTTTCTTCGCGAAGCTATTCGCATCGGAACAACCTACCCCCGGCACTTTGAACCCCGGCCTCCCCTAGCCACAAAATTGTAACAGATGACTACAAAACAACTCCAATGTTTCCTAAATAATTAATTTGAAAACCACGCGGCCATCATTGATTCAGTCAGTAGATGTAATCACAGTGCGGTGATAACCGGCTGGTCTCGCGAGAGCGTCTCCCAAACGTGCCATAACATGTAACGGCCGCATCTGTCGGGACCGGGACGATTTGGACCCGTCGGCAGCCGCGGGGTTAGGTGAAGCAACGGAGAGGAAATTCTTGGGGTCATTAACATTATCGCTATTTGTAAGGAAAAATTTGGTAATGTTAAAAAGAACAATTTTTTTTTTCTGTTTTATGCTGTTATAAGTGCTAAAAGCACAGTCCAAAACAGCGGCAAACGACTTAGTGGCAGGCTGAGAAAAAGATGTCGTGATGAACTAGACTCCTACCTAAATGACAGGCGTAGAATGGCGGCAGACAGGGGCAAGTGGAAGGAGGGAAAGGAGGCCTTTGTCCTGCAGTGGGACAACCCGGCTCATAATAATAGTAAAAAGAACAGAACCGAGATGAAATCCCTATCATACCTACCATATTGAGTAACAGGAGGTCCTCACTAACTGGTTACATCCCCAAACGTTCATTTGTAGTGAACCGCACTTAAAGTTAGAGCACACCAGTTATGTCACAACTTTGCGCTAATATAATTGTTGGCATTTTAAAGTCTATAAAATTTGATGGTTTGGGCCTTTAGTCCTTTTTAGGGGGTCCCTTATTAAGTACTTCTTTATTGCTAATTTAATAGAGAGATATCATTTTAATTATTGTAGAGAGCATAGTGGTTAATAGACCTAGATATTGGACATGAATTTGAAGAGCTCCATGGGTGACGGACTGGGGATACCTAGGATTAATCGTTAGTGTGTGTGCACCCTAGTAGTTAGCTTCGATACTAAGACTATGTCTGACTAAATTTTTACCCTATATGATCTGTTCTTATTCCATCTATAACTAATATTATCACAATAGAAAAAGTAGAAGGAAGGATGATACGATACAGCCCAGCGATTTCTTCAGCGTGAAAGAATTTTCCGTGTCTTTTCCGGGATTAAAGAAGCCGATTTCCATCCTAAATGGGGGTGAAAGAATTTTGGAAACCGGTTGGTTTGGTCCGAAGGTTATCCCCTATACAAACAAAGTTAACCTCTTTACAATATTAGTACCTCCCAATAGAATCCTATTAGTAACTGTGTAATAATGAACAGGGCAATAAAATAGTCTCTTAGTATCTAATACTCGAAACACTGCTTTAGCCCAGATTTACACGTATTCTGCTCTAGTGTATGACAAGATAAAATAAGGTTTGTCTAGCTATTCCCAGTAACAGCTATATAAAGTTTTGGCAGCAGTTATTATTGGGGTGTAACAGGGCGTTAATATAATTGGTGGCGTTTTAAAGTCGACACAAATAATTAGGTGGGTGCCGGCGACATCCTCTTGCTCACCGACAGAGCTTACGAAATGGCCATATTCTGGAACACAAGACAGTTCTGTGACTTTATTATATTTTATTCATTCTTTGTTGGAGAGGGAAAGACTTGGATTTGATAGGTGCAAGGATCGGAGTGGCGTTCAAAGGAGGCTTCCAGCAGTGGGTCAACTAAAGCTAAAGATGATGTTAGGTAAATTCTTAAAGGACAATTTCCTATTCCTAATATTTGTTTTGTTTTAGTAATAACTTGCCTATACACAGAATACTTTGTGGATCGTAGATGCGTTTGTTAGAAATTTAAAGTTTAATGTAGAAAAGATGTTTTACGAAAAACCTAACGAATAATATTTCAAATAGAATTTTGCACCAAATGCAATGGTTAGACTCCACGCACATATGATTGCAAGAGAAAAGGTATTTTTAACGCCAAACATAATACAAAAGAAATTTCTAGCCCTAATATCAAGTATTTTTTGCAGAACTTTATCCTAATTTAATAAAAATGTACCATAAGTATCTGAAATCGCCCAATACAAATTAGTTTATCTTGACTTTGTTTGGCGAAAATCCTTACAAAACACTTCGGTTTTGACTCGACATCTTCATCGTAATGTATCAGGATAAATTCAGGTATCGACACCTAATGTTCTCTAAAGCCAACCGCACATAGCATTAGAACTCGAGTAGGTACATACCTATTTAGCACTCGACTATAGACCGTGAACAACGAAAGCAGCTCCAGAGAGCACCAGAATACATCGTTTGGAGCGGCGCCACGTCCAACCACGTCCCGCCACCCGAAGGGGGAAGCTATTAAGCCAAGCCAAAACTAATTTAAATTAAATCCTAGTGAATTACCCGACGAGGAAATTGTCGAGCGCACCCTCGGTGCTCTCACTCAGGTACCGTGGTGCACACAAGTGCTTGACTGCGAGTCTATCGTGGTATTGGAAACTGCAATAATGTGTTAAATACTGCTTATGTACATGGAAAAAATTGTTGGTACCTACTCGTGTTGGATGCCTGCTTGAAATGAGTTGTTCAATCAAGAAATCTGTTCATGTTATTTATCGACACATAAAATAGGTAGGTACCTATAGACAGTGATTTGCTTCTGCACCCCCAGAAGTCATTTAGCTATTACCATTTTTACCACCATTCCAAGAAAATAGCATTATGCCAGCAGTGTTGAGACTAACGGGTATATTAATGTAAAATAATTAGATGATATATAGATATTCCTGACATCTAGAAAACAGTGACAACTTTATGTTCATTATAATAAAGTTATGCTATAGATATGTATGTGTATTTTATTTTCCCCAACGCAAATAAAATGTATGGGGACATTGGAATATAGTTAACATCAGTGCACCCTTCAAATCAAAGCTAATTTAACACGTAGGCACACCTACAAAGTATCATTGCGAAACACTTGTGTCCCCGAGCGCTCCATCTATATTGCTTGCGGGCGGCGAGGCTCAAGCGGCGGCCGCGTCGTTACATGTACCATTTGAATATTATCTAACCCTCCCCCACCGGGCCCACTCCACCCCCAACCCCCTCAGAGAGTTTAGACACAACTATGAGGCCTCAACGCCTTAATTAATGCAAATTTGAGTGCTAACAAGATTATGAATCTGGCCGCTTTTTGAGTTGCTCCCGAGTTCAGAGCGAGTTGAGTGGCTGTGTCGGGACGTCAGTTAATTACGTATGTATGATTTTGAGTGGGATTTTACTGTCTTAGATGTTTGGGTTCATATTTGAATGTACTTAGGGTTAGAAAAGACGTGGTTTGTAAAGCTCTCTGATTAGCAGTTTGTGCATAGCCATATCTACCTACATGGTAGATAATTTATTACTGTTAACATTAACATTCAGTTAAGAATTTATAAGGTTTGATGATTGGTTGGTCAAGTGGTTGCTAAGCGCGACTGCTGAGCACGTCCTGGTTCGAATCCCGGGTCGGGCAAAGTTTTACTGGGGTTTTCCATTAGGTAATTCTCAGTAGCAGCACGGAGTCTGGATTTGTGCCCTGTTGATGGCAATAGGCTCGCCCCCTATTATATTGCGACCTAAAACATAACTGGCGAAATGTGAGTGTACTATTTGTGTATACCTAACCCTTCGGGGAATACAGGCGTGATGTTATATCATGTTAATTTATTAGGTTGAGTGCAAAAAATGGCAGTCTTGGAAAAATGTAGGTTTGAAACAGACAGACTAACACGGGTACGCATATAAAAACAAGACATGAAGGGTGTATGGTAAATGTACCTACTCTGTATGATAATATTAGGTAACGAGGCCCATTTGATTATAGAAGGACGTGAATATTACGTCTAACCTAAAAACCCAATCACAGCGTGTCCAAAAACCTCACCAACATCACGATCACGGCCTAACCAAACGAGATTTCCCTCAAACCCTTTTCTAATGACTGCGCCAACTGGACCGTGCAGAAATGTGCAAAAAATCCATTTAGCAAGGTTACCCTAACCCGTTCTCAGGCGTGATGTGCATCAATCATCGCTAAACATTGTGTATTTAATTTTAAATCAATTGGTGTCGCGCGTGCGCACCATCCATCTTGCTTTATCAATATTTATAAAACGTTAGTTTGACGGACGGAAATAGAAGTTGGGAGATTGCGTCTTTGGATGTATGGTCCGTCTGCTGGTATTCAAAGGGGTTAGTTTTAATGAGTATCGAAAGTGGCTTCTTATTTTTTTAGTATGGATTTTTAACCACTGGCAAGGTTTCAGAGTATGGGTCTGGAGTATTTTACGTCGTACATAATGGCACGGGAGATTGAACTCATAATTATGAAGCTTCGACTTATGAGAAGGAGCCTGAAGCCTGGATAAAAAACTAAGTCACTGTTGAACAAAGGCCTCCCCCTTAAAACGCCACGTTGAACGACAACTTGCTTAGCATCCACCGTTTGCCCGCAACTCTGACGATATCGTTGGTCCACCTGGTGGGAGGCCCGCTAATGCTGCGTCTTCCAGTTCGTGAAAAAATAAGTAGTCGTCCGGGAATTCTATTATTAGAGTCAACCGACTAAAATCACTAATGCAGAACAGTTGTACCTGCTAGCTCAAAGTCTAAATAGATGAGCAACGCTGACGCACATAGACTCTAAGAGGTAAAGGAGACACTGAGGACGAACATGTCGGTTTACAGGGACAACAATAGACATGATTAGTAGAAAGATAAAAGTTCTAATTTCAGTTTAAGAGACCGTAACACGCGTCACAGTCTACAAGTTTAATGTTGAGTGCAGGGGAGTGAACCATCAATCAAACGCGCCCTTTGCGCCTGCGCGTGTCAACTGATGGCACCTGATAATTACCTTTGATTGTACAGGAATGGTAGGAGCTAGTTTGTTTCACATCCCTTACGACACTATCTAAAGATTAAAACATTTTTTTTCTGAAGAGCTGGGTTTTTAACTAGTTCAAAATTGTACGGTGATGATTTTGTCGATTTGTTCGTGAGAGCCAAAATGTAAAGATTTTCCGGAATTGCCTACCCCTCTGTGAAGCAAGCGTATCTAACCATATATAAATGTATCTGTAAAAATACACCATTGCTTATCGATAACAAATGAATCCATCAAACAATATCAATATCCCCACATTTCTGTCTTAAATGAGAGTTCTTTTCCCAACAGCCTTTCAAATCACCTTTCCATCATCGCATTCCAACTGAGATACCAGGTCGGTTTATTTGACCAAGTATTTTCTGCACACGGAATTTTAATGATAGTTTTTAGTAAACATTTATTTACAGTTTACATAGCTGATTGCATCACATCGATCGCAACTGCTAATGACGCTATATTCTATGAAATTGTTGCGGTAGTGTTTACGGACTAGATTCTAGAGCTATGTAATCAAACCCAGGTGAGTATATGCATTTTTCCTCTGTAGGAAAAGTTTTTGTAATGATTTTCTGAGACACCATTGAATAATCTGGATAAACGGCATAATTGGCATTCACGTAACATATAGTTTAAGACACTAGTTGGATAGATGGAAGCACTACTTTGGTAAGTAACTTCGAGTATTTTTTCAACATTACATCTCGCCTGCGTTCCCTGAAGGGGTAGGAGAAGTCCCAATGTAATAGGGAGCGAGCCTATTGCCATCAACCGGACACAAATCCAGTGTTCGTACTGTTATTGAGAATCTGCCTTTTCCTTCCAATTTCTAGGATAGATACAGGCTTGATTATGAAGGTTAATAATTTTCAGTTTTATTAACACAAATATTTTTTAAGTAATATAAACGTGATTATGTGTGCTTAAAAAAATACGAAGTTGGAGTGGAAGCACTTGGAACGAACCATTTCATTAACATTCTCATGATTCTCATGACTTGTAGGTGTACCTACACCTAGACAGACAATTACTTGTATGTACCTACCTATATAATTCAAATGCACAATCAGTTGACACGTGGGGTGTAGAGGGAGGCGTTTGATTAATGGTACGCTTGTCTGCGTGTCTGTCTGCACTTACTGGCCTGTTGGTTGTGACCAGTAAGCCTTAAAATAGACGGCGAAGGTTTTATAGGTAGGCTACTGGATGCCTAGAAGTCAAAATTTGGCGTTCGGTAGATAATTACCAAATAAGCCGCTGAATTCTTTTGCTCCTGGCCTTTTATTAGACGTTTCTAAAAGACCGGCTAAGCAGTCAGAACATTTTCAGTGTTACTATAATAACTTTCGTGAGTGTTATCCATATTATCTACTATATATACCGGTTGTACTCACGTTGATATTCGGGAATGCCCGACTAGTTTCGGACTCTAACGGAGCCCTTATTCATGAGCAGGTGACGCGGCGGGGTCGCGAGCCGAACTGTCTAGTCGAACAAACTAGTCGGGCATTCCCGAATATCAACGTGAGTACAACCGGTATATATAGTAGATAATATTTTCAGTGTTCCATGCGAGAGCGTACATTTTTTTTCTGTAACTGCCTACTGTTGGGTGCAGGCGGTGCAGCCCTCCTAGAACTGTTGCCAATATCTCTGAACGATACTAAAGGTCTCCAAGATGCCAATTTCTAGTCTGGTCTAAATTAAAAACCTCCAAGATTTTTCTGCAGTCGCCTTAATGACTGCCTCGTTGGTCTAGTGGTCGCTAAGCGTGACTGCTGAGCTCGAGGTCCTGGGTTCGAATCCCGGGTCGGGCAAAGTGTTATTGGGTTTTTCCATTAGGTAATTCTCAGTAGCAACACGGAGTCTCGATGTGTGCCCGGTTGATGGCAATAGGCTCGCCCCCTATTACATTGGGACCTAAAACATAACTGGTGAAATGTGGGTGTACTATATGTGCACCTCAGCCTACCCCTTCGGGGAATACAGGCGAGATGTTATGTTTTTTTGTTTTAATGCCAGCCCCTCAGGGAAACAAGCGTGACTTTATGTATGTAAGTATGTATTCTACACAGTTCTCTATAGCCCCTATTAGATTTATTGTTATTGTTTTATCCCTGAATCATATTTACACTAACGTGTGTGGTCTAGCATCTATACCTTCCTATCTATACTCAGCCCAGTAACATTAACGCTGACATAATGTAGAGACACAAGTTCACAGCTCAGTATTATCTTTATCGCCGTGCACACAATTATTGTAGATTATGTTATTACTGAGGCATAGATCAAGAGCTTAGAATATGAAGATGTGTGGTCTTGAATACGAGTCTACAATCTTACCTAAAATATGTAATACATGCTCTAAAAAGTCTATTTATATATTTACTAGCTGTTGCCCGCGACTTCGTCCGCGTGAATTTCAGGTAAAAACACTGAATATATTTTTATAACAAGATTCCAAACGACATTCAAAACCTGAGTTTAAACAAATTTAAGTCGTTTATCAAGCACAAACTATGTAGAAAAGGTTACTATAAAGTGTCTGACTATATGCTAGATAAAAATGCTTGGGCTTAAGCCTCTTCTTGTATTGTTTAATTTTGACATTTAATTTGTTTACCCTTTTTTACATATTTGACGCAAAACTGACATTGTTTGATCTTTTGATCCATTTTGTTTTGTTTTTTTATATTTTTACAAACTGACATAATGTATTTTTTTTTTCTTTATTCTCATTATTATTGTTATATTAATGTACGATGTAGGATTTTCCTTCTTAGATAGTTTCTTGTCTGGCGGTTTGAGTATCTTATACAGCCTACCCAAATGTCCTGCAGATGGTACGAGACGGGGCGTCTGTCAGGACAGGTTGACTCAAATCTGCTTTGGTTCTTTCTTTAAAAGACCATCACAGACGTCCTACATTGTACATGTCGTGTATTTGTAAATGTGAGCATTGCGTAGGTTTTTTTTCCTTCCTTTTTTTTATTCCTATGCGTGTCTGACGGTTTGAGTATTTTATGCGGCCTACCCAAATTTCCTTCAGATGGTACGAGACGGGGCGTCTGTAAGACAGGTCGACTCAAACTCGCCGTGGTTCTTTCCTAAAAAGACCACTTCCCAGACCACCTACACTGTTCTCGCATAAAATATTGAGCTTGTCTGGACTTTAAAAGAGACCTTGACCCCTGAGTTTGTTTCGGTATTTCTTCTCAGAGGTAGTCAGTTAGGAAATGCCGATGCCATCTAGTTTTTAAAAAATGACGTGTAAAAGTGTTTTTTTTAAACCTATTTACAGAAAAAAAAAAAAAAAAAAAAATAGATGTTGGCCGATTCTCAGACCTACTCAATACGCTCACAAAATTTCATGAGAATCGGTCTTGCCGTTTCGGAGGAGTATGGGAACGAAAACTGTGACACGAAAATTTTATATATATAGATAATATTTTACAAGATACATAAGCATAATTTATTTACACACTATAACCTACGTTACTGCCTCGTTGGTCTAGTGGTCGCTAAGAGCGACATCTGAGCACGAGGTCCTGGGTTCAAATCCCGGGTCGCCCAATGTAATAGGGGGCGAGCCTAATGCCACCAACCGGGCACAAATCCAGGACCTCGTGGTCAGCTGTCGCGCTTAGCGACCACTAGACGACCGAGGCAGTCTCCCCGATGTACCTCCTGAAAACTTAGCTTTTAGTCACAGCTGATTACATTAGGTACTTATTTACCTATGTAGGATTGTAGGATATATTCCTGCTCCTATGTAGGATATATTCCTGCTCCTATGTAGGATATATTCCTACTCCTATGTAGGATATATTCCCATTGTCAACACCATTGTACTTCATAAATCGCCGCTACATTTAACCCCACAACGGTTACATCAATAAAACAAGTAAAGCGGCCATCCCCGGCAGACGATACATAACGCGAGCGAGCGTAAGCCCGACATAATGAGGAGTAACGATACGCACGTGTATAGCCCGCCTAATGATAAGACAGAGATGCAAGTACACTTACATGGTGTGTTAGAGCGAGTTAGATGCTCCCGATGTTGATAGAGACTGAAATTGTAGATAAATGTTGTGAAGTATTCTTGAATACGTAAGGTACTTGTTCTGTCTGTTGTGAGTGTATTCAGGTGTCTGTCAAGTTATAGATATACATACATACATACATAAAGTCACACCTGTTTCCGTGAGGGGTAGGCAATCCTGGCTGGAGGCCTTTTATTAGGTCTCGCCAAACGACCGGTTAAACAGTCAGAGCTCCTTCAGAGCTAACTGCGAGAGACAAGATCGAAAAAAAAAAAAGAGGGGTAGGTAGAGACCACGGATTTCCATTTGCTACGATTCTGACATACTTTTTTTGCTTCATTCACACGCATCACATTCCTCATACACGCTCTTCGGTTGGGGGTACTCCTCACTTGCCCTTTTTGCAGAACATCTCCGATTTGGTCTAGGTATGTTCGCCTAGGTCTTCCCCTTTCCGATACCTACTCCACTAACACTCGCCTCATATATTCGTTTTGTCATTCTTCTTTCATCCATCTACATGCCCACACCATCTAAGCATATTCTTCTCAATTTTGGTTATTACATCTACTTTTACTCTGCACCGCTTGACAAGCGTGGGGATTATGCCCCTTTTCCTAAGGGGGAGGCCTTTGTACAACTGTGGGCGTCTTCCGGCTGATGTTCTTCTAGTCTCCTACCTACCCTTTAACCAAATAATACTATTAAATAAAACCTTAATATAAGGGTATTACATAAATTCTGTTATTTTTATTTAACTAAACTCTTACTTAGATCTTAATCTATTAACTTTATTTTTTTTGTCTTGAGTAAGAACGGTATCAAACCTGCAACCTGCAAAGAGTTTGTATAACCTCCTACACTTAGGTACACATTAACCCACCTACACTGAATTAGTGGATATTAATAATAACCTAGGTTCCTACCGATTTACCAAAATCACTGTTAAAATAAACCAAATTAATAATTTTATAAACCATCGCAGTCTTTATCAAAATTAGGTACTCTAAGAAGAAATGAAGAGACATTTTGGCGAAGTCTTTTTATAGGTATCTTAATTTTATTCTGTCTACTAAGTATTATATTCATAAGCAGCTGGTATAGGTCTTCAATATCTCCATAGTTTAAAGAAATCTAGGTACCTATATATTTTCGATTACCGAGACATTAATGAAAAAGTCTCAAAGCAAACAGTATCTAAAATACATAGAGCAAACGTAAAAATGCAATATATAGGTATACTATTAAACTATCTACATAAAATAATTCGATATCAAACCAACAAAGAAGACGCCAAATTGAAACAAAAGCTCCCAAAGTTGGAGTCACTAGATAAAGACTCATCTGAAAAACTTTTACAGGAACTCAATCAGTAATCAGATTATCCCGGACGGCAAAAATGACAATGGTGAAAACAGAACGCCTGGAGCGGATCCTGCAAAACTCTCATTAACTGAGCTCTAATTAAAAAGTAATTAAATTCGCGCGAGAAAAAGAGAGAACGACATTTAACTGATACTAATAAGATCGTCAAACAATTACGAGCAGTGCGGCGCGGGAGCGGGAGGGCGGGCGCCTCTCGCTCGCACCCGGCGCGTCTCTATTTAACTTTTAATTTATACTCATTCCTTTATATCTTTTATTGCTTCGCCCAGCGCGGCTCCTAATGCGCCCGAGGTGCTCCTCGCACTAATTAAATTCATGCAAGGCTGAGCCGGCGCGGGCGCGGTGGGCGCCGGCCCCGCCCGCCCCACGCGCTGCGCCAATGGCGGGCCGGCGCGCGCGAGGGGCGGCCCGCACCACACTCAGTACCAGATCCCTGATAGAGCTGTCATGTCGCGTCCGAACACTCGTTACGCTGTCTTGACATATTTTATTATTATTTATGTCAATTACGTTATTACTTTTTTGTTTAATGGAATAAGGAATTGGTTGTGAAATTGATTGCCTTTCGGTCGCTTATGATTCATCACTGTCAAAAATATAATCTGAAACGTGTTAATTTTGTATGATTGATAGTTTGTCCGTCATTAGAGCGATTGGGAGGCGTCGTAATCTAGTTTTACGCAACGCTATTGTGCATATCTCTCTGTCGGCGCACCACTTGATTGCTCGCCCATCATACAATCACCTGTCAAATTTAAAGAATGGGAGAAATCTAAAATACTGCAACCTATTATTACCTTACAACAATTTCTATGATTTCTTCCCCCGTTCATTACAGATAATAAACATCTTTCATCTTCACCGGTGGAATTATAGATCACATATCAATCATAATCTTACAAATTAGTCTCGAAGCTATTCGAGATATTTGTTAAGTTGAGACAACCATTAGGTACACATCTCTACACACCGTCACATGTTTATGTACAACGTTAAAGTATAGGTAAGTATAGAACCAAAAAGGTCAATCACAAACGCAAACCTTTACGGCACATTCCATAACATAACTCCTTACCGATACTCTCTACATGTCACTGTATAGCGGCGCGCCATGCGGCTAAAAAAGATTATGACAACCCCACGGGCCCGCGAACGTACGGCGACCCTATAAATTCTATGTCGGAGCCCCCACCGCGCGATAACAAACGTTATCATCATATAAATAAGGTTTATTTCAACTTACCGCCGCCCGTCGCCTACGTTACCGTTAATTCAATGTATGCCGTCCCTTAATTTATGGGCCGTTATTCAATACAGATCTGTAACTTCACGGCATAAGGTTTGAAAGCGTTTAGCAGCGGGTGCGATGTACTGTCGGAGGAATAAATCTATGATATGAAGGAGGCGGAGAATTAATTTGTGCGCGGGTGGGGAGTAGGGGGGGTAGGTAGCCCCGCCCCCGGGCGCGCCATCGCAGTGGCGGGCGCGGCGTGGAGCCCCGAGCACTCCGTAGTACCGGCTGTACGCGACGCGCGCCAGTGTTGCATCTTGTGTTTGTGCTTGGACTGCGTAGTGACTGAAGTTCAAATATTGGTGTTTGAAATTATGACATTAGAGAATGGGGTCGGTTTGTAGGTGAGCGTTGTGGTCAAGATATCGGGAGCGAGGCGCGGCGAGGGCAGCGGCGGCATGGTGCTGGAGGGCGGGCTGCCGGCGCCGCTGCAACTGTACGCGGCGGCGGCGGCGCAGCTGGCCCCCCGGCCGCCGTGGCCGCCGTTCCTGCCGTTCTTCGGGGTCCCGCCGCCGTTCCTCACGCGGCCGCGGCTTCCCCATCCGCTGCCCTCGAGGGCCCCGCACGGACCCCCGAGCGAGGACTCCAACGAGGACGGAGCCAGTAGTAAAGGTACGGAACTTGTAGCCAATTCCAATAAGAGTTTTTCAAAGTGTTTACCTTATTGAAGACGTTATTTTCGTCACTCTAATACTAAGTACGTAGGTAGGAAATTAAATTAAGTTTGTTGTAATTTAAATTGGTAGGTTTATTTATTTATATTTAAGTACCGGAATTTCGCAGGATTTTTATTCAAATCCCGTTGTAAATACTAAGCAAAATTCTTCTCTACCTTGAGATAAATACCTATTCAGGTTATATTTAAGGATAGCAATTAAGTACTCCAGAAATGAACCTACGAAGTTTAAATTAATTTTCCTCACTAGAAAAAAATTGAGTTAATGAAGTTGTTTGGTAAATATTCATAAGAACAATTTGTCCTAATAACAGTTATATATAAACGAGTTCAAACTCGTCGTAGGTTTATTAAGATGTTAATTAATAAGTCTCGCAGATATCCTGTTGGTGATTACCTATTCGAAGCACACTGGTATCTTGATAACCTTAACTATCTTACAAACGCCGAATTATACATTATAATCAGTATTTTTTTTGCCAAAACTGTACCTACCTACCTAGGTACATAGTAAAACAAAATTATTATTCAATGTAAAAAAAAAATGCGTAGGTACTTATTGCTTTTAGGTTCCTAATGATTTTAAATTAATTAAATTGTTTGTATGATAGGATATTGACGTATTTTGGATGGAAAGGAAAAATATCTGCGTCAGTTTCTTTTGTTTATTTTCCTGTAGGTATTTACTTACTGAAAAATCAAAATATTTGGAAGTTAAATATCTAAATGTACTTAGTCAATAACATTTCTTTATCAATGCTATATTCGAGTGAAAGTAGAAAATGCGATTTATTCGTGAAAGCTTAATTTAATAATTCGTCAAAAATAATAAATAGGTACCTATAATAATATAGGCAGGTACCTACTTTTATTAAAAAAAAAAAATCCTGTAGAATGTTTATTTTTTTATTTATTGAGGTAGATTTAGCTTAGGTATCCCAGTAGATCTATCGGTACCTATCTAGATACATATTAATGTAGGTATATATTTAAATACATATATATTTACGATGTTACCGTACTTTTGTTTTTTGTTGAGTAAGTAATTAATTTATTGGCGTAAAACATGTATAAAAATTCAATCTTGAGCCAGTGGGTCGTTTTAAGGGATGTTTTGTTAGCATAGCATGCAAATACTAAAATTAAATGACTTATTATAACTTTTTGATGATAACTTGATTTATGGTTTTTGTCTTTTAAATCATAATAATTTAAAAAGAGGAGGGTTATAATTTAGTTGTCTCTTTTTACTTTAAATTAAAATTAATTTTGAGGTAGAGACTAATACAATCACAAGACAGCTACGTTTTTGACGCTATTGGTTTCAACAAAAAAAAATATGGGACACATATTTTTTTTGGACTTCATTTAATTACTTTATAGGCATTTCTGAACTCTATACATAATTACATACCCAATATAAATAGTGCATTATTTACCATTTTAAAATCCCGGTATTTTTTTTCCTCTTGCGTAGTTTCATCTGCACGCGACTGTACAGGCATTCATTTACTAACAGCAATGAGACTCATTATCTATAAGCTAGCGTTAACCGCGTCTTCTAATTAAATAAATGTTATTTTATAGTCATAACCGTAAAATACTTTACTGCACTTAGATATTATGTCTGGATAATTGTTTAATTATTTTCTCTCCACTTGCATACAATTGTGGAGTGTTTAGCTTCTCCACGCTTTTCACGTCATTATGTAAGCTTGTGGACTTAAAGAGCTGTTACAATAAATTATAGAGCTCGTTATAGTTACAGTGAGCTTTATTTTACGCCTTTTTATGTAAGATTGTATGTAGGTACCTACCTAATTGTCTACGCCTGTTTCTTGAGGTTTGCAGTGTGTTGTAAACTCATCTAGTAACTGCCCGCTTTCCTCCCGTGGGTGTCGTAAGAGGCGACTAAGGGAAAATCCAGAAGATGGGCAGCAGCGTCTTCTGTAACTTCGCCACCAATACTGCGATCCCCAAGCTGCTTGTCAAGTGTGAGGATGATGACAATCCGCCCCTTACCTAAGGGAGAGGCCTTTCTTTAACAGTATACGTCTTTCGGCTAATGATAAGTGGTTACTCGTGGACTATATGCAGTAGTAGTATGGTAGGTACCTACTGACCAGTAGGTGTACGATATACAATCGCCTGTAATCTCCAGGGGTAGGCAGAGGTGTTCTCCGTTATCAGTAGTATTTACTCCCACATTCCCCGTTCATTATATTTATAGTCGCATGTGTGAGGAGCCTAAGAGCATATAACAGATTCGTCGCTTTTTAGGTAGAGTAGCTCTACCGCGACGGTATCATCAGACTTATGATATCGGTAGTTTTTTTTAATGATTCACGCGTTTGATTTATTTTCTTGTGAGTAATGCTTGAGGTTGGCTTTTGTTTTTCTATACATTATATGTGTACCTAGAGATTATGACAGCTATGTAGAGTTTTAGTTTTAGCTGTTGTCGCATATGTGTGTCGATTGACAACCGTTTGGACTTGGTTTAGACATATTAAGACAGTTCTGAAGGAATTATCTAAAGAAACTTTGAGATTATTCTTAATATATAGGTAGGTACCTAGGTATAATTCTTCTGTATGTGTGATTGTCATCTAACTATTAAACAGCGGGACCGTTTTGGATGAAATTTGAGTTATGTTTCAATGGGTTCCTGGATGGTTTGAAATCACAATTTGACCTAGTAGGTGGCGGTGCTATTCCAGGCAAGACGTCTGCCGGGTCCGCTATATCCTATATATTTTACAGACAGAGGCGTTACCTATGATAAAAATGATTATAACCTACCTAGAATTGAATAAAACAAAACTTTATGGTAGCCTGCAATAATGTATGCAAATTATAAGCCAGCCAATCATAGATCTCTTACCAGCTTCGTTTAGAAAATAAGCAAGGTGACCTACCAATACTTAAATAGTTATTATTGGCTTAAAATAATCCGATTATGTCCATATTTGATGTGTTTTCTCTCACTTAAAGCTTTGAATATTTTAAATAAATAAAATAGAAAATTATGCAATACGCTAATAAAAATTCAAATATTTTTCACGATAAGTATAATTAATTTAAATTATCATTTATTCACACCAACAATGGGTGTCGGAGCGTCAATATCATATTAATCACGGTAACTTTCCATTTTATTACAATATTATTTTCATCCTTCATTAATATCGCGGTGTCACAATTAACTCGAGATATCAACGACAGTTGCAACCAACTCGTCACGAGTCACGACTCGATACAATAACTATCGATTTATAACTCGGTAATCGATTCAGACGCGAGCTGTCAATATCGATTATGAATTAACGACGTCACACGATCCTTCAGACCAAGTTGTGAGAACAAAGCGGCAATCAAGAGAAGGCCGATCCGATTTGTACCTACCAAAACATACTGTAATCCGAAAATATGATGTCTAGATTAAACGCGTGTTGATTCCAAAGTTAACCTAACCCCAGATTAAAAATAACGAACAAATAGTGGTATAAATAATGATCTTGTCGCGTCCGATACACTTATCCTCCTAGGCATAACATATTGCTTTTATAATATTAAGGCATTATTCCCGAAATATTCTCGGGGCTCGTTTGAATAAATTTTATATTAATAAAAAATAAACGTCTGGGTAAGGTGCTAAGAGGCTAACGAGCGTAATCCAAATGTAAGTTATTAGTTGGTCGCCGCGGTCCCCTGCTGGGCTCGAAGTCCTCTCGATACCGACCACATCGAGAATCGAGAATCGAGATGTTTATCGATTCTTTTGTCGGCTCTAGCGCTGAGGTGTTACCCACGAAATTAGGATGTTAAATGTTTTGTCGATGACGCATACTCCGGAGTCATTGTGTACGATTTTTTTGGTTATGGTACCTAATAGAAATATCAATAGGTTTTTTATGTTGTAAATTATTGATGATCATGTGTGAAATGGTTGTGATACACCGGTTATGTTCGGAGGAGTATGAATTGATATGTAATGAGGCTGTTGCTGGTGTTATTTTTGCTTGTTATGTTAATGTGAGTGCGGGACCTATGGATCTGCGCAGCGGGTCAAAGAGAAACGGTCGATAAACGTGAACTTTATAATTACAGTAATTCGAAACAACGGTGAAACTGATTTCCGGTGTGCATGGAAAAGGCCCTCTGATTGTACCGTAGGCAGGTGTAGCTTACTCTAGAAGGCTTAGGTGCCGGTAGAACAAATAAGACTCAAAAATTGTCTCGAAGAATTAAAAAAGGCTTTTATTAAAATGCCCGTGTGTCTCAAATAAACTTTGATCAAAAATTTTATGGACCTTATTTCAATTAAAAATGTAGAAGGTATTACTATCATATTGAAACAACACCCTGTAACTTCAGCCTTAACTGACTCTCCAGTTTATAGCTACACACTTGACCTCTAATTCATAAACGAGGATCATACCGGGATTAACTAAACCCAGTATTAAGTCTATTGACATCTCTATTCTTTGATATGCAAATTAGTGTCAGGTGTAATTTAATCCTTGGTTTAACATTGTATTTTTTTATGAATATGGTTTGAGTTATAAATGTTTTTATACAATGCACCTACCTATAGGTATTGTAGTTTACATTAAAAAACATCTCTTCATTCTGTCTGCTATTAAATCTGTAGTTTAAGCTGTTTATGTTACAACTTTGACCAAACAAGTCGATACAAAAACTCTACTGTTTATTTGATAAGAATTGACGGTTTTAATTGCAACATTCGTTTTAGGTGCAACACCAGTTAAATTGATTAATTAATCGTCCAATTGATCCGCTAATCGTATTGTTTAATTAACAGTTTTTATAACGAACGTGTGTTAGACTTATAACTCAATTATTATTCGTTGAATATTTACGCACGAATTAACTTACCTGAATTATAATTAATTGTTTTAATTTTGTTTGCAATGTAAGATCTATCTGCATATAATTAATTATTATTCAAGTTAATATTTCTCGCTAGCTGACCCGGCGAACTTCATGCCGCCACTTAAACCTTCCCTGAACTTTCGCAAATATTTCAAAACTTAGCCAAATCGGTCCAGCCGTTTTTGCGTTTTAGCGAGACTAACAGTTCGCAATTCATTTTTAAAAATTTATAATAATAATAGATAGATGCTCATGTGTAGGTACTGGCGAAATGCGGTTGTACTGTATCACCTTTGCCTACCCCTTCGGGGAATACAGGCGTGATGTTATGTTTTTTAAGTACCTACTATGAGTATTGATGCTCAGTGACCCCTCTAGGTACCTACCTTCATGGTGATTTTGTTTTATTTTTTTGCTGTAAATAAAGTTTTGCCAGTTTATTTGTGACTAGGTATACATATTATAATAATTATATAGATATTGATTTGCTTTTCTCCATAGTAGTAGAACATACTGCATAATATTGCTATAGCCAGTAATGTACCTACTGGTTGGTTCAGTAGGTATAATTATTACGGATTATTTATAGATCAGTTTAAAAACAAAAAACGTCCGTCTATATTAATTATTTGATTGATCAGGAAAACGAACCGGTTCGCAAAGGTTAATTTTCTTTTACAAACATTATGAAATAGATTTCGATCTCCTTTTGTTTTTACTACGAATAATACTGTCCATACAGTCCCACTATAGTATAATACCAGTTATTTTCTTAAATAGATTGTCACCTGCCAGTTGACAGCTGTCATTTTAATTACCAAGTGTTGTTAGTCAATGGGAGTAGGGATTAATAGGTCTTGAAACTTGAAAAAAATGTAGTGAAGATGAGAAGTTAAAAACTAGGTTGGCCATGTTTATTTATAGAAATACATGGAGTAGGTAGGTATACAATTTGTTGGTTATTGTTTCCTTTAATTGTTTTTTTAATTTATGAATGCAGTAGCTGTTGTTGCTTTTTGTTACAGGGTGCGAGCTTGCATAACTGATATTTCTATGATGGGTTAAAATTCACTTCAAAGTTCTCTTTCGCATACTTACAAAAGGTTTATCACCTCTGATTTTCTTCAGTAACCACAACGTTAGGAGCCATTACCGTTAACCGATAACAATCGTTTACCCAATCGATACGCCTAACCGAATATTTTCGTCCAAAGGGTGACCAATCAAGGAAAACGCAGATTTTTTATTTAAATAAAAACAATCGAACATCGATTCTGTTTGAAGTGGTAAAGCAGCACTAATCGATTCGTTTTTGGAACGCTAGAAGCCGTTCGAATTTTAAAAGAGGAAAATGTTGATTTTCTTAAATGAAAAAAATATTTGATTGTCTATGTCTACCGTTGAGTAACAATCTTGGTGGGAATCGTATCTGTAATTGTTTTCTTTTATTATTTCATTGAACAATTCTATATCTAATGGTAACTTATTTTTTTTTTAATTTTCATAATATGTTCTGTAAGAAAAACCTTTAGTCTTCCAGTAGTAGACAGTACAAGAGAGCTCTGTTTTTCTCTCTAACCTGTAAAAATAAATCTCATTTTAGAGTTTCCAAAATTCCGAGTTCATTGTACGGTAAAGACTAACTTACATTACCGTTTCTTCTGATACTAATGTCAATAGAGACTCATATGTGCAGTCTTTATTAGAACTAATGTTCTAAATCTCTACTCTACACTCTGTATCCTAGGTATTTGTCCAGCCGTTGATAATGATTCCCAACCATCCAACACTAATACCTACCTAGCGAACAAATTAATTTAACAGCACACCTACAATTAAACTGACAATAATCAATAAACAACTACATTCAACACACAATTCACAAACAATTCTTTCAAACAAACCACAATAAATAAAACAAAACAAACAGTTTTAATGGAAAAAACAAACTAGCAACAATAATGGCTAAATGGGCTAATAAACAGAAATCACAACTAGTCAAAAGTACATCAATAAAGGGCTGGTTCTGAGGGGAGAGCCGGCTGCAGTGGAGCAACGCATAAATTACACTATACTCGCCCCTTGAGTCTACCAAATAAGGAGTTTCTATAATATAGTGGAATTTAACTTGTATGTTTTAATAGAGATGGAAATGTTACCCGTTTTCCTCTTGACGGTTTTTGATAAAATATTTTTAATTTATAGAGGTTGTTAGGTTGTTTCTATTTATTTGCGGTCCGAATATTTTTTTTTAAAGAAAACAACTTATATCTTTACTTATTTACCGTTGTGTAGAAAATAATATTGTGACATTTTATTGGGCTATTATTTTAAATTCAAGTATTTATAACGTAATTGTAACCACCGTAACATTAAAGAAATAAAGCCTTGTTTTACCGTCGAGGGGAGCGGCATCGTTGCGGCGTACTTAACCATATTAAAAACAAACTCATTACATGAAAAAAGTGACAAAAGACCAAAAACGTTCGTAGTAGCCTATTACTCAAGTCGGCGGCCAGTCGCAAGGTGTGCGAAATGTAACCGAGTCGGATGGGAGCCAATTTCAAGGGTCATTTCCTCACACCCGACGCAGGGGAGTGACGACTCCGCGTTAAAAATAAAACCAAAGATGCCATGTTTTTAGACCTCAGTCTCGTCCGCCACAGCTGTTGTTTAAATTGATACTGTAATGAAGTACTCACCGGATTTCAATACCTTTTTTATATGACATTTTTGCGTAACGACATATTAATGTGTTACCTCAACCTTGTTAATAAACGAGCTTGTACGAGTTGCACCCAATGTTTGATAAGGGGCTGTGTGCCGACAGTACAGTTTCAACAGCTTTTATACCCATTTCCGTAAGCACATGTGACAAAGACCCATTAAAATTTGATTACATCCAAAAATAGAGTCTCGTCATCGCATCTTGCGCGCGCGACGCGTGGCGAATCGTGCGTCGCGTGCCCCAAAACACGCATTTGTCAAATTCGATTCGCTTTTTTACTATTTGCTTTTTTCATAGTGCACCGTTTTGGCCCATTCACCCCTTCTGGAAATTGGTCACGGGAGACTTGTGTGATTTTCTGCCAATATGTCCTCTAAGTTAGCGGTTTATTGGTTGTTGGTTGTCCCAATTGGCCCCGTGGGCGCACGTAACAGCATGATGTCTCAAGAAGCGACCGCTGTAACTGATATCACCTTCAAATCGCTGTTGATTTTGTTGATTAATTCACACCAAAATGGGATCGATTATAATAAAGAAGCTGTGTATTTTCTTAACTGGTGTAATTACCAATCGTAAAACCAACTTAAGTTATCAAAAGCTGTAAGCTCGGCTGTTTAAAGTATTTAATACTTTTTTATATACGAAGTTAATTGAAGTATTTCGTATTATTAAGTACCCACTTAAAATAAAAGTAAAGTACATATTAAAATATTTTTAATATCGTGGCAACGTTGGCCCAGTAATTTAGCATCACATTGCTTGTTTCTCATAGTAGGTACTTAAAAAGCAATACCTTCTGACATTACAAACAAAAGCATTACTTGTTCTTTGGTATTTCAAATCTATGCCTTGTTCCAATTATTCCATTGTTTTCGTAACATTGTGACAAATTGATTAAGCGGTTACAAAGGAGTTGCATATTTTTTGCGTGGGACAGCGAGAAAAAACGTCACCCACGACTTTTTTACTTTGTAAAAAAAACAAACAACTAATTTTCCGCTCCAGTATATAATATGAATAAATTAATATGACTTTATTAGCTTAATGTTGTTAGAAAAAAAATGTTACCGATTTTTTTCTAGAAATTAGTACCGGTATTTTTTTACTGAGGGAAAAAGTTTAGGCGATTTATTTAGTATTTTTTTATAATAGTAAGGGGTTTATTTGAGTTTATGGGAATAATGTATATGCAAAACCTAGCATATTATAAAATGCAGGTTTTATTAATGATTTTCACACTACATAACATACAATACAATACTGTTTTTTGCACACCATGCACAAATTGTATAGAAGTAGGTACAACATAATTGTAAATTACAGATACGTTCAGTTTGTAAATTACGATACCTACCTATAGTAACATACCTACTTATAGACAAATTACCTTGATTTTCCTTATAAGTATAAATTTCTTTTATAAATTTCTTCCAGCACAAAAATAAATATGAACATAACTCACGTCAACCCTTGTTCATAAAAAAAACAACACGACAAATTACCCGACAGAAAGTGCAAATAAGCCCTTAAACTGTTTATCCAAAAATTAATCCGTTTTATCACAAAACAACCAGATAATCCCATTGACTATAACATATTGCTAACCCTGAGAACGCGCGGGGGTGTGAGAGACCCCGCACCATAACTAACCCTATTAAAAAGTGGCTCCAACCCTCCACTGTATTAATGTAGCATAAAATTAACCCGCGCGTCACGCCCGATGCGTGCAATGTTTAAATACGATGTTTCTGGTTAGGGTCTAAAGGACCGTTAGGATTTTTGGGCGGCTATAGAGCGATGTGAGTAAATATAAGAAAACGACAAACAAACATTATGTTTAATAGCAAGAAGCCTGTAATTAATGTCATTAAGTTTCTGCGAATAAATTGATTTCATTTGATTAGGACCACGTTGTTTGTCACGCATTAAGATTTATTTGAGATACATAGAAGACAAAACAAACTGAGTTATAACATATTGAGATACTTGGAAATCTTACTAAATAAACCGAGTAATAATATATACGTAGTACACGAAGTAATAAGGAATAAAAAGATTTTTAATAAGCCGATATACTTAATTAATTGCCTTACATTTTCTACAATAACTAGTGATATTTTATTTACATTGAGGAAGCTTATTATCTTAAATTACTTTTATACACAAGTTTTTTCCTTAAACCGATAAATAATTAAATCAAAACGAAGATAATGTTTTCTTTACATATAATTTATCTATACCCGCTTAATCATAATTATTTCTTGTATTTCGGTTTATTATTGGGGAAATAAATATTTATTATTTATTAGTAATGATGCAATTTTTATTTGCATGATTTATGTGTTATGTGAGATATATTTACATAGGTTAGGTAGGTAGGTAATTATATACCGGTAATAATTCTTGTAATGCTAGTTGCAGCAGAATTTTCTATATGAGATTTTTCGTAAGATTATCATTGAGAAATATGTTGTAATTGTTATACCTATTCCTATAATACATAACCAATCTTCACCACATAACAAAACGTTTTCAATTCAAACATCGACACAATATTACCAAGAAATCAACAATAATAATAACAAACATCGTAATAAAACTATTCATTACACAAGTGAGCTACAAATGAAATGTTTCCTCCATAAAATCATGCCCACAGCTAATTAATTAATATATTATCTACAGGCCTCAAGTCCTCTTGGCCCACAAGGGCAGGCCGTGATAATAACACAAATAAATCTCGGTACAAGTCGTGTCACAAGATAATGTCCCTTTGTACCGTCCCGCGTCCGCCAGACAGCGGGCCCTTCGCATCCGTAGGGTTAATGTTTGTTAACTGTGTTGCTGAAGTTGTGGAAATAGTAGTTTTATTAAAAAGGTGTAATTACAATGTGTCTTGAACGCTAGTGTTATTTTTAGTAAGTAGGTACTTTTTAACCGACTTTTAAAAAAGAAAGTTATGGATTTCACTATAGGTATTCTTTTTATCAGATAAAATTCTGTACTACTTCTTCTTATCATATGGTTGAGGATCAATGTGGTGTCAGTTTAATCCACCTGTAGGTACGCTTCTGACATGGCTTTACACAACTTCGAAAAATCCCTCAGGTGTGCCGGTTTCCTCATGGTGATTTCCTTCACCTATTTTAGCAACTGATAACAAATTTATAATTCGCACATGAATTAGAAAATACATTGGTGACTGCCGGGATCTGAACTTGCGACCTGTGACTTGGCAGTCCAACAGTCAAACCACTCGGCTATCAGTGCTAATATTCCGTGGTATTCTGTACCTACTCATGATACCTTCTTATCCCCTGTAACTTGCGTGAGAAAGATCTCGTGTTTCGAGCAATAACTCGAGTATCTTTTAAAGCAATGACAGTGAAAAATTATTAGTAGATAGTAGCCGATGTTTAGTACTGAGTTTTCTCCAGGCGTTACTTTAATAAGCAAAATAAAAAAAAACACTTAACATGCTTTCAGACTGCTATACCTACTGGTAGCTCCAAAAAGTATCTAAGTAAGTATACCTAATTAAACCATGTCCCAAGTATAAATATATCGTTGTAAATGAACTAAAACATGCTTGATTCAATAAACATGTGCAGTGAAGGGTTATCAAGCGACAACTTGTCAGAACAAGGCGTAACGACACGGCGATTATTGTGGCATTGTACCTTGTGATAGTTGTGATGGCAAGCTGACAATGATGTGTATGTGTAATGCACTTTTGTAGAATACTTTAACGCCTTTACATAATAAAAAAAAAACTCCCTGTAAATGAAATTATACTTTTGCATAATTTCCTTTAGTTAAACCACGACGTTACTCACGAATGACAGAAGATGAGCAGGTTATCCTCGTCTATTTGCCAACGTACAATTTTAAACTGACAACTTATTATACTCTCTCGAAGGTATGTCGATAAAAAACATACAAATAGGTCAGTTTCATATTAACAATCAAGTTTTATAGAAATGGCATTATCAAGAATAATAATTATGATCATCCCTACTAATATTGTAAACGCGAAAGTTTGTATGGATGGATGTTTGTTACTCTTTCACGTAAAAACTACTGAGTGGATTTTAATGAAATTTCGTTTAGAGGTAGCTGACACCCTGGATTAATTAGGCTACTTTTTATCCCGAACAAATGTAGCGGGTAACACCGCGGGGCGCAGCTAGTTCATTATAATTACTATGCTTCATCAAAATACCATTTATTTTTTAAATCCTGTAGAAAAAGCTACAGTTTCCAAAAAAGAACCTATTAATGTTAGATAGCGGCGGCGCTCCTAACTTTACTGACGTCACACTGTTACCCGGGGCCCCTGATCTATTGCTCCCCGGGGACGCACAGCATTGTTTTATAATACTACTACCATAGATTATCCAATAAAATACACATGTTCACTTTAAAAGAGTTTGGTTTAGTGTGGTTTTAGACTGTATAGAAATTCTCGTTCGTTTCAATCACTGTTTAAATGTCAAACTCAATGCTTTAGGGCTAATTTTTTAATCATCAGCTAAATTAAAGGATACAATTTATTGTCATTTTGACAATTAATGTATTAATTAATGGGAGATATGTCAAAATTTCTAGTGATCAAATATTTCTGACGATTAAAATAGGCCCATATAAATGTCATGTAGGTATGGGTTTTATGTCAAAATGTGACTGTGTTTTTGAACATTGGTTCAGTTTCATGGGTAAAACACCCACGGAATTGAACTATACTAAAGTTCGTACCTACTCGTGATAAGCCTTTCTTTTAGATTGAGCAGATACTTATTTTTTCCTAAGAAGACAAAGGAAATTGACTGACTTTCTTGTTTAGTATTTACTAGACTAAACATCATTATACACATGTATTTATGTCTTTTGCGCTAGATATACCGGCTATAAACTGATGGTTCTGTGAAAAGTAATAAATGTATTGAGATAACGAGTAACTAAGAGCAACAACATAAGATAACAAAACTTTTCCTTGTCCAAGAAGCTAAGCAGTAGCTAATATTACACGTAATTATTTTGTTTGGCCAATGCAGCCAACATCAGATGATTAAATAAGTCGAGCACAGATACAACAAACAGACTTGGCTGAATTATTGCTCCCATAGGAACCGCCACAGATAATGTAGGACCGGAGTTAGAAACTTCGTACGCAAAAAAGAGATGTTATGATACGGGGTAGGTAATATTTTCCTGTATTTTCGGGGATAAGGAGAATAGTTGCGTTGTTTATCTATTTTTAGTTTTGTTTCGATTACGGTAAACAGATACCTAGTTGTATTTATAAAGGGCAAATTAAATAATCCCTACTAATACTATAAACGTGAAAGTTTGTTAATATTGATAGATGTTTGTTACTCTATCACGTAAAAACTACTGAATGGATTTTAATGAAATTTCATATGGAGGTAGCTATCGCCCTGGATTAATATATGCCTATGTGTTAGGCTACTTTTTATCCCAAAAAATGTAGCGGGTAACACCGCGGGGCGCAGCTTGTATGAAATAAGTCCCTATACGGCTGGATTTTATTTATAAGTACCTATACCTGTCCATTCTAAGGTCTGTAAGAGATCGCTTAGTGCTATAAGACCGCCATTGTGCATTATCCCTAAACTGTACTTATGATAATAATTTTGGTGTATAATGAAGAGAAATCTATCTAAATATCTACCTGCTGAAAAAAATCAAAATTGGTCTGGCCGTTTGAGCGTGAAGGGGTAACAAACATACAAACACTTTCAAGCTTTTACCTTTATAGTGAGTAATATTAGTGTGATTAACAATCCTTACGATTATACTCTTACTTAACTTAGTGCAAACATTTACAGGAAAATTTGCACGAACTCAACACGTGCAACAACATTACCCTCACTCCATTTTACATCGCAATTCCTATAACCACCTGATTAACGAGTGATTAATTTCTCAAAAAAGGCATGTTACGTGCGGTGCTCAACATGCAAGTTCGCACCACCTGTCACAGTGGACATACCAAGAACGATCCAATAATGATTTCCGTTTACTTCACACCCCAAGGAATAATTGTAATAATCTTGATACCTTGATAATTATGTTGGCTCAGAATTTATCGACAAATTCAAACCCCCGATAAATTGGGCGCATCACTACAACATCGATACGTTTCGAGTAGACGCGGGGGAAGTCACTAGGGAGTAATCCCCTAATAATTATTGCGGTGTATTGTAAGCTGTGCGTACAATAAATTGGCTGCTGTTGGCTTTCGGTGATGACGTAACTAGTATCTCCCCAAAACACATTAGTCTTGTAAGATAACATTGTATAGTTATACAGGCTTGAATGTTACCTTGGGTTATGATTAAAAGCTTTTGAAGAGTTGAATTGAATGTTGAAACTTTGATTAATAATTCAGTAATCGAATTTTAAATAAATTAAATATTAAAGCATTTTTTATTTTGACATGACAATTGATCACTGCACCGTGAATGTTACCGTTAAAGAGAAAAAATAGACAATCTGACAATCGGCGAAATTGTAACTTTTGCCCGTGTGAAGTAGGTACTTATTCGATTACCGCTAAAGCTGCGCTCGCGACAATGTTCCATCAATTTGAACGTAGACCGCAGACTATGAGTGTTCGCCAATTGGTTTTCGTAAATCGGTAATAGTAACGGCGGTAAACGTGTGACAAAATACTTTATTACCATCGTGAATGTTGGTTACTGTGTATGCCGTGAGTCACAGCGTTATTTGATCAGAAGCGCGAAGAAAATTGTATTGAGTAAAGAAAGTTAAAGTTGTGGAAAAATAATTTTAACTTTAGTCGGTCATATAACCGTCGTACCAAAAAGAAAATGGCAGTCGCAGACATTTTGATTAATATCACCAATCACATAAAACGTCATGCAAGCACCTCAGATGACACCAAACTGATTACTCCGCAAGGGAATACCAAACAAGGCAATTACGACTCGCAAAATACAACAATCCATCCAAGTCGGCCTATCAATATTGTTTTGGTAAAATATTAAAATTTTATTACACCTTATTTTCACGGGCATAAAATAGCGGTTAAAACCGCCGGTATAGTAGTATCAATTTATCATGTTTCAATCTCGGAACGCGAGTTGCCCGCGGGCGATATGATGCGGAGGTAGATGCCACGAAATATTACACGTCGAGTGCTGTGAAAAATAGTTTCTATTCAATGTTTTATGTGAAAATATGTTTATGTAATGCTGATGTAATCGGAGTCCTTCTTGTTAGTGTTGGTTCTGTAAGAAGAATTAAGTACGCAGCTTGTTTGTGGTGTAAATTGTTGTGGTCGCGTCCACTAGTAATCGACGGTTAAGGTTATTTTTTTTTATGATACAATTAATAAATAATGTATAGTAGTATGTAGGTTAGTGGCTTGTTCTTATTGCATACCTATGTATAATAATAAGTTAAAAACAACGAGAAAGTGTGTTTGTCAAATTGTCGCCAAGACAGCAAGAGATTTAAATGGGATAGTAATAATTCATGCGCATGCAAAATAAACATTTATATTAAAAAGAAAAAATAAAGTCGTTGTAAGATAGACTTAAAAACAAAAAAAAATGTATAAACATAAAAGACAGGATCAATAAGAACAGACTCTTACACCATATCGGTAATTCATTTGTCAAATACAAACTGTCTATAATTACAGAGCTCACGTTATCAATCATTTTATGACATTTAGATGACCCATATTATTTGCTCTGCAAACTATATTTTATGTTCAAGATCCCTTTTAGTCTTATCTAGATCATCTTTATAGCTGAACGCTACAAAATAATGTAGAATACTCCTTATATGGGCGACACTACGAGGTCGTCATTAAAATGTAAATTATCGAGATGCCTATTAACTTCTATTTCATACACCACGCTTTCTCTGTGACGTGGTAAGATCGATAAATTTTATGGCCCTAAAGGAAAATAGTTTAAGTCTTCGAAAGTCCGCGATGAATTACTTGTGGAATACAGCCAATAAGGGAACTATATCGAAATGGGGTCGCATGTTTTCTAGCCCAATATCTTTTTGGTGGACAAGGGAATCTAACGAAAAGCTTCAACAAGATTCTCTTGCCGTAAATTACATACATAAGCCCAAATATGCCTCATTATTAGATGATTCTGTCATTTAGTTACTACTTTACCTATACCTACAGAGGATCACAGTTTTTATAATGTCTTGCAGAGTACCCAATCGCGACACTTGAATATTTTACTCGAAAAATTTTATCTTCTGTAAGAGTGTCTTTGACTCTTTGCAAGGTAACACCCCAGAAAAAACCGACTATTATCATCGCTTATCTAAAACGGCTATTCACTTTACCAGTCGGTTATAATATAAAAAGAAATAAATAACAATACATACCTACAGCAATATTGAGTTAAGTCATTTCCATTCCATAACAGGCGTTAATATTTCCAAATGATATGTATATTGCTAATAATTTGAAAAGTCGTCTTTAATAATCCCCCATTACGGCGGTAGCCAGTAATTATATGAGGAAGGATAACGCGGAGACGAGACAATTAGCTAAGGGCAAGGCTAGTACATTAATTGTGTTGTAGGCAAAATGTTTTATCGATGTTTTCGATAAATGCCACGACAGAATGAAATGTTAACCTTCGATCCAATTATCGAGGAGATCGTGTGCATGAAGGTTTGATTAATTTTCATTTACATATTTTGACACATGATTTTGTCCATGCGCTTGTTTGTACGTTTATGTACACAGATTTTAAACCAAAAATTGATAGATAAGAAATAATTTACTCCACAGCAATACATAACTATTCATATTAATCTACAAGTAGGTACCTGAAATGGTTATGCAATGTAATATATTTTTATTATTCTCATATCTTGATGACTTGTTTAATGATCATGTTATTGCATTTTGTTCGGATTTATCAAAGCATATTAATTGGCAATATTTTTATAGATATGATAGCAGTATTACGATAAACTTATGACTTCGTCATTATTTCACGGCGCCAAACAAAAAAAAAACCTAAATATAATTCTACCAATTGTCAGTTTAGTTTTGACGTTTGCAGTGACGCGCGCGTTTTGTTATTTTGTTAATATAAAATGAAGTTCAGCAATAAGTTATACATTTTAATAATAGTTATTTTATTCCTGCCTTGGTTTTTCCATATATTTTCACTACAATCTAACCAAGCAAAGAAAGCGTAATTCTATTAGTTAGGTATATTTTGTGACCGCATTTTCTGTTCTTCTAGAACTATCTGGACTTTAATATTAGCAGATAATTGTTTGCAAGCCACTTATATTTAGTGCATAATCCAAAAAAACTCTTTTATTCCATACACATAGTAACAGAAATATTATTTTTCGCGTCTTGCCTATATAAAAAATATTTATCTTCTAATACCATTGACTTGCACATTTCGTATTTTAGTTACAGGCGTTAACATCATTATATTCTAGTTGTTTTCTTAAAACGAGTCATTTTTTCCCAATTCCCGACGCTATGTTTTAACTAGTCGTTTATACAAAAGTCCGACGAGCCAGTTTACCCGCGACATACATAAATTCAATTAGTCGTTCCGAGCCGGTCGGTTCGCGGAACCGTGCGTTCGCCAGCTCCGCTAATGAAGCCACTTTTCTCAACCAATGTCTTCATCCAATACTACAGGGATGTACTGAAGAAAACCAACCTTATTTTATTAACATTAAAAACTCTCTTGGCGTCTGAAAAACATTTTCCACTTCACTCGATATAGGTAAAACAGCCGGTAGAAAATAAGGTGAATTTGTTTATATTTTGCACTTAACTGTATCTATTGTTTTACTTTAAAACGCATTAATAATGATTGTCTAAAATGCTTCCAACCACATGTTTGATACCTATCCAACCAGCTAGACTTGAAACAGTACAAATTAAATCGCAATAATATATTTTTGCGGGAAAGACGTGGCCTGAAATGGCATTGGACAGGGTTTTGTGGAGAAATAATGGGGAGGCCTTGCCCAGCAGTGGGACACCAGGCTAGTTAAAAAAAAATACACTTTAGTTTTCGGTAGCTATGTCTCATTTACTATTAGAATACTATAAAAACTGAAGTATTCTATACTGTTACCAATAGGTCCATCCCATAATTATAATACACCTTGTTACCAAGGCTATTGTTGTTGAGTCCGCCTCTGCGATCTGTCCACACCGCGTGTAACCGCCTATTTCGTTCAAAATTATAACTTTATTATTGCCGGTGATTTCGGAAATTAATTTCTCGGGATCGAAGCCAAATTACAGTGAGTGGAGGAGGGTACCCACTGGCAATGAAGACATCTCGGCCCGATCCCGCATATTTAACGAAATAACAGTGAAATAACCTTGAATTTTTGGTGATTTTGAAGCAACGCAACGTACAAAATTGTTATAGAGCTTGTTATAAAAGTACTGATTATGAGAATTATTTTCTACATGCGCAAAGTGAACACGTTTTATAAGTAAAGCCCGTGTAAGGTGTTAACTTCCTGAAGTCAATTTGCCCGTGTAAATTAACAGCAAGAGCATATTATTAACAATAACCTACAATCACCAGTACAAGGTACTCCATTTTAATATTTGTTTTAAACCGAAATACGTGAGATCCGTAATTAATATCAGTCTTACCTTCCAGTGCCTCCAAATTATTACAAAGCAATAACTTCGTCCAAATTCGGTGTTTCCGAGGCGGTGGGCACCGGCGGCCAGCTATTTGATCGCAATTAACCAATTACGGAGTCGCAGTGTTCGCAATCTCGCATTACACTTTCACGAAAATGGCTGCGACTATTTTAATTTGTTTCCAGAAAATGATTCGTACACTAGTGTGAAGTAGTAGTAAATTATCGGCTTGTGTGATAACTGTGTGCTCGTGTGATTATGTAGTTGCAACGGTACATTATTACGGGTGAAATTTACTGAGTTTTACACCCGAGTCCGCCCCCGATCGCCGATTGATTCTCGGAATAATGAAATTATAAAGCAATGCGTCCAATATTTTGATTGCGCCGCGGACTTTATTACGCGCCTGCCTCTGCATTCAACGAGAATTGCGTCGTTCTTTATGTTTTAATTCGTTTTAGTTTATGGCTTTTATTAATTCTTAACGATAACCCCTTTTCTATGGCTATGGTTATAATAGCACGACTTAAATAAAACTTTACGTCAAAGTTATAACGTGTAGATAAACCACGTTACTTATAAACTCAATTTAACGTGTTTTATGTAATAACTTTTAGTATAGTCCCATCGTTTGATAGACAGACAGAATAAAAATAGATTTATAATAATGAGAATACTTGGACATAAAAACTTATTCAATAAAGTCATTGTTAAAATGAACCTAACGAAATGGACTAGTAAGAATTAATTAGCAGTCAGTTCCAGGCTATATCTAATGCAGTCCAAAATTAACTTAGACCTTCACTTATCCAAGAGTTCCTTAATCAACAATATCCAATAAAATACTGTCCCCAAATATGCCTACAATCAATGCAAAGGCCTGGTAAGCAATCAGCCGAAACATAAAGATAAAAATCTTGCCAAATATAAGTCATAAATTATCTGTAGCCTAGCTACCATAGAGTATCAATTCCCCTTTACTGTTTCCGTAATAGAAATATAAAAGGCATCACAAATAAAATCACATTTATTGAATAGAAGCATTTAATTCTGGTCTCCGATGTCGTGCGCCGATATCCTCTCTATGAATAAAATAAAAATATTGTCTTTGACTAGAGGTTTACTTTTGTTTATGTAGTTAGGTAAATTTTTGTTTAGAATCTATTGTTTAGTTTCTTGTTTTGTATCGTTCAGTTATTAGATTTTTTTATTTAAGTTACATTTATATCATCCTCTTTAAATTTGTCTTACCACGTGTATCCAAAGGCTGAATGATGAAACTCCTTTGCCCAACAACAACCTCCAAAAATCTTTGCAACGAACTGCACAAAATGGCTGAAACAGAAAAGTCAACAGTAACAAATTTGTTCGTTTATCAAAACAACAATCGGAACAGAGTTACTAAGCTTACGAATCTATAAACCGCGTTACACAGCCCTCAAATAGATACTTAGTAAGTCTGGCCGTGCCCCTCCCCTGTGACATTAAAACATTGAGCAGACTAAATTAAAGCGCGCCAAAACTGTTGTCTGCGGGCCCAAGGCGGTCGTTTGTTTTAATACAATAACCAACATTGTCTCTTTCACTCCTCTCATTAGGAACATGTTACTGTCTCACTCCCACGCGCGTAATTTAGCCTTTTCTCTTAAGGCGACATCGTAACGTATCGGCAGTCCGACAGCTAAAAACAACTAAATTAGTCTAACGGCAAGCGATTCTGGATTAATTGAAAACATTCTGTTCTTGTCGAGTGTTGGAAAAAATATAAAGATTGTAATTATAACACTTCCTAAATAGGCGCACTGAATATGATTCATTGTTTTTTTCATTCAACATTTTAATAAAGAATATTTACAACTTAATTAAGGTACAAATCTCATTTCCCAAATTATCGAAGTAACAAAACAACGATACATTCAACGCACAACAGAAGCGCGTTCCTCTTAATCACTTCTAATTTATTTAGCCCCTCGGAGGACCGAGCGAGTAATTTATAGCTGTCCCTTTCCAACCCGTGGTTGCGGGCGTGCAGTCGTCCCGTTCTCGGGGGACCATTTTTAATTAAAATCACCGGGAGAAAATTAGAAATTATATTCTATTTTCAAAAACTTGCTCTGACGCTTTGTAGGAGATTATCTCTTTTTTATGAGCCCCTGGCCGCACTGTTGTTTTACTGCGGAGGAATTGGCTGAATGGACTTTGTTCCGACCACGGACTCTTTTACGATTATGTCTTGTTCATTTCAATCCTGCTCCGCTGATGATTGGAAATGTTTTAAGTTTGCTCGTTATGCTTTAACGATGATAGGACTTGGCCTTCCACTGCCGTATGAGGCTCATGATTACCCATGTTTACAACTACGAGGCGTTAAGCATTAGGGTGTAAGGCCATTTCGGATTATGTATTCAATTATGAAAATTGTTTTCTTCGTTAGTTATAATTATTTTAAGTTGTCTTAAGCAATTTGAAGAGTAGGTAATTAAAATATTACTGTTTATATTTCCTTCGCTCATTTGTTGTTTCAGACACCTTTCGTTTAATTTTGTGTTGCTGTAAGTAACTATAAAGCTCAACAAGGTTTAGTACGAGGAACCCTAACTAACCTAACGTTTATCGTTTATTCACAAACAAGGTTCATATCAGCATTAACTAAACCCCGTATTAAGTCTACTGACATCTCTATTCTTTGATATGCAAAAAACAGGTGTAATTTAATCCTTGGTTTAAAATTGTATTTTTTTATTAATAAGGTGTACCTAAGAGATTTCCTTAACTAAGAAAATAACTTTTTTTTTTATACAGTAGCGGTAGATAATATTCTTAGTCCACCGTATAACCATGAACCTTTCCCAGGTGGTGTATGCGACGACGATGGCGACAGTGGCAAGCGAAGACGCTCGCGCACCAACTTCAACTCCTGGCAGCTCGAGGAGCTGGAGCGGGCGTTCCTGGCGTCGCACTACCCTGACGTGTTCATGAGAGAAGCTCTCGCTATGAGGCTTGACCTTAAGGAGAGCCGAGTTGCTGTAAGTGTTTTGAGTCTTATTTTCATCGGATTATGATCCAGTTTTGGTTGAATGATAGTCTTGGCATAAAGCCTATTGAAGCTGTAAAGTGCGATGTACCATGTAGGAAATAGAACATTATGACACTGCAATTTTGCATGCAATTTGATGTAGTTGAAAACCTCTTCTTCTATTCATCCCTTCTTTGTATATTTTTTTTGTACAGTATCATTATTAGAGTAATTATTTGAAGGGGCACACATTTTATATGTAGAACTACTAATTTCTTCAAACTGCAGTTCGTTTTGATTCAAATTGATTTAAGAAAATTCTTAATTTAACATTTTACCCCTAAGTTTTATTGACTGCAAAGATTTGTTTTAATATTTGTTGATTACCAGTAATTGAATTTGTGATTCAATTTATAAACGTAAGTCTTAAAAAAACCACTATGTTTTAGACCTCACAAAAGTTGTCTCACAAAAAATATGCCAAGATCCGATGGCAAAAACTTTGAATTCTATTTTCATTGACCTGCCTGCCATCTTGGTGTCACTCACGTTAAGCAAAAAAGCACTAAAAAGAAAGACGAAACAAGTGGGTATACCTAATAATTATTGTGGATATCATCATCCTCAGTCTCTATCATTCCACTTTTAGGGCTCTGGATATATGGCTTGGCTTTTCTAAGGCCTTCAAATGGGCATAATGGAAATAGAGTTAGATTAGGGAGGTGACTACTTCTACCTCATTTCTACCTCACCCTAAAAACAGTTTTGTAAACAAACCAAAATATTAACGGTACAGCTCACAGCAGTTATTGAACCCATCACACAGTTTTGAAGTTCCTGTCAGCATTTCTCCTTGGTCGTCCACTTTCAAGGGCCACATAAAGGGGAGACATCGTTAACCACCCACTGGCAGCGGCTTGTACTAGAGGTTTAAATATACTGAGGCAGGAAGCGCATATCAAAAGTTCACAAAATTGAACGACACGTTTGACGATGTGTGTTAGCCACGGTATTTAAACAGCGTAGCGTCCTTTGTAGTGCCGGCTCCTCGCTTATATATTTAGCACGCGACGAAAGGCGACGGTTTCACAGCTAACGTCTTAATCCATTGCGGGTGGCAGTTTACGATGGTATTAGTTACCATAGCGAAATAGCCTAATTTTATTACGCACCGAATCTGCTTCAGCGCTGCCGGCTTCTGATTTGTTAGATCTGAGTACTGAGGCGGAAATTTGTATTAATGTCACGGAGGTAGGTTGATGCGTTTTCCTGCTAATAAGCTGTATTGAGGAGTTTTGGGAACCCTTTGCCACGGCCTCTAATGCATATCATATTATCTCCTCGATTCAGGGAAAGATCCTCAGAATTTCTGAGAATTATACAAGGAAGTCATTTTAAGGACATGTTCACATTTAATATTTATTGATATAAGAATAGTCTAGTCTTCGCTAATATAATCATGTCATCAAAATAAACCAAAACATTACTGAGGAACCGATATCATTATAGAGGAAAAGGCCGGACAACCACGATGTACGGTACTTCTCGTACATAAGGGTAAAAAGCCGAAGGTTTCCGTTCAATATAAATGAGGGACGATTTCCCTTATTTTCCCCAAACCTTCCGAGGCTAAGCGGCCGCCGGGGACTGCGCGGCTCGCCGCTTTTTATATAAGCTTTAGGATCCGAAATAATGTTCGACTTGAGATAATACAGTTTTGAATGGACGCCGTTTTGCGGCCAACCCTTGGTCGTACACGTATTGATGGCATTTTGTTTCGGCTTTTCTTGAACGGAAAAGTAATGTTGTTTCCCCTTTTTTATTATCATTTGGTAATACGTCCTTACTGCTCCCTTTGTGATTTTCTTTGATTTCAGCTTAAGCAAGTAGTTAGTACCTAATTATTGTCTCTTTATTACCTTTGACATTAGATACTATGAACGAAAATTTTAAATTACTTGATAATTTTGAAATAATAAGTAATAAAATTCTGACATTGAGCAGATACATTTTATGGTCTTTATCTGCTAAAGTTCATAAAAACATTACTCTTCAAAGCATAGCAACAATATATTTCCGTGAACAACATATAAGTAAATCCATTTCTATAATCAGTACTAACGTCGATTGTATCCAACGTTTATCGCGGCGGATCTCGTTCTGAAAGACAGACTATCCCGCACCACTCCTAATAGTTGGTATAAATCAAAAGATTGCAATCTTGGCGGCACCCCTGGGATGCGAGCGAGACGGCACGATTGAAAAGCATAGATTTAAATGGGCGGGTCAGATAAGGATGGCTGCAGATCGCGTCGCTCCGACCTCGTCCGCGTCGCCGCTCCTAGGGACGTCACAATTCGATTACAGCTCAATAAAGTTAAAGTGACTTGTTTGCGTCTGTAAAGTGGATTTTTTTCCTCGTTTTTGATTTCTCTATTTCCTTTTTTCGTTTAACATCTCGTGTTGCGTTTTTGATCGCAGTTTCGCAATATAGACTTCGATTTATAGTTTGTAATAGTTCGAACATACATGGATGTAATATTTTTATTTTTATGCGTTAATAATTTTATTTCTTAATAGAGCTACAACATTATTTGTTTGTAACAGGAATGCTTGTAGAAAAATAATTGTGAACTTGATCAATTTTGTAAAGATTTTCAGGCTGAGGAACATTATTCAACTATTAAATAAAGCTTTGTAGGTTTTATAGAGACAGAAAAAGTAATCGCGGCTCTAACGTAACATAAGGGTTTCGCGAAAGACGTTAAAAACCCATTTTTTACCGAAAATGGCATATTCTAATCTAATTTCATCCCCGTCTGACGTAAACTTGCGAAAACGGCTCACTCGCGCTGCCGTAAGCGCGGAAGTATCGACTTCATTTTAAAATTCATAGCATAAAATTTACATTTATATGCCAATTTCATTTCCTAACAGGGCGTCGGCGGTCGCACGCACACATCAGTATTCCACACACATCCGGCGCTGGCTGGGTACACCCCAAAAGTAAAAAAATAGAAAATCTCCTTACATTCTCTGCTCGGTTGGGAAGAAAAAAGAATGGCGCGAGGTTTAAATATGGAACACTAAATGGAACGCTTAGGCGACAAAATGCGGATAGAATATAAAATTTAAGGAGTGTCGGGTATCCTTGTTGCTCCCTTGCGCGCCCCGTCGCTCCATCCCTTTCGGCGCTCGTCGCTATCAACCACGAGCCTTTACCGCCGTAGGCTTAGCGGTAAAAGATAGACATGAGACCTCTACAGGGTTGCTCCTGAGGCGGTGAATTATCGAGCATGAATAATTTTCTCACTGGCAAACAAGATTCGCTTCGTATACAACTACTTTAATGTGATTACTGCACCTAATGAAATGCGTTGCCTCACATACGGACAGCCGCATAATTTCAACTTTTCAACATTAAACATGGTTAAAGCGAACTTGTCATCTACACTTGTTCATTATTATGTGTGCAAACTTTAGGATTAAAATAAATTATGATGCTCTGTTGTTATATCTTTTGGCATTTAAATGTTTAAAACCCTTTTTTTATAACCATTTATTATTCTCTTTGTGTCATTCACCTTATTTAAAGTAAGTTATAATTTTTATATGTGTTTATACACGAAATTAATATATTCTATTATTAAATTAAGAAAATTGATATATTAAATTGACAATTCAATTAATACATAATTTAAGAATCAAAATCTTAAGCGACAACCCTATTAAATAACGCTTAGCTGACAAATCAGCACCAGCTTGCGAAATTTATTTCTGTCTTCGTCACACGTACACTTCGATATCAATTTGTGCGCTGAAAGAAAAGAGACGGCGCTACTGAAATACAGCGCTGAAACCCGTAGTTAGTGTTCGCAGAATTGTTTACTTCGTTGTTTTACTAAACTGCTTTAATTCAAAATATATTTTTTGAGAACAACAATTGCTTTACGAAAATTATTTTTACGCCCTTTAATAAAAATATATGTCATTACGCCTATATTATCAGAGTAGGCGGAGGTGTAGTGCACGTACATTTCGCCAGTTATGGAATAGGTCCTAATGTAATAGAAGGCGAGCCTATTGCCATCAGCCGAGCAAAGACCTCTCAGTACACACAGGTCTGACTGACAAAAAATGCTTCTAATTTTTTTTAGCAGTGTCGTATAATATTGCTGGTAGGACTTTTACTGTCAAGATTACTTAATCATCATCATCATCAGCTTTTAAGTGGCCACCTCCTTTTGGGCCTTTTGCATCCAGGTCTTTCCCTGTACAGCAACAACATCATCAGTCCACCTTGCTGGAGGTATGCCGGGGGCTCTACAGAATCAGATTACTTAATAACAATAAAAAATCTAGGTGTCTACGTAACTGATTTGTCTAAATTAAATGGTCGGCAAACCACGACCGACACGCACATGGTTAATTGGTGTTAAAAGTTAATTAGCTGCAGGTTTTCCTGCCCCACGAATTAGGAGATACTTTGCGAAGTTTATTGTTTCATAATAGAATTTATTTGCATTAAAAGTTGTTTTTTATGCTGTTTTGTAACTTGGGAAAGGGGTTATGTACAGGAGTGTTACACGCTGTCGTCATCATTATTTCAGCCCGGTATCACCCACTGCTGGGTAATAGGCCTCCCCTTTTCCTACCAATTCTGTCAGTCTTGAGCGTCTCTCACTCTCTCATCCAGGTGTTTGAAAATGTATTTATGTCATCAACCCAACTTGCTTTTGCTGTCCTTGATGAGGTGATTGCTTGAAGTTTATACTGGATATAATATTCAATTATATATTTTTAATCTACGAGTCTACGGTCACTATAGTCAGGGAGCTACGCGAATTAAGCCCTATTAGGCCTGATTTTGAATCTACAAAAAAAAAATCAGCGATCTTGTATCGAATTGGTCGCTAGTACATACATATTTACATAAAGTCGCGCCTGTTTCCCAGAGGGGTAGGCAGAGACCACGGATTTCCATTTGCTACGATCCCAACATACTTCTTTCGCCTCGTTCACTCTTATCACATTACGTGTATCTATGTATACCTACTGATAATTTAATAATTCCTAATAAATAATTATCAAAAACCATTTGAAGGTCTTCGGAAGAATAAGTCATAATCGTTTTAAATGTGTAAAACCTTTTTTTATAGTCTAGACGTGCGCTTGGCACGTACCTATCTAAAATATCCTGAATATAAATTAATATTCATATTCGCTATTAATATTTTTATGTGAGAATTACCATATCATTTATAATTACTATATTCTAGACATAAAAACCTTCGTGCACTGATCAAGAAGTTACAGGGTCTTCGGAAAAAGGTGATAGAGACTTTATAGTAAGACTAGTTGCGCCCCGCGGTGTTACCTGCTACATTTTTTCGGAATAAAAATATATTTGTTAATCCACGGTGCCAGCTACTTCCATACGAAATTTACACATTCCATATTAACTGGAAATACCTTTTTAATACGCAGAACTGGCAACTGCTGGACAAACAAATAGATAAACTTACAAATTGTTTGGTTACAAAAATTGTAACCAAAATATTTCATAGCATTTAAAAGACAACGTTGCCTTTTAAACATGCCAAATAAACAAACTTAACGCACATTTTCAAACAAAAAGAGCAATAGCAATCTAAAGTTCCGATCAAAGTGTACTGAAGTGAGGAAATGACTGCACCCTCTGAGAAGGGGACGACAAGTCAATGTATCGACACTACAAACGTCTTATTTACACTCCGGCCGCCACAGGGGGAAGACGCAATACCAACAACCCGTGACGTCACTGAATATACATGTGCACATACATGTTATATTTTTACCTCTAACTAAGGAACGTTGGTTTGATATGTGTTGGGGTGTTTGAGGTTTCTTTGATTGTGTTTATGTAAATAATGGTCTAGATTTTTTAATAAGTATTCGTTTAGATTTATTGTAAGAACAGTTTAATCAATGACTACTTAAGGCATTTAAACGGCGCCCCGCACTAGGAATTATTTCTGTATCATGGATGCGTTTCACAAACATGAATTATCACATACACAATCACCTAGACTCGGAACAAACATCTTCGGAAAACACAAATTCCGGTACGGGAATCGAACCCGCAACCGTACAATCTCTCGCCACTGCGCCAATAAGGTCGGCAATTTTTTATAAATCATGAACATCCTAATAATTTGCAATGAAGATCCAACCGGTGTGAGGAGCTTAAACAAATACCTAACACCATAATTGATGGCGTTATTTGTTTACAAATTCTTAGGAAGCCAGCCTTCCCTATAAATATTCAGCCATTTTACGAGCTAGGTGACTTAGTAATGTGTGTAATACATCTTGTGTAGAGTCTATTTTAACAGTCACTGTCCGCGTAGCAGACACAATAGGTAAACAATCGACATGTACCGTATATGGCTCATCGTACTGGGAAAGAGTAAATCTTCTTCTATGGTGACGAACAACCTGGTTTACACAGTTTAAACCGCCTGTCGGCCTCTGACATGGCTTTACACACCGTCGAAAAATTTCTCAGATGTGCCTGTTTCCTCACGATGTTTTCCTTCACCGTTTTTAGCAACCGATAACTAATTTATAATTCGCTCGTGAATTCAAAAAGACATTGGTGGGTACTGTGGTTTGAACTTGCAACCTTTGACTTGGCAGCCCTACGGTCATAACACTTGGCTATCAGTGCTGTTAAGATAAAATACAGTTTAAGTACAAGACAGCAATAGCAAAATCCATGTCATAGAAGTCAGAAGTCTACAAGCAGTAACCTCCCAAATATACGCAGTTAAAGTAAATAACAAACTCACATAAGTCTAATTCTCCATCATATCTATCAATCGCCACCCGTAACTCGAACAAAGCCGAAATAAAAACATAATGAAACAAATCAGTAGGCCCTCCCTCTAGACCGGCCGTATTAATGACACACCCTCCGAGGGGGAGGGAGGGGGTGGCTATACGTGGCTCATTAGCAGAGGGAACTTCCCACAGACGGTCATTACAGTCCGACCGGGTAATCAATGAATTTCGATTAGATGTTACAAACAAAGGGATAATTAAAACATTGAGGTTCGAATGTAATCTCTTTGCGTTCAGTTTTATATTATTGTTTCATTGTTTGTTAGATTTTTTTGTTATAAGTTCTCAATTCTATATCGAAAACTTTTTGGAATCAACCTTTTTTGGAAGACTAATGGATGCATTTTATTAGACAAAATACAATTAGTCATTTTTAGAATTATACTCTTTCGTCTATAGCTTTAGAATAACAATGACTGATGGAATTGTTTACACTAGAGGTTGAGTATGCCAAACTATGTTTTACTACTAATAATAACATAACAACATCACGCCTGTATTCCCCGAAGGGGTAGGCAGAGGTGCACATACAGTACACCCACATTTCGCCAGTTATGTTTTTAGGTCCCAATGTAATAGGGGGCGAGCCCATTGCCATCAACCGGATACAAATCCAGACTCCGTGCTGCTACTAAGAATTACCTAATGGAAAAACCCAGTAACACGTTGCCCGACCCGGGATTCGAACCCAGGACCTAGTGCTCAGCAGACGAGCTTAGCAACCACTAAACCAACGAGGCAGACTACAAATAATGGTTCCAAAATATCCAAACATTTAAATTCGTTACTATAATATTTTTACTCCTGATCTTAATTTGACCGATTACTAATCCATTAAGCACTCTGGCATACTTCATTACAATTTATATAAAGCAATTCATAATATTTAATATAAAACGTGTGATTTCACCCTCAATTAGAACTGTAGCGTGATGCCATTGTTTCTTAAATGCGCAGTGATTTGAATTAAATTTTTATATTACTTACAGGTAATTTATAACACGTGTAAGAATTGATCTTGGTTATTGGCCGCGGCTGGGATGGCTTTGATAAGCACGTGAAGCCGTTGGTCCTTTCCGCGATCCCGCATCAGTGTTTGCGCAGACATTTGTACAGTGTACACTATACAGCCATACCATGAACTCTTAAAGCAGGACCGTTTAAGATGTGGATGCTAGCCGCCGCTACGTGCAGTAATGCGGCGTCTCGCTTCCACAACGAACTGTCTTGCTTTAAGAGTTCATGGTAATGGGGCTATACTATCTCTTTGCGCTACTAGGACTATAGAGGCAGGTCTCAGTTAAGATCTAACAAAACAATGATCTTTTAAATCAATCATATAGGCTTAACCTTTTAAGTTCGGTCTTAACCTGACCCTTTATATTTATCTTGTTTAAATGCATAAAGGTAACCTTCCCAGCTCTATCTACTTGATAATACCCACTGGGCAGCGTTTTGTCATGATTTTATTAAATAAATCCAAATGAATCCGGCGGAGGGTCGCATTATGTGCGTTTTGCAATAAAACGTGATGGCTCACTCGTAAACCCAAACTCGGACATAAGCCTAGCGAGCATACATAATAATATTTCTTTTCGTTTTTTATTCAATCGGTAAAGCTCATTATTTTAGGCACCGAAACGTTTCTTATTCAAAAATTCATTTTCTCAGGACACTCTTTAAATAATTATTATCTTAACTTACTGATATTGGTGGACACCAAATCTAGGTTAGGTCTTTAAATGAATTGTTACAAAGTGTAATCATTTAGTTAGCAACTAGTACATTGAGACTTTTATAAGTGCCTGTAATTGGTATACCTACATGTAATATAAACAATTTTAATTTGAAATAATTACTTTATGTGGAAAGTAAATTTATTCAGCTTATACCTAAAACAATATTAGGCAACTCAGCTCATATATTTACTAGGTAGATATACCACTATATAGGTACTTACCTAACTGTAAAAAGCCACAATATTATCACACACACATAGTACCTATAGTGAATTAGAATAGTTGCCAGTAGAGAGCCTCCACGAGTGACGATACTCAAGTACGTCCGGCGCACCCTGGACGGTCAACCCCGCTACCATCCTTGTTGACTGACCAATCACTACACCACGGAATGACCTATCCATCGATACGAAGAAGAAGAAAAAAATCAACACTATCTACAATGCTAGACGTTGTAATGAACAATGAGAAATTTCCAATTAGATGTCGCTTCATTATACACCACCATCACAGGTCCTAGGGTAATCACTAAAAGTACAATACCTTACCGACCTGGGCCACAAATGCCACCACCTAAGAACGTCGCTGTTCGTCCCAGTAACCTACCATAAAAGCGATTTTATAGTGACAATTAAACACTAAACCTTATGCCTATTACAGGTTCTTTAAGAATCTCCATTGAAGAGATATTAATAATAAATACTTGTCTCTGAGGTAGGTAGAACGTTTACGCACCTAGCGACAGTTAATTGTCTTCTAAGACTAAACGCATTCAATACGAGTTAGTCGTAAATATTTCACTGTTATTAAGTATGAGGTTCTAATTAGTCTGGCCAGAGATGAAGGAAATGTGGTGCAGACACTCAGATGTGACATACCTATAGGTGATATTCTGCTTGCTACACGGAATAGGCCATGCTGCGGTGTAGAGTTTTCTTAAAACAAAGTTCTTTTTTATTTCTGCTTATGACGTTATAGGTGTTATTACTTATTAGTGCCTTAGAAATCGGCACACCTAAGAGATTGTTCAACGGTGTGTAAAGCCATGTCAGAGGCCTACAGCCGGTTTAAACTCTGACCAGGTTGTTTATCAACGATACGATAGGAAGAATAGAGATGCATTGAGCTTTTGCCAACTCTCAAGATCTCAGCGTATCTGCCAGTCCCAAAGTGCGAAGACGTACACTCTCCCTGCACGTTTACTTTGAAAAGACTGATATAATCACATCCTTTGCCAGTCTTTTAATGTGTATGCTACAGGATATGAGAAATTCCCCGTATTATGCCCAAGTTTGGCATTTGCTCGATAAATGACAATAGGTCTACCCTCTATTATTTGTGGCTTGAATGTCGTTAGTGAAATCCTCAGCCTGCCTCTTCAAGGAATACAGGTGCTGGTTTGCATATAGAGTAATGTGTAGCGACAAAACTATGACAGGTGGCCAACAAGCTCACTAATGACTCAATAATGCGAGCACCGACTCACTCGCTAAGTATCTTTCGCGTCCTGACGACAATCGAGTTTTTCTGCGACGATCGCTGTGTCGGTAAAAAGTCCAAGTAGAAATTGAGACATTTTACATAATGAGACAATTAAAAATGTGAGTTTAATCACGTTTAGTACGGTTAAACACGCACATTTCGTCACCCTTCATATATATATATATACTATAGGTAGTTAATCATCTCTCACTGATTTCACCGCCCGCCGGCCGCTTTCAAAGTATTTGCCCGACAATGGAACATTCGTATTATAAGGGTTGCTTTATAATAGTACATCTATTTTCGTCCCATTTCGATTTACATTCTTCAATCCACATACCCCTACCCCACATTCCCCCCTTGGAATCTGGCAATATTCTTTCAATGCTATGATTAAGATGCGAAATCAATTCTCCAAATTGAAAAAAAATCACTTAAACTCCGTAATTAGCTTCGAGACATTGTTTCGTACATCTCGGAAGATAGCACCAATATTCCTGTGCGTCAAATGCGCGCGCACGCCTGCCTTGTATTACCATGCAAATGCGTTGGCGCATTGAAATTTAACGTCTCAATTCTTGACGGGTCGCAGCCTCGCAGGCGCTTTGCATGCCTTTGTGCGGCAAGATACCTACAACCTTTTATCAAAGTATTTAATCCTGCATACTTGTTGCGAAATTAATCATTAAGGTCCAGAGGTATTTTCATATAAAGGTTATTTGGATTTCTTTGGTTCTCTAAAATAATTATGTTAAGATGCTCGATGTCTAACGCATGGCTGACGCCTAAGCTGTTAGTTAACTTAGTACGATCTTTTTTTTTTAAAAGACCAATCCAACATGTCTTTCGAAGCACGGAGGGGTCTCCTGATACAAACAGCTATTAGCTGCTAACTCTGTAATAATGATGAAATGTGTAAAAAGTTACACATTTCATTATTATTACAGAGTAGTAATAATAGTAGTAATAATGATGAAATGTGTAAAAAGTTACACATTTCATTATTATTACAGAGTTCACCACGGTCACGTTTTATCCAATATCTCTGTTTCTGCAAGATAGACTTTTTTGGTTCCTTAAAAGAAATTGTTGTAATTGAAACCATCTTTCAATTGAGCTACGTGGTAAACCTGGGGGTATACCTTAACTTTTGGACCAGTTTGGTCTTCCGAATTATATCACTCCACATTAAGTTCTTGAAAACCAATAACAAGTCAACATAAATCGATAATATCAACAATATAACGTTAGGAAACAACCGTAACAGTGCCGAACACCGGCGAACGGTAAGGAATACATAATATATTTCGAAGAATTCAGCCAAACAGATTTTGTGACCTGAAAAACGAATCCAAGTTGTTTTTGGTTCTTGTTAATAAAAAATGGACAGATATCTGTAATCGTGATTGTGTTAATGTCGTGCAAATCGGGCAGACGGCTTAACGGATTGGCTTTTGAACTTTTTTGGTGCTGTCCTTCTGCCGTATCTTGAATTTGTGCGATCTAATTCACTATCGGACGATTTATATGCAAATAATATCATCAACAAAATCAGCTTTCAATAATAGAATTCTTACAAATAATTCAATGACTTAAAGAAAGTCGTTTTAAATAACAATCGCATCCAAACTAAGAAGATGATATCTCAAATATCATTTTGCGACAGCAATGTAAATTAAGAAGACAGTACCCAAAATCAGCAACACGCTTGGTTTGATTTGATCACCGTTGACCGTTCACCACCTATTTCCATCATCATTAGTCGAAGGACGTCCACTGTTGAACATAAGCCTCCCCCTTAGAACGCCACAATGAACGATAGTTTGCCAATCGTATCCACCGGTTGCCCGCAATTCTGACGATATCGTCGGTCCACCTGGTGGGAGGCCTGCCAACGCTGCGTATTCTGGTGGTCGCCACTCGAGAACCTTTCTTTACCAGCGGTTATCGGTTCTTCGAGTGATATGGCCTGGGCTATTTCTATAATAACTACTTATTCACTTCATTATAACTAAAGCCGTTACTAACCTTCAGTTTTTTCTCACAGGTGTGGTTCCAAAACCGGCGAGCGAAGTGGCGTAAGAAGGAGCATACTAAGAAGGGGCCAGGCCGGCCGGCGCACAATGCTCACCCCCAGTCCTGCTCCGGGGAGCCCATCCCCCCGCACGAGCTCAGGGCAAGAGAGAGGTGAGATATGTGCATAACGTAACTACGTTATCGTAAGACCATCTATCTTGAAAACTCAGCTTACATATATTAGTTTAGAATAGAATAGATAGAATAGAATATACTTTATAGCACACCAGAACCTAATAATACAGAGTAATCTTGAAACTAGAACAATAGTGCAAGTGGTGACCTTATTGCTAATCGCAATTTCTTCCAGGCAACCGTTTCTGGAAATCTAGTCAGAAGAAAAACAACGGGCGATGGCGGTGTACATCATAAGCAATTAAACACACATTGACATAATGCCATCACAAAAATATCCAATTCGTTGCTATACGTAACTTCTATATTATATATTTACCTTTAATTAAAACGTAAAACTATTATTAATACAACATTCCAGTTTTAAGCATATTTCTGCCATTTCCTCAAATTTCGCGGACTATGGTAAAAATTAAGAAAGAATTTAATCATAAAACCTTTATTTGGTTGGCTTTACTCTACGTTTGTATTTGCCGGAGACTGCACATCGATATTACCATGATAACATAAGAACTACGCAATTTAATTCGTAATTTTTGACGACGAGACGTTCAAAAGCTCACTCTTAAATGGTAACGTTATGTAATTTACAGTAGGTATACAGTATTGGCGTCAAAGATTGGCTCTATTTATAACCGTTCTCTATATCTCACGGTGATCTCCAAAACAAAATTATGACTGTCATAAACTTATTGACATAAAATACGAAGATTATATTTAATGAAGTGCGAATTCGATTAATTAACTGATGTAATTTGTTCATTGGTTTTGTTTAAATAATCATGTTTTATCGGCTGTGTCAAAGTAAATTAAAGAACAAATAAAAATGATAAATAATTACAAAATATGCAGAGGTTACGTGTGACGCACGGCATCGTGTGCAGTTCTCAGGGACCAAGGTTATCAGCACTCCCGTATCGTATTTCAAGAAATAGTCTTTCATACGCTAAGATCTGGTAACAATCGCGATGTTAGAGATGATCACAAACAATTTTTATATAAAAAATCAACATAATTATTTTACTTATCTAATTGGTTCTGAAGCACTTAATGATGGAAATAGAATCTCCAACTTTATATACATTCTCTTTTGGTTATAAATTTTAACAGTAAATAGACAATTTTACTGGGTAAACGACTATTTCCTATTGGTGATAGATTCTATACTAATTGGGCCCTATCGATTTTATCAACAGGGCGAGAAGAAGAAAGAAGCTGGCAAAAGCGTTGGAGAGACAAGCAAGGAAACTGCGGGCAAAGGGCATCGCGGTGGACCTCGAGGCTCTGAAGGCGGAGTACCTAGCCCAGCACAAGAACAGCGGCTTGTACTCCGACTCGGACGGGGACGGGGAGGGGGAAGACAGCATGATCGACGTGGTGGGGGGAGACTCCTGCCACGACTCCGGGCCCGAGGACTTCTCCCTGTCGGGTAGACTTCGGGCACCTTCGGGCGCCGACGGCATGAACAACTCGGACAGCTCGACGTCCGATGCCCACTCCGGACGGAACTTCAGCCCTATTCCGGAGCCACAGCCCTCCTTCTTCAAGCACTTCAGCGCGGCGAGTGCGAATTTCGAAAAGTTCGACTTCGACTCGGGCCGCGCGGTCTCCTTAGATCTAAGCGGCGGCGGCCACGCCACAGAACAAGACATGTCCAAAAACGGGGGAACAAGAAAACATAATCCTTTCAGTATAGAGTCTTTACTTAACACGTGAAAGTGACTGTAACTTAAGACTATAGAGGCTCTCGGTTATTTCGTGACTACACTAGTGAAGTTTGCGCTGTGACCTGAGTGCGGCAGTGACATTGGTGGTGCGAGATCAACGAACTTATTTCTAAGGATATTGTTCTTCGCGCCTGAAGGTGGAACGTCTTCGCCGACTAACACGTCGGATACTGCGTCGTTAATACTGTTGTGCTCAAACACAAGCCCACAGGCATTTCAGAGATGTTCCTTTGCTATGTTTAATTGTTATTATCATTAGTTTTAATTAGCTTGAGTAAAGACTTGATGAGTACCATATAACTACATATCCTGTGTGAATACTAGATGTAGGCAATGTATTATATAGGTAGTAGTGTATATAGTAATTTTTATATTTATTTTTCTTTAACGAATCGGGGCAATAATTTATATTGACTTTGTTGATGATGTGGTATTTTATATTTTTTGCAATTTTCAAATTTTATTTGTTGACTTACCAAATGGCGGACGAATTGGATATAGTTTATGACTAATGAAGGTATAAAAAAATAACCTTTTGGAATAAAAGCTACAGTATTATTTTTACATGACACTATAGTTTTTATTTAAAATTGTAGCTGCAACTTGATTTTGTGATAAATATTCAAAGCAATAAAGAGGTCATATATTTTCATTCAGAGACAAATGGCTTGTTTGGTAGTTGCGTCTTTATCCAGACAATAACAAGTGAACTAAACACTAACTTTGTTACGTCCATTAGGCAAAGCGGCGAACAATTTACTTAATTACGACGCCATTACTGTATAATTTCTTGACAGTAGCACTTTGTTACAATTACCGCGATAAACCCACCCCGTTATGATACAAAAGTGAGTTTTAAAAATAATAATACACCCCGTAATTAGCGTGCCCTAGCTGTCATCGATATTGTCACATTACACTAGAGTGACCATGAATCATTACATTTTATGTTTATATATCATCATCCTTTATCCACACACTACACCTGCCAGTTAATGGATCAAATTTTAATTAATGTCCCATGAACGAAAAAAACGTGAGTTTTTACTCGTAAATATTAAATATTATATTTTTTCTATAATCCAGTAAACTAAATCGGTAGGACCAAGAACAATAGGGTATGCAACTAATTAAAAAAATCCATTTGCCAAATAAAAATGGCGGCGCAAATACAATTACTATTGGCGAAAGAAATACAATCTCTCGTCGTAAAATAACAACAATTAATGAATGTATAATGCGTAACGACCGATAAGAGAGCCAATTAGCAAAACAATATGGCTGCCTCGGTTTATTGCCATTTTTACTTACTCCGCAGTGAGTTTAATAGGTACATAACAATGTGCAAGCCGATTGGTCACGGAGTTATTGTCTCGAGCCGTTGGCACGTGAAATTATCCTACTTTGAAACTCGCTATAGAACATTTTTATGAATGCTTCGTCGGCATAAAATCGGAAAGTGGCGAATAATTGGGAAAAACGACATTTTTACGCCAACGACCAGTAATTCAATGAATATCTTAATTGAAACGGACAGGTCAATATCGTGCACTTACAATCTCATGTTGGCAATCAAATAATAAAGCTATTTTGATATAAACAGTAGATATCAATGATCCAGGATATTGTTTTATTTAATTTGGCAATAAAAACATTGAAATACGCAAACGATTGACATTCATAGTGAAGTGATGACTGAATAACCCCTAGATAACTTGACACCTACATTTTTTTATATACAATGGACATTGTAACAAATAATATTTATTGCTTGTTTTAATTGTCATTTGGTGATTTTACAGCAATTGACACTTGACGCCAGCGTTATTTTATTGTCAAACGTAACCTACTGACACCAATTTACGATCCTATTTTCTGATAAGTCACATAATTAGATTATTCTCCTTCTAATCAGAATTATAAAAAAAAACTCTTTGATCTCTTAATTTTATTTTTCTGTAATTAAACCTATTGCTTGAAGACGATTTGTTTTCTTTAGACTTTGAAATTATTTGGGTATATTTTATTTGATTAGACTTCTGACTTGATATTTTTAAGTTTTGTTTTAGTAAGCCTGCAAAATGTTCATCTTTGATTTTTATTATTCAGGGGTGACCAAATATGATTCTCAACATTAATTTATTTAAGTACCTACCTACAAACAATCGTCTTAAGTTCTCGCCACATCGTTTTTATTTTAATTTTGATTTATAATGGAAGTAATGTGTAGTAATAAGTATAAATCGTTACTAACTGTACATTTTTGTAGTCGGAAACAATATCTTAGGTACAAAATATATTGATTAAGTTTTAATTTATATTTATAGACGAGTGAAAGGTGGAGAACAGATATTTGTAAATTGACTATCACACTGTATGTAAGATGTAAAAAGGTATGTTACGTGAGTAATTTATTGAATCAAAATATAACACGATTAAACACACAACACAGTGATTTATTTCTTCGTTACACTTCCCTGTTTCTATAGGTACCTACAATTTTATTTATTTTACTAAGAGAATATTATGATCCATGAAGCTTAAAAAAACTAGGCAAAGTATACCTGAACAACGGTCCTTTTGTATAACCATTAAAACAATGTATCACTATGCTAATGTAAGCACTAAATTGCGTTAATTTTAATGATTATTTTAAGGCTGTTTAGCAAAGTACCTTTCTTGAAACGACATAATAATTGAGCATATTGCTAAAGGTAAGAGAAAACAACGTAGTTCGAATCACAAATGAATTCCGACAACTCATACGAAGTGATTACTCTCTGCAGCAACGCTTAATGTCTCATTAACAAGGCATTTTACTAGCTATTAAAGAAACAAAGACACCGATCGTATAGGAATTTGAGGTGAACTACGTTATAGTAATACTTTAGGTTTTACTACAAACTCGTTAATATTTAGCACATAATTAAGCGCCCAACATTAAATTTCTCTGCTAAGAATCACAATAGAAATCAACTTCCGCTGTGATTAGGGAGTGAACAAAGAAACACCTACCTACTTCGAACAGGCAAACCAAGAATCGTTTGACATTTATTTGAATGATTCTATTTTTTTTTTATTATTTTGAATTTAGGATTGTCCTGCCCAAACTATGGCTATCACAATTGATAATATACAGTATGTTAACTTTTCAACAAGAATCCACGAGACATTTGCTCTCTTTATATCTCTTTATCCGATAAAGCCTTAATTTCTTCAAATATCATTTTACCTATTTAAGTGTACTGAAAGTACTAAAACTCACTTACAAATTATATTATCTTTACATAGAGCTAGTTATACCTTTGGTTCTTTAAAGGTTAGACTTATTTTAGTAGGCGTTTTACGCATCCATGAGCAAAAACGAAGATGCTGCCTAGGCCGAGTCGAAGTATTTAATGACTATTTATTAGATTTAGCGAGAGCTTATTAAAATCACGAGTCGCGGTACAGTACGCCTAATGAGGACTTTTTGCTTAACCCTGCGAGTTTCGAACGAAAAACAAACGCCTGATGCCACAATAACTATGTACCTACCTGTCTCTCGTTTATTAACCCTGTGATTCCACCGCCGACGCTGCAACATGTAATCAAACAAAATCAACAAAACGAGAAACAATTTGCGAATTTTTTGTGTGAACAGTCAGGCATCGTGTGGTAAAAAAATCCATTGATACAAATACGTGGGACCTCCACGCTGCTGTGACGAATAGCCGCCCGCGTTAATAATTTTAAACGTGCACAAATTATTCGCCAAATGTTCGCCGAAGCTTTGATATGCGACACCGTGTCATTGAGACCACGAAATGACGGTTTTAATTATTATGTTTTTAAAGCACGTTATGATTTTGGCCAAGTCCGCGTCAAAGTCAGAGGCATAGCAACTTATACTGGCCTGTTGGTTTAATAGCAGCTGAAGAAATGAAAGCTAATAAATGTGTATTAGAGGAACTGGCTTCAAAATATATCCCTTTTAAATGATATAATGATGAATAAGGCTAAAGGCTTGGAATGATATTACCTATACCCATATTGTCATTCCAAGCCTTATTACTTCATGCATCATTTTAGCCCGGTATCACCCACTGCTGGGTATAGACCTCCCATTTACTCTGCCTTTCTTTTCTCCGTCTCTCATCCAGGTACTCCCCACAATTTTAAATATGTCGTCAACCCAACGTGCTAATGGTCGTCCCTGGCCTCTTTGACCTACCTACCAAACTATGCCTTATTACTTAGCAATTATATAGGCTAAGATTATCAGTCATGTGAGTGTTGACAATTGCAAACAAACTGTCTCTATAAACAGCTTAATGGACACAAAGCAATAGGTTTTGTTGTATACAAAAACTCACACACAAAACATCTGAAGGCTACTGTGACAATGAATACGGACTTCGCAAATAAAACTCTAACATCCCCGTTGACCTGATCGACAGATACATTTGTCTAACCGTTCCAGGCTTACAGTTAGTTGGTTTTTGCGGGTTATATTGGACTGCACGGGTATTGCCCGACCAAAACGATGCCAAATGATGATTCGTGCCAATGTCAGTAACGATCGACAATAATTCATTTGACATCACCTGCTAAGTCGGTTGACAACCGTGAAGACCAACTCGACTTTTAAATCGCACTATGTTGGAATCATGAATTTTGTTTTTGCGTTTTGTCGCAAAAGTTTATCTGATAGAAGGTAAATGTTATATGAGCGATCTGGTTTGAGGACAAAATTATAACGTTTAACTAAAGTTTTTGTCATCATATTATTTACCTTTTCTACTTAGAGTTTAAAAGAACGCATGGAAGTCAAAATAACGTGAACATTCTAACACACATTTTGTCCTGTGCGGGAATGGAACCCGCGACCTTTAGCGTAGCAGTCTAATCGCTTAACCACTGCAGGTCGTCATTATTAGTAAGTATAACTAAATAATTTTTGTTGATGCATAGGACTCTTATATTAATAGATAACAGACTGGAAATCTCTGTATAGATAGAACGGGAGAAATATCAAATGTCCCGACCAGTTTGACAATCATTTAAATAACACTAAATAGTTTATTACTATACAGACGCAGTGCAAATACCACCTAGGAATCAGTAGCTAGTAAACTGTGCAGTAACCACACGCATGCGCGATAGCAGCCCCAGGTCAGATATTAATTGAACCGTGAAATAGGGACAAGTGCCTGCCATGTACAAACATCTCTAGTAGTGTCGACCTACGTCATCTGTCAGGAACCATATCAGGTAATATATTTGTGGAGTCTGCTACTAGATAGGAAGATATGTGGTACTATTTACCCCGACTAAAATTCACTTGCTTTAACAATTTCGCTGTATAAACTCTACATATTGATTGGATTGAGCACTGTGGAGATAGTGTTTATAATATACTCTTTGCCTAAAGACATAGTCAAGTTTTTCCCATTTTCCCCCAGAAAAGAGTTTTCACTGTCACTGGCTGTATAAATGTTTCCTTTTATTGCTAGAGTTAGATTAAACTAAATAAAACCTCCATGCCTAAACAGTGTTTGATGTTAAGAATTTCGAATTTCAAAAACGCACTGACATTCCCGCTAATATGACAGAACAGTTACATTGCACAGATTAAAACTGATTACAGCCAGTTACTTTCGTACTTTCACGAAGCAATCTATCTCGCATGAGTGATGAATATAGCAAGTCGTTTTGCCCGACACTGCCCGCATCATCGTTAGCCATTTCTGTTATTATAACCCATTTATATAATATATTACCCACGGTGAGGATGAAGTGCGTAATAACCGGGTGTTTAGGTAAATTGCTGGGATTTAATATTAAGAGGCATATTTGGCGTTCATTTAGGTATACTTTGCCTTAGTGATAAAAAATAACTGAGGAGAATTATGGAGTAAGTTAGTATTATTTGTTATGAATTTCAATTTAAAAGATTTTTGCAGATGATGCTGCCATCAAGGGTCAACCTGTAACTAAAAAATATAATATGTGATAAAGACATTCGCTTCGACACAATAGTACCTAAAACAATAGCCACACGCATTTAGAAGGCGTCTTGACAGATGAAAGACTAAGTTATAAAAAAAGGAAAACGCTGTTTAGTTAGCTTTCATGAAACAACTATAATAACATCAACTATAAGAGTGGAAAGCCAAAAACTATATGTTTTAGGAACAGGTTTTATGTTCTACGATCTTCTGCTTATTAAACTTTGAGGCCCTGAAAAATAAATTTAATTCAACTACCTTCGTCATCAGCTGGAAAACGTTCACTGTTTCACTTAACGTTCACTAGTTCACTGTTCAAATAAAGGCCGCCTTAGATAGGGGGTAGAGTTGCCATAATCCCCACGCATGGCAAGCGGCTTAGGGATCGCAGTATCAGTGGTGAAATTGAAGAAGACGCTGCTGCCCATCTTCTGGATTTTCTCTTATTCGCCTCTTACGACACCCACGGGAGGAAAGGCGGTAGTCAATTCTAAGCCGGATACCACTCAACAACCTTAGTTTCTGCAATTGCTAATTATTTCATCTGTAAGTGGTAGTTGCAGTCTATCAATCACTTTGACGTATATAAATTTAGTTTTGTTATATAAATAAAGCTGTCTAACATTATTTACTACACTTCATAATTTAAATTAATATTGCAAATTGGAAGTGATTAAGGAGATAAAGCTCATAACTCAATACTTTTATATACAAGTACCTAATTAATTGTATTATTTGTGATTGCAACACTAACCCAAACTTAAACAGATTTAGATGGACAAGGCTTTAAATAAGTAAGCTTAAAATAATTATTAGGAAGGAGATCACGCCTGTATTGCTTAAAGGTGGTAGGTAGAGGTGCATATATAGTACCTACAGCCACAGATCGCTAGTTATGTTAGAGGTCCCAATGTAATTGGGGGCGAGCCTATTGCCATTTACCGGGGACAAATCTGAACTCCGTGCTGCTACTGAGAATTACCTAATGGAAAAACATACAAAAACACTTTGCGCGACCCAGGATTCGGACCCAGGACCTCTTGCTCAGCAGTCATGGTTAGCGACCACTAGGCCAACGAGGTGTCATTAGGAAGAAGACGAAAACCAGAAATATAGAAGGTATGTAACTACATAATAGAGATATAATAATTATGGAAAGTTAGAGAGAAAACGTACGAAGTTGTAAGGAAACCAGCCTGGGACAGAAGAATATGTTATCTAGGTACCTACTATTCTCCGGTTGTACATACATGTTACTTCAGGAAGAAATTCAATGACCAGGCATAATTACAGAAGATAATAATATATGTTTTTTAGAAAGGATAGAATGGAACAAACAAATAAAATTGTAATGCTGTATCGAAAATACTTGATTTCTGACAACAACTATTAACTGATGATGACGTAGCCGGGTATGGTTTTTTTTACAGAGAAGGGTTGTGTTCGGGAATGTTTTCATATAACTTACGCACAGCGTAGTCTGCTTAAAATTGAGTGTGAGCACGAATTAGGAGCTTTAAGCTTTGGTTCCAAAGCAACTCCCAGAGTCAACCCGTGACCCCGGCCTTTGCAAGTCGGCCGAAACGTCTAGAAAATAGATATTAATACCGTTAATTATGTACGCGATTAAGACCCGTTAACTCTTATTGTATACATACATAAAGTCACTGTTTCCCTGAGGGGTAGGCAGAGACCACGGATTTCCATTTGCTACGATCCCGGCATACTTCTTTTGCTTCATTCACACGCATCACGTTCCTCATATACGCTCTTCGGTTGAGGGACTCCTCACTTGCCCTTTTTGCAGAGCAAAAATTGTTATTGTATTTTTCTTAATGTATGATGTATACAAACTGCGGAAATCTAAAAACTTATAACTCGAGTCCATCTTCCTCCTTAAAAGCCTCAAAAGTTTGGGCGACATAAGAACTTAAACGCGGAAACGAAACACAAATGCGTCCAAGCAAGAACATAGAAATCTAAAGAGAATAAACCCTTACTAACACGCATTTAACTAGCCATAATAACACTCCACAACATCCAGATACAATGTTGAAATAAAATATCTCGTTATTACCCCATGCGTACCTATTTACATTAATAGCACCCACAAATTACATAGCACTACGAATATTACATCTTCTATTATTCTTAATACACAAATGTCTAGCCCAGTTAGTCCGTAGAGCGTAAAATAAACATTAAATTTGTCTTATTTGTAAATATGGTGTGCTGTGGAAGTGATACAGTAGTTTAATTTTGTGTTTCGCTGATATTTTTAAAAGTTTCTCTTTCTCTCTTATTTTCTTTTAAATTCTGGCAATGAATACGAGCCACTTTTTTTTGTACAAGATTGTACACCTAAAAACAACTTAGTGTTAGTAATAATAAGTCACCACCAACTGTAAAGGCAATAGTCGTAGACAAAACGGAGTTGGTGCCTGTGAACCTTGTAGTTCTTTATCACCAAATTACTGAGCAACTGTGGTGATCAATTACTTTATTCTGTCGTATCTAAGGACTTCATAAATAATGCTTAAGTGATGACGCTAATACACCCAACAAATGTACTTAATATCTATTACTTAGCCTACGACATACAAAACAGTAACCAGTCTCTCTTTATCGTAAGTTGCCATCAAACAAATACACTAAACCATTCTCTACCAACAACTACAGAATCAACCTAACCTACTGGCCTTCCCTGTACAGCACCAAAAGCCCAATGAGCACAGCAGTGGTGCCCAGCATTAACCATGCACTAATTATAGTGTATGCAAATGAAGGCATTCATATCCAAATGATTCAATTCGGCTGGCCAAGTTTTCATTTAGGCTGCTTATCGTCTTCCATTAATCTTCTACCAAGCCGGGGTAGGCAATTAATATACGTCTATATTGTCAGGGAAATTATATTAATTGTTATGCTTTTTGGAACTTTTGTGTAATTATCGTTGTTCATTGTGATTCGGTTAGGAGGTGAGGTTATTTTAATTTGGGCATGGGTTGTGGAGGTATGGTGCTGACTTTTATTACTCTACATGTATAATTAAAGCCTGTTATTACAAGAAGGGATAAGTAGAATTGTCGTCTTTACTCATGAGTCTATAGACGTACCTATTTCTGCACCCACATCACTTCGCTTATTCACGAGTCAATTGTACCCAGCATGTATATGTAACGTATGCAAATTACCATCTTTCCGAACACTTCGGAAACTGAAACTTCACTTAAAACACTCGGCGTATTACAATAATTACGGAATGTCTCAATCGGGACACGAATAAGGGCAATTCCACTCTGCGCTAATGACCGCCCGAAACGCAGATACAAATCGCGCGGCCCGGCGACACGCGTTTCTAACGTAATCACTTAATTATTGGGCGACACCTCGCGATAGGGCTGAACGTATTTAAAAAAAAGTTTTTTTATTGACCGACTTCAAAAAAAGAAGGTTATGTTTTCGACGCTTGCCTTTTTTTTAACAACTTGAACTAATCTTAATTTTCTCGTATACACCTCAAACTAAAACCAATCTGAAGTCAAGTTCAAATTGCCTCAAATTGACATGTAACGACATCTATCGGACTTGATAGTTAATAGACCTTTTTACTGAGACTTTCTGAAACTATATGAAAATTAGTCCAGTATTTGTATGACCCTGATAGACCTCATAGTCGAGGGTGATCGTAACCTCGAGCAATAGTCATCAATGGCTCGACATCTTACGTTCTTCTACCTAATCTGACTACAGGAAAGCCTTTACAAGATTCGGTTTATTTTCGTTAATTTTAATCAGAATCTGCCAGAAATAACATCATAAAAAATTATAAAAAAGAACTAAATCTAGATAATAATTTAAATAATTTTAAAGCACAACCCTAGCGCCGCGTCAACGCTAACCACACTACTTTTTATTATATCAATTTGTGCCCATTGAAGGCGCTGTTTTGGGCTAATTCCTTTATAATTGCAGGATCGGCTCACCCGTGTGGACGCACCCTTATCTGATCACAGTTGAACATTAAGAGAAACTAAAAGTTATTTTTAATGACGCTTTTAGGCGTGATTCGACAATTGTGTGCTCTTACATATTATTCTGTATTGTTTATAAATTGCTTTTATTTTGTGTTCGGCTGACATTCCATGTAACTTCTTGATCCATTTGTATGAATTTTACTCGGTAAGTACTAATTTTAAGACCAAGAAGGTCGCTCCTAATATGTGAATTAACTAATAGGGTGTTTCTTTTTTATCAGCCAACTGCCCTAGTAGGATTATAGAGCAGTTGTACAAAAATGTACTGCTAAGACGCCTTTTAAAAACATGTGCTTATCGTATAGAACCTAATGAAGACTTAAATAATGTCATCGTTAACGTAATTAAACTTAATTAATCCGAAATAGACAAGTGTACTTAAAAATTGAAGACGAGACTGCATTAGGTCAAACAGTCAGTTAATGTCTGAGGGGCTCGAAGTTACGAGGCTACCGCGCAGATCCGTCGATCTGCGAGGTTAAGCCGTGCTCGCCGCGGTTAGTCTTGTGATGGGTGACCGTTTTCACATGTGAAGACCCGTGCTTCGTAGGCACGTTAGGTCGGTTAGGCCGTTGGTCCTGCGCCTGATCTATCTCCGGTTTGAGAGAAGGGAGTGTACCCGTGTTTGTGTGAAAGAAAACATCGTAAGGAAACCAGCACACCTGAGAGATTTTTCAACGGTGTGTAAATCTATGTCAAAAGCCTACAGGCGGTTTAAACTAACACCAAGTTGTTCATCAACCATACGATAAGAAGAAGCAATCGGACCTAATCGGACCTACAATCTGATATTAAAGTCTGGTGACGTTCCAACTCAATGGCGTAATGTCAAAGTAATAGCTATACCTAAACCAGGTAGTTCTTCTAACTCTAATAATAAACTTAGACCTATATCGTTAATATCCTGCATTTGTAAGATTTTTCACGCAATGATTGCGAAACGTCTGGAGTGGTTTGTAGAAAAAAATGAGATCTTGTCTCCGTGTACAACAGGCTTTAGGAGAGGTCAATCTTGTCTTGATTGCTTAGCACGTTTGGTGACTAATATTCAAATTGGCTTTACAAAAAAAAATCCTACCTTAGCATGCTTTTTAGACATTAAAAACGCATATAACAATGTATTAATAGAGAAAATGTTACAAACCCTTGATACTCTGAAAGTAGGAAAGAGTATTTGCCAGTATCTATGGAATTTCCTTAGTGAACGCCGACTTAAAATTACAGATGAGTTTGAAAAGTATAATTTAGTTAGGATTGCAAGAAATGGCTTAGCTCAGGGTGACCCTATCTCACCACTCCTTTTTAATATAGCAACATTTAAAATTTGTCGAGATATAGCTGCTAATATAAATGTATGCCAATACGCAGATGATTTTGTTTTATACACAACCGGTAACAGTATACTAGAATCTGCAAAAAGAATGCAAGCCTCCTTAAATGTGTTTACAGAAATATTGATAGATTTAGGATTAGAAGTATCCACTAGTAAATCACACTACTGTATTTTTAGCAGAGGTCGAAGAACTCATCAGCTTAATCTTGTAATCAATGATAGTTCACTCGGAAAAGTATATACATACAAATATTTAGGAATATGGCTCGATAACTCATTAAAATGGAGTAAACACATAAATGAGATAGTTGAAAAAGTACTTAAGTTTGTGAACTTGCTAAAAATACTTGCTAGTTCTTCATGGGGATTGCATCACAATCACTTGCGTAGGATATATATTGCTATTATAAGAAGTAGATTAGACTATGGGAGTTTTTTGTTTAATAATTGTTCTAAAACACTTCAGTACAAATTAGAGAAGGTACAAAACCATGCATTAAGAATAATAGGCGGTTTCATCAGAAGTACTCCAATACATGCAATGGAAAGTGAGCTCTGTGTACCTCCACTGCACGTAAGAAGAAAATGGTTAGCTTTTAAGTTTTGTTTAAAATCTCGCTCCATAACAAAAAATCTAACGAATAAATTGCTAGACGAACTGTACACTCTTGGTCGCAATAGCTATTGGTCAAATAAAGAAATGCCATTATTAGCTACTACATTCGAATTAGTAAAAGAAGAGGTTATGGACTCAAAAGCTACCCTAGATATGTTTAGTTTACGAACATGGGTAACCAATTATAACATTAAAGAGTTGATTGAATTTAATTTAGATATAGTCAATATGCCCAAGAGAACATATAATCCAACCTATCTTCACTTTTCTGTAATCAATGAGTTGCGTGAAAAATATTCAGAATATTATGTAATTTTTACAGATGGATCCAAAAATATTGTAGGTGGAGGTGCCGCATATTATGATCCTTTAAAACCAAATCATAGCAATTCTTATAAGCTAAATAAATGTTTTAATGTTATGTCATTGGAACTAATTGCAATTTCAGAAGCGTTATCTTATGCTAAAACTATTGTAAGTAATAAAATTTTAATATGCGTAGATAGCAAGAGTGCTCTGCAACATATAGCTCGATGCGCCTCTGGTATCAGAGGTGCACCGATAGCTTATACAATTATTTCCAAAATAGACGAGATAACCAGCTATGGAAAAATATTGAAGTTGCAATGGGTTCCATCACACATAGGCTTGAGTGGTAACGAGAAGGTTGACAGTCTAGCGAATAAGGGAATTTTAGAAGGCAAAGAATTAAATATCAAACCAGCCTTTTCCGAACTTTTACCAAAATATAAGGAAATGTGTCATCAAATTTGGAAAGAACATTTCAATTTGCGATCAAAATCTAAAGGTATCTGGTATAAAACGATAGTCTGTGAACCTCCTCGTCTACCATGGTTTTCAAATTGTAAAATAAATAGAAAATTGTTGGTAACAGCTCTCAGGCTGAGATCCGGACACATGCCGCTTAACAACTTTGCGTTTTTGATGAAAAAATGTGCCTCCCCCAACTGTGAGGAATGTGATACGGTGGAAGATGTTATTCATCTCTTAACGGAATGTGTCCGGTATCAGACTGAGAGAGATATACTGATTAATGACTTAGATTTAATCAAAAGTAACATAGGTTTATTTAATGTAATTTTATCTGCTCCTTTATCTGATGCGGCCAAAAGGTTGTATAGGTTCGTAAATCTTCGTTTTGTTAAATAGATATTAAGATTATGTTTATTTTATTTAGTTAAGATAATAATTATTATAAGGTACAATGGGACTGCCATGTACCTATGTACAAAAGTTCCTAAATAAATAAAGAGAAAAAAAAAAAAAAAAAATCGGACCTACTTGCGATCACTAGACCGACAAGAAATCCAAGGTCAAATCAAAAGTACCATAATCTATTGTCACCAAACCTATTTAAGTAAGAAAATTTCATTTCAACCGGATGTCAAAAAGTGGTTCTTTACATTGCAAGATTTGACCTAAACCAACTCACATAGGTACATACATCCAAACATAAAAATCTTTTCAAGTTAAATAAAAGCTTGTAAAAACGTATTAATAATAAAAAAGCATACATCACAATAATTCCATTTTTCCATCAGGTAATCAACTAAGATCGCACATTAAGATTCAAACTCACTACTTATGCAAAGCAGTTCCATTAAATTATACTTCACAAAAAAGTCGTTCACATATTCCTAATAGAAAATAATATTTCGTGACTCAAAGAAAAAGTGTTGTACATGAAAAAGAATAACTTAATCAAGTTTCAACAGGAAATTAAATATGTACGCCGATAAAAATGTTTCAGAAATACAATCTGTGCGGCAGGAAATTATATTAATTTGTTACTTAAGAGTATATAAGTTACATGCTGTATAATATACAATAATATTGCGCCTGTATTTCCCGAAAGGGTAGGCACAGGTCCATATATTATAGTACACCCACATTTCCCCAGCTGTGTTTTAAGTCCTAATGTAATAGGGGCGAGCCTATTGCCATCAAACGGCCACAAATCCAGACACAAACCCTGTAACTTTTTGTCTATCCAGCAGTCGACCCCAGGACGAGGAACTCAGTAGTCGCGCTAGCGACCACTAGAGCAACGTGTATGGCATGCTGTACAATATCTGATACTTCCCCGTGTATGGGAAAAAGTTTTTGACGTGGTAAGAAACAATGGCTTAACGCAGTTTATGTTTTTCTAATCCCTACTTTGTCTGAAGTTCTATTACATGTAAAACCATAATAGGTACTTGGTATTTTAAATCTACATGTTAAACAGAGCGACTTAGTTTTAAAAGTATGAAGAGTCTTTACCTACGACTTTGACAGCGTGGTAAATTTTATCGCATCTCATTCGCGATCGAAAGTAGCCTAGGAGTGAAATTTAGGGAGAACTCGTTTAGGGACTCGCTTGAATTGTTATACCGAAATTTTAGTACAACTACAAAAATTTATTTTGCCTACTTTGTTAATTATTTTGATTGTACAATTAATGTACTGATATAACTATTTAATGAACATTAATCAAATAAAATTAAAATGCAATAATGTTTATCTCAAGTTATATTATTTTGACGTCCATCTAAATTCTAAACGAACCCTTAAAAAGAGCACCATCTAGAGGCCTACATCCAAAATATATCAGCTCCTATTCCCATAACATAAATATAATGAGGTTATATTTCATGAGCCGCATTTCCCATGAAATATAAAAGGGAAATGTTCCAAAATGATTAGTGTAGTTTCCCTGTACAGTGGTATCGGCCTCGCGATCACCGGCGTGACTTAACAAGAAGCAATTTTTCACAATTTCCCATTCTTTTCTATAATACGGACTTGTAGGGTGGCGGCCCGACACGAATGTCTGAGATAGTGCTCTTTAGGATTTTATATAGGTGATTGAAACGGAGAGGTCTATAGGTATAATATATTGATAGTGTGACATGACAAACCAGAATTAAACGGTAAACGTCTTCAAGAATCATCCAAAATCTTGTAGGTCTCTGTAACAATTAAATTCCTTATTTGAGATAGTTCTGGTCAAAGTTTATTTAAAAGATGGCCTTTAAAGAAACTTTTAACCTACAACTAATGCTGTGTCACTACAACATAGAGTTCAAATTTCACTGCAACAATTTAGAACCTAATTAATCCAAACAACTGCTTTTCATACTCCTTGTGTTTTGTCCATTCATGACCCCTTCATGTTTACGGCTGCGTTCTTCCATGACATGTTCAATCGTCCACCGGCTTCAAGCTCCTACTTCAAGCTATTCATAGCCACCCTAAGCAGGCTACCAGCACGCTAGCACGGCGGTGCCATATAATGAAGTGATTACCTCGCCTCCGAGTTACTGCCACGGAATCGAACCATTTTCACTTGGCCCACAAATATGTAATGAAATATTTATGTTACATGTAAACATTGGCCAAATCCTCTTTCGACTTAACAAATGCTTACTTTTTTATTGAGATTGTTGCCTTGTTTATGTATATTATCTCATCAAATAGATACCACTATAACCGATCGTAGTCTTCTTCTCATCGTATGAACAACCTGGTCTGACCGTAGTGATTCATATAGATTTAGCTTGACTTACAGATGTATGACTACTTTATAACTCAACTTCTCTATAACCCCCTCTCTTTACACTCCATAATTTTTCCGTCGATGCAGTTACTAATGGAAACTATTGTTATAAAACTTATAGGTGAAATAATTGAAAGGGGGACTGATGATTCTGAAACCATGGTAGGTCCCGTTTTAATTCGTGAAAACGCCGACAAAATTCTCCTTCTACAAAACAGTCACACATATAATCCAGTACTGAGAGAAGACCTTAAACGTAAGTTATAAAAGCTCATAGTTTATGAATCCTGGTATAACTGAAGAGCCGGCGGCACGGCTGGCGTCGTGATAGATAGAGCAGTATTAGTGTCGATTACAACGCCCCAAGTCACGCCGCGTATGTAACCAGCTGAAAACGTTACGATATTCTTGACTCCCCCATTAATTATTACATGAATTTTACCTATATTATCTACTATATATACCGGTTGTACTCACGTCGATATTCGGGGATGCCCGACTGAATTTTACCTACCTACTATTTATGTGTTTTATATAGGTTATGGCCCATTTGTATCGTTAGGACCCCTAATTCCTTACCCATTACAGAGGACTTGTCCTGGATCCTGGTTAAAGAGAATATCTCTACAATACTCTGTATATCTCTTTTTTTCTCCGCCTATGGAGATTTTCGACCCGAATTCATATTTACAAAGTTCTCGGTTTGAGGCCTGACTAGCATCACGAAATGTCACATAGTTCCATGTCATGTACTTACACATTTGAGACTGTACCCTATTAATGGCAATAGGCTCGCGCGATATATTGTTAATAAAAATTATGGGAAAATGCAAGTTCCACATCTACGTCACTTACAATACAGGCTTAAAATACACTTGACTCCGACGTTTTATCTACGCAAACGATCCAGAAAAAATGCGTTCAGAGAATAATATAATTATACTAACTGTTGCCCGCGACTTCGTCCGCGTGAATTTCGTGGTATGAAAAATAGATGTTGGCCGATTCTCATTCCTACTCAATACGCTCACAAAATTTCATGAGAATCGGTCTAGCCGTTTCGGAGGAGTATGGGAACGAAAACTGTGACACGAAAATTTTATATATATATAGATTAAGCTGTTGACAGTTCAGTTAAGCCGGCAAAAAATCTGGGTTCAGCGGATATTCTTAACAGCCCAACCAAAAACAAAAGATCTTTATTATCATCAATACCAACAACAACTTAATAGCCCGAAAACAATTCGGTACCTGTATCCAAATAATTGTATCTAACGACTGCCAACCGTATAATCAAAAGCATATCAACCAAAATCAATTTTTCATCGCCGAGGTCGATTTTAAAATTATCATACAAAGCGAAGCTTCAACGGCCGGTGTTCCAAGACCTTTACTAACAACCGATCTTGGTTTAAACAAGGATCAACGTAAACTGGTATTTTTGTGATGGTAAAGTGTAATTACCTAACAAGTGCTATAGACCAATAAAATTGATTTAGATACACGAAAGCAATTGGTGTACGGATGTATACATCATGTGTACACCTACATGACAAATTGTGGCCTTCGTGCCTTATTACGTGCGATTAAATTATTACCTATTATATTAGGTGCGCTATGAATAATAAATAGGTGAAGTTGAGATATTTTGGGGCCTGAACGGGTACAGTTTAGTATACTAAGAAGTTCTCCTGATGGTCGCTTTGGAAGTGAAATAATAACTAGTATACTACTCAAAGTCTACTAAAATATCTCCAAAGGATCTTTCCTCAAAAGATCCGTTTCTTTCTGGCTTTTAACTTAGCTTCTTCAAGGACTTACTCGCTTTCGATATTAAGCTAAAGAAGTAAAGGTGAGAGATACCTATGTCTGAGTATGAAAGAGTCAGAAACTATATCAATATTCTACAAGATATTCTGAAGAGACAATTGATGTTCTGTTCGGGTCTCTCAGTTGTTTTCAAATCCCTGTTTTAACTTTTCTTATTTATAACCAATGCAATGGTAGGTAGGTGCCTACTTTTACATATGTGAATGTGATTCATATAGGTAAACCTAGTTATATAGGTGTCTACACCTAGCATCACGATATTAAAGTCAGAAAATCAATCAATATTGTTTAAGTGGCAAAAGAAAGCAAGCATACAGCCTGAAAATAACAATTAGAACCTCATTCTTATTCAAACTTTATAGCCACTATTTCAATTCATAATTTAGTTCTCAAAGCTAGTATTTCGTAAAGCGGCGTGTTACCCGAGTGACACTCCGTGAGCCACGCACGGGCATGAACCCGGTGCGTTGCGTGCAGGCGGTGTCGGCCAATTTGCACGTCGGCCGTCCGCCAGGCTCAATTTACTTGTCAAACCGACCCGCGCCATTACGGCAACACTTTGAAGCGAAGAATGCAGCGCTTTATGGAAAACAGCTGAGAAACATTATTTCTGGAACGGTTTTGAACCGAGGTGAAGAGGGACAGAGATATTGATTGAAAAAGGCAAAAATATGATTTAACGTGCATTGCTAGTGGCACGATTTAATTGAAAAGAGAAGTACATAAAAGTGCAAATCATATATTGACGATTTTGAATAAGCTAACTATGACGCTTTAGTTTCGAGAGCGCTGCACGAAGCGTTTACCGCTTGATTGCATCGAACACGAAACATTATTAAGACATTCCCAGCCCTAACGCGCCGGCCCCGCCGCCTGCCTACCTCATTAGAAATTAATTTACGTTCAAAATAAGCTAAACGCTCGATATCATCGAAAGTATGACGGTACGTGATAGCACGCAATCATCTCGACAAAAAGTTCTGCTAACAGATTACAATCCAATTACAACACACCGAGTCAACATTCGAAATCAAACTAAATACGTGACGTCGAGGCGACGCGGCCGACACGACGGACGGCGCACCGTACGACGGCCGCGACCCACAATTTGCCCACCATCACATTCAATCACCTCCGACTAACGACCGGCCGCAAAAAACACACGACAGACTCTCAGGAAGTCGGACAACAATAAAAAAACAAATAAGTAACCCGAGCAAATTAAGTTATAACCTAAAACACGTATGAAGCCATCATCCCAACGGTGTAATCATATTAACGACTACAAAAGGAGCGGCAAAAAATACAAAAATTAGAGGATCGGGAAATGTGGGCCAAACAAAAACGTAACGCATCGCCTAATTATAGCTGTTGGACGAAAAAACAATTTTATGTTCGCCGGGCCGGCGCACACCGGCGCCTTTCTGCTGTTTGATTATAGCACTCACCCACTAACTTGTGTGTTATGCTATGATAAAACAACGTAACGATCGTGACCCACCGCGGAATTCCTGCGTTTAAGTGCTAACACCGACGCGTGTGCTTAAAGTCCAATTTATACACAATGTTTCATAGCTCTCAACTAATGAACAAGCAACTGATTCCACTTTGTTTGAAATCTTCACAACTTAATTCAGATTTGAAGAGGTCTCACCGCAGTTGTCCTCGACAAAAGTCAACCCGTGTCGACTGGATCCCGAGCAAATCCTTTATTATTTCGACGTGTATAATATTTTTATTTTGTTTCTTCCACGATTATTATTTATGAATTATTATTATTTGAGAATTTATTATTAGCTCGGAGAGCAAGCGCGGCCTTTTCAATTTGCCACAAGGTGCCGGTTCCTCAGGTATGCGAGCCTCTCGCGTTATTTTTTTCTCTTTTCTTAATACCTTTTTGACATTTCTTCTGTTGCGTATCGCTAATTAAATTTTTGTTTAGTTCCCATAAGATACAAATTGATTTGGCCCGTAATTTAATTAAGTCTTTAATTTGGTCGGCGCGAGATTAACCGTTGTATTTATGTGTAATGACTTGCAAATGGTAATTGGAACGTCTCGAACAGATGTTTATATTAATACGTGTGTATGCTCGTTTAGTTGTACTTAAGTTATTCATAACACTAATGAAGTAATCGACATTTATTCCTTTAGAGTGGAAGATATTAACGTTTGTGGAGGAATACTTAATGTTGGTGCGATGTAAAGAGGCTCAGTCGAGTCGTCGTAACTCCGAGTCTGGCATGTTCTGACATTGATGTTGCCGAGTCAAAGAGTTTTATAGACTCCGGGAAAATAGGATGCGGGGAGTCCGCAATTAAGTACCATTTAAAATTATAATTAGATTATTTTCGTCTTTTACATCTATGTTAATGTGTGACCGTGGTGAAACGGAATATTTGTAATTAAAGTCTCCAAACGTACCTGCCTATTTACGATATGATGTTCCGTTATTTTAAGCTGTCGAGCAAATCTAACCCTCAGGTCTTTAGGACCACCTTTTTTATCATTGACTTTCTTTGTTCAAAATTCGTAAGTGCAAAGCATCAAACACTCACACACAGTCATAGCAGTACATAGTAAGTGCTAGTAGGTACCTATACCTACTTGACGATCTTAACATTGACTTGAACAAAAACTTATTTCCAAACAACTGTCTACGAAAACACGAACACAGCAATTTAAAAATCAAAACACAGTTTAACCCTCCGCTAGCGAAGCACGATAACATTAATATTACGAGGCTTATCATTTAATAAGAGTAGAGCCTACCGATTGTTCGTCCGACCGAACGGACGGACGTACACGGCTATTTAATTTGTCCGATAGCCGCCGCTACGGGCGAGGTGTGCGTTTGAGAAATTACCCCTCAGATACAGCACACATTGTTATTGCTTGTTATAAATTACGCAAGTTTATTGTGCCGATAAATACCCCCGCGGCAGTGGAGGGGTTAACGCCGTGATTTGTGTTGCCTGTGCTAAATACTGCGCGGGTATTGGAGTTTTGATTAGTAATTGTGGCGTGTTTAGTGCTTTGATTATGTAGATAATATTGGTAATCATGATTCACACTTAACACTTCGTTTGGTTGATCCTTCTTTATAAACAATCTTGAGAACATACTAAATTCAAAATCTTGAGATATTTTTTTTACTGGTCGTATGAAACATGCTTTACGTACGAAGTTACAATCGCTGTAATTTAGTCGTTTACGTTACGAGTCGTATACAAATAATAACTTAACTTAAAAAATAATGTTAATCGAAGTCTACCAATAGTTTATACTTTTTGCTTAAAACAACTTACATAAAAACTAAGTTAAAATATTAGTACAAGACATGCATTCGAACTTGAACACGTGAGTTAAAAGCTTAACCATCAAACTAATCCGGGATTACCTCTGTTCAGTATCATCCGTTTTCATTAATTAGCCCTGTAATGATAAAACAGTAAAAAAAGGGCGATTGCTGAACTGACTAACAACGTAACTGGCGTAATGTGGGTGTGCTGCACACCTCTGCCTACCCGTTCGGGGAATACAGGCGTGATGTTATGTTACTTATCGCTTGAAGACTCCCAGCTGGCTCTTATATTATGGTTACGACATGAAAATAAGCAGGACGATCCTCGATTGCTTACGTTGCAACTTTTCACTAAACTTGACTCTTACCAAAACCTTCCCATAATAATTATTTCCATACATCACAAACATTATTAAATCTAATTTAATGAAGTATCAATAATAATAAATCACTCCAATATTTCCCTTCATGCATACCGCGTTATGCGCGTCGCTATCGCGCATCTGCGCTGGCGCAGCGGCGCGGCGTGGCTGCGACGCCCCGCCATTTGTATTGCGGCGTACCGCGCAGATTGCACGCTAAACTATATTATTTATTAACTGTTCTTCTTCCAGAGATGCGAACGGATGTGAAATATTCAAAGGTGGGATAAAGTCATAATTAAAAAAACAAAATACAGCAACTTAACTTAAAAGTGAAACATGATTACCCTAGACTATTATAGACTGCCTCGTCGGTCTAGTGGTTGCTAAGCGCGACTGCTGAGCAGGAGGTCCTGGGTTCGAATCCCGGATCGGGCAAAGTGTTACTGGGTTTTTCCATTAGGTAATTCCCAGTAGCAGCACGGAGTCTGGATTTGTGCCCGGTTGATGGCAATAGGCTCGCCACCTATTACATTGGGACCTAAAAACATAACTGGCGAAATGTGGGTATACTATAGGTATATGTATACCTCTGCCTACCCCTTCGGGGAATACAGGCGTGATGGTATGTCATTTAAGTTATGTCATACAATTCAAAATTTTCTGTTAAATAAAAATAATTATAATAGTAATGTATTTATTTCTCCTCACAAAAGACAATAATTATGTTAAGGATTAGGATACATTTTAAACATGACCTAGTCTAACAATATGTGAATCAGAATAAAGTGAATAACGCCGCATCGACTTGAATACTAGTATAACCGGGATATATAGTAGATTATATGGATAACACTTACGAAAGTTATTATAGTAAAATATCAATATTCCTAAATTCCTCTTGTTTTCCTTTCTAAGTGCTCTGGTTGCAGTTTTTAGGCGATTCAGGACAGTTAGATATTTTGTCTGGGATACCCCTAGCTCCGATGCCTCGTTGAACGGAAAGAAAATCCTGACAAAATTTGGCTTGAGTCATAATTATCATCAAACAAAATGAGTGTTAGAAGTAATGAGCTTGTCAATAAATTTATCATTTTGGATCTTCATCATTATCATCTACAAGAGTTCTAGTATATAAGACCGATTTGGTCGGCCCTTTTTTGGGACAAGCGTGTCCTAAAAGAGATAAAACCAACCCTAGCAATTCTTGATTTTACCCAAATTAGCTCCAGCTACTCATAGCACATAAAACAGCAAAATTTTGAATAAAAATACTTCACTTTTTTACTGCATAAAAAATAATGAAGAGATGCCATGATGATGTATAAATTTCATTAAAAACCATTTTGTAATGCGATGCTCGGGTCGAACGGGACGCGTGACTTGAAACTCAAGCGCATTCGCTTGCAAATTTACACACTTAAGCATGACTTGATATGGTATCACTATAAATAATAATATTAATAATGCACATTAAGACGTATTACGGAAAAGGCAAGTTATATTATGAGTTATTTTGAATGTGGGATGATTAGGGGCTTGGGTGTTTAGTGCTCGATTGCCACAACGACTGAAGTGATTAAGAGTATTTCACAAAATGATTTTCAGAAGTTAACTTGAATACACACAGTTATGGTGTACGTAGATTAGGGTGTCCCAAGACATAAGGGTTTTTTTTTCGCAAAATCAAATACGCATAGTCGTGAATGCCTCAAACTTCTTTGACTCGATGATTCTTAATGGTTACCTTTTGTAGGTCTTGGCTTACAGAAGCTACAATCATCGGTGCGAGTGGTAGGCGTGTCCCTAAAAAAAAATACATACCCCATTTATACAATTCATGAATATAATTACCCTGTTAGTCCTCTTATCAAGTTGGTAAGGCAGCAACAACGTTTATGGTTTCTCTAACATAAGGAATCCAAATGAACTAACTTTGTACCCAAAATCCTGGTTGAAAGACCCAAAATGCCAACCCTTTGGGGTTTGCAGATGAGACCGTATGTTTTGGGTACAAAGTTATTTCAAAGGCAGAAACGCAATACCCGTTAATTATCGTTTCATATAACTTGTAAACTTTTGTGTCAATAATTCTGAAAGTCACTCAAAAATTCCCAAATCTTTACATAAAGGACTTTAATGGTGGATGTTTAAAAGGCAAGTTCCCACAATCGAGATCTCATAATCCAACAATCATTAGTTTACAGCCAGTGAACATTACTGGAGCAAATAAAAAGTAAGTTACGTGCAACATTACTGGCTGATTTGAGAAAGGAGGCTAAATATCACAGAACAAACCTTAATCCTTAAATAATGTCTACTGTACTTTCTTAAGAATTTCTTCATCTTTTTAAATTAAAAGCACAGGCATAATCGTCCGGCGTTATCACTGGCTGTTATTATTTTTCATTGTTACTGTTATTGCTGGCAGTCCGCTTATTACGCCCGCGTTACAGCGCTTAACAAACTATTAAAGGTACTCCCTTTACGCCTTATTATTACGATAAATCCACGCGATTGTCCGAGATGCTTGAGACTTTTATAAAACAATGGAAAATGGTCCGAGGAAAGTAGTGAAAGGAGGTTTTTGTAAGCTTTTTTTAAGGCTCGACCTAATCTTATTGGGTTATATATGAGCCGGATTTCATATTTAAAGAAAATGTTCAAGGATTTTGGACTTTGAACGAGTCTCAAGATAGAGACCACCACTTTGTACCAGCATTTGGGCACTGTGCAGTATTTACTAGACTGTTTTCTTTGAATTGACAATATTTAAAACAATGGTTGCATATATTGGACTTAATATCTTGAACTCCTAAAGTACCATGAGACTAACCTTTGGGAGTTCCCTCTGCCCTGATATTTGGCCTCTTGCCTCAAAAACAAAGCCAAGTCTGAGGTGTACCCTGTACCTGGATAAGGGCAAGAATAATGGCATTCATTAATTAATACAGCGCATACGTGGCCATTTGTTTCGGATCTCTCACTCGGTTCGACCGCCAGATACTGGCTGGTTCTACTGTGGGCTTTAAATAGATCCTGGATGGCAAGAGTGGGAATTTAAATGATCTATATAAGCATCAGTATGCTTTTTTTATACATTTCCTGCACCTACCATGTCATATTTCGGCACCGTCTTAAGGTTGACTGGGAGAGAATGCCTATGGCATTAAGTCCGCCTCTGTACATCTTGTTAATTTGTGCATAAAGTATAAATATATACTAGCTAGTTGATTTTCAGTCGTTAAGTTCACACAGTAAGCAGCACACAATCTGTACCCCAAAGTGATATTCAACAGTCAACATAGTTACAAATACTAGTGACCGATCCTTATAGGTTATAATCTCCTTCCATTACGGTACGCCGATGCAATGTCTTGTGACAACACAATAATAAAACAAAAATAAGAACCAAAGCTATGCTACGCCAATTACTGGTGACAGTGATAAATCGCTCATCAATAATATTAGGATAAGGTGTCGAGGTCGGGGAGCAACGTGGCTACCGCGCAGATCATTCAATCTGCGAGGTTATGCCGTGCTCAAGTTAGTCTGTGATGGGTGAACGTTTTTGTGGAGACCCCTTCGTACTTCGTAAGAGACGTTAAGCCGTTGGTCCTGCGCCTGATCTCTCTCCGGTCGCGTCGCTCTACCGACCCACCGAAGTATGAGAGTGAGAAAATAGGGAGTCCACCAGTGTTTGCCCGCATACTTACACCGAATTTACAAACTGGCATTTTGTAAATTCGATACTTTACGTAGAGACCATCTACTTGTACACTATAATATCTCCTGCCTAGTTGGCTAGTCTCAGATGAGATAAGCCGCCGTGACTGAAAATTCGGTCCAGAGAACATTAATATTAAGATGTGTATACCAAAGCTCTAAGTGGAGTAAATCAGTGTGGAACCATGGTCGATGGTATCGCGCGGGGTCACACAATAACACTTTGCAGCGGCAAATGAAACGCTTTTATGTAATTGGCCAATGTTGCCGGCGCACTGTGCGACGATCGCTGAGTGTGCAGCAAAAAATGCAAACGATCTTAGTTTTCTTTAAAATGGGTGAAGTAGTTTTGTCTGTCTTAGATCCTGCGATGTTAGTCAACATTTTATAAAAACAAAACAAATCGAGTAGGAAGTTAGGAACTTAAGTAGATATTATTACTACTTGTTTTAGCATTAATGTAGCTTTTTGGAATTTGTTCTAGATATAATTAAATGTTAGTGACTTGACATGATAGTGATAGCAATAGATAGAGCAATGTTCTTGGACTTATTTTACTTTATAGGATGTAATTATTGACAAGGGTCTTTATTTAAATAGCATAAAGTGAAACTAAAACTACAGATCCAACTGACTCCGAAAAAATGTATTTTATAGCTGGCAAAATTGATAATTATTTAAGTAGCTACCACAAAGAAAGTGGCACCATCGCTCCCAGTCGTCTGTAGTCAGACTACCTACTTTATTACCAAATTCTTCCAATAAAAAATACTCGGAATGCCCAATGCTCAATTTCATAACCACAGCCAAAGGATCACAAAATAAAAACCCACAAAATGAAATCACACACAACATTTTGCTCACAATGCGTGCATTGGGCGCACAGTGCGTCCAGCAAGGCGGGGCTCTCTTTTTTACGATTGCCATCGAGCGTGCTCGCACCGTCTTGTGTTCCCGACAGTTATAATACGTTATTTTTTATTATAATTAGTATCGCCTTTATTAATTAAATGTTCACCCTGTATCGCTCACGAAAAAATAAATAAGCTAATAATTTTATGCTTGCCTTCAATTATTTTGAGGCAAGGAATTAAAAAGTGCTTAAATGATATGGTGAGGCGGAAATTTTGGAGCATGAGGCACTTGTTCACGTTGTTAAATATTAATTATACCTTGTAGTCACGATGGGTTAGAGGTAACTTAATTAAAAATGTCAATAAAAAATGAACGCAGTAAAAGTTTATTTTTAAAATATACAATATACATACATACATAAAGTCACGCCTGTTTTCCAGAGGATAAGCAGAGACCATGGATTTCCATTTGCTACGATCCTGGCATACTTCTTCGCCTCGTTCACATTCCTCATACACGCTCATCGGTTAAGGGTACTCAGAATATGCAATACATGGTAATTTCTATGAATACTTATTAACTTTGTTTTGAGTTTTATATCTGTCAATCTTTTCATCGCAATTAAAGCAGTTTAAAAAACGCTCTATTCTGTCAGGTGTTCAATACCTGAAAAGAGTGAACAACCAAATAACTAAGTGATATTTCCAACATCACCTACAACGTTCTAAACTCTCCAACAATAAAAACAAAAGAGCAGCACCATTAATAAATAAATCCACGCAAACATACGTCGGAATAACGCCTCGTAAATGATAATAGAAGTCACGCACAACATAATACATTGTCGGCATAAAGTGTACTACATAGATGCGCGTACGCAGGTAATAACCGAGACAGACGGACAGACAGACGTAATGGAATTACATTGTGTGACGGCTACGACTTAATTAACTGGCTCCAGTAATTGAATATTAAATTTATTGCTAATTACTCGCTTTTCTGTGAGGTGCAGTATTACACGTGCGGCCGAATAATGTTTGTCTTATGTGTTTTGCTGATTGCTTCACATCTCCGTTTTGTGGTCTATGCATTTAAATGTAACTGACAAGTTGAATTTACTATAGTATGTTTTGGTTATATTGTTCTATCAAGTTACTCAGTCATTTAAGTTTTTTGTTGCTTTTTTCATTTTATTATGTTGATCAGTTTTTGAAAGTATAGAAAGTTGATAATTTATCAGACTAGCCCAAAAATGATTTTATTATATTGGACCATCAAAATGCAGACTGAGTCTCCATTTGTAAAACAAAAAGGTACATAATGTTAAAAGGACTTAATGCCACTCAACTAAAGATCTTCAACCAAGTAAATGGTAGTTGTAACAATGGTCATTAAACCGAACAATTAAAACATTTTCAGGTTACAAAACAACATGACTGTAATTAACTTTAATTATAATAATGACCTAACCTTTAAATACTTGGGTAACATCATCATTATCACAATAGATGTATTTTGTATAGGTGCTTATTTGACTGCTTAAAGCAGGTAATATTATGCAATATAACGCCCTCTCATCAATTTCATAATAAGATTGTTTCTGGACCAATCATTCGTCATCAATAAAAACCGCATATCAAAACTTCATTGAACAAAACTCTTTGTCTCCAGCCATTGCAAAACATAGACAATTTATCAATGTACAGACCTCATCCTAAGTTATGGACTGGTGTCAGAGGTTACCAGCAACACCACACTTTCCCCATCACTATAAATAATGACTTAATCAGAAACCTCTTCGATGAGACGCAATAAAAATCGTCCACACGACACATCATCATATAATGAGATAACGTTAGTAACCCATCTTATATTACACCCAATCCTGTTTGACATTCGAGATTGGAAAGCTATTTACGTAAAGATGAAAAAGAAATATTAATAGAATATACGATGATAGCTGTTATAAATAGATAGATAATAAGTTAGAATAAATATGTATGTAGTTTGTTTGTGGAGCCGCACGGTTCCCACGTAATGTATGAGTTTTAGTATGTTTTACAGAAATTGGGTATCATTGGGTATGTTAGTTAATGCGAACCGAGAATACGATCTTAAATTCATTAATTATGGTTCGGTGAATAAATTCTATGATTAGCATAATGTTAGGAATTAATAATGAATATTAAAAAGCTTGTTTGCAGGACTTTGTAAACGTTTTACTTTGACTTTTAAAGTTGTCACCACAATTCTTTGACTTGGTAGGTATGCTTTGCAAATAACGGAAGACTGGAGATTGGACGAAGAGAAGTGTAGGGTGTTACTTTATTAGTATCAGTTTTTTTAATAAAAATGCCCTTACATTCTGAATTGTTTTCAGTTTTGACATTAATTGCAGTCAAAGTAGGCATGTACCTCAATTCAGCATAACTCTTAGCGAAGGCCTCCTCTAGCAATTTCCACTGTTATCTATCATAAACCACTCTCCTCCAGGTCGAACCCGCTGTAAGCTTTAACTCGTCCTCGCCACTCCTTTATGTTTAAATCCTCTGCTCGGTTTGTTCCTGGGATACCAAACTGAGGCATCAGTTCATTCATCGTGATCCTTCTCTAGAACTGCCGATATGAATCGAAGGCTGTTTCTACTCGACGCAATGCAAAAAAGGGTACCTAGCTGATTGACTAACTTTGTTTTCGCAAACGTGATTCACGAGCTAGGAGTGCCTGACCCCATGTAGAACTGATTTATTCTATTAATTTTGATAAGTGAAACTTAACAAGATTCCTGCGAGCCACTGGTAATTAATATTCCAACTGGTTTCTACTGGCATCGCTTTAAATAACTAGATTGGCATAACTAGTCACTTTCGAGACGTGGAGTCCTTCTTATGCTCGTAATTATTGTAAACTGCTTCATAAACTACTTAAAATACATATTGTAAGGCCACGGTTATAGCAGAGGTTCAATAATGTGGTTCATCTCGAGAAAATAATACTAAATAAATAATTAAATATTTACTAAAATCGTTAGGATACCACTTGTGAAGGAAGAAATACACACACACACCACACAGGCACCTCAATTAAGACGACAGCGTGAAAGGACCATACCACTTTGTTGTCTCTTAAACAACTATAGGATAATGACATAATGCTTATTGAACGAAATGTGGTGGATAACACTCCTAATATAGGAGTGCTTTTGAACATACATGGATGCTATCCCTTCGGAGATTTACAGGCAGATTCATTGGTCATACAGCTCCATGTCTCTTATAAAGGACGAGCCTATTGCCATATATTATGCCCAATTAGATTAGCAGTATCATTGTAATTTTGACGAATTTGGATAACCCTTCCTATGGATAGGTTGTGATACGATAACCGTGGTCGCGTTAGGACTTCGCCTTATAGATTATTAATAGTTAGCTAATGCATCGTTAGTTTGCTTTCTAGGACCACCGCAATACCCCTATTAACAAGATTAAATCAAGATATTTTACAGGTTGGTAATTTATAAACATAAAAACCTACTTTGATCCTCCGTTTAGTATTGGGCCATATAGGTACTATATTTTAAAAGTTAATTTTACAAGCTTGCTCAAGATGTTACTGGCGATCATCCTAGGCCTCCTAGCCTTTTTCTAGCAGCCTGATTAGCAAGGTTACTATGCTATTAGACTCCTACTGTAAGGGCTGGGTCGAATTAACCATGTTGGGATCCCTAGGCAATTCACGCCTCGGGATCCCTTTGTCGTTTTCGCCATCATCGTTATCCACAGCCTTTAATATAACACTGCTAGGTATAAGCCTCCCTTAAACAAAGCCATCCGCCGCGGTCTAGTTCATCCTTTTAGGTCTTCTCTATTACCCAAAAATTATTCCCGAAGCGCGACGCGAGGCCTGTAGCCAATGCGGTGCCCCAAGGCAGTTGCCTATGTTAACATATATGAATCTATTTCATTTCTATTCGTCAAGGGTACTGCCGCTTGTCTAGGGCTCCAAAAGTCTGGCTTGTTGCTTTTCAATACAATAAAACAAAACACCAATTCCCAACCGGCTTCACGTGAAAGCCCAACAAATAGTTTACTAATAAAATAAGGTTGACAAAGCAATCGTTATTGTATCACAATACATTATAATGATGTGATAGGCAGAGAGCGGTGCCTTATTGATTCCGATTGTATCGATTAGCCGCGCATCGCCTTCGGGGAGTCAGTCGATAAACATTTTTTGGAGGAGGCGTGAAATTTTCGATACAGTATGATGTAGGATGGCTCTATTGGGTGAGGTCGTTAGATTTGAAATTCGAATGACCTATACCATAGTGGTTATATACTCTTTGACCTATAGGTACTTCTAAACTAATATTGTGAAGGATGGGTTTGGATTTAAAAAGTAATCCTCCGAATTCGGTTTTCAAAATTCATTTACTCTTAAGTATGGACCTTCAGGGTGGACGCAGTGTATTTTTACAAGCAAAAGCCGCGTTGAAATTTTTCCTATTTCCATTTATAATATGTTTGTTGGTTCCGGGAAAGTCTAATCATTTCGTTGGGATACACCGAGCTTTTTAACATCATCAATGAGTAATAGCTATCGTAAGCTTCTAGATTACACGACTTAGAATAGGCACGAATGGTGAACTTGTCCCTCAGTACAAAAAATACTGCCTATCTATCTATCTACTATTTTCTTCTTTAATATTTACACTTCTTTGGTGTATTGGTTGCTAAGCGCGACTGCTGAGCACGAGGTCCTGGGTTCGAATCCCGGGTCGGGCAAAGTGTTACTGGGTTATTCCATTAGGTAATCCTCAGTAGCAGCACAGAGTCTGGATGTGCGCCCGGTTGATAGCAATAGGCTCGCCAACTATTACATTGGGACCTAAAACATAACTGGCGAAATGTGGGAAGGTATACTATATGTGTACCTCTGCCTACCCCTTCGGGGAATACAGGCGTGATGTTGAATCGGAATGATATACCATCATTGTATTTTTTGATTTACCTATGTTTAACAAATAAATGATTTGATTTGATGTTATGTTATGTTATTTACACTTCCAAAATATTTTTTAACTATTAAAGAGCACAGTCAAACGTCTCGTCCTTAAGCCATATGTAACTATTATGTCTATTGGGGCGGGCGGCCATAACCGTAGCGGTAACAATCATCATAAAAATTAACTGAAAGTAACTGGCAGATGTTCGAGGGGATCAGTTTTAAATACAGCCTTGGTGTTCATCATGTTCATAATAATATGGATATGTTCAATGTTCATACACAGGCTGCTCAATGGTGAACACATACATCCTTGTGTAAATGTGTTCAGATTTTCAGTTTTCCTTAGACTGTAATAGCCAGGAAACTGATGCGAAATCCTTAGTCTATATAAAACTTTGCCTGACCCCGGATTAGAACCTAGGACCCCGTGCTGAGCAGTTGCAATTAGCGACTACTACACTAAGCAGTGCATAGTGAAAAAAAAATAAAAAATATATACAAGGTTTGGATATATAATTTTGTAATATCTACACCAATCCACGTAATCCAATAACAGATATAATATCACAATACAATTAATCGTAAAACCTCTTAATACATATAGAAAAAACGTTTAACAAAGATATCAAAATCTTAATCCAGAATCAATAACAACAATAGCATTATTGCTGCATCAAATTATTATCTTGTAACTTGTCGACCGTTCTTAACAAATCGTTAAACTTAGTTCATTATCTTAATTATTTTTACGTTCAATTCATTAAAGCTGTATAACAATTTAGATTATCTTCTTATATCGTGGTCTGTTTAACACCTCTCACGATGCGTCGGCGGCGCGGGCGCACAAAGCCCGATCGTAAACCCAACATGGAGTGAATAAAAAAAATAAGAAAAAACAAAAACAGCCCGAGAGTATAATAAAGAGAGTCAATTCGCCTTACGTCTCAAGGTGTGAAGCTGTCACGGACGAAATGATGACTCTATTATTAGCCGGCTAAATAATAATTCTTCGAGTCCCGTTGCAGCGGTGTGATGTGTTAATAAGTAATACGCCGCGATGTTATTTCCTGTGTGTGTGTGTGTGCGCACATATGTGTTAAATAATTAGGGTTGCTAGTTGTTTGTGGGCGTTGTACAGTTATGATTTGCTATGTTCGATCGCCTTTTGTCAGTTATTGATATGTTTGAAGTTTAATTTGTAATTTGTGTCGGATGTTGATTTTGTATACATCATTATATTGTGATTCAGCAGATTATAAAGAGCAGTCTGTTTGGGAGATTGAGTGATCCCCTGTCAGTATTAAAGACTAATTGGCTGTAAGGTTCTTGAGATCTTTGGTTTTTTAATGCGTGCATTTTGTGGAGTAAACATTATACGATTAACTTGTATTGATCACAATGGACTTTTTTATTAATATTATTTTATTTATTCTAATTGCACATCGTTAAATACATTTCACAAAAAAGTGTACCTACTATTTAATATTACTATGAAGTACCGACAATTATACAATTGGTGGTCTAATCGCACTAGACCTCCTTCAGACAACTGTTGGGTGTACCTTCATGAAAATAATTGATTGCAAGAGAGGCATGAGTAAAATATGTAGTTAGAAACCTTGCATCTGTAACCAATGATAGAGTAGGTACGTAAGATGTTATTTAAGAAGTGTGTCTACACCACATCGAAGGCCTCGTACCTACATAGCAACCGTGTAGAGCTTGCCGGGGTCAGTCCTGTCATGGGAGACCATTTTTACACGTCGAGACCCCTCGGAGCCTACTCTCTCCGGTTGTGTCGGTCTATCGTCTCATCGGACTATGAGAGTAAAGAAATACGGAGTCCACCAAAGCCACCTATGTTAGCGCGCATAGTTATGCGCTACATCTAATGCGTAGTTTGCTGGTCTCAGTCGATGAACTGCGATAAGCCGCCGTGAACAAAATTTGGTTTGGAGGACATTCATATTAGAAACACACAACCACTTCCTAATCATTATGCCCAATCAATGCTTTCATAGTAGGCACAGGCCACAGGCGAAAAATACGCTTGCAAAAACATATTGCTGCCCCATCGAGGCAACTTGATAAAATATAGCATTTAAACACCTTAATAATTATTTGTAGTATAGCTAACATGTACCTACAGTAGTCATGTTGCGTACTGTTATTAAATGTAAACTTTTTAATTTACAGCGGCAGCACGCCTTCCGCTCAAATGAACCGTTATTATTTACCTTCTATCTGATGTGACACGAACGTGTTACGTACTATTGGTATTGTAACAGTTTAACTTGTGACAGGCTACAATTGTTATACTTTAAATTATTTCCTTTTATTATTGTGGCATTTATATTATGTAACAAGAAACGATCGGAGTAGCTCTAGGGTTTTGGTTGGATTCAGTACGGCATTCATATGATTGCTTGTTTACACAGTCAAGATAACCAATGGAACTTTTTAATGCTATATTCTTTCTTAGCCAAACGACACCACACTGGCTGGATTGTGACCAATAGAAGAAGAAAAAGACCGTTCCATTTTATTTAACTTGTTAAATTTCGAATGTTTCCAATGTGGATAGACCGTTGATGGCTGAAGAATTCTAAAAAGATTTAAATGGAAAGTAATGAACAGTTCTTTACTGTCTTTCGGAAAGTAGAAGTGCAATAGAAACCTCTGCCTAAAAATACTTAAGTATTTGTAGATCGGGTTACCTTTTTCTAATCTTAAGTCTATCTAAGTCAATTGAATGGTGCATTGCACCAATTGACAATCGCCAGGATTACAAATGTAAATAAGTAAGTTATTTATATAGTAGGCGGAAATATGCCGATAATTCGTAAACTCTATGTGAGAACTTACCTACTATTACACAATAATCGCAATCGTTAAAATGAAATTTTCGTAGCTTAACGTTCAACTTCCAAGTAGTCACCGAACGCTAACTTAGACATCAATAAACGCTTTTTTTTCTGTCTACTTAATTTTTTACATAATTATATTTTAAATTATGTAACGTACTTATATTTTATTATTCTTTTCTCATAAATAGTAAAGTCGGTGAAAGTCGAAAACTGTGCATACAATTAGCCACGAAAACTAATTCGTGCTGTCCATTCACTGAACAACGACATCTTTAATTGCGTTTTTACTCAAAAACTATTCATAATGACCATTGTAATAACTACTAGCTTTATAATTAAATCCAAAAAATGTTCCAAACCACTCTTTTGGAAGGTAATTTTAATAATTCTTGCAATTAAGACCCAATTTTCTATCACCAAGCTGTGTTTTTTTTTTGTTAATTAATGTGTGGTTTTGTGTTCATTGTTTTGGGTGCGTCTGCGCGTCGGCGTGTGAACTGGGCGGGCAGGCTGGCCGACCAATCAGCGGCATGCGCTTGCGCATTGCGGTGCCCGGTGTGCGCACGCGATGTTCATGGAAGCACAACATAATTATGTTCAGAAGAACCACTTCGTATTCGTTCTAGGTATTACTATTGATTCCAGACTGCAATGGGGCGCCCACATCTCAGCCCTATCTAGCAGGTTGAGTTCAGCTGCGTTTGCGGTTAGAAGAATTAGACAGCTTACTGATGAAGCAACAGCTAAATTGGTTTATTTTGCGTACTTCCACAGCATTATGTCTTATGGCATCCTGCTGTGGGGGTCAGCGGCCGAAATCAATTCTATTTTTGTTTTACAGAAAAGGGCTATACGAGCCATCTATAATATGGGCCCACGCGAGTCTCTTAGGGAAAAATTTAAATTAATCAATATTCTGACCCTTCCATCTCTATACATACTAGAAAATATCATGTACGTGCGTAGGAACTTGCAAAATTTTAGTATAAATAGCGATTATCATTGTTTAAACACTAGAAACAAACATAAATTAGTAGTGCCTAAATATAGGTTAGCAAGAACTAACTCCAAATCATTTCTCGGTAATTGTATACGTTTTTATAACAAACTGCCAAAAACGATAACTGATCTTACCGGTAAGAAATTTAAAACATGCGTGAAAGCAATTTTGATCAAGAAAGCTTATTATAAAACTAAAGATTATGTTGATGATAGAACAGCTTGGAGTTAATGTCTTCTGCACATGTGGCTTCCCTGGCAAATGTAACACCATTATCCCTTTCTTATTATGGCTTAATGTTTTGAAGACCCTTATCTTCTCCTTTACTTTCGTAGGTCCTCTACCTCTGCCCAGTTTTCGGGCAATTTATTTTATATAATTGATTCCAGGTCTTCATCAATATTGTAAATGTGACCACAATGTAATGAATAGTGATAGCTAGTAGTTTTAATTGCACCGTGGGTTTTTGGCCCAATTTGTTATTTTTTTCCCTTCTATCACTATTAGTTTGCTTTGTTGTCGCATAATGAAACTACATATGTAAATTTACAAATTTGTACCATCTTTCTTTTTAAATGAGTAACCTCTGGAGTTTCTTGCCGGTTCTTCTCCATTGGAATGACATTTTGGAACCGTGCATCTAGCATCCTAACGTTTCATAAGCGCCTGTAATAGGTTTATATGAAATAAAAACATTTTGAATTTTGAATTTGAATTTGAATTATGTTTTTGAACAAACAAAGCCTATACTATCAAAATACAGTGATAAAAATATTTTTTTAAATATACGCTTAATTTTGTAAGTCTTATTTATTTATAACCTTTGAAAACTTAAAATAAATGATTGACGTGTTTGACTACCGAATACCTACTTATTTCTTGACCTAACTTTACCGATTAGCAAATTGTATGTTCATGTTTTCAGTTTCACGGAGTGAACCTTCTGATGTTACACATTTCACTTGACATTAACTATTATTTATTTTATTATGTGCAATTGTACATTTTACGGCTCTACTATAATTGGATTTAAGTGAATTGCGAAAAATTATAGACAAGTTATAAATGAAATTTTTCTTGTAAGTCATGATTTTATTTTATAGTTCCACTGAGATATAATTTGATTTCTTTGAACGTTGTACGTTACAGAAACAGGAGTTTATAGAATTGCTTTACTTTCAACATTTTGCTAAACTATTTTTATACTTCTTTATTATCATCATCAGCCGGAAGACGGCCACTGTTAAACAAAGGACTTCCCCTTAAGTAACGGGAGGGGTAGCCATAATTCCCACGCTTGGCAAACTTGGGGTGAAGTTACAAAAGACCCTGCTGCCCATCTTCTGGATTTTTCCTTTAGTCGCCTCTTACGACCCACGAAAAGAAAGGGGGTGGTTAATAAGAGGCCGGATACCACTTGGCATATTAGAAGATTATTAACTTCTTATTTAGCCAAAACACTAACACTTCTGACTGTGCGCGAAGTATATACAATTGTTAAACAACGGCCATGTATTATATGTAATACACTGGACAGAAAAATGGTTAAAGGCCAAAGGCGACTCCTTTGATTCTCCTCATAAGAAAGATTATTTCCCTTGTGGTGTTGCCAGCCTTGGAGTCAAAACCTTCTTCCAAAGATTCTGGTACACTTGATTCCTCAAATACTGAGACTTGCAAGGGCATGCTCCTTTTTTAACCGACTTCTAAAAAGGAGGAGTTCTATATCTATCACTATATTTAAAAAAATATATGAATACTATTTTTCTTGACCGCCCTTTATTCTAAGGCATAGGCAAACGTGTGCACGGTCTTAAAATTGATTCGTCTGTGCCTTTTCGGAGTAGCGATATGTAAATCTTCTTACAAGATAACCTTTAACAGAGATGTTGAGGAGGCTGATCATAAAAAAGGGATGAAAGGAGTATGCTCAATTTCCCAACAATAGACCCAGTGATGAGGAACTAAAAATTAAAACTATTTCACTTACACGACCTGTCAGTTGCGTGCGCGGCGCGCGGGCGAGCGGTCAGGTGCGGCGGGGGAGGGGGTCGGCTCGCGCTTTGAACATCGAGGTGCTAATAACGAGGCGTCCTGCTGGGCATGCGCCCCGCTGCGAAGGGAATGTGAGGCGAGCGGGGCTGTTGATATACATGCATTTATTTGATACAAAACTGTTGAATTGATGTTATGCTTGTAACGAAATAATCCGTTGAGGGATGGGGAACGTGGTAATGCAGTTTTAATTAATGTAATTGAAACACGCTACTTCTTAATCGATACGCGATTATCTCCAATTTGAAGATAAAATATGTATGCATAAATAAATAATTTAAGATTAACAAACTAATCAAGTAACGTGTATTTAATCAAGTTATTGGCAAGGTTTTTCCGCAATGCAATAATCGTATTTAACTTTCTATATACGTCTTGATTAAACAGTACCTTTCCTCATTTATCATGTAAGTTGACAGCCTCATACATCGATATTTTCAATTATAAATCCTACAATTATTCTAGTACCTTCAACTTACAGCCGACAACAGTCCAGCCACCCGATCTGAGAGTAAGATATCTGGGCCGCCGGTCTCTATTAAGTATAATCACACGATAGAGCTGCGCCGGCGCGTCCCGGCCTAACTCTACACGAGCTTGATTAACGACCTCTACATAGCGCTGTTGTGACTACCTTATATATCAAGTAATTTGAGCGGCAATAGTCGGGGACTAAAGTGTTGGATGATCGAGATGCTAGTGATTTCGAATCGCAGTTCACCCGTTGACCGGCTGGCAAATTCTCGTAGTCAAACACAGCTTTTGTCCAGTCACTATGACTGTACACCTTAGTTTACCATGTGGTTATGAAAATAACGTCAACATACATAACATCGCGCTCGTATTCACCGACGGAATAAGCAGAGGTATACCTGTAGGACACCCACATTTCACCAGTTATGTTTAAGGTCCGTATTTAATAGGGGGCGAGCCTATTGCTATCAACCGGGAACAAAGCTAGACAATAAGCTAAAGCAATAACAACAACGCAGGCTTAACACAACGACTTCACTGTACCAGTCGGATCATCAACTTGGCTGAAGTCCTAAACCAACTACATTATATAGACCTACAAACCGAATAGAATGAAAAATGTATTTGATATAATATGTCATCGTTGAAAAGTAATCATCATCAGCCGAAAGACGTCCACTGTTTAACAAAGGCCTCCGCCTTAGTTAAGTCGGTGATTGTTTCTATAATCGCTTGGCAAGCGGCTTGAAGATCGAAGTATTGGTGGTGAAGTTACAGAAGACCTGTCCATCTTCAGAATTTTCTCTAAGTCGCCTCATACGACACCCACAAGAGGTAAGGGGTTGTATTATTCTACAGCTGCTATACTCACGAATAGCAGCTGTAGAATAATATGGAAAACACTCACGAAAAAAATTATTATAGTCAAAATTTGCCACTTATCTAAAGAGGCTGATATACGGCCTCTTCCCAATTCTGATAGGATCATCATTGTCATTGTATTAAAAAGAACCACCTCAACCAGCTACCTAGACATAGTTTATTAACAGCCCTATAATCGAGACGTCTATATTAGCTTTATCTATTAACTACTTGATTGCAACGGACCGAGCGGCGCGGCGCGCTATTGCGTTCGCATCTATACTTAACACTTTCTAGGGAACATCGTATTGATTAACGATTCTAAGACGAAGATGATTAACTTTGACGTCTTGATTAGCCAAGTGTACCTATTAGCTTTTGTGCACGGCTTTAAGTTTAATTCACTCTTCGACATAGGTACATGACTGTTTCTTTAGACTTGGTATACATATTATACATCTTTAGGTATCTACTATATGACATGCCAAAGTCTGTCTGTTTGTTTGTAACCATATAACGCCCTAAACACTGAACCGATCGTAATGAATTTTGATTAGGACGATGCTCTACGGAAGGGCACAAGCTTCATATTTATGCACTCCACATTAAGATGGGTCTACCAGGTGCAATCGTGGTCAGGTTACACATTCCATACAACTACAAGTATATACTTAACTACTGTCATCGAATCAGGATTTATTCCCAAACTTATCAAAATAAATTCAAACAGTAGACCAATATAGCTGTGGATTTAGTTAAAGCAGGTACTTGACATTCAAGCGTACTCAATAACATGACAGATTAATTCGTACAACAACGTCAATGGCACGTTTAAAGACAGGGTTAACTGAATAATTATAATGATTAAATTATAAAAAATAAACTTGAATAAAAATTGCATCACAATATCATGATCAAAACTAACTACCAACCGACATAAACATATAGTATCGAGCACGAAAATACATAATAACTTAATAACATAACTGACCAAACACAGATACTTAAACATGCAAATCTTTCTCGCCTTGGAAGTTCAATTAAATTCAATTCTAACGAGTAACGCAACATTTAAACAGGTATTAAATGCTCGATCACTCAAGTAGTCAACATCAATTGAATGCCAATTGATTGGCGACCAGTGTGTAAACGCTGGTCGGTAGCGTGACCATGGTTGAGGAGGAAATGACATTGGAATTGATATTTCTTCATATAACCATGATTATAATCCTCGCACTGTTAATGCTGGTTGTTTTCTGTCTAGGGATGCGGTGCAGCGTACGTAGCGTAGAACCCGCGGCCTTCGACCTAACGTAGCTATAACGCCCTCCAGTTTTAGCTGGTAAAGTGGTAACAGTCCCGTATGCCCCTACGTCTACCCTAGGACATAGGAAGTCTGTATGTCTATTTTTCCAGTAAAAAAAAGGCTGGTTGTTCAGTGGATTTTTCCAGTAAAAAGGGCTGGGTTTATACTATTTGGCTGCTATTAGTCCATTTAGTGACGAGCCTAAAGTGTGCTCAAAGCTTATTGCCATTAATTTGACCCAGAAAGGTCCGTCTCCTTTAACGGTGCTCTTTGCGATGGGTTGTAGCCTAATTCGGAAACTACGAAGACCAGTGTTAGTTATAGTCGACAACGTAAAAAATTCTGCCCTTAATGACTTTATGGCCTAAAATATTGTAGATCACATTGATAACTATGTACTTGTTACAGAAATGCGTTATCCTCATCTGCTTGGCAATTATCCGTTCCTAACAAATGCAGCTGAAAACGACAGAGCGACTGCCTAGCTGACCTGCTAACCACCCAGTTACAGGGTGCCTAATATCCCTGATGTCTGAGTGTCAGACTTTCGTATTTCTACTACCAATATCCACTAATAACAGCCGTGGCCGACGGCTTAACGTTCTGGCCATCACAAAGAAACTAATTGTTTTGCAATAATCATTTTACTTCGTAAAGTTGCTAGAACTCAGAATCCTAAAGCTCTTCCGTATATCTCAAACAAAACTTTTAATGTCCACAATAATCGCGACATTCTTTCATCAATAAGTTGCGCTGTACAAAAAGTACAGTCTCCGCAAAATAAGCCTCGAACAAGAATGCAGCTTGTCTCGTACATTGTAAAGCGAAATTGTTTTACCGACGACACGTCTAAAACACCCACAGTCGTTCGCCATTGATTGAGCCATCGCCGGCGCTATTTCAGCGGGTTTACGCACCTTACCAACTTATTTTCAAACTCAGAAAAATATGCTCTATGTTTTATTGTTTGCGCAATAAGGTTGTTAAATGCTTGGCTTGTTGACAATGTATGTGTAAAAGTTGTTTGGTATTCCTGAAGTATGTTGTCGTAACTCAGATGTACAGTCGGAAACTATTATTTGTTGCGGTTCCCTTACATTGTATTTGTGAGTTACAGCTTACAGTATTCCGTTTATGAAATGAGAAAGTTTTAGTATTGCACCCGCAATGTATCTCTTCGTATTGTGAAGATTGCGTTTTGACATACAATTAACGTTAATATAACTTCCAAAGAATGTATAACAAATATTTTGCCGCCGATTGTTATTAGAGCCATATTTTTTTCTCATTCTAAAGAAATAACAACGGTTCTTTGGTCCCACTACTGTTCTAAGATAGCCTGTAATGTACATAAATTAATCTCATATTAGAGATTGAGTAATAGAAACTCCGAATAAATCCAAACTACAGCGGATATTTCCATAATGAGTGCTAACTGCTAAGCAATCCGTTTCCATAATTACGGCACTCCGACACCTGTTTATTCACGACTGATATTAAATACGTGTTGATTCTGACACACGCGTATCAGCAAAAAAATCCTCAATCACACCGTCTTCCCTCATTTGCGGCAATAATTCCAAGTTTAATTTACTCACTGATTGAGTGATCGCATAAAACAACACGCCGATGAAGACATCAAATTGAAAACCATCAACAGATACCGCTTGGTTATAATGTGGCTTTTATTACCTTGATATATTGCCTGTACAAATCGTGATTACGCTAGTGAAAATGTCGTTTCAACAAAACACTGTATTAAAAAAATGAATAATGACTTCTTTGCCGACAACGTCATTATAACATGCGGTCACCGGGCCCGCGAGAGATTTCTATCTGAGTGTACATAGAGTTACCACACAAGACAATAACAACCTTATGATCATACTCATAAAGTATAAAATTTATTCCATGTGAAAAACAAAGTTTACATTCGAATTTAACATTTAAATTATCTAAATTTAAAGTCCATTTTTGCACGTGAGCGCCGTCACATAAATCGCGGTGAGCACACAGAATTTCCACTTGATTGTGGCATGGCGAATCGGATTGACAAGTAAGAAGGTTATTATTATCACATTTTACTTAGAGTACATGCATTTACATAAAACGTGGAGTAATTTGTAGAAATTTTTAGTATCGTTACTATATAAATAGTTTAATAATAGGCTTTTTTAGGTCTGATGTTCCGTATGACGTAAATGACTTGGATATTTTATACTGTTGCGTTTGACTTATATTTCTTGTACATCCAACTGTAGTGGGTAGGAAACGTATAGTAATAGACTTGCAGAATCCGTATATTTACGCAGAATATAGAGTAAGCAATCAACAAATTCTTCAAATATTTTTCTATCAACTCTCATCCCTCCGACATGATTGTTACGTTGTCATGGCTGAAACGATAAAGTGTTTTTTTACAAACATAGCTTACGGCAGAATAGCAGCGATAAAATCACGGCGGGAACTAATCATTTTTCAAATCTCGAATTCTAACTTGATTTTTTTTATTCTTCTTTCTCTGTTTTGCTATAGGTACCTATAATATAAGTACTACTATTCTCTCGAAGAATATTTAGATATTACGAATTCTCGTATTTTCCCTTTTATACAACGCGGAACCACTCACCGTGCATTAAAAAAATATTTTTAATAGAAACAAAAATGCTGATTAACTTACTTAATAATAACTTACTCAGAAACAGTTACTTCGATACGACGATTTATAAATAGAATATTTCATTAAAAGAGATTTAATATTTTTCTTTGTAGACAGAACCCTAAAAGGAAAATTGAGTGCGTATGTAAGCATGTATATAGGTAGGTACCAACATAATAATGACACATAGATATATAGCGGACGCATCTATTTGAAACGCGTACATAGACATTATGTAACAGGTATGTAGGTTAATATTATGTACAGTTTTATGTACTACTGCAGAAAAAGCAATAGGAACCTGGTACACGACTAGTATACCACAAGTTAACTCGCTCAGAAAGGAGTTGATAATAAAGAGATTTGGACAGATTGTAGGGATAGAGTCTGAGAAGGGATTTAATCATGCTAATTATCATCATCATACTACCAGCCACTAACTGGAAATACCTTAAACAGTGGCAAATTGAAAAAACTGTTAAAGGTTCTAAGGTTAAAGGAGTGTTTAACCCTAACGAACAAAGAGGTAGAGCTAGAATAAGAGCAACTTTTAGTGCAAACTTTCTTGGTCTTTTAGTGCAAACGAAAGCTCATTTTCAGTGTTTAAATGCGCTACGAGGCTCTACGAGTTTACACTAAAAGAACTTAATAAAATGGGGTAGAATGACCATCCGCTCGTTTAATGTGAATCGGCCTTAAGGATGTCAACGGTCGAACATTCATACATACTTATAATAATGATTAATTTGGAATTCCGTACGCAGTAAGTAAACCCATGGCACGGGACAAATATTTGCATAACACTACAATAGGTATTTATTCTAAGTCTAAGCCCAGATGACAAGATTTATGACAAGAGACACACAAGGAAATCCTATAACGAGGTTAGAAACACCTTCTCCAATACAAATAGGCTTAACTCTTTACATAACGCTCAACAAATCAATGTAGATTAGTCGATAGTGACAAATGACGTCACTCAAATCTGGCACGGCCAATCAATCATACAGCCAGTGTCATAATGACAGCATTGTAGTGATGTAAACTGATGGCGAGGAAATTGAAAACGGTATTGTTAGACACCGCTAGTGGCTTCGTGTCTGGAATGCCTTTGCCTTATAGTGCAGAGACAAAATTATATGTGGTATAGTTCTTAAAAGTCTATGTTTGTAAATGGAGACGGTTTTTGAATTTTGAAAATCGAACACTATTTTGTCTTTTAAACGTATAAAGTTGTTTTGTTAAATTGTATTTTGCCTCTTAAAGAGGTCCAATACTTTCTGCAAAAGGATTTTTTTATTTTTGGAGATGTAGAGATTAGACCAATATAAAAAATCGTGACCCAGCGTTGTAGAAGAAACAGTCAACCGTTTTCTTTATTAACCTCATAAAATATAATAAAATGGATAGTGTTCAGAGTCCATGAAGTAAGCACACGAACACTCCAAATAAATAAACGTAAAGTATTTCATAGAACAATCATAAATATACCGAGCGACAGCCGACAGCTGACATCTCATTGTTTCCTACATCTAAGTCAATAAACCAAGCTCAACCTGCAATAATTTAAAAGCCCTCTCGGCCACAATAGAGACATCAGTAGACTCACAAACCAAATCGGGGCGCTCCAAACTGATCAGGTTTTGTTCGTTAAACCTTCACATATAATTAAGGAGGCGAGCTGGCTTCGCTAAAACACATAAATCATAATAATTTAATGCGGGCCGAGCCTTTCCCGCGCACCGACTCAACAACGTTTTTTCCTGAGTTACGACCGTCCGCGCATCTGCGCTTCTTTCCACTTTAACCCGAAATGGCTTCGGAATTGACAGCTTTATAAATATAAGAAAGGGCTCTCGTAGCGAACGTGCCATTGGTATGGAAACGGCTGTGAGTAATGACACGCGGCCGGACGATACTCTTTCAATTTTATGATAGCCTGGTACCTGAGTGTGTTATTTTGAATGGCTAATTGAACGGTGTGAATAAATTCATCCATAAATATAACAAACAGCGTTAGTTGTTTGCGACTAGTTTATTCGTATTTTATTAATATTTTTACTTCCAAGGGTTTTACGCTCCACGTATAATGAAAATATTTGAACAACTTTATTCTATTAAAATCATTAAAAGACGAAGACTAATGTTTATGATAAACAACATACGTTCTGCAGTGAAGATTTTATTATTCTAGCTATACGCGGAGCAAACCTACACAAAAACTATGGGTTTTGGTGTCACGCTGTCTAAAAAGGCGATCCGCAGTATTAATTTTGTCCAAAGTCCATATAAACAAACCAGCCAGCAGTAGCGTATTATTTATGAGCTAATGATTTATGGCGTTCTTTGAATGTATTTCGCAAATTAATCACAGAAAAAAAGGTGCGATTGATTTGAATGAATGAGCCGCTCCCAAGCGCGAATAACTTAAAAACTAGACGCGTAACAATTGTGATGGTTTTTTGCTTTACATCATACTCCGCACCTCAGCCATTTATCAATGAAAAAGGTTTTCATTTGTAAATGCCGCATTATAACTAATTCCGCACTCACCAAAGAGAGCCGAAAGCGGTTTAAAAATAATAAAATGAAGACACAATCATCGATGTTGTAAAAGAGACATAGAAAAGACATTCATCATAAACTAGAAAACTTAAAAGTAATTTATTGATGGCACATCCCTAACCCGAGCTTGTAAATCTAAAAACAAATAAGACTACAATCAATAAGTGTTAAAATATGTTAATATGTTAATTCTGAAGGCATTAAATAACAGATACTCTCGTTCGAAGCGACATCGGACAAGTACGGAAGATTTACTGGCTGTAAACGAAATCGGGCCGCCCGTTAGCCCGCTCGAATTAATATTTATACACATAGAAATCTATTCAAATGGCACATGATAAATGTATCGTATAACAAATGATGCAGTTAACACTTAGCTTTTTAAATCTTTAGTAGCCCTCTGTGGAGAAACAAATCTGTATCTTCGATTTTGATTATAATAGAAAGGTTCTTTGGCTGCGTTGTACACTCTTTGCGTTATTTTATAAGGTGATAATAATTATGAATGATCTATAGCAGGTATGTAATGTAAAGGCCCTTGGACAGCATGTTAATTCGTCGGCCCCAGCTAACTGAAGACGATCTTAGATAGTGCTTACAATTAGATACCCAGTTAGAAGCCTGAAACTGACCACCTTACTATGCCACTGCATCGAAAGCTCACTACGTCAATGCCTCACCGATGAAATTTCTTACCCGCTTCTTGTGTTCCTTTATGAGCTGATTACTAGACTTAAATTTACTACAACCTTTGCCATTTGCATGCCGTCCTCCAAAGCATTCGTTTGCATGATCAAAAATATCGACTGTAGAGACGAAACAAGAGCTATTAGCAACCGATTAAACAATTTCAATTTCATATTTTAAAGACAAATTAAAATAAGCTAGGTTTATAATCACATTTATACACTAGGTAGTATATACTTAAATTTACTTAAAATGTTTATTAATTAGATACGTAAGTTTGCATATCCTTAAAATTAAAAACCATAATACGTAGTTATAGATTATTTGAATCCAAAAACTTTAAGCCTTACCGACATCCTTTTCAACCAAACCCGATGTTTCTCGATAACATAAACAATTTTGTTTAAAACTTCTTAAAAAAACAAGCGTATGAAGTGTCAAAAATATTAATCTATTCCGTATGAGTCGCAGTACGTACCTACGTATAAAACGAATTGTCATTTTGTTTCTTTCAAGTGTAGCCGATATAAAATGGCTGCCATTACTCAAACGTTTAAGCTGTCTTCGCCATTTGTTATTATTTTATATTTTTCGGTACGTCGATGTTTTTACCGTTGTGACCCTATTAACACGCTAATATATTATTACGTATTATAAGTTTGTTAAATCTTACTAATAGTTTTTGAAGCGCGTTCTGTTGAAATCGTTGGTTGGTTAATACTTTAACTAAAATCATCGGTAATCAAATCAAACGGCTGTTTAACTGTTCGTCATTTATCTTTTTCTAGACTTAAAAAAGATTAACATAGGATGCGATATTTTCAAGAGAATTAAAAATAGGGTCTTGGTATAGTAAGAACTTTTATTAGAAGGCATTGGATAACCGCAATCTTATAATGTATTGGTTGGTACCTACCGGCTACCAATGTTTATTTACCGATTGTTTTTTCCTTGTACTGGTGTTAATGCTCATTGTCTTCCTCCGCTCTGTGGAAAACGGAGGTACGTACCGGAGTCTTACAGGCTAAAACCGAAAGGGTGTTTCTCTCACCGCTGTGCGCTTAGTGTCGCGTTTTCAAACGAGCATTATTTCGTAAACAGCAGTATCTCTATTAGGTACTTCACGTAAAGCCTTTATAAAAAAATTCTATTGTACCCTTTTTAGCTGCCCAGCCCCCCTAGACTAATGGCACAATACTAAACGAATAGAATGAAAAATATATGGCTTTGACTGAGGGTTTGACTTAATCAGGTATGTCATCGACAACATAGTCGAATAATTATGTCATCCCCATAAATTCTATTCAATTTCTTTTCGTCAAACGTTTGGTTGTTTAGGGGAGCAGGAGATGAAAAGCCACCCAATAAATTGGCAGTACTACGTTCGCTGCCAATTAGCTGGGGTTATACTGAGTGAAACATTGGTGTGCATCATGCGTGGTGATATTACACATAGGTACCTACACATTATCCGACTCTTTAAATAAGTAAGTACTCAGGAGGAATTATCTTTAAAGCAAATTATACGTTCGAAACGCAAATTGCACCTGCGGCATTCAAAAATTATATACATTAACGTAGTAATTACTTTTATTTAGTGCCTTCAAATAAATCTGTGCCACAAATTATACATCCTGTCTTTAATATTAACGCTAAACATTTAATCTAAATACGAACGTTTTTTGCCAAATATTTCAACCATCGATACTAACATCGTTATAAGTAATCGAAATAACATACCATAAACTATTTCTACAGCATTCCAAATACAAAACGCTACAAATAAAAAAAAACTGTGAAGTAACATCTTTTTTTCATCTGGCCAGGTTAATTTACAGTAAATCACGACATAATTTATTCAATTTTAATTAAATACGTGGCCATCTAAGCGTGGATGTCAATAACGAAGACAAATCGTTACGTGTTTGAGCTCATTAACGCGGCGCGTTAAAATTCATAATGAGAATATCGAATATTCAATTAATTAATAATGTTATCGATAGTTCGTTACGCACAGGGCTGTCCTGTGAACGTAGCAGGTGAACACGACACTATACAAAAATACATGTGTCTCAATTAATTTTTAAAGTGTAAGTATACCTAAATGGCTATGGGTTTTGTGGAAGAATAATGCCCTTGCCCAGAAGTGGGACACTGAAGAGGCTATTTAAAAAATACCTAAAAGAAACTTGCAGTGTGTGCAGTAAAATTGTAGTCTCAACCGTATTTTTTATTGTTTATATTTCCGTATATTTTGTGCGTTCACACTGACTTCACACGTAGTTTTTCAATATCTTCTTGATTTTACTTAACTTAATGTTTATTGATAAAATTACCAATACAAATAGCTAGGATGGTAGAGCCAGAATAGCAACTGCAGAACTCATGTTAGGGAAATTATTTGTGCTTTGAGAATGGTAATGTAATGTATGTAGTTTCCTTAAGTTGTCATAAACAATTCCAAACGTAAGGCCTTTGTTCAAAACTGGACGTCTTCCGAATGATTATGATGAATTGCGAACATAGATAACAAATATTTAGTCACTATTTTTCTTTACTCTAAGTAAACAAGTATATAGATAGATAGAACTCTACATAACGCGTATCTAAAATCTAAACATTTTTTAAATATAAAGCCTTTCTTTTTATTATGTTTCAAAGCTTTTCTTCATAATTTATTTTGACGAAATGACGTCTAAACAGAGCCAGCCCTACTTACACCCCGTGGATTCGTTTCGGTCCACACTCCGAGTTATTTTAAATCTATGTTAATTCACACTAATCAAGACTCTTTTGAGATCGTATATCTATCTAATTAAACAGGCCATTGGGAATTTAATTTACTCGGTATTCACATGTTAACTATTGAAAACCAGAAAAACATTATTAATGTCCAATCAATAAGAAGGAAATATTGTGGAGTGTTAAAAATTAGTTAACTTCGATATAGAGTTGAAAAAATTATAATATTAATATCGTCGTTTTTATTCTACATTAATAGTTATGTTTTATAGTACTGACTCAAAGGATACATAAATTAATATCAACGTTCTCTGGAGATAAATAAATCGTGCGAGCAACACTAGACTAATTACAAACTTTATGATGAATTTATTGAAATGATTTAATACCACAGCCTATTATAGTCGATGTTTAGTAGTAGACAACTATTATTATAGCTCAACCTATGAATCTTCTTGAAAAATATCTTGATGGGAAAGATCTTCTGAGGGTTGGTATATGAACTCAATATTGAAAGCCAAATCCCTAGTAAATAAACGCGAAAGTTTGTAAGTATGGATGGATGTTTGTTACCTGTTCACGTAAAAACTACTGAATGGATTTTAATGAAATTTCATATGGAAATAGCTGACACCCTGGATTAACACAAAGGCTACTTTTTATCCCGAAAAATTGTAGCGGGTAACACCGCGGGGCGCAGCTAGTAGACATTAAATAGATTGTATCCCTCTAGCTAGTTATTATAGTTCGTAATTAACTGAGAAATTCGTAATTTAGAACATTCTGACACATTAAATGTCATTTTTTGACATTAAATCATTGAAACTAACATCTGCTGCTGCAAGGAGAAAAATCGGTGACTGGTTTTGTGAATTGAGTATCTATTCGTTACAATTTTATTACAGCTGTATCGAAATAATACATTAGTTCGCTGAAGGTTTGTGTACAGCTGAACTAGGCTGCAATAAAAAACCAATTGAAGTAACTGATTTTAGGAAGTAGGATAACATAAAAAGTAATTAAGTACCTACATCGTTATAATTAATGCTTTTTAATCCTTAGATTGGTGGGCACGTAAAGATGATTAAAAATAAGTGCACGTGCATTTCGTAACCTATAGCGTTCTAAGGACTTTACCTGCCCCAATTTATACAGTCCTGATGATTTGATAAACTACAGTTATTTATCGTCGATTTGGTTCATCAATACAATAAACATCAACCAACACACGCGATATAAAAACAAACAATACCATGGAAATATTTTTTCGATTACCAATACCTGCAATTATTGATTCCAACACTATTATTACATTTATTACCCACAGAAACAATTTCCAAAAAAATCGCAGCGACAGAGCCGTACTCCAAACACAGGAAGAATGCGTGAAAAAATGTCTGACTATAGACACGCGAACGGCCAATAAAGCAAATTCTAATCTATTCGTAAACGACTATAAAAACATGAAAAAATGCCGTGCCAAGCTTCTGTGACAGATCTTATCTTAATTACACGAGATGGCTTCGTTTTAATAGAATTGCCTAGTGACTTTAAATTAGACATTTGTCAGAAAGTTTTGACTTTTAGTTGACATATTTACATTTAAAACACTATACGGTGTTTGACAGAAAAAGTGGCCAGATACAGCCATTAATTTTTGTGTACAATAAAACGTTTTGCACAAATAACAAAAGAAAGTTAGTGATAAATTAGTTTTTATTTAAACGGTACAATCCAGACAGCTCGGGCCTTAATATTTTAAAGTCTTTATATTTAAGCTTTTCACTTTGAATATTTTACGATTAGGTAGGCGAGCATTTACACTGCAGTAAGTCATTAAATTCAACCAGTCAGCATTCCTAGCCATTAATTTATTTTTAATAACATATAAAAGTATATCCAAATTGAAAAAGGTTTAACTTAAAAGAGGTTTTAAGTAAACTCAGCGTAACCTCATAAAAGTATAATTCCATTCAAGATCACAGGTCGGGTCGTAAAATTTTAAATATTCCATAATACCCTTTAACGGTAGCTTTTCTTGTTTGACACGTATAAAAATAATATTAATGTTCGTATCAGGATCTGCCTGGTGCCTCGTCATAAGCGGCGAGTTAATACGGTCTAGAAATGAAATAATTTCCTCACTAATCCCAAAAATATATCGAACGTAAATAATCGTTTGAATTGCCGCCTGTCCAAACCCTATTATAGTGTTGTGACTGCTGTCGATATTGATAATGATTATTATTGTTTTTATTCATAAATAGGTTTTAACCGTATAGGCGATATTGCGAAATTTTGTAGTCAATATGTGTCTTCTTGGTCTATCACTTTGCTACGACATTCACACACAGACTTCTTAAAAAATAGGATGCATTCTAAGTGTAATTACTTTTTAAATTGTTATTCTGTTAATATTAATGATATTAATAAAGAATTTAGAAGTTAAGATGTGTTTTTATTGTAACGATGTTCCTTATGTACCTATAACTAAATTAAACATAACTTTTTACAGGACACAACCGCAAACCCAGTAGAACTACGGCGTAGCTTAACGAGGGAGCATTCCTACTCATAGTCTATTTAGCATTATGGAATACTGTTTTATATCAATGCATTGTTGCATCAGTTTGATCCTAAACTGATCAAAAATACCAAATGGATAGATAGTTATCATTAAAATTGAAATGATTAATATTGCGACCTAATTTTATCACGTAACGTAGCACATCGTAGCAAAGAAACATTCATAACTTAAACTATTAGTAAACATGATTAGAATATTTTTCATGTAAATCACACTATCACACTAATATTATAAAGGCGAAAGTTTGTGAGTGTGTTTGTTACCTCTTCACGTTCAAATGAAGGCTTGGCCGTTTTTGATGATGATATGGAGGTAGCTGACACCCTAGATTAACACATAGGCTACTTTTTATCCCTAAAAAATGTGGCGGGTAACAACGCGGGGCGAAGCTATTGCATAAATAAAGCTTGGACTAACTTATTGAACTTTACGATCAAGTTTAACAGGACATTCAGTTTCACCGATCTATCGATATATATCTGTATCGATAACGCAAATGTCGTCGAGTTACGTCCCTAAAAGGTGCTGCGACCGTCCAAGTGAGACGTTTGTATAAATTATAATATATATTTGTTATTAATGTATTACATGTTATTAAAATATAACTTTTTTACGCACATACGGGTCACTTTCTCGTTGTTAAACCGTATTAAGTTTCACGAACTTAATCCTGTATGGTAATTTTACTAAGTTTAAAGAAAATATTTGTGGTGTTTATTATTTGGTCTCTTCTTAAAACAAAAAGGCTTTATGTGTTCAAATTCTTGTCTGAGAAAAATAATTGTATTGACATATTTTGGTGTAGGTAAGTAATATTAAAGTTCATGTGCCAGGATACATATTTTTTATGGGAATTTGCTAGTCTTTGGTGGTTTCATTAATATTTGCATAAGTACCTATCATCATCATCATCTACCGGAAGACGTCCACTGTTGAACAAAGGCCTCCCTCTTAGAAGGCCACAATGAACAACAACTTGCCTATTGCATTCACCGGTTGCATATATATAAGTTCAGACAGCCTGCGCGAAACTGTCTAATTATTTATTTCCATGGTTCCTGTTTAAATTGGATTCTATACCTATATAGTAAATAAGTACCTACTCATAAGTGTCATATAGGTACCTAGTGTATTATTTTTTACTAATAACAGCCCCAAATGTATTTATTTCTCATAAATTATGCCATTTCATTTTGTCTCGTACCAACGTTATTCGAGATGTTATTAAAATCTCGTAAAATAGTTAACATTGAATATTCATATTACTTTCCAATTTCTGAGCTTTCATGAAATCGATTTAGCTTTCAGCTTTTACCGTAGCACTCACTCTCTAACTTTCTCGTATTTAATAAATATTGTTTGAGGAAATTCTCTTTAAAACAACCAAATATTTCATCTTTCTAAAGAGGTTCTACAAACGTAGGTATGTGGACTACACAATAGAAAATGTGTGTTGTATTTTACAAACAGCCAAACACGCCCTATTCTATTCTACGAGCGGTTAATTGAGCAATATAATTTGACACCTCACGGCGTAGTGAATAGCCAATTATTAATATGGGCCCTTGATTAATTGTGATATCAGCATTTAATTTTCGTGTTAACAGTGTGGCTCGGCGCGCGGCTCTACACCATTGTGAGCCGCGCGCCTTTGTGTGGCGTGACGTTTCAATTTTGAATAAATTAAATTTCGAACGCTTCATTTTTTCCAAACCTTTTTGACTTTACGAACGAAATGAGCTTGCGGCCAGTGTTATAATTTATTGTCGCCTTTGTACTAAGAATAGAATTTTGTTGTTTATGCTATCGTTTGTCTTGTTACCTACCTTTTTTATCGTTATTAATTACGTTACCGTAACCGACGGCTTTTAGTCTGAACTTAATTTTAAAATTACGTAATGGAATACCTGTGATTAATCTCAACGACAATTCGTCGAAGGTATGGTAAATATTAAACACCTGATTTATACCTACCTATTGTTGATGTTTAAATTTATTAGCATACATTTATTATTTATGACATATTATTGCGTTTATTATTTTTGCCTTTCCAACAATCTAACTTTGAAAACAGGTGTTGCAAATTTTTTACTTGTTTTCTTGAGTACACCTAACATTTACCATAAAAAAACTTAACATGAAAAATAGCAAATAATAATTGAAAATAATATAATTTGTCTACACAATTCATTACAATATCCACATTATTTACTTTTAAGCAAACTTATTTTTTATAAAACGTAAATATCGACTCAATAAAAGAGTCGCCATTAAAAATTGGTTTCAGTTAGCTACTGGCCAATGAGCTGATCCAATTATCGCGTTTATGGCGGCAATTTGGAAGATGGCCGTGCTCGTTCCAAATTTGAAAATTCGAAGCTGGCGTTCGAACCAATGAGTTTTATCCTAATTTTATTATGCGGCTGTTACGATTAAAGTTAAACTATAACGTTTTGTCGGCAGCGGGAAATAGATTTTTAAATTTATCGTTTTATAACTCAAGTATATAAATAATGTAAACACCTTTTATGAAGTTATTTAAAAATTGATAGCCGAAGAGATATGGCATGATTAATTTGTGTTTTTATTGATTGTGAGCCGTGCATCCGTTTATCGAGACCTGATGTTCTTCCTGTTTTTAAAAACGAACATTTTAAATGCATACCGCCATTTTAAAGTCGTTGATCTAATGTCTTGTAGTAGTTTTTGCGACTACTTACTGGACGTTAGAATTTGATTCCCAGTTGAAGCAAAATATTATTTGGGGTTTTCTCTGAGGAGCATACTAAAGTTTACGTTTTGTTCTACTTATAAATAATATTTATACAGATTAAATGACAAACAAATTAACTTGAATCGATTATAAACTTTATCGATTATAATTTTACCGCAAACTATTTTTGTCACACCTAGTACCCATAACAATAATAAAACCTATCTAAAATCCCGAGAAGCGACAAGCAACACCTTGGTGCAAATGCGTTTATAATCACTGGACGTGCGCCCGCGCAGGCCCTGTAATTGCGCGGGGGCAGCCTCCGTCCACCACCTGCCTTAGATTGAGATGTTTGTCACCTACGTCATTATGCCTCTTTACTTCAGATAAAGGTTAATAGTTTTTAAGAAAAATACGCTAATGGTAATACGCAAGTGTGAAATACTACTGGCTGAATAAATTGATGCAATGGAATTATGGTCCTTGCTCTTAGGGTCTAGTAGTACCTACGTAAAAGCTTTTTGTAAAGGTTGTGCCCAACACTACAGGCGTAAAGACGAATGCTATATACTTATTTTATTAGATAAAGCCTTCTTGCTTACCCGTGAAAATGCTCAATATTTTTTTCTTTATCCGCAAATGGTTTTTTTATCGCCAGGTATGTGGCTTGGCCCGTTTATTGTTTTCCTTTTGAGAGTAAAACCATTTCAATTTACGTGATGTCTCGATTAACTTCCTACCAAAATCTACCAATACATCTACATATTATAACTCTCTCAAAGATTCTTCTAAAACATTGTTTGCCATGGGAAGCCTGTTCACTTTAGACCTCGTGTACTACCTTAAAAATAAATTACCCAGCTCGATCTCACAGCCTCATAACGGGTCCTCGTCAAGTATGTGAATGCTCTTGTTAACACGAAACAGAATTCACTCCATAATTGACACATCACACTCAATTGCAAATGTCAATGTTCAAAAGACCACATCTTGAAGTCACAACAACCAAATCAATTTAGTTCACGCGAGCAGATCATTAAAGTTGAATTAAAGCTATTTGTGTAAGTCGTTCACCGTGAGAACGGCTCTCGTCCGCTCACTCATTCGTTCGTTCACGACCTGCTAATAGGGTGTGCAAGAAATCACCATAACTCGGATACGTGAGTTTGTTTCACGTTAGGTTATTTACTGACCTTAAAACTAAAGAGCATAGCTTGTCATATTAATTACCTAGAGCTCCTTATTAGTTCGATACTTGAAAGTAGATAGAAAGAAAAATATTTTGTTACCATGTCATATGTTTCAAAATGAGCCAACTAAATTTATATCGTGAGATTTTGATCGAGTTTTACTGTACAGCTTGTTGGACACCTTATCTTATGAGTCTCCCATATATCTTACAGGTCTTATATGCAGGCTTTAGCTTAGGTGGAATAAGGTACTATGGCAGTTCCTAATTGCCAAATTAGTACCTGATTTCAGCAGGTTTTTTTTAATAGTCTACTCTGTCAACAAACACAAATATCCAGATTGGAATTCTTGAACTATACGTATTTAACCTTTACTATGCAATATTAATGCTTATCTCCGAAAGAGGTCAGTCTCCCAACCTCCTTAATTCATGCTCACCCGATATTCTTATAAGTGTCAATCCAGTTCCCATATTAATTCACAGTTTGTGTCTCTCTGACAGTTTGTAATGTGGCCCGATTTGTCCCAGTGTGCACCATTACCGACCCATTGTTGATGACAAGTGATATTGACGACTTTTTTTCGCATTGTCTTGCGTTTTAATTTGTGTTCACTTACTATAACGTCGGCGCTTTAAAAACTAGTGCAGAAATGAATTTTATATTTGTCGACTTGTTTTCTTCGCGACAGAAGTTAAGCGGTTTAATCAATAAACGTACGTGCGATTTTTTCAACATATTATACATAAATCAGTAGTTTTTACTTGCCTACGTAAGCTTTTGAAAAGCAACCACTCAAGAGGACTTTTCTTTTTGCCTTTCAAAGTCCGGCCATTAGGAAAAAATACCAAAGACAACGTTGATAATAAGCTTCTAATTTCTATAACCTTATAGTGCATATGAAGCCTAGCCTCAAGGTAGGGTGTCATGGCAGTAGATAGGTAGGTACAACTAGAAGCTACCAAGCTAGTAGCTACCTTAACATACGTTCCTCTGTATGTCCTACAATGTAGGCATAATAACAGTCTTGAACCTAGACTAACTCTGCAAGCACTAACGCATCTATTTTTATCGTCCTCCCACCTAATAACTAATAACGTCCCATACAGTAGCTGGCCATAGACAATACGTCCATAAACAAATCCTTTCACATCAATAACTACACACCACGGGCGTTAACAACTGAAAACAATACTTCCTTTGTGGTGCGCGAGCGCATAGAAGCCCAGACTTGTTTACTGGCATCCCTTTCTTACACTTGACACGTTAATGGCGCTATCTCTCTCACAATGACATGTTAATAAAGTCTTTGAAGGCAGCGCCCCGCCCACATACGTTTTAACTTCTGACGGCTTAAGGTCCCATTATGGAGCGCAATTTCGTTTTGCTAGCAAGTTTATTTCTTATGTCCAGGTTTCTAGACTTTTAGAAAGATATTTCATGGTTATTTGCCAGTTTAAAAACAAATGCGTGGAAATTATCGCCGGTGAGAATGTTGAGTGAAATGTAGCCGACCACTCGTAGGTATATTATGACCCGTCTATTATCATTATTCTTTGGTCACACTCCGAGATTATAAAACGTAACTACATTTATTTTGAGGAAGAATACGAAATCTGCCTAAATCGGCAGTCATTTCTACAAATTAGTTACACATCGGAACTAATAAATACCTACTAACGTCATTACAGTTCTGCACATAGGTACTATGTAGGCTACTACCATTACCTACTACATACCATGTACCCATCACGCTACCATTTACCAAAGGGGCAGACAGAAGCTCATTATTTATTTATAAAGGTCTTCCCACAGCTTATGCGTACAAATTTCTATATGAAAACATACTTCAGTATCTATAGGCTTACGCACTAGCCAATTACGGACTCACTATAACGAAATCACATTGAACATAAAAACTGTATAATATAAAGTCCTAAAATAAAAACAATTGCTCAATACATGAAGATGAACACCATTATTACAAAATGAGAGTCGACACAAAACTTAATCGTAATCAATGTCTCGTTTACACGCCCACCTACTTGCCAGCATGCCAGTAACTAGAGTAACTATGTAAATACCTAACGCGTTCCACTGAAATGAGTCTATAATCTATTTGCCATCAATCACTCGGATAGTACGTAGTACGTAAAAACGCGATAATACACTGTACTTTATTAATGTAATCATGTGGTACATTTCTATTAGACATTAATCTGGTGAGGCGTCTGCCTGTTGGATCTGCCTAACTATGTTTTAATTACAGACTACGAGCGAAACGGCTGAATGTTAATAATAATTACAGGGAGCGTACCGCCCGTGCCTCGTTTGGTCGTCGTGTGGATTATTGTGGGTAGTGGATTGGCGAGTTAAGTAGGCGTCCTTGATTTTTTGCTTAACGTTCACTGTATTTGAACCATTAGCTTTGGCTACTAAATACTACCATTACCCATCTATACATAGAATTATATTTTATATCAATCTTAATAATTTGGTACTATAATATAGCTTTCAGGCATGAAAAAAATGTTATTTGGTCGACATTAACTATTTACAACAAAGCACGTAAATTAACCTGTGTGTGTCATGATTATTAAACACAGGTGAATTTAACCATAGTAAATAGGTGAACGTCAATTCTGGCGTATGAAAATCAAGGATAGGACGGCCTTTTGTCTAAAAAAAGGGCACTTATGCCCGATTTTGGGTCGCCTAACTATAGTTACTGAAATTAAATAGCCTTTTATAATAGTATAATAATTAAAAAACAAAGTCGGTAGATGTTGCTATCCAAAATATTCAAACCAAGTATAACAGAATATTATTCATTTACTAGTATGCGAGCACTCTCCCGCCAAGTGACTCCGTTCGAACGCAGCACGACAGGGGCGTATTGACGCCTCAGCGTACAACTTACGATTCCTGGTTGAGTTGTAATCGTAATTAGTGAGGAAATTAGCCCCGGAGTGATGTTCGAACCTCTTTAATTACTCATTAAATGTGAAACGTAACACGTTAGATTATAAACTAATTAACATTTAGCATTCCTTCGCTTTCGGCGAATGAGAGATTGATGCTTACTTGAGCATTTGTGGTTTTAGTTGGTGTATGCTAGTGTTGATAATAACGCTTGTTTTCCCCAAAGGTAAGGAAAAGTACTCTTCTCCTTATCAGGTTGGTAAACAACCTGGTGTCAGAGTTTAAACCGCCTGTAGGCCTCTGCCATGGCTTTAGACAACGTTGAAAAATCTCTCAGGTGTGCCGGTTTCCTCTCGATGTTTTCCTTTACCGTGTTTAGCAACTAAACTAATTTATAGTACACACATGAATTCGAAAAGACGTTAATGCTAGCACCGTTTATGAGGAAGAGAAGGGGGTCTATGTGTACCATATGCAGTACACCAGTGAAAGGGTTAAATCACTCGCACTGTCTACCTCTTAACACAACACACGTGTGATAGTATACTATTTTATTCGTGGCCCATTGTTATTAAGTTAACAACCGACAGCGACCAGATATGCGTGGGCAGCGATGTATTATACATGATTTAACACCAATGACTCGACTACCTAACGACAGTAATATACAATGGTATTATTCGAAACGTCACGTCAAAATAAATAAGTAAATTAATGTAGTGCCGATGGAAATATTAAAGTTTCTGGCGATACATGAATCATACTGTGGTGTAAGTATATTATATAATATTGATATATAAGGTGAGGCAGCTTCTGTGTGATGACCTGATTGCAGCAGCACCTTGGTCACCAGCATCATCGTCTCGCTTGAGTTCCGTTAATGGGAGCGCAGAGGTTTCGTTCTAGACAATTTGGAGCAACATCTTCTTCTTTTAGAAAAATCTGACTACTTCTGACATATTTGTTGAAATAAAAGCTTCAACGGTCTTTATTTAGTACAAGAGTTATTTTACGTAGTTTGGACACAAAATAAGGTAGGTATAAAGTAACTTTAACACTGTCTGACACTTGTGTCTCGTACCTTTCAGGTCAGTCAATCTGAGGTGAATCTACGCGTCGTCAGACGGATTCATTTTTTTAAACTCAACAACAACTGCCCAGAGCTTTGAAAACTATGGTCAGCCGTTGATCCTGCGCTTGATTTTTCCGGACGTAACACAGCGTCGTTACCAACCTGTCCGCACGCACTTGTGCACTATAGTAACTTCTGCGTAGTGCGTCGCCGTTGAGACTAGCAGCCGTGACTGAAGTCCGATCAGAAGGACTTTATTATTACCGCCTCCCCTATACTTGAAGCTGCCACACCACAACTTATAACTATCCCATTTACTGTACAAAGTAACAGAATAATATGACTTCCATCTCGCACTCGCACGCTAGCTGAAGACGTGTAAATTATCTCATTGCCCTCGACATTTCTCAGCTAACACCCCAGACACACCCACCGCACAGCACGAGTGAAAATACAGTTAAACGAGTAAACGGCACATAATAAACCAGTACAAACGCCTATGAATTATCAAATAACTCAAAATGTACAACAGGCGGCAATTTGTGGGTCTCACGACCGCGTCAAAGTGTTATATTAACGTAATTTACGACGTCTAACTATACCGGATAGCGCCTCACTAGTAAGCTAATAGCAACTAGGCTATATCAATAAAAGCTATTAGCATCGATCAGGGTAAGTATCTGTCCCACAGTATTACCTCAAATTGAGTTAAACGCCGGCCGGCGTGGTAATAACAGCTTGTGGGCGCCGCGAGCCGGCGTCGGACAGGCCGTCGGGCCGACACGTCGGTCACCGGGAGCGACGCGCCCGATCGGTGGACACGCGGATAATGCGATAATGACATCCAAATACGATCGGACCCTCCCCTCAGCACAGTTTTCACTTTAATGTGTTGCCATGAATTTTCCAGTTGATATCCTCACATGAAATTGGGTTGAATTATATATTTATACGCTTTATTTATTCATGTTTTGGGATGACTCCTAGACATTTTAATGGGACGCTTAATGTACACACTAATGGCTTAATAGTAATGTCCTTTATCGACAGTCATCTTTAGAAATTTGTTAATCATTTGAAGTTTGTGTGACCGATCGATGAGGCGACTCTTGGGGGAGGTCTTTGTTCAGCAATGAGCGTCATCGCCTGACATGATGATATAGTTTTCCCAACGTACTTACACGACGTTAAAAGATTTTGACGATCTCTGTTTACACGTGCGCCTTTTAAAAGTTCCGAAGCATTCCATATCTGTAGTCCACATATCTGATGGGAATACTCTATGTACATAAGCAAGTAACTTCCTACCTACTCTAAGATAAACCACATTAAAACATTCTACGGATAGCAATGAATAAAAACGACCCATCAAAATAAATAAACGAAAAGCAATCGAAGATCAATCCATTCACGATTTCAATTTGACGCCCTCGTAGGTCCATATTTAAGCCACTTCTGAGTCCGCTTGCCATTAAAAAGGCGAGAGAGCCAACCTCTTGGAATTAAAATGTCGTAATGTAAAATCGATCGACTACTGAAGCAATTGCTAGACTAATTGCACCTCAAGCGAGCGAATTGAACGCACGACTATGCCCCTTATTTTGTCATAACTACCTCCCAACTGGGTACCTGCACCGCACTTATGATTGCATGGCATTAATAAAAAGTTTTTTAAAACTAAAGAACGTCTAGGTGCTTTGGTTTATCGTGTGGACAATCATTCAAGTAATTCCCATTGTAATTATTAAAAATTGAAGATAGGATCTCTTTTAAGAATATTGCACTATGACAAAAGTAGTTAAAGCTTATATAGATAAGTGCAGAAAGCTAACATTTCTACACTATTCCAGTAGAATTTCGACCTATAGGCGAACTCTCGTATTTATATCTAAGTATCTGCATACCTATTAATGAATATAGGTATTGGCGATAAAATTGTATTGCGACCATGCCTCCCTGCCATCAGAAGTGCATCACAGGCATTGTCAGGTTTTTAGTGGGTAGGCCCCTGTGCCCCCTGTGGACCTTATTGGGTTTACAGGGGAGAGTCTCACATACCCCCGTCGCCCGCTAGCAGCGGGGGATGCGTAATGCATTCTCCTCACTACAAAAACAGCTACACCTCTTTATGGACGTACTACAGACCTGCCCCTTACCAAGAACCCTTCAAGCAGGACATTTTCCACAATGGAATATGATGTGAAATTTGAGCTCGTACGCTCATAGTAACCCCGCCGTACTCTCACGATTACACACATATTTCATGCAAATCGTTTCGACCTTTTACAGAATTCCGCGTCAATCAATCGCGAAGGTAACAAGTCACTGGCAATAGGGGGCGAGTCTATCGCCATTAATCAGTCACAATTCTAACTCTGAAGTACTGAGAACTGCCAACATTAACCAATAACACCTTTTGTTCTACCTGGAAATCTAAACTGACGAGGTTGAGACTAAAGATGGCGGATAGTGTATCTAAGGACAGGTTCATATCTGACGGAACATGCGTCGCGTATTATCGGTCTCGTAACGCCAGAACAAACAAATCTATAGAAAAAGACTTGACCGTTCAAGCTTAACGCACTAACGTATCATCGGTTGAATGAGATATGAACCTTCCCTAATACCTAGATATTTACAATGAAGATAAATGGCAATTAGAAGCCTCACCATAATATAATGGACTCCCGACCGAATTTCGGTCACGGCAGCTTGTCTAGCAGAGACTAGCGAGTAATGCTAGGATATTATAGTGCACAAGTATGCGCGCAAACATAGGTGCACTCCCTTTTCCCTGACTCCGAAGAGAAGGTAGACCGACACAACCGGAGAGAGATCACGCGCAGGACCAACGGCTTAACGTGCCTTCCGAAGCACGGCGGGGTCTCCACATGAGAAAACGGTTACCCATCACTAGAGTGACGGTGGCGAGGACGGGTTAACCTTGCAGGTCGACTGGAGTACGTGCTAGCCACTCAGCTACGAGAGCCACCACCATAATATGGGGTTTATAGCTAGTACTAGAGACAGAATAGACTGACATCACGAAGTTCAGCGAGGTGACTGAGTATAATCATTATGGAAATGAGAGAAATGGACTGCATTATTAAGCATATAATTATTATTATTTGTGTATATGTTAAGTAAATAGCTAAAGAAGGCAGATTTTTTTTTTAAATCTTGCACATAAAAATATTAAAAATCTACTTAGATACTATAAAAAAAAATTTGGAATCCTAATAAATTGTTACCCTGAAGTACAGATTATGAAATTACTTCTAGCTCAAAAATGTAAAGGTATGACTAATTATATAGGTACATACATACGTAAAGTCAGGCCCGTGTCCCAGAGGGATAGGCAGAGACCACGGATTTCCATTTGCAACGATCATGGCATATACATCTTTCACCTCATTAACCTTAATAAAATAAAGCCTTAATATAATTGTTACTACCAACTCAATAGATAACAAAATAGATATAACTGTATTAGGTATTGGTAAGTAAGTACTCACTAACTCTTTTCAAAGGAACGAGAACTTTTCATGAACATACTTCCTGCTAACTTCAGAGAATACAGGGTGCTTTGAAATGTACGCAGGCATCTCCGTACTCCCTCCCCGTTGGTCAGAACACCCCCGACACTCCGTCTCTTTCCCTCTAATTGGTTGCTTGAGCCTCTGAATCCAATTAGCGGCGAGCGGAGCGGGGTGCACTGAATTTATTATGCGGCTCTTGTTTAGTTTGCTGGTCTTTTTAATTGAAACGTAGTGCTAGTGCGTAACCCGCGCCCGCTACACACCTAATGAATACGATTGCTCTATGAGTTTTCTTTTGAGTTAAATTAAGTTGGACTTTTCTTAGAATAATAATTATAATGAATACAATTATGTATACATAATTTGTGTAATGAATTATCATTATTCCATTTTTTTTTTATTTAGACCTTAGTTTACAGTCATTTGAATTATATTATTAAAATGTATGATTATTTTCCATGTTTGTCATTTTCCTTGCGTTTGATATAATAATACGATAATTGTCAGAGTAAAATTAAACTGCGAATAATTATATTTACATCAAATAGGCCTGTAGTAATGTTAATTATAACATCACTACAGGCCTATTTGTTGTGAAACAAAATATAAATAATGTTCTGTGAATAATCTTATTTTCGAATATGCTACCGCCATCTACCAGCAAATAGCTGTAGTAAATACCTATTTAACTAGTAGCGACATCTTGCATCGAATAGAACTGTTATCTTCCAAAAAATATGTAAATGCTGTTATCCATATTATTTTCAACTATTCTATAAAGCATGATATAAAAGTTTACGAATATAATTTAAAATGTTCATAAAACATATTAATTTAAATGAATGAACGACACAATCTTTCCTCCTTTATAATCTGTATTTTGCTTAAACTACATTGTATCCACACTTGCAAATGCGAATAAAAAAACATTGCTACATCAATTTCTGCTGCAGCCCTGTTTGTTGCTTTGAGTTTTGACTTCTGTCTGCCCAAAAGATTTGCATTGATTGGTGATGGTGATACAGTTTAGAAAAGTTCAATATTGTTTGCAGCAATGCAATCTATTCCAAACATTTAACTAATAATATAAACTCCATTTCATGATTTCTACACAATTGTTAGGTAAACGTTAAAACATAAAATCAAAAATGTAAGTACTTTCATATTCCTTTCTAAATGTTTTCGCTTTTTACTATTCATAATGGCATTATAATTTAAATGTGATTACTTTTAGGAGTTTCGTAGACCTCGCAACTTTGACTATGCATCGGCGCAATGAGCTGGAGGCCCGAATAAATATATTTTACGAAAAATGTGACCGCGCTATTGATGACATAAAAAAATTAAAATCAAAGGTAAGTAGCAAAAAGTTTGTTTAATTACTTTTTATGAGTAACTGTAGAATTTAATTACAGCAGATGTATAATTTATGTGGGAAGATAAAATAATCAAGCTGTTAACCCAAAAAATAAATTTAACAACAACAATTGCTTTGTATGCAATTTGAAACCTGTGAGAATAAGAAATAAGACATGTTAGGAATACTTATTAGTGGATAGGAAATACTTTTTTTTATTATAGATATAATAGAATAAAGATATATACAATAGTTGTCAGTAGTCTAGTGAGAAGTACATTTGAAGGTTTTTTATAAATATTCCAGTTAAGTACATGATTACAATTTTGGTCAAAATTAAAAGCGTTCGCGTAATTCTCATGCCGTAATTTTATTTTATTTTAATTATTCAAACACTAAAAGAATACTTTCAATGACGATGTCGCCTGTGTTTCGAAAAATTCTGGAGCTATCTATATATGTGGCATGTTTATGTGTAAGAAGGGTTAGGTAAAAACCTCTTGCTCTTGCAATAGGATAGCGTCTTCCCATGGGGCTGCTCCGCACTGTTTATCCACTGATAGCCAAGTGGTATGACGTTGAACTGCCAAGACAAAAGTTGCAAGTTCAAACCCTGTCACACCCAATGTCTGTTCAAATTTGTGTGCATACTATTAATTAGTTATCAGTTCCTAAAAGTTGCGGTCAAGGTCAGAGGCCTACAGGCGGTATAAACTTTTACAACTAGGTTGTTCATCAACCATACAATAAGAAGAAGATGGGGCTGCTAAGTCACCTAGAGTGGCTGAAGGCCTGTATAAAATTAATTAAAAAGAAATTATAATCATACAGTGGGACAATCATATCTGAAATAATAATAATAATTTAATAGTTGGAAAGTTAGTATACCATTTTATTTACTGGCTTTTTGAATGTGTTAGATAGTATTTTATTTGTATTGTTGCAGACGCAAGGCTTTGTCCTGGAGCTCAACTGTGACCCATCGGAGCTCAAGGAGCGCTTCCTGAACTGTATGAAGCAGCTCGATGAATATATGTATCTCATAACGGACTTCAATCTAGCTATTTGTAAAATTGGTAAGTTTTAAGTTAGATCATATTCATGACTAAATTAGATAAAAAAATGTGACATCATTAGCTGGAAGACATCCACTGTTGAACAAAGGTCTCCCCAGGAAGTGAGGGGGATTGCGATAATCCCCACATTTGGCAAGCGGCTTGGAAATACAGGAAAGGGTTTGGTCAGTTAAGCCTTAATACCTTTAAGCCTTAATAATCAATTTCAATTGTGCCACATGCCACAATTGAAATTGATTATTATAAAATCCATAAAATTTGTAAAGTGAAGATTTTTCCTATTAGCAGGGTTTTTATTTGTCTCCTAACGGAGTTAACTGCTATGTATACAGTATCCGATGCAATATTGGTGCAATATCATGAACCTCATTGCACTTACAGTTGTAGATTAATAGTTGCATGCATTCCACTTCTAAAAATGAAATACATCAGAATTAGCAGCATTTAATAACAAATGTTTAACAGTTAACTGTAAATCTCATTCCTAACAAATATAACACTACTTTCTATATTACAGATGAACCATGCAACATAGAGTACACCCCGGTACATGACACAGCAACAAAAACAGTAATCGCGGTACCGCCTCTATCAGCCTTCAATCTTATTGATGCACTGAGTGAGCCTGCCCCATCTACATCCACCGCTTGTCCGAACCACTGCCCTCCGGAGAAGCCCAAGAGAGTAAAGACACCGAAAACAGATCAGTCGTTAATTGTCTTCTCAAGTACTTCCTCCTCAGAAGAGACTATGCCTCAAGCTAAGAATTTGATGGTTGGAAAGGAGGTACAGTGTCAATTGGAAGAAGAATTGAACAATGTGAAGATAGAAGGTAATATCTTTTATTGGAACACAGCACACCATACAAGTCATTACCACCAACTTATTGTAACCAACAAAAACCAAAGTTTACAGGTTTTTTTAAATATTTTTAATTTTTTACTAATAATTGCGCTGTTAAATTAAAATTTGTTATAAAAAAATGATTTTCGAAACCTTTGTTTATAGTACTAACTTATTTTATAGTAAAGAACTAAATTTTGATGAACTGTGTTGAATACGAAAACAAGACGTAGGGTTGCTTACGCTGCAATTCTTAGATAATTGCGCAACTTACGATATACATATATAAAAATGTCGGTTTCTTAAAAATATAGTAAACCGTAATGCTAACGATAAACTTAGCATTTGCTATAACTTGGTAATTTATTGTATTTTGGCGGGAAATGTCGACGAGCCGAGTCCGTTATCGTTAAAAATGTGGGTTAGGATAAATTTGCGGTACCTAATGGCTCGAATACTCTACTTATAGTGCTACATAGGTAAACAGATATGCAGACAAACAGTTCATATTATGTTGGATACTCATAATAAATTATGTTGACGTAATTTAACCCAATTTGTATACAGTTAAAACAATTTCACCTTTAAAATATCATTGTTTTTTATTTTCAATCTTTATTTTGAACAAGGCTTCCGTCACTGTATACCTCCCTCATAGGAGATTACATAAATATATCTAGCCTTCACACATTCAAACATCAGCATTATCTCTGTATTCTTTCATTTTATTGTTTAAACAGAACTCTTGAATGCCAGCTATCGATCAAGTGATTATATAAAAACATTTACAAAAAGTTAAATAGAGACTGGCAATCACCTGCTTGTATTTATAACTGTTGAAAGGAAGTTAATTTACACGTAATTGATGCTATTTTAGCCGTGGACAATCGTTATTGATATTGTAAATGCTGTTAATAGAATATTTTATTAGAGCGTGAACGAGACTTGGCCGTCGCCCGGCTGTATCGGTTTCTTGAATTGGCCCTTAGTTGTAAGGCTGTGGGATAGCTAGAATATGGGGTTATATTACATAATATGACTATATGCGCCCCTCGGTGTTGCCCGCTACATTTATTCGGGATAAAAAGTAGCCTATGTGTTAATCCAGGGTGTCAGCTACCTCCATATGAAATTTCATTAAAATCCATTCAGTAGTTTTTACGTGCAAGAGTAGCAAACATCCATCCATACTTACAAACTTTTGCGTTTATAATATAAACTATGACTATGCCAAATCTCACTCTGCATTCACTACTTTTATTTCATTAATTTTTCATGGATTTTACTTATTTAATCAGCTTCCTCATCCCTTTGGAATGCTTCTTATTATTTAAATTAATTACTACTATTTCTGTAATATTTCTTCATCAACCTATTTAAAAAGACATTGGTGCGTGCCGGGGTAGTGTTTAAGTGGCATACATTCTCCCTCAGATCCGCCGGCGCTCTCGTCTGAAGGTAGCAACTTGCCAGCGCAGACCGTGCTGGAGATGGACCACACGTACGAAGCCACCATCATGCACGTGGACGGCGCCTTCTTCTGGGTCATCACCGACGACACTGAGGAAGTGCAGAGGTATGTAGGCAGTTAACACATTGACTGCTGTGCGGTAGACACAATAGAAAAACAATTGTCTGGGGGAAACCTGGTGACCGCGCAGGCGTTCTACGGGTTATTAACATTTATAGTACCTACATGCACTTTTACCAAATAATTGTTACCAGGCCAGACTGAACATAGATTTTAAAAAGAGAAAATTTTGAAATCCACTTTACAAATATGATAGTTAATCATCTCTTATCTTTAAGAACCTCGTAGTCTTTATGTACTGTTCCTCTTGTTTTACGTAATGAATATCTGTATTCATGGATATCATGGAGTGCCGGGCCCGGATAGCACCCGCGGGACGAAATGGGGAGGCCCATTTCGTCCCGTGTCGTAAGAGGCGAATGAGGGATTATCCAGAAGATGGGCAGCATCGTCTTTAGTAACTTCACTATGAATACCGCGTAACCCCATTTTTAAAGGAGAGCCCTATGTCCAACAGTGGACGTCTTTCAGCTGATGATGATGATTCATTGACATGCCAAAGACAGTACATTCTTTGAATGATTCCAAATATTTTTCTTTTCTCATCATCAGCCGGAAGACGTCCACTGTTAAACAAAGGCGCCCTTAGAATGCTAAAAAACATGTGAATTAACAAATGCATGATTTATTTTCAGCCTCATGATAGAAATGACGAAGTTCTACACTCAGAACCACAAGCACATTACTATGAAGGAGGTGAAGTCGCTCACTTGCTGCGCGTTCTATGACGACGACAGCGAGTGCTACTACAGGGGACTGTTCCTCAAACTTACTGAGGTAATTATCATAGTATTAGTTTAATGCTTCTTTATTAAAACAACCATTGACTGCCTCGTTGGTCTAATGGTTGCTAAGCGTGCCTACTGTATCGTGCAAAGTGATATTGAGTTTTTCCATTAGGTTACTCTCAGTAATAGCACGGAATCTGTGTTTATTCCCTCTTGGGCCTATAACTGGTGAAATGTGGGTACTATAGTCTAGGTACTCCTCTGTCTACTCTTAGGGGAATACAGACGTGATGTTATGTGTTAAAACCAGAGTTTTGTAACAGTCTCACGAGTCCATGCTAATGTTATAAACTTTTTTTTCATTGTCAAGTGATATCTATAATATCAAGTTTGTTCAATGATATGTTTACTTTTACAAATGGAAATCCGTGGTATCTGCCTACCCCTCAGGGAAACAGGCGTAACTTTATGTATGTGCTGTTGTTTACTTTCTTTTTTCTTAGCCTCACAATGGCACAAAGTCCGACACCATTCTCGTAAAATACACAGTGATGATCACTTATTATAATATTTTTTAACTCTTGTTACCAGGAAGACAGCCAAATGGCGGAGATATTTGTGGTGGACACCGGTGAGATGCGGTGCGCGCCCATCGACTGCGTGCAGCCGCTGTACCCGCGCTTCTGTAACAAGCCGCCGTATGCGCGCTGCTGCCATCTAGCGGGGGTGAGGACTAACTTATGACAATTTGTATAAACCTCATACCGTTTTGGTGCTCACCAGTTAGCGCCACTGTCGAGTAATGTTCTCAAGTATAGCTGTTATATTTTTTTCCCATTGACTAATGATAAACTAGAAATTATATCGATTAACGTTCTAATGAACATACTACTTAGAAAAGTATAACACTAGTCTTGTATTCAAAATGTTTTAGTATATAAACTTATAACTGAAAAATTGACCGAAATCTAATTGAAAATAGTGGTCCTAAAATAAGTTAAAACATAACTTCCCGTACAATACTAAAGTATTTAAAAACCTATTCAATTTTGTATTCTTGTTTATTTTGTGCTAAAAATTAAGTTGTTTATTTGTTAAGTTATTCATTATGTGCATTTCAGGTGGATTTGTTGAGTTACCACAACAAAATCCACATGGAGAAGCAAGAGGCTTTCATGCGAGGATACGTCGGCACGCAGTGCAGCATTGAAGTCGACGACAAGTACGTATAATTTATTTAATTGTAGCTGACACCCTGGATAAACACATAAGCAATTTTTTATCCCGAAAAAAATGTAGTAGTATAATATAAAATCCAAATGAAAATAAAGCTACCTACAGTTGAGTCGTTACAAAATGTACCCTTTGAATGGCAAGTGTTATTGCTTGTGTTTTATTCAAAGCTTGCATTAAATCTCTAATGATTTTATTATTTGTGGGCAGTACTTCAGAATCTCTAGGCGTGTACGTGTTGCTCGCTGCAGGAGAGACTCTCAACAGTATGATTGTGCAACATGGATTAGCTCGCCCGAGTAAGAACCAATATTATAATACATACATACATACATACATAAAGGCACGCCTGTTTCCCTGAGGGGTAGGCAGAGATCACGGATTTCCATTTGCTACGATCCTGGTATACTTCTTTTGCTTCATTCACACGCATCACATTCCTCATACACGCTCTTCGGTTGAGGGTACTCCTCACTTGCCCTTTTTGCAGAACATCTCCGATTTGGTCTAGGTATGTTCGCCTAGGTCTTCCCCTTTCCGATACTCCACTAACACTCGCCTCATATATTCGTTTTGTCATTCTTCTTTCATCCATCCTTTCTACATCTAAGCATTATAATAATAATCATTTATTTAGCTTTTACATCTAGGCTAGTAGTAAGTACTTATGTAGTTAACGCTGATTTGTATGCCACACGTACTGGCAGTCTTCTTCCTATCGTATGGTTGACGAACAACCTGGTGTCAGAATTTAAACCGCCTGTAGGCCTCTGACTTGGCTTTGCACATAATTGAAAAATCTCTCAGCTGTGCCGGTTTCCTCACGATGTTTTCCTTCACCGTTTTCAGCAACATGAATCCAAAAAGACATTTGTAGAAAAAAATAGTACCTTTAGTGTATTGTTCATCACTATTCACAGTAGTGTCTGGTCCTGCAGTTGACAAGGCGACGGATGAGGGGCAGCATAGCTTGCCCTCGGTGCCCGAGGACCCTGACTTTGAGATCACCCAGTGCCCCGAGTACGAAGACCCCGTGGAGGCTGTTACGGTAATTATATCGCATTATTTCATGGACAAAAGGATTTTTCTTCCGAGTAATAGTTGTAAACCTCATGAATTTAAGAATAGCCGGCTAGACCCACTAAGGTTAAATAGTTTGAGAGGATAATAAAAGCAAAATTATTGTGGAAATTTTGCAAGAATAATATTGGAATGGGCGCACCTTGAGTTTAACTAATCGTAAAAGCGAGAAAGCGATGGCTATTTAAAAATTATATTATTAAAAAATATCTATTGGATTTAGTCTGCCAAGAAATCCTTACTGATAAATATAAAATAATGTACGAATCCAGTCGCGTGCGGCGCACCGTTCTGAGCGCACGTATTGCAAAAGATACTATGCTCGTATGTCGGATATTTTTTTATATCTACCCACCTTAAGTTTAAATAGTTAAATATGAGTAAAAGTGACGAAGAAGGCGGCTTGAGTGTAAATAGTGAGGAAATAGGAGATATGGAGGAAGATATAGAACAGCAAATAACTCGAAATACCGCGCAGAGCCCGATATTGCGAGAGCGTAGGTTGCCCGAAAAAAGAATGAGAGAAGATAGTGAGGGTAAGGAGGAAGAAGATGAAGAATTTACAACTGTTACGAGAAGCTCAAAGCGTTTAAATAGAAGTATGTCTAAAAACAAAGAGATGGAAAATAATCGAGTTATTGAAGATAATTTTTGTACAGAAGACAAATATGAAATCTGTATTACGTCAAAAGAACCATTACCAAAACAATTGGGATTAGCTAAGTTATTGAGAAAAGAAAACATTGGAGGTATCTTGGCAGTCAAATATAAAAATCCGTTTAGGGTATTTATACAATTTCATAACGAAGAAGAAGCTGAGAAGTTAACTACATGTACACGAATGTCTGAGCTAGGCTACAGGTGCCAATCCACACAAAAAAACAGCTTATCGTATGGAGTTGTTAAGAATATAGACTTAGATATCGAAGAAACAGAATTGCTAGCAGTTTTCAACAGCGATTATGACATAATATCAGTAAGAAGAATGAAACGTTTCACTGGAGAAAATTGGGTAAATAGTGAGACCGTGCGAGTATGTTTTAAGGGCCCTACCTTACCCCCGTATATTTATAGTTACGGATGTAGGTTCAAGGTGGAGCCTTATGTCTTTCCAGTATCTCAGTGCTCGGGCTGCTGGAGATATGGACATCTTATTCGACAGTGCCCTACAAGGAAAATTATTTGCCCGAAATGTGGAGGTCTGCACTCCAATTGTGAAACAACTCAATATTATTGCATAAATTGTAAAGGATGCCATATGGCACTGAGTAAACAATGCCCATCGTTTCTTAAAGAAAAACAAATACGTTCTCTCATGTCCCAATGGAACTGTACTTACAAAAAAGCATTATATATATACTTGCAAAAAGACGATATGAATGCCACCAAGTCAAACGAAAATTGCACTTCTGAGCCCGTTATAAATAATATGCAAAGTGGTAGTTCTCAGCCATCAAATAAAGCTTCTTCATACAAAGAAATTTTGTTAACTAATGTTAAGGAAAAAGAAAAGAGCACAAAAGAGAAGAATTATGAGGAAATTGAAACATTAAATATAAATAATTCGTCAACATACAAAAAAAACAGTAAGAAAAAATCTAAAAGAAAGTTGAATGTAATACAGATGGAATCGAATGAAGGTGAATCCAGTGCAGACTCAGAAGAACTACAGAGTATACTGAGTGAAAACGAAGAAGGAAGTAAAAGTAGGAGAATATTTCAAATGAAAAGTATAATCAGAAAATTGAAAGATATCGCGATGTCTAATGCCAAATGGGAAGAAAAAATAATCTCAGGACTGAAGATTATTATAGAAGAATGTAAAAAGTATTTTATTGAGGTATTTAAGGAAATGGAGTGGTTTAAGCGTATTTATGGCACATTCTTTTATGGCCAATAACGATAAAGTACGTACGCTAAATATACTGCAATGGAATGCCCAAAGTTTAAAGCCCAAGCGATTAGAGTTTGAAAGTCTACTATTTCAAGAAAAAATTCACTTAGCCATTCTCAGTGAAACATGGCTGGATATAGATACAGATCTCAATATCAGTGGTTACCATATATATAGGAGGGATAGAGAAGACTCGTATGGTGGTGTTGCCGTTGCAGTGCATAAGTCAATTAAGGTACAGTCGTCGGTAATTAATTTGAATAATGTTGGCATAGAAATATTACATCTCAAATTACTAAATTGCTGGAATTTAGAGAATGTCATCTCGGTATATTGTCCATCAAGTGTACATACAAACCAGTCAGATTGGGACAGTTTATTCGGTCTGTTATCAAATAAATCACTTATAGCGGGTGACTTTAATGGTCACCATACTAATTGGTCAGTTAAAAATGACACAAGAGGTACACAGATCCTTGATTCCGCTATAGAAAACGGTTATGTTGCTTTAAATGATTGCAGTCCTACAAGGTTAAAACTTGTGAGTGGCCTATTACAGGTATCATCTCCAGATATAACATTTGCGTCACTGGACATTGCTGTTAAATGTCAGTGGTCTGTTACAAATGAATCATTAGGCAGCGACCATTTAATGATAAAAATAAGTCTAAATTTTCATAGTAACTTCAGAAATTTTCAAAAACTTAATTATAAACTAACAGATTGGAAGGTATATAAAGAATGTCTAGAGGTAGCATTTCAATCACCAATTATAACAAACAATATTCAGGATAAATATGACTTTTTTGTCGACCAAATTAACACTGCTATTAATAAGAGTGTACCGTTGATTAAGGTGTGCACCGATCCCAGTAGTAAATTTAAACCTAAGCCTTATTGGAATGCTGAACTGTCCAAGTCTGTCGCCTTGCGGAGATTAGCATTAAAACAATTTAGACGCAATCCCACCCCTCTTAATTTAACAAAGCTTGAAAAGTGTATTGCTGATTCTAAGAAATTAGTACATAAAGCTAAACAAAACACTTGGAGGGGTTTTTGCACTGATATTAATGAGACTATTTCCGTTTCTGAGATGTGGAACAGAATGCGATGGATTAAAGGATACAAAAAAGAACCATTTCAACCTTCTGAACAACAAAAAGAAGAACTATTGTGCAGCCTAGCGCCAGACTCTGTACTACCATTGAGACCTGATTTCAGTTCGAAAAATGCATCTCTGGAAGCTGACTTTAGCATTGAAGAAATGAATAAATGTTTAAAAAAAAAAGATACAGCTCCAGGGGAGGATCTCATAACTCACTCAATGATGTACAACTTACCAATAATTGTTAAACTCTATTTATTAGACATTTATAATTTAACTTTCGCAAGTGGTGCCATTCCCTTGCAATGGAGATATACTAGAATAATTCCAATACCAAAGATATCCAACACGGCTAACTCCATAAGTAAATTAAGACCTATCGCTCTCATGTCTTGTGTTTGTAAGATTTTTCACACAATGATTAATAAGCGCTTAGAGTGGTACGTTGAGAAAGAGAGAATCATTTCACCAAATACTACGGGTTTTAGACGGTGCCAATCAAGTCTGGACGCGTTAGTAAGACTAATCTGTCATATACAAATACATTTTTCAAAAAACACTCCGACATTAGTATGTTTTCTCGATATAGATAATGCATATAACAATATTAATATTAATAAAGTGGTTTACACCCTAGAGGAGATTAACGCAGGCTCAAAATTATCGAAGTATATATGGATGTTTCTTAGTGATAGGCGACTTTCAATTATAAAAGATGATAACAATGATGCTGAGTACATACACCGACGGACACACAAAGGTATCGCTCAAGGAGATCCATTATCCCCGCTGATTTTTAATATTGTAACGTCACAAGTTACTAATAAAATAAATAATGTTTTTATTTCCCAATATGCCGACGATTTTATACTCTATACTAGTCAATCTCAATTAAATGATAGCATTAGCAACATGCAAAGAGCATTAAATACGATTTTATTAGTCTTAGAAGATATTGGCCTTCAATTATCCACTACAAAATCGAAATACTGTCTATTTAGCCGGGGATTTAGAACGCACCAAATTAACTTACAAATTAATGGGCAAAACTTGAATTCGACTGAAAATATCAAATACTTGGGCATGTGGCTTGACAGGTCACTAAGATGGGGAAAGCACATAAATGAAATTTGTCAAAAAACTCAAAAATATCTGGGTATATTAAAAATTCTGACTGGATCTTCATGGGGTATTCACCCAAAGCATATTAGAAAGTTATATATCACATTAATAAGGAGTAGAATAGATTATGGCAGTTTTTTGTATGACAGTAGCGCAAATTCACACACATACAAACTAGATAAAGTACAGAATCAGAGTTTAAGGATTATTGGCGGGTTTATAAAAAGTACACCCATACACACAATGGAGTGTGAAGTATGCATTCCTCCTCTGTTTATACGGAGACACTTTTTAGCAGTCAAATACACTTTAAAAGCACAATCATGGGCAAGAAATGTTACAATTACTTTGTTAAATGAACTCAGTGCTCTTTGTAGCAACAGGTACTGGCAAAACAAAAAAACACCGTTATTGATTACAGTGTTTAAGAAAACTAAAAATGAAGTCTTGAGTTCTAGCTATCCGCTAGAAATGTTCACATTGAATACGTGGATCACTAATATAAAGACGGATAAAATTATAAAATATGACTTAGATTCCATCGAGGGTAGCAAAAATAATTACAATAGTAACATCCTTAAACATGAAATTTTACATGAATTACGTATCAAATATGATGGTTGGTATAGAATATACACGGATGGTTCCAAGAGCACTGACGGAATGGGGGCAGCCTATTATGATTCTAGATGTAATTATAGTGGTAGTTTTAAGATTGCTAATAGTGATTTATCTATTATGTCGTTGGAACTTACTGCGATCTCAGAAGCTCTAGTGTACGGTAGGAATAAGGGTCACAATAAAATAGTTATACTCACAGATAGCAAGAGTGCCCTGCAGCATATAGCTCGATGCGCCTCTGGACGCAGAGGTGTTTCGATAGCTTATGCTATTCTAAGCCAAATTCATGAGTTTAATTGTAACAACAGAGATTTGAGATTGCAGTGGATTCCATCTCATGTTGGTTTGCCGGGAAACGAGGAGGTGGATGTTCTAGCGAAAAAAGCAGCTTTAAATGGATTGATTGTCGAAGTTAAATCCCATCACTCAGAATTACTAAACAGATATAAACAAAATTGTCATAATATGTGGAAAGAGTATTTTGATCAAAAATCGAAAGAAAAAGGAATATGGTACAGAACTGTACAATGTGAACCTCCTCGTATTCCCTGGTTTGCCAACACAAAAATAAGTAGTAAATATGTTAAAATAGCGCATAGAATAAGAACAGGGCACATGCCACTCAACAAGTTCGGTTTTTTAATGAAAAAAGTAAGCAGCCCAAACTGTGACCTCTGCGGTACTATAGAGGATGTGCATCACTTGTTGGTGGAATGTGTCCGTTGTGAAAGGGAAAGAGAAGCTTTGCTGACTCAATTAAAAATTAATAAAAAAGATTTAGGTTCTCTTCAAAGCATATTAGCCATTCCAAGCGGTGACAGTGCAATACAAATTTATAAATTCGTAAAAAAATATTTGAGTCAGCGAAGTGTCTCTGAGGCCTTTTAATAGCAATAGGTAGTATAATCATAATCATATTTAATAAAAATAAGTAGTATAAAGATGTTTGAGAATTTTGTAAAAGTTATGATGGGGCTGACATGGTTACTGTTATAACCACAAGCCTCTAAATAAAATAAAGATTAAAAAAAAAAAAATGTACGAATCATACATCCATACTAATATCATAAATGTGAAAGTAACTATCTGTTACGCCTTCACGACTAAATCGCTGGACGGATTTTGATGAAATTTGTCATGTAGAAAATGTAAGACCCGAAAAAGGCTACTTAACGCGAACGAAGCCGCCGGCAAAAGGTAGTGATTTATAATAATGTTACTTAGTACATCGTCACATAGTCGAGTTAACGAAATTAAACACATAATCTTGGTGCTCATAGTCTCACATTTGTTTTTCGACAGGGTTACCGCAATCGTGACGAAGCAGATATCTGCAAACACTACAAGGGCGGCCCTGAGAAGACTTGCTTCAAGGGGAGCCGGTGCACGAAGAAACATATTCTTAAACACCCAGGTTAGTCAACCTATCACTACTACGTTCTTATTACTGGGTAAAAATCTCCGTTACATATATAAAATGAACAAACCTTAATATTTGACTTGGTGTCATGTTAGCATGTTGCCCATGCTAAGCTTAAATCTGAATTGATGAAATGATGAAGGAAACTTGAAAGACGATGGACACGAGCGGGACTCGATGACACGATCGCTCAGTTGGCAGAACGGTGTCACGGTACGGCGATAGTCGCGGTTTTTCAAGTTTCCTTTATTAATTTAGATTTAAGCCTTAATATTGTTACCCCAGTTGCGAGCTGACAACGTCGCTTTTTGTTATTTAATTATTGATATTATAATTAAACAAGATGCTTATTAAAATGTTTGTATTACATATTAATACGTCACACACATTTTAATATTCACAATGGATATACTATTCATTCAATTTTTTTTTATCAAGGACGTAGCTAGCCGGCACCCAAGCTAACGTTAACCACTGCATTTTCAAGACATCACACATTTAAATATCTTCCATTTCCAGACGGCTGGACACTAGACCGCGTGGAAGTGGCAGGGAAGTGCAAGTCAGTGCCGCTGCCGCCCCCCGGCACGTGGCACAAGGTGCTGGTCACGTGCGTCTGCCACTACGACAGGGTGTACGTACAGTTCATTAAGGAGAGGCCACCAGGTGAGTTCATTATATATGTTTTTAAATCTCACTTATAATATTATAAAGGCAAAAGTTGGTGAGTGTTTGAATGTTTGTTACTCTCTTTATAAAAACATAACATCACGCCTGTATTCTGTAGGCAGAGGTGCACATATAGTACACCCACATTTTGCCAGTTATGTTTTAGGTCCCAATGTAATAGGGGGCGAGCCTATTGCCATCAACCGGGCACCAATCCAGACTCCGTGCTGCTACTGAGAATACCTAATGGAAAAATCCAGTAACACTTTGCCCGACCCGGGATCCGAAGCCAGGACCTCGTGCTCAGCAGTCGCGCTTATCAACCACTAGACCAACGAGGCAGTCTTTATATAGCTTCAGATAATAATGTTAATTATATATTTGTACTTACAGAAGAGCTGCCCAGTTTCGGAGTAGTGCTGGCCCCCACCTCGCTGTCCGCTCTAGTGCGGGATATGAACAGCCCATCCACACAAATAGCATACAAACCACTTACGGTAACTGTCAAGCTTCTTCTCTTCAATATCTTTTCTTCAATTATTATTATTAACCCGTAGTGTCCCTCTACTAGGCAAAGGCTTCCCTCCCCTCCTTCCACTTGTCCCTGTCTGCCGCCACTCGACGCCAGTCCTATAGGTAGAAGTCTAGTTCGTCACGCCATCTCTCTCTCGGTCTGCTGTTTGGGAGCCACTGCGTGGTTGTTTACGCCCAACATCATCATCATCTCTATTTACGCCCATAGCTCCTCCGAAATGTTGCAGACGTGACCAGCCAAGTTCCACTTAGATTGGCCTACGACGGCAATTTGCGATTTGGAGCGCGGTTTCCAATATTAAGTGCTACTAAAAAAACATATTGTCTTTATATAATTATAAATATTTGCATGCCTAATACAGGCAGAATATAGATTGAACTATGCACCATTGTTAAATCTGTTACCACCTGTATTCTAAGAAAATAAATGTTTCTTTCTTATTTAGCGTGGTTGCGGGAGATTTACAGTCCATAAGGTCCTATCAACTAATTTTAATGAACCCTGGTCAAATATAAAGAAGCAACTAACCATTTCTGTCACTTATACTTCGTTCCATAATGTTTTTCTTTTATTATATTCAGATCACTCCTGCCCAAGGGGAGCTGGTAGCGGCACTGTACCCCCCAGACAACAACTGGTACCGCGCACGAGTGCTGTCCGTCACCCGGGCCGATCAGAGCGTTGAGGTTTTTATATCACTGATATTATGTACTATACTGGTAGCAAGATAAGCTAAAATACATAAGAAAGAGTTTAAAGAGGTGTCTTACCGCCGCACTGAGAGACATTGAATGATTACTTAACCTCTCATAAAGTAAAATATCACTAGGTAAAGGTTTTCTTCGTGAAATCCTTACTTAGTGACAGTTTAAGTAATCATTAATGTCTCTGAGTGCGGCGGTTAGGCATTTGACTACACTATATTATAGTGTTTGAGACTTTACTATTAATATGTACCTACTGTTAATATTTAAATTTATTGTAAGGTAATGTTAGTCAAAACATATCCATAGTGGATAAAAGAAATATTAGGTACTTCCACAGAATTTCTAATTTAAAAAGGAGTACTCCAAGGACCTATTTTAGGTCGGCTTAATGTATACAAAGTAATTAAATCCACACACAATTATATTAAGTATATTTGTAATACTTTGTTAAGAAAACCTAACTTATGGGTCTCTCTTAGCTTGACTCCTGGGAATTCGAATTTATGGTGGGTATTACTTTTGATTTCATACAGCAATGTTACAAAATTTTGGATATATTATTTTCGATAACATGTAAATGCTTACATAAATACCAAAAAAAATGACATTACACTCTTACATTAAAAAAAAACAAGTTTCTTGTTCACCCTCTATTGGAATGACTTTTGGGATGGGCATTATCCTGAAAATTTGTAAGCCTGGAAATGGGTTACTTTAACTGAAACTTATCAATTTTTTGCTAAAATCAAACTACTTTTTAGAGTAATGTCTTGAACTTTTTTTGTCTTGAAATTTTTGAATGGTGTCAACAACCCAATTGTCGGGCAGGTGATCTACATAGACTACGGCACGGTGCTGTGGGTGAAGGAGGACCAGCTGCGGCTGCTGGAGGCGCGCCACCTGGCGCTGCCCATGCAGGCCGTGCGCTGCGAGCTGGCCGGCGTGCGCGCCTGCTCGCGCCAGTCGCAGCAGTGGGCGCAGGCCAAGCGCGCGCTCAGCGACTTGGTGCAGGACAAGACGCTGGACGCGCATGTCATGTTAGTTCCTATACCTACTGCTAACGCATACTGCCTCAATATAATGTATTACTTTTTATTGGCTCCGTTATTTTTATGTCTTCTATTGTACCTACATTCTGGCTAATAAATGATTATTATTATAACGACGGAACTTTTATCGTAATTTTTTGCCGCAATTTGGAGTCTCAGGAGCAAAATGTCATATTATGACACAGGTTCATTTAGAAAAGTATATAATTGATTCTCTTCAACTACTTAAAATAAATTAAAGGTTTCGGATGACGTATTCAACATATTTTTTAACATTTTAAACTAAATTGTATGTTTATAAATACGATCTTTGGTTACATAAGTCTGTAAGTGTTAATAGTAGTGATTGTATAGATTTGTGTTTAATCTTTAAACACTAATTTAGTAATAGAAGATATTCATTTCGAAAACGAACGAAACCAACGTAATTTTAATTTACTTATGTCTATTGGCTATAAGAGTATCATACCTTGAAAATGATTGTAAATCGAGCTGAGATAGAAAATGTTTTCAAAATCTGTCTGAATTTATCCAATTATATTTACTTAATTGCGGGCAACCGGTATTTGTTCAACAGTGGACGTCTTCTGTCGTCTGTCTTTATGTCTAACTGGCTATTTCCGCCCCCAGAGCCCGCGACTACGACGAGGTGTGCGTAGAATTGTTTGACGAGGAAGGCTACAGCATAGCAGAACAGATGGCAGCCATCAACATGGTGGAACTGACGGACTACTCCGTCGTCGATGACAGCACTGTCTCGCATAAAATTGTTGTGCCCTAGACTAAAGGATCGGTACAGAAATTCACTCCATATAATGCGTAGTAACATTATAACTAAATAGCATGTAACTTGCTTGGTTTTGGCTTTGTGGTCATTCACGGACAATACATTTTATTAAAGACCACTGACACTATTCTTGTGGAATTTTTAAAGTAAAAGGTATTATTAAAAGTTACAATGCTTTTGTAAAGTCTGTTCTGCATTTGAATATCAATGCGATTATTCGAATATTAAGAACTACGGCAGCTTAAGTAGGAGCAGCGTAAACACATGTTCAGTATGTTATCGCGCATATTATGGAGTGGTAAGACTGTCTAGTTTGTGCCTGGACTCACACTTGGACTGTGTATATTGTGATATACAAGACTTGCAATATAATTTTATAGATTTTAGTATAGTCACGTGATGCTATGTGACTGGCCTCGCCAAATTATGTCTGCTGACAAGCACCTATCTCACTGTAACTTAGATATAGTTCGCCGCAAACTTCTTGATCCCTCTGAAGTGATTGTCCGAAATACCAATTCAATATAAATTTTACTCAACAAAGTATTAATTATGTTATGTTAATTTTTTATTAATATTTTTTTGGTAATAAAGTGTTATTGATCAATAATAAAGTTCATTATAAAAACCACGATCCTAGTAACTTAGAATCTTACCTCGTCATACATATGATTCACATAATGTAATTGTGTAAGCCTACTTCTATACTTGGATAAGTTAAAAATCTGCTAATTATCGCATTTTTTAAATTTGATCGAGCGATCATTAAGTTTGGCGCAACTATAGAGTACTCATGAATGTGCACAATCTTTTTAAATTTAAAAGTAGTTCAACTATTAGATATACATTATTTAAATATAATTGTTTCTTTATATAATTTTTTATTGATATAATCTCAACTTTTTGGAACAAAAAGTTAAGAAGGAAAGTCTGATGGGACTGCGCAATGGTCTCAAATCTCTCAGTAACTGGGTTGTAAGAATAATATTTAGTACTTTGCAGCAACATAAAATAAAAGTTTACCTCAACATAGTTGAGAGAAAAAGAAATTACCTATACAATAAATAAAGGTTGCGAAGTAAAGAATAATTATTATGAACAAAGGGAAACATGATATGGTGCTGAGATGGATGTGATACTAACCGACATTTAATGAGCTTGTATCAAACACTACAAAGTATAATAATAAAGTAAAGCTCGAATGGTAAGCATAATTTCCTCTATTGTTAAGTAAAATGTGAGTTATATACATAGTATATATTTATTTAAATTAACATTTGTTCATATATTTTGGATGTGTGCATTATGCATATAATGTCTAAGACGCACAATGATCAGTTTGACAGATATAAAAAGAACCTAAAAGCAACGGATCATACTCCTCAGGATGCCCGAAAATATGTTTAGCTACTCAAATGAAATTGATAAAAATCATCTAGAAATGACATAGATATGACGTGATTACTCACGCATCTATATATCATCTATTCGCTTTGAAAATTCTTAGAGCAACACGTCTTTAGCATAAAATTGCTTCATAAAGAGGTATTATTGACATCTGGATCTTTAAACACAGTCTATTGGCCGATATTGCGTTCACCAATTCGCGGTCACACTGTGTGGAATTCGGCAACTGTATTGTTATGTCTAATTCTTCAACAGTCAAAGCTGGGACAATTAGAATTATAAAATGACTACAGCAGGTATTAGATGCATTGCCAATGTCAACTATGAACCTGTAATAATACCATTCTTTAAAACATTCACCACAAGTAATACATTTGTAATCATCGTGTAGCCGGCACACTGCCAATACATAAAGCATTTTAATGGACATTTACAAAATATAAGCAACATGTAAGGTTATAAAAAAATTGTTTATTATTGAGCCGATTCCTATTTAAGTGATATTATTTTTAAGTAATACCAGTATTTTTTTGTTTGTGAAAAGCTTGTTATGTTATAGTGATTGTTGTAATATTTTAAAATAAAGCTTATACAATATCTATTGTTTATGTTTTTTGTCCTGTGTGTACAGCTGGCAAGGTAAAAATAAATAAAAATGTATGAGTAGTATAGTAAGTTATATTTCAACGAATCGACGCAAAAGAACCAATCCATAGCCCCCGCGTTAAGGCACTTCACTCTGCATACCTATTATATTCTAACACAAATAAATAGTACAGACAGCTATAGAAATAAACACACTACCATCACAGAGGAGCAAACAGTTAGATGTGCCATAACCAGACCAAAACAGACCTACACTGAGATTCTATCGATTGAGCATAGCTAGGAGTTTAATTCAATATTGTTGTATGAGGTACAATATGTTTTATGTGCTGGTTTATTACCTATGTATAGTGTCTAGATTACTCAACCAACTTTGACAAGTTTGTGACAATTTAATTTTTTTAGAGCAATATAATCTCAATTGTTCAGCACTTGATAATGAATTGTTTTAGATAGACCTCTAAAATTAAATCCTAGATATGCCCATGCTTTCTTCCATTACACGTGTCAAATCACTCAATACCCTCAGGGGGCTGTCATGAAACTACAAAACAAAACTATGGATATACAATTTTAACTGTTTAATATACTACCTATCTAATAGTTTTAAGACTAGAAAAAATCATGTCCATACATATAACACCTTAAATTACAGTTAAATATCATGGTTACAATTATAATAAACATTGAACACTCCAGGCGAAAACTATTGTAAAACTACATGCATGAATATATTTTATGATATGAAGAATGTATTACATTGTCATAGAAAATTTTAATTGTTTTCATTTTTCTGCATACATTACCTAAAGATTACACACTATTAGCATAAATTTGAATATAGCAGGAGGATATAAGGAAAAGCAATATTAAAGGACATTCAGAAGTTTTAAAATTATCTGGCTGACAAAATTGTATGATTACTCAGTCAAAAGTGAAAAAGATTTGTAGAATATAATACTATCACATAAAAATCTTCAGCAGAAATATACATTTTCTCTAACAATATAATAATGGTTAAATACAAGATGAATGACTAGATACCTTATTACTAGCTGCTCAAGCTACATACAGCCAACTAACTCTGTTTGGCAGATTCAATACATATACATAACCCAGCAGAATACACTGTAAAGCAAGATGATTATAATTATATAATATTAACTTTAAACATCGGTAATAAATAATTTTGGTAATTCAGACTCTAAACGAATCACTCTTACTAAAGAGGTTAGGCTCCAGAATTCATAGGGGTTTTTAGTCTTTACTTCTGGAGCTACAAAGGTACTGTAGTATGATATAAGTTCATGTGACTGGTCCCCATCTAAGTCAGCTATCATCAAAGACTTCTCTTGGTACTCCAGGTCAGGCTGGCACAAAGGTAGAGGATTTGGGGTGGTAATGGGCCCCCGCACGCACATCTGCACAATATCTGTCTGACTTATATTCACATTATGTGTCTGCAGCTTGTCAAACAGTACCAGCACTATTCTCTCTGAAATGTCATGGACTGTAAAGTTAGCATATTTAATGAAAGCTGATACTGAAGCCACATCTATAGACGAGCGGTAGAACATATCATTAATGTTCTTTGGACTTTGATTTTGGACGTTGTATTTAACTTCATCAATTTTAAGTGCACCCTTTGCCAGGTGTGCACTGTTCCACTGTCATAATTTTAACACAAACCCTCGTATAGTGTTTGCAAAGGCAAAAGAGCTGGGTTTCATAGCGTATACATTGTTGGCTGTGTACTCCCAACTCACATTTGTCGTTCCATTTCTTTCTAACATTAGTTTTAGGTATACTCTGCAAGAATTGGGGCATTCACCAGAGTTTTCTACTTTTAATTTTCCTGGTCCATTAGTGAATGTCTCAATAGTATTCCCAATGTTTTTCTTCATGCTTATGTTGAGTTTCTTCAATGTTGTCGGAGGAGGCAGTGGATGTTTGATAGGCTGTTCTTTTCTTAAAATTTTCTTCAAACCAGCAAAGGATATGAGCCTTACAGCCTCAGTGGTGCCATTCTTACAAATGTAGGTTACTGTATCCATTTCTGATAATAGTTTTACAGAGAAACAATCATCTATTGGTAATGGTTCAGCCATAATATTTCCTGTTGCACCAGATATCATCAGTAAAGCATTGTGATTGGCACTAGGATACACAGTGGCTACAGTCAATAGGTCATTTACTTTGTCATCGTTCATGTCTTTCATAACAACAGGGAAATCAATCAAAGCTATGTTACTGTACACTTTCCCTTGTTTGTGTATGTGCCAGTAATATGTTCCCGAAACAGAATCTAAGGCAGCTAGCAAGCCCTCTGTACCAGACACAATGCAGTCCTTCTGTTTATCTCTATTCACATCAAGGAGGTGACAGTTTATTTCTGTTGGTATCCTACTCTCTCTGGTAAACCAGCCAACCTTTCCAGAATTCCCGACAATAAGTACGACACCATTAACATTATCGGTGCTGTATCTAGGTACCCGCCGCATGTGATTGCCTCTGTATATGAATATCAAGTTCTTTGTGTTAGGTATTGCGCCGTCCACAACTTGAACGGCTCCCGATAGTTCCATGTCGTTGTAGGGCAGTTCCCAACTGGTTGTTCTATCTTGCCATTCATTTGAAGCACAACTGCCAACTTCAGAACAAGGTAGGCCCCATAGGAAAATCACAACGGTAAATACACACATGAGAATCGAAGCTATAAACGCACACCGGCGCGGGAAAGACATCTTATTTGATATATCTGATTGTAAGAAGCTCACGTTATCCATAGTGCTTTCCAAAGTATTGACATTGGTATTAAAATCGTCCATGTCGCTTATGCTGTAGTTTTTGGACGATTGTAAGCCACTATTGAAATCCAAATTGTTGCAACTGTCTGTAGCTTTGATATGCACAGCATTTTCCAGCTTATGTTCATCCTCGGATTCCGAATCGGACAGTATCTGCTTTAGTGGAGCATAAAAGCCACCGTTCCCATTAGCTGACATGGCGTACGTCCAAATTCCAAAATTATAGCATTTCACATTGTTCTCTAGTGTATTTTTGTGCTTCAGGTATAAACACAACTTTAATCAATAAACATTAAACCACCATAAAACCGAGGTCCGAGAACGACGAACGAAAGCTCTCGTTCCCCGTCCCGTTTTGAGTTGCGTTTCGTTTCTGTCAAATCGAAACCCAATCCAAGAATTCAAGCCAATTGCCAAATATTTTTAAGTGCTTTTTTTGTCTTTGGACTTGGTTTGGATGTATTATGTCTCAATTAATTAATTACTTTTCTGCGCTTCAAAAAACGTTAGATCCGTGTTTTAATGATAATTTAATTATGACTTAGCCTTACGCTTTATTTGATATTTGGATTGTAATAAAATATAGTCAAAGACTTGGATTGAATTCAATTTCGTGATTTACAAAAAGCGAAATCGCGTTTATCATGGCTGAATAAATAAACGACATACATCAATGAGAGTGTGGCCTAAGTTTACTCATGTTTAAGTCAGTTTAAACGTTTTCCTTTTGAAACGAAAGCACTGCTTATAATTAATAATATTTTTGAATTTATTGCTCAGGTTGCAATATTAAAAATATCCATCAATTAGTGTTGCAATATGGGCGTCTTAGTTGCCGCCGATTCAGACAATGCTATCCCTAGAAGTGTTGTTGAGCTGTGATGAGCAATAAACTGTATTTCGCGCCTGTCGACGGCACAGCCCCTATAAAGACTGTCATTATAGATATAATTACATAAATATATAATTTAATAGATATAATTATATAAGACTGTAACTGTGTTTTTCCATTAGGTAATTCTCAGTGGCAGCGCGGTGTCTGGTTTTGTTCCCGATTGATGGCAATAGGCTCGCCTCCTATTACATTGGGACCTAAAAACAGAACTGGCGAAATGTGGGTGTACTATATGTGCACCTCTGCCTACCCCTTTGGGGAATACAGGTGTGATGTTATGTGGCCTTAGCTGTTGATTGCCTTACATGCTGATGGTACATTTCTACCTTGGATGAAATGGTTCCTGGATACCTAGTTGCATTCACGCATCACGGTCACTGCAGACCGAAAGGAGAGGATTTTTTAAGTCACTCAATATTAAACTTTAAAACTACTGCTATAAAGTGCATACATGCTTGAACATGACAAAAATGCTCGTCATCAAGCCGTTGCAGTCCACTGCTTGACAGGCCTTTCCTAAGGTACGCCACAGAGCCTAGTCTGCTATTTTATGCATATGCTGAAAGTTAGTAGATTGAAGTAGCAATAGGCTAGCCACATATATCGCAGAACCGATAGAAGAAAGAAAGAAAGAAGAAAGAAATAATTTATTTGTAAGAATATAGTAAAATTTAGGTGTATACAATATTTTTAGTATCATATATTCTACCAAGTTCTGGTGTACAAATATTTATTTATATATCTAAGTTACTTTTATAAATTCTTATCATTAAGGTAATCATTAATACAGTAATAACATTTGTCTAAAAGTAAATCAAACAATCTGCGTTTAAACTTGTGTACATTAAGGGCTTTAATACAATTCGGCAGTTTATTATAAATTCGGATTGCCATACAAAATGAGTTTCTGCTATGCATTGTGGTACGTTGGTTTTGGACGAATAATTTATTAGGGAATCTGCTATTTCTATTTGTGATTGATGTATTTTTATCAAAAAGTGTTAAATTCTTATATACAAACATACATATCTCATAAATATATAAAGAGGGTAGTGGCAGAATATGATGTTTCTTAAACAGAGGAACACAACTATCTAAATATTCAGCACCACTTATTGCCCTCACACATTTTTTTTGTGCTCTGAACGCCCTGATTAAGTCAACTGAGTTGCCCCATATGACTATTCCGTAACGTAGAATAGAGGAGACGTAACCATGATACGCACAAAGGGAAGCATTTGATGTTGTTACTAGCCTGATTCTGTTTAAAACAAATACGTAACAGTCTAGTTTTGAACAGATTTTATCAATATGTTGTTTCCAGCTACAGTGTTTATCTATAGTTAGTCCGAGAAACGTAGTTGTTTCTACTCTTTCTAGAGATTTTCCATTGAGATTTATGTTTAATGGGGTAGGTTTGCTGTTGTAGGTTTGAAATTGTATTAATTTAGTTTTATCGATGTTTATTTTTAAATTATTATTAGCTAGCCAATTATTTACATTACTTAAAGTTCTATTAATGTCCTCTTCGTACTTATTTTTATCATTGCAATTTACAAGTAAAGTTGTGTCATCTGCATATAAGACACATTTGTAATTAGTGGATTTCGGTAGGTCGTTGATATATAATAAGAACAATAAAGGTCCCAATATACTGCCCTGTGGTACTCCGCATGAGTTTTGAATGTCCCTAGACCTTTGGGTAGTTTTGTAACGTCCTGATAGACAAGGTATTTCTACGCATTGAAAACGATCTGAGAGGTAACTTTTTATCCAGTCTAACGCATTACCTCTTATTCCATAATTATCGAGCTTTTGCAAGAGTAAATTGTGTGATACAAAGTCGAAAGCTTTGGACATATCAAGGAATATAGATACTATTGGAATTTTTCTATCTAGATTTTCTGTTATTGTTTTTACTAATGAAAAACATGCTTGAGTAGTTGTATAGTTTTTTCTGAATCCAAATTGTTCTGCTGTTAAAATATTATGTTTTAGTAGGAAGCTATAGAGTGCATTGTATAATGATTTTTCTAATATTTTTGACATTATGGGGATTAGGGTTACTGGGCGATAGTTACTCATTTCGGATCTGTCGCCTTTTTTAAAAATTGGTTTGACTATAGAGTATTTTAATAGTTTTGGAAACTTGCCTTGAAAGAATGATAAGTTAATTATGTGACTGAGAGGGCCTGATAAGTATTTAGCACATTTTTTTATATTATTAGTGTTTATGTCATCGTAGCCTGTAGAGTTAGTATTATTTAAAGAAATTATTATTTTATATATGTCTATGCTATCTAGAGGGTTTAAGAAAATGGTATTTGGGTTATTTACAATGGTTTTTTTATTTTGATTATTAGTAACTACTGGTTTTTGTACTTTAGTTAAGTTGATAAAATATTCATTAAAGCTATCAGCTATGTTTTTAGGTTCACAAAATTCTTTGTTATTTATTTTTATTAGTTTTATATCTGTAGCTTTAATCTCAGAGTTAAAATTAGATTTTATTATTTTCCAAGCAGCTTTGCATGTGTTTTTAGATTTAGTTATATATCTAGTATTCTGTAGTTTATGAGCTTGCAATGTACACTTTTTTAATATTGTTTTGTAAATATTATATTTTTTTAGATTTGTTTTTTTATCTAGTGGTGATTGTAGGTATTTAACATATAGTGTTTTTTTGTTTGTGTATGATTTTCTTAAACCTTTTGTGATCCATCTTGATCTGATAGGTTTATTAGTTATTTTAACATTTATTAGAGGAAAGCAAAGATTGTAAAAAAGTGTTACTGTGTCATGAAATAGTTCGAATGCTTCGTCAACATCATTACATTCGTATATATCATTGAATGAGAGTGCATTAATGCATGATATAAATTTATTTGTATTTTCGTTGCTATAATCTCTACGCTTTTCGAACCAAAATTGTCCGTAACTTTTACCATCATTACAATTTGAACTGTCAAAAGTAATGCTTTGTCCAGTTTCATGATCAGATAATGCTAAGTAATGTGTTTTCATTGATACATTTACTAAATTACTGGCTATTAAATCTAAGCAGGCTTCTTTTCTTGTTGGAGTTATAATATGATTTATTATATTATGATTCTTGAGTATAGAATATAATTCTTTAGTATTTGTGTTGTTAGATTTTAACAAATCTATATTCCAATCGCCGCATAATACAATATTTTTATTAGGTTTTTTTGATAGTTTTTTTAAGAGTTCATCAAAGCTTTTTAGGAATACTGTTGCATTTAGGTTAGGTATTCTGTAAATACATACTACATATAATTTGAGTTGTATAATTTCAGTAATGCAGTATTCAAAGTGAAATGGTATAGGTTTTATAAGGTTGTTAATAGGTCGTGTATCTAAGTTTCTTTTTACTAGTATACAGGAGCCACCTCTGCGTTGATTACTCCTTGAAAATGACCCTGCTAATTTGTAGTTATTAATGTTGAGGTTAGACTCTGTACCTCTTTTCATAAAAGTTTCTGTAAGGCAAATTATATCAATGAGACCATATTTTTTTTCTAAATCTTGAATAGTTAATTCAAATATATCTTTTTTGTTTAGTATTCCTGCTATGTTTTGATGAAAGAGTGTGTATTTTGACTTATTCTCGAAAAAAATTGTGTGCCTGATCTACTTTATTAATATAATTTTTAGTGTCTAAGTTTTGGGCTGTTGTGTTTTTTCGGATAAGTTTGTTTAAATTGTTGAATATATTTTGCATTCCATTGTTATTTAGTAATCCTTGATATTTAGAGAACATACTATAATCACATGATAGCTTAAGATTTGAGTCTAATATTGAAGCATATTTATGCTTTTTATTATCTAGGCATATTATATTATTAAACGTTTCAATCCTCGAATTATACATTACAGAATAGTGATGATGGCGATAAGTAGGTAGACATAGAATAATGTTAGTATGATGAAGTTGTTTAAGTGACTCTCTAATTTGAGTAGTCAAATTATAATAATTATTTGTTTTTAAGAAGTCCTCTTCTCCTATCATAATGACACAGAAATCCTTTCGTGTGAAGTCAATTAATTTTTTATATAAATTCTCCAATAATTTTATTATTCCGCATTGGGGAGTGAGGTAGTGACATATCTGAAATTTCTCGATAGTATTTTCCGCTATCTGTAGTATTTTGTTCTTTTTGTTACTACTTATAATACACATTTTGTTCAATTCGTTTTTCTTATTTGCATCCTGTGCATTTTTCTTGGGAGTTGATAAGGTAGATGGTACACGTTGTTGAGTGTTCATTGAAGTCTCAAAGTTAAGTTGAATACCGCTAGAGTTGGTTGACAGTAAATCCTCTGAATAAGTACGTTGGCTACGTTTTTTCTTTATTTTTGTGTCCGATTTTAGGATCGGACTTGGCTCGGAATGTATATATTTTTGTTTTAGTTGTACAATAATTTGTTCTTTTTCTATAATTTGTTTATTCAGGCATATGTTTTCTTTCATAATATTGTCAATTTTACTGTTTGCAATCTCTAATTGTTTCTTTAGTAAAATAATTTCTTGCTTTGTTTCTTCGAAATCGCAGTCAATGTGGTAGTTGTTAGTTAAGTCTTGTAAACTTTGAGAATGTATCTCAGAACTAGATGATAGAAAAGATGCATCCATACTTTCAGTTGATCTTCGTACTATTTTGTTACGTATAGTTACATTATCGTACTCCATTTTAATGACTGTGTTTTTCTTAATATTGCGAATTTTTTAATACTATTTATCCGTTTATCGCAAGTTGGTTTTTTGCAAGTGCAATCAGTGTTTGTGTTATAATTATGTAGTGTCTCAACAATAATAACACTTTAGTGCCACCTCTAGTTCTTATCAGGAACAAAATAAATCGACCTGGTAGCTCAATTTAATTAGTTTTCAACTAGATGTCGCTACCTAGCTGGTTCAATTTATTTCCTTTTCAAATAAAATTGTTCTTAGCGCCATCTATTGCCCAGTGGTGAAGTAACAGAACTATCACTTGTTCCAGCGGTGGAGAAAAAACTTCGTATTTTTTTACTAGATGTCACCATGTTTTATTTTATTCTATTGAAATTGATCGATATTTATTATCTGTGGTTTTTGCTGACAGAGTGAACGAATGTTGATAGCGGGTTATTTGTTTTGTTTACATAGTTTTTAAATAGTGAAAAATAACGGGTGAAAGTTTTAATTTAGAGTTTCTGTTTATAACACTATTATTAAATGTTTGTTATATTGCACACGTGAGTCTTTTTGTACGCAATTGTTCATAGATTGTCTAAAATATCACTTTTCTTGCATATAAATCACTGTAAATAATTTTTCACTGTCCTCACATCACTATAAAGTTTAAACGTAAGTTACTGTTCCTTGTTAAGAGATAACATTTACACTAAAGTATTATACACTTATTTATATTAAGGTCGTATTTTTATCTTCATAGGTTTATTAATTGAATTTATTCAACCGCTAAATTGAATTTATTCAAACGATAACCGCTCGAGTAAGCGTGTTCTGGTCTCTGGAGTGGAGACCGCGGCCAAAAATACTTGCGCGAGTAGTATTATTATTATATATTTTATCAGTACGTGCCCGAGACCGCGAGACGATTATTTCTCTCGGTCTGCGCTAACCCTAAAAGTATCAAGAGGACTTATTGGAATAAAAGTCGAAAATATAGGCAGAATGTATATTTTGTTTTGTATATAAATTATTTGCAGTTCTTTCAATACATTAGTCTACAAACATTAAAAACACAAGTATTTTCTATTATGTCACACTTTTAATTGGTGTTTTCCCCTTACAAAATGGTACAAAAATAATTCAGTTTTAAAATAAACAATTGGGTACAGAACACCAGGATAACACTCAAGTCATTACAAACAAATTTTGATGCTTATTGCGTCCAGTTAATTCAATAACACGTATTTGGCTAATAAAACATAGTCATATAAAGTGAGAAGCCTAAAGTTACTCTAATTGAGATTATTCAAGGTACATACATGATCTATCCTATATTAGTGAATGTCACTAGCCGAACCTCCCACCGTACGCTACCAATGTCTTGGATCCGCGAAACTTAATTAACAATGTCTCTGTCCCGAGAGTCACTTTGTTTATGGTAATTGTTTAACTATTGTGTCTGCATTACACACGTCTACATAAGTAGTGGACGTGTCTCTAGCCGTTATATTAAATTTCGCGTAAACAAGCATCACCACACCATTACATGGTCTAACACCGTGGCGATTATATATTCATATTTTCTCATGACTAATTTAAATAAGGAAATAAATAGAAAAACAAAACAAGAATTATGTACATGTTCAGCCTCAAAATACTTCCATTGAATTAAATATGCACAAAGTAAATTCACAATATGGTATTTATGTTTTGATGGCACTTTGTTTTATAGCTAGGCTCCGTGAGGCGCCGGGACGTGGTGTGTAGAGGGTGCGTGTCTCTAGACCAGCCGTGGATAGGAACAAGAAAGAACTAAATATAAAGTAAGCTTGATGAGTAATCCTAACTTAACCGAGAAATAAATAAATAAAAATATAGCTCTATAATATAATGTGATGACTTCTTAAGACGATGGACAAGATAAGGCATTAGTGAACAATTTATTACAATAATAATATCAGTGGGGGTCGTTACCGACGCCGCCGCGCCGGTGCGTTGCAGACGGGGGCTAATTACGTACATTCAACAGAAAAGTATACAGGCATTATGACATGACAGTTATTTGAAGTTCAAGGAATCAGTCTTGCGTTATTTTTCAGAACAACTTTATATACAGACACAGAATTGGCTTAATAAAAATAATCTGCGTAAACATTTCACTAAATACCATAGTTGAGTCCCATATTCAATACTTACAAATAATACAGTTAACATTATTAATTTAACTATTCATAAATTATTTTGTTAGTCGGTATTTAAAGGATCCGGCCCTTGCTAGTAACCCGTACTAGACGTTACAATGCATATTAATTTGTACAAATAAGATTATAATATTATGATAATGCAAACACGAAGTCCACCTTAGGAAACTAGTAGCTCAGTACGTCGACCCTTCCGCGGGGACCGAACTGCGATCGGAGCGCGACGATCGTTCTCAATCATCTCCCTAATAAACTAATATCTTCACTAGGCATCGCTCAGATTGGACTAAATAAATAACTTAGATAAACATCACTCCGAGCGTTAGATCGAGTAGGGGTACTCTCCGAGATAGTCTATGAGCGTGGAAGGCAGCGGGAGCAGTCTGTGTTTGGGCGCGGACCACAGCTTGGGCGTCAGCGGGTTGCAGTCCAGCGCGCGGTGCAGCGCCAGGCGCGCCGCGTGCAGCAGCGACGGCGGGCTCTGCCGCAGCGGGGCCTTCAGCAGCACGGGCGAGTGCGCGCAGCCCTCGCGGTCCACCCACACCGTGCCGGCCGCGGCCCCCGCGCCCCCCACACCCGCGCCCGCCGCGCTCCGCACGTAGTGCTGCACCAGCTCCACCACGCAGCGGAAGCGCGGCATGTACATCGCCAGCGGCTGGTCGCAGTCTAACCTGTCGGCAAACAATGTACGACGATAAGTACACGACCAAAGCTTTACAATACATAAGATAAGCAAACATCCATATCGTGACATTAAAATTAAGAGCAAGTCATCATTACCATACTGATAACCTTAGATATCAGTTGCTAAAAACGGCGAAGGAAAACATCGTGAAGAAACCGGCACACATGAGAGATTTTTCAACGGTGGGTAAAGTTATGTCAGAGGTCTAGAGGCAGTTTAAACTCTGACACCAGGTTTTTCACCAACCATACGATAAGAAAGAATGAATACCAAACCAAAATAAATTCAGAAAACGTAAGCTCTACTAATGTCACGGTTAGCTAAACGAATTGCCAAATAAGTTCCAATAAAAAATGTTACAATGAATCTGAGGAAAACCGCGAGCCGCGTTGAGTCAACATAACACAAGTAGCGACAAAACAGATTTACAGTAAACTTGTGACGTAAAGTACACGCTATTATGACGTAACAATACAGTAGACGGAATAAATTGCTCTTACTTAATAATACTAACGATATTTCGACATTATTAATCATCGAATATAAATTGGTACTGGCTCCACAGTGACGCGTTAATGAGTTCATTGAATTATTGACTCATCAGTGACTTTCTGTTTTCCAAATTTGAAAGTAAATTGCGTTATCTAAACGCCATATAGGCAGACTTATCAAATTGATACTTTAATCTTGAATTAGATATTTTGTAGCTGTCTATACATGACTGTTTGAAATAGAATAATATAGGTTGATAATGCGACTTACCTAAAGAAGCCTTGTTCGTAGTGAAGCCTCACAGACGTGGGTCCTCGCTCAGTCTGTACTGACAGTGAGAATATAAAGTTCCTATCGCCGGAGTCCCGGATCACAAACGCTCCTACGCTCGCGTCTTTTAGAACTGATCGGGCGCCCTGTAAAGTAAAAGATGCAACAATTTAGAGTGATGCCTATAGTAATAAGTTTCTTATGTTGTATGGTTGTTGGCTAGTACTTTATATTATGTTGAAAAGCCGTAATTATTTCAGTCATTATCATACTATAACTTTTAAGAACGAAAAATCTATAACTTTTTCATTAGTAGACTTATAACTTCAGATGTTACGAATTAATCAAGGAACTTTATTTAATACAGTTGTTAGCTAGGTAAAAACAGTATTAGGTTCTGCAATTTGTACTTTCTAAACAGAGAATTTCAAACTTCAACCCATACAAGAACTAGTTCATAACAACGCTAAAAGATGGCGCTAGCATACAAAAAATACGCACCAGCCAATCCAAACAGCCGTAGTACCATCCAGACAGCCTCAACGCCCTTAGGGTGTCTGCTAGTCGCCTTAGCTCCTCATTGTATGGTGAGGGTATGAGGGGCGACGACGGTACTGTGATGGGGAAGTGTGGCAAGTACGTCGGCTGGATCGTGAAGGGCGGCGGCGTGTGCGGCGATGCGTGGCACTTGCCCGCGCTCGGGGCCAGCGTCACACGCAGCTCGTGCCTGCAGTTGGGGCAGCATGCTACTCCCGACGACCAGCTGTTGAGTGGCACAGCCACTTCTACACAAGCATCTGGAATGAAGGAGAAGTATGTTTAGTTTACATCATTTATCAGTATTTGTAACTTAGTCTACAATTTTTTTTGACATACTAGTGAATGCACAGATATATGGATATCTATATCATCACTACATAGAGAATATTGCTGGACAGAATCCCCCTTATTCATTAAAAATGAATATTTTAAACCATGGATTAAATTACACCTGTCACTTTGCTTTACTTGCCTGTCAGAGAACAGATGTCAATAGACATACAACAGGTTTAAGTTAATACAAGTATTATCTTCATTTGTGAATAAGAGAGTATAAGTCAAACAGAATAAGGGAAGTACAGAAACATGAATAATAGATTATGTAGCAAGTTCCTAAAGATAAACTTTAAAATATAGATACCTATATCTATAGATATTCTAACAAACATTAGATAAAAATGTCATTAAGTTTTACAGTTCAATGAAAAAATAATTTTATTTCCTTATCCAAAACATATAAAAACCTTTTTAGGAGCTTGTTAAATCATTCATTAGTATTATCTCTAGACATTAATAAAACTACATTCATAAAAGGTGAATGAACATGATAATAATCTTGAAACTGGAACTTTAATTGAATGCTAATTTGTGAATTATTGTGTTATCTATCACACAAAATGTATTTAGAATGACAAATCCATGTCAATTAACTGTTTAAATGCCACAATACTTACCAGTGACTGCAAACAATAATATTAGGTCTAAGTCATGGCAGTTAATGTGTTAAAGTCTATTGCAACAATTAAATAAAATGAAATTAATTTTAAATATGTGGAGGGTAAGGAATGATTTCTAATACAATCATCAGATTTAAAGTGTTTATATAATTAGCATCAACCTACAAATATTCACTATTTGCAGAGGAAATACGCATTGTTATACTCTTACATGAGTCTATGTTTGTTAAAGATAGCATGTATTTTGTTATCTGAAAACTAAAGACAAATAAACTTAAAAATTCTTCTCTTGTCTTGTTAATATATTATGACAGAGATACTTTTATTACAATATGATTGTAAAATAAAGTTACTTTTCTTAAATTGTTTTTTAGTGCCTGATGAAACATTTTCTGTTCTGATTTTAAAAAGTAAAAAAAAATGTTACAATCATGTATATAGTTGGAAATAAGGATTTTCCTAGGAATCACTCAGCTGCTGTGTTATCTCTGGCCACACAAACATGTTTGCTCTGTTATCACACTATTTTTAGATATGGAATACAGATAAGTTGACTGTGTAAAATATGGTAATGAAACACTGTTAGAATGGCAAATTGAAAACAACTAATTCTATAAAAAGTTTACTTTTGAATTTCGAAATTTGGCATTTGTCAAGATCATGTATGCTAAAGAATTTATAAAACTTAACTTTTTAAACGAAAGTTAAACTTTTTAAGCTGTTAAAAAAATAAAGTTCAACTACCTATGTTTAGTATTAAATGTTTTAGTGATTGTACTTAGCAGTATAATCCTTCTTAAAAGTTTATGTACCTAAATGGCATACATATTTTGATAACCTAAAGCAAGAAGTTAGTTCTTCCTGTTACTTTATAACTTTTTGATCTGTTAACATTACTTCGACACTGTCATAATTTTACCGCTAAAAATGATATAACTTACTTTGAGGAGATAACCTCGCGGCTAATGTCATGTTTAAAGGGCAAACTGTTGTTTCTCGCCTTTCAATTAAACACATTTGTTCACTAAACGGAGGCCTGGTGCGTGTGCCACCCACCTGATGTCCGGAGGCCACGATTCATTCAAAGTTTATACATAAACAACGCAACACTTAACCACGTCCGCATCCAAATGTGATCACATATAAAACTGAGTAACTTTAGACACTTCCTGGTTACTTTTTGAATCTTAAAGAAAACTTTTCCCAATTGTTTATTGAGATAACAAAACAAATAAAAAATGTCATGGAAATGTCACTGTCAACATCACAATACACCACTATAAAAAATAGAGTAGTCCAACATTAAAGAAAACTATTAAAATATTATAATTTATCCCTGTAGCGATTTGAAACGCTATACGTGTTATCCACTGTAACGCTACAAGCGGAATGAATGAGTTATCCGCGACGCGCAACGAAACTGACGCGACGCCAGCGTTACTCTGTGTCGACGATTGAACAGATGGAGGGGATTCGTGGACGAGGCTGAGCAACAGACAGTGATACGAAACTCGAACGTTCACTGCCTTCCGAGAATTCATTCACCGACAATAATTACTAGTTATCTAGCTATTTGCTATCTACATTGTATTGTATTCAGTAATGTGTGGCTAGGCAATTCTAAGTAAAACTAATTTTCTATAATACAAAACAAAGTTTTATTTAGGCGCTCATATACAATGAAAATTATGAATTTTAAAGGTTTTTTACAAAATTTTATAAAATAAAATGTTAAACAGTTTATTAATTAAGTTTATATTTGTGTACTCTAAAAATAATTTTGTATTATGAAGATTATGAAAAAATATGTTATTATACTTTTTTAATAGATACAACATTAGAGTACGTAATAAACAAAACTTAAATTACCTCAAATAGCAAGTATTCATTTAATAATAGTTCTTGTGATACTACGTGCAAACTAGTTAAATGGTATAGTTACAAAAAATGTTTCATGACGACTAAATTGCGATTCCTAGTAACGCATGACCCGGTTACCGGAGCGAATTCACTATGGTGATGCGTGCAACTCTAGTCACGCATATTTTTTTTAATGATTTTGAGAGGAATATGTACGCGTAGTACGTACCTGTACATCTGTTACTTACAGCTGTTTATTTTTCTTTAGTGTACGAAGTTTTTTATGAGTTTGGTGAATTTGTTTTGTGAATAATATTATTTGTGTTACTTCGAGAGACTTATAGTTGAGGTATTATATACACATTTTACTGATACCTAAGTATGTTAATATAAATTAAAAAATATAATTTAACCTATAACTATGAACGTAATTAATCATCTATTAAAGAATGGGATTACAGCCGGCAAGTATTTATCCAGCATCTTACAATGCTTTCTGTTTTTTGAAATTTAATTACATCTTAGTTGCGTTGGTTTTTTATGTTATTAAGTTTGTATATTGTTGTTGTCAATATTAACTAGATTAAAAAAAACTAGAACTTATGTAATGCTAATAGTTAGCTAACATGTGATAGGTAGGCTTATATTACATAGATATCAGCTTCTCAGTTGTGGCTTTAATGTTGTTGTTTTACTGGTCATTGCTTCATCCATAATCTTATACCTACCATGGCAGACAAAGGTATTACAGGTATCAAGGCGCTGTTTCATCTTCTCAGCATAACTAAAAAGCTACAGCCAAAAACCGGCCACGTAACTAGGTAAGAATGTACCTATTCTATTTCTAAATCTGTTTTGAAAATGTCTATGTCTATCTTATCATAAAAGTAAGTACCTACCCCTGGTGCCTACCTACTTGCTTTTCATTGTCAGAAATGATGTCTCACAACGTTTCGACAAATTGCTAGATACGTACCTACTTTAATACCTTGTCAATCTTACAAAATATGTATGTTACTAGAATACTTAAGTATTTAATTACGATTTCACTGAATTTGCTTTTAAATAATTGACGATTTGTAAGTTTAGTTGATTTCGTTAAACAAGTTTTTGGCATAACACTGTTAGGTAATTCGAATTATACTTAACTGCCAGTTATACGGAGAATATTACGTAATGCTACCCAAGTCAACGGCAAAGACAAGTCACGATGTCTTGTTTAGCTTCATGAAAAGCGTTGCAACAACAATGCTATATCGTCCACAAGATCGAAATACCAATCATTCATTCGGCAGCGTATCTGAAGCGCCACACTAAGTCGTGTGTGCATTTTATTCGCATTCAGTTCATTCATTATCCTGACTGACGTCAATCCAATGTTCAATTTTTAGAGTTGCTACGTGGTTATACTAGCAATAAGTAGACATGTATGTTATTCAGATGGTTGTATATTTACCTACAGATATAACTCAAGGTATGCGAGCGCCTACTGCTTGTAATTCTGAAATCGACTCTCACTCGTTTAGTTTCAACAGTAATGATTTGTCGTAAAATTTATCGGTTTCTGAGATCTGTTATTCTATTGAAGGTTTATTTTCGTGTTTTGTAGAATCGAATCGTTTACGAGAAACCTTTCATTGTAAACTTCCAAACGACTCGATGTATTTTGGCAGTAACTGCTAAATATTTGCGTGGCTTCATACGGAGAAACTTGTCGAACTGATTTCATGTATAAGTACTGGTGATGTATTTGGTTAGTTAAAGTCTATCGCGAGGAGGTCGCCGTTCGTTATGGAAAGTCTTTTGTGTCCTGTTTTGTGGGATGGCTTTACCTTTTACAACACGTCACGATCTTAGTTTCTGCGAAATGTTTCCCATATAGGTATATCGTTGTTTATGTGTTAGGAATGCAAATCATAGACTTCTATTTGGCTTTGGTCCTATTCTAAGTTACTGAGGAATGAAACTGTTCAATTGTTTCTTGTTATGTTTACCTTAAAGGGCAAGTAAACGTTAAAATTAAATGAATACTCTTCGGAGTTTATTCAAATAGATGTTATATTAATTTTAGAAAATGTTAGGAGCGACTGTGGCATTGAAACGAAATAATGTCCGGCGCTTCCTTGTCCGCCTTTATGCACTTCTATAGAATTTTGCCCATTTCGAGGACAAAGATATTACTGTGACAATGCGATCTACCTGAGAACAGCGACTAAGAACTACGTAGTAACCGTAACAGTGACAAATACGACGAAAACAGCTTCCGTTTTGATAAGATAAAATGGTCAGTCATCAACGTTGGCGTCTGGTTTCATTCAACTTATATACCTAAATTAAACAATATGATTCATTTTATATGCAAGATAATATCTGCGCTCCTAAATATTTTGGCTATCATCGCTTTCATTTCAATTACGAAGTAGTCAAATTTTTTTGTGCCTAAATAGCTAGGTAGATGTTTGTTGTGGACTTAAATAATCTTTTTGGTGATGGATCATATTTATTTGCCTCTGGAAGAAACATTTACCTTTAAAAAGGCATCCTTGAGCATTTTCGAGTATGTCAGAGATTTTTTTTCTAGGATGTAGGTTGTAGGTATGTATAAAGTTCTGTGCAACCGGAATTTGATCATTTTGAAACATGGCAAACATAAATTAGCATGGTACAGGATGCTCTTTCTAGTTTAACGAGTATAAGTGGTGTTATTTTTCTAGTATAATTTAAAAAAGTGTGCGCACAACAATGCACGTTACAATCAACGTCCTCTTCAACATTTTGACAAGCCGTAAAGAGCGTTGCGGATACAAAGGCCTAAGCGTCGTGCAGGCAGGTGTTCGATTCGCATTCGAGCGTGCCATAGAGAGCGAGTTCCCCGTAGTGCGATTATATTGGGCGTTCTCGGAATCCCTTACCTGCGACTGCGCAGCTTTCACAACCATCTGCCGGCTGTCATTGGTGCGGACGCGCACTCGTAGCGCAGCTGCCGTCTATTGAATAAGCATAAGCCCCCCAATATATAAAGATGATTTATTTTATACATTTTAGCGCAATTAAATGGCTTTCCGTTATGTTCACGTGGGATTAAGGGCTCTGTAGTGAATGCAGATGGTAACGTTCAGTTACTTTATTAAGACAAGGGTGATTTAGTGTGGCGGATTATGCGGGTATGGTCGATTGGTACAAACTTTATTTCCAGAATAATAAGCTGTAATTTAGTCGAAGAATATTCCTTTTTACCTTTTATTTATTTTTGTTGAAGCAGCTTGAAAATGATTACCTACGGCCTCGTTAGGGACGGGTTCACCGAACAATTTCGTGGAAATATTTATATAATAAACTCTAGCAACTCGAGGAAGAAGCTGATTCAGGAATAACCTTTTAGCAATTTGTCGGGGAGAAAGGGACGACCCATTGTTATCATATCTGAGGTGGCCTTGTTAGTATTAATTAATGTAAAACAATAGACAAAAACACAATTTCCTGTAATCGAAGTTTACTCAACATTATTGGTAACAAATGCCTACAAAAGGAGAGAGGTAGAGGAGGTGACCAATTGGACAAACTACCTTATGTATCCAAGACAGAAAATCGATGCCGAACTGAGAATTTATTTAGGGAGGTCATACCGTTTCGTAGAACTTGGCTGGCACACTCCGATTTCAATTTCACAGTGAATACCGTTGTTCTCGGTACTTCTTTATTAGACGCGAAGAGTTGGGCTGAATAAACATATTCGCAGAATTCATACCGATAATGCTTTATCACTTGTGTACGGTACCGGTTAAGTTTGCGAACGATATGTACTACCCAGTATTGATAACGGTATTGCTCAGTGAAGTATAGATCCTGAGTCCGGCGGATGTCGAAAAATATCCTTTCGTCTCGCACGCTTGTGAATTGCATGAGAAAGATTTTTATTTTAATATTTAGATTTCGTAGAAGAGTGCCTATTCAGGCTGGTCACATGCTTCAATTTCCGGGAAATTCGGTGTGCTTATGCCGCAATCAGCATTGCAAAAGAGTCCCAAGAAATCCGAAACTACGTTTCAGCATTAAATATTTAGCGTCGTCGGAAGTAGGTACTTTTCAGTATAACATTTTGTACTTAATATTCATTTCATTTCAATTTGCGTAACCATTCTAAGGCTAAGCAATTATTTAAAATAGGTAATGTAATTATAATCGATAGTTAATGTTAGTCGAAGACAAATTGCAAACACTACCTAATTGAATAGGCAAAGTGAACATATATCGTTAAATTGGTGAAACATTCTGTTTGATAAGTATTTTAATGAAATATACGAACTGTTCGAACTTCGATGTCAGGAACTTGGTCGTCGACCGGTAATTACCTCGATTTAGGTTGAACAAACTATTTTCTAAACAACCATCGACGCTCGCTTTAGTACTTTACCCGGCCACGTCACGTCACTCCTAACCACTTAACTGATAATTTATTAAAACAGCCTTTTAGTTTTCCATTATATTTATAGGTCACCTACTAACGTCATAATCCGCTATATAATGTAACAATGAAAATGCAAATTGCACGGCTCCACGAAAGAAACTGGTTGGTCATTTAAAAATACATACCGCCGCACTGCCCCGTAATACGTTCAATTTTATGGTCGTTTAGCCATGTAATTGTTATATTTCTGAGAACTGAAGACGAGATCAATGTGTGTGGCTAGTGGTGTGCCATAATACGCGCTAATATTATTCAGTGTTTACTCAACTGTAGGAATACTCAATATTGTTTAATACATTTTAGGAATTTATGGTTTAACAAGAGCTTAAATGTACTAGTGGAATTAAAGTTTGAATTATAATCGGAATAATAAGCAGATGGTGGTACTTATACTACTATTAGTTTTCGTTAAAAAACTTAAATTGTAGATAAGTACCTAAAATAATAAAGACGCAGCTGAAACAGCAAACAATATCTAATAAAAATTGACATTATTTATAGTAATCTTTTCATATTTAATGTGAAATCCACGCGTTGTAAACGCTAACAATAGCTTTCATCGGTCTTTACTCAGTGTCGCGTACCTATTGTGTGGGTTCATATGGGTTCGCGCCATAATAAGATGTTCTAGGAAAAACATGCCGTAAACATCACTACTAGTTATTGTACAAACGTCGCAAATAAACAAATATAGGATTTCGTGAAAATATCTTTATTCGATAATTATAATATCTATTGTACATACATGCAATTCTTAGATGCAGTTAACTGTTTGCATAAAATTAAGCTTAATTCACATTGAATTTTTATTACGTAAAAGGTGTACATTTGAGTGGCAATTTAAAACACGAGGCTAAATAGCATCGACTAAATAGTTCTGATACATATGTAGTCGATGTTGATCGCTTACTATACTTAGCATCTTAGATAGTCGATTATAGATTAGTAATTCTAATTAATTATGATTAGCCGCATTAACACCTCTAAGCTTGATTGCGTGTTAAACAGTTAAATTGCACAGTTATGCAATTAAACCACGAATAACGGAGCAGTGCGGTAAATATTCATATCAGACGAGGCGAGCAAAAGTAAAAGTATGCTCTCAGCCTCTTACATTTCTTGTTATGTAGAGATACTTAATCTAAGGTTTAATTCCATCTTCTATGGGTACTAGAACTTATATTATATATACTACAAATTATATATTATGCAGCATACAATATTACTTTAGTAGATAAAGCAGCAGACCGGGCTTTATGGCGTACATTGGGAGAGGCCTATGTTCAGCCGTGGACTGCAACGAGCTGATGATGATGATAGAGTGAATTCTTAAGGAGTATTCTCCTATTAATGCAATCTAGTCTCGACGAGTAGAGACGTCTAATTCTCTTGTTCCAATGACCTACTTTTTCTGTGATCAATAATATTAAAATCGTCTACTTTCTTTTGCGGAAAGCATTTCTGTTAAACTTGTGGTATCAAAAATGAACTGTGTTTTTTTCTGTATAAAAAAGTTGGTGTTAAAAGAGAATGGCCAAAACGGTTTGACTGGTCGAATAAAAAAAAATCTGCTACCGCGTCAGAGTGGAGTCTATTATTTCATTTCTGGACCATTTCGGCCTCTTCTTTTATAACTGAATTTAAACTCAGATCCAATCAGATTAATAGTCTATGTGAACTTTTTTAATACATTGCACGTCAAAGTTGAAACGATAGTTCCTCACTTTATAACTCCTTTGTATAAAATATCCAGGGCGTTTAAACTTCGTTTAACACCCAAGAATTCTCCGGCTGCAGCCTTTACTTTGAATTGTTACCGAGAGGTTTTCTTGAAACTTAACTGGATGACGGTATCATTCTAAGAACCGCTCTCTTTAATATCTGTGTAGGTAGTTATGTAGGTGTGTTCGTATGTGTGAAGTAATAATTTTCTTTATCTGTTATTACGTTGAAAAAGCAATGATTAATGTTACGGCTAAGTCAGATGATTCATTTGTACAATGCCCCCTGCCTAGATTGATTATTATGAATGTTTACATTTACTTGTAATTTTACGTAATGTTATTCATTGCTTATACCAATAAGTTGTATTTATTAATGTACTAGAATATAGTGAAACTCATAACGATTTCACGTTTAATACATAAGTAGTTGTTCGGTATTTTTATTAAAATCTTTCTCGATGACCATGCGATGCGTAATAATCCTGATTTCCCGTGAGACCCTTTAGTTACTCTTGAATATTAAGTAGCCCACGTTCATTTAGAAGAAACGAGCTTTGAAAATAACAGTCATAAAAAGACATGAAAGAATTCTTTAAGTTGTTCTAAAGCTATGTGTATAAGCTGTTATAAGCTTGCATTAGCGAGAGTTAAGTAAAGATTTCAGTGTTGAACGCTCTAGGCATGAACTTTGAAGCTGACGCACAGACTTTGCAAATTTATGAAGATATTATAAGTTTCCTAAGAACTGCAGCATTACCATTAATTCTTAGTAGAAGCCTTTGTTAAATTCAGTCTAGCTCAGGCGCCGTTTCAACTCGTTAAAGACTAACTGTTAAAATAATTATTATTTTTCTTTCTTTTTAGTTTACTAAAACATGACACTTTATTGTCTTTATATAATAACAATTTGTAGTTAATTAAAGCCAAACAATTAGTTTGCTTTACTATAATTAAAACTTATAATCAAAAGACTATTTAACCTTAGAGTAATTACATTCTATGTGTTTCTTCTTGACGGTTGCGTAAGGTGAAAACCATTGTGTTTAGCGAAAGTTCAAACTGTTTCGTACTTATAAAGTGCTCTAAATACAATTTACAGCAAACGATTTTAATAGAAACAAGAATGTAATTAAGTACTTATTTAATTTTTGACAATAACCTTGCCTTTGTCAATTTATTACTAAGTGATTTTAGCTCACGAACCAGCCAGCTGCTACTACGTAGGTGTCTGTTGTGTCAATCCATTATGACGTGCACACACAGTAAACAAACATGCGACGTAAGTGAACATATTAATGCATGCGCGTCGCACATAAATATAACAACAAAACACACTGGTACGGAAAACTCATTTCAAAACAAGTCCGGAGACATAATTTTATAAAACGTAGGTTCAACTCGGGAACGGCAAAACAATTTGAGTGTTTAGGACGCACAACATATGTGGTTGAACCTTTGTTCGTAAATGTTTTGTGCAGTCGCGTTCTAAATTAAGCTGGGAAAACGGTGCGGCGTCTCTGGAATACCGCTTCAAATATCAATAAACGACAAAGATTCCGCTGGCAGTGTCTACACGCCAACAATATGTATAGGGATCCATGAATGTGACGGACATTGAATTTAATGCATCGTTACAGAAAATTAAATACACTCATGAAAGTACAAAATCATGTATTTCTCTTAATAAGGACTGCACTATCTCATTTAAGAGCTCGTCATAAGACTCATACGAGATGGCGAGTCTATTGACAATTACCGGTCAATGCCTAATTTGTTGCCCCTTTAAAACGAACACGCGTTTTAATTTATATAAGTAATACAAATTTAAAGAAATACTACAAAATGTATACTTACTAAAATGCATTTGTACACATCGTGCACATTTGCTATGCATTAAAAATAAAGCCGACGCGAAATTCAGAAGAAATCAGGATAAAAGTCTTTCACGGAAAAACCGGGCTTTATGTTCCGCCAGACGAATTGTGCATAATTCATAACAGGGATAGCGGAGACGAACTCGGAATGTGAAAAATATAATATTGTCACATCGCGATGAAGTGACAAAGAGTGGTGTGAAACTAACTTCCTGTCGACATCGTGCGTATTGGAAGCGCTAATTGTGTTCGTTGCGTGTTCTCTTTTTGAAATTCCTCGGTGTTGCTAACAATAAAGTTATAGTTTGCACCACCAATGCTAATGCTATAGCATTCCTAGACTATCATATAATTTGATTTACTTTTAACGTCAAGGCTGCCAAGTATTTAAAATAGTCACGACAAGTTTATTAAGAATTAGAAAATGTAGTTGGCAATTTGGTAACAATACTAGGAACGGGTGTGTCATACGTTAAAATTATCGCGGTTCTCTAGAAATAACCTAGCCCTCGTCCATACACAGGTAAAACTGAGTCATCGCGGGGTAAGGTTGGCGCGCGACTGTTCTTCATTTTATTTTTACTTCGACCTTGTAATATAAAGTATAAATACTTTCTCAGAACAAGATGGAAACATGCAGAGGCATGTTTATTATATTATATAAATAATTTAATTTGTACTGGTTGACATTATGATAATGTGACGTGACAACAGAATTGTAGACAAGATTCCACGAATACCTATCGTTAATTGGTCTCTTATGAAAAGCGTGGGTGTCAATCGACTTTCAGACTTACACGATTTCTAGAGAAAATTATAGAACAAATAATGCACTTTTTATCAAATATGGCCAGTCAAGCAATTACAATCGAGTACTTCTACATTCCTATTGAGTTCATTGCAATTTGCTAAGTTGATACGATCTTGATTTTGAAGAGATTTTAAAGAAGAGTACCTAACTAAATTGTGAAAAAATATACTTACCATCACAAGAAGCTCTTGAAGTCAAGATGCAATTAGAGAATGCGAGCTTTCCAAGTCTGTCTGTGTGTATAAATAAATTGGAATCATGTTATTTGTTTTTTTTTTGCAATTAACATTTCAAGTGGATGCCTAGTGCAAATGTATTGTTGTTCGTGATTTGAAACATTGTTGATTGTGGAAGGTAGGCGACTTTTACGTGTAAGGCTAATCTTTAATTTAAGATAGTTGTTGTTGTCATAAAAAATATACTAATAACTTAATTAAATTCGCAAAATAGCTGCTGTAGAGGATTTACTTAAAAACCAAGTAAAAACTTTTGCACCGCTATAAACTAACTTTATTTAATGTTTTAAAAAGCAACACCAAATACCTTTGCTCAACAGTTATAAATTTAAAAAGAAAGTTCTCAATCATCGTTGAAGGTTAAGAACTTAATCGCCTAAATACGTTTTAGTCTTCATTTGTAAATTCTTATCGTTCGTCAGAATTATTAAAATTCTGAAAACTCATAATGTACCCATTTTAATCTATCTAATATAATTTGCAGCGATAACTAATTCTTCTACGTAGAAGTTGCCGCGAGCATGACTTGATAAATTCCAAAATTCCTTTGAAACATTTAAAGTTTCAAAGTACGTTCATAAACTTTCTTATCTATAGAAACATAATAACTAGAAGATCTTGTTCCCGTCTCCGGTGCCTAGGGAAGACGCTTACAAACATTATTTACTGCTAATTGACTCTGTAAAATGACCGCTTTAAGTGTTTATATTTCAATAGCTGTAACGGTAAAGTGTACGGCTACGTCTGTTATTTATTACACCTATATTTCTCCATTCATTTGCGCTATTATTATTGAAATTATGGCAGTCCGGTTTTTGTGGAGTTGGAATGTATAATCGATAAACTAAAGAAACCATGGCTTTAGAACTATGAGGTTTTGTTGGTTTCGGATCCTTTGAAGCCTGATGAAATGAGTGTATTGCGCGGTTCTGTTACGTTAATTAAACGTGAATCGTGATAGAAGCGAAAGATGTTTAAATTGGTAATTGTTTTTGTTTAAATCTGTGGCCGTTTCTGTTATGATTGGTTGGTATTTCAGATTACATATAGGTACGTGTATCATTTGTAAAACTTATTGGTATTTAAACTTATTGGTTACTATGTGTATTAGTTATGACAATAAGACCTATACCCCGCTTTAATTAGACTAATGGCTCTACAATTTGATTGAATACGACATCAAACGGTGCGGTGTCGTTAATTTCAGCCGAATTGGTTTACTTGATTTGAATAGCTTGGTTTGGGGTAAAGTATTAAATACAACCCGGTTTGAAACCTTACAATAATTTATACATATAATCACCTGGCAAGTCCAACAAGACACGGAGTCTTAATATAAAAATCTGTCATGTCTATTCTGTATGAGCATGAGCAAAACATTGTGATTTTTGAAAACAGAAAAAGTTATTCATTTATTCCAAAATGTTGAAGAGATTGAATCCTAATACGACCTGAACAAAACATTTTCGTTGATACGCTTACATTTTCGCTTTTGGCACAAAACGGCTTTCTGGAAACAAGAATAATGGTATTTTCCTCGCCGTTTTCATTGTTTCAGCCATTTTAACTTGTACATCCATTATTCAACTATTTAAGAATGTTATACCATTAAGACGGAAGAAATAAAGTGTTCAAACTATATTTTTAACAGATGCGTAGGTAAGTTTGAATGTTTTATATTGGATAATGTATAGCTCGTTATATCAACTGCGTTCCCACACGAAGTTCTCGGAAGCGCAACTTCTAATGGCTATAAATAACACTGGCATTATATATACACACATATTTTCGGTTACAGCTGATATTGAAAACGAACGGGACACGGGTAGAAGTGCGCCTGACGAGATACATATGGACGCTCATCTTTCACATTTTGGTACGATCAACAATACTGGCGATGTGATATAGATTGATGTGTGAACAGAAAAGTGGGGCGTGAGTGTGGGAACAGTTAAATGCGCATTTGAAGTTTCTTATTTTAGTACATAAAGTTTTAAATGTAATAAGATTGGTCGTTAAAATATATGAGTATTCAGTACACGATAACGCAATTCTTTCTGTTCTCTTGGCCTTTGACACCGAGACAAGAGCGCGGCACGGTTTAGTACCTACAGCGCGCGAGCGGCTGCTGATCTCCATCAAGACTCACGGCTCAGCCGACCAACACTCGAGGAATTCCTTAATGACCCTACGTAGAAAGTCACTTGACGATGAGAGATAAATACAAAACGTGCATCGGTTATTTTTTGATGAACGCCAGCGATCGCATGCTCGGTAATGTTCAGATTGGCGCCTCAATCATGCAATTGATAGCGTGCTATAAAAGCTCTAATGCATCACTGACGCTCGTCGGACAACGTACGTGTATAAAAGACTTTGGCAATAACCATTCGGATTCAATGTAAGAGTTAGCCGAGCAACCTTCGCGTGTTCCGAGAACTTTGCCGACCGGTCGGTTCGTCGCTGCGCTGCGGTTCCCGGAACGTCGACCCTTGGCAGTTTCGATTTTTAAAATAGACGCGTTCCGTTATACTTGATCCTATTTAGGAGCTCCGATTTATGGCCAGTCAATTAGACGTTGTGTAATCTGTAAATGAGAGTGTCTATTTTTATCCCGAGCCCAGACCCGTTTCCGAGTGAAAGGGGTTTCCTACTGTGAACTTGTAAAACAGGTTATGGCATTACGAACTTTCCTTTGACGTTTCTTTTCATTTGCACTTTGGTTTCGTGACTTAATAATTACTGTGAATTCTAACTATTAAATGTTGTATTTAAACTAAAACTATGCACATATCCGTTCCGTACATGTAGGTCTACGATGACGCGAGTTTATGCCGATGCATGCATGTATAACTTAATAGTAGAAACCTTAGAGGTGACTAATGGTTTGCCTTCACCTTATTTACAAAAGTGTATCTATATTATTACCGTTTGGTATCACTTATTAGTACTTGAAGTTAAGTTGAAAAGTATCACTTGCAGTGCAAAGTCGTGAATTTATTCTATTTATAATTTTAATGCAATTTCCCCACGGTTTTTAAAAACAACACAAGGATAAAGTATAGCTCAAAGGCGAAAAGCAAATTCAATCGCACGCTTCGCCGGTTCAATATAGCACTTTAAATGTGCACAATATAGAGGCTGATTTTGTGTGACCGGGCAACAGATCAAAGCAGTATTTCAATCAGTTCGTTAGACGAAACTGTCGAGCGGGTTCGCAGTAGTCTGCCATTGAAATTTAAACTACCCGCTCTTCTGGGAAAGCGGTGCAAACGACTGTATCTTTTTGCTTCGTTTTGCTTTAGTCAGTCCTAGCCCAACAAAACCAGAGATGTGCGCTGTACGTAGTGAATTGGATGTAGAGTGAGTATGTAATAACAAAATTCGAACAGGCTTTTAAATCAAAGTTCTTATATCTTTGAGTTTAGAAGATTTTTTAGATCAAATTGAACTGGTGATTTCGTAAAAATAATTCATACTATCGCTCCATCAGATTCTTATTAATTATTCATACTAAAGTTTATACAATTATAAATATGAATAATTTCTTAGAAGAGCTTCAATGAGTTTAAAGTTTCCTAAGAAGAGCCTGAGGTCAGAGGCGAACACCGCATAAAATTTAATAGCCATGCATAATGTTGTGTATGGTATTGTCGGTCCTTCTGCGAACAATAACCCGTATACAATTTTCAAAATGAGACAATGCAAAAAATAAATAAAAAATGAAGTCATAATGCTGGCGATTTCTCATAACAACCCTTGGGTCGGAGGCTTCCAAGGATTAATTACGAGTTCCGAGTAGGCCCGCCACCGGGCCATTCGATTCTCGGTAAACTCGAATCGAAAAAGGAGCAAAAACGGACGCGGCGCGTTCTGAGAACACGCATACGCAGGTATGCCTGCGCAGCCATCCCACCTTGTTCCGTCCGCCCGCCGATTCGAGAGAACTCACATTTTCCTAGTAGTTACTCTCCCAAGTAAAACAACATTTTCTCTTTTTCATATCATGTAAACTGTACCACAATCTCAATCTATTGACGTCGTCTACCAACTAATCTTTATGAAAATCAAAATATCAAAATTGTAGGACAAACGCCAACCGGAATAATATCTGGTTATCAGTTCAACTAAGCAGTATAGATCTCGCCAATAAACAATATTTTGTATTGTTAATGTTGCGGATTATGTAAATTGTAAATATTCGATTTCCAAGCATTTATAAAGCTAGGATTACGATCGCATAGTTGTTATCATATTATAGAAATCAGGCTTTAGTGAGGTACCTATTTAATGTTGATTATTTCTGTGAAACTATCAATACCAAATGAAATCGAGGTTTCTTAGAAGACAATCAGCTATTCTTAACTAATCGTAGTAGTTAATGTATCAAATCAAATTACAATTAGTAATAAACTTTGAACATTTCTTTCAGTGATAAGAGATTTTATCTAGTTTCAACTGAACACCATAACGGTCTTAAAAGTATGGACTTGTACGGAGTGAGAAACCATTTTATCCGCGTTGTTCTATTAACCGGTGTAGGTAATGAAGATAAGGTCTTAGAAGGAGTTTAAAAGCATTGTTATCATTTACATGGCTTCTTGGAAATTGATTTTAACCGCGTTTTTATTGACATTTGCTGAAAGATTAATTTGGATTTTAATGATAATGTCCCATAAAATAAGAATTAAAATACGTACCAATACTATTTTATATGCGAGATTGTCTAGACGAGAATGAAAAAACAAGATAAGCTTAATATTTGTCTGGTTTTAATACGACTGGTAGAAGTTGATATGTAAATACAATTCAAATTGGTTTTGTTTGCTATGTAATATTTAATATTTAAAGTTAATATTTAAAAGAAATATTTTGGTAAACTTTAATTTTTAGATATTTCTTATGAGTGATCCTTCAATAACATTCTACTGGTTCGAGAAAGAAATAACTACTATACAAATAAGTCAATACTAAAAGTAAAAATAACAACAACGTACATTGTTTTAATTAATGCAGTCATTTGCATTGATTACCATGAAGATAGTAGACGTAGAACATTATAATGGGTTCGTTTACATTATTTTACTTGGTGACTAGATAAATATTCGATTAAATTATTATGCGAAAGAAACTTTGAATAAATTAATCGTAATGCCAAATAGTCATACCTACTTTGTTGACTTACTACTTTGTAGACTTTAAAATCCAATGTATAATTAACCACGAAAATTAAAAACAAAAAATTTTGAATTTTGTGACCTCTTTTTATCGATGGTAAATATTGCTTTTTGGTATTTTTTTTGTTAAACTAACTAGGTTCAAATTAAGGGTATCTGTTGAATGTTTAACAATAGTTACGTGTATGTTATATAGTCGATTTCCAGCACGCTGCATAACCTTGATACAAAAAGAATGTATCTATCATCGAATCATCAACATAAATCATCGTAAATAGCATCAAATGTTCTATCAATTTCATCGCAGTTTCTTTCAAACTTTAGGACATCGTCTAAATATTTCGTAAAAATCAATATATTATATAAAAATTCAAATGAAAACACCGAGCAATTAGAAAACATAATTTAAAATTTTCAATTTTCACGCTTCTCAATGTCCCTTGAAGTGTTTCTATGAATTCTATCAACGTCGCAGTACATTAAACATTAACAATAGACTCGGCTCCTTTTATCTTTAAAATAACAAAAAATACATTGTCTCCCTTTGAGGATAAACAAAGGCCACTGCGATTCCCTGTAATCGATTTAACAGCGTGATGTTCCCGGTAAAACGTGGACAATGAGAATGTTAACAATAACATTGATTTGAACTAAGTGCTTCCAACAGTTGCGATGCCGCAACTTAGTGGTGAAGATAAAACCATTCTTGGAAAATATTCATTACAATTGAAATAAACGATTATGATTAATGATTATTTAGGTTTGTTTTTGTTATGAATTTGAAAGACATAAAGTTAACTAATCACCATTCAAAACGGCAAAGCTCCCGTTGAATTACGTTTGAAAGGTCAAAAATATACATAAAATAAGTTTAGTATAAGTTGGTCTAGTCAAAATAACTTATGATGCCTAAACAAACTGAAACACGGTTGATTGTCAACAACTCTACATCTTGTATTGTGTGCAAAACAAATAAAATAATTTGGCTTAATTACTTGAGCGTTCAATATTCTAAGGAAACGATCTATCGTAGCGTGCCAGCACGATAATTGTTTTCAAATGAAGTGATCCGCGCCAAGCGAGGTGTCATTAACACAGTAAGCACGCTTGTGCATAAACATTCATTTTATTTATTACATTTCCTACTGCATAACGTTACGTAGGTATTACATAGCTGTGATTAAGATAGACTGAATTCTTAACCTAGTTGCAGACACGATAGAAATATTTGTGTAAAATCGCACGTGCATTTTTGAAAAGATTGTCTAGTTTGTAACACCAGGAAATTAAAATTACTGAATATAAACCAATAATCCCTACTAATATTATAAACGCGAAAGTTTGTTGTTGATGTTTGTTACTCTTTCACTAAAAACTACTGAATGGATTTTAATGAATTTCATAAAGAGGTAGCTGACACCCTGGATTAACAAATAGGCTACTTTTTATCCCTAAAAAATGTAGCGGGGAACACCGCGGGGCGCAGCTAGTTAAGAATAATTTCCTAGTATTGGTTGGTCACGACATTGTTATTCTATAAAAGTATAAATAAGATAAATATGATGTAGTATCTAAACCTTTACAATTGTTTGTCTTTAAATATTCAGGGCTTACGTCATTCGTTAATATAATCTACGCTTTTATCATACAGAACGCATTGACCCCGAAGTCCAAGTGATAAAGATAACAGCTGGCGCCGCACGATATTTTTGTGTGGTTCTGTACACGTGTTTGGTGGTCGTAAACAAAAATTACTTTGGCATTAATAGCCATAAAGTTACTTTATGACTTTTAATATTATATTAATGACACACAAAAACATTTATCAACTTGTTAGTAGTTACTTTTAAGATCGGTTAAGTTTAAAACAAGCTCGAAGTTCTCACCTGGTAGTTTGACCACCATTGGAGGTGTTTGTGTTCGGTTGGGATCCAATGTAAACGCCTTAGATAACAACAAAACACGGAAACACAAAGGCCCACTTATAATTACTTATATTTCCTCAAATCCACTTTACGGCCGTTTCGCTTCTCGGTAAAACTCTTTATAAGCAGTTTCGTAGAAACCGACTGAACTGGAGAAATTAATTTGCAGAAATCGATGTCGCCGATGGCGGTCCGTCCGCGTGCCTCAACAGAAACGCTTTCTAAGTATGCGCACATTCAATTTCACTCAACGGTGTTTATCACAGATAACGATATCGCGGCAGGAGGTGAAAGTTCGGCGAGGTGGGTCGCCTCGGCGTGACAATCCTCTTTCGTGTACAAAACCGTACTGAGCGAGCGGCGGAGCCGGCACGCGGCGCGCACCGATGCGAGTGAGGTAACACGCGTAGCGGGCGGTGCGCGCGGCTCGGCGGGGGGACCATGTGAATGTGCGACCGAGACCGAGCGGGCTCGCGACGCGCGGCGCGCTCCGGCCGTACTTGCCGACGAGCCGCCACTTCCCAGAACAACCAACCTTGGCTCTTCCACGAAATAACTCAAGGCATTGTCACTAATTTATAAAACTTATGGTCTTCCGCCCAAGGCTTGTAGGGTACTGGCCGGGCCCGCCAACTGCACAATCCAGAGCGCGAGCTCGTGACTACCATTAAAGACGTGCACCAGGTAGGTACTGTTAACCTCGGTGACCGGCCCACGATGTTAAATTAGGTAACTCGTAGTATCTATCTACCCATCAATCAGAGCGCGGGCTCGGCCCCCTACCTCCACCAGACGTGAAGGTAATAAACGTTGGAAAGTTCATTCACTTCTTGGTCTATTTTTTGTCGACAAACACACCCATACGTCTAATTCAATACACAGGTAGATTTTTTAAATGTATTGAAATATTATCAACCTCTTTGAGAATTGTTACAGTAGATAAATATGTTCATCATCATATATCTTTAATTATCAATCACAATAGGAGTATTTTCTTACTAAAAGTTATGCAACACCTGATAATTTTATCAGTGATTATAAAGTTCATAGGAATACCTCGGATTAAAAATAATTATCTACATAAATACAATATAACCGAGATATTTTAGTGCCGAAGAGTGCAGAATTTCCTTCTCAAGGCTATGAAACAGCAGATGTAATTTTAGACACGTTAATTCAAAATAATATACCTACCTAATTTTGACGGATGACCTGAATAGTACCTCGTTGGTCCCTAAGGGCGACTGCTAAGCATGAGGTCCTGGGTTCAGATTCCGGGTTGGGTAAAGTGTTACTGCTTAATAGATTTTTTCATTAGGTAATTTTTAGTAGCAGTGAGGAGTCAGGATTTGTTACTGGTAATAAGCTCGCCCCCTATTACATTGGGAATTTGGGACCTATATCATAACTGGCAAAATGTGAGTGTACTTTACACCTCCGCTTACCCTTTCAGAGAACAGCCGTGACGTGATGTTACTATAATGCTCAGTATACCTAATGCTCCAGGATCGATTCTTGTCTTAAACTAGAATTGAAATCATATTTCAGATAACAATTCAATCAATTGGTCATCTTCTAGCTGTTATAAAAGTTATAACTGGTCAAAATTGTAGCTACTTTCATAAATTTATTTGTAAATTTTATAAACGCTCCAAATAGTTTCGAATCCAATGTTTACAACCGTTTTTCGGATGTTCCTTAGATTGTTCTGTCGAATGATTGATGTGTATAAAAACCAACATCTGTTCCATCTGCTACTATTTTCGTGAGATTCTTATCTATAAATATGAGGAATAAGATTTGTATATTATTGTTACTGTGTGTAACAATGGGTGATTTCGTCTCCCGAGTAGGGCAAGTAATCAATAAAACTGAAGATAATCGAGCATTCCTCGAAAGGCAATGCGTGTGACATGCGCCACGCTTCTACGAAAGACCGCTCTTAACGGCGGAGTATAGGCGGCGACACAAATGTTTAGTAATATTTAGGCTCTAACGCACTCCAAATCTAAACTAAAAGTTGATCTACTACCGCTAATCACCCATGAAGTAATTAATCCAAAATATCGAAACATTATTATCAAATAGAAGATAACCGCTTGACTAACGTAAATGTTTTAAATCTTAATACAATTATCTGTGCCACGTTATCTAATACCCGTAACAGGTTCGAGAATAAGTTTAGTTGTAGTAACAATATGTTTTTGATAAAGTTCGACTATAAAACATTAAATACGCGTTGTCATAATTATTTGTAGGTAACATTTCAATTTTATCGATGACACGATAACATGGCACCAATAACAAGAAATTGGGCTTCTGTTTTTATTTGATTGCATAACTCATTTATCGTTCTGCTGACATGGTGACTGACCTACATTAATAATCAAACTTTTGTTACTGCATGTCCTTTGGTGACAGATGTTGTGCACGTGTGGGTGCACCCCGAACTTGGTCATATTTCGTCAATAATGGCTTCGATCATTAAAGATGAGAGTGCTTGATGCTTGTTGTTTATGCTTAAGAATTTGGCGCCATCCATCACATTTAACATATTTCCTGGCATTTTTCGGAAAACGATCTGTAAAAAGAAACATTTTCCCTATTGACAAGCCCAATGAAGAGATAACGAAAAGTAATTAAGTATGACTAAATTCTTAAGAGTAAATATGAGTTTGATAGCGATCACTGGTTCTGACTGTTACTTCTCATGATTCGGATTACATGCTATAATTTATTGACATAAGAGTTAAGTATGAATAGCTTACTTAGTTTTGGTTCGATTCTTAAATCGGTTTAGACTTCAGACCTTTTATAGTTAAAAATTTTAATAAATCCGAAGAAAACTGTGTTCAAGAGCTTGAAACGATAACTGATGATGTCTTCCAGGGTGGCTGACACCCAGCTGATGTTGATATATTATCACACGAGATACGTGACGACATATCTACGACATGTATTATTTATAGTCAAGAAAGCATTGAGGTGACGTCTAGGGATTCCCAAGTATGTAAAGTATAGGTATTGGGTTTATCTGGTAGGATTTTTTGTGTACATAATGTATGAGGATTGGTTGCTAAAACAGCGTTACCCATCTCGCACTGAAAATATAATTGCAGTTGCTAATTAAAAATATACGTCATGAAACATTAATTTTATACACAAATTCATAACTACCTATTCCATTAAAATGGACGTGAAAGCCGCGCTTTTAGCCAATTCGAAAACATGACATTTTAATTGCGGTGGCTGGATCCGTTAGTAAGAAACAATACATTGATATTTAATTAATTAAGTGCCAATCTAGGTATTATGTATGGTTCTCGATTTTGTTTCAGGCAAAGCTTTTAATTTAATGCTTTGTAAAATGTGTGTTATGTTGTTATATTGTGATAATTTATGTATTTATTTTCTGGAAAACTACATAGTAAAATAAATATGTAACCTATGTATGTTTTTAATTGTATGTGTTTTAGTTTTGATGAAATCCTTCTGCAGTAGTTCCCTGATAAACTGCAGTCACAATCATCTCTATCGATTTACGCTCATTTGACATGTAATGTGCGAACTTATTAGCTTTGCGGCATAATCAGAAGATTGTGGAACCACTGAAGCTCTTTCTAAGAAGGTCATTATGTAGATAGCAATGGCCGCTAAAGTTCCTAGTCAGGATCCTATTTGTACTATGCATAATTAATCAATTTATACGGAAGTCAAGGCGAAACGCACGTGCGATACAGCATGCAAAACATTTCAAAGAAATGCTTGTTATGAAGTTTCCAAACGAAACAATCGTCAAAATACGCAGTTCACTTTAATAGCCTCAAGATCGCAGGAAAACCATGTTTTTGTTTACACAGCGGCCAATTCGCTAATTTTATCTTGACGATCGCTAGAAAGAAAGACGAAAGTATACATATTAGACGGCCGACGGAGTTTCTTAGAAATTTCGTGTCGGCAACAACCTGACCTGGTTTAGGACTTCCAGTTATCTGCACCATCTGTCAGTTTATTATAACTTTTGCGCAGGTGAGACTCGTCCTATATACACAATTATTGCCCAAATAAAAGAGTTGCTTATGAATGGTATATCTCTTTATTGGAACATTTATGAATATCGGAGTTCCAACAAATGCCCTACAATACCGCTCGAACGGTATAGGTACTTGTAGCGTTCTGTTGTCATGGCTACGTATTTTAGATTAACGTATTTTATGTTGCTGTAATCATAGAATTGTGTTTTCCTGCTGACTAAATGAAAACTATAGCATGACCAAATTTATTATCTTCCTGGAAGTAGTAAGGGGAAATTGAGTTTGAAACGCTCGAATGTGGCGAACCAACTTCTAACTACGTGCTTTACATAAATATAAGACGTATTCTGGTTCCTTTGTTAAAGCAACATAGTGGGTAAGAACAGAAGAGGAAGAAAATAAGTCATAATTCTTTATAATAAAAGTTTTTATTATAAAAGGTTTTCCTAGTTATTTAATATTAAGTATGTTAGGTACTGTATGGACAGTTAAAATTCGGACTATAGACAGCGGTATTAGTATGAACTCTATTAAATAGTGTGTAATTTTATCATATAATTGTAACTTAATCATCATAAAAATAATAGATCTAAGAAAAAGTGTCTCGTGCACAGTAAGTTGCTAATAATAAGAGAACAAGATAAAAAGATCTAGGATATATGTTTCTTAGTAAATACATACACTCAGTGTACTCAAAGTAAATATCTAATAACAAATTCAGTTAACTCATTTACAGTCAGATAACCGCATCAAATCCATCCACTACGTTATAAATAAAGCTGAAACTGAATATTCAGGAGCTTATTGCAAGGGTAGTAAGTGGTCCATCAAATCCCTACTCAACGTTTTACCTACACCTATATATTCCTGGACCAATTAAACCGATAATACCTACCTAATCCGTTATTGGAAAGTCCCGCGTCCACATCACAACGCCTTACAATGGTGAATCCCAGTCGACTAACATTTGTTTACCGTACGTGCGGATTGTCTGCCTAGCTAATGCTAACTCGGGGAATTCGGACTTTATAGCGATTGCACGTGTTACTTGGCCCATCGCCAAACAACGAGTTATGTAATATTTTAGGAAAAACGCGCCCGCGTTCACGCAAGGATGGTTCCGTGCCAATACTGCGAAACGGCTTCCAAATATGTTGGTGAACATTTATATATTATCGATTGCTCTATTTTCTGACACAGATAGGATTCTTTAGACTCCAGGGTAAAAATAAACAGCACGTAAAAGTTTGTGTAAGATAATATATTTTTCTTTGCTTAAGAAATATAAAAAAGGTTATCTACTTGGTAGGATTTCAGAATCCGTAAGAACAAGAAATGTAAATCTAATCCACGATCGTAAATGATATCTATTAATATTTCTACAAAATCTAACTCGATTATTTTATAAGGGAAAACCTTATCACAATACGACGAAATTATGTAGATGTATTATGCACTGCAATACTAAATTGTATACGTTGGGCGCCGGCGCGGTATTGATAAGCGATATCAATTTACCGACAGTGAAAAGTCATTATCTACATAATCTGGCGTCTAGGTTGCCAGTCAGGCGATATGTGCGAATGTGTCGTAGAGCCTTCTGGGAAAAGAAGATTAGATATAATGATATTTCAATTGTGATAGCACATAATTCGATCGCCAAAATTGTACACGAGCAGAATGCTAAAGTGCTTGTTAGGCTTTTGAGCTTACTTGCAAGTCCAAATACAGTAGACAGGGTAATTTTATTTGGTCTTTAGAAATATGTACATTTTTGTCTACCTGTTGTGAATGTGTTGAATGTAGCTGCCGAATGGTATCCGGCCTAGAATAGGCCTTTCTCCCACTTTCTCCCGTAGGTGTCGTAAGAGGCGACTAAAGGAAAATCCAGAAGATGGGCAGCATTGTCTTTAGTAACTTCACCACCAATCGAAAAATTAAAATAGTCTTACGTAATTATGAATGGGTAAAGAAATCTTGTGTTTATGTTGTACTTTTTAAATTTGTGACATGCTAGGGACTGCTACGATATAATATTAAGTTGTATATCAGACTGCTACTAGACTGAACCCTAACAATGTGTTTACGACCAACTATCACGCTCGATCCTTGATTGCAATAGAATTCTCAAAATTCAACCGCGCACTGTTATGTTCTTGTTATTTAGATTTATGTAAATAGGCCACAGATAAGATAATGCTGTTCCTCAGCTAATTACATCGGAACATGCTAGTGCTAGTACAACACTATAATATTATGATGTTATCGCTTCGATGAATTCCGAAATCAATAAATATCTACGGCTAGCAGGAAAAGATAAAACATATTTTATTTTCCCGAGGAACAGTAGTTCTTATCTTCGCATAATATAATCAGATTTAGTTAATGGATAGCTCTGGAGATTTCCAAGTTATTTTTAACCGACTTTAAAACAGAAGGTACTTAACTCGACGCTGTATGATACGCGATTACAACGAAGTAATAAAACTTTTAAAGATATTAAAATTGTTTAGAGCATTTACTACCATTAGGTGTTCCATTAAAATTGTTAAATGTTTTTAAACACAATAATAGATAGCTTTTTTGGCAGGCCTCTCACCGGCTGGACCGAAGAGATAGTCGGAGTTGTGGGCAACCAGTAGATGCAAATGGCAAGGTGCCGTTCATTGTGGCGTTCTGAGGGGGAGGAAGCCTTTGTTAATCAGTGGACGTATTCCAGCGGATGAAGGCTCAATCTAACAAGTTTATTACAGATAAGAATAGGTTGCATTCTACTAATGAACTACGTATTGTATTCAATAACGTTTAACTCGTGCGAAAGCCTAATTAAAGTTGAATTAATTTCTCACCTCTCAATTAATTAACTAACTGCCTCATATTGATAAACTTTTTTACTCTCTGATACTTAGGCAAGGTGTCTTGGATAGCGCTAATGACGAATTCTTAAAGGTCGCAGGAACATGTTTATTACTATCGAATACCTGAGCAGAATTACGATTAGGTTTGGTAAAACGAAATTTTATCAGAATGTCACGGTTGTTTTCCAAGAAGAATCATGCACCAAAATCCGTGGTATATAGGTTTTTATACCACGGATTTTCATTTCATACGATTCAGGTGCACAACTTTTTCAAGGCAAAAAATTGTGCATCTGAATCGTTTATCGGATTATGGTACTTCCTCTCTAGACTTTCTCCAAAACATTTTCGATCTACTATAATAACTTTCGATCTGCTCAGAGAACGTTTCCGTACATCTCCCTTCATCCACACATCCCTTCATGTTTGTAGTTTCATATAAAAACGTAAATAATTCAATTATTTCCTTTTTCTTTATGACTGAAAGAGGAGGTTTCAAAAGTATCTTGTTATAAAAGTTTTATGACATTCGGCCATTACTTACAGTATTATTTGGTTGCGTAGTGCTGACGATATTCGCCATGATTGTTTGATGACATTTAGCTTAAAAAGATTTACAAAATTCGTTGTAAAAGGTCTGAAGATATAAACAGCTCTTAAATTATATTTACGTGTTTCATTATTATGTTGATAGCGCAGTGACCCAATTTCAGGTTAATAACAGGACTGTAAAGTTTTTGGATAGGACTAAAATATTCTCTTCTGCCAAACGAAGTTTGTAAACATAACAGTATTTTCATGAAACTACACGTTACATGGAACTCTATACGCTCAAATTCTATTAAATGGCGATTGGCGTCAATGTAACATCATTATCAATGATCAACTATTCTTTATCAAATAAATTACGAACACAGCAAACAACATCAGCTGTAATTAATGATACAATTTAATATTTTACTGGTATCATTTATAATTATGTCGAGATTATCTGCTAAACCTCGAAGTCGTTATAAATGCCTACACACTTCGATATTGTAACATGTGGATAGCCACGACTGTTTGAAGATAGCCAGAGATGCGCTAGTACCTAGAATCTAGATGTAGTACACTGAAGTTTACCGATTATTTCTTCCCTTTATCGGATGCTACAATTTATTTGAAATTAGGAGTTTGTGATCCTTTAACCTAATCGTAGCAACAGTTTACACATTGTGTTGCACTGCATAGTGCCATGAATACATAGTTGGTATTGTAAGTTAGTAATACATTTTAGTATGGTAATGTGTATATATATATTTGGTGACAATATTGTGTACTAATAATCTCGAGGCAGCTACGCGTAAATTATTTGTAGTGCGGAATGGAACGAAGCAATATCATGTTCAGGAACGCGTTGGAATTACTTTGATATTCACCCATTTGTTTTTGGTTTACCAACAACGCAGATGAATTACATAAGGCCTTTGCCGTAATTATATTATACAAGCTGCGCCCCGCGGTGTTACCCGATACATTTTTTCGGGATAAAAAGTTGCCTATGTGTTAATCCAGGGTGTCAGCAAGTCATGGAGGTACCCTATGAAATTTCATTGAAAGCCATTCAGTAGTTTTGACGTGAAAGAGTAGGTAAAAAACATCCATCCATACTTACAAACGCGTTTCGCGCTATTAATATAAGTAGGGATTTATCGAACTATTTTCAAACATTGTATTGTAGCCTATTATAACCTAACGTGGTGGGGAAAACCGCATAAACCAATAAATATGTATTGACGCGTTGAGACTAAAAAAAAGTCTTCGTTCTGATGTACGACAAAGCTTTGTGAAATAGGTTTACTGGTTCCCGCAATTTATTACTAAACAATTTAATAGTTTTCGCGTAGCTTAACAATTTAATAGATCTCGCGCGGCTGCGATCGGCCGCGATGGACGGAAATGCATCTTAACAAAGCAAATATACGTAACACGATAAAGCAAATGTAGGGTTTCACAGGTACGGTGTCTGTTTCTTAGTCAATTCCTGTTATTTACGTATTATGTGTTTCTATAAGTATATTTTCTCCAACAAGCTTTTTCAACATGTAAGGCCACATTTTTCCAGTCAGTATAAGTCGCAAGTTGGGGGGTGAGCATGTTCTTATAATAAAAGTTCTGATTAAGTGTTTTATACTTTTTGGTTCGTAGATGAGTAGACCTCTTCATATTTATGATCTTTATAAAAATCACTTGTTTGGAGTGGATGTAGATTACGCCGAAATATAATTATTCAGACGTTTAGATATAACATTTTGGAGTGTAAATTGAGGAAACATAAATTCTTTTGACTTCATTATCAGAGGCACATGTTAAAACGAGCAACGAGTAATTGACATGAACCTATCCTGCTAAATGCAATACAACACTTCGAAGATTTTCTTGGAAAGTATCTGTATCATAAATGGAAGTGAAGGAGGTTAGATACGGTTGGATGAGCAGGGCTCACCACGACCGGCTGCCGTTCTATCTGACTGCAAAGCACCCTCCGTTTAAAGCCCTGTCTGTGTATGTTTTGTAGATTGTTTATCGTTTTTACGTATATACCTACCACTGTTTTTTGTTTTTCGTATCATGTTTTAATGTAACATGGATCTTTATTCGATAAATTAACGAACTCGTTTCTGGTTTCATGTTCGTAAATCCTTATACGATTTAGGTATAAATAGACTTCTAGAATGATAAAGTTCTGCGCCTAATTGTGCTCAAATACTGTAACGATAACAGTAGAAAAAATGGGAAGTCTTGTTTTTTAGGTCCCAATGTAATAGGGGGCGAGCCTATTGCCATCAACTGGGCACAAATCCAGACTCCGTGCCGCTACTGAGAATTACCTAATGGGTGACCCGGGATTTGAACCCAAAATCTCGTGATCAGCAGTCACGCTTAGCAACCACTAGACCAACGAGGCAGTCTTTTTGACATATAAAATTATAACTTGTAATATGACAATTTTCTATCAGGTACGTTTTATGTAGTCCAATTTCCCTAAACCAATATTCCTCTAACTTATGCAGTCGTACAAAATTTCAGTGTGGTAACGTAGGTACTGTTTGTTATCAACGGTATTTTTTACAGAATCACGAAGCCGGTTTGTAATGCAACAGTTCTGCGATAAACTTACTCGACCGACCTTGGTTTCCATTTCGATACGACTGTATGGTTGAAAAAACGTCAAAGGACTCTTTATTACCGCCATCAACATTCGTATTTTGTGAAAATAGTAAACAATGTTACGCTTCGTGTATCTAGTAAATTACATCGTAATAACAAGGTAATGTGGGCTCATAATGCATTTATAGGAAACCCATGGTTTCTATGAATGCATTATTATTTCTTTTCGTGTCAGCTAATTTTCCGATGTTTTACCTCGATTGCTTCGAACTGCGGAGTATGGCCGTATCATAATCGCATTAATTGTTTATAGTGAAGTGTTTTTACCGAAATTCTGAGAAATAGGTGTAATTTGTGTCTTGCCATGTTCCGTGTCCCCAATGAGGTCCAATTACATGCCGATTAAAATAGCATTAACGAAATTGCCGGCGCGCGACAGCCACCTGCGTACGCGCCGCCCATTGGACGCGTGTACTCGTATATTACGTTATGGTTTTTGCGCATGACGACATAGACGCGGTATTTAGTAATTTCGTAATGAATCAATAAGTACTTGGAAATGTTTGTTTGTTGTGTACTCATGCTCTTCCCATTATTTGGAGGGTTCCGCGGATGCGGAGGGTTTTTTTGATTACCTACGCGTCTAGAACCTAATTCTCAATAAATATATGTTGACCCATAGGAATAGACATAACACGTAAATACATATTTTATGCAGGAAATTAACCATACAGACGATGCAGAAGCGGGCGGAAGCCAGTATAACATGCACTTAATAGAAAAATACTGAATGTATCGCTTTGCCATTAATTACTATAAACATGAATATTTTAGCTTCGTCGGTTATTAATATCTAAAATTCTAAACGCGAGTGCAATGTAGTTTTTTTATAAAACGCCAGTTTACTAACCCGCCGACAGCACTGTTTAACTGTTTATCCTTGTTGTTTTTCAAACTCTATCGTTGCTTTTATCAAGCCTTCCTGTTATAGTGGCAATCACATTCTGTACTAACGTTTTTATTTATTTTTAGTCAATATTGTTGCGTGGATTGTTGGGGAGTTGAACACCTGGCTCAAATGTAACAAGTTTATAATATACTCGCATAGTTCGCTAGAGTCAAGTGTAATCGTGGTTTGATACAGGTCGTGACCTCGTGAAGTGAAATCGACATCACTTATATAAGTAACCAATTGTTGGTTTTGAAGAAAGCCTCTCTAGTACTTCTCTGTTCTAGAACAGGTGCACTACTAGTGGTGTAGCGTGCCTTTGACGGGCCCTGCCTGTATCAAAATTTGTTGGGGTGCCCTTTTTGCTTACGTTATGTTACACGTTCGAGTCCCCTGTAGCCCGGGGGCCCTGTATCATTGATTCGGCGGTAGCTACGCCCCTGTGGACATGACTGTTACAACTTACAAGCAACGTATACGTAGGTACTTAAAATAAATCTTTAATAAACCGAGTTAATAAATAAGAAAAAAATGTACATGTGTTTTTCACGTAACTCCTAAACGGTTGGGCCAATTTGTATGAAAATTGGCGTGTATATTTCAATGGGTCCTTAGATGGTAATTACTTTTCATAGTAGACTTTTTTAATCATAATCTGTTATTTATATTCATAATAACTATGTACATTTAAATTGAAATACCAGTAATTTAGTTCATAACATTTCTGCGAAAGTGTAAGTTGAACAATGTGATGCAACAATCGTTCTATTATATCTTCAGGCGACAATTATATAAGAAAATCGTTCATTGTAACACTTGTTTACAACGGAAATAGCTATGTGTACTACGTAGGTAGCTGTAGGTACTTACGTACTTTTCCCCTGGTCACTCTTATATGGAGTCACATCTCTACTGAGAATTCTGTTCGTCACGCCATCGCCACGCTATAGGACCGACTCCATAATTAATTCCACTAATATTATAACGGAGAAAATTGTTTGTTTGTCTTTAGTGTTCTAAGAAAATAATTAGTTGAATACCTACATCTGCTTCTGAGATTTGAAGAAAAAATCTAATGGCTGATTTCTTGAAATCACGTCGCATATTGCGTGTCATGTTATTTCAATAAATACATTTGTTTTTTATTGGAAGTGAATATTTTAAACACTGAATTTCGTAATCTTGGTGTGTTTATCCGAGGAATTCTTAGGAATCACTTAACCGTACGAAATGTTTGATCTGGTAACGTTCCAATTGGGTCGCAGTAAGAACTTTCATGCTGCATGTAGGTGCGTGGTTATAGAGTGTATCTGTCTTATGTAGTCTGTAATCTAATCCGTCCTCAAGTATTAATCTTGGCGTGGATGAATGATTCAGTCTCGAGGGTTTCAGTACATAGTGTCGAGAGTCGTCGAGTATGAACTAGAAATCAAAAGACGGATTATGATATAATACCTAAACGACCACCTGATTGGACAGTGGCTCAGCGTTTTGATTGCTGCGCCAAGAAAGAAAGAAATAATTTATTTGTTAGAATATAGTAAAATTTAGTTGTATATAATATTTTTAGTTTCATATATTCTACCAGTTCTGGTGTAAAGGGTTGCGGGTTCGATTCTCGCACGGGACAAAGATTTGTGTGCTCCGCAGATTTTTGTCCCGAGTCGAGGCGATTGTGTATGTGATATTTCATTTGCTAGAAACGCATCCACGATACAGGAGGAATTAAGAAATATGGGGCGAAGTTTAAAAAAAATAATCTAATCAGCCCGATATTATTAATGTGGCAAATGGCACCTAGTAGGTACATTTAATAATTTTCTGGGACTATGGTTTAGTTACAGCAGTTATAGCTTATCTCTGTCATTCTCTCTTGCGAAAACAAGCTCGACAAACACGACGATAAAATTGCTAAAGGTTATCGTCCAATTTACAAGAAAATCTAATGAAATTCCATGCGTCTCTAAATAGAAACGCCGGAATATTTTGAGAGGTCAAGGACGCTTGTCAATACGACATTAGGGAACATGAGAGACTTGTCGAGAAATCAATATCAGTTACTAACGTTATGTTAATATCTATCGATGTGTACACATTAATTCCACTTCAGTAGGCAATACGACGAATACCTAATAAGATTAGATACATCGATACAAGACATCGGCGGTACTTATTATTAGCATAAATATTATTAGTCATTAATATTAGGTAAGTCTTAGTTGAGTCATTATTAGGTATCATATTTATTGATCACCTAAAGTTATTGAGAGAGCCATGTTTTTTTTTCGTTAAGGGTGCTAAACAAAAAAAATCAATATAACATAACATCACGCCTGTATTCCCCGAAGGGGTAGGCAGAGGTGCACATATAGTCCACCCACATTTCGCCAGTTATGTTTTTAGGTCCCAATGCAACCAAGTTAAGATATCTCTCAGGTGTGCCGGTCCCCTTAGGATGTTTTCCGCCAGTGTTTTTAGCAACTGGTAATTATTAATATATAGTACGCAAATGAATTCAAAAACATTTACGTGCCGGGGTTTTTGACTTGCGACCTTTGACTTAGCAGTCCGATAGGCGACGGTCATACCCTTCAGCTTTGACTGCTATCAGTTCCATGAAATTTAATTTAGTTTCAAGGATGCTTTCTGAGAGATTCACAGAGCTCTGTGTATGTACCATCCGGTTTCCTGCAACTGCTAACTTCTTGAACTTATACCGGGTTCAAACTAATTAAAACGGATAATATGGATAAGTTCTCAGTTATGAGGGGGTATTTCTCGAAGAACTCTGGAAGTCCCTGCTAAGCTTACGACAAATATCCGCAGGTCATATTAATTTTAGGTATCAATATTTGTGCCAGAGTTAAATCTAATTTCGAGATACCATAACAATCATCACAATTAAATGAGTATGGCATTCGTATCTACTATGATAGTATCTATCTATAACATGACCAGCAGTCAATCCAGAGTAGTCTAGCAGTAGTTTGTATATACATCAAAGTACGTTAACGCCACAGAATGTAAACAAAAGAATATTACGTGTCGGTCAATTAATAAACCGTGAATTGTTTGTGCTGCAGTTCTGTTTTTTTTTTTTTTTTTTTTTTTTTTTAATAATCTATAATATCTTTTTATTTCGTGAATTATAACTATTTTACAACTATATACAACTTAAATCTAATACAGAATGAAAACAATATATACAAAAATAAAAAGTTAAAAAGCATCAAAAAATTCATCCCCATCGATGTCAACCGGTAACGTGCCCAAAAGACTGGCAGCATTGCCACGTTGAATGGCAATGCTAATTCTTTGGCCGAAAAATGAACCAGCCCTTTGGTCACGTGTGGAGTCGACTAAGCGCTTTGCCAAGTCTTTAAACAAAGCGCGAGCGCTCGGACCCCATGGCCCAAATGTTTCAACCCCAAACGGCTCAAAAATACAATTACCTATTAGGTTATTGTATTTCCGCCGTTTGAGGGTCTCCGCAGCAGCAGCAGCAGTGCCAGCGCAAATTGCCGAGCCAGAAACATGAGAAGATGCAAGGGTATCGACGCACGTTGCGTCCCACACCAAAGGCCTTCCCAATTTCCAGGGTAACAACGACATACCATCTGGTCTCTTTCCATCGTCACGTACCAAGCCATTTGGTTCTAGTACGGCTGGTACGCCGGCGGTGACAAGAGCACGACGGATGATGTCATTTATGTTACTATGTCGCGGAATGCGACCTGCACTCCTACTGCATGATAGACCATGCCGTCCGAGGCTGTCCACCGCTTCACCACACTGACATCGATGAGGAGTGACGCATGGAGTCCCTAAACGTAAACTAACGGCAATGCGGAAACTGTTGTCATCCAACATTGTTCCAATGTTAGACGACGGAAGTACCTGCAGCCAAAGACCCGACTCCCACTCTCCCACAGCCAGCAAACGAGCGCGCTCGGCAGTATTGATTGACGTATTAATCAATTCATTCCGTATCAAACTGCAAAGCGGCTCGTCCCACTGCCTCTGGGAAAATGTCTGTTTGGGAAGTTCAGTGCTTGGGCAAGCCATTCTCCAAGTGGATATCGCCTCAGTCAAACACGATACTTCAAAATTAACCAAGGAAGAAGCTAGGATTCTTCTGGTTAATTTTTCAGTACTGTGGACCGAGGAGAGAAACGCCGGTAAACCTAAACTAGAAACAGTTCGGACTCCTAAGCCACCCATACGAACTGGAAGCGTAGCTTGAGACCAAGCTCGATCGTCCAAAGCTACGTTTAAAATCGACGTTAGGGTAGTACGGATAATTTGGTCAATTTTACCTAATAATTGTGGATGTTTCCACAATGCGCTGGAACGCAGATTATAAATGAATTTTGGGCCGAAACAACAATACCGGATTAAAGTTATGGCCGAATGCATGTTAATTTTGAAAAGTCTTTCCGAAATCATATTGAAATTTTGAATTTTTTCGTCTATAAAATTTGTGCAAGATGCGTCCAAAATAGGAGACCCTAGGAGACGTAGCGAATTTTCATCCACTACTTTAATCTGGGGAGCTATAGCATTAAATTTTGATAAAGTGTCTTGTCTGTCGGTGGTGTCCGGGATATAAATTTCACATTTTGAAAAGTTGAGGTCTAAACCGATAGAATTTAAATTGTCCTTAAGAAATTCCAAATCTTTCTGTTTGTTTTAAAATACAGCTGAAATAGGTACAACCGCAACAGATAGACAGCCTGTCATTTGCCAGCTCCATGTTAAACAATTTCACCCAAAGCCGAGCGGTGCGGGCCGCGCTTTCTAGAAAACACGCAGCTGGTACCCACATAATAATTATCTTTCTCACAACATGGTAACAGTTCTGACTATCGCATAAAAAATCTAGTTATTAGTAGCGCAACATATCGTTTGAAACAATACAACATGTAGTTAGTAATAACCTATTACTATAGAGCTATCGAATAAACAAGTGCTGGCAACGAACAAATTGTACGTTGTGTGGTACGCTTACGTTTCTTAGATGTAGAGATTGTAATAAATATTCTCAAGGAACAAGGTACTTATTATTTTATAGAAACGTGGGACGCTCTAAGAATTTCTCCTGTGTTGTGGGTTTGTTTTTAAACATGTAATATCACACAATATTTACCCAGCAGGGATCGGTAACCTTTCACTGCTCTATCGAAACATAACATCACGCCTGTATTCCCCGAAGGGGTAGGCAGAGGTGCACATATAGTACATCCACATTTCGCCAGTTATGTTTTAGGTCCCAATGTAATAGGGGGCGAGCCTATTGCCATCAACCGGGCACAAATCCAGACTCCGTGCTGCTACTGAGAATTACCTAATGGAAAAACCCCGGGATTCGAACCCAGGACCTCGTGCTCAGCAGTCGCGCTTAGCAACCACTAGATCAACGAGGCAGTCTCACTGCTCTATTAGGTCCTTAAAATATACAAAATAAGGTTAGAATACAAATATCTATTCATCGTTTGGTTTCTAATAGGTTCTTATGATGTATTCATTAATATAACGGCAAAGAAAAATTTCCATTCATGACTAATATAAAATAAAAAGTTGTTCTATAACCTTTCATTTAAAGTTCAACAAGTTAAATTAATATTCATTTCGAAGTTAGGAAATTTTACATATTAATGTTGAATCGATTGTTGGTTGGTATAGTAACACGGCAGTGCCCTGGCGAGACATTCGTCGTATGTTTAAAAGCTTCTAATTTGACATACAATGTTTGAATGTATGTGAGTTTGTTTAGTTCAAATCTTGCAATCTAAATTAGAACCACATTTTGACATCCGTTTGAAAAGAAATTTTGCATACTTAAATAGTTTTGGTAACAATACAATATTATGGTACTTTTGAGCTGATTTGATGATGGAGTTAGGAGGTGGTCATAGGAACTCTGTGACGAAATGAGGCAATCCCACCGTGTTGTGCTTGTTTAATCCATCTTCAGTAGTACTTTAACTTAAAAATATATTTTTTATATTAACTTATTAAACCACAATTTCGACTCGGATAATCCTAGCAAGCCCAAATTTTCAAGATATGATGAAGTTTCACGACTTATGAAGCATTAAAGTAAATAATTAATAAGTATACGTTAATTTTATTACTCAATCACTCTTTAAGACCTAGGGTACTTCTCGAACTCTTGAAGATTGAAGAAATTTGTTATTAAGCTTAAGATAGACATACAGACAATAACAAAATTAAGAAATCTTTGACTTATACCCTTGAACCTCCATTAAATGTTAAGTCGGGCTTAGGGATTGGTTCTTCCTGAGATCAAAGCGTTATGAGCTTGTGACTTAGCAATATTTTTAGTAGGATCATCATTATCAGCCTATCTCAGTCCACTGCTGGACATAGGCTTCTCATAATTTTTTAGTAAAATAAGTAATACAAAATGTTGTCCGTGTAAATATTATTTACGTTAATAATGAAGATAGGAAAGACCTAAAAACATAACTGGCGAAATGTGGGTATACTATATGTATACCTCTGGCCTCTGCCTACCCCTTCGGGGAATACAGGCGTGATGTTATGTATGAATAATGAAGATCTGTTTTAAGAGGATTCTTGGCTAACTAACGGCCGCTGCACGGGTCGATGGATCAAGGTTATGTTACGGTTGCCGCGGCTTTTCCCTCGATGGTAACTTTTCATTAAAGTAAATTACATAGATAGTAGCTGAATGTAAAACACGATATTACAGTAGAAAAAGTACTTAAATGCATCTGGCTAGATTAAAAGCCGACCCCACATAGTTAAGAAAAGCATTGAAGCTTAAGTATTACCTCGATTATTTCAAAACTTTTAATATACTGCCACGAGGTCTTAGGTTCGAATCCCGGGTCGGGCAAAGTGTTACTGGGTTTTTCCATTAGGTAATTCTCAGTGGCAGCACGGAGTCAGGATTTGTGCCCGGTTGATGGCAATAGGCTCGCCCCGTATTACATTGGGACCTAAAAACATAACTAGTGAAATGTGGGTGTACTATATGTGCATTTCTGCCTACCCCTTCGAGAAATACAGGCGTGATATTATGTTTAAGTATAAAAACTTTGCGAAAACTTAGCCCGTCTTTAGATAGTTAATTAATTAACAAGGAGATTGCTCTCAAACTAGGAAATCAATAATTGTTAGATTGCTTGTAACAGCAGTTATGATACGAAGCTAACTATCTGAAACTAGTTGCGGCTAACACAGCAGTTCACTACGTACTGACAGCGCTGAAGTTTAGGGGCATCACGTCATGTACATATAAATTCCAAGTTATTCACAGGAATTCGATGTATTTAGTTAAATATTTATTATGCAACCATGTTTTCAGCCACTATAAAGTATGTGCCTAGCCTAGCTATGCTATAGGTACGCACGGAATTAGTCGTATTAATTATTATGAACAACATAAACAAGTAGATAGGTAAATATCTGGTCCCGAAATTTTTATCACTGACCTGTTCTGAAAGTCGCTGACTTCACTCGACCTTTCCTTGGCATCCCATGAAAGGTTCGAGTGTCAGCAATAAAGCTTTAGAATTCTGTTCTATTTGCCTTCAGATTTTTACTCTTAGATAGCGAATATGATTTCTAAATTCCAGGGCGTCGGCCAAATTAATTAAAGGCTCCAATCAAGTGGTAATTGCTATCGAGACCTATTCTGTGCTGTGAACTAAAGCGCTTATGATGTCTCAGTGGCGCTTAAACGCTATAGCAGTCATTTGAACGAACGTCATTAACTTTATGAAAGTCATCTTCTTCTGATATTATACAATTTTATTTTTAAACTTTAATGTTATAATATACAGAGATGATTAAAAAGCCAGTTTTATTACTCTGGCAAGCGTGCGGTTCAAATTAATGTTGTCGCGAGGCAAATATTGAAACTGTATATATTCGAGTTTTGTCTTGTCGAGATTTTAGATATACTAACATTAATTTTTATAGGACAGCCGAGATGTGCGAAAGTGTGGCAGAAGTAACGGGAGCCCTGCCCCCTTACCATAAACTCTAAAAGCAGGAGAGTTAACGATGTGGGTGCGAGACGAGATTACATTACACGTAGCGGCGCGCGGCGTCTCGTTTCCACAACGTTAACTGTCCCATGGTAAGTGGGCAGTACCTAGTGGTGGTACTTATATTTAAGACTGGAGATTTTGATGAATCCTATCTGGAGGCCTTTTATTAGGTCTCGCCAAACGACCGTTTAAGCAGTAAGAGCTCCTTCAGAGCTAACTGCGAGAGACAAGTTTGAAAAAAACATTTTTATTGATGAATAAATATTAATTTCGGAAAGCAATCACACAACTAACATGTAAAATCGCAACTAATCAATATTATACACTCAGGGTTTGTTATTATTAAATATGGAAGGAAAAAGCGTCTGAGTCAACACAACTTTGAATATCGGGATGTCCCCAGATTTCCTAAACTAATATGTCCAGGGAAACCAGAACCAATAATAACTACTTATCTTACGTTGGGAATATTTTACATAAATAGCTTTATTGTTTATGTAACTTACATTGATTTGTTTAATAATGTATTTATGACTCGCCCCTAACCTAAGACTTGAGTTAATACCTTTATCTTCTGAACTCATTTATGTATTAACAATTCATTATGTCGATATCTCAATAAGCTTATGTTACACACTTGCGGTAATCACTTAGATATTGTATTAAGTGGGCGTATAAAAACCGGTGTGCTATGCCTTATCCACACGGCAAATAATAATTCTTTAATTAAGCTTGCGCTACTGCGGTGCTGTTGATTTAAACGAATTTCAGCCTCCATTTATGAATCGGAATTAGTATTTCGAAATGCACTGTCAAATGGTGACTGCCGGAATATTGTGATACAACCGGCCATTGAAATGTTACCAGTATTTCGCGAGGATCACTGTATTTAGACAGCGTATGCACGTTTCGGATTGCGAATGAAGTAAACCCTTCACAACCGTTCGATCGAATTTCAATGCCGCCAGTGCGGGCAATTCGGAACGAACGATCGGATTCCAAGCATTATCTGGGGTTAGCTTTGTAAGGATATCCCATTAGATAAACACATTTTCTTTAAAAGAATTTTTAGATGTTAACATTTAGGCTCAAATATATTGTTTACACTATTTTAATTTATACATAATAGAAACTAACAGAACTGACAGCCGAGTGGTATGACCGTTGGACCAAGTCAAAAATCGCAAGTTAAAATCCCGACACGCACCAATGTCTTTTCGAATTCATGTGCATTGTGCGTATTATTAATTTATTAGTTGCTAAAAACCGTGAACGAAAACACCGTGAGGAAACCGGCCCACCTGAGAGATTTTTCGACGGTGTGCAAAGCCATGTTAGAGGCCTACAGGTGGTTCAATCTCTGACACCAGGTTGTTCATCAACAAGATAAGAAGAAGAATAGAAGGTACCTATTTATAACCAAAGTAATGGTCTATTTTTATCTGTCATCACTTATTAACCGTAAGCAACCATGGTGTGAGAATATAGCGAGTATACAGACGTAACCACATTACAGTTATTCAAGATGCCAAATTAAGTTAGGCAATTGTGAATAGGTCAGATGATTATCACAAAAAGTTCTCATTCCTCGTCGAGCCAACACCATAATGACACTGACAACTTTATTTAGGCGAATTCTTACTCGAAAATATTTACTTGGTTTTATATTTTCTCTTTGGTCTTTACCAATGGGAAATAAGGCACCAGTGTACGCTTACCGCGAGAATGGATGTCATTCAGAAATAGCTACAAAGGTGGGGAGATAATTTTGAAATATAGCAGCCGGAACAAAATATCTTGTAATTAAATATGATGGCATCCCGCAATTCCCATGTTCGAAATTTAAGCAAGTAGTAATGCTATCCGAGCTTCTCGCCAATGACACGCATGTGAGCATATTTCTCATTAAAAAAAAAGTATGCAACTTATTAATAAATTGTTAAATACGAATAACCTTTTGTCTTGATGTTCGATACAAGGCAAATGGTCAAAGTGGCAAAAATCCGATAAGGCAAAAATCTGTTCTTATCTAGGCGGTTATTTTTCTCTATAGTCAGTTAAAAAACTTTTTGTAATCAAAGAAAAGAAAAATAGGAACAAACGGTGTGATATTCAGAACCAGCTTAATGTTGTATACCAGCGCGGTTCCGAAACGCTTCACGCCATGAGTCTCTGGTATGCGTAGTATGCGCACGTAATAATATCATATTTGATATTTTTAACTCGAAGTATCGTTGAAATGATCCGACATTCCCGACATACAATATCATTAGACACATCTTTATGCCATGAATTATACAAGCATCATGCTTTGCTACCAAAGTGTGTCCAATTAGAGTATCGTTCATCCAATGGAACCAGAGATTTAAGCGCCAATGGATAAACGGTGACCAGCGAATCGTCGGAAGTACGAAACTAGTTATCCGCTTGAGTGAATTAACTCTTTTTCTTAACATCAGTGTTCTGAGTAGCGCGGTAATGAAGGGTCTAATTACCAACAGTTCGCAGTAAGAATGGCGGCCCCTCTGTAGGTACGTCTCGTAATTACTGGCCGTTCGAATGTGCCGCGTTTCGGGGAATCGGCGCTGCTTGTAATACACGCTAAAAATTGCAATTACGAGGTACTTACCGACACTAAACTATTTGAAGAAAATGGAATAATTAAGTATTTAACTGACGACCGTGAACATTCCAATGAACCTTGACGTCATCTTAGTTGTTTGTGATACTGTGTTTGGATTTAAGCTGATATAGGAATATAGTTTTAATCCTTATGGATTATAATTGAACAGGAAGAGATATGGCGAAAAATGTATGGATGGATTGTACAAAAAATGACAAACATGAAAAAATAGAAGAGAAGAATAAATAAATCACTACACAGCAGAAATATAATGACGATACACTGTGGTTTTGTTTGGACTCAGAACTTTGAAATTAAACGGAGTTTCATTTACTGAGGGTAAATATCGGCTTGCCAGTTCGTAATACAGAACTGTTTTCAGTTTGTCGAGGCAACATACTTCGACGGCCGGTTGTGACGTAGCCCTGAATTCTGCCACCACGTGACGTGAGCGTCCGTTATATTTGCTAATGAGGAAGGTCTGTGAGGTTGATAACCTTATTTTGTGATAACAACATAATGCACATTTGTTTTTATTCACAATATCACATTGGCAAGCGAATTTAATGACTTGTTTTTACATTTTTACTGATTGTGAATGGACCTCCTACAGCGATAGTCTGGGTAGGTATATAATGTCCTTCCTTCACGACGTGAATTAACACAGTTTGTTTCGAATATATTGAAGTTTGAACTGATGTTTGAGGTGCTAATAAATATATTTTCACGGTACGTGAGTTTATTAACTGGGATAGGGGAAGAAAAAAGTAATACATCGTGTATTTAAAGACCTCCCAGGAGTGGCGATATCATCCCTTTGGTGTTTTCGAGATAGCCGAGGTAGTATAGTTATTGCAATATTGCTGATTGGCCAGTTCAAACAACGAAAGAAAACTGTAGGTCGGCCATTGTTTTATCGGTTGCCATGCATGTATAATAGCGTAATGTCTTTTTTATAGCGTAGGTAAGCAGAAATACCTTGATACCAGTGGCAATAATTGCGGTTTAGCGAATGTTTGGCATGCTTCCATATTGATCAGACAATGCTAAAGTTCTTAGAAATATTGCATGTATTGTTTAGTGTTGAATCTTATTATTTGGCCTTCGACTCTATTTATTTAACGTGTTTTCTTACACGTTTTTGTCTATAGCATTGGAAGTAGTGGTTTCATCGATAACGTACCTTTCACTAACACCTCGTTGGCAGTTTGTGGGAGAGATGTTGAAGTTTTCGCGCTGAAATTAAAGAGATCTGTAAACATTAGACAAGCATGAAACAACAAACTTACATATCACCTTCGCTTCTTGTTCTCATCGTATTGATGAAGAACCTGGTGTCAGAGTATAAACCGCCTGTAGACCTCTGACATAGCTTTACCCACCGTTGAAAAATCCCTCACGTATGCCGGTTTCCTCGCGATGTTTTGCTTTACCGTTTTTACTGTTTTTAGCAACTGATAACTAATTTATAGTATGCATAATTATGAATTCGAAAAGATATTGGTGCGAGCCGGGGATTGAACTTGCGAACTTTGACTTTAGTCCAATGATCATACCACTCGGTTATCACTGCTCTCATCACATTCGCTGACATGTATACAGACCCACCCCAGATTCAAAGGAATACTCATTTAAATTGTATTTATTAACTCGAAGTTATGAAAAATTCAATGCAATTGGCAAGCTGTCGTTCATTGTGGCGTTCTAAGGGGAAGGCCTATGTTCAACAGTGGACGTCTTCCGGCTGATGATGATGAATGGGAAATTCTGTCAGCTTACCGTAATAAACATTAGCATTATAAGTGCTGATCTTGCCTATGAATATAAAAGGAAAAGTTTCAGAGAAAGTGTTTATGGTTTAGAGAAAGTACCTAAGAGATATGTCCGTCTCTATGATCGAGTACGGGACATTATTCGCTATAACTTGTTTTATTTGTGCTAGATTGTCGGTTACATTCGGAACAATTCTTTTTCCTCAATAATCATGAAGTTTTATTAGTAGATAGTAGGTAATACATAAATTATGTTTTTATTGTACCGGAGTACGCAGACGACAACTTAATAATATGTATTCCTATATCTAATATATATTGAATTAATAAATAATTTAACTGCTTTTTTACGATCTTTTTTATCTAATCGTCAATCTTTAGAACGTAAATAGTGTATAATAAAATCGTAATAAAGCCAAACTAGTTAATGAATATTTTTAAGAAAAGGTGTTTGTGTTTGGCGTGGCCTTCGGAGGATATTTATGCGAAATAAGATTTTTTAGAATTTTGTCTGTCTAGATTAGCACAATAAAATTAATTATAGGATGTTGTTTTATGTTAACAATAATTAGATGCGGAAAACGTGGTCATAAATTATCGCGCTATTAACTAAAATATGTCATCACTTAATTGATATGTTTTGTATCTAATAGTAGGAACTACTTTACATTCAAAATTTATGGTAAATACCATAAATTAATGGCATGTACGAGTATTTTAACTTATCGTAATTTAAATTTAAACTTCAGTACCCACGAACAAAGCCCGCATTTCTTGATGTCAATTTTCACTTCAAGATATTTGGGCTTTGGCTTTGTGTCTGCGTCCTGTGAATGACTCACTAAACCTACTCTTTCATTGAATGAACTTATTTCAATATTTCCATATTTTGACTTATCGTTTTTTACTAGATATTTCTAGAATTCTACCATATCTCTTTGGCTAAGGAAATGTTTATTTTTTTTGTGTTATGTAAACGAAAGCGAACCTATAACGTTTATAAAGAAATTACTCAATGCCTTACCCAAAAGTTATTAACAGATATTTCGAAAATAATATTTTGTCCAAACAATAATCTGGGCTTTATAACCCCACGTATATACACAATAGGCTCCCCTATTACAATGGGACCTAAAACGTAACTGGCGAAATGTGGGTGTACTATATGTGCACCTCTACCTACCCGTTCGGGGAATACAGGCGTGATGTTATGTCATGTTTAACCCCACGTTAGAATCCGTTATATAGAAAACTTTTGAACGTTGCTCCACTTGTTTCATGACATAAGTGGAGCAGCATTCAGAGATTCCGACATAAATCCCATTACTTAGGTAGGACTCGGGATAAATACGTGGGGTTCACTCAATTACTTGTGCGGGGTTTAGGTATAGAACTCGCAACTCAAATCCCTTTGTTATAGTTGGATGGGATCTGATTAGCGTAGAAAACGGCGAATTTGCTGTAATATTTCAAAATAAAGACTAACATCAAACTACATTTTGCACTAGGTACATCAGGAATGGCAAAAATGGCACGCGACAAAACATTTTGCCGCGAAGTCTCTTATTTTTCCAATAACCACTAAGTCAAAATTATTTGTTGACACATCCACTGAGAAAAAATCACACGTTAATCCATAAAGGTTCGCTATCCCTGCCCGACATGAATCTAAGAGATAATTTAATATCCGCTGACTGAACATAGCGAAATAATTAGATTACTTAGTTGCTGCATGAACGAACTTCACGTTAGGTTGCCTCTTTCTGGTAGGAGGGGGTATTTGTAGTGCTCTTATATTCCATGCTCGCCTGGTATTCTGACGATAAAGTGTATGCTTCGAAGATCAAAGACCAAAAAAAGTACTGCTTTAATTTATTCTCCGTTATAACCGTCATGCATTTAAAATGTTTGTCTTACTATGCCGACCATTTATTATTACTAATCTACAAAACTAGAAACTAGCTCCAAGAACATGCTTATGGTATAAGTTAAATTAGACAATGAAATGTGTACATTAGTTTTTAAAGTCAAATTCATATTCTTTATTTCAGACAAGTAGTCCTTGCCATTATTAATTGTTAGCATAAACATTGAACTGGTGTGGATCCTCACCCATTGGCTCAGCAGAGAGCAATCTTACCGATCTGTCAACACGCATTGTTGTTGCGCGGCGTGTGGCGCCGTTATTCTGCATACATAATATTCAGTTTCTAAACTGTTAATTAAATTTCGAAATTATCAAACTATTGGATATAGGTACCTACTCATTTACGTTAAACTGTTAACTACAAACACTACCGGTTGAGTGATTATTTCGTCCAAACGTTTCCCTGATGTTATTACCTAGTGTTGTTTTGCACGTACTTTGGAATAGAAATTAACGTGAAACAGTTTGTGTTTACATAATTATAACAATTTGTTTGTTTAGGATTGAGTACATAAATGAATTGTACAAAGTAATCATCCTATTTGTTTTTCATTAGTTTGTAGGTTCATAATGATGGGAGGTGATGTGAAATTCATATTATACTCCCGGCCTACGGGCCAAGGGCTTGGAGCAGTTCGTCGCATGACCAGATAGGCCCGAGTAGGCGACGCGGCGTGCGCTGGTGTTCAGTGCGTGCCTTTCGAGACGGGACGTGCCGCAGGTAGGCCGTTGGTGGTGAGCAGAAATCCGCCGGGAAAGGAGGTGTCGGGACCTGTCGAGGGATGCGATGCAGCGTAGGTACACAGGTCCCGCGGCCCCCCTCGTCTAAGGTAAGTAGGGGGATACCTTGAGGTTCGGCTGCTAAGAGTATACCCATCCGTCCGCTCCAGGGTGTAGGACGTGCATGAGGATTTCCCAGTAAAAAAATAATTCGTATCGTATCTAGTTATATGCTTAATTCGATACCGGCACATGTATATCATCAGGCCAATCTATCCCGTAGTAGAAGCATAGGTTGTGTTACCGCTCGTCCACATTTCACAAGGCAGAGTTCAGTCATTTTTATCGAGCATAACTCCAAACCAAGTAATGGACGATAAAAGCTTCGAGCTAAACGATTTATACCTAGACACAGCTTTGTTACGAAATACATTAATTAACATTTGTACAAAAGTGAATGAGTAGGTATCTGCTTAAACGCTTTAAATAAGAAGCACTTCATTACATTGTAAAACTTGTTCTAGAATGTTTATAAAGCTCTCAAGAGATTCTAGTACCATTTTACTGTTCTTTGATTTCTATGATCGTAATAACTGCGCATTGTATTTTTCTGCTAGTAAATATTATTTTTTATACATAAAATACTAGAAATGATATTATCTCGAACCTTGAACAATACGCTAGAAATTATAGAATATTACAGTATCTAATTTGTAAGGGTTATTATTTCTTTTTATATTAGATTTTCTAAAGAAAAATACTTGTTTTGTATCTCATTATCTTGTACAAGCCTCGGTATGTTTACCTAATCTTTTACAATGAATTCATTAGATGCGATCGATGTAATAAGTATTTTGCCCGAATAATAAATTAAGAGTTTTTGTTAGGGAAAACAAAATCGCGCTGAAATTTCCAAACAAACTTTAGTAAGCTAAGATAACAAAAGTGTAATGGCACCAGAGCTTGTACGGAATAGCTACAACAATGTTTACTGTGTCAAAAGCTCCTCTTAGCAAATACAGTTACTTCTGCAGCCAGGACTCACAATATAACGGAACAAGACCGAGGGGTTCATTTATTTAATTTGACTCTTTTGTAGAGATACATAAACACATAAAAACATAACATCACGCCTGTATTCCCCGAAGGGGTAGGCAGAGGTGCACATATAGTACACCCACATTTCGCCAGTTATGTTTTAGATCCCAATGTAATAGGGGGCGAGCCTATTGCCATCAACCGGGCACAAATCCAGACTCCGTGTTGTTACTGAGAATTACCTAATGGATAATTATTTGTAGAGATACGTTGTTCAAAAAATAAGATGATTTATGAAAGATTAGTGCTCATGTTTCTACTTATCTCCAGATTAAGAAGAATGACTAGAAGGGATGGCCTTCAGCAAGAGTGATGCGGATCTGCGGATTGGGCTGTAGACGATTATGATGAAAAAGAAGGCGAAAAGGTCTAGATACTACTTGTACATTAACAATTCCATACCCATTCCATTGTCCAACTTAATTAAATGGTATAAAATATACGAAGGCTCCAGTGACAATACTAGTGATATTACTATTCTTAATTTTGTTTCGTCGAATTATGACGGACAGTTATCTGTTGTAGCAGACGAAATAATTAACCCTAATCTATAGCCATCGATAATCGATATAATATCTCGGTTATTAGATCTTATCGATAAATTGTAATCTTTTAGTTACGCTGAAAACACAGAAGCAACTCGCTTTCGTGTACTTACATAATGTAGGATCGAGTAACATCGTAAACTATGTGGGTACTTACGTTATTACATAATTAATGATGTTGTGTGGATGAGTAACCTAGTGACGTAACGATTTATAATTACGTAGCGATGTGTGATAGGCTGTCGCGGGCGTGGTTATGACGTCAAGTGTCTAGTTCACTTCTATATGGACACGAATAAACTAGTCGGAATAGTGATGAGACACTTAGATAATTTTATCGATAAAAGTTTCTAGCAAGAACAAAATTCAATGATTTGAATAAGCTAATTTTAGAAATATATTTTTAACACGGGCTTTTAAACCAGCTATGCTCTAAGTACTTGTGAAGATGGATTAAACAAGCCCAACCCGGTGGGATTGCCTTATTTCGTCACAGAGTTACTATGACCATCTTCTGAATCCATCATCATCTCAAAAGTACCATAATATTGTATTGTCACTAACCTATTAACGTATGCAAAATTTCATTTTGATGGTCATCAAGGTGGTTCTAATTTAGATTGTAAGATTGTACCTAAACAAACTCACATACATACATACAAACATTGCAGGTTAAATAAAAGCTTGTAAAAAGGAAACAAAAATTAGTAGAAAACTGATTGAAGTAAGTCGTCTGATATAAAGAATCCAACGTGACTTATCCGATGAAAATAAGTAAATAACTTGATCTCCTTTGCGTGCCAGCCTGAGTAGTCGAGAGATTAGCAAGCCGACAACATCAGAGCAAGGCTGACTACCCAAGGCGTGCCAGACGTTAATCTGGTATTGTCGTTTAAGTAGACTCTTTTTTTCCAGTCCAGTGATAAAATATTTACATTCATGTTGTAACTGATTGCTATGATAAACAAACGTATCGATAAACATACAATAAAAAATTGAATCTTCTCGTTGCCACGAGTTTAATGACTTATCCTTGCGGTCACTGCTTACGTCAATTGGAAAAATAGATTGTCTTCGCAATGACATTGTATGGGGTCAGAAACAATGAAAAACTTATGATTATTTAGAAAATAATCTGTATTTATCTACGTTAATTTCCTTATGGAGGACAAAACGCGCTCCGAAATAATTGGCACACCAAAAATAAGCATAAAATATTATAATCCGCACATTAACATACGATATTTTCATTTCTCGGTAAGAACACATAAACTTAGCATCGTATTAGTTTCTTACGACATATAGGTATAATATAATGAATATCCATTTTTACTACCAAAATGGGCATCCCATCGAATTTTAAACGACCATTAATATGATGATATCCGTTTCTGAGAAGTGTCAATAGTGTTTGGCATAATACCCAGTAAAAGTACTTATAATCTTATCATAATAACAAATTCTCGGAATATACCATTCAATCTCATTCAATTTATTGACGCATTGATAGTGGATTCCAGGAATCGTAGAATCTTTAATTCATACGTTTTAATTGTATCTACTTAAATCTATACAAAACTGGATGTATGTTAGTTCTAGTTTTTTAATGTTATTCAATGTTTTGATTAGTAGATAAAAAGCGATAATCTGATCTAAGATTTATCTATGTTGTGGCTACATTTTTTTTTGAGTGAGTTTGATTTTAGGCGTTACTAGTAACTGTTAATAGTATGCTAAAATGGCACGAAGGCCGGTCAACACATTGTTTGTGGATGGGTTCGTTGATTTTTACACAATGGACAATGTCACATGATCCTGGGAGACGGCTGCGGTACAACGAAATCTGAACAAAAGAAAGCACTTTCATAGATAATACCTATCTGATATATTTAGATGACTTTCTTCGTCTTGGAAAGATACAATGGATTAATTAGCAGTGTCTTTGCAAGCTAAAAATAATTACAAAAATCGGCTAACTACCACGCAAGTATAGCATAAGTAAATTCTCGCAACTAAGCTATAATTAAAGGTACAATAATATCTTTGAGTAAAGTAAATACTGATAAAACTATTTACGTATCATAATTCAAGGTAAGAATAGAAATAGAAAAATCATTATTTGTAGTCAGACTCAATAACTTTCTTAGTAATCAGGAGTAGGTGGATTTAACTTAACAACTTTAGCACTGGACGTCAGGAAATGTTATCTAACTTCTCAGAGCCATTTTTCAAAGAGCCAGTTATGAAATAAAAACTTTCATACTTTAGACTCGTGACGTGTTTTTCTCTGTAGCCCTTTTTTCTTTTTTATCACCCTCGATCTACTTTCAGTTAGGGAATGTCAAAATTGGAATTCCTTTGTGTGACAAAAATGTCAAAATGTGACGTTTAAAACAAGAGACTAAAGCGAAGCTTTTGAAAATAAAAACGTTCAAGAATTACCTGCCGTGCTGATACTTTATTCATGTAAAACCTTTCTTATTTATTAATTGATAATAATAATACCTGAGTTATCCAGGTTCTACGATTAAAAGTCGTAGTGTTATGTGGTACCTTTGTTAGCTACCACAAATCGAGAACTTTTAAAGAGAAAATTTTAGAAGTCTCATCAAAATTAAGCTACTCACAGAAAATTAGATTGATAATCAATTTTGAAAATGGACTAGGGATCCCTAACTATGAGCGAAAACATAGACAAATCGATTATCCAGAGGATGTATAAACTGGTATTCGTGTAGATTGTGTAGGCAATATCCGTTCGTATAGTAGACTGATTGCGACACGTTTTTTCGTTTGATTAATTTCCTGCCCTGAGCTGAGATTAATCTTAGCAATTTTTTTCCATGAATTCACATCGTTAGCTGAAGATCACGTGCTTATGATATTCTTAGAATTATCCACCCTATGGGCGCGTTGTCGAGAAAGGACAAAGGGATGACATGAATAGTATGCCCACGCAAGAAATTACAAAATAAATATAGTATTATAGTATATATCTACCTATGTATCTATATTTATTAATTAAGCTTTTCTTCAGCTGTGTTAGTCAGTCTGGAGTACCTAAGAACAGCAGTAACTACAGCAATATCTGTTACATTTTAAACATGATGTCCATAATTTTCAGGAATACAGCGTTTACAGTCTATAAACGAGAAGGAGGAGAGGCCAAGAAGTTCGAAAGTAAACTTTTTCACTGATTTTAAATTTATAAAGAGCTTACGAGAACAAACTGCAGCAAAACTTGTAATGCAAACAACTTAATGGTTGCACAGTGCACACGCATTTGCGGTAACCGCGAGCGGTTTTTTGGCCAGTTTAGTCTGACATCGCGCCGAAAATAGTGGTTGTGTTGTCTCAAAATTTCTCTGGATGTTTTGTTTAAATTTGATATTTCTTATGGAAGAAACCTTTCTGAAATCTACAGCTACGGAATGTATAGGCCCAATGTTTTCGTTATCGTTTATTTTATTTTTTTCGTAGTATTAAAGAAACAATGAATACTATTTTCTAGAAATCCATTTTCATCCATGTAATGCGTGCTCTTCGAGCGGTTTCGCGGTTTACCGCTCGCGAAAAAATCGTAGTGCAGCCTCAGCCTAATGCGCCGTAGCCAGCGCAACCTAATCCTCCAGACAGATCGTTCGCAGTAGTGAAACTATAAGCCGGATAAAGTAACAAAAAGGCAGAATGATTAGCTTCCTTAGCCATTAATACCGCCATCTTGTCTGAAGTCATACATTTTTTATTCAACAGGCGGCAGGTGACTGTGTCAGCCAAAGGTTCGCGGCATTATATTAATATGAATGTAGATTATTGTACCTACTTATTATTACGAAGCTAATAAGGTAAGTCGTTAATAACATATGCATATTATTATTATAATTATGTCTTATGTGTGATAAATGTTTCATAGAAATTCCCGTCAAGCGTGTTGTGTGTAGGTTTTAGGATTCTGTACTATTAATGTATTTTTATAACTCTAACACTAGTTTTACTGGGTTTTGCCATTAGGTAATCCTCAGTAGCATCACGGAGTCTGGGTTGACAGCAATAGGCCCGTATAACATTCATACCAGTTATAATAAAACTGGCGAAATGTGGGTGTATTCCCTTCGGGGAATACAGACGTGATGTTATATTTTACACGATACCATCTCACCCTGAATTTTGATATCTCTCGCTTTGTGAACACGGATCTGTTCAAAGCTATATAATTTCGTGGGTCTTTTGAATTTCGATATCCGTTTCAGGAAACATCGTACTTGTTTACAAAACAAATGACATATTCCGAATTCGAATCTCATGTTGAAATATTTCAAATACTCTTCTGTCGCAAAGATATTTAAGCTCGCATTCGTTCCAATCAATAGACGGATAGCTTGAGGTAACGGAAACTCGATATCTCGTGTTCAGATTTACCTTGAATTTAATAAAAGGTTCCAGCAATTTAATTCCAGCTAGCATGACTGGCTCGGCGATGTCATTACGAGTTAAAAGGCTTCGAGGTATATTAAATCCTTCAATACGGCGAAAAAATGTTACGAATCGAGTTCTTGGGTACCACACTAGTCACTACCTACTTATGGCCTTCTTTGTTGGATAGATATTAATATTTAATGCGCAGCCAACTCGAAGAAATTAGTTAAATATTAATTTATCTACATAAGCCTATTAGGGTTACACCTAGAATATATTTTAATAAAGGGAATTAACGTATAAGGCATGGCCAAAATTATATGAGACATCAATCTTGCATTGTTTTATTACAATTATTTCTTGTCAAAGAGAGATATGTTAGCTTTTTTAGTTATATAATTAGAATCGTATTTTTTTCCAAATGTGTCGTCTGTAATTAAGCTGTAAGAAGCACTTAGCGCACTTATTGCAAACACAATGTAATGCTAATACCATATAGCATATACCTACCTACCTATCTGTGTATCCTTTGTTGGAGATCCTAAATAAATAAGTAATTCACTCAGTAGGTATCGATTTTTACAGGACTTTTCCCTTAAAAAGTATATTCCCTAAAACAATCTATTTCTGACTGGCTTTGACCCTAATCTCGATACTTGACCTCAATCTATTAGGGTCAGGACACATTGATCGACGGTGTTCGACGGTTTGTTAATACAAAAAGAAAGCAAAGTATTTAAACAGTATAAGCTTAGAAAAACACTTAATCGTTTACATGCTTTATTACATTATATAGTCAAAATTACAATTAAGTATGATCATCAGCCGGAACACGTCCACTGTTGAACAAAGGCCTTTCCCTTAGCTTGGGGGGTGAAGTTACAGAGGACGCTGCCCATGCTCTGGATTTTCCCTTAGTCGCCTCTTACGACACCCACGGGAGGAAAGGGGTAGTCAATTGTAGGCCGGATACCTACCAATCGGCGTATTTAAGCATATTCGGCGTAATTACTTAAGTATGGACAACCTTAATCAACCAAATAGATCTCAAAATCGCAAATAAACAACTATAAAAACGCTTGATTATGATGGTGCCAATTAACTCACACGTGAATAGTTCATCCTCAATGCTCCTGCTATCGTAGTGCGAGGTTAAGCAGTATTGGCCGCAGTCAGTCTTGTGATGGGTGCCCGTTTTTCACACATCAAAATAATGATTTACGGTGTACCATGGATACAACTGGTACTTTACGCGATTCTAGCGTATGATAACATTATCAATACTATGAAGTCAATCGAAAGTAATTCTGTGTATCGCACAACGTGTTTTGTTATCAGGCCACCGATTCTAAAAGTTTTGTTGGAAAAATTTCTCGTTAGTAGTATTTAGTTTGCTAACTTTCCTTGTTAGTACACGGTTAGTTGAATAAAGTTCTCGACAACAGCCCTGGAAATAGTTGTTAGGTAGAATTTTTATTAAACTTCGTTTGAAAATGTTTTACACATTTTATTTTTAATATAACATTTCAAATGCTGGGTTCACACCGTCAGCTCGCCTGCAAAATGTTGTTAATATACCGAATGCATTTTTGTTATAGGTACGTACTCTCTTTTTGGAATTTTCTTGATATCGTTTAAAATAACTTTTAATACTTTACCTTTACTGGATAGATAGGTTTTTAATTTGTACGTTTACTGATAGTAAACAAGTACTTTTTTAAATAGTCAAATAATAAAATACTAATAAGAGCCATGACGACCTGATTGGCACAGTGGCCAAGAGATTGGACTGCTGCGTTAGGGGTTGCTGGTTCAACTTCCGTATGTCACAAAAAATGTGTGATCCGCAGAAGTGTCCGGGTCTGCCAGTCTGGATGTTTGTGTCTATGATACTGGAGACATTCCTAGTGTTGGCAGAAATTATAATATACTTAATTCTTAAAAAACACAACTATCCGTCATTACTGTCTTAATGTGTAGCTCTGTTTCATACGGTTATTATAATTAAAATTAAACAATTAATACATCTCATAATAATTAATATAGTAATATTGATATGGAATTAAAAAATAACACCTCTATGAGCAAATTACGTCATTTAATTTAAAAAAAAACTTAGTACCTAATAAAAAAGTCCCATCCTATTTATAAAATTAATGCATAAAAGTTTAAAAACCACTGGCCGACATGGATAAATTTGAACTGATAGTTCTCTTAGAATTCCAGTCAAGGTTGTTCTGGTTGTCATTGGCGGGTTGTTGACCTTCTTCACAGAACTCTAAGATCGATTGTAGATAGTCTGGTAATGCACTTCTAAGAATGTTCACACAGGTATTACGTGGTGAATACTATTTATTTTATCAAGTCGGTTGTAGTACCTAGCTACGTACAACGAAGTTCTCACCAGATAAAATAAATGCGTTTTCGTTGTAAAAATCCCTACTAATATTATAAACGCGAAAGTTTGTGAATATGGATGGATGTTACTCTTTCACGTCAAAATTACAGAATGGATTTTAATGAAATTTCATACACCCTTTTGACACCCTGAATTAATACATAGGTTACTTTTTATGCCGAAAAAATGTAGCGGGTAACACCGCGGGGCGCAGCTAGTATGCGATATACCTAAGTTGTCTATTGTTAAACAGTTTGGCTGTTTTGAAATTCAAGTGAAACTCAACGTCATACGTATTAACTGGTTTGATTTTATTTTGGTAAAATAAAAAATATTATCTTTTCAATCTTTCAATAAACATAAATATTTAATATATACACATTTAAATACATGATTTATTTCTGTATACAGGTTTTCACAGACACTTTTACACGTCAGGTTTCAATAAACGAGAAACTGGATGGCCTCGGCATTTCCTATCTGACTACCTCTGAGAAGAAATGCCGAAACAAACTCATTTAAATACTAAGCACCTACTATAAAACTATTTACAACTTAATAATCTCACGTGCATAAAAAAAACAAATTATTAAAATTTCAACGTCATTTTAAGTATTACAATAATACATACATTTACAATTATATATAATTATAACTAGCTGACCCGGCAAACGTTGCTTTGCCATATGGACAACCCTTATCACTAAGGGGTATGAAAAATAGATATTGGCCGATTCTCAAACCTACTCAATATGCTCACAAAATTTCATGAGAATCGGTCAAGCCGTTTCGGAGGAGTACGGGAACGAACATAGTGACTCGAGAATTTTATATATAAGATTATGTGTGTGACTTGTCATGCTCAATGTCATGTCATGTCATTATTCAATGTCAAAAATACCCAGCAAAACTAATGTTATATACTTACTCACATAGATAATTTGTCATTGGTTCATAACTTTAGAGTTTAAAATCATCGCGTCATTGTACCAGGCTAGCATGAAAGACAAGAGAAGCTCCTACTACTATAACTTGTGTCGTCTACCAAACAGGTAACCTAAGCTCATTCACCGTGAAATATATATTTTCGTAATTAATTGGAAGTTGAACTAAGTAATCTCATTATTCGCGCCATGTTTACTCGACTGAGATCACTTTATTATTAGATTTATGTAAGTAGAGCAGGAGTCGCGATGTTCGATATTACTTATAAGTACATTTTTCAGGTATTGATTTTCAAGTTTCTGAAGTCGCTTTCAAAGTTGGCTCTGTATCGTTGGTCTCGTAGACCACAAAATGAGGTATTTTTTTCTCTGAAAACTTTAAATTACCTTTCAGGGTTTTTTGGTTTACAATGTAAACCATTTAAAGTTTTACAATGTTTTAAATGAGAGCAAGTTGGCCCCTTATTCATATTAAACATTCGTAATAAGTTTGTATGTTACAGAGATGTTCTTTAGGGGGGAACAAGCGAGACACATTTTCTTTTTACACGCTTTATATTAGCTTCACTTGTATGTATGTATGTTTGTTTGTATGTTTGTAACCGACTTCTTTGGGCGCGATTTTGACCCACTTTAAACGGCTAGATTTCGTTCAAACTTTGTAGATTTATCGAGGACCGATGACAATACACTAATTTGATAAAATTATTTAATAATATAATTAATAAAAAGTATTAATTAATAAAAATAGCATAATTACAGCCCGCAACACAAACGCCCTCTGCTAAGCCGCTAGTCGCTACGGTAAAGTTCCGTGGTAGCTAAGCGTCGCGCGCGTGTCCCGACTCCAACGCCCTCTGCTAAGCCGCTAGTCGCTACGGTAAAGTTCCGTGGTAGCTAAGCGTCGCGCGCGTGTCCCGACTCCAACGCCCTCTGCTAAGCCGCTAGTCGCTACGGTAAAGTTCCGTGGTAGCTAACCGTCGCGGGCGCCGAGACCGGCTCGCGTTAAGGTAAAGCTCCGTGGTAGCTAACCATCTTAATAAAAAATAGAAAATAAATAATAGTTTAAAAAAACTAAAAAACACGCTTTTTATCGAAAACCGAACTAAAAAATAGAAAATAAGTTTTAATCAATTTAAATTAAGAATAGTGTTAAAAATTTCAATAAATATAAATTAATAATAGTGTGAATAAAAACAAAAAATATTTTATTTAAAAAAAGCGTGGGGTGCTTTTTAAGATATTATCAAAGTGATAATCACTCTACTCGTATCTGTCAATAAAATATTTATAACTATTGACACCATGCACCCCACGCTTTTTTAAATAAAATATTTTTTGTTTTTATTCACACTATTATTAATTTATATTTATTGAAATTTTTAACACTATTCTTAATTTAAATTGATTAAAACTTATTTTCTATTTTTTAGTTCGGTTTTCGATAAAAAGCGTGTTTTTTAGTTTTTTTAAACTATTATTTATTAGTTACAAATCTGCGCATGTGACTCCTTACCTCAATCCTTATCTTACATTATGACAAAATCAACGGATTTCTTGTGACATTACAATACTGGCCTGATGGAAAAACTTTAAAATGTAAAGTAATAAATAAAAGATTATTAGTAGATAGTAAAATGAACAGGATTTTTTGATTAAAGAACAATTCACCTTTGTTTTTAAAAACAACATAACGAGTCAATTAAAACAAAGAGCATTGTTTTGTTCGTCGAACAATTCCATTCAGTATAAAAATCACTCTGAAATATTTGGAACTTTACAAACAATGCGGACTGGCTGCATACAATTTTCGATTTATACACCTACATACCATTTTTCGATCTCGTTGCCCCATCCAATTTATTATTGGTGTATACTAGGTAAAGTTTTCTATCATAGGATGTAAAAATCATAACTCTCAACTTAAGATTTATTTTTCGTGCAAGTAAGTGAAAGATTTACGGGAATTTGCGCCGAATCTGGACACTATTCGTCATTCACTACGATACCGTATTGTTCAAAAGAAGATGTATTGACTGATGGAAGACCAGACGGAGTATAAGTCCCAAGTGTAAAGGGGGCGAGTCTATGGTTTTTAACGGACCAGTTTTAAAATTATGACTTCTAGACATAAGAACCAATCAGTGCTAAGCTGGATTAAGGTCTGCATTAAAAGATATGTCAAATCCGACATCCATTAGCAAAAAGACCTCCTAGAAACTACAAAACAAACCATTCCTGATTATTCAGCGGCAATCAGATAAAACATTTTATCGAAACCAATCGATGTGAGTGGCCAGCATCAGCTCTTCATAATCAAAAACATTAATTACCACCCTACAATGTTATCAAGTGATTTCAATTAAGCTGAAAGCTTTCATGTTTGCGTCAGCCAATATTGTATAGGTATACACATGATTGGGTATAATTACTCGTGCCTACATACATATACGGAGTATGGAGTAGGCTCAGTTTTGTCTCTTCCTATTGTACAATAATACACTTTGTTCAAACTGAAAAGTCTGAGCCTCAATGACCTTTTCCCATTCCTCTCTATTGCGGGCCACTTATTAGTATAGGAGTCAAGTTCGTTTTACTAACACCTTTTGTGTTTGCTATACCGAAAATATCGGAAGACGCGGAATCTTCTTTACCATGTCTTTAGATATTTTGAGGGATCCATAATTCCATACTGGTTTTTGCCTACATATGTATGTGATACATATGTTTGCCTGTGTCCCAGTTCCATTCCAACGATTTGTTTCGGATTGTAATGTTGTTTTCGGATGGTAGGTATCTGTAGTCCCTTAAATACTGCTCCTGTTCCACGCTGGTTTGTTCTGACTTTTGTATGCAATTACTAAACGTATTATACTTTTTTATCATATTATTGTTTGACATTTTAGAAAACAATATGTGTAAAAATAGAAGATATTCATAAACTTGTTACAATTATATTATTAACAGTTGCATTTGATGTTACAATTGCTCGCTAATCTTTGTAAGAAACTCACCAATTGATGAGATTTGAAACAGTGAGTAACCACACGCTTATAAAGTATGCTAGGCAAGATAAAGATAGATTGTCACTTTTTATCGTTTACAAAAGCATTTATTTCCTCATTAAACAAAATCTGGGGTTTCCCACGGTAGATTTTTATCTTTCAATCATTACTTTGTGTTGCTACAGTTTGGAAGCGGAATATCCAAAGGCCGTTAAGTTTTTAATGTCGAACTCGCCCGTTTTCCTCAATCAATTTCTAGAAAATGTATCGAATGGGATGCTAATAAAATTACAGCCCCCCCTCCAGACAAGTGGTAAAAAGCTTGACCAATAGAAATCGAATAGAATGAAAGATATAAATATGGGTTTGACAATTTCATCGATAACATAGTCGGATTGTTATGTCATCCTCATACATTTACCATTCTATTCGATAATTTCTATGAGTCAAACGTTATTCGATAAGTTCTAATTGTGTCTAAAATATTTTTGAGTCAACGATTTTTGCAGTTAAGATTTTTTAACTACTTAGTTTATTAATCTTTTTAGGACGTACTTCTGATATGACACCTCATGTTTTCATGTATAAAGGCCAGGTTCAAATTCCAACAAACTATTTAGGGTTCTGGAAATTTCGTTGCTTCGATGAACCAATAATTAACATAATTCAGTGAACTTATTAGCGAAACTTGTTATGCTGTGTGGTAGTCGAAATTGGCCTGTCATATTTATTGAATAATTAATATATTTCCTGATTAATTTTTTTTGCTATACTAATTGGAATATTAAATGACTGAATAATAATATTAAATGACAAAAAAGATGAAATAAGTTCTTTTTTTACGCACTACATAATAATTATATTAACTGACTCTTAGAACCACACCTTTTAAATATCAGTGTTCAAATTGACTTGATTTCGGCGAATCCTTTACGTTTTTATTAAACTTAAATCTTTTTTGATTAGCCAATCAAGGTTCGCAGAAGAGAGGTAAATGACAGTCATGAGACTGGGAATTCGTTATATACTGAATACCGTCCACAGTTTAGCATATTATTATTTTTTCAGATCAATTCATATTTTGAATACATGGATATAATCATATCTGTCATCATACATACAGAAACGGTTTTAACCGACTTAAAAAAGAGGAGGTCCTATGTTCCGTCATTACGTATTTAATTTTTTATGTGTATTATGCTCAACGATTTAGCCGTCAATTGTAGATCGATTTTTTTTTGTTTGAAAAAATATACTCCTGAATCTCTGGTCTCAAAATAAAGATTGTCGTGATCGCTTTGGCTCCGACTTTAACTTCGCATATTTAAAGTGAGGTAAATAAGTACTATTTATCAGTTTTGAGTTCGTGCTTTATGATATGTATGTATAACCAATTTAATATGTAATTAAATTGGATTTTGGTGCCGTCTCTTACGTAGAAGATGATGGGGATTTTATTAAAATAAATACACACATAGTGCCGGACGGTCATAGGCCGGCCGTTCTTTAAGACTCACTTTCCCAGCTAAAGATTGCAATCCTATTCTCAATATGGCATCTCATGTTATTAAAAATATATTTTTAATACCAGCTTTTGAACCAGCTAGGCTCAAAGTACTAGTGAAGTTGGATTAAACAAGCCCAACACGGTGGGATTGCCTCATTTCGTCTCAGAGTTCCTATGACTATCTCTCCTTCTGACTCGATCATCAGATCAGCTCAAAAGTACCATAATATACAAAATTTTATTTCGATCGTTTGTCAAAAGTGGCTCCAATTTATTGCAAGATTTGACCCAAACAAACTCACATACAAACATTGCAAGTTGAATAAAAGCTTGTAATAAAAATGAAATGACACACTTTACAAAACAATGAGTTATATATATCAATATAATAATACCTACAGTTCGATGGTCGAGCTGTTATTAATAATTCTGTGATACGACTGATGACGATCGATTTCGTCGCCGACAATTTACTTTGATAGCTCCAAACACACAAAAAAGGTTATATTTAATTAACAGTCCACTGCCGGGACGTTCCGAAGTTTTTATAGGACATTAATATGTAATTAAAATGGTTTTTTGTGCCGTCTCTTACGTAGAAGATGATGGGGATTTTAGGTGATCGGACGAAAGGATCGAACTTTAGGCAGTCGCAACTAAGGCTCTTTTACAGGCACGTACAGAGCGACACAAGGATTTTCTACATCGCCGCGATAAGACCCAGTTTAAAATGGTTTTATGAAAAAATTGATTTGTAAAAATAAAGTGGAGGAATGAAAGGGAGGTCTTTGCCCTGCAGTGGGACAACACAGGCTTTAAAAAATATATTGATTTCTGCCCTTACGTAAAGTAATTATTTAGACTGCTCGTGACCTCAGCGGGTCGAATCAAATCCTGCCAGAATTCAAAAGTAGGGTAATAAAATCAAATAAAACCGCGATAAAAACTGCAAATTGTATTTAAAATTCACTGTTTGTGATTATAAAATTAATTTACATAATTAAGTATAATTAAAATACCAGATTGCTATATAAATGAATATATTTATCGTGTTAGCATAAAATGTGGCGTCTGTCTTTAAATTGCATACATAATAATGTAAATTGTGAAATCTGACGTCACGACACAGATCCCTCTGATGTGGACATTGGTACGCGCTATTAAATTTTCACGTGAACGTAGCATTGTTTTTGGTATAAATTATAAACATTGTGGTATTAAACATGAAAAACAATTTGCCACATAGTAAAAAGACTTACATTTTCTCAGATCATCATTTAGATTCTTACAATTTGAGATAATTACTGGAAATTATGTGTTTATCATCATCAGCTGGAAGATGTCCACTGTTGAACAAAGGCTTCCCCTGGGGCGATTTTTCCTTTTGAAAGTAATAGCTGGACAATTCTGGGTATTCACGGTTAGCCCTAGATAACTAACAATGTGGCTTTTTCAATTACAATGTCATAATTGGCATGTCCTGTATAAGCGAAGCCTACCATCCTCTTTTAGGAAGAGATAATTTTTCGATGCATGTCAATTTTGGTAGGTACTGAAACGTTAAAATAATGCACTAAATTGGGTTCGCTTGATAGCATCGTATAAATTTGTTAAAGATAAAGATACATTTATTTGTGAGAAACATGTGTTACATTTTAAAAATGTGGTGTTTCAATTAATTTTGTAGTATCAACATGTCCTGCCGAATCAGGCGTACAAATTGCTTAAAATTACCTCATTTAACAATATTTAATATAATAATTTAGGCACATCAATTTCAAATATTATGTTTATCTTGTAAATAATCATTAACACTATAGTATCCTTTAATACACAAAAATTCTTTAAGCTTTTTTTTAAATAAATTTGCTGTTAGGGTTTTATATGCATAAGGCACTTTATTATTTGACGACCTGATTAGCGCAGTGGCTAAGCGATTGGACTGCTGCGCTGAGGGTTGCGGGTTCGATTCCCGCACGGGGCAAAACTTTGTGCGAACCACAGATGTTTGTCTCGAGTCTGGGTGTTAGTGTATGTGATATTTCATGTTTGTGAAACGCACCTACGACACAGGAGAAATTCCTAGTGTGGGGCGACGTATAATAAAAAAAAAAATTATAGATTTTTGGGGCCATACAATAAATACTTCTCCACATAACACATTGTGAATACAAAATGTTACCCTTTCGCCGTACCACCTTTAGTGGCCTTTTACGTCTTCTACTGCTGAAGTCTAGCTTTGTCCCTGACTACACTGACGTGTGACAGGACGTCTATGTTGCGACGTTCCCTTTGTATTCCTTAGCCTTTATCAACATGGGATATGGACACAACATGACGCGATCGCATGAATAATTCAACTCGTTATAGTCAGGCGTCTGTCGGCACCTCGTAAACCTACGACAGTAAACCGCATAGTAACCGACTACTCTTTTTTGTGTGGTTTATAAGTCTAAATTAATTCTTGTGTGTGTTGTATGTGGCTAGCTTACTGCAGTCGCACGAGTGTGTCATGTTCGTTGTAGTATGTCAAGGCTGGCTGAGCTAATTTTGAAGCCTATGTGTAACAGGATGAAGCAGCATTTTGCATATTCTGCCGCGATTGAAGGTCCGGATTCGGATTAAATAAGTGAAAAGAATTCGTAATTCTAGCAAATGTCCGGTTAGCCGTAGCCTTCTCAATATCACGTTGATGACTAAGTAAGATTAAAATACAGGATGTGCTGCCTGAGTTAGTGCTTTGCGGAACAGACAAAACAATCGCCATGTACTACATCGGACTGGGAAAGGGTTAAACCAGTTGGTGACTTCGATGCCCTGACAATGACATCGTACTAAAGACGACCGTATTCGTCTTTCAAGTATTTTTATATTTTGTATCTTTCCTAAAATTCAAACTCCTATGATGGGCCTTCAGGAACGTGTTCTAACTTCTGTAGCATGCCTGTAAAATGACGACCTGTTTAGCGCAGTGGCTAAGCGATTGGATTGCTGCGCTAGGGGTTGCGGGTTCGATTCCCGCACGGGGCAAAACTTTGTGCGAACCACAGATGTTTGTGCCGAGTCTGGGTGTTTGTGTTTGTGATATTTCATGTTTGTGAAACGCACCCACGACACAGGAGAAGTTCCTAGTGTGGGGCGACGTTTTGTTTCAAAAAAAGAAAAAAAAAGGTACATGATACTAAAGCACAATGTGTTTTTAAGTAACTGTAATTATCCATTATACACACGTGGGTTCCTCGGCGGTACTATGTGAGACAACATTAATTAACTCTTACAGCGAATTTTCATCTTGTAGAGCTGTGAGTAATACCTTGTGATCATGAATAATATAACATGAAATAACTGGTGTACACAAGTAGATAGCGTTCCTGGATTTTATATTAGATAGGTACTAGCTTCCGCCCGCGTAAATTTCGAATGTTTTATAGCCTATAGCCTCCCTCGATAAATGGGCTATCTAACACTAAAAGATTTTTTGAAATCGGACCAGTAGTTCCTGAGATTAGCGTGTTCAAGCAATCAAACAAACTCTTCAGCTTTATAATATTAAGTATAGATTTTAGTGTTGGTAAATAGGCAATAAATTATATTTAGATGTTTATCACTTTGTCAATAGGCAGACTAATAGTGAAGACTCGACATTTGAAAATGGCATTCCTATGGAAATGATACTTAAAAAACTTTATGGTCGTATGCAAGATTTTTTCCGAGTTGAAGGATAATTTCATAGTGAGAATATCGTACCTACTCGTACTCGACGTATAACCGTCTTGTTTGATCTGCCGTCGATGCTACCTAAAGAAGATACGAGAAAAAAGTTTGTACATCGTCTTAAAAGTACCTAAACTTCCAACGCCCCTACAAAGTTAAAACAAAATATTTACGGGAATCGCTAAATATACACGAAAAATCGCGTTCCAATGCGTCATTTGCGCCGCATTAACGGCGGACGTCTCCTAAATCGTCGCTGTAAAAAGGCAATGGAATGCGAAAACAAAACGAAACCGTGATATTATCCCTTAAGTATGGAAATAACATTATAGCAACGAAATTCCACGCGAGTTACCAGAATTCATTTTATGCCAGTCGCTATCGCTTCAGAGAAATGTGAATAATCATCGGTAGAAATTTACAACGTGGGTATTTTACATTTTTTTTGTTATTTATAATTGGAACTTACGACATAGCGTTGGAACAGATAATTAAGTACATTCCCGCCTTTTTGTTAAGTTACTTTACTAATTGTTAGCCAATGTTCACGTTCACGTTTTTTTAACAATTAACGTTTAATTGTGATTACCTGGAACTGAAACATGGTTGGATTATTTTAGAAAACAATTATGTGGTCCTCGTATGTAAACATTCGTTTAATTCGTTGTTTTTGTAGGTGCTCGTAATGGATTGAATATGAATTTTTAGAAAAACTTTATTGGATATTAAAATGTAATTGGTTTTTCTAGAATATTGTTTTCTAAGAATGAAGTTGATTCTGAAGAATTTATTGATACCAGTTAAGGCGGGTATCGTCTGTGAAACAATTCGTTTAACTTTTTATAATAATGAGTAATTGTTAAAGTACGCTTGACTGGATATTTGTTTTTTAATCACTATTCGCCGATTTATATCAGCTCATAGGATAGTTTAAATGTTTGTTTTTAATGTGTTCTAGTGTTATTGTTTTAGGAGTTCTATTAAGAGCCATTTCACAAAATTTTGACGTTCGAATTTCGGTAGAATTGTCATGTGTGCGTGACACACCCACACAAAAATAATGCTAACAGTGTAGCGCAAAAAACGAGACGGACAAAAAAATCTTGATCGTTATTACAATATACCTATATTCGAGATTTATGAAAATATTTTGAATTCATTAGTAATTTGATCATATTATTTATTTGTTCCTATTTTTTAAGGCGGTTTTTATATTTTTTATTTCCCAATTTTTTGTGATGCCTAGGATTCATCCGCCGTAGACATTTTGAGGATTAGTATTTGAAATCCTTACAAAATGCTCCCTCAAACGATATCTCACACGATATATACTATTAAAGTGGTAGAAGGGGGGACAAGGCACCACCTCCCCCTCTTTCTTTCTAGTTTGTGGCGACAATTACTTAGGCTATATTACTTGTAACGACAGTTCTGCTATGATTTTATAAGGAGTTCAGTTCCATATCTCCAAAGATCATCATCAGATCTACATGAAATTTCGATGGGACTATTTCGAAATAAACTACTTTCCAACAAAAAAAGATTTTTGCAAATCCGTCTTTAGATGACGGAGTTATGCCCGAACATACATAAAAAATATATTTAAACATCCGAATTGATATCCTCCTCCATTTTAAAGTTTTCAAAATAAATATACAAAGGCGAACTTAATACCTTAGGCATTTATTACCAGTCGACTTTAGAGCAATATGGAGACAAATATTAGGTAGATGCACATATCGATGCATGCGATGTGATTACGTATGGCTCTGAGACGTGGTCGCTAACGGTTGGCCTTTTGGAAAGGCTAAGAGTCACTCAACGAGCTATGGAAAGAACTATGCTCGGGGTTTCTTTGCGCGACAGGATCCGCAATATGGAAATTCGCCAAAGAATTAGAGTCACCGGCATAGCTCGAAGAATATGCAAGTTGAAGTGGCAATGGGCATGCCATATCGCTCGAAGGACCGATAACCGCTGGGGAAGAAAGGTTCTCGAGTGGCGACAACGAACCGGAAGACAGCGTTGGCAGGCCTCCCACCAGGTGGACCGACGATATCGTCAGAATTGCGGCCCAAGCGGTAGATGCAATTGGCAAGCTGTCGTTTATTGTGGCGTTCTAAGGGAGAGGCCTTTTAACAGTGGACGTCTACCGGCTGATGATGATGATGATGACGTTTATCGATACGCAAAATAATAAACATACATATAATACGTTACATACATGAAACAAAACAATACATATATATATGTAAAGAAATAATTAATTAATTATCTCAACTATTATAACTATTTACAACTTAAATCTAATACAAGATAAAAACAATATATACAAAAATAACAAGTTAAAAAAGCATCAAAAAATTCATCCCCATCGATGTCAACCGGTAACGTGCCTAAAAGACTGGCAGCATTGCCACGTGTAGTTTGCGCAAACTCCTAGACCTACGAGAAGGAAGGCCAGATTTTAGCTCACACCAGGAAGAAGAGGACTCTTCCACATGGACCGACCACTGGCGTTTCCAAAAGTAAGGGATCTATTCCAGCGCTTTAGGAGACGCCAAGAGATGGGATAGGATGTAGACGAGGATATCGCGATTGACTATATTGAAGGTATTGGAAAAATCAACTAGGGCTGTAACTTTAGTATCTTCTATGCCTGCCTTAATGTCGCCAATCGCCTGGCCTGCAACCGGACTGCAAGGGAGACAAGAGGTTATTTTTGTTGACTCTTCGTATATTCTCATGGACATAGGCCTCGAGTACTTTAGATAGGAAAGAAAGGATAGAGATTGGTCGGAAGTGACTGGGTAGAGAAGAGCTTGATATTTTAGGTAAAAGGTGAACGAAAGCTTTGCGGTACAATGAGGGGAAGTATCCGGTATCCAAGGAGCACGATATTATGTGTGTGATTGCTGGAAGAAGGTGGTCAACTATTGTGACGATCATTCCGCGATAGACGTTATCACAGTCTAACGCTATGGATTTGATGGAGGATGATCTTTTTGATTTCTCCCTCAGTGGAGATATGTGCAAGGGATTCATGTTGGGACGCGGGAGACCATCGACGTAAGCAAGTGTCTGAGGTTTGGTCTTTTGTCTAAAGTTGGGCTAGTGAAGAAATGCGAATTGAGATCGTCCAAATCAATGGAATTCAACCGGTCAAATAGTGGTGATTTGCCAATACTGAGAGTTTCAAGGAACTTCTAGAGATCGGCAAAAGTGGAACATAAATAAATGTAATTTAGAATATGGCGGCGTTTGGTATTGGATATTACTTAATTATACCGATTTCGTGCAGCTTTGAAAAGATTCCAGTCCTTATCACGATCTTTCTTGAATTTTCAAAAAGCGCGATCCCTACGTTTTATGGCCAACTTTACACCATTCAAAATCCATGGCGCAGGTGGACGCTTCAGCTTTAACTTTTCAACCGGTGCGTGTATATCATAAAGCTCGATGATTTCCCGGTTAAAACCGCTAACCTTTTCGTCGACCGCGGGAGCCTCCATCATAGGTTTCCAGTCGATTAGAGAAGCATCTGAACTCAGTTTGCTTACATTGATTCGCGCGAAGCTGTGCATGTACATTGTACAGTACCTTGAGCTTAGGTTTATGAGGTTTGAGGATATACGATAAAAGTATAAGGTCGTGGTGAGAGAATCCAGCGGTGACGAGTCGGCCATGAGAGGAAACCAGGGAAGGATTGGGGGTATTAATGAAATCGAGCCGAGTGTGCTCAGCTACATCATTGTGGTGAGTGGCTTGAAGCAGTACGACGAGTAGGCTGGCAGAATCGACTATGCGCAGGAGTTTGGAGGATTGGGAGGTATGCGGAGTAAGGAAGTGTTGAAATCTCCCATGATGATGTGGTGTGCATAATATGAACCTATCGATTTTAATACAGTTTCGAATGCAGTGGAATCGTTACGGAGGTAAATAGCGGCGCCACCCCTTCCCTTACCGACCTTATAATTGCAAATAAGGACGAACTCGAGCAGGGGGTAGAAAGTAGATAAGATGTGAGGTTTGTGCAAAATTTCCGAAATCCGGTTAGCATGAACGTTGGCTGGGACTACTTTGCGCATTGAGGGGACAACATTTTTGGCAACATTTTTCGCGCAACTTATAATTCAGTGTGCTGCTACAGAACAGAAACTTACGTCATCAGATATAATATCTGATTGGATGGTTGCTGAATATTAATCAAATAAAATATTTTAAAAGAATTTAATAACATTTTATAATAAACAAAACCGGATGAAAATAATTCGTAGAAAATGAAAACGTTGTGGTCGTAGTATAAAAATGGGTTTTTAATACGAATTTTCGTAATTCAAAATTTGAAAAAAGTGACACAGGTCCTGCCTCTAAGGGCGCTCGGGCCCGACTGATCGTTCTACGGTTGTGCATTGTAATTTATTGTGATTTTGAGTGATATTGAAAATGGTATTATATCTAATTAAATAAAGGAATATTAAAAAACATTGTATTAATAGATTTCCCAGAGAGCATAGTTCATTATGGCATAATTTTAAAAGTAATAAATACCCTTATTTAAACCAAAAAGTCGCGATAAAATTACCATATAAAACCGTGAAAACCGGTTTAAGTTTTTATTTTTTCATCAATTAAAAGTGTTATTAATCGAAAATTTTCCACCGTATGTTACAACAAAAGTATATGTCCTATGCCTACTGGATTTTTTCCATTTAAATTTGTTGATGTAAATGGTAGAATTTGAAGCCCGAAAATGGCTCTGCGATAGATTTTCAGAAAACGTGTTGCGGGAAATAGCTCACCACACAGCAATCAAGTTATATTTTGAAAATCTAATTCTATTTGTAACAATGGGAAAGATTGTTCTACATTCTACATGTATTTAAAAAAGCCTTAGTACTACCTAAGATGGTAAATTTCGCGTCCGAAAATTCAGAAAACTGTCAAAAAATGTGAAATGGCTCTTAACAAACTAAGTACAATGAGTAAAACATTACGTAGATAGGTTGAAAGGGAAAATGAGTATTTTGTAACATTTATAAGAAGTAAGTAGGTAAGTACTTAAGAGAGGCCTATGTCCAGCAGTGGATTGAGATAGGCCAATGATGATGAAGCACTAAGGTACATAAAGATGGCTTGGGTAATTGGTAAGATAAATCCAGCAACAATGTACAATAAAATCCTATTATGTAGCATGCTACCGATCGGCTCTTACGACGTTCACAGTAAAAAATACGTTGGTAGTTACCCGAGTAATGTAATGATAGGTAATTTAAAAAAACAAAATTATACCTAATCCCAGAATAGTAAAGATATAATAACATAGATAGAAATAATTTAACTTTCCGACAATTTCATAGAAGATAATCCAGCGCGAATTCGCGGTAAAAATGAATATCATCGCGAGACACGTCCAAGCTAATTTCAACTGTAGTTAACAATTATAAAGTTCAATGTCGACTGCATTGGGATAACTGATGTAATATTTAATTGATGCGATATTTCATTGGAAATAAATATAATACCTACCTAACCTATTGCAGTATTTCTTGCTAATCATTTCCGAGACGTGGGTACGTGGTGTCAGGCTGTCTGTCTGCTAAAATGATTCTAGACACTAGACAAATATTTAAACAAGCAATTAGCATGATAATATGCTATATGCAGTAAGTAATATGCGATAGAATGGGCAAGGAGCAGTTTAATGGGCGCAACAAACCATGTATGACATGACATGTGATCGGTTTGAAATCAAGTTTGACTGGAATTTGTGTTAATATGACCTCTCTTTGATCTTATTAGTGACGTAACCCCATTATTATTAGTGGCACTAGATTAACAAACAACCGGGAGTTATTTTGCAAGGGAGGCTTGGAATGAACTCGGTGTGATATTCTGGCTATGTCACCAGAGACATCCATATCCAGAAGCATTAATTGAATTGACGCGAATTGAAGAAGATAACGAAAAAAATGTGGCATATGGATCGTCGTTCGTGGCCTATGTCTAACAGTAAAAAACTGAAGAGACACCTACATTGATTACTATTTTACTTTAAAAAAGAAGTAATTACTTAGTCATGTAATCAGTGAAAGTAGTCGCAAAATCTCCAATCTTTTCAAGATTTTTATTAATGCATTTTAATAGCTTCTGCAAAATATTAATAAATTCAATCGGACGATATTGTACGTTAATAGGACGAAATATGGTGCAATTTTCAATAATTTGCAAAGCTTGCTAAAACTTCCATTCAAGTTTTGCCGCAGTTCATTAAAACTGAAGAAGTATCTCAGCCAACTGCTGAATAAAGGAAAACTTATTATTAAGTGCTTGCAGTCAAGTTGCTGTTCCGAATTGTATGAAGTTAGCATCCTCTGACTTGTCGTGCCTGCACAGTTAACTTGGCTTTGTAGATTAATCGTGGTTGGAGTGTTTAGTTTCACTTGCAGAACCAAGCTTGAAACATAGATTCAGTTTCAAAATGGTACCAGAATGTTTTAGAATAGATATAAAACTAGCCGTGTCTACGTCGAATTATGTGCGCACACGATAGATGATACGACCTACTGTGGATAAACGTTTAGAAAACCTCGACAAATTACTTTAAACGAATGACGTGTTTAGTTAGATTTACGCAAGGGATTTTATTTGTGTCATTAAAATCCGTTCATGATACAGGAAAAAGTTAAGTTAGGAAAACCGTGATAGCGTGCATATTGTTAGACACACCGACTTCTCCAAAGAGTACAGAAGAGTAGTCTATTTATCATCATCAGTCCGTTGCAGTCTAATGCTGGAAATAGGCCTCTTTCAAGGTACGCCACATAGCTCTATGCATCCAGTCGCAGTACTGTCAGTTAATTTGACATCATCATCATCATCAGCTTTTAAGTGACCCACTGCTGGGCATGGGCCTCCTCCCCTAAATGCCACAACTTCCTGTTTTGGGCCTTTTGCATCCAGGTCTTTACCTGTACAGCAACAACATCATCAGTTAATGTGACAAGGAAGTAAAATTTATTTGTTGGTTTTATAGTAACACCGAAAATTAAAATGGACCTGGCATTAATACTTAGAATGAACCTTCAGGGTGGCCATGGGTTACGTTTAGCCCAGAAACGACACGAAATCTTTTTCCACGTAGACAAAGTCGCACGCAACTCGTGTATAATTAAGGTAGAACAATAACAGGACATTGGTCACATGTTTCCAATTTCACTTCTTGTATGATATCATTTATGGTTTCCTGTCCGGACCGTTTAAACAACGGTGGTTCTGATAGTTTTATCAAAGGTTATTAATCTTCATTACTTACTCATAAACATTTTACCGTTATTTTATATCCAGAAGTTAATGAATGCTTAAACATTTTGCTAATCGCTGCCGGGCAAAGGCCTTTATAAATACAGAAAATAATTGTATAATCATGACTACGGAGTTTTGGTAAAAGGTAAACATACAAAAAAATTCTGGGTATTCAAATTAATTTTGAGGGTTACATTTAACTTGGTTATTCGACTCATAGTATAATATATTCATGAACCACATCTAATCTATTAACATTTATTTAAAAAATTGTACTAACCAGAAGCGGCTTTGTCCCAATAATAATTTATACTAGTTTCCCAGAATGTTAATCAGATTTATCAAATACTGGGTAATGGGACTCACTTGATGAATAGTTGCTTTAATCTCTTCAGGCAGTACTTGAAACTATTAAACCAGCGCTTATAAATTGCCATTTAGATGGTGTTAATACATATAAGCCGTAATAGTGACTTTGTTCAGTCATCGCCACCTGCCCAACACTTAGCGGAAAGATTGGCATTCTCATTTTGCAGTTCAGTATGTGCAAAATGATGATCCTGCTGCTGATTATCCTGAGTTCGAGTTCGTTTCATACAAATCTGCGGCATCAATGTCAATATTTTAGTATGAAAACCTAACCACTTTTGTGCTATATATTGGTGCCGTGGCGTTCTAAGGGGGAGGCCTTTGTTCAACAATGGACGTCTTCCGCCTAATGATGATGAATGATGCCGACTCCCTAACTTTAAAAGTCAAGTCACCACTAGATCAACGACGCAGGCAATCAAATTAAAATAAAAAATCAACCCTTTACAGCTTTTCATAAAAATAATTACATAATTCAGATCAGAATCCACTTGAACTGCTTGCAGAACTTGATAAACCCACTAAGCTAAACAATATTCGTTTAACCTATAAAGTTAGCTTTAGAACAAAGAAGAGTAGATAACTTCGGACACTCTACACAAACAGATTAGCCCGTCGGGCATGCTGACGCAAACAGATTTCAACGTTAGCCCACAATAGATCCTGTGAAACGTGAACTCGGAGCGATACCATCACTATAACTCGATGTTAGGCGAAATTCACGTTGATTACGTGTATTGTATAGTTATCTCTCGTCTTCATGTCATTGGTTGTTCTTGTTTGCCATATTCCGAGTTATAGAGGCAATTTTCCTGACTGCGGCAAAGCCAAATATTTCGGGTTATGCTTCATTTGTTATGAGTGTATGTTTGGTCTGATACTGTATCATTTCCTGCCTGCATCTCCTAATTTGATTCGGTATATTCGTCTTTAAGTTAGGAAACATTTGGTTTTGAAGATAAATCTATATTATATACCTACTTATAGGAAATTTTCATAGATTGAATGATAATGACATAGCTTAAACTCTAATGAAATTAATGATTACAATTTCGCTAGTTATAGTAATGTCATCATTCTACTCGCTGATATCCTGACTCTGTTTAAGTGTAATCAACTGCTTTGACTTCTGACCTTACTGGCCAATGACCTGGATAGCATCTAGATTCTAACACATAACGTCATTTCCGCGAACTATTTTTTTTTAAGAGTTGCAATTTTTTGCTCTTATTTTGTTTTTGCTTCTACTCTATTCACACTTCAACCAACAATAGAATACGCCTTTGTAGAATTCTTAAAAGCTGTTTGAATGAGTTTTATGTTATTTCACACTTTAAATAGTTTATTGCCTAACATCAAAATATATTCACCGCCGCTCATTCCTGTTTTATTTAGTAGGCCGGGTACTAAGCTGAAACTGGACTTTCCAACTTCTACTTGTGTGTAAGGCTTCGTTTACACTGCATTTTGTGCTTAAAAGGCTATTTTAGGCGCTAAAAGAAATTTTTTACCTTATCTTCCGCTTCTTCTTTCATTTTTTTTAATTTGTTTTGCCCCAGCCTAGGAACTTCTCCTGTATCATGGGTGCATTTCACAAATACCCAAACTCGGTACAAATATCTGCGGATCACACACAGTTTGGTCGCGTGGGAATCGAACTCGCTACCCTTGAACTAGCAATCCAATCGCTTAGCCACTGCACCAATCAAACCTTCAATATAATTAGGCAATCTAAATTAGGCAATTACCATATAATTGAACAAAACTGTAGCTATAACTTTAGTAATCGCTAGTTCAAGTTAATCTTAAAGACAAAATCATTTCCCATACTTACATGGTTAATTTAAATAAACTGTTTATCTCCTAAGCTTAAGCTCGAGAGTGCACATGCGTACATCTCCCGTAGTTAACATAATTATGTGTCGTCTGAACGCAGCTTAAGCAGCGCTCGGCTGGTCCCTGCCCCCGCAACATAATTTAGGTAGAATTCTAGATAAACGAGGACAGAGATCGTATCGTGAACACGAAGCAACATTCATAAAGTTTAGTGAATGGACCGCCAGCGGTATTGCGACATATGTGGCGGCGCGAGTTGTGTGTACTTTGTGTGATGGGAAGTTAGAAATTAAACGTGCACGTTGGACCGTATACAGTTCTGTACACAGTTGGAATTAATTTTCGCGTAACATTTATATTTCAATTTCATCAACTTTTGTATACCAAGAAAGCGAGGAAATTGGCGCAGTGGCTAAGTGATTGGATTGCTGCGCTACGGGTTGTGGGTTTAATCGCACGGGAGAAAAAAAATTGTGATCCGCACATGTTTCTCCCAGTCTGGGTGTTTGTGTCTGTGATCCCTACTAATATTATAAACGCGAAAGTTTGTATGTATGGATTGATGTTTGTTACTCTTTCACGTAAAATCTACTGAATGGATTTTAATGAAATTTCATATGGAGGTAGCTGACACCCTGGATTAACACATAGGCTTTTTATCTCGAAAAAATGTAGCGGGTAACACCGCAGGGTGCAGCTAGTAATTCATATTTGTGAAACGCACGTACGATACAGAAGAAATTCGTAGTAAAAGGTGTCATAAAAAAAACAAATAATAAATCTTAAAATACTTGTAGGGGACCAATTAAGAATACAGTTTCCTTTCGTCGTCTAGAAAGCGATGAACTCGGACTGGGAACGATGAATGATTATAGGCTCGCTACGACTAATAACGACAGGAGAAGTCATCACTTATCATAAATCTTTGTGTATTTTATAAGCTTTGTTTATAAACTATACTTGTAAGAAAATGTACATATTTTTGTGAATAAATTTATTATATTATTATTATTATCTAGTGTAGGTACCTAAATGGGTGCTGCAAAGGTAGATGAAGCTGCTATTTACTAATGAATGTTTCCGCAAGTTTTCGGCCTGCGGATACTAATATCAGTTAGCTTCGCCGCCACTCTGACTGTGAGGAGATTAGGCCGCACAAATGGATCCCAGCTCGCGCCAGTATGAATAAACCCCATACCATTAATTAGTAGGTAGAATATCGTAGTGGTCCATCCTAAATGTTGGCTTATAAACATCATATCATTGAATATAAAGCATATAAGAGTACCTGCTAACTTATAAACACAAACAATGATTAAATTACGACCATTCATTGTCATTTCATTTGCATGTCTTTTTATCGTATAGTTGATGAACAACCTGGTGTCAGAGTTTAAACCGCCTGTAGGCCTTTTGACATGGCTTTACACACATCTAGAATTTTAGAAAAATCTTTCAGGTGTGCCGGTTTTATGCCGATGTTCTCCTTCGCCGTATTTTGCAATGTTTTAATTTATCGTACGCACATGAATACGAAAAGACATTGGGTCGTGCCGGCGTTTGATTTTGGCAGTCCAACGCTCATATCACTTGGCTATCTCGGTTTTGTTTGCATGTCAAAGAAGGGAGATGATAATACGCTTAAAGGGTGTATTATTGAAGGACGTTTTAGCGTTCGTTTTGGTAGGAGCTAATTTTCATATAAAACACTGCAGTTCGTCTGACATTAGTTAGTCAACAAGGACGGTTGCGAGGTTGACAGCAAAGTGAGCCGTCAGTAACTTAGGTCGTTTGTGAAGACCCTTGTCATGCTCTCCAAAATAAAGTCGAAAGTGTTTTAACAACACGTGAATTTCTAGTAAAAGATTGCTGAAAGTACTTAACTACTGATAGTCTTAGATCTGATACGTGCTGTCCGGCTACCCCACAGCGGCCGGACGGCTGCCCGCAACCACGATTTTCCAGTTTTTCCGTTTTCGTCCGGCTGTCCGCGGGTGCCGGTAACCGGACAGTGCGTATGAGCTCTTAGCTGTTTCTACACCACGCTGACCTTTTGAGTAAGGCTCGGATTCATCTTATTGGATTGACATTTGAAACTGACAGCAAGACCCAACGTCGTGAGCGTCTCAAAACGATTTGCATCGTGAATAGTTTTTGTGGATGTAGGTAAACAATTTTAGATTAAATTATAGGTAGGAAGGTAAACATTAGTATAATCTTCTCATGACTTTGATAAGATTACACAAATACACACATTGTTTCGAGAATTAATTAAAACAACATAAACTGTCACAATGTTTGACTTAATACAAGCTTTTATTTAACTTGCAATGTTTCTATGTATTTGTTTATGTCAAATCCAAATTAGAACCACTTTTGACATCCGATTGAAATGAAATTTTGCATACTTAGATAGGTTTGGTGACAATACAATGATGGTACTTTTGGTTTAAAAGCTTGTGTTAAAAATATATTTTTAATATTAACTTATTTTATACTTTACATCATATACAAGATATTCAGGGAGATAGGTACATAATATGATTACTATTTATAAGACAGTTAAACAGATTCAGATGAATCTTGTTTAAGGGCTGACTATGATAATATCTGACAGACAGAAGCTTCAGTTCAAAAGACCAACAACACTCACGTTCCACGAAATTGTACGATGAAAACTGTTAGTGAGTACTGAGACGATATAACTTTGTCGCGAGTTAACGAATAAAAGCTATGAAAACGATCAGATGTTATGGCAGAATAGACTACACATTCTTACATACATTCTTCTTTACTTTGCAAAGGTTTTTTAAAAGATATTGCTAGATAGATAGATAATATTCTTTATTACACACCAAGAAACAGAGAATACCTTTAAACTATTAACAGATATTATTTTTTTCTTTAATAGACACCACTATTCAAGAACTATGTTCGTAATATTTCTAAACGTACTACGTACTAAGTTATGCTAACGACAAAAATTGTTAGGTATATTCATAATTAAGAAATCAATAAAACTCTGTCACGTTGTCAACGTCCTACCGACTAGACAAGGCAAAGAAAATTAAGAACTAGGTACCTCGACATTCTCACTAGACTCAAAAGAAAAATATAAAATTGAGACTCAATTTAAGCAATTTGGTCCACACAGTATTTGTTGGTTGGGTTGTAAGTGTCACACGAGCATACTACCAAACCCTCTGCAGTACACACCACACTGGCGCGGTGTTCACACATATAAATTTATAATTACACCACCGTAGTACTTCAGAAAGCTACAAAACTTTCATAGGGCTCCTGGAAGTCAGAATATTAACACAGTTGCCGGAAATATCAATCCTTGGAACGCGCAATGTTTTATAAATTTTTGCACCTCCAGGTAAAATTTAATACGATGTCATATCGCCTCGTGTATCCGACTATAGGGCCTATTATATACGAGTATTATTACTGCCATGCTGTATAATTGGAATGATGATCTACCCCAGTAATTGGTCGACCCAATTAACGTTTGTGTAGTTCGAACTTTGCGCTTGGTTCAGGATGATTTTGCAAATAAACCGAGTTCTTGTGGTAACTGATATTCAGGAGTAACAAGGAGGAACAAGAAAGTACAAGACCGTTACAAGTCGGTGCGGTTTATGTAATTGAGCAAAGAAATTACCAATTAATTTCCCTTATTTAAAAAAAAAAATTAAAAATTATTTAACCTTTTAAGTGCCAGTCTTGTTTAAAGACAAGCATTTTCGTGCTTTCCGCGCCACGATATTATTAGAAGACAATATTATCTAATTGTAACGTTTATTACGATTATTGTTTGTTATTACATTACACAAATGTTACGATTTGTTACTGTCTCCTGGTAGAGTAATAGCGTGGAGGGCGCGCACGCGTTGTCTTCTATAGAAGACTGGCGCTCAAAGGGTTAACAATACTTACAGGAAAAAAAGAGCTACCTATTCTGTGTGGAATGCTTAATGTGAAAAGTTGCGTCTTTGTACCCCGGTAGTGTTTCCACAACTTGGTTCTACACAAGATTTTCTATGAAAATATTGCCTTATAAATTCCTTTTAATATTAACCCTTTCAAAAAGGAGTGTTAGGCGCCCTTTGCTTTGACTTAAAGACTGTGTCAAGCGTCAACTGGCCTCATTTTACATACATCACAACAAGCCCTGATTTGAACAACGGTACGACAGCGCCCCACCCGTCTGCCGCCAGCGCCACACACATCTGTGGATTATCTTGTCATTCGAGGGTTGACTTAAGTGTTTAGTCACCACTGCCTTCCCTCCACATGACCCTGCGTTAATCCTATAATAAACTAAGCCAATGATTATGATTCAAGATTATATATTTTTTATGAAATAACCTTAAATGCTTTCTCTATACAAGAAGAGGCCTTTGACCTGCAGTGGGACGGTTACATCGGCCTTTATTATTAAATTATTATATCTCAAAAACCGTATAGCCTCGTGCCCAGCTATTGATCCTATATAGCTTGAACTAAAAGATAATTCAAGAGATAATATTCCGGCGTTTCTTATATTTTACCGATAATGGATTCTGAATAAGTAATGTTGAGGGTTGAGGCGGATTTTTCTTGCCCGCTCGGTGATTATTTACTTACACAATATATTATTTATTTATAGGCCTATTAGGTACTTGAGTTTCCTAATTTTTTATTAAAGCGTACTTCTTAAATGTTGAATTGTTGATATTAGCGCAAAACGCAAGTATTTCACGTGGCCCGTTTTTTTACTCCCGTGAAAAGTGTTTATATACCAGTGAATGTGATAAAGCTTATTGATTACTAACTAAGTACTTCGCCATCAGCCGAAACACGTCCACTGTTGAACAAAGGCCTCCCCCTTAGAACGCCACAATGAACGACAGCTTGCTTCTTGCATCCACTAAGACTGAGTACTTATATTTGGCAGAAAACACAAACACAAAGAATATTTTTAGTCGGGAGGTTTATCAAAACATATAATTCCACGTAAGTATTCACGCTACGAATAACAAGTATAAAGAACCTAACATGAAGTATGTGTGACATAAGACGTCAGTACAGAAAAGCTTTCACTGAATACTGTATATTTCTAAACACAATGCTCTGATACACACCTCTGATACATCGCTAAGCTTTCCTTTCTTTGTTATGTTATTTTACACTAGAATTTCAAGTCCTGTGTGAGTATGAAAGCTTCTAAAGACTAAAGTCCTTAACTTAACTCTCCGACTAGTAGTGTTATGTTTGTATTTCTTTATTTGCTGAAATAGGATAACAAATGGATATTTGATTCGTCTTCTTAGAGATAAATTTCTTTAATATCGCTTCAGGCGAAATAGGACGTGACACGGCAGAGATGAGGCCTCATTTCAATCTTCCGCTTCAGAGGGCTTGAATCTCGATAATTCATTTCTTTGAAATAGATTTTTATTAAATTCTAACGAGTATTTGGGAGGGATATAATATAATAACAGCAGGTAATAAATATAATATAAGAACATACGCCTGATTATGCTAAAACTAATTAAACCTGATTTAAGCTGATCTGTGAATTATGCCTACATATTATTTACTAAGAAGAATAATAATGTCATTTTTATCCGTGCAGACGGTTTGAAATATGGCTGGCCATCTAGGTTTTGTATTTGAGAATGGAATGTTTTTAAATAAACTCCTTTGTCCCAATTTAAATTTAAAAAAATACATTTTCCTAACTTTCGTTTGCCTGTCAGTTGTCACAAAATGTATTTTCTAGCTTTTATCTTAAATACACATTTTCTTGGCAAATAATTATTATAATAACATAACCTACATAATGTTTTATTTGAAATTTAAGAATTTTGCCGTTTAAATAATTTAGACAGCCCCAAAATGTTCTAAAAAGGTATCATACGATTCTCTTATTCTAATGCGCAAGCCTATTATTGTAACAGAAAAGAGTCTTTGAAATACGCTACATGTTATAGACATGACTGTATGGATTCTGTAAATAAACCAGGGTCTATAGAGTATTTTTCCTTGTGAACGAGGCGTCGTGTTCTGTCTCGTGGAAAACAAGTCGGGCACTGACACCTACCTACACGATTAAGGCGTATGTAGGCGAGCTCACTGTCGCGGAATAAAACGAGATGAGAGATGGTTCAAAGAAATGAGTCTCATATTTTAATTACATACCTTTGTAAGTGTGGCGGGAGCTTTGAGTTTTATTGCTCGGATTCTTATTATTACACAAGGTTGCAGGGGCGAACTGAATTAACACGTTGACTGCCCCCTAAGTTGACACTATAGGTAAAATTCGCTGTGTACCGTATGTGGTACACTAGACAGTAGGCGGGTTAAGTACAAATAAGACTTTAGGTATTGTAAAAAAGGTTTGTTCTGGGTGGGAATCAAAACCACGACCGCTGGTTTAGCAGTCAGGGTCACTTACCACTAGGCCCACAGTTTAACCAACAGGCTAGTTATATTGCCTACCTCGATATATGGACTATCCAACCCATCGTTTAAACCATTGAAACTTTATATTAAATCAACTAAAATTAAATAATATTGAATTTAATTACAAACATTACATATATTATAGAGTATTAGCCCCTCAAATATTAGTACACTGTGAATAACGCCGCATAAGCTTTATGTAACAGTATTTCCATCAGATAACACCGCCGTATTCATTCACCGTTGTGTAGGTGTACTCCGTCTATTTGGTTCGCAGTTGCATTGTATCGGAACGGGATTTCTACAAGGCTTTATATACCTAGTATAACTGAGCCTTACAGAGGTGGAACCGACACGCGCGGGCGTCAGTTATCCTCGAGATAATAATAGAGAGAATTCCGGGCGGGATTCTGTGCCGGCTTACGTAGAAATTATTCAAGGAAGACATTGGAAATCCATTCAGTCCAATCCTTACACTGTTAAGGTAGGTATACGTTGAATACATAACGTTACGCCTGAATTCCCCGAGGTATTGTTATTGAAGGCAGTGGTGTGAAGTACACCTACATTTCGCCAGATAAAGGTCCCATGTAATAGAGAGCGAGCCTATTTCCATTAACATAAACATAACATCACGCCTGTTTTCCCCGAAGGGGTAGGCAGAGGTATACGTAACACGTATAGTACACCCACATTTCGCCAGTTATGTTTTTAGGTCCCAATGTAATAGGGGGCGACCCTATTGCCATCAACTGGGCACAAATCCAGACTTCGTGCTGCTACTGTGAATTGCCTAATGGAAAAACCCAGTAACACTTTGCCCGTCCCGGGATTCGAACCCAGGATCTCGTGCTCAGCAGTCGCGCTTAGCAACCACCAGACCAACGAGTCAGTCACTACCCTATTGCCATTAACCGGGCATAAATCCAAACTGTATGCTGCATAATAACCCAGTAACCCTCTACCATACCCGGGATTCGAACCCATGACATGCTTAGCGACTACTATAGCATTGAGGCAGTTCCTTATTGCTCTGGTGGTCGTCCTTGTTATAAGTTTATTATCTCTTCACAATTCAAATGTGATAATTATAAATTTATTTTTATTTTCACAAAATCGTGCCTGAATTTGGCGACGGGGTTAGAGAGAGCTGTTCCCCTCTATCAGGCAGGTTATACCCGCGTTTATACCGCCGCTTATCATGAAGCCATATTTTTTTTTTAGAAAACCCTACACTAGGAATTTCTCCTGTATCGTAGGGGCGTTTCACAGACAGACCCAGACTCGGGAGAATTATGCGCGGATCGCACATTTTTCGAACGTAACCCGTACCGCAGTCCAATTATTGTTTGGTCAGTGCGCCAACCTGCAGTGAGCTAGCGTGGTGATCAATGCTCAATCCTTCGCTAAATGAAAAGAGGCCTTTGCCCTGGGGGGGGTCAGTCACAGGCTGTTACTATTACAGTGCGCCAATTAAGTCGTCAAATCATAACGGTTCGTTATTTTGTCCCACGTGAAGAAAAAGGAAAATATTCTGTAACCTTGTGTGTCAACGCGTATTATTTTCCTTGTTATTATATCTGAAGGAAAATATAATAATAATTGTTTTATCTAAGGAAACACCTTATTATTTCCTTCCTCGCAAAATCTAATCAAGGAAGTCCAGTTATGTGGACTTACGTCATCATAGGGAGGTGTATGAAGCTTATATGTCATGTTAGTAATACGGAAATATGGTTCAAAGGCAATTATTGAGGAATGATAAATGAAATTACTTCACCTTTATGACTATAGCAGTGCAATAACGCTGTGCTTTAATATTCTCTTCTTAGAAAGCACTATTGCATTGCTGATAACGTCATAAGTTAAGAATTGGTTTACAGAAATAACTTCAAAGTGAGATGACCTTATTACTATCCTTCCGCGTCGCCACGTTTTAGAACTTTGGACACCTACTGTGACTTTTTACTACAAAAGTGACTGGTAAGTTAAGAGGAGGCTTTTTCCAGGAATGGGGCACGAAATAGCTTCTTCGTAGCAGCATGAGTTTGCTGCTTCCTGGAAACAGGTCATGAAATCAGGCCAAGAAATGTCGTGAAGTGGGTTGAGATTCAGTCAAGATGCAGTAAACTTGGGGACCTAGTACATAGGTTGGATTATTATTATTACGCTTGGATGTCGGAAAAATGCAAAGTATTTTGGCTGAACCGACATCGGAGCGGATTCTTGTGCTATACGCATCTACGCTGTAATAATAATAAATGTAGTTATGTTTAAGTGTAGGCCTAATGGACTGACATGTGTAAAAATCCCCAATAAACAAAGAGAAAAAGGTATGTCAAACATAGGTATCGTCATCCGTGAATTTCAACTTCTAAACAGCAAAATATTGTTCGTAATTCAGTCTGTCTAATTGTTACCGCATAACGACTCAACCGATCGTAGTGAAAATTTGTAGACAAATGGCAAAACGTTGGTCAAATAGAAATAGAATATAATGTTATTTGTATTAGGACGACATTAATGTTTCGACCATGTCATTCTATTAGATAAGACTATTCGATTCGTCAAACATTTTGCTTTTATTGGTGTACTGCTGTACTGCATAGTATATTAAGATAAATATAATGTAGGTATGTTTTAGTCCCGGAAAAGGCGTTGTAATATTTTCCATGCAGATGAAATCATAAGGGGAAGCTAGGTAAGTAAATCATAGTCAAGTAATTCCACGAACAATTATATGGTCAGCATGTAGCTGTCCCACAGTGGAGCGAAGGATTTTCTTAGAAGTAACGAGCATTGGTCACCTCGCTTTCTCAATGCGTATTGATGATTCCACACCGTTATGTCAAAGTTTCCTCAAGATATTTTCCTTTACTTGTAATTTCTAAGAACTTATTAGTGTTTACATAATATTATTATGAAATTATAAACATTCTAGCTTGGACTGGAAATAACAAGTAAGCTACAAATACATGTTCAATAAGCCAGTATATAATAATATAATTGTCTACCTAACTGTGGTTGATATCTATACGATTTGTATAAAATAAGCATAAGCCGACGTTTATATAATTTCGGGGCTTTATTGAGAGATTTGAGAGCTTACTACTAAGATTTTTGTTTGAAACGTGCCGAAAAAGTTAGGGTAAGTAGTAGGTACACACGTACAGGAGTTACATGGTATCATAGAGGACCTGGTAGGTACCGATTGCCAAATCTAACGGAAGACGTTTCGACAAAGCGAATTAACCGGATCATTGGTCAAGATTACAATTGGATTTTCGATTTGGCCCTTAACCATGTGGAAGCTAGACGTCGCCTTACACTGCACGTGGCGGCGTCACGCTTCCACATCGTTAACTGTCCTGCTTTAAGAGTTCATGGTAAGGGGGCTGTTATCTGTTCCAGCGTTACGCGACATCGATACTCAGTTTTTCGTCTAATGTACAACACAACACTTACACCACCAACCCTTCGATGCGTGCGTAAATTAGGTAAACAATTTATTTCGTCCTGCTATTACCACAACTTCTGACGTTTACTGAACATCAACTAATGGATCCATTAACATTTCAGGCCTAAGTATGTGCGCGATGTAAAGCTCATTATACACAAACAATAGCTGAAGCTACATCAGCAGAGCTTTGAGCTTAAAATTCGATAACATCACGCCTGTATTCCCTGAAGAGACAGGCAGAGGTGCTCATATAGTACACCCACATTTCGCCAGTTTTGTTTTTAGGACACAATGTAATAGGGGGCGAGCCTATTGCCATCAACCGGGCACAAATCCAGACTCCGTGCTGCTACTGAGAATTACTTAATGGAAAAACCCAGTTACACTTTGCCAGACACGGGATTCGAACCCAGGACCTCGTGCTCAGCAGTCGCGCTTGGCAACCACTAGACCAACGAGGCACCCTCTCTCTTAAAATTAAATGTGTCTATTAAACTAGTAATTATTTAATACCATTTATTTTATGCCCGGTTAGTGTGTTTTATGTGTAGCTCTGAGATCAACGGACTGAATTTATATACGAGTTCGTTGATGTGTTCATATTCACAGCTATTCAAATATCAATGTTATTTTTTATTTGTTATAATATTTTTATGTTTATTCCAAATAAATAAATTGTACCTAAAATGTTAAGAAGGGTGTCTTTTTTATGTGATGTTCTCGCTGTTCGAATGCGGGTAATCTGTATGACAGGGTCTCCTAGTGCAGATACCAGTCTCCCAAAAAGGCTCTTTCAATCTTTAGTAAACACTATTAGGTACTAAGAATGGTACTTATACATCACACTAAACATACCTTACCGGAACATTACGCAAATTACATCTGTATTCCCCGAAGAAAGTCGACAGTTTTGTTATAGGGGAACCTATTGCCATATTTTTTGTATATACAATGTAGGTACTATAAATATACAATGGATACTACTTAAATGGTCGACAATGCAAAGCACCTTCCTGGTTTATCTTGGGTTTCCCAGCTCAATTCCCAAGTCGGGCAGTGTGGATGGTATTTCCGGCGTCTACTAAGAATTTCCTGACTTCCCAGTATGAACCCGGGACTTGGTATTATGCCTCATTGGCTACGGTCCTTTATTATATGGTACATACCTACATCTAGCTAGCAATTGGCATTTACATAATTTATATACAGCAGAAATTCAGTGTTTAAGCCTTCGCAGAATGTCGTCTGCCGTTTTGTAATAAATAAAATAATGCATGTTGAATATCTTAGAGCTTGAGAGAATTTTTAATTATGGTTTTTACGGAAAATCGGTCACTCAGTCATTTATTTGTTGTGGTTGCCTAGTAACTAGTAGTAGATTAGTTGACATGCTGTATTTGTGCGCACGAGGTTGTAGATTCAATTCCAGGCAAGTATCAATATGACGTTTTAAATGTCATAAATACTTTCTTGTATAATCTAAGACAATACTGACTAACGGTGACGGAAAACATTGTGAAGAAACCTGGATTTACTTATCTAATATCACCAACCCGCAGTGAGTTAGCGTGGTGATCAATGCTCAATCCTTCTTTATAATATGAGAAGAGGCCTATGCCCAGCAGTGGGACAATTCTAGGCCGCTATTAATGATTAATATTTATAATATACATCTAGATAATATATTTATTTATTTAACCTAACCTAACTAATGCACTTTAGGTACCTACATGATGATGTATTGTTTTTATGCGTAGAATCTTCTGCCTTGTTTACTTGGGCATATTATGTTTTGTGACACACGCATATAACATTCAAATATGACAATTATTGGTAGTGCGAAATGATACAAGTCATGATTCAATATTTATGACATGTTGTGATGTTTTGCATTTTGAGTACTTCTCGGAATGTATTGCGTATTGAAATATAATGTTGCCTCTCATTACAACTAACGCAAACACATTCGGGTGTATAACAAAATAGGGTTTAGCATAATTCTAGTTTTAAAACATCGAGCTAGAATTTGTGTCTTCAAAAATCTCTTTTCGGGAATATTATAAAGATCCTAATTCAAAACTTTGAACTGGTGAAATGTGGGTGTACTATATGTGCACCTCTGCCTGCCCCTTCGGGGAATACAGGCGTGATGTTACGTTGTTTTTAGTTCATACTACCTATATATAAAACTTGTGTTTCAAAGCTAGTAACAGATTGCAATTTATACTGGGAAGTCAATACCAAAGCTGTTTGTAAATAAGGTATTCGATGAAATCAAAATCAATTACTTTGTGCACTTTCTAGAATTGGTTAAGTTACGCGCTGAACTAGAATTGCAATTAACATGATGAAGAGTTTGAAATGCAAACGGTTATGAAGTCCCTTCGTCCATAATTTCATTCTGATTAGACGGAAAAACAAAACAAGCGAACGCAGCCAGAAGACACACTGTCTGGCACAATACTAAAATACCAGTTCTTTATTAACATAAAACAATAAGAACAAATAAGGCAAATGGCACAAACCACAAAAATAACCGCACTTAATATTAGAACAACGAAAGCAACGTCAAAGGAAACTCGTAGATTATAATTACTTCACAGCGCTTTAATTAAACAGGAAAATGCTTGCGAACAAATTATAATTTATCATTACCTAAACCGCAGAGGGAAAACGTTAGGAATAGCACTATAAAGAATTATTCACGCTCTGTGACATCACGCAGGAGGCACAAAGAATACAAAACCTGACCTGGGTTTCTTTAATCTCACGCCAAAACGTAATTGGGAAATTGAGCTAACAGACACAAGGTAAACGCTGGTAGAAAATCGAAATGTAAACTCGATTAGCAGAGCGGCGATCTGGAAATGATGTCATTTTAAACTCAGCAGAACGTTCCTAGAAGACTGAAATCAACTTGGCTCATAACCCTACTTTCACCCACTTTTAGTCACATAAGGATACAAGTGAACATCTGGGACCTTACCACGATCTATTAAGCAGGACATTAACCGTTGTGCAAGCAAGACGTCGCACTAGACTCCACGTTGCGGCATCTCGCTTTCACAACTGAAAATATCCTCTTTAAGTGTTCATCGTAAGGGGGAGTGTTGCTTAGTAAGTGTGTGCACAATAATATATTCAGCATCAATGTCTAATTTGGAAGTCTCCGTCACATTCGCCCATGATCGCCAGAGGAGTCCTGTTTGCGTCATGCTCCTAAAATGCCAATTCCATTTGCGGCAGTGAACATATTCTTTCGTCACTCATTGTACAAAACAGTGACATAGTAATCCATATTAAGTCATTAGGCGTATTGCTTCCAATTAGTACAAATAGCCAGAATTATCTAACAGAGTAAGATAAAGGTTAAATCAGTTGACGTTCTAGCTTTAGTCTCGAATTCTTGATCCAAAAAGGAGAATAAGTGTCAACCGAATTTTAACTGCAAGTAAATAGGGCGGAACATGTAGACATTGTTTTTATGAATGAGGTTTTGTGAGAAGATAGTTCAGAGCCTCTTTTCGAACAGTGAAGGACCCTATTCACTTGCAGTCATATTCCTACTTCTCCTATATATTATTTTAAGATTAATTTCGTTGGTGGTTTCAAGACAGTCGACCATTTCTCTGGGACGCCTCGAGCTTCATTGCCTCGATGGTTCTCAATGGATATCATTGCAGATCCTAACTTACAGGAGTCGCAATGATGGGCACGAGCTGTGGGCTTTACCTAAATACAAGATTTAAATAATAAATTTAATCAACGATGTATAAGCCTATGTGCTGCGGCCCCAAAAATGAACTTCAAATCTATTGGCTATCCATATTTTATGAATACTTTTTAAGGGCTAAGATATATCTTCATGGGCGCCGCCAGATTTCATTCAAAAGGGTGCATAAAGTGCATTTGCAATAGTAACTACATACACACTGCTACACAACTAGTACAAAATGTAGAATTCATTGACTAGATGGCTTCGTCTAGCACATTTGAAAAGATCATGGATAGAAGGAGATTAAAGGTGCATTTCAAACAAAATTAATAAAAAATAAAAAAATCTATGTATTTTCTTTCCTGCATGCCAGCGGGGTTTAAGTGCACCCCCTTGCACCCCCCTTCCAGCCCCCATGTCTATAACCTACTTGGAATATTACGCTCGCCTCGTGGAGATAATGATGGTAACGTACCCTATTAATACTTATTTTACCGGTGGATAAATCTGCTGCAAATATTGATATAAAGAATATTCACTGTGAAAGCAAACACTCGCTGTTAAAATACACGTTATTTTATTAAAACTGAAGTTAAAAAGGCTGAACATCTGCGTATCGGATACCCATCATGTCGGGTTGCGAAGAACGTAAAATTATTTATGACATCGCATCGATAGATTTCAACTCAAAATATTTTGAAATTTGTGGCTTTATTTTTTTAATATTACTAGTATTGTAATATGTACATACATAAAGTCAATGCTGATTCCCAGAGGGGTAGGCAGAGACCACGGATTTTTATTTGGAACGATCCCGACATAATTCTTCCGCATTCACTAGTATTAATAGTAGTGATAAAATTTGTTTAAGAAAGGGAAAGATAACAGATAGACTAATGTATAAAAAGAACAGGTCAAAATCTTTTAAGTAAGGAGGTAGTCGACCTATAGGTATTTATAGATATCGTTTTTGTCATTAACATTATTTTACCATTAACCCTAATAATATAAGTATAGATTTGTGGGGAACTAAGAGAATTTTATGTTCATCACAAACATCTCGCAGACGTAGGAACTACTTGGATTCAAAATCTATGTGACAGACAGTCTCGTTGGTCTAGTGGTAGCTAAAGGTGCCTGCTAAGCTTACGGTCCTGAGTTCGAATCACGGGTCCGCAATGTGTTACAGGGTGTTTCCACTAGGTAATTTTAGTAGCAGTATGGAGTCTGGATTTGTGCCCGGGTGATGGCAATAAGCTCGCCCTCTATTACATTGGGATTAATTACATAATTGGCTGAATGTACACCTCTGCCTACTCCTTTAGGGAATACAGGCGTGATGTTATGTTGTATCATTGTCTAAAAGGCGAATAACTGTTTTGTTATGACGGCGTGACTTAAACAACAATCATCACAGAATTATCTCCTATGACGCAAGATTACTCAATGTCTACGTCATATTCCAGAACCAATGTTATTAATAAAAACTATGGTTCTTAGAACTTAGATGAGAACTTCCTCATATGACTGAGACAGCGTTCTTAAGAAAATAAACGAGTTTATAATGTTTCAGACTTCTAGACTAGTTTTATATAGGTATAGAATGTATTAGTTATAGTTTACAATTTACATACTATCACACTAACAGTATAAAGGCGAAAATTTGTGTGTGTTTGTATGTTTGATACTTCTTCATGCTCAAACGGCTATACCGATTTTGATGAAATTTCATATGGAGGTAGCTGACACCCTGGCTGAACACATAAGCTACTTTCTATCCCGAAAAAATGCAGCGGGTAACACCGCGGGGCGCAGCTAGTAATATTATAAATGAGAAAGTAACTCTGTCTGTCTGTTACGCCTTCACGACAAAACCGCTGGACGGATTTTGATGAAATTTGGCATGTAGAAAGTTTAAGACCCGAGAAAGGGCATAGGCTACTTAACACAGGCAAAGCTGCGGGTAAAAGCTAGTATTCTATATAGATATTAAAAAGTTACTTACTCTTTCAAAATAATAATAAAATTAAAATTTGGTAGAGATCAACCTATACAATACATATACAGTTAAATCAAAAGAAAGTCTACTAAAACGAAGGTTTTATGCAGTTTAATGAGTTACGGCCACGTTACTAACAGACACAACATTTAATTTTCATTTCATATATATATTTCAATTCCAAAAGGAAAATGTTTTTATCCGCACTTTTGAAACACCATGTCGTTATTGCCGGCTTTGCGGTTGAAACGCAAATAATCCCGTCATAATGACTGGGACAGGCGCTATATTGATTGCAGACTCCTGTTACCAACTAGTCATCGTGGCTCTACCCGCTCTGCGCACCCCGTCACGCGATACCTGTATACTCTGCCTATAGATAAGTGATAAATGCTTTTGAGTTTTGACTGCAGCTTTGAGCGCATATTTTTAAAAATGAAACGTCGGCCCACACCCACCCTTTCTCCTGTGACGTGGGTGCGTTTGACAAACATGAAATATCACATACACAAACACACAGATTTGGGACAAACATCTGTGGATCGCACAAAGTTTAGCCCCGTGCGGGAATCGAACCCGCAACCCTTACCAGCAGTCCTATCGCTTAGCCACTGTGCTAATCAGGTCGTATTAAAAACACAGCTCTCTAAAGGCTGTCACTTATGGCAGGCCCCACTGCATCGTATACCAAAAATCTTCCTACATCACTCCCGTACCAATTAGATGAACTATCACAATTCGCACTACAGGCGGGTCGCACTGCGCCAATTAGGTGAATTTTAAATGCGGTGCGGCTATGGTATGCGCCACGCTTTAGTGGTCGAAATTCGGCTGCAATTTAATGTATTTGTAACATTTATTTTAATACAATTTAACTTTCTGCACACCTCCAAGAACATAATATGTATACCTACCTAGTCGATGACAGTTGCATTGCAAGTCTTGGTACCTAATAGATTGCCAGTCCATTGCCAATATATAAATTTACCTATTCCCATTCACCATAGGTAAACAATACAAACCTATCAATTAGATGAATAGGTATATGAGTTGGGCGCAGCCTCCTGATTATGAATCGAGCTTCAATCCTCTGGGCTTATACAATAACTATTATGCCTGCAACTCACAAAGGGCGGAGGCTTTTCTTTATCTGCACCCTTACCATGAAATCTTAAAGCAGGACAGTTTACGATATGGAAGCGAGATGCTACTACGTGCGATGTAATGCGTCTCGCTGCTACAACGCAAACTTTCTTGCTTTCAGGGTTCATGGTAAGGGGGCAGGACTCAATACACCCACATTTTGCCGCTCTTGGCTTTGTTTACGACACAAATAGTAATTAAAATGGTTTGTTACTCAAAATCAAAAATAGGTATCCTTATAATTAGAAACAAACAGAATTATTATTTAAATACATTTATTGTTATAGCTATTCATTGTGTTTCTTGAAAGGTTATGAACTCAGAAAAGTAAAAGACTCTAGCTCAACGCAGACGTACAATAACACAAAACACGGTAAAACGTTTCAATCTATAGAAGCAGCTCAGTGAAGCGAATATATCAGAGAAGTTCATAGGAATCGAATAAAGATATCATTCGATCTTTCAATACCTAAGACGTTAGTGATATAAAAAGTAAGGCACTTAGAAAAAGGTAAAGAATACTAGTAGGGACTTAAATCGATTTATTTATCTATAGTTGGCAAGGAAATATTGCTCTTTGGACTACCGGTTCTGTGCCAAACAATTCGAGCTAGATTTCCTAAGAGATCAAGTTTTCGTTTAAACTTTGGATACACAAATAGGACTTTCTCTTATAGTGATCAGGATTGGAACGAGTATTCATCTATGGAACACACAATTATAGTTTTCTTTCTTTTCGTGTAAACGATGAGTGAAGAGCAACGTTCTGCACAAAAATTAAACAGATAAGTTTTGAAGTTCATTCGTAATGCCTAACTAGTATCTTATGTTATATGGGGCATATAAAACAAGCCTGTTGTGGTACTAGAATCTATTTTATAGTTCACTAATACGACAAAATAATAGATAATGTTACTTAATAGCTTTCTTGTCACCCCCAGATCCTGGGACAAAATACGACGAAAGCCAAGCCTTAAAATGCGACCAAAGTTCAGTCAGAATATGCTTGCAAAACCAGCAAGTACTTAGCATGTATTCAAACAACGTGCGACAAGTTATAAAACGCATACTCGCCCATAAACATTGTATAATACAGTCATATAGAATTCACATCCAACAATGTAAATCAAACAGAATTACAGAATACCTAGTTGTTTATCGGCGTCAGTGTAGCGATATGATTCGATAATATCACTTACTATTCAGGGTACGTCTGCCGGTCCGACCTGCGCGTGGCTTACGGCCCTTGACGGAGAGCCACGAGCTAAATCACGTCATAAGTCAGGTCGCGATATCTTCCATCACTTTTTACGCACACAGAATATAATGTTACGTGGGTATCTGGCCTTGTTACTTTGTTTACAGTAAAAGGTTCAAAGCTGCTAAATAATGTAAAATGACTCTTCACGTGACTAAAAGGCTGGCTTGTTTTTCGGCTAAAATTGCCATTCAACGTGGCAGTGCCGCCAGCCTTTTGGGCACCCTACCATACTTATTTATTTTTTACGTAGGTTATAGTGTGTAAATAAGCTTAAGTATATTCTAACATATTATATGAACTTTCAAATCTTTAATTTTAAAGTTAAAAAAATTAAAGAATGTTGTCCAAATACTGAAGAATTATAAAACTCCCTGTTTAGATAACACATGTATACAAGCAGTTCCGCTCTCCTTCATCATCATCATCATCAGCCGGAAGACGTCCACAGTTGAACAAAGGCCTCCCCCTTAGCAGTTGCGCTCTTCTTAATACGTTCAGCGCCAAGGCACCTCTGAGGCAAACTAGGGTGTATATTGACTTATACACGTGGCGCTGAATGTGTTAAACGTGTATTATGGCACGTCTGCATTTCGCCAGACCGTATAAGAGCCTCATTGAATTGTAATTGACTATTGCTGTTTATTCAGTCAAATAAGCCAGTGAATTCCCATTCACATCCGTTACGTCGTCGCCAAAGCTAGGAGTAGGAGGCGATAAATCTAGTGTGGGCTTCGTGAAATAGTCTCCCCACCATACGAGGGGCTAGTATGAGCGGTGACTTGTGGGAGTATACATACGTAACATGACGCCTGTATTCTTCGAAGGTGTAGGAGTTGTACCTATAGTACACCCACATTTCGCCATTTATGTTATGGGGGCGAGCTTATTGCAATCAACCAGTCACAATTCCGGGCTCCGTGCTGTTACCAAGAATTACCTAATCAAAAAACAAAATATCAAGCCCGACCGGGGATTCGAACCAAGGACCAGCTTATCAGTGGCACTTAGCGAGCACTAGACCAACGAAGCAGTCAGAAGTTCGTATAGACCTGATGAAGGCGATCTGTTCTGCCTACCACCTCTGATCTACCGTCCTTCGTACATCTGAGGTAATCTTATAACATTGTATATATAATCTCCAAGCAGATATTACATGGATATCAATGACACAAGTAATATAAAAACAGTGCACGAGCCACGTACTCAACTCCAGCCCGTTATAAGCACAGTTCTAGGTGCCATTAAGTAAAGTGCGAATAATGGAATGTTCCATTTATCGCACTTCACACACAACACATTTAAGGGGATGGAGTGGAATTTTAATACCTTTACGGGGATAAAGTACGTATGAATAAGTAACGACGTCCTTTGTTTGTTTTCAGGAGGGACTTCAAAAGGTAGGTACTCGGCCTCTGAGGGGTTGGGACTGGGAAAGGTGGGATCTCAACCTTGCTAAAACCACCACGGTGCATGGTCACCATCTGCACAAAGTAACCTATGTCTGCCATACATAATCAAGTAGGCCCCTGTACAGTCAACGAAATATACAGTCGGGATCAACGAAAATAGTCAAACATTAGATTTTAAAAAATATATATATAAACAATGTATTTTTGCTAAAAAACATTATCCAATCATCTTATAGCTGATTCGTCTCTTTGTTATCCTAATGAGCTAAAAAAACCAGGCAAGTGATGAAATCCCGGAACAGACCTAGTACTACTAGTATACGAGAAGAGACCGTTGCCCTGCAGTGGGTCAGTTATAGGCTGTTATTATTATAAAACGAAATAGAAAGGAACTTGATAACATTACTTTAACACTCAAATCTCTTTAAAACAGACTATAACGGAAACGCAACTTTCTAAAGATTAAGCATGATGATAAGTGCATGCTGTTCGCAGTTCCGCGGCAGAATTGGATATACAATATACATTAAGCTTGATAAATGATTAGCCGATGTTCTCAGTAACATTGGTACAGGACGGCCATCTGTACACACAGATTGCACTCAAGAAATACCGCCCGTAGGGATGTAGTCGCTGTGTTGCGAAATGGCCGTTAAATAAAACTATTGAATGAATTGCTGTTGTACTTTCATTTTTTGTCGGTAAGTTTTAATTGGCTTGACAGCAGTTCTATTAATTTGTTTACATTTTTACAAGCTTTTATTTAACTTACAATGTTTGTATGTATGTGAGTTTGTTTAGGTCAAATTTTGCAATCTAAATTAAAACCACTTTTTGACATCCTATTGAAATGAAATTTTGCATACTTAAATAGGTTTAGTGACAATACAATATTATGATACTTTTGATTTTATAGCTTGTGTTAAAAATATTTTTTTAATATTAACTTATTATGTACTCTACTTGCAGCATACTATTTTATAGATCGTGTAACTTACCTATATTACATACTCGTATTTTAAGTTGATTATTCTCTGTAATTAGCTGTAAAAGGAAATCCGTGGTATCTGCGTACCCCTCTGGGAAATAGACGTGACTTTATGTATATATATATTAGCTGTAAGTTTTCCAAATAAAAAAACATTATAAGTTTTAAATGATATTATATCAAAAACCGACTTTATATTACATGTTACATTAGATATTTATTCATGGATTAGCAACACCAGGCAACACCCTACAATACTGCAAGTAGGTTTATAAAAACTACTGCTGATAGAATATGTTTTACTGATAAAATAATGAAATATACTTTCAATTATAATTGTTAAACAAAACATTTATGTGTAACAAGTGTCCAATACACAACAACACATTACGATCATATTAATATTATTCTTTCGAAAATAATAATAAACTGCGTTCGCATGAAAATATAAAATCATCTGTTATAAGCAAGCAAGTTCGTTAATCATACAATTGGACGCCATGATCTAAAAGCACACAGATTTCATTCCGCGAACCGAAGAGGAAACAATACAAGTGTGGTGCATGTCGCCGTTTCTCTGCGTGCCCGCTATAGAAAGCCTGCGCCTGCGCCGATGCGCGCGCATTCGCGGAACAACGTCGGCCGCACAATGCCGACCCAGCTGCGCCTTCCTGGTACGCCGCTTACCCACCAACACTCAAACGTGTCTTCAGAATATCGACTCCATACAGCACACGACTGTGAAGAGAATGAAACAAAAAAATATGCAGAATAAGATAGACATACAAAAGAAAAGAATAGAATTAATTAATTTGTAGAACTAACAAAAGTAAATAGAAAAAGCCCTCAACTTTTAGGACAGTATAAGTCAAAGGTACCTTTGTTAAGGAAAACAATAAAGCAAATACTACAAAGTCTACAGCTCTAACTATTGTAAATATTTCTCACCATAGCTGTAGCTAAAGTTCAACTAGATCCATACGCAGCTATCTAATTCCTCTCAACCACTCACCAGCTGAGTTAAAAGCCACTTAAGTATAAACCTCGTTGGAGTGCACGTTATCACTAACAATCGCACATCAACCGCCACAGTGAATTGCGGTAAGCCAATTCTGAATATGAACCCTTTAGAGCACTATAATCAACACTCATAAACGATATTGCTATTCCCTAATGCTAACGGGGTCTGAATGCATGCTATCTAACGAGGTACAGCCCCCTTACCATGAACTTTTAAAGCTGGACAGTTTACGTTGTGAAAGCGAGACGCCGCGTTTAACTACACGTAGCGGTGTCTCGCTTTCACATCGTAAACTGTCCTGCATTAAGAGTTCATTGTAAGGGAGCTAGACGTAGCTCTTTAGTCCCTTTCCATTACACCTTACGTCCACTGCAAACGATCTAGAGTCTAGTTACCGGTTTCATAATACGTGCAAGGGATTCAAACCAAGACTTTATGTTCTTTCTTAATAGGACAATAACTCTAAGTCTATATTATTTCGCTCGATATATGGAACTAGGATTGTCATGTGTAATGTCTTTGCTATCATACTCCTTCGAGACACTGTAGCAGCTACGACATTCAAATCAATAATCCATCTTTTACGTGACGTATAATTATATGTCTGGAAGAGGATCCGACCGCATTGTTGTCTGTGCTTACTGCTAGGACGAATTTACTGGCAAAAACACCACTGGCCGATACGAAAAAAATTACATATTTACATCCCTTTGAGTGAAGGTTTTGCTATATATTTTAGATTAGAAATTTTAAATGTTATTATTTTTATTTTAAGAGTATGATTCTCAGTTAGTTTATTTTATTAATGTTATTTTTTTAAGTAAATTCTCTGTAGCATTGGGACATGTTATGATAGTGGATAAGGATGTATATAAATAAAATAATGTATGAGTTGCTTATAACGAGGTTCACCTTCTGTCTATTACTGCACACCAACAACATGTTTGTTTTTACACTTCAATACGATGAAGACGTTATCTTGAATATTCTATATTTCCAATTACCTCGACAAAATGTGATGACACGCTCGACTTCACGATTTCTAGGCATTATATAATGGATTGGTCTATAGTCACTAGACCATCAGAGATGATATTCAGTAACGGTACCTCTACATAGCTTGGACTGCGTTGTACCCCGGAAGGGTGTATCCTGGAATTAATTACCGGGTCGTAATAAAAGATAATTATGCTTGTGTAAGGCAACCAAAAAGGATTGCCAAGAGGATACAGAGCGGACCGCAATATACGATAAAATGCAGAGTTTATTAAATGAATTTAATTTAATATCTCTGGTTCGCTGAAATAGAAAGTTCTTAACAGAATACGTTAAAAGTTTGGTTATGTTTTAATGACCATATACGTATATACATAAAAGGATGTGCGGATATTACTGGTGTCCGAGCCTTTCACAAATAACGGCACAAGTCCCACGTAACAGGCGAGTCTATATTAGTAGCATGTAACTCTGGGATGTTACCGAGAATTTCTTCTTCTAAGAGGAAGATCTCACGTTCAGCTGTGACATATATTGGCATCGATGTCTAACTATCCTAGGTACCTATTTATGAAGGAACGAGGGCCCAGTTGCACCATAAGGTAGACATTATCATTAGATGCAGACATCGCATAATAATTATGAGTATTACATAAGTACATTATAAATATGCCTTTATGAGGCCTTTGTTTAACAGTGGACGTCTTCCGGCTGATGATGATGATGATTATAAATATTATATAATATATTATGTTATAATATATTGTTTATATTTTCTCCTTCTATCATTACGACATGATCTACAAAGCAAAAGCTCCTAGCAAAGTAGTCAAGATCCATATTCGATGTTGACTATTACGCCAGAATTAATTACATTCTGAAAAAGGGTTTCAAAGGAATCTGAAAACTGGTAATCACACTAATATTATAAATACTGAATAAAGTACGCAGAGCTTTCGATTGTATATCTCTTTTGATGCACCCAATAAGTGACGCGTCGTCAAAGGTGTTAAATTGCTTCTCACCGACAAGAGGATGTTTCCAATCATTAAAAATATAATATTATGGCAAAGTCAGCTAAACATTATGCGATATTTCAATACAGAAACTGATAATATTTGTAAAAAAATCAAATTTCTCAGCTTATTTTTCCCATCTTACTCTTGTATCTTTGTATGTAAAATCTTTGACTTCGATTGCAAAATACAAAACAAACATTCATCTCTTTATAACAGAGCTAATCGCTAATGGCCGTATCGTTTATAAAACATTGCTCTCATTTATACACGCACTGTCTGTTATTAAATCTATGTCAAGGCCGGTTTTAAGGTCTCGGAGCCATTGTCTTTAACCCACGCAATACTCAAAGGAACCTTGTGTTCGCAGCAAAACTCCATTTAGCACAAAGATTGATACCACAAACATACAGAAAAGGAAAACAATTCCAATAAAACCAGACTCAAACGATCGCTATCATGACACGTAGTAAAAGTGTAGACCACTTTCTTAATCGTAAGAGAAGACACCTTACCGCTGCAGAGACAATCAAGGGCCGATTTTATTCACAAGCAATAAAATAAACATAAAGCATGTGAGCTATAATAATATCTTACTGAGAAAATTGCGTCACGACTTACAAGCGACACCCACGCAAAGAGAAAGTCTATTATTATCTGATGACCACATTGTTAAGACAACGCTTCTACTACCAAATATATTGTATGACGTAGGGAAGCATTACATAGCATGCGATTCATTTGAGCAATACACATGAATCAATTTAAAAATTAAGGCGACGTTAGTCAATAACCCCATAGGTATCAATTGTCGTGACAGTTTCCAGTGCTGACCGACGCTGACGCACTTACCGATTCTCAATAAGCCGTCAAAATCAAAGTTCAAAGGTGTCGTGCTATTGGCAAGAGACAATACATAATACAATTAAGGAACGTGCCTAGACTTAATGAACAACGCCTTTGTCATACTAACGTCATTAAATATTAATTAGTTACCATTGTTGAAGAACACCAATCATATCATATATAGAGTTCAGATGAATTTCAAGGGCGCAGATGCCACAAATAAAGAGGAGATGTTTGTGAGGTGCCTGTAAACGCAAATAGACTTTCTTGGAAATTTAATTAACTGTTTTATTTTGATAGCTAACTGGCGCCGGGCATTGCGACGCAATTAGCTCCGTGTGTAAGTATTTTGCGTAAGTTTTTTGTATGTGGAGTGATTCACTGGTAATAACGCGAGCATGTGATGGGTGACGGCTCATCACGCGTATGTACGAGTTATTTTAGGGCTTTGTGACGTCGTGCTGCGCGTCAGCTCCACGATTTCCTGCAGAGGAGCATCGAATGTAGCGCAGTGGAAAGAAGTTCCTTAATTCGTGTTGTTTACAATTCATGTGACACATTTCGTAATGCGCAGGCGTAAAATAATGAGGCTAAATTTTATTTTTATTATTTCATACCTTTTATTTAACATTTACTTGTTACTTAACATGAATTGACAGATACTAATACAAGGAGACATTGAATTGTTCCTTCCATTATGTTACTCCAATTTTAGCTTATTTACGAAATAAGATATATCAAACTAATTAGTACCGTTCAATGTTTACAAAACTTGAACGTTTCTACTAAAGATTTATTTCAGTAAAACGATACTTTCTTTTTAATTGAAGTAGCAAATCCAATATATCTATTTGTTTTTCTTACTTATTAAAGGTCAGTTCAGGTTCAGGTCAGTCGGATCCGCCTAAGGCATCAACGGAGCATGTTTATAGAACTAAAGAGAAATTGTAGTTTCTCTTCAAAGGGTTTGTATTGTTTCAACATTTTCTTTTATCCCTAATGTTTTTCGAACATGACTTTAATTAGATAAATAGTATTGCATTCAGAAAGCTTAACTATACACTTTCTCTGTACCTACCTCCAGGTATTAGGTTGCCTATCATGGTCATCACCATTTACGTCTATTACACCATTTTTATAAGCTATTGCATTTTGAGTTAACCGACTTTTTAGCATGACTAGCAGCACTATTAATTACTTTATATTATGTATGTATTTAATAATATACTATTTTTGGAGCGAAGCTTATTAAAGGCCGTTTAGCAATTGGAGAAAAATCCTTATTAAAAAGATCTCGGTTCTCATCATCCTGCCCAAGAAGAACCTCTAAAAGATCAGCCAGCACCGGGAGGTTCTGAATTAGTCAAGAAACTCACTATGCAACCTTATCAAAATAAAAATAAACTGGAGAGCAAAGGTTGTGTTCGACTCTGGTAACTTCATATCACCTCATTCGTTATGTTGCTTCACAAACCTGACATTTTCTAACTTAAAATGTTCAGCGTATTTCTGATCCAATACTCCCAGTTATCATTTTTTATTTACCGCAAAAATACCAAGCAATAACAAAAATAAGCTTTCTATGAATGCCAATTGTAAACTCAATAAAGTAAGAACGGTAATATGAAAACGCAAACAACTTGGAATAAGTATTATATTTACGTATACAATAAGGAAAATATTTATTACGTTCCCACTGAATAAGGTAATGGCTTTCCTTCGAAGCCTTTTATTATTTAAAAGCATTTAAACAGCTGTGCGTGTGGCGCGGCGGTGTGCCTCCAAATGGAAATGAAATAAAAATGAAACATGTTGATCGGAAGTATTTTTTCATGTGACGATCCTGTAGTTAGATTTGTCGTTTAGTGAAGACAAATAAAATAGTCGAAATAGTCGCGTGATTCGCAAATAATATGTGTTCCAAGTTTGGGTGTTGATAGATATTTAGTGTTTAAAACATACAACCATTCAAGATAAATTGTTATTATAACGAAAAATTTTAAATATAATGTGAGAAAAATATTTTATTCCACACTAGCATGATGCCCGAGACTTTGTCCGCGTAGATTTCGGATAAAGTTTATAGATTTTTTGTGCCAGAAACCCTCTCGGGCGTCCTCAAAAGACCCCACCAAAGGTTTATCACAATATGATCGCTGGTTCTGGAGCGAATAGATGACAAACATTACCTAATTTATATTTATATAAATTATAATTATATTCTAACATTCTCACAAAAAAAATCTACTCTTCGAATGAATAAACCTTACTTAAAAGACTTTCATTCCAAGATATACAAACGACATAAACTATAAGCTTTTAGGATCTAGATTTTATAGTAAGCCAGAGACACTGTGCAATTATTTTGGTTGCTATAGGCTATAATAATATAATATTATTATGATGGTATGCCTCAATCATATTAAGTATATACTTTTTGTCATATGACTTTTTGATTACAATAAAAAAGAAAGTTATTACATCTGGCTAACAAATCGTTTGGCACTTCGATGTTTAAATGCCTTAAAAAATATTTCAAAATATGAAAGACTAGCGGATCCAACAGACGTTGAAATAAGAACATTGTATTCGACTGTCAGTTATGTCAAACGCCACAAGGCTAGAATTAGAAAAGTTGATAATGTCAAAAGCATTATGAAGGTTACAATAGAAAAAAAATATAGTCGTAAAGTTATCTTTTTTTTTCTAATGTTCCGCGCAATTTTCTTAATTATTTCTTTCATAACAACCTTCTCCTGAAAATAACAAACACAGCCAGCATTTAGCCGATTACAACAACAATTAACGAAATTGATCCGGATCCGGAAGGGAAATATCTAAACTGCGAATCACACAAATGTTTGTCCCGAGTGGAAATTAACTACTGCGCTAATTAGGTCATCCAATTTGTATATATTAATGAGATATAGATTTATGTCATATCACGTCGGTCCTAAATACCGAAAGTTACCAAATGTATCCAACCAAAACCATCACAACGTCAACTAAATCTTGAATGGGTCTTTCTACCAAGAGCTTATTGCACCTCAGGCACGTGCACAAAGGAACAAACTAACTCCCTTAACACCCCGTGTTAGCAGCACGTGTAAATGTCGCTGGTCCCCAAGCCATATCGGAGTGACTTGATTGGCTCGCAATTGGTCCCCACGCTCCCCACTTAGATCCTCAGCTAGTTCACCGTGATCACCCCCGCTGGTACTGGTAATGTTGAGAAGGAAGTCTTGTTACCCCTCGCTGAACAACGATCAACCAGTACATCTGTACATCATCACGCTTCATGTGTATCAAAGGAAAAGTAAACATAAAATGTTTACTTCTTCATTCAACTTATCCTTTATGTTTATACATTAACCTTGCATTGTAGTCTGCTGGTAAAGTAACAAACAGATCGAATGCGAATATATTAAAAACGGGGGTCAGAATTCGTTTTCATTCATGTTAATTCTGCGACTAATTTGGGAAGTCCATTTTGAGAATCGGAAATGTTACTGTTGATTTGACGTCGAGTATTCACAGTTATGATTGATATACCCCACACGTCAGATGCACATGGTTCCGACGTAAGCCTTTAATATTCATAGCCTTGCGTATAAGAAAACCAGTGCCATGTTCGAGGGCTGAGGACTTCCTTAGATAGAAGGAAAGTTGTTCATTATATAGGTAGGATATCTCATATCAAACCTGGAAATTCAAATTACAAAGTTCCAAGGTCTCCACGAGACAGGCTCGACCTAGTGTGATCACCGGTTAAACATTTCCTTCTGTTGTTATTTAGATTGTTAGTCTTTAAGGAAATTCAATATGTATTTTTTTACTGGAAAAAAAGATTATTATATAGTTCACAGGACTGTAACAACTGCCTGTAACGAGCATTATCATTCGGATGCGGAACAAGTAGCCATATATTCGACATTTCCATTTTAGGGGCGAAGATCGAGCTCAGTGGCGTGCCATAGGAGAGGCCTATGTCCAGCAGTGGACTGAAATGGGATGATGATGATGATGAATTCTTTCGTTCAATGTTGACGGTCAAGTAACATAGTTTGACGCTTAGCAACCAATAGACTGCCTCGTTGGTCTAGTGGTTGCTAAACGCGACTGCTGTGCACGAGGTCCTGGGTTCGAATCTCGGCTTGGCAAAGTGATATTGGGTTTTTTAGAAATTTTTTCCATTGGGTAATTCTCAGTAGCAGCACGGAGTCTGGATTTGTGCCCGGTTGATGGCAATAGGCTCGCCCCCTATTACATTGGGACCTAAAATCATAACTGGCGAAATGTGGGTGTACTATATGTGCACCTCTGCCTACCCCTTCGGGGAATACAGGCGTGATGTAATGTTTTTATGTAACATACTTTACAACTTCCTGTCACACGAGCTTTAGACGAAATCACAACTTTAGTTTATGTACCGACCGCTAAGCACACTCTCTTGCTTCTCTTTCTAGCTATAAATACTATAATAACAATAAAACATTAATTCACACGCCACACCTTAAAGTGTGACGTCAGTTACCAACCGTCACTTACCATCTGCCCAATATTGTGATGAACAGTCAAGAGGCGGGTACTGTTAAAATGGAAATTATTGCGCCATTAACCGGTTGAATTTTAAGGGCTGCTTTAAAAACATCATGTAGATACTTTATATTCTGCATTTCGTTTCGGTTTAAAGACATTATTTACTCAAAAAGAAAAAATACAGTTCACTTACATTGAGCATAGTTATTATAACAAATTTAATTTAATTACAAGTCTGAGGAAGCAAATTATAAAATTTAAAGATAAGACTTAAATCTTAGTTTCTACATGTGTTTCAAATATATTTTATATGACATTAATGTTCGTTCTTACATATTCTAGTAATCGCTTATTGAAAATGGGAAGACCTTTGCTATTCACAACGTGCTCTGGTAGTCTGTTATACAATTGTGCACCTTCGTATAGTATATTTCTTTTTCCATAGGTGGTTCTGGGTTTAGTCAGCTGAATTTTGTTTCGTTGTCTTGTGTTAAGTGTATGTGTTTTTCTGTTAAGTTCTAATTGCGTGTGTATTTCCTGTGTGATCATTTTCCTTACTAATTTGCATGTATTGAGTGTGTATAGTTGATTTAAACTTAGAATTTTTGTATCCTGGTACAACTTACAGGTTGGTGTTAAGAAATCGTAATGATATAGTATTTTAATTATTTTATTTTGCTCTGATCCCTCTTATGTTTCTTACTAACATGTTAGTCTCACCTGAGGTCTACTGAGTCTCACAGTTAGGCCTTCTTTGTTAGTTTTACCTACCATGTTAGATGATATAAGTATTGTGTAAGTTCCTAAGCGCAAACAAAGGAAACGTTCCCAACAATAACTAGAAAAGATAGGGTACAGTTGCTGCTAGCGCTGTTACCTTACCAACCGTGTCGAAGTCAACAGTTAAATTATGTGTAAACAAATCCAGTTGAAGTATTTGGATGAGTGAACACCCTCTCTTGTCGCGGTTGTTAGTTCTAAAGCTGTCGTGTCGTGTATTTGGGACGAACTTCCTACAATTTGTCGTGGGAAGGTGAGCGCCGACGCCGACGGATGTGACTCGAGCATGGTAGGGGCCGCCAACATTTTATTATGCTCTTCAACCATTTACCTGTTCAGTGTATAACAGTACATCTACATAATAGCTATTTACATGGTGATTATTTAACCATTATATCTAGTTTACCGAAAACCAATGCTTTATATTGGAGTTAAATAAAAAAGGTTTGCAAAACTCCTACGTGTTTCTCCAGCGCATTCTGGACAGCCAACCTCGACACTCCTCGTTCTGTAGCCAATCTACACAAATTATAATGGCTAACACTTTTCGAAATTGCTTTTTGCTGGTGAATTTGCTTCTAAATCAGTTGCGTTATACAAGAAACGGTGTAATTTTGTTCACTAAAACTATGTGCCCAAAATAATAATTTCAAGCTTATGTTTATATGAAGTATACATTTAATTAAAACAAAATAACAGTACACAACTGTTGCTAGCCCCTGGTTTACGAGCGTGAGTGGTGCGTAGTGTCAGGCGGGCGCGGCGACGCAACACTGCGACGCAACAGTTCTGTGTAAGCGCGCCGGATGCGGGTAATCGTGGCAATTTGCCGCGCGTTTCGATTGCCAGCCCGTTGCACAACTGCTGCGTTTGTAAACAGCCTTAACTGGCCCCGTCAGCTCATTACACACTTTCTGAAGTTTCGTTCCGGCGAAGAAAGTAGCGAGTTAATATTTATATCGCTGCTTCAATGCCTGCCAGCTGGCCCCGTATTATTATGCTTCCAAACAAACTTTTACACTCTGATATGGTCAGACCTTGATGGCTTTTGTAGATAAAAAAGTAGCCTAGTAAAAGTTATAAAGTAAGTTAAAATTATTGCGGGTGACGTCCTCTTTGACTTTTTTTCGTACAAGCCCTTTAAACAGATGTAAATCCTCTTTCAAATTCCTAGACAAATACTGGTCGACATGAAGTAGAAAAAATGAAATCGAACAAAATTCAAAATAATTCTAGCAATTGACATAACGCAAACATAATCACTTTTTATATACTTTTCAACAAGATACATAAAAAACTAAAATCTAAAGGCAAAAAATATTTTTTATACAATTTTTTTTATCTAACCTGATTCTGTGAGCATCCCTTGGTGACGAATTATTTAAAGATTTTATTAAATTTACAAGAAATGGCTTGTTGCGGTACGTGCGTTCCTAGCTGCGGGTCTCGCTGCCCCTATTGCGGGCGTAGCGGGCCCCTATGTGGTGCCTGTGGGCCTTGCTGCTGCGCTTGTGGGTCACGCTGCGACTCATATGCGACGGATAATCGCGAGTCCACCAGCGCGTGCACATCTACCAGTGCATGCGGATCAACCAGCGAGTGCGCGTCGACAAGCGCATGTGCGTCTACCAGCGCAGGCGCGTCGACCAGCACAGGTGCGTCCACCAGCGCTTGTGAGTCTAGCAACGCGCCAGGCTCGCCCTGCAAAGTCTGCTGATTGCCGATAGTGAAACCAAAGTGCCAATGTTTGTTGTCTTGTATAATTTAGGAGATCGTTAGTCACTTGGACCCGGGTTGTTAACTGACCAACCTGGCGATCAGGAAGACTTCGTGCCATGTGGTTGTCATGTGCACGTCTGTACGAAACGTGAAATTTACAATTAAATGGTTAGATAAAATAACTATCTTTTATTTGTAGTCTTTAACTATTATATTTAAGGTATATGAGGTGTTAGGTACTGGTGTGAAAATGCCCTTTTCGTGAATATAGGATACATATCCATGAAACCTGTAAATAGTGGGTTAAATCAATTTGCATTCAAATTACTGTTAAGGCTCTTATGTGTAGCATAAATATCGTTGCATCTACTTAATATGGTCTACTTGCCAACAAGACTACTTACACAGAAACCATCTCCAAAGTCTTAGTGCATTGGCTAGTGCGTAAACTAGCACACACTGCATCAGTGAAGCCTAGATCTAATTGCGACATAACAAGCAAGGAACGCAAGGCGATCTGCATGAGTTCACGTTATTGAAGATGGATCAAAATAAACGCAGCAAAATAAAGGTAATTGCAGTCTTGATCAGCATTAGACAATGCATAATGCTGATCAAGACTGCAATTACCGGCCAAGATGTGTTTTATGACGTTAAGATTTTTTTTTTCACAAATTGACTCGTATTATACTCGTAAAACACAATAAGAATAACACGAACATAATAAGAACACTCCGTTTGCACTATGAGAGGATTGAGTGTTCTAAATAAAATCCAAATAAGCCGTTATAATCAATTGAACATTTTTGTGAATAGCCTTCACAAATTCAGCACAATTTTTTCACAAACATTTTAAACATATATCCAGTATATTTCGAGATAAGAGTCCCAGTATTTTCTCAGATTTGCAGATTGAGTGTTCGTGACTACTACTTTGTCCCCATATACTTCATAAAGTTTTCACAAATTATTTCCTAAATGATTCCTTGATTTCGTAAAAATATAACTAACTTTTAAAAAAGAGCACTCAATCCACAGGAAATAGGCTACTTATGCAGGTATAAGCTAGTAGGATTTAAGTCAAAACACCAAATAAACGTAAAATTTTATTACACCTAATGATTCCTAATATTCCAACGTCACAAGTGTTTTGAGCAGGCATCTTCAGCCGCAAGCCGGGCCGCAGCAAGACGCGCACAGCCCGCTGGTGCAGCCGCCTATACAGCCGTGCCCGCAACTGAAGTACGAGCCCGCCACGCCACAACGGGCTCTGAAAACATAGTCATAAGTATTAAAATACCTTGAACCTTAGGGAAACATTCTTTTTTCGAGGAAACCGTGGAAAATATCTATGTAGACGATTTGCCGAGTGGTATCCGGCTTAGAATTAACCACCCCCTTTCCTTCTGTGGGTGTTACGACACCAGAGGCGACTAAGGGAAAATCCGAAAATATAGGCAGCAGCGTCTTCTGTAACTTCACCACCAATACTGCAATCCCCAAGCCGCTTGCCAAGCGTGTAGATTATGGCAACCTCCAAGGGGAAGACCTTTATATAACAATGGACGTGTTCCGGCTGATGATGATGATGATAGATACAAAGTTGCGAAAGCCAATACTATACTCGTACAATACATAAGACCATGTTTGATTCCCTGATGTAGGTACTCTATAAGCACTCAGTCTAGAAACTAGTAAAATATTCCATAAAATATCTTCACCCGTAAACGTTTACGAGCTTTTAAAGCAAACGTAGTACTGAAATAACTAACTAATTAACTCTGCAAAAGTTATAATAGAAGGTATAAAGATTTTTTATTCAAGCTTTAAGTAATAAGTGCACAAGAGTCGTTTCCTTTCGGGACTTCCTCTTTGATGTCATTTATAATTATTTTCTCAATCTTAGCTCTATTTTTACCTTTATTAATTCGTTTTACTAGCATAAAATACCATACTTACTATACTAACCACTAAAGAAAATAAGCGTTTGTTTCAAGAGCCTATCAAACAAAGCGCAACTCGTAGCAATACAGTCCATTACTAGGCACTTGGGTCGCCATTGTTTCATCATGCATGTATGTTGCTCATACATACTCTTATTTACATAAGACGTTTTCTACCAGCATGAGATATGGCCTAACTAAAATTATATAAAACTAATTGCTCTGGTTTTATAGAAATGCCCGGTCAAAAGCAAAAGGCTCACTATTCCCCTATTCCGTTAAAACGTATTGGTCTCTATCAAAGTATTGGTACTTCACCACTGCATGTCCGTGGAATAAAGGCATGCTGCTCTGTGAAGGACTCACCCATGTAAGCAGCCAATGCCTCCGCAGTAAGGTGAGCAACAGGCGCCCACGGAGTGCACACAACAGGGCCCAGAGCCGCAGTCCAAGCGCGAGGCGCATTGACCACAGCAGCACGGACCCGCCATGGGGCCCTGGCATCCGACGCAGCAGTTACGGACTGGCATTTTGATATGTTACCTAGAGACAGAAATCACAATATTTGAGCTTACAAAATCCTTTGTCAGGAGTGGCCTTTTGAATTGGTATTTCGCCTTTGTTGCTAGAGTATAGTGATAGAAAACATCGTGTGGAAACCGGCACATCTGAGATTTTTTTACGGTGTGTAAAGCCATGTTAGAGACGGGCCGGCTTAAACTGACACCAAGATTGTTCATCAACCTCACTTTAAGAAGATGCTTGTTATAGCATTTCACTTTTCTCGTTTAACTTGTGTTTACTGCTTAGGTACTGCAGAACTTTTACATAAAGATTTAAAAAATATACTTACTAAAATTTTCTAGAAAAAAATTACGTTTTTTTTGTATTTTTCGTTGCTAAACACAACCTATGTTTTGTGTAAATATTAAAACAATGACATGTCTAAAAATTAAATTTCGAATTCGATGCTAGAAAGCGATTTCTTCTTGGTGTTCTTCTTTTTTGAACTATAGTGTAAAGCCGAAAACATACTTTTAGCAAAAGATTTCAAAAACCAAAACCGTTGTTGTGTTTGCAAAGTTATTCAGTAAAAAATATGTATTACAAATATATGAAATCATGCTAGAATTTAATCTACTAGGCTTTAACTAGGCGACCACTATTTATTTCGTACTGGTTACAAAAACACACAATACTCAACAAAACATGACATGACAGAAAATAAATCATTTACACAAAATTAACAGACTAAACACATAGATTTATTAAAAAAACCCTATAAAGTATAAAAATTGAAAAACTTTATAAACATATCAAAAAATCCTATTATTTATTAGCTTTTCGGTTTATATTCCACAATGTGTTGCGGTGGTTGCGGGTGCTGTGGTAGCTGTTGCGGCGGGTGCTGCGGCGGGTGCTGCGGATACTGCGGAGGCGGTCCGTGCTGCTGCTGCACCCCGTGCAACTGCCAGGTGGCTGGACTGGCCTACCCTGCGCCCTTCTGCGGGCCCTGTGGCGGAGTGTGCAGGGGGCCCTGTGGTAGGCCCTTCGGCACCTACAGCTGGAGGTTCCGCCCCGGCTGCTGCCCTTAGTCTAAGACTGATATCCAAGTGTTGTGCCGTCTAGTGAATAAATGAGTCTGTTAACTTGTATTTTTAATGAGTCGTTTAAATTGTTGGAATCCAAAAATATAAACATATCATAATACTAAGCCGGTATTCCCCGAAGGGGTTGGCAGAGGTGTATAGTAAATCTCATTTCACCAGTTAAAGCCATGTTATAGGTTTCAGTGTAGGGAGCGAGCCTATTACCATCAACCGGGCACTAATCTGGGCTCCGTGCTGCAACTAACAAATTAACTAATAGAAAAAAAGTAACATTTTGCCTAACCCGGGTTTCAAACCCTGGACCTCATGCTCAGCATTTGCGCCTATCGACCACTACACCAACGAGGCAGTCCATAAAGTATACTTATTCTAATCCAGGAATATCTGTGTGCCAATGTATGTAGATTCGTTGAATCATGTCTGCATGATTAATTGCCTACATCGGTACATAATTATAATGGTAACTGCCCAACCCACTGGGACACAAGGTTGCCTCTATTTATTAGTCACAATTATTAACTAGAAATTTGATTATAATTTCCGGTCTAAGATAAATGGTAACAGGCACCTTCTTAACAATAACTTTACTCAAGTCCGTTAAGGCCCGGTTTCCACCAAAGCAGAGACGAGCGCTATGTTTAAATAAACTAATCAGATTTAGTTATTTCCAAGAGATTCAACCTTCCCTTAATGATGGGTCTGGTTCATTCAGTCACTACATCGACGGTCGCTGTATCGAAATCGTTCTATCGACGGGTTAATGAATCGACAGTACACCAAATCCATGGTACGCTACATCGACAATACACCAAATGGATAGTGTGGTGACGTCATCAGAAGGGAAGCAGTGGGAAGTTCTCCTAGGAGTAGCGGCTCTCACACTGGAATATGACGTCACATCGACGTTACAAGGCACTTCGCATTTCCAGTGAGCAGGCCTGTTTTATTAGCCCACGGGCCACGGTGAATACGAGCTTAGTAATGACAACAAAGCGGCGAGATGGGAGCCGTCTAGTGACCTTGGCATCATTTCTTTCATTGTTCGTTCTGCGAGGAAGTTACAACATACATTTTTAATAAAGTTACGCAAGTCTTCACACTTTTCTTCAAAATTACGAAGTTTATGAATACTTTGTTCATGAACGAGACTTGTTTTTTATGAAATTGTTTTAATTAGAGTTTTGGGAGTTGTTTGGTTTAACTTTAATTTTCCTTAGAGACCGTTGATATGGATTTTAATACTTAATTATGAAAATATCTTTGTAATAGTGGCTTTCTCTTCATCCGTGGTGTGACCGTGTAAATTGACCAGTCAGCAATAAGATAGCGAAGTTAATCTCCAAAGGTGTGTAATAACTCGTGGAGACTTACTTCAATAAAAAATACAATTTTAAACCAAGGATTAAATTGTACCTGTCACTGTCGTTTGCATATCGAAGAATAGAGATGTCAATAGACTTAGCAAGGGGTGTAGTTGCGCCTGGAAATAGTTTACTTCGTACATGGATAAAGACTCTGATTTTATATGGTGAGCTTATTGCGATGTCTCAGGATTTTTATGAGTGTGTCTTACAATGAACAAAGAGTTGAAACAGCCGAAGACATTGTTCATTGATAGTGCTTCAAACATCTTTTATTTTTCGGAATCTAACAATGCCCCTTCACAAAATTTCACTTTATGAGCTTCAAGGTGCAACGCCGGAAACGCGGTCATTTTGTTGAACGTCCACATCTGATAATGGCGACCGGAAGCGCCGAGCAATGTACCACTATAATATTATTAATATATTTCGTCATCCGACTTCTCATTTAATGGACGTTGGCTGTATTAAACGTTCATTACTCATTTTACGTTCATACCTAGAAACCGTAAAGTTGGTTCTTGGACTTCCAAAAGTCATAAAAACAAAGTATTGCTGCAATTATAATGATGTAAATCGTTCAGAATGTCGTCTTGTAAACTCATTTAGAAATATTACTTTCTAGCATCGAAGAAATAAAAAACGATTGTAATTGAATTTTAACATACAATCCTGTTGGCCAATCATCATCAGCCGGAAGACGTTTACTGTTGAACAAAGGCCTCCCCCTTAGACCGCTACAATGCAAGACAACTTGCCATTTGCATCCACCGGTTGCCCGCAACCCTGTCATCGGTCCACATTAATTTGTTATAATTCTGTTCCAAAAACGATATTAAATGTATAAATATAGGTTTAACATTACCGCCGTGTTCATATGACCATAATGAGCGTAAACCTGTAATTAACTACAATTATTTACGTACAACATATCAACCAATATCGCAATTAATTTGCAATATAGTTGAAGGAATACCAGAGTATCCTACTTAAACATTTTATAAATGTGAAAGTTAATCAATTATGCCATAACGACTGAACGAATTTGGATTCGATTTGATTTGTTTAATTGATTTTATCCGGGTATCTTCATGAAGATCCCCATGGAACTTATCGTAAGTTAAGCCGACCTCTAGTCTTACGTAAGGTGTGTGGGCTTGTCCTATCATTTCCTTATGTGTATATCCACTTTAACAAAACAATATTCACTATTATGCCTTTGAAGTAATTTGTGGAAAACCAGCACAGATGGTTCAGTTCTCTTTTCTAAGAGCTGGGAGAAAAGGACGTTTCCAAACAATCTCTAGAATAGCAATATACTTAGAACTCTGGCTGCACTTACAACTATAATACGAAATGGTATTACGTCTACATGTACAGTTAACAACATGAAAGAGAAGAGAAGAGTTTTACCTTTCATTTTGTTGCCTTAAAAACTTACAAGTCTGGATTATTGTTTAGGTTACATTCAATATAATGGAATCCAAATATAGATGTAGGAAAAAATATTTTAAGTGTTATCAGGTTATATACAATTATATACAAAAGTTATATACAAAATAATTTCATCAGCCCTAAACATACGGCAAGCTATTTTAGTAGGTACAAAATGATCAGCTATGTTAAGGTTTTAGTTGCCGACTGTACCTAGTTAGCCTATTTGCACTTCAATTTTTATCGTTCCAGTTTAATTGTTATTGACAAAAACTACACAGTAGGTAATACTAGTTTGTGGAATAAGCGGCGGAGTCGTGGAAAAATGGAAATGTATTTTTCCCAATGACAATGCCGCAGTAATTTTATTGTTTCACACTATTCTAGTAAATTGCGTGTCCGTGCGGTCTTTGACCTGTTTCGGCGAATCCTCAATTTTTCCCTATTATCTACGGAAGACCATAACCATTGTAAGTAGAGCTTAGGTTTGTATAGTTGATAATGTTGTCGTAGGTCAAAATTGGACGGAGTTTTTTTTGTAGATGCGGGTAACGTTTCACGGAATGTCGTGCCATGGGGTCGCGCCTTCCACGAACCTCGCCCCATGCAATGTCAAGTTATTTCTGTACGCTTCTAAAAATGTGTCATATTGCCCCCACGTGGTAATCAATCTCAATTCGTGGTATGTAAATGAAGCGAAGATTTATAGTTCATCCATACCTCTACAGCTGTAACTTCTCTTAATCTAACGTCTAGATAGATCAATTTACGATACCAGACTTCAAACAATTGTAAACCAATATGTACTATTTATAGGACTACTAAATTAGGTGAAATGTGTAAGTGTATAAACTACTGCCTATCCCTTTAGTAAACAGGCGTAATAATATAATGCTAAAACAACGTGAAATGACATGATCCGATGTCAACTCAAATAAATCTCATGCCGAACAAATAAAAACAAAGCTTTATACTTTAGACGGTTTAATACAAAAACAGCACATTTTCACGCGTTAGGTTGTTTCATTAGTGACAGTTGAAGCAGGGCCCCGTGGGGCAGCAGCAGCAGCCCTGCACGCAGGGCTGGCAGCAACACCGGCAGCACGGAGGGTCGCAACCACCTGGACACCTCGCGAAGGTCCCAAGATTAAAGTCCCTGTAGCATCCATACTGATACGGCATTTTGATCAATAATTACGTGTAACAATTATTATGACTACTTTATTATAATGGCACTTTATGTTGATGTTGAATATTTTTTAGTTTTTAGATTTTTTAAGATTTTTTTGTACGTTTTTCTTTGCAGCAGATATCAGACTGAGATATTTTGACAGGTGTGCTTCAGTTTGTATTTTTTTACTTTTCTCTGTTGGATTTTAGCTAGCAGCCAGTACCTACTTTTTATTTAAAATATTATTTTGTATAATAATAATATAATATAATTCTCTATCTTTGTATAGAGATTAATCATAATATTCTTTATTGCCGTGGAACAGCACCAGTACTAATCAGCGCGATAATGCCGCACATAGTATGTTTTTAATATTTATGATTATCGTTTCCAATATTGTTGTTTCGTGATAATAATAATATATAGTTCTCCTAGTCACTTTCGACTACGGTGCCCCCTCATCTTTGATTACCCCTAGTGATGTAACCTACTGGCAACTCATAAAAACCTAAAATTTTGAGTAATGTTCAAAAATCGAACGCGGCCCGTGTCACTGCTATCACCATCCATCATTCAAATAGAAAAACACTGGATGATCTGTCGCAAACCGATTGAAATTTGACTGTCAAAAATCCCATTTTTTTTTATAAAATCTAAAATAAAATTGGTCGCTTGTGCAGTTTTCCAGCATGCCGGTTTACTACGGTGGCTTCGTCGGCGGACCTCAGGGTGGCGGCTACTGCTTATACTCGAACTGTTGCCACCCGTCAATCGGAGGATGTGGACCCGCGTGCCCACTGCCGGGACCCTGCTGCGGGCTCTCGTGCTAATCAGGTAGGATATCTTCCTGAGGTCCTGACAACAGACACACAAAGTCGCAAGTATGCAGGCGAAATTGATCATGTACAGTTGTCGAACGTGGCCTGAAGTCGTAATACCATTTTGTCTTACCCTCGGCCGTTAGGCTATTATTACTTACTTTATGACTACTTAACATATTTTTTACGTGGGGCTCGTAGCTTCATGGCTACCGCGCATCAGTCCATCTGCTAGATTAAGCCGTGCTCGTCGCGGTTATTCTTGTGATGGGTGACCATTTTTACGTGTCGTGACCCCTCCGTCCTTCGGCAGGCACGTTAAGCCGTTGGCCATACGCCAGATCTCTCTCCGGTCGTGTTGGTATACCGTACCATTGGACTATGAGAGTAAGAGAATGGGGGGTGCACCTGTATTAGCTTGACTTAGATAAGGGAGGACGCCGCGTCCAAAATCGATTAGGAGAACATTTAATATTTTTGAGGTCATCATCATCATCAGCCGGAAGACGTCCACTGTTGAACAAAGGCCTCCCCCTTAGAACGCCACAATAAACGACAGCTTGCCAATTGCATCCACCAGTTGCCCGCAATTCTGACATGCATTTTTGAGGCGAATCCAAGAAATTAGGATTAGAAGTGTACGGCAAATGAGTGTAAAATATGGCAATAATATAAGCCATGGAAAAGGCCTATGTCCAGCAGTGGACTAAGATGATATCGATATCAATAACCTATATACAATTTATGTTTGATGTTGTTTCCAGGTGTCTCGGGACTGGCCTTGCGAGATATGTGTCGTGAAGGAGAACGTGCACATGGCAGTATCGCTGCTCGTGTTTGTGCTGTTGACGGCTGTCAGCATGTTTGGCTTCATGACTCACAGTAGTGACGTTAAATCACATGTGCAAATTGTTCAATAAAATTAAGAAAATGTATATTTTGTTTCAATTTAACGTAGGTTCCATATCAGCATAGACATCTAAATTCTAAAGAGAAAGGTTAGTGTCAGTGCTGAAAACTGACACTAACCTCATCACCTCTAGTCACTGACACTAACCTCATCACCTCTAGTCAGCATCGACACTACACTCATCACCTCTATAGTCAACGCCGACACTACACTCGATCACCTCTAGTCAGCGCCGACACTGCCCTCATCACCTCTAGTCAGCGCCGACACTGCCCTCATCACCTCTAGTCAGCGCCGACACTAACCTCATCACCTCTAGAGGAGGATGTAATGTATGGAGTAGGAGGAAAGCGGCGCAGTGGAAGCTTGAGGAGGAGGAGGAGGAGGAAAGAGTCGCTTCGATGAGGATGTAGTGTAGGCTCGAGGAGGAACGAGTGGCGTAGTCTAGGCTTGAAAGGTCGTGGTGTAGGCTTGACGAGGATGAGGAGGAGCCAAAGAGTGGCGCAGTGTAGCTTCGATAGAATGTAGTGTAGGCTTGAGGAGGAGGAACGAGTGGCGTAGTCTAGGCTTGAAAGGACGTGGTGTAGGCTTGACGAGGATGAGGAGCAAATAGTGTCGCAGTGTAGCCTCGATGAGGATGTAGTGTAGGCTTGAGGAGGAGGAAGAGGAAACAGTGTCGCAGTGTAGCCTCGATGAGAATGTAGTGTAGGCTAGAGGAGGAGAAGGAGGAGGAGGAGGAGGAGGAGGAAACAGTGTCGCAGTGTAGCCTCGATAAGGATGTAGTGTAGGCTTGAGGAGGAGGAGGATAGAGTGTCGCCGTGTAGCCTCGATGAGGATGTAGTGTTGGCTTGAGGAGGAGGAGGAGGAGAGAGTGGTGTAGTGTAGGCTGAGGAGGAGGAAGAGGAAACAGTGTCGCAGTGTAGCCTCGACGAGGATGTAGTGTAGGCTAGAGGAGGAGGAGGATAGAGTGTCGCCGTGTAGCCTCGATGAGGATGTAGTGTTGGCTTGAGGAGGAGGAGAGAGTGGTGTAGTGTAGGCTTGAGGAGGAGGAAGATAGAGTGTCGCAGTGTAGCCTCGATGAGGATGTAGTGTTGGCTTGAGGAGGAGGAGGAGGAAGAGAAAGTGGCGCAGTGTAGGCTTGAGGAGGAGGAGGAAAGGAGTGGAGCAGTGCAGGCTTGAGGAGGAGGAGGAAAGGAGTGGAGCAGTGCAGGCTTAAACGAGTGGTGTAGGCTTGAGTAACACGCACAGTGTAGGGGCTTGAGGAGGATTATAAAAGGGAGGCAGGAAATAAAAGATTTAAATATTTGTGACCTGAACGTATATTTATACAAAAATCCATACATTAAACACTGTTCATGACTGCGGACGGCATAACCGCGACATTATACCTTAAGTAGGACCGAGGGCCACGATAGCTGCTGTCAGCCTAGGAATGTCTCGAGGTTCATTCACTGATCCCAACGGACTAACACCGAGAACGAGCCGAGCAACAGCGTTCTGAACCTCCCGAGCTCCGAGAAGGCCGGAGCTTGTGCCTGACGGAGACTAGCTCGACGTCCGCTCGACGTCCGACTCGCGGCCCGGGGCGCGAGGAGCAGTGCTCTGGACGGAGCGGCGGCACACAGCATGGTAACGCTGCCTCACTCAAGCGCTCGCAATTGTAATGCAGCTTGAAGGGCTTCGGTCCGCCACCGCTTGCTGCTTCAGCAGCATCCGCGGTAGCAGCAGCCGCCGCAGCACGGCGAGCAGCACGGAGAACAGCACGAGTAGCAGGGGCTACAGCAAGGGCTGCAGCACGGACTACAACACGGGTAGCAAGGCATTTTCAAAAGCTTTCTGCTCACCGAACAACGAAACCGTCGCAAACAAGGTACTGCAGGAGTAGCGAGATTGATTATGATAATTCACTTTTTTTGGTATTTTTTAAATATTTAATTTTTTCTGTGTGTTGAAGGTTTGAATTATGATTACTGAGTGACCTTACAATATTTTTTATCGATAAAGAAACTTCATTACACGTTAGATTTTTTCGATTTTTGAAAAGTTTTCTAGTGATTTATTTTTTCTGTTCATTGTAAACCAGCCAACTACTTGTATATCCTATTGTCAAAAGCAAATAAGTTTGTCATGTCGGTTGAATATACATTAGTAGCAGAATGGAGAAAATAGGACATGAGTTCATATTGCGAAGAACATGGAACAGTAATAAGAAGACATCACAATATCAAGGTTCTAACAAAACCTCTTACAGAGCACAATGTCCACAGTGAATACTTACCAAGTTACTGGTTCATTGCGGATACCTATAACCACCTATAACCTATATCTCCATAGCATTAAGTTTTTAAAAATAAATGGCGATTCATTACTCGATAAACAATAATGAATTTATATTTTATAGCGAAAAGTACAAATTCACGGAACGCGCCCGACATCAACTTTAAAACTGATAACACAAACGGGGAATTCTTAGTACAATAATAATTGTTAGCGTTTCACATTAACTGCTGTATTTCGTGGTATGTAAAACAACACGCACGCGCGGTCACCTATTTAGTAATATGTATCTACGTTTCAATTATAACTACCATGTAAAATAAATTATTCAGTACAGCCAAATGCGTTCCAATATTTTTAATATTTAGTTACAGACAAAGACAAAAGGTAAATGGATACCGGAAAACTCCGATTATCCCTGATTATTACGCTATTTTGGAACGCGAACGATTTGAATCCAATCACAAATGGCTTTAACTGCGAATACTACAGTAATACAGTTACATCACTTTAATACTAGTAATTACCGAGTACGGACACGAACGTATAATAATTGCGACATTTGGTTAAGTAGGTAAATGTGACACGCTTCTAGAAATATTATTACATAATTACCATCAAAGTAATTACCATACAATACAGTCGATTCCTGTTACTTTATTACCAGAAATTATAGACTAGGAGATTAAATGTAAAGCATGATGTATTCTACGTCATATCGTTACGATTTTATACAGCTACACATTAAACTACATATTTTATGAATTGGTATATTTATGGACCCCCAATGGACCCCTCAACAAGGTAGACGTCTGCGAGGGATACCCAGACGGGGATGGCAAGATGAACTGGACATTATGAAGTACTGGACATTGACAGCCATTGACAAAGACAATGGAAAGAGAGTAGGGAAGCCTTTGCCCTGCAGTGGGACATTATTGGCTCATAATAATAATATATGTTGATTCGGCCTTCATCGACCCATCCCTTCCCGGAACAACAGACACAGCAGCTGCATCATGCACACGTCGTGCGCCTCAATGGTTCACAACGAGGGGATTAGCACACAATCCAAATAGATATCTCGCATGCCATCGATCAATAGGGATGAAACCTCACCCTTACCCAACACAATGATGTAATTTCTATTGAAAGTCTCGTATTGTTGCGACATACTCTCGATAAAATCTATTTATAGCATACGATTCGCGATAATGTAATTGCGTAGAATTACGCTGAAAACGAAATCCCATGTTCATGTTCAATCACAATTGTGATTAGTTGAACTTCCGAGAAAGACCTATTTGATATTGTTAGCCCGAACGTCCGGCTGGCATTGCTTTGCTTATTGGATGTACTGCTCAAGGTAACCATTAACTTCATTTCTCTTTATCTACTTAGTTAACCTTTTATTAATCCCGCATGTTGGGTCTCACTGCTGCACAAAAGGACTCGTCTCTCCTTCTTTAATTAAATTGAACTATGCGCCAACATATTCTACTTCCTTAAGCAAATGTGTCGGCTTGTTACGCATGACTGCGAAGGACGATCTATATATACATTATATAGAGGTATATAAACACTATAAACACTTGCTGAAATACCGATATTTCAATACATTCCATGAATAAATATATCAAGGATAAAAAAACTAGACGTGTTTTTCATAATTTCACAGAATAATGTCGCTGTAGAAAATATTTGTCTCTTAAAAAATCTATAACTATTCAAATTGTCGACTTCGCAGAATTGAAAATGAGAGGCAATAAAACTGTTACACAGAATTAATGTGATTATTAATCATTAGGAAAGATGTTTCAATTCGTTGTCTCTTGGCTGTGTTTCAAATGAATGTTGACGAAGCATTTGTGTCATCGCGCGATGATTTAAGACATACAATTGTTGTCCGTTCCTAGCGACGACAATCCCAGCTCGGTATTGTACCAGATTCGGATAATTTATGGTTGATTCTGCTTTAATCTTTCATAAAGCATTACGTGCGCTAATTTCGAAGTGGACCTTGTTCTTTTTTGGATCAAAATGTGCTCTGATTATATACTTCAGATTAATGCTCTATATGTCATTGTACAGAGTAAAGGTAGATTATACATGATCATACAGACAAGTGGTATGAAGGATTGAAGGGTTGACACGCCTTTACCAAATTTTGATTTTCTTTTTGAATTATTGCTATTTTTATCATGACTTTTATAAGACTATTAACAACTGTATCTTAATGAGCTTGTCTTCAAATAGTTTGCGCTTCTAGACATAAATCTGATTATCCAAATGTTTAATAGATTTGGTTTCAAACAGTTAACTCATTCGATCTTTATTTTAACAAATTTCATGACAGTCGTCATTGATGTTCAAGACGCCGAGATGTGAAGACGAATAAATAGATGTTAAAGTTGTCTTACTATGTCTTGCACTGCAGTTATTTTATAGTGTGGAAGCGAGACACCGCGCTACACTACATGACTACACAAAGCGGGGTCTCGCTTCCACTGCGGAAAATTACCTGCAAAGCTTGCTCATAGTCACCCCCCAGCGATATTTGACCTATACCTGATTGGATTGATAAGATCAAAGCAAGTGGCAGTGTGTTTCTGCTATGCTATTTAGTGTTTAAATTCGCAATACTTACCTATGGTTATTCTTGGTGTACAATAAACAGAAATATACTGTCTTAGTATCTACTTTTAAAGCTGTTGTTTAGGTACAATATTCTCGCTTATCTTCATCATTCCATTTTATCCCCAGCGGGTAGGCAGAGTCACGAAAGAATATCTTCACACCCAATTCGCCAAACAGGGTCCTAAATACAAAGAGTGAGGGGGCGAGTCCTTTGCTGTTTTCGAGTTTTAGTTTTCTAAGAAAACTAATAACAGAATACCCATTTAAGATACGAGAATCGCGCCCTCGCTTGATTTCAGTTTAGTGGAAGAGAGTCTACAAGAGCTTATAATAACAGTTACATAGGTACCTACCTATATCTTATCGTAAAGTACAATTTCTAGTTATTAAAATTATGATATTATGGCTGCCTCGTTGGTCTATTGGTCGCTAAGTGCAGCACCTGAGCATGAGGTCCTGGGTAAGAATCCCGGTTTGAGCAAAGTGTTACTGGGTTTTTCCATTCCTATTAGGTAATTCTCAGTAGCAGCACAGAGCCTGGATATGTGCCCGATTGAATACAATAGGCTCGGCCTCTTACATTGGGAGTTAGGACCTACTTATAACAAAAAGTGGGTAAAAGTGTGTGTTTTAAATGTGCCCTCTGCCCAGCCCTTCGGGGAATACAGGCGTGATGGTATAGTTTTTAATTTTTTATCTTATTATTTAGTTCAATTTTATTTTCTGTAGCCTATCACTATAAATGCAGATACGGGGTGATGGATTTCAGGCATAATATTGTACTACAGAGACTTCTCTTTCTACTACTTAAGAGACCAGAGTGAGCACTTCCATCATCATCACCAGCCGGACGACGTCCACTGTTGAACAAAGACCTCCCCCTTAGAACGCCACAATGGACACTTGAGTGAGTGAGCTCTCCACGTGTTCACTATTCTGTGGTTCTTGACGTGAAAGTCCGTGAGAGTCCCTTCCCAGAACCCTTGTTAACGTGAATATTGTGACGTTATCGTACAAGTACCTTCGTACTAATTGTACCTAACTACTTGTTTCAGAAATTTTATTTATTTCTGATTTGTACCTAACTAGGCTTTCCTGTAATATACCTTAATGGTAGAATATGATTTATTTTATTTATTTATTTAAACACAAATGCACAACATTACAGTCAGTAACCATGGCGTTGCACAGTTCAGATTAAAACTATAGGTAGGTTTAACACAGGGTAAAAATAGATTAAAATACAATAGATCTTACAACTAAAACACAAATAGTAAATACAAAATACAACAAAAATGAGGACAATTAAAAATAAACAATATACATTTTTTTCACTAAATAGACATTGATGACACAAATCATTCCATTGGGACGCAAACAAATCACACTGCGGTGCTAGTGTCAGCAAAGAGTTAAGTAATCTCAGAGCTCGAACTTGGAATGATGGTGTATAAGGATAGGCACGGATGAAATGTAATCGAGGACCGACGTTTTAACCACAAATATACATAATATATTACTATTTTATATAATAAATGTAAAAACTTTCGTCGACCTGATTGGCGCACTGGCTTAGCGATTGGACTTCTGGGGTAAGGGTTGCGGTTCAATTGAAAAATTTTATGATCCGCAGATGTTTGTCCCGAAGCTGTGTGTATGTGATTTTTCATGTTTGTGAAACGCACCTACGATACAGGAGAAAATCCTAGTATGGAGCGACGTTATTTTTTTTAAATAAATGTAATACTTGTATGCGCCTTTACTTGTTTCTTATAGTAGCTTTATTGAGGATACTGAAGTCACTAACTTCTACGTAACCTACTTAGCATTCATATACCGGATCTACCTAACACTCTCTTATATCCTTTCATCATTATATAAAGGTTTACCGGCTGTCTAGGAAACACGCCCCGACCTTGGCACCGCTAAGTAATTGAAGTAATGTACACTCCACGCCCTACTTCGCAGAAGACGGTGCTAAGGGTATAAAAGGGTAGGTAGGGTAGCCGAACACAATTTATCTAGAATATCTAAACCTTGCTGCTTCTAACAATTTTCCTAGAACTTACTTACACCTACATATGACTATACAAGACAGTATTGGTACTCAATTACTCAGAATAATGTACGTACATAACATCACGCCTGTGTTCGAAGGGGTAGGCAGGGGAGCCCATATAGTACACCCACATTTCGGCAGTTTTAATAATTATGTACAATGTACATCTACTCTCATATATCACTACACAAGCTATGACATTAGTTATATAGTTTACTAAGACTAAATAAGCCGACAAATTACCAAAATTAACAAGGGCAGTTTACTTTGAAACTTAACCCTTTCCCAGTGTAGTGACCCACGTATAGGGCAAGGCGATTGTTCAACTTGTAGCGACATCTACACGTCGATGGACGAATGACGTTACCAATCCTGCACCACGCTCGCGAAGTGATCACATTCGCTAGCTATACAAGGCTTTTTTTTTATTAGTAGGTAATATACTGCCTCTTTAGTCTAGCGGTTGCTGAGCACGAGGTCCTGGGTTCGAATCCCGGGTCGGGCAAAGTGACACAGGGTTTTTCGATTAAGTAATTTTCAGTAGCAGCACGGAGTCTAGATTTGTGCCCAGTTGATGGCAATAGGCTCGCCCGCTATTAAATTGGGACCTAAAAACATAACTGGCGAAATGTGGGCGTACTACATGTGCACATCTGTACCCCTTCGGGGGATACAGGCGTGTTGTTATGTTATGTTTTTAAATTAAATTAAAATTTGAAATCTTCATAACACTTGGCTTAATCCTGGAATCGCACCCAGGACCTACCGCTCAGCAGTCATGCTCACCACGTCCACCGAGGCAGTCAAGGGAATTGTGTTCTTTTTAATCTAGCCCAATACGAAAAAAATCTTAGCAAAATATATACAAACTTTTAAAAATGTTTGTCTGTGTAATGTTGTGTTCAATTAATTTTAAATGAACTTACATTAAACAATGAATTCCTAAAATTATGTCTGCAAGTCCATGTCAAACAATTAGCTTTATTATTTTTGTTGTAGACACCCGTCTAGCTTCAAGAAACGTTGAAATAACTTCGTGGAAACGTAGCTACGGTGAATCTTCTTTCCATTGACCTTTGAGTTATTAAAATACTAAAATTCCATCATAAAGTAGTTAGGTACTGCGGGCAAATAATATGCTATAAGTACTAAGCCACTGACTGAAAATCATTTTGCTACAAACCTTTTACTGAAAACTTTCGTGAGTGTTATCCATATTATTTACTATATCTGCCGGTTTTACTCCCGTAAATATTCAAGGATGCCCGACTAGTTTTAGACTCAAACATTAAAAAGTCTAGTCTCGCGCCCCCTGCGTTAGCTCGTGAATAAGAGCGACCTCCGTTTGAGATCGAAATTCGAAACTAGTCGGGCATTCCCGAATATTCACGTGAGTAATAAATTACATCAATGGAAAGTTAAATATTATTAGAATCGATGTAGGATATCCATATCTGCGCCATTTGATATTATTTTATCCTTCAGACAGGTTAAATACAGTATATGAACGTAGTGTGATCTTATAGAATAGATTAGAATAGAATATTTATTTGCGTAAAACATGGTATACAAGGGTGTTATATACAAATTGAGGCACAAGCATGTTTAGCTAGGATAAAACATAGCATGCAAAATTTAAAAAAACTAGTTAAGCAACAACAACCTTTGTTTAAAAAAAAAAAAAAAAACATCAACATTTTTTATCTATAAATTCTTTTAAACTATAAAAACTACACTCGATTAACCACTTATGAAATTTTATTGTAAATAATTTTGTGTTTAATGCTTTGAAATGCCTTGGTATTTTATTATAAATGCTCACACACATTGCCAAGCAGTTACTATTGTATTTAGACAGTCTAGGCAAATCATTTAACACTAGTTTATATGGATCTCGTCGATTCCGAGGATTTACATCTCTCTTAGGTACCTTAATACTTATAACTTAAATGAGAGGGGTGACATTAGGCGCTAAGATACAAGGTTTGAAATTTCCAAGTTGTGCTGCTGTTATACGGTTCATACAAATTAACAAAATTAATACAGTGACAATCGTCCGTGATTAATAATATGATTAATATTCATTAGTCGTATTTATTATAGTCTGCATATAATATTGTTCTTAACCGTTTGACAGCGATAGGTACGACTGACTTAAACCAATTTCCAAGAACCCTAAAATGTTAAATATCATCTAGCTATAAATATACTTTCTAGCTGGTTACTTTCAGTTGGCTTTCTAGGTATTGTAGCTTCAAATGCTTTGAGCATTTCAAATAAAAACATTTAGGTATAATTCTGGAAAACTTTTCAACTTCTCTTAATTCTTTTTTTTAATAAACTTATTGCTTGGTCTAGGAATTTCTTCTGAATCCTGTGTTACAACAACCCATTAAGATAGGTCTATATTGAATTAATCGAAATATTTTTCTCGATATATTATATACAATATATAATATTTAACCGAACTAAAATTAAAACAGTACCATTTATCCACTATTAATTAATAACTTAATTAGGTAAATATCACGGAGGTATCGCTTTTCACTTTAATTATACAGGATGCGGTCGACTCGTGGAATTTACGCAACGTTATGTTTATAATGGTTTCGCAGGAACCAGTAGCCCCCCCCCCCTACAATTTGCCCTCATAGGTACTGTTTCGATGAAATATCCTTAGCTACTTAGCAAGCGATTCCTTTGAACGGGTTTTGTATACTTAAGCTTATTCTTGGTACAAACATTAATTTTTTATTCATTTTAACGGCTGTCTGCAAGTTACTTGTTTAATATCTTCTATCTATCTTCTATAATCATAAAAATAAATTGCTATTCGTTAGTCTTGTTAAAACTCGAGAATAGCTGGACAGATTTGGCTAATTTTGGTTTTGAAATATTTGAGAAAGCAGTACGCAGTTAGCCGGGCCAGCAGTTATTATAAGTCATATTGGTAATAATAATAAGTTTATTGCCTAAGGGATATTTTACAGTGTTGATTGGGCCCTAGGTCCACACTAGGATTCCCTGTATTGTGGGACCCAGGCTCTGCAATCAGTGTACATGGTAATTGCTGCTATTACTTAAAAGTATCCGCTCGCAAACATTCTCTGATCGCATAAAGAAACGCACTCTTTATCTACCTAACTGTCATTATTAATGCTTTGTGCGGTCAGTAAATATTACAGTAATAATAATATCTACATTATTTCAGGAAACCTAGTTATAGTGTTACGTACTTTTTATTCATGGAAATGTTTGTTTGGTTACGTAAATAGCCCTATGAGGCTATGTTAGGTAGGTAACGTATTAGCAAGTTGTTTGGGGGAATTTTGTAATCATTTCGTGAAATCTATGAATTTACGAGTATGTGGCGCAGTATACATAATAGCTAGGGGTAAGTACGACACCTGCGACCTCTTGAGGGGACGCAAATTTGATAACGTGTAGGTTCACATCAGATGTAGCCAATTTAAAATATGAGTTTTGGCGTCATTTTTGCTGCTTATGCAAAGCTCCTATCTCTCTTATCAATTTAAAATATTATGATGTTTCTAAAAACCGTTTAGTTACTGACTTTGCAATTTGACAACGGGTAGATGTCGCACTTCATAAGTTGCCAATGTACCATACTGACCATACAGCTACAATTATCAGGCTCTTTTTCATGGAAAGTAGGTATACAAGGGTGATATAGGCCCCTATTAGTACTTTGCGTCACTAGGTTTAGAAGAATCGTAAAGAGATTCGTTATTCTCGATTAATCAATGTCTATCACATAACACTACTTATCAAGAAAAAATTGTTAGCATTACATAGTAGTAGATATTGATATTTCTTGAAAGAGTCGTGCTAAATGAACACCATTAGAATGTATCAGTGAGACGTATACCTACCTTTATAACGATGTGTTCACACAACGTGACGAAATCAAATCCTGAATCGTGCGAAATTCGTTGACAGTCATTAGTCATAACCAAGTTGCTGGAAAGAGGAAACTAAGCCGAAATGGTAAATAGATAGGTACTTATTTCTTGTATTTCCCCAAAACTCTACGATTCATTTTAGGTTTTATGATAAGTGTTTAATTAAAAACATGTTTATAATGTTGTGCAACTTAATTGACACATTGCAAACGGCCAACTTGTGGGTGCCTACCATTTTATCGTTATTATTTATAAACAAATTACAACACTGAATTTAATAACATAACATAACATCACGCCTGTATTCCCCGAAGGGGTAGGCAGAGGTGCACATATAGTACACCCACATTTCGCCAGTTATGTTTTATAAAGGTCCCAATGTAATAGGGGGCGAGCCTATTGCCATCAACCGGGCACAAATCCAGACTCCGTGCTGTTACTGAGAATTACCTAATGGAAAAACGCAGTAACACTTTGCCCGACCCGGGATTCGAACCCAGGACCTCGTGCTCAGCAGTCGCGCTTAGCAGCCACTAGACCAACGAGGCAGTCAAAAATTAATATTAAATTTGGATCTAAAACATAATTAGTGAAATATGGGTACTTTAGTCACCTCTGCTTTTCGGGGAATACAGGCGTGATGTTGTTTTTAATTAAATGAAACAAAGTATTTCCATTAACATGTGTATTACACATTACAAAACATTATACCTAAATAATAATATATAACTGATTAAGACACTCTTCGCCGCTTCCTTCTAGAAGCTTCTTCATCGCTCTCTTCTGCTTCTTCCTCCAGCTCCTGGTCCTCTGCTATCGTGGGGATAATTTCGGTTTCAGCATCATTTATATCTACTCCTTCTATAAAAAAGATAGTGTGCATTCAATGAATTTGTCAACTTATAACAGCCGAGATTGATGGCAATAGGCTCGCCACCTACATTGAGACCTACAACAAATCTGGCGAAATGTCGGTGTACTATAGGTTCACTTCTGCCTACCCTACGGGGAATACAGGGATATGGTCCAGCGCATACCCTTGCCTTATATCATGCCCAAGCATTAAATGACAGAACTCTCTTCTTGTACAGGCAGCAATAAAAATTAACTTTTAATTTTTTCTAAGATCATTTGTACTCTTGTAATTTAGGACAACAAATTTAATTACTTTTGCTGCCGTACATGGGACTAACATGTATTGTCTTGCGCAAACTGCCTGCACCCCTACCTATGTATGTATATACGAAAAAGAATGACATTCGAAATCACACTGCTAAATGCATTAGTACGTATTTGTGCAATAAGCATAATTTATTGTGTCAATACAAAAGATCAGTCAATTGAAACTAAGTGTATTTAGGATAAGGCCGTATTAGCTTGACTGAGTACCAAATTAATGTAAACAAACATGAATACAAAAAAAAGTGATTGTTATCTCTTCAACGAAATTGGATTGTAATTGGTGTTTATCACTGACTCTGTAAACAAGTCGTTTCATCGCGTATTTGTCTAAACAATTGACATTGAATTACAAACATAATATTTGGAGAGTGAAGGTGAATCAGCCGGCGGCATTAAACCGGATCTTGTTACGTACGGTTAAAATACAATATGATTGATTATGCTTATTAAAAATAGTTCACAGGGGACTCACTAAACAAAGAAATTATTTTATGACGTTTTTATAAACTTTGTCTTTCACAGGTCAGTGGGTCGTCTTAGGGTCAGAGTTATAGGAGTTCGAGTATATGCTCAGGGGCACTATGGGCAGAAAAGGAATAAAAAAAATTGGGTGGAACGTTCCTAACTAGGAAACGCTCCATAGCGCTCCTGAAGCTACACCTAACTTTAGGCTAGTTGTGACTGTCCAACACTTTTTGTCTTTCGCCATGAAATATCTATAGAAATTACTACTGGAGAATCGAAAGCATCATAATGAGGCCTACTACGCATCTCTGAAGGCGCTTGACACGTTTTTACTTATGCTTTTACGTTTCAGATAATATTAGGGCTTTGTGCACAGTATAGAGGTCGTTACCATCGTCCCTGGTCTCGTCAGCTTGTTCCCTCGCGTTGAGCACTTCTTGCAGCACGGGCGCCTTGATCCTGAAGTCTCGCGCCGTGCCCAGGGACAAGTACTGCTGCCAGTTTAACTGGAACAATGATTACATTTGTAGAACACCTATGTAGCAGACAAAAAAAGTATTTTTGGAATGTAAGTCTAGATATATATTTTATCATTAACTTAACCTTTTGATCGCCACAACCTTATCAAACAAACGTTTTTTCGTATCTCTTCGTCTTTTAAACAAGACGTAGCGCTCAAACGGTTAATATATATTTTTTTCATTTGCGTTACTAAAAATAATCTGTCTGTCGCCAGTCAAAGAGACAATCAAGGCATACAGAGATTTTATTTTACAGGACCGCTAGGGCTTCATCAAAAGTCCAGCCAAATAAGTGACGACCTGATTGGGGCAGTGCTTAAGCGATTGGACTGCTGCGCTAAAGGTCGCGGGTTCGATAGCCGCACAAGACAAAAAATTATGATCCGCAGATGTTTGTCTCAAGTCTGGGTGTTTGTATAGTGATATTTCATATTTGCAAAATGCGCCCACCATACAGGAGAAATTCCTAGTGTGGGGCGACGTTTTTATTTAGAAAAGGGAAATAAAAGTTTTCCAGTCTAGGCATCAAAACCTAGCAGATAGAAAAACCGATCTCGTTTCTTATTTACTTGATAATTAGTGCAGTACCTTAGCCTTACTAGCCAGCATGATGACCCGCTTGCTGAACTGCTCAGCCTCCAGCACGAGCCGCGGGATCAGTTTGGTCTCCTTCAACACCTTGCTAGCGTTGTGTTGTTGCTGCGACGCCTCTAAGTATGTTATCAGGTTGTCGGTCACCGCTGACAACTTCTTGCCGCATAGCTTGAGCAGGCGCTCAAAACTAAAAAGTAATACTATAAGGCTATAGATGTCTGTATGGCAAGCTGTCGTTCATTGTGGCGTTCGTAAGGGGGAGGCCTTTGTTCAACAGTGGACGTCTTTCGGTTAATGATGATTAATACTCACTACATTTTAGGGGGTGAAATGAATTTTTAATTTTCAACCAGCTCGTTTTAATTTACCAGGGTTGTACTTTATCAAAAAGTGAGAATCATGAGTGAGAAGAAATGTTTCCTATGACATTTGGCTGAGTCGATGTTCACGTCCGGCAGCAAGCGCAACAAATGAGCCCCAACCCCTTTCTTACGGCACGTAGCTTGACTTCACGCTGGTACTGATCGTGTTACGCACCGTAAGAAGCCATCATTACGCAAACTTCGTTCGGAAATGTTTTGGTACGTAAGATAGTGTCCATAGCCTCATACAGTGTAAATATGTAGACAATCTAGTACATAAGGCGTGTTTCATAGCCGTACCGTATAGTCTGCGCGGTGGTGACGTCGATCTGCTTGGCGAGCGCGGCCAGCAGCGCGTACAGCCTGACGGCGGCGGCCAGCACGCGCTCGCTGCCGCCCCCCAGCGCGCAGCGCAGCTTGCAGCAGCCCGCCGTCCACGCCGCCAGCTGGCACAGCTGCAGCACCAGCGACTTGTAGATCTCGCCTAGCTCTGAGGGTTTAGAGTCATTTTTGATATTCATAAGTATAAATGAGAATCCAATGCCTCGTTGGTCAACTACCTCTCTCGATCCTGAGCTGCGCGGTATGTGCGGCGCTGCCGGCGGCGGCGGCGAGGTCCCGGGCCCGCGCCAGCAGGTGCTCGGCGGCCCGCGCACGGCAGCCCAGCTGGCTGCACACCGCGCTCAGCACCGCGTGGCCCGAACGGGACTCTATCGTAGGGAAGTTCGGGCTCTCCTCGCCTGCTGATGTATCTTCCTCCTTAGAAGCAAAGAATACAGTAGGGGCAAGTCAAGATCAAGAGATCAGGATCAAGAATTATACAGTATGTGGCTGAAGTCACACGTGATCCGTCCCGCGCTACCCCTGAGTAACTAGTCGGGAAATCCCGAATGAACACGTGAATAGAACCGGGTAATTACAATTAAGGATGTGACTATAACTTCAAGACACAAAAATTCGACCAAAACTTGCAGATTACATCCCCTACAGTAAATAAAATACTATACTATGTGTTACACTCAAACAGCTAAACCGGTTTTGTCGGTTATCTATAAATGTATAATTATACATATATAAATAAACAACAGCCCCCTAGCTATGATCTCTTAAAGCAGGACAGTTTACGTTGTGAAAGCGAGAGCATTACATTGCACCTAGCAGTGTCTCGCTTCCTTCGTTCATGATAAGGGGGGCAGTATATCCTCACATCGATCCTGCCGAGCGCGCAGGCCAGCTTGGCCAGCAGCTCGTCCAGCAGCGCGGCCTCCTGCAGCTCGGCGCCGCCCGCCGCCAGCAGCGGGCCCACCAGCGACAGGCACTCCTGCTTGCTGCTGCGGACGTACTCCTCCAGCTTCACCAGCACCTGGAGCATTAGACAAGTTGGTATGTGAAGGTGCCTCGCCTACAGCATTCGTTACAAAGTCGAACATTTCATTAGTGAGGGAGGAGAACCGAGCATTATAGTGTGCAACCTGAAATGTTCCAGATTCGAGCATTACATTGGCGAAGGAAGAGTGCAGGCAATCTCCAAGGCTTTCTTAAGCAGAACTCACTCAGCAAATATTTTTGTACTGTTTTAAACTTGATTTTGAGTCAATAAATTATTATTATTATACCTACTGCAAATAATAAGGAAACTCAAGGGAAAAGACAAAGAGAACGACAAATCAAACGATGGGAAGACGATTTACCAAAAAAAATTCTCGAGACAGAGATAATTGGGAGCGGCCTATGTCACTAGACAGCCTTCACCTGACCAACGAAGTGGTTGCTAAAGATTTTATTCTATAAGAAAAAAAATGTTTTACGATCAGTGAATAAAGGCTTTTATTATTATTATAACTACTCACGCTCGTCTTCTGCGGGCAGGAAGCTGCAGGAGTTTCCAGCAGTAAAGAGGCTATCTGTATGAGTACTGCTAACTGCTTCTTCACCATCAGGTCTCGTTCATCTGCCACACTCTCCTCCTCAATGTGCAGTAACGCACGGTGTGTAGCTTCTAAGATCACTGCGATGCTTTCTGGACCTGATGAGCCGTTGCCGTCGGCTAGAGGGAACAAAGTAAGTTGTATATTTGGCTGATTATATTACTACTAGTATACCCGGCAGACATCGTCCTTGCCGGAAACACAGCGCCACCTACCGGGTTCAATTCTCAAACCATCCAGGAACCTATTGAAATATATACACAAAATTTCATCCAAATCGGTCCAACCGTTTAGGAGTTAGTAACAAACACACGTACAGAAGAATTATATAAGTAAATTATGTTTATCGCTTTTATGGCACTGTATATAATTATACATATATTTATGTTTGTACCAAATGTTTTTATTTTGTTTTTTAACTGTATTGTACAAATTGAATTATAACACAAAAAGGGGACTGTAAAGTTGAAAAGAGAGTTAAGTGGATTAAACACAGTAGTAACTTTCAGAATACTCACTTATAGCTATAAGACACGTGGACAACATGGCGTCCATCTTCAAGGAATACTTCGGTGAGAAGATAAGCGTGAGACAAGTCTTGAACACTTCTAAGCATAACAGAGTCGTTTGGTCGTCGAATTCGCACATATCTTGGAATCTACAACAACGAGGTAAGGGATAAGCTTATTATTGATAAATTGTTACAATTTTAAAAGTTCACAAACTGTGTCCTCATGCTAAATGTGAGATGATATTAGAAATTTCCATTAGGTAATTCTCAGTAGCAGCGCGGAACCTGTATTTGTGCTCGGTAGGGCAATAGGCTCACGCCTTATTACATAAAAAAAGTAATTGTACTATTTATGTTGATTATAGCCATTTATGAAACTACAAGCGGCAAGTTGTTGTTCACTGTGGCGTTCTAAGGTGGGGGGGGGCTGGGGGGGGCTTTGTTCAACAGGGGACGTCTTCCGGCTGATGATGATGATAAAACTACAATACTAGTTGTTGGATGTTGTCAGACCCAAAAATTGTATTCCTCCTAAAGTTGAAAGTTCAATATATACCTGCAGAGACATCTAGTGTACATGATGGCAGCTATACTGACGACGTGTGTAGCGACGGCCTTCTTGTCCAGCTGGTCGGCCAGCAGCGCGGCCTGCGCGGCCCGCAGCGCCCAGTGGTGGAAGTCGCGCCGCCCGCGCAACTGGTTGCGTTGCTCTACTGACGACCACGCCACGTTCTCACTGTTCAGACCAAAATAAATAAATATATAATCGTATTCAGCAAAGTTCCCAGACTTCCTTTACTTCACATTAAATAATTTTAGAGAGAACTTGACTTATTCTGTAATTCCTTAACCAACACAAAAAAAAATTAATTGAAATTGCAGACCACTAAAACTAAAAAAATAATGTGTCTTTATTATTAATGTGACTCATTATCCGCTACTCATAAGCATGTTACATGGAAATGTTTGCTTATACCTGCACCTACACACTTTGAACCGAGTTTTATAACAATTCAACTACCCTTATTCAGAACTTGAGATCCCAGACACAAGGCAGCGGTTTGAACGGCCCAGCCTCATCCTCGACCAAGTCGGTCAGCTGCCCTGCAACCTTGCCTTATCCTTCTGACGAATATCAGTTAATACAGTTTAGCACTAACCTGTATAACAACTCAACTATCCTCAGACAGAACTTGAGATCCCAGAGACACGGCAGCGGTTTGAACGGCCCAGCCTCATCCTCGACCAAGTCGGTCAGCAGCCCTGCAACCTTACCCTTATCCTTCTGACGAATATCAGTTAATACAGTTTAGCACTAACCTGTATAACAACTCAACTATCCTCAGACAGAACTTGAGATCCCAGAGACATGGCAGTGGCTTGAAAGGCCCAGCTTTATCCTTGACCAAGTTGGTCAGCTTCGCTGGAGTCTTGCCTTTATCCTTCTGAGACTTCTGACTCTTCTGCGTCTTGACCGTCTCTCTTGTCTCGTTTAGACTCTTGTTGCCTTTTTTAGATGCTTTTGGTAGAGCCTATGGTCAGAAGCAAACAGTAGAAAAACGTATGAAAAATGAAATGTGATTGCTGAGCACGAGGTCCTGGGTTCGAATCCCGGGTCGGGCAGTGATACTGGGTTTTTCCATTAGGTAATTCTCAGTAGCAGCACGGAGTCTGAATTTGTGCCCGGTTGATGGCAATAGGCTCGCCCCCTATTACATTGGAACCTAAAACATAACTGGCGAAATGTGAGTGTACTATAATTATGTGCACCTCTGAGTCTGAATACAGGCGTGATGTTATGTTATGTTTATGTATATAACCTATATATATAAAATTTTCCTGTCACAGTTTTCGTTCCCATACTCCTCCGAAACGGCTAGACCGATTCTCATGAAATTTTGTGAGCGTATTGAGTAGATCTGAGAATCGGCCAACATCTATTTTTCATACTCCTTAGTGATAAGAGTTTTTTACCTGAAATTCACGCGGACGAAGTCGCGGGCAACAGCTAGTAGTATATATACATACCTTGGTTTGCTCCAACAGCTGGTTGCACGCTTTAAACAGCTTGTTTATTTTATTAGCGACATCGGTGCTGCTTGGATTCCACTGCATTATTTGGTGCGCGATCAGAGTTTCATAACACTGCAATATTTGCTGCACTTTCAAACACTTCACTTTTGATTCCGGTGTAAGGTCAGTCAACCCTGGATCTTCCTGAAATATTATTAATAAATACATGCAATAGATTGGATGTAACAAAATATAATCTACTAGCTTTTGCCCAGGGCTTCGCCCGCATAAAATAGCCCTTTCCCAGGTCTTAAACTTTCTACGTGCCAAATTTCATCAAAAATTATATTAGACTAGTTTCCGTTTGTGGCCAGAATAATAAAAAGATAATGAGTAAAAATATTTATCACTCTTTTCACGGAAAAAAGGCATATCCTCTAGGATATTAGCATCACAATCAGTTCAGCAGTTCAAATATGAAACTCTATATCTCTTAGGTATATGTATATAAAAATGGATTGCTGTTCGTTAGTCTCGCCTAAACTCGAGAACGGATGAACTGATTTGGCAATTTTGGGTCGTGAAATATTCGTAAGTCCATGGAAGGTTTCTAGGGTGAAAAAGTGATACGAAATTCACCGGGTCAGCTAGCATAAGAATAAATCACGACTGTATCTTATAGGAAGAATTATATTTGCTACAATACTGACAAACACCGTTCGTCTCACTCACTCATAGCATTTTAACATTAGTGAAACACTCACCATATCTATCTCCATGAGGCTGCTGCTATCACACAGCTGTTTCATGATGGTGGACAGCTTGTTCCTTAGGTGAGCCGCCGCGGACTCGACCGGCTGGCTGGCCAGGATATCCTCCAGGTCTTCCTCCTCCCTGGTCTGCAGGAACTGGGCTACGGCGTATAGGAGACGGGCTATGGGCTCCTAGGGATGAAGGAATAAGAGATTAATGTTTTGAGAGCAGTTAATTATTCTGTCCAAATAATACCTCAATTAAAATTGTGTTCGCCATTATCGGCTTAATATACCACCTCATTATTTGCTCTGTTGTTGATTGACACTTGATATTCAGTAGACTAGTTAATAAAATCAAATATATTTTTTTTATTTTCAATCGATTTTACCAACTCAAAAGGTAACCTAATTTCAAAAATATTATCCAAATAAAATATTATTTTAACTGTTACTATTACATTGTTGTACAGGCTTGATTAGAATTATGGATAATCCAGTTCCTCATACAAAATATTATCAAAATAGTAAAATAATTATTTAAGATATTCTCAATTTGAGTTACCATATTATAACTCAGACGATGTCACTTACAACCAAGACGGCAGTAGCCCCATTGATCTGCACACACTTGTCGAGCAGTAGGGTGTCAACACTATCTCCGTCCGGCAGGAACTGGCTCAAGTGCTCGTACAGCAGCTCCATGATCGGCTCGTGCAGCGACTGCTTGTCTTTGGCACAGTCGTAGATCTCTGGAAAAGTGAGATTAAGATATGTTATTACTAGCTGCGCCCCAAAAGTAGCCTATTGTTAATCCAGGGTGTCAGTTATCTCCATATGAAATTAAATAACATCACGCCTGTATTGCCCGAAGGGGTGGCAGAGGTGCACAATTAGTACACCCACATTTCGCCAGTTATGTTTGTTGGTCCCAATGTAATAGGGGGCGAGCCTATTGCCATCAACCGGGCACAAATCCAGACTCCGTGCTGCTACTGAGAATTACCTAATGGAAAAACCCAGTAACACTTTGCCCGACCCGGGATTCGAACCCAGGACCTCGTGCTCAGCAGTCGCGCTTAGCAACCACTAGACCAACGAGACAGTCATATATTACATGTATTCTACTTACGGGTATACAACAGTTGTTTGACGAGCGCGTCCTGTACGAGACAGCGCCGCAGTATGGACACTACCTCCATGCACATCGCCTCGTTGCGGACCCGGGAGGTAACGCTGCGACAGACAATTAATACATTAAAAGAAAAAAAGTCGCCCCACAATAGGAATATACTAGGAATTTCTCCTGTACCGTGGGTGCGTTTCACAAACATGGAATATCACATACACAAACTCCCAGACCCGGAACAAATATCTGCGGATCGCACAAATTTACCCATCCAAGGACTGACCGCGGCACGTGCTGCTTAACCTAACTGATTGCGATCTGTTTGTAGTATCGAGCCAATCATATACTACGATAGCGCTAACGACTTAACCAGCAACCTAGAAACTGTATATGAAGCCGCCGTATGCGTGGGGGGAGGGGGTTTAAAGATATCATAATAATTTAAAGATAGACAATTTGTTCCTAAAAGATCCATTGCGCAGCCGATCGGTTAACTTCAGGTTCTTCGAGATACGTCGGCCGTATTGTAGACTTACGCATTCCCCTGCTGCGTGGCGTGCAGGTCCACGGTGAGCTGCGTGAGGTAGGAGTGCGCGCTGTACGAGTCGCTGCAGCTGTAGGGCTGGCTGCTGCCGAGCGCGCCCGACACGCGCACGTGCCGCAGCACTGACAGGAAGCCCGACAGGGCCAGGCAGCGGTGCGGGGAGTCCCTGCAGTAGGCCGGACAGCGAGGTCAGTGGCGGGCCACAGGAGTCATGACCAACAGTGGACCGAGATAGGCTGATGACGTTGAAATTGGCTGAGGTGTATAGTATACCCACATTCCACAAATTTTGTTAACTCATCAAAACTAATCCATACTTATATTATAAATGTGAAAGTAACTTTCTCTGTCTGTCTGTTACACCTTTACGACTGAACCGCTGGACAGATTTTGATGAAATTTGACTTGTAGAAAGTTTAAGACCCGAGAAAGTACATAGGCAACTTAACGCGGGCAAAAGCTAGTATAAAATATGGAACGAGTCTATGTTTACCGGACAGAAATCTAGACTCAATGCTGCTACTGAAAACTACTTTTCCCGACCCTGGAATCCAACCCGGGACATCATAGTCAGCAGTCGTGTAAGTCTTGTAGACTTATATAGAGAATGTAGTAGACGGAAATCTTTCACCAAATTGAGTACTACTAAGAAATAATCATATCACGATTCACGGACCTAGAGTATAGTCCCTTCCGGCACACCATGACCAGAGTGTCCCTAGTCCGGGTGCTGAAGTTGAGGAGTGGATGTACAGCATTCAGGACGGCGGCAGCCGCCGTGTAGTCTGTGGGAGAGGGCTGGCAGTTCTCCAGTATCGTGCCCAGTTGGGTGCAGCGCTCTACCGACACTGGTGTCAGCTTACACAAGATGTATAGGCAATCTGCAAAGAAAATTGTAACCGAGAAAATTGTAGAGTATTTCTTATATTCGAACTAAAATTACTCTCATTACTCGGACGATGAGAGGGAGGGAATAGAGAGTGCACCTATGTTTGCGCATACTCGGGCACTATAATATCTCCTGCTTAATTGGCTGGTCACAGATGAGATAGACCGCCGTGACCAAAATACGGTTATTAATATTACTTATAGAGTGACAAAAACTAGAAAGTTCCTACAACATACATGCTTTTTAAATGCACCAAACATACTTCTACATGATTAGTAATGTAGAAGTATATATATTATAAAAAGAACTCACCAAATTTCACAAAACTACGAGTATCAAGAACAATTAGTTATACAAACTTAAGTTACCTACCCGCATACTGCCTCTGGGAGGTATCCCCACACAGTCTGTCGGCCAGCTGGCTCAGGATGTGCCCCGCCGTCTCGGGCTGCGCCTTGCTCAGACGCACCAGGATCAGCTTGCCGTGCGACCAGCAGGTGGGCGCTATCGGCTTCAGGCGAGACACCGACAGTAACTGGAAGGCTAGGTTGATTAGACCTACCACTGTTAGTTGTCTGTGGTTGGCACTGTAATAAAAAAAAAGTAGAAATTGCTTGGAATTAAATAAGAATTTTTGAAGGTAAATCTTTCATCTGCTGATTTAATATAACAGAGAAGCATGAAAATGGTTACAAATGATAAAAAAGACTTTATAGTGAATATATTGTTATTATAACTTTATAAAGAAACAATGTTTATTATATAATTACCATAAATATGCGAAACATAAAAAACATAACATTACGCCTGTATTCCCCGAAGGGGTAGGCAGAGGTGCACATATAGTACACCCACATTTCGCCATATGGTTTTTAGGTCCCAATGTAATAGGGGGCGAGCCTATTGCCATCAACCGGGAACAAATCCCGACTCCGTGCTGCTACTGAGAATTACCTAATGGAAAAACCCAGTAACACTTTGGCCGGGATTCGAACCCAGGACCTCGTGCTCAGCAGTCGCGCTTAGCAGCCACTAGACCAACGAGGCAGTCAATATGCGAAATAATTGGAATCAAAAGGCTTCCCTGACTCCTAAACTTATCTTTCTTACTTTTTCATCAAAGAAACGTCGCCCCACACCAGGAATTTCTCCTGTATCAATGGTGTGTTTCATAAACATGATTTACCTCCACAGATAAAAAAAAATGTTTACATGCTGTACTCTTTATACTATATATGGTCTTCGCAAATCCTTGATACGTCAGGTAAACGAGAAGTCCTTAAGATACACATACAACACGCTACGCCATGGGCCTCACCTCTCTGTAGTGATAAGTTTGAGCACGCTGACGACGTTGACGTCGGGCGGCATCACAGACCTCACCCACGCTGACTCTTTGGACCTCAAGTCATCCATCGCGCGCTGTTCTATCGCTGATCTTATAACCTAATGTGTAATCAATAATTGGTTATATTTTGTATAATACTTTCTTATAGAACACTTATTAGATGTGAGGGTTCAAAAAATAGATTTATTCAGGTTATTTGTACTTTTTTTGCTAATCTAAGACACTAATGATTGAAGGGGTAGGTATTAATATGAAAAAATGATTGAATCATATTAATCATTATCTGAAATCGCACTATGATGACCAATGCTTGTTTACCATCTGTTCGTTTAAAATATTTACCCGGGAATCAACTGAATTGTAAGTATAGCTGAGGATACGCCCTAATTTTCTACGTCTGCCTAATTTGACGTCACTGTGGTAGTGCATATAATGGAGGACTTACATCCAAGCACGCAGACCTGAAGTCCGGCCCCTTGTCGGACATGGCGAGGGCCAGGTCCACGATGAAGGGCGCGCGCAGCAGCTGCGAGCGCGGCCACAGGCGCAGCTGGCGCCGGACCTGCTGGGGCTGCGCCGCGCCCGCCGACATGTGGAACAGGCACGTGGACAGGCAGCGGCTCAGCTCCACCGAGCTGTGGGGCACTGCAAACATACTGTTAATGTTAATCTTGCTATTAAACTACCGCTAGAATACTCCAGATAATCAGACACAGAACAATTGTTAGCTCTGCGGCCACTGAATTCTCACCGCAAGTAAGTATGTATAACTTAATTAGATATTGACAATTGACATTTTCAGATCACAGTGAGCACTTCTCCTTAAAATACAGCTCCTTAAAAACTTAATTTTCATGTAATTAATAGAATGTTTCTGGCCCCTGGCAGAAGACAGGTCATAGAAGTAGATTATTTCTTTGCATCATTATGTGAAATAACGAGTTTTTACTACTTCCATACCTACTTTGATTTAATTACCTATGTCATCTATATCAATGGTGGTGGACTCCGAGTCCTGTGGAGGAGGTTCCAGCTTGCTGTACAGGCGCGTGCTAAAATAGTGGCTCAGGTGAGCCAGTACTGTGTCCAAGTTGTATGTCTTGCACAGTCTGGAACAATAAAAGAGAACAGAGAAGAAAACCTCATAAAGAATTGTATAATAATTTAAATAGTGTAGTAAATACTGGCTGATCATAATATCTTACTAAACTGCACGATTAGGTTAAGACTGCTTTTAACCTTTCGAAAAGACTCTTTTCGTAAACATTATTAAATGAACATTATCATAGGCTTTTCATTTCATACAGGGCACACAAGGGCACTTATAAAAAGTGATATCAAGTTGATTGTTTCAATAACCAAACATGTTTTATAAGTGATAGTGGATAAGTAATGGTCACAATTTTCTTTATTGTATCAAATTTACTATATTTCATAATTATTAAAAGTGATCACATTATACAAAGTTATGACGCATTCAATTCCTATGTAGTTGACTTAAATAGTGCTACAACATAAATATTATACGAACTTGAGTAACTGATGCACTAACGGTGGTAGCGTGTCAGGCGGTATGTCTATGATGTAGGAACAGATCTTGTTCACAACCTGCCTGTGGTCATTCCGGGATAGTTGTAAGTCTCTGTAACCAATTGTTAATGGATTTAATCAGTCATTTATAAATAAACTGCCTCTTTGGTCTAGTTGTCGTTAAGCGCGACTGCAGGCCACGAGGTTTGAATCCCGGGTCGGGCAAAGGGTTACTGGGTTTTTCTATTAGGTAATTCAAAAGTTAAAGTTACAGCACGGAGTCTGGATTTGTGGCCGTTTAATGACAATAGGCTCGCCTCTTATTATATTGGGACCTAAAACATAACTGCCGAAATGTGGATGGACTATATGTGCATCTCTGCCTACACCTTCGGAGAATACAGTCGTGATGTTATGTTATGGTGTTTAAATAACACCGATGTCTAATTGAAATACATGAATAGTATAACTAACTTGAACATAGCAGCAAGCTGTACCAGCTGCCTCTCGTTCCAGCGGCACTGACACAGGGTGTGGACACACTGCTCTTTAAACTCTGTACTGGTCAGCTCTGTACCGCAGTGCTTGATCACGTCATGAGAAGATATTGCATTCATGCATTCTGGTAACACATCGCGCCAACTGCAATTAAATAGATAGATTAATAGGTACCCCCTTACCGTGAACTCATGTGTATGTTGTGGAAGCGAGACCCTGTTACTTGCAGTGTAATGTGGCGTCTTTCTTCCACAATGTAAATTGTCCTGTTTTTAAAGTTTGTGGTGAGGTGGCTGAACTCAGAAGACAATTTACTCAATACAATTAACAATTTAGTGTATGTGATTATGTGCACCGAAATAAGGACAGAATTTAAGTTCATTTTCATAATTCAACAAAATTAAAAAAAATATATCATACTACACTTATTAAAGCCATACATACATCATGTTAACATCACTGTCATCCACAATGGACTGCACACTGTCATTGCACCACCGCACCAAGTCATCCACAGGCAACCTCGGTAGCTCCAGACACAGTCTGCTTGTGACATCACCGCAGTGTGTGAGAGATGTGGTCTCTTTCCTCATGGTCTGGAGTACTATCTCCACAATCTAGGTAGTAATGGAGTCTATTAGTTGGTAAATAACTGCAGTGATGTGGATTATTAATTTAAAAAAACAACAATTTATTAAACTTTAACTATACAGAACATACATATTACCTTGATTAGCTTGTAATTGGCATATATTATGTAGTTTTATCTTTATTTAGATAATGTTATTAATCACTCAGGGAAAAATGATATGTTTAAAAACTCTATACAAGTCTAGTACTATTGTAGGACGTGTAATATAGACATCATGAAAATTAAATACGTATAATTTCGTTGTTTTTATACGTACGTACATACCTTGACTTTGTTCCTACAGGCTGCTATATTATCAGGTAATCCATTTAAAATACAGTCCAACAAATCGCTGCCATCACTATTAACAATACGGCGGGGTAAAAACTTTATTATCTGAAAACATTTAGTTAGAAACTGGTAAGAAAAATGCATTTACAACGATAAAGAGATCGGTTGTTTTATTCTACCTGTTCTATTTTGAGTTTACAATATTCACGTAACTCATCACGTTTACTGTGTACATGTCCAAGTTCTTTAATTTTAGCAAACACTTTGTTTGTATCCATAATTTCTTAAGTTTTAATTATTTAAAATTCTATGTTTACATGCACACCCGCCAAAAACCACAGTCACAGATTATACATGGATTTAACTTTCTGAACCGTCAGTGTCTAGTAGCAAAATAACAGTAAAATAATTGAATATAACAACTATTATATTAGAGCTTTACTGCTATTTTTTTTACTGTTGTATTTTACAAATGGCAACACTAAGAAACGTTCCACCACCCCTTTTTTGAAAATATCCGATGTTGAACATTAGATCAAATTAAATTTTGAGTAATGTTTGCATTAACTTGGTGATAAATCTTAAAGTATATCCAGAATCTGATAATAAAAATTATCAATCCTATATAAAGTCTATACCCTAATTTTCGCTTTTTAATTAACTGCTTCGAATAAAATACATGCCATATTCATTATCATATGGCATCCCCACCTAACGTCTTTTGACTGATGACGTCATCAGTTTATGTTTAGCGAGTGAGAAGTTACGAAATTCACGAATTTCATTTCAACGCTCACGTTTGTGTACAATTTACGTACGAACTTATATATTTATAAATTGTAACATATCAAACATACAGAAATTCTTACGACGTTTATATTCAGAACATACTTTAGTGTACCTGAAAGTCAACGAGACGTTCGTTACGTTACTTTTGGCGGCATCGCATGAAGCCACAGAAATAGATTTCCTTGTGCAATATCGGTGTATATCGGAAATTCGGTGAAGAATATTAATTTGCGACGTTATTTTGACGAAACCGTCAGCCTTGGATCGGCAGGAAAGAGTTGTTACGATGATGCATAGAAAGTGATATCAACCAGTCAGTATCAGTGATTAAAACATGGAGAATCCGACCGTTAGTGGATTGAGGTCAAGGTCTCGCTCGAAGACACCCTTCCTGCGGTCAAGCTGCGACCGTGAGAACTGCCTGGAAGGCGAAGAACACACGCATCACAAGTCTGGACGCAAAACCCCGGTGAGGAGGAGTACCCCAGTCAAGTGAGTACCCCATACTGCTAAGCTATCCTAGCGAACTGAAATCACTGTTATTCTTATTTATTTAAACAATGAAACCTGTCCAGGTTTAAAAAAAATATTTTAACCTAAAGTATTGATATCATATCTTGAATGATGAATTGACTTTCTTGATTATGACTGTCATAGATTATTACTGTTGATATGCAGACCCAATAGAATTTGAATGAATAAAGTTTTTTTCTGTAGTCAAAATGTAACTGATTAGAAGAGCACAGTTCATTGCCAAATTTAAAGAATTTTAATTAGTTACCAAGTTAACATGACATGTGCTAATCTTTATCTGATATATTTAGGCACATGTAACGATTTTTATATAAATTTAAATTAGAAGCTTATGGACACTGGACTTATTTCAGGAAAAAATATTTAGTTATGAATTCATAGTACAAGTATTTTCCTTAATAACATATGTTTCATTCATAAATTGTTTATAAAATCCTTCATTGTTTTTAACCATAAATATTTAAATAGTGGGGATGAATACCAATAAAGTTAATTCATTATTTAACCTGTTTACTCATTGACCTTATAAAAGTGGGACATAAACAGTGTTATAAAAAGTTTGTCACCCACTTCATGCTGAGATGTATATGTCAAAACCTCAAGGTCTAAGGGCAGAGTACCTGTAGAGGACACATTTTGTTGACTATGATGTCAGAACCACATAACTGTGAGGTCATAGAGACCCAGTCACATTCAACCTTGTCATACAATGGACAACATAGATTCTTAGAACTTTTGGTCATGGTTTTATATTAAACATGTGCAGCAATTTGCAAGGTTTCTAGTTAATGTTCATTGTTTATTTATAATGCTTTGCTATAATTAATTATTAATGATAAGGTGCTACTAAATTACTTTTATAATTTTCTTTTTGATATTAGCAAAATATATTTTCATTTTAAAATTGATTATGAAAGTAGGTCTTGATAGTGTGACCCATTTATAGTTTTGGGTGTTACATGTACTGATGTCCTTATCATATTGTTGAATTGTTTAATTAAATAAGCTCAATGCCAAATAATTTAGTAGTAAGTAAATAAATTGTCATCTTTAATTAACCAACTTTCCTCCGATAAGTTTGTGAGAAATGACTTCAACCTTGTTATGTGGAAATGAGTCATATGATAACAGTCCCGACCCTGCAATACATATGCATATATTCTCACGTTCTGTAACAAATGTTTGAACAAACATTTAGCATCATTATTTGTGTTGTTTTAAAATAAATTAACACTAACTTAATTCATTGGGGGACTGATATGAAATGATGCCCTTGCATGGCCGGAAAACTGGTGTGTGTGGAAAAATGGGCTTTGTAGTGACAATATAATCATCACCTGCTATTTAAATACCCTATGGCCAGTAAACAAGGATGTATTAACTCCTGAAAATGAAGTGTAGTGTGTAGTTCAGAGATAACAGGCTATATTGTGTATAGACCCAGCTAATCAACTTCTAATGTTTAAAATCATGACATTACTTTCAATCTCTAACATGATAGGCAAGATGCCAAATGTTTGTTGTACAATACATCTAGCCAACAGTAAATCAAGGTTAAATAAATATTTGTTTATATAAATACCTCTAAATGTTTAGCAACTTAAACAAATTAGTGTGTCTATCCTAATTTTATGTTTTTGTTTATAAATGTTTGATGAAGCAATCATTATCAGATTTTGTTCATTGAAGCAATATAATGTAGCATCTAGAAAATATTTACAGCTGGAATTTGTCCAAATTAAGTGTTGATGGCTATATGAAATGTATAGTATGTATCTCCTATTAATATTATTAAACCTTTCTAAGGGGAAGGCATTTGTTCAACAGTGGACATTTTCCGGTTGACGATGATGATTAAATTTAGAGAGGTCCTTATAAACTATTGTTAGTTAAATAAATCCTAAACACCTAATAAGTATAGCAAAATATACTAAAGTAACACAAACATCAGTGAATAGAGTCCAATACAATAGAAAACTAAACAATCTATAAACATTCTGTACTCATAAATAAAGCATTCATTTCTACCCATATTCCACTACTCTTTCTTAAACAGACAAATAAACCAAGCTTCGAGCAAGATCTCTACGGAAACTATAACAGAGTTGGATGACGAGCCTTCTGAACCGGCGCACCGCACGCGACAAGTCACCAGGAATGCGGCGGAACATCTCATCAAGACCTCAGACTACTCTTCGGAAGAAAGCCTGGACCGCTTGAAGGGACACAGAAAGGAAATATTCCAGGTATGTCTTATCTATCCTACTATTTACTCAGATAAGATGTCATGACGATGTGTATAATGATAATTAATGAATTATGATTCATTGTATAGCTGATAATAATTAATTGAATTATCATTCATTGTATAGCATGAAGATGGTATGGTACACGGACCGTGATCTGTCCCAGTTAGGATAAGTTCAATGTCAGTTTATGACCAACTGACTTCCGTCCGCGATTTCGTCCGTGCGGAAATCTTTCCCGCGTTTTCTTTGACGTCAAGAGACCTATATCTTTGACTACAGGTCAAGTTATCTCCATTCAAGTTTTATTAGACGTTAGTTAGTGTTTTATTACTCGTAAATAAGTATCATACAGAATGACTCCTATTTATTAATCAAAATACTTAAAGTGCGTAAATTTAAGAAAAATGTATGACTTGTGCCTACTATGGATCCATTTGCATATTGAAGCCAGTAGTGCAGGTGCTTGCGGTCACCCAACTCTACGTGAACACGCGTGTTCGCTGGTGTCACGGGCGCCGTTACCCAAAGTGCTCTAGCTCACGATCACGATACCGTATTGCCAGACATAGAGGCTAGCCGAATCCGTACAACTGTTGTAGGCGGAGAACTCGACGGGAAGCGTCGGAGATTAATTTCGAAACATTTTTCAGTACACGTGTTGGGTTTATGTGTTCATAAACAACTCTATGTCTGTTTGTTTGTAACGTTTTACTTTACTAAACCGAATTCGTGAAATTATGTATGCAGGTAACTGACACTCGTAGATAGACATGGTTACTTTTTATACCGTGGAAACCGATATAACCGTTTAATTTTGCAGCAAAGCCGCAGACGAAAGCTCAGTAATTTAAACGCTTCCATTGACAACCATACAGTCGTCAGCTTAAATATCACCCGATTATACACAGACAGATTCTAAACCAGATTGTTACGGCGCATAATCGAATGGGACTTGATTTGGTTACGCAACACAATGTTCTAAAAACGTTATGCGGTTGTATCACAATCTGTTTTCTATCACGCCTCTTATAATATGAACGTTCTGCATTCATTGATGCTAATCAATGTATCAAGTGTGCGTTTAGTTTAATTAATGGCGAGCGGCCGTCTGCACTCTGCATTCTATTGCAATCGGATCGTTTAGCATACAGCAAAAGGCATCTGTTTCCGTATATGGACTTACGTACGCATAAACTTAAAAATAAATTCTTATCCTCAATGCTACAGTATCTTAAGATAACAAACGAAATACTTTAAACAACATGTTCCAAGATAATGATTATGTCGGCCATAAAAGCAAGGTCTAGCGTGCATGAGCTCGTTATTCGCTGAAATACCGAAGACTTCTCATTTCCATAACCTTGTACTAGTTTCGGGATTCTACAGTTTATAGCCACTGTAATTTACTAACTCTACTGTTCTACTTAGATATTGTATTGTTAAAACATGGCCCTTTTAGACTTGTCAGCCGCATCAGCGTACCAACTGGATTTACTAAATCATAGGGCATCATCAACACCATTAGTTCATGTAATGCAGTTCTATCGTAATTGGTAAAACCCAGCCTTATTAAGGCTATAGGTCCCATACCCGCAGATGTCTTACTGGAAACTACATAGTTAAACCCGAAAAGACTTCTACGTAAAAACTACTAAAGGTAAAACGTTTTGAGTACAACAATAACATTCTCTCTATACTTAGAGTACTTTTCACGTATAACAAACTGTATTATAACCGTTCAATGTGCCTGAACAGTAGGACAAGAGAATAACACGGTGTCGTAATAATTACAACAGGTTACTAACTTACTACCATGGAGAACCGTAGGCCGCACCAGAACAAATATCGAGTGTACGTGCTTTCCATACCAAAAAAATACTCATTCAAATGTAGCAGTAAGCATACTTTTGACATCTTCATCTGTTGCTAATTCCAAGAACATATCTCTGCTACAAAAATATTGATGCACAAACAGATTTGAGTTACGATTTGACGACTAGTAGATCGTTCACGTCACGCCCTACGTAAACACTGGTAATTGTTGTTTCAAGGACCTTGGCGGTATTTATGGGAGCAGAAGTGGCATTTGGTTGTAGTCTTTCGCCATGTCTGCGTTTAAAGCGAATATGTACGCGATTTCCGTCGATTTGTTTTTTTACGCCCTGTTTTATGCCCTCGATGATGTAAAATAAGCAGTAAGCAAACATTTCTGCACATATAATTCGGTTAGAGTATATTGACCTTTTTCAGTCATGTATGTAAATAATAAATCAATTAGCGCCTTAATGTATATCTTTTAAAAGCCCTGTTATCTGCTGTTTTATGTTGAGGATAATCTTAATTTCTCTAGTTCGTTCACCCTACACCAATACTAGCTGAACTTTATCCGTCTATCTTAATTGAAAAGCAATTATATCAAAACATAAATAACAATCAAGCAATTGAGCTTAAAAGACGCCCACATGTTGGAGTAATGGACGTTTTCCTTGCTAGTACTCTAGACATTTAAAGCAGTTTCCGCTACTACACGCGTAGAATAATGTTAATTTATTCTATTGTCACAGTTAACGGTCTTAGAACCTGAATCGATACACATTAAAATGCAGTCGCACGGAAGTCTAGAACAATGTGATAACACGAGTGTACCTAGCTAACTAAATACTCCGTACTGAGTGAGCGCTGTTCGGCCGACCACCCAGCAAGACGCAATCACACTTCATATTTGCAGCTTTGGTCCTGAAATATATAATGAATATGACCGTTAGATAAACACCCACATTCCGCGACACTATATTTTGTTGTTGACAGAGCTTAGTAACTCAATGCGGCTACTGGCCGCCGGACCTCGCCGCTGTTAAGCACTAGAAACAGGAAAACATAGCTATTATCCTTCCAAATATAACTGAAATCAAACTTCCCCCGCGTGGTTTATTTTTGAATTGCCCATACTTTACGTATGGGGATTATTATTTCAAGCCATCTGGCGCCTTCCAGTCGCTACGTGAAGATACGACAGTGCATTTGTTTCTTAGTGAAGATAGATAATAACTTATTTAGAACGCTTATTCCGCGATTTGTGACCTAGTTTCGGATGTGTGCTTTATTTAGAAATATTCAAGGATTCGGTAGAGGGAGGTGCGGTGCTATGAAGTTGCTATGGTGATTGGGTGAGTCAAATTACGCTATTGAAGTGTATCAATCGATGTGTAGATAGTCCGGTGAGGTCTGTGTGCGTTGAAGATGCTCTCTCGGACGTTCAAGGTCGGTTACTGATTAGCCCGTATGACTAGAGTAATGCATGAATAAATTATCTTACAATTGTAGCCCGGATTTGTTATTTAAATTCATTATGATTCGGTTGTATAGTACCTTGATAATTACGTATACACTATACACGTAACACAATATATTTCAATTTACTATGCACTTACACGCGCATGTGCAGCGTCCCTGTTGCTAGTGAAAATCAATACACGAAAACAGATTCGTCCGTTCTGCCACGCACATCACCTGTCCGGAATTTTTATTACATTCATTGGGAATCGCTGAACTTGGAATCTGTTGCATCAGAAGACATTGAAATCCTCTACCTGTAGTGTAATCAAGATAGTTTTCCTGTTAGACTTTAGGTCATTTAAGATGACGACGGCATAATAGATGCATTGCGTAAGTATTAATCGTCAACAATTACTATTCTGTTCACTCCCCCGCTAATTGTGTTCGTCTACTTCCGCGCTTACTTATATGGTTAGAAAACCGCTTGGGGTTCTTTTGGGGCTTCGAAAACTGCGGGTAATGGTAATGAAAGCTGTATCATTACTTATTAGTAAACTGTTGTAGCTGGGGGAGCTGGCATCAAATAGGGGAGCACGCGCGCATATTTAGGGTTGATACTTGATATTATTATTCAGTGTTTATATTTGCAGAATAAATGTATTATTAGAATACTTTAGTTAACGGTTAAAAACAACGATTTCCTTGTCAATTTGCCTTGTTTTCCTGATATAATCTGTATTATTTACTCGATTGTTATATAGCTGCCATTATTTTCAGTTGCTATGTCGAGCTGTGTTTTTGTTTGATTGCTCCGCATCTTTAGTAGCTCCGCTTTTCAATGTCAAAGCCCTGTAGATGATTCACAGCTTCAAGTGGCTGCAGTGAACACAGACCGCCACGCTTCGGTCGCCACTAAAAAGTTCTTTTAACTTGTAAACTTTTTGCTTACGCTAACGTTACCAATGATGTCATAGTGATGACTGTTGATTTTTTGTGTTAGGTACGTGTAAAACTTTATCAGCATTCATAAGATTTGATGTATTATCATTGAAGTATTTTTAAACATGATTTTTGGTAACCTGAAGATTTGCTGACCAGCATTCGTAAGGAAACCTCACTGGTCAGGAATATGGAATAGAACAAGCGTAATGATGTTTTTTGTCTGTATGATGCGATTCCTTTGCTCTACAAAGGGTAACCGCTGCTATTATAATATGTAAACACCCATTTATTAGTATTCAGGAAGTCTTCTAACTGTGCTCTAAGCCCCAAGTGAACTGTTGTAAATTAAATTACACTTTCGTATATGTCTAAGGCACACTTACACTAGTTGGTTGCTTCGGCTTCACTTGACGAACACGTTTCTAAATGTTGAAAATGGCATTAACAATTTGGTTCTCTACTAGCAGCCCTAATAACGACGACAACCGGCTTTTTTATGCTATTCTTCAGATTTCGGTTTTCTGTACTTTAAACATCTGTAATTGTTATTTTTTTAACATACGTATGTAACTTTAACAGACTGTTTGAAACAACGCATATTTTTTACGGATTAAGCACGTTGAGAACTTCACTGAATATAAACCACTACACGCCTCCTTGCCATAGAGTTCAGAGGACTGGCAGACAGGTGCATTCCTCGGCTCTAATTGATACAGGAACCAGACGCGCAGGACGAGAGCGCATAAAAGGAAATGTCGGGACATTACAGCGAACTCGTATAACTGTCGAAATGAAGGATGTGGTGTTAAGATCTTGTTTAGTGAGAATAATTGGATACTAGAAGTTTCCGTGTGAAGTCGGTTTTATCGTACGTCATTAGTCATTATAGTTTTATTTACATATTATGTACATATAATATAAACAATCGCAGCTTTAATCACTTCCAAAAGGTTCTAAAAGTCATTTACTTCATCGGCCAACAGTTTCTATTTCGCAACAAGCCATAAGTTTCATGTTGTGGTGAGCCTATTGCCATTATCCGGGCTCATATCAGATTCGTCCCCTTACGATTACGACTGCCATTCCGTTGGCAATGGAAGGGTTCGAAGGAAAGGTATTTAATAAATAAAAAGGATTAATTATTATATTTTTATTAAAGAGAATAAGTAACTAGAATACTTTGCTATGTGATTGATGATGATGAAAACCTTCAGAAGTATAATCGTGATGTCATTTTTAATGTTAGACAAAATTAATGTCTCAATAAGATAAGATACTTAAGGTAGAAATGTTTTGGTATCACGGTATCTTAACCTTTATCAATGAGGTTCTTATCCTAGGAAATACATCATATTTTTATAAAGGCAACAAGTAGATTTAACATTATCAGAATTAAACCTGTTTAGTTAGATAAACTGTTTATCTAACATGTAATAAATCTTGTTATACAATATGCAACACGTGTATTTTTATCTTACGTATGAATAGATACGTGTCTTTTAAAGTTAAATGATCCAATGAAATGCTTTAAGTAAACTTAGTACAAAACCTTACCTTAAATATCATACAGCCCACTTACCATGAACGTCTAAAGCAGGGTAGTTTGCGTTGTGGAAACGAGACGCCGCATAACACTGCACGTAGCAGGGTCTCGCTTCCACATGGTAAAAACCCTTCTTAAAGAGTTCATGGTAAGGGGACTGGCTAGTAAAATACTTGCATAAAACTTAAATTGTTAAATGGTACGTCGAAAATCTCCTAAGTTTTACTTGTTGGAAATTCAAATCAATTTTCAACAGTATGAGAAATAGTGATTAAAAGTATCACTTGTTACATCCAAATTCCTAATGTACGGGAGCAATAGATGTTCGTATACATATGTATAGGTATATAACTAAAGTACCTCTATTTACAGGCTTTTAGTTAACTTGCAATTTTTGTATGTATGTATGTGAGTTTGTTTAGGTCAAATCTTGCAATCTAAATTAGAACCACTGTTTGACATCCGATTGAAATGAAATTTTGCATACCTAAATAGGTTTGGTGACAGTACAATATTATGGTACTTTTGATTTAGAAGCTTGTGTTAAAAATATATTTTTAATACTAACTTATTTGTCTACAGAACGAGATCAACAGTCAATTTGAGCGCGTGTCTACGTCAACGAGCGCACAGCGCTATGCGTCGCTGTCTGACGTCACGCTCAGTCCCATATTCACGTCACGAAATGTTACTCATGACCGGTAAGTGTTATACTTCGTTTTTTTCTATTGTGACTAAAAAATAGGCGTTTTTGCTGCGTCAACAACTATTCAAATGCTTTAAACGGTCTGCGCTTGAAGAGAGGACCCGATTGGTTCAGTAACTATGTGATTGGACTGCTGTGTCAAAGGGGACGGGTTCCTTGAACGTGGCAAATATATGTGTTAGTCTGTGCACGTGATATTTTAAGTCTAATAAACCTAAGGCAAGGTACAGCACGCCAGTGCCAAAAAAGCATTATCAAATTCTGACAGCAGCGACTAAACTGTTTAGACCTTACATAAAAGTGCCAATGTGGATTGCTTGTATGTATGATGCTCCGATAACAAAAGGGGCTTAACATGTAGTAGACGCCTTAGAATTGACTGTATTGATGCTACAAAGTAATGTGCGTAGTACTCGCGGCGCGCTTGAATGAAAGATGCATGTTGTGCAATGCATGCTAAAGTGTGACAGGACCTTACCTAGAACTTGTGTATGCAAACATTGACTTACTGTTGTGAAGTCAAAACTGGCAATTGTAAATAAGGCTATATTCGTGAAATATTTAAAATATTTTAATTAAATTACTATTAGTTTGTGTGGTTGATAATGCTTAGTGTGAATACAATATAACACATCAAGCTGATCAATTCTTCAAAATTGTATTTATGTAAGTTTTAAAAGTCAATCATGGAAAGTCTCTGGCAAAGTCCAAGCATGGATCCCAAAGGGGTCTCCGCCTTACCTATAAATATAGTAATTTTCTCTCATATTATTAGCGTTAGCAGCATGTTAAAAGTAATAAGTCAGAATAGTGAATACCATTAAGACCTAGCTAGTCGCCTGACCTTATTGTCGTAAAACTCTACACAATGTCACCAACCTCATCTTTCAGCGTCAGTTTCAAGTATACACTTGGCATAATGCATTCAAGGTTAAATACCATGCTCACTTTCAATGAATTTGCGTACACAGGCAAACACCATTCACTGAAAAGTAGACATAGATAAGTATACTGCTATCGCTTCCACATTTACGATAGCGGGTCGCTATTATCTGCGAGATTTGATACGTCACGTTAATATAGTGCACTTTCGTTAATAATTTACTCTTAACTTGGAAATAACGTTCTTCTATATTGATAATCTCTTTGTCGCATTATTAAGTATGTTAGTTACTTTGTCCTGCCCCCAAATTAATCTGTCACCTTTATGGTAAAAACGGAGCTATAATTGGCGTTGAGGGGTGACTTTGGCTCAAAGGCGAAATACAAAAAAGGCCACATGGTTGATAAGGTCCCAATTTTACTGGCTCAGTGTAGCCATCGCAACATAGCTTCATGTGAACTCATAAACAACTCTATAAGCAATCCACAACTCATTGAAAATTAAAACACTCCGCTAACTCTTAAGATATTCCCGCAGATATAAATGTTATTTTTGCATTTATAATCCTTATTATAAGATAAGATTATTTATTTCGCAAATATGGATGACATATAAATTTTTAATCATATAATATTTTACAACATACTTAAGCTTATTTATTTAATTAGTTTTGTATATATTTATTTTTTAGCGTAGGTTATAGTGTGTACTTATAAATTATGTTAGGTGACGTTTTATCATGTTTTATAAGTAAGAAACATTGTGTTTAGTTTCCATGTTCCCGACAGTCGCGAGCACTCCTATCTTACATAACAAACAAGCCTTTATAAACATACAGCCACTTGGGACACCCATGTGGTGTATTTTGGGGCCACAATAAACTGCTATTATGATTTCCTGATATACAAAGCAGATAAGTTAAAAAAATTGAAGGAGCTTAGAAATGTTCGATGTCTTAGACAGGTCGATACTAATTAAGTAATTCAAGAGGCCTTCAGTTATGTTTGTGTTATTTGGTAGTGTCTGCTAAGCGGTTACAAATGCCCCTGCTTGTTCTTAAAACACCATTTATCGTTGTGAGCCACTTTAAAAAAAATCTTGATTATTAAATATATTTTTTTACTAAATGCTTTACGCATTCCCCGCCGCTGGGAGAAGACGGGGTTATGTGGGACTCCCTCCCATGAACCGAAAAAAGCCGATCCACAGGGGTATACTCACTAAAAACCGCACATGCCTGCTGGCGCATATGATATAATTTGCTTGTTAGACATTCAACCACCCTATGTTATAATAGAGCTGTAGAAGCTGCCCTTAAATGTTTGAACTGGGATAGTACTATTGGTACTATTGTTTTGTCAAAATAGAAAGAAGATATATGATGTTAATACCAGTTACTCTTTAACTCAGAATCCGTAGACCATTACCAGTAACTTGCTCATTCAGGTAAATTGTAAAACCACAGATACCGAATAGCACGTACTCGTGACTAATAACTTATAGGCACGTTGCTTACTAACAAGGCTGTACGTAGACTATAAAAAATCTCACATGCACACCTAAATTCGGAACGAATACCTAACTGTAGGCTATTCAAATATTAGCTGTGCTGTTTGTTCAGCGGTACTCGTGCCAGGCGCTAAGTTCAAGTTCAAAGCGGTTTTATTAAGTTTACGGTATTTATACAACTTACAAAAGACCGATAGGACAACGTCATTTAATTAAAGTGATCTAAATGGTTCTACGGGAGGCTTTTGTTCAACAGTGGACGTCTTCCGGCTGATGATGACGATCAAAATGTAGTTTCGTTTACAGAATTATATTTTCATTTATCAATTACGAGCTACTTCTCGGTTCGAAATTGGCATCTTTAAAAATCTAGGCGATGGCCACACAGAAATGACGCGGACGGGGGCAAACATTATCCCTCTTTGATTTATTTTCATACAAAATGTATACAAACGTCGCGACGCAAAACATACAGAAAAGACTGGGCGCCGACACAACGTTTATTCATATTATTTAAGTTTTAAAAAGTCACTACGCGCCTTCCTGTTTCGACTTTTCTGTGTGGCCGTCGCCCAAGCTGGTGTAATTCTTAGTTCTAGTAAAGGTTTCGTACCCACCGGTGGTATTAATGTATGTGGGAACAATGTAGCTTATAGTGTTGACATTTACATTTAGCACTTAGGTATAGGGCTTATCGCTGCTGTCGGAATTTGATAATGCTTTGAGGTAAGCTAACGCAAATAAGTATTACATTTACCCCTGTGGGTGTTTACAGAGTGACTCAGTTCAAGTACAATCATATTCATTTATACTTACATGATAAATATATTCAAACTTATTTTTTGTCGTTATTTATTATTGCTAATTGAAATCTATATTATGATATCTCAATATTACATTAGATTAAGCTCAATGGTCACTTTAACTAAAGTTGGCTATCGCCTTTTGATGTCGATTGCAAAAAGCGATATTAGCTGTTGCTTTAATATAAAATACATAATGCAGGTGACAAGCATTTAGCGCAAAATGTATAGTTTACTATTGTCTGAGGAAGACGCACTGGAGTAGTGGGATGTCTATGAAACCGCACTTGTGGAGATTGTCCTTTTTGCGACCGGGCAATAGAAAATATTAAAAGCAGCAAATTGTCTATTACATTATAGTTTCCGCTTCCAATGTATCTGTTATTAATGCCGCTAACCATCAATGGTTCTGTCAAACAATAATATTGGTCCAAACGTTACTATTGGTACACTTGGCATTGGGCCAACATTTTTATGTGCCACGCTAAAAATTGAAGTCGGACGTAACACGCAAACTTGTAATAGACAGAACATGACGTAAATCATTTTGTAATATGTTGTGTATCGCTAATTATCACCTTTTGTTGTTAGCTAATGTAGTAGAACAGAAGGCGATGGTTCCCTAATAACTCAGAACTGCTTTCAGCTCGCTATTGTGTGAGAATACGTAAAGGCTACAGTTTACTTAGTTAACAAAAAAACCAACTCGAGCGTCCTAGGTCTCGGACTTATACATTTAATAGCTGCGCCCCGCGGTGTTACCCGCTACATTTTTTCGGGATAAAAAGTAGCCTGTGTTAATCCAGGGTGTCAGCTACCTCTGTATAAAATTTCATCAAAATCGGTCTAGACGTTTAAGCGTGAAGAGGTAACAAACATACAAACACACTCGCAAACTTTCGCCTGTATAATATTAGTGTGATGTGATAGTAAAACAAACTTATTTCACAACTACGATCATACAAGTCTAAGGTCCATTTGGAAATACACCTGGTCACATAAGGTCTTTTGATTGTGGATGCATTTATGTAAAGCAGTCGATGATCAGTATGGTGCGTGGCGCGGCACTTCAAACCAAACTAGTCATTGTGACAAGGTCACGTTTGTTTACGTAGAAGTATTCTATAATTGTTATAGAGTTAGTTAGACGACCTCTAGAGTCTAGACGTTTAAAATAAATTAGATCTTAATTTTAAAGACTTCTCTCCGATTTGTTTTTTCACAAGGTCTTTCTCGTTCGTCTGTTCGTATTTATTTGATGTACAACAAGAACGTTCCGTGTTTATCACTTGTAATGTAAACGGTTCGTGACGACAGAATACATACATATTCAAATTATAATTATATTCCTAAGAATAGTACTAATACACTAAAGTTACAGATATTTGTATACAAATATATAATAAGTATACGATACAATGCTGAGGTAGCCTTCTTCTGCGAGACTGTTATTATGCAGAAGTAATAGTGAGAATGCTTAACCCTCTGATCTCGGAGACAGCCAACGATTTTTTGTTACCCTACTTTTACACCCCGAAAATTCCCGAAATTTTGTGAAATGTTAGAAATAGGACAAGGAAGCCTAGTGCCTCTCGAAAAAAAACAGAAAGTCACTAAGTTTTCTAAGTCATTCCAATGGCGAAGTCTAACTAACCAGTGCCTATATTTTGCCAGCAGCTCGTCCCGCATAGGCAGTCCGACCTACAGCGCATGCTCCACCGACAGCTCGTTCGCCGAGCAAGCGCTAGCAGACACCAGCGTGCTCCTGGAGATCAACCCCAACAACGAGCACCTGCCCTCCCGGCTGTACAAGATGGCGCGCGAGTATTGGAAGTGAGTAGCGATGTATTAATTTTTTTTAATTGAATCTTTATGTTGAACAAGGCTTTAGTCACTTCAGGTGACTGCTCCAGCCTCATAGGAAATTACATAAATATATCTAGCCCTACTTCACACATTCAAACATCAGCATTATTTCTGTATTCATACATAATTTAACAAAATCAAATATGCTCTTGCAGCAATGTACTAAAATTCAAAATAATTATAACAGTATACATTACCTTTTATTTACCATAAACGATGATAATACCTGTCTTAACTGAAACTTTTCTTCAGTCTATATAATCCACGGTTTAAAATTATCATTTTGCTACGAATACACGGCGGCACAAGTTTAAGACACACATAATTGTGTTTCGTATCTTTGACTATTGGAGAAAACAAATTATTAAGGTAAATTTAAAAAAAAATGCTGCCTGCCTGGCTTTGATCTTACGAACTTGCAACTTCAATAATGAATAAAATACATTACCGTTTTATAATTGTAATCAGAAGCCTGACATAAGATCCTAGGTAACGGACACAACAAACCACTCCCCAATACCATCCGCAAAAAATATAATTATGTTTGACACGATTGAGTCGAGCAAAAAACTTTGCAGTGTGCTAGAAAGCTATTTAAGTCCTGAACGAAACTTGTATTATGTTTAGTTTAAACATTCTAATTATATACTATTCTTACGAATCTTACGCCGCAGACTTTATACTCGAAAACCGGGATAAATATACTCAGTACTTAGTATTTAAGATTAGTCATAGTACTAATTTTTTAGGTAGATTGATATAAATATTCACTCAGGCGAGCTGCGTGCAAAAGCGATGATCAGTTCTGCCAGTATTTATCAGCATGTCAAGTAAATACATTTTCAAAGTATCCAACATTCGTGAACTAGATTCGAGAACTATCTGACTCGTTGATCTAGTGGTGGCTAAGTGCGACTGCTGGCCATGAGGCCTTGAGTTCGAATCCCGGGTCGGGCAGTGTTACTGCATTTTTAGTGATTCTCAGTAGCTGCATGGAGATTGAATTTATGCCCGGTTGACAAAAGGCTCAATTTTCTCCCATTTGAAGTTTGGAACCTTTAATTTAACTGAAAAAATGTGCATACTAACTAATAACGTGCACTTCCGCCTACCTTTTATTTTTTTCTTCTGCTTTATTCTGTGAAAGAGAACGATCATGTTCGCGACAAATAACACTCGCATTCACACAGTCGTATGTCGTCCACACAAAGAAAAACAATGTACTTCGGAAGTTAATGCAAGATCCCACAGCTTGCGCCATTACGAAACCCACATGATAATAACACGTAGGAGGCATTTAATGTTTTCTCGGTGTACAAAAAACACACATTTAAATGTATTTTAAATAAATAGAAAAGTTTTCTTCATTTTTCAACGCATTGGTTTTCGCGAATAAACTTTTCAATACGATTTAAAAAACTACATTCTTGTTTGTCTTAATTTGCATTTATTGCTGCCTTGAGCTTTTGAAAAGGAAAACGCGCCAAAAACTTAGATGTCTCTTTTCAAGATTTGAAATGAACGCTCTGCTAGTCTCTTCTTAAAGTACAAGCACTAAACAATACAACATTTCACTGGCAACACTAGTGGTAGATACTTATGCTAAGAACAGTGTTGTAATCTGGAACACATCTAGCCGTCATACTCACTATGCGGGTACGTTAATGAATTCGAAAAATTTAATATTCAACTGTCATAATCATGTCGGTTTTATCACCAGCTGGCTGGAAATAGTTTTATCTTAAAATGTTTTATTTTTATGGACTTTAGAAGATTGATTTGATTATTGTAGTAATTATGGCTAATATTGTGACTTTTATGGAAGTTGAGACGGTGGAAGAAGTATTGACATTAAGGTAGGTTGTATTAATTTGCGAGGGATTCATTATTATTGGAAATTAATGTAAATAGTAATATAGAGTGGACCTGTCTTAATCAGCATTATTGGCTTTTTTGGTGAACTTTAAATACTTAAACACCTTTACAGTATTTATCTCTAATTTTTGTCAGTAGTTGGTCATAAGTACCTCAAGAAAACTCAAATCAAAACGGCCTATAGCAAGGTTGCAGAGTTTATTTATTAGTTGATATTATATACCCACCGGCCCATGCCTTGCTGAGATACTGACTGACATTATATAAAATAAAAATACTCGTCGACTTGAGAACCTCCTCTGTTTTTTTACTCTGTTAAAAATACAAACTATTCCTTAGATTCAGGAAGAATTTTAATATTAAGCCTTACAATCAAGAACAACCAAACAATTACACTTCACTTCTAATCGTAGTCTGCAATACATTAACATAACACTAAGCAAATAGGTACTATAAGACTATCCTTCGCACGGCATGACGTGTCCTGCAAGTAGCAAAACATGCCAACACTAGGACGGCGACAATAAAATTAGATATTATGTTCTATATTTGCATCGCGACCGGCGCGCGCAAATGCCAGGCGATGCCAAACTGTTGCAGTACGCTTTCCACTACACTGTGACATGCCATGTGCATTGAAATTACTATTTTCACTAATATTGTGAATGAAAATATTATTTCATAGTTATTGACAGATTTGTTAACTTGTTTCTATTATACTGTGACTCTGTGACACTTGTTTCCATTCTATTAGTCTGTTCAACCATGTATGAAGGGCTGCGATGTACGGAAATCGTCAGGTATTCAGTTTATGTGATTGTTAATATGCATCTGCGGTGGTGCAGTGATTTTATTGTTTGTTTGATGGTCATTGGGCAGTTTTCGCCGCCATATGCTTTTATTTACATTCAGTGTTCGACGTTTGAGTGTTTGATTTATCGTTAAATATAAATGGATGTGTTTAATCTAATATATAGCGGTCATATATCCTAGTCTAAATGTTCACACTTCCTGTTTCCATTCATAAAGCTACCACTTTTTTTCCGCAAAATTGTTGTGTAAAAACAATCAGTGTTGTTTAATATACATACTACCGCTACAAGCTGTTGCCGGCGGCTTCGCTGCTGTGATCTCGCATACAGAAACCAATATTATTTTGATTGCAATTTGCCTGTCACGCAGCAAGACCCTATAACTATCTGATGTGTAGTACAGAAGGACAAACTATCAAACACAAAGTATTAAAATTAAGTCCTTTAATTGAACATTCAAATGAGCTAGTCTTTGATGTGATATCCTTTGGAAAACGTCCAACAGTAATAATACAAACGGATGTCATGTCAACAACTGCAGACGTTTGCTATCTTGTTTACAATGTAAAGCCTTTCAGCGAGTACAGCAAATGAAATGCATTACTACTTGGATAAAAGAAACGTGTTTATTACAACAAGGCGACGCGTCCTCTAGCTGATATCAATGCAAATACAATTAAATAACGCTTTATTTAAACAAAAACAAGTCTGCATCGCAGTTAACACAAAGAGACATTATTGAAAACGGATACGTCACCTGTCAAGCTTAATATCACATGCTTAAAAAAAATAAACATATTTTGCAAGTTTAAGAATATTTAAAAGACCAGTATTATTCAAAAGTTTTTCCAATGTAAAAAATGAGACAAAGACATCCATATAAAACATACCTAACTCTTATTTACCCCACGTAACTCAGTATAAGTTGCATTAAGAAATTCCTATAGATCAGATACATTATTTTGTCGAACACAACATAAACATAACACATAATTTTTCCGCAGCAAATACCCCAAGACGGACTACACGTACTCCCCGCTGTCCCGGGACCGCGTGGAGCTGGCCCCCGGGCAGGTGGCCATGCCCAACATGTCCCGCCGCTCCCTGTCACAGTTCCGCGTCCAGGGGCCGAACACCAGCGTCGATGAGATCGACCGCCTGGCCGCCACCACCTCCTGGACGTCCAGTACGGTGCGGCGGCGGTATACTGTAAGTAATCATAGCTATTCCATTGCCAACATTTTTTTTTCAAATAGTTCATCATACACGACATTTAGAAAGAAAGAAATGATTAATTCGCCCCTTATCACATCACTCTTTTGTCTTTACTACACACCTTTGTCTGCCCCTTGAATTTCAAAGAATAATTCATAATGAAAAGTTGAGAATAGCGGAATTTGGAACCTCAGGCTTTTGCCCAGCAGTGGGACAGTAATTAAGAAAAAAACTAATGTAAATTCATTCGTTCTATACTAATCAATTATTATTATGTATTTTCTCCAGTCAATAGACAGTTCAGACGACGAGACGGCATACACGCACGGCAACGGGGCGCCCTTCCCCGCAGAGCGTCACTGGTGGATCACGCAGATGCTCATCAACATTATCACCACAATCACCACGAGCACACGCAACACGTACCGGAGGGTCGTGGGGCCCTCACACCGGTACCCTTACACTGATCGGAGACCTGCTAACGGTATGTATCAAGTTTTCTTTGGTGTATCATGCTAATTACATTCATATTTAACACTAGCTGCGCCCCGCGGTGTTACCCACTACATTTTTTCGGGATAAAAAATAGCCTACGTGTTAATCCAGGGTGTCAGCTACCTCCATATGAAATTTCATTAAAATCCATTCACTAGTGTTTACGCGAAAGAGTAACAAACATCCATCCATACTTACAAATTTTCGCGTTTATAATATTAGTAGGGATTCGGTTGGTAACCAACACCAACTAGCATTAAAAAGAATATTATGAGACTGTAGAAATGCCAGGATCGTAGTAAATGGAAATCCATGGTCTTTGTCTGCCCCTCTAGGGAACAGGTGTGACTATGTGTATGTGCATTTTAATTGTAAATTAACGTAACTCTACTCACTACTGAATAAACTAGTATAGTATTTTGTTTTATTTTGATCACCACAATTGGTCATGGATTCATTTATTTTAGATTACTCAATCCCGGTTCCATCCCTATATTTTGATGTTTTATTTGAATTACAGCCAGCCTACTATCCCGGAGTGCGAAAGTGGTGTCAGCTCCATTCGTCTGGATTTACACTCTCGTTCGGACTGTTGTCACCACTGCCATCACCACCGTCACAGAAACTGTGAGTATATCTTATTATCTATACCATGGTGGGACATTTACATGTTAATGAATGTAGGACATTTGTTGTTAAGTTTACTCGCTAGATGTCACTAAATTCAACGTTATTCTTCAGAGTTCTTATTATCCAGTTGTGACGGAATATGTTTAATTTCCACAGCTGACTCCGAACCACGCGCCCGAACAAAGCAAGTACGTCGCTCAGAGCTATCAAAACAAAGAGAAAGCCGTTGCTAAGAGACGCTGGTGGCCGTGGTTCCTGCTGTTACTGCTGCCCTTCGCCGGCTACCTATGTAAGTACCGTCTTAATTATATTGATTACTAAATTACCATTTTAGCCTACAATATTATTTAAATTTCAATCGCGTGTGGTAATGCACCGATCGATCAATGTGTCCTAGATACAGCAAATCATATTGCACTTGTCACGATGGTATTATGTCTATTAGACGGTAACCTGTGTGATAAGGTCAATATTTAAGTATACGAAATAATTGAATAATTAGTTTTATTTTTTATAAAACACAGGATTCCTTTTAAAACGACAAGTATATGTATAAGTAAATATGTGGCATTGTCACTGTTTTTTGTAGAAAGTTCTACCCAGTCTTTTGTCAATTGTAATAAATAAAAACATCTATATGTGACAGAAGATTGGTTCAAAACTATTGAATCATGCAGTAGCAGGTAAACATGTTAATTCCTTGCAGCGCACTACACATACGAGAATTGGGAACGTCTCGCTATGCCAAACTTTACTGATTTTCAAGTAGACCTATCAGAGTTCTCGCCGACGCAACTGCAGAAATCACTACCAAACTTGGATATCTTACCAAACGTGAATATATCAGACATTTACATAAAATTGCCGGATTTTAGGGAGACACTGCCAAGAATGATAAAAACCTATGTTGAGTTCCAAAAGGACGTGGTTGATACTGTTGACTTCGCTTTAAAAAAGGTATGGAACCAAACCGTGAAGAATTATATTTGACTGGTCAAAAGTATCAGACATGACTATGCCAACATAAAATTTGTCTGGACGACATTCTTCACAATATCGATACCTTGTTTCATATTAATACAACTTAATGAGGTACCTGCATTACTTTATTTCATTAAGTATTGTATTAAACTATAATAAAAAGTATAGCTAATCTATGGTACTTTTATCCGAGGTTCATTATTAAGGGTGTTTGCTAAAGGAATCATTCATATTCCTTCTATATTTATGTTAGGAATCCAGTAGGGAGTATGGAGGATGAGCCCATGTATCAAAAGAGTGCCGAACCTTTTAATCACGAACTATATTCATAAGCAACAAGCATTCACATGAAACTTACTGTTGGCCGAGTCTAACAATCAATGTGAGGTGGAGATACATAGCTAAATTGATGTTACATGTGAATTTGTGTGCTATAATAATTCTCTATATTAAAAAGTGGCTATTCAAACCATATCAATAGATTAGTATTAGTAAAACGTATTATTAAATAAAATGTCTTTTAGTGAGCAAAATAATCAATTATATTATCTTCATTATTTAATATTATGATACTTAATGATTCATAGGATTCAGTGATCTATTTCCCAGCGACAGGCTTACGGTTTCCCTTTTCCCAGGCTCTTGGTTGTAGCATACTTCAAGTTGCCTGAAGTAACTTTACCATATTAGATCATATTATTTTACTCAAAAATGTATATAAATAATATGATTACATGTTAAAGTTATGTGCTGGTATCACACAGTAATCTTTGAAGCATATATACATGTATTATTAGCATGTGTTACAGTACTTAATTGTGTATTTAAGTATAATCCGATAATATAAGGGTGCTCAATCTATAATGAGTTGAACTCTTTTTAATATCTCCTAAGAACATTTAAATTGATGTGGAAATACATTAGGTAGGTACAAATAAACATTATTCTTATTGATGTGCTATACACTTAATATTAGTGATAATAGAATTAATAATATATTATTGAATTTTATTTGCAAATAGATTTCACAAGATTATAATTAACAGTAAGTATATATATATTGGTCCATGAACAATGCTTGTTTCTTATAATTTAGTTTTATCGTAAAACAGTGGCTTGTTAACTGGCCACATAATTATTAAATAATTGTTTGAAACCACAAAAAGTATAACTAATTTATTTCTATATAAGAATATTATTGAATTGATAATTATATGATTTTATATTTGCTGCTGTCATACAAAATATAAATATTATTACCATTATAATGCATATAAACATTATTATATACATCTTATTTCATTCCGCAATAAAAATTATTTATATAAATAGTTATTAGTATTTTTTAATTTAATGTTATATTGCTGAGTCCGAATTTCACATTGGGATAGAACAACCTATAGTGGTCATAAGACGCTTGATAAATAAAAATGGTGTATATTTGTAGTTTAGAAAGTTCATGTAATTAAAGTATATTCAAATTGTTTGTCTTATGTCAAATATTTTTAGTAAATGGTAAAGTAGACCAAAATGAGATTTAAAATATGGGCCTAAACGCTAACTTTCGTGTCTTAAAAACACTAGTATTGGTCTTAAGACGATTGCTGAGCACGAGGTCCTGGGTGTGATTCCCGGGCTCTGTAAAGTATTATTAAGTATGTCTAATAGGTAATTCTGTGCAACAGAATGGAGGCTAAATTTATGCCCGGGTAATGGAAATAAACACGTGTTGATGTGTCTTAAATTACGTGAATTGTCAAACTGACATCATAATTGGCTCTAGTTTGTATCAATTATATCACAATATAAGTAAAGTAACAATTATTATGATGTAGAAAACTCAGCAGTGTGTTTATAGTTGTTAAGTAGTAATATACATACATCGATGTACCTAAATTAACATGACGTGGCCATACATTGGAGTTTTATTTAGTTATTAAGCTTATTAATTTACTACGGAATTGTCGACTGAAGATTGTTTTGGTACAAATTATTTTATAACCTAACAAAAGTTCTAATTTTTTCCGAATTGTCAAAATTAAAAAGACTAACACCTAGTCATAATATTCTTTATTTATGTTATTAGCCTTAAGATAAATTAGTATTTAAAAAGTTTGGATATAAACTAAATTATGAAAGGCTACAATTTAAGGTGAGATATATGCAAAAGATGTGTAATTTATTCAGCCAGTATGAAAATTTGTTTTGTTTTTAAAGTTTAATTTTAAAACTTTATTATATTATTTTAGCATCACTATTCTGCAGTAAACATGACTTTTTGCTACTATTCTGGTGCTTATACAATATGCCAGGCAGTTTATTTACTTTAATATAGTTATTTCAAAACAGGGATTATATGCAATACATTATTACCAGTCCCACCAGATATTAATATTTGGTCTCAAGTATTGTTTTATTTAAGCACAACTATTTATTTGTCACAAACCACCTGCTTAACGCTTTACATACAATGTGATGATTTATTTAATAATTTTATTTTAGTTTATAAGCAAATTTTGAAATTAATGACACTTGAATGTTGTAATAATAATTGTTCTATAAATGTCTAATAAAAATGGTGTTCTACTAATTGGTGTATATGATTGATTATATGATTCTTATAAATAATACGACTTGTTATTTGTCTTCCCACATAATTCTTCCCTGTTTTGCCATATTCATTATAAAGTCGGGGAAGGATAGAGGCCAAACCACCTATATGAAAGTGGACGTACTCGATGGACGCTACACTTTTAGGTGAGTTCAATACCTATAATATTAAGTAACTATAATAATACTCTGTCCTTCCCTGTCGCTCTCGATATTAAATTTATTTTCTGAATGTATTATGTGGGAAGGACAGAGGAAACGCAGAATAGACTAAAGAATATTATTTGTTTCAGGTTACAACTTCGCTGACAAAGTGTTACCTCAAGAACAAGTAGTGGTGGACACTTACCGGCCGCCACCGGTCGTACACGACCCGGACCTGTCCAAACGAATGGCGGCGCTGGAAGACTGGGCGGTGAACGTCGACTCGCGCCTCAAGCACTTCGACAACAAGCTCTCCAGATTGGACAACTTCGAAGCTCAAATCGAGCAATATTCCCTCAAACATTTACAACAGAATCTGATCCAAATTATTGGCTCGGACGACAACGCGGACGTTCTGGCGGCCAAGCTGAAGCAGTACTTCGATAGGGACTACATATCTAAGGAGCAGATGCAGGTCATGAGTCAGGAGATTCACGAGCGGCTGATCAGCACGTGGAAGCCCGATATGGATGAGGACAGGATCCGACAGTTGGTTCAGGAGTACCTGGCGGTGTTCGAGAGGCGGCAGATGGAGCTGGTGGCGCTGAGGATGCAGGAGTACGTGCGGGACGCCCAGATGCAGGGCTCAGCGGGCGCGGACATGGAGGCGGTCCGGAGGATGGTCGCCGGCATGCTCAACGTATACGACGCTGATAAGACCGGCCTGGTGGACTACGCGCTGGAGTCTGCAGGTGTGTACTGGTTTTTAATCTTGGTACGTTGTCCCGCTCACTTCCCTGAAAAATAAGAGTAAAACGGTTCCTCTTCCTACTATTCACCGACAAGAGCTTGGCTAGAGTGGCTATTAAGATAAGAAGAATAACTTTGTCAAATTCTCTTTCTGTTATTTTATGTTAATGATGTTAAATATTATTATTTATTTCTCACCACAATATAGAAGGTACATTTAACATGACATCTAATCTTAAACGTTTTGGAAGCTAACGTTACTAAACTTGAAAACATGGTGATCATCATCAATCTATCTCCGTCTACTGCTGGACATATACCTCTCCAATAGCACAAAGACATCCATCTTAAAAATAACGTTGATTACAAGACTATACAGAGAAATACCTTTAATCCAGGTGGGCAAGTGATCTCGACGAAATGCACGGAGCTGTACCAGATCAAGACGAAGCAGTACAGCATCCTGGGTCTTCCGGTGTGGTGGGTGTACACGTCGCCGCGGTACGCGCTCACCCCGGGCGCCATGCCGGCAGAGTGCTGGGCCTTCCAGGGCTTCCCCGGGTACCTAGGTCAGTATCGAACTCACAGAAGACCGTGCAAGTACTCTTGGTCTACTTAGAGGACAGTTTTTGCAACCTGATTGGTGCACAAGCTAAATAATGGGTCTTGTTAACTTGTTTAGAAGAAAACTACACACACGAATATCTTAGCTTTATAGCTAAACTAGCTGCGCCCCGCGGTGTTACCCGCTACATGTTCTTGGGCTACAAAGTAGCCTATGTGTTAATCCAGGGTGTCAGCTTCCATATCCAATTTTAGCAAAATTTATCCAGCCGTTTGGGCGTGTGAAGAAGTAATAAACATATAAATAAATACACTCACAAACTTTCGTTTTTATAATATTAGTGTGATCAAAAAGTAGGGGTGCAGTTGCAATGTAGCTTGTCTATAATTAAAGAACCTAATTCAGCAGTGATCTATATGTATAATGATGCATCTAATCTCACTATAGTTTAATTTTATCTTACCTTCATCTGTCCGCTAATTCTATAAGTCTTTACACAGTATACTTAATAAGTCTAATCATATAACATTTTAAAGACAAATTACGTATGAGGCTTAACAAATTACGCTTACAAATTAACAAAATTTACTTCTCCAGCATTGAAACAATATTTCCTAGCTTCAAACATAAAGCTAATCTTCCCCAGAACTGTCACGGTAATCTTTATATTCCAGTGTTGCGAACCTACGCCATTATAGAAGTGACAGGTTTCTCATTGGAGCACATGTCGCGCCTGCTCGCCGTCGAGGGCAAGATCGAGTCTGCGCCGAAGAACTTCTCCGTATACGTACGTACAAACTATGATTACCGATATTCTGATATAATGGTTGTGGAAAATAATGGGAGCTAGTGGGCGCTGAAGAAAGCATGCACTTTGTATACGGCCTGTTATATATCTAACAAAGGGGCCATTCATTAATTACATAAGACCCTTTTTGCAATGTTTTACCCCCCTTCCCCTGTATAAGAATAAATAAGAATAGGTCCACCCTGTTTAATATTTATTACATAAGAATGTAAAGGAAAAAAGTAAACGTTTGATTATGGTAGTATTGCATTTCGGTAGTACTTTGTACCTTTGGATTTGGTTTGATTGTGCATTTTTGTTATCTTACCTAAGAACTATCACGATTGCCATCCACCTCTTTATAAAAAAAAATAAGACATGGACCCCCCTGCCCCCTAAATCGAATTACGTAATTAATTGCACTGTATATAACAGATGGTTACGAAAGCTTTGTACTTTACATCATACTCACATTTACATGCATGATTTCTGGGCGTTCATTTTTGTCGCGGGGTACATTTTATAATATACTAACTTTTGCCCGCGTTAAGTAGTTTATGTCCTTTCTCGGGTCTTAAACTTTCTACATGCCAAATTTCATCAAAATCCGTCCAGCGGCTTAGCCGTGAAGGTAACAGTACGTAACAGACAGACAGAGTTAGTTTCACACTAATAATTATTAAACCAACATTTCTGTTTGCACAAAGCTGTTTGTGTATCCCTTGTGACAATACTTTAGTTGTAATCGTAACACTGTGGACATGGTATGTATCAAACCAGTGAAAATATTGTACGCACTGTTTTTTTAGATGGAAGTATTGCTCACCGAAGTTATTTTACTTGCACGTTACACCTTAGCATGTTTTTATTGTGTGTTGAGTAATTTTAGTTTTCTTTCTTGCTTGTTTTATGGCAACTCTTCTTATTTATTAACATAATGTTGTGGTGGTAATTTAGACAGTTGCATCGTGTTACTCCTGGTCCTGCATTTATATTTTCTTTTATTAACCTTTTATAAGCTTGAGGTAAGTTTTACTATAATATAAATAATTATGTTTAATATACCTGTAATTATTTTTTTTAGCATTTCGTTTAGCGACTAATCAATTTACCTACACATTTACCGATACAGGCAGGTTAATAAACATCAACTTTTCTCATAAAATCTCCCCAGGGCCTGCACGGTGAGATGGACCCCGAGCCGCATTTATTCGGCGACTACCAGTACGATGCAAACGGCACAGCCATACAGTACTTCCCAGTCAAATACCCTAAATCGACTGACATCGGCGGAGTAGACTATCCAGTCGCCTACGACACTATCGAACTGAGGGTCGAGAGTAACCATGGCAACCCGACCTACACGTGCGTCTACAGGTTCAGGGTGCACGGCAACCCTCTGTCCGACATCCGCAGGGCCACTGAAGACAGCATACACGACAGCGAGACGTAGCACACACTCAAGTTGTTTCTAAAAGAATTGAGATGTCACGGAATTGAACTGTGCGAATAACAATCGAGACTCGTCCAATCAAATTGTGTTCAGTAATGAGGATTTAAATCATTCCTAGGCATATTCAGTGTAGTGGAAAGTGGCCTTATCTATAAAATTCTTAATATTGATAGTACAAAAACTGTTGGTGACTTTGTGTAAGGATGTACTAAGTAAGTTTTGACCGTGTGCTTCTCCAGTGACTGTTTACGAAATCTCTGATACCGCACAACGCCCTTAATACGCTTAGTTGTTCTGAATACTTTTTAACTGTATTTATATGTAGAGTTTTAGTGTATTTTAAGTTTTTAAATTAAGGTTTTTATTTTGTAACTAGTTTATTAATTGGAACTGTTGATTTAGAAACACGGTGTGTTCTCTTGCGCTATGTACTGAATTAAACGTAAGTACCTACTGTTATACTACGTTTTCCACACAACACCTTGATAACTTATAACATCATGTTTGCAAAGCTTAACAGAATAGTTGTCAAAAATAAAACAATGAATTGTAATGCGTTAATTTGAGTTAAGATACATTAATTTGGTAGCTATTAGTATTTAATACTTGTCTCAGTGTTCAGCCATCATGTTTCTAAACTGACGATTTTTTATCGAGTTTTAGGCTTAGTGAAGGAGCTAGTCCACATAGATTTTAATAAATTTTATGCCAATATAATGTTAAGTGTTTTCGGTTTGTCTCAAAATCTAATGTAACGGGTAGAGGAGCTCGGTCCCTACTGACGTTTTGAGAATCTTATTAGAAGTTAGATTAGTATGTAAATAGTTTTAGAAGCACTGCTTGTTAACGGTTTTATTTCAAATGGCCTATTACTACGTCACCCAAACCGCCAACGGCTACGTAGGTGCGGCCCATACAAACCAAATTTTTATTAAATCATTGAATAATAATGCGATTTACGATACCTGAAAGCCAGTGACAATACAATGACGATATTAAATCTATCAAATATCTATTTATTAAATTATAATGTGGTATAATGATAAATGCGTTGGTTGGCGATAGTATTTGTTTCGTGTGTAATAAATGAAATACGTTAAATTTCAACTTTTACATAGGTACTTTAATTTTCACGGCAGGCCGCGTTGGTATTGTTTATGGGTGTTAATAGAGCCAAATCTCTCCAATAAGCTCACTACCTACACATCGTTTCGAAAATAAGACTTATCCCCACATAAATAATTGTTTTAGTGTTGAATTAGAATTATTGTGTACTTTAAAGTTACCACTAACAATAAACTTGTGCGTTGTCAAACATTTTATGGTATTTAAAATTCGAAAAGTTATTCTTGTACCAAAAATATTTTATTTCTTAAATCATGTCAATTAATCGGAAGTTTCTTAGCACTTAGCTCTAAATCTTGGTCTAATTCAATGATTAATTCATAAGTCACCTTAATACTATTGAATAAAGTACAACAGTTGAACATAATTCTATTTTAATTAAACTCGAAAGTGTATTTTAAGACAATAATCTTCAATAGCAAATCATTTGTTATACTGTTGCACTGAACGCGAGATCCGATATTTTATGAATTTTGACACTGTTTTTATGTCGTTAATTTTGTAATATGTTTTTAACTAACCGATTTATGATATTGCTAATTATGTGAAAGTATTTGTGATGTTCGAAATAAAAGTCGTATGAAAAATTTTGGAGTATTTATTGTCTCTGCTTATTTGGAAATTTAATTAAAATTGGTGCAGATGTGAAATTTCGCTAAGCGTCTGTCCTATAAAATCCCTTGAAAACCGCAGACTATTGCAGTCTATTGTCAATTATGTATACAAGTATGCGCACCAGTAACTAACTACTACTACGCACCTAAACCTTTTGAAGGGCATCACTAATAGATTAGAGTTAGCGTTTCTAGGGCGTCCCTTTAATTCCATATTACATTCACAGTATAATCCCTATTATAATCATTGTTGAGTATTTTATGACTAAACAACTTTTATATTTTTGTCGTAAAATGGTTGTGATTTTATCTCCTATTCACAGTTACAACTTACGGATAGCACGCATATCTAACATTCTTCACAGCATGAAGTCATTTATGTTGACATACTCTCACAGGGCCATTGGCAATAAGGCCTGCATTTTTAGAAGAAACCACAGATCTTTATTTGCGCTTCTGATTATAAATTTTATCTCTAAATGGTCAACATTATGATTATCCATTTCCCGACTCCCTCAAGTCATTTTACATTAAATCTACCATCAGTCCATATTGGTTATAATACTGCCGCAGTAGTTAAAAAAAACAAATCATAGCTAAATTAAGGTACATAAAGCCTATTTGGATCAATTAAAATGTATTTCGCATTCGTGGTTAGGGCCTATGCATACGCAATTCATTAGGTACCAGAAATTGTACACTACATGTACATATATACCTTCTTGGGTAAGGCAGAATATTCCAACTTCGAAGTCTCCATCGCTGCCTCTAATTACAGATCGAGTCTTACCTTACCGACGTGCGTGTATGAGGAATGTGATGCGAGTGAATGAGGCGAAAGAAGTATGTATGCCAGGATCTTAGCAAATGGAAGTCCGTGATCTCTGCCTACCCCTTTGGGAAACAGACGTGACTTTATGTATGTATGGGTCTGATTATCCATCAGCTGTATTATAACATGGTTTGCTGTATCAAAAATTCACGTACCTACCTCCCTTACCTGCAAAAACCTCAAAATCTAATCGAAGAGCAATCGTTATCACTGATTATGCAAATACAGGTACCTCTGTCGCCTAGCTACTGGGTTAGTTTGTTTATTATTATAAGTGGTACCAGCTGTAGGACTAACCTATGCACGTAAAAATAGGAGACAATGTAGCCCAGTAAGATACCTGGCGGATGTATAGGTTATACATACCTATATTTTTTGGGATGGATTATGCAGACAACTCCGAAAGGGTTCGTATTGAGCCTAACAGGAGAAAGACAAGACTAACATTGTGACAGTCCCCTACCGCACGAACAGTGTGTACTTTTATATATTGTGTAAGTACCTACCTACTAATGTCTACTCATTGTTATCAACATGTCTTGTGGAATTTAGAGCAGACTATTCTATATAGGTTGATAGACTTCCCTACTACGTAACATGGTCGTCGTCTGGCGTGTGGCTATTACTGTACGGTTGCTCCAAGTCGTTCTATTTTCGTACTTGGGTCAATGTCGGTCGTTGCGCTCAGATATCGAGCATGCAATCGACTTGTGTTTACATTCAAGGTTAAAAAAAGAAAAGACAGGTGAATTTTTCAGATTTTTTTTTGTATTTTTATCATTTTTTATAATTTATAAATGACCTAGTAAGAAAGTAGTCTTATCCGTTTCAGCACATACAATCATCATTCATGAGATTACAAAAGATCCTTTGGCGAGTGCAGTACCGAGGCCGGCGGTCGAGGCGCGCCCGCGGCGCCGCGCTCCGTCCTGCCGTCACTATTACGATTTAATTACAATAATATCTTACGTACAATTAAATTAACGGAGATTACAAGCCTGAATTGAGCAGCCGGCCGCGGGACCGGCCGGGCCGCGGGCTGCTGTCGGCAGCGTGTCGCGGCTCGCTTAGAAGCACTTCCTGTGCACGATGGAGGGGCCAGACTCGTCGTACTCCTGTTTCGAGATCCACATCTGCTGGAAGGTCGAGAGGGACGCGAGGATCGATCCACCGATCCATACAGAGTACTTCCTCTCTGGGGGCGCGATGATTTTGATCTTCATTGTGGACGGGGCCAGTGCTGTGATTTCCTTCTGCATACGATCAGCGATACCAGGGTACATGGTGGTACCACCGGACAGCACTGTGTTGGCGTACAGGTCCTTACGGATGTCGACGTCGCACTTCATGATCGAGTTGTAAGTGGTCTCGTGGATGCCGCAAGCTTCCATACCCAAGAATGAGGGCTGGAAGAGAGCTTCAGGGCAACGGAATCGTTCGTTACCGATGGTGATGACTTGTCCGTCGGGAAGCTCGTAGGACTTCTCGAGGGAGCTGCTGGAGGCGGCGGTGGCCATCTCCTGCTCGAAGTCGAGAGCGACGTAGCAAAGCTTCTCCTTGATGTCGCGCACGATCTCACGCTCGGCGGTGGTGGTGAACGAGTAGCCGCGCTCGGTGAGGATCTTCATCAGGTAGTCTGTGAGGTCGCGGCCGGCCAAGTCCAGACGCAGGATGGCGTGCGGCAGCGCGTAGCCCTCGTAGATGGGCACCGTGTGCGAGACACCGTCGCCGGAGTCCAGCACGATACCGGTGGTACGACCGGACGCGTACAGCGAAAGCACGGCCTGGATGGCGACGTACATGGCGGGCGTGTTGAAGGTCTCGAACATGATCTGTGTCATCTTCTCTCTGTAACACAAAGGGAATGGTCAGGCACGTCACGGGGCTGCAGCGGGCAGAGGGCCCGAGGGCGACTAGGGGCGCAGGACCGGTACATACCTGTTGGCCTTGGGGTTGAGGGGGGCCTCCGTGAGCAGCACGGGGTGCTCCTCGGGCGCGACACGCAGCTCGTTGTAGAAGGTGTGGTGCCAGATCTTCTCCATGTCGTCCCAGTTGGTAACGATGCCGTGCTCGATGGGGTACTTGAGCGTGAGGATACCTCTCTTGCTCTGGGCCTCGTCGCCTACGTACGAGTCCTTCTGTCCCATGCCGACCATGACGCCCTGGTGGCGCGGCCTGCCCACGATCGATGGGAACACGGCGCGGGGCGCGTCGTCTCCCGCGAACCCGGCCTTGCACATACCGGAGCCATTGTCTACTACCAACGCAGCAACTTCCTCGTCGCACATTTTGAATTAGTCTGAAATTTGCAAAAAAGAAATCGTTAAAATATGTTAAAAGTACCTACCACTGAGTAAGAACTAAATAGTTAGACTAGGTACTAGTGAGGTATCAGGTCACTTCCATAAAGAGAGTCAGTGGGTAGTAAACCCACACGAAACCTTTGCGGGACAATGCTAAGTGGGCGTCGAGTCGCAAATTGAAACCAAATAAGGCGAGATGTATGCACGATAGGCGGTGCGGCACAAAAAAACGTGGCACATGACGCGGCATGACCACATTTCTCAGAGACGGGCTGCTCTTACTGACCGAGAAAGTCGTTCGCGTGATGAGTTACTTTCTAATTGGATTGAAAACCGTTTAGGTTTAAAATATTGCTAAGTGTCGGTTAGAGATAGAGGGCCGACCACGCCCTACCGCAACCGGCTATCCCAGACTCCCGGCCGGCACGGCGCGGCGTCACGCGGCCCAACCCTAACGACGTGTCACTGACCCGCACACACTAATGGGATTGCACTATTTCCTCACGCCACTAAATCACTAAACATCACAAAAAAATTAATGGCACAACTGTATCAACTTACTTTTAATTAAATAGTCCTATTAAATAAATAAATTAACTCGCTATTGCACAGCCTCGGTAATGCTGCACAACGCCACTGCTCGAGCTCACTTCGTGGAATGTCGGCGAGCGCGGCAGACAGAGTATATAAATGAGGCTGGTTATCGGGGCGCCCCTACCCCGCCGCGGCGAGTTCTCCACCAATCGCACGGTACGGCACAATACATGAGTTTTCGTGGCCATATATGGTATTCCGCTGCAGGGAGCCTGCGCGCGCCCCCCGCGCCCCGCGCATCCCCGCCGCTGATAGCGCGCCACTTGATAACGACGAGATCTCAAAGAACGCTCACATTGAACATTTAGCGATCAGACAGTAACGCACTATACTTAATACCAAATGGGATAGGTACCAAATGCAGTTTCTGTAGATTGTAGATACTACAGCGACTTCATAGATGATAACGAAAGTTCAACGCATAGGTATTGGCACAATTCCAAAAAGACGGCATTACACACTGCAGCTGATGCAGATAACGAATGTCGCTTATCTGCATCGAGAGTAGTGTACACAAGTTTATGAGTATCAGATGGATAGGTTTAGAAAATGTCACTCTTCAATATTACTTGACAAATAGGTTACTTTTTAATAGAAAATCGTGCCTCTTTAGAAATTTGCCAAAAACATACTAAACAATTAGAAGCATTTAGATTTTATGACAAAATATTAATTAAATAGCGCTTACCAGTAATAATCGAGTAGAAGAAACAATAACCGCAGCGTTCGCGAACCGTGAGAAATGAATGCCGGCCGGTTTCTTTCTGTTGCTCGCTCGCTCGTGGAGGTCGGTCGATCTGCTTCACTAGAATACGCCGTACGCCGGCGCCCCGCGACTCAATCGACTCGCCCAACGGACCTCTGAAGGTGCCAAATAATATAAAATTTTCCTACTAATTAAGCCGCGATAACAATCAAAACGACCTACAAAATGCGCCCGCTGACAGACCTAACTGACAAATGTCAAGCAATTGTTACTATTCGAAAAAGGAATGTAATTATTTTTTCCACAGAAATGGACTCGCCCAACTTCCCCGCTTGCCGCAACCGATGGCGTTACCATATATGGGAATCCGTAAAATCCTGGGCTCTGATTGGTGAACAGTGGCAACGGTCGTTGTACGACGTACGTACACGGCGTTCACGCACACAAACAGAACTTTATACTTGTGTTTGTGTCTAGTAGCAAAACGATTCCATTCAATATCGTCTGCTAGGCGGCGTTACTGAACCAAGTTATGAAGGTTGTCTAAGCAATTTTATTAAAGGTACCTAATTTCTTGTGTATTTGAGCTAGTCGTTTAATAACGAAATCTTGAAGCGTGCCATTTCAGTACATAATATAGGTAGGTACCTACATATTACATTAGCATAGGTATGCCAAACAATAATTCAAATCCAACTTAAATCATTCAGAACCTACGTGCCTACATACTTATTTACCAACAGAATCAAATTGTATACTTACCTAATACTATTTATACGTAGATATACTACCTATTCCCTTTTTGGCAAAAGTTCATAACAGATAACCTTTATAAAGCGAGCAAAATAGGTCATTGACATTACGTACTTAAGGGTTATTGCTGATTGCAAATTAAACGTAGCGAATTAATAGATAGAGGTACCTTTTCATTTATGTTAATGATAGGAAGGTGTTGGTTGGTGGTTTTTCCTTATTTTGCTAAGTTAAATTTATTCAATAATTTATATTTATTCATACCCAGATGTTTACTTACGTAGCCATCTGATAACTTTCGATTTCGGTACTTTCATATACATATTTTGTAGGCCTTATTGAAATTGGTATTTCCTAAAGCACCTACCTACCACCAGATCACTAATAAATAACCTATAATATAATTAACTTACTTATAACCTTAGGATGACTGCAAATTAATTAAATAGCACTAAACGTAGCTAGTAGCATGTCAACCAGAATTTAAAAAAAAAACAAATCAAAAGATTTAAAAAAACTAAGTACCTACCTAAGTACCCAATATAAATTGTCTCTGACCTACGTAAGTACAAAATAAAAGAAGTTAAATCGATATTACAATCGGTAAATTGGTTCCTATTCAATTATTTTGATATTTACTATCCTAATAACTGAGACATTGCTAATTTGTTGCAGGTCATCAACCTGTCGACGTGCCTCAGACGGATACCTACCTACGTAAAGTACAATTCTCCAATAATTTACTTCAAAATAAATAAAAGCTATTTGAGTAAGTAATTACTAATTTACCTTTCTGTGATCCTTATCAGTTACTTACCAATTTTATTTCTGGTATTACTACCTGTTTTACTTACAGAGTAACTACAAAGCATAAGGCATTACCCTACACTATTAAAGAAAGTACCGCGAGTAGTGTCACAGAATAAAAAAGGGTAAAACGGGTAGTGTGAGGGTAACTTAACTATCTATCAGTGATATTATGCTTGAGCTCTCAGCAAGCGTTGATGTATTATCCCTAAGGCATTGACTGACTATCATACTATCATATCAAAAGGTCGCGGGATCCAATGCCAACACATTATAAGTAGCTTGACGCAGCTTATCAGTCCACTACTGCAACCCTGATTTGTCTGGCCTTTTCCCAGCTTTGTTAGGATCGTTTCCTAGTCTTACTAGATGCCGGTGATTTCTAGTATTCTACGTGAAACAACTGCCTGCTGCCTCCTAAGTTACTCGGAATACTGGGATGGTATTCTGTTCAGGATTTGTGCGTCTCCTGTATATTCATATATGGAATGCCAGTGTGCCGATCAGTCTTTATCGGAGTATCATGTAGTTAGTTGTAAACAACTTTACTTATTCGTCTGGAAATTTATCCACGAATAACATAATGTGTCGGTAAACCAATAAAAAAGTATGCACTACATTGCTAAACAAGATCTGCAGATGTTAGATGTTGCTTAAAACGAATAGTAATCTGTAATAGGATAGATTCTAAATTAATCTGTGTTGTTAATCTTATGTTTATAACTATTATTTATTATCCATCCTAACTTTCGCATTAATTTATAATTATAATATTATGAGAGAGATTAACTATTATGTAAGAAATAAATTATACATTAAATAGAAACACCGAGCGATATAATACTTATAATTTATTTATGTCTTTTCATCAATATATTTTTATATTTTAACAGCAAATAATCTAGACAAAATAAAAATTCTAAAAACCATAGTTGCGTCACTATAAAACCGAGAGCTATGCGAAACATCGATCGAGTCATAAATAACAAAGAATTATTTTATCTGTGTAATATTTAATGTTAATGCTTTAGGGACGTAGACTCGAATATCGCGACAATGAGTCATTCACTGGAGTCATTCTACTGTCTGTACATTATCTGTGACGCACTCGGGCAAGGGTTGTCCGAGAACTAGTTATCCGTCGTTGCTCCAACACAAAGGCACATTTTGACGCATTTCCGATGGGTTATTATTTTTGTGAACCCTTCTGAATAAGAATATAACGATGGGCGTAAACAATGCGCCCACATACATTCTATGGAAGCCGTTTATTATGTCTACATGAGATCTCAATCAATCCGCCGTGAACTAATTAGTCTAGAAAGAAACATCTGTTGCACTGTACTGCAACACTGATCCATGCAAAAAACGTGAGAACGACTGCGAATACTTTCTGATTATTTTTAAATTGTTAAGATTCGATGAAAGTTTCATAGAAATTGTACAGTAATCGTTATGTTGGGGATCACGCTGTCTTAACCTCTGGCATTACACGCCACTTGTTTAGCTAGAGCTGATTAAACAGCGTCGAATCTGTTCCGGGCCTTGCTGGCCGGGCCATGCTGTGGCTGTGAGTCATGGTACAGTCGCGCATGCGTACTACTACGATGAGTCAATATCACGGTTGACTCGAGCGAGGGAGCCCACTAATTCAGTTCCTTGTAAGTTATGACCTATGACTAATAAGTTGCACATTTATATATTTCTTTAGAAGTTGTTTCGCAAGCTGTTGCGATAGGCTATCTGCACCGTGACATCGTTCGTGTAAAAGTTTACAAACAATCAGTACCTAGCTAATGTTTCCAAAACAAACGCCTTCGTGGTACTCCCGCCGCACAGCCGTACTGTGGACAGACATGGCCATAGAAATTGATAGCCATACTATACAGACGCATAAAATCTAAGGCAGGGAACGATTGAAAATGTAGCCCAGACGCGTTACGAGCAACCCGTTACATATTTTTCCCTGCACCATTTCTTAGTTAATTATAACTTAAACTCATTATTTGGCTTTGAATAAACACTTATAAGCATCTAATTAGCTGTATACATTGTCATTAAAAGGAAAGAATTTATCGTTTCGTATAAATTGAAAAATAAAATTTGCTTGTTCGCTCTTCAGCAGGTTGATAGCGATGTATCGCCACTTGTACAGGCTTTATTCATAAACCTTCTGTGGCTACAAACATATTGCAATATACTAATGGTCATCTATTTACTTTGTAAATTGGCCTTAATCAGATTTCGTATTTCTTGATAGAATTTGTAGGGCAATCGTATATGCTAAATTCTTGACCATTTAAATAGATTTACATATAACACAGAGCTTGTCTAACTTTTTAACTCACAAAACACTGGAGGAGGTTCTCAAGTCGATGCGGATATTTTTTTTATGTATAAACCACGTCCAAATTGTTATTGAGCATGGTTCTACAGAACTCATTTTAAGGATTGTCTATTGTAGAGTCAGGAATTGGCCTCAAAGGATGAGAATGATACAGTGAGTTTATTCCTTACGTATGAAGTACTAGCTGCGCCCAGCGGTGTTACCCGCTATATTTTTTCGGGATAAAAAGTAGCCTACGTGTTAATCCAGGGTGTCAGCGCGAAAGTTTTTAAGTGTGGATGGATGTTTGTTACTCGTCCACGTAAAAACTAATGAATGGATTTTAATGAAATTTCATAATTATGGTGTCGTACCAGAAACATACACGTATACATGTACGTGAAAGAGTAACAAACATCTATCCATACTTACAAACTTTTGCGTTTATATTTTAGTAGGGATAAATGGAATATTTTAGTGGTTATGTTTTCACAAAAATTCTGTAGCTACGTTTAGTTTACGCGGAACATGTGACCAAACAAGTTTTTATGAGACGTGTCCGACACGTCATGTTGATACTGTTTATTTATCACATTAACATTAATGTGACTCACGCCGGATATCTGATGAGTCCGCGCTGGAAGTGCTATTCGATATGTTATAGGTATAGGCTATTAGCTATCTGGGATTTTACTTAGTAATTCGCTTGAATTTACTACGGGGTGACAAAAGCTGTTATATTGGTATGAACGGGTTGGGGACATAGCTTTTTGTTATTAGAATCAGTATTTAGTATCCACTATCAAAACTAAAAGTTTTCCATAAATTCCAAACCTTGGAATTTTTAAATCAGTCTTTTTATAAGGGGTGCGAGAGTTAGGAATTATCGATTCGGTCATATTATAAGGGGCTTTAGTCTTGTTGCACGTTTATTACTTCTTCTTCAATATACACATACTTATTCATTAAAATTAGTTATATTTTTTTGTCACAAAATACTTAAATATTAGATGTTTGATGAATTATGTGAATCGAAACGATACAAAAATGTATACACCAAAGTAACTTAACGAAAATCCCTCCACTGAGACGTTAACTCTTTAACAGCTTATTTATTGATTCGTTATTATTTTATACAAAAAATACGTATCCTATATCCTCAATAATAATAAAATAAAAGTAATATCCTCTGAGAAAGCTACAAGTTTCACAGGATCACAAGAAATGACTCAACGAAGGAAACTCTTGCGCATCGCGTAGAATATAAACACGTAAGGCCATTGTATTGTAAAATGTTTCGGTATTGGAATACATAATTTCTCGTATTCTTGGACGGTGTGAATGTGATTCATTAACATGTGCGCGATGTGTTTGAGACCTTGACGACAGTTGTCACTGCGCAGGTTTATAATCTGTCTTACAATAACACTAAAATATTTTACACTTGCATATCTGTCTCTTCGACATCTCATATACAGTAACATTATGTTTATATTACAACTTGCCCAGTCTTTAGCAAATTGACGTGAATACTTCTCCAAATCTCAGCCTAACCATCTTGGAAAAGGCTTCGGATACGGTGTACCGGGTGAATGAGAGCCTCCAGGAGTTAGATATTTAAGTACTGATAAACACTCTGGGTGGTCACCGTCACACTACAAAAACTACCATTCTTGTTGACTGGCTAATCTCTATACTACGGCATGATTTTACCATGTCACAATTAGCTAACAGTTAATACCCATAGAAAATGTTAATCTTAAGAAGACGGTGTTTCATATTATTCATCCATCATCATCATCACCATCAACCTATCTCAGTCCACTGACCACTGGTCATAGGCTTCTCCTACTATTCATATTATTAATAGCAAATTAGTTAGTAACTCTTTGGTTACTAACCGATGCGATTCCTTTACTTTTAAAGGGATCAATAGTGTCAACTTAAACATTAGGTAATTTAGTTTTTGCCGCAACTGCAGTCAAAGTCCCAATAAATTAGATTTAAGAAAAGTTATCTCAAAGTTGTAATATATTATTGAAGCTGCCAAGTTTGACGAAACCTATTCGAAGTAATTCGTATTTTGGATAAGTTACAAAACTTATCTAGTTTGAAATTCAGATAATATTCGCTGAATTTATGGTAATTACTATAATACCTAGAATTTTTAGGATTCCCTACCTAAAGGGTAAAAACGGGACCCTATTACTTAGACTTCGCTGTCTGTCCGTCCGTCTGTCTGTCACCAGGCTGTATCTCAAGAACCGCGATAGCTAGACAGTTGACATTTTCACAAGTTATGTATTTCTATTTCCGCTATAACAACAAATACTAAAAACAAAATAAGATAAATAATTAAGGGGGCTCCCATACAAAAACGCCATTTTTTGCCTATTTTTGCTTGAAATCAATAAATGGTAACAGAGAGACACCAGGACAAAAGAAACTAAAAAATGATTACAATATGAAATTTGTGTACCTACTTTAGTTACTCAATGGTACTGAACCCTTTGTGCGCGAGTCCGACTTGCACTTGGCCGGTTTTTTATGTATGAGAGATATTAACTTTGGCTAATAAACATAGTAGGTAAGTATATACGTACTTACTTAATGGAACTTTATCTTTATTAGACGCTAAAGTTTCTCTTAAATTATTCCGTTATAATAAACAGATTGATTTAAGATAAACTCCAAGAAAGTGTAATTTAGAACGTGATTTGCACATATTATTTGGTCTAGTAGAAGTTCGTAGACACGACTTTCTTCTCAACATTCATGATTTAGCAGAACCTAATATTTTCGCTGTAGTTAGTAGTTACATTGTGGTAACCACCAGAATAAGACCGCCACCTGCACTGTTTTTAGTTTTAAGGTTTTTGTGTATAAAATATACTATGTTTATAATAATAAAATATTACATACAAGATAATTATGTACTTAACTCTTTTTGTTAAAATAAAAAACAATATAATATACAAAAATAAAAATTTAAAAAGCATCAAAAAATTCATCCCCATCGATGTAAACCGGTAACGTGCCCAAAAGACTGGCAGCATTGCCACGTTGAATGGCAATGCTGATTCTTTGGCCAAAAAATGAACCAGCCCTTTGATCACGTGTGGAGTCGACTAAGCGCTTTGCTAACTATACATACATAATTATATTATTATGATAATCATGTGGGCCTAATAAAGTCATTACAGAATACCAAAATGTATATCTCTTTTCGATATATGAATATAATTCCAATCACGGAGTGGAAAGTGCCTGATATGTATTCCGATCAGTAATTTAGTTGGTGTTACGTTTCACGATCGATTTGGCAACTTGTTTACCAGCTATAAAACCATATTAAATTACGTGGCTCATATTATTGGGGCAAGCCGAACTCACAATTGAAGTCACGCATGTTTATATTGTTTAACAATCAGCAGGTCGCCACAGACTAAAATGGTTAGTGTATTTGGTTGCAATAAATAATGCGCACCTTTATTTTAATTCTTAAAAACCACTGTGTGCTTGTATTTCAGACAAAAATGTTAAGTTAAAAAGTATTGTTTTATTTAATTTGAAATATTCACCAAACGCATAGATGCTACAAATTTAAGGGCTTAACAAACAGTACAAACCTAAGGGCATAAAAATAACCTACATAATATTTTTTCTGGAAGTGATTGCCGGTACGACCGTTGGACCGCCAAGTCAAAGGTCGCAAGTTCCAACCCTGGCACGCACTAATGTCTTTTCGAATTCATGTGCGAACTATAAATTAGTTATCAGTTGCAAAACTCGGTGTAGGAAAATATCGTGCGGATACCGGCACTCCTGAGAGATTTTTTAACAGTGTGTAAAGCCACATCAGAAGCCTACGGCGGTTTAAACTCTGATACCAGTTGTTAATCAACCATACGATGAGAAGAAGACTAGTTTATTCCCCAACCATAGTGTAGCTAGTTTAGGTAGGTAGTCCACAACTCATAATAGTTTGCAATTCAGCTGTAAGTAGGACAGGAATTAATTGTCTATGATCACATTTCACGTGTGATCGCGTCACTGGCCTGCGTTCTGATGCAAACTGGCCTACATCCAGATTTAGAAACCCAGCTTCCATAAACGTATTAATATGAAAACTTAAGCTATTATAAATCTTATTACAATTATCTAAGAGTTGTTTTTGATTTGAAATAGCTTATTAAAATGGCCACGTGATAAAGGCTGAGGATAAAAGGACTGACAAAGGGCGAACAGGTCAGGTTGTCCTTTTGTGGGCATTTTTTATCAACCTGTCACTAGAAAAGAGATGGATTTTTGCGGCTTGGCTCAAATTTGGATTTAAAGGTTTTTAGGTTGATGCCTCTGATATGAATAATGAATGTTGAAAAATGTTTTTACTAGATTAAGTAGAAAATTGAATAAAGACAGACAAGTCATTAATTTAGGTACTCCTTCGTATTTCTATCCTCAATATGAACATTATAACACCTTGGAAAGGAAGTTTATTTTCTGTTAGTTCTTGAGCTGCAGTCCTTTTTTAAAAAGTAATCCACTGTACAGTAGTCGTGACCAAGTAGGATCAATGATTTGTCAAAAAGTATAGATACGTCATAGTGGTAACAAAATGAACGAGAAAAGTGTTCCGAATTCTGACTCCGGACTGCACTAGTCTTATTCAAATCGGACAACAATTGTACTACCCAAGACTACAAATTGTCCCCTTGTCAAATCTTCAAAATGTGCACGCTAGTAACATATCTGTACTTTTGTAAAATATCATTGGTAGCCAAGGTTTATGTAAGTTTAAGTTCAGGATGCAAATTCAGACATTCATTTTTTGTATGTTTATATAATCTTCTACCTATGCTTACTTATGGTACTGTTTATTATATATTATAATATATAAATAAGTATGGTAAATAAGTAAGAAAATATTTAATAAAAATAGTTTAAATAGACAAAATAAAGTAACGTGCTATACTGCTACATCTATACCTAAATAATCACCAAGCAAATATCTACACAAATTCAATTTCTCAAAACCTTAGTGATGTACAAAAAGCTTGCGATACTTGCTATCGATATTATCAACCTTATACTTGAGACTATAAGGTTCATATCAGCGGTATTTGTAACGTAGTCCGTAATCGCATACCAGTCTAGTCGGGTAGACGAGGCAGGGGGCGGGGGGGTGCGGTGAGGGTTGGGAGGGGGGTAAGGGATCGATCGTTCGCCCGCACACGCCCTTGACCCTCGCCTGCATCGGGGCGGGCACTGAGCGTGTGTGAGTGCTGGGGTGTCGGCACCGGCGGATCTCATGCGGTGAATATTTCACGCAAAATTTATATCTGGCTATAGTAATAGGAATATACGAGAACCTACGTGATACGAATAGGTGTAGACTGACTTTTTGCTTAGGCAAATTGAGAATACTGAGATGATATTATTGCTTGTAAAAATATGATGACGAAACTTTAATTCCATTTTTTCTCTTCTTTCTCTTTTTCGGCCAGGCAGTTTACTTTGTGGAAGGGAGACGCCGCATTACTCTGCTTTCGGCGTTCCGCTCCCACATCTTAATCTGTCCTGCTTTAAGAGTTCACAGAAAGGGGGCTGCCGGCTGTACACACGGCAATGCTTTAAGCAAACGAAGAGGTATTTTTTTTTTCTTGTAGCGTAAATTTTACAAAATATATCGAGAAGCTAAACAATTAGACATCACAACACGGGTGAATAAAGAATCAATTTAACCATGTTATCGATTAACTGTGGAGAGCTATCCACGCTTATCTAGATCGATGTAAAACTTTAAAAACTTGTCTGCCGTTACTATACGTAGGTATACACGATTGCTATATTTGCAAGGCAAAGGTTTCTCGAAGAACATGAGAGTATCGATCACTAGTCACCGCGCTTTCTCAGAGCTTTGTTATTTTAGTGCCTTCATGGGACTATAATCAGGTTGCATGACACGATGTTATGAGGGGAAAACCAAATTAGTCACGGTAACCTATTGAGGCTAAATTAAAAAAAATACAACTACAAAAATTAAGTGAATCATTCATTCACTTATTATTTGTATGATCAGACCACATACAAGACTAAAAGTTTTTTCATATTAGCCAACCTCCAATTCATCGCATACAATAATTTGTCAGAGATAATAATTACGACTAAAAATAAATTAGAAATGAGAAGATCGAAATGAAACGAGCGGAAAAAAGCCACATATTTCGCAGACCCACGTCTGGGAACTAGACAGGAACAAGATGAACGACGATTACAACGGAAATGTTATTTATGGACTCAAAACATGTCCTGCCCCCTTACCATGAACTCTGGACAGCTGGACAGTTTACGTTATGGAAGCGCGATGCACGTAGCGGCGTCTCGCTTTCACATACTAAACTGTCCTGTTCTAAGAGTTCATAGTAAGGGGGCTGCTCCTGTGTTCTTCACCATTAAATATGCGGCACAGATAGTGCAAGTTGCAAGAAGGTTTCATTTATACTTGTATTGTTCTGTAGACTTCCCATAATATTTCATTCAATCTTGGTAGATTTGTGTAAAGCATTAAATCCTTAAATCCTTATTGTTTAGGTAAGCTCAATTGATTACATAATAATGCATCAACATTCATTTATGTAAGCACGGTAATCTTTTTTGACACACAAATGCGGAAATAAATTGGAGGACGAAAAAATGTTGGTTATTTAAACTATGATAAAAAATTTAAATTAATTTCACAAAAACAATTCGCGGCATCCGTTTCCTAGGTCGATAAGCGAACGCTATCAACATGCTAAAAATAGGGAGAACACCCGGCAGGCCGAAAGAACATTACACTTTGTTGGCTACGGAAACAAACGCAGTCTGCCAAGTAACACGTCAGAAAGTTTTGGAATAGTTGCACCGCGCCAGTGACGTCACACACGCATCAGACGATACAGACGCGCTGTGGGTGTGTCGATCTAATTATATCCGTGTATTTCGGGATTTCGTCTAAACGTTGCTCTAGGTCAGCTATTATAAAACTACGCTCTATCCAACGTAGGGATGTGACGCATCACTGTCTGTTTTGTTTACCATAGAGAACCATAACAACTTTTGAAATTATCCTAATTTAAAAACATGCATACTCAACCCAACTGTCAAAATAGCCTACAGAAAGTTGCCAACTTTTTGATAAATCACATCGCTAAATTAGAAAACTAATCCAAAAATTAAAATAACTGAATGGAAATTAATTCGTTGATTTATCACCTGCTTGGAGAAATCGGTGTAAAAATACATAATATGTGTATTTATATTGATATACTAGATATAATACGTAACCACGTGTTATCAAACGGTGTAATCGATCGAGTCACGTTCATGCCAAAGTAGTCTGTCGAGGTTATAATGATATTAAGAAATGACGATAAGATATTAAAATACGTACGTTTATCAGTATTTAGTTGCATAATAATTATAAATAATGATTTAACTAGTAGGCTTGCCAGTTCCTTGTTAATAGAAAGAAATGTATCTCTAACATGAGCTGCTACAATAACCCGTAATGGTATTAATTAGTTCTGTTATAATGTTAATATTATTTGTGTATTTACAGTATTTCCTTTACGTATCTGGTTATAAATAGTTCTAGCAATATCCTGTTCGTAGCCTGAAAAGCTAATGGGTGCGGTTTTCCCTGTTCCACTAGAATTAGGTACGGCAACCTCGCCCATACTCACTACAATTCCATTAGCAATATTAAATGCAGCATGATTATTGTTTCGTTCGCCAGAAGTGCTTATTATTCCAATTAGTTTCCAGTATAGGTACGATTTGTATCTACTAGTCAATTTGATAAGTGTTTGTTTGAATCAAAGGATATGGGTGAGAATGTAATGATTAAATTATTTTTGTTAAAGGATAAGGTTCGCGATAATCTCGTTATCTGTATTACAATGCTCTAAATATAAAGTTAATGATAGGTACTGTTAATGATTAGCACATTAGTAATAATGACACCATTATGTAATAAAAGCCCCCAGATAAGGTTGCGGACATCGAGTTCCGTTACCGTATAAACTAAAATATGTATAATAGAACGGTCAATGACTAGCGTCGCAGTTAGAATCAGTAGCGCGGCTGCAGATGGTCCGAGAGTTGCAGATTCGTGTCATTATGACTGTCATAAACGGTACTCAGTCTTTCACTTACCAAGCCATATACGTAGGTAATGAGATGAGAGGAAAGAAAGCAAGAAAAATGCAGATTTATACCGGTATATAAATTATCTTTTATTAAAAATGTTCAGGTTAGTAACGATTTATAAATAAATAAAAATCTTTGTCAAAAATCACGGAATGACAATGTTCCGCTTCAATTACGTAATATGCATATTACGATACCTTACAACCTATTTTTAAATACTGAACTTAAATAAAAGATCACAAGCGTAATTTGAGCCGCCCGTTCAGGGGCCTGGTGTAGGGCATCATAAATTAGGAATAGTCTTACTTGTAGCTTAGAAGCACTTCCTGTGGACGATGGAGGGGCCAGACTCATCATACTCCTGTTTCGAGATCCACATCTGTTGGAAGGTGGAGAGGGAAGCAAGGATGGAACCTCCGATCCATACGGAGTATTTCCTCTCTGGGGGTGCGATGATCTTGATCTTCATTGTGGACGGGGCCAGTGCTGTGATTTCCTTCTGCATACGGTCAGCGATACCAGGGTACATGGTGGTACCACCGGACAGCACTGTGTTGGCGTACAGGTCCTTACGGATGTCGACGTCGCACTTCATGATCGAGTTGTAAGTGGTCTCGTGGATGCCGTTGGCTTCCATTCCCAAGAATGAGGGCTGGAAGAGAGCCTCAGGGCAACGGAACCGTTCGTTACCGATGGTGATGACTTGTCCGTCGGGAAGCTCGTAGGACTTCTCGAGGGAGCTGCTGGAGGCGGCGGTGGCCATCTCCTGCTCGAAGTCAAGAGCGACGTAGCAAAGCTTCTCCTTGATGTCGCGCACGATCTCACGCTCGGCGGTGGTGGTGAACGAGTAGCCGCGCTCGGTGAGGATCTTCATCAGGTAGTCTGTGAGGTCGCGGCCGGCCAAGTCCAGACGCAGGATGGCGTGCGGCAGCGCGTAGCCCTCGTAGATGGGCACCGTGTGCGAGACACCGTCGCCGGAGTCCAGCACGATACCGGTGGTACGACCGGACGCGTACAGCGAAAGCACGGCCTGGATGGCGACGTACATGGCGGGCGTGTTGAAGGTCTCGAACATGATCTGTGTCATCTTCTCTCTGTAACACAAAGGGAACGGTCAGGCGCGTCACGGGGCTGCAGCGGGCAGAGGGCCCGAGGGCGACTAGGGGTGCGGGACCGGTACATACCTGTTGGCCTTGGGGTTGAGGGGGGCCTCCGTGAGCAGCACGGGGTGCTCCTCGGGCGCGACACGCAGCTCGTTGTAGAAGGTGTGGTGCCAGATCTTCTCCATGTCGTCCCAGTTGGTAACGATGCCGTGCTCGATGGGGTACTTGAGCGTGAGGATACCTCTCTTGCTCTGGGCCTCGTCGCCTACGTACGAGTCCTTCTGTCCCATGCCGACCATGACGCCCTGGTGGCGCGGCCTGCCCACGATCGAGGGGAACACGGCGCGGGGCGCGTCGTCTCCCGCGAACCCGGCCTTGCACATACCGGAGCCATTGTCTACTACCAACGCAGCAACTTCCTCGTCGCACATTTTGAATTAGTCTGAAATAAATAAAGTTACACATGAAATAGGTGCCTTAATTATGTTCACAATTACAGAAGGAATCAAGAAAATGACGTAGGTTAACTAGCTATGAAGTCCGTTAAGAAGACCTTGACGTAAATTAATACACATAATTGCCACGCCTGAGTTCGTGGAAGAGTTAATCATTTAAAAGTCGTCAGAACATCTAGAACGTATTATTTTCATAATTATATTAGACTAGAACACATGAATTAAACTGACAGACAACTACATAATGTATTAAAGTGATGACGGAGGCAAGATTATAGCACTGTACCGTTCACTTCGTCCTGGGAATCGAACCCAATACCACGAAATCAGTCGACACACCAGACACCAAAAAGGGCAACAACCAGTAAAGGCCAAGCCTTTCAAAATTCACCGAATCCATAAAAATCACTTCACTTATAAATTACGTAAAAGATGTTATGCAATCTTATTTGTCACAGGTGTTTTAAAATCGAGGCACTGCTACATATTAAACTCCGTTTTAAAATAACAGATAATTTTTAAACTTTTAATAAAGTATTTATTATTAAATCCCACATTTAAATGTATTAAAGAACAAAACTTACTGTTAAATTAAGTTAATGACTAGGTACGACTCGTGCTGCTTCGGTCAAGCACACCTCACTAAATGAGAACCGGCTCTTGAGGATAAACTATATAAAACGCGCCTTATCAGAGTTCACATACTATAGGCAACAATTTATTTTCCGCCAATCACGAGCTGCCTCAATTTTTGTCACCATATATGGTAACGCACTCGGCTCTATCCACAATCTGGTGATAACGATACGCCGTGATAACGATTATAATGGTACTACACTTTATCTAAAGCAGTGTAACGGTACACGAAAACACTCACGTATGTACACGTACAGCGCACAACACACACACTCGGGGTCACTAGTATACTTCTTAAAACACTGAAATTTCTCTTCAGTTTATCCGTACTTTCTCTATGATTCAGCTGTTTTGCGCTAATTGCCACAAACGCCTAACATTAACCTACAAATATTTAATTAGTTTAGAACTCTACCGTTGAAGATATTCTCATTATAATTATGAAAAGATCAGAAAGCATTACTAACTGACGTAAAAGATGAGAGATATCTCATTCTAGTAGGTAGGATGTTACTGTGAATGCACGGTGGTAGTGCATCTATACATTTATTCGAAGGTAATCTGGAGCTACATCTAAAATTGTGAAATTCTTCGGATTACAAGTTACAACCGAAACAAAAACAAAGTTTGTTTTTAAATAAAAGCGTAGGTGGTATAATTTGATAGCTAAACCAGATCGACGATGGCCCTGTGTGTGACGCATCGAATTAACACGTGGCATTAATTACACTAATCGTAAACATTGATTGAATATTAACCACAGTTAAGGTGTTACGATCAAGTTACAATCAGAATTAAACTAATTTGAATTAATTTTCTTAAGAATTTATTGAATCCGTTCCTTTAATCTCTATGTTACCATAACTATACCCATTCATAATAATATTTTATAAAGCTTTTCTTTACTTTAAAAAACAATTCCATACTAACATTAATTTAGTTAAACTAATATTAAAGAGAAATTTAAAAATAATGTTCATTCATATTCCTTTATTAACTTGAAGTTAAAGGCTAGTCTGGATAAAATGCAAACGAAATCAAAATCTTGCAATATCAAAAGCCTTAAAAACACTGAAACATAACGAATCGTTTTGTACAATAAATCAGCGCAATGCGGAGGTGGATGAGACATGAATCGATACATCGAGACACCCTTAGTTAAATGTGGAAATGTTTCCTAATATACGTAGGTATAGGATTATATTGTGCAGTCGTCTGCGTGTATTGATTTTCCCCACCCCGGGGCCCCGCAGCCTCGCCCCGCTGCACCGTAGTCGCATGGGGCGGCTCCGCTATGGGGTTGCATGACTCATCTCACTGCACCCTCGCCTCCCCCAAATCCTATAGCTGTACAGTTTGTATTTGGTGAAATCAAATATGAATTGAACGAAATAGAATTTAAACTAGCAGCTGATAACTATGAAGTACGTAATTATAATATGAATTCTGATATGATTATTGTTTAGTAGTTAGATGGATTGGAATACACAAGTTTAACAGTTGATAATGGTCGTCTATTCGTGAGTCATGCAGGCGAAGTGTTTTAATTAAGATATGAAAAACTTCGAAATCTTCAATATTGTTCCGATTGCTAGGTTTTGTTGGTCTAGTGGTTGCTAAGCGCGACTGCTAAGCACGAGGTCCTGGGTTCGGTCCTGGGTCCCGGGTCGGGCAAAGTGTTACTGGGTTTTTCCATTAGGTAATTCTCAGTAGCAGCACGGAGTCTGGATTTGTGCCCGGTTGATGGCAATAGGCTCGCCCCCTATTACATTGGGACCTAAAAACATAACTGGCGAAATGTGGGTGTACTATATGTGCACCTCTGCCTACCCCTTCGGGGAATACAGGCGTGATGTTATGTTATGCTAGGTTTTGTTCGTTACCTTTTAAGTGAAACCAAATTGGTAATGCGGAACTTTTTCGGCGTCACCTTGATAAGTCTCAGCGGCTCGTTTACGACAAGGTTCCGTAAAAGATGTATTGCTTTTTCCTATATAGGGGATCTACATAAAAGGTCCTGAGAGTGGAGTCGAATAGCCGTGGCCGCACGCTTCCACATCCATTAATGCATTATTAGATACTTTAGTAGCTGAATTCCAACACGAAAACAGTGATGGAATATAGAATAGACGTTTTCCTTTAAAATTAACTATATAGTGTGCAACTGTTATGATGACTTCACTACTCAGTACATCCTTCATTTGTTGCGATATTTCCTTATACAACTTTAGAATCAAATCAAAATCCACTTTCAAACCAAGTGGCGTTTGCGCTTCAACCTTGCCTTGGTGGCCCTCCAAATGACTCATCGATTCTAGTGTTTGACGGCGTGAGTCATGAACAAGATGTAATCGAATCAGGTGACGATTCGTCTCGATCACACATTCGATCATTTACTTTATGACGTAACTATTAACGTTAACGCTTGTCAACTCGAAAGCTAGTTCAGTTTTGTTTGATGTCATATTTTTGTCCGGATCATGACGAAACAAAGGTTTTCTTTTCACTTTATGAAGATTTTAAAAACCAGGATTGTTATTAAGGCACCTTTTTAAATGATTATTCTTTAAGTAAATTCGCAGACCCAGACGATGGTGGCATGACGAGCTGCTGGCATACACGAGAGACTAGTCCACTTTAGCACACGACCGAATAAAGTGGAAGAATAAAAAGGAGTTCTTCGCCCTGCAGTGAACACAGGCTGTTAAAATAAAAAGTAAATTGAATTCACATAAAATCGAGATCGATAATAACAACATTGAAAAATACGTCGTAAATCTCGATAATGAGGAAGAAACAGTCATCATTAATCAACAACTTAACGACTTAATCAGAATAGTGACTGCCACTTTCAAAACAGCCCTAGTTTCCATTTTTACGTAACCTAATACAATTATGCACGCTAATTTTGAGAACAGGCCTACCAATGTATAATTTAATGTTAGGTTTAAATTAAATTGCGCAGTTAAAGCGTGTTCGCCAAAATACAATGTAGTAAAGTAATAGGTTTATGTTGTTAATTAGTAAGTTAACAATTAAGGTGAATGGTTAAAGCCGCGTAGAACTAAACAATAGGCTTGTATTTATTTGTAAGCTTACTAAGAAAGTTGTGGTTGTTCCTTCCTACCCATAAAACTCTTTTGTGTACCATACGTAGACCAATAATGTGAAACGTGATGACACGCATTCATCATCATCAGCCGGAAGACGTCCACTGTCGAACAAAGGCCTCCCCCTTAGAACGCCACAATGAACGACAGCTGCCATCAAATAACTCGAAAAATTTGATTAAATTTATTTATTACCCATCCTTTTAATAACGATTGATTTAATAAGGCAAATGAGGTTATTTAAAATAAACAGGAAATCACTATGACTAATTACAATGAAAATAAACATTTTCCTCAGAACAGTTTGTTGCGATAATAATTTAAAAGCGAATATAGGTACATTGGTTAAGTATTTAAGGATATTATGAGAATCATACTGATTATTGGCTGTCCGTTGACGGTGTTCATGCCTAGTTAAGTAATAAATACATCATTATATCCTTTAGGTCTCACATAAATGAATTGCGCCTAAACCGACTAAATACAAAAAGCATATATGGAACCAATTACCTTGTGGAAATGTCGATGGGGTTTTTACAGGGATAATTCTCTATTATAAATATGTTATTCACTCAATCCGTAAAAATGAGAAAAGCATTTTCACCTCGATAAGAATTTGACGACAGAATCTTCAGGACAGGTCGACTCAAACTCGCCGTGGTTCTTTCCAAAAAAGACCACTTCTCAGACCACCTGCACTGTTCTCACATAAAATATTGAGCTTGTCTGGACTTTAAAAGAGACCTTGACCCCTAAGTTTGTTTCGGTATTTCTTCTCAGAGGTAGTCAGTTAGGAAATGCCGATGCCATCTAGTTTTAAAAAAGAAGACGTGTAAAAGTGTTTTTTTAAAACCTATTTGCAGAAATAAAGTCATTTATCATTCAGGGGAAGCTTCTTAACATATAAAGCTGAATGCCTTAGTTCGTTGTTATCTTAGCTAAGAACTAGAGTTCTCTTAAGGTTTGACTTTAGGATATGGCAGATGTTTCCAATCTCACGACGCTGCAGATTTGTTGTGTCGGTAAATGCGCCAACGACTGACATGAAATTGATAGTAAGGAGTAAAGACCAAATAAATATTGACCTACACACACTTCTTAAAACGGTTAATCATTTATATTTCTAGATATTATGTTATTCAGTCAATAACCAGTTACAACAAATATATCGTTTTCCTCCTTGATTATAGTTTTATCGGAAGGCTCAGGTATGTGAATACTCATTATTATCTCAACGAAATACGCTATCAGCTGACTGGGGTGACGTCAGACCATATCGTTAAGATTATTATGAATTCTTGGGCGTATACTATAGTTTATTACAAGTTTATTTGCCTATTACGTCATGCAGTAAATATTTTCGGCGACTAGACTTTGGGCCACAGCCAAGGACAGACTGTAGACCCTTTTAATATGTTGTTTATAAACATGACGACACAGTAAACACATACAGTTCTGACAGTTAGAAAATACTTAGAAATATGGTTTTTTCATGATATGCTTGCACCTAAGCATAATAAAGGTTGAATTTAATATTGAGTAAAAAGTTATATATTTTTATATCGCCTTGGGGTGACAATACGTTCCATTGTTTATTTTACACCTGTTTTTGAACCTTAACTGTTAGCTGCCTAGCATGGTTCTCCGAATGACTATAACATATATACATACATTCCTAAAAACCCACATATACAGCTTTAACTAAAATCAATAACGTTCAACATTCATCATCATCACCAGCCGAAAGACGTCCACTGTTGAACAAAGGCCTCCCCGTTAGAATGCCACAATGAACAACAACTTGCCAACGTTTACATTACCCTGAGGAAATAAATCAGCGTAGGCGCAAATATAAAACTTAGCGCCACAGTCCTTATTTGAATGCACTTTGTTGAGCTTCACAACACGTACCTATTTCTAAATCTGCAAAATAATGTAACATTTATCATCAGCATTAGCATGCTATGCTCTCCTATTTATACAAAAGCCCTAAGAAACTTATTTATAATATACTAATCATCCCATAAAACGCATAGGATACGTTGGGAAAATCCCCATTCCGGAGAGTGATTGCAGTATAATATGCTCCTTAAAGCAGTATATTACTGATGCAAGACAGCCCTGTGGACCTCTGACTTTGAAATAAAAAGAAAATCTGAACCATCTGAAGTCTGAACCTTGATACTCACATATCTGCTGTTACATCTATTTATAAAGGTGTGTGTGTTATTCTAGTGCCCAAGTTAGGTCTATTTTTTCTATTGTGCAACAAAAGATCTACTATTTGCAAGTCAGTAAGTTGGTAGCTCGTTTAGTGTCCTTACAACTCACATTGACGAGGCTGCTCTTACATTGAATAGACAATCGAATATAACAAAATAATACTAAATAGGTGTTTATTAACAGGATAATTACTTGAACAATCCCTACATGTTTCCTTCCATTTATCCAAATTGCGTAATAGCCTAAAATAAAAGCTAAAGTTCTGGAAATATATTTTATAAATCTGGCTGATTCAGCTTAGCAATTTAGGTTCTAACATCCTTCTTGTTCTAAACATCACAAGTCAGACCACATATCCTTCAGTAGGCACCGCTTAATATCGGTTTCTTTCATTGTTTATATCAGTCATCACCGACACCTAATAGTTCTCTAATCTACCTGTATTATTTGATTATATCAATTCCAACAAAATCACTACCTTCTATGACGTCACAGAATCTGTTTATCGTAATCCGCTTCACTTCTTTGCCACGCCAGTTACCAACATAACTGTAACGGTCTCATCAATACTCATCACTCACACAATCAATTTAACTAACTGAATGCTATTTATATCCGATTCGTTTCAGCAGTTTGTTTTGTAAGAGATCACGCGATGCATTGCACTGTATAGACTATAATAATTATAATCGACGCAAGCGCAAGGTCGAGGCGAGCAAGACGCGTGCGCAGCCAAGTTCATTGCTCATATGCTCAGCTATACTTGAGCACCTTGGGTAATGTAAATATGGCAATAAATAGATTATTGTGTTTATTTATATATAAGTAGAATACCTTTATTTCTGTGTTGATGTCAATGTATTTTTTCCTTAATTTATTTTATTTCGCACTTGTCACATGACCACTTTACTGAACTACAATAATCTTGAGGCGAATTGTGTAACTTATTTTTATGTTGACAAGTGTTTTGGTAAAGTAATATTATTGTGATCATTTCATATAAATTATTTGCAAAAGTATTTTATTTTCATGGGAGTAATTTTATTAAGGATTGAGCTTGACATATTTTGTGAACAAAAAAATATAAACGTGCATTCAATGACCTCCAGCGATCCATCAAAACCAAGTGCCTACAGGAAATAACAATACAGACACTAATTTATTCGTATCTTCGCTCATAGTTGGAAAACGCGGCTAGAATATTTATTATTAGGCAAATTACTTTGCAAGAGACACAAGAATACATAATAAACATGAGTTTCTAAGATAATATCCGTCCCATTTTGCGCTCGCCTTCGCGGTGCAGGTATAAGGTTACTGAGAAGCCTTAAAAGGCCTAGTGGCTGCGCAAGCGCAAGTATCGACCGCAAACCATTTTTGGACGGCACGAGTATTAAACCTTGGCGTTTGAGGCCATATCCAGATGGCGTATTCTATATTAGAGCTTCTGTGGCCTACATGGTATATGTTAGCTCTCCAACTTTATATGGGACCTGTGTGATTCTAAGTAAGGCATCTAAGATGTTATAAGTTGATACATTGCAGCTTTTTAGGATTGCACGTCAAAATTATATGAGGCAACGCCTACTATCCTAGAGAAATTGGACTGCTACGCTGCGGGTTGCCGATTCCCGCACAGGCAATGACATGATTTTGTATGTGGTATTTCACGTTAATGAAACGCACCCACGATTCAGAAGAAATTCCTGTGTGGGTCTGGGAAGACATTTAAAGAAAATATTTTTTTCACTGGCAGATAAATAATAAAGGTGGATATATTATATCCACCTTTATTAAATGGCTCTGCCCCCTTACCATTGCACGCTTAAAGCAAGAAAGTTTACGTTGTGGAAGCGAGACGCCGCATTACACGGGTTGTCTGTTAATATTTACGGCTGAAGCACTTATTTCATTTCGGAATACTTTAGTGTAGGGTTATGATTAACCCTAGGTATCTAATCTTTGCCATAGGGCAGGACAAGAGCATAGGAAAATGAGGGTAGCTTACATTTTCTACGCAGTCGAAGCTGTCGAATACACGAGTGACGGTAGTAGGTAATAAAAATAAAACTTAACCGGTAAATTGCTAGTATTAAAGCATTATCAATTCCAACAGTATGTGTAACACTTCTGCTGAAATATATTGAAACATGCAACCAATACGTGGACTTATTATTATAGATTACAGGAAAATCTTTCGTGTTTATTTTAAACCTTAGCTGTACCTAGGCTTTAAAGCATTTGACCATAAAAGGAGTATAAGGATAAAATATGGGTTTTCTATTTTTATATATATAGTATGTTACGGTTTTATAACGTATTGTTTAAGTAGGTACCGCCCTATTCGAATATATTGCTAACTGTCATATTCTGTATCAATATGGCTACGAGTTAATGTCAATTTAAATTTTCATTACTTGGTCCTTTAAAATATAGAACAAACCAGAAGCCGTGACCGCGCAAAATAATGTAAGTATGCTGTACGCCAACTATTCCAAAATGGAATAGTTAAAAAATTTGACATTAATTCATTTTTAAAAATCGCGCGAATCGCCGGAAAGTTTTATACGCTGCGCATTTACTACATTTATTACATTATAATATAACATTTATAAATTAAAAATCTTTTTATACAAATCTTTAATAACCATAACCAAAACATCGCTATTTACCCCAGAAGCGGTATTCCACTTCTAGCCTAGCAACATTAAGCGGGTGTGAAGTGGCGGGAGGGAGGAGCGTACGCCATGTTGATGGACACAGTATACGCAAAGGAAAAATGGTTAAACGCGGGGCCTGTGCTTGGTCCATTGTAAATTGGTATACATGTAATGCTTGTCGAACCAAGCTGTGAAAGTAATAATTCATCAGCCGGAAGATCATCAAGCGGCTTGGAGATCGCAGTATTGGTGGTGTTGTTACAGAAGACGCTACTGATCATCTTCTGGATTTTCCATAGTCGCTTTTTACGACACCCACGCGAGGAAAGGGGGTGGTCAATTCTAGGGCGGATACCACTCGGCAAAGTAATAATTAGGTACCTGTAAAAGAAGCTTTTTTTTAAATTACATTTTTACGTTAAGGCATATATTATATCCTTCTGTACTACCTCAGAGACATATAAAACATAAATTGTTGTTATATTCCGGTGTTATGAGCCCGGTCACCTCACTAGTAAACGTAGACCGTCTGAACCGAAATCACATGACATGACACACACAAAATATGTTAAATACATGAATTTTCTCGGTCTCAGTATAAACTTGGTCACGACCGACACACCTTGACAGGCGAGGAACCTTGGCCTTGCAGAGTATCTAGCAACAGACGCCACATGTCGTGCCAGCCGACAATACATATGTACACTACTCACAAAACATAGGTACCAACTACTATCAAGAGAAACGTTTGGCAAGGCAAGCAAATGTCCTATCCGGGATTCCGGAGATTCCGAGACCTATATGCGACAGTATGGACCTCGGAATCTCCAGAATCCCAGTATTCGGAAGCACTACTCCCTGAATCATAAAACAACATCGAGAAGGAAGGAAACGTACATTTACACATCGATGTCAAGGCGAACTTGGCTATTCAGACGTGCATTTAACGTATTTTAGTCCTTGTAGACGTTTTCACTTGAGATAACGCATTGCCATATGTGTAACTGTAATAAAAAAGTATAAAGGCGTATTTAATGCAGTTGCCAGTGATAGCACATTGTCTCGTCTTTTGCTCGCTCAGACCATGCTTGCGAGCTTTGCAAACGTAAATGGCTGAGAATTCTAATCCCTAATGTGAGTTTTGTCGATAGCAAACGAAGCAACCGAAGTCGCGTCTTTCTTTTGTTCATCAATCAATAGACAAATGAAAGTAACTAAATAAATCATACAGTAGATGCTACAAACTGAACATAATAGGCAAAAAATTATTACACGATATGAATCGCAGATTAGTAATTAATGTAGGTAAACTACTTAATCATCATTTTGCCATGCACCATACTACTTCACAGACAGATGTAGAGCGAGAAAGACGATGTACATGTACTGCTTCTTCTCCCCAAAGTAATGGTATGGTACAATGAATTTGATATAATTCTGCACTTGAAGTAGGTAGTTTAGAATGTATTAATTACTAATTACCGTCTTATTAGCAATTAAAATTACATTGCGCATACTTATATGCTGTTAAATTATTTATATTTAGAAGTAAAGCCTGTATTAGGCGCGTGTTTATTATAATTTAATAATTCCTTTACTGAGAGCATTGACCTGGCTAAATTATGAGAATTAGTGAAGATTGGCTTACTCCGAAATTTTTCTAACAGATGCTGTTGAATATTCAGGCATTTTATAAACTTCGTTTCACAGTTTTAAGTGTCTACTCTACATAATATTATTTATCACACTAATATTTAAAAAATGCAAAGCGCTGCTGTTGGTATTTTTTTATGCGATCTCCAGTGACGGGTGCCTAACTTAGGTATGATATTTTGTTGGGTGTTTGTTACATTAAACTTTTGGATAAGGACTAGTACTAACTTGTTATATCCGCAGATATAATAACGTTGGGATTTTTTGCAGACCAATTATACTTTTATTCGTAGGAATTGCTTTACAAATAAAATTTAATTTATCTATCCGCAGACTCTTACTCTTTATCTTAATTACTATCTGGGGATGAACTAGAATTCCACAAATACATATAATCAACGCTGTATTCGCTGCGTATATTTTTATTTTCATCTCAAAAATCTCCAAATTTTAATTATTTTATGACGTTATCAGACTCGATTAATTATGCAACGATATCTAATATATTTTATAGCTCTTATATAATAACGTCAGCTGTAATAATAGCTATAAATGTGCATAATAATGACTTTCTATTTATGTAGAATGTATTTCCTTCTGTGTGTAGGAAATAGTTTTTATCCGAGATTAAGACCTCCTTGTATGTCCTAGTTATGTAAAACTGATTTATAACTATCATAAAAGGCCATAGAATGATAAGTGAAGTACTTGCATATATCAATTTTATAAGAAGGAGTTATTGGGGAGGGTTCTCATTGGTCTAACTTAGTTGATTAAAGCATTAGCATCGCAAACATTGGAGTTAAAATAGTATCACTATATTGTGTCAATTAGTCCATTTAATTTAATAATAATACCGATTTTATTGTAGATCAATGTGGACCAATTGTTGCGGTTGTTACTAATACATCGAAGTGTAAGATATCATAAGAAGATCGGCTCAATCATAGTTTTCAAAGATTCTTGATATGCTTGTAAGTAGACAATACTTAATTTTTGACTTTTATTACGACATTTTCTACAGGTTCTATAGGTACGCCATTTAGAAAAAAACTTTGGGTAAATTATAAAGTTATTTAATTAAAAATAATTGTTTAAATTTAATAACAAAAGCTTTAAATTCCAACAAACAACAGGAAAATAGTCTACATACATTATGGATACTATTATTATTATGCTGAAGATGTATTATTTATAGTCGACAAAGGATGACAACATTTGGCAGATTTATTTTACCGTGTTATATTCCTGTAGATGACAGTACAAAAGTTACAATATAATAAAAGAACAGATAAAATTACCATATTTTATCTGTAATAACTCTTCAATATTAACTTCACCTACGGCTAATTTCTGTATTTGTACAGTCAGCAAACTTTATATCAAATAATTGAAAGAAATACTTAAGACTTTTTACTTAAAAGGTTAGAAGTAGTTCTTCAATTAATAGTATGTATCTATATTTAATGTTCAGCTGCTTATGTTGACTGTACCAAAACACAGTATTGTGTGCGATTGTGTATTGTTTATTTCTCAGACAAGCCCTCAATTCTTAGCTCTATTCATTTGGTGACTATTGGCGTCCAACATTAGTCGATTCTCAACCAAACATTTCTCAGTCTACGGGTTTGATTGATAGACATAGCTAAAGATAGTCCTTTTGAGTTAAATCTTACAGTTTCAGGAAAATTAAAAGAATCTGCGAAACAATTCCAGTATTAAGCCACATCGCATACGTAAGTAGGTACGTAACAAATCAGTAACTAAGAAGTAAAGTAAACAAACACAAGATTACACGACTCACCTTGTACAGTGCCCAAATAAGATGAAAACGTGGGATAAAAACCATTGAAAAGATTGATGCGTAAAACCAAAAGAGCACAGAAGTCTGATAAAGTACAGCATAGTTACACCCACTTTTCCTTTGGACAGTTTTTAAGTAAAATTTCTTATGTTCCCATTAGGCTTCTCGTTTATCAGACACATTTATAACCGACTTCAAAAAAGGGGAGGTTATGTTTTCGGCGCGTATTTTGTTTTTAATGTATCAATCTATCAATATCATATCAATCGATTGAAATGTTGCTGAGAATGATCTAACAAATTATTAAAGAAAAACACTTTTCCTCTCCTGGAAGTCAAAACGCAGGTTTGTAGGAGTCTCAGCATAGACCATGGCACCACAAAGACTCAAATAAACAAATTCTGGTTGATCTTACGAAAAATATCTTAGCGACATAAGTCTCGAGGTTTCTCCATCGCAAAAGATTTTATTTTAATTATTTAATTAATGTATGTCTGCTTGACTAGTTATACCATGACTCAATAGTCAAAGCAAAGTCAATAAACTTGGCATCTATTTATGTCACAGGATTATTAATTAAACTGGAATATTATGGCCGTAATTGTCAGTTAAGTACTAAATAACATTTCTCACTCGATTTCACACAATGCAATGGTACGATGATGGTACGTATGTGGACTACACTTGAACAACATATCTAATGATTTCCTAATAATCCACGATTTTTAAAGACAATAAACATATGAAGTTTATGTATTTTCGCTGTGAAACCTTTGTCAGATGAGCAAGCATGAAGTAACAAGTATCAAGTATTCGGAAAAGTGGTAGTATCAGCAATAAAAAGTTAGACTGCGTAAGCGATATCAGTTGACAGATAAGAAGATATGTCACATAGTAACACACACTCAACAAGCAACAGAACCACATAGACGTTTTTACAAGAAACCAATTTGAACATAACGAAGCCTATATTTCTCTCCCGCCAAGTTTCGACAGTTGAGATACGGCGCCCAAAAAACTTAGCAAAAAACCGGCCCAGACATGAGTGAACACTAAAATTAGATAAGACGAGACGAGAGGACTTCCGAAATGCGTCATCCAGTGTCTTTGGCCTCCCGTTCATGTCCGTTACGATTTAAATTCAAAGCGCCAACGGATCGATTTGGTTAGCGGATGCCGAAGCCCGATCGATGCGTGGCTGGGATACTATTGTTTCATTATGATCGAATCGATTGTGTTGTATTTGAACACTCGGACAGTTCTCGCTTTATTGTCACAGTTTTGGGCATCGCCATTTATTGGTTACTGTCCCGACTGAGCGCAGTTACTGTTAACGATTCCTACATTAGTGTAAATCGATTGCTCGAACATGTTCCATTTAGTTCACCTCTACGAAATATTTCGTTGTCATCGCTTACATAATCAATAGTAGGTATAACGTCATCGACTATTCAATGCAGAACAATTTATCCTATTGTTATCAATGTTTTAACTTGAACAATTTCATGCCTCATAATTATTATGCGGCCGTTTCATTGCCTCTCTATGATACTGTAATCAAAATTATACGGAACTTGTGTTTAGCACTGGCTAAGATTAGTGAATTCCGATTACTCAAGATATTACCTGTATTATTATTCACACATTATCACTAAATGCTGATAATAATACTGATATCACTATAGATACCAAAGGAAATATACTATTTTCAATGAATTCTCGTGCGATAAATCAAACCATTTCGTTGGACATCATAACTCATTGCTTTCGCAAGAATTTGGGCTCATTGATCTTAAAGAATGATAAATTTTTACTTTCGTTTACTCATTTTACGTATGAATAGACGATATATTAATAATTGTTATTTTCCAATAAAGACATAAATTAATTAATGTTTTTTTGCAAAATGCAGGATATTAAAGTAATAAAAATGTAGATACACTTGAAATAGGATAATTGTAATCGATTAATTGATGCAAACAATGAGTTTTACTAGTTGTCTACTCGAGGCCGACCCATCCATGTTATTATTCCGTCCAAGTAGCGTGACCTTGATTGATGTCAGGCCCGTTTGAAATTCATACGTTATGAACTTATTATCAAATCACACGTCAAAGGAATTACATCACCCCACCAACTCGTGCACATTACAAGTTCTGATAAAACATCTCATATATTTTAAGAGACGCGTTATTTACGAATTTATTGATGTCACTCGATATTTCTTGTCAGTGTACGACGTCATCTCAATAACCTGTACTAACCAGATCGACAACTGGCACTGAAGCTAAAGAGCTTATGAAGGAGACTTCCTATCGACCATGAACAAGGGACTTACAGTCGTGTTCATCCTTTCTTTTGTCACCTGAGGGCCGGTACTCGAGTAACCCTTGACACCAAACTCGAATTTTGCGAGCGTACAAAAGAGCATAGTATAAAAGGTTAAAAAATCAGTTTCGTAAGAAACTCTTGAGCTTAAATGACGATGTAGTGCACAGGGTGGTCTACTACAATAAGTCGAGCTACGTCAAGATCGCAGAGTCTTGACAGAAGCGGTGGGCAAACATAGCCTCCTATCGCGCTTACGTTCTTATCTTCGATCATCAATCCTTATTTAGACCGGAAAACTTTAAACAACAACATGAGCCATCAATGTGTTGGTGACATTGATATTCAGATAGATAAATTAACGTAAAGATCTATCTTCGCAATTAGCAGATACTACTGCTATGATCATAAAATAGTCTAATCTTGTTAATTAAATCACAACGCTTTTCTACACTTAACTGCAAATATTTGAGGAATGGGACGACACACTACTTAATCTACTTTATCGTCCGCGCCGACGATGCGTTATTGACTATTTTTTCTTCACACCAATCAATGTCTCGAATGCACGCAATTATAACCAAGCCTCACGAGTTTTAGGCCAGTGTTCGTGTATCAACCAATTAACCTACATAAATGTGTTGAATGAAAATTTGAAATATTTGACTTTGGAACGCGCTTTCCTTCATTTTTATTTGTACAGTATCCAGAATGATGAGTGTATGCTCCATTCATTCAGCTAAGCCGTCCTGCCTGGCAAGTTCTTACGGTTTGCGGAATGCTACTAATATCAGCTTTACCTTAGATGCTAAATCTTGAGTAATGAGACTGAACTTTATCGTAAAACATATTTTATTGGATTACACTTTGCTGGTTGTCTCTCGTTTTTATTTCATTGGTATGCATGTGCAAAACAGGCGCCTTCTCATCGAAAGTATTGTCGGTCCATGTTTCCTCTTATAATGATTGTCAGTAGGCCTGTGAATCTACAGATCTAGAGATATCTTATTATAACATTATACATAGTAATGATAATTGTTAGAACACACGCTCCAACAATGCGTGTGACAAAAAAAATACATTTATTTCCGACATTTTACACAATCCTTTGTAACATTGTGGGAAGTCAAATCTGATTATCAAAGTTTGCGAACAATCTCATTTCTCATTAATGAATACTCGTCTCTACGTGAAAGTGAGGAGACTGTGTATGAATAGAGAAAGTACTATAGTACCCGATGTGAACAGCTCTGAACGGATCTTAAAGAAAGTAACAAACTCCTTACTGCGGAAGCCGTTATTAATTTCAATAATGGCAACATATGAAAATTCGTTTTTTTTAGTTTTGCCGGGAACAGAACAGCTATAACGCCATCTTGTCTAGTGTTGCTATAGTGAATGTTCGTGTATTATTTTCTGCTTAGATATGAATTGACTTGGTAATGGGAATATGATTCCTTAAGATCCATTTTGACTACCATTGCTGCGTTGCAGCTGTGCACTGCACTTACTTATAATAGATTCATGACTGGCCAATGTTGACCTTTGACTTTATAAAATATGTGTTGCTACTTTCCGTTTTCCGATAGTTTAGACTTATTGAGCAAATTGTAACTGGCTGTACTATAATAATTATTCGTAGAGTTACACAACACCTTGTTAGGAAGATTACAAGGATATAAAGAAATGAGATAATTTCAGTGGCCTCTGTCCTAAATTTTGTATGTACTCACTGAGTTTGTTCGACTATTATACGAGTAACACTGATGACTTTGAGCGTAAAATAGGGTGTTGTTTTCGTTTTGTATCTCTAGAGCTGGATCTAGATAAGTTGTGGATGCGAAAGCATTATTATACTAATCAGAGCGCAGAATTTTTTGAATGCTGGTTCTGGGTTATGCAAAGATTTACTACTAGATGTCAGGTAAGATCATCTTGCGTCGAAAGTATAATGTGTCCACTGTTATACATATGTTTGCGATTAATAGTGAGCGTCTAACATGCCTATTGCCAAATATTTAGTGTATAAGAGAAGGCAAACCGCAAAGGCCTATTGGCCAAGGGTATAAAAGACGTCCTGTAACTTATGTCGGGCATCCTACTTTTGCATAGACGCAATTTGGCAGTCATCCTACCACGTGGACTGACGATATCGTCAGAGTTGCAGGCAACCAGTGGATGCAAATGGCAAGTTATCGTTCATTGTGGCGTTCTGAGGGGAGGCCTTTGTTCAACAGTGGACGCCTTCTGCTGCTTTTTCTCACTATGACAGAAGTCATCAAAATCGAAGTTAAACGTCCATTATCAATTTATAACGTAATAACAGCAACAAACAAACCTAGTAGGTATTCGCGAATCAGTTCAAAGCTGAGGAAGTTACGGCCCTCATAATTTACAAGTGGGGTCATCCAACATGCTGTGTAATAAATGTACCAATATAAATATTTAAGGCCTATTTCCCTTTGCCCCAACCAATAAAAACGTAAGATATCATGTTAGAAGCTACTAACGACATTGGCGTATCGATCAGCTCCAACGCGATACATTTGGTTACAGAAGGCAATTTGTCACGTATTGTGAGCCGACGTTTGATACGCAATAGCCTAAAATATAGGTTACGCTTGACAATTTCCCACGCCCGTTTTTCCTATTACCTACAACAATAGACATTTTTTAGGCGTGGTGCAGACAGCACTACGCTACCATATAAGGCGAATTCCACACGACATGCAGCAGAGCGGATAAAGCGCGGTGTTCACGCGCTGATGCGCTCGTTGAGCATGCGACTTGGCGATTTCTGAAAGACATCTCACATTCAAAATGTGATATTATACCGCACCGGCTAACGGGACCGCGTTAATTTGATAATTTTACCGACTGCTCTCTCTCGTTTAAAAATGTAAGACAAGTTTACATCCGTATGCGTTGCATTTGGCCACATTCGGCTGTACACGCCCGTGAACACTTTCTGTAACGCAAAAGCATTCCGGAAGGTGAACGTAACCGGCGACAATATTTTGGTGCACACATAATTTGTTATTTAAATTAATCCACGTAATACTGCGGAAACTTACGGCCAGGAGTAACAAACTGTCTCTGTTCCTAATCAATATTTAAATATTCATTATTGCTAATTTTCTGATTCGTCCAATTTGTAAATGACATAAGTATCAAAACAACTATAAATAATAAACAAAGTTACGTGTTTTCCTATCGTTACTTTATTAAATACGCATTCGCATCCTCTTCTCTTACCAGACAACGATATTTTCTTACTCTAGATTATTTTTTAGAACTTACTAATAACTGTACCTACAGTTAGGTTTAAATTGTAGCTAGATATAAATTAATAACTAACATTTCTAATGAACGAAATATGTATGACCAACGGTACACCATAACTATCTACAGTAACGAACTGTAGCGAGTATAAATTACAAGATATGAAAAGAATAATAATTTATTTTGTGTCTAATACCTAAATGGTTACAGGCTCGCCTTCTATTAGCGAACTAGGTGTAGAACGGCGCACCTCTGCCCACCTCTTCGGGGAATACATGTACCAGGCTGGCAGGTCATAGATGTAGTAATTAGTATGTACCTATGTATTTATAATAGAATACATTGTGGTACACAAATTACTGCCAATACTTTGCCCATGTTTTCTTAGTATAAATGTTAAGATCGATAAATGGAATTTAAACAATATTGGACAAATATCGATCATGCCGATGTTTCAAAACTATGTCCCCGCACATTTAAAGCCTTTTACTACCGAATAATTACGACATGGCCTTTGTAAGTTGTACTGTATTCAATGTAGTGATTTTAATTAGACATGCAAACCCATCGATCGTCGTTATTTATAGATGAGAGGGTGAACAGAACCTTACTAGTTGGTAAATACTAACGTGCTACCCATACTGGATATGCCAGCTATCCGACTGGACGAGTTCTAGCCAATTATTTTACACGTTGTTTCTTTGCCTATAATTTTCTTTTATTAGCTTTTCAGTAGTATAAATGCAAGGTGCACTTGAAAATCGTTTGAATCTATTATTTTTAAGCGTAAATCAGCAAGATACTTTTAGTAGCAGATATGATTTTTTTCAATTTGAAATTTACATTACTGACTTTATGTCAATAACCATAGTTTTGGTTTGCTTCAAATTAGCTAGCTAAATAAATCTTTGTTTAGTTAATATGCACTGTTCAAAAGACTAAATAAGGACTCCGTTGAAATACATACCTAAAGGTACCTGTATCTACTACTTAAACTGTCTGGGACTGATCGAAGGTAAAACAAGCATCGAAACATCTAGAAATGTTGCGAAGCATGGCGCTGTGTGCGTGAAGCCCCCCGTCCACCCCCGGGTGGGGTCGCCAGTCCGCCTCGGTACTCATCCCCCTAGGGGCTTATTCTAGAACTCGCCAGTAACATCCACAGCGAAAAGGGGCTCAATTTTCGGCAAGTATAGAAAAATAAACGAGCTGCGTGGCCCCTCTTTTATTTAAGCTTTAATTCGTTTTTGGTAAATTAATTAGGAACAACTGTTACTGTCTTTCTTGTACAAAAACCATTGCAGGATTATAAGAATACCGACTGTCAATACCGCAGAAAAAAATCCCTATAGTAAAGCAAGTGCGACTGGTGACACAATAATATAATTATTATGTTTCATAACAACATTTATAAGGAGATTAATATAATTAATCCGTAGCATAATATAGACATCTGGCACTGCACACTGGTACGAACAACAACAGCCTCGCGTTGTTCTCTTTATCCATAAAAAGGCAGGAACAAGACACCTCTTTGCGCACCTTGTTTGGCCAGAAATCTGCTCGGTACAATTTTACCCATAAGTTGACATAAGTCGCAATAAAATTGTAAGTTAACTTACTCAACTTCGGCACGATGCGGACGGTGTAACATGTCAAAATAAGCTGGATTCCGATCTTTTGAAATTAAAGATTATATTGAATGCATTAGGTGATGTTGGTACCTAGTTATTTACGAAATATAATATTATGTGCTGATGCATGATATTCGGAAATCTGATCTATCATAGAAATAAAGAGAAAGGTAGGTACTTACAGTCATCATCTTAAGTAGCTCACAATTATTGTTATGAAACCTTAAAAAAGAAAATAACTGAAAGAAACAAACATCAATTCAAGATATTGTTTGAAATTATAGAAACGTCCAAATGATGATCTGATAATATTGAAGACTTTAAACTAAAATGTATGAAGTTGTTCTATGTTAAAAAAAATTATGTTCAGCTACCTACTCATGATGCAATCTTTAATCTATATTTTTTTAATTCTGTGCATTATTTGATTAGGTAACTAGATAACAAATAACTTAGGAACCTATTATTTGCGCTCTTCAATAGTCAGGAAGGAAAATGAATTCGAAATCAAACTTTTTTAATGCTTACAATTTTTGAGCTACATTGTACTGCTGTAAAACTAAATGAAAGAATAACAATAATTAACACTGCCGGCTGACCAACAAGTAAATGAAAAAACCTCCCCCACTTCGAGCCGGCTCGAATGCGACGCTATTGCCGATTAATTGCGGATCAATAAAGTCTCCAATTAAAGGGCTAGCCGGGGAAATTTTACCAATGTTTAATGTTATTGATTTGCCGCTCGTCATATTGCCATTTGTACATGAGAGCCATCTCGTATTTGTTTAAGACTAACTAGTAACTCTTCCAAGTTCCAAGTCAATCATGCATCTCAGCATAATTCATTGAATACAGCGACATCTGTTGAACAATGTTATACTAGTAACAGCGTGGGCCAATGCCTAGCAATGTCATTGACTGCTTGAAGCCGAGATTTTCCATCTCGACTGTGTCGTTAACAACGCCATCTTGTGTATAGTCTTTGAAGTAAATAACGTTTTGTTATGTGAGCATAGAGGTTTAAGTAAAATAATACTATTTATTAACACATACAAATTATTATAACATAATTATGACGAAATCATATCATTAATTGCGTATTTTTATTCTTTAAATGCCGTTCCGATAGACAAAGCGAAGAGATATGAAACGATTTTAGAAACAACATACAGAATAAATAAGTGTTGCTAAACCATTACAGGGGCTATGTTTCAGAATCTGTCAATAAACAAATAACTAATTGAAAGTCATACAATTAACATACAAAATTATTTAATCAAGTACTTTAAATTACTAACTACTCAGTTTTATAAAAACTAAACGTAAATTCTTGTGACATGACTGGAAAAAAAATAAACAGCTGCATGCCATGCGTTCTGTCCTTGTAGTTCGGATTTCGAATTTTACACATTTACATTATGTTATCTCTTTCACTCTTATGGTAATTTATAGTAGTTGTGCATAAGGTAATGCTTGAAATTGCATACTGTTATACCAGAAGCAGAACTTAAACCATATTTTTATTCCTTGTTCCTTGTGGAATAAAATTGACCGTTTTCTTATTCGACGTTTACTAATACATTGTTCGTATATTATTTAACGGAATTTGTGAACAAATGACTTTTGGTAAAAGCGCTAACCTGAATTGGAATACATGTATTGAAAGTAATGGGAATTACATATTTCGTACTATGTCAGAGAATAGGTATGTTTACATGAATGTATATATATTTCTAGATACTCTGCTTGTAGTTGTTTGTCGAGTGTGTTGTGGAAAATAATCCTCGTTTACTTGTTTCTACAGGAAAAGGTCCCGTGAGGACGATTCGTGTGAATTCATGCCATTGTCAAAGAGGATAAATAACTTGCACATAAACAACAACCTCGTTAACACGACTGTTTCTCAAACGCAAGATACTAGTCAAATTAATGGAATAAATACGGAGAACGGAATCTCTTCACCAAGTTCATCGTCAGGCTCTGAACGAAGACCTAGCTATGACCCTGGAATGAGTTCAACTCAGAGTAGTTATTATTTTGATAATAAGTTATTATTTGAACTCCATTTAGAGAGAGTGCAAAGATGTGGGCAACAATTTCAATATTGAAACTAGCTTTAGTGATACCTGGTTAAGTTTTGTGTGTATTATTTGTTATGTCTAATATTAATTAGTATATTTAAATTGTACCTTTTTAATTAAACGTTGTTGAAGCATGGTAACAATTTTAATTTTTATCATGGCATTTTTATACACACTTGTCAAATCGATGACGATATTTGACCAATCACGCTAAAGAATTAACACCGCCACCTGGTGATACATTTTGTCACTAATGAAACTCAGAAACAGTATGGCGGATTTCATTTGTCATAAATGGTAAAAGAGAAGGGGTGCCGTTGTTTATTTGTTTGTAATTAATAATGGAATTTACTACAAAAGTTGATATAGTGAAAAATATTTTTTATTAATTAAAAAATAAAAATTGACATTCAAGGTAAGTCATAATTCATCTCGTTTGTTTACGTGTGAATATCCATGACCTTATTTTGGAAGCGGTACTCCGTAGTACCGTTAGACGGGGCGCGTGGCCACCTGAGTGCCGTCGAGAGAGTGCCGCGAGAACCGCATTCAACCCCTCCTCTCGCGATTTCCCTGGCGGTGGAGGAAGGAGCCGGGAGCGGGAGTGATTTGGTGACGGCACATGGAGGGGATCCCGCATCATGGTGGGGATGCGACGCGTCCGTCTGATGGACGTACAGCCCGGTCTTAACTGTCTTAAGGACTGGTAGGGGTGAACAACCTTCGATTTCTGTCTGGTTCCGCCCACGAGCACGCGGGGTTCCCTCATAAATGCTTAACTATTCTTTAATTTGTTAATTGCGTAACTGAAAGGTTATCGGCCATTTTTGTTGCGACTTCTTTGTCTCAAAATATCATTCCGATTAATAACCGTCTCAAATATGGATACGTTTAGCTCTCCAAAAAATATGCATAAACCCCTACTTAAAGATTTTATTTATGTTATGTTACGGTCTATTTATTTTCATCAAACTGCAGTGCAGTAGAAAATCAAAATCGACTCATGTTATTTATAAGGTCAATGACTTATTAGGTGTGACCTTATTTTAACTTTCTATTGCCAAAACAGCCGTAAACGGCTTAAGCTTTCATGTTTCAAGGGTAGGTATTTCTAAAACCGAACATATATGTAGTTAAAATACGCAGTCTCACTTTTTATTTACCCAAGTGATTTAAATAAAATACTGCTTTCATGCAGGATTTGGTACAGAATAACAAGATGGTTACTCAACAAGCTTCCCACAGCTAGTGAACCGCAACCACACCTTACTGTCTTGTGAAAGTACAGCAAAGAGAAAGTGAGGATCACGCTAGAGCTACATGTGCATACATACACACCAATTGTCTGTCAGTATGTATAACAGACTCGTCGGTCGACTATCGGGCCAGCATAAAAAACTTTCTTTAACCCACTTTCTTATTAGTAGTAGTTGGCGATCATCTTTCGCCTCTCACCGTGGCTGAATTAATTTTAGTGTAGTGCCGTGTTTGGTGGTCGGTAGAGGTATGTGCCCTACCATCGTGGTCCCAGTGTAGTCCCGTGCGCAGAGGCGCCGCGGTGGTGGGACATTGGGACGTGGGGATACGCGTTGTAATAGTGACTCAAGTGGGACAGTGATTTTTTCCCGCTTCGGCGGCGAAGAGCTGAGGGTTAACCATGTGTGATATGCAGAAGATGCCCTCTAGAGAGGATGCCTCATGGTATGGGGATGAATTCTACATTTTATATTAATTACTTGCATGTTTAACAACAAATACCTAATTTGTTTATAAATTTTATCAATAAAAATCTTTGTTTACAACTTTCAAATTAATGTTCCGATCAGTATATAATTTAAACAATTTTGTAATAAACTGATTACTCAATAGGACGTCTTATGCTTACAGTTTATTCATATTCCAGATGGTATTTATTAAGTATATTTCTAGAAAACAATCAGCGAGTCATAGTATTTTTATTCATTAGGCCATAGACGCCAGACTGTTAAAATATTTAATCATCAAATTTATATCCAGCACTGCCTAAGTCTTACAAATATTGACTTCCTACTTTCACTACAAACTTGTACATTAATATCACAAATATGAAGTCAAACTACTTTCATAACTGTTTAACTTGTTTTATATAAAAACTACATTAAAAAATATAGTGCCAGTTCTTAGACACAATTAGTCACATAAATAAGAATATTTACATTACTGACTATTTGTAATGTAAGTGAAACAATGCAAACCATCTCTATTCTAACTAATAATGGAGAGCTCAATGAGATTCCAAATAAGGTCATAGGTATTCCCCTGTTCTACTTAAGCATTAATTTAGTTATTATTATAACAGTATTAAGTACAACACTGTATTTGATTTGATCAAAACAATATTATGCATTTGATACACTACTATTATAAGCTTTTTAAATACTCTTTAAGCTGACTATAATGATATTAGAAAACACAACCACAGTTGGCTGTTTCTACACAATACTAATAGACTACTACGGTCGATGTAGGTTTCCACAAATAGAAGTAAGTGCCAAAAGTATCCCAAGTACACAAAAAGGATTATCACATAGCCAAATAGTTCAATCCAGTGTTGTTTCACAACATAATAAGGTATCTATAAAGTGCTCATTGCTTTCCAGTGAGGAAGAACCTGACATGAACTTTGCCACATTCTCAGCGGTGGGAGCGCCAGGCACACACTTTGTGACCACTGGTGGCCAGCTACCGGTCACTAAGATACAGCAGAATGTGTCTAACAATGGAACCGGCATGCAGCAGGTAATAGCGGAACATTGATTGGAAATATTGAACAAAATACTTTTATACTTAGAAAGCCACTTTCTGATATCTGTTTTAATGCTGATGAAGGTACTTGAGATACCCTTATTTAGAAATTACTCATATATACTTCTTTAAGTCTAAGGCACTCATAGTCGTGATGATGTAGTTAAGAAAATAAGATTTCTTTTGTTTTAATAAATGTCTCCCCACACTAGGAATATCTCCTGTATCGTAGGTGCGTTGCACAAACATGACTGAATACGTACCCCAGACACCAAGAATCGGGACAAACATCTGCGGATCACAGAAATTTGTTTATGCCTGTGCGAGAATCAAACTTGCAACCCCTAGCGCAGCAGTCCAATCGCTTAGCCACTGCGCCAATAAATATATAGTTGCTATTTATAAATGAGTTTAAAGCATTAATATGGATAAATACACGTATTTTTATCACAAGTCGTGTATTGATAAGCAGTGGTGGCATTAATAGGCAGTTTGGTAACTGTTCAAATTATACATATAGGTACTACATTTTATCAACACCAATAATAACAGCGACGATTTTCATATAAAATCTCACATCCTACTTGTAAGATTTCCTTATTCCTAACAACACCAATATTATACATTTAAATTTTATGAAGAATATTTAATTTTATGTTCTAAGAATGACGTAGCACCCTGCTGCGCGATAGTAAAACGATATCTATTAGGCAAGCATGGTGATTCCGAAATCAGACTTTATCCTCAATAACTAGCAATGGTCTATAATTAAGGCCAAGCCAAACAAGGACGACTAGGTATTTATTAATAGTTTTTGGTTGTTACATCAAAAGTCATGATTTGTATTTTTTAAGCAAATCAATAGATAAATTTAGAGTTTTATATGATGTATATGAGCTGCTTTTATTAATTTTTAAAGTTTTTAGGTGTTATTAACTTTCACCAAAATATACCATAAACATTTGGTCAACAAATGTACCTATATAACTTTTAAATAGCCGAATCAATTATAATAGTTTTCCAATATCATACTAATACTAAATAAGTATAATAGTAATTTCTACATTGCGAATAATAATGACCATAAATCTGATCACAATTTACTTATACCATCAATTAAACATGACAGTAATGAATATTTATTTAATCTAGTGTTCTGAACTCCAAGAAATGCCTATTAATCATATTACGCAACTAGTGAAAGCCGTACCGAGCAAAACAGACGTATTTAGAAACTACACATTCATTCATTTGTTGCATAAACTTGAAACAAAGGATGTGTTCTAACGGAATGATGTTAATCAGTCTTCTACATTGTAACAAAAATATTTACACAAATAAAACTGTTTTTAACAAGTTTAACAATGATGTCATGAAAATCTTGTAACTCATTTGTTCTAGTTGAAACTGGCTAAACGTTCGTGTTAATGGACAATTTCTTAGAAAAGTCCAATGACAATAATAACTGTATTGAGATCACGACTATAAACGGAACTTTACAAGATTGTAACTGGTTTTCACCTTAGTACTTATTAGTAATAAAGACGTACACACTTAGTTCTTTGTTGCCCTACGATGACAAACTCCTAGTTGACAAACAAATCGGCTATAGGATGTCATAGTTGTCCATTATTACACATCGTATTTTTAGTTTACGTGAACTCTTATAATGTGGACCCTTTCAACAAGACTTAACTGCCTTCTTAGTCTTCTTTCACCATCGATTTCACATGCTATTTTTTGTAAATCCCTTTGTTAATACTACTGCACGTACCTACATATTGTTAAAGTTATTGATGTATGATTCTGTGGCTTGCAGGTGTGTGTGGCAATGGGCGACGGTGGAGTGCAGTACATGCGCGCGCTGGACGGCGGCGCCACGCTGCAGGCCGCGCCGCAGCTCATCACCGTGCCCATTGCGCTGCCCGGGGCCAAGCCTGGTACGTGACCATGTTACTAAGATCATTTTATCACAAGCAATAAAAAATAGAATTATGTGATCGGTAATAATATTTAATAATTTTCCATTGCGTTGTTGCTAGTTTTTGAACTGCCTTCTAGGTTGTGTAAGATTTATGGACAGAGATATATACAAGTCTAGATTAATGTATTACGCACTTATATCTTTTAAAGATTTAATCACGCATATAATCCTTGAACGGGAGGCAGACGAGTTCGTTATAGAGGAGCACTTCATAATTCATCTGTAGACCTAATAGGTGGCGAGCCTATTGCCTTACACAGGGTTCGTCGTCTTGTGACTCGCTTTGCCAGCGACAAAGGGAACTGTACTCGTCCAAAACCTTTACCCCCTTGTTAGTTTGTAAATCACAATGTGTTATTAAGGTAACATATTTTGTATTGTTGTAACAGGTGATCCTCAGCAAACGGTGCAGATACAAGTTCTAAACCCAAACCTGCTGCAAGCACAACAGCAGCCAAAATACCAGATGCAGATACCTATACAGGGTTTTCAACAAGGTACCTTCATTATTTATTTAGTTAACATCATAATTATATTTTTAGTTGATGTAAAAATGATACAAAAATTTGTGACATGATTTTTTGAGTTTGGCATTGTAAGCTTTGTTCATTCACCTCTAACGGCATTATTGTATAATAATTCATAAGGAATTTCATGGACAGAATGGTTCAGTAACAAGAATGCTTATTTAAAATTTTAGGCATCACATTTAGTGTTTTGTTGTGCTAATTTTGTGTGCTATTTACAAATTTATTTTATATAGTTGATTATCCTGGAATATTTTTTTATTTACCATTAAATTAATTCAAGGATATTTTTCTGATTCAAGGCGGCGCTGTTTTAACCGTCGCTTACTCACCGGAGGCGAACGAAGCTGGTGGAATTCAGCTGGTTGGACAAGGCAACTTGGGTGAAGGTATGTTTCTTTCTAAATTATACTTTGGAATAGTGACACAATTTTGCAATTTAAAAACGATTAGGATTGAGAAAGTAGGTAGTAGTGATAATAAATGCCTGCTGATAGCTGACCCTATCACATATTTGAGTAAATAGGTGGTAGGTTAAAAGGTTATTTAAAAAAAAACTTCGTATCTCCTCCTTTAATATCTTTAGGGTATATAAGGCTGTTTAATTCTTGGAACTTGCATATTAAAATCAACATAATTATACGAGATGCACGCATGCATTTGTGCATTAAAAATGTTTACAAATATTAAGTAAAGAATCCACATTGACGACCTGTTTGTCGTAGTGGCTAAGTGATTAATTACCCTGCTGCGCTAATGGTTGCGGGTTCGATTTCCACACAGGACAAAAAATTGTGTGATCCGCAGATGTTTGTCCCGAGTCTGGGTGTTTTTGGTTATGTGGTATTTCATGTTTGGGAAACGCTCGCACGATACAGGAGAAATTCCTAGTGTGGGGCCACGTTCTATTAAGAAAATAATAATAAGTTTACTTCAAAATTGCTTGGCTGTAACTGGTTCGATGATAATGTCAGTAGTAATCATAATTCGCGACCATAGACACAAATAGACTCAACAGAAAGTTTATGAAAAAGTGATTGGGTCGCACTATTTATACCTAAGACTATTGTTAATTCAATTCGACCTTGTTTCTATGCTAATACATATTGTGCTAGGTTATGGTTTTTACGCTTAACTTTTTTTTCCATTGTAGTACAGTGACTTCTTCGCATAAATTAAATTGTCTTATTTATAAAGCCATTATGGTAATAATACTCAATATTTCATTGCGTATCATAGTAAAAATTGCTTTCAAAAATACCTTATTGTTTATTGTCAATAACTGACTGCTGCGCTAAGGGGTGCAGGTTTGATTCCCGCACGGTCCAAATTTGTGTGATCCGTAGATATTTGTCCGGAGCCTACCCTAACTCCACAAACATGAAATATCACAAACATAGACACCCGTCTATGTTTGTGATATTGAAACGCAACCACGATACAAGAGAAATGCCCAGTGTGGGGCGACATTTAAAAAAAATGTTGCTTCGAAAAGTGAACACTGTTATACACTCAAGTGTCACAAATAACATAGTAGTGTATATACTAGTTTAAAATAATATCAGATGTTAAACAAATCTTTCTACGTGTTCAGGTACATTCAGGGTGAGACCAGGTGATGCGCCATTATATTAGCATTTAAATGTTTACTTACCGACGCACTTCAGCACGCAATAGTACAAACCAACAGCTACATACATATTATACGCACTTGTGATGTCGCACTCGATGTTCTAATATCACTGATTTTACTATACTATTTACTATTTTCGGGTTTGACTCATTCTTTTCCGTGATTTAAACCGAAAAATAGTCAACAATATGGATAACACTCACACGTGTTTAAAAAAAGACATTCTAGTATAATTCCAATTAATGAGTAACTTTAGATAGGAGTTTTTAAATCTAACCAATAAATATAGTAGTGGTTGTATGTTGACAGAATAATATCATTCATATATATCACTAGCTGCGCCCCGCGGTGTTACCCTCTACATCTTTTCGGGATAAAAAGTAGCCTATGCGTTAATCTAGTATGTCGGCTACCTTCATAATTATGAATTTTCATTAAAATCCATTCAGTAGTTTTTACATGAAAGAGTAACACATCCATCCATACTTACAAACTTCAAATATCGATTTCAAATCCATTCTCAACATTGTGAATGCTTGTAGACACAAACCTCATTAACAATATTCTTAAAAGTAATTTTGAACTGCATTGATTGCATTAATTATGTTTTGTATCCTACGACCTATGTAAAGAGTTTTTTCATCATTCATATAAAGAAATAGTCACATGCCTCCTTATAACCATGAATCAAACAAGTGCACAGCAATAGTGATCATAGCTTGTTACATTTCCTATTATTAAACCTAATATTTCTGTTGTACCAGGCTTGCAAGTGTTAGCGACGTTACCGCATGAGATGCAGCTAGTACAGCCGACACAAGATAAGGACCACATGCAAAACATGCATCAGGTATTTATATGACTTTGTTCTGGTTATAAACAGTTTAGTACCCACGTACTAAACACTGTAGTCATATAGTAACTAGTTTCGGGAGTACTTGACAAGTGGAGCATGCTTTTACTTAGTATGCGACGATTTAGCGCTAGCGTGGTGATCAATGCTCAATATTCTTCTATACGAGAAGAGGCCTTTGCCCTGCAGTGGGACAGTTATAGGCTGTTATTATTTGTTTTTACAAAGAAGATTTCTTAATTGTCACTAACAATAATATTAAGGATCTATCAATGTTATAGTCACCAAAAATCCCTTTTTCATCCGTGAATGTTTCTCAGGTGTTTATAACGCCGAACCAGCAGATAATAATCAACGGGCCAGAAAACAAAACGTTGAACAACAACACTAGCTCCGACAACAACAATGCCGGCGCCATGGACATCATTATCAAGGAGGAGTGTGACGAACCTAATAACGATGATGTAAGGAACTACGTCATATGTCTACCTACACTGGTTGTCCAAGTAGTCTGTAGGCTTTTTATTATAGCCTATAGGTGAAGTAAATAATAATAAAATGTTTATTTCGAGCGACATGATTCGTAGTGTTAGTAACAATACTTAGAAACTATGTTAGGAATACACATACAAAGACCAAGTAAAGAGCTTCTACCAAGTATGATACCTAAGTTAGTCCGGTACAACCCCAAGTGCAACAAAAAAGAAGATATGCTATAGATTAGTAGATTACTGATACTTAAAAGATGATTACCAATCGCAACGCTTGACAATCACACTAATAATGTATGTTTATTACCTCATCGCGCTCAAATGGCTAGACCGATTTTGCTGAAATTTCATATGGAGGTATCGGACACCCTAGATTAACACATAGGCTACTTTTTATCCCGAAAAAATGTAGCGGTAGTAGCGGGTGACACCGTTATGCGCAGCTAGTCTATTATAAAGCCGTTTCTTTTCTTATAATCATCATGTCATAATAGCGTTTTCTTTTTGCGCCATTACGTGCCCCGTTTATTTTGTTTGGATTTATGTTGTTTTCTACTTTTATTCAATAATATTGTTTTCTTTTATGAAGGAGAGCTCGCAAGGCACGGAAGCAAGCGACAGCATGCAATGGCAGCTCGGCAGCACACACCAGCAGGACCTTGTCAAGTACCTTAGCACACTACCGCCACAGGTTAGTAATAGAACATTTAAACGATATTTATATATGTAGGTATACTAGCAACACTCACCAAGCAAGGAAGCAAGGAAGATACACAGAATCTTGTCCTTTAGTCATTTATTGCATGGTTTTTTTTTATTAAAAAAAAAATGTTGCCTCCACAAAAAAATCTCCTGTATCATGGGTGCGTTTCACAAACATGAAGTATCACATACACAATCACCCAGACTCGGGATTCGCTATCCGCAACCCCTCAGCAGTTCAATCGCTTAGCCACTGTGCCGATCAGGTCTTCAATTTATTTATTAAGGTCTTCACACAGCTTATGCATACAAACTTCTATATTAAAACATACTTAGGTATCCAAGGCTTATGCACTAAGCTATTACACTGGGACCTTTATTAAAACGGGCGACATGTGGGTGTACTCCTCTGTCTACCCTCTTGGAGCAAACAAAGTTAAGCAAGGTAAATAATAGATCAGCCCCCTTACCAAGAACTCTTAAAACAGGGCAGTTAACGTTGTAGAAGCGAGACGCTGCTTAACTTTTGTGGGACTTCAGAATCATGATAAATGGTTGTTATGTGTAGACGTGACCACACCAGTATGCGCGTCGTCATGTCAGTTTCATTTCAAGGGTGAAAGGCAGTTGACAGTTTTTGTCTTGAAAACCACACGGCATTTGGAATGACGGTGCACACTCGTTATATTAGATCCAAATCATTTATTTAATTAAGGCATTGATTGGGTATAATATCATCAGTCTATCGACGTCAATAGACCGTGAAAGTGAGACGTCACAAGTTTATTAGGGTTGTGGGCATGCTCAACGTGCCCACGCTTGGGGCGACTAGACGAGAGGAATTTTCCTTCGGTATTTTCATCTCTCGGAAAGAATATAGCTATAGATCTGTAAAAAACAGAGAATGCAACTTGTGAGTTCGTACCAAAATAAAGTGCTGAATATGAAACAAATAATCAAGCCTTCCCCTTCGACATACTTCACTGCTTCTAGCATTACAATCAAATAACACTTCTTACAGCAAACGCAAGCCCTCCCGGTATCACTGCAACAGTTCTTGCGACTAAACCCCACTGACGTGAAAAAGTCGGAGCCAGTAGAAATTGAGATCGAAATGGACGATGTTGGCACTGACGATAAAAAAGAGGAACCAGTCGCGGAGGCGGTGCTCAGCGAAGGTAACTATATAGCCACACTCGGTGATAGTATAAGTAAAAGGAGGTAGATACGTTGTGCGCTCTTCAAGTGGCACGTTAAAACTAGCCCAATTTGCGCACCTTAGCTCATCTCTTCTTCACTCCCGATAAATAAAACATGCTGACCCACTACCACGTGTCGTGTAATACAATCGAGAGGAGACCATCGAATGATGCCTAGGTAACATAGGTATCTACCTCTATTTACTTGTAACATCATCAGTCACAGAACAACTAGTTTCATACTCCATACTGTAGCTCATCGTGGCCAAAACTGCCGAACATCCACGAGTAAATTCAAAATGTCGTGTCGTAGAGTTTTCCTAAAGGCATGCGATGACCAACCGTGTGGGGTACTGTGATTTTCTTTTATTTTGAGCATTATTATTAGCTTGCGCGCGTTTTCATACTAGGAATATAGATTGGCTAATATCGGGAATCACATGTGTCATGACACGAGACCGCGTCGTATAACAACGACTGTTTTGGTTTTTTCATTTATCATTTGTTATCTCATCTCTCTATTAGACGGAGGTCTCCTATAGTCCCTCACTCTCCCTTTTCTTTTCTCCTAAGTGTACAATTTATAGGCCTACCTCGGATATAACACTTGGCTTCTGGTATCTGCGCGTGAAGACACTACTAATATAGCTAGGCGGTATTAAACCCCCAACGTCAATGTCTCTCTCAGAGCGTATGGGGTAGTACGGGTTAATTCAATAGGTTTTATGATAAGTATGCATCGCTTTTAGTCCAGTCCCGTAAGCATTAAAAAGTCTTGGAACCCAATTACTTTAAATGTGTCTTTTTGTACGTATTAATGTAAAACCTTTTCTATCATGTTCTATGGGTCAAATTATACAAAGTTTACCCATTTCTTAGTTGATATTTTTTGTTTGTTCATTACATAGATAAATATTAATTAGTCCACTGTATAAAAGAGAGATATCGATCATTACTCAGCCGAAACCGCTGGAGCTAGAATGTTGAATTTTTGGCAGAGTACTGCTCTTTAATATAGTGGAACATCGAACAATCTAAAAAATAATAGTTAAAAAAGTGTAATGATTTTGTTATTTGACCTATTAAACTTGATTGGAATAGTTTTCTATCTTAATACATTTAAGTAATTAAGTTTCGAGGTCAAAAGCTAATGGGACTAGACTTTTTTATCGCCCTTGGTAAAATGAAGATTGGATTTCTAGAATGAGGTAAGAAAATTAATAAAGAAATTAGCCGAATGTACGTTGGGCTGCCAAGTCAAAGGTCGCAAGTTCTCAATCCCCGGCTCTCAACAATGTCCTTCGAGTTCATGTGCCTACTCTAAATTAGTTATCAGTTGCTAAAACGTGGAAGGAAAACATCGTGAGGAAACTAGCACACCTGAGAGATAGAAAAACGGTGTGTAAAGCCATGTCAGAGGCCTACAGTCAGTTTAAACTGACACCAAGTTGTTCATCAACTTATACTATAAGAAGAAAAAGAAGGTGCTCATAGTGGCAAAACTAGCGTGCAGATAATTTGATCTGCGAGGTTCAGCAGTGCTCGCCGCGTCAGTCTTACGACGTGTGACCGTTTTTCATACATCAAGACCCTCTACGTGCCGCAAAAAGCATGTTTTACCATTGGTTCTTCGCCTGAGGTCTCTTAGACATATCCGTGTACTGTCCAATCGGACTAATGGTTGGTAATACAGGGAGCACCCGTGTTTGCGCGCACACTTGTCTACTATAATATCACTTGCTTAGGTGGCTAGGCTTAGTTGGGATTAGCCGCCGAAAACAACTCGGTCAGCAAGACATTATCATTAAGGAATATTAAAAATAACCACTGTATAATTGTATATTGATGTGCAAAAGGTAATGCAATTTTTTTACGCTTTAAAAACTAAATGCACACACGCAGCAAATAGATACGTTTACATACAATTATGATGTGCTAATGGCATTAATAATGTCGTGGTGGCCTAGTGGTTGACATACAGGATTTCTATGCACAAGATTGCAGGTTCAACCCCAGGCAAGTATCAATGTGACTTTTTCTATGTCATAAATACTTTCTTAGTTATTCTAAGACACCACTGACTAACGATGACGGGAAACATCGTGAGAAACTTGGATTTAATTATCTGAAATCGCCAACCTGCAGTGAGCTAGCGTTGTGATCGATGCTCAATCCTTTTTTTATACGAGAAGAGGCCTTTGTCGTGCAGTGGGGCAGTTATAGGGTGTTATTATTAATTTACATGAGATATAACGCCAGTGAAATGTTTGTGTACAGCACACGGCACCTGTTTTAATACTATTTATTTGTTCTGTGTGATTTTTTCTATATGTAATTATTTGATTATATTTTAAATGTGTTTTTAATTTTTACAGCATGATTTTTATCTTGCTATTTTGTACTTTTATTTTAAAACGACCAGTCGGAAGTAGCATGGAAATGTGAATGTGATTCAAACTGTGTTCAACAAACAATACTATATTATATGTGGCATATAATCTGGTCTCTAGTCACGACACATCAGCTCAAGCGGATTTAAAGTTATCCACCTGTATCACAGGGCCTTTGTTTTGTCACAATTCATCAAAATTAACGTGTTGATGATAAGAAAAATTGTAACGTAACTTTGAAGATAAAATAATCTATAGTAATTGGAAAGTTGAATTAAACACTCAAAAAAGTTAATTTAACCGAAACAGTAGCGGAATAATAAATATTGATGCCGCGCCGTAAGTAAATTATGATTTTTTTTCTTTACGTTTTGTTTTGACATTTTTATTATTATCCTTAAGTTGTATACCTACATTGATTGGTGTTTTCAGGACTATACTTAGAGTCGAGCTCAGAACACACACGAAGTGAGCTTGATCTGCAAGATTACGTAAAAATTTTAAATGAAGATACGAGCGACATTGATATGTTAAAAGCAAATTTTCCGTTGAAAAGTCCTGAGTGTAAAACAGATAATTCACTTGAGAACGATACCTATTCGATAAGTTCGACAAAGCGTATGACTCGATCGCAGACAAAGCAGAACCGAGATAGAATTCTACCAGTAACAGATTCATTGAAAAAACCGGCTAAATCACGAACAAAAGCTGGTCCAGTGACAAATAAAGCTCGTAAAGTGGTTCAACTGTTAAATAAGGGCCTTCCGGTACTGAATCATGCAGTAAAAACCCCGAAACGCCTAACAAAAGGTATCCCTGTAACAAAACAATCGCATAAGGACAATGAATCGCACCTAAAGGCACTCCCAGTAACAAACGAAACATATAAGAGTGCTAAACCAGCAAAAAAAAAATGTTCTACTTCATCCTCAACAAATAAAGGTGGAGAATCATCAACACAAGCTGATACAGTGTACAAACCAGTGGAATCGCTTAAAGGAGGTCGCCAAGCTACACCTACAACTCCAAAAAAAAACAGTAGGAAAAGAAAATCGATTCCATCGGCTTCATTATATGAAAATAAAAAACAACTAATATCAAAAGCTTTACCAACAGTCAATGCTAATGCAAATTTAGCTGTAAATACTGTTAATCTGCAATCACAAATTGTCACACCTTCGAAGAATATATCATACAATACTATTAAACCTGCAATGCAAGTTACCCCTTTACTACCAGCAATAAACTCTGGCCAATCAAATGTAGCCATTGTACCTCAAACAAATGTTAGCTCAGTAGAACCTCCACCGTATAAGATAATGAAACCACTTCCCGATGTTATACCCGTAAAAAATAAAACGCTCGAACCGACCGTAAATAATTCGGTTACTGGTCAACTAAATAAACCCATACAAAAACTAGCACGAGTTAAGTCTGTAACAAACAAAACCTTAGTATCAGCAATAGACGATAAACCAATTACTTATCCTTCGATTCAAATAATTGAACCTTCGTCAAAAGTCAAAACAGACACAAAATTATTTAAACCCACGAAAATTAACTCCTTACCTCGTCAATTAAAAAAGCCTATCAAACCTCTAGTAAGAGTTCCGCCAGTAAAAAATGCACGAACAACATATAGCGAAGTATCTTGTCCAGAATTTCAAACGGTTAAAACTTTGCCAGATATTCTAGCAGTAACAAACGAATTACTTGAACCGACAGAATTTAAAACAGATACTTGTCCTTCAAATAAACCTACTGAACAATCAACTGCAGAAGTTCTGCATGTCGCAGATGAATCGTGTAAAACAGAATATAACTCGCCTAAATATTCACCATTTCAAATAATTGACGAACCTTTACCAGAATATGGAACATTAAACAATGGGTCATGTCCAGCTACTGAAGTTCCGCCAAGAGATTTTCAACCTAATAAACCTACTGAACAACCAACAGCAGAAGTTTTGCATGTCGAGGATGAATCGTGTAAAACAGAATGTAACTCGCCTAAATATTCACCATTTCAAATAATTGATGAACCTTTACCAGAATATGGAACATTAAAAAATGGGTCATGTCCAGCTACTGAAGTTCGGCCAAAAGATTTTCAATCAAATAAACCTACTGAACAACCAACAGTAGAAAATTTGCATGTCGAGGATGAATCGTGTAAAACAGAATATAACTCGCCTAAATATTCACCATTTCAAATAATTGATGAACCTTTACCAGAATATGGAACATTAAAAAATGGGTCATGTCCAGCTACTGAAGTTCCGCCAAAAGATTTTCAACCAAACAAACCTACTGAACAACCAACAGTAGAAAATTTGCATGTCGAGGATGAATCGTATAAAACAGAATATAACTCGCCTAAATATTCACCATTTCAAATAATTGATGAACCATTACCAGGGTATGGAACATTAAAAAATGGGTCGTGTGGAGCTACTGAAGTTCCGCCAAGAGATTTTCAACCAAATAAACCCACTGAACAACCAACAGCAGAAGTTTTGCATGTCGAGGATGAATCATTTAAAACGGAATATAACACACCAAAATATTCTCCATTTAAAATTATTGAACCTTCACCAGAATATGAAACATTAAGAAACGGGTCATGTGGAGTTACTGAGGTTCCTCCGAAAGATTTTCAATCGAATAAACCTATTGAACAACCAACAGCAGAAGTTATGCATGTTGCGGATGAATCATTTACGACAGAATATGAAACACCGAAATATTCACCATTTCAAATAATTGAACCTTTACTAGAATATGGAACATTAAAGAACGGGTCATGTGGAACTGCTGAAGTTCCGCCAACAGATTTTCATTCAAATAAATCTACTGAACTCGCAACAGAAGGTATACATGATACAGATAAATCAAGAGAATATAACTCGTCGACATATCAAATAATTGAACCTTTACCAGAATATGGAACATTAAAAAACGGGTCATGTGGAGTTACTGAGGCTCCTCCGAAAGATTTTCAATCAAATAAACCTATTGAACAACCAACAGCAGAAGTTCTGCATGTCGCAGATGAATCATTTAAAACGGAATATAAAACACCGAAATATTTACCATTTCAAATAATTGAACCTTTAGCAGAATATGGAACATTAAAGAACGGGTCATGTGGAGCTCCTGAAGTTCCGCCAAAAGATTTTTGTTCAAATAAACCTACTGAATTCGCGACAGAAGGTTTACATGATACAGAGAAATCGACAAAATATAACTTGTCGACATATCAAATAATTGAACCTTTACCAGAATATGGAACATTAAAAAACGGGTCATATGGAGCTACTGAAGTTCTGCCAAAAGATTTTCATTCAAATAAACCGACTGAACTCGCGACAGACGGATTAAATGATACGTATAAATCAACAGAATATAACTCGTCAACATATCAAATAATTGAACCTTTACCACAATATGAAACAAGAAACGGGTCATGTCAAGCTACGGAAGTTCTACCGAAAGATTTTCCATCAAATAAACCCATTGAACAACCAGCAGCAGAAGGTCTGTATATCGCAGATGAGTCATTTAAATCAGAATATAAGTCGCCTGAATATTCACCATTTCAAATAATTAAACCTTTACCAGAGTATGGAACATTACAGAATGGGTCATGTGGAGTTACTGAGGCTCCTCCGAAAGATTTTCAATCAAATAAACCTATTGAACAACCAACAGCAGAAGTTCTGCATGTCGCAGATGAATCATTTAAAACGGAATATAAAACACCGAAATATTCACCATTTCAAATAATCGAACCTTTAGCAGAATATGGAACATTAAAGAACGGATCATGTGGAGCTGCTGAAGTTCCACCTAAAGATTTTTATTCAAATAAACCTACTGAACTCGAGACAGAAGGTTTACATGATACAGATAAATCTACAAAATATAACTCGTCGACATATCAAATAATCGAACCTTTACCACAATATGGAACATTAAAGAACGGGACATGTGGAACTACTGAAGATCCGCTGAAAGATTTTCAATTAAATAAACCAATTGAACTCGCGGCAGAATGTCAATATGTTACAGATAAATCAATAGAATATAACTCATCTACATATCAAATGATTGAACCTTTACCAGAATATGGCACATTAACAAACACAATTACGGATATTCCGCAAGATACTTTTCAATCGTACGAAACCGAGCCTTCAACAGAAGTACTCCAACCAACAAACGAATTAAATAATAATACAACACAAATTAACTTTATGACCTATCCATTTTATAAAACAATTGATTCCCCTACCGAAAATAACTTAGTGACAAACATATCATATGAAGCTACCGAAGTTGTTTCGATACCAAACGAATCGTATGGGGCAGAAATACTTTCCGCAAAACCAAATGAATCAAATGTAACTACTGAAGTTGGACCAGAAATGTATCAATTTACAGAAATCCCTCCTGATGAATACTCGCCGTATGAATCAAATAAAACAATACCAGAAGATCTGAATGAAAATAATCCATCATATGAACCTGAAAATGTTCTTCCCGAAAACAATTCGTATGAACTATCAGAAGTTGAACCGACCTTTCCATTTCCATCGACAAATGATTCCTATGAAGCTGGTGAAACATTCATAGAAATTCCCCCAGACACTTTTCCTTTACAAGAACCTCTTTCAGTAACAAGCGAATCTTATGAAGGGACGAAATATAATACAGATGCGGATCCACCCTATCAAATCCTTGAACCAATAACAGAACCACTTCCGAGTACGTATGAATCTTATCAAAAGCTTGAACCGCAAACTCCAGTTCACCTAGTAACTGATAAACAATATGAAACTTTTGAACAAATAACGGACGCCTTCCCAGTATCATGCTCATCATATCAAACACAGCAGCAAATACCAATTCAAGCAAATAATGAAACTTATCCGATAACAAATAAGTTATGTGATACGCTTGAACCATCGTTAGATGATTTAACAATGACTTATCCGTCATATGAAGAAATTGAACCACTAACGGCAGTCAGCCCTTTGTCTCACTCCTTGCCAGATTTTGTTGAACCGCTAAGTGAAATGATGCCAGTGTCTTATTCCTCATTTAATACTGCTGAACCTTTATCCGAAGTTGTCTCTGTTGACAATTCAAATCCATTGTATGAGAATGATGAGCCGAATACTCCAGTAAGTCCGGTGACTTATTCATCAACATCAGGATCTGAACCACAACTTCCAGCGTTGACTAACGTATTCTATGGATCATTGGCGGAAGAGAAGTATGCACCACATAAAATTATTGAACTACAGTCAAAAACCCTACAAGTTACGTATCCTTCATATGAAGCCAAAGAATCACCAACAGACATTTACCCAATGTCTCATCCATTATATAAAACTACTGGATCTCTCCCAGAACCCACTCCTGGGACTAATACAGCTCGCAACACTGATAATTGCCCACAATCAAGGGTACTGCCTCAAAAAATAACCATAGTTAATGGAACTACCATTCTCCCGGGGATAAATCCTGCGCGTCCAACAGTACCTCTTAACAAAATTCTTATGGTAGCAAACACTACATACGACCCAGATAATCAACTTAAAAAAATTATTCTAGTAAAATATCAAGTTGATAAAATACAGAAAGTAACTGCTCCAATGATATCACAAGACAGTGTAACCGTGAATCATCAATCAAAACCTGTACCTAAAAACTCAAAACCAAGATCCAGAAAACCGAAAGCTCCACCCAAACCTAAAAAACCAAAACCAAAACCTGAACCTAAACCTAAAAAACCGAGAATAAGAAGAGCTAAACCGAAACCAGAGCCCGAGAAACCAAAACCTGAAGCAAAGAAAAAGGAACCTGAAAATGTTATCTTGAACCCAGGAACAGAAACTGACAATAAGAAACATGAAGCAGAAAGTGCGTCGGACGGAAAGCCTAAGAAGAGGCCACGCGTAGGGGAAAAATTAACTCGTCTCAGGAAGACCGTAACACGCGTGACAGGACTACCATACCGCACACGAAGAGGCAAAAAAATGCCGGCTGCGTCTACTAAAATAGGAACTTGTTCTTGTCAAAACAAATGCACTTCAAAAATTGATGCAGAAGAACAAAAGAAGATATTCAAAGAATTCCATACACATACTAGTTTTGCCAGCCAAGCAGACTACATATTTTCACTTTTAAAAATTTTTCGCAAAGCTAACACCTACGCTATAAATGACGATAAAAAAAGAAAACACACATTACGTTATTTCCTTAGGTGTTCAAACGGTGATGAAGTATTAGTGTGCAAAATGTATTTCAAGAAAACTCTGGTAATATCTGACGGTAGGATCAGTAGAATTATAAAACGCAAAAATATAAACTTGGAAAATCTTCCAATTGAAGACGAAGATCTAAGGGCTCAAGATGAATTTGAAGATGATGGAGAAGTTTTTAGGTTACCAGAGGGTTCGGACGATGAAATAGAAGACGAATTTCTTGAGAAACTAGAACGTGGCGATGAAATAGACCTCGATGATGAAATAGACCTCGATGATGATACAGACCTCGATGATAATTTAGTAATTGATGAAGATTATGTAAATGATGATGATTTAGTAATTGATGATGAATAATGCCAAATTGGCATCGTTTATATTAAACTCGTTACTATGTATTAATCAAAATACGTAACAATATTACTGATAAAATTAAGATTAAGTTTACTACACGATATATAATACTCTCCAATATTTATTTAAAATATGTTATTCTTTCACATATCAATCTATTAACAAACATTTTTAATTGCATATTACTAGGGTAAAATAATTGTAGTTTTAAGAGCCACATAGCGCTTGGTCCCAATAACCGATTTTCTGCCAAAGTTCTTAGAACGGATGGCCATCATAAATTTAAATGTCCAACGTTCCCTCTGCGTGATTTGATGTTTCTATACTACAAAATGTAAGAATATCTGATGCTAGGCCGGACCGTCTAGCACCTAGTCAACAATCTTTCTTTAAATATAATACTCGTAGTTAGGATCCTAGATTATTCGATGTTATTGTAAAATCGATCCAGATCAATGTACTGTATTGGGATCCAGCGTAGAACTGAGCTTAGTTTAAGTAAATAAATATGTGTATAACGTAATTGTTTATTAATAATATACATTTGTTTTTAAAACTCACTATCATAATAAGTAAGTAACCATTGTCTAACAAAAAATGTGATGTAAAATAGATTTTAATTATAGGTTTAGTATTCAGCGATGGCGATCTTTATTCAATGTGTGCGGGAAATAACAGGGTGAGACAATGCTCTATATAACATTGGACGCTAAGCGTTTTAATAATAAGATTTAGCATACGTACCGCGAGGTGGGCCGCCGTGAGTACAGATCCCATCAGTAAATGTTGTAACTCACTGTGTACATGTTTTCCTATACCGAACTTGCATATTTACGTCAATTTAAGCATATGCTAGCCAAACTATGTTGTGTCAAACATACAATTAATAAATTATAAAACTGATACAACTCACAAGCTTTTCTGTGGTTTACTTCTTTGTTACCCCAGTTACTGACATGGTCCGATTAGAAACTAAATCTTCGTAATGACGACTATTGACTCTAAAGCGGATAATAAGCCGGCTAATATAACCGGTCTGTTCCTTTATATTGTCAAGATCCAAAATGAAACGTTGAAATGAATATGGAACGTAATTGGACCTGCTCCAACAAGGGAACAAGAGTTAAAGGGAATTTCAAAATATATCTAAATAAAAACCTATGGTTTATAAGTATATCACTTGTTACTCTAGTATCGTCAGCAACTGTTACGCCGTTTTCCAATTTTTTCTTCACTTCGAGCTAAAACCTTATTTAATCTACGCCATAATTACGTTACGGGGCTTGGGGTTGGTTAGGAAATACCAGCCTGAAAAGGTAGTATATTTTTTACTGGTCATACCTGTGTTGGTTGCATGGAATACAAATCCCGTAGGCATTGCACATTGCACTTATTACAATAATATATTATAGTTACATAAGTTTAGATCATTACTATTATAGTCATATTATCCACCATATTAGCAGTTACCTCAAGCCAAGTGTTATTATCTGGGAGCAGTTTCATCATCTTATGTAAGCTACAGTCTGTCATGAGGTTTTTTTACAATTCGTTGTAGTTGTGTACGCAAAGCTTAAAGTAGTAATATCAATGTTGTGCATTTAATAACTTATCTGCTTAACCAAATTTAAAAAACATTAATATTGTTTTTCAGACGGTACTCTTAGGATACAGAGCAAAAAGAAGAAAAAATACAAGAAGAAACCTCCGAAGCCAGCGCGGCCGAAGCCAGGACAAGTAGTGATCGCGACCGCGCTCGACGGGTCACCCATCTTCTGTTGTCCCGAGTGCCAGATGGCTTACCCCGAGAAGGAGCAGCTGGAAATACATCTGATCGTGCACAAGATTGAGAGGCGGTATATCTGTGGGATCTGTGGTGCTGGGTGAGTGCGTCCATGCTGTAATCTATTTACTCAGATTTAATGAAAGCCTCATATTATTTTAAGCATGTATTTATTAATTAACAGTTTTACTGGTTTTGTGTATCTAATGGAACATGTTGATATTATTGTTTTGTTTGCTAACTTTGAAATGCAATATAAAATGTGCTCAATTTTTGAGCTTTCTCCAGCTAAATATTGTGTTTTAAAACATTTATCACAATCCTACTCGTACAAAAATTATACAAGTATCATAACCAGCTGTTTATAAATATAATACATTACATGCTATGAGAGATAGTCTTATATAATTCTAATCAATATTATATTGGTTTTCAGTTTGAAGCGCAAGGAGCACCTAGAGCGTCACAAGCTGGGCCACAACCCGGAGCGGCCGTACGTGTGCGGCGTGTGTCGCAAGGGCTTCAAGCGGCGCGAGCACCTCAACCTGCACACCGTCATACACTCGGGCGTCAAGACCGAGATGTGCAACGAGTGCGGGAAAGGTAACACACCTAACACTACGTTCACACGGAACCATGCATGCTTAATTGTAGAAATCATGTTCCTGCATACAGTCACTGTTTCCCAAGGAGAGGTATGGTGACTTTGTTTGTGTGTATAATCTAATTTTCTTCACAATCATTTTGGTGTCTTTGTGACATTCATGAAGTAGTATTGACGACCCAATTAGCGCAGCGGCTAAGCGATTGGACTGCTGGGTGAAGATTTGCGGGTTCGATTCCCGCACGGGTCAAAAATCTGTGTGATCCGCACATGTTTGTCCCGTTTGTCAGTGTTTGTGTATTCATGTTTATGGAACGCACCCACGATACAGGAGAAATTCCTAGGGTCGGGCGACGTGTTTGTTAAAAACACTTGTATGAATCTGGTCCGTAAAACAGCGTACCACCACGCCGTTTGTAATACCTTAGTATTTCCACCAGGCTTCTACCGTAAGGACCACCTCCGCAAGCACACGCGGTCGCACGAGACCAAGCGCGCGCGCGACGAGGCCGCCGCCGACGGCGCGCCGCAGCAACCACAACAACAACAGCTAGCGCCGCCGCCCGTCTGCACCACGGGCACCAACAACATGATGCCCGAGATCACCATACACGTATGTACCACATTATGATGAAACTGGACATATCTCTTGACAGTACAAGTCATTCCCTCACAAAGCAAATGTTATGCTAGTTACTCTCAAAATACTCTCTAACCGCCGAACGCAGTATCATTTAATTATAACTTATGCCAATTATCAGACAGAAATAGATAAATGGAGTTAAATTTCCTATTTTATAATTTTTAGGTATATACTGGAACTTATTATTGAAATTACATAAAAACGGACATAAATTGTATTTTCCTATAATAAATCGAACATTTCAATGTATTCAATCTTACATTTCCCTATAATTCCAGATACCAACAAGTTCGAGCACACAAATGCCAGTACAGATCAACATCCCGCAGCACGTGGTGTCTTCGCTCGCAGCGGCGCAGGCGCAGTCCTCCGACACCTCCCTGGACGCACTGCTAGCGCACCACTCGTGACGCAGCACAGGAGCGAGGCAGATATGATCATGTTTACTATGATTGTAGTTATATACTTCAAAATAATGTTGTGTATTTATATATTGTGTGTATGTATATATCAACTTATGGCACTTGAAACGTTGCAGCTGTTGTGTGTTGTAAATGTTGTGTTTGACCACTTGGTACCATATGTTAACGTTAGATTTGAAACTTTTATGTAGTACCACAAAAACTAGGAGTTCCGTAGGTTATTAGACTTACGTTCTAAACATTTATAGAGTAAAACTGATTTGATAAACATGTTCGCCTACTTGTACACATGTTTCTTTTGGCAAAATTCGACCGTATAATGGTCTATGGCACTCCTAGTATGTTGGGATCTGTAAAATGTTCTCTACAACGCGGCTATTTTTTTTCTTCAATGAGGTCTACTTAATACCTCTTAAAAATCTTAGTTTCTGTAACCTGTCCACCTAATGTGACGTCATCGCACATGACATGTGTCGGCGAATGAAACAATGTTGCATCCAATTGTAAATTATGACAATAATTCGGGCGATGATTTTACTGTTTGTCCTGAAAGACAAATCTGCCGGATTTTTATCTATATTGGCATTCTTTAGTTAACTTTGGCAATAATATATCTTTCAATTATAAAATATCTGTCAATATAAGTGACATGGTTTTAACTTTTAGGTGAAAACTGAATATTGATAATAATAGGAGTTGAACTCTTAACTAGCGTAACCAAGTGTGAAGTGAAATTGTATTATAAAATCAATTAGTAATGTGATCTAGCTGAAACAAAAGAGCAATAACCTTTTCCTGTATTTGAGAAACAGTATGAATGTGTGATTGAATGGTGTGAATAAACCTATTGGGATTAAAACGGGGCGATTAGAAGTAGCTGGTGTGAATATGTATGGAGCCATTGTGTACGAGACGCGATAACAGTTACTTAAAGTAATACAGGGTATGGCGCGTAATGCGAAGGTGAGCCCAAAATACTCTGCCGAATTATATGACTAAGATATGACTGTACACTACACATGTGACTATATTTGATGCGCATTGTGCACTGCTCCGTGTAAAGACCGTCGTCTACGTAAGTCGTTTTAGATTTACAGACGTTAAACTCGATGTAAACACCATCTTTGAGACACATTCGTATCAAATACAAACACATTTGTTAGTCGTGTGATGCTGTAGGAATAAACTAAGGGATGCGCTCCACAGAGAGTATAACTAGTGATGTGAACACGCGTTGGTTAGTGCATTAAATTAGTGTAGACACAGAACAGGCGACAGGCTTGTTTTGTGGGACGATGAAGCTTGCATAATGTATGTTAATGTGGATACATATCACGTGTAAGGTAATGTTTTGTACATTTTGTATGAATTATTGTTATACCATGACATTTCTCATTCCGACAACCGCTGGTGATGCACAAAGTAAATGAACTCTTGCATGTATAATAGCGCCTCGATGCGGAATTAACGAAAAATCGTTCGCGATTCCATGTCCTGGGATCATCGACATAAGTACATGTTTAACTAGTTATATAACATAGTCTTACGACACATAGATATAGTTCCTTGTCTCATACGTTAGCTATAGATCATTCCTCGCTGCAAACTGTTAACCTTTGACGGGTCCTCTTTAAATGACCCCCTTTTAAAAATACTAGGGCTAGTTCCCGTGTAGCTGTCGTTTTTTACTCTTATAATAGATATTCTTTGTAATCGCGAAGTGACCTTGGATATCCTGACAAGGGTATAGCTGTACTAGCCGTGCACTTCATAGCGTATTGTAGCCTAGTAATATATTCCGGTAAGCCAAGGTATCCTTTACTGCAAATACATGATTGTTATAGATGTTACTGTTACTGTTCTCATTGCACTACGATGTTCTCAGAGACCTGGATCTCGTCTGATTTTAATATTATTTGCTAGGTCCGCTTTGAGAGCTCAACCTATTGCAAATTTCAACTGACATTGTAAATATCATTGTCGCTGTGATATTTATATCATTAACTTGCTTTTCGTTGCGTTTGCAGTACCTTTTGTGTGCTTATTAGTATACAAACATTATTTTCCATCGAATTGTGATATTTTATTTGTAGTCCGTTTATTGGAAGGTGCTAGGATTCTATTCGCTTCATATCAATAATATATTACTCTTCGTCACAATCGATCCGTCCTTTTTGGAACTGTTTATTGTTTTTTATGAGATGTTTGGTTAGAAGTATGTTATAAGTATGTCAAGTTTGTGTCACCGGCCTACCGCTTAACGATCCTAGCACGACAATTGAACGGGCTGATTGAGCTGACTCAGTTCATCGCAGGTGTGGGTGATTATGTGCTTATTATACTGAAGATGATTTTAACGAATATGTTTTTGATGAATTGTTTTAAAGATTACACAAATTTGATTATGTCCAAGTGAAATTAATTGAATGTTGCCACACATTTGCGTCAGTCATAATATAAAATTATGTTAAATTAGGGCTTTTCACCACACGATATTAATATTGTCAGCTTTAATGTAGGTGTAAATTGTTTTCGAATTATATTTTTGTACTTAGTATTAAGTTTTGTTCGTAATGCATCACTACATGTGGCATGTCTTTTTATGTCTTAGCTTAGAACGCTGCTATTAAGAGTTGAAGGTGCTCTCAGATGAACTATGATGTTTACATGTTTTCTGCTCTGACCTAGATGTAAACAATAATGTCTTATTTGGAAATAACCACGTTGATGTTGTTAATTAAGTCGTTATTTCTGGGCTGCTAGAGCTGTTGGATTTATTTAGTCAATGTCTCATACTTAAAACTGTTTCCATTTGTTTTGTCTTTAGTAGATAGTAAAATTAAATAAATTGTATTTTTATACATTTTGTTTCGTAAGTTTTTATCAATAAAAGCTGTGTAGTCGTAGATTGGTTCATCCTTCTAAATCTCAAAAACTTATTTAATTGTTTCCTAACTTTTTAGGCATATTGTACGTACTTCGGTCGAAAACTTTACTTCTTATCGGTTATCATTTAAGATAACGTTAGTAGTTAACCAATTTAGACGCGTATTTTTTTATTTGGTTTATAAAGAAATTAGTTGCAAGTATTATAAGATTAAGACATAGCGTCTAGACCATTGACTTCTGTCCGGAGTTATAAGTGTAAACTTTTGTATGAAACTTATTTATTAAGAAGACACCGTAAAAGTAAGAATAAAATCACTGATTTTGAATATACTGTTTTTTTATTTATCGCCAATGTTCCCCTTACAGTTGTTTATCATTCATCGAGTTATAGACAATTACAATTTTGGGAATACCAAGATTAATTATCTATAAAATATGACATGTGTATTTAAAAAGTCTATGAAACGATACAATAATTTTATAAATAATAATAGAAGTTATAACACAACTTCCATACCCTTATTTACTTTCTCGCCACCATAGGGGGAGAATTTGTAATGTGTAAATGAAGTCTGTGTGAATGCCCTTTTATCCAGCAGGGGGCACAGAAAACACGTTTTATAGAGGGTGACATAAGAAATTGAGGAGAGGTTATTAATTACTGTTATCTAATCTATGAAATATTTTACAACTTAATTCTAATACAAAATAAAAACAATATATACAAAAATAAACAGTTAAAAAGCATCAAAGTATTCCTCCTCATCGTTGTCAAAAGGTAACGTGGTATTAATTATTGTTTTCTGTGAGGAATCATTCAGACGGAGAAAGATAAATTATGTTTTTTGACGTATGCATAATAAACCCACATACATTAAAATGTCTGTTTCTAAGACCTCCCCAGATGTCCATTTTATACGATCCTGTCCCCTTACCATGAACTCTTAAAGCAGGGCAGTTTACGATATGGAAGCGAGACGCCGCATTACACTGTAGGTAGTGGGATCTTGTTTCCACATCGTAAACTGTCTTACTTTAAGAGTTCATGGTAAGGGGGCCGATATTATGTCTACCTCTTTCCCCGCATTCCCCACTCCCACATTCTTCACAAAAGCTCGCAATTGTTTAACCTGGAAACTTTATCTACTATATAAAAATAAGTCGGGTTTTTCTTCCTGACGCTATAACTCCAAAACGCACGAACCGATTTCCACGGTTTTGCATTCGTTGGAAAGGTCTCGGGCTCCGTGAGGTTTATAGGTGTAGGTAGAAGGTAGAAAAAATTGCATTGCAACGCATGCCGGGTACAGCTAGTACACTTATATAGATAGATAAATAGAGATACTATGTTAGATTTTTTTTAAAAAGTCCCCTTCACTCACTGTACCGTGGGTGCGTGTCACAAACATGAAATCACATACATAAACACCCAGACTCGGGACGAACATAATTATGCGGATCACACAAATTATCGTGCGGGAATCGTATCCGCAACCAAACGTAACAGTCCTATTGCTTAATTACTGCGACAAACAGGTCGTCAAAATGCGTTTGCCGAAATCATCCCCTTATAACTAAACCTATAACACCCGCCTCAATCCTTAATATTTTGTTCTCATCTAAGTAGGTATCTAAATACTTAAATTATGGTTTTGTCACAACATTCACATTAGTTTATATACGCTAGTGATATACATAAAGCAAGTTAACGAGCAGGATAGAACTTGGTTCCCCTAATGTAACGTAATTCGCTTCCACTTGTTGAGTGCATTTATGTTAATTGTTGAAGTCCAAATACGAACCTGCCGATTTTTCGGTTTATATGCATGGACATTATTTGAGCTCGGTTGGAAGTTGGTTTCATAATAGAGGTAACTTATACATTCTATACTTACCCATCGGAAAATTACCCTATATTAAAAAAGTAACCCTATAGAAACACCATTACGAGTAGGTAAGTAGGTTCATACTTACATTGATCGATGTTTTTATCAACATAACTGAATAGTTTTAGGGTATTTTGCGCCAACTACCATGCGACCCTGATCTTGAAACCTTAAGGGTTGGAGTAGGTAGCTCTGGGTAGTTGGCGAGTTCCTTTAATGGTGAGCACGTGCGAGCATGTCGGCGCCCCCGTCCCCAGTCCGGCGGGCGAGCCGCGCGCAGCCGCCCCGCCCGCGCCCGCCCTCCGCGCATCATGCCCGCGCACACCGAACATACACCACTTACTTATTTCATCAAAGACGAACAATTAAAACGCTTTGAAAACCCATTTTCTGGCCACAGAACAGGTAACCATTCGATTATTTTTCCGCTCTTTTGTGTTTTCTCGTGTCGCGGTGTCACAGTGCGCACTCTAAGATCGATGGTGTGAGACGGCGGGCCGGTAAAAATAAAGCGTTAGAAATGACTGGGGTGAGGCAGAATGGCGGGGGTTGAGTGAGCGCCCTACTAGGGGCCGCACCCTTTGATTCACTTTGTTGTGGTTCGCACGGTGTACTCCACCTGCTCGACAGGACGAGTGCACTTTTTTTTGTGTCTCGCGTGCGACCTTGCGACCTCGGTTCACGTAACGCTCTCCACGTAACTACGATGTCTACCGCGTTTTCAGATACAATAAACTACGATGAACTTTGCTCCATTCACGGGTCATATACCGACGGCGGCGGCGATACCTTCCATCCACCAGTTCGCTGCAAAGTTTGGATATGAAGGAACCGGGAGCAGTTCTGGAGGAGTCCTTCAGGAGACGCGCTACCAGGCGTCGGGCAGCGGCGGCGGAGGAGTGCAGTTCGCGGTGGGCTCGACCTCGGGCGGCGTGGCGGTGGACGGCGTGAAGTTCAGGCAGGCGGAGAGCGTCGTGGTGGTGAGCAGCGCGCCGCCAGGCACTGTGGCGCTGGCCGGGATCGCGCCCATACACACAGGTACCAGTGACTTCTTTAATAGTGCACAGTTTATATACCATTCAGAGACACGTCCGAGCCACAGCCAGACACACTCAGCTAATTAAATTAATTCTACCACTAGTGAACACGGGCGTAAAATACCAGACGATATCCGCGTCTTCCTCGGTGAACTTGGGCAACATCGCTTACGGAGGGCAGAGCTACGTCCAGGCGGAGACAGTCCACCAGCAGCTGAAAGCCGAGCAGCGCGTGGACAAGCGCGAATACCGCGAGGAACTGCACCACGACCTCATGGCCACCATGATGCAGCAGCACCAGGGAATTAATGGTGTGTGTATGTATTAGTTTTGGTGATTTATTTATATTCTGAACATTTCGTGGGATCTGATTTAATTTACTTTTATTCTACCATTCATAATGATGTAATTTTTCCTTTCTTTATATAATTAGCATGTTTGTTAATGTAAGACTTTCATTCAACCATTAACATACCTTTATCAAATAGGTGTGCTGCTTCCAATAAACCCAAGTTTTTCTTGACTCTCGTATAAAACTTAACATTTTCATCTCAGATTTTAATAAAACACTGCCTTGTTTGATTCATGTAAGTTGAATTGGACATAAACAAATAATTCCACGTTTGTTTACACCAGTCACTCAGGCCCCGCTGCAGCAAGGCACACAACAGTTGCTGGTGGTACTCCACGAGCCCAAGGAGGCGGCAGCACTGGCTCGCGCCATCAAGCAGGAAGGCCGCAACGACCGAGCCGCGGCCACCGCACCCGCCGAGTTCATCAGTAAGTTATTGGCTTACATTTTGTTACCATGACCTCAATTTATGGAGGATCGATATATTGTATCATATGAATTGAATGTCTTTCGATTATGAAACTAAATTTATTTATTTTAATAAACAGTGTTTCTTATTTGTTCTTTTGATGTTAGTGTTATAATAAAGCCTCAGATATATCAAATTGATTCAGTTCGGTGCTATTCTTTGTGGTATGAGATAATCATTATTTTTCTACAAGTTTCTATTTGTTCCATGTTTTCATAAACTGCATTGATTTTTCGTGATATTTTTGAGTAGGTTCATTTATTAATTTTGTGTAAAGCTTGAATGTTACTAGGTATATAATATACATTATGTACAGAGCTATAGGTTCTGACTGGTTTCTAAGAATTCATGAAACCGACAAAGCGGCTTTGCTCATGTACTACTTTTTGTAGTAGCCCTACAAGTGTGGCAGCGTCTTATGTTGCTTTGCAGTAATATAATAACATACTAAAGTAGACGTTACTTACGGATATTTTATTTGATGAATATTTTCACATACATTTATTCTCTTCAGTGGTGTCCTTAGTCCAGTTACCAGACTTTCCATATAAGTCTCACTGGTTCCAACTTTTAAGAATCAGCATTATATTTAAAACATTACATCACATCACGCCTGTATCATTAGGGTGTAGACAGAAGTGTAGAGACCCTGTCGTCGCCAGTTTTTATATTGCCTATTCTGAACTACCTAATATCATACATCAATATTCCCCACATTATATCATCATCATCATTAACCATTTCCGTCTCACCCTATCATTTACGTAGTATCGTGTGCATCAGGCATCGGTGACGTCACGGACAGCTCCACATGGCAGACGCTGGGCGGGGGGGTGGCGGACTACCTGTCAGCTCTGCCGCTGCCGCTACACCACCTCCTTAAGTACTCCACACCGGCGACCAATATAGTGGAGGGCAAGAGAGAGGACCAACCAACTATAGTGACAGCTGTCAATGCTAATTCGTTGAATGCTATGCCTAATATAGTTACGGTAAGATATTTTTATTTCACGTTTGTTTTTTTATGAAAATTTTGGCAAAGATGTGCTGTTCTGAGCAGTTCCGTCAGACCAGGTGTGATATGGAGCTTCATAATCTACTAAATAACTTTTGGAATAATACAAAATTAAAAGCTATCCGCAGTTTAGCAGGTATAATATCGAATAGGGGCGGAGTTTAAATGAGACACACGTTTTAACGGGTTTTCGTTTCTTTCAGATGCCATCGAACGTGAACAGCGTGGTGGTGCAAACAGCCACGATAGTGAACCAGACGGTGAACGCCAGTACTAACACTGTCGTCATGTCCAAGAAGAAAAAGAAGAAGAAACTGCTGAAAGAGAAGAAACAGAGACTCAAGCCGGGAGAGATACGACTTACCACTGCTTTAGGTAAAATTCACATTGAATTTCAGTTTTATGTACTTACATGGATGTAGAACTCCTACAGTTTACAGGTTTCGTAAACTCAAGATGAGCTGCCTAATCCAAAATATCGTACTTATGGACACGAATGGGCGAGCAACTCCATATTTAGTGTAATATGGATCTGCTTTTCCGGTGATTTTGTTCTGGGTCTATTGGACACATTTTCTAAAATCTATTTGTTAATATAGCTTATTAATATTAACTTTCTACCTTAATATTAGTATACAGTTTTTTCTATTCTAACAATTTCTGATGGTTTGTTTGCAGACGGCAGCACGCTTTACTGTTGCCCTGAGTGTCACATGGCGTACCCTGAGCGTGAGCTGTTGGAGCAGCATCTAGTCGGACACACCATGGAGCGAAGGTATGTCTAGATATAGCTAGCTAGTTACCGGGGTATGTTGAAGTATTTTCCTATATCAGCCCCCCAAGACGAAGGGCAAAACGCTTGACACATAGGAGTCGCACCTACATTTTTATTTTTCAATTGGTATGGGAAGAGAGCCGTTCGCGTCTTATAAGCCGAATATATTGGTTAACGAGCACCCAACATCGACTTGTAGGCCGATTCAGTCAAGCAAGCAGTCAAGCTTTTAAAATATTTATGAAAGTAGTGAAGTGCGAAGCTGTTTTTAAGCTCGATATGAGCTCATCATCTTTTTTTTTTAAATCATAATAAAATGCTATTCTATTAATACAAGTATTGTCGTATTCCAGGTTCATCTGTGACATCTGCAACGCGGCGCTGAAGCGTAAGGACCACCTGACGCGCCACAAACAGTCGCACAACCCGGACCGGCCGCACCAATGCTCCGTGTGCCTCAAGTCCTTCAAGAGGAAGGAACAGCTGACGCTGCACTTCGTCATCCACTCGGGAGAGAAGAGGCACGTGTGCAACGAGTGCGGGAAAGGTACGTTGTTGATACGTTTCGAGTCTCATCTTAGGTAACCTGAATCTAGGTAGTTGAAAACGGTTTTTGGCTAAGTCTCAGAATCCATATCTTTAACACACCCCCACCCCCACTACTTAAGGAGAATTTTGTAGTAAATACCTAAACGATTGATTGATGTGACCATGATTTTATTTGTCAGGTTTCTACCGCAAGGACCACCTGCGCAAGCACACTCGCTCGCACATAGCGCGGCGCGTGAAGGCGGAGCTGTCGCAGCAGGGGGAGTCCTCGTCGCCGCCGCTGGCGCTCGCCGTGCCCGCGCCGGCGCCCTCCTGACCGATCGACGACGACAAGCACGACCTGCTCACACTCATCGCCGCAGCTAAGGACTCCTTTGCACTCGAATAGCGTGTACTGATGTAACACTGACGCTGAAGGCGAATTGATTCGATTATTCTATACTAGCCTGCATAACTAAGTAAAAATTACTAAAATAGTTTAAAATATATAGTTGACTACAGCTTCGAAGAAAGCTGTTAAAATTTGCTATAAAACGTTTTTTATTTCAATCTCTATAGTCTATAGTTTAAAAAAAATTGAAAGTGTGTTACATACTTAGTTTTGCAGTCCAGTGTATATAGTGATATAAAATGGTAAATATTAAGTTAATGGTTAAATCCCAATAAATATTAAGTGTAAAAAGGTATCATTGGCACACAATACTGTAACGTCACACTTCATTCGATGACACGATAGCATGACGCATTTTCGGGAATGTAAAAGTGATGACCAAAATTCAAGTGAACGAGTTAGGTCAAGTTTTGACGTGTCGTCTTCCAATGTGTATAACCTTATTACTCATAAATGGCAAGTTGTCGTTCGAAAGGGGAGCCCTTAGAACGCCACAATGACCTTTGTTGAACAGTGGACGTCTCCCGGCTGATGATGATTACTTATAATACCATTGCCATCATTGGTATATATACTATCTGATATCGGCTGCTGTTTCATTGAAAACGGGTTACTCCTTACAAGTATCTAGTATTAGAGAATATAAATGGCCTTACCGATAAAATTGAAATATATTTTTAGTCGTCGCGTTGTAACACCTTTAGAACTTAAAGTAGAGTAACGTTAACAACTCGAATCAACTCGTCATTATGTTAGGGGTTGTGCATTAATCACGTGATGTTTTAGCAACTTTTTAAACCCTCCGTCTGGAGATACTTGGGGAGGTTTTAGATTAACCCTCCCTCCCTCCCCTATCCGAAAATACGTATATATTTTATTTTAGATGGAGTGAGAGAGCTCCTTGATTTTCTTCCAATTACTAAATGCACGTCATATCTCACTATGAATAATCACGAATCATCACAAAGGGGGTTGCCCTTTGTGATGATTCGTGAATATTCCCCCCCCCCTCTCAAGCCTCACGTGGTTGATGGACGATCCCTAACCGTAGCGTAGTAAGCAGTAACATGTGCTCATACATAAGTAATTTAAAATACAAAGCAATATTAATTAGCTGGGCGTAACTGTGTGGGTGAATGTGTCAATGCGTCAAATGATCTCAGTAGAATAAATCCCGTATATTTATAACAGTGCCAGTTCAGTCTTGATGTGTTTAGTATCGTGTAATTATTTGTTTGAAGGCCTCTTTGGTGGTCCGGGGTTGGGAATCCCGAGTCGGGCTAAGTGTCGTTGGGTTTTTCCATTAGGTAATTCTCAGTAGCAGCACGGAGTTTGGATTTGTGCTTGGTTAATGGCCATAGGCTCGCCCTTTATTACATTGGGACCTATAACATAACTAGCGAAATGTGGGTGTACTACTATATGTACACTTCTACCTACCCCTTCGGGGAATACAGGCGTGATGTAATGTTATTGTGAAACAACAGCATACAAGACTGAACTGAAATAGTAGTTTAATCGCATCAAAATTGTTAGACTATTTTTGAATAACAAAATATATATAGGGAACATTGTTGGCCCGTAGAGGTGATTATGTTTTGCTGGTTACTTGTGTAAATATATTAGCTCATGTGGTGAGAATAAAGTAAGGATCTATAATGACCAATCTCTTCAGGCATATTTTTGCCAATAATTTTTAGAACTGTGGGCTAATCCTGTAACTAACGTCGACCCAAACCAGATCAAGATAATATTATTTATTTATTTCAGCCATGGTCATCTCACTGCAGGGCAAAGGCCTCCATTCCTCTCGGTTTTGATCAAGATATTGTAGTAAATAAATTGATAGTTTATTTAAAACTTAGGTCCGCAATGGATTGGGAGTGGATAATAGTTACAAAATTAGTTCAAGGGTTGTCTATCAAAGATGTATGTATATAAATACCATATATTATGTATAAGTATATATTTGCTATACAGGATGCAGTTTTGAAGATGCAAAACATTTCGGGAGGTTGTAATAAAAGTCACAAATAATCATATAAAAATACGATACTTGGTCAATAATCAATAGTACATTTTATTTTAATTTTTTAAGTTTAGCTGTTATTCAGAATAACCCTCTACGCAAACATCTTGAAACAGAATCGCGCGTTGCGAACTGTCAAGCGCATCATCCCACTCACGCACACAGCTGCGAGAGTGCATCGACCTGTACGAGGCTCCGCCCACTTATTCTACGTAATAACGATATGTAAGCGCAATAGTTGCTTTGGGGTGGATGTCACAAATAAAGTTCGGGCTTCACATTCAATATACCACTTTTAAGCGACAATCGGGTACAAAAAAGACACGTGATACATGTAACGTAGAAGCGCGAAGGATATACGTGTTCGTACCATCGGACGGTCGGTAGGCCTCTGGGGCTCTGGCTCGGTCGTCGGGCGCGGGTCGCGGTGCGCAACGCACACGCAGGGCCTCTCTCGGCAGCGGGCTATTCTCCGGTGTAGCAACAACGCGGACAACGTAAGTAGGTAAGCAGTACCGCGCATGCGCGCGTTTTGCGCGCGTGCTAGTCATTTTTATAAAAGAAAAGTTCATGTTGCCTCGTTAGTTACCTATCAGCTGATGAGTAAAATGTTAGGTCGAGATAAATAAACCTTACATAGCACGTAAGCAATATTCGTATCCCTGCTACACAATTGTGAATATTTTCACATTAAATTGATTGCAAGTTAAAGACGAAACATAGCTAACCTAAAGTAATGTTTATTTATCTTGACCTTAGTTTTGCTTTATGACTGAGACCGTGACTGACACGCACAAATGTTGTTGTAGGTATGTAAGTTGTAGGACGTCGTTCGTAATCCGTTGCTGCATAGTGGACGCGCGCGCGGGTATTAGGTACTTAATAATAAAGCGGCGGCATGCGACTGTAGGTAGTTGGCGGCGGCGGGCGGCGCAGTCGGCGCGCTGTAGGTAAAGTTTAAGTGATTTATCTTGCCTGAGATGTAGGTATGTTTGGCGTAGATTGATTCGGCTAACAACGTATTTACAAATTATTGTCTATGTACAAATAAAATAAATAAATTACCTACTTACGTTAATTGGAGGTATTGTTTAAAGTGTTAACACTCCAGGCTCAGTCTAGCACGACGTGGCTGATGATCTTTTAGCTTACGTAGCACAAACACATTCGTTTTTAAAGTGTGGAAAGCACTGATCACTTTTTCACGCAATTGTGTAACACTGGTGCTTAGTCACTCGTGGGTTATGCTCGCGGCGAGTCCACTGGTGTTCGTTATGAACATTTAGACGCCAACTTGAGTAAATAAACACTCGTCCGTCCATAGGATGTTGGCGTCTTGGTGTTCCAGCAACCAGCGACAAAACGTAACTCGCGCGGCGTTATCAGCTGTGTAGAGGTCCTGTACCTTGCGGTAATGCAATGGATGTTGCAGTTATTTCTTCAGTAGCCGCCACACTGTAGAGTGATGCACTCCAAACAGTCATTTTTATTACCACTAGCTACTACCGTACGTAACCGAAAACGCAACGGCGGGCGGATATTGCACGCGCATGCACACGCCGGCGACATGAATTACACTAAATCGATAGATCGATGGCCGCCTGGGCGCGGCTAGCGAGGTGCGTGCGGGCGGGGAGGGCGCTGCCGATCAATGAACTGTTTGTGTGCGTTGTTATAGGGCGAGTAGCGACTAGCCGCTTTTAAATAAAGATGGTTTACACATATCGATTTCGGCAAATAAGAAAAAAAATACCTACTGATTTTATTGTTGATTCGGGTCGAGGATTACTAACATAATTACCTCCCGAAATATTTTTCATCTTCAAAACTGCACCCTGTATATGTATATATGATTTGTCGTGACAAAGACTTATGTACTATTTCAGTGCAATATCTTTTTTGTTAAGTTGGTTAGTACTGTGTTACTTGTTAAAAAAAAAAGTTATTTTTATTTGTTATTGTGAATGATATTGTGTAAAAGTTAGAACCAAAATGAACGGCTACGGCCGATGGAGTTTGAGGGTTTAAGATTTATAGTGACGTATTCAGAAGTTTCGATTTGTTCAACTCTTTACTTATCCTTTATAACTCAATAATTAATATAATAATAATTAAAGGGTACCTTTAGAATTATGCCAGGATCGCAGCAAATGAAAACCGTGGTTACCTACCCCTCTGGGAAACAGGCATTTCTTTATGTAAAGGGTGTAGTTTAATACCCACAACATGTAACATAAAATATTTTTGTAATATAAAAGTTCGGAATTCAAATTAAAAAAAAACTACTAGCTTTTACTTACTGCCCAAAAGTAAAGCTAAACTAAATCGAAACTTCGTCTGTACATAGAATGTGTGGCCGCATAGCTGTATATTACTGTGATGTATTATTTTTAAAATTGTATTGTGTTAAGTGAAAATATTTGAATGTTGTCGACCTATAAGGGTGTTTCCTATTTTAATTGTTGTTTATTTTTATGTCGGTATTTCTTTGTGAACCGTGTGAATGAAGTACAGTCAGCATCATAAGTAGCTGAACATATTTAGATTTTTGCGATTTTTTCTTTTGACTGCTTAAATATGATCAGTAACGGGTACTTAGAGCCGCGTTTCGATTGTACTAATTAAAAAAATAGCCGTGTATAGTGAAGTCTTAAATATTCTTAGATCACAATTTGGACGTTGTATAATTTGAATCGATGTTTTTTATTTCAATTATTTGACAAGGTTTCTAAACATGTTAAGCTACTTATATTGCTAACCGTAGCTAAACTAAGTAAATGTTTATGCAATATAGCTGTTATGTACCATAGAATGTTTGTTCATAACTTGTAAATTAGATTTATGATAGAGTACCTCTGGTAGTGTCACATAGGTACTTACAGAATATTTTTATAGTAAAATGGATGGTCCGTTTAGATGTTTGAGTATTATTTGTCAACAAAGTACAAATTCAAAGATAACTTTACGTACGATTGTGAATAAAGCAATCTTTTAAAAGATAAATTATATAAATTTGAGAACAAGTTTTGTTTTAACATTCTGAAGCAATATTTGCATGATTTTCGAATCATATCGAATAAGTAAAAATGATAATTATTTACGTAAATATATAAGTAGTATTTTGTTCCCGTAGACTTCTTCAACTTGGGGTTATATTGTATTAGAGTCTGTCCACGCTATGTTGTTATAAATCAATCGCTGTATATTTACTATGTACAGGACCTCTGCCTGTCCGTTCAGGGAATACAGGTTTCATATTATGTTTAAGGGCTAGTTTCACAATCGTATTTTTACGTGATACATAAATTATACGTTTTAAAGACAATTCTATATTTATAAAGCCGAAAAAACATAGAATACTTAGTCTAAAGTTATTTTTTTTGCGAAACTAGCTCTTACTGTAATGACAAAACGACTCAAATTCTGTAGCCAAAATAATACATCTGGACATCATAGTTTTAATGGAATTTCGGACGTCCAAATACGTTTACCGTTCTGGAGAGTTATATCTCATTCACAACGTAGTTACAGTCGCTAGTACGACATAACCCTAGCTCATACAATATACATAATTCGTTTACCTTATCATAATAGTATACCAGCTTACCTTACCAATCTTGTGCTTTCGTATTTTAACTTAAATATACATTTCAATTCAATTTGGGCTTTTATTGCGAGTCAGAACGACATTACCTAATTCCCGGACAGTCTTCTGTAAATCTGACGTCATGATTGGCGCAGTGGTCAAGCGGTTAGACTGCTGCGCTAAGGATTGCGGCTTGATTCCCGCCCGGGACAAAATTTTGTGTAATCCTCAGATGTTTGTCCCGAGTCTTGGTGTTTGTGTATGTGATGTTTCAAAGTTGTGAAACGCACCTATGACGCAGGAGAAATTCTTGGGGTGTGGTGAAGTTTAAAAAATAATGGCATGAGCTATGCTTATAAAGGTAATATTAAAGGTCATTTCATGGTCTTATAGTTGTACGATATAGACATGTTAAGCCCATATCTACTAGCTTAATAGTAATATTAAACTATTCGGTATTATATTTCTCAAAATTATTACAGCATTTACAGCAATAGCTGATAATAATAGGGAGTAAATTTCCTATACAGCTCCCGAAAGAAAAAAAACACATTATTATTTTAATAGTATATTCAGAACAGTGCAAAATTCTTTACTTTTGTACTTTATGTCATATTTATTCAACTTAGATTAGAATCACAACGATATTTTCTGTGAAAAGACAAAATAGAGGAACTTTACAGAAAGACAAACTTACATCTAAGTGCGGTAACATTGCCAGTTGTAATAAAAACAACTCAGTTCCAGACTGTTTTGGACCCAAGTCTCTATTTCTTTTAGTTAGGGCGCTCGTGCTATTTATAAGTTGCATTTTATTAACATGGCAACACTTGCAGCTCCGAAGCAATATTACATTTAGTTCAAATATTTACCACCTACTCTGAGCGCGCTGTAAATCGAATTTAAATTATTATAATTTTAACCCACCTAAAGCTGCCTCGTTGGTCTATGAGGTCGAACCTATTGCCATTAATCGGGCACAAGTCCAGGATCGCGTGTGACTACTGAGAATTACCTAATGCAAACAATACCACATCACCCGATCGGGGATTCGAACCCAGGGCCTCGTTCAGCAGTAGACCAACGAGGCATTCAGTCAGCTATAATTTATTATATTATGTAATCTATGTAAATAAAAATGAATTGCTGTTCGTTAGTGTCGCTAAAACTCGAGAACGGCTGGACCGATTTTGAAATATCCGTGTAAGTCTAAGAAAGGTTTAAATAGTGTGAAGGTGGTGGTAGTTTTTCGGGTCAGCTAGTATCTGATAAAACATTAAATGTTCAATACTAATGATATAAATGTATGTAACTAACCGGCAATGCTCCAACGAGTATTATTTGGTTCACATGGCACGATATGTGATACACTTACAACTAACAATTTCAATTCATTTATACATTTAATTTCAATCACAATTATTTAGCCATAGATATCTTAGATCGAACAATTACATCAAAGGACATTTAATGTTACGCTAGGAGATTTGTAGAAGTATTCATAATTGTAAAGGTCACAGCACACATCAACTCGGAAAGGGATCGTCACCGTATTGCCTTTCGCCTCGCTGTCAAACAGGCGTCAACCCGACACGAGGCGATAACGTTACGCTTCCGATTAGTGTGCGTAGAAGGGAGTTTTATACAAATAATACTGAACGGCTCGAGACGGTACGATACCTTTCCGGGTTGATATGTGCGCTATGACCTTAAGAGATATGCAAATCCTTATCATTGAGATCTTTGTTTTACAATATACTAGGTATTTGGACCCCGTGCTTAACTATAATTAAAGTAGGTGACGAATTGATTACTATTTTCATTACTGTAAATAACAATTATATCTTTAATACACACTTGGGCTCTTTCGGACTTAGGAATGAACAATAATTATCCAAACTAATTGTAGCTCATACAGATACAGATTATTGCATATATAACAAAGGATTTGTTAAAACATTTATAACTCGAGAACTGCTGGACCGATTATCATGGTTTTTGTTTTGGATTCGTCTCCGCCCCGAATAGCAGAATAACTATAAAAATGTCGAAAACATTCATGAAAAAAAAATTAAACGAGTGATTATTATTTTAAATAAATTAGGACATCTGGCAGGTATTACAATTATACTCTTCAATAAAGAACATTTATTCAATCTAATCTATGATTAAATGTTTGTATATATTCTGATAAATAAATTAATTATATTGTTCCATAACGAACATTACATCGAATAATATTTTATATAGTTTCTATTTAAGTCACCTACTTTTAAGTTCTCCAAATATCTCAATCATCTTATATACAGTAGGATTTATTAATAAATCTTACCTAAACGTTAAAGAAATAGAAAATAGATTCCAAAGCGCTAATAAATTATTAAAATATTACATTCAGAATTAGGCTTTCCAAACAACAAATTATGCTAAACGTATATACAAGAAATGATAACTATTATGTGAAGTGATCACGTTGAAAGACGGTACCTCAACATTTGTTAAACATATTGGACGCTACAGAATAACTGAATTATATTATAGTAAATTTGTTTTAAGAACGGGTTTGCATTTGGAATTCTATCACTTTTACTTTTGATGCTGAAAAGGCCAATCATATATTTAATTTTAAATATTTTAGTGTATAAAGCACAATTTTTATATTTCATTTATTTCTCTTAGCGCCAGTCTTAAACATTTGCTAAGAATAAAACTACATTTATCTCACACTAATTAACTGGCACAGACCGTTTTAGTATAAATGTATTCTTTTTATTCATAAGTAAAGCTAGTATAAATGTATTTTTTTACGATAAGTAAAGCTAGTATTCATTAATGGTTTTTTAGGTGACGATTAAAACTAATTTGTCATATTCAAGAAACACGATAAAAGCAATTTTATACACATTATTGACATATGGCAACACTATATGTGTTAGTATGACGTCATTGGATCGACAGGCGAAAAAAGTAAAGGTTGATGACGTTACCCGAATGCGAATTAAACGTCCATTGAGCTTTATTACATAATATCCCAAGAAAAAGGTTACAGTTGGACTCGCGCGTGATAAACTTACGCTACGTTACAATACGCGCAATCTTAGTTGACATGACTGAAGTCTGTTTTCATTGACTAATCGGGTACGTAATGGATAACGAAGTACTCATTGTATTGTAATGATTTAAAATTTATAGTTCCTATTTCTAGGGGTGATATCAATATAATTAAAGTATACGTAAATGTATAGGTACCAGTATAAACAATGATATACCGTCTTTTAACTTAAAAATAACAAATATATTGACATATTAATCAATTAATCATTCATTATATTTATATATATTATATCTGACTGTTATCCCATCGGTCTAAGACAGTGCACTTGTGTTTGCGCGCATACTTGTTCACTATAATATTTTCTGCGTAGTTGGCTAGTCGCAGATGAGATAGGCCGCTGTTACCGAAAGTCGGTCAGGGGATCAATAATATTATAAATATATGCGAATAACTCGTAACTAACTTCAGTCTGGCCTACTAAGGATCCGTGTATTGTACACATTGTGACTGCTACATAAATAATTTATATAAGCTGTTACTTTAGGAGGACACGCCTGACGCCAGCGGGTCGATGGTGACCGCGTGCTGCTCGCCGTTGTCCATGGACGTCACCATCTGGTACGGAACCTTGATCTGCAGCGGGACGCGCAGCTTCGCGCTTGATGGAGCCTGGAAATTATTTATTTATTTTATTTACAATACAATTATGTACTTGTCATTACTTCACATGTTGACTGCGGTTTAGTAGGGGTCAGAATAAAAGCTGAGGACTTCTTGCAGATTGCTCCATTGATAAGAGAATCAAATCTGTTCCTATTGGACCTTTGAAATATAGATAAAATATTACATATACAGGATTTTTAGAAGAGGGTGAGGCACTGGTGATCTGTTCAAGAAAGTGCTATTTTAAATCCTAGGTATGCCCGGTGGCAATAAAGAACAAAAACGTTAAGGCAATTTGAATATTAAATAAAATGGGAGATTGGCATTATAATAAACTTCACAACAGAATACCATTGCTTCTTTTTTTACATTAAATCTTAACTTGATAGTTAACAAACAATGATCTGTCGACTCACGTGTATAGTGATCTCCGGCAACACCGGCTTTTTAATGACAGCGCTGACCATGCTGATGGGGTACAGGTCGGGCACCTCCTTCTTAGGCTTCACCTTGTTGTGGACCAGCATGTGCTTCTGCAAATGGTCCTTGCGGTAGAAACCTGGAATAAAAACATCAGTTTTAGTTCATTACAAATCGGAAAGAAGTATGCCAGGATCGTAGCAAATGGAAATCCGTGGTCTTTGTTCCCTCTGGGAAACAGGCATGATTTTATGTATCTACACATATGTACTAATGTGAAAATGGAGCGTATATATACTACGGCGTTTTTAACTGTGAGTGATAGCACAGCACTGATAGCCGAGTGATATGACCGTTGGACTGCCAAGTCAAAGGTTGCAATTTCAAATCCCGGTACGCACCTGTATCTTTTCGAATTTCTGTGCGTATTATAAATTAGTTAAAAATTGCTTAAAATGGAGAAGGAAAACATCGTGAGGAAACTGGCACACCTGAGATTTTTCGACGGTGTGTTAAGCTACGCCAGAGGCCAACAGGCGGTTTAAACGTCGGATAAGTGTCGGATTCTCACAATTTTCTTCACCGTTTTCAGAAACTGTTAACTAATTTATAAGCCGCACATGAATTTGAAATGACATTGGTGAGGGGGACCTTTGACTTGGCATTCCGATGGTCATATCACTCGGCTATCACTGTTCGATTGGTGTAATGGTGAACTTGGAAATGCTATGTTATACCTTTCCCGCACTCGACACAGAAGAAGGACCGTATCCCGGTGTGTATGTGCAGGTGTATCTTGTAGTGGTCCTTCCGCTTGAAGGGCTTGGAGCAGTACTTGCAGACGAACACGCGCTGCGGGGTGGGCAGAGAGCGCTCCTCCACCTCCACGTACCGCACGCTGTCCATTGCCGCTAACTCCGTTACGTCCACCTGAAAAAGATTTGTGATTTTTAGTTTGGGTCCTAAGAGTATTACAATGTTTTGTTTTAATTCCCCTCTACCTTGATTTTATTTGTGAGCACTACTTGTATTTTAAAGACAAAACTAAAGATTCTGACTAATTAAGAAGCTTCTCCTTTTTTGAAGCCGGTTAGTATTATTATAGCCTCAAAGATAGGAGGATAAAACGCTAGCTGTACAAACGCTGAAAGCGTGTTGTGTATCACACATCACAATATTTTATCCTTTCATATTACAAAACAGAAATACGTCTGTCTGTCGGTCCGGTGTGCTCAAACACTAACTAAAAATATAAAACTAACTAAAAAAATATAATACATAAAATTAAAAAAGTTATGTATTCGGGGCGTTTATTTTTATATATTAAACATAACATCACGCCTGTATTCCCCGAAGGGGTAGACAGAGGTGTACACCCACATTTAGCCAGTTATGTTATAGTTATAGATCCTAATGTAATAGGGGGCGAGCCTATGGCCATCAATGGGGTACAAATCCAGACACCGAGCTGCTAAAGAGAATTATCTTATTAAAAACGCAAAAACATTTTGCCCGACCCGAATTCAAAACCAGGACCTAGACCAACGAGGCAGTCATTTTTAAATGTTTTATAATGTTTTCGTCCAGTAATAAATGAACCCCACTTACAAATTCCTCAGGGTATTTGTTTTCCTTCTTGGCCTCCTGCGGTGTGCTCTGAGCTTGATCCTCATCGTATTGCTCACTGGCGTCTTTCGAAGTCGCACCACATTGGTGACTCTCGTAATCTTCATTGGTCACGAAGCCTGTAAACCACAATCATTTTACTTATTTAGGATATCGTGATGAATAAAACGTATGCAGAGTACAGACGGTTACGTCGTAATACATTATGCTATACATATGGTTTTTTTGTTCCAGTACACCCTGATTTAAAATTACGGTGTGCATGCGTGTAATAATTATTTTTCTCCTAAATGGCTTGAACTTTTTGGATGATTTTTTGCACTTATGTGGTCACTTAGAAATGACTTAACTATCGTTCTTGCTGTTAAGTTTTAATTAGTCCACCAGTTTCAAGACGGATTAACAAACATATAAACACGCTTACAAACTTTCACCTTATTAAGTGATAAATAAAAATATAAGTACAATACTGCCGACGTATCTTGGCAAACCTGAAGTTGGCCGATTAGCTGCGCAGTAGACAGTTTCCTTCCTAAAAGATCCATTGCGCAGCTATCGGCTAACTTCAGGGCTGCCGTAAAGAGGTAAGCATAGAGTAAGTTTCACCTTCCCCGCAGATGGAGCACCACACGCTGCACTGGTGCTTGTTGTGCACGTTCAGGTGGACCTTCAGGTGCTGCTTCCTCTTGAAGCGGCGCCGGCAGATGCTGCACTCATGCGGCCGGCTCTCCCCGTTCTGGCGGGACTGTCGCGCCACCAGTAAACTGTTGTCTGGCATCTGTACATTTGAATGTTACTGTTAATATATATTATTGAAGTATACTAATATTCCTACTCTTCCTATATATTATTTTATGATTAATTTCGTAGCGGGTTCTAAGGCAGTCGAGTCATTTCGCTTCGAGTTTTATTACCTTGATGGTTCTCAATGGTTATCACTGTAGATCCTGGCTTACAGGAGTCACAGTGATGGGCACGAGTGGCAGGCTTATCCCGATTAAAAAATACCTTTGGAGAAGACTTAAAACGTAACCACTGCGAGCTTACCTACAGACCTAGCACCACAAGCCAAGCTTCAAAAGCCATTTTTATTTTATGTATTTATTATATATAAAACGTAAGGTCAGGTCACTCGCGAGCGTCCTAAAACTGGAAGTAGGGCGCGGAGGCTGCATGGAAATAAAAAATCTAGTCTATCAGAGGCAGGTCTAGGTCTGTTGACTTATATGGTAAAAGGACATGCCCATGAGAGGATGATTTCCAGTGAAACCAAACAGGTACGCACGAGGAAAATATATAAATAAAGTAGTTTCACCTTACAGATTAATTTTAAGATCACATACAGTCTACGTCTAGACCAATAATATTACAAATGTTAGCATCACGACTGCAGAGCATGTGCAATCTATTAGGTAGGTACAATATTAAGTAATGTTCAAGGTGGAACAAACAGACTATGTGACGTCACTGAACTCTCGAATCACTGAACACTGTTCACTAGGACCTTTGACCGTATGGTCCTGTCTATAAAGTCCATTTTCGATAAATAAAAGATTCCATCAGAGTAATACTTACAAACTCCTCGCACTCGATAGGCTCTCCCTTCATGTAGTCATCGTCGCCGCTGTACATGGAATACGATGGTAAGTGCACGTTCATATGCACCATTAACTGGTCCTCCGTGTGGAACGCTATAGACAAAAAATACGGGTATTTAGGATTTTAGTTATCTATTTTTACGGTATGAATCTGATTAATTGCCTTGTATCCCTCCCCTATCACATGAAACTTAAAAAAACTGTTTAACAAAACATACAACCGCCGAAAAAACTGAAAAGTAAATAATAATAAACCTTTTTCATTTAACCTTAATAACTAAGTGCTTAAACTAATGTAAGTATACCTAAGTAATTTTTAGTCGACCAACTTCGAGGTATAACACTGTGCAATAACAAAAGAATTATCAAAATCGGACTACTCTGTAAAAAGTTATGCGTGGTCATACATAAAAAAAAAACATACGCGTCGACGAGAAAACCTCCATTTTTTTTCGTCGGTTGAAAATGAGCAGCGAAACGTTGGCGAGTATACATGACAGAAAAATATGTAACTACTAATCGGCAACATTCTGTCAAGATGGGAAGTATGCAGCAGGAAGGTCATATTCGAAGTACCCTTAGCAGACGAGCATGTTTGAAGTAATATGGTACAACTATAACAAAGTTGTATTACGTAAATGAGAGAATATTGCTACAGTCACAAAGCTTTTTCCAACAAATCGGGCATATAATTATATTATATGCTTCTTGTTTTAAGGAAATAAATAAATGAAGACTAGAATCCCTTACGAACCTAAACAACGTTGTTCTAGAAAAGATTTTACCTTGCCGTGGAAGCAAATCGTCGATACTGGTCTATTAATAAAATTGACCCAGTAGGCTAGTAGTTAGGTTTCTACCTAACGACGACGATTTAACTTTAGTTGAAGGACACGTGTTATATTGAAAATATCAATCCCTACTAATATTCTAAACGCGAAAGAAAAGTGAGTATGGATGGATGTTTGTTACTCTTTTACGTAAAAACTACCCAATGGATTTTAATGAAGTTTCATAGGGAGGTAGCTGAAACCCTGGATTAATACATAGGCTACTTTTTATCCCGAAAAAATGTAGCGGGTAACACCGCGGGGCGCAGCTAGTTACTTATAAAATCATAGACTTTCTTCAATACATAGTAGTACCACTGGTAGTGCTCTTATGGCCTTTGTATGTAACATTTCACGTTAGGTTAGTACTGGCGCCTGTAACACGCGTAATACTCGTGCTCAAGATACTAGTGCAATGAGGCATCACAATTAACTGCAGTGAAATGAGATATGAATCAATACTAACAATATGAATGGCGGACCAATTAGACAGCATGCCCACTAACTAGGTAGATAGGTTCAATAACAGATAGGTATAACATTTGCACATATGTAATAATATTATGATTGTCTAAGATTTGGAAAGAAATTGAATTTATATCTAGAACAGTTGGACTATTCTGGAACCAATATGGGAAAGTGTAACTTTTATTTAGAGCCGTGCGGTGTAGTGTGAAGGTTGGGCAAGCCAGCGGTGGTAAGGTGGTGGCAAGGTACAGTCATTAAAAAGATTCACAGAATATGCCTATCATAATAAACCTTTGTATTATCATGTTTATAAATAATAAAAAAAATCATATGAAAATAAAAAACGTGTTCTAAAAACACGAACTCAAAAGTGAAAAATAATCTTTTATCCACTTCACTTTAAATAAGCGATATCTGCGGATTACACAATTTTTTGTCCCGTACGGGAATCAAACCCTTAGCGCAGCAGTCTTAGCCACTGCGCCATTCAAGTCGTCAATATACAAAGCACATAATTATAATAAAAATAATTATTAGCACATTCTCATAACTTTTTTGTTTGAACTAGTTAATTAATGTTGGATTTTCCCCCGACTTCCACTTCGCTTATGTAAAGTGAAGTGAATAAAATAATATTTTTTACCTTTCACTTCGTGTTCTATGACGACGATTTTATCTTTATTCTAAAAATAAAATGACTTCACGTTTTTTTAGTGGTGGCTAGGATTCATCCACCTCAGACTTTTGTAAGACTAGTATTTGAAATCGATATGAAAACCCCTTTCAAACGATACATCACACGATATATTTAATCTAAGAAAGTGGTAGGAGAGAGGTCTGCGCACCCCCCGCCCCTCTTCTTTGTTAGTGGTCAGTCATCGACTACTACTAAAGCAATTGTTACGACAGTTCTGTTATGACGTTATGACGAGTTTTGTTCCATATCTCCGAAGTTCATCATGACAAAATGTCTATGGGACCAATCGGAAAGTATAGTATAATATTTCTTTTCACATGAAAACACAATTTTAGATTAATTTCTACAATGTGCCTACAACTACAGAGTATTCCACCAGTAACCAGAGCAAAACCACAATTAATTTCGCAAAGCAAAACAGTCGCCAGCTCCATCATTTGTAAGGGTCGACGTCGACCCTAAAATAATCCGGGCTGCAACCCCCAAACGCCCCTCCCAAAAATAAATTAGATCTCTAAAACCGTCCATAATCTAGCGTCCCTTGAACCACCCTATTCGTGCCCCCTCGTATGGCCCATGGGGGATCGCCCCTAAAATAGGGGAGGGTCTAAAAAGGTCGACTGGCCTGTTGCTATGTGTGCATTATGTACTGGCTCTACGTAATTCTAAAGTGGGCACTCGATATTGATTTGTGCTTACAGTTTCCCAGTACGTAATATCGATTGTTACTAGTTTAGATTGATCACACTTATGTTTATAACGCGGGAAAATGTAATACGTAGTGCATCCAGGTTGTTTTTAGAGTTTTGTTTCAGTAAGACTAAAAATATCGTTCGTCTGCCAACAAGTGTAGGGCGATAGGAAAATGATAATTGTATCGATAGTGGGTCACGAATGTAGGTACCCAAGTTGGCGGTTGCCATACATCATTTATAGGACGAGTTAAATAACATAGTTGCAATGAATAAATGAATATGAACTACGTGGTATAAATATAGGTATTTTACTAAGTACTAGTAGGCGTAGAGTACAGACTTCGTAATGTATCTTAATAAAATATTTGGAACAAAAGATTTTCGTCTGAAACGTGGGTGTTATACAACAAGAACAATATAGAGCTTGAGAATTAAATTACCAAAAGCGAAAATATATAATGTATTTTTCTGTGCGCGATTGAGAATCTAAAGCCAAAGTTACCGTTGCTTGCCTCGTCAAGAGAAGCGTGTGTCGCATCACAAAATAAATAATGACAATAGTGGATTTATTATGCGGCCATCACACGTGGTGCCCCCAGCCCCTCTGTACCTCGCCCCACTCGTGTGAAGTTACGTTGTGCCGCCACCTGCAGTATGCGTATGCGTTCTAAGTTAACGGCTGGGGAGTGGGTTCAACTAACAATGTCATTACAACATACATGTATGTAAATTGTAAAGCAACCAAACTGAATATGGTGCTTTTTGTAGTAAAGAAACTACCAAAAATATTATGCACACAGTAGGCAGGCATTGCTGACTTCCTACACAGGATGTATCGGAAAAGTATATGCTTTATTTTAAAATCTACGATAACTGTAGCAGACCGTTAATACACAACCGTAGTCACAAACAAATCTAAGACGTTTGGCGTAGTGGCTAAGCGATTCAACTGCTGAGGTAGGGGTTGCAGGTCCGATTCCCGCACGGGATAAAAAATTGTGTGGTCCGCAATGTTTGTCCCGAGTCAGGGTGTTTGTGTGTGATAATATAATACATGTTTGTGAAACACACCATACAGGGGAAATTCCTAGTGCGGGACTAAAAAAATAAATAAAGGTGCAGCTGATAGTCCACATAGAAGATTTTTTACGAATTAAAATATACCCTTTTTCAGTAACAGACAGGATTTATTACAATTAATTATTCTAGTAGCTATATATGATTTATCCAACAAGGTCTTGAGTTTAACACTAACATCTAATAACACACCTGTGGGCTCATAGGTATGTTATGTAGATTGCAGATACATTATCTTTGCTAGAGGTGTTTGGCTACATATACAAACAGGATTTTAATTAAGGAGTGTCTTTGCCGTAACAGTCGAGGTGGGCTCGGAGGTTCGGCCCTGGCGACTACTTACTTTATTTTTATGCTCATACTTTCTAAGAAACCGCGCACGGTAAGAGAACATCGCGGGAAAGTCTCGACCTAAAGGCCTAAAATCATGAAAATTAGTAACAAGTATTGTATCTTATATACTCTCAAATCTTCTTAACTAGACAAGATATTAATTAGTCCTTGTATTTTCATAAAGCAAAGATATTAGCGGTTATGAAAACAAATTATTATCTATACATATAAAATTACTTGCTCTGATTGACTGACTGAAATCTTGGCAGCTGATGCTTTTTATGTAAGCACCCACTAAGAAAGGATTTTTAGAAGGGGGAAACACCCCTAAGGGATGATAGGTTGTATGGAAGTTCGTCATTTTCAAAGTTAGAAACACGAAATATTGTACACCTTACAATATTTCAAATAAATAGACACGTGTATCGCGGTTTTGAAAAATTCTAACCATTAGGGCGTAAATTAGAGGTTGTAAAATAATATAGGAAAATCGACATTTTCAACGTTAGCAACACGAAATACCGTAACCTATATCTGATTACAAATAAATGAACACGTGTATTATTTTAAGTTTACATACAATCTTCGTCCGTTCTACAGGTGAGGTATGATTTATATTAAAGGTTCTTCTTAATCCGCGTTTCACTATAGTGCATTTTACTGTATCCGAATTGATTTACGAAGTCTAAATTAACGCGAGCGTAGTTCTATAATATGTTCTATTAGGTTTCGGTCATATTTTGCAATTGGAAACAATCAGTGCTCTAAATTATAGCCCGCATGCATACATGCAGATACAAGTACATCATTTATTTACGTGTGTACAACTCTACATACAGCCAAACTATTGGTAAATAAATAATTGTTTCTATGACATGAATTTCTGTATTAACAATTTGCATAAATACTAATATTATAAAATTAAGCGAAAGTTTGTAAGTATGAATGTATGGATGTTCGTTACTCTTTCACGTAAAAACTACCTAATGGATTTTAATGACATTTCATATGGAGGTAGACCCTGGATTAACATAATATAGGTAACACCGTGGGGCGCAGCTAGTAGTACATGAAAATATGTATCAACCTATTTTATTCAAATTAACATTTTGACTTTGATTCAGATTGTTGTCAATGCAATTAAGAATCATTTCAAGCAAGTACTATTAGATACCAGATAATTTCGTTTGGTTTTACTTTACGGATTTAAGTAAAAACTCTGTGCAAAGAAAAAATACAACATTGAGCAATATTTCCTGATTACATACAATTTAAAAATATATAGGTACCTATTAAAGATGACGAGTATATCCCAGTAGCTTGTCGTAATATTAGTTATTGGATCAGTATTTTATTCACTAGTAGAAGTCGAGGACCGTAAGTTATCTGAATGTACCGAAAAGTAAAAAGCACGGATGGTGTGGGTGGAGTTATTTCAGATAGTGGTTGGTGCCTCTATCGTGCAACATTCGATACACAGAGTGCAACCAGTTACCATACAAAATAGATAGGCGCCACCGAAATATACAGAAACAGTCCCAAGATCGTGACTGTATTCAAAACACATCAAGAACAGATAAATGCGTACAAGGGTTATAACTTACAAGAAAGATTACGCTTCACGAAATGCCATCAACCCCGGGTTTGACGCATCGGGAGGGGGATTATACCCTGACGTCAGCTGCCCATCACGAGTAACGGGCACACAACCGGTCCAACGCGACCCTACGGACGAGAGGGCAAGGCCAACCCGTTCACTGCGCAAGGATAGAGAGCCAGCCTATTGCTGCAATGGTATTGCATAATATAGCTTTCATGTATTCATGTTTGTCGATATTGTAATACTAAAAGGCTTTAACGTTGGTTGAGTCCGTCCTGGAGTCATTTACATATTTAGAGGGGCCCACAAAGCACCGTTTTAAGAAGGAACTATAGTATATCTAAATATATGACTTTGGTAATAAAATGATGATAAGGTAGTAGTCTACTGCTTTTTAACCGATTTCAAAAAAACGAAGTTCTCAATTGTATTTTTTTATTGAGGACAAATAAAAAAAAAATATTTTTGTGTTTGAAAGAATATACTCCCGGTTTGGTCTTATATGAATATTGTCATGATCTGATATTAAACTACAGAGATATAGAACTGTCGTAGCAAGTAATCCTGCTTTGTTTGTACGTTTATTCGATGACTGACCACTACCGAGAAAAGCGGGAGTGGGTGCGTCGACATCCCACCTACCACTTTTCAAGATTAAATATATTGTGTGAGGTATCGTTTGAAAGGGTTTTTTTGTAAGAGTTTCAAATATTACTGAGTTTCTGTCTGGGGTGAATCCACTAGTAAAAATCGTGTTTTTTCATATGATGTGATCTACACTCGTGTTTTCCAAAATTGATCGGAGATCGTTATAATTCTTCTTCTTCTTTATGTATACCTACGACTACGTACGAATTTACCTCAGAGGGAAGCATAAGTAAAGATATAGGCGCTAATAAATGTACCTATCTTTGTTTATTTAATAAACCGCTATTGTAAAGAGGTAACACGGACCTCGATAGAATATGTCTACATAAAGAAGTCCGGTCAAACCATTGTAAAACTTCGCATCGTCGTGTCTTGTAAGTAATTATTACATAAATAGTATGCGCGAGCGTTATCTGTATACATAACAGGACTGAGTGCGAGCTGATAGTCTGGGCTATTAATAAAATTGAACAGTAAAGCTGTAAGACAAGGGTAGACGGGCTAGGGGGGGCTTAGAGGTCACGACACGACCTTTCGCAAGAATCCCACGCTAATACTACAAGATACTACATACTTGAACAACTAATTAGGGATTTATAAACATAGCATGTAGATTGTAGGTACTTAACTACCTCTGTGAGTATTTTTAAGGCCATTGTGAAGTCTGCAGTGACTTCTCGATCCAGCGGTATTTGTCAACTGTTTTGTAATTGCTAGGAGAACTTTACGGACTCTAGTTTTTCCTTTACTTCTTTGTATGGACAATTTTACATGTGCTCATTGTCACACGGAAGCAGGTCATAACGTGACCTGCTCGTGGATTTCTGTCCAAGTTGTAATTTAAATAATTTGTTTCTGTAAGTTGATATTTGCCAAAATAATGAACTTATTGATAGGTATTTATTATATCGACATCGTCATTGATTCAATAATTCCTTATTATTTCCGACAAGCCTGGCCAATTTGAAAAGTAAATTTTACCGATACAAGAGAAGGGAGACGTTTTTAAATCGACCAAAAAGTATACAAAAAAAGAAGGGCTGCTCCCTCGGGGCTCAAAATGGTAGACGAAAAAAAATCTATCATATTCCATCGAGCGGGGCGAATGCGGGGATGGGTGTGAAAAGAATAAGCATTTAGGATCGTTATTTTAAAATTCAGTCAAGAAATTATAAGTGCTTTAAGCAAATTTTTAAGCTTGCGACCTACTTCTTTTTATGCTTTTTTTAACAGACTTCAAAAAGGACGACGTTCCCAATTCGACTGTATGTTACTTTTTGTATGTTTGTAACACGATATCTACGTCAATTAAGGGCCGATTTTCAAAATTCATTTTGTCATCGATAGAGTATACTCCCGAGGTAGTCCCATTGACACCAAGTTCGGATCTAATCATGAACTTCGGAGATATGGAACGGAACTCCTCATAGGATCACAGTAGAATTGTCGTAACAAGTAATATTGCTTTGTTTATACGTGTAGTCAATGACTGACCATTAACAAGAGGGAGGGGGTGCGTCAACACCCCCGCCACTTTCTAAGATTAAATTTATCGTGTGAGGTATCATTTGAAAGGGCTTTTTGTAAGGATTTCAAATATTAGTCGTACAAAAGTTTGTCGGGATGAATCCAAGGCACCACTAAAGATTTTTAACTAAGCTTTTACGGTTTTAAATTTTAAAAAAATGTACCTATATTAGGTACTAGCATTTACTTAAATTAGATATATCAATAAAATTAAGAACCATAATTTACCTATGCTATAATATTATTTACAACTGTGCTTTCCTGTAAATGGAATACAACAACAGTGGGAATTGGGAATAACATTGGGATAAATAAGTATGAGTGTAGTCACATCCATATCATTAACTCCCACTTATTTCAGTCTCAGTTGAACCGCAATACAAACACGTTCTAAATAAAGTTTTCCTTTATAAGGGTTCTGGTATTATTTTTTTCCTTTTATGGCTACCATCTGAGTCAGACGTACCTGCCCTAAGTGTAAAAACTTTTAGGATAAAATGGTACCCGCTGAGTCATCGGCTTCGTGCTCTTTCTTTGTTTACAAAAAATCTACAGTTTACAAGAATCATAAATGGTGGGTTTAGGCCTTTCCCTTTTATTCATAACTAAAAATAATCGCGCCTTGTTTCTTTGTGCTTACTGTAGCTATTTATCTCCGGGGACCCGTTAGGCGAAGCGGCTCAGCGTTTGGAATCCCAAAAAAAAGGTTGACTTCGAGAAGAACAGACTTTCGTTTGGCCTAGAGATATCGATTCGTATTTGAAGGGTTTGTGTGTACTGTGTATGTATCTACATTCTTCTGACCAACGATTTACGAAAATAACCGCCATGTTAATAAATGTTCATTGTGACATCGTTTCTGAAACACATTTATGTAGACTGTCTACAAACTAAATATAAATATCGTAATAAAAATAATATTCCTGACATAAAACTCGTTACTTTAATGGAATCTGAAATGTGAAGCTTATTTTTGGCTCGTCGGCAATTTAGGGGGGTGCGCACCTCAAAACTACGACCTTGGCTCCAAATATTTGGATAGGTAGGCGGTCAAGTATTTTTATGAATCATAAACATATGCACGACAGCATAATGGATACAGGGCATGATGCTACATTGAAAATGTATATTAGGATATACACGGCAGCAAAAAGGATCATCATGATAAATAAAGAGATTTTATTGAATACTACGCATATCACTAATGAAGTCTTTCATTATTAATAAGTGAAAAGTTTCAGTTTCACTTATTAAAGCTTGATGCTTATATTTCATACTCTTATATTTGTTTTCGCAGCTTTGACACACACGCAGCGTTGGCAGGCCTCCCACCAGATGGACCGACGATATCGTCAGAATTGCAGGCAACCGGTGGATGCAATTAGCAAGCTGTCGTTCATTGTGGCGTTCTAAGGGGGAGGCCTTTGTTCAACAGTGAACGTCTTCCGGCTGATGATGATTTAGTTTCATTCGACTGTACGTTTGACTGGCGATATATTCACAAATGTTAAACGATTATGACGAATCTTTTTTAAGTCGAAAAGTATAATTTTGACTGTTTGAGATAGACGATCGAACAGTGTTTATAAAAACGAAAGACAATCATAAGTTATGTTGTATATATTTAATTTAAAGTCGATTATTCTATTTTTTTAACGGTAAGGAGGCCCGTGGATCACGTGATGTTTTTATGCAACTTTTTAAACGTCCCCCCACTACTCAGGTGATATTTGTTGAGGTTAGACTAACCCCCTACTACTAACTCCCCTTCGCAGAATCACGTGTAATTTTAGATGGAGTGTGAGACCTCGTTTTATAGATGGAGTGTCAGTCTCCACCTTTTACACGTGATATCTCACTACACCCCCTCCCCCTTGTTATATTTCGTGATTTTTGTCCCAACCCCCTCACCCCCATTTCAAGCTTCACGTGATTAATGGGCGACCCCTAAGTAGCATTACCTATATATTTAAAAGAAAAAACATTTGGTTATGAAAATAATGCTGCCATGTCACAAAAACGTTCGTGAAATACCCTAACCTTTTTTTCTTGAAATAAAAATACAGAATTCCACACGTGCATGTCTGTAGAAGGGTGCCGGGGTGGTGCCAGGGGAATCCTGAACAAAACCTTGAGACTTTTACCTAAAGCACAGGCGGGAATATTTGTATATTACGTACGCAAGTATTTGTATCTAATGAAACGATATAGGCCAAGAAATTGTTAGCTATACATAATACCTTTACATAAGTATCTGATAAAGGTGTATATAATATATAATAAATGAAAACTTGTTTGGGGAATTCTGAATTCATTTCTGCTGCACGGGATAGGTGCTTAAAGTATATTTCTGATCTGCAGATATTTATATATTGTCTCGCGTCTGGACGCTAATATGCGTCATGTTTTACGTCACTAAAATGCACTTAAAATACTCCCCAAAAATATCCATAACCCTACAAAAACGTCGGGCCTATGCGATTTTTGTGATCTTACACATAACATCATTTGTTTTACGGTGAAGGCTGGACGGGTATGCGGGTCAATTGATGGAAGATCTCAGTAGCCCAGAAACGTGAGTACTGAAGGGTTGCTGATGCGTAACTAAATGTTTGAGCTCCCCCAGAATATTAAGCGGCCCAAATACCCAAGCCATATTTGGGGTCGAGCTTCCGTTCTCGTCACTTATCGTGCGAAATATGAACAGAATGTTTTTACGAACTGCACTCACTTTGGAGCATTGCTTACTACTGATCAAATTTTGTATTGGTTGTACTACCTTTATTTAGCTTTAGATTTAGCTCTCGATGATCAAGATTAAATTCACAAAAACCACGATTTTATTCATAGAAAAATAGTGTTAAAACTGTAATTGTTTGTTAATAGATGGTCTAAGAGATTTCACACGAACAATTATTTGGAGTTCCGTAGTCTTCATTTCGCAGTGTGTGACGGCCGCATTCTGCGCAATGTTAGCCTCGCAATATCCCCCAAATTACATAGGGGGAAGAGTCCAAATCACCACGTTAGACACACGGGTTGGTGGCATTCGTAGGCCGCAAGCCACAACATTTTCCTTATATCGGATCGGATGACGACACATTTGGCAGACCCCTCGTAAGGCGGGACGTAATTGAAGAACGGATACCCGATAAAGAGCTTATTTGTCTGTATTGTTGAGGACACTTGGGAGCTTTGCTTATGTAGCTAATAAGGGACTGAAAGCGTTGAATATTACAAACTTATGTATGTACTCCATCACGCCAGTATTCCCTAGAGGTCGGTAGAGGTGTGTAGCAGCACACCCACATATAGTCAGACAGCAAAAGTCCCATATGTAATAGTGGGTGAAAACGTGGCATACTTTATGAATATACAGAACAGAACGAGTAGAACTTAATAACAGTTTACTTAATAACTGACGCAGGTTACGTACCAGCCCTAAACATATAACTACATAAGCATTTCGGCCAAGTGTGGTTAAAAAATAACATTTTAAGTTACGTACACTGTCATAATTATAGAAAAAAAAATGCAATAAGTAGGTCTATTAGCGCTACAATAATGCTGTCTTGCACTGCAGCAAACAGAATATGAAAAAGGGAAAAAGAAGTCCTTCTACTACATTTTCCTATGTGAAATAAGACTCTGCCACGTGTTGCGTAATGCGGCGTCCCGCATCCACAACGTAGACTATCCTGCTTTAAAAGTTCATGGTAAGGGGGCAGTATGTCAAACATTACCTGAAAATGTAGTTAAAACAAACATACAAATTGAGAACCTCCTCCTTTTTGAAGTCAAGGTTAATAGGACTCACCTTTGCCGCACTCGGAACAGACTTTATCCCTCGCCTTATGTGTCCAGCTGTGGATCTTGAGATGGTCTTTCCTCTTATACGATTTATGGCACACCACACACATGAAAGGCCTATTTGACGTAGTTAATTCATTGAAACTCTCCGTCATGCTATATTTTTCTTCGTGCGCCTAAAACAAGTTTTCCTTTTTTATACCATATAATTTTTATGCTAAGCAGAGATGCTTTGATAATTACTATTTAAGAGGTTTGATAATAATTGTCATAAAAGAAGAGATTTTAAAATGAACAGAAATTTAAAATTTGTTGAAAAAGGAAGCCATGGTCCTGGGAGGCTGTGAAAGCTGATGTATATTGTTTTCTGAAATAGTACGCTTACCTCCATAATTTCTTCATAGTTGTCTCCATCAATGTTAGGCTTGACGTCTTCATCTACCTCTTCTTTAAGATCTTCGTACCCCTGACTACTCGTCCCATCAGAAATGTGTTCTATAAACACTTTTGTGTGCGTCTGTACGTGTTTCCTAAGGTGATCTTTGCGGTAGAATGCTAAAACAAGATTGATATGCAAACTCATACACATTTTAACATTTACAATTGCATTTAAACATCTTTGTTTCAAACTTGATGCTTACGTAGTAGATTCGTTCACACAAGGTTGTTTAAATGTAGGCAAGTTGATATTTCGAATTTGACCTCAATATTATGGGATTCGTTTTATCTGGTTACACCATCAGGAAATACACATGGTGCCATACATATTATGTACATTATACATATTTTAGTTATGTAGAATAGATGGATAAAATAAAAATGGCACAGTATGTATATTGGGCGAGTGTGAATAGCATAGCGAGCATATTCTCGCCAGTAGAGGAAAGGTTTAAGAGGGCCAGTTAGGAGGAGGTACCCTACACTGCTGAGCATGACGTGTGAAAAATATGTCGTGAGTGCATGATGCGAACCGGGTATGCCAGAATCGCAGCCAATGGAAATCCGTGGTAACAAACACAATGTTAGGTCACGTTTGGTTCGTTAACCAAACGTGACCTGACATTACCGTCTTTGTTAATATTTTTTTCAACGAAATCAAATAAGAGAGTTTTTATTGTTTCTACTTTAACGAACTTTTTTTGCGAAATAATGTAAAACTTGGCTTTTGTGCTAAAGGTCTCGGGAACAAAAGAATATACGTAAGGCTTCGACGACGTCGTCTGTAAAGGAGACGAATAAATAACACAATTTCATTTCGCTGCCAGGAAAGCTGGTCATAAACGGCGACACAGAAAAATGTCGATAGAAGACAATAGGGTTGCTACTGGACGTAATAATTATATGTAATGAAATGTGGTTACCTTAAGGCCTACCCCACATTAGGCGTGCGCGTTCCTGGAGCGTGTGAACTACGCGAACGCCGCTTGGGTAGAGCTAGAGCGGCTCGCACGCGGCGTTCGCAGCGTTCACACGCTCGAAGAACACACACGCCCAATGTGGGGTAGCCCTAAAGATACCTACTACAGCCCCTTTGGGATCGTATGCGCGACTGTCTGAATGTTGAAATTCAGAATTACATTATACCCTTTAAATTGAAGATTATGTTAATATGTTTTGTCACAATTATGTTGGTACATACTAGGTATTTATGTTTTTTTAACTGTCTTAAAAAAAGAAATTTTGTCATGACCTGGTGATAAGCTTCGGAGATATGGAATGGAACTCCTCATAAACCCTCACAACAGTGCTGTCGTAACACGTAATGTTGCTTTAGTAGTGTGCGTAGTTGATGACTGACCACTAACAAGGAGGGGGTGCGTTGACCCCTCCCACTACTTTTCAAGATTAAATATATTGTGTGATGTATCATTTGAAAGGGCTTTAAATACTTGATTACAACAGTCTGGGGCGGATGAATCCGCTAAAAATAGCGAAATATTTTTTTAAATACTTTTTTCTAATGAATCTTGAACTTATGACTATTAGTTATATTAGATGTAATAGAATTAAGATTCACTAGGGCAAAACACTAGAGTTCTGTTGGAACAAAACATAAAAAAAACAAATTGATAACCTTCTCTTCTTAAGTCTGTTTAAAAAACTTTAATTGCTTCCAATGTAAATAAGGGCAAACAACACAATAAAAACTTACTCTTGTGGCACAAAGGACATTGTTGGCTCTTGTCTCCGCTGTGTATAGACCGGTGGATGTTCAGATGTTCTTTCCTCTTGAAGGCCTTGCCACAGTCTGGACAGACATGGGGCCTCACCTCCTGGTGTTCTAAGGTATGCCTATCTAAATGCTCCTTGCGCTTCAGCCTGTTGGATAGAAAAAAAGATATCAGTCTTTGAAACTTCAGCTGATATCCCTGTTCAAGAGACACTTATTCATAAATGTATAGTTTTTTTACGCTACTTAAGATGGTACAGACAGGAATATAATTGGAATAAATATGATCTGTCTTTGGAGGTGATGTTGAAGGGTTATGATGAGATTAGTCAATTTTATCACAGTACAAATGATACCAATTGAGTTTAATTCTTAAGCAACATTTTAAATGAAATTAATTGTTGAACATTACTGACCCAGTGCCACATATTCCACACAGGAACCTGTACTCCCGGTTATGGAGTGTCAGGTGCCTCTCCAGCTTCTCCTTGTCATCATACTTGGCAGAACACTCCACACAAGTGTAAAACACCATACCATCTGGATTCTTCATTACAAAAGCCAGTTTACTCTTTGCCAACAAACTCCTTTTCATTGCCAATTCCATATTCACTGTAACCATATTCTAGTTAGTACACTAAACAAAAAATAAAATGAAGGTAATCAATAAAAATTGTAGTAAATATTACCATCACTCATATCCATATCAGCTACAACAATTATTTACCTGAAATAAAAAAATATATAAAACACAAACTGTTAGATAAAATAAAAATTACTTGTAGGAAACTTTCACACGCGCGCAGCCGTTAGAAAGGGCAAGGGACAAAAAAACTGAACTTGAAATTGTGATCCTTCCCCTACCAACGAATATCGCCCAAGGCCCGATAGCTCCCCTCTGCTTAGGGGTGACTACCCTTTGTCTACCCAAACTTCCCCTAAAGGAGGGGAGGGAACCCCACTCCGTGCTCGGGCCGATAGGAGGGGTGGATTTACCTTACCCAACATCGATTCAAAATCCTCTACCTGAATTCCAAACCGGGTTTTTACGTCACAATATTATTACTTCTTTTAACTAAACACTCGCGATGTAGCCAACGAAATTAGTTTTGCATTAGACCCGCGAAAAAGTTCTATAAATTTTAAAAAGTTCGTAGTATTTCAAATAGCTTTATGTCAATTTCAACTTACACATATGACGCAAAACACATAACACGTTTTATATCTTCAGTAATGGAAACTACGTCAAGAAAATATAAACAAAAAACCATAAAATTGTTTACGAAAATAAAAATATTCGACATCCAAACGACGCGTCTTCCGTCCCGACAGAAAACTAACCACAGACTGAGAGAGACTAACACAATAAAAGGAATTGTGAATTGTGATGATGCGACTGGTAACACAAGATAAATTTACACGTATGGAAACAATGTTATTTGAGTTACAAATTACCATAAGTGGTTTCTACCACATAGTACATTATATCCTTTTAAAAATTATATTGACATCTATCCTACATAATTATGAACTAAAAATAATGTTACGGATTATATCACTGTGATTTGTATTTTATATTGGTTATCAGTACAAAATCGCCTCTTATTATATTTGTCACAGTTGAATACTTCTGATAGTTATCCATGTTATCTTCATTTAATTAAAATTTTAAGATTTTGTTCAAACAGGTAATGCAGTATAATTATACTGTGTTGCTTGTAGCAAGGCTGTATAAAGTTATAAACATAACCTTCTCATGATCATTCAGATGTCAGTATGATTTCAATTGTCAATGGTTCAAAGGTTCTAAACTTCAAACATCTTAAAAGTTTTACCAGGGGGGGGACAGTTGCATACATCAAGCTCTGTGACAAAGAAAGCAGCGCCATCTTTTTTTAAGGGCTGTGAAACATTTATTTAGGTTTGTTCTAGTTTGCGATAGGTGTCTCTGTGGTCTAATTTCAAAAATAAATTTAAATTTTTATAAAAAATAATTATACACTAATATCCATATAATCAACTTTGTAAGTAATCAACTATGATTATTATTAAAAATCTATTTTTTTGTGGATATTTCCGTCGTGAAGGTTTCAAAATAATAGCAACACTCGCTCTCGGGTGTGTGCTGGGCGCTGGCGTCAGTTCGTGTCACACATAAAAATGGTCGCCATAGCCTGCGTCTGCGCTTGCCTATGTTTTTAAATCCATTTTTACCCGACTTCCAAGAAGGGTTATGGTTTTCGCGCGTATTATGTTTTATGTTTTCTTGTACCGAATTATTTTGTTCTAATTTTCTTGATGTGATAACAAATGTTACACAATAATGTTAGAACAAAATAGTTCGGTACTGATAAAGGCAAAGCTCAATCGTATATTGGTTTTATATGTGTGCACAGGTCGTGTGTATGTGTGTGTGGGTCGTAGTTATGGTCAAGAAATGTAGGTGGCGCTTCAAACATGTCATGGCAAAAAGTCACACGAGAGGGCTCTCTTTACCCGTTACATTATTATACTCTTTGAGTTTTACTTTTCAAACGTGAACGTTTAATTCACGTGGTACAAATAAACGTAGTTTTTTGTGTATATTATAAAGCAATACCAAAATGTCGTTTAATTCTAAACTTTCTGAGTTAGCTATTAAGCTGTTTTCAATAGATGCTGTAAAATTTGGCGAGTTTACTACTAAGAGCGGCATCAAAACACCCGTCTATTTTGATTTGAGGGTTATAGTCAGCTATCCTGATGTTATGGTAAGTTATAATGTATGATTGGATTTAAGTTTAGACTTTCTACATTTATTAGGTACTAATAAAACTAATAAAATATTATTACTTTTTTAGGAAACTATATCAAATCTCCTATTGGAAATTACCATGAAGGATTTGAAATATGATCATGTGTGTGGTGTGCCATACACAGCTCTTCCTATTGCTACTTTGCTTAGTGTACTAACTAAGAAGTCCATGCTAATGAGACGCAAAGAAACAAAAGCGTATGGCACTAAGAAATCTATTGAGGGCCATTACAAGGCAGGCCAGACCTGTCTTATAGTTGAAGATGTAGTTACATCTGGCTCCAGTGTGCTCGAGACTGTTAGAGACCTCCGCAAGGAAGGTTTGATAGTCACAGACACAGTTATTATATTGGATAGAGAACAAGGAGGCAGCAAAAATCTCGATGTAAATGATGTCCAAGTAAAATCATTGTTTACTATGTCCTCTTTGATTGATATACTAGTGAAAAATGCTAAGATTTCTGAAGAAACAGTCGTTAAAGTTAAAAATTATCTGAAGGAGACCCAAGCTCCAGTAATTGGTAAGTTAATGAAATTTTAAAGCCTTTTTTTTGCTTTTACATTATTGAAACGTAAGATCGTGGTACAATAAAATAAAATTATATCATACCATATATACATTTAGATATTATAAAAGTTTTAGTTTTAGCCTTTTAAGGCTAAAAGTTAATTCAATATTTGTTTCAGATAAGCCCTTGAATAGAATCTTGCTTTCATATGAAGAGCGTGAAAAATTAGCCAAGAATGGAGTAGCCAAACAATTATTTAACATAATGGCCACAAAGAAAACAAACTTATGTTTGTCCATAGACTTGACATCAACCGCAAAGATCCTAGACCTTCTTGAAAAGGTTGGAGAACATGTTTGTCTGGTGAAGACTCATGTGGATATTATTGAAGACTTTACCGATGACTTCATTACCAGAGTCAAGCAGTTGGCTGACAGATTCAACTTTTTGGTATTGGAAGATCGAAAGTATGCAGACATTGGACATACAGTTGCCTTGCAGTATACAAAAGGCTTGTACAAAGTGAATGGCTGGGCAGATTGTGTGACTGCACATTCTTTACCCGGTGAAGGCATACTCAAGGCTTTCAGCTCAGTTAATGGGCACAAACTGGGAGTATTTTTATTGGCTGAAATGAGCAGTGAGGTAAAGTAGCAAATTGTTTGTTGTGTTTTATCTTATTGCGCAATAGGTTACCATATAAGTCATAGTTAAATTAATCTTGCCCTTATCTATGAAATAGATGGCCCAATTCTAAATTCCTCTGTACCTATTCCAAAGGCAACATAAAAAAAATATTTTGAGCTTTTTCTTTCATTCCGTTAACAATATTGTTCTTGTGATATGATTATTAATTATTTTATCTACAGGGTAACCTTATTACACCAGAATACAAAGAGGCAACCGTCACCATGGCTTCCAAATATCCAGAGTTGATCACTGGGTTTGTTTGTCAAAATGTAGACACATTCAAAGATCCAGGTCTGATACAGCTGACTCCTGGAGTGCAACTTGAGAGTAGCCAAGATGAGCTTGGACAGGTCTATAATACACCAGAAAAAGTAATCTTGGAAAAAGGTGCTGATGTTATAGTCGTAGGGAGGGGCATTGTGGCAGCAAAGAGTCCGGAGACACAAGCAGTTATCTATAAAGACACTTTATGGAAGTGTTACTTGAAGAGAGTCTCTGGTAAACTAGAGTAAACTGATATTTGTTTCTCATTTTTTTTAAACCCACATACTATTAAGTATGTATTAAGTTTTCTGTTAATTACATATCGTTTTTTGAATGTTTACAAGTGTGTAAGAATAAGTGATATTGTTCCATAGTCTACAGTATTCCTATGTACAAGACCAATATAATGTTGTGATAATATATTGATCATAGTTTAGTAACTAATATTCGGTGCTACTACAGTCAAACTATGAATGTTTTTTATCATAATAATGCAATAATAAGTGCCTTTACATTCCTAAGTATAAATATATAATTCCACAAAATTTTATCCATAATGTTAGCATATAAGTTTTTTGAATATTTTAAAAATTGTATTGCTGTTATTAGCTATTAAACCTTATTATTGACTATGTATGCCTTTTTAGTTATTACCCATAAACAACCTGTAAAACTGATAATAATACCATGAAAAATACAATAAACTATTCAGAACCTATTCAAAGACGTCACGACAACTATTAATCGACGATTTATCATACCAATTACATATTATTATTGTACTGTATGTGCATCGTGCAAATGTTTGACCAGTTTAAAAAAATGCGGGAGTTTTATCAAAGATCTTACATTCAGGGTTTATTAATTTTGCAAGAAGCGGAGCGTTTCTTACCAACGACATAAATTATTAAGTCGCTGGCATCCCTAAATTAAAATGTCAATATTGTCATGTCAGAGAAATGTCAAAATTGATAATGACTGCAGTTTTGTACGCAACAAAACAAAACAAAACATCATTAATAATTTAGACATGGATTATATAGTTAAGGAATTAGGTATAAGTCACAAAAATATATTTCCTACTGCCTCACCTGGCCTATACTCTGTCGTTGTCCATACAACTTGGTTAAAAAAATGGTTAAAAAACCTCGAAGTAGATATCTCGTTGAACAATGTAGATTTTACCTTGCAACCTGGTGAAAGTGTACCTTATCCGTGGCGAAAAATATTTATGAGGGTATGTATCTTCAAAACCACTAAACTCCTGGAAATATTAGTATTGATTTGCTTATTAAACATGCATTTTATTTGTATTGTAGGTACTGAATAAAAAAGTGTCCAAGGTTCTTCCTCTGCCCCGATACAAGCTCAATGAGAACCACAGTGAGACTCCCTTGACCTTCTCTCAATTACTGCAGTATGTCTCTCAGAGTAACCAAAGAACATTGTGGAAGGAATCCTATAAGAAATACTGTCAAAATAATGATGGTAACAAAGAGAGCACCATAGTGAACCTACTGGAACATGATCAGCTGCTGTCTGAAGTAGTGCTTCGTTTGTATGGATGTAATATAATTAGGATTAAGTGTGAAGGAGCTGGAAATCACATAGAGTACAAAGAGATAATTACCAATAAACATGTTTTAAAAATGTATGAAACACATGGGAATCTGCTAGCAGCTATGTTCAGTATAGAAACAGACAATAACTTCTTTATTATATATAGAGGACATTATGAAAATACTTTATTAGATTGTTTAAATTTCAGTCCTAATTTAATAGATATGAATTACAGCAGAGGTCTGTTCATAGTGTACCAATTGTTAAATTTGTCTAAGGCTATGAGTGATAGAGGGTTAAGTTTGGGCATGCTTACACTTCAAGACATATACTTGTCTGAAAACCTTTGGCTGCAAGTTTTGCCAATGATCACAAACAATATCCACTGTTTGGATGCATCACTGATTATTGAACACAACAGGAGTAAGCAGGCCACTCCTGCGATAAGTCAGGGTCTCCCAGGAAAGCGGGGGGAGGACTGGTGTTGGCGTAAAGAGGCTGTGCAGCTGGAGAAGCTGTGTATGTTGTGGGTTAGAGGCAGGATATCTAACCTGGACTATCTCCTACACCTCAACATGCTAGCAGGAAGGTCAAACAATGATCCCCAAGCACACTTCATGGTGCCATGGGTGACTGACTTTTCATCCAGATGTGGTATGTTTGTACATTTAGTTTTTTGTTTGATAAACCATGTTATTATGACTCATGACTTATCTATTGCACAGATGGTAGTCAACTATCATTAATGTTCAAACTGCAAATATGTTTGTGTATAGAGTTGAAAATGGTTATAAAAATAATTTTATTTAAATGTCAATGGACTGTAAACTATCTTTTATAAAACAATTAGCTGCGCCACGCTGTTACACTCGCTACAATCCAGGGTGTCAGCTACTTCGATATGAAATTTCATTAAAATTCAGTAGTTTTTACGTGAAAGAGTAACAAACATCCATCCGTACTTACAAACTTTCTCGTTTATAATATTAGTATGGATTATACAACCATCCATGTTTTCAATCTTCGTAGGCAGGAACTGGCGGGACTTGACCAAGTCTAAATACCGTCTGAACAAGGGCGATAGGCAGCTAGACATGACATATGACGTCAGCAGCTGTACGGACCAGATACCGCATCATGTTTCAGACGCCCTCTCCGATATTACATGCTATGTCTACTTGGCGCGAAGGTAAATGTTCTCATAAAAGCCTGTTTCTTTATAAGTAAGCACATAAGATAACATTGAAATATTATACCTGTACTGGCCAGTACCGACCCGTGGAGACTCGCCCGCCTGCCTTTTCTTTACCCATCCGATTATTGCCGATTCGGATCGGTAGCTTTCCAATTTGAATTTTTTCGGTTCGGTTCAAAATCGCTAGGTTTGTCGCCAGCCTAAGGGAGTAATTCTTAAAAAAGTAACTGTATGTCTGTACGTATATAAACACTTTTTTAAACTTGTAGAACACCAAAAGAGGTCTTATGCAAGTACGTCCGTAACAAATGGGTACCGGCGGAGTACCCTGCTTCGATCCAGCGCATGCAAGAATGGACGCCAGACGAGTGCATACCGGAGTTCTACACGGACCCCACTGTGTTCAAGAGCATACATGAAGACCTGCCGGTAATTGTATATTCATTAAATATTCGTGACGGTTGAAAGAGGTTTTAATTGGATTAAATGACTTATTCTTGTTAAATAATAAAATAATAGTCAGCCTATCTCCGTCCACTGCTGGACATAGACCTCTCTCCATACATAGACACACGCTTGTATATCGTTAAATCAAGATAGCAAATGCAAATCCGTGGTTTCTACCCACCTCTCTGGGAAACAGGCGTGACTTCGTTAGTATTTAAATGTAGGAATATGGTAAATATTCTCTATCTCATGTTAATAATTTTAGGATCTTGGTATTCCAACTTGGGCGTCGTGTGTCGAAGATTTCATAACCAAACACAGAGAGGCGTTGGAGAGTACGCATGTGTCAGAGAATCTGCATCACTGGATTGACATTACATTTGGATATAAGTAAGTTCATTTATATATATTTATATTTTCCGTCTCCGTCCGAATCCGGTTAGGCCGTGCTCATCAATGTAGCAAATGTTGCGTCAATCTTAAAAATAAATAAATTGCCTTAAAAGACCTTACGCAATAGTAAAGCGCCATACGACAAGACCAAGGACCAGGGCTCCAGAAATTAACTCATAGAGTTGTTCGTACTCGACGGTCGAAAAAAGCCATAAAACAAAAATGCTGCTAGTATGTATATGTGTGTATGTATATTTACTATATACATGATAATAAAATGAACAAGAAAAGTGTTCCGAACTGCACACTTATATATTATACAACTTAATAAAGAAGCATAAACATGTGTTTTTGGAAATTGCGCGCGCATGTCGAACGTCACTCAGGCTAGCCAGTCACTGTTAGACAAAATGTCCCAATTAAGATATTTTCGATTCTTCAAAATGAGCGCGCTAGTTAAATGTACTTTGAAATATCATTGCTAACATCCAATTTGCCTTTAGGCTCTCCGGCACCGCATCAATAAAGGCTAAGAACGTGTGCCTGTCTCTGGTGGACGGACACACGCGCATGCGCCGCGGCGGCCCGGTCCAGTTGCTGACCGCGCCGCACCCGCCGCGCGCCTCCCGGGCCCTCCCGCCCGCTCCGCCGCGGCTGCACTGGACGGCGCCTAAAGATGCTAGTATGTTATATTTTACACATAACAGCTCGCCTTAGGGCCAGCGCAAACAAATATCACTTTTAAGGTTATTTGAATAAAGTAGAAATCTAATAAATTAACTCTTAGGTATTATTTTTTATCTTAGTCAAATCTTTATTTGTTAAACATAGGGAGTGATTTGGGGTCTTAAATATAATATGGCACGCTAGCAACTGCCATACTCAAATGGTTGTTTTTATTTTAGACTTTATTCAATTATGAACTAGGGTGATATTAGATCACCATTACCTTGGCTGTCTATATTGTGCAATATGTTATAGTTATATCATTTTGTTTACAGAAAAAAGTATTAAGAACGATAGTTCAGACGATGTATCCGACGACGACGAAGAGTCCACAAGCTTGCCACAGCACGTGTCACGATTGAACGTCCCTCCACAGCGCATGCGCTCTCGACACAAGAGTAGCAGCAGAGCTCGCTCATTGTCCAAGAGCCAAGCTCTTGATGAGTCACAAACAGTTCCCACTGAGGGTAGAGCCTCCTCCCATTCACGCCACTACAGAGTCCAACGCTCCGAACTTGGCAAAGGCGTCATATATCTACCGAAAGAATTCAACCCAGTAGCTTCGATACAAGCGTTAGAATCGCTCGACAACTTCCGCACCAAATGCTTCTTCACCAAAGCCGAAGATAGGGAGAAACATAAAGAGAATGTCACCACACTAAACTTGTATCCAGTTCAACAAGAAATGAGGCAAGACAGTACAGTGTCTAGTAAGGAAGGGTCCGACGATACCGCGTTCACGAATCACATGTTCCTAGCGTCGTATGACCAAAGCTACTTGAAGAAATTCACGCAAGACGCTCACATAGAAAGTGTACTTAAAGAAAGAAAAAATCGGTCCTTCAATACTAGGTACACAACCGATGCAGCTATTTATAAGCAGTTCGTTACCGAAAGTCGTCGCCAAGATATGTTGGTCATAGGATGCTTGATTGTAGAGATATTCTTACATACATACATGCGCCCCCTCAGGACGGGCTCCGATGATTTCTTAGAACGGTACAATAACTGCCGGACAGTTTTAAAACATAACTTTAATGCGTTGCCGAGGAGTGTGAGTTACATAGCGTCCTTACTTCTTAATGTGCAGCCTCCAAGCTTAAGTTACAAGAACGAGAGTCCAAAGAAAGAGGAGCCTATGAAGAAAACAGTTGTTACCGATAAAGGGTTACCAGCGCCCACTCCTGCGCAGCTCCTCCAACCGTTACTGATGCAGCATTTAATACCGTTTCCACAAAGCTTTAATATATTATATAAGCTTTTGAATACCTTACACGAATATGAGCTGACAAGTAACGAGCTCAACATTCTATACATGTACGAGTGTGACGGTATACAGTGCGAGAAGTACCAGAACGTAGATAAAACGAAACTTTACTTCAACCAGAAAATCGCTGAAGGTAAAATTCAGGCGTGCACCACCCACTTAGACGTGCTCCTGAACCAAGTGAACTGCTACAACCAGTTCGATGTTCTCGATATATTCTTGTCTCATTACATAGAACTGTTGCAAAACAAAGACACATCAGTATTAGCCGCGTGGTATTTATTTGACACTGTCAGTAAAGCGCTCGGTCCCAGTCAAACGAGGAAGAAGTTGCTCAAGCATATACTGAACCTGTACGAAGACGATGATTTCGCTATCGATAAACCTGACCATCATAAACTGACAGACATCGATAGTCTGACGATGACTGGAGGTGTTACCAACAAACAAAAATTTGTGAAACTCTACCACAATATTTTCCTTCTTCAGTTGATGGTCAGATTAGGTCTTCAGTGTTTCTTAGATAATTTTACTCAACACTTAGTGGAAGCCGTCGGTGGGTACAAGGACGTGACGGAGGAAGTGGGGTCTCCGGGCCACCTGTGTCACAACAAAGCGTTGTCAAACAAGAAGCCCAGATATTCTGACGATAACATGAAAAACGCGTTATCCAGTAACACGGATATATTTTCTCCAGATACGTCATACGGATCTGAACACGTGACCACACCGAGTGTTGAAAAAGGGGAGATTTTAAAGGAAAAGGATAGTGACAATAAGAGCGAAAATGAGTTGTTCCACTTTGAGACCGACAAAGATAGGCTCCCCAGCCGCAGTAGCAGAAGCAAATCTCCGGCCGAGTCTATAGACTCCTATAACTCGAATACGACTCAAGAAAATAATATGCACACTCCATCACCATCGATAGACCATGTTTCCCCAATATCCGCAAAATATTTCACACCAAACCATGCAATACAAAAAGAACTTAACGTAACAGTGAATAAGGATCAAAATCACGAAATCCCATCCTCTAAAAAGCCTACTTCACCAACCATAGAAATACCAACGAAACCAATGTTCACAAGCTATTTACATTTCGCTGAAGAAGATGATTCTGAAGAAGTCGAGTTTCGGCGGAAGTCCCACGAGCCGAAAATTAAAAGTTTAGATCTCGGTAAAAGTATGGAGAGTCCGAGAAAAGTTTCGCAAAGTTTAAATGATGACGACATACCAGGCGATAGGGACTCGAATTCATGTAAAATATCGGATATGAGTTCTGAGAGTTTAATTTGGTTGTCCCACAGACTAGGCCCAGTACTTACTTGTAGATATATAACACGGAATTTGCTGAAGATGTTGACGTTGTGTTATATTGGGAAGGATAATCTGGCTCCGTGGGAAAGCGACGAGAAGGACGAGTTTGATGAAATATCTATTGTAAATAGTCGAGTGGTTGGAGATAGGAATGCTATGAAGGTTATCAAGTGCCTCACTTCTATAGTCGGTAAGTTACTATCGTACCAATGATATAATAGTGAGTAGATAAGTAAAAATACGCAGATAGTTTATACGCGTTCCGAAAATATAATATCATTGTTAGTTACTATACTATATACCTACTTGATTATTATTTTCAAAGCAGTCTTATCTTATTTCCCTTGCAGCAATGTACGGCGAGCAGCTGTTAATATTCCAGTACTTGCCTCACATGAGGGAACTAATCGCGTCGTGTCGCCGTCGCCTGTCCACGCCGCTGGAGGGCGGGGTGGTGGCATGCTTACAGCTCATCAAGTACCTTCTACCTCACATGTCTGATGTGAAGGTCATGGAACAGTTGCAGGTAACTTAACACTTACGACTTTACGAGTGTAACTCTAAAGTAACTGTTGGTTTTGGAAACAGCAAAAATAAATGTAAATTTATCTCTGAGTTCCAATCGCGTTCTCATTTGAGTAATTCATTATTCTAAATAACTGTATTCAGGTTAGCTTTAGTTTATTGTTTTCGTGGTGTCTATTGAATATTGCAATACCAGTAATATACCTCAAAGCTCACTTATACATAGACACCAACACGACTTTTATTTTTTTTATCATCATTTGAGTTTAAACCAACAAACGGCTTTCTTAAATCCCGATTCTCCACAGTTATCATGTGATTTGGTTTCAGGATACCTTTCTGAAGTCCATTCTCCAGCCAGCTCTTCGCCTAGCTTCCACAACGCGTTGCTCATACCCTAGCGGCGCGGCGGCGCGGTGCTCCCTGACACGCAAACTGTTGGACGCTCTGCATGTTCTCGCTTTGAGAATAGGTCCCGAGATGACACGACGACACCTCTGTGTGCCGGCTTTACAAAGGTAAGATGATTGAATTAGGACTTCAATTTTGCCTCGAATCTAACGCATTTTAGACCTATGACAATGTCTTTAGTTAGTTAGCTACTTAATAGACCTAAGAAGATTGATAGAATATTAAATATTTCACATGAAGAAATAAATAAATAAGTTGTCTTTATTATTGAAATTGTTTGCAGGTTTTTCTTGGCGTTTGACAAAGCTACCGGCAAAACTGATAACTGGCCAAAACAAGAAGAAAGTACACCCGAAAAGGTAATATATACCCTCTTACTTAAACAACGCTAAAACCTATTCTAAGCCTATTGACATCCCTATTTATTGACATGCAACGACATTGTCAGTTAATCAATTGTTTAACATTTTCAGTTCTTATAAGTAATAAACAATTTTTTGCCACTTATTTAATTATTGTCTTGTCATGTGTTATGGTCACATTGACTTAAGAAGAGAAGCGTTCAAGTTAAATGGCTTTCTTCCATCATTTTTAAATAAATGAGTTCCTACCCTAAATCAATTTAAAGCTGATAGTTAGAAATCCACCGTTTCCTTAGTCATCAGACCAAGAGTCAACCGACTCCAAGCCCGAAGGGTTCCTGGAGATCTGTCGGGACGGCACTACGGCGGAGTGGCGCGTGCAGGACGGGCGCGTGGTGCGCACTGACCTGCCCGACCTGGCCTGCACGCCGCCTGACATCTGCGAACATCCTCACGACACTACCAGGCTTACGGTCAGTGGTACTATGCCTTTGAGCTTAGCGCTTATCGTATGGTTCATGATCAGCATCTAACATGGCTTTACGCACCATTGAAAAATCTTTAATCTCTTTAGCTTAGCTAAACCAATAGTGAATAGTTCACTAACTTACAACATACATTGTAAATATTTTTGGTGGCGATGAAAATAAACATAACGTAACTTTTGATGACCTGATTGGCGCAGTAGTTAAGCGATTGGACTCCTGTGCTGAGGGTTCGATTCTCGCAAGGGACAACAACTTACTCCTATCTTATTGTCCAGGCCCAAGAGGAACTGCTAATGGTGTTCGATGAGGAGCTAGCATACCAAGCGTATACCACCTTCGTGAAGTTTATAGGGACGGAGATGATGGAGCGGTGTCTGAAGAACAGCGACACGGTCCGCGCTCTGTGCAGGAAGTATGAACATAATCACTCTATCAGGTACGATATCAGGACTATTTTAAACTTTTCGTCTTAGTATCTAAGGTTTTTACGGTCTAGTCTCTCTCTTCTCTCTCTAGTCTCTATCTAACTCTTCTTTTCTTTCTCTAAAAAAATCTTAACAAACTTTTGAGTTTTACTCTAATTATTATTGTAGTAAACTTCAGAATGGTTGTTTTTAAACGACTTCTAAAGGAGGTTATGTATTTGAGGTGTATCTTTAAAAATATAAATTAAATAAAAAAAACATAACTGGCGAAATGTGGGTGTACTGTATGTGCACCTCTGCCTACATAATTCAGGCGTGTTGTTATGTTATGTTTTTTCCATTTCAGCTCCCCCCTCCAAATCCGTCCAGACAAGCGTGTCCAGCCGTCATTTAGCGACGAGCCTTTGAATAGAAAGGCGGACGTGACGTCAGCAAAACCCGACATAGTCATGGACCATATATCTAGCTCCAACAGCTTCGGGTCTAATGTGACCTTAGTCGGGAACAGGATAGATGTCGCTAGTGATGCTTGTGAAGCGGGCAACTGTGCGCAAGGCAACGGGTTCGATGTCGTGGCGTATAAAACTGACAACGGAATTAAGAGTAATAGGTAAGTTTATAGCTTTAAAGAGAATAAATGGATTGGATTGGATTTACATTGATGTTATAGCTATAGATAGATAGTGAGTCATTTCATCTAATAGACGTGCACATTTTGGACGGATTTGTAAAATAATGACACAAAAGATAAAACGCAGTACCAGCCTATATAGCTGTTTTGATCTAGGGCAAAGACTTTTCGCACGCAGAAAGATGCAGACCATCTGACCTGTGACGTTAAGTAGCGGCCGTTGCGGTCAAACTTTAGATGGGTTTCGGTTCAAGTCCCTCTAAATATATTATTGTAGCCTGTATCATCCACTGTTAGGTATAGGCCTCCCATTTGCAACTCTGTTCTGAGCGTCTCACGTCCCCAATCTGCCTCGATATTTACCCGACTGCGCGACGCAAAAAAAGGTAATATGTTTATCATTTCCTTAGGCACTTGCGCGGCGACTGGCTGATATACTGGGAGCACGAGATTGGCCGCTCCGACAAGGATACCCGCTTCAACTTAAAACAGATCAAGCTGCAGACGTTCGCAGGCCACACGCACTCCGTGAAGTCCATACACTGCCTGGACAACGAGAACAGCTTCATGAGCGGCTCTAAAGACAAGACTGTGAGGCTCTGGTCGCTCAGGAATCAGGTCAGTGGACTTTGTATTACCGGAGATTGTTTGAGCTTAACAGTGGGCGATCTTAAGCCAATGTAATAGCAAAAGAAGACATTTTTAACAGCTGGATTTAGACACTGAACTGCTATTACTGAAATTTTATTTCGTCACTGAAGGGCTTCTCATTAGTTTTTGCCTAGCTTAAGAAACTAAGCGAATACCTCTGCTATCACCTAGTCGAGGTATATCCTTAAAATTATATAAGTCTGAGGTGTTGTACTCTGACATTTGCATTAAATCGGGAGCCGGGCAAATATTACCGCGATCCGCTTTGTGTTTGGGCGTTTAGGCAAGTTATATTTTGTTTGACTTTAATGCACTCTCAATATAGCATAATTTTTAGTATTGATTGCTCCATATAAAAATGTATAGTATATTACAAATATTTGACCCGAGTATGTAATATTTATAAATATAATGCACCTTATGCGCCTAAAGATACGGAAGAAATTAGTATGTGGCAGTATTTTACTTAAGAAATATATACATATTGATCAGGGTGACGGCAACGCGACGTCTCAGTGTAACTGGACGTACACGGGCCACAAGAAGGGCGTGCTGTCCCTCACTTTCTTGGAGTCTCTGCGGCTGGCCGTCTCCACGGACTCCGTGGTGCACATATGGGACCCCTTCATGGAGAGCGTGGTGTCGCAGGTACGTCCTTACTGGCCTTATGAGCACTGATAGGCTAGCGCAGGGGTCGGCAACCTTTTGAGTCGGAAGAGTCTAAAATTACAATTTATAGAATTTCAAAGTTTTGAATGAGCCACAATTTTTTCTTTCCAACAATTAATAAATGTTTTTGATAATAAAACTAATCTACCTAATCCTCGTTAATCGATTTAGAACGATTATATATATTTTTTTTATAATAAATAATATTTGAGTATGGAATTAAAGAGCTACAGCTTCCCATCCAAAGAGCCGCATGTGGCTCGCGAGCCGCAGATTGCCGACCCCCGGCCTAGTGATATGACCGTTGGACTGGCAAGTCAAAAATCGCAAGTTGGAATTCCGGCACGCATCTTTTTTTTTTTTTTTTTTTTTTTTTTTTATAAAAACGTCGCCCCACACTAGGAATTTCTGTTGTGTCGTGGGTGCGTTTTACAAACATGAAATACCACATACACAAACACCCAGACTCGGGACAAAAATCTGTGGTTCGCACAAAGTTTTGTCCCGTGCGGGAATCGAACCCGCAACCCTTAGCGCAGCAGTCCAATCGCTTAGCCACTGCGCTAATCAGGTCGTCATTTTTTCGTATTATATATACATGAAAAAATACTATGATGTACGATATCGGCTTGCATAAGTTATCTATAACTAACCCTAGGCAAGTGTTATGATGGAGAGTATAGTGGGCGTGTGTGTGTGTGTCAGCTGGACAACATAAAGTCCCCGGTGAGCATCGTGCGCACGCTGGCGGGCCCGTCGGCCGCGCTGCTGGCCGCCACCACGGACGCCACGCTGCGCGTCATCGATGCGCGCGCGCCGCACACCTCGCACGAACTCAAGGTAGCTTTTACTGTGGTTTCGTTCAAAATACTAAAACAGTAAATTTTTAAATATTATTACAGTTAAATTCTATTCAGATTGATTGCTTTTATTGTAATTAATTTTCATGTAGTAAAAACAATACAATACGGTTATATGAAGTTTTTTTATATTCATAAATAAATATTAAAGTCGCTAAATGATCGCTATCAGCATTAACACCGCTCATTGTACAATTAAATCTTATATTTTATTATGATACACGATTACTTTAGTTTACGAGTTAAATTTTTTGGGTCATTGAGTGATGTAAGAATAATAGTTATACATTGGTGTTAGATGCTATTACTTGACTAACTTATTTTTTTTACTTTCTTTTTACCAAGTACGTTTGAGTTAGTCACTGTAGCTGATGTGTATTGTGCAGTTACCAATGAGCGCGACGACGTTCATCCGCTGCATGTGCGTGTGCTCGGCGGGCGGCTGGGCGGCGTGCGGGCTGGCCAGCGGACACGTGGCCGTGCTGGACCTGCGCACCGGGCTCGCGCTCGCCGCCTGGAAGGCGCACGACGGAGAGGTCCGCACTATGTTTCATTATAAACATTTACAAAGTGCCGAGTGGTATCCGGCATAGAATTGACCACCTCTTTTTCTCCCGTGGGTGTCGTAAGAGCCAACTAAGGAAAAAATCGTATCCGAGAAGATGGGTAGCAGCGTCTTCTGTAACTTCACCATCAATACAGCGATCCCCAAGCCGCTTGGCAAGCGTAGGAGTTATGGCACCCCCCCCCCCCATTACCTAAGGGTGAGGTCTTTGTTCAACAGTAGACGTCTTCCAGCTGATGATGATGATTTACGAAGTTTGACCACTAAATTACATCTAAAATATGGACCGTACTGTCTTCAAATAAAATCAAATAAATTTATTTGCGTAAATGTGGTTCTTAAATCAAATATATAATACGTCAATACATAAAATTTTTGGCATCCAAATTATATTATTATTGTGCTTAGGAAGAAATACTAATTGCATAGTACCATCTATCGAATTTAAAGGCAAAGGTGAATTCGCAAACATTTCCTCAGTTATAGGTCTCATGTAATAGGGGGCGAGCCTATTGCTGTTAACCGGAAACAAATAAGAAGCTCCCACTGAAAATTACGTACTGTCAATACATAACTCAACGTACTCTGGTTACTAATAAAGATTATCCACATAATATGTACTTTATTAGGTGTTGAGACTAGCGACGGTAGACGACCACCGACTGCTGAGCTCCGGGCTGGACCAAGTGACGGCTCTCTGGAGACCGGACGACGGAGAGCTGATCGCACACCTCAAGTAAGTAAAACTTCGATGTTTATTCATCCATATATAAATGTGAAAGTAACTCTGTCTGTCTGTTCGCCTTCACGACTAAACCGCTGGACGAATAATGGTGAAAGGAGAATGACCAAACTATTCCAAAAATTAAGTTCCACCCCCAGGTTTACCACATAGTTCATTTAAAAAGAGGGCTTTAAGTGCAACATTTTCTTGTGTAGAACCAAAAAATTGCTGACATGTGTTTCGTCATCACAGAGGCAGCACGGAGCCGGTCCACTGCCTGTCGGTGTACTACAGCGAGCTGATCTCTGGCACGACCAACAACCGCGTGGGCGTGCACACGTCGCTGGAGCCCGACGCCGGCTTCTCCAGCACCAAGCTGCGCTCCGACACCTTCCGCGGCGTGCTCACCTGCATGGCCGTGCTGCCGCTCAACAGGCTGCTGCTGCTGGGCAGCGACAACGGCGCCATTAGCCTGCTGTGCTGATTTCAGAAGGTTTTATGTTCTCTGCTGTGTAAATATTCCGCGTACTGTCTTCTGTACTCGCTAGATGGCTGAACTCAGTTTTATTAATATTATTTTATGTGTAGTTGATGCTTTACTGTGTCGTAAAAGCTATTCAACTAGTATTGTTTACATGAAATATTGTGCTGTTTATATTTTAGGGAGGCGGTTTTAGCGACAAGGAGTATGATGAAAAATAATTGTCAATAAATACTATGAATGATATTTATCAATGTAATATAGCCAGATATATGATAGTCTAAAGACGGTAGATTGTAAGAAATAGTGTTGAGTATCGTAGTGTAATAAATAATGCTTTTCTCCAGCGCACAGAAGTGACTTACCATTAGTCTCTACGTTATGGTAAAGGTAGGCAAAAATCGCGGCAATCCATGTCACATCTGTAGACGTTTTGCTGGACGATCTCAATCTTTGCCCTGTAGATTAAAAGTATAGACACAATTCTTGTTTGAAATATTTTTCCTTTTTCCAATTTTTGAAGAATACAAAAAAGGTTTAATGCAGATAACTAGAGGAATCAATATTGAGTCTATTAACGAAATTAAAACAGTCAAAGTGTGTGCATTAACTTGTGTGCCTAACTACACCAAGTAAATGTAAAGACCATGCAATAAAGTTTTACGCACACATTTTAAAAATGTGTGTTTTTTTAGTATGAAGATACTGTTAATACGATTTTAAACGTTTACTTATAAGTCAACAAATCTCAGCAGGTAATTTTAGGGTAAAGCTTAACTTATCAACTAATTTAAACCTGAAACCCCTTATTCATAAAAAGTCCCAATTTTAAACCAAGGATTAAACTATACCTGTCACTGTCGTTTGCATATCAAAGAATACACATGCTGTGGTCTCCTGTAATCGAAGGAGTACACAGAACGAAAACATTAAGTGCAGCCTTTGTTGGAGGTCCTCAATATTAATAAATAGAGATGACAATAGACATAATACGGGGTGTAGTTAATACCGGTATGATCTTCGTTTATAAATATTAGGGTTAATTACACAGATCATTCCAAAAAGTCATTCCTATTTAAATTCTGTAACGCGATTATTATAAGATACCTTGAAAATGTAACATATTACCATTATCTGTGCATTTTCAGTAAGCATCTATGTTTACCTTCCTTCAAACTAATATTCATTAAAGAGATAAATCCTAAAACCGTTTTAGGATTATTTTATTTACTCTTGGTTGAGGTACAGTCAGCAACATAAAATGTTAAGAAACCTTATGTCAAATAATTGAAAGAAATAAACATCAATTTAAGTTATTGTTTCAAATTATAAAATCGTCGAAATTAATTGTGAATATTTACGACTTTTTACTACCTATATTATAAAAAAATAAAAAGTCGTTTATTAGAAAAATGACATCATATTTAAACGTTTTTGGAACCTCCTTTTCAGCAAACAGTGCCTGTATAAAAGAATGTAAAAAAAATTAAATATTCAATTGCTTATGTTGCTGAATGTACTTATCCTAAAGTTTTAATGGAAATGTACAGTGTATGAGTATTTGTTCTATACTGCTTGTATATACAATTTAAATCAACTATTTAACGGAAAAGCCTTTAATATTACCTTAAATGTCAAAGTACAAAGTAGTTGTTACCAAAGATGTTACTCAATCATAATAATTATTTCGAGTTTATTGTCACTTGTAACATTAGCTTGCAGTATATTTAATTAAGCGTTATCGACATTATATTTCCCTGATTGCACTGGGATAGTTAGATATGAAGGCAGTGGCTGAATAAACTATAGACAGACACGTGCCTAGGGGTTCTATCTCACGAAGTCTGATTGACTACGAATGTAGTCAGTAGGGTTGCCAAACTAGTTAATATATAGCATTGTACGATATTTCTGGTCTGCCTACAATACTGTTGAAAAAATTTACATATAACAACAGCAACAATATTATATTTTCAACATACAAACTTTTCATTGAAATAACGTATGACTGGGCCTTTACATTAACTTTTGACGCGATAGCGTGTATGGTATAGTTGAAGTGAAGAAAGAGTCGTTCTCCCAACACATAGATTTACCATAACAACGTATGTTCGCCGCCACTCGACAGAGAGAAAAGATTGTACATAACTTACTATATTTTTTTAACTGTGCTATATTTTCTTATAGCCTAATTTGAAAATATACATTTTGCCGAAAAGTAGTTGGCAACCCTAGTTGGCGTCTGTGTGCACATGCGCATTGTTGTCACGGTTGCGACGCGACACGCACAAGTGTGTTTATCAGTAAATTTTACAACTACAGTGAGAGCCAAACGGACTTCGTAAGTTAGAATAACTGTGCCGAGGGGCGCGTGCGGTAGTTTTAGTCGAAATTTGCTAATTCGGAGGGGGGGGGGGGGAGATAACTGCCTATGGGTCGTCGACCTTTTCCGCCTCTGTCGGAAGGATGGTTAATGCAACGGGATAGTAACGTAAAAATATTTGTTTAGCTATATAGGTACGGGTTATGTATTGTATAATAGATATTTAAAACTTGGAGCCCAACTTAAGCCGAGTTTAAACTAAGGTTAAATGTTGTCCGTCTGCTTTCTCAGTTTTATTCGGCAGTTGGACGTTATTTTTAATCTAGAAAAGTAACTGCAGCTTGTAGGATGTCCTTTTAATACCTATTTAATGGGACGTCGTTTTTACTATAAGTAGGTACCTGTTGAAAATAATGAGGTACACGTTAAAGGTACTTTATAATTGGGTAATGTTAGTGAATTTAATACCTTTGAAGCTTAAGTTTAACAAATGCCTCGTTGGTCTAGTGGTTGTTAACGCGACTGCTGAGCACGAGGTCCTGGGTTCCGGGTCGGGAAAAGTGTTACTAGGTTTTTCCATAAGGCAATTCTCAGTAGCAGCACGGAGTCTGGATTTGTGCCCGGTTGATGGCAATAGGCGTCGTTCCCTGTTACATTGGGACCTAAAACATAACTAGCGAAATGTGAGTGTACTATATGTGCACCTCTGCCTACCTCTTCGGGGAATACAGGCGTGATGTTATGTTTATGAAGTTTTAACTTATATAGGTGAAGCTTAAGCGAAAGTAAACTTAACGTCTTACTATGAGGTCCTAGGTAATGATCACTCAGTTGAGTACCAAGACTTTCTTGAATTTGGTGTACATTTCGAAATCAAAGTTTTGGAAATCGTTTGAATAGAGTTGCTTTTAACGTTTAGCGTTCAAGACGCGTTCGATGTAAAATGTAAGATATTTTATTAAACTGTTCTTGGCGAGTGTAAAATTGGACACTTGCTTTAGTTCGAACCTGTGTTGGCAATGTCCAAGGGCGACGCCGAACAAGCGTTGTATTGTGAGACGTAATCACGTAAGCATGTTTTGAGTGCCGCAATGACGCAATAGTGATTGTGCGCGGAATTTACGCTGTATTTAGCGTAAATTCCGCACACAATCAGCGCAGCCCGTATTACGCGACTCAGCTCCAAAAAAATAACGCTCGTTTGGCCTCACCCTTGTTGAAAATATTTTTCCAAACATTGTAACTAGCAACACATGAATAATGGAATTATATTTTGTATATACCAACGACACCAGTACCATTGTTCTATGTTGGCTCAACCGACGATCCTCATTTGTTTAAATATTATTTGTATATTAGAAAAGTTTGATACAGCTGCTAGTAAGTAATGTATACTTAATTGTATTGATATATGTATATTAAGTTTGTATTAAATGTAGGGTTAGGTCGTATAGTAGTTAAACAAAACATCACAGTAATTAAACAACTTGAAAAGGGTCCTAGTAGGCAGTGTAAGCTGTGCAAGTGGCTTACTCTCGAATTTCAATTCGAATACAAGGCCAATGGAAAATTAATATATATTCAACGGAATAATGAATCAGTTTTATTAAAAATAAACGCTGCCAATCTTTAATCTCAGTTAGTTCCAGGACGCGTAATATTGAAACAATTTGGCGCCACTATTAAGTTTAAGAGATATGAGACGGTGACGTCACTGACCTGTAGTTTTTTTTTTAACAGCCTGTATTGTCCCTCTGCAAGGCAAAGGCCTCCCTTTCATTCATCCACTTTATTCGGTCGTGTGCTAAAGTGGACCAGTCTCTCCTGTAAGCAAGCAGCTCGTCATGCCACCGTCGTCTGGGTCTGCCGCGATGACGCCGTATATTTGTGTGGGGTCCAGTCAGTGCAAATTTTATCCCATAAGTTATTGGACATGCGGCAGACATGTCCGGCCCAGTTCCATTTAAGCTTGGCAGCTTTTTGGTTGATATCGGCGATTCATGTTTTGGAGCGTACCGTTGTGTTCCGGATTCGGTCAGTAAGTGACACCTAGGATGCTGCGTTTCACTGCTCGCTGGCAAACTTGGAGCTTGGACCTTTGTTCAGCAGTCAAAGATCAAGTTTGTGCACCATATGTAAGAATAGGGAGGATGCACATGTCCTGTAGTTGCACAGTAAATTCGACATCGTACATTAAGCGTTTTGTGTGAGAATGATTATGTGTGCTTCCTCCACAAACTTAAACGCTGCATATAATTGAATTTTTCCTTGGATTCCTTTTGAATCCTTATTCAATTTCAATGAATTCCAACGAAATTGTTAAAGCTGCCTACGTCGCTGTTGCAGGAAAGGTTACCCAAAAGAGTAGTCAATGTTTAGATTATAATATATCTAAGGTAAACGTTAGATCGATACATAGTGCTTCTTTTCATCCACTGATATTACGAACAAATCATTTTAGCGTATCGTAAGTACCTAATTTAAAATATAAGGTCTACAAAGAAATTACATGTGTGCGGAGTATTGACATAAATAAACAATGCATTTTATAAACTAAGTATAAATGAAATTTCAGCTATAAATAATGTTCATTTTATTACATTTTAAACGATGTTGGACATTTAGGATCCTACTATTTACAGTTCATTCAATCAATTATGACCTCTATTACCATTGTGATATAGAAAATGAAAGTAGCAGTAAACAGTTGGTATTTTAAAAAAGTTTTTGCCTTAAATAATAACCTTTATATCTTCGGAATAGAATTGGAAATCGATTGAATAAAATGTAAATTGGTTTGTTTGTCTTATGTGATTACATATGGGGTTAAGATTTCTAGTGTTAGGTGGTATATGTTCATCTGTTCCTAATTTTATGCTTACAGAGATTACGCGGGCAAGAATATTGTATTCGCGTGTTTTGCAACACTATCAATAAAATGTTACCATTAAAAAGAAAATCTATGATAAAAAATAATTTTATTTCTTTTCTCATCTCATTAATGTACAGTGCAATAACCAGTATGTTTATTTTTAAGGTATATTGTGCCAAACACTGTCTCAGTTCGGTAAAATGACTTATTTACACTGGACACATTGGCACAGATAATATAACTTAACTGTTTTTAAAAATGCAAGATTTTTTTCAGAATATTGATTAGTATACATAGGATAAGAGTGTGCGACCTCTGCCTTGTTACAAAGTGAACCTAATAATCTGTTGTAACTGTATATTCTTTATTGTAGCAAACGTATTTTTTGTAATAAAAGTATTTTATAGTTTTTTGTTGTTTCTTTTGTTAATAAAGTCATTTTCCTTTGACTAGTAAGATGACCGAGTGGACTCTCATGTTTCACAATTTTGGCCGACTCTCATTCGGTCTTTAGAATCTTATTTCAAAGAGACATCATTTGATTACGTACGTGTATTTTAGAATTTTACTATAATCTAAGAAAATAATGGGACCAACCTGATAACCTGTGTTTTCGCTCGAAATATCGGTATGCGTTAAAAAAAATCGAGATGTACCGTAGCTTGTTGGTTGGTGTAATTGAAAATGATTCAGCTATAAACAATAAATTATCACGTTATCTAATAACATATTATAATATCAATGCCTATTATCTACCCTAACATTTTTTTACAGTAAATCTAATGCAGTGCTGTGTGTGTGTTTGAAACTGCTAAGGTTTGGTATGTTGATAGGCTGCATTTGCTGTAACAAACCTATTTTGTGTAAAGAACTTCAAGAATTTAAAAAACTTCCAAAATGTTATTCTTTTTGACAGTTTAATTGGATGTACTGACAAAAGTGACACCTAAAAGCTGAGAACGTCTAAAAATAGATACGTAGATCGTAAACGCTGGAAATACGTTAGAAGACATACCAATATAGTCGGAAGACTAGTGGATAAATGCAAATTGCATCAGTTTGTCAGAGAGTAAGCACTTGGTTTCGCAACCATGCCGCGTCGCAAGAGCAGGTCCAGCGTGACCTCCCTGAAGAGTGGGCACCGAGCAAGTATTATTGCTCACAGCACCATGGACTTGTCCGAGATATCCCTCTTCAAAGAAGAGACCCACACTGGGGATCATTTTCTGACGCCGGCGCAACTCGAAGACGTGTACCGTACGAACGTCAACACTGGCCTCACCGAGAGCTTCGCTGCAGAGCTGTTAGAACGATACGGTCCAAACGAACTAAAGGAGCTTCGTAGCACAAGCTATTGGAAAATATTTCGCCATAATCTTTTTGGATGGTTTCAATGTGTACTTTGGGTAGGTGCAATATTAAACTTTGTAGCTTTCTTCTGTGCCAGTGAAATTGATACTGGTTCTGAGAAGTCGGGGCACTCTACAAAAGAGTATCTTTATTTGGGAACTGTAATCACTTCTACCATAGTCAGCACAGGCTTGTTCGGTTTCTACCAAGAAGCAAAAAATGCTGCAGTTATGAGTGGCTTCGAGAAACTAGTTCCACCTAGTGCTATGGTCATCAGAGATGGTATTAAGAAAACTGTTCCTAACAATGTTCTAGTCATCGGCGATATAGTGGAAATGAAAAGCGGTGATATAGTGCCCGCTGACGTCCGTATACTTACATGCTCCAACTTCAATACAGATATGTCATCGTTGACTGGAGAATCCGAGCCAATAAAGCACAGACCTGAATGCACCCATTCTAATCCACTGGAAACTAAAAATATGGCATACTTTAGCTGTCCAATCACCGAAGGCGTTGCTAAAGCCATCGTGGTAGCAACTGGAGAGATGACTCAAATAGGAAAAATTGCTGGATTAGTGACTGGATTAGAGAAAGAAGAAACGCCTATTGCAAAGGAAATAACACATTTTATTAAGCTCATATGCTTCGTGGCTTTTGCTTTTGGTATAATATTCTTTTTAATGGTGTTTTTTATACAGAACAGTTGGCTTACAGCACTCCAATACATGCTTGGCATCATATTGGCCAATGTGCCCGAAGGTTTAATTGTCACTTTAACAGTCTGCATGACGCTATCGGCTAAATCTCTGAAACAAAAGAATTGTCTTGCCAAGACTTTGCAAGCCGTAGAAACTTTAGGCTCCACTTCGTGTATTTGTTCCGATAAAACAGGGACTTTGACTGAGAATCAAATGAATGTGTCGCATTTATTTTGTAATTTCACTATTATTGATAGAAATGATCACTCGCAAGTATCGAATCCAACTTTTGCTACACTGTGTTTAGCTGCCTCACTTAACTTAAAAGCTACGTTTACTCATGACACAATGCATAAATCTATCGATAAGAGAAAGATAATAGGCGATGCTTCCGAGTCAGCAATATTAAGATATATGGAGGCAAACCGGTCGGCGTCGCAAGTCCGAGATGAAAATCCAAAGGAAGCGGAAATTCCATTCAGTTCTGCTTATAAATATCAAGTGACCATACATCGGATGCAACTATCCCACAGCTATTATTTAATAATGAAAGGGGCGCCAGAAATTGTTTTGGAATTCTGCTCTAGAGTTCATACTGACGAAGGGCCGCAAGCCTTAACAGCGCAAATAAAAAAAGAATTAAAGGCAAATTTTATTAAAATGGCTAATATGGGCGAGCGAGTTCTTGGTTATTGTGATATGAAATTACCAGTTGATAGCTATCCTATTGGCTTTAAGTTTGATACTCAAAAACGCAACTTTCCTGTCGAAGATCTTATTTTTCTTGGAGCGATATCTATGATCGATCCTCCTAGACGGGATATTGAGAAATATATTGCCCTTTGTAGACAAGCTGGTATAAAAGTAATAATGGTTACCGGAGACCACCCTGTGACAGCATTGGCCATTTCTCGCAGGTGTGGCACCATCACCTTGCCCACTGCTTACGATTACGCGTTTGAGCACCACATCGAACTGACTGACGTCCCAGCTCATGTAAAGACGCAATTTAGATCAGCAGTAATAACCGGAGATGAACTTCGTAAAATGAGTGTTAACGATCTTAAAAGTGCACAAATGAGGTATAATGAGATTACGTTCGCAAGAACAAGTCCTCAACAGAAGTTATTTATTGTGGAGACTTATCAATCACTGGGATACGTTGTTGCTGTTACCGGGGATGGCGTTAATGATTCCCCAGCATTGAAGAAGGCAGACATCGGCGTAGCCATGGGAATTAATGGTACCGAGGTATCTAAAAAAGCTGCTGATATGATTCTTTTAGACGATAACTTCGCTTCTATTGTTTTGGGAGTACAAGAAGGCAGGAGGATCTTCGACAATCTGAAGAAAACTATTGCGTATACTCTAACGTCAAACACGCCTGAAATGTTACCTTTTGTGTTGTATGCGTGCTTGGGAATGCCGCTACCTATAACTCTAATGTTAATTCTGGTTATTAATGTTGGTACTGATCTTCTTCCAGCAATGAGTCTTGCTTACGAGGATTCAGAGGAAGATATTATGTCGATACCGCCTCGCAAACTATCCGATCACCTCGTCAATAGGGTATTAATATACATGGCGTACTTCCAAGTGGGTCTGGTGCAGTTCTTCGCTGGAATGTATGCGTATTTCGTAGTTTATGCTCAAGACGGCTTTTTCCCTTCTACTTTATTATTTATTCGCAACGATTGGGAGAAGCCTTCAAAAGTTGTAACAGATACCTTAGGTCGCAACTGGCTTTATCTAGACAGGAAAAAGGTAGAAAGAAAAGCGCAGACCGCTTACTTCGTAGCTGTGTGTTGGACTCAGATATCGGATGTTATAATTTGTAAAACCCGACGAATCTCGCTTCTCAAGAAAGGTATGAAGAACCACGTTCTAAATGCCAGTATTGTCATTGATTTGATCGCTGCGCTTATTGTCACTTATTTACCACTTTGTCACGAGGTGTTCAACACAGAGGCACTGTCTTGGTACGATTTTCTTTTGGCTGTACCTTTTATGATTCTTATGATCGGTGCCGACGAATTCAGACGTTATCTAATCAGGAAGAACATTTCTAAGTGGGTTGAAAGGGAAACGTATTATTAATTTACAATAATTATATAATAATTTTAAAAACTCCTTAATATATAATATACTATAGTGTAAGCAAGTAGTTTATTTGCACTATGTGTAAGCTGTCGACTTACCTCCTATGTAATGAATGAATACGGTTTATGTTTGTGAAGGTAACATTTTACGTTTGATTTTTCTGTAAGTAACAATTATGTCAACGTTATATATTTATTGTTCTTAGTAAACATTCAAGTATATAATTTGTTTTACTCTGACTTTAAGGCTTTTTACAATAACTGTCAGCCGCCGTTTTCGAGCACTTGTTTTTAATCCCTCTTACCATGAACTTAGTTGTCATTAAGGAAGCGTGACGCGGTATAACGCTGCACGTGATCTTGCTTCCACAACGAAAACTTCTGTTTCGCATTCAACAATACGCTATCAAGTTTTGCGTAGGTCGCTGTCTTTTGGCGACGGATAAAAATTCTTGTAGGTAAATCACTACGCGTTTCTGATTCAGCTGACTACCTATACATACCAATTTAGTCTCTAAGGTTGTTCCGAAAGGATCACAGGTGTACTGTTTCAACCGAATGTTTGTAGTGATGCTTTAGTCATATGTCATACACAGTACAATTAAGAGCTTCCTAATATGCATCTGGGAACTTTCGTTCCCACTTGAACGAACGAAGCCAATGTCCAAACTTGTCAGACACGTTGTTTAGACATGTTAAGTTCATAAGCCTATTATTAATAGCCAAGTTAATATTGAGATCGTTACAAAACATGTCCTTGCGTCATTATCTGGTCTAATCCACATGCGACTTATGCGTGCATTCGCAAAAGGGCGCGGCTAGATATGAATTTTAAACGGGCTTGCACATGTGCTTGTTATATGTACCGGAATAGCTGCAGACCGAATGTGACCTACATTACGCCGAAATGCATTTCTATACGGTGTCGTAGGCTTGATACGGTGCGAAGTAAAGCCTCGCCCGCGGGCACACTGCGAGCTGTGAGCGGCAATTGTTTTCAGAGGTTTACAGTGGGGGAGGGGGGAGGGTGCACGAAATAGGTTCCTTTTGCATCCTATTGCTTACTTACCATGAACTTTTAAAGCAGGACAGCCTACGTGTTGGAATCGGGGTGCCACATTTTTTATTGCACGTTTTATTCTTATTTATGTTATTTTTATTTATTCGAATGTACGAACGTATTTGTATTGTGAAATTCCCGTCAAAATCGATCCAGTCGTTTCGCAAATTTCCCGGAACAAACAGACAGACAAGAAAAGCAGTTTTGTTCCTATGTATCCAGTATATTTTCACGTACTTATCCTTAAAAGCTAGTAAGTATTTTTATTATATTACAAACACTAATTTCATTTATTTTAAGTATACATTGTAAGTATTGATTAGTAGAAGGATTTGTAACTTATCAATAGGCATACTACTTTTTTATACTTTCTCGTAGGATTATCTACACCACCGGTACCGCACGACCATATTTGTAAGACAAATACTTCAAGCAATACAAGAAAGATAAAATTCGGTTTACCCGGTAGGTACGTACTAATATCCGCTCTTTGTAGGACCATAGACTTAATTACAAAAGGCCTAGCTGGCCTTATTCTTTGTCTAAGATCAAAGACCACAGTATACATTTTATTTGCTCGGATATGGTATGACATTGTTATTCAGCTTTAGGTATTTAGGTCTAGTGTTCAACTCTAGTGGAACAACAGCTAAGGTTACATTTTAAATTCATTAAATGCGGAATATTATTTGATTGGTTAAGTCACGTCACTATAGTAAAATCTTGTAACTAGATATTTTGGGCAATGCATGAAATGAAAATTTTCTGGCCTAGTGGTTGATAACCCGGGTTTGTATGCACAAGGTTGCTGCAGGTTCAAAGCCAGGAAGGTATCAATGTGAATTGAAATGTCATTAATACTTTCTTAGATATTCTAAGGCACCGCTAACTAACGGTGTAAAACATCGGGAGGAAACCTTGATTAAATTTATCTGAAATCGCCGACCAGCAGTTTATACAATGAATGTAAAAAATATGTAAGGAGCTTTAGTTAATTTTCGTTAATTCTTTAATTGCGGTTAATTAAAGATATTAAGCGTTTAGTCGTTAGATCGGAATTAAGAGCGTATTGACTTACATAATTATTGTACGCCTTAGAACGACTAGTGGACAAGTTTTGTACTAGCCCCTTAAGATGCCTTTAGGTACATTAAAGTAATTTTACAATTACAATTTTATAGGATAGATCTTATCGTATGGTTGATAAACAACCTGATGACGAGTTTAAACCACCTGTAGGCCTCTGATATGGCTTTACACACCGTTGAAAAGTCTGTCAAGTGTGCCGGTTTCCTCGCGATGTTTTTCTTCACAGTTTACAGTAACTGATTACTCCTTTACTTAACTTCCTTTACTTTGGGTACTAAACCCACATGAATTTGCGGCCGACTTGGCAGTCTATGGTCATACCATTTGGCTTTGAGTAAAGATAAATCGGTATTACCAGCTCCTAATACAATTTTATTCATAGTCCAGGTTTCCATGCATGTGGGGTCTATAAATTATACCTAATTATGTACCCCCACACCATTCTAAACGGTGTGACTAAGGTACACCTACGACCAAACCAGTTTTGTCTCACTAAATAATATTCATTGTTAATTTATCTACAATTAACTAATATGTTGGGCACGAATAGCACCCACCTACATAGCAGCGCGATCACATGTAGATTGGGTCATAAATGTTTAAGATCTAGTTATGCCCGACCCATGTATGTCCATATTGATAGATAACTGATAAATTGACAAGTACGCGCAAAACTTTGTCTATCTTGCGTCAGATTTTAGGACTTTCGATTTAAAGCGATGTGACACTGTCCTAACAATCATCCGAAACTTTATTTTATGGGTAGTTTTCATACAAAATTATATTTATTTATACACACTATGTATTTAATTTTTTACAAAATAAATCATGGCAACAAACAACTGCCTCGTTGTTCTAGTGGTCGCTAAGCTCGAATGATGAACACGACGTCCTTGGGTTCGAATCCCGGATCTGGCAAAGTTTTAAAGGGTTTTTCCATTAGATAATAATTCTCAGTAGCAGCACGGAGCCTGGATTTGTGCCCGTTTGATGGCAATAGGCTCGCTCCCTATTACATAGGGACCTAAAACATAACTGGTGAAATTTGCGTGTAGTGTATGTGCACCTCTGCCTATCCCTTCGGGGAATACAGGCGTCTTTTTTAGCTTTTGCCTTCTATAGGTCTCTTCACTAGCATAAACAAAACAGCTGGCCCTTAAGCCCACACGGTATGCTACACATATCACCCAGGGACGCATATACCAGTACCCTTCGAGGCTTGTTGCGAAATGTGTATCAAGTGTAGATCTTAGGTGCAGCGGTGCGCGGGCGCCGGTCCGTGTCGCTTTATATACGGTGCGCCGGCGGGGAGCGACACACGTGGAGTCCACCCTACGACGTGCGCACGCGACTGACATGCTCGCTAAGGTAATATAGATCAACTCATATTAACTTGATTTAATTCTATATAGTCGTATAATGTAAACAATGTAGGTAAAGGTAGCAAGAATGTATATAAAACAGTAACTAAGTTGAGAATTGAGAGAAGTTTGAAAGTATATAGGGGTCATGAACCTAACGAGCACGTATCAAATTATCAAGATTGCCGACCTGATTGGAGTAATAGCTTAACGATTGGATTGCTGCACTAAGGGTTGCGGGATCGATTCCCGCGCGCTACAAAAAATTGTGTGATCCGATAATCAGATGTCCCGTTTGGGTGTTTGTGATATTTCATGTTTGTAAAACGCACCCACAATCGGCCCATAGATGGGGACCAATGTAATGTGAGCCAGTTTTATACTAAAGACCCTTCCGTCCATGCGTTGACCCCGACTGTCTTACGTAGATTATTTCCAGTCACCCAACCAGTCTTACTGATGATAATGATAAATGTCTGAAGTTACAAATTCCTGTTCTGTTCCATTGTAAAATGACCAGGCAGTTGATAAAAAGAATACTTAAAATGAAAGGCGCCCCACACTAAGATTTTCTCCTATGTTGTGATTTTCACTAATATTAAATATCATATTATACACAAACACCCAGACGCGAGACAAACATCTGCGGTTCACACAAATGTTTGCCCCGTGCGAGAATCGAATCCGCAACCGTTGGTGCAGCAGCCTAATCACTTAGCCACTGCGCCAATTATTGTCGTTATCAATATTCCAACGTACTGCAGTTTTAAATTCTCTGTTTATTTGCAGTTGTTCTTGTTGTGCTGTGCGTGTGCCAGTGCCGCGGCGCGGCCGGGCCTGCTGGACGGCATCGGGTACGCCGCTCCGGCCTATGCCGCGCCGGCCTACGCCACGCACGCAGTAGCGGCCCCGGCCTATGCCCCCGCTATCACGCATGCAGTAGCTGCCCCAGCCTACGCCCCCGCGATCGCGCATGCGGCGTACGCGGCACCAGTAGTTAAGGCTATAGCAGCTCCGGTAAGAAGTTTAAGTAATTAAAACATGTGTAACAATTACCTTAGGTAGTAAATATCATAAAAACACCTCTTTTTCTGATATTAAATAAGTATGAACTGAATGCTACATATTATTTTCTCTAAATTTTTCGTACTTAACATTTGTTGCGTGCAGGAACAAATACAGTAGTCCCTATCCTTACCTCCTTCAAGCAGTATTACTTGTCTCCTCTCGTCGATAGCTGTCCAGACCAATCTCGCAAGGACGAAAAAGGCAAATGCTCGGTCTAAACCTATGTTTAAGGAGATGAAAATTGCTATATTTTTTGTACACTTCCACAATATCTCAGGTGGTCCGCGCCGAGCCCATAGACCCGAACCCTGCATACAGTTTCTCGTACGGCGTGGCGGACCCAGCCACCGGCGACCACAAGGACGCCGCGGAGACGCTGCAGAACGGCGTGGTGCACGGCTCCTACAGCCTGGTGGAGCCCGACGGCCACGTCCGCAAGGTCACCTACACCGCCGACAAGATCAACGGCTTCAACGCCGTGGTCGAGAGGACTGGCGCCGCTGCACATGCGGTAACATGATCTTTCACTTTTTGGAGTTAAAAAACATAAAACAAAAAACATAACATCACGCCTGTATTCCCCGAAGGGGTAGGCAGAGGTGCACATTTAGTATACCCACAATTCGCCAGTTATGTTTTTTTTTTTTTGGAGTTTAAACTTACCCATTACCACTTTGGCATGCCGCAGACACAATAGATTTTTTTTATTGTTGTGGCGTTCAAAGACTTCAAAGGAAGGGAAGGTGTTGGGCCGATCATGGCCAAAATAAATTGTATTTGAAAGCTGCAGCTTTATGGTGAATAAATGCTAGGAAAGAAAAGTACCTAAGTCTAAGTTAAACTTTTGGAGAAACGATAAGATTGAATGTTTTCTTAAATAACATTTTTTAAGTAAGAACTTAGACGTGATTCGCATTCTAGAAATAGGTCTATTGACCAGTTAAATATGTTTTACAACATTAGTATTATTACTGGTTTGTTTTACAGGTTGCAGCTCCCGTTGCGAAAGTGTACGCTGCGCCTGCGCCGGTCGCAGTCGCCGCGCCCGTCGCCAGGTACACGCTGCCCGCTGCCCACGTCGGAGTGGCCCACCCGTGGGGCTAAGCCCAGCACAAACAACTATAAAGCGTCCTAGTCTCTTGCTGAACGATTAGATGGTCATTTAGTATTGCACTATAGAAAATAGTCATGTGAAGTGTTGATATTAAACTCTGAAAGATTTATGAAGATTGTTCAACGATTTTTGGCTGAGATTTTTTGTTAATAGTTCGGTTAGAAATCATAGGCCGCGGCTACACAGCAAAGGCCCATTGAAATATTTTACTTTCCTTTTGTAGAAGCTAATGTTTTTGTTTTTGGGGTCAAACGTGGGAAATGTAAGCGTTAAATGTTAAATTGGACGTTTCAACGTGGATTGAGGAGGAACGGCCCTTTTTCTAGTGTTTATTGCCTTTGCAGTCTGGCCACGGCCTTAGTGTGGTTCGTTCGACAAGACTAGGCGCGCCCGACGACCTCGCCCGTCTACTGTAACTAATTATTTATTACGTACTACTTTGACTGTTGCCTACGGACTCGATATTGACGTCGTATTATTTACGTACATGTAAATATAATTTAGTTTTTAAAATAAATGCATTTTATGCAGTATGCAATGTTTTTACTTTGGCTCCTGATTATCCAGACAATTATATGTCATATTTTTACCCATGACGGAACGATGGAAGACATATGCGATTAGGGTGAGCGGTTGCCAATTTTCTCAAAAATGGGTTGACCGATTTTCATGCAGTTTTTGGTAACGGGTATAAGGTTCATTATCGAGATGGTTCTTAGCTATCATTCAAGACAATTTTTCTACTAAAACGTTTATAAATATCCTGGGCGTGGGTATTTTTTTAATTTTGTTTTTTTTACCTTCTATGTTTTGTACTGGTAGAAAAAAATCCTTCGTGTAGTAATAAACATACTATCATCATCAGCTTTTATGTGACCCACCGAGGCATAAGCCTCCTCCCTTAAACGCCACTGGTTCCTGTTTGTTTACCACGCGCACGTATAAAGTCGCTGTACCTAGCCATAAGCTTGAACTACATAACTGTCCACGATGCAGACACAATAGTTAACCAATGACCATTTATCACAAGTGACTGACAAAACAAAACAAAAGGACACGAATCAAGAACAATCACTAATAACTGCTTCACACAATATGATAATTATGATAACTGGGGAGAACCAATTAGCGAATTGCGCTGGCACTGCTGCTTAGACGACTACACACGAGACCAATGGGTTGGTTCATTTTTTGGCCAAAGCATTGCCATTCAACGTGGCAGTTGTAAAGTAGTTATTAAAACAATTATTTATTGGAGAGAACCTGATACCATCTTCCTACCGTCCACGACTCTAATCTCCGTGACAGGATACCCAAGCCTACTTTAACAACTACTGAACTATCTACAAATTAAACCAATAAGACCATTAAGGTATTTTGTATCTAGCACAGACAAAACCGCAAGTTTTCCTGCTAATCTAAGCTAAATCCAGTGGAAGCCAGTTTAATTGCTTTTGGTAATGTCCCTCAACGGAAGCGGCGTGTTGAAATCACCGAAGCTAGCACCGGTTACTATCTAGTATTACCTACATAGACTTACATGGCGGAATCATTATTATTATCTATCGTGTTATGGCATCGGATAGGGTTTTGTAGAGGAATAATGGGGAGGCCATTGCCCAGCAGTGGGACACCGATAAGTATTTCGTTGTTCCAGTGGTTGCTAAGTGGGACTGCTGGTGATGAGGTTCTGGGTTCAAATCCCGGGTCGGACAAAGTTTTACCGGGTTTTTTAATGATTGTAATTCTTAGTACCACGGAGTCTGAATTTGTGCCCGGTTGATATTAATAGGCTTGCCCCCTATTACATTGAGACCTAAAAACATAATTGGCGAAAAGTGGGTGTAATTGTGTGCATCTCTGCTTACTCCTTCGGGGAATACAGGCGTGAGGTTATGTTATGTGGTTCTAACTTAATCTTTATTGTCTACTAGGTACCAATATCAATACATACCAAATTGCTGAAGTCTTAAATTGGACCAGATTATCATGATTTTACTGTAGATGATTTTGCAAGATGATTTTTATGATCTTCAAACAATTAGTAGTCGATTTTCACTAAAGTTTCTCATAATATGTATTTGCTTTGATTTAGGATGTAACTGATGTAGTCTTGTAGCATCATCTTAGCAAATAAGATAAGCATTGACTTATATATCATAAACTTATGAATGAAAAACTGAGTACCTATATTAGTAGTTTATGAAAAAGCTCTGTAAACCCTTATAAGTAGGTACTTACAAAGGTATGACCAAAGGTAATAACTCATCTTCGTTTAAGTATTACAATTATTCACCAGGAAGCGACGAGGTAGGTATACCTAATGCTTCCTGGAGATACTGAGGCATGAAATCCGATTATTCGACCCGCGATTCGAACCCAAGGCCTTGCGCGCTGCAGTTGCGCTTAGCGACCACTAGACTTACAATGCAGTACTAGTAAAACCTAGGATTATAAGCTAAATGGTACTTTACATTGGGGATAAATATAATGACCACCATAAAATGCTTTGATACCCTTAGTTTTGTAACCAAAAATATCTACTTAACACCAGAAAAATAAAGTCTAAAAATACAATAGTACCAGCTATTTTAGTCACGACTGCACTTTAAATTGTATTCGACCACCAAATTTAGTAAATGATAACCAAATCTTGACGACCAAATTAATGTATTATTTTTGCCTAAATAAATCACTGTGATTGCCATAAAATGTAGGCTTATTATCAAATAAAGTATTATGATGCCATATTAAGTTATGTCTCCGGCTTGCAATCCCCTCCCACCGCACCGCAAACGCCGCGCTGCGCTCGCCCGGACACGATCCCCAGTCTGGTGATCATTTACTACTTTGGGGATAACAATGATTTATTTGGACTCATTTTGCTTAAATAGGACATCAGAATTTAAAAACTTAGGTTAAAATTTTACTTTAAAATGTTGGTTTAATTTTGGTGATCATTTACTATTTTTGGGTTACTCATGATTTACTTGGAGTCATTTTACTTAAATAGGATAGCAAAGTGTTAAAACTTTGGTTATAATTTTACATTAAAATGCGAGTTTCATTTTGGTGATCATTTACTACTTTTGTCTGCTATTTGTTACTATATTTGGTGGTAAGTTAAACATAAGCCCTTTACATTAACAGAAGTTGGATCCGAACGAATGAATATAATTTAGTACATTTGTAAAGTTATTGAAAATCCCGTAAACCCTTATATAGGTACGTACTTACAAAGGTATCACCAAAAGTGTCGCCATCTTAGTTTTAGAACGTAGGAGCTGCGCCCCGCGGTGTTATCCGCTACATTTCTTCGGGATAAAAAGTAGCTTATGTGTTAAACCAGGGTGTCAACTACCTCCAAATGAAATTTCATTTGGAGGTAGTTGGAGGTAGTTTTTACTTGAAACAGTAACAAACATCCATCCATACTTACAAACTTTTGCATTTATAATATTAGTATGGATAAGGCAATTGTGTTTGCGGTTATAAAACAAAGCTTCTTTCCCTCGCTAATAACGCACGTGTTATTTTAATACGCATGCCACTTCCAGTTAGGCATACCATATAGGAAACCATGCGTAAACATTTTAAATGATTTACAGGAAGTAGTAAATTAAGTTTGTAGATCTGGGGCACGCGAGACCAAATCTAGAAATGATACGTGTTTAAGGATTAAGAAATAACATTGGCATATACCGTCAATTTGCGCCAATATAAATATTCAATGCATGGACCAATTTAGGACGATCGCACGAATATGTCCGAGAAATACTGGTTCTATTTTAGTAGTAGTAATTTAGTTTGTATGACATAAATGTTAGTTACTTAAACGAGTTGGTAAGGTGAATCATTGAGAGCTAGAATGTAACAAGTTATGGTTTAATGTATGCCCATTCTTACGTAATGATTTGGTCAAGACTAACGGATGTGATTTACGCTTTGATAGATCAGATATGAATGAACATTAATTAGTATTCCAAGTTAGATTTAAAATGATAATTATGAACTTAACAGCTAGAAATACATAGGGTCCTAATATAAACCTGGAGGCATCCCATACAAAATAATCTACAACATTTACATAAATATCTTTATTCAAAATGACCTACATCACTAATCGATATCAGATCTACTCAATACTACACATTGGCGTCTAGGCTACTAAGCAAGCCTTTGTTTCAGATCAAACAGGGATCCTATTCTGTTGGGCCCATTTGGTGATGGTCCTGACGATGTTGTCGGCCCTGGTGTGAGACCTGGGCCCTTTTAGTAACGCCAGTGCTTCTCTCAGGTCGGCTGCTGCATTAGGCTTGTTGGCCGCAGCCGCCTGGGCACACCCACAAACTGCCCCGCGTAGTCCCTCCCACATTTCTGGTCCTCCGTCCAGTCTAGCGTAGGAAAATTAAAGATTCCAGTAAAATTTTGGAACAATGATAGTATCAAACCTAACAAGAGACGTTTTATACAGTATTATAAAAAGTAATAAACTAGACTCTATCTCTTTGTACATTTTACATTGCTTAAAAATATTTTGCGGGATATCATTGGTTTGTAAACCGGACAAACAGAGTAGCTCTTTTTCGTTTTTGGAAGCAATTCTTAAAATTTGCACCTTTAATGAAAATGTAGTGTATATCGATTCTGTTGTATTACGATTCTCGATTGACTTTATTTCTTAGAATTTTAATTGATCATACCTGTCAAGCATGTGGAAGGCTTTCGCGGCGACTAGAAACTGTCCCATACGGTAGCTATCGTTGGCAACTAGTTGTAATAGCGCGAAGCTGTCGGGAGTGCCTGCTGACTGGAAACCAATTGTGTTAAGAGTACAACTTACGCTACAATTTTTTATTTATGCATAGTATATGTAAGTTATCGTTGGTTGGTAGGTACATATTTGTACAAATATAGCTTTCGCCCGTGTACTCGATGGACCATCCAACGCAAAAAAATCAGTTCCTGAGATTAACACGTTCAACCAAACAAACAAACTCTTCGGCTTTATAATATTATTTTACAGATTTACGAAGTTTATGTATTATAATATACACAATACCTTAACGCACATCTCCCAGGCGAGGGCTGCATCTCTATTCATGACGTGGCAGCGACACAGACACGCCTGGAAAGTGAACGAGTTGCGCATGCCTTCATCCTGGATTGTCAACAGACTCTCTTCTGCCTCCCGGTAAAAACCAGTCGCTACTTTAGCCTGTGATATACAAAGCATTGGTTAAATAGATTCTAAGACCTTAGCCTATGGTACAGTTCGCAAAAATTGAGTGTCTTAAAAACAGAAGACCCAGTTTTCTTCTTTCAAGAGCCAAAATGCAAAGTTTAAGTTAAAGATCATTCAATCATCGTAAGTTCTACGGCATTCATTACATCTTAACTAGTCAGAGTAAATTTGATCAAAATTACATCATCTTTTTTTAGCCTGTTGTTGATCATCATCATCAGCCGGAAGACGGTGGATGCAATTGGCAAGCTGTCGTTCACTGTGGCGTTCTAAGGGGGAGGCCTTTGTTCAACAGTGGACGTCTTCCAGCTGATGATGATGGTTGCCATGCTAGGCCTTAATTCAATCTCTCATAATCTTGATTATAATAGACATGCATCTCTTCATGACAACACCATTTACCTGAGCGTAATTAAAGTTGAAAGTATCATCATTGACGAAGAAGCTTTTGATTGAGTTGAGGTAAACGAGGACTTCTTCGTAGTGTCCGGCCAGGAAGTAGGACGAGGCCATGCACTGGCGGCCCGGTATAGTGTCACACTCTGACGCTGAACTGCCCACCAGGTGGAAACTTTGCTGGGCCAGCTTCATTTGTTCCTCCTGCGAAATAAAAGGCGCGTGGACAAGTGTGTCGGTGTTTGAAAAAGATTTCGTTTATGTTTTTAGCCTAGTTTTTCTAGCCTAATGGACACAAGCAAATTATAACAATTTTTATAGGTTCTATAAGTATATAGCTCCATAAAGCTGAAGTAATTGCGAAATTTTATCATGACAGGTAAGTATAGCAAACCCATAAAAACATCTAGTACAATACAAGTAAGTGGCCCGAAAGTGGGATTTAATATAAATTTTCATCAAAACTTACGTCACCAGTATCATTGTAGAGCCGAACAGCGACCACAGCCCTCAGGATGTAGTGTAGCGGGGAGGTTGGCTGCAAGGGTTCTAGCAACGTCCTCGCTTCCAGAGGCTCTCGGTTACGAAGCCGGTAGCCTGCCAGGTTAAGCCTAGCTTCAGGCACCACGTCCACTAGTTCTGGTAATACCTATAAAATGTCTTACATTTGGTCTTATTGGCTTATATTAGAAGCACAGATATACAAGCTTTCATCAGCCGGAAGACGTCCACTGTTGAACAAAGGCCATAATAAACGGCAAGCACACACTTTACCTATATTTATTTACAAAGGTAAGAATTATGTACGTTGTACTGTAAAGTGTACCTTCATACTTTCCGGTGCATTTAAAAAACAGGTTTGCTGAATCAAGATTGTAATTAAGTTTCTATAGAAGTTTCACACACAACACTACTTATCTCGTTCTTACTTTTTCTCGACACAAATTACCTTCAACGCTCCTTCCCCATTTCTGAATACAACTAGGTTATGCTTCACTAGATCCTGTCCGAAGGTGTGCTGTTCCGAAGATATCTGCTTTAACTCATTCTCAGCTGCTTTTCCGTTGTACAATCTAAAAAAGTACTCATTATAACAGTATAACTAGTACTCTAAACCTGCCTGTAAGTGTGCATTAATTACCTGAAAAGGTTACAAGCCTTCAAGTTCCCGGCGACTGTGGACGTGGGGTGCTGAGCTAGGTAAACGCCGAGCACCTCTTGGGACACGTCGTAATAGTCCAGCTTGTAGTAGCATAAGGCTACGTACACGTTGAGCGCCATGAACGTGCTACAAGTGAGGAGAATACATTAGACAGTTATAAGTCTAGGTGTAGGTAATGTTATTAGATGGACATAAAAGTTAAATCGATAAAGGAAATTTGAAAAATGGACATGAGCGGGACTCCTGCTTAAATCTGCGAAGGTCACGCGTTCCAGACCCAGTGTCCATATTTTTTTGTAATTTCCTTTATCAATTTAGATTTAAACTCAGCATGGGCAAAATGATGATAAAATGACATAAAATATGATGGACAATGGCCGCGTGAAAATATCAATGATTCACAAAGTATGTTGGTCTACGAATAATACAATCTTAAGCTAGGTACTTATATACTGAACTTTGTAATTACATGAGTCTACATTTTATAAATATTTAGATTAAAATGAAGAAGTAGTCAAATGAGAATGAAAAGATGTAAAGCTTCTTAAATGTAATAAGTTTAATAATATCTTCGTAATGTTGAGTGGATTACAAAAAATAATTGATAATTAAGTACGTAAGTACAAAACCAAATCTACCAAGATCTATATTAGACATTAGTAAAGTTTAAGACCATATCGTCGGGCGAGCAACTCGAGACGATGTGTTAATAATACTCCAATGAGGAATATTCTATTAATGGTAAGCAAGTCACCACAATAAATTCAACGTGTTGACTGAGTCACAACTGTCAAAGACTAGTATCATGTCTACTACAAGTCTCCACTGTTTAAAATACAGTCCCCTTACCTCGAGCTCTTAAAGCAGGTCAGTTTACGTTGTGGAAGCAAGACGCCGCTACGTCTAGTGTACACAACGTAAACTATCCTGCTTTAAGAGTTCATGGTAAGGAGGCAGTTGGGCAAATAAATGACGAATAATGAAATCTTTTTATAATCGCCAATAAAACAAATGATGGACGACGAGTCACTCGCCCGCAAGAATAGTCTCTATATCTACTAAAATTACCAATCGCTATTAGCCAAAAGCTTAATCCAATCCATATCGTCTTTCTCATGTTTTTTATATCTGTAACGCGTCAAAGTTTTAAAATAATCCATAAATAAGATACAATTGGTATAAGAGAATCCTGACTAACAGTAACAGTCTCGTTCGGCTTGCGACCCTGCTGCGTCACCAGTTCATGAATAAGGGCTCCGTTCGAGTACGAAACTAGTTGGGCATTCCAGAATTATCACAGAAATAAGAACTAACAAAGCAAATTAAAGCTAAACTGCCTGTAACTATGTAAACAAATCATTACGGATCAAAAATCGTTACTGAAGCCGTTCATACCGTCTTTCCAAAAGCAGTTTCTTATATACATCGATAGCCTCTTGATAATGCGCCCGTAGATAGTGGACTGAGGCTAAACAGAGTTGGTCTTCGGGCACGTCCCGCAGTGCCGCGTGGGCTCGCATCAGTGTCTCCTCTTCACCGAGCTTGTGGGCTAGATGAAACAGTAGCTGAGTCTGGGAAATAAAATATACTTTTAATCTGACGACAGCGAAGCAAAAAGGGGTACTGCAAACAAAATTTAGACTACTATCGAAACGTTACTAAGTACCTACTAGTTTTTATTAGCGGGTATAATTTTAGTTGCTTGTCATGAAAATGGTGCAGTCTCTATGAATGTTAATGATCAGAATCTACCTTCAATGAACATTTTGGTGCTTCATCCGATGCCTCTTGTGATTCTTTGTACATACCTGAAAAATAAAATATGTAATGTTGTATATTAACAACAATTAAGGTGACTGGCCAAAAATCGAGACCAGTGGCGAGCCATAGGTGTGTCCTACGTCCAGCAGTGGACTGATGTAGGCTGATGATGATGAAGATATGTGTGAACCAACGATATCGTCGGAGTTGCAGGCAACCGGTGAATGCAAATGACATGTAGTCATTGCATTGTGGCGTTCTAAGGGGAAGGCCTTTGTTCAACAGTGGACGTCTTCCAGCTAATGATGAAGCTTAGAATATAGAACAAACCAGAAGGCGTGACCGCGCAAAATAATGTAAGTATGCCACCTACTCCAAAATGGAGTAGTTGGAAATTTTGACATTTGACATTTCATTTTTAAAAAGCGCGCGCATCGCTAGAACGTTTTATACGCTGCGCATTTAATTCAATTATGCCGACCTGCGTAATGCTAATGACGAAAACTGCAGTCGGAAATATATAAAAATATAATAGGATTACATTTCATATGTACGTTTCACATAAATACGTCTCTTTATTTAAATGTCGAATATTTTTTATCGTAATTATTTGACAATGAAACTAAGCGTCCATTTTGTCAGTGTTGCAAGTATTTAGGTGAAATATTACCCCGTGATTTGTTAATATTTTTATTTGTAAAAAAAATGCTAAAAGGAGGAAGAATTATGTTTTATATGCGTAAGGTCTGGAGTTTGATTACCGGTCTGGGCAGTATAATTAGGTAGTAACACGGAGTCTATAATTATTTGTACTTATTCGGTCAATGGCAATAGTATTAGAATTAAAAACTATTACATTATAATAAATATAACATTTGTTAATTAAAAATCTTTTTATACAAATCTTTAATAATCACAACCAAAACATCGCCATTTACCCCAGAAGCGGTATTCCACTTCTAGCCTGGCAGCATTAAGCGGGTGTGAAGTGGCGGGAGGGAGGAGCGTACGCCATGTTGATAGACACAGTGTACGCAAAGGAAATGTGGTTGAACGCGGGGCCTGTGTGATGAAGTTATGTGTTAGGAGTAAAACGAGCGTCGAGAATGTCGTTAACGTCAGTACAATTCTATATACATATATATATACACAGACCTAAATAAAAATAGCAAACAGCGATATCCATGGTGATGTAGTCAGCGACGCGCGGGTCGAGCTTGTCGCGGGTACGCACGCGCAAGTACACGTCCAGCGACCGCCGATACTCGCCCAGGTGGAACCAGCACCAAGCGCTCCATACGTCCGCCCACACATCGGTATTACCCTCGTGCTTTAAGAACTAGGGAGGGAACATTAGCATTGGTTAGTTATATGAAGATAGTAATTATAGACAGGACATCCATCTCTAACAATGTTCTATGCATCCATGACATGCATGCGTCTCTTATGTAGGGCAGGGTTTTAAGATGAGAAAACAGTAGGTTTTTTTTAAATAATACTAGCTTTTGCCCTCGGCTTCACCCGCGTTAAGTAGCCTAAGCTCTCTCGGGTCTTAAACTTTCTACATGCCGAATTTCATCAAAATCTGTTCAGCGGTTTAGTCGTGAAGGCGTAACAGACAGACAGAGTTACTTCCACATAAATTATAATATTAAGTATGGATGTTGTAGTGTCTACTGTCGTGATGAGCTAGACATTGAAACAGGTACTTTATTGGTAGCAGGCCTTTGTGCATAAGATTCGTGATATCATTGAATTCGTTCATTCATTCGTGAAGGCTCTTTTACAACCCAACTGTGAGTGTCTGAATCCATAAGGCACTGTTACCTCGAGCATTGTAAGGGCCCCAACATAGTCCCTCTTGAGCAAAAAGTCTTCGAGTTCAGGGAAGCTTTTCTTGGCGGAACTGGTGCCAGTGCTGACGCGACTCTCAGTCGCTGGTTTTGATCGAGACAGGATCTACAAAACAATCAATACATGGTGGGTGACCTACCTAATAAAAATATTCTAAGGTTACCGTGACCTATAATATTCTACCAGCTGTCTGGTAGAATAGGACAGAACTTAAAATGAAATTGTCAACTTATTACATTTATTCTTGAAAACATATATTTCTCTTCTATTCTAATTTATTCACCGTGTCATGATGAGTTCTCAAATTGTAACAGATAGAATTTTAAAGCAGTAGGCCAGTAGGGATTTGCCTAACGCCACGTACATGCAGCAGCGATATCGCTGGCTTATAGCGACTTTTCAGATTTGCAGCGATGAGATCGGCGCCGGTGGTTTGTTATACATATACTTTGAGGATCATCATCATTTGTGACAATCAATCGCTGCTAATGTTCGACACATTCACACAACATCATTGGCGTTGCCAGCGATTCGCAATCGATTAAAGTTGTGGCTGTGTTTATAACATAAACATTGTCAAATTTGCATTAAGTATTTAAGTAATATAGCTACAGTTATGCACATCCAACATTGTTTAGTTAATTTGAGCAACACACAAAACAATAATAATTGACAATCCACTTACCATATTGTATTTGTTTACTCAATAATTATTCTCAACTTCGCAACAACCGCGCGCTTTTGTTGACAATCCCGTTGCTATGGAAACACACGAAAGAGGTCAATCGACATGCAGCCAAATAAAAATATGAAAATACCGTTACTTGGCAACAACAAAATTGTTATAGTCAATTTTTTAGTAATTTTCAAATCAGGAGCTATTAAATATACACTGTTTTTTTATCGTATAACGTGAAAGTACGCGAAATGTCGGAGTCCGGTAGGTCCGAGCCGACTGAGTCCGGAAAGTCGGGGACTTCGAGGCTTTGTATTTGTACTGAGGACAGTACGTCCGAGGAGTCGCTGCTGAGTCCGCACTGCGAGTGCCCGCGAGATGACCTCGGGATCGTCATCCACGAGCCGACATGCCTTATGTACAAGAGTGAGAAATTCGTCTACCCTCATGTTAGTTATTTTATATTCTATTTAATTTAGATTTGATTTTATTTTTGCAAATGGGTTTTATAATTTTTTTTTTTTCAAATCAAACACTGTTCACGAGAACAGTGTTTGATTATACACTGTTTGAGTATACGAATAGAGAAGGAGAGCATTGATCGCTAGCTTATTGCGGGTTGGTGATACCAGATATTTAATGAAATTTAGGTTTCCTCACGATGTTTCCCGTCAATGTTAGTCAGTGTCTCTTAGAATATCTAAGATAGTATTACCAATATTAAAAAGTTACATCGTTACTTGCCTGAGTTTGAACCAGTAAACTTGTGCATATAAATCCGGTATGTGGACCACTAGGCCACCACGATCCAGCTTTTACTTATCTACTTCATTTTTTATAAAGTAGCCACACAAGGGATATTCTTCTGTGTTGTGGATGCGTTTCACAAACAAATATAACATCAAATACTCAGACTCGTGGGGGAATTGAGCCCGCAACCCGTAGCGCAGCAGTCTAATCGCTTAACCACTGCACCAACCAGGTCGTTTAACTTATAATAAACAATTGTTCCAGTCGCCAATCTGTGAGTGCAAGTCTCCGCCGTTTGAAGATGGCTACTGCCATTGTTGTAGCTGTCCAGTCGACCGGTGCCGCTGCAACAAAGCAGGCAGGGAGGCTTTGGACGAGTTAGTATACATATTTTGGATGTAATTATAACAGACTAGCTGACCTGACAAACTTCATACAGCCATTTAATTTTTCCCTGGACTTTCACGAATGTTTGAAGTCCAAACTTTGCCAAATCGGTCCAGCCGTTCTCGAGTTTTAGCGAGGCTAACGAACAGCAATCCTTTTTTACATAATATTATATAAGATAGAGAATAAAAAGAAGTTTTTTTTTTAATTTCGCGTATTTTTATTGGTTTCGTCGATTGAGGATGGTTAAAAGAGAAATAAAAAATGTAAATCGTATGTCATACGGGGTGAAGAGGAATACCTACAGTGACATCGGTATGACCCGACTTTGAGAGGCAGTTTCTATCGCCCCCTGAGTTTTTATTCACAACTGCGCCCCGTGCTACCCGCTACATTTTTTCGAGATAAAAAGTAGCCTATATATTAATCCAGGGTGTCAGCTACCTCCATATTAAATTTCATTAAAATCCATTCAGTAGTTTTCACGTGAAAGAGTAACAAACATCCACCCATACTTACAAACTTTCGCGTTTATAATATTAGTAGGGATGTTTAACTGTGGATAAAATCTATGTAGTTTCCGAAGTTACGATTTCTCGTAGAAGCGTAGGCGTCATTAATTAGGTCGATACATATTGATACGTATAGTTGCCTTCAGATGGCGCAACAACCGCGAGATCGGCGCGATGCCGGCGGTGCTGGAGTCGACTCACCCTCTCATGCAGCGCTTCCAGGACACACTGAAGCAGTTCCTGTTGAAAGAGAACCACATTGCCGAGGAAGAGATACTTAATTTGGTAATTTCTTTATAAACAAAATCATTAAAACATAATTTCCCGTCTGTATTCCCTGAAGAGGCAGGGGGTAGGCACAGGTGCAAATAATATAGTACACCCACATTTCGTCAGTTATGTTATAGGTCCCAATGTAATAGGGGGCGAGCCTATTGCCATCAACCGGGCACAAATCCAGATTTCGTGCTGCTACTAGGAATTACCCAGTAACACTGACCGACCCGGGATTCAAACCCAGGACCTTGTGCTCAGCAGTCGCGCTTATTATCCACTAGACCAACAAGGCAGTTAGCTTATTTCAGCTTATATTTATTGTTATTTTCAAGCTTGTAAGAAGACTCTTCTTTTAAAACTCGAATCTTGACTTGAATTACTGTTGATCCTTCGTTTTTAAAGTAAGAAACAACGAACAAACAATACCACCTATCTGATTGAAGAAGCCCACGAACAATAGCAAATATTAATTACGAACTATAGCGAGCTTTCTGTTTCAAGATTCCAAAAAGAAGTTGCTTCGATCGCTATGCTACTTAAATATTCTAGTGCCAAAACAATACGTAGGTACATATATTATATACCTCATGTGATGTTTACAGCGCGAGGAGCTAAGACTGAGTAAGCTGGCGTACGACAAGGATCTGGAGACCATCTACAAAGGCGATCACGACACCAACGCCCAGAGGGTACTCACACACATACTTGTTCTAACTAGGCTTGATTTCCATATTTATGGCTGGACTAGACTAGCCAATAACACGATTTACATATTTATATCTTTAAGTATTAGTGATCACTCGTTAAAGTTGTACTTACAGAAATTAATTGTTTAAAATACTTATTTATAGACTACGTGATTCCGCTCTTTAGTATTTGATGATATTAGTTAAACGTATTATTATATACTGTTATACATAATATATGACGCAGCGTTGGCAGGCCTCCCACCAGATGGACCGACGATATCGTCAGAATTGCGGGCAACCGGTGGATGGAATTGGCAAGCTGTCGTTCATTGTGGCGTTCTAAGGGGGAGGCCTTTGTTCAACAGTGGACGTCTTCCGGCTGATGATGATGATGATACTTAATAACGCCTCGAATAAAATAAAATAACAGTACTTAATAACGTTATGAATTTCGCTGGTACGTGAGGGTTCTGTCATCTATATATACTCGTATATATGAAGAACACACTGTAGCTATAAAAACTTTAAGAAGAAAGCCGTGTAACTAACGTTAATTATTACTTTAGGTGCTGATAGAAGAATACGAAGCGACGTTGGCTCAGCGCACTCTTGAGCGCGAAGCTGCCGAAAAGCGCGCACGGGCAGCCAACGAGAAGTTTAAGAGGGTCAAGGACAAGTTAAACGAGGATATGATTAGAGGTGCTAATTTTAACACACACACACAATATAATTCGTTTACGGATTTCGTACTACTTGTAGTTAGGTATTTTACTAATCTTTATCTACTCTATCACCAATTTATTTAATAATTGCTGGAGAAAATTAATTAGTACCATCATTAAAAATAAACAACTTAATATTGAGCGACGGCGACTTAACAAAAAAATATACTTGAAATACTCACTTAGCCGTTTTAATATCTTAACCCAAGTGGGGTTCTGAATTGCGTTCGACATTAGGTATGTTATGGACCTACCTTGTATGTTCACGCTTACACCTTATTCACGCTCTAGCAAGGGCAGCTAATGGCTACCCTTATCTACCTAAACTTAAGTATCCCCGAGTTACTCTAGTTTAAACGACACATATTTTGTTTTTAAAAGACTACATATTTTTAGAACGTGAAACAACAGAGGAAATGGAAGCTTTGAATGCGCTCTGTAGCCAGCTAGAGAAATGGCGCAACGAGACGGACTCAGACCTCACAGTCAGTCAGCGCATGTCCGATAAGATGAAGGCGGAGAAGCAGGCCCTCGCTGACGAGAAGAGACAGCTGGTAGGAAGATAATTAACGTTGACATAGATTAATTATTATTACATCTTATTTCAATAGTGAACTGACAGCACCAATTATATCGTATAGGTTACAATATCCACCATGAAGCAATAATTGACAGTAGACGGTAAATGGGTCTATTTTCATGAGTTGCGTATGCTTTTAACATAGCAGACTTATGTTTATGATCCGTAAAAGGGTAGGTAGTGGTGTTCTCAATTATATTAGAACAGTCATTTTGCCGCTTATCATAAATAGCTGTGACCCGCGGTGTTACCCACTCCATTTTTCTAAATAAAGTCTATGTATTAATCCAGGGTGTCAGCTATCTCCATACCAAACTTAATCAAAATCGGTCCAACCGTTGGGGCGTAATGAGGTAACAATCACAGTCACAAGCTTTCGCCTTTATAATATTAAAGTGCGATAAGGCTTATGCATCTGATAGGTGGCGAACTAAAGAGGATTCTTGCCTACACCGCTACTTATGATTTGCTTTCCTGACAACAGTCGGAAATGGTATTCTCTCCACAGATACTTCTGCTGTCGTACTGAAATCTAATTATTATTTTCAGGATATGTTCCTGTTTGGTCTGAACAACGAGGTGTGGAAGCTGGAATCCAAGCTGGAGATGTTCCAGAAACAGTTGAACATCAAGAATGGTGAGATGGAGAAAGTTAACGATAAGGTAAACATAATACACACATAAATACAACTGAGTTTTATACCTGGACTGCCTCGTTGGTCTAGTGGTTGTTAAGCGCGACTGCTGAGCACGAGGTCCTTGGTTCGAATCCCGGGTCGGTCAAAGTGTTACTGGGTTTTTTCATTAGGTAATTCTCAGTAGCACGCAGCACGGAGTCTGGATTTGTGCCCGGTTAATGGCAATAGGCTCGCCCCCTATTACATTGGGACCTAAAACATAACTGGTGATATGTGGGTGTACTATATGTGCTCCTCTGCCTACCCCTTCGGGGAATACAGGCGTGATGTTATGTTATGTTATGAGTTTTATGCTATAGAGCATTCATAATACGCGACGAATTCCTAGCGTAAAGAGAAAGACACCAGTTTCTTAAATACTAATTAATTGATATTAAAATATCAGGTGACCGCATATGCCGCTGAGCTTGAAGACTTGGACCTAGACAAGCGCCGGCTGGTCAGCCTCTGGAACTCTGTCATAGTGAATATCAAGCAACGAGACTCGGTGTATGATTCCGTCAGGGACGATTACAAGTGAGGGACTGAATTGCTTTTTTATAACAAAATAATATGTATAGTAGATTTATAGATAGACCATAAAAATATACAAGCGCTCGAAACATATTTCCGGAAGAATGCTATTGTGTTTCCATGCCATCAAAAGCGCAGCGCAGGCATTGTGAGGTTTTTAGTGGGTACTGGGTAGGCCTCTGTGGATCTTACTGGGTTCAAGATTTCTGCTGTCGTCTACCAGGGGGGAGATGCGTGATGCATTTTCTTCTCTCCCAAAGAGCTTTCATAACTTTATTATTGTGTAAAATTGATTCTTATGTAAGTGAAATGTAAATTTCTTATTGAGAAATACATTCTGTATCTACCTTAAAAATTGACCCGGAACATATCATATTATTTCTATAATCAGGAGTTTAGCTTTCTCCCTTTATATTACAACATAAACAATCTTTTGACAGAGTTCTACAAGAGAATTACCGAACGTTGTTAAATAACCTAGATATCACCAAAAAGGTCGTGATGGAGGAAATGAACAAAGGAAAGGAGATCTCCATGAATAAGGACAAACTTATGTATGATATCGACCACGCTACCAAATTACGTAAGTACAACAAAACTCATCAGATTTAGGTACCTATAGGTGAACGAAATGCGGCATTTGATCCGCCTGACAACCTGGATGATCAAAAAAACAAGAAATAAACTAAGTTCTTTATTTCAATTTTGTGCATCAACTTGTGCTGCTTATACTACTGCCTATTGCAATGTCGGAAAACCATTAACATTATTTATTTACGCCCCAGAAAACAAACTAACAATGATGTTATTCAAAAAGCATTACAATAATCAATATTAGGTATTATGTTTCTGATATGTTTGTTAATGACATCTGTCGGGTCAGCTGGTAGTTTATATTGCAGAGTTGTTAGTTGGGATAACTGCTCAGGGTGAAAAGGAATTCGGCCTTTCGGAGAAGCCTTTACTTACGTCCAGTTTTTATTGCAAAGAATACTTTTAAAATCCATTCAATAGCGATGTAACTACGTATAATTTGTAATGAATTTCTGCTGGTTACATTAATGTTTGAATTATTCATAGATGATGACGAGGACGCGAAGAGACAGACTTTTGAGGCTCAGATTAATGAGTTGACAGAATCTATCGAGATGACCGACAGAGATCAAGAAATGATTCGATCCGTAAGTTTAAATTATATGAATTACAGATTATATTTATAAACCAGGAGATGGTTGGATCCATTTAACGTTTATCTAGTGATCCACCATGGTTTCTCCACCATTTTACAATTAAGTAAGTAACAGAACGAAAATTTAGTTATCATAGAAAGGTCAACTTTTGATCAAAATCTTCAACTTTACATGTACCTAATTAGTCTAATCAAGGAGTTTGAGTGTTATTAAGTAAGTTTAGTAACTTACGAGTTAGCTTTTTAAATCGACAATTTAAGTTTAAAATGTTATCTACATTTTTGTTTCAGGAAAACCAAACCTTGAGAAATATCCTGAAGACCACCGGAAAAGAGTTGGATAGGAGAACTGAAATCAAACTGAAGCATGAGAATGAGATTCTCTTGAATCTGCAGGAGTGCCTACTGAACGATAAGGCTGTGGAGTCCATGGCCAACGGCATTCGGAAGATGAGAGAAATGTCTAGAAAACAGGTAAACATACTGTTAATTCCCATTATAATCATTTATTTCTTGGCTACAAAATATAACTCTATATGAGTCAAAGTCAAAGTCAAAATCTTTATTGCGTTCATGTGTAGATTAAGATGTTTAGTTTAGTATACATGTTCTTACATGAAACCCTGCAAGGGCGCAGCAATTTTCTTACACCTATAATTTTATACATAACAAATAAAGTTTAGAACTCTATAATGGCACTTAGTTAAAATTATAATACAATACGGAAGACAATCGTATTGTCTTTTTCGCCATAATTAATTAAATTATTAATATAAATAGATAGAAATAAATTATTAATATATTATTATTAACAAAAAATTTAGCTTATTTAGAATTATTATTATTACCTAGACTTGTCTTCAAAAAACTCTTGCAGAGAATAATATGCTTTTTGTAGTAAATATTTATTTAGTTTATTTTTAAATATACAAAAGGTTTTGGTATCTCTTAATGTTTGGGGTATTTGATTGGATATTTTAATGGACATAACATATGGGCCGGAATGAAAAATTGATAGACTAGATGTAGGTAGTGCTAATCTGTCTTTGTATCTTAAACTACGAGATTGAGTATATTGATCCTGGTTTTTTGGGAATAGCGACATATGTTTTCTGACAAATATACTTATCTCCAGAATGTAAAGGGATGTGAGTGTCAATATACCATATTTTATAAAATGTGGCTTACAGCTCTCCATGCCATCTATATTTGCCAGAATTCGAATGCACTTTTTCTGAAGCTTAAATAATTTTTCTGAGTCTACACTATTGCCCCAGAGCGTTATGCCGTACCTGAGCCAAGAGTGAAAGTCTAAATTGATAAAGGAAATTTGAAAATGATGGACACGAGCGGGATTTAAACCCGCGACCTTCGCCGTACCATGGCACCACCACCGTGTCGCTGCTCGCATTCATCAAAAATTTGAAGCTCCCTTTTTAGTATTTACGTCTTAAGGGTGACGTCAGTGGGCAACATGCAAAAATGAAACCAAAGGTCATAAAGCTCGATATGAGGATAAAATATATTGTGGTTAATAAACTTAAAATATTTCGTGGCTCAAAAATTAACAAGTATTATTTACCACTGTAATTTTCCAAATCGTTTTATTCACAGGAAATATCTCTCATGTCGATGGAGAACCAACACGCTCGTATTATGCTCGATATAGAGATACAGCGCAACAGACAGGCCAAGAATACCGTTGTTCTAGAGGAGAGTCTGGCTAAGGTCAGGGATAAGGAGAAGGAGCTGGACCTGCTGGAGATCGAGCACGACCAGAAGATGTCCGTCATGACCAGGAAGCAGAGGGAACTTGACATCATGATCAAGAAGTATAATGCTCTGAAGGAAATCTTTGATGTAAGGATATGCGGTAGCATTTTAAATAGATTATATAAAGACTTCTACTTCTGATAATGTCAACAATTACACGCTATGGTGTTATTAGCAAGGCTTCCATTATGATTTTCTAAAGCTTATGCCTTACTTTCTTTTCGTACCTTTAAATAGCCGTAGTAGTGTCTCTCTGCTGGAAAAAAGCCTCTCCTTGGAGCTTCTAATTCCTTTTATTTTCGACTAGTTTTATCCAGTTGTTTTGAAAGACATCTTATATACATATTTACTTACTTAGTAGACTAATGTACTTAAGGAGTAATGTACGTATTCTATAGCATCGCATTGGAGTGTCTGTAATGGTGTTAATAAATAAATAAAAATAAAATAAAATCTTCAACCGACACTAAATGACAGTAAATTACCCTAGATGAAGTCACCACAAGAGCGTCGCATTATGGAGATGGAGACGCAGATCAAGTGTCTCCGCGAGCGGACGGAGGTGATGCAGCACGAGTGGCTCCGGCAGCAGGGCCACGTGGTCAAGCTGGCAGACCAGCACCACAAGATGGTGGTCGACATCAACCTCATCAATAAACGTACGAATATGTTTAGTTACAATGTACAGGTGGCCTCTCCAATTTAATTTTAATTGAACAAGGCCAATGCAAAACAATATTGATTTAACGGAAACATGATACAGTTTTATTAAAAAGAAAAGCTGTCAATCTTTCGATATCAGTTACTCCTTTTTTTGGTAGGAACTCCTCCCAATATACACATATAAGTTAGCGCCAGTGTTAAGTTAATGAGTCCGAAAGTTTGCAATTCCAATCCAATATCGACGGAATTAAATTGGAGAGTAAGCACACAGCCAATCTTGGAGTTAATCGATGACGGATATTTGAAAACGGTTCGCGCACTTGGTGCTGGAAGCTCTCATCTATAGGAAGATGCTAACAAACTTCCAGACCCCGTTAAGTTAATCTATAATATGTAAGTAATGTAGCGTTAAGTATCGTGTTAAATATTTTTCAGAGATCCAAATCTGTGAGCAGAAAATAATGCGTATCCAGGCGGAATCCGAGACTGTCTTCCAAGAGCGCGGACGAGTGGAGCGAAGCCTCCGCACGTTGAGGGGCCGGCTGGAGGTGCTCGAGCGCACGCGCAAGGACGCCTCCGAGCGCAACCAGACGGCGCATCTAACTAATTTGGCAGTTTCACATGAATATACTGCTAATCTCAAGGTACTTGATATATTTTAGCTGTAGTATATACACCGTGCCGCGTGGTATCCGGACTAGAATTGACCACCCCCTTTCCTCCCGTGTGTATTGTAAAAAGCGACTGAGGGAAAATCCAAAAGACGGGCAGCAGCATCTTCTGTAACTTCACTACCAATACTGCGATTCCCAAGCCGCTTGGCAAGCGTGGGGATTATGGCACCCCCGGGCCCTTACCTAAGGGGGAGGCCTTTGTTCACACAGTGGACATCCTCTAATGATATTTTCCCTCATATTGAGTTAAATTAAAGTTATTACGAAAATAATATTCTAATACTCATTTTTTATATAGGTAATCATTGGAACGATATCATAAATGATAGGAAGATATGTACAATTTGTACATATATAATTATTGAGAAGGTATCTGAAAGTGAATTCTTGGCTTGCAGTGATTTTGGACTTCAGAACCTTGTATCAAATATCAAAAGTTGGAATGTGTTACTGATATTAAAATTATTTCGACAGGACGCGGAAACGGAAATAATTCAATTGGAAGAGGAAATAGAAGCTTTAGACAAGGATAAAATGAACCTTACCCAAGAACTGGACCGTGTGCAGAGGGAAGCTCTTATTTGGCAGCGTAAGGTTAGTACATACATGTATTATGTAATGAACCGATTTGATCTGAGAGACCCCAGTTAGGTTTCATTGCCTAACACATTGGGATGGGATGTTACAGGGTATTTTGGCCGTCGATCTGAAGAAAAATATTCAGGGCGCCAAGTCATCAGAAGGCGAAATTGGACAAATGAGGACTGAAATACATCGTATGGAGGTAAGAACTGGTAGCAGGTGCTTTACGTGCGCTTGCATTGCAAGTCATGTTCGCTGCGGAAGCGAGATGCTGCTACGTGCAGTGTAATTAATTGGTAGCTTGTATTTAACACAAGACACAAAAGTGTCCACATCTGCGCAGCGCCCACAAACTGAGAGTTCGGAACTCTTTTGCTTAACGCTTGATAAAAACGTAATGTATTTCCACCAGTTTTATAATTACGATGTGTAGGTACGTCGCGAGCAGCTCCGTCGCACGAGCGATAAGCTAGCCGAAGACTTGGCGCTGTACGTGACGCGGCGAGACACCGCCGTAGACAAGACCAGGGCTGCAGCGGCTGTGGAGAAGTCTCAGGGCGCCTCCGGCACCTCGCAGAGCACCTACCATCACAAGCTGAGACTCGCTAAGGCAGACGTGGTGAGAGTCACCAAGGTAAGAATGACATGAAAATAAACACATTATTAATTACATCACGCCTATATTTCACAAAGGTATAGGCAGAGGTCACATACATGGGCTCTGGCGACGGGATGCCACGGCATCATTTCAAAGCATAGCAATTTGTGTCGTATTTCTATAGGAATACTTTTGAATGTCCATCGGTAAGAATTTAAATCTCTTGCCATGTCGGTCTGCGTAGGCTTTTAGTATTCATATGTTACAAGATGATTTCCAGCATTATGTAATACTAGCTTTTGCCCGCGTTAAGTAGTCCATATGTCCTTTTTGGGTCTTAAACTTTCTACATACCAAATTTCATCAAAATCCGTCCAGCGGTTTAGTCGTGAAGACGTAACAGACAGACAGAGATACTTTCACTTTTATAACATTAGTACGGATTCTTATTACAAAAATAATATTGCTCCTCTACTACATGTTCACAGGACATAGCCGACGCTAAGGCCCACTTAGAGCAACTGCAGAAGGAGCAGCAGCGTCTGGACAACGAGGTCACGGAGACCAGCAACATGAACACTCAGCTCGAGGAACACGTGGCCGACGTGATGCGGGAGACGCAAGAGACCGACAGGATGAAGCTCTGGGTCAGTAGCTGATGAATACTCCACCGACAGAAGATTAGGAATTATCCTGATTATTATTAGTTGAAATTCTGGATTAATTCTAATATGTTATTTTAAGTAAAATGAAGTAGATAAATACATGCCCCGAAAGTGGCACGTAAATAGTAGGTAAGCTAATAAGTGAAGTTAGTATGCTAATACCTGAACTCATACTTTTTTCACTCCCGATAATTGTGTCATGCCGTTCTACTTCTAAGTTCTATTCGTTATAATTATTATAATGTTACATTACAATGTGTGTGCCGCTTTATAGGTCACATATTTACCTTTTTCTGATTTTTGCCAAACTTCCATAAAGGGGTCTCACAGGCTCTACCAACCAAAATTTCATCAAATCATATTACCCATTCGAGCCATATTTTCGTCTTACAGCTCCTAGAGCGCGTCGTACGCAGCCAGCGTCTGGGGAGCGAACTGGCCATCGCCATCAAACGACAATCGATACGCATCAGGAAGCCAAAGAATACAGTCCTTACAGAGCACAACCAGGCGAAGGCCATGAACGACCGCCTGAGATACATAGTCAACGTGCTAGAGAAAGAGTACCCACATCTAGAGGACAAGCTGGAGTCCATCAAGAACACCTTGAACATATTCACGCCCACCGGCTCGCCGCGACTCACGGAAGAGGGCACCTGCTCCGTCGTAGAGGGCACTGATGAGTGCGTCTTCTTAGAAGATAATATTAGAAGGGACATCGGAGATGAACTACGAGAGGAATTGGAAAATATTGCTGAAAAACCGTTGAGTCCTGAGTAGTTCGGTATCGTGAATGTCTAGATCTGCTTAAACTAGATCCTAGACAGGTATTGTTAGATTTTTTTTCACGTCATTATTAGTTTTTTTTACATATTCGCTTCTTTATTGCCATTTGCAATAATAATTATTATTTGTGTGCGTTTGATGTTTGTATGGATTTTATTAATTTGAGTCTACAAATAAAACGATTTGATAAATAAAAATAAGTTAATTATTTTAATGTTAGAAAATAACATGGGATACAAAAATAAGTTAGTAGGTACCTATAACTATATATAGTATAAAAGTTTGCAAGTCTTGAGATTACAATAGGTATATTATATTATTAACTACTTACATCTTTAGTTTTTACAAAAAACTTATTTAAACAGTCGAGTTACAATATTAATTTCTCATTTCAGTATTGTAATAATAATAATTAAAAAATATATAATTTTTAATTAAAATAATAAATATGGACGAGCCTGGCTATTTATCAACTTATTAATGTTTCACTTTCATTGATATATAAGAACCAAGATACACGGACCCATCAAATGAACTCACAATCTCTCACAGCCTACCGTCACTTGCGAGACCGTGCGAACAAAAATGGAATTTTTAAATGGACGGAATATAATTATATTGGTTAGTCAGAAAGAAAAGCGTTAGTTGAAAAAATACATCAACGGTTAAATTATAACATAACATCACGCCTGTATTCCCCGAAAGGGTAGGCAGAGGTGCACATTATTATTACACCCACATTTCGCCAGTTACGTTTTTTATGTCCCAATGTAATAGCGGGCGAGCCTATTGCCATCAACCGGGCACAAATCCATTATACGGTTGACTTATACTACGGTAAAAAGCATTGCCTCTTGCTCTGACATTACATATAGAACATACCTACTTCAGATTAATACATAGGCTTTAATTTATAAGGATACAAGCCAGGGGCGAAGCTTTAGACGTAACTATATATATAAGTTTTAACAATCAATTGATGTTTCTTAAAATTGACATAAGGTTTTTTAATATGTTAAGCTACTACTAACTCTACGAGCTGGTCTCTGGCGCGAGGGTCACGAGGAGGTGGGCTTCTCGTGCGCCGTGCGCTCGTGTCGCTTGCGGTGGTCGGAGCGCAGGAACTTTTTGTCGCAGTACTGGCATTTGTACTGCTTCTCCTTAGAGTGAGTCTTCATGTGAGACATTAGGTACCTGCAACATATAGTATATAGCTTTATCAGTGGCGTAGCGTGCCTTAGACGGGCCCTGTATCAAAATTGTTGGCCCAAATGAAGAGTGAAGATTTTTTACAAAAACATTTAATAAAAGCTCTAAGTGGAGATTTATTCAGACACGCTGGGCACTTTTTATGAAACCTATTTTTTTTTTCTCAGGGATTTTTACGATTTATTGCTTACGTTATGCTTCGTTACGTTCGGGGCCCCTAAAGCCTGGGGGCCCCGTATCTGACCGTACCGAACTGAGTGCTGACCCAATACTGTCGTCGCGTAAATTGATTTGAAGTCAAGTTTGATAATAATAATAATTTTATTTATAAGAATATTGTTACATAAGATATTACACTAATAATAACCATAATATTCTGCTGTTACCAGTTTAAAATATTTGATATATTAATGATATATATATTGTGGCGTTCTAAGGGTGAGGCCTTTGTTCAACAGTGGACGTCTTCCGGCTGGTGATGACGAGAGGGGACATATTTATCTGCCTTTATGACTTAAACTCTTTATCCATTGGTACTCACGACTTTTTAACGAAGTCCCTGTGGCACAGCGAGCACTGGTAGCACCGCTCCTTGTTGTGTGTCTCCCGGTGACTCTTCAGCGTGGAACCTGACGAAAGGAACTTGCCGCAGTCGGGACACTTGAACGTTTTCTCTTTAACATGGCTCCTGTGCAAAATGTTGATGGTCAGGGCCGACGGCAAGGTTGAAAACTAATATGATGTCGCTTTAGACTATTGTAAATGAAATTAACAGTGTATTTAAGGTTTTATTGTTTTATAAGTAGGTACACACATAAAGTTACTGCAATAGTTCACTAAGGGGCAGGCAGAGGGGTATCGTACACCCACATTTCGAAAGTTATACACACATAACATCATGCCTTTTTTCCCCGAAGGGGTAGGCAGAGGTGCACATATAGTACATCCACATATCGCCAGTTATTTTTTATAGGTCCCAATGTAATAGGGGGTGAGCCTATTGATATCAACCGGGCACATATCCCGACTCCGTGCTGCTACTGAGAATTACCTAATGGAAAAACCCAGTAACACTGCCCAACCCGGGATCCGAACCCAGGACGCCGAGCTCAGCATACAGCTTTACAGATATTGTTATAGATTGCAAGGTTAACTTACCGCATATGCTCCTTCAGGTGGTATTCATCGAAAAACCTTTTTGGACAGAACTGACATAAATGAGACTTTTCCTTGTCGTGTACTCTTCGCCTGGAGACAAAGTTATTAATGATGCAATCACACAACTAATTATTAAAACAATATTAGCTAAATTCATATTGAGCACTGATAGTAGAGTGGTATGACCGTTGGCAGCCAAGTCAAATGTCGCAAGTTCAAATCAATGTGTTTTCGAATTCAAATTAATTATCCAGTGCAGGAAAACATCGTGAGAAAACCAGCACACGCGTTATTGTAGATAGCATAAAGTTAAAGGGTAACTATGGATAGCAACTTTAACCTTAGAATTACAACCTTTAGGATTTTTTTTCTGCAAGTTTGATCTTCATACACATGCAATACTTACTTATATAGATGACATGACTTTGATGTGGTATGAATTTAAAAACAAGAAACACACCTGTATTTAGTTCCCCTTAATGTACAAACACGGAGGATGGGGGGGGGGGGATCTATAACCGGTAACCGGGCACTATGTTTTTATAAATAAACGTAATTATGTCTTACTTGTGAATCAGCATAACCGACTTGGTGGAGAACCTCTTGTTGCACTCGGAGCAGGCGTGCGCGCGGTCGTCGGTGTGCGTGGTCATGTGAGCGTCCAGGCCCGACTTGGTCAAGAACCGCCGCCCGCACGACACGCACTCTAGTGGCAGCGACGCGCGGTCGTGCATCAACCGGTGGTGCTGCGCCAAGCGACGCACAAGTACTACTAACGACACAAAAAAATATACAGATTTATTTATTTGTTAAAGACTATAAGTTTCATTAGAGATAAAAAGGTAATAAAAAACCATTCAATATTTTTTCCAGATTTGTCTATCCAATTCACAAAGTTATCAGCTTTTTATAATTGACTCGATTTCACCGATTCGAATTTAAATATAATAAATGCTAAGAAAAAAGTAAATGATAAAGACATACCACCTGGCCTGTCCTTCAAAACATTTTAAACTTATTATTAATATTAACTTATTAACCATTTCAGTTCCACTAACATTAGATTTTAACACTTCAATTATTATACTTCCTAATGATTAGGCACAGTGCTATGTTTAATGTAAAGAGCAAAATATATTATGATAATTATATATATATATGATCATACATATTTGTAATCAAAATCTATGTTTTACCTTAGAAAAGAGGAAATTGTAAAAAAATATCTAATACTAACTTTTATTACACACTTTACATATATCTATAGCTGGACAATGATGTTGGGTCCTATTATGATGGAACCGTGCACTGCAGCTGAAGAACATTCTGTCACAATGATGGCATTTGAACTGCTTCCGGCATGCTTCTGGCAGGTGCCGGTATAAGTGGGCCTTCACATCCTTTACCATCTTGCCACATTTTTCACACATATGTTGTAGACCCCTGGCATCTACGAGCTTGACTTCGCCCTTTGAAGCAGCTTCGAGTCTTTCATGTTTGGATAGTGCTAGTGTATAGTACAAGAAATATAAGTGCTATTATATATACATATTTACAATCAACAAAAACACCAAACCATTTACTTTAAAAGATTATAATCTCAAATTCTTAGACCTACCTTGACATGTGAGAACCTGAAATCAATGTTCACTGCCGCTTCCATGAAAATGTAGACATGCTTGATACTGAGAATGATAATATATAAATAAATAGATTGTATAATGAAGTTGGTTTTTCATTAATATTCGTTATTACAAAATGAGGAGTATTATTGGTTTCAAAACAGATGTGGCAATGGCCTTGCCACTGACACATTTGGACAGGTTGTGGATTTAGGATGTTGGTATGATGGCTGGTATATTCAAGTTGAAACAAACAAGAACCTCTTTCAGCTCCTTGAAGCATAATAGGCGGGTATATGTACAGCGCATTATACTCAGAAAGTGGTCATACCATACTCTTCGGTGACCTGTTTTACAAATCTATTTTTATCCTGTTTGATTACACTAAGAGGCTCGTCATCAGTATCATAACTATGTGCCATGTCCATACTTTTTAAATTCTGGTCACATTTTAGTACCTCCTTGACAGTGGCGGCATGGAACTCATCATTCTCAAACAATTGTTTTTCACTGTTTATGTCATCTGTTATATTGATTCTGGTTTCTGCACCAGTTTCTTTGAGCAATGACTTTAAGTAGATATCGTTTTTTAAAGCTAATGATTTGAACTTATGGAATGATAGAACTTTTTTGTAACATTTTATGCATAACATAGTACTAATTTTCGTGTCTTTCTCAACCTAGGGACAAATAAATATGGTTTTACTTTGCTGTATGCTATAACAAAATAATAATAAAAACAGCCTATAACTGTCCCACTCCAGGGCAAAGGCCTCTTCTAGTATAGCGAAGGATTGAGCATTGATCACCACGCTATCTCACTGCAGGTTGGCGATTTCAGATAATTATATCCAGGTTTCCTCACGATGTTTTCCGTCACTGTTAGTCTGTGCTGTCTTAGAATATCTAAGAAAGTATTTATAACATTGAAATAGTCACATATTATAGATACTTGCCCGGGTTTGAACCTGCAATATGCTATACACAATAAACAATGATAAGGCATGGCTTACCTCTATGTCTAAGCAAAATGTGAAAACTGCAATAAAGCTCCCTTTATCACCATTTCTTCTAGTTTGCGAATGAAATATGTCTTTATTATTTGTTTTATCAAGACAAATTCTACATACATCCATGATTAGTGCTATTTTAATTATAAACTTAGTGTACCGCACTTTTCAAGTGTGGAATGCCGGCTGAATCAGCTGACCCTGTGACATTGACAAGTATGACGTTGACACTGACACATAATGTATATACAGCGTGTATTATTATTACGTAGTAAAATTAAATTACAATAAAAAATATATGCTGGATTTATTGTGGATTTGTAGGTGTAGGACAGATTTTTTTTATGACCATGATGTTAGTCCCATAGAGAAAGTTGCACAATTAGATGAAATAGCGTTTTTTTACTTACAAATAAAACGATTTTGTAACAAAAATAATGTAATGTAATTATTTTAAAACATAACAATAATTTCTCAACACAATAAATTTTGAGAAAGATTTAAAATAATTAGCACCTCTGGCTTATATAGGACTATACGAAATAGAAAAAAATTTAACGTCTATGATATTACACATTTTGAGTCGATCTGCATTTGGAACGATCGAATTATTCAAATATATATTTTGTTTGTGTGTTATGATTACTTATAAATGTTGCGATTATTTTGTATAGATATCAAATGACTCATTATTTTATCTTTTCAACAATTAAATATTTTAAACGAGTGGTCAACATATTTTTTACAACACTTAAAAGTTGGCCCCTTTAGTTGTGCATTGATGGTGCTGAACCACATTTCATATCGATTATTGCTAATTAAAAAAACTATCATACCCTCCCTCATAATAAACTCAAAACTTGAAAGCAGGAAATTTTTCGTTGTGAAAGCGAGACGCAAGTTACGAACAGTGTAGTGGTGTCTCGCTTCCACAACGAAAATTTTGCTTTAAGAACTCTTAGTATAAGAGGGCTGCACAGCGAATATTCTGCTACATAGGTAAAGCTGCGCAAGATACCATAGCAACATTGCCTTACGTAGATTTCGAAAAGTCGTTTTAATTAGAAACATCATTTATATTGCGACCCCTATACTTTAATCAACAGTTAACTTAACATTCTACGTAGGAATAAAAACACCGCCTACCACATACCAACCATAAAAAAAACATATTTGTGTCATTCTCCACACACAGCAATGTAACTGAAGAATCAAATTCTATAACATTATATTTTTCCTTTCTGTTAATTCTTTTACTTCATTTAGTCGCCTGTTATTGGGAAATATACTTAGGTCAAAGCATGATCGTTAGAATCAGTAAATCTGGACATAATATAAAAAAAATCTAGCATACATCACGTTTTGGATGTAATTGACAGCCAATATTAATAATTTAAAATTATGATATATTTTGTGCCTTTACGTCAAAATATGACATGATAACAATTAATTAATGAAACTAGATGAGAATGTACGTAATTTAAATCACAAGACTTACAATCCTATGAAAAAGAAAACATGCTTTGTTTTACCCTACCACCCTTTTGAGTAGTTATGTCGTTCTGACATTAACAACCTATAATTGATAAAAAGTTAAAAAAATTCTTTATAATCCAAAAGGAAATTTGGAAACAATACTTATAATTTAAATAGTGCCAATACATTATTATTACGAATTATCATTTGTATGGTAAATAAATAATCCAATCACATAAAAGGAACTACAAAGATTGTCTACTTTTGTATCAATACCAATATATAACAGAGCGCACTACTCATTAATGTATCACCTTAATAATGCCTCGACCACACTAACACTAACCGAAATAAATTCTTCATAGTTACAGGAACTAGGTTAAAGAGTAGAAGTATTTATAACATTGAAATAGTCACATATTATAGATACTTGCCCGGGTTTGAACCTGCAATATGCTATACACAATAAACAATGATAAGGCATGGCTTACCTCTATGTCTAAGCAAAATGTGAAAACTGCAATAAAGCTCCCTTTATCACCATTTCTTCTAGTTTGCGAATGAAATATGTCTTTATTATTTGTTTTATCAAGACAAATTCTACATACATCCATGATTAGTGCTATTTTAATTATAAACTTAGTGTACCGCACTTTTCAAGTGTGGAATGCCGGCTGAATCAGCTGACCCTGTGACATTGACAAGTATGACGTTGACACTGACACATAATGTATATACAGCGTGTATTATTATTACGTAGTAAAATTAAATTACAATAAAAAATATATGCTGGATTTATTGTGGATTTGTAGGTGTAGGACAGATTTTTTTTATGACCATGATGTTAGTCCCATAGAGAAAGTTGCACAATTAGATGAAATAGCGTTTTTTTACTTACAAATAAAACGATTTTGTAACAAAAATAATGTAATGTAATTATTTTAAAACATAACAATAATTTCTCAACACAATAAATTTTGAGAAAGATTTAAAATAATTAGCACCTCTGGCTTATATAGGACTATACGAAATAGAAAAAAATTTAACGTCTATGATATTACACATTTTGAGTCGATCTGCATTTGGAACGATCGAATTATTCAAATATATATTTTGTTTGTGTGTTATGATTACTTATAAATGTTGCGATTATTTTGTATAGATATCAAATGACTCATTATTTTATCTTTTCAACAATTAAATATTTTAAACGAGTGGTCAACATATTTTTTACAACACTTAAAAGTTGGCCCCTTTAGTTGTGCATTGATGGTGCTGAACCACATTTCATATCGATTATTGCTAATTAAAAAAACTATCATACCCTCCCTCATAATAAACTCAAAACTTGAAAGCAGGAAATTTTTCGTTGTGAAAGCGAGACGCAAGTTACGAACAGTGTAGTGGTGTCTCGCTTCCACAACGAAAATTTTGCTTTAAGAACTCTTAGTATAAGAGGGCTGCACAGCGAATATTCTGCTACATAGGTAAAGCTGCGCAAGATACCATAGCAACATTGCCTTACGTAGATTTCGAAAAGTCGTTTTAATTAGAAACATCATTTATATTGCGACCCCTATACTTTAATCAACAGTTAACTTAACATTCTACGTAGGAATAAAAACACCGCCTACCACATACCAACCATAAAAAAAACATATTTGTGTCATTCTCCACACACAGCAATGTAACTGAAGAATCAAATTCTATAACATTATATTTTTCCTTTCTGTTAATTCTTTTACTTCATTTAGTCGCCTGTTATTGGGAAATATACTTAGGTCAAAGCATGATCGTTAGAATCAGTAAATCTGGACATAATATAAAAAAAATCTAGCATACATCACGTTTTGGATGTAATTGACAGCCAATATTAATAATTTAAAATTATGATATATTTTGTGCCTTTACGTCAAAATATGACATGATAACAATTAATTAATGAAACTAGATGAGAATGTACGTAATTTAAATCACAAGACTTACAATCCTATGAAAAAGAAAACATGCTTTGTTTTACCCTACCACCCTTTTGAGTAGTTATGTCGTTCTGACATTAACAACCTATAATTGATAAAAAGTTAAAAAAATTCTTTATAATCCAAAAGGAAATTTGGAAACAATACTTATAATTTAAATAGTGCCAATACATTATTATTACGAATTATCATTTGTATGGTAAATAAATAATCCAATCACATAAAAGGAACTACAAAGATTGTCTACTTTTGTATCAATACCAATATATAACAGAGCGCACTACTCATTAATGTATCACCTTAATAATGCCTCGACCACACTAACACTAACCGAAATAAATTCTTCATAGTTACAGGAACTAGGTTAAAGAGTCTTGGATAAAGATAACCGTGCGGCGTGTACCATCTGGTCTCCGGCGCGGGGGTCACGAGATGAGGTGCTTCTCGTGTGCCGTGCGCTCGTGTCGCTTGCGGTGGTCGGAGCGCCCGAACTTGGTGCCACAGTACTGGCACTCGTGACGCTTTTCTTTGGTGTGGCTTATCATGTGCACTGATAGGTATCTGTAAGTTAACAGTCCATGGTAAAAGTTTGCATCAAAATACCGTAAAACACAATCACACAAATGTGTAGTTTACAATCTGTCCACAGGACACCAGCATGTAGTCGAGCTGCGATAACTTCGCTAGCGCGATGCAGGATTTGCATTTAGTTCATTATTTGTCATGTAGATGGCGCTACACACCATAGGTAAAAGAGAAGGCACAGTTTTCGGGTCTTCCAGGTCGGTAAGTGTGTACGTCAGCCAAAAATGATGTCGCATTATCTGATATTTTATTCTACATAAGTATGTATGCAAAACGAATGTCTTCTAGTGTATCTATCTACATTTTAAATAAACTGTCGTTCTGAATATGTAATTAGACATGACATATGATAAAACAAAAGTATGGTACTCACGTCTTCTTCATGAAGGTCATGTCGCACAGTGAGCACGCGAAGCTCTTCACCTCCCCGTGTATCAGTCGGTGACTCTTCATGGTGGAACACGATGAGAAGAACTTGCCGCAGTCGGGACACTCGTACGGCTTCTCCTTGGAATGACTCCTACACAACGGAAGTTGTAACATTAGGCTGGACGGTAGACGGTAGTTAGCGTTTAGCGACGGAGGGGTAGAGTGCAGTGCTCTACAAACTTCAAAATGCTGTATTTCTTGCATTTTTTAATGAATTTTATTTATTTATCAATCTTTCTACCCCTTTGAAATACTTTTTTAGTGTTTAATTAAATACTACGATATTTGTAATAAAGTAATCATCAATTGAAAATCAATATGACGAATTACTACTGTGTGATTCGCTGTTTTCTTTTTTAACGAGGCTTTATTGTTTTAGATATTGTAATTAGTACTCTAGTTAAACTTACCGCAAATGAACTTGTAGATGATACTTCTTAAAAAAGCTTTTTGAACATAATTGACATAAATGAGATTTCTCTTTGTCATGTACTTGTCGTCTGGAAATAAATAAGTTATGAATATTAATAACACTACACACGAAAATATTATTTACTAGTCTTATGCAAAACATTATTACGAAAAAGATTAGAGTTCAAACTGACTGATAATGCTGTTACATGTATAATTAATTTATAAGGTTTAGGAGATAAAAACTCTTTTTTTTATTTACCTTGGGGAAAACTGTCCATAACCATTTTGTTTAAAAGTAATTAAATTGTTTGATTAGGGCATATAAGGGAAGGTTTACAAGACTACAAGTGTTAATACTCAATAGATCGTATGGTCTAGGCAGCTACCAATCAGACTATTATTTTACAGCTCTTTAAAAAAAATGCTTAAAATTTGTCTCACTTGTGAATCAACATGAGTGACTTGGTGGAGAACTTCTTGTCGCACTCTGAGCAGGCGTGCGGGCGGTCCTTAGTGTGCGTGGTCATGTGTACGTCCAGACTAGACTTGGATATGAACCGCCGCCCGCACGGCACGCATGCAAATGGCAGCGACGCGCGGTTGTGTACCATGCGGTAGTGCTGCTTCAAGTGAGTTACAACTGCCAACAATGCCACTAATACTTAGCTGATTATTACATCTGTATACTAAACTAAGACCAATTTAAAAAATATTCTATTATTTTCATGCTGGTTATTTATTCTGACAGCCCTATACATTTTTATTTTCGTATGTACACCCTGTATAGCGTATGACTGTCAGTGTTACATATAAAAAGTCAAAGTCATTGTTTAAAGAGAATTAAATTGCATACAATAATAACTTTTTAATTATTGAAAACATTGAACTGCACTAGTTATCCCTTCTTTGGTTTGATGTAATCACATGCATAAACATTCAGACTCAAGATAAATAAACTGCGGTTCACAGTCAGACTAAAATTTAATATTATAATATTTCCTTGATAAAAAAATGTTTGAATCAAACAAATCCCACCTTTATCACACAGATTACATTTCTGTTTTATTCCTAAATGTTTGATGCGGTTATGTTTGTACCGTGCACTATGACTGGAGAACGTTTTGTCACAATTATGGCACTTGATTCGTTTCCGACAAGCTGCTGGTAGGTGCATGTATGAGTGGGCCTTTAAATCCTTTACTGTCTTGCCGCACTCCTCACACATTTGTTTCACATTGCTGGTATCAACTACAGAGGTGGCCTTCGTTCTTCTATGTTTGTATGGCGCTAGAGTGTGTGGTAAAATAATAAATGTTAAGTATAATGTAGTACTCAAGAATGTAGTCTCTGTTTATCATAAAAAAAAATTACGTAGCATTTCATCCCAAAATGTAATATTTTGTATTACTTTTTAAATTACTTGTAAGTACATAGTAACAATTATATACATGTAGCATTAAGGGTTTTTTTTTCATTATTAACAGCTATTCAGTATTGTAATTCAGGGATAGCATTCTTAGTAGTAGTTTTTGTCCCAAATAAACATTAACACTGCAATTTTAGTCACTGCATCAAATAAATGAGAGTTCATTTGTACTTAACATAACTGAAGAAGATTTTATGGTCTATAACACTTGCATTCAATAAATAAAGTAAATAAATACCATTCTTCTTTGTATCAGGTACAAACTCATATTTAATCCGTTTTATAACACTAAGAAACTCATCATCATCATCAGTGTCAAAACTATGTGTGTCCTCATTTTTTAAGTACAAGTCTTCTTTAGGTTCCACCTTAACACTGGTCTGGGAATCATCACTTAAGGACAGCTGTTCAGTTTTTATATCATCTTTAATATATATCTCAGTTTTCGCACCGGTTTCTTCAAGCAATGACTTTAAATAAGCATCACTTTTTAAAGCTAAAGATTTGAACTTGTGGTATGATAGCACTTTCTTGTAACATTTTATGCATAATTTTGTACTAATTGTCGAGTCCTTCACAACCTGGGGACAAATAAATACGTTTTTACTAAGCTGTGTGCTATACACAACAAGATATTTATATGATAAGCATTGTTTACCTGTATGTCTAAACAAAAAGTGAACACTTCTGTTAAACTCTTTTTATCGCCGTTCCTTCCAGTTTGTAACTGAAGTATGTCTTTTTCAGATTCTTTTGCAAGACAAATTCTACAAACATCCATAGTTCTTTACTAAGCGGCTGTATTATAATGATTATTATCTTAAAATGTAAATTCTAATGCATTTTCAACTTTTATCAACAGTGGCATTTGGCACATAACAAGTGACTGACAGCGATGACATCCAGAAACGTCAACGATCTTTGCTTTGACACTAAATCTGTCAAACAATGCCGTCTATGATACATTGAATTAAACACTTCGTTGTTGAACGAAGCATAGACAGCATAGGATGGCCTTTTGAGCTCGTTCGACTTGAATAAGATAGGTTTTGCAGGTACCTCCCAGATTAGACAGAAATACAGCAAGTAAGGATAGACACATACAGACTTTGATAGACAAAAAAATGATTTCACGCTCAGCTGAGTGTCTGTTCCATGAACATATATATTAATTTCCTAATCATTGTACACAGTGCTTCCGTGTGTGGGTGCCCACTGAGATGCTCATCAATAAGGACTCCCGAGGTATTTTGTACTTGGGACAGGATAGATAAAACTTTATTCGTGAAACATGTGTAGGTGTTACATATTACATTGTTACAGGGAGAGGCAGTTGCATGCATCTGGTCTCTAGTAATTTGAATTAACCCTGTTTAACGTTTTACTTTAGAGCCTCGTGCTCCCGTTTACTCGTCCTCTAAAATATTGGGACCTATAACATGATTGAGAAAGTAAAAATGCCAACTATATTTACTAGACCATTGACTACCCCTTCGCGGAATACAGGCGTGATGATATTTTTAGATAGAAACTAAAAGACGCAAATGGCGTTTTTCATGGTATTATGTGAAAGACAAGGATATAATAAAAAACACAATATAGTCTTAGCTTTTATTTTCTTGTAAGAATGTTGGATACAAATTGCTAATTTCGTATCAAATGTTTATTAAAATGCCACAGTATAAGGAGAAAAATTGTATATACTATAAATAGAAGCATTGTGGACATCGTACGAGTACCGTTGACGCTTCCTACAGTAAATGTTACATGTCGATATCAGCCGGAGGGCCCAAGATAACTAACAAAAGGACAGGCACGTTTAACTTATATCTATGAATAAAATATATGTCTAAAACAATAAATCAATCCCCTTATATCACAAATTGTGATGTGTAGTAAGATGTGCACGAGGTCTTCATATTATATTAGCTGCCACTTGTTTAAAAACAACGGAATATTCCAATTAAGGTAAAAAATAATCTTGCAAATTGTTATTTAAAATAAAAAAGTAAAATAAAAAGCTAAAAAAATATTGCATAAATCTTTCCATTCGTACAACATTATAATTTATTAAAATTAATATTTACTGAATATACAATTCAATTCAACTGAAACACTGCAAGGTAATACAACAATTTTCCATTACAATAAAAAAATTGGCAATAAAAATGTTTACTCCAACTTTGCTGTGGAAAATCTAAATGCTATTCATAATAAAATATACTCTAGTCATTACTAATTGTCAAAAAGTTTCTAATGCTATCACCTAGATACAATCTTTATTATAGTAAAAAAGAAATAAATAGGCACATTACATTCACTCCGAATGTCCAAATACTAACTTAACATGCTAAATTAGAATATTAATTTCACATTGTTCTCTTAATTATAAATTACTTAACACAATCCACAATTATATTGTAGTATTGCTGGTTACAACAAACGTTGCTATGGCGATCCGGATTTTGTACTAAAATAAACATTAACCGTTATTTTTGCATAAGGATTGGTTGAGTGATTTCAAGGTACATTTCAAGCTTAATTTTTAACATACACGATTAGTGTCGAAAGCTCTGGTAGCCATGTTACTATTAGATCTAAGAGCAGTATATTGTAGTTAGATAATCTCATCATAAAAAAGTTGTAGTGATACTCTTAAGTACAAATTAAAAATCTATTCATATATTTAATTAAATAATACACAACATTGCAAGGAAAATTACATCCAAAGTATTTGCCATTATATAAACATGCAAGCCACGTAAATTGTAGTTACATAATAGTTAAAGTTAACGTAATAAAATGCAAATTTACCCTAAAACACCAGGGAATTAAAATATAAATGTACAGAAAATGTTCCTAATTGAATACATTTTGAATACCTAGAGTAACCAAATTGATTTGTATTTATAAGGAAAAAGGAATTCATGGCAGTACCTTTAGCTGTCTAGGCATAAAAGAAAGAATAGCGCTATAAATACGTTCGACAAATTATTCTACGTAAACATATAACTAAACGTTGTCACTCATAATACAATTGTTGTCAAATTATAAAAATCTGCCGGTATGTCGTCATGTTTCGGTGGTGCGCATACCGGTTGTACGATACAGTAGTACACGTTGGAATAAAGCCAGACGGCGGAATATCGGGCCGGTGGAGACGGCGCCGCGAATGGTTTCGAACAGAGAGTCGAGATTAGTGTCGGTGCGCTGGTGTCGGGGGTTAGTTGGTCTCCGCGGCGGCGGGCTGCGGCGGCACGGGCACGCTGAGCGGCGAGCGCTGGCGGTCAAACATCTCGAGGATCAGCTTCGGGTCGGTGCCGGCTGGGACCGTCACGGTGCCCGTCTGTGTGAACACCGCCTTATGAGTACCATCGAACGTTCTTCTCGGCAACTCGTGGCGACCGCGCGTGTTTACCGGGCTCTACTGAACATTATTCCAAATTCGATCTCGTGAATAACAAATTTTGTAATCAATAAATTGAGCTATGATGGTGAATGAACCCCTGTACGAACAACACACGAGCGGACGCCACAACATTACGTATTTCAGTTAGTCGGTTAATACATAATTTAAGTTTAGTTATTATTAGTTAAAAAAGAAAGAAGAAAGTTCTGGAACAAGAGATCTAAAAAGTTAATAGACGGCATATGAAGCTAAATAATATTAGAGATACTAATTACTTGAATAGAAATGGGCGTTCATGCAAGGTAGTAAAGTTGAAATTATAGAGTACATAAGGTTTAAGAAAGCAAAGTGTGGGGTACCTCGATGCGCGTGATGACTCCCTCCTCGCGACTGTGCTCTAGGACTACAAACAAAACACAAAGCGCCCGTCAAACATACAAACGGATAAACATTAAACATATAAAATGGTGTATGAAGCGATTTAAAGTATTACATTTTAACTTTTATAACTTGGGTATAGCACAATTGGTTACTAGAAAATGAACAATGTCACTTTATTCATGGTTTTACAAATAATTCACTCGACACGACGCGTGACGCGACGTCTTAACGTTAACCACATATTGCGGTCTAGTTTGGGAATTGATCGTCAAATGATATTATTCATTTTCAGTTACCATTTACAATAAAAATATTGTTTTGCGTATCGCAAAAGCTTCGCTTTATAAAACAGTATAATTTTAACACAATTTGTAAGCCAATTCAAAGCGTATCGCTTATATTTTCGCTCTCATGCAAATTATATTTTTATTGGTCGTAAAATTGGAATCCTGTAAAAAGTTTGTATACCAATATAGTCTGAAAGGAAATCTAGGATGAGTTTACAGAGCTAGGTACAAGAATGTACTAGGAACTTTTATAACATCAGTTTAAGAACAGTTTTTTATTGTTTGTTTCTATTTAGTTTTGGTAAACTTGTGATATGGTTCTGACTGAAATAGCAACTGAAGTAAAATCTATAAATACGTGAATGAAGTCAATGCACACAGAGTATATTCTAACGACGCAACACATGTTTTATATTAAAACTAGCTGTGCCCCGCGGTTTCATCCGCATAATTTGCATTTGTGCAAACTCCATTAGACTTCTGATATCCTAGTATATTAGAGTGTAAGAAAGTTTATTAATTATGTTCCAAAAGTCTATAGAGATCTACTAGATAGTATAGGGTGCAAAACATAAACCCAAAAGAGAGGTAAGGTATCGTTATTAGTACATACAACTAACATACGGTATAGAAACCATTGGTTTACCCCGGAGCACATGAAAAGCAATGCGGAGTTTATAATTATTCGTATATGATAACTTCCTTGAGTGTTTGTTATCCATAATTTTTACTCTCTTAGCCGAGTTCGGTTCGCGACTGTTTCGCGTAACTAGCTCATGAATAAGGCCTCCGTTCGAGTTGAAAACTAGTCAGGCACTATGGAATACACACGTGAGTAAAACCCGTATATATAGTAAATAATATTCTCATGTCTTTAATATTTTTCGGAAAAACCGGTCCAATATTAAGTCGTTGAACGCCACGCGGGTCATATTTGACCCGTAAGCAAGAAAAAATTGTCTTTTTTCTTTGTCAATTGTGCGGCATGGTAAGGGGTTAAACATCAAAATGTGCACGATAATCTAGCTAACAATAGTTGCGTCGCGCGGGTCTGTGTGCATTGTCTCTGGAAGCTGTAAGCGTGACGTCATACTCACTGTTCTCCGTGGTGGAGTTGGTAGTGGTGGTGGTGGTGGTGTCGCCGTTGGTGTCGTTCATCATCGTCCGCGTCGTCGTCTTCACCACCATCGAGCTGGTGTTCACTTGCGAGTTCTATGGTTACCAATGATTTAGGTTAACGTCTAATCCGTAATATAAGAAACTCAGATCAAACGCGATTTTAAAAAGCATATTAATTAAACTATCATAAGGCTATTCATTTTTTTATAAAATTGTAGTATGCTGTAATAAACAGAAGAATTTGCCATTTGAGCTAAAGAATTTCAATTTGTCGAATTATATTTTTTTTGTTTTCTGTCTTTGAGGCAAGCTAAGCTTCCAAAGTATTATAGATAAAATAAAGGAATGACTTGAAATTAGAGCTGTATCAGAATAAATCTCTTTATGTGTCAGTTATTTTGCAAAATGTCTACCAGTAGTACATAAACCCTTATTGAAACGTGTCCAGACCTGCAAGTTGATGTTAAGCTCGGGCGCGGGCAGGCCGTCGGGCGCGGCGGTGTGGTCCCGCACGGAGTCCACCGTGATGTCGGCCGACGCCGCCGTCACGTCGTGCGGGGCCTCCACCGCCTCCTCCTGCGGACGGGGCAGGCGGGTAAATACACGTTGACTTTGATCAGTATATAATGTCTATACACTACGCAATGATATTATATTTTAAATAAATGAGGTAGATATGTTGCTAGTGTACTTTGAAAACTCGATAATGTCCCAATTGGGACTAGACATGGGCGTTTTCGTATTTAGTTGCTAACGGATATGTAACCGATATTCAGTTTTCATATTGATATCGTAAACCGTTTTCAGATATCGATATCAGTAGAACGATTTGCACAAGTAACTGAAACGAACGAAACGCAAACTAACGACAAACGCAAACTCACACTTTTACCGTTAATACATTAATAAAGGTACTTTCGGTATTAGTTTAAGAAAAAAGATATTACGTTAGTAGGTCTAGTTTAAAGAATGAATTTCTCCCTGATATCGAGTAGCCGCCGGAATGTTGCTAACTTATGGAATCTTTGTTGTAACTAAATAAATAGAAATTAGACCTTATTGCTAGTGCGTTAGGATATCGATATTACGCACGCACTATTATTAACCAAATAACCGATCACTAGCCGAAGTTACGTAATATTCGCTTCATCACTTTTACGCCAGTAAAACATTGAATGGTAAGACAGAGACAAAGCGAATAAAAACCGTCGATGTCTTATCGCTCATGATGTGAAGTTTGCGTTTTGTTCGTTATTACTTATTCGACATTATTCGTAGTTCGTTCTCGTTGTTGCGCTTTGTATAAACCATAACTCGATGAAGTTTTTGTGAAAACGGTTATGTATATTTAGATATCGATATGGTATGATACTAAATACATATCCGATATAAGTTACGTTTTGATATATCGAACCCATGCCTAATTGGGACATTTTGTCTAGTATTGATTGGTAAGTCTGAGTATCGGTTGACATGCGCGCATAAGTGTCAAATATTTGTTTATTCTTTTACTTATATTGTTATAATTATGGTGTTAAGGTGTATAATTTTGTGTGTGTGCAGTACGAAATATTTTCCTCCTTTATTTTGTTAGCAACATGACGACTTTTTGATATATCATTGATACAACCCGGTAATGTAAGCACATTACCATTCACTTACGGAAACGTAGACGAATAACCAAAAAAATTTGTTATAATTATGTTTTATAAAAGCTAATTGTGGCGTTCTAAGGTTCTAAGGCTTTTGTTCAACAGTGGACGTCTTCTGATGATAATGATGAAGAGCTAATTTGATATACCAACTAATAAACTGATACTGTACCTTATGATCGCCATTAGTTAGCGGCGGTTCCTCGAAGGCTCCGCGGAGCGAGGCCGCCCACGGCGACAGGATGATGTGGCACTGCGCGATCGTCACCTACACACACGTCAACACATTATCGCCTTGCTATACATAGACATACATGCTATTAAAACCATATTTTTATGTTTTATGATTGTTAAACTGCATAATTAGGTAGTTGCCGCCATTAACCAATAATTCGAAGACACAACTTCTCTAATACAATGCGTTAATTTAGCCTTATTATCCTTGTACATTTTTATTGTAAAATTACATTTTTACTTGCTTTAAAATCAATAAATAGCGAGTGAATTGAGTTGGAAAACAGTGACGTCATAATTTACTATTACCCTACAAAATCTATGGAGAAATAGCGTTTTGACAGCTCATAAAATGTATGTCAATTGATTGCTGGTGTCAAGTACCCAATTATGTACTTGTTTATACAATGCAATAGACTATGTACGTACCTTTGTGGCCGAGAGACTAATCCGTTGTAATTCTGACGAAGAGTGCAAGTAGAGAGCTTCGCCTCTCTTTGAGAAGCACATACTTGAAATGCCGCTGGAACAAAATGATTATGTCAATATTACACAAACTAATACAGAGTACGATTTTTGTTTTGTGATTCTGCACAGTGCCTGGGAAGATAGTGCAATTTGAATTGCCCTTTTAGACCTATACACCTTATTTTTTTTTCACGATATATTATGTGAAGATAAGTCTATTTTTTTTTATATCAAATAATAAGAAGATAAGTTAGGCTGGTTCCACAGTTGTCCGGGAGATCCATACGGGTAGCGCACGCGGTGCTTTGAAACGATGGTACGAGACGCGTCGCTGTGAAACGATGTTATAACGCCGCACGTGTGTCTCTCTTCCCGAACAGCTGGTCTCTCGGACAGCTGCAAAACCAGCCTAATATTTTAGTAGAAAGCTAGGTGTTTACTTGATGTCCTCCTTGCGCACGGCGGCGGCGTTGAGCTGGCGGCGCAGCTCGGGGCTGAGCACGAGGCAGTCCCCCAGGTTGGTGAGGCACAGCAGGCACCACTCGCGGTGCCGCTCCGCGCCCGCGCCGCCGCCGCCGCACTCGAACCACGCGAAGGCCGTGCGCCGCACCTGCGGGACACACCGATACACTACATGTTGTCAGCCGCCCGGAGCCGGCGCTCCCTATGGTGTGAGGTACGTACCCGCGCGCCCTCGTGCGCGGTGAGCTTGTACTTGTTGTGCGGCTTGAGCGAGGGCAGCGTGAACACCTTGAACTGCTCCTCCGACGTGATGACCACGCGGTGCGTGCCGCTCTCCGGCAGCGGGGACACGCCGCGCTCCACCTGCACATATAATTACCACTTAGGCTATGGACATCAAAGCAACTCGACATATAAGAACGTCACCCCACTCTAAGGAGTTCTTTTGTATTGCGAATGCGCAAGATTTGACAGATTGAAACTGCACAGAAAATATTATATTTTTATCACTTTAAACATTAATTTAACAAGATTTCAGATCATTTTAAATACATACTAATATTATAAATGTAAAAGTAACTATCTATCTGTTGCAATTTCACACTAAACTGCTGGACGGATTTAAATGAAATTTGGTATATAGAAAGATAAATACGAGAAAGGGACATAGGCTACTTTTTTTCAGATTCAACCCTCTGGGGGGTTAAAATAGAGGTTGAAAGTTTGTATTTATCTAAATTAACATGGGCGAAGACGCGGACAAAAACTAGTAAGATATATTTGGGAAATTCTCGTGATTTTGTTTGTACAACATCATGGTACATAAAGGAATCATAATCGAGGTAAGCATGAAGTCCGGGCACCTCCAGCGGGTCCGGCAGCGGCACGGCGGCGCCGTCCAGCACGGTGATGCCGATGACGGGCGCGCGGTGCTTGAGCTGGATCTCCTTGGCCAGCTGGCAGGTGACGGGCTCGTCTTTCCTCTTGTTGGTGTTGGGCACGTTGATCGTGAACGCGTACACTGTGCCGTTGTTTGTGCCCGCCCACAGAGTGGGGGTTGAGTTTTGTGCTAGAAGATAAATAAAAGAGATTATTATTTTTTAGTGCGAACAGCGTAATGCAAAAAGTAATATTTAACATGTATAGAGATTAGGCAGTAACCAAGATCGAAGTTGCACTAACTGCGTAGAGTGCGCCGATAGTAAAAACAGATTTCTGACATAATATAACACAAAATCAATGAAATTACTTAAGATATAAATATAAAACGTGAGTGTTAAACCTCTTTACCTTCAAGTTTAGTATTCCTTGAAGCTAAAGAGGTCAAAACCCTTCAAGGCATGCCTACTAGCATGTTGTGATACATACTGTTAATAAGGAATGTCCGCGCGAAGTACAGACAGCGCACCATGGAGCCGAACCCGTCGTCGGCGGGGCGAGCCTCCACGGCGCGCTCCACTGGTTTCAGCTCGGCATCCGTGTCGGACGCCGCCTTGTCCGTTGGCTTCTTGGGGATTGGCTGTATAACACATTTGTATTTCAGATAACTTACTAGGCAAATAGAACATATAATAACATCACGTCTGTATTCACCGAAGGGTGGTGCACATATAGTTCACCCACATTACGCCAGTGGAGGACAAGCCAATTGGCATCAACCGGGCTATATTTGAATACTAGCTGCGCCCCAAGGTGTTACCTGCTAAATTGTTTCGAGATAAAAAGTCTGCCTATATGTTAATCCAGGGTGTACTACTGCTAGCTAGCTACCCCCATATGAAATTTCATCAAAATCGGTCAAGCCGTTGGAGCGTAACACACATCCATCCATACTTACAAACTTTCGCGTTTTCGAATAACGAAAATTGTGATATCAGTTCTAAGTTTCAATGATATATTTTTGTAAAGGTAATGTAGATAATGACTATAACACTCACTTGTGTGGGTGAGGTGGGGCTGGATGTGGTAGTCTGACGTCGCTGTGACCTGCCTTTCCGAAGTCTTCTGAACGACTCCCTCAGAGACTTCTTGAAGGACTTTCTTCTTGATATAGGTGTGTCGCCAGCACCGGAATGATCTGTATAGAGTAAAACATGTTAGTATTTAAAAATAATAATAAGAAATTCAGTCATCAAGCCATGGTGATTGAATTTCGGCCAGAATGGCTGCAGGGTTCGAAGGAGACGATAATTATGAATGTGAGGTCTAAAGAAACGTCCAATTTCTATTGCTTCACAATCAGTCTATATAATAATTACTTCAATATGCTTTCTAGTTATAATTATATTTGAGTTGCCAGTGTTGTTAGTGTATCCCGTGTATAGCTACAGTAGTGGTAGTGCGTGGTACCGTGCGGGTTGAGCGTGCACTTGTGCAGCAGCGGCGCGACGCGCAGCGCGTCCAGCAGCGCCAGGCCGTGCGCCGTGCCCCCGCACACCAGCCCCCACTCCCACTGCGCCGCCAGCGCCGTCACCGCCGCCGGCGGCACCAGCTGCACCACCGAGCTCGCCTGCGGAACACAACGCAATGATCAAAAGCGGCTACACAAACATACTTCGATATTATATTTGTTGTCATAATCCCCAAGCTTGGTGAGAGGCTTGGGGATTGCAGTATTGGTGATGAAGTTACAGAAGACACTGTCCGTCTTCTAGATTTTCCTTTAATCCCCTCTTACGACACCCACGGGAGGAAAGGGGTAGTCAATTCTAGGCCGAATACCACTCGGCACGGCTATTTAATTTTAATAAACCCAATTTAGACTCGGCGGGTTGAGGCCTATCGCAGCTGCACGCGACTCGCGTCACATAGTGTGTCACGTGACTGTAGTCATATTGGCCGCACGCAACTGTCGCGTGCATCGATTGCGTGCAGCTGCGATCAACACGAACTCAGAAGTGGTTCATTATGAAGAAAACCTTTCAAGATTTATTAACCTACATAATAAAAATATTGATGAATAACCATACTAAAATAATATTCTAGAATAAGCGATAATAACGTGACTGAATTGTGTTATTACTCTGTACTATTTTCATAAATTCATACCTGGTATCCTTGTGGGAATGTTAGCGAGCCGGACCTCAGAGTCAGCTGGTCGTGTCCCTTCCACACGAAGCCGTCGCGATCCGACACGATGTTCACCGTTACAGACTGAGGGAGAAAACGAAAAATTATAATAAAAATACCCCTAAATCCCAATACATGAGTTTATTTTACATATTTATATAATAAGACGTATAGTGATATGAATAATCGATACACACCTTAACTTCGGCTGTGTTGGTGGATGTCTTGAGACTGGCGATGACGATGTGTCCCGCCGCGCCACCAATCGTCAGCATCCCTGATAATGGGCACAGGATCACCTGGAAAAAGATTTCACCTTAATACCACCACTCCATTAGATTTTATCTTGAGGAAACTTTTCCTTGGACATTCTTTGGATCTCTTTCGTTTCCAAGTACATTTTTGTTCTACTATATTGGGAGAATTTGACTCAGCACTATACTACAACTTTAATGTACCATATTCTGGCAAATAAGTTTTATTTTATCCATCAAGTTATGTGAGTTATATAAAGTTTGTGTTGACATTTTTAGATGCATGTTGCACATTTTTTACTTTTTTTTATAATACTTTGATTGGTGCTTTTTCTTACCCGTTTGACAGCAAGCCGTGGGTCGTCGCTATAGGGGTCGAACGAACCGACTCGTCTGAACGGCGGCCATTCCTCTTCGTCCGCTTGACTGTCGTTGTTTTCTCCTATTTCTTCACCACTATACAACATATTATTATACTGATTACAAATACATAATACAATGTGTATGTTGATACTATTTCAATACTACATACAGTTAGTTATTGATACAGTAAGAATATCGAGTAGATGTTTCTTCGCTGTTTATCATGGAAACATCGTGCACATTATTCAAGTACGATGGCAAACATGCTTTTCATGCGAATTGTAACATATTTAATTCATTTAAATTTTTGTAGCCATTAAAGTTGTATAAAATTATAGTAATATAGATAAAAAATGTAGTAGTATCCAGGTAAAAAAATGTTTAGGTATATATTTTTAACAAATGCTAGGTTTTAACTGTATTTAAATTGAGATTTACTTTCCTACGGATAGTATACAAACAACAAGATGAGATATGAAAAATACATAAAAGGTAACAGTTTACAAAAAAATTAAGAAAACATAGATATGACAACTAAAACCAGTGAAGAGCCAAACTAGAAAAATAGAATCAATCTATTCCTAGAAAATATTCGTAAAACGGCGTGCTACAAGAAAGAACGCAAAAGGCAGAAGGTTGCCGTATAAAATAAATGATATGAAGCATGCAGCTGGCAATAAAATAATTTTTCATGCTTACAACATCAACTGTTACCTTGTGGTCGACCGTTTGAGCCCACTTCGTGAGCAAGCGATAAGCAGAGGACAAATCATTAGCTAACGTTAAAGACATAGACACAGGCAATGCAGAGCAGGACGTTGTCGAAAAAGGCCAGCCCCCTTACCATGAATTCTTATAGCAGGACAGTTTACGTTGTGGAAGCGAGACGCCGCATTGCACTGCACGTAGTGGCGTTTCGCTTCCATATCGAAAACTGACCAGTTTAAGAAGTTCATGGTATGGGAGTAGTTTTGACACATAGCATAATCATCATTTTCATTATAGTCACCCGTTGCCATCAACCGGGCACATATCTAGACTCCGTATTGTTACTGAGAAATACCTAACGGAACAACCCAATAACACTGCCCGACCCGGGATTCAAACCCAAGACCTCGTGCTCAGTAGTCTCGCTTAGCGACCACTAGACCAACGAAGCAGTCTAACGATAAAAGATTATACAATTTTAACTATTTTGATTGTGTATTTCTAAGAGTAGTGAGTGAATAGTTTTACTATTGCGACAACGCCTCGCTCACCATGTGAATGTGTGTCTATGTCTTTATTGCAAGCTTTTGTTATAAGTGACTTTAGCATTTCAATTTATTGACCCTCAGAAATCTTTTAATAGTAAGCATTGCTTTAGTTCTTTTTTATTTACTTTATACAAATTCAATTTTATAATGGTTTATCTTAAACACGGATTGATCATTTTAAATTCAATAAGTAGCAGGCGAAGTGTTCAGCTTGATGAGCGTAACATTCCTTTGCTAATAAAAAAGCTAAACGCTGTATTCGTATCAATTCTGAAATATGTCATAAAGAGTAACTTAGACTTGAACATGTAAGTGGGCCTAAACTGAACAGCGACTTGATCTGAACACGTGAACTTTTTTTTAATATTTAACTGTGTCTGATCTATCAGCAGATTCAGGTATGAGGTATAAAAATTAAAAGTGTGCCTAGCCTGAACAAGTAAATAAGCCCGAACTGAACACATGGACTTAAATTTAACATGTAGACCTGATTTGAACATACAACTTTTAATATGTAAGTGGGCCCGAATTTAAGTCACGGATACGACCTGATGACCGTTTGAGTGGGCCCGCCCGAATTGAATTCATGGATATGACCTGATTTGACCATGTGACTGGGCCCGGTCTAAACATTGAACCGACCTGAAGAGCTGCGCCGTGGTGTACTTGTAGAGCGGCGTCATGGCCACCCCGGACACGTCCCAGAAGCGCACGGAGCCGTCCTCGTGCCCCGTCAGCAGCAGCTGGCGCGCGCCCTCCCCGCCCTCCGCGCCCTCCGCGCTGCCCCCCGAGATGGGCCACGCGCGCTCCGAGTACATGTTCTCGCATTGCTGTTGGCCTGCACGAACATATACAATCGCATTAGATAGGTATATTTTGGTGGCTTTATTTTACGACCATTTGTGTTAGAAAATCTATATTGCCGAGGCTTTCAAATATCTATTTCTTAAGTAGGTTAGATTTGGTATTGTACTTCTTCTATGTCTTAACAAAATATTGATTTATTTAGTTGAGAAAATGATTAGATTTAAACATGCATCTGAATTTTAAAAGGGGTTGATTCCTAAGAGCAATCCTGGGAAAACGGATAAGCCTAGATCATTTATAACGCTACGCTATATTATAATCTACGCTAAATTCATATTATTTCGTTAACCAGATAATGTATTTGAATATTAACCGTTCCTAATCTTCACTCTGTAAGCCGTGACGAAGTCGTAAAGCATATCTTTCTGTAGTAATAATATCTCAACATACCAGCAGCGACAATGTTCTCGTACACATTGGAGGCCACGTTGTCGACGAGCTGCGCCGTGGTGACGGCTGAGGCGTGGATGGAGACCAGGTAGGGCAGCCGGAGGGGACGCCAGCGCTCGTCGCACAGGTCTATTACCACCAGCTCCTCCTCTGCTAGCACCACCTGGGATGAGGGCAGTTGAAATACAGTTAATACGGCTGTACTTAAGCATTTTAGAAGACTTAATTTGAGCGTAAAAAGTACTTCTTTCCGTGGTATTGTTTATGATAAAAACCATTAGATCAATATATTTTTTTAATACATATGACATTTCTCCTCAAAACTTAACCTTGTGTTTGGTATAATAATTGCCAATCACGTAAAAAATATTGTCGGTGTGGAGACCGAACCGGCAGTGGCTTCAAGTAAAGGCATAAACGTATTAGCCATTGCTTAGGACTTTGTCAAAATTTGTATCATAATTATAATGTTGGTCTTACCAAAGCAGCAGCGACTTGGTTGACTGTTTGTACTTGTATCTGCGCGGGAGTTTCTGGCCGTTCTTCCTGTAGCGGCACACCGTCCGGTGGTACGGGAGTCGTTGTAAAGAAATCGATTACCTGAGAGAAAATACAATTTTAAAATCTACTGTCATCGTCAAAACTGTGAAGGTATACCTATTATGAACTTATCAAATTATGTTTGTATTTTAATCATGACTCAACAAATTAACTTTAAAAAATCTTACTCGACTGGTAAAATCGAAGGCAACATGTTTCTCTCCCTGCTGCACTGTGACCGTGTATTTGTCGGAGTATGAAGCTCGCGGCATACCACCTGTAAATTAATAAGCCTGTTAATTATATTGAAATTTGAGTATTGATTCAAATGATGTAGTGGCAGTAAATTCAAGATTTATTTATTTAAAGTATTCAATAAAATACGCCCAGATCTTCCTCCGGTTGTGTCTGTTTGCCATCTCATTGGACTATACGATGTATTTATTATTATTATATTAACAATGTATGTACACACACAAGCTAAGAGATAACAAACAGAGAATAACATTAAGTACATACGTAATTCTGGTATACTCGTACAATAAAGTCTATTATATTTATCTTCGAGTGTACCTGTTTGCTCCCTGCCTTAGCATTATAATATGCCTGTTTGTTTGTATGAAATTAGAATAGACATACCAGCATAGATGGTGATCTCGTCGCCGTCCACGCTGGTCCGGTTGAGTATCTTGCTGACGGCCTTGCAGGGGTAGGGCCCGTACGGCGTGACGGGCTCCTTGAGCGGGCGGTCGCTGGCCGCGCCCGCCACCTCCCACGTCACGTAGGAGCCGTCGTTGTGAGACGACGTGAAGTGTTCGCCTGGACAAGAGAAAATCCATACTAATATTATACCTGTAAAAGTAACTCCGTCTGTCTATCTGTTACGCCTTCACGACTAAACAGCTGGACGAAGTTTAAAACCCGAGAAAAGCTTAAACGGGCGAAGCCGGCATACGCTTATAATTGATAGTTGCTGTTGTCTTCTCACACAACTGTTTGTGCATCCGTGATTTGTCACTGCACTACCCAAAGGTTTACTGGTAGAAAATACATAAGACATACACTAACGGAACCGGCAGACGTCGTTCTGCCTGGAAAAGCAGCGCCACCTACCGGGCTCAAATGTGTTCAAACCATCCAGTAAGTCCACTTTAACATTCCGACTAAAATAATATTCCAAATAAACAAATATAATTTTACAAAAGTCATACAACTTGAAACAAGGTAGGCCAAAGCCAGTCTTTATTGTGTTCATTTGTGTACAATGACATATTTTAGTTATAGATATCTGTTCTTAGGCGTCTACATACCATCATCGTTCCAGCACAGACTCTCCAGCTGCTGGTTGGAGACGAAAGTGTGTGTGGGCGCGGCAGCCACGCGGTCCCACAGCACGACAAGCCCGCGGTTGTAACCGACCAGCAGGCGCGACGGGACCTTCGGGTGCTCGCAGATAGCTTCTACAGCACCTGGGTTCACTTTGAAGTCTTCTGGACAACTGACAAATAAAAACAATTAAATTATGGACTGAGACTGTTCGACAGTGGACGTCTTCCAGCTGATGATATCCTTTCCGTGCTGCTACTGAGAATTACCAAATGGAAAATTCTATAAATACTTTGCCTGACCCAGGATTAAAACCCAGAACTTCGTGCTCGACAGTCGTGCTTAGCTACCACAAGACCAACGAGGCAGTCTATAAATGAATTACAGTCGGACTATCAAGCATCAACGTATTGAACGCAAGAGCGTAAACGCATCGGCGCCCCTTCTACGCTTAGCCACAAATTAATGGTCGTCTTTTGTCGTCGTTTTCATTTATCGGCTGTATCCGACCGTGGTGTTCAAAGGGTTAAAACATTCCAAAAATGTCTGTATAACTCACTTTTGCATAACAACATCCTGATATATCACATCTTCGGTGACGGCGAACGTGTTAAGGTCCAGATTGTATATGTTCCCGCCCTCGGTCCCGATCAGTAGGTGCTTGCCTGTCGACTCGACGCATAGCGACGAGATCTTTTTGTTTTTCCCCTCGAATATGTAAGTTTTCAGCTCTACTAGGGATTTCTCGTTTATTTCCCATAGGTGGAGGCTGTTGTCATCTGATAGTGAAACTAGGCGGCCGGTACCTGTAATAAAAAAAAAACAGTTTACAGAAAATGTATTTTTACACATTTTTATAACTGCAATACGGCCCACGTATTTTGGCAATCCTGAAGTTAGCCTATTACCTTTTAGTTAGACAATTTCGTTCCTAAAAGATCTATTGCGCAGCTAATTGGCTGACTTTAGGATCGCTAAGATACGTCGGCCGTATTGTACAGGACATGTTTTTGCGGCTTTGTAATAAAGATCCGCACAAAATGTTAAAATAGGTGTAGGTTAAGCCGTGATAACATAACCAACAAACAAATAATTTTATATCTTAAAGGTGAGGCGAAGTATGTATTATAAAACATAACATTTTTTTTAAATCCTTTTTGTTGTACAAATAATGTTAAAAGATACGGAAACGGATACCGTTAACTACAATCTCCAAAATATGCAATTTTATCTCGTTATATCAACGGCTTAGCGTTCCGGTATGTATTAGTAATAACAGACTTGTGTATGTGAGCGTATGTAGTAAGCACTCATACATAGAGGCAATGTGATGCGATGTCCGTGAAATACGCACACCTACATACTGATTGTGTATTGTATAATACAAATAAGCACACTTGTATAGTATTAAGTATTTAAATGTATTCGACGAAGGATAAGCAGAGGTGTATTATTTAAGGTATCTACATTAACATTAGGTAGTCCTATTATTATTGGGAATATACTGATTGAAAAAAAAAGTATCTACTTAGACCTGAGAATTGAACTTTACTCCACAAAGTAGTGTGAATATGTTTTAATCTCTAAAAATAAGGGCGTTACTAACGTGAGTGCGGCACAGATGAATAATATCCTAAAATAATACGTTATCAAAGTCATTCAGCGTGACTAAACGTTTCATAATAAACTGAATGCGTGGGCGCAGGCGTCCTCCACTGCTCAGAATCCTTAATACAATTTGTTTATTCCGTCCGAGTAGTAGGATGAATGGACCATAAAATAACATAGTATTTAAACAAATATATTATTTCATATTATGCCATATGGCCTATGTCCAGCAGTGGACTGAGATAGGCCGATGATGATGATGATTATATCGCGTGTGACTATATTATGAAAACTTAAATATAAAGCAAATACCTAATTTAATATATCTATTAAAAATACATGATTGTGTAAGAATGCGTCAGACAGTATACAAAAAACAAACATTTTTGCACTACAATTTGTAAATGTTGGACCTAATCTAATCTGTTAGCGGGCCCACCCAAACCACAAAAAGATAACTATTGTAGAATTTTAGTCAGTAGTATAGTGTCACCGTGCTCCTGTACATACTTTTATAGGAGCATACCGATAGGGGCTATTGGTCAATCATAGTTAAAATGTTGAAATGATTTAGGATCGAATGATTTATGTAATATATAAAAATGAATTGCTGTTCGTTAGTCTCGCTAAAACTCGAGAACGGCTAGACCGATTTGGCTAATTTTGGTCTTGAAATATTCGTGGAGGTCCAGGGAAGGTATAAACGGTGAGAAGGCAGTACAAAATTTGCCGGGTCAGCTAGTTGTATCTAAATGCCTAAGATAAGGTGACGATTAAACACAATTTTATGAAATAGTATACGCGAGTAAATTTAATGTAAAATACATTTCTATTTTATTGACATCAGCGTCATTTTTTAGACAGGAAACTTGGCGAATATCTTTTAGGTGACTTGCTTTTGAATATAACTGGCTTTAGGTATTTGTTTGCGGTCACAGTAGCATAGTAATAGCAACGTAGTGTCATTACATTTTGCACAATTAATATTTATCAGTAACTTTTAAAACTATTTTTACGCATTTTATCGCGGTTTTATAGGATTTTAGATTTTTGTCACAACTTTATCCACTTTAATGTATTTGTAAACATATGCTACAGACAGTTGTAAAGCCAAATTCAGTTCAGTCAAGTGCTTTACTTAATTTAGAGACGTTTCTCATACAGCATGTTCCGCTTACCTGATATGAAGAGTATCTGTGTGACGCTGGAGTCTGAGTTGGTGTGTTGTCCGTAGAGTTCGACGCCGGGTCTGCCGTATACCTTGAGGGCGCCGGTGGCTGTGCCAAGGGCCACCACCCGCAGAAGAGGATCCCATGCGAGGGCCGAGGCTCTGTGCGGGAAGCCGTGCTGGACTGTCTGGAAATAACATCGACATTATTAGACTAGAGGGTAATAATAATGTTCTTTTGATAGAGTTTTGGTTACAGCGGCCTATCTCAGTTTTGACGAGCAACTGCGCAGGAGATTTAACAACAAGTATGCACGCAGACACATTTGCTCTCCCTATTCCCTCACTCTCATAGTCTGATGGGAAGGCAGATGACACGACCGGAGAGAGATCAGGCGCAGGACCAATGGCTTAACGTGTCTCCCGAAGCACGCAGTACTCGACATGTGAAAACAGTCACCAATCGCAAGACTGACCGCAAGGAGCACAGCTCTTCGTAGATCGGACGCGATTGCGCGGTAGCTATGAGCCCCTTAGAGAGGATTATAACTAGTTTGTAAACCCGGCAATGCTTAGCAGTGTGTGGCTTATTGTTGGCTAAAAGTTTGGAATTTACTGATCCCGTGGGAATTACTAGTATTAAAACGCTTTGGAAGAAATTTCAAGTCTATTCCTCTACTACTGTTCAAATTAAACAATATGGATGTATTTTTTTATAGATATAATAATTATGTAAATGAACGGCTCTTAAACATGTTAGTGTTGTGCTTAGAAAGTAGTTTCTACTGTAGTGTTATTGAGAAACAATTCACAATATATGCAGGTACACAGGATATGATTCATGGCCTAAGTGAAAAACTATTGAGAAAAAGCATTGTAACAACGCTATTCTGTCATAGCAATTTATAGTTTAATGTGAACGTCCCTTGATTTTTCCGATAAATTGTACCCAACATAATATTAGTCTACGTTATTAAACAAACTTCCCTACTATTTACAGGCAATTACATCACAAATGTGAATAGGAAGGTAATTAAGTGATAGAATGGGCTTTTTGTTGCCTGTTTGACACCTCGGTCACAATGGCGTGACGTCACGAAACGTGCAGAGATGTCTGACTCATATACTAGCACTTGTGTACTAGCTTCTTGTAAGTGATTTGAAAAATTGTTTTTGAAACTGATTGGTACAAAAAACTACACTATGAGTGATGTTCGTAAATACAAATGCAATGTTTCTACTTGTGTTCAAGTATTGTTCGGACAACTAAGTATGTAACATACTATAGCTAGCGAATTTTGGTAAAGAGAGAAATATGACAAATCCAATGGTCTTGGTACACTTTGCTACACTTACAGAAAACCTATAGGATTTTGTGAACGTGACCTAGATTTATTCAGACAACCGGATTGGTGCAGTGGCTGGGGTTCGATTCCCGCACATAACAAAATTTTTTATGTTTGTGCGGAGTCTGGATGTTTGTGTATGTGATATTTCTTGTTTGCGAAACGCACTCACGATAGGCGATATTCCTAGTTTGGGTGAAGTATTAAAAAAACAGCGTGTGGCAAGTAAAGACAACAAATCCATTGCATGTTGGTGGTGATAGCGTAGGGTCAAAAACATGTTGTTTGTACAACGAGACAATACGTGGGATATAATTATGGAAGCCTGTTGAGAGGCAAGAAAATAAACCTTTATTATAACGCAACGAGACCTTAGCAACTCAATGAAAGAAGACTATTTGGTCCTTTAGGTATAATACACATAAGAGACTAACGATTCCTAAACGACCTGCCCCTTTACCACGAACTCTTAAAACAGGACAGTTAACGATGTGGAAGCGAGACGCCGCGCGCCGCTATGTGCAGTGTAATGCGGTTCATGGTAAGGGGGCAGAAACTCCTATGAGGACCAAATCGGTTATTAACATCGCGTGCGTTGTACGCATAATAATTTGTTACTTGCCACTTGTCTAATAACGCTTAGTTATTGGTTATGAAGAGGGACGTGGGAACTTGCATACATACCTATTACGTGCGTGTACAAAAATATGCGTTTCGTTACATAGCTGTTGGTTCTTCATTGACGTTCGAAATTTAAATCTTTAGTGAAGTATGTGATTAACCAAAGTTTGTTATAAGTGACATACTTTATCGTAATTTCATTGGTCCATCAACTTTCAAAAGTCACTGCAATTTGAAGATGGAACGATATAGGAAAATTCATTAACTTTTTGGGCTTGAATAATTATGCAAGTGGAACGGTAAAGTAAGGAATTGGAGAATATTACTGGTAATACTTGTACTTATTTTGATAAAATATTTAACACGTAAACATCAAATAATTGTACTAAAAATATTTAAACATTGTGATCAAGACATCTGGCACAAGCACAATTTAATTGTATGCACACCAGATCAAATAATACACGAACAGATTATCTGATACGAGAACGTTGTGTTATGTAGCTATTCCTTAAACACCGCGATAGATGTGCCGCGCACTAACATGTTACATGGCTAACACAAATTACTTTAAATTAATCACGTACCATCAATTTACAGGTCATTTGTAACTGCGAGGTGTTATTAGCTGTGATAACGTTAGTTACGGTCGTCGCGTAGCTGTAATTTATTGGTCCTTGTAAAATGGGTCAGAATTAAAAATACACGAGCACTTTCTTACAACAAAGCCTTTATTATTTTTGGTGTTTGGATATAGTTCTTTGACCAACTTATCGTGAAACAATAGATATGATAAAAGTTCCGTGTGGTAATTGAATTATCCAACTTTAGCAGAGATAAACATGCAAATTTTTTAACGATTCAATTTAACTCGAAACTTTATTTCATATTAAACCAATTACAAGCGCTGATAAAACATTCAATTGATGTAATAACAGTATTTTATATCCAGAAAAGTTCAGGCGCTGCTACTTGCCTTACAGCAATGATCTGAAGTGACGGTAACCACGTGAATGTTTAGATTTTTTGTAACTAACAAAATACTCCTCACTCAAACGAAAAGATAGGTGTAATTACATGCTTTTGTGGGACGATATTTGACTATACAACGCGTAGAGGTAGCTCTGTGTTATTATGTTATTCGGGCCAATGTGAAAGCTAGCCCAATAGCACACAATACACGTAGAGGTATTCAAACATTTGATGGTACGCTAATGGCGCCTTCTAGCATCGCTGTCAATCATTGTAGTAGGTACCTATGTACAATTTGATGACTCAGAACTACAAATCATTAGCAGAACCAATCAAGGTTGGGACGTTCACATTATCGTGTGAATCAGCAAAAATATTTGATATATGCAACATTATATCATATAAACAATTATTTATTTATAGGTCTGAGTTTAAATCGTTTTCTATTTTAAGCAAACAGAGTAACATTTTAATTTATGCTGTATATCGTTGTGTTTAAGGTGCAATTTCTAATGGTGGATGTAACAAGAGTTTATTTGATAGCTGATTCGGAATGTCGCATTCCAGATGGTAGCAGGCGTGACCGATGCCCTCAAAATGCTTATCAAACAGGTATTGTGTCATCTTCGTTTGAAACATGTCCTGTTTCTTAGAACAGACACTGTGTTGTTTAGAATAGTTATATTTCCTTATGGTTGTGGGAATTTACCCGGCGATACGTGTAGAACTATTCATTGCAGAACGCAGCGTATAGACCAAGTAATAAGTTTAGCTAGGTATTATGTTAAAAGCCATAGACAAATAAACGAAAGAATAACTGCCAAAGAGACCTCCGTTGCCTGTGGGTCTTATCTCATTCGACTAACGGCACAGTAGACATAATAAAAATAAAAAAGTCTACCTTTACAATGTTGAACACATCCAAACAATCTTTCTCATACCAGATTAAAGGAACTATTTACATTAAGGTATAAACAGTAGGTACTAATTGGTACCACAAAGCTAGCAGTTTCGTACTGCTAACGGTACCGCATCAACGAAGAACACCGTACAAAAGCTTCTGGCAGCCATTGTCTAAGTTTGGCCACGATTGTGCAAGAGTGTCTACTCGTAGCGAGTACACGTGCACTCGACCACAAAGCTTGATCGCTTTACTGGACCGGTTCCTCTGCACCAGCGGTGCCCAACATTTCCGCGAGTATTCAAGTAACGAACATCTATTAAATTACATTAAACAACCCAGAAAAAAAAATATCCTAGCAAAAGATTTTATTCTCCGACCATAAAATAAATGTGGTAAAATGTGGTTATTCAGATGCGTTTTATTACACAGTCAAACATCATTACAATAATAACAAGATACTGTATTAATTGAATAAACCAAATTCAAATATCTCCGTAAAAGTTTAACAGTTGAGCATCGCTGACCTGTACCGTTAGAGGTCTAGTCTGCCATACCCTAACTCAAACGATACAAAGATCAAACTGAGGCTCCGACGGCTCAAATTCAGCTTTTTTGGTTCGGTGCAACGCCCTAGGAACATGAAGTTGTTTGAGATTGTCCTGAGATTAGCTTTATAGGTATGTGCCCATATACGGAGTTTTGTTCTTCTTAGCTAAGCTAAATTAGTAGTACGTGCAAGATTTTAATAGTATCAGACTTGAAAGGAAAGGTAATATGACGAAAACTTTCTGTTTGAAAGTCAATCTATTATATTACAAGGAGTGTGTTCAGCATAATCTTACTTTATATAGAGCAGTGCAGGAAGCTCTCTTCTATACTATGATTCTCACATCGTATAACGTGTTGTTGCTTGGCAACCAAAGGCAAAGACAAGAGAAAGAAATTACAAATTAGATTTAACAATATTGTCCATAATGACCGAAGAAAGAAATACCTCTCTAGAAAGCAGCTAGCTAATTATGTAGCCGTTTAATGACAGAAATCTAAAATTAGTGATAGTTTAATGACTATTAATCAGACATTATTACCTATGGGCTCCACACCTTTGTCCCACAGGCACGCAGTAATTGCCATAATGTCATAACACAAATTGATACGCCTGTAAATTAATTACCAAACGTCACTCATCCATCATTACGGGTAACACTATGAATGTAAACGACATTGTTCATTCATATTCATGACGGCTCAGGAATTTAATCATTGCGCTAACCACATGGGCAATTAGAGCGTCGCATGTTTGTGTATCTGTGGTCATTATGTGCGCTACTTAGTAGATGGGTAGTTTGGTAAGGAGCTTATCTGACTTAGCTTTGTGAGCGCTGTGTTCTGTTGGATATGAAGTAATCCAATATATATCAATATCGGGCTTTTAAAATAAATACAGATACAAACTCTATGAATATAACATGCCATAAAATCGTGATATTCAAAATATTAGTAAACATATTTTATTTTATGGGTTTAGATACGTCAGATAGAACACTATGTTTTTCAAAATTTATCTGCATATACAATATTGCTATAGGTCTTATTTCTATTTCGGAAGTAAAAATGTGGTCTTTCGCAGGTAAGTCCCGAGTGCATACATCAAGTGCGCTATTCCACATCCATTTATACGAACAATTGACTCGTAAACTAAGCCATATCACATTAGACGTGGTTAACTGGAAGTAATACGATTGTTCACATAAAATTGCACTGATATGCCTACGCACCTTGCAGAATGATGTCACTAAGCCATTATAACAGCTGCGGCTTTCGTGCCAAATGACGTCATTTTATGAGGGCGATTTAACACTTGCGTTAAAAGTTTTTATTTGTGTATGCTTATGTATTCATGTCTATTTACCGGCCTTGTAAGGTCGGCGACAAAAAAGAACTGGAGTGCATAATCCTGTTTTACGTAGCATCATAAAGGCTACGATAACAAGCAATGGAACAAGGAGTAGGGTAATTAGGAAATGGTACTTAAAACGGATAAGGGGCAACGATTGTCCCGAGAGTAATCCTAATTGCTCATTCAATGATCATTACGAGAAGGCTTACACAAGTTAATGTATGTTCCAGAACGATTCCTGGACTAATAACGAGGCAATTTTCAATTATGTTTCAAGAAACTTTAAAAGGATTACTAAGAAACAATACAGTACGACCAGTTATAACACCATTTCAGATTAAATTGGCTCAAATTTAAGTAGTTGAGACGATCGTCTTCTAATGATTGCAAAATATAATTATTCCCTGAAGGACTTCTTGGTAGACAGATTCGTGGTCACAGTTATAAAACACTTCTTCTTTTTAATATATTCTGGCAGCCTTCTGGGCACCCTACCAGTCAACACGGATGAGGAGGAATACTATGATGCTTAATTTTTATATTTTTCATTTGTATATATATTGTAATTGACTTTAAATAGATACTAAATAATATCAGTCCCCGCAAGATAAATACTGCACTTATTTCAGTACATTATGTACTTTCTTTTTAATTCCATAATGCCAGTTATTTGGGGTTATTTATCACTCCTATTCGTTATCTGAATTCTAACTTCCTTCTTACTCATATCCTCCGCGATGCTTCACACTTTATAAATTTACGTATATCTTTTTCAGTCTTTCCTGTTATGTACTACCTACTGTCACATTCTAATCAGATTGTCACAAAGCAATGCTAATCTGTAATACAAAAAACAAAAAAGAAATAATATTCTCCTACAAATATAATAGTAGTAGGTGGCGACCCTACCAGTGACCTTGACCATAAAAATGTGGGTGTTCCGATAATGTAAACATAATTAACACGCCCAGAATATTTATAAATGTCACACAAATGAATCATTCCGTTCCGGATAACAGAGAAGTTAATTAATTTAGATGTGTGCGTACTGTTGCTCTCCTCATCGGAATAGGTGAAAAAGAATAAGATACTAATCAGTTTGTTTATGTGTTGTTCAATGTTTGGAATATGGTAGTTAATTAGTGTATTGGAGTAATTTGATTTCGCTGCTATTTGTATAACAAATTTATTGGTAGATATGCAAATATCTTAGCTGATTCAGCGTTTTAATAATATACAGAAGCATTTGTTAATTACATACTTTATTTTTGTATCAGCCGGACCAGCACTACGCAGAACCAATTAATACAACCCTTATAAATAAAAGCTTCCACAAGATCGTTTGGCGAACCTTTGAGGCTTTATATCTACTATTAAAATAAAAGTATTATAAAACTTCACACGGTACGTATATGGCTTCGGGGAGGAAACGGAAGCATTGTCGACGACGCCATGCGAATTGATGCGTCCATTACAATGTCAACGACTTCATAGCGCATTTAAATTGGATATTAAATTCCAATCGATGAATTTGGATGTTCGAAATACTGAGCATTTCCATCAAATGGACTTCAAAGATGTTCTCTGCATACTATATTCCCTTCTTTTTCACAAAAGTTGAAGACGACATGTCCATGTTATGCCTATTTATTTTAAAACTACGTCTACGTTGTTAATAATGAACACTGAAATCACCGAGTAAATGATAAAGATTGATTTGCAGGCCAAAAAAATTGCAGGGGTCAACGAGACAGCCAATTTGTTCTAAACTATCAACATTGTTTTGATAGACGTGAGCTAATACATCCATTAGAGCGCTTTCAGACCGACACGTGTAAAATTCTGCACAGCAACATTTTTTATTAACCTTTTCGTGTTCGTGGTTTTATTATAGCGATTTGTCAGGATGCCAGCAAACAACACCGCCCATTAAGAGTTCGAGGGTGTACGATTTTTATACAATAACACTTGAGGCTTACAGGCTCTAATGTAAAGGTTGTCTGGCATGTGAATGTGATGGTATAACACATATAGATAGGCGCGGTAGGTTCACTAGTGGCAAACATCGATCGATGTCGAGTTCACCAACCTTGATATACAACATCAATTAATGCGAATTGAAGGCACCTAAATAATGTTCGAATAAATGATGACTAACCGATCATTCAAAGAACTTTTGGTTACAAAAGCTTATGTAGGAATACTAATAGCTGATTATCACATAAGTGTAATAATTATCAATACTATGAATGGGTATGACGTCACTTGTGCTACGTAGCACGAGATACGTCGTGGTGTCAACAGTCAGTCAGACGGGCTTCCTGCACCACTTCCGCGGACAATGCGTCGACGCCATTGTTGTTGTCCCCGGGCGTCGGCGCGGTCGCAGCGTGTGTAAGCGATTGTTGCTACGTGACAAATGGACACTGGCGAATTTAATATTGTCTATGCTGCCAATTTACTACTGCATTTAATTATTCACGGAGTCTACATAATTGTTGTTAAATTTGAATTCTTGGACTCAATCTTAACATTCCAACTTACAAATTTACATTATAGTCGTCTGCAACAACAACAAAATTAGTTACTCGCAAGCGTATTTCACGTTAAAATACAAACATTCCACGGCAATTTAAATTCTTATTCAGAAGTCAGGTTTCAGATTCGACTAGAAAATAGTTCTTAGTCGGTAATCCCAATAGGGATTATAAAGATTCATTCACTAATTCCATTTACAATCAATAAATAGCGATTAAAGGCGATCAAGCAGAACTGGCTTTGAATAATCAAACGTTCAATTAGCTTAAGTAATACTAGTAACAGGCTTCAAGCCATTTATGGGTCGAGTGATTTCCTCTATCGATGACTAAACTCGGAGGGGCGCATGCGCCATTCAGTTGCGCCGGCGCTTCGTTAAATGTCATTCATACGAGATAATGATGGGATGTTTAGTGTTATTTGAAAACAAAGTGACTGTATACAAATAATAAGTGTTCGGTGATTCAACCGCATACATTTTTTAAACTATTCTTTGTACTAGAGGCTTGGTAATGTTTTGACAAATTTAAACTATGCTGCTATGCTTATTTCATTATCAACTAGGAGACCAAGACGTAAGGATGCGGTCTTGGGTAATACTGCAATATGTAAGGTTCTATGTCACATTCTATGAACGGTACTTAGCGTTAGTACAAACTTGTTATTATGTAATAAAATGAAGGCTGATTTTTCTAGAGTGTAACTTTAAACTGAAAAGAAGACACTGCAATAAATATTATTAGAATTACGTGTAACGTATTTATACAATTACAAAGATAGTATTTCTTATTTTCTTAGTAAAGATTGACATCGAATATGTGTATCATAAAGTGACAGGTTGCCGCATATTTTGTAGAAGCAAGTGAATATGCGTGGACTTAGGTATTTGACGTTTCTAAGAAAATGAATATCGTTTATTTCCAAGACTATGATAAAACGCAGATTGTTTGGAAACATGAATCAGGTTCTGGATAAGATAACCTGTCTAACATTATCAAAGTATGACAACACAGTGAAACACAGTACACCGCTGTCAGAATACAAATTCAAAACAAGTAAAGAGTCTATTAATAAAATTGATGTACATCTCTGGTAAATACGGATGATTGACGCTTCCGTTGAAACAAAAGCTTCGATGTATACTTTGATGGAACAATTACGGATAACGGTCATAGAAAAAGCATGCAGGTGTCTGGCCGGTATGAGTCAGACAGGCATTGACATTCAGCACGAGTGCACGGCTTACTGCAGTATCCTGCGATGCGGCGTTGTTTAAGGAAAAAAAGACGATGTTCCGATTGAGTCCGCAAGTGACATTACATTTACTTAGGAATTCCAATTCCAAATTTTTTGAATAATTTATTAATACGATAAGTTCCAGGTTCTTGTAATCAATAAACATTGGTCTAAAAATCTAAAACAATAACAATTGCTACTCCTTCACGACGTCTGGTCGGAAAGTTTGTTATGTAAGTCTCAAATAGTCTTGGACACCTCAACGAAATAAGCTGCTAGTTTAAAAATACGCGACTAAAATCGAAAGCTTACAATTTTTAAATAGGTCTGTAATCATCTGAAGAAGTTCGTAGACTAATGATGGTAGTTATATGCAAAATACTATTAACCATGCCTACACAATTTAAATCGCGCGGGTCTGTGGCACTGTGTACCAAGGTCGTCGCATCATTGCTTATTGCAATCGCATAGTAGGGTGCATCAACCAAGTTATTTAAAATTATTATGAGCTAACATTGACGTTGTTGGCTTATAATCACGGACGGTAAAGCTGTATCGTGAGATATGTATACAGGGCGATGTTGCTCAAAAAACTTATATAGTATAGGGTTTGACACTTCTGTCAGAAAGGCCGAGCTCTTGACACATCTAAGAAGTATCTAATTGTCAATTGCTACAAGAAATATATGAATGAAGAACTTTAATCCATGATTTGGCAAATAAGAACAAAGGTAAAAGAGGACATTCATTTTTGAGGGTGCAAAACTTACCCATCGTAATTCAAATTATAGTACTTTATAGGAACACAGAAAGTCTATCAAAATAAACCTAACGTTACCACAACAGAGATACCGACGTATACGGACGGCAACAATGCAACGATCTCGATACGGTGAAACTTCGTGAGTTCGTGCAGCAAGGAGGCGGAGTACCGTTGCTTATAACATTTGAACCTACATTCGATCACAACCTCTTCTTCAACATTCACCTTTGAACATGCATGTATATTATCTCTTAATACCTCGAAACAAAGTTTATATTCGAATGTAAAAGTTTAGGACAGCTGTAAATAGTTTTGCGTTCGTATCTCTCAATAAAGACTTGACGGTTTAATAAGCTAATGAACACTTAACGGTACAATATTGTATGTTTAATTAATTCTTGAGATGACAGCTGTTCCGTACCGTTTTGCTCAAGAGGTCAATGAATAGGAGATATTCGAATAAACAGAGAAACAATTACAATAACACGTGGGTGAAAAAATTATATGATGCAAATACATTTTTGATTTACAGTTTAAACACAAGTAGGTATCAACATCGTCCGTATCAACAGTTCCATTCAGGAAATGTATGACGTCAAATATTATAATAAAATCAGCTGGTAAGCAAAACAGTGTTACATACACAGAAATAATTCAATACATTGTGTTCAACTAAGTCAAACAAAGATATACACAGTTGCCTACTGTCTGTTTCAATCTTGTGTAAGCATTAAAAATAAACATTTCTATGGAAACGAATGCACGCGAAAGTGAAAATCGATTCTCGTATGCAATGCGATTGAATTATGCAATGGGTAGGAAATGGAGCACGCCGCATGATCTCGATACCGCCTAGCGGAACGGCAGGCGCGGTTGTCATTGAGAATACTGCACATATGAACTAGATTCATGCGCGATTTAATTAAGGAAATGTTGGCTTTATTACAACCCTCCGTTGATAAACAATAGCGCAATCACCATTGATTTGGCGTCGACTGGGGTTAAGATGGCGATATTGGCATCGCTACGCCTGGATACACGTTTATAGTAAGAGGAACATATAATGGAACTTAGTATATCTACACTTACATACAGAGTTATTTACGTATTGTTTCGATCTTCATATTATTATGGATATCAGATAAGATCATTGTGTATCATAATAGCCCGTTAATATTCTTGAACGTAGGTCAAGCTATCAAGGTCCGTATGACGGTACGATTATCATGACTTTTCGATAGGCATAACAGCATGGTATAAGCAAAATAATAACAACAAAAAAATAGCAAAATTACTTTTATTTTCATTTTCAAATCCAGCGTTTGAATTTGCAAATCAAGCTTTCGTTACATCAAAACAGATAACCAATATTATGGCAGACACGTTCAGCAAACACGGTCATGGTAGCATGCATAAATATTCATGGGGAGCGATAAAGGTACGGGCCGTTGTCAGCTATGAGTTACGATAACATACCTGGGACGACCTCCGTCAGAACCAGACGTAATGTAAATACACTCAGGGTACTAACACTTGAGACGAATTGAATATTTATGTACTTGATCCAGTAGTATTGGATTCCAAGAATTCCTAAAGCAACAACATTGAACTTTTAGCATTTTTGTATTATCTAAACTATCAAAGAAAGTAGGTTAAGGTCGATACACTAAATAATCTTAGCACTAAATAAAATATAGTTATCCACTTATCTATTGTACTTAAAAAACTATTAGTTCCACTTAAGACCCCCCAGTTAATAAATAAAGAACTTTTCCAAGTCGTGCAAGTTCGGAGACTGTTCGAACTTTATTTGAACTGGATTTCTTATTTAGGAGTTTTATCCTGTTCGGATTAACAGAGCTACATTCCAGGCTTCGGTATAAAAGTCTGGCTAGCGAAGAAGTTAGAGATAAAGTTAAATACTTTACAACTTCGAGTGTTTGGAGAACAAGATGTGATTGCTCTTTATTGTCCTAAAATGGTTATATTCTGGGAGGCTAGTTTTGTCATTAAATTGGCTCTATGCAAAATCGAAAGAAAATAAAGTGAACATGAATTTTATTTAATTAAGAGACTGCAATTGGTTTAAGAAATGTAAATATTATTTGAACTAAGGATTTTTCAATTCACGTATACATAAAATACGCATAGGTAGGTACGTAAACATAAGTACCTACAGAATATTGATCCTTAGTACAACAAATATTAGTACAGTATATTTGCTCGTTATACCGGCCATTATGCTGTCATAGCTGCAAATATATTATAGAGTAAAGATAAAGATTGGTGCAAAACTTCCGACTACACTTTCACATTTATTGATAAACTACCTTGTAGTTAAACTACTTAATGGATAGTGCAATGTCTCTACAAAAGTAGAGCACGAAATAGTTAATGGACTTTCTTTGGAAAATAGACGAAATATGATGTTAGAAAATCAGTATTAGACCGTTGGGAAGATATGATGGGATAGCATGTCGTAAGAGCCAACAGACCCGAGTAGGCCTGATGGATGAAAATGTGTCTTCCACCTACGTGCTACATGGAACTTAGGATGATCGGCGATATGTGGGAGTATAGACTCCTGGTAAAGGATGAACACCTCTTCTGTTTACGGCCCATGAGAATTACAGACAACATTGTCAAGTTTATGAAATTGCTATAAGGCAAAGGGTGGTTACATCAATGCGAAAACTAACTCTCTGGTAACGAATATAATGGACACTAAATACTTACTGTTAAGTACGTTAACATCACATCTTTTAAAGACCACAATTTGGTACAATGTCGTCATTTATGATCCTTAAAATTACCTCTTTACGGTCTCTTATGCTTAACGAGTTACACAGAAAGATTAACGACAGATATTATTTATGTGGATGGGTAATTAAAATTGCCTACATTCGGTTTATTATTTGATAAGGATACACCTACTCTTCTAAAACAATACTACACTTTTTCTGCAGTGACCTAAGCCAGTCTTTAAAAAAAGAAAATACTTTTTCTTTTCAAAGGTTGGTCTGTAGAGCTAGAGGAGTCCTTCACCTACTTCGTGTGCTTGTTTCTTTACGTACTGAGTAAAAAAGATTGTAATGAATGCTTTGGAAAAATAAGAGCTAGAATTTACTGCAAATATGTGACATATTTGCTGTCTTACAACAAAGGTCTAAAAGTTCTTGGTCTTTTGGCCAGGTCTTTGCCTCTTTCGAATGCATCGGGTTGGCAGAAGTGTACCTTTATGAAAGAAAACCTTCAGTTCACATCACTGGGTGTTATATCAGTCCTATAATAAAGTGCTATTTTATGTCCATTGTAGAGACTTACGTATTTTGGGGATAGCTACAATATCATAATGATGTCATGAAAAGTAATAATTAGTAGGTACCTAGTGAAAAACATTAAACAGTTAAGATAACCGTACCCTATCCTCGTAGGTTTCCTTGAAGGGCACACAACATCGATGATACGATACGCCGATAATGTTATCAACGTTTGTATCAATAATTTTAGAAGTACACATGTACTAGCACACGCCGTATCAGTCGTTCTAGCTAAATGAATCATGGTTGTTGTACAAGATTATAGTTTAATATTAATCCGTAGGAATAGCGTTATTAAGGTCAAATGACACCAATAATAGTACTTATAAAAATGGTCTTTGCCTAGGAGTGGGATATCGATCAGCCTATTAAAAAAATAGACGGTTATAAATGAAAGCTCAGGTAATATTTAAAAGGCCCATGTGTAATTTAAGAAAAGATCGAGAATTCTTGCACTACGTCATTTCTAAACAATACAGTAGGTACTAATAAAATATTCAGAAAACAAACAATAATGTTCCGAAGGGTTCAGAACTTTCGTCACGCTATACAGCAATGAGGAATCGATGTGAGACGAACAAAGTAACAGCAGCGCCATAAAAAACCACACGATACGCCATCAATAGTTCCGTCTTACGTCACAAATAAAACTTTAATGGCAGACGTGGTGTATTCTCGTATTAGCTAATGCGAGAACTGTAAAACAATCGTAAAGTAAAGGAATTCGATCTGATGATGCGGTTCTGCCGATTACAGACGCTCCAAATAAATGGCTAAAACACTGTTTATTTTTGTTTTTAGTGGATAAACAGTGTTAACGACCGGTCGGTTGATACTTCATATAATATAGTGAGATTTCTTACGCTACATGGACTGACGCGTCGAGCACGTGGATGCATTAACGTGAATAACTTGTGAAACGAAAACTGAACTAAAGTCACCACGTGGTGTGGTTATAGAGACTTCCCTTAGCAAATAAAGCAACATTTAAAAAAAAGTCTTACAGGGTGGTCAGCAAATAACAATCACTTTCATTATTCTCAACGTCATGCAAGACTATAAACCTCGATGCATAAACAAATGCACGCTAGCCTGTAGTAATAATTTAACCGTCAGTCAGCAAGGTAGGGCACGTGAAACAAGGTAAAATTAGATATGCAAAATAAACAATGTTGTATACAGGCGGATTTGTCACTAAACTAAATCATAAATTAAAATTACATGCGTGTTTTGTTAAGACCACAACATAATACCACCCTTATAGTTGAGGGTTTTAGCAAATCTTGAATGAAGTTTATGATTGATTCAGATTGTCATTAAAAACCAACAACGTTGCAGTCAATAGTGTCAGAAACTAAGGTTTTTATAATAAGTTACAAGAAAGGCAAAAAGGAAGATCACGAATTGCTCTATTGTGTTTTATGACCAAAAGCCAAGAACAAACGATAATAAGTAAAATATAGATATATGTAGCTTGTCTGTTATTTTACGGCCATATCTTATAACATAACCAATCAGAATAAAAAACCAACCTTAACGAAAAATATTTCTGTAGGCGTGTTATGGATTGAACCCTCACAATATAATGGGTAATTGAATGTTTTAACATGACCAAATATTCACAACACACTGAATTGGATCAGAATGGGAATTCCAACGCATCAAGGGACAGACTGACATTTCCTTTATTGATTAAATCCTATTGGACTTTTCGTTACAGAAATAAATGTTTTTGTCCCTACTGTGCCTATAAATTCTTTACTTATATTACTTACAATGTAGCCAAAATAAAGTAGACAGCATTTTTAAAACGTTCCGTCTAGACCAGATGCATTTAAAAGTACGCAGACTACTTACGTTGATGGTCTAGAGCTTTCCTATACGCTATCGTCGTCTGCAAGCAAATTGCTGTACGACAAACCATTTCCTGACTTTTATTTACGACTTGTACGAGAGAAATAGCTACCGGTACTTTTCATTTTTCATTCCATTTAAGGCTGCAGTGAATTCCATGCTGAGTAAAAAAAAGCAAGAAATTGGATTAGCTGCACGAGTTGAGAATTTCTGCCGAAAAGGAAAAAGTATTTACTCAAAATTGCTTTTTTCTCTCTCAATGATTTCTTGTATACGGATTACTATGAGTATTATTACATACATGTTGATGTACATCAGTGGATTAAAATAATGTAATGTTTGCATAAATATCGTACAATCTATGTTCCTCAGCGTCTTAATAGAAGCTGACGAACATAGGCGTTAAATGGTCCCGACTCTGGACTCCAATTGCTTAAACAAGCTTTATTTTGGCCTTGTTCTATTAAGACATTTTTATGTCTATGTTATTGTTTCTCTTAATTAATGGCAGACAGTAAAGACTAGACCCATGTTCAATTAGCAACAGAATCGATAGTCAGTTCGTCGAACCTGGCGTAAGGCTTCCAAATCCCCTTCAGGTGAGTTCTGATATCCAGTCGACTGTTATGGCTTCCTTGCAGATTGTGCAACTTATGCAATACAATGGAATTTCGTCTAGTTATGCAGCGTATTTTAGTTATGGGTTTTCCTAAAATTTGGGCTTTCTTTACGCGAGATAAGCTATGCTGGAGGGTGATAAAGCAGTCTTCGAAGTCCTCCAAAAGTGTATCTCTCCGTGACATGGCCTTAACATCTTCGTATTATAAACTTTAATTTTCAACAACATTGAAAGTAGACTTTATTTCGGCAAGGTTTCTATTAACCTTTGTTGATGATCATTACACAAAATACATTATAATACAACATGCAAGAAATGGAAGGTAAATTCGTGCGTATAGTCGTACAGGTTTAAGGATGAGCATGTCATTGTTAGGCTATAAATAAAGGCTCGACCTTCGCCGAGGTGATCGTCCGACCACAAAGGCATAGCTAGTAGAACCTAACCTATCTTATAGATCATTTGTACGAAAAAAAAAGGTTTACAGACTAAGCTTGTAAGATTATTTGAAAACTAATCAATGTAGTAAAATAAAATAAAGTTTTTATTTAGTTTAAAAGCTATAAAAACGAAAATTACTGTATTTAGGACAATTTATAACCATATTAGTTACTTCAGGAATCAGAATTTAAACGAGATGGCATTTAAGTGCGTGTTGAATAAATATTTGATGTCGTTTTCATTGTAACACACGCACGTTCCCACCAGCATACTTTTCTAATTACCTTAATGTTTTGTTATACAAATATGTTTGTACGCCATTTATAACCTACTTTGTAAAAGGTTTTTATAGGAAATGTCATTTGACTGAAATTAATAAAGCCTACCATTCACATTCAAATCATTTGGGACGTATACTTTGTATAGTAAACCCCGTCTCCCGTCTGCTTCGTGCCCATGAATTAATGAGCTGCATAACTTTATTGACAATTCAGTTCATTATAAGCATTAAGACTGAACAGAACACAGCTGAATTTGTGTAAATTGATATAAAATACGATGTACTGAAACACGAAATTATTAACTATTATTTTATAGTATACATAACTTGGTTTTTATTAGATTTGTTCAGTCGGAGATTAACAAATTGTAAACCTACCCATTATGTACCTATTATAAAAATATACCAGAATATCAAAAACAGAAACCGGGAGAAAATGGAGAGGCAATTCAAGAAACGTTCGTACAATTAATACACAATGCGAAAACCTCAGCATTGTGGGATCATCTCACAGTAATTATCATCGTTTACTTAATGCTCTGTACGGGGCAACGAGGCCGGAATCTTCCGCAAAAAAAAAATACTCTTGAGAGTACAAATAAATATTCCGGAAAAACTAAACCGTGAAGTTAAAATTTTCGAACTGAAATGGACAAGTTCCAAGGAGTCAAGTTACGGAAAAGAACATTTTGAAGCATTAATGAAGTATAATTATTTATTGGTGGATATAGGAAAAACGTTCTTAAACAAAAGACAACCCGACTAAAAATATGTCTTTATATCGCACCTAGCGTAGCAAATCTTATGCATTATGAATTACCAGTAACGTTAAGTACGATAGCACCATAATATAACAAATACAAAAGGACCAGTGTACGGCATCTCAAAGCGCGGTCATTGCTATTGAAACAGGCTCAAAGAATGCGACTGGTTGCAGATAGTGCTACCAAACATGACATGACTAAACAATGTGGCTATTACAATACGTCAGCTGTCATATTTGACAGTTGAGATCAACTGTTTTGCATTGACATTAGTTTGTACAATAATCTGATGATGTTTTGGCAAATAAATGTACGAATTGCTTTTCCACATATGTTTAACTATCGAATCTCACAATCTGTGAGAGAAATGTAAAGGTTCAAAAGGGGTTTAAAGATATCTTATCGTGTATAAAAACACCTAATTAGATCAGCTTCAAAAATAATTACGGAAATTAATTGCACAATTATTCAATTTAAATGCATAAGTCACGTCAGCGTCGTCACATTGGTGATTAAACCTTTTCAGTTTTTGGTATTGATAAAAGATCTAACAAATCGACTGTGTAAACAAAAGTTTTGTTAAAACTGATTAAATACGACAAATCTAATCAAAAAAGTATTTGCACACTTATTACCAGCAATCAAAATTAAATGTACATTTCGATGTTTGCTTTAAAATATATATTGATAAGACATCGCGATTATTATTAGTATCGAACACGGTCCGTCGGTTAGGAACGGTGAATGAACCTAAAACCTGTGCTTATCGTTCGCCGACTTAGTTGCGGAAACGTACCTCAATGCAAATATGTACAAGAATGCGTAATCTCTGAAAATACACGCCGTTTGTATGTTAGGCATTCGTGTCTCTAATTTACGTTAGTTAAGTTATCTCTACGTTAGTAGAAATACGTTAAATGTTTCGAATAATCGAACAAACTATACGTATGAACGGAAAGTGATGGATCCTCTCGGTACTCCCTGAAGAATCAATGTGTATAATAAATACCACACAACCACCACTTCAGGCGCTGACTGAAGGCTCAAGCACTCTCGGTTTTTTTAACCGGTAACAGCCAATAAAGACACCTTAAGGGTTGTCGGGAATAAAATATCCAGGAACAAATCAAAGCCCCTTTGGGAAATATATTGTACATACTCAGTAATGAAAGAGCCAGTCTACCAAGCAGTAAACAAACATTTCGCAAAAAAATCAACCAATTGCAGTCACTAACAGCTCGTGACTACAAAACTGAATTGACGAAATATGCTGTGACCTGAAGGCCAATCAAGAAACAGGACGGCCCGAAATAGGAAATGCCACCCTCGAAAATTGGACGGGTCGTATAAATATATGACCAAATGTGTGTTATAATAGTTAGCCTGAATTGGTGATGTCTGTAGCAAGTAGGAAACCGTGGGAGGCGCGCAGTTCAGGCAATGACGCGGCTTAATGGAGGTTAAGATGTGTGCCCTCCGTGTAACGAGCATCGCGCCTTGTTGGACGCAACTATGTACAGTCAAATTGGATGAGTTGCTTGTGTGATCACGTGAACAGTCGATGGAATGTCGACGAGAAATGATTCCCATCATGATACAATAATATGAAGCTCGCTCGTTCAAACCGCGCTATCGGCATAAAATATTACAATTCATTAAACAACAATACGCCTGTGAAAGCGTTTGATGATACACACATCGGATTAATATATTAAACGGTGGATGCCGAAGATAGTTTACTAAATAATGTAGGTAATAATGACGTGTAGCTGTTACTCAATCTCACGCTATCCCACCGAGCATGTGGCTCGCCCCGATGTTTTTATATCATCAAATTAAAATACCAAAAGCTATAATCAAACGTACGGACGTCTGGACAACATCACCAGTCTATAGTTAGCTATAAAATGATACTGAAGTACACAATAGCATACGTGGCATTATTTTTAAATATTTATTTGTGGCTTTGAGAAAGGTGAACAGATCATCGGCCGAAGCCAGCTTGGCAGCCGGTACGTGAATGGATATTTTCATCGGGCGTCTGTTGATCGCTGTAGAAACTAACGATATTTGTCTAATCTTTGGTTTCCATAGAGAAGTGTGCCGCAATATAGCCTCGGAAGAAAAAAGGCAAGGGACAGACTGGTGAATATAACTGCTTGCAAGATATCAACATCGTCTTTATCGAACTAGAATCACTCTGTCTACATTAATTTGCTGTCGAGAATAAATCTTTCATCCAACATGCTTTCTCACCGTTGTAATGGATGGAACCGTCGCGTAAACAAACAATAAAAGAGAGAGAAGTTTATTTTAACATATTCAATATTAACTACCACAATATTACTTATTCATTTCGATCCGTCGTTCTATAAAGAGTAGAGTATTGTATGAACAGTTTTTTATCGAAGCAACTTGGGACGCAACTCGGGCGCATGTATTTAGTGAGTACATACAGACAAAAGAAGCACGATGTGGCCGATCGGCTAACAACTGCGTTGGCACGTGGAATGTGGTTTCGTCAGTTATACATAATTGAAGACATTAGAATAGGATTTCTGATTCAGGAGCTTGCTTTGAGCGATGCAAAATAATATATCAGGACTCTAAGTTTTACCATTGTATAGTTTTTTCTTTATAGAGTATTTGGTGCTAGAGTAATTTAGATAATTTTGACTCCTTTCTAGGAAATAAGGGTTAATTCTTATTTTGTTCGCAGATACAACTAAGAAAGTACTATAAGTGTGCGATAACAGAGCTCTACTGCCTATATTAACATGAAACACTTATCATTCACCAAAAGTTGAACGAAATATTTTCCAATTTACACACAAGCTTACACACAAATCTCATATTCCTAATACATATTCTATGTAATTCGGGAACGAAAGAGTGCACATACTGTTCTCTATTCTCCGTCTGGCCGTAAACTCGCAAATATACTACTCAGCATACCGGTGCGACTTATCATCGAACACCTTAATCACGGCTAACATAAACCAGATTTTAGTATTGAGAGTTATTTACTGGCTTCGTATAAATAAAGATATTTTGGAACTAGATATTATATAACACCTACCTACATCTATAGGCAGAGACTACAGACACGCTGATCACTAAAACCGGTAAATTCAAGTTAAAACCATATTTAAGGAAATATAATAAAAAGACTAGAGATATTGATCGAAGAATTTACCTAAACGCGTCTACCTGTGTTATTTTGCATTCGGCTAAGGTCGCCCCTGTTCTTCCAAGAAAAGGGCGTGCATTCTGCCTGACCTGAATACAGCGAGCTGTTTATGTTAAAACTTTACACACCTATATTTATAAGCAGGTATTTATATTATTTTATTTGGGGAAGGATAAGAAATTATAACATATTGTATTGTAAGTTTCTGTTAAGAAAAAGTACTTAGAAAAACAATTTAGCTGTATTTCATTATAATATATTTTTATTAAAGAAGGTTTTTATACAACATGATATGGGAGGTCGTTCAGGAACAGCTAGTACAAGAATAAAAATCAACTTCTTTGTATTGACAATACACGCAAGTTGAACAGCAATCATACATTATGCATGCTAGAGAATAGAGATGTCTGAAAAAAGTTTATACTAAAGCTTATGTTACAAATAAGTAGGCAAGACTACGGGACGAGGAGTAAATAAGTAGTAGTACCATTAAAACAATTTCTTCTTCGCGAGCTTTGCTTTATCATAGTAATTTCAAAATCAACCCTCTTACCATGAACTCTTAAAGCAGAACAGTTTACGTTGTGGAAGCGAGACGCCGCATTACACTGCACGTAGCGACGTCTCGCTTCCACATAGTAAACTGTTCTGCTTTAAGAGTTCATGGTAAAGGGGCAGGTAACGATAGGTATCTACGGTCTGTCTAATTTTCTTTGGGTACTGTGTGGTGATTTGATGGGTAATAGATAAGTAAGATTATCATATTCCTATTTCGATTTCGGTACCTAACATTTACTTGTGACGTAGACAATATGTTCGCAAACTACGTCGTAACAGGCTAACTAAGTGCAAAACATGCAACCTTTCTTGTCTATGCTACACGTTCTTGATACAAGCTCAGCACTACCTAGCTATAGAGCGGACATAGTAACACCGCCCCTGTTCCCAGCGGTCGCGGGCGTGGCAACTAGGACAGGTTTGTTGCTAACTGTTAGTCTGACGCCCGCTTTATGGGAACAATGCTTTCTACACGGCCACTGATCTGACTTAGCCTAATACGACCTAAGACATACAATATTTTGGAGTAAGTGGCTGTAAAGGCGTTGAAGAGTCGAGAAATCGCATTTTGAGATTTATTTAAAGTCGACTATGAATTACTAAGGTATGCTTTAAAGTCGATTTAAATTAAAGTCGACTAAAAATTACTTAGAGTTAGTATACTCACATTAGTAAGAATTAGTTTATTTTTTACTTTTCAGTCTTTTCGGCGGTTTAATCTTTTCTTAAAAAGTTTTTTATTCTTCATCATCGTACAGAGTAGCTTAAATTCGTATCGACGCTGACAATGTGATTTCATTCTAATCAAGAGTTTGCTCCAAATCAGAATAACTTGAAGTTTCAAGTCACATAATTATACACATAAATAGGTAACTTAATCCACATTGATATGTAAAAGACGCAAATTATAAGGAAAACTAGAAGGTTCGAAAGCAAGGGAAGTCCAATGACAAATGACAGCGCATTAAATTCCTTTTTCGATGACGACATTGAGCGGAGTTGCGTAAGGAACACAAATTTGGTAGAAAATGGCTACAGGGTAACAATACATAAGTACTATTTTTAAATACACAACTCAACAACAATTTATAGGCAAGTACGATACAACTTGGTCTTTTACATAATTGCCTTATGATTATTTTCTGGTAACCACACGGCATAATATTGCGTGTCAAGTTTCTTCAAGAAAACTAGAGATGTACTTATGTATAACCTGTCGATTATATAATCCTTTATTACCGCGGCGCGACAGCCACAGGGCATGACAAACCTGTTCCCACAATGAGTCAATATCAGCTCTATAAATCAACGCTTTCAATCTATTCTAACAAAAAATCTAATGTTGCCAGTATTCATATAGTAATGAAAAGGTATATGACATGATGTAAAGGAAAAAATGGTGTTAGTAACCGCTAGTAGGAGTATTAATGGGCTAGTAGGTAGCTTACAGCCCGTGTCTCTATCGAACTGCAATATTCCAAATTTAAAATAAACACCTGTCGAAATATACTAAAATGCAATAACTTGGGTGAGATGATAATTAACGTCATATCCGAATACATTTTATTTAAATTTTAAGTTAAAAAAATAAATAAATTATTTTATTCCTGCTAATAGGTTTTACAAAACACTTTTAAACGTAATTTTTTTAGAACTGGATGGCATCAGCATTTCCTATCTCACTACCTCTGACTCTGAGAAGAAATGCCACTCAGGGGTCAAGGTCTCTTAAATCCAGACAAGCTCAATAGTTCATGTGAGAACAGTGCAGGTGGTGTGAGAAGTGGTTTTTTTAGGAAAGAACCACGGCGAGATTGAGTCTAAATACATACACGAGTCTAAATAAATAGTAATAAAATGACGTCACAATACAAAGGAGAACAACATTAGCCGTAGTATTTTTGTGAGTAAATGAGTCGTTATCTCCATATCAGTTGTCTATGACAACAATTGGATTACAGGAGTAATCCAACTTAGTACAAGGATGACCTGAATTAAACAACTCATAATGATTACACGACACGTTTGGATTGGCGCAGTGGCTAAGCGATTGGAATGCTACCCTAAGGCTTCGATTCCCGCATGGGACAAAAATTGTGTCCCGCAAATGTTTGTCCCAAGTCTGGGTGTTTAATATCACATACACATGTGATATTTCATGTTTGTACAACGTACCCACAATAGGGAAACAGTGAGGGGCGACGAGCGACGTTTAAAAAAAATAATGATATATTTACAGGCAACGATGTTAGAAATTGTCAAAAAAGTTGAATATTAACTCATTAGTCTATACAAAATCCTTTTTGTTACAATATTGTAAATATCAAGCAAGAATTGTACTTTATATATACAGTTAATTATGTTGTCTGACCAATTCGTATGTGATTCTGCTCGCGTTCGTGACAGCTGCTCTGTATTAATATCCGTGACCGGAATATCTACAATTTTAACGAAAACTGCATTCACTCAGTCTCAATATAACATACAGAAATCTTATCATACAAGCAAAACTAGAATATAATTGCATTAAGGAAATTACACAAAATGAAGACGAATAACTCTCTGAAGTCTGAACAGAGTACAAGTTAATACCCTTATCGTAAACTTCTCAGCATTATATCTGGTGAATGCAAGTCTAGTCAGCATTCAAGTCTAAGTAAACTAGTGGTGCAAGAACTGATAACAAACTTGGACACGACGTTTCAAAGAACTTTTGGAACGAAGAAATTCACTTTAAACCTACTCGTTGGTTCTATAACTTCTGCAGTGCCTCGTAACTTCGCAGATAAGAAAATGTTTTCATAGAAATTGGAACTAATGTCAATATTACGGTTAAAAAGATTGAACATTAAGCCTTTTTTGAACTGTACGCATATATAATATTATCAGTTACAACTCCATACTATAACTTTTGATTAATCATGCTCACATGTCGCCAACTATCACCAAAATAATAGGGCATTTACCGATCGTTCATTTACTACCCAGAAAGGTGATAAAATATTATCAACTTGTATCAGTTATTGATAAAAATTAACGGCCAGGCGAGGCAGGGTGCGGCGTTTATTGCTCCTAGTTGATAACGCACCATTCTAGCAACAACTTCAACATTTAGGTACTAGATACTGAAACAATTGAGCCGTTTGTTTGTTGTAGATTAAATCGACTTTGAAACATTAATAAACTATTGTTCTGTAGGTTCTGTATTAATAATGAACATAGCGAATATACCTTTCCTAATCACATTGTCGGAAGCAGAAATCGGTCTCTTGCAAACCCAGTGAACTGATGAAAGCTTCATTTGTGCCTTTACCATCGGTAAAGATTTAGCTAGTGGCTTTGTTTAGTCATAAATTATTGTATTTTTAAGGCATAAGTTTGTCGTACCGTGGAGCACAGTGATAACATTACCGCGTGCCGTCCAGTTTACATCTAGCTCACTAGCCGAAAGCCGGAACAGTGCAAAGTATCCTTACAGGGAACTTTGACACATTGACTATATGTACAAATAACTATTGTATCCAGTATCAACTAATTAAAATTCAGCGAACCAAACAATGAAACAAGATTGTAACAACAATATTATCACAGCTCTGTAGGCCAGCTGTTAATCGATAGGTCCAAATTGGCCAGGTGTGCGAACCACTCAAAGCTTTAGGTACCTACCAGTCTAACATTAACAGGCAATTACTTTTTTACAACAATTAATAGTCGAACTATATAGACAATCCTGTTTGTAAGGAGGCATGGGAGGCCCCACAAGTGGAAAACATTCTTGGCGTAGACAACTTGTAGGAGCAAGTGTGTAGACTTGTTAACGTTCTTTAGTAAATATGGACCTCCTGAAGCAGGACAGTTTACGACGTGGAAGCGAGACACTGCTACGTGCAGTGTTATGTGGCGTCTCGCTTATACAACGTAAACTCCCCTGCTTTAAAGAGTTCATGGTAAGGGGCCTGAGGTACATTATAGAATGCTGTAAAGTGAGAGCATTGCCTCTGAATAGGATTGGATATCTTGCAGAAAAGATTTAAACGGGTAGCAAGATACAAGGTTAAATACTTCAAGATATTTGTTGGATTCTTATCAGGTAATATCATCAGAGAAATGAAACTTTTATCACAGCTATAACAGTACGAATAGGTCAACAGTAAGTTCTTTTTTTGCAAAAAGTTTAAACGCCATTTAACCAGTACAATTTTTTTATAATATTGTTTACAAATAGTTTTTATACGTTTCAATCGTCCGCTTTATTTACGTTAATACGTGTGCCTATCATAAAGATAAATATGACGTTACCAATAGGTAAGAGTGCATAATAATTAGCACGGAAAAGACCTCTGATCTCTTTCGTAATATTATATAAACTAGTAAGCACTGATAGCCGAGTGGTATGACCGTTGGACTGCCAAGTCAAAGGTCGCAAGTTAAATATCCGGCACGCACCAATGTCTTTCAGAATTCATGAGCATATTATAAATTAGTTATCAGTCGCTAAAATCGGCGAAGGAAAACATCGTGAGGAAACCGGCACTCCTTAGAGATTTTTCAACGGCGTGTAAAGCCATGTCAGAGGAGTACAGGTGGTTTAAACTCTGACACCAGATTGTTCATCAACCATACGGTAAGATAATCTAGTTCTCGGTATCACAAGGTTTTTGTGTTAGGTTGAAGGTAATTATGCTGCTTCTTCTAGGTGGGAGTGGGAGCTATCTAAAATATAACTGCTAAAATGAGGCGTATAACCAACAATTTTAGTAGAGACGGCTCAACCAACTATTTCAGCTAACACAAGCGTTGTTTTACGATAAAAACAAACGACATTTATAATCCAATAAGGATCTCAAGTTAGAGAACTCAACAAGTGTTACGACTTACGAGTATGTACGTCCTATAGCATTGGCGACAAACAGACAGATATCGATTGTACCGAGTTATCTTGGCGTTATCGGATAACGTACGATAACGCACCCTCTGTTATGTATAATATGTTCTATGTACTGTAATGCTCAAACACAAGAAATACGGAATATTTAAGGCATTGACTTTATATTACTATACGATAATATTTAGTTTATGCCAAGCAAATGAGGAATTGAACTTCTCGTGAACTCAGCATAAACTGGAGTTTGAAATGCAGATTTGCTTGAGTGAGTAAATACATTTTCTGAGTGATTTTAAGTTTTAAAAATCCAACGGAATATGGTCACTAATATGGACAGTTTACGTTGTGGAAGCGAGACATCGCTATGTGCATTGCAAAACGTTCTTCTGTCTGTATACTTTTTGGTCTGAATTGTAAAACATTTTTATTTAATTTATACTTCTCACACAGGAAAGAGATATAAAAAAGCACTTATCGTAAATTTTAGGTAAATCTTGTTTCTACGTAACTAACAATTTACCGTTTCTGTTTGGACAGGAAACTGACAGCAATATATTTGCGAAAAGGTTTTAATATGACGTTTCGTTTTCTTCCAAGATTTAATGTTAAACACTTAAGCCTTATTAAGTACTGTTTGTTTACATAATACGATAAGTATTAGATTAGATATCGTCCATGTATAGAGGAATAAAACTTACATTAGGACAAGTGAGAATTAGTTTGCGATTGATTCTAAATGCCTTCTATATAAACTTGATAAACAATTTGTACTACATATCAATAATGCAAAAATTTAATATGTCAGTAGGATATTATCTACATGTTAGTATTACGTACAAGGCAAACCGAAGGTCGTATTATATCATCCGATATATACCTAGCAAGAAGGATCCTATGCGCTTCAAAGAAGGCCTGGCCAAAACAAACTAAACACAATTTAGCATAAAAATAAAAAACTCCGATTCGCGATGCGAACAATTTCAGAGTTCAATAACATGACATAAAACCCGTTTAGTAGATGCGATCGATCGTCATAACACTTGAATGTTGATTTGAAACAATATGATGACCTTGATTCCAAATTGCTGGTGTCACCGGACAATTGGAACCGTCAATAGGTTCCAATAAGTAGGCGTTTTACTTTTGAATAACCAATATACTTCATTAATGCTGACGTTTGTATGAATTGCTTGTCATATTGGTTACAGCCCCCTTACCAAGACGCGGACTTGGACTTATAAGACAGACCCCGTATTACACTGCACATACCGGCGGCTTCTCGCTTCCACATCGTAAATTGCCCTGCTTGAAGAGTTTATGGTATGGGGGCAGATCACAGATACGTTGATTTGGTTACATAAAAACTGCTTTGAATACAAAATTTAAAGGAAATAGTAATTATGCAAGTACTTTATAATTTATGGATGATTCGGTCATGTGCAGTATATTAATTAGGTGCTTCACAGAAAGGATTTCGGTTTGAATCGAAAGGGGTTTAGATAGGTCAGATGGGTGTACGAAAGGCCAGGAGGGCCAGATCTACTATCTATGCGTGGGAATCGCAAACAAAGGTATGATTAGAAAATTAAACAGGGGTTTAAATTAGATATAAAGAATGAATAAAGTGGTGTTGATGAATCGCACCGATGTTTTGTCACATGCCAGTGAAGCTGCTAACCGAATGGCACATAATAAATTATGAAGGCGATAAAAGCCCTACAACAAATAGGGTAGAACCAACAAACTTCTAATGAATCAAGATAAATTGTGTTGAAACTACGTTACGGCGACCATGACTCTATTTTAAAGCTGAAAATGCACACAAAGAATATTGTGCCATCTAATCTGAAAACAAATAATGAAGGGCGATAAGACAGGCAAACGTTTCGTAATCAAGGTGCTATCTCAGTATTAAAGTATTTTTTTAAAAGAAAACTTGTTGAATGCGATACGCAATCTAGGTACATACACATTGTTCCTATTGAGGACGAAGCACTTAATTTAGATTATTTACCAGTCAAATGAATGGAAATATTGGTCCTAAAATGGTCTTTTAGCTCTGGTCTTTTGGTGTTTAGGTACGCGCCAAAAGTTCTGAGGGACAGGATCCCCTAATTTTTTAAATTCAGTAAATATTTTATGAGATACGTAAGATATTCGATGCTTTAACACAAATCTCTATCTAATTACATCCTATACTATTATGATGAAAGAAAATAAATATATTATTATTATCCTATGAAGATAAAAATAGGACTTGAAAGTTCTCTATAAGTCTTGTCTTTGGCGACAAGAACGCGTAAAACATAGCTATCAATAACAATACTAACACAGGATGATCAAAGCTTACAATAATAATAGGGATACTGTTGTGTTTATTATACACCAAGAAACGCGTCATGATTAGTCATTGTAGTATTGTAATACATTCTCACAGAATACAGCCATTAAATCACTAAACAAACACTAGAAACTGCAACCTCTTGCAGTAACAGCCAGTTAAATAGAGAAAAATATTCAAAGAACATGAATTAATGTTTCCCTTCCGAATTAACTGCAAACACTAATTGAATTGAATTTAAAAATCTATTTTATTGATCTTGCTCCTTAATATATACAGAAACTTTCCTGTGCCTGTCATATTTTATTATGAATTAAACTGAATATAAAATCATTTGGTGAGTCATACAACTATGTGTAATAATGACTTAATTTCCATAACGGCTCCTAAGTGATAATCATTGTAACAATTAATGTCAATTTTAAATAATAAGTTAGACTGCATAGTACACAGTTACTGTAGATTTAACATAAAGCCCTTACTAGTAATTTATTTTTAAAATGTGTTCATAGTAGGCAGATACTATAGGTATAAAAATTGACAATGTTTAACAATTGATTAAAGTATATCTGGCAGAGAAAAATGGAGGACTACACCCAGCAATGGGTGATACCAGGCTAAAATTATGATGGTGATATCTGTCACTTGTTAGCATGTCAACGAAGAGAAATGACAATAGACTAGTATAGTAGTTTTAACATTTTTATTATGTTTATTACCTGAGGATTTTAAGAATGTTTAAAAACTTTGAGTACCAGGTTTGGAGTGTGGTAGAGACAAGGTTTTAAGTGTATTAGACTTCGAATTAAATTACTTTTTAATTTTACTAACTGCCTCTCATAATTACAAATTCTAATATTATCTAAATGCTCTATATACTAAAGTAGTAATTTACTATTAACTGCTGACATTCATAGGCACTTGAAATGTATATTGCCTTACACAATCACAAGGTATATAACATAACATTTAGATGGAGTAGCATTGATAAGAATGATTACAGAATTTAAGATACTCTATAAACTAGGCAGTTTGAACACATTCCTTTGCCTGTTGATAAAGTTTAAAATTGGAATTGTTATCAGACTAACAGAATACATTTTTAATACTGGCTGATTTTAAAGAACTATTTTATCATAAGTTTTTAAAACAAAGTTGAGAACATAAACACTAGTTAGAAAGTTTTGGTAGGGTCTAACTTTTGTATTAAACTTTCGAAAGTCCTCACTTATACATACATAACAAATGAATAAATGCCAAGTACATACCTTGCGGAAGGCAAACAGTTCATTCTGAAGTTTCTGCCTCTCAGCAGAGGGCTGCTGCCCCTTGCCGCGTATGAACTTTAGCATTCTGCCGGCCTGCAACAAAACAACCACTTAGCTCACTTCACACACGACACAAAAACAAACAGACAGACAACACTACCCCCACCATTATAATTTCATGCTTAGACGCGCGAACACTTGTACACCGACCGGCACCGAGAAGCCGACTGAGTTTTAGAGCCTGAGCTCATACCCGCCGTCACAATCACCTAGCCCCCGCACCGAGATAATAACACGAGCTACACTTGGAATCGCAAGATAACCGGCTCGCAGATAACGCGATCGATAAACGAAAACACAGGGAAACACCAAATTTTTAGCGTCTAAAACATAAATTCGAATTATGGCCACTGATCTGACCGAAGACAACGCCTGCCAAACAGGTTACACGTATAACAATAATACTGTGTTTTCAGTGACCTATGAATGAGCGTCAGCAGATAAATAAAGCCTACATACCCAAAGACGACAGTTTGAAGGGTTTTAGTGATAAAATCCAAAATTAGAGAGATGACAGACAAGTCACAAACGGCGTCAGAAATACACACAAACATGAAAAAGCACTCACAAATTCATGAACGCACGCACGCACAACGCAAACGCACCCACACTAACGTCGTGAAGTGACGTGACTGGTTTTAGGTGTTGCCATTGTAAATGCATATTCATAATTGGAGTTTTCTAATTAAATTACCATGTTTTTTGTTGTCGTGTGAAACAAGCGGGACTTTATGATTGTATGTGTCAGCAGACTGCATTATTTCAAAAATGATAAAATATTAATTTAATTCATTGATTAAATTATTACTTTGTTAGATAGGATATTATTAGCAAGCAATATTATTTTACTCTGATTTAAAAAATATAAATTATGGTATGGGTGACTTATGAAGAATAACTTTAAGAAGACTTATGAAATAATAATACATATTTATTAAATAGTTGTTCATGTTTACACGTAGTACATTAATTTTATTTTACTGAATTCTCTTTTTCTAGAGTAGCAACATTGTCGTGTGGTCGTTTAAAGACTTAATTAAAATGTTAATGAAATTTTGATGATTTTAATCTGTATTCTGTAATAAATAATGAAAAAAAAGGGGGGAAAAAAAGCTAAGTATTCTTCAGAATTTAGTGTGATTGCCGATTGATCATGATAATGTATTTGAATGTTTCTGCAAAGTACCACAGATTATATAACATCTTTCACATTGTTGCTATTTTCAATGAAAATGTAGGTCAGGATTAAAAAACTGCTTAGAAATCATGTTTCCAGCTTGTAGAAAAAAATTGTGTGATGATAATGCGACAAATAAAACAAAGCGTAAAAGCGGTGTGATGATTAACAATAGTTACTTTAACGTAAAATATTGCTTTTATTTTGTGAGCAGGCGCTTTTGCAAAATACTTTTATAACGGTTTCTGTTTCACAGATTACTTAAGTTACAAATGTTAGGTGGTTTTATATACATTTTGATTCCACTCACACTTGCACACATTAAAGGGTTCACGATGTGCAAACGTCACAGCCTTGTTATAACCAAACATATTTGCAAAAAGCAATGAGAGTAACACTTTGTTAGTCAAACGCACCGCTGGTTGTTCTTCTAATGATGATACACTCATTTTTATTAGTGTTACGTTGTATTACAATCAAGAAGGTCTTTCTTGTCACATGTACTCAGGGGGTACTAGCAATCGATGGCAACCGGCGGCCGGCGTTAACCACCCTTAGTCTGTGGTTACCACCCTCCGCAAATATCGAGGGGTGGTGCGTTTTCTTTTTTTTCCGCCACGTAATATTGCCTTTTGAGTTTAAAAACAAGCTGTGTGTGGCGTAGTTGTAATTATATTGTCTCTACCACATAGTACTAACTTACATTGGCGATTACACTAGAAATATCAAGCATTTTCACTTTTCAGAAAATAAGCGGTATAAGTTACCATACCTGTCAGGCTGCCATTATATTATGTAGTTTCCTATCCAAAACAATATAATATGATTATAGTAAGGAAGAACAATAGCAACTGTCCACGAAGCAGACACGATAGTTCAACAATCGCCGTAGAACACATGTGATTCATTTAACAGGGAATTAGCCGATATTGTTAACATCTTACTAGCCTTAGAAACTTTTACAGATCCGTTTCGCCTTATGGCACTAGATTAGCAAAACCCTCATTAACGCAGAGCCCTAATTCCCATTTATAAAACATTGCTGTAATGAAATAATTTGTAAAAAATTGAGATCTCATTTTTTGGTGTTCGATGTGTAGTTGGACTTATTGAAACCACTACTAATATCCTTCAGTCACGACTAGTGAAGACATGTTTGTTCAGTCTCTCACATAGATTTTAAATACCAAGTAGTTGTTCAACTGCCGTCTACATGTTCCAAAAAGTATTGACCTGAAGCTAAAATGTTTTGGTCTGAGGTCATCCATGTTGTCTTCTTCTTATCGTATAGTTGACGAACAACCTGGTGTCAGAGTTTAAACTGCCTGTAGGCCTCTGGCATGGCTTTACAAATCGTTGAAAAATCGCCAAGGTTTGCTGGTTTCCTCACGATGTTGGACTTCACCGTTTTTACCAACTGATAACTAATTTATATACATGAATTCGAAAAGATATTGGTGCCGGGGTTTGAACTTGCGGACTGTAACTTGGCAGTCCTACGACAGTGCTATACCTATTTCATGTTGTACAAATTACAAAAACTTAGTAGAAGCTTATTTGGTCTATCCTAGAAATAGAACTATGGTAGAACATGGCTTGTTTCTGTAAGTCATCTGAGTAGTTCAGAAGAGCATTAGCACTTCATTTAACAGATCTTCTCTATATTTGTTTACAAAACATTTACCATTAGAAACGGAATACTCATTCAATAATAATGCCGTATTAATTAACATAATACCGGGACTAAGTACAAATAAGTCTGTATCGCTACCGTTTCGTCCTTACATTTGAATATTCCGCGTCCACATTTCAACTTGGGCTCGTTCTTGATCATATTTAATAATTTATGAAGGTCGTTAATCCAGTCACTGTACAGGCAAACAAAAGAAGTAATGTTTGCTTAATTATGAAGGAGTTTTTACTATATTTACTGTGTAATTGCTGGCAAATACTTACCTTTTATAATTTGTTAAGAGAACAAGCTGTGTTTTTTTTTTATTGAGCACCTGTAAGCTGAGGGTCTATAACTTTAATATTATTTGTAGCTGGTGATTACTTTTATATACGTAGTCTTTTTCATGTTCAAAAATCCTTTGGCACATAATTGTAGGCATGATACAGAACATGCATGTTAGACTACTCGGTCTTATCACGACCCATTACTACAGATTTTTGTATTCAACGTCTTTTGATAATTACTGAGATTATTTGAAGTATGTGCTTCTATAAACCTGCTCCCTTACCAGAAACTCTTGAAACTGTCCTGTTTTAAGTGATCATGGTGAGAGGGCTGGATTATATACAGAATTAGCCTTCTCATATCTTTTTCTGCTTGGTGTCTTTGTGAAATAAAGTAGGGTTCGTGTGTTCATACCGCTATTGTTGTATTAATTTGCAACGTATTTTCCCTTTGTGTTTACTATTCATGAAGCGAAACATTGTATTGGTCTTGATACGTGTCACTGTTTGTTTTGTACGTCAGTATAATAATCCACTTGATAGGTATAGGTATTTTTGATAAAGTAAAGTATATAATTATTTGTTGTTATGTTGCCCTAGTCAAGCAAATATCAGTTTTTCAATGTTTTTATTAGTTTTCTTAAACACCTGAAAAACAGTTTCTTTATGGATCAAGAATCGAGAGAAGAGCCGCAAATTGTACTTTTTGTACAATTGTTTCTTTTATTTTGCATAAAGCCTTATTTTGTTCCTTTCAACTGCAATTTGAAGCCGTGGCTGGTAATTTGTTGTTTGCAATCGTCATTAACAGCAAGTTGTCAATTAATACCTCTAATCTGGCTGTTATTTAATTACTCACGGAGCGCCGTATGCTTGCAAACAATTAGTACAATTAGGTACCCAAGTGGGATTATATGTTTGTATTAAAGACAATCGGTTTTCCAATAATATCTAACCCTATCTTCCTTAGAAGCACTCTCTAGCGAACGTTTTTGAGCATACTAAACATTTATTGCAAATTAGATTATTCCAAACATTGCTTACAGGAGGAAGATATTGTTTTAGATTTTCCATTATGTTCTATAAAATTGATGGGAATTTGAGAGGACTGGAGTGAACTGGGAGGGTTATACCCGGATGGTGTGGTTTGGGAGGGTATTGGGTTTACACATAGGGTTATGGCGACGGCAGGGTTTTCGAAAATAGGACGACATGTTCTATAATAGACATGATTCATGGTAGTTACACAAAATCAATATCTGCGGAAATCATAATTACAAAACATCACATGTGATCATCATTGATCGCAATTTTTGTAGTCGTTATAGTATATAACATACCACTATTTCACCTGTATTCCGCTAAGGGGTAGGCAGCACTATAAAGGCTGAGACTTCTATTTTTTTTTTTGTTTTAGTACAGGCCCCACGAGAAAATCAACGCTGCCACTATAAAGCTGCAGTTTAGCTCTTTTGTTATTTTATTACCGTCAACAGTGGCATCTTTACATTTCATGAACAACTTTACCCTTAAGTACCTCTAGTTACATATCTATCGATTACTTTCTTTTTTTTGCACTTAGTCGATTTTTCTACTCTTGTATCGCCACTTAATGAATTCGTGGCAACCCAAAAAGATTTTTACGCTTGCAACTTTTACAGTTGTCAAGATATTGTCATTTTTCGCGGCATATGGTCAATTGTGTTCTAAGTGGGCTCCAGAAACTTTTAGTGTTTCTACCAAAAATTAAATGTAAGGTAAGAAATATATATCTTGATGTTTAGATATCATTCTTATAATGCTATAAATGATATAATTGATTCTTTTTTACTATAATTTCTTGAGTAATGGCAAACGGTAATGTTGCTTGAGGTAAGGTAAAGTTAACATGCCTAGCTTGATGGCGACTTTACCTATAGCTAGGGTTGTCACCCACCATAAACCACGTTTTTGATATCTGCCTACTAATATTTTCTGCTTTTGTGTTTGCATGGCAGGTTATGCTTGCTTAACTACTTATGAGCTTTGCCAGTCCTGTGTCTGTCTACCTTTCATACGTTTAACACAATATGCCTAATTGAATCAATTTTTGCTTGCTTTTGGTGACGAAACTTTATCATTGTTTCAGATATTAATACTTATATACGTAGGTACAAATATGGCTACCCAAGCCAAAGGCAACGTGAGAAACAGGAGACGGTTAGGAGCTCGAACGTACAAAAATTATTCAGAGGAGATGCTGCAATTGGCTGTCGATTTGGTAAAAAGTAAAAAAACTACTTCTTACGATGCTGAGAAAAACTTCGCACTCAGAGATGCTGATGGTTACTTAACGGATTCTTTACTATCTAAGAAATCCCTTAAATAGGTAACCATTAACTTCGCTAAGTGCGGTAGTTAGGTACCTATGTAGGTACGTAAAAATAACTACAATTTTTGAGAAATTGGAATTACTTTTAAGTACCTAAAACAGATATTTAATAGTAATACCAATTTCATGTTTTTGAAACGATTTTATAATTAAGAAGTTATTCATTTTGTTAACTTTGATGACGACTGATTATTTTTCTTACTTTATTATGTTTACGAATTAAAACTTATAAATATAATAACTAAAGCACATTTTATTCGTTGATTAGATGGATGACAACCCTATCGATATTTCAATAAAAAGGTGAAACATTGGATAATCCTTTAGCAACTTTACCTAAGATAATTGATTTAATTTTAAAAATAAAATGAACGTTTTAAATTTGCAGCACTATCTCTTCAGAGTAAGAGCTATTATTCAATACACCATATAAGTATGTTAGCTTTACCTATTACATATTTTACTACCATTTTTTTAAAGGATAAGATTTTAGGTAAAGTTGACAAAAACGTGTCAACTTTACCTGCAAGTTATTTTTGGGCTCAAACACCGATTCTTCAGTAATTAAGTAATTTTTATACATGTTACGTGTAGGTCCTGGCCGATTATAAGTATTGCAAAAAGAAACACTTGGATAACTAATTTTAATTTTGATTTATACTATAATAAGTAAAAAAATACGGTAATGTTGCCACGGTCGACGGTACTCAATAGTTCAAAATTTATGTTATTCTGTTTGTATTTTGTAGCGACAACAAACGTTTTTCTTTACTATTATAATCTGAAAGTCTTAGAATATAGAACAAGTTTGTTAGTAGTTGACTAGTAGGTCAATTCTCGTAACATAAGACGTTCTGGAGCAGCGAAATAGCGATGTGCTTCTGATAAAAACCTACGAAATTTTAATACGAAAATTGCTTGTTGTTCTCGACAGTTCTAGAACGTTTAAACTCGAACGTTATGAGAATTGACGTACGGTTATTATTGTAAATTTTCTCTGGTTCGTCCTAACCTATACGTACTTATTACATGTAGGTACATCGTCTGAAATTACTATTAGCCGTGTTGCTTAGATATGGTGATACGTCAATTAATTGGCTAACAGAGACATTGTTAGTTACTCAGACTAAGTACCTACTTGGATCCAAAATCTATGGTTAGTTATCTCAATACTAGATAGTAGATTGTGTTTCCATTAAGCTATTAATTGTATGATGATAATGATAGCTTTGTCTGTTGCGCTGTTTCTCGTAACTGATATAATTATATTATCTTCAGAATATTACATATTGTACTACATATTATTGTGTGGTATTAGCCTATTTCTAGCCTGTATATCTGGAAGGGTTGGCTTAAGACTGACTTACTGATATTACGTAATGTAAAAACCTTTTAATATTTGCCGAAGGAAACATAACTACTAGGCAATCTAGTAGTAGGTAGTAGGTAACGTTAAGGTTTCAGCAATATTTATTTATCAACGAATTTAAATAAGTAAGTTGCAGACTATTTACCCGACAGCGCCAGAAGGAGGGCTATTTTGTATTTTAATAAGGTATGTTATTGTTAAAACATAGTCTAACTAAGACACGCTAAGTTATAGTCACTTAGCGTGTCTTAGTTCAGCATATTCTATTCTTTTATGTCCTCAAAATACATTCAATACCCTTCATATTACTCAAAATATCGCTACAAAGGTATAAATCCGAGAATCAAAATCAGTGTTTATAAAAACAAAAGCAATAAATCCAGCGGGTGCAGTTTTCCCGTATATTTTTGCAACCCTAAGCATGATAGACTGCACCCGCTCGCCGGTGAAGCCCGTACGCTAACGTGTCAAATAAACAATGACGTCACTACCAGGCAAAACTTTGAAAGCGTAGATCCCATTCATCTGTGTACAGTTTGCCAATTTTGCGTGGGCCTGACAGTGTTTTTAGATGGTACGACTACCATACGACTAGAAAAGCTTACAACAACGGCGGTAGATGGCAGCACTAACAATATTATAAGATTTTAGTAATGTCGGTTGCACTAAATCAATCTTCGTCTAAAAGATCAAACAGGGTACAAGGCTGTCTGGTAATGTAGTGTCCGAAACCACCATCAGGCTGAGGCCGCACTACGGTTTAACCGCCACGGTTTTTAACCGCATGATTTTGTGCCTCAAGGAAAACCAGCGGCCGAACTTGCGCTTTTTTCCGCCCGGCTGTTTGTATTAGAAACCCGCGGCGGTTTAACCGTAGTGCGGCCTCAGCCTTTCTTCAATGATCCAATTATTTATTTCAGCCATTATCGTCCTACTGCAGGGCAAAGGCCTCCCTTTCCTTCCTGCATCCTCTCGGTTGTGACCTGTGATAGACCATTTCTCTTTAAAGGAGTCAAGCTTGTCCCGCCATCTTCTTCGGGGCCTACCGCGACGCCTTTTGACGTTGTGTGGCATCTAATGATCGAATTATACCTTAAACATCTGAGATAATATTACTCACCTTAAAAATCTCCTACTGTCTATATATTGGCATGTAGCCAAGTCAGTAGATTTTTATTAGTGGAAAACTAATTAGTTTTAGAAATATTTTGGTATTGCGCAAATTATATATTATTCGATACATACCTATATGTGTAATCAAAAGTAATATTCAAAATTATACTTAAAAAAATGTTATTTATAAATATCACTAATAGGTACCTAGGTAAGAATCTACCTAATAATTTAACGAAGTGTAACAACATTTTTTTCGTGTTACATCTACATCTAAATTCTACCTATTATAAAATAAATCGTACGATAGCCTAAAATCGTGATACCAATATCAGCAAATCGTATGCTATAAAGGGCATGTCTGGTTGCGGGCTGGCGGCCGTTGCCATGGCTACCCACATCGATTGACGCCGGGCGCATCTTGCATCGTGCACAACAACCTAATAAGGCTTTGTTGGACTGAATACAGGGAGTGAACGGAGGTTTCCTATACCCCTTGTGGAACTGGCCACTGTACGTTTGGTAATAATGAAGCTAGCTTTATTTGGAACAAGTTTTGTAATGTTATGTATTGTTGGTTAATTTAATTCTGCTTTCAAAGCTTTGCTTTCTGCGGTAGACGATTCCCTCCATTGAAATTGTTTTGCATTTCCTACGTAGAGAGAATTAAAGTGTGGTTTTATGCAATGTTGATATTAAAATTGTAGGTTTGTTAGGAATTCACGGATGATAAGGCAAGCTTTACAGTGTAAGAATAGATTACGTTAGAATGAAATAAGTTTGTGTTGTTTTACAAACTGAATTATTATAATTAGCTTGTTTAAGTCTCCGTGGTATATTGATATTATAAGATGGAATTAAGGCCTTTGGTAAGGTACATTGGCCGATACTAAAGCACAAATATGAAAAAACAGAGTGAAGTTAAGAAAACTTACATTACAAACGTAATATTCTAATACACAAATGTTCAGTTTTATTTGCTTCCTAAATAAATTAGAAGTGAACAATAACAAAATTACGTAATCAGATGATCTTAGGAAATTAACAATCAGTTCTAAAAGCATTCAGTTTAACGACCCTTGTAACAGATGGGGGAGCCGCAGTACCTACTTAATTTAAAAGAAAACCAATTAAAAGCATTGCAAATGTTGTTCCTACCACATCCGACCTCGTTCCGCGCTGCACTATCTTAAACTTAATTACTCGGGTTGTCTCTGGTACGCTTTTATACAATGTGACAAAATAAACTGAAGTTAAGCTATAAAAGCTGTTCCACCACCCTTTTTGCAATTAACTTTAATAATAAAATACTTTCTGCAATACATGTTCGCGTAACTAACCTAAAAAGTATACGGAACAAAAATGTCAAAGTTTAATTTAATTTAACCGGATTTTGTGAAGGTATTTTTTTATTCAGCCTTTTCGAAGACAGCGTCTTGTCGGAATTTAATTTCGTTGGCTTGTGATCCTGTGAATGTTTTGAATAATTCTCTCGACGAAAATCTTATCCGGCCGAGCCTAAAATAATTATAATTATAAAGGGAATATTGGGAATTAACATAGAGAATAGGAAACTGGTGATTGGTAAATGAAAGGATTTCTTTACGATGATTTAAGGGTCGTAAATGTTTGAAATTAGAACTTTTTATTAGTTTTAAGTAGGCATAGTGAAAGAAGGCTGATCAGAGTACAATTTTATAGAATTTGACCACGTAGGTATATCTGGCACATTTAGGACGGGAATTTATGTATGATTGTAATAAATATAGGTATTCATTCTTACTTTGTTCGGACAATTACGTTTATTATATAATTCTACGGGCCAACGACCGTACATATGCCGCGGTCAGTCTTTTACGTCCAATGTGACGATTTTGTAGCCATCAATAAATCAGTTCACTTTCAGCAAGCGTATCGTATACATTAGCATATCCATAATCATTAATTTTATCATAATTTTGCCATGTAATATATAAAGTTTGTATAAGGTCAATAAAGGTGTGCGATTAGGAGCATTTATCATTACATACACATATACAATCACATCTCACTAATATTATAAAGGCGAAAGTGTGTGTGTTTGTATGTTCGTTACCTCTTCACGCTCAAACGGCTAGACCGGTTTGATTGATGGATTAACATAGGCTACTTTTTACCCTGACAAAATGTAGCGGGAAACACCGCAGGGCGCAGCTAGTAATATTATAATCAAATAAAACTAATTAACGATCCGATCCATCGCTATTTAGGTACCTACTTATGTACCAACAAATATACGAGAAGAAATGACTTTAACCGCTTTTGTTTTGCAAATATCTTTCTGGAGACTTTCTTCTTTCTAATGCATACACTCACTTTTCAGGTACCTATTAAAATAACAGATTTGAATTGACCGATGAAAGCTGTTATTGTAACACCATACCTAAGTATAAGTGCCGCGCGCACCCAATCCTAGCCCGAGGGCGTGGGGTGAGAGCTTCAAGTGGAAAACCATAACCGAGTTTTACCGGCACATATTTTGATAAACTTTCTATAGAAAGGTGGTTCATACTTGGAGTTTGTTTTGTACGAGAATAGTGGGTCTATCAAAAATACAGGGACTTAGGGAGAGAGGTTGAATGACCTAACTCTGATTTACAAAAGAGTAACCTTGGAGCCTAGAGTTAGATGAATCTTTCGTTCCATTTTGCTCATTCATTAATTGATATGATGCGATTCAATCATTACGTAAGACTGTTTTTGCTAGTTTTTGACCACCCCTCCCCCCTGGATAAGAAAAAATGAGAATAGGCCGACCCCCCTTCCCCCTGTTTAATATTTATTACGTAAGAATCTAAAGGAAATATAAATAAACGTTTGATTTATTGCATTTTGGTAGTAATTAACTTTAGTTTTGGTTTGTTTGCGCATATTTTAGTCATAAGAGCTATCAAAACCCCATCGTCTTACATAATAAATGATTGGCCTCTATGCTACTCTATTGGAGACCTAACTATTCGTAGGCGTAGGTTTACAGGATAAAAAAATATTTTTGTATTTAGAATTTCAGTCATGAAACGAGAGATCATAAAAAATTTAAATCTTTTTTATAACGAGGCTTATTTTGCGCAAAATCGTATAACGATCGTCCTCACATTTCTAAAACCTAAAAACAAATAGTAATAATAATACCAAGAACTATCAACTTATGTATGGAAAACTGTTATAAAATATTTTTAGCAGCCAAGAACGTCTACAAAGTGCATACGTTTATAGTTTGCAGTATTCCAATACATATATTGTAAGTCGTGTCGTTAAAAGTTTTCATGGTTTAAGGTTTTACAGCTTGCAACTTGTTATAGACTTACGATTGTTGTGCAATACTTAAATAATTGTTACATTGTATTAAAGTAATAATTCTCAAAGATATGTTCCAGATGCAATTAAAGAACAATTTGATACATTGATATATAACATAACATAACATCACGTCTGTATTCCCCGAAGAAGTAGGCAGAGGTGCACATATAGCACACCCACATTTGGCCAGTTATGTTTTTAGGGTGTATTGATATACTATGATATTTTAGACAATAGAGTCAAATCGGGGCTTCGAAATTGGCAGGATACAAAAAAAGTGAATTGAGGTGTCTTTAGCTGGTATTGCAGGTAATTTTCCGTTGTGCACACTTCACTGCACATAGCGATCTCGCTTCCACAGCGGAAAAAATGTCCTAGCCCCTTACCATTAACTCTTAAAGCAGGACATATTACTTTGTGGAAGTGAGAAGCTGTATTATTCTGCACGTAACGGCGTCTTGCTTCCACATTGTGAACTATCTTTTAAGACTTCATAGTATAATGCACACTGATAGTAACATCGCAGCTCATCTTTTTGTCACTGCCGAATATTTACCTTTTTTACTTCTAATACTACTTACATCATAATTTAAATTACTTAACTAACAAATACGATACTGTCTGTACCTAAGATATGTAAGAAATCATTCGTCAATTCATTCAAAGAATTGGAGAGCTCAATTTTGTGCACATACTACCTACTAAGGATATACCAGAGTAGGAGATCTCTAAGGTGAAGAATAAATAAATGATAGTGTGCCGAACATCTCTCGAGAGCTGCCGTCGATGTTCAGCCGATGTGGAGCTAGATGTTGCCACTACAAACAGCACTTTACTTTGATGCTACAATCTGTGTACGTAACTGTGAGTGGCTGTTACTATTGACATAGGTCTAAAGAAGTCTTCGGCTGATTTGTGGACTTAGTCTATAAGTACCTATACTATGATATTCTGAAGTTTAATTAGACTCGTTGGTCTAGCGGTTGCTAAGCGCGACTCCTGAGCACGTGAGTGCCTCGTCAGTTCGAATCTCGGGTCGGGCAGATGTTACTGGGTTTTTCCATTAAGTAATTCTCAGTAGCAGCGTTCGAGTTCAAAACTAGTCGGGGATTTCCGAATACACCCGTGAGTATAACCGGAATGTATATTAAATAATACAGCCATGTATGTACCCAGCTATCATATTTAGTTTGTATTTAGATTATAATACCGGCCAGCCAGATCTTAATTGCGAAAATTTTAAGAGTCAATTCCATATGCATTTAAGCAGAAGTTACCAACATTAAATTGACATTCTGAAAAGCCCTTCCACTAAAACACTCACATAATCAAATGTCCCCATGTTGGCGATCCCTGCAGCATACCAATTAGATAGCCCAACATAAAATAATGATCGTGAAATTAGAGGTACGGTATAAACCGCCCCAAGCTCCCGAAACCCATAACTTTGGGGTGGTATTCCCCCTAGCCCCAAATTCAGCATTCAACGGAGGTCTTTTAAAACTTTTGACCCGCAACCTTTTTTAACTATGCCTTTGTTAGATGCTATGCATGCTGAAGGTATTTGCATTGTGTTTTATGATTGCGCTTGATGAAAATGGGTGTAGAACTGTAAACCTATAGCTGTTCCGGGGAGAGGTCTTTTACCAACGAATGAAGTATAGATAGGTGAATGTAAAATATAGGTAGAGGCTACCTAAAGGTACGTGCAAAACTTATGACAGTTAATATGATTAGTTTCATGGGCAGATATAATAACATAACACATTCATAATTAATAATATTACTGTTGCAACAAACAAATGACTACACACAACGTATATATATCATGTCGCTTCAAAAGTGTTAGATTCATATGATTAACCTTAACCTATGCGTATTGTAATGATTTCTATCACTTACGCGAACATTAGACATTGTAATTAAACTACGTTCACGGATTTATCGCGGTTTAATTGATTTTTGCTCCCGACGTTGCCTATTCCCAACGTTGACCATGAATGCTGTAAAGAATTCGAAACGTCGGGACCAAAAAATCTATTAAAACCGCGATAAAATCCGTATACCTAGTTTTATTTCTATGCGTATTGTATTTGGACTTTCAGTAAAGAGTAATCAAAGTTCTTTACATCGTATCTAACAGGAAAAACAACTTATAAATTCACTTCGTATATAAACACTATAGAAAATGACTACGCCAGTCCTTGTCAGTCCTCCAGCACCGTACATGTCAAAACAATTCCATTTAAACAGAATACTCCTGTAACGGCAAATGCGAGAGACAGTTAGCAAACCCGGCAGCTCCCCATAATTGTCTCCAAGACGTTTTCGGACGGAACACCCGTCATCAATCCATTAGGCACAAGCGTTCAGGACTGCAGACGACAATCTGACTATTATGTGAGTGAATGAGAAACTACTTGGTCCGCGTGCACTCACCCGAATGATTCGAGAGCACTTTGGTTAACGACGCGATTGTCGTGAATGTGCAAGTTTTAAGGTGAGCGAAGCTGGCTACCTCTTGTGTGCCCTCAAGGAAATTGCTCGTTACAAATTATTTAGACCACTTTGTGCTTTGATTACTTTGTACCTTCTCTAATTTCCAGTGTTTTGAACTTTGCTTGTAATACGGCGTGTGAAATGAAATAACAAATGAATTCTCTACGTGTGCCGGTCAATGAACGTAGCAGCTGCAGCCTGCATGCAGGCAAAATAGGTCCTTGTACATGAAGGTTGAATAGGTGCTACCATCCCCATGTTTCTTCAAAAGCTGTAATTCTGTAGAGGTATTCTTCTTTACCAGTTATTTATACAACTATTATCTCGCTGCTTATTTAATGTCTCACCACTATGCCCAGCTGATTTGCTAATCAAAACGCCTCTATCGACTCCATTTCCAGACGACGGAAATGAATTGTACTATACCTGTTTATTGCATACAAAAGCGGTAAGCAACAGCTACCTCAATTCATGTTTATGATGAATATATTTGAAGCGTCTCGCTCACGTCGCCCATAAACCAAGTTTTAGTGTAGAGGGCTATCTTCCTGTCTTTATTGTCCGCAGTCTAGGACTCAGACAGGATTTATGTTCAGTAAAGTCTAAGCGTGTGGTTTCATGTTCAAGTAAGTTGGTTAGAACAATTGGAACAAGTTGGGTCCAAGTTTTGTTTGTATTCTCCTATGTGAACGGAACATAGAAGCTATTTGAACACTGGGGTATGAATTGTTTTGAGGACGGCTTAACCCTATGAGCGCCACGGTCTTGTAAAGAAGACAACAGCTCCACGTCCGCCACGCCGCAACTCTACCAGGAGACAATATAAAATCGTAACATTTGTATAATGTAATTACAAACAATAATTGTAATAAATTTTACGATTAGATAATTATTGTCTTCTCATAAAATCGTGGCGTGGAGGGCATGAAAACGTCATCCATGTAAGATTAGCGCTAAAAAGGTAAGTAGAACATACTTCAGTTTTAGTTGTACAATTGTTGGCGTTATCGAATCACAAACATTAAACTTTGTCACAACTTCTAAAAATATATAATTCTAAAACTATTTACAACTTAATTCTAATACAAAGAATGTAAATCCGATGATATTGTGTATACTGTTGGTATACCTAATAAATAAATAAATAAATATTTATCAAGATCATTTTCAGGCTATTAAGAACATTAAACACTATGAACCTCAGAGGCTAACTCGTTGGTCTTGTGGTTGCTAAGCGCGACTGCTGAGCATGAGGTCCTGGGTTCGAATCACGTGTGGGCAAAAGTGTTACTGCGTTTTTCCATTAGGTAATTCTCAGTAGCAGCACGGAGTCTGGGTTTGTGCCTGGTTGATGGTAATAGGCTCGCCCCCTATTACATTGGGACCAAAAAAACATAACTAGCGAAATGTGGGTGTATTATATGTGTACCTCTGCCAATCCTTTCAGGGTTTACAGGCGTGATGTCATGTTATGTCTCAGAGGTAGATGATTTTTTGAAGAAACAGGAAAATCGCGCAATCTACTACACTTTTTAAAAGTTAAGTTCCAAAGACATAAGCCGATTGCATGGCCGAAGTCTGAAAGCTAGCTAGGGTGCAAGACTTTGCTTTGATTCGCAGTGCAAAAAGCATTCCAGTTTTACCGAGAAAAATGCAGCATTAATATCAAGTTCTTGGTAAAAATGTACCCAAGTTATCATTTAAAATACAAGTTCATTTATAATATGAATGGCAAGCAGAACAAGAGTTATGTAGTTGAAGCGTTTGGCTGCTAGCCAGGACATTAAAGTAGCCGATATAGGTGTCCGTGTCCAGCAAGAAATTATGCAAAATACGTGACTATTAACGCTCGTTATAATTATCTATCTTTTTGCCTTTGGATCATTATATAACATTTAATACACAGAATAAGAGCATGCAAGTATTTCTATGTATTCTATTATATATATTTATACTAGCTGCGCTCTGCGGTGTTACCCGCTACATTTTTTCGGGATAAAAAGTAGCCTATGTCACAAAGACGTTACAATTATCTTGAGAAAAATTGTGGTTCGAATGTGATAATTGATGAAAGCGAAGCCACGAGTGAAACTAGTCATATTATTTTAGTTAGTTATAATAGTAACTATGTAGGTAGGTCTACTCCATAAATAATGTGGTAATCTGTCAACGTACTGTATAATTAGGCAATAAATGAGCGGATGTTTCACACGGATACTATTAATCATTGGCCTTTGTATACATACAAAAGATAAACGTCAGTATTATATTATATTATTTACTATACATACCTGTATGTTCCTCTGTTTGACATACAGGGGGTGCATTTCCACTTTCAGTGTAGGTAGGGCTGTTTTATGACTTCTTTGTGACCGAGGTCACAAATAACGGTAGCCAACGTCACATTGCTCCTAATTTGTTTTGTTAATTAAATTATTGTATAGTCATTCATTTAAGTTAAAGACATTGTGGTTTACGAAATAGTCTCTCCTGTGTGTTCTAGTTTTAAGTTAGCTTTGTCAAGAATTTTGCTAAAATCGCTACTGTTATTATGTGCATGAAATCAGTATTTAAAAAAAAAAATTAACATAACATCACGCCTGTATTCCCCGAAGGGGTAGGCAGAGGTGCACATTTAGTACACCCACATTTCGCCAGTTATGTTTTAGGTCCCAATGTAATAGGGGGCGAGCCTATTGCTATCAACCGGGCACAAATCCAGACTCCGTGCTGCTACTGAGAATTACCTAATGGAAAAACCCAGTAACACTTTGCCCGACCCGGGATTCGAACCCAGGACCTCGTGCTCAGCAGTCGCACTTAGCGACCACTAGACCAACGAGGCAGTCAATATTTAGTAATTTAAATTATTTACAATATATACAGTTAAATATCTGATGCATTAAATGAGGCGAGAGAAGTATGCCAGGATCGTAGCAAATGGAAATCCATGTCTCTGCCTACCCCTCTGGGAAACAGGCATGACTTTATGTGTGTATTGTAAATATAATGCTTGAAATTAAAAGTCCTAGCAACAAAAAATAAGCCTCCCCGTCATCCCTCCCTGAGGCTGTCGACTGTAGTCATAGCAACTAAGGGATTACGTCAAAGAGAGGGGCAGAAGCAACTCATTGTTTTCAGTGATAATAAACTGTGATCACTAATCTGTATTTGAGACGTTGACTTCGCTCCACAGATAATAATAAAGAAATATTTTGGTATAAAGACCAATTCAGTTTTTGATCCATTTTCTAGGCATTAAGTGAGTGCTGATAAGCTGAAGCCAGGTTGGAAATTATTTACCATACCAGCTTACCTATCCCAATTTATGACCTGAGTAGAAGCGACCCCTAGACCAACGAGGCAGTCCTAGGCTATAAGCTAGTTAAAGGAAGATTAGTTTACTCTCGTCTTCTCCTGAATTAAAACAATCTTCATTCCCTTACTTATGATAAATGAATAATTCACTGCGTTACAAGTCCCTTGCTCCCCTTACACGTATAGGTACCTTATGACGTCATAATACCTAATATTCCCTCACATTTGAATACTCAAACCATAACCAGTATAACCGTATTGATTTTCGTGACAATGGATAGGTTTTGGCAAGGGCACTGAGTCAGTGAACCTTGTGTTCAAAATATTTGCAAACTCATTTCAAGATATTTCCACAGATACACGTGACACTGTTTCATTGACTTGACCTAAGTTTATAACGCGTTTGGAAGATATATACGCAGATTATCCTAAGATATTACATCTGGACACCTTTGGGGGAAAGACATGGCCGGAAATGGCACTGAACAGACGTTTGGTGACCTGAAATACAGGCCCCGAGCCTAGTTTAGGCACCAGTCTCCCACAATATAATGCCCCACCTGTATGTCACTGTAGAAATAACTATAGCAATTAGACTAATATTGTGGAGTTAAATAAAAAAAAATTAGAGAAATAAAGGGGAGACCTTTGCCCAGCAATGGGGCACATTGCAGACTAATAAAAAATTAAAAAAATAAATCAGTCAAGTCTAAGATAGTTAAAGCGTCGGTTATCTATACATCTAAATATATACTAGTTATCAGCCGCGGTTTTCCACATGTTCTACGGGAATTACTGCTTATAAAGCCAGATAAAAAGCATCCTTACGTCCCAGTCTTGTCGATACATACCTCTTAGTAATTCTCGTTCTAAAACTGTGATTGGGTTATCAAATATAAACATAAACATAATAAATTCACAAACATTTACATCTCATATTAGCTTACTCATACGCCGTTAAGTAGTTTTTTTTTTAATAAACGTGGCCCCACACTAGGAATTTCTCCTGTATCGTAGGTGCGTTTCACAAACATGAAATATTCACCTACACTAACACCCAGACTCGGGACAAACATCTGTGGTTCGCACAAAGTTTTGCCCCGAGCGGGAATCGAACCCGCAACCCTTAGCGCACCAGTCCATTTAAAAATAAAGTGTAATTACGGGCAACAGACAACAATTTCTTATCTCGTTCTAGTTACTCAAGTATTTTTCTATTTGATTATCAACAGATAACTACATTTTTCCTTTTCTATATTAAAATCTAAAAAGAACGGTTTCCATATAAATTCAAAGTTAATTTTGCAATTTAAATGCAGTTACCCGACTCGATCGAATATTTATTATAATCATGATTTATACACAGCTGGTTAGCTTACTGTCAAAAGACTAGCCTGCATTATTCATCAGCACAGAACTTAAATAAACTTAAGACTTAATACTATATTTTCCTAAGGTTCAAAGTATTGTATCTTAAAATTGCGTTCAACGTACACATTTTTCTATATAAGTTCTTATTAAAATCCAGCGGGGTTACTATGAGCTTGCTTGCAGGACATTTTTCGTTCCACTAGTTGTAGTGTGCGGTGTTTCCACAACGGAAATATACCTCATAGCAAGGCATCAGCCCCCTTACCATCAACTTTTCAAGCAGGACAGTTTATGTCCTGGAAGCGAGACGCATTAGCACTGTACGTAGCGTCTCGCTTCCACACCGTAAACTATACCGTTTTGAGAATTCATGGTAAAGGGGTCAATTCTCATAACTTAAGACATGCTTCTTCTTAGGATGTGCTTCCGATAAAAACCAGCGGTTTTTGTATTAAAATTAGATTTATATCCAAATATAGTAATAGTAATAGGCCCATGCCTATAATAGGCACTACTAGTTAATTGTTAGTATTTCTCTATAATCATCATCATCACCATCATCCTATCTCAGTCCACTGCTGGACACAGGACTCTCCTATGGCACGCCACTGAGCTCGATCTTCGGCCCTCCGCTTCCAACCTTCCGCTTCTTTTTAATAGTATAAAGAAATACTAACAATTACCTTAGCGATTTAGACTGACGTTTATTGTGAGATACATTTACAAACGCAGCAACATACATGAGTACATACATTATGTATTATTTCTTAGTATTTCAAACGTGCTCGCTAGATACATTACCTCTTGCAAGTTCTATTTAATACGTTTCTTTGTTACTTTAACAATGTAAACAGAATTATACGCACGCGAACTTTGTGTATACCTACATACATCGTGTTTTTATTACAGTGAAAACGAGTTGTTGTTCAAAAAACAAGTCTAGAAAAGAAGTATTGAACTAGGTTAAGAAAGAATAAGCATACTATCGGACTGGTATCTCTTTGTCGTCAATATAACATCTGTCTGATTAAATACTAGGGTGAGAATTTGTGAATTTGGATATTGTAGATACGGCTATATACTATCACTAATCATATATCCATACTAATATTATAAATGTGAAAGTAACTCTGTCTGTTACGCCTTCACGACTAAACCGCTGGACGGATTTTGATGAAATTTGCTTTGTAGAAAGTTTAAGACCCGAAACAGGACATAGGCTGCTTAACACGGGCGAAGTCGTGGGCAAAACCTAGTCTATTATAGAACGATTAAAAAACAGAGTGAGGGCGGGTGTGTTACTTTTTTTATTTCGGTGTTGCTCATTTATTTCTCAAAAGACGCGACTAAGTTCTAAGTAACAATCGCCGAGCTTGTTTCTATTTACGGACTACTCCTGAGAAGTGATAAACATTCCACTGACAAATTTTTTTCCAAACTGATTTATCTTACCGAATGGAAACATAACCGCTTTCACGTTGGTGGAACTACAGAAATCGCACAGAGAAGTCTTATTAAAACCATGATAAACATAAAACCGTAACTTTCCGATATACTGCCGAGTGGTATCCGGCCTAGAATTGATTACCCCCATCACTCCCGTGGATGTCGTAAGAGGCGACTAAGGGAGAATCCAGTAGACGAGCAGCATCTTCTGTAACTTCACCATCAATAATTGATCCCCAAGCCGCTTGTCAAGTGTGGAGATTATGGCACCCCTCCACTTATCAGGGGGGCGCCTTTTTCAATAGTGGACGTCTTCCAGCTGATGATGACGATTCCGATATCTCATACCATAAAACTTAGCAGCATTGAAATAAACATTTCAAGAAATTACTTCCCTCAATATAATCTAATTAGCTTTCTCAACGCTCCTCATATGATACGGAATATTAATTAAGCTCAACGGACTGTTTCTGTAGCTTAATGTGGAATAAGACTTGTGTTAACATGGAAATAAATGTGTTATTACTTGGAATAAAACACTCCATAACTTGCGGTAGGATTAAGAAAATTTTAAGATGTATTCTGCGTAAGTAGCGTCTTGGATCATATTTTGGGTCCATAAATTGCGTAATGTAGATTTTAGAAAATATATGTTTGTCATAGCGTTTTCAGATCACATTTTGGGTTGCAATCGATACACATACATAAAGTCACGACTATTTCCCAGAGGGGTAGGCAGAGGCCACGGGTTTCCAATACCTGCAATTATTAGGTATTAAAAAAAGATTATAATCTATACTACTTAATATTATAAAACTGAAGAGTTTGTTTGTTTGCTTTAACGCGCCAATCCCAGGAACGGCTGGTTCAAATTGATAAAATATTTTTGTATTGAAAAGTACATTTATCGAGGAAGGTTATAAAATGAATTCACGTGAAAGCTAGTAATTTATAAAGAGACTGATAAATGTGGCTTGATTCTCGCCCAGAAAATATTTTGCAAATTCGATATGTAGCGAGAGATCTGTAGAGCTATAACTTATAGCTAACCCGGAGAACTTAATACCGCTTTTTTACCATTTAAGCCTTTCCTGGACTCCTACAACGGAGAAAATTCATGTCAAAGGCCTGCAGGCGGTTCAACTCGGACACCAGGTTGTTCATCAACCATACGATAAGATTCAGCATTTTAGCCTGGTATCACCCACTGCTGGGTATAGGCCTCCCTTTTCTCTGCCAAACTTATCTGCTTAAGCGTCTGCCATCCAGGTGTCTTTGGCAGTTCTATGTCGTCAACCCAACATGTTAATGCTCGTCCCTGACTTCTATGACGTAACCAAAACCTGATCAAGATTAATAGAATTTTGTCATTGGCAAAAACTAAATGTATTTAGTCACTGCTTCTGCTCACGCCACAGAATACAGTGTATAAGTGAAATAGCAGAGATTACAGTGAAATAAAAGTGTAGTGTTTTATTATGCTGGGTCACGGTGAGTCAGAGGAGGTTTCATACGAATTAAATCATGATGCCGCGCTTTCTTTGAAGTAATACTTTTATATTGTGACTCAGAGTCACACTGAACAAAGGGTTTAGCGACTTGTACTATACATTTATGACTAGTTAGATCTGTACCGTAACCAAGTCTCGGGAGCTTGTAGCTGCGTGGCTCGGTGCAGCTCAGTCAATCTGCAAGGTTAAGTCGTGCTCGCCGTTGTCGGTCTTGTGATGGATGACCGTCTCAAAATGTTAAAACCTCTCTGTCCTTCGGAAGGCATGTTAAGCTGTTGGTCCTGCGCCTGATCTCGCTCCGGCCGTGTAGCTTTATTGTCTCGAATGGAATTTTATAGTTTGACAAGGAATTCCATGATCGACAATGGCTTAAGGCAAGAAATTATTTTGATGAGTTTCGAGCAATTCAAGTATTTATTGCACAATCTAGTGAAAGCGCTAGGACAAGCAGGCATACATAACTCCTTGGCTATAAGGTTTAGTATGCACAATTTCCGTTTTGTATATAAACGGATCATTATTACAACATAACGTAAGACACTGGTGCTACGTTCCCGCTACGTGTTCTTGAAGCTGAGCCAGATTGACGGGGCCGCGTCAGAGCTCGTTAGTTAAAGTGTCCTCACAACAAAAATCTCAAGATGAAGCCATGAAGTCAGCGGGCTACGGTAGATCCGTAGCTGTTGCTACGCTAGTCTACGTTCGTAGCACTAGATGCTACGAACGCACAATGCGTAGCATACTGTTAAATATTTAGTGTAGTAAATGTTTACTCATTAATTATATCGTTAGTGCATTAAAATTGTTGAATACTACGACGTAGTTACATAATGGCGCCCATGAGAGACCAAAAAATAAAATTAATATTTTAAAATATTAAATTTTAAACCGGACTCTCTGAAAATGTTTGGAAATACTGTTTTAACGACTTTTGCCAGCAGGAAAATTTTCACATGCCATTTTATTACAATACAACAATTATTTATGTCAGCCCAACAACAACAAACAAGCAACTTTCGCATTACAATCGGTGGAATATATTCAACACACAAAAAAGTTCTCTCAACTGTCATACATCTAGAAATATTGCATTTACAGTACATCTGACCTAAAAACCTGGCATGGCAACAACAAAGGTTTTTTTTTTCTCTTTATTTATATTTAGAGACTTTGAGCATCCACAATACGAGCTTATTCGCCAGTTTACATTAAAACTGCCTCGTTGGTCTAGTGGTCGTGACTGCTGAGCACGAGGTCCTGGGTTCAAATCCCGGGTCGGGCAAGTGTTACTAGGTTTTTCCATTAGGTAATTCTCAGTAGCAGTACGGAGTCTGGATTTGTGCCCGGTTGATGGCAATAGCCACGCCCCCTATTACATTGTACCTTATAACTGGTGAAATGTGGGTATAGTATAATGTGCACCTTTGCCTACCCCTTCGGGGAATACAGGCGTGATGTTATGTATTCACATTAAAAGGTTAAAAAAAAATCCATATCTCGCAGGTTTCGTCGCCCGCCGGCGGTCTGCGCCGACAGTGACAGCTAATCAATTTCTGTTCACCCCCGCGTTTTAATATAACCGCACGCAGCTAGCCGGCTTCCTGAAGAGTCTCATTGTAGTCTGAACGTCTTGCAAATCGCCGGCGATGGAATTGAGGAACGATTTTCGTTTTCAAATAGGATTGTGGGTTTTACTGATGTTTGATTTTGTTTGGGTTGGAATTAAAAAGTGGGTTTGTAATAACATGTATATAGCAGCGGTTGGGGGCGGAGGGCCGAAGATCGAGCTCAGTGGCGTGCCATAGGAGAGGCTTATGTCCAGCAGTGGACTGAGATAGGCTGATGATGATGATAATAGATGTTCTTGTGTTTTCGAGTGTCCGATATTTGGGATTCGAAAATTAATACCTAAAAGTAGACTTCATAGAAAACTACGATCTGGTAACATGCAGTGCAGTGGGTAACGATTGGGCTGCTAGGGGTTGCAGGCTCGATCCTCGCACGACACCAAAAAAATTGTGGTCGGAGATCAGATGTTTGACCCGAGTCTGGGTGTATGTGTATGACATATTTCACGTTTGTATAACTAACTTATATTATATACAGGAGAAAAGCCTAGTGGGACGACGTTATTGAAAAAATCATTGAATATTCTATTTTTGTCACATGCTTATGTTTTTAGGTCCCAATGTAATAGGGGGCAAGCCTATTGTCATTAACCGGGCACAAATCCAGACTCTGTGCTGCTACTGAGAATTATCTAATGAAAAAACCCAGTATCACTTTGTCCGACCCGGGATTCGAACCCAGGACCTCGGGCTCAGCAGTCGCAGATAATAAGTAAATTATAACAAACACTATGAGCCTAGTCATACTCAAAAAAAATGTTTAATAATTATTAATTAACAGCCATCGACTATAGGTTTTGGTCTATTTTTATAAGGCGCTTTTTCTAGCGAAACGTTTTTTAAAAGCAATCACGACCGCTTCCTGGATGTATACCGCTACTGTTTGTTCTCGATTCTGTGAAGAAATACAAATTGCGAAGATGTATACAAGAATACAATTTAAACGATCCCAATGTTCACAATGTTGTTTGAATATTGTTTTCATTATTGCTTTTTTTTACGCGACCTGAGGTATTGTTGGTTGCCGCTTTTCTGTATAAACCATTATTGACTGACTGAAATATAGTAGACATAAACACATATCATCACGCCTATATTTCACAAAGGGGTAGGCAGGCAGAGGTGCATATATGTATAGTACACCAACATTCCGTCGTCGTTATGTTACAGACCCCAATAAGATAGGGGGTGAGCCTATTGCCATTTACCAAGCACGATTCCAGCCTTTGTTTTACTATTGAGAATATCCTTATTATAAATAACCCAAAACCACTTTGCCCGACCCGAGATTCGAACTCAGAACCTCATGCGATCTTAACGACCACTAGACCAACAAGGCAGACGCAATAGGAATATCTTGTATTGGGGTTAATTATACCTGTTTAAACCTAATAAAGACCCTCCTAACACATGAGTTATATAAAAAAAAGTTTAATTTATGTAACAAGACTCATATACAACCAGATACAAAGGATACAGGCAGGATAACAAGCATAGACTGTCACAAGGTAACAATATGTCTGCTGCAACATTGCTGGGTATTAAAGCAATTCAGTGTGTTCGCCAGCATATATAGAAGAAGCAGACAAGCCTCGTATAATTATACCATTATCGTCTACTCAAAGGATTCTTCAACTTCACTTTCAATTACCGGAGGAAATCAATACTGTAATTTATATATAGAAAACTACGTATAAATAGACTGTTTAAATTAATTGGGATAGTTTACACCGTTCTAATACTCGTACACCCTATTAATTAAACAAAACCATATAAGTGGATGTTGTTATATTCTAGTACACGAAGCTCCATGGTTCTATAAGTCTACCAACATTAATCAACATAAAAAATGTATGCGTAAGTCTCCTAAGAAACCAGGTTTCAGCCAGGAGGTATAAGAGGCTAGTACAGAGGCCAGTACAGAGCTACATAAGGATTTTCTTATATACTGCATAATGCTCGAGTTTAAAGGCCATCAGATAATATATGGTGACGACCTGTTTTGCGCAGTGGCTAAGTGATTGGACTGCTGCGCTAAGGGTTGCGGGTTCGATTCCCGCACGGGGCAAAACTTTGTGCGACCCACAGATGTTTGTCCCGAGTCTGGATGTTTGTGTATGTGATATTTCATGTTTGTGAAACGCACCCACGACACAGGAGAAATTCCAAGTGTGGGGCGACGTTTTTTTTTAAAAAAAAAAAATATATATATATAACTTTTGGTGTCAGTATCAGGAAATTTGAATGACGTCACTCATGAGGTAAATACTAAAATCGTGATCATCATTTTTCAAATTTACTTTATAAATTTAGCATCAGATATATAATAATACACCAAGAATTTATGTAGAATTATTGCAGAATTTTATTGTTGGTGCATACAGGATAGTCTATTCAGGATTGACGTCAACCACTATTCACAAAGGGATCATGTGTACAAATCTAATAAATATTTCCAGTGTGTGACGGAAAGTACCTAAAAAATCCAAATTATTTTTTTTAAATCGAAAGCATAGTGAGTATTGGTGAGTGTCCGTGTTAGCACCACGTGGAGCTCTCTATGTACGTGCATCCAATTTCACGTTGACTGTAAACGGAAGGATCTAGAATGGGAGGCAGACTGTTCCCAATAAAACGGATCCCGTTCCACCAATATATGTCTATACTGTATAATATAAAGAGATGAAGTTTGTATGTATGTTTAACATATATATATCATTAGCCGCGGTACCATACATAGTACACCCACATTTAGTCATTTATGTTAGAGGTCCGTACACGAGTTCAGACTCGTGGCTATCGTAAGAGGCAACTAAGGGAAAATCCAGAAGATGGGTAGCATTGTCTTCTACCCATCTTCTGGATTTTCCCTTAGTTTAGTAATTATCGGGCACTATCCGTATCTTTACCCCACAAAGTTCCTCGTGGGATGCCTGGGCTACAACATGTTAGAGACTCGAAGGCTCCATGATCAGCTAAAGGTTATGCTGAAAATGTGTCGCGGTATAACAGACGCTCCAGATCTGCACAACGAGTTGATTCGACTTCACGCCCCTAATAATTATCTTCGTGCTAGAAGGCATAGGCTTTTAGTTGTGCCTCCCTGTCGAACAGTCGCCCGTGCTTCGTCTCCCATCCCGCGTGTTTTGAGGACACTTAATGCTCTCATGGAAGCTCACCCGGACTGTGATTTATTTGCAGACGACTGGGCAATAGTAATAAAGATATGCCTCAATTACGCTGAGGCCATATTTTAATTATAACATTGCCATAATTTAATTGTTAATTTTAAGTAGGTATGTTACTTTTTTTTACACATATATTTATATAGATTAAGTATGAATGCTCTCTGTTTTGTTAATATTTATAATTTTGTAGTATATCTACCGTGTTATGTTTTTAAATTTGTATTTAGTTAGTGTAAGTGGTTTTTTCTTTTTTGTAAACCGTTCTAATTAAATTAAATAAATTAATTAATTAAATTCTATGGCTTGACCACTAATACTGCGATTCCGAAGCATGGGGATTATGCCCCCCCCTCTCCCGGGAGGCCTTTGTTCAACAGTGGACGTCTTCCTGCTGATGATGATGAGAATGGACCTTCTGATGGACATAATGCTAATTAAATCCTAATATAAACTTGACCAATTTTTCACGTACACGAAGTCACGTGCAGATCCTAGTATTATAAACAGAAGAATGGAAAAACTTGTGTACGGAAGTTTGTCTTGTATATGTGTGAACTTTAAATTGAGGTACGTTATTGAAAGTATTGGCAAACAATGTAAGACCGACGTGGGGAATCGGCCATCTGGTTTGCTGTAGCGTATTGAATAGAGTAGAATATGGTGAATTAGATAAAAATATCAGATACAGGCTTCAACACAGCCTTCTTATTTTACTAATTGGCTACTTTGTATTTGAGAATCTTAATCGAAAGAAGTAATCAAACGAAGTATTATTTACGATTAAATTATTTATTTATTATTTATTAATAATTTATGTACACACAATATAAAAAGTAAAAAAAAAATGTGTTATGTGTTAGTTATAGAAAGTATTATGCGACAACGCCAGGAGAGACGATCTTAAAAACAATTCTTTTTGTTACCTACTCTTATAGATCAATCCCCCAGCACACCGAAGAAAACCTCTAAATAGTTATAGGTACGCATTTTTATATAACACCTGATACTAAGAGAACACAGTAGGAACTGCTAAAGGTTTTTTTAAACTACTTCTTTTACCCGGTGTCGCCCATCTCCGGCGGAGAGCGCTCAACTCGGTGCATCGTTAAAATCGAGCGCACTTCACTAGCTCGCCACCATGTACCGAGAGCGTGCGTCTTTTTGTTCCGACTTTAATTATAAGTGAATATTGTTTTATTTTTGTCTAGATCATTGAAGGCGGGAAGGGGGAATTTTCTTTTGCACATATGAAACTTATATTGAGGTCGTGCGTATATTATGTCAAGTCTTGGACTTCGACTTCTATAGGCGTGTGGCCATTGTGTTACTATTATGTTTGCAAAAGATGACAAGCGAAAGAATAATTAAAATTTAAAATTAGTTTTTGTCCAGCATAAGTTGATTCCGTATTACTTAGTATAATTATATTCTACACACGTTTTTGATGTCCGGAGTATACGACATATGGTTATAAAATAAAAGAAGAATATTCAACGAATTATGTATTCCATTTCCTTAAACAATTAATCTAAAAAGTTTTCTACACGGACGACACTATCTCAAAATACGACAATTACTCGTCCAAAACGAATCCTTCGAAAACTCCTCCCGGACTTTGAACAGCCAAAGAAACAGACAGTTCTCAAAGCTTCAAGATTAACTTCACAAAAAACAAAATCAGCTCATTAAAAACTTGGACCGTCTTCAAACCGACCGCTAACGTGGACTGAAAGGAGAAACGTAAAGCTTTGTGTGCGAAGCGCCGTATAAGTTTCGTAGCCAGATAAGCTAGATATGCATTCAATTTAACGTGCGTCTTGTAGTGCCGGGTGTAGTTTAGACGAGCAGCCTGTCAGTGGCATAGCTAGTTTGCTATTCATACAGTTGGCTGTTTTCAATTTAGCTTAAATAGTTGCGGCGATAGTGTGTAGACGCATGTGAATACTAAGATATTACTTGGCTGTGTGGGACGGAGAACTGTGCACATGAGGAGTCGCCTGATTGTTGGTATAGAAAGAACAGATTCTAAAGTGCGGTTGAAATGTTTACATTATAAACGTTGCAAATGTATAGTGATAGTACACTAGGTCCTATATTCATAAAAAAATATAATTTTAAACCAAAGATTAAATTTGCATGTCAGAGAATATAGATAGACCTAAGACAGTATTATACTCGTTTATGAATAGGACGTATGTGATCGATTGTTCATAGATCTATGTATATTAATATGTACAAAGTACGTAAATAACTTAATTCATTTGAAGTGCAAACATCTACCAGCATTCACAACAACAAATTAACACAGACCGCTAGCCCTTCCCAAAAACGTGTTTTCTATCCACAAATGTCATTAAAAAACAAAAAAGGAAGCCTACCTCTGGCCGTAACAACGCCCAACAGATTACAAACTACAACAGGGAGGCAGGAGCGCTGGGATATGGGCATATGAGAGCTCTAAAAGGCTCTATCAGACCGAACGCGCAAGTCCTCAGCCGCTTCGTGCATCCAATTTAACTTGGAACTTCTATCAATGGTTGTCGAATACTTGTCGCCTTTACAAAGTTTATTAGACTGTTGGATAAGCATTTGGATTTAAGTCATTTTTATCTCGATTATGTCGACTACATCGTGTCGAATAAGTAATTGTACTGTTGTTATGTTTTTTTCTTCTTTTGATTGGGTAAGGTAGTTAAAGTTAAATTACTCTGAACTACAGCATTTTAAGATAGATCAGTACCTCATTAGTGTTCACTGCACGACCTTTTGATTGAATATTTCTCCCATATACTAAGGATCACGCGAAACAGAATTGATTAAATCTATGTATATTCTTAAACATTGACACGTAAGCATTTTTCAAGGGTGCAAAGAGGTTTGGAAGACAAAGGACACAAGAAAACGGCTCTTGATGGATGACCGCTAAAGCCGAACGGCCGCCATGTCACTACGAAAGCAATTTGTCAAAAATCTTTACAAAACGCTGACATAAAAGTTGCGGGTGTTTTTAATAAGATGGAGATATTATTATTGCATCACTGCGGCTGTTGCCTCGTCGATTTGTCAGAAGTAACGATTTAAGTCAGTATAACTTGGTACTAACTACGATTCTTGCCGACTTGTATCCAGCCTAGAATGAATCACACCCTTTTCTCCCTACGTGTCGTAAGAGGCGACGAAGGGAAAATCCAGAAGATGGGCAGCGGCGTCCTCTGTAACTTCACCACCAATACTGTGGCCCCCAAGCCGTTAGCCAAGCGTGGGGGTTATGGCAACACCGCCCTCATTCCAAGGGTGAGGCCTTTGTTCAACGGTGGACGTGTTCCGGCTGACGATAATGATGATGAACTTGGAACTTGGTATTTCGAAACTAGACTAAAAGAATTCGGTGAATAAAACAATGTATGACCATAGTAGGGCCTCACGCTGGGTCTCAATATAAACAGTAATAGGTTATTTTGGATACAGCTACAAGCAAAACTTTGATGGGTGCGCAAATCTTGATTGATAACTTGAGTTTATCCGTCGTTCAGAACTTTACAAATTGACAGCTTATCCGACTACTTTCAATACCTAGTCTCACTAGCGAGGCACGTACTCTCATATGTATAGTTATATATGCATAAAACACATTAACTTTTATACATTAACATACCATGGTTTTTTAGAGAGATATTGAGTGCGTCATAAGATAATCTTTTAGCAGGTTGCCTGTCCAGACGGCAGACTTTTTCTCCTTATCGTATAGTTGATGAACTACCTGGTATCAGACTTTAAACCACCTGTAGGCCTCTGACTTGGCATTACACACCGTTGGAAAATCTCTCAGGTGTGCTGGTTTCCTCACGATGTTTTCCTTCACCGTTTTTAGTAACTGATAACTAATTTATAGTATGCACATCAATTTAATTCGAAAGGACATTTGTGCGTGCTGGGTTTTGAACTTGCGATCTTTCATGACAGCAGTTTTAGGACTATAACGTTTCGACCGCTTACTTTGCCGAAAATGATAAATTATAAGCGCATAACATAAAATCGTGCCTGTAATCCCTGAAGAGGTAGGCAGAGGTGTACCTATAGTACACCCACATTTTGACAGTTATATTTAAGTTCCTAATGTAATAGGGGGCAGGTCTATTGCAATCAACAGAAGTAAAAATCTAGACTCCGTGCTGTACTGAGAATTACCTAATGGAAAAACACAATAACACTATGATCGACCCACGATTCAAAGTTTCAAACAAACCCAAGACCACTTGATCAGACGTCACGCTTAGCAACCACTAGAGCAAAGAGGTATAAATTATAACTGGTCAAAATCCTTAAATTGCCTTATACTTCAAAAATACAGTATTTTACATTTGATGGAATATCACATTGATTTAAACAACACCACAAATTCCAGCCCGTCCGAAAGCACATTCGATTTTCTTTATCACAATCAGACGAAATTTATGACCACAGATACAATGTTTCGAATCCATCAATGAAAGCCCGCCGCAGTCCAAACCCATATGTACATATATATTAACTCCACAGATTTATTAGGGACCTACATAAATTAAACATCCAAGACTGGCAACATTAACGTCCTAACTTCCCCGCTCGACTTTGTTATTATGCCATGACTGTTATTGTTGAAACTTCCACAGCGACGAGTCTTTGATTTCTCCCAAAAGCCTTCTATACCCGATCGGTATAAACGGGTATTCGAGAAAATATCTCCTTCTCACTCGCAGAAGCTAAGATAGAAAAGGAGGGGAAGTTACAGGTGGAAAAGATTACGGGAAAATAAGTGTGATTGGTCAAGTCGCATTTTATTATCATAAAGTCGTTTGAAGTATCGAAGTTATTGAGTGTGGCAGCGTTCGGTAGATGATATACGATGATAGAGTGATCCGGAGCTCTTCTACCATATTTCATAATCTTTGTCAGGTCGCCGATTGGTTTTGCGTACAGATGATGTAGTGATAAAATATTTTTGTCTTTGTTATTCTTCGTTAAAGTTATTTGTCTGCTCAATATTGGTTTGTTGCCTTTGAGATAATTTCAAATATTTGCCTTCAGTTCTTTAGCAATACTAGGCTCATTCTTGAAAAACTGATATAGTACAATTTATGTAAATACTAGCTGTGCCCTGCGGTGCTACCGGTTACATTTTCAGGATTATCCGGACCAAATTTTATCAAAATTGGTACAGCCGTTTGAGCGTGAATTTGTAACAGAAACACACTCACACACTTTAGCCATTTTAATATTAATAATAATAACAGCCTATAACTGTCCCACTGCAGGGCAAAGGCCTCTTCTCGTACAGAGAAGGACTAGAAGCTTTATATAATAATATTAGTGTGAAAAAACCTTAAATGTTTTTGCATGACTTAAGATACCGTTCCTTATATGTATGTAAAAAATACAGCAACAAATAATAAAGGTTTTATTTCAAAAGATTACAGCTTTAGTGTTGGACATAAACGTTTTTATGCGTATTTTATGAAACTGCAGTTATAGTAGTCAAAGAGATTCCTTGATGGATTTTAACGAAAAATATTTTATGTAAAAATTTTTCGATAAACGGTGTATCGTACGCAAAAAGGCTAAAAGCATTTTTGTTAAACTCAACTTATTATAATCTCGTGACATGATCCTTACTCATATTATATAGGTAAACGCGAAAGTTTGTATGTGTGGATGGATGTTGTTACTCTTTCAAGTAAAAACTACTGAATGGATTTTAATTAAATTTCATATGGAGGTAGCTAACACCCTGGATTAACACATAGGCTACTTTTTATCCCGAAAAAATGAAACGAGTAACACCGCGGGGCGCAGCTAGTCCTTTTATAATTTTATGAGCATGAGGTTGACGTTTCGAAACCAAACAAGTCTCGCATCATCTCTATATTCACATCACGTCATTATTTCGTACATTCGAAACAAACCTTTATTATTGCGAAAGGAAATTAAAAAATGAACTGTGCGCAGGGTTGAATGATGAGAGATTATAATTGGCTGAGGCTGTTAGGTGAAACAAAGGTCCGTAAAGGGCGAGCGGAGCTTCCGGGTGCTGGCTCGTATCGAGTACACCCGCCCGGCTTGCGGCAAAGACCAAGTAGACCACCAGATAGGTACGCTACACCATGTCAATGCCAATTTTAGTGACAGTAAACAGATTGCCATTAATAACGTATACTTCTTGAGGTGTGGGGGGTTCCGGGGGGCAACAAATGATAGACGTGTGTTCAGTGCAACGTTCCATTTATTACTATCTAATATTCTATAATATTACAGTCATCAGTAATGCCTTACATTCTAATATATGCCACTAGGTACCACTCCACATTCTCCTTTTTTGTGGTGAGATAAAAATAATTCTTGGAGCATTTCCAGTTATTTGCTGCATGCATTGTGCATTTAAAATTGTGTAACTGTGTTTGTTAAGTTAAATCAATAATTTAATTGAATAACCACTGATTTATACTAGTAAATAAAACAAATATTGTATTTTTTTTTTGTACAATTTAATTACATGGATATCGTTTTTAAATAATTAATATTAAGAAGAGTACACTAATCCATAAATAATTTAAAATTACTATTATACTACATAGTACATTTATGTTTATTTTTATATTATAGGAACAAAAGCAACCATATTCTGCCTACTCACCCCTCTCTCCTTCATAATCGTTCAGGTTTTCGCACGTTGTTCGCAACGAGCGGCGCGGCGCAGCCAGTCTTGGTCAGTGCCCCGCGCGCCGCGTACCTATCACTACGCGTACCACTAATACTACGCCGTACATCACTAGCATTTCCATATTTGAATTTTGAATAGTCCACGGTTTTTTAAATACTTTTCGATTTTTGAATATTCCTTTTCGACCAGTGTTTTTGTCAGGCATGTGGAGGTTGGGTTAGAAGGAGGTCCGTTTAAAGGTAAGTTATTTTTTATCGTTATTTTATGTTTCAGGGAGGACCGGCACGTGTTTTGCTATTGCTAAATATTGGATGGGATGTTTGTCGGATACAAAGCTAGCGAGCTTTCAATTCGTTTTTAGTTTAACGTATTTATTGTTTTAAGTCCTTACTTTAAACATAGTTACATTACTTTTAATGTATGTATATTATATTAAGGTCTACAGTTTACCCAATATTTTTATGCACTTATTTATTTATTCTCTTATTTTTTTAAAATTCTTTTTATATTTTATCAATTTATAAAAGTGTATACGATATAGTTCATTTATATTCGACTATATCAAATTAAATTGAATAATACAAACAAATACACGTAAAACCAAAATATTTATTCTTTATAAAATATTCTCAATTTTTTCTATAGATACCTCTCTCAATGAAGCTAAGACTTTATTTATTATTCTTTATTCATGCCATACAGTATCCATTTTTATTATTATTTCTTACTATAATATCACTATCTATACTTACCTATTATTAAAACTATTTTTTTAAATTAATAAGTCCCTAAAACACATTTGCAAACGCAAAAATCTGAGGGTCAACGAACGGTGTGTAACTGTCCTTGGCTGTATCACGCAAGGTTCTAAACAAATAAAATTTTATAGGATCACTACGTTATTATGATGTAAACCTGTCAGGTCTCTCCGGCCTTCAATACTGTTTGATAAAAACAATTTGGATTGCTACCGACGCTACGGGCTACGCGGCCTACGACACACGTAGCAGAATTTTACGTAGCACTAACATTAGGTGACGTAGCGTTTCTACGAATATTATTCGACGGCAATGTTTACCGAATCAAGCTTTCTTCTTTATTAGACTATTTTATAACATAAACGTAACATCACGCCTGCATTCCTGGAAGGGGTTGGCAGAGATGTTTTATTGCACACCAAGAAACGCAGAATACAGAAAAACCCTAAAATTAAAAACACACAAACTATAGTACACTCATATTTCACCATTTATGTTATTATTCCTAATGTAATAGGGGGCGAGTCTATTGCCATCAACCGGGCACAAATCCATCCTCCGTGTTGCTACTGAGAATTACCTAACGGAAAATTCAATAACACTTTGCTCGACCCAGGATTTGAACCTAGGCAACAAGGCAGTGTAACAAAACAAAAAAAATATCCTTTATCAATTTAATTTCAAGCTTAGCATGGGCAACATGCAAAAATGGCATCAAAAGTCATATAATTCAAATCATATCACTTAAATATAAAATTATTTTTTTCATCACTATTTTCTTTTACTATGTATAGCTAGGTACAGACTATAAGAGACTTTCTTTTTCCACCTTTCTTGATGTTTTTATGACGCTGTGAGGCGTCGGCTTACGTCTTATTAAAGCAAGAACCGGTAACTGAACGGTGGCCATTTAGCTACGAACCCTTAGCCGACAGCACTCATCTATCTCACTTCCCTTTGTCCCGACTGATTTAGAACCTACACTATCCACTCTACTCTTTAGTAAAGCAATATTCTTCATCTCCAGACACAGGATAAAAAGTCCTTTTTGAGGGGTTTAACATAGGGTACTGCCCCCTTACCATCAACTCTATAAGCAGGGTAGTTTATGTTGTGGAAGTGAGACGCAGTACACTGGACGTAGCGGGCGTTTCGCTTCCACAACGTAAACTGTACCGTTTTAAGAGTTCATGGTAAGGGGGCTGTACCCTTTTCTGGACTTGGTCAAGAACCCTGCTGTGTTTGGCAATTGTCTCGCGTACCTTTCTATTTATAGAAACAATTTCGGTATCTTTTTATTTTCACTAATTGGCCAATTTTGCATTTTAAACAAATTTCTTATCAGACTAAAAGCTATATTGTAATAATAAAGTGTATTGCACTTTGTAATAATATAAAAAATAATTAAGCTGCAACTCATCACTTTTTTTAAATATTTATAATTATATAGCTTTTGCCCGCGGCTTCGCCCGCTTTAAGTAACCTATGTCCTTTCTCGGATATTAAACTTCCTACATGCCAAATATCATCAAAATCAGTTCAGCGGTTTAGTCGTGAAGGCGTGACAGACAGACAGATAGAGTTACTTTCACATTTATAGTAAAGTAAAGTAAATACCGGGACAAATGAAATGCTTTTTAGTACAATATTGTACGTAAATAATTTTCATAAATTAAATTCGAGTATAATTTTCGTTTCATCGCTGGAAATTTACTTTTTTCGTCTCTCAGCGGTCTCGTAACCCGGAGTTTTTATGCGCTGTAATGTTAACCCGTAAAACGTCGAGTGTAGTTCTACTGTTACCGGTTTAATGACCATCGCGGCGGAGGGTTATTTGTTTCATTTGAGTTTTGAGACGCGGGAGGGTTATAACCTAAATTCTCGCGTTTTGTTTTGGAATATTTAATTAATAAAGTTTAAGGGCAATGCGTTTGTTAAGGCTTTTAAACTGAATGCGCCATAAACCAAATAATGACAGTTACATAAAATTAACTTTGTAGTCCAACATTTAAGCATCGCAATTGGACTGAATTTATTTTTTTGCTCTACCGGTATTTAACACTTTCCATCTATTCGATAATATATTTTTAGAATTTATTGGACTAAAGTTGGCTGAACTCATTAGGATGATTTGATTACATAGCCGACAAGTCTTGAATGTTCTCTCTAATTAAAAATCAAAGCTTCATCACGGGATCGCGTCCTTCAAATGTCTCTAACTCGTTACAGCTTCGAATTTCTTTGATTAAGAATCCTTTAATTTATTTTAAAGATGGCCTCCATTTATGAGGAAGGTACGGGTATTCATAACTTTTCCAGTGAAAAATACGCAAGTTAGTGACGGAAATTCTTCAAACCAAAGCTTTACTTCAATTCCTATCTCATAATTGTAAGCTAGTACGTACAAGACTGTCGGTAATTTCTTTTTTATTGGCTTCTTCTAACTGATTGAGAGATTTTTTCTTAAAACTTAAAATGGCTTTCATTGAAGATTTTTGTATCTATACTTAACGTGAAAATTCTGAAATTTCGACTGTCAATGGGCGTATACAACGTAGTTATTAGGTACCTAATAGCTATAATCTTGGGTGATCTGATAGTCGGAAATTCTTACTACCGTACTACGAGTGTTTTTCGAGGTATGAAAATAGAACCTTAATCCAAGGTCTGACTGCCGCAAGTGCAGCTTGACCTGTGCGGTTACTTATCCTTTAGCCACTGAAATAGTAAATAAAAAAACTCGAGACCACAAGGATAATCATCACTATGAATTATAAAAATATAGTACCGCGGTGTTAACAGCTACATTTTTTCAGGATAAAAAGCCTATGTGTTATTCAGGGTGTCAGCTACCTCCATGCCAAATTGTATGAAAATTGGCACAGCCGTTTGAGCGTGGAGTAGTTACAAACATACAAACACACACTCACAAACTTTGTTTGTGTGATAGTATGATATTAAAAGTGTATATTCCGCAGCTTATTTCAGTATAAAATACTGCAATCTATCAAATATTCTGCCACATAACTGAACAAGGAAATGCTTTTAGCGTGTCATACAAACTGACGAACAAGACATCAACATGTAAATACGGGGGCTTGCTGATACAATATTAAAAGAAGATAATGTGAATGAATTACTCCGTTAGTACAGCGCCACTAATAGTGTTTTGAAGTATGCATTTTGTATACTTTATGATTCGATAATTCTCAGTAGTCACGGAGTCTAGTTTTTTGCCCTCTTGGTGGCAATATGCTCGCCTCCTAATAGGTACATTGGGACCTATAACATATGCACGGCCTATTACATTGGGACCTACCTATATAACATAACTGGCGAAATTTGAGTATAGGTACTATAAATACACCTCTACCTACCCCTTTGGGGAATATAGGCGTGATAAATGATGATGATAAATGATTTTATTTTTGCAAATTGGTTTTACAAAAACACTTTTACCCGTCACTTTTTTTAAACTAGACGGCATCGGCATTTCCTAACTAACTACCTCTGAGAAGAAATACCGAAACAGACTCAGGGTCATGTTATGTGTGTATATGTCTATACACACAAATTAAATCAACAAGGCCATTATTTAATATTTAAGGTAGGTTATAGAATTATAGACACATGAAGGAAACCATTACGGTCGCGTGACGCTGATAGGCCCAGTTTAATGCCAGGGCGTTAAATAAACATTATTAATGTATTATATTGATTCTCCAATCAGGTAAACTGAATAATTTTATATTCATTTAGCTTTCATAACGGTGTTGTGATAATTGGTATTGCCTGAAACACAGAATTACTTAGTTCAGTTACATCATCATCATCAGCTGAAAGACGTCCACTGTTGAACAAAGGCCTCCCCCTTAGAACGCCACAATGAACGACAACTTGCCAATTGCATCCACTGTTGTCCGCAACTCTGACGATATCGTCGGTCCACCTAGTGGGAGGCTTGTCTGCTAATGTTGCGTTCAGGCACCCTATGTTATAAATACAATTTTAGATATCTAAACAGTTTTGTACTTGTAAGCTTGAGACAAACTATTGAATAAATAAAATTGATTGGTTGGTCCAATAGGAGGTCAACAGATATAAATAATAGCAGTTGCTATACTAAAAGCACTGGCTCTTTAATCAGTGTTTACGTTAGTCTTCTTCTTTGTATCGGCATCAGCTAATAGCCACATGGAATACGTCATGCCGTGGTGTAGAGATTGGACAGTCAGAATGTTTTTTTTCACCGTTATTAGCAACTGATAACTAATTTATAGTACGCGCATGATTTTGAAAAGACATTGGTGCGTACTGGACATTGGTACGTTTGTACTTGGGACCTGATTTGATTTGACTTGGCTGTCCAACGGTCATACCATTCGGCTATCACTACTATTGTATGCTTTTGTATACTGAGTAGTTGAGCTAATACTGTAATGGTTGGACCTGACTCACTAATTGCCTTCAAGGTGAACTTAGTCATTCGATGTATTGAATTGTTCTAAGAACTTTATTTCAAAGGTCAGCCTAGAACAGGTGTACCTGGTTTCATATTATATGAAATTAAATATTACTGTATTTCTAAATTTGTATTCTAGAACTTTAAAATATTAATCCATCAACCATATAGTGTGATTTGTAAATTAAAACAATAGATACTGTTATTTGGAAGTCTGAATTAAACATACACTCAATACACCTCGAGTATCACACACATTAGTATTTGGCAGAAGCAACATAGGTAAAAGTAATTTATTTATTTTTCAACAGGACCAACAGCATCCATGTCACACTTAGTAACTTACAAATATTTAACACATAGGTAACTAATATAGATGCCAATTACAGGTATACACAACACTTAATAAAAAAAAAACTTAGCAACCATCTTAAACTTAGCTAAATATTACCTATTACAACTTAACTAAGACTAAACAAACTTTTAACCAGTATTTTCGGTTAATATTTACGGAGTGATTAAAAAGATGTTGGTAAGAACGCGTTCCAGTAGCAAAAAGTAATGAATCTCATTCTAAGCGTAACAATCACTTATCGACTTCAACATGCAAAAACCATTAGGCAACTTAGAACGAAATAAACCTCCTTAGACAATACGCAGATATGACATTAAGGTCTGTAATTCAGCCTAATTGTGAGTACACAGACCAAGAGACAGCCATTAGGCTGTAACAGAATTAGTGGGGAAGCGTCGACGGCCAATTAGCAAGGGGGGATTCACCGAACCGCCTTTTATGATTCAAACTCAGTTTGAAACGGAAAAATATATCGAATGTAGTTTCAATCGGCCAATCATTTGTGCGCTGTGTGTTTTTGGACGGACGTAGCGTTAATTGGCAATTTTTGAGGGATTGTTTTTTTTGTTATTTGTTTTCTCAATTGATATCGTATGGCAGATTTTTGGAAAACATTCTTTTTTTGTTTTAATTGCAGTTGCAGTAAAAATACAGAATATTGGCTGTTAATTGTACCTCTTTATGTCTGTAAATCGCCTTACGATTGACTGCTTACTATAACATGAATTTATAATTCCAATTTCAAGGGAAAATGTTTAGAGGTTTGAATTCACCAAAGGATTTCTCTCTCACCTTTTTGTATCGATGATTACAAGTACTTCAGACTAATGATCAAACCAATAACATAATAGTTTAAATATAGCCTCGGCTCCAATTACAGTATCGATTGTATCGTTCTAGAAGCTTCTTATGTTCTCTTTGTTTTCCCAACAAAAAGGTATTGAAGTCAAGAAAATCCTTGCTCACTAATTTTATAATAGTCACCAGACTTTGATACACGATCGGTCGTTTTAAAAATAACTTTAATTTGCCTAGATTTATTTCTATTTTTACTAAAGTCTTTGAAGAAGTCGTAGAAAATCCGTCTTAATAATCCTAAATATATTTTTGTAAAGGTAACGGAGTGGTTTAAAAATAGGTTCAGAATTATATAACGCCTTTATTTTGCCTGGCTGAAGCTGGCGTAAGGGCGTAAAGACTACCACAAAGAGGGCTTATAACCAAAATTAGGTGAATCAGACATTAACTTTCACCCATGTCGATAACAGCAGTGATAGCCGGGTGGTATGACCGTTGGACTGCCAAGTCAAACGACGCACGTTCAAACCCCAGCACGCACTAATGTCTTTTCGAATTCATGTGCGTACTACAAATTGGTTATCAGTTGCTAAACATCGTGAAGAAACCGGCACACCTAAGAGATTTTTCAGCGGTAAAGCCATGTTAGAGGCCTACAGGCAGATCAAAATCTGACACCAGGTTATTCATCAACCATACGATAAGAATGTCGACGATGAGCGGCAAAACCCGCGTGTTTTTTTTTTTTGGGACTAGCCCACCACTCGTGCCCATTATTGCGAATCATAAAATAATATATAGGAGGAGTAGGAATATATAAAACCTGCGTAAGAAGTCTCGATAAACAACATCAAATTGAGCTACACGTTTTTCACGATTACAGTCGCTTTTCTATGTATGTACATAAACAATGAACTAAAATGGGCTACATCATTAGGACTGCTTCCAAACTACAAATAAAGTACATATGTATTATATAAAGTAGATAATGGTTTTGGTATTTACAGGCTTTGCCAGCAACGCCCGCATTTACACTGTCCCAACTCAATTTAGGTGTTTATTGAATTGAAAAGCGATGACGTAGGTCACGCGTTTTATACAATTTACTCTCGGAAATGTCATTTCCTACGTGAAGTGATTTCATATTTTTGGAAGTTATTTTTCCTGCACCTGAATTTTAAAATGTTTACGTAGGATAAAAATAAAACAACTATCCAAGTTAGAACAACATCGCTAGTTATAAATGCGATGTAAATATTAAGTCAATTAATTACTGTTAGGATTTAATATCACGAAACGTAGTACCCGAATTAAATACATAACAAAACAAACCATATTATATAGAAGTCAACTCAAAGTTTGTCCCCAATTCACACATAAAAACCCGTCGACGTCCCAAAAGTGACTGAAACTGGGACAAATCCTTGGGAAGTTGTACCATTGGACCCCATAAGTACATAGTAATACAGAGTTGGGACAAGCGCAAACACCATAACTGTACAATGTACAGTTAGATATACAACGCAGTGATTTCAACTTAATTAATATGAAGTTAGCATTCCTGTTTGAGGGACACTTAATTGCGTTGCGAAATGGTGTTTGATTTGTTTCTAGTATCAATTCAAGAGAGGTGAGATTTTCTAGATTTTTAAAGTAGTATATCGCCCTACAAAACTTATAATCCTACCGAGGTATGAAAACGAAAAAAAAAAACGAAGTCTTGGTAATAGTACGTGCTACTGGTACACACCTGAGGCGTTCGAGAGACCAACATTTAAACGTATATCTAAACGTACTACACATATATTTTAAGGGTAACTCTATCAATACCAGAGGGCAGTAACCTCTATACATCTTATGTGCTACCTACGTCCATCTACATACATTCGCAGCACAGCTGCAGAACACGCAAAATTCTAAAAATAGCCTCCGTCTTACTCGAGAACTTTCTAGAGCGCCGACGTAGCTGTCGTCTCCAAAACGGACTTGGAGTCTCGAACTTGTTCTAACGACGCCGAGCTGTCGACATCTGTCCGCTCAATTTTGCGATCCCGTGTTATTTCCACCGACTTACGAACTTGCATGGACAGGGAAATCGAAATGCCAGCCACAATTTCGTAGTTAGAAATGACATGAATGCGGCAAGTGAGCGAGCGCCGTGGAGGGCACTCGAGCGCGGAGCCGGTGCCTACAGCCCTTTTCAGGGCCTTTCATTTCGAACGGCCCTTGTCCGTTGTTTCAGCACTTGACCTCACTCGCAAATTAAGAATGTTTCGCTGTTGATGAGATAGTTAGGAAGTACTGGATCGTATAATATGAATTGTATTACGCGCTCATGAAAGGTAAACAAGTGGCAAGTTGTCGTTCATTATGGCTATCTCAGGGAGAGGCCTCGTTTAGCAGTGGACGTCTTCCAGCTGATGATGATGATAATAAAAGGTGAACTCATTCAACCACACGAAAGAATAAAATAAATTTTATTAAAGGTCTTTTTTTGAGTTTAGATGTGTTTCCTAACATTTAAGCATCATTTAGTTACCAAATAAGTCAGTCTTCTTCTTCACTTCTATTGTACATTTACTCGAGTTACTAATACATAACCAGTTTTACATAAATAAGTCAGTAACCAAAAATATTGCTGAGTAGTACAAAAGTCTTAATATCGTGCTGTCATCGAAGTTCCTAAGTGATATCTTCAGTCGCTATTTTTTCCGAAACACCAAACTTTTAGGATAGGTACCCTTAAGTTGAGGAGGCAACGAAACTCGATATTCATTGGAAACTTTACCCCCGATAAACAATTCGTGTATTCGCAATTTGCACACAAATTAAACAGGCTGGTAAGTTAGTTACGGCGCCGGGCGGAAGATAATTGAGTTATGGTTGCTCCGGGCACCTAACGGGCACTGCTGTCCTCGCTCAAAATCGAAGACGATTATTAAAAGCGTTTTAATAGACGCCCGTTTTTGTACCAGCGCTGAAACTCTGTAAACAAGGGACGGGCGAAATTACATTTCTGTATTTGTTTTTACAACGCTTTACGGAGGTGGAAACTGAAAATGTTTGCTGTTAGAAAAGCTTGAATTTAATGTTACTGTCGCAATAATACCATTTCATCATTTGATCTGTTAAACAAGCTCGTTAAAATCATTATTAAAACATATCACAAGGACCATTGACGCGAACATGAGTGGTCATAACTCGTTCATTATTGTTTTCATTTTCATTAGCAATATGATTTGAATGACGTGCACAATATCCGACTGTTGGCTTACGGAAAGTTATCGACAATATAATTACAATAGGCTTCTGGTACAGTCAGCAAGCTGAGTGGCCTAGTGGTATCCGACCTAGAATTCATCATAAACAACTTCTTATGTAATAAGAAGTCATAAGTATTCTTAGATCACCATTTGGACGCTCCTATAATTTGAATTAATTAATTATAATTTGAAACAATACCATGAGTTGATGTTTTTTTTTCAATTATTCATCATAAGGTATTTTAACGTGGTAAGCTGCTTATGTTGCTGACTGTACAGATAGAGAGCACCAGGACTCATCGAACAAAGCCCTTGAAACACGTCCTTTTGTTCGATGCGGAAACAAAGAATTTCCCAATACAAATAGTAAGCACTATTGCTTCACATAATTCAGCCTTTGTGGTAAAACTGATAGGTCTGATAGTCATTGTGTTAGGGCTGTGAGAGAACAACGCTGGCATGAAATCTTTTCCAGACCTTTTGAACTGGTAGAGTGGGTACATGTACACGGATTAATTGGCTCCAAATGTTGTTTTTTAACGTTCCTACCCACACAATTAGTAACTAAAGTAAAGAAGATGGCATTGGCATTTTCTAAATTACTACCTCTCAGAAGAAATACCGAAACCAACAAAGGGGTCAAGGTCTTTTTTGAAGTCCAGACAAGTTAAGTCAAGACTAAATGAGGGTTTTCTTACTAACAGCAGTTTCCGCCAATTACACACGCCCTACAGTCCAAAAAAACAACCGCTATCAAAAACAAAGGATGTTGTCGAACGTTCCCCATTACCACGTGCACTATGGCACAATCAATGGCCATTGTGCCCCGACTGTAAGGGTACAACACGGAGTGGAGGGCTCTCGCCGGCTCTCATGCGTTGTGCTTGCGTTAGCCCGCGTATCGACCTGCACGTACCGCGTTTATAAATACCCGGGTGTGCAAGGGCGTTCGAACAAAGAGATATAACTATGTACTAGGTATAGCTAAGTAGATGAAGCGGTCATCTGAACTTTTCTGTGGAATATCTATCTTATACAGTACCTATGTTTTCTGTTCCGTGGTACAATAATACTCTATAGATATAGTGTTATAATATGTTAGTTAGTGGCTTGTAGCTATTGCGCAGATCAGTCAATCTGTGAGGTTAAGCAGTGGTCGCCGCGGTCAGTCTTTTGATGGATGACACACTCATTTTCACAGATATGTACATGTACATTTTTATCACTACGTTAGTTTGTCAGACGTACTGGCATACACTATGTGTAAGTCATAATAGCATAGTCATAAAAATGACATAGCATTGATAATAACTAACCAGACTGAAACCAGAGCGAAATCCAACAAAAAGTTCAATCAATACGCGACCTTTTAAAATAATTACGAACAGATGGGACTCTCGTATATATACAGCATGTAGGTATAGCATTAAATGGTACACAAAACGCGAATTTGATGTGAGAGTAACGATAATGAATGGCTTCACGGAACGCGAGTTGGACCCGTTGTTCAGTGAGATCAATATTGTAATCTAGCTATAAATAACTGGTACAATGGTCCGGATTATCCGGGGCACGTATTGTAGATTAGTTCTCTGTAGTTTCTACAGGTAAATGGCATTTAATGGCCAGATTGTGAGGTCATAAACTTTTGATTAATTATTTTGTTTTGAACGTTATCAAAATGTTTTGCGAAAAATTATGTCATCCCGATGTTTGGAATTAAGTATAACATTATTATCAATATTAATAATGCAGTAAATAGTCTTCCTCTTTGGTCTAGGTCCTTTGGTCTCGGGTACGAATCCCGAGTCAGGCTGTTACACTGTTACTGGCTTTGGGTAATTCTCAGAAGCATCACGAAGTCTGGATTTGTGCCTGATTGATGGCAATAGACTCGCCACCTATTACATTGGGACCTAAAAACATAACTGGCGAAATGTGGGTGTACTATATGTTCACCTCTGGTAACGCGTTCAGGGAATACCGGCGTGATGTTATGTTATTGTAGTAAATAACGACTAATGATCTCCGAATCATAAGCGCCTGCCTACCTACCCACTAAGTATTATGATCACCTTAATTATTCAGTATTCTACGGCTACTGATAACGATACCATTTAACAATCAGTGCCGGGCTATTTTATTGAGGTACCATAAGAAATAACTTGTGCCATAAACAATAAAAGGTGCTGTTAAACTGTAAGTGGCCAGTATTGTACATACACAGTTAACGGTGACCTACTGGTACTGTGCAAGAACAACCTTTTCATTCTAAATAATACGTAACCTCCTGGATGAAATAATTATAAGAAAATAAATATATTTTCTTTCTTTCTGAATAATAATTGTAACGCCCACAAAACTAAAACACACATTCAGTCCACTCGAACGATTTTGACTTCTATTGCATTTGTAATAAGACACAATAACAATGAAAACTATAGCAAACATAACGTCTTTACGCTTCAGGAATAAATGCTAAAGTTAATAAAATAAACTGTTAATAAGGGGTTTTTACATCCACGATGTTATTACAAATGGTATATAAAACTAAATAAACAATTACTAACATAATAATTATGTTCCTACCTTTTTTCAAGGAAAAGATATAAAATTTGACCTACAAACTACATTGATGCCAAACAAAGTGTTCGAAATTTAAACTGAAGCTAAACTGTGTCATGGCCAGCATTTTATATATTTTATACCCCTCGCTGCAACCTTTGTTCTTTAACATCTAGCATCTTTGCAGTATAACCAATGACTACACATACTGCAAACTTAATAATGAAAATATATAGTTATAATTTTTTTTATAAAACAAAAACAAAGAAAACGTTACCCCTGTGTCGTCACAGGAGAAAATTTTAGTGTGGGGCAACTTTTTTTGTGGAATGCGTGTTATATTATATGATAAATATTATCATCATCATCATCATCCTTCAATATCCCACTGCTGGGTATAAGCCTCCCTCCAGGTGAAGTAATTATATCGCACGTGTCTTTACCTTAAGCGTTACATCTACGAGTATGTTTAGCAGGGTTACTACACGAAACAATTGCCTGCTACATACATTAATGCATCTAAAGTTACCCTCTTCCTTTAAATTCTTGCATCCACTAAATGGTTTAGTGAAGTAGACTTTTATGGCGGTAATCGGAGTTCTTATCCACGATAAAATAAAGAATAAGTGACACCGGTTACTGCCTTTATCCATGCAACTGTTAACGATAACATCTGGAACGTAAAGAATTTTTATACTAAAAGACCGGTGTGTCGTAAAGTGCAGCGATTCTTACAGTTAGATCTAGTATTTTATGGCTTTCTATTTGATAAACAATGTCCATTATTTTCTTTAGTTATAAGAATGAATATTTCTTCTAAGTATCCTTAGGGTAGTTTTCTTTGTTATAATAATAATAATTCTTTATTTCAGGTATCAAGCCCATATCCCATATCTTTACATACAATACTATATTAATATAATTTAAACAATACTATAAACAAATGTTATATCTATATTAATGATATAAAATCCTGCCATTTTCAATTAGGTGATTCTCAGTAGCGGCATGGAGTCTGGCCTTGTGCCCGGTTGAAGGCAATAGGCTCGACCCCTATTACTTTGAGCCCTAAAAATTACATAACTGGTGAAATGTCAGTGTACTACATGTGCACCTCTGCCTACACCTTCGGGGAATACAGGCGTGATGTTATGAAACAATATACAATCACTCCCTTTACATTACATAAGGCTTATATATCGCGCTCTTTATTTACTAACATGAAAACGTATTATATAGTCGAACTAGTTTGTATATAGATGTAGGAAGTATACACGTATAGGCATACAACTATATATATGTGTATCTGTACATACAGGGTGTAGCAATGGAAGTTCAAAGCAAACACATCAGCGAGGCACGCTCGCGTGTCGCTAACGTTCACTCTGTTTGTCAGTCTCTTGTGACTTCACCCTGTATAGTGACTGGCGTGTTGTTTAAATATAGCTATAACAGAAATTGCGGTAGTACACTTGATGACAAATTATTTACTCTATAAATAATATTAACAGCCAATAACAGTTTAACGGTGACGAAAAACATCGTGAGTAAACCTGGATTTCATTATCTGAAATCGCCAACTCGCAGTGAGCTAGCTTGGTGATCAATGCTCAATCCTTCTCTATATAAGAAGAGGCCTTTGCTCTGCAGTGGGACAGTTATAGGCTGTTATTATTATTATAACAGTCCAACTGCAGGGCAAATACCTCTTCTCGTATAGAAAAGGATTGAGCTCGACCACAAGGCTCGCTCTCTCGTTTTACAGGACATTATTTATAAATTATTTATTATGTCCGTTAAGGCAAGGGGAACCATAACCCCGTACATTTTTAATGCGGATGCACTAATCCTCCCTGCGTCCGACCACGGGATATAGACCCATAGGATTAAATACTGCGAGCGACAGACCTTTATATGAGACAGCAAAGGGCATAAAATATGCGGCAGAAAGGATTTATATCATGTCACATATTCACAATCCTTACGCCAGTATTATACCTACAGTCCTACACGTGTTCTGAAAACAATGCAAACGGTTTAAGTCAAAACACGGATTAATGGTAATGTTCAAAATAGGAAAGGTAATAATTAATTAGAATGATCTATCAAAAACAAACTATGTATATAGACTCATCACTTACATTATATTGCACAACATACGTACATAAAGTCACGTCTAGTTGCCAGAGAGGTAGGCAGAGACCACGAATCGTGGTTTGTGCCTATTTTGCGAAATTCAGCCTTAAATAACACTATTTAAACATATATTATTATTGAAACATTTTTAATTCTAATTTATAACAACATTTTATGAAGATTTACCCGAGGGCTCAAAAACTTGCCCAATGAGCGATAAAAATGCTCAGATAAAGGAATAATACATTATGTAACACTCTATTTAATACCATAAAAAAGTAAACTTAATTATTACTAAGAAATAAAAAATACTCATCGCCATTGTACTTCCAATTCTCCGAACCGCTGTATAGACTTTACCGAGAATTCACCCAAACAACTCGACCTTGAATACTAAGCTAGACTAAACTTATCGACCTTCGGATATTGTGTTCAGAGGTCAATATAACATTCATGTGAATCTACGTAAACTCCGATATATCGTGTTCTATGAAGATTGTAGTTTTATTTATTTAAAACTAGCTGCGCCCAGCGGTGTTACCCGCTCCATTTTTTCAGGATAAAAAGTAGCCTATGTGTTTATTCAGGGTGTCAGCTACCTCCATATAAAATTTCATTAAAATCCATTCAGTAGTTTTTAGGTGAAAGAGTAACAAACATCCATCCATACTTACAGACTTTTATAATATTAGTATACATCAATACCAAAGGGATGGTAATGGAGTACTGCTGTTGTAAACAGACACCAAGGACGAAATTCTACGTAATAGGGGCGAGTGCCAATAAAGGGTTGAAATTTCAAACCGTCCGGGACTGTTTCCTTCTCCGAATATCCTTAGAAACCTCTTACAGACCGGGTAAAGAAATACCTTAGATATACAGGTACAATATACACGCTAATATCTTGTTAGGTAGCACTTAAAGCTGCGTAAGACGCCTAAGATTATGTGTCTTTGTCTACATTGAATCTACACTCTTAGAAATTTACATAAACACACGACCGGCCTTAAAACAAATAACTGTACCTTATTTAGGCATATAGGTTACCTTGGGGTGGCCGCACCGGCCTAATGTGCTCATTGAGGTAGAAATACTGTGCGCTGTACGCTACATAGGTCCCTTTTTTAGGGTTCAGAAATAACAAGAACCCTCATAATTTCGATATCGTCATCAACCTTGAACTGGTTAGGCAACCCTATAACTTTTTTACTGTATTGTAGGTTTATAAATTATGATACATGAGGGAGTCTTGTAGGCTTCTTATCTAATATTGTTAGACCGTGTTTACAAATTGTTGGTATTGGAAATGAAAAGTATGTATGTTCCACATATTTTATCTTTACTTTACATTTATTACCAACCGTGTCGAATCTTGTACAGACTAACGGACATGGTAACTAGATAACTAGAACATTAACATAATTCCAGTAAGACAAACTTAAAAAGGTTTTATAAAACGAATCCCTCGCGTGTTAAATGTGAACAAATGTGTCAACCACACCGAATAAAAAGCCAGTCCTTCAAAGACTAAACTTAGCGCTTGTTTGCGGTGCGCTAAAATTTCCACAACTAAACGGGAAGCCACAAAATTCGCGTGTGAAGCTATCGCATAAAAATTAAACGAACAAAAAGGTAGAACTTTAAGCCCCAAAGTGAAAAGTCTCCGTGGCTTGCGCTGTGACATTCTTTTGTTTGGAACGGCAATTATTTTCAACTGCCTGAATACTAGGGTTGGCACGTCCGGCCGTTACTAGACCAGGTCGGATTTTATACTTTTATTCTAAAAAGACTAGTCTAGGCTGGCCAATTGTTTTTGAGTTACATTGTACTAAACAGATATGGAAGGAATTTTAAAATTAATGAGACTATAAATAATTTTCTGATATAGGTTCTAAACCGCTGAAGTCGTGCTACTGATTAATAATACAATTTAGACGCTGACAAAGCAAGTCTTAAGAATAAAAGTAACCAACCTGATGGTATGTATGTGTGTTAATTTTTTACTATAGAAGATATAAACAATTTGATTCGTTGAATTCGTAATGCTAACTCACACGTTTCGTTTGTAGTAGATACACATCGACGTCGTACGACATTTGCAAGGTGGAGTAAATCTACCAGTTATAATTTACCCTGTTTTTTTGTAAGCACATAGTCTATCGAGACCTAGTGCACCTTGATTAATAATGTAATAAAAGTAACGACGCCAGTTAACGTGTACTTTATCTATAAGATCCTCTTAAGAAGAACTATTGGGAAGAGGTTTCCTTTGAATTTTTTTACATCGTTCGCGTTAAAAGTAATATATCATAAAGCGATGCAAAACATTTACCAACCACCAAAAATTCTAACCAAAATCAGTTCTTCAAATCCGCTGACATCAGCCAGCTAGACAAAGGCTTTTAACACAAAGAACAGGGATGTCCCTCAGCAACGTGAGTCCGTGTTAAAGCCTCCAAGCCCCACAGCTTTACATCTTTGACAGCCCTACTCGGCAGAGATAAAGAATTTATTTACATTGCTTTAAACTACTGTTTTGAGCGTTAGTAGAACATTTACATTTTGTCGACATTTTGCAAGCATTAAGTTCGTCGAGTGCTTGAAATTATTGTCGTACTGGTTATTGTTGGGTTAACTTTACTTGTGTGTTTCTATTCTGTGGTTTAGACCTATTAGTGTAGCGAGGAAGGACGTGGCACAGATATTGAGAATGTGTCCTGAACTTTAACCCACTAGATGCAAACACAATAATCCAATACAAAATTGACTTCGATGTTAACTTTTAATTTAGAAAAACCGCACAACATACAAACGAAACGTCATTATATCTAAACAAACAAAAGTTTCTACTTGTCAATCCTATAAAAAACACATCGTACTAACTATTTTCCAATAAACTGAAAATCTGAATGATAAATCCAAGAAATAATGACACAAACTATAACTGTATCTACTGACAATATGGCGGCGCTGACGTCATTGTTGCGCCAACATCCAGCACGATCGAGAGCCATCGACGCCACCGTTCATTATACGGAATTTTGCCTCGCTATACACGCCTGAAGCACACTTTAAACGCCACCGATCCCGATGGGACTCCACCTCCAATCCCAGTTTTAAAGCTAGGAATTGCGGGAAAGTGGATGCTTAAGTTCTTCAGATTATAACGGGTTTTCGAGCGGTTTCGAACGTTTTTTGTGCAACGAATTCATTTGTAGATTCTTAGTTTGTTCGTAGATTGATTAAGAATATCGCATTAGGGAATCCTTGTTAAGGTAGTTTAAGTTGATGAATAAATAGAGAAAAAAATCGACTGCCTCGTTTGTCTAGTGGTAACTAAGCGCGACTGCTAAGCACGAGGTCCTGGGTTCGAATCCTGGGCTGGGCATAGTGTTACTGGGTTTTTCCATTAGGTAAATCTCAGCAGCAGCACGGAGTCTGCATTTGTGCCCGGTTGATGGCAATAGGTGTCGTCCTATAACATTGGGACCTAAAAACATAACTGGCAAAATGTCATCTTCAATTGAAACGTGATTAATGTCGGTAATTGGTTTAAAATTACTGTATTAACCATTTAGGTATAATTAAAGTGTTAATTAATGTCACAGATAAATTGATAGTGCTTTCAATGATGATGTAACCGGCCATAAATATTAAACGGTGCGCTATATTGAGTTCTGTATACATTTTAGGGTCCACTTGGGATTGCCAGCATCATACGTATAATTCAAAGAATTTTGTTTTTGTGAAATATCCCATTCTACTTTAATTCTAGTGTATGAGCCAAGGCCAACATGCCTGGTGTGGAACTCTTGAATGGCAATAGGTTTGCCTTTTAGGACTTGTCACAAAACTCTTTAGTGAGATTAAACATGTGTTGGTGTTTGTTAAATCTATACGTTTTCATTCTACTGACTACATTTTATGTGCACATCTGCCAATATACCTACAAATACTTAGGTATGTTTGGATTAACTACAGACAAAATATCAAGATTGTCACGTACTTATGTTCAGTAGATTTTTGCGTAATCTCATTCGATCAATAACAGCACCCACATAAATATAGCAGATGACAAAAAAACTCCTTACAAAACAATTTAAACTTCGACGCACCCTAATAAGGAAACGGAAAATGCGTATAAGTTACACCCTACTGATTCCCTTGCGAACCCTACCGTGAGGTGCGACCGAGCGAGGCATCGATTGGGCGATATTAAAATGATAACCGATACCAAGTGGGCCTGGCGATGTTAGTGCCAATTAGGTTTTGAATCCGTTTATTTTGAATTTGGATTAGATTGCAGAATACATACTAATAGTATAAAGTGAAAGTAACTCTGTCTGTCTGTTGAGGCTTACGACTAAACCGTTCGACGGATTTTGATGAAATTTTGCATGTAGAAAGTTTGAGACCCGGGAAAGGACATAAGCTACTTTACGCGGGCGAAGCCACGGGCAAAAGTTAGTCATTTATAAAGGTTTTTTGGTTGGGATATGTAACACGCATTGTATACCTATATGTATATGTCGTTATGATTTTAAGTTTCCTAATTGTAACGCAAGTTGATTCATGATTTAGCAGTCGAGAATCATACCGGCATCAACTAAACCCCGTATTAAGTCTATTGATATCGCTATTCTTTGACATGCAAACGACAGATATAATTTAATCCATGGATTCAAATTGTAATTTTTTATCTTCTTCTTATCGTATGGTTGATGAACAATCAGGTGACAGAGTTTATACCGCCTGTAGGCATCTGACATGGCTTTACAGTTTACAAACACTTAAAAAGTCTCTCAGGTGTGCCGGTTTCTTCCCGATGTTTTTCTCTACCGTTTTTAGTAATTGATAACTAATTTATAATACACACATAAATTCAAATGACCATGGGTCGTGCCGGTGTTTGAACTTACGGCTTTTGACTTGGCAGTCCAATGGCCATATCACTCGGCTATCAGTATTATCGGTTTTTTTATGAATAAGGGTCGGTAAATAAGGGTTAGTTTTAAAGGGCTTTTTTCCCATAATACAGTTGTTCTACAGAAACCTATATAAGATATCACGTTCTGGCAAGTTGCCTAACATCACTAAAAGGTAGCTTCAATTCTTTACTCATGTACACCATTATTCATCGTTACTCTCGTTGAATATAAAGAGAATATCGGTCTTACATAAATTCATTTGACATGACCTCTGCGAACAAAATGCTCACAGAAGGCATTTTTTTTACATTTATTATCCTATTTTTATTGTCATAGCTTGCAGTTGCGTGCAAAGTTATAATATGTACCAGAAATATAACATATAACATCACGCCTATATTCCACGAAGGGGTAGGCAGAGGTGCACACTGCACATACAGTACACCCACATTTCGCCAGTTATGTTTTTAGGTCCCAATGTAATAAGGGGCGAGCCTATACCACCAGAAATATGTACCTTACACACACACATCATACCGTAAAAATGTGTCTCCATTGCTATTTACACTGAACAATGGTACTTCATCGGATTTGCTATTTATTGACCTCAAAACCGCCCCCTTACCATGAACTCTTAAAGCTGGTCAATTTTCGTTGTAGAAGCGAGATACCGCATTATACTGCACGTAGCGGCATCTCGCTTCTACATCGTGAACTGTCCTGTTTTAAGAGTTCATATTAAGGGGGCTTAAACAATGAATACTCTATGAAAGAAATCCCAACGGACAAAATATTCAAGGCACATTTTGCAACCACGAGACCCCATAACGCGGACAAATCTCTGTCTCTAGTCTCCAATTTATCATCCTCATAATTTGTATACAAAGCAAAACATTAACAATCAAACTAACACAACATTACGCCGCCTGATATACATTCTAATAAGACGTAAAACAAAAGATATCACTGAGATAATTATCTTTCATGAAGGACAAACCAACAGCCAGACAAAAGCTATCTACTGAGTATAATAAAGCACAGTACCTAATAATATAAACACAGTACCCAGAGTAATAAAACTAAGTACTAATATTAACTAATTTACTTGCTAACAATAAAGAGCACGCGGGCAGAATAATGTAGACAGTAATAAAAAGTTTAATTAAGCCTTCATTATACTACTGTCATTTCACAAATAAACACATACCTACGTTAAATAAAAGTCTAAAAGGATAAACAGAAATTTCGAACTCAAAAACTGCGAGGCACATCTAATGCAGCCTATCTTCGACTAGTTACCTAGTATCTACATCAAAGTATGTGTTATCTGTGACAGTGCCATTCGGAGAAAAACAAAAATTTTAACAAAAAAAAACCGACTTCAAAACAAAACTATTTCACAACAAATTAAAAAGCACTAAAAAGTAAAAAAACCGCAGAAATCGGAGAACAATCATAGAAAAATGTAGTAGAGAACGTGAAAAAAAACAGCATTATTAAGAATTACTGAAAAAGTACTGATCGGATCTTAATCAAATTGCAATGGGACCAAACGGGAGGCACCAGCTTTCAAATAAATAAAAAATCATCAAAATCGGTTCACCCAAGCGAAAGTTATGAGGTAACAAACATACAAAAAAAAATACAGTTGAATTGAGAACCTCCTCCTTTTTTGTCGGTTAAAAATAGATAATTCTATATAGAAAATATAAGCAAAAATAAAAGAAAAGCGGCCGGGTGACGTCAACTCTATTTTTAAGACTCCCACTGTTTCCTCCCGACTGACGTCATACGTGGAACAAACTACCGAACTTGTAACATCGTACCGAATCAAACAAACTTTGACATCATTATACTCTGAGACTATGACGGATCACGGAAATAATTGTTTATTTATAAAAAAAATATTTATTAAATAAATTGTCTTAATGTTTTTGAAAATGACAGTTAGATGCGCCGACAGCTATGCTAAAAAAGTTCTAGCGGTATAGAAAGGTGTTAAAAGTGTGCAAGGAGTAAAAAATCGTAAACAAAAAACAAAATCCAACCACCACGAAAGATTTTGAACTTTACAACTACAACTGAAAGTAGAGCAACGTATATTCCCTTTCGTTACGAAATTACCATAGAAAGGAGTTTAACAGGCATTGTAGTGTAACTAGGAACTATGAAGAACACGATAACGGTAACTTCAAGATACACTGGCGCAGTTAAGTCTCATGGGGCAACATTTCAGAACAAAGACTTTTGTCTACTCGAATCTTAAAACTAAGGCAACTCGGGAATGACTGAGATATTATTCCAATGCTGTACGTAGCTGTGAATTATTTAAACTAGCAGCTACTCATACCTAAATTTTTGTCTCGTTAGTTTTTGGCTAAAATTGAGAGAAAACCTGGTAATAAATCTCTCTTTTGACTTTTTTTTGCCTCGCAGTGGGATGTTTATAAGCTGGTGTATGTAATTATTTATTGATAAACTAAGTGCGCCCCGCGGTGTTACCCGCTACTTTTCGGGATAAAAAGTAGCCCATGTGTTAATCCAGAGTGTCAGCTACCTCCATATGAAAATTCAGTATAATCGGTCAAGCTTTTTGAGCGTGAAGAGGTAATAATAATAATAATAAAACCTTTATTTTCAGGCAACTATGGCCCATAGATAAATACCTTACAAACTAACATATATAAATATAGTAACATGTTTTGTTAGTATAATATAGACTTAATATTATGTTAGTAAAAACACTTCCTAGCACTTCGTATTAGTGCGTTCCGGTGGCACTTGTCCGCGGAAGCGACGGAACACCACATCTTGCGGCCAGAAGTCTTCCTGCAAGACGAGGGGCAGGTAACAGTTAGGTACTCGCACCACGAACGCCTTGAAGTTGACGTTGCGGCGCGACTCAAGCTCCTGCACCCTCGGCGCGTACTGAATCTTCTGACGCACGTACTCTACGATGCTCTCCGCCTTAGTGGTGTAACGCAGGCGCGAGATGTACACCGGAGTGTTCGGCGTGGCAGCCCGCACGAGCATTTTCGGCTCCAATGGGGCTTTGCCGCAGCGGTTCTGGACGGTCCTTTGACAGTGCTTTCTCCGCTGCACCATCTCAAAACCATCTTCATCCCGACGTGGCGCCTGCGCAGCAGGCACGGGCAGTGGGACTGGGCACGGAGTACGGGTGGCGCGCGGCGGAGCCACGCGGACGGGCGCGGGGACCGGTGCGGCGCCGCTAGGTATGCAAGCGGCGGGCCGGCTGGCGGCCGCGTCAGCGTAAACACGTCGAGGTGTCGATGCATTTACACGTGCCGCAATCGCAGCCGGGGCATCGCACCTGACGACAGCCGGTGACGCATCGGAATCCGCCGACGCAAAACTGCATACGGACGCATTCTGCGCCCCACGACGTGTGTTAACCTTAGAGGCCTCAGGTGACCTAGTTGCGGAAATAGAGTTACGTAATAACTCTACTTCAGCACGCAGTTCTTTAATGGTCCCATCTGAGACCTCCAATCTGGACTGCACTTCGGTCAGGCTCGTCTTTAGGGAGATGATGTCCTTCAGGAGCCTGGTGACGTCGACGTGGTCGAATGTGACGGGAGGCAGCTTGTGCAGCTCCTTCGCCACGAAAGTAGGCACGTCGTCCGGGTCGGTCACCTTTAACAGGGTGATGATGTCCTGGATGCTCTTCTCAGTCCCGTCCCTCCGTCGAGACGGCATCTGGTCGAGTCGATCCAGACTCTGGTACAGCAGTCTCTTGCCACTGCTCACGTCGTCTTCCTTGAAGTTAGTCTTACAGATTTGTAAGATACTAACCTCGTCCATAGTATCGATGGCGTTTTGTATAAACGCCAACAATTCGTTGACTATGAGTTGTGAGCTCATAGTGGCAGTAGCGGGCAGCGGCATGTAGCCGCGCTGTTCGCGAATTTAAAAAATCCGTACAGTGCACCGTTATGAGGCACGTCCGTATCCGATACGCAATGCGACCGAACTGGACTGTTTAATAAACATACAACCATTCTCACAAACTTTCGCCTTTATAATATTAAAGTGATGTGACTAATTGCTTCTCTCTTAAAAATAGGCAAGCTTTTGTAGACAATAAGTTCAATATAGACGAAACTACAAAACTTCACAATTCGCTCAATCAGCGCTTTAGCAACCAAGCACGTCGAAATATGAATAATTGAATTATCGGCCCAAAGCTAACTAAACTCGGAACTTCAACTCCGTAATATAACATCAGATAATTACGAAGGCGACTCGAAAGGGAACTCCAAGCGACTAAGTGTTGAGCAGTTCGACTAAAGTCGAAAACTTACTAACTCCGCCAAACTTTATATTTAGATAGCAAACTATCTCGGATTCACCTGCTCCACAATCTCATGTATTTTTGATTCGATTCGTGAACATCTGCGAGGCTACGGTGTGCGACTAGATTTGTTATAAAAATATTAAAGTTGGAGATGTTTTGTAAAATATTAGATATAGGAATTTTCGATTAAAATGTTTTTGGACATAATATGTGTTCTCTGATATATAGAAAAATTCAAAAGCAAGAATACATGAAACCACACAATGTTATTCGTATTCAATTATATTCAAACACAAGCAAACAATGGACATCTAAACATGAGTCTACATGAGTTTTGAAATTATTATTAATATTATAATTATTTTGTAGCCAAATACAAAACAATTTGATCCAATGAACTCTATTATCAGAGACCTTTACTAATGAGCACATAATTATTATTTTAGTGGACGACGCACCATAAAATCGAATTGTAGATACGTATATATCGACGACCTGATTGGCGCAGTGGCTAAGCGATTGGACTGCTGCGCTTAGGGTTGCGGGTTGTGCGAACCACAGATATTGACACAAAACAAAACATTGACACAACAACTTCGTATAAATTGATTACTATAAACTGCTCTGAAGGAGTAAATCCAATTATTCTTTGCGCAGACAATATTTCTTCGTTTTCCCTCACAACAATCATGTACATTATTCCGTTATTTCACCCACAAACAAGTCCGTAACACACTTCTTAACGAAGTTATTAACCTGGTTCCCACATTACCAGCACAACTATAAATTAGTTTAGTGGCCCTCCAATTTCATCCCTTGTACTAGGAGCTGGTCCTAATGTCCGCGCTAGTGGTCCTTGTGTTGCCCTTGATTTACTGTTACTGCTTCCTTTAGTACCTTCTGCGTCGTTATGATATATCAGAAGTGCCGGTTTTACTGTCTGAGTATTTATATTTTTATCGTTAATATAAAAAATAAGAATAAATTGTGTTATAGAATCTGGATAAAATATTCTTTTTACTGTCATTTTGTGCATTAATGTTGACATGAAGATACTTTTGATATAAATCAGAATGAAGATAAAATTTCATCATCATCATACACATCACCGAAAGACGTCCACTTTTGAACAAAGGCCTGCCCTTAGGGGAGGGGGGGTTGCCATAAACCCCACGCTTGCCAAGCGGCTTGGGGTTCGCAGTATTATTGGTCAAGATACAGAATCTTCTAGATTTTTCCCTTAGTCGCTTCTTAGGACACCCACAAGAGAAAAGGGGGTGGTCAATTCTAAGCCGGATACCACACATAAAATTTACCTCATCATTTTATGAAGAAACAGTAACAAAAAATATCCCAATCTATTAACTAAAATTATATTTTCATCTTTAAATTAAATACAGTACGTACCAGCATAGAATATTTATCAAGATTTTAAAAACAGAGAAGCTTGCCCAAACATAATTCCATCCAGTTTGTCCTGCCCTTCCGACCGTTTATCCATCATTCTATCTTTTGTCTCTGTTGGTCCTTGGATCTTAATCACCGCCTTTTTAATTAAACACGAGAAAATTATTTCTTTCTTTAGAGGGTGGAAATTGGTGAACGAAAATAGAACTTGGATGTTTTAGAACACACACTTAGGTATCATTTCATTACGAGTAAAAGGTCGTTTTTATATTCCTTAAAGGATCTTAATCTAATTTATATGATGAGACGATGGATTGGGCGACTGTTAATGAATGAAAGTGATTTAAAATTGACTACACGTTCTTTTCCCATTTAAAAATTTTTCAGGGCATTTGCGTTGTCTGTGACAAACACTCATATTCCACGCTCTTTATCCAATCTACCGCAAAACCCATTCCTACAATTTGAAATCAAATAACCAAACCAAAATAATTATTACATTTACCAACTCGGTTATTATATTAAAACTATCTCGGTTACCGCAACTGGTATTACCAAATCAATTCCACCGCAACTAAACCTCCGGCCCAAACAAACAATAACTTGTCATAACAACAGTGTCCTCTAAACTAAATTCGTTAGGTTTCATTAATTACGCGGGCCGAGGTCCCAGTCGGGCGACAAGAGATTTTAATTAAAGGCAAACATTACTGGAACAAAAGGAGCGTCTCACACAAGATCACTAGCACAACACCCGACGGAGTTTTTTAACGATTCAATTAAATTAGAATGCTTGGAGAAAGAACTGCTGAAGCATTTGTTAAATTAAAGTTGGACGCCTGTTTGATAGTTAATTACATTTTATGTTTTGTTCATGGGCTGAGACACTTGTGATTACTTTGAGAATGAATCAATAGATTACGTGAAGAATTTTCTAAAACAGAGGCTACATAACAATCGGAGCAAGATATAGTAAGGCAAATAATTAAGAAGACTAATTAATATACAACAACTAACAACATTCATGGACCTCTGAGAGTAAGCGTAGTGTAAATATTAATTAAATATGGTAATTAAAACATAAATTACCAAAAATCCATGCTTAGAATGAAAATGGTAGGAAAAACATAACATAACATCACGCCTATATTCCCCGAAGGGGTAGGCAGAGGTGCACATATAGTACACCCACATTTCGCCAGTTATGTTTTAGGTCTCAATGTAATAGGGGGCGAGCCTATTGCCATCAACCGGGCACAAATCCAAACTCTGTGCTGCTACTGAGAATTACTTAATGAAAAAACCTAGTAACACTTTGCCCGACCCGGGATTCGAACCCAGGACCTCGTGCTCGGCAGCCGCGCTTAACAACCACTAGATCAACGAGGCTGTCAGGATTAGGAAAAACATGTTGTCAGATAAAAATATGTTCAGTAAAGATGAATAAATAATAAACTCTAACGTCATGAAGCGCGGACTTAAAATTCATATTTCTGACATTCCGGCTTCAAGCTAAATGTTCATAATTGCGTGAACATTTACTCAGAATTCATGAATGAAAACTAAACTATCTGCATGTCGAGTTATTTCAGGCAGAGCATGAGAGAAATTCTTGTTTTGTGATACGTTTTGTTCTTCATTTGTTAATCTGGTTTATTATTTCATAAGAGTAGTATATCAAGAACAAGAGTTTATTTCTTTCTAGCAATGTTTCGTTTTTGAGGAAAACCTTTTTGGATAAATTGTGGTTTTATGTTTCCATATATTGTGATATTGATCTTGTGAGATTCATATTTCATTATTGGATTTGATTAATTTTAATTATCGACTAAAATCTTTAGGGTTCCTCACAATCATGTTGCTATGTTTATTCTTTGTCTTATTTTACTGTTTCTCTCACAAAACTTCACACCTATATTTCCCGAAAGGGTAGCCAGAGGTGACTGTAGAGTACACCAACATTTCGCCAGTCATGTTGTGGGTCCAAATTTGTAAGGCCATCAACGGCCCAAAGCCAGACTCCGTGCCGCTACAGTAACTCTTCATCTGTCTTTTTCTTTCTACTCTCAGTACCTACTGTAATTATCTCTTGATTTATAAACTACGCCTATATTCACCATGTTTATACGGTGGCTGGTCCAAAACACCGGCGATATCTCTCCTGGATGTTACCTAATGCTTGTTTAATTAAACTTGTTCTGCCGGCTTGATACCGTGCCAAATTATTATCGGCGCGCCCTCGAGAGCAACCTCTGGTTCCCTCCCTCTCATCTTCAACCGATTTTCACCCACACTGGTTAAAGGTAGCGTTACTAACGGATGGTTAACTTTAAATATGCTTTTAATCTTCAGTTTGTAATTAGGATATGTTTATATGATATGTGACGTGTGATGTAGTTAAGAACTCTTGATTGATTTTGTTTGAAAGTGTTTCGTTTGCATGTTTCTCTGGGTTTTGTTTACGTTGTGTTAGAACTCGATCTTTCTTATCGTCTAACTAAACTTGGAGGATATTTCGCTATCACACACAACAGGTGTGCTGGTAACAGCTTACGGTGAGTCTCAGGATTAAGTATTTCGCTTTATAACTAGATACACACTCCTCACTACTACACTTCTCGAAGTAGTCCGAATATGCACATCTGACTAAATGAATAAATTATAATAACTGGCAGCACATCGCTGTTAAGAAGCCAATGAGTAATAGTTCTCGGGATGTTTCCATTAGCTGTCAGTTGGAAGTAGCGTCATCTACTTTCCTTCTACATGTGGTTTTATAATTTTAGTCTCATGTATTTTACTGTAGCGTTGTAGAGCCCCACGTTATACCTAAACACGTCTGGCTCATCCTTGTTGACGGGCCTCTACAGCGCATGACCTGTCTATTTAATATTAGCTTATACCAATACGAGAAAGTAAAAAGATTTCTCTATAAGCTAAACTAACGAATCAAGAAGAAAAATACGCTACATATTTAACTTGGTACTCCAAACAAATCTCCCTATTTCAACTACCTTTAGTGAGGCCAACGAAACATTTTAGTAAATAAAGCCTTATGACAAGCAGTAATAGGCACATTACTGCTAAATAGGTAATATACCAAGAACCCCCGCCAAATAGGTCGAGGATGGTAAAAATTGGCAGGGACACTTGGCCGAGATTCACTGAATAAACGACGTCGCTTCTTAGGGTGTGTGTACACTGGTCATAATGGTGCTATCTTGTGTCAATCGCTTGGAAATGGAATTCCTTCTTGTGATAGACAGCTGACAGTATTGCTGAGGATTTTGCTTACTCTTTCTTAACTTTCCTTCCACTAGATATAGAGGATTTTGGAAGGTGTCTTATAGGTACTTGTATGATGTTCTATAGCAGCATTTTTAATATTTTCACTTGATAAAAATACATCTAGTATCTACTAATTATACTATACATTGCGACATGTAGACCTAGAATTGATTGAGTAACAAGGATTATAAGTTGAAAATAAATATTTATAACAATATCTATATAGTGTAACAGTATAACTATGTATAACAGTGATTAGCAGAATAATACAACACTTTGATATACACCGGACTAACTCAACTTCTTCACAAGTCGAGCCCGGTACGGTGTCAGAATATCAAAATGTAGCCGTGAACAAAAAAAACATATACCTATACGTTCGTAAATGTGAACGCAGCCTAATGAGTGTCAAACGCTTACCATGACACGCGACTTACTGTAGATTGATACTGATCGCCTGCATGTACAAAGTTTTGACAACTTGAGCTGTTATACGACTTTATTTTATGTTTATTTCACAACGAAAACAGTATTTTTTGTAATAGCCCAATACCAAACCCTTTGGTTACTATATACTATAATAACCACGACCACTCAGGCAAGTAGCGACTAAAAAGAAGGTTACATATACCATTCTACCACAAAACGTATGACAAATCTAATACACTTCACCTACAATATACAATATTAACCCGCGAAAAACAAAGTGGAAAGTCATTATGATCGCTCTCCCGATAGATCACAAGAGCGCACATTAGCGGACAGTGTGTACGTCTAACCCTTGTCAAACAGTTAATAATTGCTTCCCTGCCGGCCCGCATAACGTACAATTTGCACCATAAATAATAAAACTTGCCGATAATCATAATAAATGAGCGGCCTTAGTTTTGGATGGGAAAGGAACTATATATTTATCCGATACTGGGCCCTTACCATGAACTCTTAATGCAGGATATTCCGATGAGGAAGCAAGACACCACAATACACAGCGTGTAGCGGCGTCTCGTTTCCACAACGGAATGTGTCCTGCTTTAAGAATTGGTGGTAAGGGCTGTATTTCGGTCGCGGTAGGCTGGGTGTTATTTATATACTGACCTTTTTTTTCTCCTCTACTAAGAACTATCTATGAGGCACAGTTGTACAATTTCTTGAATAAAAGTTCTTACTGTATAAAGATTGAGTATACCATGTGCCTTCCGCGCTTCGAAAGGTACGTGAACGGTTGGTCTTGCGCCTGATCTCTCTCCGGTCCTATCGGTCTACCGCCCCATCGGACTAAGAGAGTCAGGGAATAGGGAGTGCATCTGCGTTTGCGCGCAATGCGCATACTTGTACAAATGTGTACTATGATATCTCCTGCGTAGTTGGCTAGTCTCAAATGAGCCGAGAACGAATCAGTCAGGAGAACGATATAATTATACCTACCATACCTTCTTTTTTCTTTTACAGAATAATTAAAGTTTAAAACTGTAAATAAGAACAACGTTGTGATATCACGAGGTAGAAATCTAACTTTGTACTGATTTAGTGAGCGTAATAGTGTTTTCACAAAGCATACTAGTTACTAACATAAAAGGTGCTTACTATGTAGCTCTCGTATTTCTAATCCTAGCTTACAGTTTCAAAGTTAATTAAGTTTCTATGTTTATGGACAGTTGCAGTTAAACATTATTTTAGGTTAGGTACCTAATTAGATCTAAAGGAAACATGGCATTCATACATCTATATAAATAAAAATTCATGTTTGTATGTTTGTCTTCTCTGCGCTCCTGGACCATCGATTAGTTTGTGATAAAACTTTCATACTATCTAAGGACGCCCGGAAGGGTTTCTGGCGCAAAAAATGTATATAATTATTATTAAAAATTCACGCGGACGAAGACGCGAGCATTAGCTAGTTACTAATGAAGAAATTTACTCATATTGGACACATATTGTATTCGGACCTTTTTAAAGGACAGAGGATATTGGTAATCCCTAACATTACAAAAGCAAGACGTAGGTACTATTTGTTTCGCTCCCTGCCTAAAATTCCAGCTCCAAGCTCTTTATTGCCTGTATACGTGTTTGTTTACATTGCCTTTTTGACACCTAATGGGAGCATTTGGGCCTTAACTGTGTTTACTTTACATTTCATAAGACTTTAAGAGCCATTGTACGAAAGGAATGTCCTCGATAAGGTAGTTTGGTAAATATTGTACGATACAGCGTTAAGAGAATATTCAACTAAGCAAAACAGTTGCGAATTTAAATTCGCATGTGATATGTATAATTTTAATGTATGGTATGCTAAGCTGTTGCAGCTGCTTGCCGCATGCATAATATATCGAAATGTATACGATATTATTATACAAACATATTTAATTAAGCTTATTTTAATTTATTCTTTGTATACGTATAAGTCTTGGGCATAATATAATGTATATTTTATTAATGCGAGATCCTTATATTTTTTAAAACATCCTATTTTCAAAGGATTGTTTGAAAATGTAATCCACCAACACGACCATCAAGTTTGAGCATAAGCAAACACGGCGTCGACAGGGTTTTCGTAACCACATCAAAGACAACATACAACCTCTACCATAAAGCTCATAAACAATACTGGCTCTATAGACGTTTGCGTTTACCTCAACCATAGACTGCTCTTTCAAATAAAGAACTAAAAAAGCAAAGAGTTCCTTGCCAGTGAACTTACAGTTCTATTTTTAAATACCTCGGAACTTGCTCTACGGAGAACATTGAAGTTTTATTCCATTGTTCTTTTACGGAGTCGGCCATTGGAAGTAATTGCGGATACAAATAAAAGTGAAATCTTTTAATGATCTTTTATTACAGTTTGTTATTTGATTTATTGTCGACAGTTATTTTGTGATGAAATAATATTGTTTCGAAATATAAAACATTACCTATTGTTACGGCGGCATCGAAGATGGTTATCCTTTTTTAAACGAACTTTTCAGAATAGACACGTCATATGCTTTAGCTCTATTATTAGCTCTCTGACTCCAATTCATAGCATTGTATAGAATAAAACTGTTAGAATAGTGATATTTAAACAATATTTACCTATTCATGCACAACTCAGAAAAAGGTAATTCTCAAATGTAATAAAGACACATAATAAATTACTGTTTAAAGAACAAAGCAAGCTCAAGTATCTCCAACAGAAGAAAGCGTTGCAATTTTGATGAGCTATTAAGACTGAGATTCTCAGGTGGAAGCAAAAACATGATGCATTACCAGAGATGAGGAGTAAAAATGGTAGGAAAAGAGCAGGACAGAGTACTTGGCAAAACGTCTTTCATTTAAGTCACCTACTTCCGGATCCTTTCATGGTGTCCTTTAGAAAGCATTTGCAAGTTTAATGGCTCAGCCTGATGGGGAAAAAACTTTGCTAAGGGCGGCCCCGAAAATGTACGCAAATGAGGGCACTTTAAAATTAAAACGCGAGCTTTTCAACCAGCTGACGTCTAATATTTTTTGACACAAAGTTTCTTATTCACTAATAAAAAATGAGAAAATATTTGTAGTACCTATATGTTTCGCATGGTGTTTTTACTATTAGGGACCATCGACAGTAAATACATAATTACTTGGTGAATTATTTGTCGGGTTTTACAAATAAATAAAGCAGGATTAGTTCGGCTTACTCTTCCTTTGCCTTTTTTCTGGCAAACCAATAAACACTCCGTTCAATTTGTGGACTCAAATCGCCATTTTCATTATTATACAGTATTTTATGGAATGCAATAAAGTATTGAGTATTGCCTTGTTTTTTTCTAAAGGCTTTTCTGCAAAACGAACTGGCACACACGAAAAAAGTAAAAAAATGAATATTTGAAAAAAGGAACTCCTAAATGCTGTTCTTAGTTTGTTTTCGGCGCGTTTCCCTTTTTTTTTATTTATAACTTCCTAACCATATTTCATAATAAAAAACATGAAGAATTAACCAGATTTCTTAGTTAATGAACGCTAGAAAAACTGTTGAATTAAAAATGTTGTCGAGTCACTGATTCTGTGTAGCCGCCATGACACGGGTCGAAGCTTGGATGTCTGGCCGGACCGTAAGTACACGTTGCTTGTCTGATAAAATAAATTAAAAATTTCATTCGCCGTGCATTTTAAACAGGAATTCTTTATGGATAGTAATTTGTGATGCATTAGGGGTGGCTAGCAAAGTTTAGTAGTGATATTTTACAGACTTATGTTGAAATATAAATGTTGTTATACGGCATTTTGTACAGAAATATAAGCAAGTAAAATCACACTAATAATATAAAGGCGAAAGTTTGTGAGTGTGTTTGTTATCTCTTAACGCTCAAACCGCTTTACCGATTTTGAAGAAATTTCATATGGAGGTATAGCTGACACCCTGGATTAACACTACTTTTTATCCCGAACGCCACGGGGCGCAGCTTGTTATGAATAAACGTGAAGTTGGAATGTAATTTACTTCACTTTTTTAACAGTAGGTGTAGCTTTACCTCTCTTAACCGCATGGGATGTGCTGGACTCACTCTTTTAGATTCTCTGCGTACCTTTATGGGTATTGTACAATGTACATACTATTCAACTTTTTTTTTCATCGCCTATTTTGTTTCCCACTGCTGGGCAAAGGCCTTCTTCCTCCAAACCACTCTGTCCTTTGCAATATCTGACCACGAGCGTCTCGCATATGTGACATTACGATATACTTTTAATTTGTTTACCTATACTGTAGGTCCACTAATTCACCACAATTTTCAATTTGAAATAAATCCGATTCCGCTTCGTAATTGAGCATAATTCCTTTATAATGAACAAGCAATCTTGATTCCCGTAATGAACTACGCTTCTTGGTAATATCATATTACTTGGAACCTTGAATCATGATAGCGAAGTTATTGCTCCAATTAGTTTGAATAATGTATTCAGAAGATACACAAATTGTTTGTAGTTCAGAAAACCATCTTATTCAACATGTTGAGATTAGTCTGAATTTGGGCCTGGTTGATGGAAATAGGCTCACTGTTACAATAGGACCTGTAATCTGGCTAAAAGTGGGCGTTTTATACACCTCTGCCCTTCGGGAAATACGGACCTGATGTACTATATGTATGATGTATAATATGTATGTATACTTAATATTTGCTTTAACAACTGACGAAGAATTAAGTTAATACTTATATTGTCACACCTACTAACTTAATACCGTTTGGTTAATAGGCAACTTGGTGTCAGAGTTCAAACCGCCTGTAGGCCTCTGAGATGGCTTTACACACCGTTGTAAAATATCTCAGGTGTGCCGGCTTCCTCACGATGCTTTCCTTCACCGTTTTTAAGCTGCTGATAACCAATTTGTGGTACGCACATGAATTAGAAAAGACATAGGTGCGTGCCGGGGTTTGAACTTGGCAGTGCAAAATCATACCACTCGGCTATCAGTGCTGTCGCACACTGACACATACTAACTTGTTTTGTGTGAAGCTATGGAACCGAATAAAAACGTCTCATCTTGGGACATAAAAGGTGACCTCCCTTTGAGTCCCCCCCCCCCCTCACCTACAGCCCTTGCCCCTCTGGCACAATGTGAGACGTTGTTTGAAAGTAGGTTAGCGTTAAAAGAGTTACATTCAGAGTATGTCGACTCCGGAATTGTTTCACGTGACATCTGCTTAGCTTATTTTCGTGTAATTTTTTTTTAGTTGAAAAGCCATTTGAACGTAATCGCGAACCAATATATTATCATAAAGTAATATATTTTGTGATTATCAAGTTAATATTCGAGCTAAATGCTCTTAGATTAGGTAGTAAGGTCAGACAGAAAGTTTATTTTCTTAGTTTTTTTAATTTATGAATAATCATAATTAAAAATAATCCCTCTTAAAGAATGATATCGTGTTTTATTTGCTACAAACCTATGATGGAAAGTGAGAGTGCATCAGTACACCTGTGCCTTACCACCCGAAGCGTAAAGATACGTAAATTGTCGAGAACCAGTCTCATCTAAGCCACTGCAACATTATACAACAATTTATGTTTTCCTACTTAATTAAGTTCTGAAAGATTTACAGCCGGGTCAACCCATACGTAAACCAAAATGGCGACCACTGGTTTGTGCAGCCATCTTCACTCTGTTAAGTTAACGTTTGATTAAGTTATTATAAGTTACTTTGTAAAGATGGATGAAGTTACTTTGTTTAAGATGGTTGCTAAGTTTTTTTTTATTAAGTGTATACTGCCCGGTTGATGGCAATAGGCTCGCCCCCTATTACATTGGGACCTAAAAACATAACTGGCGAAATGTGGGTGTACTATAGTATGTGCACCTCTGCCTACCCCTTCGGGGAATACAGGCGTGATGTTATGTATGTATGTATGTACTTATAATTGGCATCTATATTAGTTCCCTACATTTTAAATATTTGTAAGTAACAAAGTGTGATATGGATGCTGTGATGCTGTATGGATGGTGTACCTGTTGAAAATAAATAAACGTTTATGGATAATTCTTCGTGAAGGGTTTCCGTACTTGTAAAACTTTCTCGGTGGAAAATTACATTACTGATAAAGACGTATTATATATGTATATGTTATTTACGACGCAATTTTACGGTGTTCACTCCAAACACTTCACACGGGTAACGAGATGCTTAAAATAAAATAAGGCGGTACACATGCGCCGGCTTTGAGTAATAATTTATTTAATATTTGTGAAATCCTTTTCCTGTTCTCAATTCTCCGAGTTCTTGATAAAAGCTGTTTTTTTTTTACTTATAGATACAAACAACTTCAAGAGTGCTCTTTATAGCGTACGATCCGTATCTGATTTTTTTTGGCAAAGAGCATAAGAACAGATTGGACACGATACGCAATTTTTTTATTTTATTTGTTAAATCAACAATCGTCTTGCGTCTAATTACTCAATAATGAATAGGTTAATTGTACAATCCACTACGATTCCACAAGTTCCATTAGAGAATTATAAAGTACATAAAGTTAGGACGAACTCATGTATAAGGCTCATTCTAAGCTAAGGTTAATATGATTGTCTTGTCTCTACAATATTTTTCTTTTATACATAATACCGTTTTTCCTACCATCAGCCTATCTTTACACATCAAAGAAAATAATACATACTCAAATCGGATACAAATCGTAGTGTGCAAACGCTGTAAGATGCTGTGTATCCCATCTTCTAGGGAACTAACAAAGGTAACGGGAAATAATATCAGTAATACGCTTGTTATGTTTTTTCCGCTTGTTTTGAGGAGTAGGCAGAGGTGCGTATATAGTACTCCCACATTTTGCCAGTTACGTTTTTTTTGGTCCTAATCTAATAGGAGGCGAGCCTATTGCCATCAACCGGGCACAAATCCAGACTCCGTGCTGTTACTGAGAATTACCTGATGGAAAACCCAGTAATACTTTGCCCGACGAAATTAGACCCCAGGACCTCGTGCTCAGCAGTGGGACTTAGCAACCACTAGACCAACGAGGCAGTCACTCTTTTTTTTTTAATATAAAGGTCCTCCCCCATCTACAGCATTCGCGGGTTATGTAATGTGACAAAGTCAAGAAGTTTCAATTAGTGAGAAAGGAGTGCGTAACCTCTAATGTTACAGATTCAAGCATTACATTGGTGAGGGAAGAGAACCGAGCATTACAGTGCGAAACTTGATACAATGTGTAATATTTTGATACAAAGTCGAATCTGCAACATTACAGGCGAAAGTTCGTCAAGTCAAGCAGTATTGTAATATAACGCTCACAATTGAATCTGAAACATTACATAACACGCGAATGCTTAGGTGAGGGAGCACCCTAAAATAAACTAGCCAAACTAATTACAAAAACTCTTCACATGTGTGTCTGTCAGAATGAAACAGAACTAGCAATCAATTACGTCTAAATGCAAAATACGAATCGATCACTCAAATCCACGTTTCGCGGGAAAGGGATAAGTATATAAACCCAGTTCAGCGCAACATGTACCGTTGCTGAGAGCATTCTAATGTACACGTGTCATTGATGGCTTACAATACTGTTTGACATGATATATGCCATGAATACGGTCATTGGTGCTTGTAGAGTTACCGTTCTCGTTATGGGAAACGATCACTCATGTCTGAGTTATTCTACATCATTTTGCTGTGATCCCTTTCGGAGTACGTTAGAATTGATGACGAAGCGCTATTTGCGATACAATATGATATTTTTAACCGCTTTCAAAAAAGGAGGAGGTTCTCGTTTTGTCAGAACCTTTTTTTATGTATTCTCCCTCGTGTTTTTTATACCGATTTGATGACGTACTTACCTACAGGACACCCAAATTTCGCTAGTTATGTTATAGGTCCCAATTCGGGGAAGAACCTATTGCCACCAACCGGGGACAAATCCAAACTCCGTGCTGTTACTGAGTATTACCTATCGGACCCTCTACCCAATCTGGAATTCGAACCCAGGACCTTATTCCACAGATTGTTTCTTCATATATTATAATAACAACTAAAATAATTGCAATAATAATTATTTTAGTTGTTATTATTATAATTGAAAATTCACGTCCGTCTAAAATAGATAATATAAAATACTAATACAGACTGTATGTTGTTCCCAGGTACAATGTGTCGCATGTGGTGGCTGGTGGTGGCGGCCGTGGTGGCCTCCGCCATCGCCGACGAGGCTTCCGACCCTGAAGGACTGCTGGAACCTGTCTCCGGTGAGTAGACACTAGACTAGGACACTATACTGTTATGTTCAGTACCTATCTTTCTACAGGGAAAACTTTTAAATAAAATAAAAAAAATGAAATTATTTAAATTGTATTTTTGAACGTTAATTACATAAAGACCCGACAACGCCCACCCGTTACAGCTGTACTGAAGCGTTATATTAAGACTTCGCTAAAATATCTATCAGGGATAACGTAGTAGATTTCAATCAGTAGTCAAACAAATCTTGGAATTGGTAAACGACATTCCATATGTCTTGTGGAAAAAAAGTAACAGGCACAATTTGTTTACAACCGTTAAGTTTGTTAAAAAAAATATGATGGTAAAAATACTGCACAAAAAGAACCACCATATACACCCTACAATCCCCAACGCAAATAAAAAACCTAACAAATAAGAAAATGCTATCCGAAGATTACTTCCTCAATAAAACCCAGCTTAATTATAACTCGTAGCCGCGTAGCAGTAACGTAGCACCCCACGGTCGCTCGTAGCACGTCGTAGCACATAATTCTCCGCATGCAGACCCATTATTCTGGATATTATGTAGCCTGATAACACAGTAAGCTGACAGAGGACGGCCATATTTAAAAAAGTATGAAATGTGGAACGAGATAAGGTATTTAATCTTAATGTTAAATACATTATCGTCTGTTCGTTCGTATACGGTGTAATGAAAGGCGTGTTTATATGGTTCGTTTCGGAGGTTAATGTTTTATATAAATTGAAAGAGGTTAAAAATTATAACCTAATGAGATAAGTTATAATATAGGTAATTAACACGTCAATATTTACAATATTGATAACACACACATGCCTTACCTTTTAAAAAGTACCATAGATTTTTTAATAAGAATAAAAAAACTATTTATGCAATGACCTAAACATTAATATAAACCAATTATGTCATACGTTTCAACTCAACAATTGTAATAAAACTAAATCAACAATAGTAATTTAAATCATCGAAAACGATGAATTAAATGGATTTCATACAACTCTAAAAGGTATCATTACTTTTACAAATATTGAAGAAAATATTTTCCTTAATGTCAGTTTTATTGGCCCATTAACTTTTATCGTAGTCTTTTGTTATTTTTTATTTTAAGGTAAAGTTCGATATCTCGGTAAGGCTCGAAACCTTCTCTATACCAGAAGAGGCCTTTGCCCAGCAGTGGGACAGTTATAAGCTGTTATTATTATTATTTGTATCTCGATATTTTATTCTCGGACACTGAACCATGTAGGCAATACCCTATCTTTTATTATTATTAAGGTTCGACAAGATTTTAAGATATAGATGCACTGCTTCTGTCGGAAGGTCGGATGGAAAGGCCTTTGGCTCCGGAAGTAAGGCAAAAACAGTGTGCTAAGATACGGGCTCTATAAGGTGCTACAAACGAACATAACATACCTATAATATATAACTCTGATATTCTTATGACTTAATTTAGAATGAAACTTGGAAAAAGGTACACATGCATACATATATACACAAGGCACACATCCCTATTAATATTATAAACGCGAAATTTTCTAAGTATGGATGGATGTTTACTTGGATGTTACTCTTTCACGTAAAAACTACTGAATGGATTTTAATGAAATTTCTTATGGAGGTAGCTGACACCCTGGATTTAACACATAGGCTACTTTTTGTCCAGAAAAAACGTAGCGAGTAAGATAAAAGTTAATCAGAATCATATGAAATACACATAAATATACAGATTCACATAAATTCAAGCATGGCCTTTTTTAATTCATAACTTCCCCGTCGGCGTGCCGTGCCGGATACGCAAGCGCCGGCGTGCCGGACCCGCCGTCCGACCGCGATAAAACTATTTTTAATTAAAAAACTGTTTAATATTCTCTGTGAAAAACTGCGCGCAATACTTGGCAGTTTTCTAAAGTAATTCTACGCAAACATTCTTGCTCAGAGCCCTGGATAAAGACTCATTTTGTAGTGGAAAGTTCTTCGTTGTTGCGGAGACGAGACAGCGTTGATTACAGCTGTGAGTTTGACAAGAATAGTTTCTCTTTTCTCTCAGTCTATCGCAACTTGAAAGAGGCCTATGTACAGCAGTAGACCGTGATAGGCTGAGAGAGAAAAATAGGTTCATTATCATCATCATCGACTGGAAAACGTGGACTATGGAACAAAGGCCTCCCCCTTATGTGAGTGGGGGTTGCCATAATCCCCACGCTTGGCAAGCGGCTTGGGGATCGCAGTACTGGTGGTGAAGTTACAGAAGACAAAGAGTAGGTTGCTTGATGTATATTTAATGCTCTATAGAAGGCTGATCTTTCCATAAACCACATTTCGCCAAGCCAAAACTATGAATACCTATTTAGATGTTGTTTGAGTAGAAAACAAACTAGTAGCGTACAACTTTTGAATCTGTAAGTAAATAAGCATTTATTAGAGCTAGCGTAATCCACCGTTCAGCTTCGTCGATACTTACTATTGTACTAACAAACACTCGAAATAATATCAAAGTCAATTTACCCACATGAAAATATGTCATAGAAAGAATGTATGTACATACCTAATACAATTCTCTATTCAAATCAATTTATCGAAACAAATTCGGGACACCAATAGAAGGAGATCGGCGCGATCAACATTACGCAACATACATTGTCTATGGATGTAATATACAAAGAGTCTACACGTAAATTCAATCTTCCCTTGATCCGAAGTATACAGGCGGAATGCGTACGTTCCCTTGCCCCAAACACGTCATGTTATGTTACGACCAAAATAAAAATAAAATTCTTGCCGCGTACACATAGTTTTAGTGTTATGTGTAATAAAATGCTATATGCACTAACTTTCGGAATCTGAGGATATTAACATATTCGTGATTGTTAAAATGAAATTTGTATAGAAAAATGTTTATATTTTCAACACTATTTTAACTAGTTATTCAACTGTCAAATCAATCAAACTTTCTTTTGACGTCAAGTTGCTAAGCTGCGTTACGTTTAGTTCAATAAGGTTCGAGCTGAACGTTTCGTTTATGATTGTTCAAGTAGTTTTAAAACACTGGCTTTTGACATGAGATAGAACAATATTTCAATATTAAATTGGAATAAAAGTCTGGCTGAATCTTAACTACTTATTAAAAAGGCCAAAGAATAAGTTTCTCATAATTTAACCTACCTATTTGTTAAGAAAATAAACGACAAATACTGCCAGTATTTCTGTCGTTTAAAATAGGTACAGAAAAGTATATTTGTAGTGAATATCTCTTTACACTTCAGATATTCGCATCAAACTTACGAGCGGAAGATCGAGAGTGAACTGAAGTCTTGTCTACAAAAACCAATTATTTTAGCTTTTTACCACCTCTACGTTAATTTTTACATATATCCTTCCAGTATTTATCTAGACTGAATACGCGCCTCAGTAGATACCTCATCCAATATTCTCTATAATCACTTATTGTGTGTGTTCTGGCACGCACCGTTACATAAACAGCGCAGTATCCGGGGCATTACAAACAAGCTTACGTATGTAGTTTGGACGCACATACGAGCCCGCAGATGGGCTTAACTTCGTTAAATCAATATCAACATGTAGCAATGCAGCCTGGGTCAGCGGTTCAGAGAATATTCTGGAATGTTCTATAATATGTTCTGGAATGTTCCACCGTTTCATTATCCTCATTACTCTAAGTTCGGTGCTTAAACAATTTGTGTGTTGATTGCTCAGAATGTTGGTTGTTTCTTTTATTTTAATATTATGACTGCCCTTGAAATTTTACGGTCAGTGGAAGTTTTTGGTCATATGAAATGCATATAGTGCCTATAAATTAAACCTATCACACTAATATTATAAAGTCAAAAGTTTGTAAGTATGGTTGGAAATTCTTCACGCTCAAACGGCTAGACCAATTTTGATAACATTTGGTTTTGGTATAAATTTTGGGTTTGGAGGTAGCTGACACCCGAGTTAACAAAGGCTATCCCGAAAAAAAGTAGCGGGGGATATTGGGGGTGCAGCTAGTAATACTATATATTAAGTTTCTAAAACCAAATTTATTTTGTTTAATAAAACTTTATACTGTATAATACTAGGCATAACATTATTTGCCTTTGAATAAAATCTCTTTAACTTCGCAACAAGCTCTTTGGCAATTTGTTAGATTTTCTACCGGGATCCGATTTGTAGCAAAGAATTCTTAGCCGTTTGCCTATTTTTTTGTTCGATCAGAGAAAGCTATAAACAAGAGCTTTATAAAATCAAAGCCAAACATCCCTGTCTATCAATACAAAAGATTGTATAGCTACCCTAGCAGGGTAAATTCTATGCGCACATTTCGCTCCAATATTAATTCCACCTTCAAAATCCCACCCTAAGGCGAAACACGCAGACAGTGACGGTAGATGAAAGCGCCAATTTCCCCGAAGAGCACAGATATCTATAAATATATTTTCTTCATAACACAGCCTGAAAAATTGGAGGCAAGTGTAGGTTCGATAACTAAACGTACATAGTTACAACCCGCATGGGATCCCTGACCTAAATAAATAACGAGATTCTGGCGAATATTATTGTAGCAGATTGTGCTTTTATATTTTGTTATTCGACTCTAAATGCACTCTCAGTTAATAGGAGTTTATATCGACATCTATAAGGAATTAACACCAAAGATCTATACTAACATTTAGAGAAAAGATTTTTCCTTCGTGTGTACCGAATAAGCTCCGAAACTACTGGACGGATTTAACAATTTTTTCACCAATAGAAAGCCAAATTATTAGGAAGTAACATAGATTATAATTTGTTTACAAACAAATAGAGATCTTTAAGAGAATTGCACGGCCTTAATATACATAGCTACAAAAACGTATGATTGCGTTTATCCTGAGAAATACATTTTTAAACTGGAGTAATCACAAATACCGTTAATATTAGCTTAATGTTATTTATAACAGTGTCAGAATATCCTATAAATATAAAGAAAAACCATAAAACATTATATAAGGAAGATATCTTGTTAAATCTTCTTTTAACTGAAGACAGTAAGCAAACACGTCTTTTGAATTTCTTGTTAAAACATTTACTGACATGTCGGCGGATAGTGCAAACTGCTCGCGAACAGGAAAATGGATCGGACGCGAGAGGAGTGGACTCGGCTGACAGCCGACGATGTATCAGCACCTTCTCCCTTTTAAGGGGGGATACTTCGAGCAATATTATTGGTTATAGATGGACATTTCTTTAAAATGGAACTAGACATTAGTGTGATTTCTTAATGGTGGAATTAGATATTCTGGCCGCATAACGGACAACCCGCTAGCTCTGGCAAATGTTTATAACATTTTTTTTTTCTGATTTCAATATCTAGTATTCGCGTAAGAGATAAATAATGACTAAATATACAGTCTAGGAAAGCCAGATTAAACTATTTTGATTAAAACAGAACATTTTCTATCGAGACTTAAACAAATCTTTAATTAAAGCGAATGTTACAAACGAGAATTTATCCTTAAGCTTATACGCGTAATTTAATACAAAATCACACCCGTCTCCCAGTGACACAGCCTCCACACATATATTAATACCAGCTGTTTGTGTACAAATGTGTATTACATAAAACGGCTGCTCGGTGCGATAAGCCGGTGTCGAACAGTACCAACTCCATATATTAGCTCGAAGGTATTCATGACGTCACGACGAAGCTCCCTCTAATTGAAAATGGAAAGGATAAAATATATATAATATGCCTACACAAAGCCAGCCTCCCCGAGAGCCAACAAAGACCACAGATTCCCACTTACTGAGATTCCTAACATACCATCTTCTATTCATTCAGTTTCCTCACATTTCATTGGGAACTGCGTTGATTAATCAGTCGTAAATTAAATAACTTCCAATTAAAACAAAGTACAAATTAGCAACACAGTTAAACAATTAACACTCGCAACAAAGGCACTGTAAATGCTTTGCCGACCTTTTTATGTCTTCCCTAGATAATTCGACATACGAAGTCTGTTTTCAGTAAATGTCGGATGTGTAATTGCTAAGCTAAGAATTGAACTGGAAAAACTCGCCTGTATTTTTCTTGATAGATTGAACTCATTATCTAACATAACATAACATCACGCCTGTATTCCCCGAAGGGGTAGGCAGAGGTGACTGTAGACTACACCCACATTTCGCATTATGTTACGGGTCCCAATGTATTAGGGGGCGAGCATATTGCCATCTACCGGGTACTAAATCTAGACTCCGTGCTGCTACTGAGAATTACCTAATGGAAAAACTCAGTATCACTTAACTCGACCCGGGATTCGAATCCGGGACCTCATGCTCAGCAGTCGCGCTTGGCGACTAGACCAACGAAGCAGTCAACGGTAAAACACAGATGGGATATAATAATTTCATTGTTGTGATATAAACTATGAATCATTCCGAATCAGATTGCTATGAAAAAAAATTTATAACGCTCCCATTATTGCAGTAGTTTCGTATCAAGTTATTACTTGGTTGTAGAATGCAATATAGTTGGAGTATAAGCCGCTTGTGACTTCTCGCTCCTCGGTTGTGTGGATGCGGGTCCATCAAGTAATTGGTAAGGCTTCGATAGGATTTATATTAAATTCTTCGATAGTTGTGTTATTGGTTTGTTATTTTAATTTAGCTGAGAGTTGGTCCATTGTTGGGGCTTGTAGGAGGATCATACCGGTATTAACTAATCCCCAGATTAAGTCTATTGACATCTCTATTTTATGATATGCAAACGACAGCTGTCAAGGTATAATTTAATCCTTGATTTAAAATTGTAAGTTTTTATGAATCAAGGGGCATGAGTTTTACGGGTAGAATAATATTGATTTTTGTCCCATCTGAATTCAATGCGCTAAGCAGGTGGTTTTCCAAGTTTTATAGGGCCAACATTATACATTGTGTGGTGTGTCTTTAGGGATACATGTTCTCTATTGGCACGAGCTAATTTCCAGATCTAGTTGTTGTTAGGTTATGTGGTATAGAAATATTGAAGTCTGCAATAATATTATAACTACCAAAGATGAGCCAAATGAATTTATTTTGTGGCATACTTGTGGCATTCTTTTCAGGATTATGAGAATTTAACAGAAGCCAATATTTTAAGCATAGTTGGTAGATGAGATGTACTTACTGACAGTTTTCCCTCGATATGAAATGCTGGAGTACCTGATATCATACGTCACGTGCTTGTAAAAACTAGGTTGTGCGGTTAGGCGTCGGCTTCCGGTAGCGGTCGCGCCGGAAACAGAGGAAATGAAGACATGGCAGCGACCACAGCGCCACCTACCGCTTCCGCCGGATATCGGCTCCGAATGCCTGTGACGTTTGGAATGGCGTCATGGTTGAACATGTCACGACCAGATATGTTTGTTATGATAAATAAATAATGAACAACATATTGGAAATGTTCCTGCAGTTAGGACTGAGTGCAATCGGTTAAAAAGGACCCTACATAGCCTGTTAATAATCCTGAAAAATCTTTTAACTATAACTTAAAATAACCTTAGTTCTCATCATTCATTTGTTTAAGACTTGGGAAGACAGATAAACTGTATCGGCCTGTGTTGTCTCTAAATGGGATAAAGGCCTCCCTTTCATGTTTCCACTATTCTCTGTCGTGTGATAGTGTTAAAAAAATCAACAGCCTCGACGTGTGACAATACTCAATTGATTGTCCAGCGCACACTGGCCAGCCAACTTCGCTACCAACCTGCGTCCTTGTTTATCATTTGTCTACAAAATAAGCCATTTATTTATTTTACAGCATGCCAATTAAAAAAGAAAAAATACTTCGATAAGTACGCTGAATAACAAAACACAGACGCCGCGTAAATAAGCGCTTCTAAATTCAAACCAGACGCGCTTTAATCCAACGCTTTTAAGAATAAATTAAATAAACAACTTGAAAATATATCGAGAGCTGTAGTTCTACGCTCGAAACAAATGAATAGCTTATCCTGATTCCGCGAGGTTACGCTTCGACAAAGATTAAACGTCCGTTAAACAAATAGGCAATTTACTTCAAGCCTTGCCGATAAACATTGAAGATTTTAGGCGGAATTGCTCCGTTGAAGTAGTTCTGCTTCAAGTAATACCTAAATGTAAATAACGTTTAATGCCTAGAGCGCTACTTTAAAACAAATAATCTTAGATTAGAAATCACAACCAGATTGGTGGCTCAGAAGTTAGGTATATAAGAGAATATTTATTTGGGTGATTGTTAGAATTCTATTTTAGATAAGTCTACAGTAATAATAATCTTCTCTACCGTCGAGATCGTCCTTTCTTTATTGTATTATCGCACCTAGAATAATACAAAGTAGACAATAATTATAAATCAGAGAGCTAGTATACAGGGTAGGCATTAAAGATTATGATAGTTGTATCAACTCTGCTTTGTCTACTGAACCACATATCCAAACGTATATTTTAAAAGAGCCAGAAAAATGTCATATCGTATTCCAATAAATAAATTACCTACAACAAAAATATGCCTATATCCTATACATATATATTATCTACACAGGTTGTACAACCCTTAACGATTTGTTGACCGTTTATAAATAAACACCTCGCAATCAAGCAAAAGCGACAAAAATGCGTCAAAATAAAAACAGGTCAATCTGGCAACACGTTTAATTTCATTATCGTTGTTTGCATAATCTCCATTTTCAATTCCACGTGTAAACATCACACACCACTGAACCGATGTTAACGGCATTCAGTGCAGCTTCAGAGGGAGAGACGTGCCTAGGCTACCTTTGATCTATAGAACCTGTAATGAAACGAGAAAATGATAATTGGCTGCTTAAGAAATACCTTAATGCCAGTTCTAAATATCCCAATTATAATATGCTATAGAATCGTAGTCATTATGCATTATAAATATTAGAGTATCCATAACATTTTTTTTGTATAATAATTTGTTTACTAGCTGCGCCCCGCGGTGTTACACGCTACATTTTTCGGAATAAAAAGCAGCCTGTAGCATGTATTAATGTAGCGTGTCAGCTATCTCCGTATGAAATTTCATCAAAATCGGTCTAGCTGATTAAGCGTGAAGTGGTAACAAACATACAAACACTCACAAACTTTAGCCTTTATAATATTAGTGTGATTTAATGATACATAAACAGATCCGTTTTCTAATCCTAAACAGAATATTAAAAGTCAAATATAACTCTAGTCTTCAAAAATAGAACTAACTTTACTTCTTCATATAATTTTGTTAGCTTCCAATACTTTTAACAGAAATAGTTTATCTGAGAATAGATTCGACCAGAGAGCAGTTTTATTTGCTTGGTATAAATACCTGTTGTTTACAGACAACCTTGGTTTTATTTCGGTTTACATTGTGGCTCGAAGGTTGTTTTTAATCTACTTAGTACGAGCTTTAAACTAAGTATAAATCTTTTCTGCCATTTAAAGTAAACAACTAATTGCAATAATGTTTATTTCTTTCTAAATTATGTCAACTAAACGTACTATTTCAGGCGTAACCCAACCGTGGTCGAATTCACAAGCGTAGTCGAAGCTCTTGCTTTTTTTCTATGAGAAGAGGTCTTTACCCTGCAGTGGGTTAGTTATAAGCTAGTATTACATAACATCACGCCTGTATTCTCCGAAGGGGTAGGCAGAGGTGCACATACAGTACACCCACATTTCGCCAGTTATGTTTTAGGTCCCAATGTAATAGGGGACGAGCCTATTGCCATTAACCGGTCACAAATCCAGACTCCGTCCTGCTACTGAGAATTACCTAATGGAAAAACCCAGCAACACTTTGCCCGACCCGGTATTCGAACCCAGGACCTCGTGCTCAGCAGTCGTAGCAAGCTAGTATTACTGTAAAGGACAATCTTCATATTTCACTAGACAATTAGACATGTTTCCTGGTTACGTGAAGAGAAAAAGGGCGTCAAACAAGCCACTAATTGTATAATGGCGACCCTAGCCGCATGCGAGTATCTACGTATAACGCGATGAGTCGGTAATCTGATTGGCCTACCCATACACCTACGGGATAACGTGGCACCTGCCAATTCTACTTAGTTGGGAGGCGTGGATCGAATGGCGGGATGCGGGTGTATTAACCGACTCCATTGTTTCGGGTTAAACGGAATTGATGAGGTTTCGGATATCTTTGCGGCTTTGTATTTAGGTCACCATAGTTTTGGAAAATGGGTGCGTTTTTGTTGGGGCACTTGACCATTCTTTTAGTGATTAATATTATGAGATTTAGGTTTTGTGCAGGTTTCGGTTCTGGCATGACTAGTGACAGTAATGTCAAAATGTGAGTAGACCGATACTATGGTTTAGCTGGGAATTTTCCGCACTTAGCCTCTTTAGTGGGCCATTGTGCGTTTGATACTAGATTTCAATTTATTTGTAAACTAGCTTCCGTCAGCGACTTCTTTCGCATGGATTTCGAATGTTTCATAGCCTGTGAATGTACTATCCAACATATTTTTATTTTTAATTCGAACGAGTAGTTACCTAGATTAACGCATTAAACTAAGCAGATAAACTGTTCAGTTTTATATGATTAGTAGGTATAGATAACGCTAAAAGCTGTTTTTTTATTATTATGCCCATAATTAAGTGGTCCTGCATTAACAAATAGCAAAGACCCGAACTGTAATAAATGACTGATTGACTCATGCATGCGTAGAAAGAATTCAAATAACTCCTTATAGTCTTCTGTGCCGTCCTTCTCTATTCTATCCATAATCGTTAATTTACTTTTCTATAGGAAACCGTCATTACCATCAACTCTCGATGACCTCGCCGTAATTGACAGCGTTAATTAATTCTGTGTAAAGTCGACATCCATCGAGAAAATATGGCCAAGCTATCACCCTTCTAATATTTGTCTAGATATAGCAGAAACGCCGACCAATGTCGTCAACCGTCATTGCCAAACCGCATCGATGATAACGACCAATCGGCACGCATTACCTAATCTCCTATTACCTTAATCCCTGGAGTAAGTGTCATCAGGTCATTAACCTAGCAGTTACGTCAGTTTACACTGTCGCACCTAACCCTTTTCCTGCCATTACATCTTACGACTTTCTAACTTCTTATCTATGCGGCGCATGCGATCTGACGTAAGACATATTGAATATCGAACGGAGAATCATATTTTGAACACTATTTGAACTCACTCAGGAATTTATATTGTGCCAGTATTGTAAACAGGAATGAATGCAGTGTTTGGGAGTAAGATTTCACGAGAAAAACCTTTACTTAGTGCTAGTTTAAGTAGTTATTAACCCCTTTATTTCAAAAAATTATCAGTGTTACAATTGATAAAATTATACCTGTCACTGTTGTTTGCATGTCATAAAGATGTCAATAGACTTAACAAGTATTTATCTTAAGACACATGTTAGGTAAGGGAGAATATGTCTCTGAGTTCGGCGGTAAATATATGAGTTTAACACAAGGATAGGTTAAAAGATTAAAGTTTAACACTCATTAATCAAAATTAAACCAACTCCAAACCCAAAACTTATTAAATAAACCACGGTATTCCTCCAACGCATCTAACGACCAACAACTCATTTACCTACAATCTCACTTCGTCTATAAAAACAAATTAGTTACGGCCGTCAGGCACTCAGCGTCTATGCTGTGCTGTGACCATGATACATGAAAGCCCAGAAGACCCACTTTCGACAGCACACGAAAAGTTTACAAGAAAATATCGGTATTGTACGAAACTGTCTGGTGAATGGTGACTTGTTGCTGTTGCTACATATAAAGACGTCTGTGAGTACCTTTTGACACTAGATTATTAATTATGTCATAGTATAGTTTCAACAAAATTAAAAAATTCCTTTAGTATAATCATTATTATAAAACTGAGCCTGAAATCATTGACATATTAAAGCGCCTTCCAGTTAAAAAAATAAATGCCGAACATTTCGATCAACCGTAACCCTACGCTACAATAATGACGCGCCAAACGACTAGACCGCTTCGTTTCCCACCTTCGTCTCCTCTCTAAAAAAACATCAATCACGCATAAAACCTCTAAAATGGTAGGCAGAGATGTTATCCCTTCTTTATTGTCAGGAAATTAAAGTTCCCTTTCCCGGAAATATATGAAAGCTTGTAATAATGATACAGTGGATCTTCTGTTTCTTTTGAGCGGCACTCCCGCTACCCCAACAGTCTAGTTTGGCAAAACACGGCAAATTGGTTCCATTAGCGTGCTGTTGCTGCCGAGACACAACTGAGACCGCGACGCTCAGCCGGTTACGTATGGAAAGTGTTTGCAGAAAGACCCGGATGGGGTAATCGTTTGTGTACATAGACTAGACTTGAACTGCTACCTACCATATAAATAAGAGAAGTATGAATTGAAATTGTTGCTAAGGATCTTCTAGCATTTGAATACTAATCATACAAATATGTACCTATTGGAATCTCTGTTTCTGTGACTTCAAGTGACTTCCGTTTATTTTACTGTCAACCTTTATTGCACCAATTGAATTCTAAATTTGATCTGATGATCTGAGATCTAATACACTTATCTGAAAAATTAAGAAAAAAGTAAGAAGATTTAATAGCTAGATACCTACGTTATCAACACAAAATATTTGCAAGATCTTAATTCCAACTTTTTAATAGGATCATATTATATTATTATTAATTTTATTATACCTGTAGATTGCTAGTAAAAACTTGATATTATGACCTTTCTCTTCTTAGTCTTAGGTATCATAAAACCTATTAAGTTTCCAGACAATATCGTTGGCAATCTGTTCAACTAACTCCAAGTTTATGATGTAGTACAGACGCAGTACGCACCTGAATGTGACCGGCTTCAGATTCTCTATTGTTAATTAGTCTCCGGTCGGTCCGGCCGGTACTCGGTGAGTTATGTTGATTATATTGTTCGAACTGAGAATGGGTGGAGACTGGAGATACTACCTCTATATATTATGTGTAGTATCTGAAATATTGTGTTGGTGAAGTTGTTTGTTTAGAAGGTAATACTGCAAGCAAGTTTTAACCAACTTGATATATGACGACCTGATTGGCGCAGTGATTGGACTGCTGCGCTAAGGATTGCGGGTTTGATTCCCGCGCGGGACAAAGATTTGTATTTGTGCCGAGGCTGGGTGTTGTGTTTGTGATATTTCATATTTGCGACACGCACTCCGAGTAATTCTTAATGTGGGGCGACCGACACGTAAAACTCTCTTATTCATAAACGAGGATCATACCGACATTAACTAAACCCTGTATTAAGTCTATTGACATCTCTCTTTTTTTATTGCAAACGACATTGACAGGAATAATTTAATTCTTGGTTTAAAGTTGTATTTTTTATGGATAAGGGGGTAAATGATCATTATAATATGTAACAATACAGTTATTTTCTTTATTACTTTTAAAACTGTCTAAACACATAGTATTACAGTTATTATTATTTCCTATCCTATAGAGGCCATCTGATTAGATGGCCTCATCCTCTCAGGATCCATTATAGTTGTTAGAATTGTTAATTAGTGATTACTAATTAACAATTCTAACAACTATAATGGATCCTAATATACGCTTAAAATATTACAACAGCAATATACGTATTTTAGGGCAATACGCCGTGTGGTATCCGGCTTAGAATTGACCACCCCCTCTCCTCCCGTGGGTGTCGTAAGAGGCGACTAAGGGAAAAATCCAGTAGATGGGCAGCAGCGTCTTCTGTAACTTAACCACCCATACTGCGATCCCCAAGCCGCTTGCCAAGCGTGGGGATTATGGCAAACCTCCCCTAAGCGGGAGGCCTTTGTTCAGCAGTGGACGTCTTCCGGCTGATGATGATGATGAGGGCAATACTTCAATCACATTTCTTCCAAAAACAAATAAACATCCTAATACCAAAGGCATACCTAACAACCCTAATAACGAACAGCGACAGAAGATGGAAGTAGAAAGTAAATGATAATAAATGTTGTGTTTATTGTGTGTGTAAATAATTTTGAACAACGTAATACAACTGTCGTTTATCACCCGTACATGTTGTAGGCACGTTACATATGTACACACATACATATACATGTATATAACAAGAAATATGGACAGTCAGCGACGTAACGTAATTAATTGGAGGAGAACAATATTTCTAATTTAAAATCCAACTTCAGAATACATAAATTCTGTAAATGGTACCTACCTAAATGTGGATATTTATACATTCAGATCTTTGATTGTTCAGAGGTTAATTTATATTGGGGATCAATGCAAATTAAATTAAACCCACTAAATTTTTATTCTAGAAATGTTTTCATAGTAACTCCATTGCAATAAGAACAAATAAAGTATTTTCTTTATAATAGGAATCAATAGGATTTTAATAGGAATCCACACTAGAATTTTTCCTGTATCGTGGATGTGTTTCACAATGATGAATTAACACATACACTAACGCCTAGACTCGGGACTAACATCTGCGGATCGCACAATTTTTTGTCTCGTGCGGGAATCGAACCCGTAGCAGTCCAATCGCTTAGCCATTGCGCCAATCAGGTCGTCCAAATTATATTTATAGCAAAATTAGATTGATATAATCTGCAAGTATCTAATCTATATACCTACTGAAAATACCTTAATCAAAAACAACCATAATATCGTTTACATATTGGAATTTCGGTCTAGTGATACACATATGTCGCTGACTGTACCCGAGGGAAACCACACGCACGTAATAAATTCCAATAGTGATAATGAATTCCAAACGCTTTCGTGTTCAAAGCATTTACGCCTATACAACCATCCTCACACGTTGTCTGCTAAAATAAGTCTTTATTCTGCTTATTGGGCTGTCTCTATGATGAAAATTAACTCTATGATTGGTGGAGCTGTAAACTATTAACTAATATATAATACTTTGTTACTGTTACTGGGTTTTTTCATTAGGTAATTCTCAGTAGCAGCACGGAGTCTGGATTTGTGCCCGGTTGATGGCAATAGGCTCGCCCCATATTACATTGGGACCTAAAACATAACTGGCGAAATGTGGGTGTACTATATGTGCACTTCTGCCTACCCCCTTCGGGGAATACAGGCGTGATGTTATGTATGTATATAATACTTTGTGTTTGTGATATGATAACTTTTTTATGCTGTATTGAGAACAGCAGTTAGAAAAGCTTATATAATTTACCTAAGAAAACGTTACTCCGCGCTAGGATTTTCTCTTGTATCGTAGTTACGTTCCACAAATATAAAATGTCACTTGCACAAACACCCAGACTCGAGATAAACATCTGCGGATCACACAAATTTTTAACACGCGCGGGAATTGAAACCGCAACCCTTAGCGCAGCAGTCTATTCGCTCAGCCACTGCGTCAATCAGATCCTCATGATTGGCTTAACACCTTAATAGCGGTCACAACAACGCCAATCTTCTTCTCACATAGGCAGGATATTCATGAGTAAGATTACTCTGTACTGGCTCATGGTCACAGTTTCAGACTGTAGATAAAGAAGATTAAATTAATAAAATACATCTTTCGATCTTGTCTCGAAAAATTATCATAAAATTATCCGCAAAAAAATGTAATACAGTTTGACTTTGAGAAAAAAATGAAAGAATATAATATTTTTAAGAAATTTTCAAATAAAAATAAATTATCCTCTCTGGGTGGCTTGGCAGTAAAAAATAATACAACGCTACACCTAAGACTGTGTATATCTGAGATATTCCCTAAGCTACTCTCGTAGACATAATAAACAGAAAATAATAAATAACATCTCCACAATGAAAGCTTATTTACTTGTCGCAGTGAACACGGCTCATAAATACTAAAGGTGATATAAAAGTGAACGCGCGTCGACCGGCGGGTTCAGACGATAGGTCACTGGTTTAAAATAAACCTGCGTGTAGGAAAGGTCAGCCTACTGCGCAGTGTATCAACAAGTTACGTAAACAAAGACTATGTTAGTGCTGTCTTTATTAATGTCCAAAAAGGTAAACAATATTGTTGTGTTTTTTTACGGAAAAAAAACATTACTTCTGGGAATACCCTGAAAGGGTAGACGGAGGTATATCGTACACCTTGTCGGCAGATATATTCTAGGTGCAAGGCGTTGAGTATGATGTTAATAGGACACAAATCCAGGCTCTGTGCTGCTACTGGCAATTACCTGATGGGAAAATCAAATAGTACTTTGTGACCGTTAAACGTGTTAACAGTATTAACATGTGTAATGGCAATATAATGTCCATATCCTACTAATATTATAAATGTGAAAGTTTGTGAGTATGGATGTATGGATGTATGGATGTGTGGATGTTTGTTACTCTTTCACACATAAACGGCTGGACCGATTTGGTTGAAATTTGGTATGTAGATAGATTATACCCTGGATTAACATATAGGCTACTTTTTATCCCGAAAAAATGTCGCGGGTAACACCGCGGGGCGCAGCTAGTAAATACTAAATAGAGAATAACTACATCTACAATGAGTACATTCACCTAAAAAGGACAGGGTGAACTATTCAGTCACCGTCTGGCAATTTTCCAATATCAGACCTTAATGTCAACGATAAAATACAATTCCAATCAACGCAGCGCCATTTTCATTTTATTACACTCTACAACTCATAAAAATACAATGCTATCAATTACAACGGTCCAATGAAGTACCTATATCTTATGCAGTTTAATTTGTTATTTGAATGTACCAATTTTTTTTTTTTTTTTTTAAAACGTCGCCCCACACTAGGAATTTCTCCTGTGTCGTGGGTGCGTTTCACAAACATGAAATATCACATACACACACCCAGACTCGGGACAAACATCTGCGGTTCGCACAAAGTTTTGCCCCGTGCGGAATCGAACCCGCAACCCTTAGCGCAACAGTCCAATCGCTTAGCCACCGCGCTAATCAGGTCGTCAACGTCAGGTTAAATTGTAAGTTTCTAAACAACATAGGTCTTACCTACTATATGTACCGATACTTTTATGTCAATAAATAAAAACTTTTTTCTGCATGAAACACCTGTAAACTTTGGTACCTTTTCTGTACTCCTGGCAACGTATATGCAAAATTTAATGATTATTTGTTCAGTGGTTTGGGCGTGAGAAGGTAACAAAGAAACATTCGCATTTATAACATTAGTACAGATTAATTAAAAAGATTCTATAAAATATATTAAGGGAGCTTTACGTGAAATTGAAGTCTTCATTATTGAACGTGCTATTAGTCCGTTTCTAAAATTAGACACGTTACTTGTAGAGGGTATTGCGGGCAATAAGGTCACGGATTGTATTACATACGCGAAAGTAGATTTAAATTCATTACGCAGACAATGAGGTGTCGTGAATGCGTTTTGAAAGTTTTATTTACGCGCACATAAGACTTAGGTATTTATAGATTCTGCGCCCCTCGGTTTTACCCGCTACATTTTTTCGGAATGAAAAGTAGCCTATGTATTAATCCAGGCTGTCAGTTACCTCCATACAATATTTTATCAAAATTGGTCCAGCAATTCGAACGTGAAGAAGTAACCAATATACAAACACAAACTTTCACCTTTATTATATTAGTGTGATTCTTAGCGTCGAGCAGATTGAACCCGCAACTAGTGTGATAAGATTTTCCAACTCTACGCCAGTTAAATATTCAATTACCGTACAACCTTTTTTAACAGAAATAGCGGAAAAAGTATTCAATTTAGGGCGTTTTCGAACGGTTAAAAAGGCAAAGACTAAGACATTAATCTCCTTGCCTGATAAGACCTTTGTACACGAGTGGAGTTTAAAAAAAGAATAGAATTATCCGTAGAGCCACCAAGGTAATCTTGTTTCACCATCATTGGCCTAAAAGGTTAGGAGAGCGGATCAATACGATGTTGAATAAATTGCTGTTCCTGCTTTGAAAAGATTTGAAAATGGAAGGAAAATGTTTTTTTAATGGCGTGATACATGTTGACGCTTATATAAGTTTAATTTTATAGGTATTTAGATTCTCATAAGTGTATTAATATCAGTTATATTTAGTTGCTATAAACGGTGAGGGGGAAATATCGTGAGGGAATCGGCACATCTGAGAGATTTTTCAACAGTGTGTGAAGCCATGACAGAGGCCTACAGGCGGTTTAAACTCTGCCACCAGGTTGTTTATCAACCATACGAAAAGAAGAAGACTTATACTAATAAATGATAAAAATATAGCATCCTTTTTACTTTGAAATAGTCATTTAGAAGTAAAGACCACTTGGCTACGGAATTACTACGCTACTTTCCGTAGCGGTGGTACAGCTACGACCGCTACGTGTTACAGCAAGATAATGACTATAGTATGCTACGGCTTCTGCTACGAATATTTACTAGTTATTGCATATTGTCGTGCATATAATGTGCACTAAAGAGACGGTTACGCGTAACTAGGTTTATATAAATGCATACATCCATGTTATCACGGCTTTTAGATTCAAATGGGTTAGCAGAGATGCTTTAATCGAATTTACCGTACTCGCTTTTCCGTGATTGAAAAAAAATACTTTTTCACTATTATTCCAGCAGCCTACGTATATTTAACTGTCTAAGCACGACTGCTAAGCATGAGGCCCAAAATGTTACTAGGTTTCTCTATTAGATAATTTTCAGAAACAGCACTGCACACTCTGCCTGCCCCTGCGGATAATAAAGACGTGATATTAAGTTTAAATTTACAATCAGGTATGATACAAAGACGAAGTAGAAAATTTATATTTATTAAATTAATCATCATCAGCCTATCTCCGTCCGCTATAGTGGTACTATCTATCAGTATACATACATAAAGTCACGCCAGTTTCTAGACTGGTAGGCAGAGACCACGGATTTACATTTTCTACGCTCCTGACATACTTATATATCATTATATTGGTTGGACTGCCTCGTTGGTCTGTGGTTGCTAAGCGCGACTGCTGAGCACGAGGTCCTGGGTTCAAATCCCGGGTCGGGCAAAGTGTTACTGGGTTTTCCATGAGGAGCAGCACGGAGTCTGGATTTGTGCCCGGTTGATGGCAATAAGCTCGCCCCCCATTACATTGGGACCTAAAAACATAACTGGCGAAATGTGGGTGTACTCTATGTGCACCTCTGTCTACCCCTTTGGGGAATACAGGCGTGATGTTATGTTTTTTTGGTACGAAATTACGAATAGCAACAATATCTGATAATGTTATCCTTTACACATAATTGCGGTGCCTGTAGCATTGTGTGGGGTACCGAATGCGACTTATATTTACGTGCTCAGTGGGCCGCGAGACTGCCGCGCCCCTGTAACTGACAGGAAAATAATACGCAGCGAAATAACCTGAATTACAGAACAAAGTGTATCGCATTATGTTATATGTCGTCTGCATTTTATTTTGGTATGTTGTCTTTTATAATTTGTTTTAATTTATTGTGATGTTCATGTTTGTGACAGTTGAGATAGATTCCCTTCTGGCACTGGGAAACAAAGTTGAAAGAGTATGTATACATACATACATTGTCAAGTCACGCCTGTTTACCAATGGTAAGAGTATGTATGTTCTCGATAAACGTCTTCAAAAATATCAATATACGTATACCATATCAATCTTGCAAATATTACAAAGAGGAATAAGCTGTCAAATAAAGTTAGGGAATATGTCTGTATTTATATGCTACAAATCCTGCCTACTGTGAAACTTGTTACGTTCAGACATCAAAATTGGTTCATCCATTTCTGAGATATGATACACACTTACACAGATACACACGCTATTCCTAAAACACCCCTCTTTTTGCATCGTTTAAAATACTTTTCGTGGAACTTTCACATATCTACATTCACACTCTAGTAAACTATAAAGTCGTTGGTGCAGAAATAACTTGCTAACAAAACCTACATAATGTACGAAAACTCTGCATTCTATTCACTTTAAACTGTGTCCCCACTTGTGAGATTTCAACCAACATTCCTCCGTCACCCTAACAAAGTAGTAACTGATCCATACGAAACTTACGAAATACAGTGCTACAGCAAAATTCTACAGACTTATGTTAATGTTATAAGTACAGACGCACCTTTAGGCTTCACTATGGTACAGTCAGGTAAAAGCATAACATGTCAAGAAATCTTATGTCAAATTATTGAAAGAAACAAACATCAATTCAAGTTTTTTTTTTTAATAATAGCTGTACCGTATCTTGAGATATGGGACGCCTATAAATGGACTACAACCACGAATGGGCTCCTTATCCTCGGATCAACTGTTCTACAACAAGTACAATAGTTTGTGTTGTTAAAAGTAAAGATGGCGTATTTGTTCGTTGTGCTCGCAGTTCTAGCGGCGTCCGTGGCAGCGTTTCCAACGGACATACCAGAACCTGGTCAGCTCGCCTTCATTCTCAATGAAGATGACTTCGAAGATTACCTCGACACTAGGCTAGGAATTGAAGAATTTTGAAGTCTTTATACTATACAAGAAGTTGTTCTTTTATTAATGGTATGGTAAAACAATGAATGTTCAGTAGTGTACTTATGATGCCGATTGTACCTACTAGAGTCCAGTCTTGCAGTTCAACGGTACAACGACGAAGTTGAAACACAATTACTCATACTCTACTGTCGGCACGATCAACGTGAACGATGTTCAAACGACTCATCAATATGCCAGTCACTCAACTAAGTGAGACACTCGAAGCATGCACCAGCACACAAATTAAACTACACTGACAACTTCATTTCATATTAAGTTGAAACTATCAGCTCCACTTAATCGATGGACTACTTACGACCTTTCTCATTTTGAGAGCTTATTATATTTGTTCTTTTTAGCACATGTAATATATGTTATAATGAAAGAGGATTAGTTAATGTTTTGAAAGATGCATATGGGCATAGACTTGATACATATCGGATTGTAAGAATGAAGCGAAGCGGAAACGAATAGAAGAAAGCTAAGTAAAGAGATAAACAGATTCGAACTTACACCTCTAGGAACACTTCCAGCCTTAGCCCATAAATCATGCGATATGGTGCAATCCCTTAGTTCCAGGTGTCCTAATACTAAACTGAAATATCTGAGAGTATGTTTGTTGCTTTCAGACAGATATTAGATTAAGGGCCAAAGGTATAGAACCATAGGGTGCATTAAAAACTATATACTCGTTATCAGTGTGTGACCGCGGAAACTAAGCCACGTACTAAATCGAGTGATATATTTGTCTTCTTTGAGATAAATTGTGTATTAGCACATAAAACGTACTATACACAATATTTGCATGCTACAGTCGTCAATCTTGAGAAAGCTGCGAACATTTCTCTCGAAACCTGTACACAATAGATTCAAGATAACATCGTTACATGACGGTGCAAACGCGGCCGAGTGGAGCACTTACTTTCCTTAGTTCATGAGAATACCCCGTGTTTCAATATCGCCGTGTTGTTATAGAAACAATGTTTATTCTATTTACGTCTGAACATTATTGAAAATACGAGTAAGCCGATTTTAATTGCAATTATTGGAGACTAGCGAACATTGTGCGGTTCCAACTATCATTGAAGCTGTTATATTCGGTTACATAAATAAACAATAGTGTTCTATTTGAGTAAAATAAACGTGTATTTTCAGTTCCAGGATTTCAGATCATTAATGTTATGAGAGCTCGATAATGGGCTTGTAATTCTAAAACAAATAGAGTACCTTTTTGAGACTATAGTATTTTAACTGCTTCGAAAGAACTGCCCCCTTACCATGAACGATGTGGAAGCAAGACGCGCGACGATACAGTAGTGTAATCTCGTACTCTCGCTCGCTTCTCCAACGTAAACTATCCTGTTTTAAGAGTTCATGGTAAGGGGGCAAATTGAATTAATATCAGGGGTTCAATGATTGCGACGGAGAATATCCTATCCTATAACCTAGCTAGCGGCAATATTTTATTTCAATCGTCTCTCATCATTCACATTTAAACAAATACATATTCTAAAAATAAATAAAAACGTACAGAAATTAAATAAAAATGTTTGTTTAGCTTAATACTCCCGCACAAACCAAACAAATTAATGCTCCAGGGATTCCGACGTACTCACAATGTAAGCCAGTCTTTCCCAAAGTGGGCGATAACGCCCCTTTGTGGGCGCTGCAGGTCTCAAGGGGGGCGGTAAGAGACCCAGAAAGATAATGCTTTTTTTTGTTAGGAGCTTTATTTAGCTAGGAGGCCTCTTAAACAACGACTGCAAGAGCTCTCGACTCTCAACAACAACTTGTGAACATCAACTAATATGAATTAAAACTAATTAAAAGTAAAAGTTTCGTTTAGAATTCTCCGTTAATATACATATATAGGTCACAATAATTAATTAACTTAATTTGTAGTTGTAGTGGTTTTTAAATAGGTGAAAAAATGGGGGCGCTAAAAAAAAATTATTCTCAAAGTGGGCAGTAGACAAAATAAGTTTGGGAACCACTGATGTAAGCAAAGGGATTATTTAATGTATCACAGTAATTGTAATGCGATCACCAATTATATATAATTGGGGTAAATAGCATCAGTGATAATATGATACCCTAGACGCCTCTTGCACTCCCACGTAGTGGTCGATCCGAACGAGACATGGTTCGTGCGTTGGTAATATAAGTTATACCTATAAGATATTAATATAAATTGATCTAAATCGTGTAGGAAATTGTGTATCATATTTTATACATTTTTTTCTTTAAAAACGTCTACCATGGGTGCCTTTTACAAACATGAAATATCACATACACTAAAACCTTGACTCGGGACAAACATCTGCGGATCACACAATTTTTTGTCTCGTGCGGGAATCAAACCCACAACTCTTAGCGCATCCGTCCAAATCGCGTCGTTGCGTCTAGTAAATGCTGTTGGATTCCGAGAAAACAAACAAATATTTTTAGGTTCTATTTAAGTTCAAGAGCTGTGTTTATAGAAATAATGAATTATAAAATAAAAGAAATTGACTTGTTTATTCTTTGACTTAAAATAACAGGTCCTTGAACGAAACAAACATTACTTGAGACAGTACTCAAGTACGCCCACCCTACTTAATATCCACGATACAAATACGTATAGCTTAGACTTTATAAAAGAATATTAATTTAAGTAGGAATATCATACCCGTTTTCTCAAAAGAGGTTGGCAAGTGTGTTCTTATAGTACCTACATACGTACATTATAACGGTCCCCATGTAATACAGGGCTAGCCTATTGCCACTAACCAGGCACAAATCCAGACTCATTGCTGCTTCTAAGAATAACCATAGAAAATCCTAATAACACATTGCTCGACCCAGGAATAGAGTCCGGGACCTCAGGCTCGCGTTTTGCTGTCACCAGACCAACAAAGCAGTCAAATGAAATAGAGGTACAATGCTTATAACCTACAAATCTTCACTCCAGGCATCGTTCTATGTGCATAGACTTTGACTGCAGACTCGCCACCTATATCACGGCAGTTGCTGACAGGATTTATTCAGATAAATCCCAGCGCGACACACCGCAGCTAGGGGTAAAAAGTTTTATACGAAGTAGGTACGTGCGCAGGAGGTATCTTGTTACAGTTAGCTCAAGTTCTCGGCTTTTATGGTATGTGGAGACATATTTTGTTGTGATTACTTAGTTAGTAAATAAGGGGACACGTACAACATTTTCACAGTACTGCCCCCTTACCATGAAGTCTTAAAGCAGGACAATTTACGTTGTGGAAGCGAGTTTGGAAGTTTATTTTTTTATTGAAAAAGTTTGCTCATTTAAAGAAGTATATATAATTTTTTGTCCAGTACAAAACCAGCTCTTTGACACTAAAGTTTCAAAATAAACAGTAGTTTAAATTCCGGTAAACATCATCATCAATTTTGTTCATTGTTTCATTTCTGTTGTTTAGATTTGAGTACGTTGTGTCTCATAAAGCATGTAAGCGATTTGGTATACAGCTTTAAGCTTATATTATTTAAATAAATTGACTGTGATATTAGCCGCAAAAGACGTCCACTGCTAAACAAATTCCAGTAATAAAAGTGTTTAAATAATTATTAAATTCCTTGTTTTTGCTCATATTTTATGGTAAGGTCAGTAAAAACTTTGCCTTACAATAGCTGTAGCATCTTTAGCTTTAAAACTTCCAAGACGGAGGCAGTAGAAACAACTTTATTAATTTGCGCACCCAATATTAGTTAGCAGACCACTAATTTCGCCCCGCTTTCTCGCCCGACCCTTAGTGGAAATATTAGTTTATTTGAAAACAATGAGTAGTTGGAACAGTCCGACTGTAAAGTTGGGTAAAGCAACAGTTATAAATAGTTTTACGAGTTAAAGCTCCAATATAATTCAAATAATAAGGGTGTTATTGAATCAGTTGCTTAATAAATAGCTGTTTACAGTTGTACGCTATTCTGTTTTATCCGTATGTTTAACGATAACTCCGCGAAAAGTAAACCGATTGTGATGAAAAGAGTACCTTACCTACCAATTCTTTTGTATGGATCAGTACTTTTTACGGTGTTCCCGTATCAAAATACCTTTGCAGCTAGATAACAATACAATATATCTTAGGACAGCTCACACAAGATCATTTAATACCAAACTAGGTAGAGCCTGTGTTATGGCAACCAGACAACTGATAAACTTACTTATATATTTCTAAATAACTCCGCGTAAACGGCATTATTACAAACTACACCTAGAAACAGAAAAAATATTATGCTCATCACATAAAGATATGTCCTGGCGGGAATCGAACCCACAACCTCCGGTTTAGCAGTCAGGATCACTAACCTCTGGACCAACAGGCCAGTCAAAACATATTAAGATATTACAAAAGTCGGATGCCACAATTTTTAAAAACAAAAACTCCTTTTAGCAACGTGTAACTAATATTCCGAGCATAGCCTAATGTAAAAACGACCACACCAAACGCTTATCCTATTTCATTCAATTTATTTTCAGTAGCTGTTTGGCGAGTTAAAACCGCTGTGTAGTATGTACACATAAAATTAAATGCGGAAAGCCTCCAGGTATTTACCGCGATGCTCGACAGACTGGCTTCAGTAATGTGACCAGCTGTACAGCTTTACCCGGACGGCCCGGTTTCAAAGGCCATTGTTGTCAGACCTGTTTTTGAATTCAGTCCTTTAAAAATCTTTTGAAAGGAGCATCCGTTGTACAGTTCAGCTTTTGACTGCAGAGCCAATGATGGAACGTCAACAGACCAATTCGCGTAATTGTGAACGAAATTTTGGTGTAGCCTGAATAAAGAGAGGGAAGATATTTCGTTCGTGGCTAAAATTGCTAGAGGTATATTTTTCATTAGTTGAGAAGCAATAAATGAGAAGCTAAAATAATTCTGAGTAGTCCGTACCTTGATCTATTTGAAGTAATAGTTACAAATTTGTGGAAAATTAATAATTGTGATTACATTTTGCTCTTAATATGGCTGCGCCAAAAAGTACAGACTTTTATATTATAATACAAGACTTACAAGTTTCTAATTATTAAAAACCAAACATTAGGGTATAGAAGTAACGACATCTTTAACTTATCGAAATTGTAGCATAAAATTTTCATTTTATTATTTGAAACGGGGACTCCCCTATTTCACAGCCTTCTTCACGTATTTGTGCTTCACCAGACTGAAGCATTTTATCGTTCGCACTGTGGACGCTCACGCCTGTAAAGCATCAGATATAACACCCCCGTCCTCCTCCCCCCACAAACCCCTGAGGGTATTTCCCTCGCCCCCATATCACCCTGTATAATCGATCGACTCTCCGTGCCGGATACAGTGTTAAGGAGACGTTGAGTTTAGAAATAATGTTTAACTGTCGTGGGAATGCTTATTTAAAAATAGTTTATACACAGTATAACTTGTCTACGTAATAACGTCACAGAATTATTTCATTGCTTTGGTTATATATGTTAATCTGCTTTTGAGAAATTAAGCACTAACTAAACGTAATATTATTTAATACAGTTATGGTTGTTTCTATACAAAAAAATACTGAATACTTAGGTACACGAATAAAATATGTATGTCAGTTTTGCTATAGGAATGGATCATCTTCATATAGGTATTTTGGTAAGACACCGACAGCTGTGACAGTGGATCCATAATTTATTTATACATAATGAAGCTAAAAATCTACGTAATTTGCACAAACTTATTCGGAAGCCCCTAAATTACCTTCATAAATAAAACCACAAGAAACATTAAATTATGTAAATGCTAAATTTTCCCTAATGTTAAGCTAACTCGTCAAAACAAATATTTTGGGAATTTTTCGTTTTTATCTTTTCACCACAAGATGCTGAGGAAAAATATTTTTAAACCATCTTTATGAAAGCACGCTTAATTCGCGGACGCCATGTTTTATTTGAAGCAGACCTCGCCGAAAATAACTTGAACAACTTATAAGGACGAAAGGGGCCTTTGACTTGCTCCTTTTATGTGAAGACAATCCCTGTCATACTAAACTGATTTAAATATAATTCCAGTATAGTTTGTTGACCCAATTTGCGAAGTGTTGCGATTGAGGTTGCGTGGTTGACTTCATGATGGGACACGTCTTAATACGTACATGTAATCCGCTGTTACTTGCCTGAAGTTGAACGTAATAACTATCTATGTGTCTGTAATACGCGATGATATGGGAGATAAACCGCGTAAAAAATTAAATTCAAATGTCAAAAATGACAGCCATTTGAATTGCGAATATGTATTCCTTCATATGTCAAGATGCCTTTTATGGCCCTTATTTTACTATTGTGTCTTCAAACTTGACATGTCAAATGTGAGACAAAAAGAAAGTACTTCAAAAATACATCCTAAACATTTTAATTTTTGATATGGGTATTCTGGTTCGCCTTAGTATTCACCTTAAGTGTTGTTACACAGACGCGGACCAACTCCGTCTTCGTGTCACACAGAATACGATTAAAGCAAACTGGAGACCGTCACACAGGGTGGTAATAGGTAAATAATGTTTTATGAGATTAAAATTAATGCAGGAACATTAGATATATGCGTCAGGGAGAATTCAAGTATTTAGGCTATTATCTCGGTATACTACGAATTTATACTCAATATTATAGGGGGTATTCTTTGTGGCATACCACAATCTATTGTAAACAACGTTATAATTATATTATTTTTGTAACGACTTCTTAGGTAGGTTTATCAAGCTGAATAATTGTGGTCACAGTAAAAGACTAAAATCAAAGCAGCTGACGAATTTACATTAAAAGATCTGTGTTTACATATAGATTGAATATACTTTATTGCTCACCAGAAAATCAATAATACAGAAAAACCTTAAAACTAAAACAACAGTGCAAGTGGCGGTCTTATTGCTAATATACCTATGACAAGGATTATATTGAAGGCACACCTCAGTATTTCAGTTCAGTTTTTTATTTTATGTTCCGCTTGTTTGTACGGCTATTTTCCAGTGACGGAAATTCGGGAATGTCCGACTAGTTTCGGACTCAAATCATGAGCCGACTTTTTCGGCTCGCGACTCCACCACCTAATATTCCATATATTATACATGAGTTAAACGAATAAGTATATATATATTATAGTTTGTTATACATATATGGATTACACTCACGAAAGTTATTATACAAAAACATTAGTTGTTTTCATCAATACACGCTTATTAATCTGCTATCGTGTGCAGATAATTAATTGGATCCATTATAATAGATGGTGTAGGGGCTACAAATGAGGCAATCGCATAATTATTATTAATGTCCTGCGTTAGAGATAAGGTATTAGTATTTGATTAATATTCGAATGATTGTTTATTGTTTTTATCACGATACGTAGACAATAAGATTAACTATGCTTAGTTGTTTTTACTTATTAATTTTCGCAGAAGAAAATACCGTTTATACAAATATACATATACATCAAGTTTAAACATTACCAACTAGTAATAATCTAGGCTTTCCTTACGCAAAATCAAAAAATATATCACAGGTAGCTTGCAAAGTAGACATACATCACCCCTAAACAGCGTATCCAATGTCTATTAGAAAATCTCATATTTCTATAGCTAAATTAAAGTCCTTCCGCGCCGGTACAGATAAAGAAGTGATACCATAACGTTCGTGATCGATCTTATACAGATTTTCTCTCTATCCTTTACAGCAATTTGTATTCCTTGTTCAATATAAAAGAAATTGTTTGTTAAGTAATAAAAACATTTAAGTGAAGGCACGTGTATGCGACTTATTTATTTAGGTGTGTGTTTATTCCGGCTGAGAGCCTGTCTCCTGTGGGTGTTGTGAGCCCATTAAGGGGATTACATCGAGTTAATGGTACTTTATAATATATTTATATTTGGTAAAAATATTGTACTGCGCAAAATTTTAGACAGCATAGCGCAATTCTGAGAATAGGTGTCTTACTGAAATGTTTTGTCGTTTTCTATACAAGAATTTTTGCCGTGTTCTCACATGGTTATGGTATCGTTCGGGATTCGGGTCTTATTCAATAAAAATATGAATTTTAACCAGTCTGCCCGATTTAGTTACAATTTTAATAGGTACCTATCGCTGTAGGGTTTTATTTAAAACTCTTCCGAATATTGAAGAAGCTATTTAAAACGTCCTTTTATGTATTGACATTGACGTTAGGTATTTTGCTGGCTCCTGAACGATTCCAGCATTTAGAATACCTCTTGGAAAGGCATTTGGAATCGCCTTTGAGTGTATTGCCATCCAAAGGCCTTTGAATAGTTCGTCTTTTATCATCAATCTCTGATGTAAATAGGTCAAATACGCTTGCACACTACCCAATCTATTTTCGTTTCATTTCCTTTCAGAATAGGAAAGTTTTTGAAGTTGTGTTGTTACAGTACTTACTACTTCTAATGTTTAAATGATAAATAAATGATAAATGATTTTATTTCTGCAAATAGGTTTATAAAAAACACTTTTACAAGTCTTCTCTTTTAAAACTAGATGGCATCGGCATTTCCTAACTGACTACCTCTGAGAAGAAATACCGAAACAAACTCAGGGGTCAAGGTTTGTGTTGCTTCATTGGTTTCAGGATCTACTTTATGCCGTATGTAGATATGTTGAGGTTAATTTCCATTGTAAACTCTCTGTAATCAAAAAAATCGATCGACAAAACGATCCTTTCAAAGAGAATGTAAGTAGCAAAATATAAAAGAAAACTTTTTCCTAAAATCCCTGATTTAGTTTTCCATAATCGGCCTGGATTAAACCCAAGGGAAACCATTTAATATCTAATCAAATAAACATCTGCCTCAAGACATTTTTTTTAACTTACTGAAAATTTAATCATCGAATGAAAAAACCCTTTTAAGTTAAAATAGGGATTTGAAGATGGGATTAAATTTGACGAGGGCGGAGTAAAATGGCAAAATTATTTAGGTCGAATATACAATGGAAAATTTCAGTTTTTTGCCGTTCTTCAGTTATTTCTGTAAGGTCTTTAAGTCAATTATTTTAGTAACTTTATTTTTCAGCCTGTTTTGTCCCAGCGCAGGGCAAAGGCCTCACTGTCATCCTTCCACTTTACTTTTTACTACTACTACTACTATTTTAGTCATGTGCTAAAGTGAACCAATCTCTACTGTAGGCAAGCAGAAACTATTAAAGATTATATAAGAACTAATATTTCTTGAAATAGGTATCTGAAGTATACCTATTTCAAGAAATTATTGGTTCTTCTTCTACTTTTATCGGGTTACCATATGCCAGTCAGTAAGGATAGCTTATCGCAACCGCATGTCCACTGTTAAGCAATAATCCCCAACACGCTTGGATAGCGGCTTGGGGATCACAGTATTGGTGGCGAAGTTACAGAAGACGCTGCATCCCATCTTCTAGGTTTTCCCTTCGTCTTCTCTTATGACACCCACGGGAGGAGGGGTTAAGTCTAAGCCGGATACCACTTGGCACGGATAGCTTGCCGAAGTTAAAAGGCACCTAGTCTCCAGAATTGTAGTGGAGCTGCCCATGTTTAGCTGTAAATATATTATCATCTATCTGGTATATGGAAACAACAAGGCTGCTGTTAAAGACTTTTCTATCGAGCTCTGAAAGGCGTTCCTATAAGAATCCAGTAAGCTGTAAATTATGGCAGCACTATCTAGTCTAACGACGGCGAGCTTGTCGTGTTGTTTTATTTATTAAACTGTCTTGTATCGGCGGCGGCCACTTTTAAACCGTTTACAGCAAAATACTTTCAAAGAATATTTTTAATATTGAACCACGGAACTTCGACTTAGCTCTTTTTCACAAAGCGTAGCTTGAGGACAGATTCACAGAAACAGCAATCTCTGTAATGATAATAACTTACTTCTCTTTACTTTTTTTATATAATATGTTATTGGGGGTCACCGGGCGAAAAGGCGAGACTGCTTGAGCCTCCAGCCAGAAGTTACTTCTCGTTAAAAATCCAAATAAGAAAATCGAAATAGAGAGATTACAAGTCTTCACAATACTTCTTTAGGTTCGACGGACTCTGCACGGTCTACCACGTTACTATCCTCGTCAGCAACATCATAAATTATTTCAATGTGAAAACTACCTCATGCTGATACGAAGTAGAAGAATTTCGTGCGCAATGCTCAAAAGCACAAGGACAAACAGTTACAATTCTAGCGCGCCATCATTACTGAGCGAGTCACGTTTCCGAGTATTGCTGATGTATGCATGAGTGCGATTTCACTCCGTCTGATATATGGGCGTAATCTCCATGGTGACGGATTCAGACAGTATTTCCCACTTAGGGACAACCCTGCTACTATTCATAGAACTTTTTGTAAGAGGAAGTATATAAATATATATTAGACGTGATATTTTATATTTATGTTCATCTTCATATTATGTCTGAGAATTTTTACCGTATTGTTTTAGGGACTCGGAATCAACTATGTGGGATAATCTCCTAAACACATTTTTTCTCCGAAAGCTAAATGTGAGGAAGTGGGACGATGATTTAACGTTACTTGTTAGATAAACAGACGTTATTTTTATTATTTATCTTCCTTTTACAATAGCTGAACGTAATTCTGTCAACCAGAAATATCAATTTAATGTTAAACATCATAATCACCGACATCAATTTGCGTCGCAAATTGAAGCCAGCCCGTTTTAATGGCAGCTGACACGTGTCTCGAAGCTTTTGCAAAAGCCAAGGATATTGTACTAGCCTATTCACTCAGTACAATTGAAAAAATATCGACCTCAAGATCTCGTTGCTATGCCATTTTGGTCTCTAAATACTTTGTAGTAGAATATAAAATCGTATTTAATGCTTTTATGAAGACGCTCAATTGTCGGCGTAGAAGTAAGCGGCTTACTCCTGAAATAGAACGAATGATTGACGTTAAGGCCTGTTATTTTGTGCCTCCGTGGTAACAGCATAATATACTAATATATCAATGCTTCCGTATGTACGTCCGTGCCTTTGATATGCAATATAAAACATCAAAAGTAACATTGAAAGCATAGGTAATTTATTTTTACAAAAAATTGCTTCTTTGTAACGAACGATAAACGTTGTCACAAGTTGCTTCTGAAAGACTTCCCTTTGTAATTAAAGTCACAGCGTCGTGTCAAAGACGTAAGAGCTTAGTAATTATTTATTTTTATTCGTACCTAACTTTGACGTGTTTGTTGAGGCAGGAATCGAAGTTGATCAAGCTAAGTCGTTTATCGTCTTCTACTACTACTTCTTATACTACTATGTAAGCAAAGTTTCTATCGTTGGCAACACTGTCTTCTACAATGTCCACAGAGGGCATATAACAGCGGCACACAAGCAGAAAAAAGTTGTGCACGCGTTAATTTCCGTGTTGTAATTTCCGCGTTTAAAATTAGAATGTATCTTACTACTCTACTACTTCGATGTATTCGTAAGCAAGGTTTCTACATCGTGTATCTCTATTATTATATCTCTATTATTATCCATGGAGAGACTTGGGATGAGGTACGGCGCATTGCTGAGAACGGCCTCCATCGACTTGGCCAATGGCTCGGAGCCAATCTCCTTACACTCAATATATCTAAAACTTCATTCATACAATTCTCATTTTCCAAAACTAACCTCAAAAACGTTAATATTAAAGTTCATTCTTGTAATTATCCTAATAGTAAAAGCTGTTCTTGTCTCTCTATTAATAAAGTTACACAGGTCAAATACTTGGGTGTTATTTTGGATGAGAGGCTAAGTTGGGAACCACATATAAGTCTTGTTGCGGGTCGTACTAGGAAGCTAATCTGGGTTTTCAAAAAACTTAGGCATGCCGCGGAATTTCCTCTTCTCCGTAATATATATTATGCTTTAGCTCAATCCATACTCGGATATTGTGTAGGGGTCTGGGGTGGTGCCTGTAAATCCCACATGATGCAATTAGAAAGGGCCCAAAGGTCATTATTGAAAGTAATGACTTTTAAACCCTTCAGATATCCGACAAAACAATTGTATGAAAATTGCGAATTGTTAACAATTAGACAATTATATATATCCCAAATTATATTAAAAAAACACAAGCAAACCCCCTGTGATGTAATTGTGTATATGAGAAAACGTGTTATTACTAACGTATGCTTACCTGTCAGATGTCGGACAGCTACTGCTAGACGTCAGCAATCTTATAGGTCATCCTACTTATATAATATAATAAATAAAATATTGAACATTCATCCACTTACTGTACGAGAAACAAAAATGAAAATTAAGAACTGGCTACTCCAACTAAACTACGACCAAACAGAAAAGTTATTGCTCACAGATTAATATTCCCTACTACCACATACCTCACCTATGTACATCTAACATCCATCACACACACACACACACCCTCACACACACACACCCTCACACATCACACACACATCTTATTATCATTTTTTTTTCTTTTTTTTTCTCTTATTGTATATCTTTTATTCACTATTTGTATAAAGTAAAATGTGAGAGAGGGCACTGACTTCTGTAATACAGGTTTTTACCTAGCTCAGAAGTCAGGGTTTTCATTAGGAATCTTGTAAAAAAGTTTGTGAATAAAATTTATTATTATTATTCCCTTTATTTATCTTCACATCTTATTTTTTACATTTTTAAATAATATATAAAAAACATACAAAATTTAAAAATATAAAATATAGGGCCCAACCAGCAGCGGGAACAAGGCCCAAGCTACCGGTGGCTAGGGCTCCAGAGAGAGGAACCTCCTCACAATGCGTGCCGTGTCAAGGAGTACTGCTTTCTGCATCAAGCCCTTGACCCAACCGCCTAACGTGAGCCTCTTTAGGTGTTGGTCGAGACTCTTAGCCATGAGGCCATTGGCCGAAACGACTATCGGTACAATGATTGCTGAGTTCACTTCCCACATGTCGACAACCTCGTGCGCCAAATCAAGATATTTAATTTGTTTATCTTTTTCAGCTTTCACGAGATTCTCGTCATGTGGAATTGTGATATCAACAATCACTGCACGGCGTTCTAATCGATCTATCACCACTATATCAGGCTTATTGGCAACAATAGTCCTGTCAGTGATGATAGATCGATCCCAGTACAATGTGATATGATCATTTTCAAGAACTGGGTCGGGGACATACCTGTAGTATGGTATCTCGGAATCCACAAGTTTGTATTTCAAAGCAAGTTGCTGGTGGATAATCCTGGCCACTTGGTTATGTCTATGCAAGTATTCGCCGTTAGCAAGACTAGAACAACCAGAAATAATATGTCTCAAGGATTCACCCGGACGGTGACAAGCCCGACATATGTCAACCGTGCCATCCTTAATGATATATTTCCGATAATTATTCGTCATGATAACTTCGTCCATAATTGCACAAACAAACCCTTCGGTTTCTCCAAAGAGATCACCGAAGCGTAGCCAGGAGACGGACGATAGGAGGTCTACGTCGGGCCCATGAAGAGCCTTGTAGAACCGGCCGTGTAGCTCCTTGCTTTGCCATACATCCCTGCGGTCGTTAACACTCAATACCACAGGTTTGCACCAGTTCTCTTTAGCCAAGGAGAGCGGAGTGAGTCCTTTATCCACTACAACTACCTCTCGGTGCATTCCCACGTCAGCATGCAGAAAATATTCTCTGAGGCTACACACCTCACGATTATGAAGAGTCTTGGCGTTTAAAAAACCACGACCACCACATTTTCGTGGGATGTATAGCCTCATTACCGACGAACGTGGGTGATGCATCCGATTTGCAGTTAGCAGCGTACGGACTCTCCTATCCACGGCATCCAATTCGGTCTGAGTCCACTTAAGTATGCCAAAGGAGTACATCAAGGTTGGCATGACCCAACCGTTAAAGGCACGAACCTTGTTGCCACCTGACAAAACACTTTTCAGTACTTTATTCAGGCGGCCAAAGAAACGTTCCTTCAATGATTGTTTCATGTCAACCACGTTGATGCCTAACGCCTCTGACATTCCCAAGTATTTGTAGGTTTCCGTTGCGGAGAGTGACCTAAGGTTTATAGAATCCGAGAGTTGAATTCCCTGGGATTCCATAATCCCTCCACGTTTTACATGCATGACTGCACATTTGTCCACACCGAATTCCATCCTGATAGAGTTACTAAAAGTTTCCGTAATCCTTAGTAACTTTATCAGTTGGACTTTGCTGGGGGCAAACAATTTAAGGTCATCCATGTAAAGCAGGTGGGATATTACCTGACTCCTTCTCCGCAACGAATAGCCTAGCCCTGAATTCTCAAGTAAAGTACTAAGAGGATTCAAGGCCAAACAGCACATATTATTATTATTATTATACTCTAAGGTAAACATGCTATCGGACCCCCATTTAGAATGTTTTAGGGACAGCTCAGAACAAGTTCTCTCTAGATCTAATTTGAGTGGCGGGCCAAACACTTGCGCCACATCCAAGTGCTCTAAATTTCGGAACACAAAAGGACTCCTCAATTTTCGTTAAGTGAAGACCAGCTGTGTCAAATACGTAAGTCAAACTGCCATTAAGTAAGAGCTTAAGGCCCTAAACACACTTCTTTATCTTTTATACCACAAATTCATTACTAAAGGGAAAGATGGAAGCTTACAATATAACTCGTTCGACCTTCTTAATACTGTAATGGTTATTGAAAGGTTTTCCCCTTATTCTTTAATACTGTCTTCTTAAAGTCGCCATCAAATATGGCTTTGGTAGTACTGTCACTAAATTTCGCGTAAATATCAGATGAGATACTTTAGATTGTTCAGTGTACCTTAAGCCTGTAGAATAGAGCACATTAATATTTTGCAATGTATTTTAACTATTTTAATAATGACAAAAAATGTATGTATTAAAAATATAGAGTATTAAAAATACAATTTTAAGCCTTGATGATTTTAAAGTTCGAAACCTAACTAAACTAAGAAGGCAACCATAATATAACCGCGATAGCTATAAAATAAATATATTTTAATGAACTATGTATAGACACAACAATGGTCAGTTATATTTTTCTAAAAGGTCTTGTAAATTATTTTTCGTATTGTTAGTTTTTTTATTTGGGGATATCCTCACTTTTACCGGCTGGAACTGTCACAGTGTGCCTCCTTTTTACGTATAGCCCCGGGCCATCAGCTCCCGCATTAAGCGCACCCTCCGCTTTCGCGACACCCTTAACATTAAAGTACATTTTGTTAAAAATAAAATACAGAACATAATTTTTTTGTATTCCAAAAATTCGAGTAAAATATTGTTGGAAACGAGTAAACAAAAGCTTTTTGCTGTATTCATCTGATTCATAGATAATATACTATAATCTGATTCGCGGAAATTTTCACATAAAAACTACTCCATATATTTCATACAACGTTATGTTGGTACATGTGAGTGTGGCTATAAAGCGGAGCCGAAAAAGCCGAAATATAAGAACCGAAAATATCAAGGGTTAAGACCGAATGCGAATATAACAATGGGAAAAATATCGCATTACCGGCCAAGGGTAAAACGGATATTTCATACAAAATAAATATGTCCGGCTTATGGCCGAATTTATGGACAAATGAATAAATCATGCCGAATCGTTGGTGGCAAAACACGGTAGAAAGAAATTTGTGTTCTTTTTTCTTTGAGAAAGTAATGGTAATGCGTGTTACTAATGTGGAGGCAACGAGACTATGGTGTGTCGAAGTGGTTTATCGCATGTGTATGTGTTGTTAGCTCATTATTATAGTCGTATATGATTTACACAATGACTAATTTGAAAAGTCTATTTTGATAATTTCGTCCTCTGATAATAAGTTTTGGGTGATCTATCTGACTTGAATCTGGAAAAAAGGGCCGTTAGGATATTTTCTGATGGCCCATTTTTCTGCACTAAAATCGGGAGCACATTCCATTTTACATAATAATTGTCATGGATAAAACTAGAGCTACACATATAATTACGTCACTAATTAGCATAATCTGTCAAAGCCCGAGCTTCTCCTAATTTATGTACCTATTAATCAATTATGTATCTGCTAATGTTTTCCTCAGCAAAACCCGTGAATACACGCGTAATAATATGTAATAACTATTTCCATGCACATAAAACTCGGGAGCGTTTGATTTATGATTCAGTTATTGAACACGTTCCCGGTATCCTTTCATCACGTCCCATAAAAAAATAATTGATATAGTTTGGACAATAACAGACGCGCTCTGTGCGTCCCATGTTGACTTGTTTAATTGGAAATATGGTTAATTGAATAATACCTGTGTTGGTTGTACAAATGTAGGCCATATATTTTACACAACGCATAAACAGTCAGTTAATTTATGATACAATTGTGGTCATATCGCAAAAAAGCGACAACCTTTGGATAGACAGAAAGACAGAACTTTGAAATAGGCCGTTCTTTGTGGTGTACTGCTATAAAAGGAACAATATATCGGTAGTTATTATATGGATTATAAGTATAAACAAAGGACCTATATAAATATTTATAAATATAATGAGGGTGCATTAAGGAGCTCCACATGTAACAATATAACTGATTAATTGGCACTACCTGGGTACTTAGCACGGCTACTTAACCAGCAGTCAGCATATGATATTTTATTTTAGGAGAGCGAGTATATTACTTTAAAACAAGAACAAATTTACGTCGTAAATTGAAACAAAATTTTCAGAAACACGAATCCAAAGAATAAAATCTCCCCGATTGAAAAATCGAGATCTTTCCGCTCGATTTTTCTCGATCACGTAACGTTAAAAAGTAAAATGGCGCTCGTAATAAATCTGGTGCGTACGCAGGTAATATTTCACCAAACTCCACAAACAGTTGAAGCCCCAGTTCTACCTCCCAGGCATCGGGGTTAAATGACCCGTTATCAACGTGGCTGTTTTGTACGATTACGCTGGCCTAATGTTGGAGACAACCTTTGGATTAACATTGGCTTAAGTATTTGGCTTTAATACTTGAAACCTTATACCAACTGTGTAAACGTTTCAACACTTAATAGCGTAAAGTATATTTTTCGTTCATTCATTCATCATAATTTCGACTGGTATCACCCACTATACGTATTTATGTATATGCCTCCCGTATCTCTGCAACCCTTCCTTGTTATATTGCTATTGTATTATATTAAAACTAATTATCATCTATTCATCTAAGTATTCTTCATTGTAAATAAGTTTATAAAGTTTCAGTTTACTATTCAATTCGATTTTCAAAAAACTTTTTTATTCGACATGACAATGGGAGCGCTTAAATAGACCCTGCAACGATCTCAAGTTTATTTAAATTCGACACAGATTTAACCGTTGATCGAATGCTGCTAGCAAGATGAACTCTATCTGCCCAACGGCCATTCTTTGTAAATCCAGTTTCGCAAAGGTCACTGACCTACAGATTGGGGTAGTAGCCAAGCCTAAATTGGAAAAGTTTGTGCTCTATAAAGTTCTCGCGAGAAATCATAGAGATGCCACGAGAAGTTTTAATGGAGTCGAAATAGACACCCAAAGATCGTGTTACATCGAGTTTTTGTTTATTTAATATAAATAGAATAATTTTATTCATTTAGATTGTTGGTCTCTCAAAATACGAGCTTGAGTAATAATAATAATCTTTATGTTTAAGCAAATAAGCTCGTATTTTGAGAATCTCAATGTTATTTTATCTTTAATACAATCCATAGGTTCATTTATTTTCATTGAAACTATCAATTCCCACTTTAAAAACACATTTAAAGAATAAACCGGTTTCGTTCCTAAATACATTTCGCAATACCGACTTTTAAGATGGCCGGCGAACGTTTAAATAACGAGCTTTCACCTTCATTGAAAAATGAGGATAATTCAGTTTCTTTCCGTTTTCAATTTACCTTAATCGTCTCGGTTGGTTGGAGATTAATCTAACCCGTGACAACAACCTCTTGGTAGTTGAGGATCAAAATCGTTGACATAAATCTGACTGTATAATAATGATTAAATTGGCAATAATAATTATATTTAGAAGTAAGGTACATTACATTTAATATTTCATAATATTAGATATTTGTATGCCTTATGTAGGCTATGTTTGTATGCTTAACGAGGCCGATGTCCAGTAGTGAACTGCAACGGGCTGATGATGATGATGATATAGGTCAAACATTGCAACCTATTTATATACAAATATAGGATTTGATTTGATGATTACGGAGAAATATTTCAGCTTGATTTCAGATCTTAATCTGAAATCTGAACTTCGCAATAATTATGGAGAGTTTGTGATTGTTAATATCGTACCTATATACCTAAAAAGATTAACACATTACGCATCTATCCAAAGATTATCCAAGTGAAACTGTTACCACTGGTCAGGCACAACTATAAACCTCTGTTAGCACGGAAGGAATTCCTGTCTAAAAGACTTAATAAAACCTTTGACCTGAGAATAAAAATCCAAAAAACGAAGTAACCAGTCTATCTATAAAACTTCATACTTAACTTTACTATACTTAGGTAGGTCACTGTCAAACATACGTTCTCTATATCACGTTTATAATATCTATAGGCTAGACACACAACTACATTTAGTATTACAATGCAGAATTTCAGCGATGCCAGCACGGCGCGGCAGCTTAATTCTGGGCAGGTGTAGAGCCGACGATTGCATTAGCGTCGGTCAGTCTGTGGTGGCTTCAACCGCTCAGAATGCTCTCCACCGTCCGCCCACAACGGAGCTTTTATTAGAGAGACGTGGCAGCATTCCAAATGATTGAGGAACTACTGGAGACTACAAATGATTTTGAAATAGATGCTTTTCATACTAAATGTTTAGTTTAAAAGGACTACAATGTATCGGTCCTTGTTTAATGAAGACACGTTTTGCAATAATATGATCAATCAATGAGACTATATGAATGTCGGCACACGATCCTACTAAATTAAGACGTGGGCGTGACGTTAGGCAACAAGAAATGTGATTGAACGCAACCTCTTTTTTCGGATCCAGCCCGTGACCATGAACTCTTAAAGCAGGATATTTTTCGTTGTGAAAGCGCGATGCCAGACTACAGTGCACGTAACAGCGTCCCGCTTTCGCAACAGAAAAATTCCTGCTCTAACAGTACATGGTAACGGGGTAGGGGACAAATAACATGATATACATTCATCGTTCAAGGCTGTTCTGCGGTTTCTTATTGTATCTTATCTTATAGAGGAGACTATCTCTCACTACAGCATCTATTACCTAACAAGCTTCTAACAAAACATGAATACACGCGAATATAAGCGCCGCAATTTAAATGTCTTATCGGTGTTAACCCTAGCCGACAATACGCCAAGCCGAGCTTTGCGGGTTCAGATATACCTCTACAGTTGTACCCCAATAATACCCGCTACCCGTTTGTGCTTCATTACAACCATTGTCTTAATGTACCATCAGTTCATTGAACTACACAAGTCTTATTGGGTGCTCATTGAATATTCGTAATAGGATTGTTTCGCAGAATGATTGAACTAAGATGATTTTTGAATTGGATGGAGCCTGATTTGGTACTGTTATGATAATGTGTGCTTATTCAATTTATTGAATAATGGTATTATACACTATTGGGAATATACACGTTTATAAATAGGTAGTTACTACGTGGCTTAGGTATACAATTTTGAAAGGTTAGCATATTTTTTAATCTAATGAAAATTTCTTTGTGTATACCTATATTTTATGAAAGATATTAATATTACGCTTCTTAAACAGCAAGTTGATAAGACGAATCTACATTCACAGATTAATGTCATTTGAATGAAACAAATCGAATTGATACTATTATAATTTTATAAACATTAATAAATCAGGAAAATAGGCTTTGTTAAAAATGGCCGTAAGGTATTACTTGTATTTATTCAATTTATTTTTCCCTTCGAAAATAATATAGCCAATACTAAAGGCTATAATTTAAAATTACGAAGTGTTTTGAGAAAACACTTCGTAATTTTCGGTTTAACTCGCTCGTGTTTTCGGTCCAATAAAAATACGTTAAACATCACGCTTTTAAATATTAATGTTGTACTTCACGTGAAAGTGTTATTTTCTTTCTATAAAGGTGCGGGTGATTGAACGGTACACTTAAAACCTTATTTCTGGTACAATTTCAATTAAAAAATCGTTGGTTTTCATCGAAAGCACTTCTTTGTTGCACCACTCAAGTACGAGAGTGTCTAAGTTACGAAAATTGACCTACCGATGACTGAAATAGATATAGGTATCTTAAATCTTTACAGGTTCCAATGTAATAGGGGGCGAGCCTATTGCCATCAACCGTGCACAAATTCCCAATAAACTATAGACACGTTATACCTATTCTATAAAAATAAATTTCTGTTCGTTAGTCCCGCTAAAACTCAAGAACGGCTGGCCCGATTTGGCTAATTTTGGTCTTGTAATATTTGTGGAAGTCCAGGAAAGTTTTAAAGTATCCTTATTATTTAAATTAACCCGCTGCTGCTAACTAAAAAATGTTAATAACTACTCCTTTGCACAAGATTTCCGTAACTTACTTAGGCAAGTCTCTTTATCACGTAATTTCTAAGTAACTTACCTTTCATTTTGAGTTTTATAAACACTAGTTACTGCAAAAAGCTGACTTTAAAGAATACAGACCGCAACAATTCATATTTGTTTCATATCGTTGTGATTCTTTGAAAAATTCACATCACATTGCCAGTGTTGCAACCAAATTGAAGAGGATTTCCGCATCAGAATAACATGTGGTATTGGATCGCCTGCAATGCTTCACGCTTCAACCTCTATAACAAACTAAAAGCTCATACTTTCCGAACAATACGCCAATCTGCACAGCTTTAACATGTAAATTGAAGCTTTGCGATTTTACATAAATTACGTGTAACATGTACATTGTACATGTATGTTAATGCGGCTATGCGTGTGTTACAATAGAGTTTGTTGTATGAACAGTACAATATCAGGCCAGCTATCAAATATGATTGATTTTAAATACATATGTTATGTGAACTGCATAATTATACGTGGTATTGGTAAATATAGGTACTAATATCGATAAAATTATTTCTATCACTTACAATATTAGATATTGAAATAAAACTGTTTTTATAAAGCTACATTCATCATCAGCCGGAAGACGTCCACTGTTGAACAAAGGCCTCCACCTTAGAACGCCACAATGAACATTACATTGTAATAATTAAAAATGTTAGGTAGCTGATAGTAAATGTTCAAATTAGACGTAAAACAACTCAGTCTGCCCGTGACCATCACATAGCTAAAATATTGGGACAAACATGTTTACCCCACACGTTGTAGGCCTTCTTTTTTTAGCACTCTTACTCTGAACACACTGAAAAATATGCTTTCAAATTGATATCAAGTTGTTTACTTCACTGTACCATATTGCTTATTTATTATATCGAGTCATCTACGTCACCTTTGGTAAATATGGAACCCGTATAATTAAAAATAAAGCTAACAAAAAATGTCATAAGGGTCTTTCATAAAAGGAAATGTCTAATATTTTCAATTTCCTTGTACATTTTCCATCAAAGGCATATACGATGGCCTCGATTCAGTAGCGAAGTACCAACGAAATATTATTTTATATCTCAAGTGAACAATCTCACCCGTCTTACCTTATATATCATTTATTTAGAATTATGTCTATTGCTTTTGACCTCTCTGGCTTTTAGGATGTCCGCTTAACGTTTGAGTTCATAACACGATGCTCCAATTTCCTCAATAACAACACACATTATACTCAGACAATGGTTTTCCTTTACATTCTAAGCAAACGAGTATTTCCAAATTTAGACCTCGCAAATATTCTTGCGTGATTGCAAAATTAATTGAATTCTTCCATAAAAGAAATCTGCCGTCATTTCGGTGCGAACTCAATTTTATTTTAAAGGGCGGCCACGTCTATTGCCTTCATGAAAGGTATTATTTTCTATTATCGTCATAATTCTTAGGCTTCATAACAAAATATACCATTATTTAAAATGAAACAAAGGAAGTAATGCTACATTTTCATAACAATTCATTGCGTCTCGCGTCTTTTTATACAGCTAATCTGCATTTTCATACAATACGAAACAATACAGGCTATCCAAGGACGTAACATTGCGAGCTATAACTAACACTGCACGACAGTTGTAAAATTATATTCTCACTAGGAAATGTATGTTACATATTGCAGGAATATTCAAAACCTTATCTAGCCTAGAAATAGCATTACCCATTCGGGATTGAGCGTAGCATTTGTATGCAAATGGAGTCTGATGGCAGAACGTGAAACAGTGGGTTATGAGATCCGCCGACATATTACAATGTCCCCGAAGTCATAAGTCTGGAGAGCTAACTCGACTGGAGACGTCCATCAACGTCTTGAGACTTAGTTACCGATCTCTCAACTTGATAAGAATTCTGTTTTTTGGTCTGACTCTCATCGCAGCCCATTATTTTACGAAACTTTTGGAGGTCCATTTATTTCTCAGTGGAGTAATAAAATGTTTAATATACTAGACTATTATAAAATGTATACCAACTTTAGATCTATTTTATCATATTATTATGTGAAACACATTTACGTAATACATAGGCAGGTAATACGTAGATACATACATAATCGATTTCCCAAAATGTAAAAGGGGGGCGACGTCCTCCCTTTAATTAAATATTAATTTAAATATACAAACTTAATCAATTATATTGAGAAGATGACTGTTTTCAATCAACAAGCACTTATAATAAATTACTTTATCGACGGCGCTGGCATTAATTTGATGAAACCCAAACGGAACTCGACAAATGACTTTACTCGTTAATTTCCTTCGAAACCATTTCAGGACACTTATATCATAATTTATTTTGGTACTTGCTGACATATTTAAAATAAGACTTCTCTTTCCAGAAAATAAATTAATTTTCTAAGTGGGGTGGTGGTGGGATGTGAACTGCCTATTTAAAACTACCCACTCAAAAGTTTTATATGGGTGCGAAGACTTTCTGCTTATTTTTGAATTAAAATTAATACAATTTCTTTATATTGGTCTACTTATATTTAGAAACAATTCGTTGAAAGATTGGTGAACATGGATATTGCTCAACGTCTCTACCATTATGCGTGTTTACATCATCATTATCACCATCCGCCCATTGCAGTCCACTGCTCTCCTAATGTACGTCACAAATGCGCGATTTAATTAATGTAAATTTCAATTTACGTTCAAACTGTATAAGGGCCAATAATACTAAATTCTAAACTTAACCAAACTTCGATATATTTGGAGAATCAGATATTCCGCGATTATTTCAATTCAACTGAAGCCGTATGCCTCTGACAATTGAAATCACAATCAGTTAACCGACTTAGGAATAATTTAATCTCCTCCTAACTTTGGTTGTTCTGGAAAAAGTTGCGGACGAGTTATCTAACTTCAAGTTATAACAACATTAAGTAAATTATTAACTTATCGAGACAGGTTTTCGTATAGAAGATAATTTACTTTAACAAAATTCTGATCACATTTTTTTTTAATTCAATTCTCAGTCTTGTATGATTGAGGGACAGGTTCCAAATTTTCTCTTTCGAATTCTGACCTCAGCTGTCGCTTCATCATATGTGCCGGATAAGAGCAGTGATACCCGAGTGATATGACCGTTGGACTGCCAAGTTAGTTAGTTATCAGTAGCTCAAAACAGTGAAGAAAAACATCGTGAGGAAACCAGCACACCTGAGAGATTTCTCAACGGTGTGTAAAGCCATATCGGAGGCCTACAGGTGGTTCAAACTTTGACAAAAGTTTTGTTCATCAACCATACGATAAAAAGAAGATATGGACTGGATGGCAAGGAGAAAATAAATCTGATTCAAATAACATAAGCCTCATAATAATAGTCACACCAGCGTTGCCCGCAATAAACAATACCAATCCAATCACACATGGCAAGGTAAAAATAAAAAATAACAAGCTTCTGGTAACACTAGCACCCTTGTGTCAATGTAAGAACGATAAAGATAACAAGGCTGCATAAACAGATACTATCGCCCCTCGGGCTGCCCTGAAAATAAATATTGCGAAAAAGTAGGTCACTAAAATGCTTTGATCATAGCAGAATAGAGAACATACCTCGCCGGTTTGTTGGTACAAGTTATTATGCAAAGAATAATTTCTTTACCTTTTATAAAATTGTCGAGAACGTTGGCAGGCACTGGTTTGTTACGTAATTACATGCCTTTGTACTTCACTCCAGCGGAATAGTTACTATAAGCTAAAGTGCTTCTGTAATGCGTAACTGTCGCGTCACTTTATTGGCTTACTCTATTAAAAATTCTAATAAGGTAATCAAATCTTGAACATCGACTATATCGTCAGAGTGGCGGGCAATCGGTGCAAATGGCAATTGGCCTTTGTTCAACAGTGGACGCCTTCCAGCTGATGATGATAAATCAAACCTTTAAAACTTACTGTCAGAAAATCCACCCTGCTTGAGTGGCTTTTACTTATTTTGGAGTGGTTTAGCAAAGTCAATCACCGACATACACAATTCCCTTTCATTTTACTCAACAGAATTTGCCATTAAACATCCACTTTGACTAAAGCACTTCCATTAAAGGTTAAAGAGCAAACAAATTGTTCTTCCCAAAACTAATTCGATATCGTACACTTACTTAATCAGAGCCAAACTGCCGCAAATGGCAACTACTGGCGCCACGCGCCACAAAGTAAGCTGATACAGAAGAACAGACACATTTGTTCCTGCTCTATGTGAGAAGAGGTCTTTATCCTGCAGATATACTGCATTTGCAGGACAAAGACCTCCTCTAGTCCCAGTAGCAATACGATGATGAGTACTTTATCATCATGTTTCATCACAGCAACTACACGCGGTAGCCTATTCCTTGCGCCATTAAGTACATATTTATGAGAAACATTTTTGTAATCCTTATTTCAATCCGTTTACCTGTTAGTTATCAGCTACCAAATATACAATATATATAACCTACCCTGTGCTAACTAGGTTATCTATGTTTCACGTTGATTTATTGAGTTTAGTTTGTAGTTGGTTTTCTTTCTTGTCTGTAACACTGCCACTTAATCAGATTACAGCGAGATTTTAATAGGTTTCTTCACTGTCTGCAGTAAACGTATAGATAAAGTAAGATAAAACTTTCATTAGCATGTTGCCTGCTTCTGGGTTTTAGCTTGTTCTAGAATTTATTTTCACGAAATTGCGTATGGAAATGGGATTAAATAAAATGCAGAGTGAGTTTATACATGTTTTAAACAAAAAGATAAAGAAAGTAATCACATTATCTTGGAGTCTTTTCTTACCTAAGACTTTAAATCGAAACATAATTGAAAGTATAAAGCTAAAATTGACCCCATACCGCTGCATACCATTGCTTCCTTATTTCAGATTAATTATTGCATTTGCGCGACAAAAAATATTTCATCTAAAAAAAACTCTACTGCTAAAAATTTACTGACCTTTGTCAGTGGCATTTAAAAAAATTCCAATGTGGCTTCTATATACGTTATTCGTTTCTTTCAAGACAGCGCTGAACTCATAGATTGCGGCCGACAAATTACAATTGGCGCCCAACGAGGGACTTACACTGTCTCTTGAAATGAGTGCGTAATCCTCATTCTTACTCCTTCAGAAAACACTAGCTAAATATTATTCATATAATTTACTTAAAACGTATCCTCAACTACTACAATTAAGTCAGCTTCATCCCCGTCGCGTCGTCATCGTAATACTAAAAGCGTTACATTTAGGCTCGTGCATTATGTAAGCTATAGCAAGCTTACCGCGTCTCCCTTGATTAATGTGCTGCCGTATTTATTATGTGCTAAGCTATTACGTCAAATGGTTGCAGACGCGTTTAGGAATTAAGCTCGGCTGCGACTCGAACGGCGGTGGCCAGTTGGCGAACGTCTGTGAGGAGTAATAACCTTAATGGAAATGTACAACTATTTAAGTTCCAAGTCTACGTTTTCTTATAGCCTTACCTATACTCCTTATAGGTTGTTGCTGTCATATGTAAACGTAATATTTACCAAACCGCGCACTATTTTCTTAAAATAAGGATTAAGTAGTTACAAGTTTTACAAAGCAGTCGCAGTTCAATGATGATTTTAATATAATTATTTCAGTTCTACATTCGACTGCACAATGAAACAGTAAACAACTTTAACTACATTGACTCTCAAATTCCATATTCCGTTGTCCTGAAAATAAACCCCACAATGTGTGTGACGCTAGCTGGAATACAATTTCAAAACTGCATGAATTCCCGTGTTATATTTCGGTGTGAACAAAAGTCAACATTGTTGGCACACCGTGTCAATTCCCGACGGGGCTCACAAAGCAGTCACCAGCTGCCTCATGTATTCAATTTAGTGTTTCATTTAAACTAGCCTCCACGGTATAAAATTCAAAGTAAATCAGATGCTGAACTATGTTTGTTAAATTTATATTTAGTAGAGTTTCTCTTGATTTTAGTAACTGTTGTTGTTACAGCTTACAGCGTTTTGGATGTATAGGTTTCTTGCAATCATTGAAGTTCTAAACTCAGGTATTGATATTGCAAATAGTTTGTAAACATAAAAACAATGTATACTTTCAACCATTTAAAAAAACTACAAATTATTTGCCAGTATGGCGGTTAAAAGCTTAAAAAAAAATTTGAAACGGACTTTAATTTAGGAACGTAAACATTCCCCGTAAATTGGTTAACATTAAAATAAAGCTTACTTAACACTACAATTAACAAAATCTAAAGCACAACAAATCCATATAAATAATACTGTTTCATCGCCCAGTCCAAAATCCACCCTCAAATGATTCATCTGTTTTAAAACCCCAAAAGCATATCTATGTAGGTACAGAGTTTGATACTTGTTTTTGTTTGCAGAGCCATCAGCGCACGACGAATACTCTATCTACGTGGGCAGATGGACTGAATGCAACCCCCTGGGTGCGGGGGAGCACGCCGCGCGGACTATAGAGAGGTTCAACCCCATTTCACCCCCATACATTCCGCTTTTACCTTTGACAACCCAGTTATTATATCAGAAAGAATATTTTAGCTGGCTGGTTTTATTTTGACTTTTTTTGGCTACGGTTATTGCGATTTCGATTTATATTGGAGTTTTGTTTGTACAGATTTATATTGTTTTCGATTTTAGTATTTTACTACTAGAAAGTTCTTTTATTATCAACTATTAAAGAAGGGGTCTTCTTTAACACACATTTTCTTTAAATAAGCCTATAAATATTTATACATAATAGTTTGTTTAATTCCCCAGATACATTCGCACGGAGACTGATTCGCTTGTGCACACGCCCCGGCTTGGCTTGCAACGTCGGCAAGTACAATGTCGCAAGAAGGACGGCCGATTCGTTGAATCCATGTAAGTTTATAATTCACTTAATTAGATATTCATTTTCTCTTCATTTAGGAGGTTTTGTTCTTCTTTAGTAAGCAGCCTTGGTTTTAATATCCCATTATGTCAGTACCCATCAATTTTGCCGAGAGGTTCCGCTCAAGACTTGAGTATCTTCGATTATTTAGTTATTTCTTCTGAATTAAGTAGACATGTATACATAATTTGTTTTTGAGTTATTACCGTTTCGAACCCCGATCAACCTAACCTAATATCCCGCAAAATTATAAAACCATACAACAGTTAAAAACAATAGCATAAAATTTTAAGTTATGTAGTTTTGCTAAGCTACGGGTAAAAGACTTCATAACCCAGGCACCGGCTATAACTCATCCTTTTCAGTGAAAAATGTAAGCTTGCAGGAAGTATACATAAAACCTAATTCCCATGTTAAAGCATAATATGTTGAAATTACCGACTTTCACATACTTCACACACTCGGGGCGAAATATGTTTCATTATTCACGTTTTATGTGAAACTTTTATATTCTGAAAGTTTGTGGATCATGCGGTTCATGGCATGCATTCTTACGTCTGTTCAGAAAGTGGGTCAGTACGTTCGCTTATTGATCTAATCCACTTTGCCGTATAAAAACTTTATGCGATAAGTTATGGCGGGGAAGAATGGCATTTTTCATCTCCACGTCACGTGACGCGATGAAAGAAGTTTCACGGATCATTTTAGGGTTGACAATTGACGCTGACGTTTGATTTTGCAACGACATGCTGTACATACTAACAATCACTTGTTTTGACGTTTAATTTATCTGGATGTTTATAACGAATGAATTAACTCGGTATCGATATTCCGGTATTGCTTGGTAGTTCACAGTATTTTCCAGTATTAATAGTTTTTAGTTACGGTATGTCTAATTGCTGATAGATAAGTAATATCCCTTGTACAGAGTTTAGTATAGTTTTTTTTTATATTTTATACTCTATACAAAAAGTAGATATCGCAGTCTGTAAGCATATTGTAGTCTTTAGTAACTTATTTCACATTTCCCTTTAGGTACTGTGGCGCTGCGCTAGCAAAGATTGAAACAGCTCGCGTATGCGTTATTCGCGAAGACTGCGTATTAGCTGAATGGTTGCCATGGAGACCGAGACCAGACGGAGCTCTCGTGAGGACGCGCAGACTTAAGCGATTACCGCAGGGTTAGTATATTGTTATTATGAAAATACTAGCTTATGCCTGGGAATTCGTCCCCATGGATTTCGATTTTGTTCGCAGTTTAATGGGTTTTTATTTTGTCCCACGGAACCCTGAATATATTCAAAAGCCACACCTATTCCCCAGAAGTGTTGGCTGACATCACGTACATCCATTGCTACTACCCAGGCATATTATGTGATATGAGATTAATTGTCATTGAAAATCCACTTAACATTTGAACTTCAAGCTTTACAGCTGTATACTTTTTTTCAGCATTGTACATGAATCCACCAATTTACATGCTAGCTTTATTGCTATTGAACCAGGTGGTGGCAAGGAGTGTGATGTGGTGGAGGAGGTGAGGCCTGCCGCTTTAGAGGCGAGCGCGCACTGGGCCCCAGGACCTTGGGGTCAATGCCGCGTCGCCATCGAGATAGGACACACCACGACTTTACCTGGTAAGTAGTAAAGGCAAGACAGTACTTCTTATCGTATGGTTGATGAACAACCTGGTGTCAGAGTTTAAATAGTACGCACATGAATTTGAAATGACATTGGTACGTGATGGGATTTGAACTTGCAATCTTTGACTTGGCAGGTCAATCGTCATACCACTCGGCTTTTACTGCTGTTTGAAAGTACTATAAGTGCCAGTTTTAGTAAGGAAAGTCAAGTCTTTGATGATCACACTCAATAGTGATGAGTCTGATAGATTGGAGTCCAATAGAAGAGCTTTCAAGAATCTCGACTCTAGGCGGTGCTTATGTATGTACAGCTAATGTAAATACAAAAGATGAATGTTAAGATTTCGAGTCACGAGAACAATAGGTAGAAATCATATGCAAAAAGACATTTAGTACACACTTAAGGTCTCATTTTTTAAAATAATGCGACTTAAATATTCTAGAATGATATCGCCAATAATCACATTTATTACTGTACCTAGGATATAGGTTTATGCAGTTCTAATCTTTAATTACATTAACACTCGTACATAAATTCTTGAACTTATTCTCGGATAGAATAATAGGTGGCGTCGCATTGTTCTTCAGGAAATTAATGGCGACTGCTAATGATATGACGGTAATGTTGATGAGTAATGAAGCGAACGTCATTACTTTTGTTTTGAGCGTTGAATACGGTGATTTGTTAGGATAATTACACGAAATTCTCCTGAAAATTGTGTATTGTATTTGATATATAGGTAGGTATACAAATCTACAATCTGCTTATATATTTCAATAATCTGAAGGTTATTATGTACAACACGGTGGCTCAGTTGGCAGATCGGCGCCAGGGTACGGCGAAAGTCGCGGGTTTGAGTCACGCTCGTGGCCATCATTTTTCAAGTTTCCTTTATGAATTTAAATCTGAAGGTGTTTAGAAATATTGCTATATTCTTCTCCGGCTAACCATGAGCCGATTTCTCTAAATAAGAATGGTCATACTGCGAGTTTAGCCAGTCATAAAGATAGTAGAAAGAGTGAACCGGGCGTACTAAAGTATCATCATTCGTAAAGACTCTTTACTTCCATTTATAGCATTGTTCTGAGTCCGTAAGTCGTAGCTTAGTAATAAGTTTATCATTGTTTGCAATAAAATGCTTTCAACACAGAAAACACGGATAATGACGATGATGCTGACGACAATGACGCAATCTATGACGACGACGACGACGATGATGATGATGACGGAGAGGACGAGGGGAAGGCGGCGAGGGAGGCCGGCTGCGGGGGAGGGGTGCAGCGACGTGACGCCACCTGCGTACGCGCTGACGGAAGAGCCCTGCATCCTGCTCAGTGCGCACACACACCTATGCCGACGCTAGTACAGCCCTGCGAGGTACGTCCTGTTAGACTGATATTTGAACCTGTGATGATAATCTAAAGGAAACTGAGAAATAATTAAATTTTTTCAGAATTCAATGTTGGGTGATTGAAAAGTATTACCGATTCTCAATAATACGATATACAAAGTAAACTAATATACAAAGAACTAATCATGAGTCACAATATGAATTGTTAAATAAATTTGGTCATTTCCACCTAAAAGGTGAAATAGCTGAATTATGACTCATTCATTTAATTGTCTATAATTTCAATATTCATGAACAATTCATAGTAATAGCACCTATTTATATGAGTCACACGAAAATTGATGGAATTGAATGGATTAGTAATTCTTTAATGTTGTTCGAAGGTCCCCTGCCCACGTGACTGTGAAGTAGGCGAGTGGGGAGAGTGGGGTGCCTGCCAGCCCACCGATGGATGCCCATTGTACCCCGTGCAACAACTTACTACCACTGGTACCTACAATATTACATAAAAGTCTTTAATAAAATAAACTTACCTATGGCTAAAAGTCTCAGTATTTTAGACCTGTGCTTATGGACTTCTTTACAAATAGAAGGAACGATCATTGATCATCTATCATGCCCAGAAAAATGGCCAGGCTTTCTTATAACATTATCTCAGCAGCAGTGACAATATGATGGCTCAGTTGCCAGAGCAGCGCCACGGTACTGCGAAAGTCGTGGGTTCGAGTCCCGCTCATGTCCATCATTTTTCAAGTTTCCTTTATCAATTTAGATTTAAGCTTAGCATGGGCAACATGCAATAATGACACCAAAGGTCATATAACAAACTTTATCTGATTTATCGAAAAAATAGGGAACACAACTTCTGTTAGTACATTCCGTCTCTTCGCCATCTCAAGGTTACAGCGTCCGTCGCCGTAGAGTGATATCCGCGGCGTCAGGCGGCGGAGCCCCCTGCCCCCCTCTAGAAGAAAAGAGAACTTGCAGCACCCCGCGCTGTGCGTCGTGGAAGGCTCTGTCATGGGGCCCGTGCGTGCTGTCCCAGCCGCACACGGCCTGCGGGCCGGGCAAGAGGAGCCGGGAGTTGAGATGCGTTGGACATGATGAGGTGACGCTATTTCAGGCCAACGTCAAACCTATATTGATTATTATGCTTCAAATATTTATTTTAGGCTTATAAATTATCTTCTACTTAGCTTTAAAAGTTCTTAACAAATAGCCTTAGATATGGCCTATGAGATCTATTCCCTAAACTTCGGATCTCTTTGTATGTTTATATATACAAATAATAAATAACGTTCGCATATGGATCACACGGAGACGTATCGTAACATTGAATCTAACACAAACAAACAAAGTAAATACCACCACCACTCCATTGGATGATTCTTATAGATTTGTATTTCGCAACAGAAGGAAGCTCAGCGCGCCTGGTGCAGCGGTACCGGCGCGCCCCCCCGCAGCGAGAGGTGTCGGATAGCGTGCGCCGGCGACTGTGTGGTGTCGGCCTGGGGGGCGTGGTCCAGGTGCTCGGCCCCGTGCGCTGCTGCCGCTCACCCACGACCTTCAAGAACGAGGAGACGTCACATTCTGGCTCATGCGTCCCCTAGTAAGTAATCCTAACAGCAGTTTGTTGCTAATGTTTATAATTATCATGGGGTTCGCACAACATAACTTTATTAGTTGGAAATCACAGCCGTGATAACCCTGACATGACTGAAAATTTTTCAGAAGGCAAATCGCACCTTTTTCCAAATTATGTGTCTACTAAGAGTATTCATACATTATATACAACAAATAAACTCCATCGCGTATAAAGATACCTCAATGATAAATTATCTTCCAGACGGTTGGCCGTGTCCTGCAGAAGATCAGCTGATCCAGAACGAGACTTGTAATACGCATGCGTGTGCGACGTACTCGTGGCTCGCCACACCCTGGGGTCCGTGCGAGCGCAGGCGGCAGGACTTCACGCCCGTCAATAACTACACAGACTTACTGGTGAGTTGTTAGAGAACATCTACCTTTACTTCAATAACATACATCCATACATAACATCACGCCTGTATTCCCCGAAGGAGTAGGCAGAGGTGCACATACAGTACTCCCACATTTCGCCAGTTATGTTTTGGCACTTTACAATAAGCTTCATCGAAAGAAAAAACTTTTGGTACAAGTCTCTTAAGGTTTCTTATTGCTTTGGAAAGCTTTGAGAACTTCTAGGGACAAAGAAATTTTCATTAAAAGGGCGAGTTGTGGGCGAGTTTCACACCAGGCAAGCCTAATCTGGCAAGTTGCCGTTCATCGTGCCTTTGGATGCCTTTGTTCTTCCGGCTGATGATGATGATGAAGCCTAAACTCCATTTTATTTACACTTTGTGTGCTATGTGTAGGATGGAGAAATGTACAACGAGAGCGATGAGGAGGAGCCTTGCATAGAGGAAGGAGAGATGGTGAGAGACGTGATGTGCGTCCAGAACAATGCTGACGTCGTCCGTGAGGCCTTGTAAGTATCTGACCAGCGGAAATGTTAAGTAACAAGCATTACATACTATGTGACTTTTGGTGTCATTTTAGCATGTTGCTCATTCTAAGCTTATGCCAACCACTTGCCATAGCGGCGCCACGGTGCGGCGAAAGTTGCGGGTTCAGTCTCGCTCGTGTCCATCATTTTTCAAGTTTATTTTATCAATTTAGATTTATGCATTACGTACTTGAAGCTATGTATTAACAAAGGTGATTGACGTTGTTGACGAATTTTATTTTTGTAATAGCAGCACTTAAGTAACCACAAAACTTACTCCAAAATATGCTAAATGTGTTTTTAATCGACACTGGTGGAGAATTGGCCTTCGTGTACTTATGGAACAATGATTTCGCTGTCTCCTATTGTGTTCTTTTTCTGATTCTGTCTGTTTTTGAACTTCTCCAGATGTGCTCCCCTGAGGCGTCCAGCATCCCGTCGAGCTTGTACAGTCAGGTGCCGGCGGGGATGCAAGGTAGAATCTTGGATGCCGTGGTCACCCTGCCCAAATACTTGTGGTCAGTATCATACAAATCAAGGCTACGTAATAAAAAAAAATGCCAATTATTTTTTTTTTTAAGTCAAAGAAATTTTCAAAGGTTTTTAATCAACTAGTAGTCAGTTGTTAAAATCTATGTAATAAAGTTTAAAAAAAGAAAATACTATATAGTTATTGTATGATTGTGTGTCCAGAACCAGGCAAGCAGGTGCGCGTGCGCGTGGTGCAGGGCGGGCCCAGCTGCGGGCCGCGCATGGAGACGCGCGCCTGCCCCGTGTCCCGCACGTGCCGCGCGCGCGACGCCGCCTGGGTGCCCGGCGACTGGAGCACGTGCCGCCTGCCGCCCGCGCGCCGCTGCGGGGCCGGGTACCGCGTCAGGAGTAAGTAACGCATAGATTCATCATCACCAGCCGGAAGACGCCCACTGTTGAAAGGCAAAGGGAAGGGGTGCCATAACCCCCACGCTTGGCAAGCGACTTGGGGATCGCAGTATTGGTGGTGAAGTTACAGAAGACGCTGCTGCCCGTCTTCTGGATTTTTCCATAGTCGCCTCTCACGACACCGTAGTTTGTTGCGCCATTTCTTCTACCCAGCTATGTGGCAGCGTTGTGGGGCAGACATTTTCGGGACCTGTCTTGATTGTTATTTGACGTTCAAAAAGTACTTATAAATTAAGTCTATTTAAATAAATGATTTTTTTTTATCTTATGTTATCTATTCTAGACTTCATAATATACATACAGTTACTGATAAATGATGTTCAAGGCATTTGGTGCGGATCCGAGTCTCACCGCGTGGAAGCAGGCGCATGCGCAGGCTTACTGATCCCGCGCACCGTGGCCGCCTGCCGCGTCACCTGCGACCACATCACACCGCTCACTTGTGACGTCATCTGCCTCGACCCAGTCAAGTCAGTATATTTACCTACACACAATAAAAATTGCATGATTTCAAAAAACCCACTTCCTGAAAAGAGTACTATAGTTCTGTTTAAAATTCATACGCATTTTAAATATTCAACACTTACACTACTCTTCCTTTGCATAAACTTGTCCAACTACATAACATAACACCACGCCCGTATTCCCCGAAGGGGTAGGCAGAGGTGTACCTATAGTACCCACACCCACATTTCGCCGTTTAATAGGGCGCGAGCCTATTGCCGACAACCGGACATAAAGTCAGACTCCGTGCTGAGAGAATTACCGAAAAAAACTGAGAATTACCGAATAGAAAAACCCAGTGACACATTTTTGTAATAAATGTTAATAAATTTAAATTCCAGGTACCTAGACGCTTCTGATCCTGACGTACCTAACTGCGTGTGCCGCAACAGGATTACTTTAGATATACTACCTTCGGACACTGACTGCATACTGCCTCCTGGGTGAGTAACGGTTTGATAATAAACCTTGATTACTATTACAATAGCAGCAAAACGCAGGCCTTATCTATCTTCTTTCTTTGACTATATCGGCAAGGTTTGTTACAGAATGGAGTGTGGTGAAGGGAGATCGTTACGAGCAGCTCGGTGCATGCTTGTAGGAAGGGACGTGCCCATGGACGTGTGCAAGAAGTATCATCCACTTACTGGTATGGTAGCTCCAACAAAAAGAAAGTTTTCACTTTTGACTAACTTCAGCAAACTGTATCTAAGACATTGATGTATATAAAAAATCGAGGTACACAGTCAGTGATTAAAAAACGGCACCAACAAATGAACGCATCATCTGATAATTGTGCGTCTGTTTCATTTAGTCTACCGCCACTCGCGAGACGATCGTTGATTCGTCCGTGCGCCAGTTTTAGTTGCGATATTTGGAAGGAACTCTCAATAATCTGAAGATATCCAAACTAGGAAAAAGTGTGGCGTCTTGCGTCCACAGTAGATAATGACCTGCTTTAAGGGTTCATGGTAAGGGGGCAGGTATAGCTAAAGTTATTGTACTGTTTAGGTCCGAGCCGCGTCCGCGAGGCTTCCACCGACGGCTACTCGTACGACATCGAGTTCCCGTCCCTTCTCCGCGGCGCGTGCAGTGTGCGTTGCGCGCGCGACTGCGCTGCGGGCGAGTGGGGGGAGTGGGGGCCGTGTGCTTCGGAACCCGGCTCGAGGGCGGCCTTCCGCTTCCGAACTAGGTATAATACACTAGAAAGCCTTTCAAGAATATAATATAAGAACACAAAAGATCTTTAGACATGTTTCAATCTATATTGTACCTAGTTATTATTTTTTTAACGTTTTTGAATCATTAAATAACAAAATTATGTGCCCTTAGCTTACATAGAACTACAGCTTATACACATAGGTATACTATGTCAAATTCTCCTCTAAATAACAATTTTCTTTAATAAAAGCAGAAGTAGAGAGTTTCCTTTACCAAATCCACTCTACCAAACTGGATACCAAGAGTATTCTACTTCTTAACTCGTCTACCATCTTCGTTTCCCCCTCAGGGAGATAATCGAAGAGGGCTCAGCGGGCGGGCGGCAGTGCGGCGCGACACTGCAGCGCGCCACGTGCGCCGTGTCCGAGCCGCGCTGGGCGCTCGGCGACTGGAGCGTGTGCGCGCCGCCGCGCTCCCTGTGCGGCCGGGCCATCATCAACAGGACCGTCACGTCAGTACCCACGAGCTTACATACCACCGTATTACTTAGTCACTAGACGTAACAGATACCGCAGAAGTTAACCTACGGCTGCAGTGCGGATAACCGGACAATGCGTACGAGCTCTAAGGTTATCAATATCAGTTTACAAGGTGTTAATTGTCGTGTTGATTCCTCAGCTGTGTGGACGAGTCGGGCGCGGAGCTGCCGGAGGCGACGTGCGAGGCGGCGGGCGCGGGCCCGGCGGCGGCGCGCGACGCCGTGTGCCGCGCGCCCTGCCCGCGGGACTGCGTCGTCAGCGCCTGGTCTGACTGGAGCCCCTGCGAGCAGGTATGCACCAGGGATGGGACGGAAGTCGGTTAAAAAGGATCATCTAACGATTATAATTTATATTTATTTTAATATTGTGTCATACAGACGAAATGGGGTGGACGTCGCGATCGTACTCGAGTGGTGCTTCGCCCTGCTGATGACGGTGGCTCGCCCTGCCCCCACCTTGTTGGGGCGGAGCCCTGCGCGCCACACGCGTACTCCTGGCACGTCGCACCCTGGGATAGTTGCCAACCTCTAGGTAAACATCTTCAGCAAACAGAACTTCCAAATAAATTAGAATATTATTTATTGATCTTTATATTCTACATAGAACCATCTATATCTACTATAATAAATTCGATTTCAGGAGGATCTCCATGTGGTGAAGGTACCAAGAAAAGAGCCGTCAGATGTCTTCGAAGTGATGGAGTATTTGTCAATGATTCATTCTGCCCTGTAAGTAAATTATATATGCTCAATATGCCCATAAAAAAAAACAATATTACACTTGCTAGAATTTTGAAATACGGGAATTAAGGATCCAGAATTCCATTTTCGATTATCGGGATCGATTATAAACTGTAATTGTTTTCTACCATCATTTGAATCGCCTGGTATAAAATATTAGATACCAATTCATTACAATGGAAATTTGATAAAGAAATATAACTTAATCCTTTGTGTCCGGTACAGAACGCAACTGAGGCTAAAGAGTCATGGTGCTACGTGCCGTGTGGCGTGGACTGCGAGCTCGGCGAGTGGGGCGCCTGGGACACCAGCGCCTGCGGCTGCGGGGACGCACTCTCCGTACGACACATGCGCCGCACCAGGTACATTCTCGTTTCTAAACCTATTGCAGTAGTCCAGGAAACGGCTGAAATACCTCCGGGAACTCCGTTACAAAATTCTGCCAATTAACAGCGAAACTAGGGACTTACAATCGTGTACTATTCATTTAGATTAATATGTACTCCTTAACTATGTAAGAGCAAGATGAGAGCTGATATTTTCAGTAGTAACATTCATACAAATTCAGTCAAACCTTCATAATAAAGTAGAGGAATAAGGCTTTGCAAACTTTGTATTATGCAAGTGGGGCACTTAGCACGGTAAAAAAAATGTGATATAATATTATTCTGACGGTGGTTGTCCCCCGCAGACAGCACCTGAGCGCGGCGGTGTGGCCGGGCCGCGCGTGCCCGGCGGCCGAGCAGCGCGCGCCGTGCCCGCGGGAGCCCTGCCTGCGGCTCGTGGCGCGCCCCGCGCTCGGCTGCCACATACAGTTCGACGAGGAGGTGCGGTTCCAAGTTCTATGTACTTCACCTATAGCTTGTCTCTACGTACCTTTATTGTAGAATAATATCTTCTTTATACTTATGTCATTCTATCTAGTACCTACTATATTTACTTGGTATCCCATCGTAGTATAATCCTGGCCCGTTTTTTATCCTCTTCTTGGTGACTCGATAATTAGTTACAGTCATATAAAAATAACATTCTTTCATCTTAAAACAGTTCATATTTAAATATATTTTCTTTGGGTAGGCCTGTAGAAAAGGGTCATAGCATTCTAAAATTCTCAGAGGAGACTAATTTCAAAACTATAACAAAGGAAGCGTGTCCCCCACAGATGCCAAGAGCGGAGCCGGAGCGCGCGTGCGGCTGGGGGGTGAAGGTGTCGCTGGCGCGCTGCGAGCTGACTGGCGCGGGCGACTACACGGAGGCCTTCCTGCAGCCGTGGCGCTGCGCCGCCGCGCTGCCCGGACGGATCGTCGCGCCGCCCGTTTACTACCAGGTTCGCGGCCATGGACTGATGGATGTTATTCAGATTTTAGGACGTCATCGGGGAACCGAGTACTTTAGCAGCCTTATTTTATGCTGTCCTTTTTTTATTTACATACTGATACCCGTACGGTAAGTAAATAAAATGAACTCTTGGATTTTTTCTTCATATAACTTCCAGGAGGACGAGGTGTGCGAGGTGGAGTGCGGCTGCAAGCAGTCGGAGTCCGGGCAGCCGGGCCCGTGGGGCGCGTGGGGCGCGTGTCGCGGGGGGGCCCGCTCGCGCACGCGCCAGCTGCTCGTGCCCGCGCGCTCGGCCTGCAGCGTGCCCGCCAGGTACACACACAGGTCACTGCTACACTGGAGCGGGATATTTAAAGCGGGAATTGTGACAAACTGTTTGTCTATGACTTCTAAAATAACGTAGAATTTTTTACCGATTTAGGTATAAAGAGAAGGTTTTTAATTAGACGTAGAGTGATTTTTGTTAGCAAAAGTATACTTCCGATGAGGCCTTGTGGCAATTTTGTGAAGATTTATCAAAGACGATAAATATATTTTTAAGTCTTTGCAGATGTTGAGATTCGAGAATGATATCTTCATTTAAGTACTTAGTCTATACTTTTTTACATACTGTCACGTGTTTGAGAGTTTTTCATCTAACTACACGCTTATATTAATATTCATAGATACGTGACAATTGAATGGGCCAACTGCACCGGAGAGATGGACGAGATCCCCGACCTGCTGGCGGTGGAGCCCCGTGACGACAAGCCGCGCCTCGCCTCCAACCAGGATGTCTACCACGACGGATACATCGGTACCTTATAAACTACTACCACATAATTAATACAATCAGTGTGAAATAACCTTAACCGACGAGCGTGTATGACGAATGTGATGCGTGTGAATGAGGCAAAAGAAGTATCAGGATCGTAGCAAATGGAAATCCGTGGTCTTTACCGACCCCCCAGGGAAACAGGCGTGACTTTATGAATGTATGTAGAGTGTGGAAAATATACAATAATACAATTTAAAAAATGTTCGTATCGGCTAATCTCCGGAATGGCTAGACCGATTTTGACAAAACTTTCACTAGCAGATAGCTGATGTTATTAAAAGTAACTGCTACTGTGAATTTTGGATATATTCAGGGTCTCGTGTGAAAAAACCAAAAACACAGGCGAAGTCGTGTTTCCAGCAGTTTATTTTTAATATTACCAGCCTATAACTATCCCCCACCTAGAAAGAGAAGAGTCATTATCTGTAAGGTATCCAGTAGTAGTTCCTTAGACCTTTTGAGTGACCTTCTCATGTTTGTTGGTCAGAGGGCAGCAGTTCAGTGCTGGCTGTCGTGTGGACGGCGACGATCGTGCTCAGCTTCTACGGAGCTTATATGCTGTACCGCGGATTTATAAGGTAACGTGTTTATATTATAACACTGTGTTTAGCCCACTATTCTAATGGTGAAGTCTATGCACTATTTAGATCCTGTTGTACCTGCCCATGTTAATGTTGCTCCTAACATTTGTCATAAAATATCAGCTTATAATCAACTGAAGTTTGGTTTCATTACCACTATACTGCATTATGTTCATTTTTCTAAAAACAATTAAAATTTCCAGATGCCTGAGAAGTAGAAAAATGAAATCGATCACCAAAGTGTAAGCGGAGAGCGGCGTATTGTTTGTGAGTCCTCGCTCGCCTGACGCCGCGTCAGGCCCTTCTCGAATATCACATCGTGCGTTATGTTGACTAACAACTTCTTATTATTGCGTTCTTACAATAATTTGCAAGTCTACTATCATTACGTTCAACTTTAGTTGATCTTTCAACATTCAAACATGAGTTTGCTCATTTAATTCGCGTCAGTTAATTTGCAAATTCTGAAACGTTTAGCCATTATAACAATATTATCGACAAGTGTCCACGACTACTGACAGTTCGTACACATAAGTATAATATCAGATAGCCAGCAAAGAGTCTGTCCGCAGGAGTGCTTCCATGTTTTTACTACGTATATAAAAATAATGCTTTAGAAGGTTTTTATAATCCACGCTAAACGGTTAGCTGCAGCGTTGGTCGGGCTTTTTGATTGACAATATACTCGTTAGCTGTTTTACTAGCTAGCTACGCCCGTAGCGGTCTCGGTAGACAAGTTGGACGCCTTCTATTCGAGTTATTAAGGATTAGCCCATTTAGGATTTCCAAAACATTCCAACCGTCGAAAGTGACGCAATAGTCGTCCATTTTGTTAGCGATAGGATAGCGACTTGAAATGGTGATGGCATTACTTGGCTCCGTTATATTACAAGTAAGGATTCCCTTCGTGTATATGATATGATTGCGGGTTTTATCGATAAATACTTTTTAACATTTACGATGAACTAATTTCTTATAACAATGAACGCAAAATATCAGCAAATCTATTTTCATGACTCTTTCAGTGTCTACTATATTTTTATAAAACAATACTTTACAGTAATCTTTTTTCGCACAAAATGACATAATTTTAAGTGGGATTTCGTCGCTTATAGTTAATTTACTGTAATATGTAAGCATTTTATTAACGATACCGTAATGTAAGTCGAGGATGACTGCCAGTACTGACCGGGTGGGAGACTTGTGTGGAGCCGCGCGCTCCGACGACCAAGTGACACGTGACACATCAAGCCACATATCAGTGTTAATTTTAAAGAATCGTGGTAATTACTATGAAATTTCTTCTGTGCTACTCAAAACAAATCAATAACACAAACAAACACAACATAATATGGAGAATACTAACCATATGCAGAAGACATTTCATATATCGCTTAATATCATCCAAGTAGAGCTTTGGCGCACAAAAATACCTATATAAATAGTGTGTAAGACCTATTATTAACTGATCATACCGTTTTGAGATAATAATCGTGTATAACACTTTTTTGTAGATTTTGCATTTAAGCCCATGTATTGTGACAAGTATTTATAATGTGAGTGTGTGTTTATATAGGTTTCATTGTTTCCATTTCCATGTCTCATTCTTTGTCGCTTATAGACTCGACTTCGACTTGTATATCTTTCGTTGTCTACAACTTAGTTAATAAGCTTCGACTCATTTTCATTTCTAACTTGTAGTCGATTGTTTGTATATTTGTATAGTATTGTTAAGTTTATATAATCAAGTATGTTATCCTTGGCTACTTCTTGTTCCTTCAAGACAATATTGAGAAGAATGTTATTTATATCGTATTCTATAACTGTGTCTGTCGCATCATCTTCACTGTACTTTAGATTCGCTGTCCCTTTGTACTATCTTTTGATCTGTCAATACTTTATCGACCCAATGTATTTGTAACCGTATATTTATTACGCCATTACGAGATATTGATGTGAAACATGATAGTTAAGGAATCGTGTTAGACAATACAATATTTGATATTTAATAAAATTTGATTGTGTTTTTATATATCTGGCTTTTATTTATTTCCTAAATTGATTTTCAGAACCCTTTGTTTAATGATTAATTCATTATACAATAACTTCAGTAACACAGGTTCTCACCTAGCTCAGAGGTCAGGGTTATTATAAATGTACTGCAAATCATTATGTCAATAAAAATATTTATTATTATTATTATACATAATAAACAAACGTAAATTAGTCCATGAATTATGTACGAGTATTTTTATTATATTTAGTATTACATTGCAATTGGCCTATATCCAGCAGTGGACTGTAACGGGCTGATGAAGATGATGATAGTATTACTAATTGATAAGACAAATTAGATAGAACAAAACATAGTTTAGGTCAGAGTGCGGTCGTTTAAGTAGCAGAGAGCAGCAGTTACTTTCAGCGACACACGACACTGACATTCAAAAAAAATTACATCTCACTAAAATTGCCCCGGTGATCACCATCTGCACAAACAAGGGAAGTCCCGGGACCTCTAAAAAGACTCCGGGAAGTAAGTACCAACCTGCTTAACTACTTTCAATGCACTATAGGAATAGGTTATATGTATATACGTACGTTGTCAAAAAAATGTACAGCATTAACCTAATCATATACTGAATCCCAATGCAATTGAATTCTATAAAAAGTAAAAACAAATATTTGAGTGTTGAACTATTTTTAATCAAATATTGCAGGGACAACCTACTAAAATCTATAATAATATCATTTTAGGTTCACGCTCAGTTGTATGCATATTGTTTTGATCTCGCCGAAGCTTGAAAGGTGACCTACTGGATGGCTGTTTAAATTAATTACCTTTTATACTCATTGATATGTTACTACTATCTAAGAAGTGTATCTAAGTTACTAAGATACCCTTCAGCTACATACTTCATCTATCGTCACAAGCTAAAACAGCGTCATTTATTTCTTAGCGAGATTCAAACTCGTTAAGGCCCTGGGCTCGTACTTGAGCTCTGCCAGTCCCTTCTGTACAATAGTGTTGACTCTGATCGCACGGAGATCCTTCCTACACCTGGCGACGTCTTTCTCCGCCGCTGTTAGGTTCTCCAGATTGTTGAGAAGCACCTTAAAAGAAATATTGAGGTGTAATCTAACGTTCAACCCATACAAAATGTAACTCACAGACCCAATTCCAATATTGAAAACAACAGAAAGCTGACACACAGCAAACAGACAAAACCGATAAGTAAATGATACACGGTAAAGACATGTAGCAATCGAAAGCACTTTTTTAATATGTTTGAACCATGAAAAATTCTCAAAATAATAAGACTTCTCAACATGATATTTATTTAGTTAATTAAAATACACAAAAGCTAATAAATAAAATTATTACATTAAGTATAAAAACAAACTACAAAGGATAATAAAGTGAAGATTCAAATTCTGCAGCTGCCTTTTGGGTCTTCACCATCGTCGGCGAATTATAGGTAAACACATCAGAACAGTAATAGTCTTTCATTTCTTTCATATCAACTTCCAAAGTGTCGCAGGTTCCAGCTTTAGGATCTACAAGTTTTCCGACCAAGCTTTGAAACAACTTAGGTTGATATCTACCCAAGAATGTAAAGTTTGGGCTGATCTGAGTCATTCTTGTACATAAGGAATTATGGTCGCTATAATACAAACAAAGGCAGCAGTATTCCGCTAAAGCCCGGATGATTTTCCAGTCATGTCGCGCTTTCCCAGGAGGAGTAACAGCAGGCAGCGCAAACTGAGATCTACACTCCATGTTTAAGTAAAGTCCACCTGCCTCTGTGTAAGCACTTCCTGGTAAAATCAAATTAGCAAACTCTGAACCTCGGTCTCCTTGGAATCCTATGTAAATAATTTTGCAAGACGTGGGGGGATTCCAGTCGTAAAATATATCGTCAGCTCCTAAGGATATGATCACCTTTGGTGGAGTCTTTTTTAATACTTCAAACGCTCCAGGCTTCCACCCAGCCTCTAAAGCACCAGCAAAACTAGCTTCTCTTGTTACCACATTTATTACGCCCCAATCTTTAGGCGCAAACTTAATAGAAGTTGCTAGTTTATGAACACCCTTCATAATCCTTGACCCTATAGGCCCTTCTAACTGCGCTATGCCTATAAATATGAGTGGATTCTTAGCACTAGTCATGACGTCGCTAGCTTTTGGTAATGCATCGGCATTTTCTCCTAAATAAGTAACATGGTAGTTATAATCACACTTAGGACCGATCACAAAAATATCAGCTTCGTTGGATCTATACGCTTGGCGTATCCACATGTTTAAAATTGGTGCTTCAAATCTAGGATTAGTGCCAATTAATAATATTTTATCGGCATTCGCAATGTCTTTCATGTTAACAGTCAAGGAATAAGCTGCTCTAAGGTCAATCTGAGATCCCGAATAATCAAGTCCGCGCTCCACGTAAGTGTTCTCACATCCCATCATGTTCAAGAAATCTTTACAGGCCACCAAAGTTTCGACATTCGTGTGTGGTCCAGCTATCGCCATCACATTATTAGGGGTAGTTCCTCTTATCATTTCACTAGCTTCTTTTAAAGCACCGTCCCATTCAAGGGGACAACAACAAGAGCCAGCTTTCTTCATAGGTGTCACCAGACGTTGCATGTTCAATGAATCTATTGCCCATCTACCTTTATCAGAGACCCACTCCTGATTTATTTCATCGTGTTCACGAGGTAAAACACGAAGTACTCGGTCGAACCTATAGTTCAGAATAATATTAGTACCAGTGGCATCTGTAACATCGATAGAGTTGGCTTTCTTAAGTTCCCAGGACCGAGCTTTAAACTTATAAGGGATGTTTGTCAGGGCACCTACAGGACACAAATCCACAATATTTCCAGAAAGTTCTGAGAGAAACATTTTGTCAACAAAAGTACCTACAAGCATGTCGTGGCCTCGACCAGTTGAACCCAAAACGTCGATGCCACATATCTGAGAGCCAAACCGAATACATCTGGTACAATGAATGCAGCGATTCATTTCTGCACGTATCAATGGACTCAAAGTTTTATCTTCTACAGCCCTTTTGCCTTCGAAATGTATATCTGTAAACCTAGAGCGATCGTTCCCAAATCTCACAGTCAAATCTTGTAGATCACACTCGCCTCCTTGATCACATATCGGGCAATCTAACGGGTGATCGACGAGTATGAACTCTAAAACAGATTCTTGGGCTCTACTTGTCGTTTCTGAGTTCGTACGAATTTTCATGTCTTTTGTGACGTTTACAGCACAAGCGATCTGGGGTTTCCACATTCCTTCCACCTCAATCAGGCACATTCGACAGTTACCAGCAATAGACAGACGTTCATGATAGCAGAATGATGGTATGGTCACATTTTCTCTGCGTAGTGCCTGCATGATTGTATAATAGGGAGGCACCGACACAGCCTTCCCATTTATAAATATTTGGATTGTTTGTGTCAGTCTGATTTGTGTTTTCTGATAGCTGTTCCTGCATTGTAAAAGTTTGCTTGGAAGAGACTTAAGCATTTCCTTTATTGATTAACCCAAAAAATATTTCCTCAAAATCAATTTCGATTTACATCAATATACATGTCACGCTGATGTCATACTTTTAAATAAATTTAAATGTCAATTTAACGTTAAATTTATCTGAAGAGGTTGTCTTAAAATTACTACTAAATACTATGAGATTGGAATAGTTGCCTAAAGGACTAACCTGATGTATAGAATCAATCAATAGTACAAGTGCATCTTTAAACTGGAAGAATATTTCGGTTGCTCTCTGACACCTGCAGAGAAAAGTAACTTTTTACGACGGTAGAGGTGTAAAAATAAGTAAAACTAAGTGTTAGGCAACAACTTAGTTAATATGAATAGAGCAGTGTTTAAGGAAATAAGTAATTTACTTGTGGTCATGAACAGCATCAGTGAAGGCGTAGTCGAGCGCCAAGCGGAGCGCGCGGGCTGCTCGGGGCGCGGCCGGGGCGGCCAGCACGCGGCGCGCACCCCTCTCGGCACAGCGAGCGCCCACTAGCAACCCGCATGCGTCCGCGCATGCCGCCGTGCGCTCCCAACCACTCCTAGATATAAAAGGAATCATGATCGACTTCTTCTTCTTCCTATCATATGGTTAATGAACAACCTGGTGTCAGAGTTTAAACCGCCTCTGCAATAGCAATTTATTTATCCGTTTTATTAAGTGTATGTATTTTATTAATTGGGGATACTGAATGAGACTCTTCTGTCTGTAAATCCTGCATAACTAAGTTACACACTTGCCAACCGACGTTAACTTCCAGGCGGGCAGCGCATCATCCAGCAGTCGGACCGCCGCGTGCGCATACTCTGCGGCGGCCCGGAGCCGTGCGCTCACTGCAGCTAGAGCGTCGCGGAGGCCAAGGGCTTTTGTCAAGTCACCCTCTTGAGTCGAACCAGGGCGAGTGCTAGAGCCCCACACGGTTTCTAAAAAGACATCATTTGATTACGTATCATCATCACCAGCCGAAAGGCATCCACTGTTGAACAAAGGCCTCCCCCTTGGTAAGGGGTGGAGGGAGGTGCCAAAATCCACACGCTTGAGCGGCTTGGGGATCGCAGTATTGGCTATAGTTACAGAAGACGCTGCTGCCTATTTTCTGGATTTTCCCTTCGTTGCCTCTTACGACACCTACGGGAGGGAAGCAGGTGGTCGATCCTAGGCCGGATACGGTTGATTAGGTATACAAGTTAATGTATTAAAAACAGAAATCACGCTAATATTATAAAGACGAAAGTTTGTGAGTGTGTTAGTGTGTTTGTTCTCCTCTTCTGGCTCTAACGGCTAGACCGATTTTGATGAAATTTCATATGTAGCTAGCTGACACCGTGGATTAACACATAGACGTTATTTAAATCCCAAAAATTTTAGCCGGTTACACCGCCGGGAGCAAGTAGTAATTAATAAATGAACCTAGTCCTATTTACCTAACAAGTGTTGTAGCTGTGCATATAGAGACCGCGTGCGCAGGATCTGCGCGTGAAGCACGCGGCGCTCGCGCACCAACTCTGAGTAACGAGTTCGCAGCCAACTCAACTCTAGCCGACGCATCTCCTGCATTTAATTTTAGAATAATAATATTATTAAGACTATACTTTAAGATTGTCTCGTTGGTTGGTAGTGGTTGCTAAGCGCGACTGCTAAGCACGAGGTTCTGGGTTCGGATCCCGGGTCGAGCAAATTGTTACTGGGTTTTTCCATTGGGTTATTTCCAGTAGCAGCACGGAGTCTGGATTTGTGCCCGGTTGATGGCAATAGGCTCGCACCCTATTAGATTGGGACCTAAAAAAACATAACTGGCGAAATGTGGATGTACTATATTATGTACACCTCTGCCTACCTCTTCGGGGAATACAGACGTTATGTTATGTTTTTACTATAAGATTACTCAAAATTTACCAATCTTGCAAAGTACCTGCATCTCGTTAATAGTTAGGGGAACCTCTAATCTTCGCCACCGATTGGTCACGTAAATAATACTAGCACTTAACTTACTAGTAAAGTAGAAGTCAAGTTCGCAGAAGTTTACCTAAAATATTTCGACTAGCCTTAAAATAATGTTGGTCTTATTGCACCAAATGTTGAGGAACAGTACCTTTCTGTTAACATTAGCTACGAAGTCTTCATTTTCTGTTGCCAGCATTGGACGCCTGTAGATGTCCAACCCTATAAACAACTACAATAATACATTAGAGTAGTGATAACCGACAGGGTACAGCAAGTAGGAATATAATAGAGAAAGTTACCTGATGAATAGTCTTAGCATACGTATCTTTTGATACCGCAGTTGTGATCTCTTCAAACATCCTGATTTCCTGGATGATAAACGTAAAATAATTGTAGTTAGATTTGCCGATTATATATTATTGGATTGACTGTGCTAGACTCAGCATACGTATTTAATGTAGGTATAAAGAAGATTACATTATATAGAATTTATCCTGCAACCCGTTACTGTAGCAGAAGGAAGTGGAAAGCAGTCCATACGTGGGAGCTCTGAACTTATAATATATAGAGTTAAAGATGAACTTAAAGTGGTTTACCTGTTGAATACTCTCCAGCTCGCCAGAGACTACAGCGAGCCTGGCTGTGGGTTGCGTCCTCTCACTCCTCTCAATCTCCTCGTCGAGCCTCGTCAGCGCAACCAGCACCGTCTCGCTCTTCCTCGACTCCGACAATGGCTTTTGTTTGTCGGTACTCTACAATCGATATCTTGTTAGATATGCTGTTCCATTTTCATATCGTAGGGTAGGCCTTTATAATCTAGGCCCATAAATATGCCTGTACCATATAAAATAAAATACTCACAGCTGTAACAGATGGCACCATGATTTTCTGGGAGCTCGCCATGCACCCCATGCCCGCACCATAACTACTCTGATCAAACTGACGCCTTCACCGCTCCTTTACACCAACTAATGAAATTTTATACAGGTCAAGGATACTACGAATTTGCAGATATTCTTCAGGCTTTCAAAAGGATCATTTTGTGTACACAATAGGGCATCGCGCGGCGCGGTACCGACCGTGATAAGTAGTTTTTAAGTCATTAGCAGATGTACGAAAAGTTGGTGGTCCTAACACCGTTTAGTTTGATGGATGAGAACTTTCGCTGGCTATATTATGCGTGGGCAGCTTGTAGCTTGTCTTTCTCTTTCTTCGTCCCCATCAAAGTCTTCTAACTCCTTTAACTATTCAGTATCACTAATAAGTGAGTGCTTTAAATTTTTCATGTACCTATACCTAATTCTAATCTGTGCCAGAATCTTGAACAATATTTTGCAGGTATATTTGCCGATATTTGAAATGGCTTGTCCATGTTATTTCTGACATCAATGTTTTACCTATGTAATAAATTAGTCACAAACACGAAACACTGATATCAACGTTACTTGTGTAGTATGCATGATATGCAGCATGAATGTGGTATACATGAAGGTCTATAATTTATCGCCACTGAACTCAACCTACTGAACAAGACTCATGCAGTGAATCAGCAAAAGTTAAAATGATTCAGAACCATCTAATTAAAGTGCAAATCATGCCAGCCTCTATCATCAATTCAATATCCATCACGCTTGTATTTACTGAGGGGGACGGCAGGAGTGCCGTACAAAAATAGGACAAAACCAACAATGTCGGAACAAATTTCAATCAAAAATAACTCAAACAAGACATACAGTTTCTGTTTTAAAATTAGTTTAGAACTGGTTTAGATTACAATTTTGAATTATGTATGCCCAATATTTATGTCAACCGCTAGCTTGGCAGTCGAGTAAATTACCGCGATAGCCAGCGGTACTTAAGTAATACTCTGTTAATAAAGTGTGCTTAAATTTTTTTCAAACATATTATACCCGCTTTTTCTGTTAATGTGCTGTCGAGAATACCATCCTATATATATAAAGTTAAGATTTGTATCGCTTCATAAAGAACATATTACCATCGAAGTTAGTAATTATTCTATAGTACAAAAAGTATCACAATACAAGATAACTCAAAACAAAGCTGATGAACTATAAAATTCAAGATAAATCGTATAAAATAATAACTAATTAGGTCAAGTCTATGGTTTTGTTAGGTACAACTCTAAAAAGGCTACTGTCAACGTCGATCTTTCCCCTCCCCCTTCACCCTTCTTCCGAATCCGAATCATCCTTGTCATATCGCTATAGTTATTGCAATTTTATAAATTATTAAATTATTTTAGTTTATTTTTTGTTACTTTATAGTTATTTTTGACAAAAACGAGTCGATAGACAAAACAAGCAAGTGGTGAGTGAACTATAATAACTAATAATTTAGAAAGTGTCACATGTCGGTTGCTCTCGAATTTGTTATCAAATTATGGTTTTTATTCGTTCCAGGCCGAGTTACACGGTTTACTAAAGACCTCAGGCTTCGGCCTGTGGTCATAACAACACGACAACCGTAAAAAAATACGCGTTAAGCTACTAAATTCTTCCACCATACTTTATCAATATCCCACTACTCTTTCACAATATATCTTGTTTTCCCGCAACAATGTCTCAGTGGAACAATACCTACGCTTACGACAACCAGTACCAAACCTGGAACGGTGACCCTAATTGTCAATATGCAAACCAAGCCTACTATCCCAATAGAGCAGAACCAGCTAATCAGTATGTCAGCTTTAATGAGTTCCTTTCTCAAATGCAAAACACTGGTGCACCGAATGCCGCCAACTACACTAATGTCCAATATGAAAACTACCCTACCAGACATTACAACTATCAGAATGTACCCTCCAACACTCAAAACCCACAGTTAGAAAGTTATGGATATGCTGCTGCATCTAATGCCCCCAATGGTGCCGAATCTTACCAAATGAATGTCCCAGCTCAATACAACCCAGTGGCTCCCAATGCTAACGCTTATACAAACGCAATGATACTCAAATCTAATCTCACCCCTACTGCTACTGAGTTTGTGCCAAAATGTACTATGGTGAATCCTTCAACTAGCACTCAGAACATACCTGAGACCACTTTTGTAAATGATGATAGTGAATCTAGAAATAATTATAATAACATTAATGAAACTAGAAATCACTATAGTAATGTTAATGATTCACGAAATAATTATGCTAATGTAAGTGAATCTCGTAACACTGCTGGCAGTTCATCTGACACTAACTGGAGAGAGCGGCCACAGAGTTCTCAACAAAGCAATGAAGGACACCCAAAAACTGATTCATATCAACGCCCCCAAGAAGTCCCTAGGAATCAGGAGTCTAATGGCCGTAACCGTGATAATAATTATAGAAATAATGAATCAAATGGTAGACATGAATCAAACAACCGCAATCAAGAATCAGATAGCCGCCAATATGAATCAAGTGGCCGTCAACAAGATTCGAATAGTCGTACTTATGAATCAAATAACCGTAACTATGATTCAGGCAACAAAAGAGGCCAATCTAAGGGAAATTATAAGTCAAAAAATAAAGATGATGCTCGCACATTCTACAACAGTTCCATAAGTAAGGACAGTCAGGATGTGAGGAATGGGAGAGGGGAAGGATCTGGGCGCGGTAAGAATTGGGTAGGTAGTCAGCGTCTACGGGCAATTGAACGCAACATCACAGAAGATGAGCAGTATGCCAACACCTACTTGAAAGAAGAGAGAATGGAAAGAGACAATAGAGAACGGGAGGAAAGGGAAAGGAAGGTGACTAAATCAGAAGCTGTGGCAAGCCCTACTCGGTCTAAAAACAAACAGCATAATGGTGACCAGGGTGAGTGTGAAGACTATTATATTATTCTACTACTGCTTATAATTTCATAGCCATTTATTTATATAACAAACCATTTTTCCTCTTTAGAATGACATCATATTAAAATCAGCTCTCGAATCTCACCTTTTAACTATTGTGGTTATTAACACTGTTTTCTTGTAGACATGTGTCATTTATAGTTGTTCTGATGAGATTGAGTAAATATAAATTAAGCTATTGATGTATAAAATAGTGCAACTAATTAACATACTCATAATAAGGTCAAAACTTGTATGACTAATAACCAGTGCAGTATGTGGCTTTCAACACTTGAAAAATTGCTTTTCACCTAACCTAATCAATTAATATAGTACTAAAGTATAAATATAAAAAGAAAAAGCCTATATTTTGATGTTGTATGTACACGTAACAGTAAAGTTGTTATCAATTTTATCTGTACAACAAATTGATAGGAAAATACATAATATGATGCAATAGTGAATCATGATATTGTTTAGTTCCTATTTCCTATAATTAAAGTCCAATTTTGATGTACGAGGGTCAAACTGAAAGTTCTTAGAAAATCAAAAACTGATTACATTAGCCAGTTATTAGTTTTATTATATCTTTTCAAAATATTGTCCATTCACGTCAATACACCGCTGCATGCGATGGAACCACTGGGAAAAGCACTTTGCCCACTCGTCTTTAGGGTTCTCTTCAATGGCATCGCGATACGCAGCCACCGCTTCTTCAGCATTCATAAACCGCTTTCCTTTAAGTTTTTCTTTAATTTTTGGAAATAAATAAAATTCACAAGGGGCGAGGTCGGGGCTATACGGCGGGTGACCCAGTAATTCAACGTTTGATGTCGCCAAATAGTCGATCGTTCGCTTAGCGGTGTGCGACGAGGCGTTGTCGTGGTGAAGGAGGATCCTACTGCGAGGTCGTTTCTCTCGAACTTTTTCCAAGACAAGTGGCAAACAATTGGTAGTGTACCATTCTGCAGAAACTGTTTTTTGATCCTCTAACACAATTGTTGCGAAATGACCTATCCTTCCAAAGAACGAGGCCACCATTTTTTTTCCCGCACTTCGATCTCTCTTCACTTTAGTTGGCAAACTCTCGAAAGGAAACACCCACTGAGCAGATTGTCTTTTGGTTTCAGGATCATAACAGTAAATCCAGCTTTCGTCACCTGTTAGTATGTCGAACACAGCATTTGAGTCACCTCCGTTAAATCTTTCAATCATTTTACGGCACCAATCCACACGATGGAGTTTTTGAGCCTCAGTCAAATTATGAGGTATCCACCGGGCGCAAAGCTTCCTGACTGCTAAATGTTCGTGGAGGATTTTGTGCACTTGACTCATACCGATGCCTAAGCTTGTCCGAATCTGCTGATAGGTCACTCTTTTGTCAGTCTCTATCATACGCCGCACAACACAGATGTTATCTTCAGTCGTCGCCGTAGAAGGCTGTCCCTCACGTAAATCATCAGTGAGATTAGTGCGACCACGTTTAAACTCATTAAACCAGTTGTAAACTGTCGCACGAGATGGGGCTTCATCGTGAAAGGCCAATCGTAGTCTATCATAACTTTCTTGTTGACTTAAATGACATCGAAAGTCATAAAAAATCATTGCACGAAAATTTTCTCGTGTTAAATTCATGTTGACGTGACACAGACACTTTTCAATTTGCCGCCAAATCGTAAAACAAATGACAAATTAATGAAATATATACTCAGTAATATTGGCAAAGAGTTCTATTTTCAAATTTTAGAATTATTTTTTTATTATATTGTTTATAAGTGGCCAGTTCTAAGAACTTTCAGTTTGACCCTCGTACCCACAATTTTTATACTATATTGTGTCAGATGCAAAGACTATGACATACACACCCAATCTGTGTGGTGTAATGTGCATAGTTATGTTAACCTCTCTTTGGTCATTCACTAGTTTTACTCCACTTCACTTCAAATCTGGTTGTTGATAAGATAAATGTACGAGGGTCAAACTGAAAGTTCTTAGAAAATCAAAAACTGATTACATTAGCCAGTTATTAGTTTTATTATATCTTTTCAAAATATTGTCCATTCACGTCAATACACCGCTGCATGCGATGGAACCACTGGGAAAAGCACTTTGCCCACTCGTCTTTAGGGTTCTCTTCAATGGCATCGCGATACGCAGCCACCGCTTCTTCAGCATTCATAAACCGCTTTCCTTTAAGTTTTTCTTTAATTTTTGGAAATAAATAAAAATCACAAGGGGCGAGGTCGGGGCTATACGGCGGGTGACCCAGTAATTCAACGTTTGATGTCGCCAAATAGTCGATCGTTCGCTTAGCGGTGTGCGACGAGGCGTTGTCGTGGTGAAGGAGGATCCTACTGCGAGGTCGTTTCTCTCGAACTTTTTCCAAGACAAGTGGCAAACAATTGGTAGTGTACCATTCTGCAGAAACTGTTTTTTGATCCTCTAACACAATTGTTGCGAAATGACCTATCCTTCCAAAGAACGAGGCCACCATTTTTTTTCCCGCACTTCGATCTCTCTTCACTTTAGTTGGCAACCTCTCGAAAGGAAACACCCACTGAGCAGATTGTCTTTTGGTTTCAGGATCATAACAGTAAATCCAGCTTTCGTCACCTGTTAGTATGTCGAACACAGCATTTGAGTCACCTCTGTTAAATATTTCAATCATTTTACGGCACCAATCCACACGATGGAGTTTTTGAGCCTCAGTCAAATTATGAGGTATCCACCGGGCGCAAAGCTTCCTGACTGCTAAATGTTCGTGGAGGATTTTGTGCACTTGACTCATACCGATGCCTAAGCTTGTCCGAATCTGCTGATAGGTCACTCTTTTGTCAGTCTCTATCATACGCCGCACAACACAGATGTTATCTTCAGTCGTCGCCGTAGAAGGCCGTCCCTCACGTAAATCATCAGTGAGATTAGTGCGACCACGTTTAAACTCATTAAACCAGTTGTAAACTGTCGCACGAGATGGGGCTTCATCGTGAAAGGCCAATCGTAGTCTATCATAACTTTCTTGTTGACTTAAATGACATCGAAAGTCATAAAAAATCATTGCACGAAAATTTTCTCGTGTTAAATTCATGTTGACGTGACACAGACAATTTTCAATTTGCCGCCAAATCGTAAAACAAATGACAAATTAATGAAATATATACTCAGTAATATTGGCAAAGAGTTCTATTTTCAAATTTTAGAATTATTTTTTTATTATATTGTTTATAAGTGGCCAGTTCTAAGAACTTTCAGTTTGAACCTCGTATGTTTATAAACACACAATTTTCACTTGTAAAAGTTTTTAAACAACCTATCAGCTGGGAAATATAATGTCAGTTTTATTACTTGATAATATGTTTTCTGCTAGGACTAGCTCAGTGAAAATATCCATCCATCTTATTTACTAATTTACATACATGGCTATGGACCATGTCTTTAATGTAGAATACAGATCTAGATTTCAATAAGTTAATATTAAACATATATTTTTAACACAAGCTTTTAATACAAAAGTACCATAATATTGCATTGTCACCAAACCTATTTAAGTATGCAAAATTTCATTTCAATTGGATGTCAAAAAGTGGTTCTAATTTAGATTGCAAGATTTGACCTAAACAAACTCACATACATACAAACATTGCAAGTTAAATAAAAGCTTGAAAAAAAAGTATTGTTTATCAAAAACAAATATGATTGTCTAATACTTGGACATTAGGACATCATTGGCTGCCAAATAGGTATTATATTATGTTTATTTGAGTTAAGTGTTAAGAAAAACAACTGGCCTACATCCAAGTTTTGAAGCAAGCAGTTTAATGTTGCCTCATGTTGAACTTGTGCAGATATTGTAAATGTGCACTGGCCTTATATACACTGTTATGTTTAGCATTTTAGTTGGTCAGACTTTGCTCTAGTATAGCCAGTACTGCACCCATTAGATGTTGTACACCTCATACATTTTAACTAATATTAGTATTATAACTTTGTAAATGTTATTATACATATAATTTACTCTGAATTGTGGTTGTACTTATATTTTCTACTATATATACCGGTTATACTCACGTTGATATTCGAGAATGCCAGACTAGTTTCGGACTCTAACGGAGCCCTTATTCCAGTTCGGCTCGCGACCCCACCGCGTCACCTGCTCATGAATGACCTGCTCGTGAGTATAACCGGTATACGAGGGTCAAACTGAAAGTTCTTAGAACTGGCCACTTATAAACAATATAATAAAAAAATAATTCTAAAATTTGAAAATAGAACTCTTTGCCAATATTACTGAGTATATATTTCATTAATTTGTCATTTGTTTTACGATTTGGCGGCAAATTGAAAATTGTCTGTGTCACGTCAACATGAATTTAACACGAGAAAATTTTCGTGCAATGATTTTTTATGACTTTCGATGTCATTTAAGTCAACAAGAAAGTTATGATAGACTACGATTGGCCTTTCACGATGAAGCCCCATCTCGTGCGACAGTTTACAACTGGTTTAATGAGTTTAAACGTGGTCGCACTAATCTCACTGATGATTTACGTGAGGGACGGCCTTCTACGGCGACGACTGAAGATAACATCTGTGTTGTGCGGCGTATGATAGAGACTGACAAAAGAGTGACCTATCAGCAGATTCGGACAAGCTTAGGCATCGGTATGAGTCAAGTGCACAAAATCCTCCACGAACATTTAGCAGTCAGGAAGCTTTGCGCCCGGTGGATACCTCATAATTTGACTGAGGCTCAAAAACTCCATCGTGTGGATTGGTGCCGTAAAATGATTGAAAGATTTAACGGAGGTGACTCAAATGCTGTGTTCGACATACTAACAGGTGACGAAAGCTGGATTTACTGTTATGATCCTGAAACCAAAAGACAATCTGCTCAGTGGGTGTTTCCTTTCGAGAGGTTGCCAACTAAAGTGAAGAGAGATCGAAGTGCGGGAAAAAAAATGGTGGCCTCGTTCTTTGGAAGGATAGGTCATTTCGCAACAATTGTGTTAGAGGATCAAAAAACAGTTTCTGCAGAATGGTACACTACCAATTGTTTGCCACTTGTCTTGGAAAAAGTTTGAGAGAAACGACCTCGCAGTAGGATCCTCCTTCACCACGACAACGCCTCGTCGCACACCGCTAAGCGAACGATCGACTATTTGGCGACATCAAACGTTGAATTACTGGGTCACCCGCCGTATAGCCCCGACCTCGCCCCTTGTGATTTTTATTTATTTCCAAAAATTAAAGAAAAACTTAAAGGAAAGCGGTTTATGAATGCTGAAGAAGCGGTGGCAGCGTATCGCGATGCCATTGAAGAGAACCCTAAAGACGAGTGGGCAAAGTGCTTTTCCCAGTGGTTCCATCGCATGCAGCGGTGTATTGACGTGAATGGACAATATTTTGAAAAGATATAATAAAACTAATAACTGGCTAATGTAATCAGTTTTTGATTTTCTAAGAACTTTCAGTTTGACCTTCGTATATAGTAGATAATATGGATAACACTCACGAAAGTTATTATGTACTTATATTTGACTAGTTCCAAATTTAAACAATCCTTATTCTTCAGTGGATGTGGATGGTGGGGTTACAAACCAAATGCATCTATTATATATCTATGCAGTTATTACTTAATAACGTTTACTAATATTGATTCCATAATTTATTTTAGTTAACAAAGAGATGACCCAACGGGAGCGTCTGACAGAGCAGCTAGATAAAGGCACTCTGGAATGCCTTGTGTGTTGTGACAGAGTCAAACAGTTTGATCAGGTGTGGTCGTGTGGCAACTGCTACCATGTGCTGCATCTTAGGTGCATAAGGAAGTGGGCCATGAGCAGCATGGTTGGTGAGTGTGGCATAATTATATTTTTAGTAAATAATTTTAAATTTATGATGTATTTTTCTTTCATAATATTATGGATTAATTCTGTGTTAAATTAGACAATTTTGTAATAACTAACTTTTAAAGTATCGCGTTGCATGATTATAATAAAATTCAATTATAACACGCAAGCAGTCTATCTGTGCAACCACAAATGGTGCAACAAGGTCCAAACATCAAGCCAAGATCTACTAAGAATATAACTTTGTAATAACATGATATTATCTTAATTATTTAGAACTAGGTAAATGATAACAAACAAAATAATACATATTTATGTATAACTTTCATGAAAGACCCTATTCAATTTAATTAGAAAGTGATCAATATTGTTTATAGTTAACATAACCCTCATAATTCAGTTAAATTTTTATTATTTTTGTTCTTAACTAGAGGGCAAATGGCGTTGCCCGGCCTGTCAGAACACGAACGAGACGATTCCCACCGAGTACCGCTGCATGTGCGGTGCGGTGCGCGCTCCGGAGTACCAGCGCGGGGCGGCGGGCGCGCACACCTGCGGCCGCGCCTGTCGCCGCGCACGCGCCTGCCCCCACCCCTGCACGCTGCTGTGCCACCCCGGGCCCTGCCCGCCCTGCCAGGCTACAGTCGTCAAGTATGTTATATATTATATTTGTGCCTTGTTATTTGCCAGCTCCATCTGTCTATTTGCTAACATTATCTGATTGCTTTAACTTTCAGTTAACTTTACCTAAAGAACATAGATAAATTAAAATTTAATCACAAATACAAAAAAGAAATTATATCAAATACGTAAACACTCGTGGTTTTAATACAATGAATAACAACGCTGAACTCTTTTCAATAAACGTAGAGTAGAGTAGCCATAAAATAACCTCAACCTTTTGTTTAGGCAATGCGGTTGTGGCGCCGAGACCCGCTCCGTGTTGTGCAGCAGCAAGTTACCACAAGTGTGTGGGCGTGTGTGCGGGCGCACGCTGCAGTGCGGCGTGCACACGTGTGCCAATGACTGCCACGAAGGACCCTGCGAGACCTGCAGCGAGACTGTCACACAAGGTATGCGCTAACATAGGTGTCTCATAGGATCCTACTAGGAATATTTGTATACTAGGTATATTATATGATAAAAATATAGAGACACTTGTTGCGATCAGTCTTAGATGGGTTGCATTGACCCTTAGGAAAGTCCTACCCTCTCTCGAAATTCGAGTCGCTCATCGTTTGTGATGTGTAACCTCTTCGTCCGACTGTGACCGCTCGCCTGCCCTACAGTATGCTACTGCCCGGCGGCCACGTCGCGCGCGGTGGCGTGCACGGCGGACACGGGCGCGCGCGCGCGCTGGTCGTGCGGCGACACGTGCGGGCGCGTGCTGGCGTGCGGCGCGCACGTGTGCCGCGCGGCCTGCCATGCGCCGCCCTGCCAGCCCTGCCAGCTGCTGCCGCAGAGCGTGCGCACCTGCCCCTGCGGGAACACACAGTTAGTATCCAAATACAACACTGAGCCAGTGCCTTTAGCAATCAATATTTCATGTAATTACATAACTACATTCAAAATACTTCGCAGTGACATAAAAAATATAAATAATTATCAGCAAAAAAATCTAATATTTACGTCTTTATTTTTCTAATGCATAGTGACGTCGTCCTTACGTAGTTGCATCGCCTCGTGCAATTAGCGTCTTGTTGAAGCTTATCTTAATGAATTTCATCGTTCTGCACAGACTCGCGAAAGACTCGCGCAAATCCTGCACGGATCCGATTCCCTTGTGCGGCAACATCTGCGCCAAGCCGCTCCAGTGCGGGCCTGCGGGCGACAAGCACTTCTGCAAACTGAACTGCCATGAAGGTAACTAATTAGATTAGTCCATTACAGGATAAGTCAACTGTCAGCAATGTTTTATATATTCAGTTAAATGTTCCGGGATTATTATCCCACGTATTTTTACACCTGTTTGGTCTTCCCTAGGGCCATGCCCCGAGTGTCCCGACAAGACAGTCTTACAATGTCGCTGCGGCCACTCTAGCCGCGAAGTACCCTGCGCCGACCTACCAGAGATGTACAACAACGTGCTGTGTCAAAAGAAGTGTAACAAGGTATGGCCTACAGTTAAACTATGTTTAAATATCCCTCTTTTAGGTTTTGCTGCAGTATGTTTTTCTGGTCAAATTTCGGGCACAGTAGAATGAAGGCAAACGGCGAAGGAAACCAGGCCCTGACGATCTTCCTTGACCTATCAAAAGCTTTCGATAGATTATCAGTTCTATTGTTTTTAAAGAAAATGGAAGTCATAAGGGAAGGTATAAGGGGTACAACTAAAACTTTTTGCAGAATACTTAAAGTCGACACCAACGTGCCCCAATTAAGAATTACTAGTGATGATGCAAAACCCTTAGTTTTAGTGTGTCCCCACAGGGAGCTTCCTCGGTCCTACCTTATTCTCAATTTATATTAATGATGTCTGTATTTTGAGTATAGCACACGGTAAAATAATATCGTACTCTGACGACACAGTTTTTAAATATTATTATATATTGTAGCCTCTCTTGACGGAGACTAGCCAACTACGCAAGTGATATTACACTGCAAATGATTTCATAGCTTTACCGTTATTACATATAGCATAACTACGTAATATATTTATTGATACAACTTTACTTTTCAAATGAAGATGGTGGGAGTTGAAAAAAGATAGAAACTCCTCTTTTTCTCCCTTCTCACATTTCTCCCACCATTTTGAAACAAGTATGTTAATAAACATTCCGTGTACAGAAGCTATCGTGCGGGCGTCACCGCTGCCGCACGGTGTGCTGCGCGGCCACGTCGCACCGCTGCGCCGTGGTGTGCGGCCGCACGCTGTCCTGCCAGACGCACCGCTGCGAGGAGTTCTGCCACACCGGCCACTGCGCGCCCTGCCCGCGCGTCAGTGAGTACCTCCCTTAACTAATTAGATAAAACAAGACGTCTACTATCTTATCATCAATCAATTATTAAATATAAAACATAAAAAAATCGAAGCGTTAATAATAATAATCGTTTATTGCCAGAATTAAGTTTTACATAGAGTAAGCGTTTGACGATCATCATCTGTAGTCCAATTTTACCCACTACTGGACATAGGGCCAGTCTCTACTCTCTTGTATTTATTATTTATCTCACATATGATTATTTCGCATAGGTTTCGAGGAGCTAACGTGCGAGTGCGGCGCAGAGGTTCTCCTTCCTCCGGTGCGCTGCGGCACGCGGCCACCCGCATGCAGCGCGCCGTGCGGGCGCGTGCGGCCCTGCCGGCACCCGCCGCACCACTCGTGCCACTCGGGAGACTGCCCGCCCTGCGTCGTGCTCACCACCAAGCGCTGCCACGGAGACCACGAGGTGAGTCACCTACCTGGCTAGGTGCTGCAGCTGCTGTCCATGAAACTAAATTTATCTTACCTAAAATTTAATTTGCGATTTCTGTTACTTAACACATCTTTTGTTTTCAGGAAAGAAAAACAATACCATGCTCTCAAGAGGAATTCTCCTGCGGTCTACCGTGCGGGAAGCCGCTGCCGTGCGGCAAGCACACTTGTATCAAGACTTGCCATAAAGGACCTTGTGATACCGGAAAGTAAGTAATTTGATGCTGATGTCTTTATGATATGAGTTGAAAACTGAGAATTCATCGCGTTTGGGTATTATCATTAATCTTTTTTTTAGATGTACTCAACCATGCCTGGAGAAGCGTCCAAGCTGCGGGCACGCATGCGCGGCAGCATGCCACGCGGGAGCGGGAGGGGCGGGCGGGCCCAGCGCGTGCCCCAGCGCGGCCCCGTGCCGGCGCCTGGTGCGCGCCACGTGCCCGTGCGCGCGGCGCCACGCCGACCGCCCGTGCTGCGACAACGCCAGGGACTACGCCAAGTAAGGGGGCTGACATGTTACTGCCGGCCCAGCAAGGCCACGCGGCGCGGGAGGGGCGGGCGGGCCCAGCGCGTGCCCCAGCGCGGCCCCGTGCCGGCGCCTGGTGCGCGCCACGTGCCCGTGCGCGCGGCGCCACGCCGACCGCCCGTGCTGCGACAACGCCAGGGACTACGCCAAGTAAGGGGGCTGACATGTTACTGCCGGCCCAGCAAGGCCACGCGGCGCGGGAGGGGCGGGCGGGCCCAGCGCGTGCCCCAGCGCGGCCCCGTGCCGGCGCCTGGTGCGCGCCACGTGCCCGTGCGCGCGGCGCCACGCCGACCGCCCGTGCTGCGACAACGCCAGGGACTACGCCAAGTAAGGGGGCTGACATGTTACTGCCGGCCCAGCAAGGCCACGCGGCGCGGGAGGGGCGGGCGGGCCCAGCGCGTGCCCCAGCGCGGCCCCGTGCCGGCGCCTGGTGCGCGCCACGTGCCCGTGCGCGCGGCGCCACGCCGACCGCCCGTGCTGCGACAACGCCAGGGACTACGCCAAGTAAGGGGGCTGACATGTTACTGCCGGCCCAGCAAGGCCACGCGGCGCGGGAGGGGCGGGCGGGCCCAGCGCGTGCCCCAGCGCGGCCCCGTGCCGGCGCCTGGTGCGCGCCACGTGCCCGTGCGCGCGGCGCCACGCCGACCGCCCGTGCTGCGACAACGCCAGGGACTACGCCAAGTAAGGGGGCTGACATGTTACTGCCGGCCCAGCAAGGCCACGCGGCGCGGGAGGGGCGGGCGGGCCCAGCGCGTGCCCCAGCAGCTAAAACTCACTTTAATGAGTGGCAATCCTAGTGTTTACCAGAAAAGTCCCCTCTTTTGCTTCTAAGGACTTAAGTTATATGATAAGACCATTGTCCTAAGTCATTCACAACTTTTACTTCACCAGTAAAATCCTTTCCACAGAATGATGAGCGCTATAGCAGCTACGAAGATGTGTGAAGGTGGTTCAGTTGACCTGTCAGAGGTACAGCGTCCTGGCAGCATGCTCAAAACGTAAGTTTTCATTAGCAGTTCACAAAAGAATTATACAACTACAACTATCCCATCGAGGATTTATGACGTCATAATTCTCTTGTACCATCACCCTACAGCCTAGAATGCGACGACGAGTGTCGCGTGGAGGCGCGCACGCGTCAGCTGGCGCTGGCGCTGCAGATCCGCAACCCCGACGTGTCCGCCAAGCTGGCGCCGCGCTACAGCGAGCACGTGCGCTCCACCGCCGCGCGCGAGCCCTCCTTCGCGCAGCAGACGCACGACAAGCTCACCGAACTGGTGCAGCTCGCTAAGAAGGTAGCACTGGAATGCTGATAAAAACATAATTTAAAACTACATTTTACAAAAACTTTTTTCTTCTACAAAAAGATGGCCTTGTATCCTCCTAAAAGACTATAAATCCCCCTTGTGTAATTATTGTTCCTTACATTTCTAGTGAGACTATACATAGGAGAACACCTTAGAGCTTCCCCAAAGATATGCCTCACTGAGTATCATATCACGTAACCACTGTGCCACTGTCTTTTCTGAACTCATTCATAATACTTACGACTTTTGATAACTTTCGTAAAATATTCAATTATTCCTTAAAAACACCAGAAATATTATTTCTATACAAGTATATGTTTAAATTCGAGTTTTTGTCGGCAGTCAAAACAGAAGACCCGGGCGCACTCCTTCCCGTCGATGAACTGGCAGAAGCGTCAGTTCATACACGAGTTATGTGAACACTTTGGCTGTGAGAGTGTCGCGTACGACGCTGAGCCCAACCGGAACGTAGTGGCCACTGCTGATAGGGAAAAGGTATATTCCGAAACCATCAACGGATTTTTTACTCTATGGCCCGTTTGCACCAGTCCGTGTTATCTTATTTATGCGCAGTTTAATTACTATTATATTTTAGTCTTAACTCGGTTTTATTATATGGTTTTATTTTACCTAGCATTTGATACAAGCGGATCGAAGACGAGTTATATATACATACGCTCAAGTCCTTATAAAGTTCTTGTCAATGCCGGCGGGTTGTTGCCGTACGGGTATGCCGCCGGCACTTGCCACTAGCGGCCGCAGAGCATCATTTTAGTTGACAGCCGGGTAACACTATGACTCGAATGCCGGTAGCGAATTGATACCGGCTTCCCACGCAACCTACCACCGACATACCCCGGCGGCCATGCCGGTGGCTCGTTTGTGCGGCAAGCTCAAATACCTGCCGGGTTTGTTGACGGCTGGGCCTCCGGCACAGTATCGTGCCTTCAGTTTATTTCATTTTATATAAACTTTCTTGTTTGGGAAGCTATCAATTGGTCATTAACTAATTTTTATACATTTTTTTCATTGGATTTTTACATAATGATGTATAACGTAACTGTTGTGTCCAGTCGTGGCTGCCCGCGATGAGCGTGCTGGAGGTGCTGGCTCGCGAGGCGGGCAAGCGGCGCGTGCCGGGCCCCGTGCTGCGCGCGCCCCCCGCGCCCCCCGCGCCCGCCGCCGCGCTGCCCGCCGGCGCCGCGCAGCCGCTACACAAGTATGTACTGCTCTATACCTAATGATCGAGGCGACAAGGCCCTCAAATACATCGCAATGTCACCTGTTTGGACGTATTTATTATGTATCAGGAACACACCCACGTATGCGAGTGAGGAGGCACAGCCTTTAGGGGCAACATGGCCGAGCTAGCCATACGGCACCGTAGAAAAAGCTATAAGTAGCTATATTTACCAAAATAATAAACTTAGTCTGTAGGTTTTACCACACAGCCCCACTTCCTCTACTCTGTGTGTCACGATAGTCCAAGCCGTCAATAAAAGTAAAAGATGCAGCACTAGGCCGACACTGGCTTGCAGCCCAAGTTAACTGCACTTAACCTTACTTCACCAAATGCACTTCCAAATACTGATCCAGCCCAACTCTGACTCAACTAACAGATCAACTAGCGGCTGGGCAACGCTCACCTCCACGAACGCGTGGGCGGCCCGCAGCCAACCGAAGCCGCAGCCGCCGCCGGCCGAGAAGATCGACTACTTCGACAACCCGCCCGACAACTAGGCGGCTAGCTCAATTGTAACGTAAGCACGTACACTCAGTGCATTATATTGTGTTTAGTCTGAAATTCTAACTAGTTGGAAAGTAAACAATTATTATGATAAAGAATTATTAAAATAGCCAAAAATATTTCTAATAAAATTTAAAAAAAAATATCCATTTTAAATTACGAGTATGTTCTTCGCTCTGATTGAGAGGACCTGGCAACACTTTTAATTATTTTATATCAGAGCTTAACTGTTCCTTTGCAGCAAACTCTGCAATAACAGTAAAACATTTACTTAATTTTAATAAAACATAATAATTATTTACTTTTACAACATGTTGGATCGGACTACGGTGAATTTCTACTATCATCTATCGGCACTGAAGTTGTTTTTTTCCATTTTCTAGATTGTGTGTCTATACCTTATTGTAGACTTGTCGATCTGTGTTATGTTCTAGCTGGTAAATTGTTTGACGTCACTGTGGTCTTATTCTCTAATTTAATTCCACCAAATTGGATTAGAATTGCAAAATATCGGACTCTGAGACCAAATTATTTCAATACTATGTGTCCATTGGCTGGAACTAAATGAAATTAAAAGTTCAATTAGTACAAGTTGTTCAATTAAACTGAATCATGTTCCCGTTAAATAAATATTAATTTTGCATCGGTCTTGTATTAGAATTGTAATTAAACTGGAGAGTAAGCCTGGTGTTCACATTAAGGAATCCGATTTTAAACGACCAGCCGCTTTCATCATCATCAGTCCTTGTGTGTTAGCAAGCTTATCATTAATTTAGAGATATCATATGATACAAGATTCGCATTTGATGTCTATCATATTATCATGAGATGAAAGTAGAAAATCATTGGATATATCTTTTTTTTTATCTTCCTTAATTTATTGAATTGCAACAGTGTAGCATGCTGGGATAGTTCGGTTACATAAAAGAATTCAGGCTGAAAAATTTCAAGTTTAATAATATTTATTTATTTGTTAAATACAAAGTTTGTTAAGTGAAATGATTTTGATAAAAGGTGTCTTATTGGTGTAATCATTTAAAAAACAATCTGTAAGGCAATTGTAAAGGGTAGTTGACACTAATTGGCATAGTTTTTATGAGCTGTCAAAACACTATTCGTCCATAGATTTTGTAGTTCCCGAACTCAATTGACTTATTTTAATTATATTGATTTCAAGCAAATAAAAATAAAATTTTATAGTTAATTTAAAATGTAAAGGGACTTTAGGGTTAAAATAAAGCATTTTTTTGAGAAGTAGTGTCTTGGAATTGTTGGTTAATGGTGTCAACCGCCCAATTCATAACCAGTTTCAGTTTAGTCTTGTGTGTGCTATCACTTTTTGACATTATTTCCATTCAAATAAATGTCATTTTTGTCAGTTAGTCACTGAGACTAGACCGAAACTATGTTATGAAAGTACTAGTACTAGCCCAGAACTGACTCAATGAGTTCTATAAGCTTTATCAATTGGAATATGATTAAAATACTACTTACAGATAGTTATCGACTATTGATCTCCTGACTACTTAAACAAAAAAAGTTAATCATATTCCCGATCACTAAATTACCTTTTTTTATTGCACTGAGTGTACACCGAGAGACAATAGTGTCAATTTTATATATGTTTACTATTCTTATTGTAATGTATTGTACACTAAATCAAAATATCATATAGTTTATGTATAGACTTTTCTAATGGGGCATATATATTCGGCGAATTGAATGAATTTATTGCACGGCGGAGGATAATCTGCTTTTCGCATTATTAATTAAAAATTATATGCATAATCTCGAAAATCTTCTCGGGTCTGTATGTGGTAGTCCATTTCACGCCTGGCCACTATACATTAAAATAACTTTTGTAAGCACTACGAATAATGCCAGTTATCGAAGGTAATGGGCTACTCTGTACAGAAACATAAAAAAATCTAGCACAAATGTAAAGCACCTAATATAAAAGACAGCCCCTTAACCGATACTGATTATCATCGATGCTTTATGTAAGATTTTTGTGAAGGAGCCCAGCCTCTACCCGCGAACAATAGTGCAGCACGCCTTACGATTCTACCGTCACACCGTACATTAATATATATGAAATATTTACATATGTTTAAAGAATAATCATATAATTATGTATATTATCAGAATGCCTTTTACCCGACTTCAGCGAAATTTGGGGTGTTAGTATTAGTCTGGAGAGAATCTGAGTAAAAATTTAAAACCTATAAAAATATACTAAATATTCACAAGCAATCATAATATTAAAATGATATACTCCTACGCGGGAAGAATGATCAATGGATCAATCAGATACTAATAATAATGTTCTCCAGACAAAATTTCGGTCACGGCGGCCTTTCTTAGCTGAGACTAGCCAACTACGCAGGAGATAATATTATAGTGCCTCAACACAGGTGCACTCGCTATTCCCTCACTCTCATAGTCCGATGGAACGGTAGACCGACACGATCTGAGAGACATTAAGGCGCAGGACCAACGGCTTAGCGTGCCTTCCAGACCACGGAGAATTAATCAGAAACTAAAAAATTTTTTGAAGGCTAAACAACATAGTCTTAAAATCTCTAAACTAAGAATTTATGATATGAGGAATTTCACACTGGGCCCCAAAACCTGTAGTCGGGTAACAGACTTTTATAAATGCCTGTTTTATATCGTAATATTCACAATAATCAGCTTTTTATCAGTTTGTTATTGTAAATGTTATGCCAAAGTACCACTATAGTAATTGTTGATAAACACCAATTTATTAGTAACCTTAATGTACCAATATAGCCTAAATGTTGTTGAACATGACTTAGAATTATTTTTACAGTTGATGTGATTTGTAAAATTACAATTACTGTCTTTTATCGCTTTCCTTATAACAATAATATTAAGCGTGCTTTAAGAAATCTGGCGTTGTTCCCTACAGCATAGCCACCGCACATCGAAGGCAACACACCTGCGTCTAATAAAAGTATTTTTATAAAGAAGGCTCAGATGATTGACGTTACCGTTTTAAGTTAGTCGTACGTCGTTTTAGTTAAAAATCACCTTCCGCATTATATCTATATTTGATGGTATACTTTGAATGGCCTAGTCCGATTTTGTATGTTAAATTATTAGATGAATGATCTAGCTAAGAAATTTGTAATATCGCTATTTTACGGACTCTTATTAATCACCTATTTTATCATAATTACTTCAGTAAATTTATTCAGAAGAAGAAAAAACTTTCGTTATTATCTGATTGATTACATCGTTTGATTATACTATTCTGAATCGATTACTTAATAAAATTTGTCTTTGGAGTCTCTAGTTTTTGTATTCTGTAAAACTGGCTTGTTTAAACGAATTCAAGGTGAAGGGGATTTGTTCTTATGAAACATTTTTGATGTAAAACTTCTAAGTAGAAATCTATAAAAATATCGTAACTAACTTAAATTCGCTGTTGTACAGGCGACATGTGTATTAAAGTGTTACATATTTGTTACATCGTGTTTAATTTGCTTTTATATATTTACACGTTTAGGCTGGTTTCACAGCTATCCGGGAGACTCGTACGGGTACCGCCCGCAGTGCTCTGAAAGGAGGGATTAGTAAGATACGGTTGCTGGGAGGCGGGTAGCATTGTGCGGGTCGTGTACGGACCGATCCGCATCGCTGTGAATAAATGTTCTAGCGCCTCACGTTTATCCGGACAGCTGTGAAACCAGCCTTATTCGCTTCTAATATATATTTATATACCGCGGAGTTGCCACATTACAAAAATATTGAAAAGCTTAAGTTTTTCCATTACCAGTCTGGTTTTTAATGGTCATGAGAGACCACAAGTTTCGACAACATTAGGAAAACACTAGCAGTGTTTTACCGGTCTGGTTAAAACGAGAGGAGTTGCGAATAAAACTGGACACATTTCCTGTAGCCGGTGTTTTTGAAACAATGATTGTTTTACGGCGCAGGTATCACAATTATGTTGCTGAAGAAATAACGTTTTTTTAAAAAAAATGTTCTTCCATGCTCGGAAGAAAAACTAAAAGGAAACAGCATACAGGCATCTAACATCTACAATAAAACCACCGTATTTTAATACAACGAATGTTCGAATTATTTAATGAGTAACAACAATTTCACATATGCTTATGAGTCATCAATGTCCTTCAATATGCTGTCTATATAATGAGCTATCTTTAACATTGGGTTGACTGCCTTTTTACGATAAAGGCAACAACTGCAGAGGTTCATAGAACCCTTGGAAGGCTTTTCTTCTTTCAAAGAATCAGGCCACGTGCTGCTACAGGACGACGACGACTGGCTTATTGAACCTTTAGAGGGGCATAGCTGGGCAAAACTGCGCCATGGCTCGCTAGCGCGGCGAGACATCCTCTCCACTGTTCGTTTTTCGAACGAATGTTTACATAATGGCTGCCAGCAAGTACTTGCATATCTTCCCTCTGAATGTCTGGTTGTTTTGGTCCATGTTCTCGCTTTCTTGCTCGGCAAAGGCTGCGGAAAACAAAAAGACATGCAGAATCCATAAAGTGTCTTTACACCAAGCGTCATCTATTACGAGTTTATTATAACTACCTTCTCAAATGTTTTCCTGAATTTTCTTATTTGTACTGATTTTTTCCTTTTCATATTTTTTAAACTCGCTCTGGACACGTTCGATTCATCAATAGCAAACTTTATTGGTGAGACGTAAGGCTGCAAAATATTACCTAAAATTAAATTTCCTACTAATTAATGCATATTACTATGACCTCTATGAACTCTGGCATATAAGACTTAGCAACCAACCAACCTATCGGTTATAGAATATCTGCGGCAGCACTAAGTACCCACAGAAAAGTTCCACAAACTGAAAAAGAGAACATCAATGACCGACTACGTTTCACGAAATATTTATTAGAACGATAATTACTCACACATTCGGTTGACGCCTCTTCGCAACACATCACAAGCCAGCACCGCCGTCAAAAACTGTGAACTGTAGTCGCAGTAGCAGTTGCCTGTAACCAAATCTTAATGTCAGTAACTTCAATTGGTTGCCGCCATTTTAATTGTAAGGCATCAATATCTGTAGTTACCATGGTTTAATTGTACAACTTGGTATGCAAACGAGACCAGCCGGGACCATATCGCGACCACATTATTGTTATATTCCTGATCACCTTTTTCGCTAACTGTGACATGCTTCGACTCGCGGTCACTGCCTGTACTTTCGTGTTCCGAGGTTTTGTCTAATTCTTCGAGTATTGCAAACTTTTCTAAACATTGGATATCCTCTTTGACAGACTCGAGTTGCATATTGATATCTTCAGCTATAGTATTATTAGTAAACTCCATTTCTTCGGGTTGCTGGCAATCGCCACAGTTAGGTTTCAAATTCTCGACTACGCTATTGATGCTATCTGAATAGCTGTTGTCATCTTTATGGTCTTCCACGCTTTTGAAGTCGTCTATGCAGCATTTACTTGCTGATAAGTCATCGTGACTAAACGTGTCATCAGAAAACTCAGTCTCAGTAACTTGGGTTACACGTTCATCCTCGTGAAGGTCGCAGAAACTTTCAAAGAAGTCGTCGTTGCTCGCGCTGAATGACGTCTTGGCGCTGCCCTTTCTGATGTGCTTCTTAATTCTGGACTCGCTCTGGCAAAGTCCAAACTGGTCGTATAACTTGCGCCTTGCCCTCCGCTCCGACAACTCTTGACGTAAGATTCTTTCCTGGTAAGAGCGATCTTTCAATTTCTTAGCGGCATCCAACTGGCTCCTTTCAAGGGACTTATATTGCTCGTATAGATACCAAGACCGCACCCGGTGCGACTTTTTATCAATAGTATCTAGATCTAGAAAACAAAATAATCTTCTTTCATAATAACCAAGGAATCTTATGAAAACATGCTACCATTGTAGGCACTAACCACTGAGCGTCAGTGCCACTTACCAAGGGAATCCAAAAAATCCATATCACGTTAGGAAACCAAATAATAAAATGTATTTTGAATGACGCGCTGAATATAAGATTTACATAGTTCAAGCTAATTTTTTCTTTAATTTTCTAAGTATTTGTGTATCGTAAATTGTGTTCGATGCTTTTTCTGCCAGAAGTAACCAAATCTTGTTTAATTTTATTTGACAGATTAAAACAGGCTTGTTATAATATTACTGCCAGCTTCTACATACATGAAAAATACTCTTTTGTTCTAGAAAATAAATAGATCCTAAGCAGTTTAGTGTAATACTACATGGTATAGTGATGTGTCTACCTGTAATATCATGGACATGGCATACAATATGTTCTACCGCACGAAGTCCGTTCGACTACGAATGCTGTTAGACGTGCACATACACATTGTCTTAGTGTGTGTTACTTGGAGTACCTAGTCACGATTGCGCCACCGGCAACACACCAGCGAGCTTATCGGTAAACGTTTAACTATAGCGGGAGTTTAACCACACCATTATATTATACAATTTATAATACATAAAAAACCGGCCGAAAGGTTGCGTACCATTATCTATATAAACGGCAAATAAAACCACGTTAGGTGTATGGGAGCCTCCTTAAATATTTATTTTATACCGTTTTGTAGTATTTGTTGCTTTTTTTCTCTCTTTTTTTATTTAGGAACTTTTGTACATAGGTATTTGTTGTTAAAACGGCAACAGAAATACATCATCTGTATAAATTTTAACTGTCTTACTATCACGGTTCATGAGATACAGCCTGGTGACAAACGGACGGACAAACAGCGGAGTCTTACGAATAGGGTCCCATTTTACCATTTGGGTACGGCACCCCAATAAGTAGTGTGTAATATAAAAAAGGAATAATAATGCCTTTATCCTCGAAGGGGTAAACGAAGGTGTAGGGTATACCGGTTTGCTAAGTCAATAGCACAGGTCTGATACCTACCCCTGGAATGTAAATACAACTTCCAGATTAAACATGCCTTCTCCCAGCTATAAAGGGGTCGCCTTCCAGTCTTTTTTTTTTTTTTTTTTTTTTCCGAATTTGTCTCTCGCAGTTAGCTCTGAGGGAGCTCTTACTGCTTAACCGGTCGTTTGGCGAGACCTAATAAAAGGCCTCCAGCCAGGAACCCCTTCCAGTCTAACTTGATGCAGCTTTAAATACTAGTGCAGATCTCCACAGGTTATATTATATATTACATACGATACTCTGACCCAAGACATAACATCATCAAAATAAAAAAAAATACACTTTTAATAGTTTAATAAAACACTCCCGACATTTTACAGATAAGACAAATTTAAGTAACTCAACGAAAAGTCAACTTCGACACAACCAAAAAAAAGATCTCGTAAAAAAATTAACTGCTCTTAACGACATACCATACATTTAAAACAGAGTAGCTAAGTAATCATATTTTATTGTTACAACGTGACGTTACAACACAACAGTAAAATGGAAGATATTTATACAATACCACTGATCCAATAAAGACCAAAAATAACATTATCTTATTTTTTAATTACGTACATTTGTTTGCTATTAGGACTCAAGGAATAGGTACTAGACGACATCTGTAGAAACTGCTTAAAACTGTATCAGCCCATACTTCATAAGTAAAGACGATATTATAGGTAACAACGTATAAATTATCAAGAATACAGATATTAATTTGTTATTAAATTGTTTCTGCACTATGCTATTGTTTTAAAATAGCAGAGGCAAATATACCTCTTGTTTGCAGTTCGAAGGAAATATGAATACTGAGGCGCGATAATAAAGCTTTTTTCCACTGAAAACTTCACATCAACACGCTTTAATTATATTTTGCCCGGGCGTTGGCCAGAGTATAATAATTTTATTCTCACAATATCAACCGGAATTATACTTTCAACACTAAATGCTGTAAGCTTATATAAGCCGCCGTGTTATTTATTTTAAATCTAACGTTTAAAATAAATAACACGGCGGCGAGTGTTGTCATAATAATAAAATGTAAATACTGCCTGAATAAGCTAGACTTGGCTAGACTATAAACAAAACTGCAATGTTCTGTAAATGACCGTCAACTGAACCTTAAATTTGTAAAAAGCTGAATGAAGTAAGAACTTGGTCACTAGAGATGTCGTAAATAACAGTATTTTTATCTCTAATAGAAGAAAATGGCTCCACCAGCCGGCTGTCTGCTGAAACCAGGGTTGGTTTGCGAAGAATGTACACCGGAGTTCATTAGTTTCACACTAAATGGTGATCGAGCTTCTTTTATTCCTCCACGCTTCATAGGGTGACCCTGAAATAAATATTTGAAAAATTGATACCGGCTTCTATTTTTAATTTCAAAACCATGGGCCACTTCAATGCATCTAATCCACGTGCTATTTTTTTAGTTCAAGTATTGCCATCGAAATAAATTATATAAATTACTAGCTGACCCGGGGTATGAAAAATAGATGTTGGCCGATTCTCAGACCTACTCAATATGCTCACAAAATTTCATGAGAATCGGTCAAGCCGTTTCGGAGGAGTACGGGAACGAACATTGTGACACGAGAATTTTATATATAAGATATTCATGAACCGGTGGATGCAATTGGCAAGCTGTCGTTCTTTGTGGCGGTCTAAGGGGGAGACCTTTGTTCAACGATTGATATTCATGAATGCTATGAATGTGCATGTGGATTGGTGCATGATGAGACAAATAGTCCGGAATATCCATCACACGCATTGTCGTGAATTCGCGATTTAGCCTGTTATATTAAAATACTAACTGACCCGTAGTTCTGTGTTACATAATCATCATTATTTAATTTGAACTGAAATAACTCGTTAACAAATATATCAGAAACATAATAGATATTGATTATTGTAATCATTGAGATATACATATTGAGATATACATTGAGATATACATGTGTATATCTCAATGATTGTAATGCTTTTTGATAAACAACATTGTTAGTTTTTTTTTCTGGTGCCTAAATAAATAATGGTTTTCCGACATTGCAATACAATGTAAAAATATGGATTTCCAAGATTGATACCACATAAGTACTTAATGACTGCCCTTGCGATTTATCTATCGGCATTGCAAATGCAAGCCGAACTGGAAATACCCGAACTCGAATGGCATCATGTCATTCAGATTCATAGAAATTCGTGGAATCAAATGTCTACATTTGATTTTTGTACTTTCCTTTCAAAATTACGTTTTTCATTAAAGTCTTCACTGCAAGCCAGCTTACGATGGTGTGACCAAAGGAAACTTAGATACATTTTTATAGCTGCGCTCCGCGTTTTATTTTCACCCGCGTTTAATTTGCATTTCAGTAAACTCCATTAGACTTCTGTTATCCTAGTACCCCAACATTATAAAACACGGCCGCTGCGGGCAATTTTTTAAATGCAAACCAAGCCAATTGATTGATCTCTATTATATTTCTGTTATCCTAGTACCTATTACGTGAGCTGTATTGGCGGAGCTCCAAGCGAATTTGTTCAAAAAACAATTTTCTGATAATTTGTTTTTTGCCCACGGGAACGGGATAAAAATTATCCTATGTCCTTCCCCCGGTTCTAAGCTACCTCCCTGCCAATTTTCAGCTAAATCGGTTCAGCCGTTCTTGAGTTATAAGTTGAGTAACTAACACGACTTTCTTTTATATATATAGATAACATTAATCGCGAATTTACAAACAAACAATATACAGACAGATATTATTTTATACCTATGTATTTGTGTTCACGAGTTGTGTAACATAATTATAAGAAACTACTGGAAAATTTAAACCTACCAAAGGTACAATTACAGGTGGGTGTTTATCGTAGGTGTTTCTAAGTCGACGCCAGGTATCACAACCAATAGTCTCAGGCTGCAAGTGTAGATCTTCTTGATCAGCAAACCTTTCTGTTGTATGATTATATGTGGCCCCCAGGACCATATCCAAACTGTCTTGTGGCAAACTTAAACACGGAAAATGTATAAAATTATAATGAATACATTAACTTAAACAATTAATATTCACCTGAAGCCTCAATTCCTTACACCGATTTTTCGGTATTTTGTTTTGTTTTTACTAAAAACATTAAAAACTGTTATTGCTACTATTTATTGTGATAAAATGTGGTTGAATGGGGTCTGTGATTTTTGGCATCTCATAACTAATATAACATTTATTCTATATCTTCTTATAAATTATAATGATGTTAATCTTCTAATAAATATAATAGGATGGCGCGTAGCTCTAACTAAATAAGTACTTACAAGAAAGGATGATAAAAGCTTAGTCGCCTAACACTAGCAAGTGTATGATGCGAGAATAGTCTGGACCCAGTGGGAGCATCATGTTTGTCGTGAGTAGAAAGCAGTATGTCTTTACTTAGTACACCTTCTTTCCTTAGATCAGGAACAAGAGTTTTATTCCTAACTTGTTTGATTCCAGTCATTTTATTGAATTGATAGTTGCTTGTTACTACTGAGTTTTGAAAATATCTAAAACGAAAAACTTAATTTGTATTTTATTTAGATGATTGAAAATTTATATACAATATCATTATAAACACGTATCCATAGCAACGAACCCCATGCGATCCCTAACAAATTAACATTAAGTGGCAACACAAGCTATTTAACCCATGGTATAATAATATCTTAGAGCATTTAACCAACCGAAGACGCCACCAAGAGTATAATAATACATGGGAATTCACGTCATTCAGCAAATCACAGCAGCGCGCAACAGATATTAGCTAAAAATGCCAAATGGCAGTGTTTTCTGGTGTAAAAAGCGATCACAAAATCTAGTAAACAAAAGTATAACATTACGTTCGTTCTGTAACTATTATTTTGTCGAAATATTAACAAATAGTATAATTAATTAGCAAAAATCTAAAACATATCGATCAGAAAGTGTTGCCACTGAATCGTACATGATCTAATTTAGAGTAATTTTTAAACTTCTAGTTTGTAATGTATAATAATTAATTTAAACTTATAATTTCACAATCGTTATTGTTGTCGTGCTTCGGTCGGTTAAATGCTCTGAGAATAATATGGTTATGTGGCTGAGTATATTATTTTTACATGATTAAAACCTATCGTAAATAATGACAAGGATAAGTAGCCCTTTAGCCTCTGATACAATCTCAATGCCTTTAGCTAACAATCCGGTATAGTACCAGCATAGCGAGAATAATACGTAAGTATACAACGCATTCTTCCGTTGGTTAAATGCTTTAAGCATTCTTGACGCTGGGTGTTTTTAAGTAAACATAATATAATATATCTTTGGCCTGTTTTTCGGCCAAAGAATTAGCATTGCCATTCAACGTGGCAATGCCGCCAGCCTTTTGGGCACCCTACCAGTCGACAGCGATGAGGACGAATACTTTGATACATAATTTTTAGTTTAAATTTTTTATTTTTGTATATATTTATTTTTAAGAATTGTAAATAACCTTGTAAATAAAAAAATATATTTCCTAAAAAAAAAAAAAAAAAAAATATAATATACTATTGCTATACAGTGTAGTTTGGCAAGTTTTATAGCGTAGCGTATTTTTAAGGCTTGTTAATGTGTCCTAGTTACTAATGTTTGATTTCATTAAAATTGAGGCCTGAGGTATTCTACATTATATTAAACTTCAACTTCGTTCAAATAGTATTATTAAAATTTGGTGATTAGAATAGAATTTAAATAAATATGCTCACGAATAAAATTAAAACAATATTTATTCTAAATACACAATAAGTTACATAGATCGTATTTTTTTTTTGAGGCGGCAACATTTTGACGACTTCCGCTTCTCGTGCATATACATTGTTAATTCTTATTTCTTCGTCATCCGGTAGCCATATTTAATCCAACGCTTGCACGCTGAGGAAGCCTCAGCGTAGTGACGCCATTTTATTTTCTTGTTGTGCCCAAACAGTGATAGAGATCTTAAATACGGTGAAGTTGTAAAGAATATTAACCAAGATGAGTTACGGAAGACCACCGCCGCGTATCGACGGCATGGTGTCGTTGAAAGTGGACAATCTTACATACCGCACGACGCCTGAAGATTTGCGTCGTGTATTTGAAAGATGTGGCGAAGTAGGTGATATTTACATACCCAGAGACCGGTACACAAGAGAAAGCAGGGGATTCGCTTTTGTCAGGTAAATATCTACACTATTTTCCGCTCTAAACATTCGTGACGTCATTGGCACCGGTAAAATACCATCTGCCCTGCCCATATACTATCTCAAAGCGTGCACATTATTGCACACATTTCGACTAGTAATCATCTTATAATGCCTAATTCAGTACTTATCATTAACACCTATTACGCTGTTATAGTTATCTACTGCTAATTATGTTTAGTCCAGTCAATATATTGCATTATCTTTTATTTTAGATTCTACGATCGTCGTGATGCCGAGGAGGCTTTGGATTCACTAGATGGGCGTATGCTGGATGGCAGGGAGCTTCGCGTACAGATGGCGCGCTACGGACGTCCATCGTCTCCGTACAGAAGCCGATACGATCGCCGACGCAGGTAACATAATTAGATCTTATCTATTGCGCAGAGACAACCCCCCTTATATTGTCGCTACACTGGCTGACCACTTATTTTCCTTCTTCTAGTTTGTGAGATTATCTCAAAAAGACTTTATTTGCTATCATTCAACGTAATAATACTAGTACAACCGTCTAATAGATATGATTACAGAATGCAGACCACACAAAGCTAATCACTCAAAGGTGTTATCTTCAATGACAATATTATAGCATATTACTTATTACATGCGAGTCAACACCTTAATTTTAGGAATAATGCATGTTATAATGTTTCTCATATTTGTTTTGTTTAGCAGCAATTAATCCAATTTAAAAAAATCGTTTATTTAATTATGTATTGTGTGGTCAGCTAGATATTAAATTATAACATGCTATTTATACTGTTCAGCTCGCACCGACGGAGGTGGTACATGTCACAATCGTGTAGCTCCAATGTCTCCAGTTGCGTTTAACACGTAAGGAGGGGCGCATACGTCGCTGGCATTGTGCTGAGGATATATTCATATGTGTTGTGTGATGGTTATTCTTTTAGCAACTCGCGTTCACGGTCTCGTTCACGTCGTCGATCCAGGTCTCGTTCCCGTTCTCGGAGGCGGTCGTACACGCGTAGCCGCAGCCGCTCTCGCTCCCGTAGCCGCTCTGACTCAAAGAGCTCTCGTGGCCGCACTCGCAGCCGTTCCCGCTCACGATCACGCTCTAGGCATTGAAGTGCTGAGTGAGTACATATAATTATAATTTATGTTTACAAAGCAAATTAAGTTGATAATAGAAATGATTACCTACTAATCTACATTTTATGATTCAATGTAATGACTATATGAAGTTAATTTTGTAATAATACCCACATCTTTAACCAATAATAACAATCAACACTCCTTATATAAAAATAATACTTCATATTAGTTAAAATTCTCATAGACCAAATTATGCCTAGATTGTGTATACAACATAGTATGATAAAACCATGACATTGTCTCTTATAAATTTTAAAGCTCATCTTCTAATAAATAGTACAACTAGTTATCAATATTTCTCCTTTCAGGTTGAGAGTACCAATTGAGAGCTGAAGTGCTGTACTGCATGAATCTGAGCAGCCTTCGCCTAAGGTACTAAAACTCATCAGTTACTCATAAGCCATCCACAGACCTAACTATGATCAACATAGTGGCAAACACGCAACGTAACAAATTATATTTTAAGTTCCCTTAAATTTAACATAGGCTAACTGCATAATGTAAGCAATTGTATTCCCTAGATATTTCCATTCTTTCTTTTTTGTTTGTATAGAACTTTTTCATGAATTTCTCAAACATATCTATAATATGAATTACTGATTACAATAATACTAAATTGAGTTAATTTCATTTGTTGAATGTATCTGTTTTAAGCTTAGAGAATTCTGCATCATAATATTCAGTCACATGTATTTGAGTCTTCATGTTATTGTATTAGCTTACTTAATGTATGTAATTAATCAGTACTAGGTGTAAGACCTATGTGGTCTTCGATATTATTTCAGGTTAATATAACAAAATAACTGGAAGATCATGTACCTACCACAACCACAAGTGATTATTGGGCTAAATTGGGCATTAATGTGGGACATCATCATTCATGATTCTTGGTAAATAACTTGTAAGAATGTGATGCCTCGAGTCTTTAGTTAACTTTGTTTTTAATATACTTTATGTACTACTTTTAACATTGTCAATACTATCTTAAGTAGTAGGCCTTTGCTTGTATCAATACCTTTTAAACACCAAGTCCTTAGTGCTGAGTGGCAATTAGTTGTTACATCATTAAGTATTGCCATTGTATTTGCCACCCCACTTGTACCTACTTGTGATCAGTGTTTGGTGATTAAAAGGTTATGTGGCTTAATTGTAGATGTCTTTAATCAACAACTGTAGAGCATGTGGCCTATTACTTACGACTTTTTTTTTAACTTTAAGTACATTGCATTTGTTGCAAAATATTGTAAATGAAAATGATTCTGTAATATTAATCGAAATGTTGGTATGCTCAGGGCGTGGAGTACGCGGGGAGCGAGGCTGTATGCGGGGAGGGGGGGTTTGCTGTTTGCTGACAACTGCTGTTTTGCTGTTGTTGCCGTACATAAGTTATGAGTAAACTTTTATATTTATTGACAAACCGAGACACGCATAACCTAGGTAAATTGACGACTTTGACTCCACACCCAGATTATGTATGTAGTACTTACAGGCACGTAGGGCAATACGATGAGCACATTACTCAAATTTGTATTACTGTCCACATCTTCGCAAGTGCTGTCTCAAACCACTTCGCTCGAGATAATAGTTAGTATCGGATGTGTCAGCGTACATGCGTCAGAACCACTGTATAACGTAAGCGCGAGACCGTAGGTGGCGGCGGGCAGACCAGCAGACTGCGAACTAATATATGCGTTTGTTTGGCAGGCCGGTGCTGCACGCTGGCCTGTTTGCTGTGGCAGTATCCTGTGCTGATTTGCAGATTCGCATGCGGCTAGGTTTATCGGTAAAATGGAAACGCCCTCCCTGCCTCTCTGATTAACGAGCGATCTAAGTACATGATGCGGCTTATTAATTTCTTTTTTATTTAGCAATAGGATCTCGTTATTTAAAGGAATGTTTGACTGAACTGTAATATCTTGAAGAATGAAGATCGTCGCAGGTGAAGACTCCAGGCATTGGATTTACGTAGGTTTTGTCGGAAATAAAAGTATTTAGGAATACAAATTGTTTTATTTTACTTCCCTTCCAAAGTACCTAAATACAATCTAATAGATTCAATGTGTTCAAAACCGTTATGCACCACCAGTCTATCTTAGAGACAAGTGAAACTGAGCAGATCATCTAAGCAAAGCCATGTGTGTCCCTTCGTCCAGCATACTCACCATGGAATCCTGATATTTCATGAATGTCAAAAAACTGTTCTGAAATAGTGCCCAAAGGAAAAAAATAGTGCTCTTGTACTTGCGAAGTTATAGCCATAGTTCGATGAGTATGCTGGACGAAGGTTTCGCCCAGCATACTCACCTCCGTCCGGAGAATCTGTATACGCTTCAAACATAATTCATACTTCAAAAAATAGTTCCCAAATAGTGCCAAACGGTGCCCAAAAAGAAAAAACAGTGCTCGAATAACTTCGGAGTTATAGGCTTCGTTCAGTGAGTATGCTGGGCGTAGGTTCTACGCCCAGCATACTCACCTCAGTGCGCGAATATCGAACGAGCTATAGGTACAATTTCCGTCTCAAAAAATTGTGCTTGAAATAGTGCCCAATATCAGTCCAATTTTTGCTTGACTTTTGACCTAGAAAACCATTAAATTTGATTGTAAACTTCTACATACATTACATTGAGTACAGTCGAATACAATATTATTAACTTTCTTTCTAACAATTTTTGTCTTGTGTAAATTATTAATTGTCTATGTAAGGGAGTATTTACTTTAGAATCGCAATATTATTAATTACACATTATTTTAATAATACTTTATAATAATATGATTAAGCCTTCGCGCGTCGCATGGGACCCCGGTAGCTAGGAACAATGATTTTATATATTTTGTCTAGATCACGGCGCTTGAAGGAAGATATCAAATGAAGTAAATCATGCATGAAAAATAAAGTTGCTGTTATTAATGCTTACATTACAACTGACAAAATTATTCAAAATAATCATTTTCCGGATCAAGGACGGTACCACAACGTTTACGGAATTGACCTGTATTCCTCATGTGATAAAGTTCAATATAGTGTGGCAGTAATGGATGCACGTACGGTCAATAGGTATGGGGCTTACGACGCGCGGCGCCCGCCTGCAAATGACTGTTTTTATTCAGACAAACACACAATGCAATGAAGTAATAGACTTCATTTACGCTTAAAGTTTCATTCATTTATTATTATTTATAAAATATATAATAATGCATTTAATCGAAAGTTTTTGACATGTGAGAAAATACCATAATTATTTCCAATAACATGAAGTCTACAATTAGAAAGTTTAATATTTTTGTCCAAAAACATGTGTCGACGACTGTACCCCATTTTAAGTTAGTATGTAGAAGTTTACATTAAAATTTAATGGTTTTCTAAGTCAAAAGTCAAGCAAAAATTGGACTGATATTGGGCACTATTTCAAGCACAATTTTTTGAGACGTAAATTGTACCTATAGCTCGTTCGATATTCGCGCACTGAGGTGAGTATGCTGGGCGTAGAACCTACGCCCAGCATACTCACTGAACGAAGCCTATAACTCCGAAGTTATTCGAGCACTGTTTTTTCTTTTTGGGCACCGTTTGGCACTATTTGGGAACTATTTTTTGAAGTATGAATTATGTTTGAAGCGTATACAGATTCTCCGGACGGAGGTGAGTATGCTGGGCGAAACCTTCGTCCAGCATACTCATCGAACTATGGCTATAACTTCGCAAGTACAAGAGCACTATTTTTTTCCTTTGGGCACTATTTAGCACTATTTCAGAACAGTTTTTTGACATTCATGAAATATCAGGATTCCATGGTGAGTATGCTGGACGAAGGGACACAGCCATGTTAGTGTCTGTAAACCTCTGGGGCGTGTCGGTTTTTCCTCGATCAAGTTTCGATTCTAAGCTGGGGGGGTATTTGTTATGGTTTTTCGCTCTTTGACATAACTTATAAAAGTGTACAGCGACACATGAAATGGTTGTGCGTCCAGTACCTACTACCGCGTCGTGTGGGTATGGAGCGAGATAAATGATAAGGAATTACGTTTCCATCGACGGTATGCAACTCAGAGGAATTACTAAAGCTTAGGTAAATACTCTGAGGTATGGAACGTTTCATGAATAGCATGAGAAAAATCCTTAAGCCGTGTACGAACAAATTTGTTGCGTTGTTCGTACCTGCGTACCACTAACGAACATTGAATACTCTGTTCGTCAAACATGTTTGCGGCGATCCTTTTAGTATGTTCTGTATGGACGGTGTTCGAAGAGCTTTTAATGAATGTTACGAAACAAAACTGGTCGTATAGATCTTGGCGGGCAGCAGAGGTAGCTAATCCTACCCGTATCTCAGTTATAGACCAGCAGCCGTCAAGTTAATTCGCGTGCTATGAGTATTAATAAAAACATCCATAAGTTTCTCAAACATGGCCGTCATGGCTATTCCATGGCTGTTCATGGTTATAGTAGTATACAGCAGATTAGTATCTGGAAAATCAACGACGAAAATGCTAACATTTATATAAGTAGCATTTTATTTAATTATTAATTCTTCATTACTAGAAGCGAACAGCAGCAGGTGTGACATTAAGACTCGCGAAATTTCACATATGAAAATGAATGAAATGTAGCAATCATTTCCATGCCTAATGCAAGCCACATAAAGTAATAATTTACAGAGCAAGCCGTAACACAAACGCTGTGTCAGTCCATGATTGTAAACCTATCTCCATTGCCGTGTGTAAATGTAAAACACAATTTTGATATCGTGCACTTTGACGTCACATTTCATCTGCGTTGCATTTCAACATAGATAATATTTACTTTATGGTTTCAACTACTTTTAAATTTCCGCTCATTTGTGGCACCTTTTAACTATATTTATTTTCTATATCAAAAATAAATTGTATAAAAAATTATTATTATTACAGCATAATTCGGCAAATTATAAGAAAAATTGCCCTTATTTGAACTACATGCATATTCGCTATTGTTATTTAAATAAAAAAGCGGCATATTATCAGTTTTAACTCTGACTGCGGAAGCAATACACGAAAGAAAACTATGCCATGAAAATTAAATTGTTTATTACATACAATATATTACGTCTTAAAAGTAAAATTAACAATTAATAGTCCATTTTTCGCTTCTTGAAAGTTGAACCATCTGCCAGCCTTATGCTCCTTGCCCACAGCTGCATATAACTGTTGACCATCACTTGTAAACTGCATTGAGTTTACACAGCCATACACTACAACACTAAACATAGGTATAATTTTTCTATATTGGTCACAAACTCTCCATAGTCTGATATTGAAGTCATAGGACCCTGATGCAAAGACATCAGAGTTCAATAATGTTGCCAGACTAGTAATCCATCGTGGTACTTGATCCTCTGTAGATCCGTGGGCCTGTGTAACTGTACATAGAGGCTTCTTCTTGAGTACACTCCAAATGCATAATGAGCCATTGTCACTGCCTGAGACAAAGTGCTCCTCATCTAAAAGCTTGACTACATCCAAACATGCTACTGGTCCATTAAATATCAACTGGGATTCTTCTGCTATTTTCCATATCCTTACAGAAGTATCATTGCCTCCTGCTGTGATTACTCTCTCTCGAGTTAGTGCATCTATAGAGGTGATGGATGACTGATGGCCAAATAAAGTCTCCACATAGGCCATCTCGTCCAATGACCAGATTTTTACAGATCTGTCTTTACTGGCTGAATATAAATCATGAGTGTTTTTCCTAAAGACAAGACCTGTCACTTTATCTTTGTGTCCCTTGAATGTGTGAATGTGTTTCAGAGTGACTGGATCCCAAACTGTAATGAATGGTGATTCATCCGAGACCACTAAGAACTTACTATCTGTAGATATTGCCACAGATGTGACACCACCTTGTATAAACTTTGAATGAGTTTTATAAGTTAAACAAGCAAGTTTTCGTTTTTCTTTAATACCCCACTTGGTTAGAGTTCCACATTTGCTGCCAGTAAATGCAAAGTTATCATCACTACTTATACATAAGCATGTAAGGGTTAAGCGGTGTTCCTTGGCACGAATTATTTTAACATCATCTTCACTTGGCACTATATATTTTTCAGCAACTTCTATTTTAAGTTTCCCTTTCTGTTCCAAATAGTCCTTCTTTAATCGGTTTTCAACTGCATCGTCGACTTCTTTGAGCTCAGCTCGCTTCGCCTCTTCTTTTTCGATTTCCTCTAAGTACTTCTTGGCTATACGTAACTTCTTCTCTTCTGCGGTTTCATGGTCACTCTCGGTCTCTTCACCATCAGAAAACTTTCTTAGATCCAGTTCACTGTCCGAGGATTCCTGACCATTTTCTAGGTTAGGTGCGTTCTGTTTTTTAGGATTCTTCTTCTTTATTTTCTCGCCTTTTCTCTTTTGAACTTGCCTAGATTTTCCTTTTAAAAAGAAAGACGAAGACATTCTTTGAAGAAATACACTATAGACGGGTATACAAATACGCCAAACTGAAAATTATTAACAAAAACCAGGGCATGCGATTGCGCCGAATACACGTTGAATTGACAGTTGACGGGGGGTTTGACTTTGATTTTGACAATGACATATTTGACACTTAACAGGTGTAATGGAAAACGTTCAGAAACGCAAAATACATACACTACCATAAAGGATATAGTGTTCTATAATATAATACAATTTTGTATACATCATGTTTACCTGTTCGTATGTTCTTTGGAAGTAAAGTTCAAGTAACCAAAAGAATATTGAATTTAACTTAAAACATTTCTAGGTGCTTTCTAAAGCTTAATCCGATATCTGAGCAGGATACCATTCTACATTTTATAAATGAACTTTACCATAATTATTTTTCTAAAGGCTGGCGTGTCTATCACTTTAATAAATAGCATTCTGTCTTTGGTGTAACCACTGAAAATGAGGTCCCATATATCTGCCTAAATCTCGATGTTCATTATTGTAAATGATAAATGATTTTATTTCTGCAAATAGGTTTAAAAAAACACTTTTACACGTCTTCTTTTTTAAAACTAGATGGCATCGGCATTTCCTAACTGACTACCTCTGAGAAGAAATACCGAAACAAACTCAGGGGGTGTAATGCTACTAAAAGTAAAAATAAATGTACATAGCTTAATTTAATTTCACACTCGATCCTTTGAACACCATTGTTTTATTAAAATAGGTCTGTTATGTGCAATTGGTGGACTTCTATAAGAACATATGGACAGTTACAGCTCACAACCGGTAGTAGCGGAGGAAGGAAAGGGTGCCCTTCGCCCTGCAGTGGGACTACTATAGCTAAAATAATATTAATAATTATGTGAATTTGTAACAAACTATAGAGCAAAGACGCTATCCCCTGCAGTTATTATCTACATCAATTAGAATAATTTGAGCCTAATCTTTTACTAGATTGTAACTAAACGGTAATTAAGCTAAAGATAATCAAGTTAAGTATATATGTGCAATAGCATACCTCTGCTTGTCAACCTGGCGGTTAAATACTCATTACTATAACCAGTGTTTTTTTTTTCAATTTTCCCATCACCTAAATATTAAAATAATACAAACATACTATAATCATTGGCTTATATTTTTCATATCTTCACAATATAAGTGGTGATTATTGCTTACAACTTACAATCATGGTAATTGCTAATCTTAGATCATTTAGGACAAGGTTTTATCATCTTTAATGCAAATACATGATACATTTACATAATGTGTTAGACCTGTTGTAAATGTGACAAGAAGTTCATCTCTGCAGTTTTAAACTGTATTGTAAAGTCTTCACCCCACAATAGTATTAGCCCCTCTCAGTTGAAGATAACCTGCTGTTATGTCCATTGGGAGATTTCTGACTGTTGCAAATTCTTCAGCATTGCTATAAAACAGTTTGGAGTGGCGATCTATGTAAGGAGCAGGGAGACCAGATATATCTGAGTACTTTTTGGTAGGTTTGAACGTCGGTGGCGCGTTAATAGAGTAATCTGAAATAAAAGTAGGGTTATAAATTAATCTGGACCATTCATTGCAGTATTATTACTTTCGTGATGTCAGGAGTCTTCTCACTTACATAAAACAGCTTCGTTAGGCCACGGTAACGCTCTTTCAGCAGTTAATATTTGTTTTAAAGATCGCCACATACGTTTTTTACAACCACTTTTCACAACGAATTTATTTTCATTTTTAAAGCAATACGTTTTCTCCGTTTCGCCTGTCATAATGAAGTCGATATTTTAATTCTTAAGGAAATTGTAGCATTTGGACTGAAACAGAAAAACGCAAATATTTTCAATTTTTACACAGTCCGATACGATAGGTACAGTATAGAAATAACATGTCAGAAGAAACGTCAAAAACAACGACGATTAAATAAAGTTGATGTTAAACGTGTTATAATATCTGTGGTTTCTTTCTTGGCAAGCATGCACGTGTTTGACGCAATTTTAACGTCAAAATATTTTTAAGGTTATTCTTCTGTCATTCTATGTTCAACTTGAAAATAAATGTGGTTGTTGTAGTGATAATTTAAAACAGTCATGGATATAGTTAACGAGATTTTAGAAAAGGAGCATAAGAAAGCAGAAAAGTATAAACCTATCACAGTAGATAAACACTTGGAGTTAGAAATTGATATTGGCACATTACTTGCTTCAGACACAAATGACTTGGACACGAAATCACTACAGTAAGTAGTTTTATTGTAATTGATTAATTATTTGTTTTGCAATAAGCTTAAAACAGTTATTTAAGGCTTCCTAATTAAAAACTTCACTGTCAAAATCATAAACATCACACATGTTATTTTTCCAGGGCAAACAAAGATGATTATCTACAGGCATTGACACGTGACAACACACAGCTACTCCTGAATAAAATATGGGAGCTGCCTACAGAGCGGGTTGACGAAGCTATTGTGGTCAGGTTGCCAGAACCCAAGACTGTAATTCCTAGAGCCAAGCCCTGTCCTAAGCCAAAGCCTCTCACTAAATGGCAAGAGTTTGCTAAAACTAAGGGCATCACTAAGAAAAAGAAGGATAAACTCCAGTGGGACGAACAACTACAGAAATGGGTGCCTTTATACGGGTTAGTGAATATATTTATCTACAATGTTCATTTTTTAAATGTCTTGTTTTTCAATAATTTACCTTGGCCACCCAAAATGTATGTAGACTATTTGATAACATAAAACTGAAAATTGTGACTATTCGTGTTACATTTAACTTATAGTAGACATAGAATGTATCCCCTCGGGAACCAGGCTAACTTTATTACCCAATTATGGGTAAACAAGGGTAATGTGTATAATAACAATATCCTTCATTTTAGTTTCAAGAAAGCAGCTGCAGAGAAAGAGAAGAATTGGTTGATAGAAGTACCACAGAACTTAGATCCCATGACAGACATGTTTGAGAAAAAAGCTAGTGAGAAGTCAGAGAAGGTGGCTAAGAATGAGTTGCAGAGGTTGAAGAACATTGCCAGGGCTAGGAAGGTCAAGATACCTAGGGTTGGACTGCCTGTCACATCAGACAAGGCCTCAGCTACACAGGTAGAGTAATTCTTATGTTTATCAGTTTTTTGTTTATTCTTTTGGATGTTAATGAATAAATAAAGCTAATTACTGTAAAGCAATTTAAAAAATAACAAATTCCATTGTCATAAAAAGTTTAGATTTAAAAACCTGTATCATATGTTCTTTTTTAGGTATGTACTGGTTAATTTTAAAATTATGTCTATCTACAAATATTATGACTTCTAGCGTGAATTGTAACCTTTTTACCCAGTTCCTGCAAATAAATAATATAAAACTCACTTGCTATGTAAATTCCTTTTTCCAGTTGGAAACAGCAGCCACGGTTGCCAAGGCTTCCACAGCATCTCTTGGCAAGTTCCAAGACAAATTGCCAAAAGAAAAAGAGGCCAGAGGCAAAGGTATTCATGAGCTCATTCCAGGCAAAGAAAGAAAGCGCAAGCTGCCTATACCTACACCCCAGCAGGAAAGGGAAAACAATCTAAATATGCTTGATAATATCCTAAATAAGAGACCCAAGATTGATATGGATAAGGCAGTTGCGAAGCACATACATGATGAACAAGTGCAGTGAGTATTATATTACTACAATTATTTATAGTCTATGTTAGTAAATGTTCTTCAGAAATATCAGCAACTTTGAAATGAGATTAGTACAGCAACATGTTGCTCTAGTCTTAACTAGGTTTAATTTTAATTTTTTGCCATGGATATCAATGTGATCAAATAAAATATATAAATAAAATTTATAATTATTATATTCCAGTCTACTTGGTAATATGCAATGTAGCTTACATTCAATATTTAATTCATTTTTTACCTTAAAAAGCTGGTGTAACAAACACCAGATATAAATGGTTTTACTCATGTAAATGTCTTCTTTTCACAGCCGATCTGACGAAAAGAGTAACTCCAAACCCTCTAAAGGCAAGCGCAACTTCAAGACGAAGACAAAGGGCAGCAACCCCACCAATTTCACGGCTAAGAAACCTAAGGCTGGTAAAGGACAGCGGAATCCAGGCAAAAAGGCCGGAGGCAGGAAAAGAAGATAAGGATTGCGAATAATACAGTTTCAATGTTAGCTATTATAAGAGGTATTAATTTAAACAAGCATATACTTGCATAATTTCATATGTACTCAAATATTGTATTCAATACTGAAACACTTAAATTGAAAGTTGCTTTGGGCTCATAAAGAGACACCATTATCTGAGAGCCTATTATTGTTTAGTTAGATGATATTTTATTATTTTGCATAACTATAAAATTACTTCACATTATGTTTCAAAAATTATTTGGACTCTAATGATATTTAAGGCAAGATGGATTATAAGCGGGACTGCAGGATAATCTTTAATAAGCCTTTGATTTGTTATCATTTTGTCACGTTAACAAGTGTGATTGTTTCATTGTGTGGACAGTTCAGCGGCTTGGACTAACCGCGAAGTGAAACCGCGCGAAAAAAGCAACGTCAAATCTAGAATAAAAAAAAAATACACGTACGGCAATGTCGTTCAGCCTTAACAAATAGTGCGCTCAATTCGCGTAATCCGCCTTTTGAATATTGTAAGTGATGTTTATGAGAAGTGTTAAGGATTGTAATAAAAAGATTTGCGAACCTTTTAAATATATTTATTTTCTTACCCCAACATAACATACCAATGGACTAGTTTTGATTTACATTCTTCGTATATTTATTGAGGATTTCTAACCAACAATTATAATATTCTATGTAAAAACTGCACATGTGACTGTGTGTTGGAACACTTACTGGCATTAGTAGGAAACTAAAACCATTACACTGTTCTCGCATAAAATATTGAGCTTGTCTGGACTTGAAAAGAGACCTTGACCCCTGAGTTTGTTTCGGTATTTCTTCTCAGTGGTAGTCAGATAGGAAATGCCGATGCCATCTAGTTTTTTAAAAAATGACGTGTAAAAGTGTTTTTTTGAAACATATTTACAGAAATAAAATCATTTATATTTTTCATGGAATTTAAAAAAGAAACTCAAGTTTAATTCCATTAATCACGTGATGATTTTTTAGCAACTTTTAAACTGAGATAACTCGTGTATTTATTTTCTCCCCCTTTGTGATATTACGTGTAGATATTTTTAAACCCCCTTCAAAACTCACGTGACCAATGGACGACCGCTGAATACATTGTTGTATTGTATTGATGTTACCACTACTATAATTATTATATCAGCTATATATAATATCAGCAATACGACCAAGGATGTCGCTGCGAGCTGTGATGTATCAAATCGATGCATGTCATACAATCAGTCAGGATCCTCAACACATATCGGTAAAACTCTAACTAATATTATAAACTAGCTACCGCCCACGATTTCGTACGCATAGATAATTCAGCGCGTTATGTATAATATAATGTAGACTATGCTTTAAATTTTGCTTTTCAATGAACATATTCTGCAATGGTTCAGTCTTGACAATAATAGTGACAATATGACAAGGCACCGGGCAAGTATCAATGTGACTTTCAATGTCCTACATACTTTCTTAGATATTTTAAGACACCACTGATTAACGGTGACGGAAAACAGTGAGAAAACCTGGAGTTATCTGTAATCGCCAACCCGCAGTGTGCTAGCGTGGTGATTAATGCTCAATTCTTCACAAAGAGAAGTTGCCTTGTCCTGCTGTGGGGGACTTAGTCATGGGCTGTTAGCACTTCGTAAAGCTGGTAGGTAAATGAATGTCGAAGCTAGTAAATTCGATATAATTTTGCAGCAAACATTTGCTTCATGGAATTTAGTTTAGGATGCGAGTAAAACCGCGGGCAACGGCTAGTAAAACCTATATCAACATGTGCAGTAACATTTAGTTTCTACAATTTGTACCAGTGGGCTACTTATGTTAGTAATGATATCTTCCTTACCGCTACGATTACGTCTACTTAGGCAAAGGAGAAGGTATATCGATTAATACTGTATATCGAATTCTACACAACGTACGCTACACTACGCAAACAACTATAAAGCTATGTGGAAGCTTCTACCATAGGGTTATCTATATTATTGACAAACAACCTTATGATTAAACGGCGGATGGTAAAATAGTGTGAAAATTCTTTTTTTATATACTTATATAAACCTCGCCCCACAGTATCGATTACTCCTGTATCATAAGTGCGTTTCACAAACATGTATCACATACATAAAATCCCAGACTCGGGACAAACATCGGCTGATAACACAATACTCATCCCGTGCGGGAATTGAACCCTTAGCATAGCAGTCCAATCAGATCGTCACATCACTTTCAAAGTTGATATAAAGGTACATAAGAAGAAATGATTGCTACCTTATTCTGATCGCGCTGGTACCTAGCGAAGTACCTATTTGCAGCGCGTCGGACGGAATATTGCAAACTAGTCAAGTTATAAAAATTGCGTATATTATCGTTTCAGTCCTAAGTGATTGATAAAAGTATTTTTCTCCAAAACTGTAGCATTACAGAGGTTTTTGTACCTTAAGCTTATTATACCTATATTATTAAGCTTAAATTCCCTGAAGAAGTTATAGCACAGCACACGTAAATACAAAAAAGTGAGCCAGTCCTACATGTTCGAGTTTCAGGTATATTTTGACACGTGTACGTAGATTTTAGGCACATGCGTATCTCGTGTACACTTCACTACATTTTAACCATCCGCCGCCGCATCAAGTCGGCACTAACATCTGCTTAAACATTAATATTGCTATTTGTCGCTATCAACTAACACTATCTAAGTAAGTTGGTAAACGATTGTCACAAAATAGGATTTCTGATATAATTATACTTAGATTATACATAATGTAATTCCCACAATAGTCAGATAAGAGACATAGTTTTAACATTTTTATACTCTGTGTCCTCCTTGTTCATAAAGAATGATCATTTTAAAGTATGGATTAAACTATACCCGTCGCATACGTTTGCATTTCAATAGACTAAGACTGGTTTAAATTAAAACAGGTATTATCCGCGTTTATGAACCAGAGGGTATAAGATTACAACTTGTAGAATAGGCTAGTAAATTATCTGACGATTGTGACATAGTTTTGCATTAGAATAGTTTAATAATGAAAATATTTTAGCTTAAGGTAAGAATAGGAAAGGTATAATATATAAAGCTGTCTTAATAATAAAGAAGACAGTACTTAATTAGATTAAATTAATAAGAAAATTCGACACAATCTCTTGACACAACCGTGGGAGCCCATTCCACAACCATGCCATACAAACCTGCAAAACCTTGCAGAGATTAGAGATAAAAGTGATCATGAACAACAGGCCCCTTACCATGAAGTCTTAATCAGGTCAGTACCTATATATTATGAAAGCGAAACGCCGCATTACACTTCACGTGGCGGCGCGGTCCCGTTTCCACAACGTAAACTGTTCTGCTTTAAGAGTTCATGATAAGGGGGATTTCGATTATTGGAATTTCACGTGCACGCACGTAAAAGCACGTGTTTATTTTTATCTGCAAATACATTTTAGCATCGTCTTCACAATCACTATTATTACATGCATATTTCACACAGGTTTGAGTGTAGTTTTTCATAAGCTTGTGGAAAACGCCCTCGTTCACATTTCATAAATCCTATCTAAGATTACAATTATATTGAATATTAAATTAGCAATTAAAAAGAGAGTAGATAATAGTTTAAAAAATATTTTTTTCTAAAAAATTCGTGAAGTATTTGGCACAAACCAGTTCAGTCAAATAATTCAACTAATAATAATAATTAATCAACGGTCTATCTCATTTAGCACCAACTGTTGAAAGTAACAGATATGAGATGACATTATACTAGACCAGTGTATTCTAAACTTTAGGTGTTATATCTAGCATTTCCAAAACATTGGCGGCAATTGGATGGTCTATGGGCCACCCTCAGTTGTGTCCTATTCAGTACAATGTTTTGTAGAACCAAAACCAGATTGGTCGACGCAAACTGAGCACGGGTTTAGTAATGCACCGTGATAAAAATGCATGCTAATAACCGACAGGTACGTGAGGACCTCAAACTTAGAAAACGCTGGTCTGAAATACATTTTTGGTATTTTAAAATACGAACCATACTTTGGTGTAGGTAAATAAAAAGAAATAGCACCTAGCAACGGAAACTCCTAATTAAACTTAAATATTAACTTTCAAATAAAGAAGTATAATTCACAGAGATTCAAATTATGCAATGTATTATGTTTTTTATACTAGGAATGAAAAAGCCATTCTTTTTTTAAACTTAGAGCCACCGTCTTCCGAAGACGCGGTGTGATCATTATTTTGTTTCACAAAATATTCTTTACGGCTACCTAACAACCCTGTATCAACATTGAGGTTTAATGTTTAAATCCTGTTTTTAATATTTCAATAAATAAAAATACTTCGCTGACATGACAGATAGGTTATATTTACTTAGATATTGATAATAAAGATTAGTAAAATATTATTGTACATGCTTTTTCTTTATTTTACTGCCATTCTTGTTGTTGTTTTGAAATTTATAAAAAATATTCTAAATAGAGAGAAAACTGTCTTAGTGATTGTGGGCGGGGACAAATTAGTTTTTTACAATAGCAACACAGTTAGCCGTAGAAAAGGCCGCGGGTACGTTAGCTGACTGAATAAAATCAAATTATTATTATTTCTCAATTAAGGGTCAGGCAAATTGTTAGGTACTGGATTTTACCATTAGGTAATTCTCAGTGGCAGCACGAAGTCTGGATTTGTGCCCGGTTGATGCCAATAGGCTCGTCTCCTAAAACATTGGGACCCATCACATAACTGGCGAAATGGGTGTACCTCTACAGTGACCTACCTACCCCTTCGGGGAATACAGGCGTGATGTTATGTTTATCAGATTATCATTTCGTTCGGGCACGTTTTTACGACGTAATCTTGTAGGCATTAGCCCATGGCATGACTAAGTTGCCCCTTAAAAACCAGTTCATTATCTCAGTGTGACGACAGATCTCTTTCTGCACAGACTCTTCCATAGTATTGTAGTAGGACGAAGTATTATTATTAAACAATATTGTCGTTATTTGCTATTTTATACATAAAATAATTAATAAACATCGATGTAAATTGGGAAAATAAGTAAAATAGTCACATCTGTTCTGGTCTACTGAACACTCAGACAAGTGCCTCGTTAGGGCACATTTAGCCTACTGTATACCTTCCTGATAATAATCCATCAAAAATAATACAAAATATACAATATTGTACTAAAACTTAATTACCTACATTTCATTCTTAACATAAAATCCATCAAATTATATGTGAACGATCTTTCTACAGTTATTATATCAATAACATAATTGGACTCGCTAGGTATATATTACAAAAACTGAAACGGCGACTCCTCAGTAAAAAAAGGTTGATTAATTTTACAGAATGGCTTCAAATATTTAATAAAACCTAATAAAATAAATGCAGGCACAAAAACATCAATTAACTATTATAAATTGTTACAAAACAGTAGAAAAATCATTTTCATATTCGAGAAATTTCAGATCCATTCAATATTATATTAAATTCAGCTCAAGTAGGTATATAATCCAACAATAAAATAATTTAATAAATACATTGTACCTATTATTATATAGTAACTCTTACTCTATGTCATGAAGGGTAAAGGAGATCAATTATGGAATAGAAAATATGTACATCTACAGGTAAATATTAACAATAAAATATAACAAATTACTTTCTACATACAAAGGCTACATGATTTCTAGTGAACATTGCCGCGCAGAATATAGATAGTAAATAACGATAATTATATACTTTTAATTATTAATAAAAATTAAGTACAATTACTTTTTATCTGAAGTCTTTAAAAGCGACTGTTTTACAAGTCAATGAAGTTTTTAGAGTTCAGAAAGCATCAATTTCTTATCGATTTGAAATCCCTAGAACTGTTTTCATGAACCAATGGAGACCGGTGGATGCAAATGGTAAGTTATAGTTAATTGTGGTGTTCTAAAGGGGAGGCAAAGGTTCAACAGTAGACGTCTTCCGGCTGATGATGATGAGAGATAAACATATTATTATGTCGCAGAAGGTAAGTTAAAGCCTTGATGTAATAATGTAAATCCACAGTGATAACTACTAAAACACGGCTTGAGTCCAGCAATGAGTTTATCCTACTAGATAAGAGAAGTTGTCGACCGAACATAACGAGAGAGTTGTTAGTCTGGAAGCGCTGCCCGGCGCCCATGCTTTGTGTTCACTACAATGACCACGCCAACGGAAGGCCTCGGACATTGAGTGACACTTGTTCTACTTAACAGTTCTGCGGTAAAACAGATGGATCTTTTTTACTCAGTAGATGAACTAATTGTTATAAGTATTTTGTGGTCAAACTGCCTAAATAACCAAGCAGGGTAAGATGCAGAAGTTGCCTTTGGGCCATCTAAATAACATGAACATTTTATTTTTCCGATAGAACTGTTATAAATTACGACTAATAAAGCTAATAAAGCTGGAAATCGTCAACTGTTGAACAATGGCCCGCCTATTAGTGGTGGGGGGCGCCATAATCCTCACGCTTGGAAGCGGTTTGAGGATAGCACGGCTTATTAATATTTTAGATCGAGGCCGTTATAACAATATTATTTTTTTATGGATGAAACTTTTAGTTAAGGGCATTAACTATTTTACTGCGACATATTTATCGGAGATTTATAAATATAAACGGGAGAAATTTTAATTATTCCATGTTCAGTGTTGTGTTGCAAATAACAGACGACTTGTAAAACAGCTCTAATACAATTCTCTGGCATTATTAAAATTTTTAGAATATTATAACGAGATCAGATTCAATTAAAACACCGCCATCGCAGGTCGCTGCTAAATTAGCGAATACAGCAGAAAGTATAGCAAACGTACCGCTTAATTTCATATATAAATATAATTTGGTTAAAATTATATTGCTTTTATGTTAGCAGATGCAGATTCAGACTTTATGAACGAATATCTTTCTCGATCGTTCCGAACATCGAATCGCTGTTTTCTGTCTCCAGTCAGACTTAATAGCGTCGTTGGAGGTCGAATCTCAAGTTACCCCCCTTATATCCCTCTCCTCTCTATTTCCTTATATACAATCGATTGGTTTAACAAAGGGCCTGATTCAGGCCAACTGGCTGCCGCTAACATGCTTCTAACGGCATTTCATTCAATAAGATTTACAATACTGTATTTTTGTTGCATAAATACTGAATCTACATGCAACACTTATATACTTAATTAAAACACTTTACTTATACTCAATACTAGGACCAGTATAACACTTTTTGCACAGTGTGTACACACCTGAGTCGGAGTCGTGCTTACCTTTGTAGTGGCACACAATGTGCACCAACTTCAGATTCTCCCGCGTAAATATTTGCAAGTAATACCTGTCGGCTTCCACGCCGCCTATCTTCGAATCTTTATCACATAGAATACATTTAATATCACCGTTGTACAACCCGTCGATAGCTTCTAGAATTTTAGGGATTATAGACCTTGACAGCTCGATGTTATGGTCTAAATTCCAGGTTTGGAATATGATGCGTTCTTCGCGGCTCCTGTAAGGGTTGATGACGTGCTCACCGTCGTAGAGGCACTTGTCGTTGCTCCACAGGCCTCCGCACTGGAACAGGCCGCTCTCATCACACAAGCGCGCATTTTTATTCGCCTTGCGGTTGAAGTAGGTGTCGTTGTACTTGCGAGATTCGAGTATATTCCGCAAGTCAGTCAGGAACTGGTCTATAAGTTTCTTGCCGCGCCCGTTCTTGGAGTGTATGTACACTTCAGAAGACTGAAGTGCAGATTTCGTCTTGTAATAGTATCCCCTCATTCGGTCTTTTACGCGTTTTGACATTGATTGCTCTTTTGTTTTTTCTGATGGTTCCAAACCTAGAATGTTTATTATTGATTTGTAACTAAGCAATAGAACATAAAACATATAAATGATCTTCAGGTCTCAATAAGTTATGTAACAGAGGGGTGGCCCAAAGGCTACCCAAGTGATAAAACTGTGAGTTTTAATATAAAGATGATGCAAGTTAGTTACACAACTAGGATACGATTAAGGCTTTGTTATTGAATATTATGATTAGCTTAAATTGACACTAGTAATATCTAAATTAAAGTTATAACCAGCATCTCCAACAGATTTATCCTAACTCCTGAAGACTTGATACATTGCTTTTAACTTGTAAAATAGGCTAATGAGAAATTACATTTTTTAAATTGCTTTGAAGTGTTACCTTCAAACCAGTCTGGGTCCTGAGTTCTTTCACTGAGCATCGTGCGAGCATCATCAGCTGCTGCAATGTACTTCTGGAACACCTTGAACTTCTCCTTAATGTTGGTGGTGAGGAACTGTTTGGCTGCAGCTCCAGTGTCTATGTAGTCCTTCTTCTGGGACCGGATCAAGTCATAATAGTAGTCAAAGTCTGGAGGGTAGAAAAATATTGCTAAGTCTAAATTATTTTACTATAACGGCAACATTGTCTTGCAAGCCTGTGTCGCCTGAGTTGGGTGGATTCTGATTCTGATTTTATTTGGATTGGACTGGATATAATATTCCATTGACTCACAAGGCTGGAATAGGCGCCTAGGGTGTCAGAAACCATGCGAAAAAATTGCAAAAAAAAAGATGTCACCATTGACTTAATTGGAATTATGAATGAAGGATACTGACTTCTTATATTTATGATCAAATAATTAATTTGTGCCATAGGAGAGGCCTGTGTCCAGCCTATCTTAGTTCACTGACTAAGATAGGCTAATGATGATAAATTAATTTGATCTTATTATCTTCCTAAACACCATCCCTGGTACCTATATTAATTAATGTTATACAGTTGCTAATTTACTGGCTTTCCTCCTACAGTTAACACTTAGCTCAAGTGATTCTAAAATTTCTGATATTATAATGACTTCAATTTAGTAAACAGCATACCAGTGACCATTTTTTCCTTGTTTTGTAATAATATAAAGAGTGTTTGTGGAGGCAGGGTGGCCAGGTAGTCGTCGTCGTCTACCTGCGTCCCGTCCTCGGCCACGCACAGGCGGCATTCTGCGCAGCTGACATTGAACTGGAAAGCCCGAGTTGCCGAATTAGGTCAAGGTACAAATATATGTCAAGGCTTCACCCTGACCCATATTTACCAACGATAAACACTGATTATCCTAACTAAAATGTTACGCAAATCACATCAAAATGTACAGAAAACTGCATAATTGCAACGTTATCAGTGTATAAACAATAATATTGCTACTTACGCCTAACTTTTTACACGATTTCTCGATCAACTCTTCCAGATTTTCGGCCGCAATGCCTATTTTCTTCTCCCTCCTGACATCGGTCACTTTATATCCCTTCTTCATGATTGAAATAAAAATTACTATACAGTTAATTCACATTTACTTATAAAAATAAAAACAAAGAAATTCAACAACCGGACGTAAAGTCGCGAATCCCGAATGCAGCGTAGTTTTTGATTCTCCCCTCCCTCCCAATCTTTGACAAGAATTGACATTTGATAAGAGGGTTGCAAGTTGTAAGGCCCATGCACAGTAAGGCCGAATATCAACCTGATAATTAGTTTCTAAACGAACTTATTTTTTATTTTAAAATAATATTTATTGTTATATTACATATTAAAAAAATAAATATTCGTTTTAATAATGAAAAGCGCTGAGGCCAGGAGAAAGCACCTAGACTGGAGTAAAAAAAATGTGGTCGGTTATAACATTTATTTTATTATTTAAATCATCATTTTCATTACGTCGACGTGGGATAGAATTTGCTATAAAACTGTTTTTTAATATTTCATCAAGGTTTTTTTACTCTTGTTGCCTGATGTAACCAATCTATTTATGGTGGATTTATGGTACGTGCAGACCTGATTAATACTATTAACCGATTTTTGGTATCATGAGATCGGTTTTTTAATTAGACCATGCGTAAAACAAACATTGTCAAAGGTTGACACTGCTGATGACTTATGTCAGGTGTCAGGTCAGTTGTCATTCTTTCCGCGATTTCTGGTATATAAACTCCCGCCAAATGTGTGTATGGGATTGTATTTTCAACAAAATTAACGATTGTGAAACAAATTTCATTTACTACATATCATTGGACATATTCTATTGTAAGTAATTGTAAGTAAAAGTTTTTACTTTCCTATTTAAATGGGTAATATAAACAGCTGTAGCGACGTTTTAATGTAAATTATTATGATTTACCATACTTATAATTCACTTCTACATACATACTACTACATACATGAATACATTATTAAAGTACTTCTTTCGACTTTTCAGGTAAACAATTTATTCATTGCGTCTAAAATGAAACGTGGGGCTCTTATAGTTATCGAGGGAGTGGACAGAACTGGAAAATCGACACAGGCCAAAAAACTAGGTAAACACTGTTAACAGGAGCATAATATTGTACAGTAACAATATACCTACATTATATACTTTTATATTTATAATTTACCGTTTAGATAAGCTTGAATAGCAATCATCTAAAGTAGGTTGATAAGTGCAAATAATTTTTATATACATACATAATTATATATGAATACTTATTACTTGACCCCAAAATTATCAGTAGCAGGTTGTAAAAGTCTTCTTCCTTATGTTTACCGAGGTATAAAAGCAAAGATAGGAACTTCTTACTCATTGTGTATTGGTCATATTGGCCCTTGTGACAAGATTTCTTCTTAAATTGTAATAATTATGTTTACAGTTGAGAATTTTAAGAAAAAGAACATTCAAGCGGAGTATACAAACTTCCCAGCAAGAGAAACAGATGTTGGTAAAGTTATCAACAGTTATTTACAACTAAAGGTAAGTGGAATGTTAATAGATCAGTTGTATAAGCAATCTTTTAAAGCCACCATCACAATAACTTTTATTGCACACCATTACAGAAATTATACAAGATAACTTTACTTACTTTACATTGGGACCTAAAACATAACTGGCGAATAGTGGGTGTACTATATGTGCACCTCTGCCTACCCCTTCGGGGAATACAGGCGTGATGTTATGTTTATGTTTTTAGTACTATTTCAAGCAATATCTTCCAGACAACCTTAGGATGGACTGGAGCATTACCAATGTATCATCATCATACTAACCTTTCCGGATTATTCTTTTATTGTATTATTTCAGAATGATCTCTCAGATGAAGTTATACATTTACTGTTTGCTGCAAACAGATGGGAAAGAGCCAGGAGCATAATTAAAACATTGGAAGCCGGAACTACAGTGGTTGTAGACAGATATTGTTACTCTGGTGTTGCATTCTCAGCGGCTAAAGGTAAGACATTCTTATTTAGATAGCAAGAACTTATTGCATATTACCTCTTTTCTGCATGCTCCATGAAGTACCCCTGTAATATAATAGATAGAGTTTTTGTTACAGTCTGATTATTGCTCTAGGTTTCACAAATAGTTATTCTGTGATACTAGAGTTCTACCACTCAGGATCAGTCTTTAGGATGTTCTCCTCTCTATTTACTTATGTTCAGCAGGTAAGATAGCTGCTGTACTCATACAGTAGTAGGTAAAAGTTATATGTATGTTAGTGACATCCTTCTAGCCTATAATGCAATTATACAAAATGCAATACCCTGTTAAGCAGCATATCTAGTATAATAACAGCATAGTTGGGGGAGACACCTCATTAACTAGGATGCCCATTCAGATTTACCTAACTACATACTTTTTATTTCAGGATTAGATATGAAATGGTGCAAATCACCAGATATTGGCCTGCCTAAGCCTGACAAAGTGTTCTTCCTCACAATGCCTTTTGAATCTATTGTAGAAAGAAAAGGTTTTGGACAAGAAAGGTTAGTAAATGTTGATGCAAATGTGTTTAAAAAAAATTAACAACTAATACTTGATTGTTAGGCAATCACACTCCTCATCTAATATACATCTAATATACTACTGTTACAGTCTACATAACAATTTGTGGTGAAAGATCAATCATGCCATATCCAAATATGATAAGATAATATAAATTGTACTAAGTATGTAATAATAAATGATGTCAGACCTTTATTTACACAGGTATGAAGTCCTCAACTTCCAGAAGAAAGTGTCAGAAACTTATATGGCATTAAAGGAAGACAACTGGGATGTGCTGGATGCTAACAGGTATATAATTTGTTTTAGAAGGCTCTGCTACTAATAATCATTCAAGAAACGCTGCTAAGGTGACTGAAAACATATTTCGACGACCTGATTGGCGCAGTGGCCAAGCAATTGGACTGCTGCGCTAGGGGTTGCGGGTTCGATTCCTGCACGGGACAAAAAAATGTGTGATCCGCAGATGTTTGTCCCGAGTCTGGGTGTTTGTGTATGTATTATTTCTTGTTTGTCAAACGCACGCACGGCACAGGAGAAATGCATAGTGAGGGGCGAAGTTATAAAAAAAAATATTCTTTACTCTACTCAGGTTTTACTGACTATAAACTAGTTTCGGAGTCAAATGGACCACTTATTTATGATTATCATTCATTCATTCATTTCCGGTATACGCGAATTAACCCTCCTTATAGATAACCCTCTTTTTAATAATATCATTGGATAACACTTACAAATGTTATAAGAGTGTAACAATTTGTTTACAGGCCAATAAACTCAATCGAGGAAGACTTGCTGGAAAGGTCACTGAATGTAATAAATGATGTCTCAGATAAAGAGATTGGAAAACTTTGGGTTGAAGAATGACATAAGGAAGTGAAGGCAGCTTTTTATAACTTGGTGATAAGGAATAGTACTATACTGTGTTCAAATTAAATTAAATTTCGACTGATTTATGACCTTATAGTAAATTATAAAATCATGAATTTATATGTTATAAAAGAATTCAAATGTAATATCTACTTTTAAGTCCCTATAATTGAAATGATAGCATCAATTAATTATGTTAAACTTATGTGGTTTGTTTAAGCTTCATATTAAGTAAAAATGCTTATTACAGAACATCATTGTGTACCACTTGATGACTATATGCAAACAATTGAGGCTATTGATAACTTGATATGGATGAATATCATAATAAATATAAAATTTTAAAAAATATGATGCTTTGTCACATAAACATACTAAAAGTAACAAAGTATTTTTAATTGTAAATGGACTATACATTGCTTGATTATTGCAAATTTAATTGGACCTATTTCTGTATACTTAGTTGAAAATTGTATGTATGTATATATGACTTAACTGTGTTAGTAAAAATTAATCTAAGGTTATAAATATAATTGAACCTAAAATTTAAAGAAAATAATATTGTAGTCTGGTTGGCTAGACCATTTAGTCAGAGAAAATTTAAAAACTGTACTTTGTAAATAATAGTACAATTTTGACTATGTTATAGTATAATGAGAACTAATATATTATAATTATTATGTGGCAAGCAGCCTACTCAGGTCGGGTTGTTTTATCAGAAATACATAATAAATGAATAATTATAAGAAACTACTTTTATTGTATAAGTACAGCTAAGGAATAATAATCTGACATTGCCTACATACTTGTTTTATTGTATATAACATTATACTAAACCTAGACCCTCATCAATCAGGATCATACCGCATTACCTAACCCTAGACTTCTCTTGTCTCTGATTTGCAAACGGCAGTGACAGGTATAATTTAATCCCTGGATAAAAAATGTTTTTTTTTTATGAATGAGGGGGTGAACGTGTCTGAACCTCTGCACCACATTTCGCGTATTGATAAAAGTCACAATATGTGGTAAGGCGAGTCTATCGCTTTTAACAGATATCGTCTATCTTGCTACTAGTGCCTCTCTCTCCTCCCTGGGTGGTCAAACTCGCTACCATTTTTGTTGATAGGCCAATCTTTTCACTACAGCAGAGCATGACCCATTTCTTTAGACATATCACATAGCTCATGCTGAGACACAAACAGAAGAAAGTTTAACCTTTCAAGCGCTTGGCTAAGTATCAATTGCCGTGCCCCTAGCGCCCGGCTACAAATCAATAAAATTACTTATTATTGTTTAAGTTTTTTTCAATGTTGAGAGCTATGAAACATAATTTTAAGTAATTGTTGTAAATAGATAGATAGAGGCTATCTCTATTTATTAATAGATTTAGTTGTACCACGCAGTTAATAGGACGAAAAAAACATCATGTTCTCTGTCGCAGAAATCGACACGATAGGGATACGGAAATATATACAACTACTAAAGGAAATATATATTACAAGCGGTCAAAAGGTTACCTTATATTACCCTGGAGGATGGAGGATTGGATACTATTGAACAAAACATAACATAACATCACGCCTGTATTCCCCGAAGGGGTAGGCAGAGGTGCACATATAGTACACCCACATTCCGCCAGTTATGTTTTAGGTCCGGGATACTATTGGGTATAAGAAAATGCAAACTTAATTAAAATAATCAGTTTATTTTTTCTGTACAGTTTGTAACAGGTGTTTCGCTCCTTCCGAAGTCTGTTGTTTCAATATACTGACGTGAGGCTTTATTTTCTTTTTCAAAGTATTGGCAATAGAGCTGTTATTGCTCTCAATTAGTTTCAGGAGGAAGAAACATCCTCTGTTGGTAGGCAGCCATAGTTTGATCTGTAAAATATTGGTAATAGTATTTAATTGTTCCGTTCTTTCCACTATTAAATAAGATATGAAAATTTAGATGTTGATGACTGAGTGTACTCAATCAAGCATGAACAACTGAATTTAGATAAAATTAGGCACACAGGTATTTAATAATCTGAATTAACAAAGGGCTACTTTATGTCCTACCAAAAACGCGTTGATAATGACCACACGGATGAAATCGCGAGTGATTATGAAACTGATCAAAATTGAACATTTTTAGTCTTGCAAACTTACCGTGTCATCACTCAAGTGCTCAGAAATGGCTTCACCCAATGTGTGGTCATCTTTTTCTTTGTCTAAAATGGCCAGTTTCTTTAGACACATGTGTATGCCAGCATCTTCTACTGCCAGAACCTCTTTGCCATCTGCACTGATGTGCCAGCCAGGTTGGCAAATCACCTTAGCTAAAGCTTCTTGAATCTCCCTTGTTGATTCTATTAGAATTTAAAAAATAAAAGTTCGTATTTTAAGGTATTTTAAATTTACAAATATTTTTACTTGTTGTATTTCAGGTCATACCAATGTACCAATACTCAATATAGCAATAGGTAATAGCAAACACTGTGCAGATGATGTCACAATTAACTTTGGATATAATAGTATATTAGTTGTAGAAGGAAATTGTATCTTCCATTCTGGGAAATTACAAACTTCACAGTAGCTTGCAGTGCTCATATAACCGTGATTGACTAAGACTGTTATTAAACGATTTTAAACCAAAAACTTGTTTGAAACTAACCTATGGACAGAACAGCGACAGTCAGCAGCATATTAGTTTTACTACTGAGCCAGAATTCTGGATCTGATTCCATATCAGCCTTCAGTGCAGGAAGGATTGCCTCCCTCAGTTCTGACACTCTTATTTCGGCGTCCTTCTTTGAGGTACCGCTTTTGGCGCCCTCTGCTAGAAACCTGATGAAGCAGGGATGGAATGCGCCAGAATCTTTGGGTTTCACCAGCCAGTGTAGTGTCTGTAATAATTAAAATGTTATTACTGTAGTACATCATCATCATACCTTTTCGTCTGTCACGGAGAAATGATGTAATTTATATGATTTACTAAATTAGTAAATCATATAAATATTTTCAAAAATAAATGATAAACAAATTTATTTACTGCAAAATAGTGTTACTTGTCCAATTGTACTAACCTATAATAATCTAATTGTATTCTACTATTCAATGCTAGCTAGGGTTCAGTTCTAAATAAAATCCAAAATAACTAACAAGATATCTATCAACAATGTACTTACCATGCTACCCCAATGGTCCTTAGCGATATCCTTCAAATTAGTTGCCAGTGTAGATACGATCGCCTTCTTCACGAGGACTGTGTCGTCAACGGAGTCAAATATTGCTATCAGTAGCCGGTAGCCCGTCTTGTGCTTACTGAGAGCCACTGCATGCTCCTTCACCACTTTTAGTATGGTCTGCAAAATAAAATATTTACTTACAGTATATTTTTTTAATGGCAATACCTATCATGGTTAAAAGTTACCATAATATAAATAGTGCAGACTGCATTACCTTTATCTGTATTTTCTTATACACAAGTAACTAGATTATTATTATTATATATACCATTTTATCTCACATGCATAATTTTTAAGCTTATAAGAAAAAATATGGCCTTATAATCAATATCAATGAAAATGGCAAGATGTCGTTAATTGGGGCGTTATAAGGGGAGCCTTTGTTCAACAGTGGATATCGTCCGACTGATGATGATTAATCATTGTCGTTTTGTAACAATAATGAGAAAATGGAGATTTAACATACAATGAATTTCCTACCTTCTTGTCCTTATTGGTGCCTTGCCACACACAGATGGACGCGGCGTTAGCCCCCGGCAGGGAGTTGCTGAGAGGGACTATCAGGGGGCTGAGGGTTGAGATCAGCTCCACGCGGTCCTCTGCGCTGCACTCGCGCATGTAGTCGTACAAGATTGTGTGGAACAGCCTGAGATAGTTATCATTGTTATATTATAATGTAAAGGTAGTGTCCGACCGAACTTTCGTTTTGCGGCCTAGTTTCGGTAATAAAACTGGTTTCGGCTGCCGTTCAGCCGAAGCTAATGCCGAAACCGGAACTGAATTCCAGAGGTTTCGCGCTGCGATCGGACATGCTCGGAGGACTAAGCAGCGGGCTACGAAACGACATTTTAACGCGTCCACGCTTGCAATTCGATTTTAGTTTCGGCCGTAAAACTAGTTTCGGTTGGACACTACTAACATACGCTAATAAACAAAGATTTAGTCACATAAAACAGATGTAGCTTTAACATAAAAATGTATATACTAGACATTTTGAATCAAGTGAGATTAGTAGAAATACATACTCTCCGTCATGCAGATTTTTGTCCAGAATTTTCTGAAGGTTAGCCTTGCAAGCTTGTAAGATGGCAGTTTTCATTTCAGGACTGTTCTTATATGCGTCACTGAGTGTTTTTACCTTATCATCTTTTGTCTGAAAAGAAAAAAACATTAAATATGGGACTGTAGACTATTTCTTCTTCCTTAAAATATATTTTAACACACATTTTGCTGTTAGACACAGTAGAAAATCTATTGATTGGAAGCCACCTGTTGACTGCACTGGCACTCAAAGGCTAATATTGGGATGTTACCCTTAGGTATATATAGTTACAGAAGGAAAAACGACTTATCTTGTTCGGTGAGAAAACTTAAAACCATTCACTGATTGGCTATTGACAATATTATTTATGAATACAGATTAGTTGTTTCTTTATTTGCACCTACAGCTAATACGTTCAAAGGGATAGCATTACTCATAAATTTTATAATCCTAAATTGATGGATCCACATCTTACATTTTTATAAAGGTCACCATAAAACTCCTGCTGCATATGGCACTTCTCTTTCCTCGTAGCAAACTCTCCGTATGCATAGTCTAACACTGGAGCGCTGATGGCATGCGTTGCTAACGACACAATGTGACCAAAGAATCTCTTTAGTACTGCATGTCGAGTAAAATCGTTACCATACTTCAATATGCGTTTCACCGCATGCTGGCCATACTTTGACTGGACCATTTGTACCATTAACTCTAATAACTCTTCGGTAATATCAGTTTTGATATCGTCTGGGCCGTATTTGAGCAACACTTGAATGACTCTGCTGAGGTCATGGGTCAGAGCTATTGATTTGTAATGCCCTTTCAGCAAGCAGTGCAGTTCCTTGCAGGAGTTCATCCTGAAGTCTTGCTTTACTACTTTCCTGAAAAAATTAGAATGTTATCATTCATTTAAATGCTATTTTTCTAGTCAAGACATTAAATGTTATTTGTTGATTTTAATGTATGATAATAACTAGAATGTTACCTTTGAATTTGTGAAGCCAGCAATTTAGCTTTGTGTGACACTTCAAACACTTCAGCAGTGGCTTTAGCTTTGCGTCTGACTAGCCTGAGTTCCTTTTTCTCTTTTTTCATCTCAGACCATTTCGGCTTTTCTCCATTAGGTTGATCTTTTGAAAAGTTTGGCACGCCATTGCCACCCTTGCCTTGGTCTTTAGAGAAAGATGTCTTAGACTTGATTCCTTTGCCATGGTCTTTCGAAAAATTTGGCTTACCAAATTTATTTGGACCTTTTGCTCTGTCTTTAAAATCTTTTTTAAATTTCATGTTTTTCACTTTATCAACGCCATCTCCGTCAGATTTTTTCGGAATCACTTTAATTTTTTTGGGCAAGCTAGAATCGTTTTCATTACTTTTTCTTTTAACTTTCTGCATTTTCAACGGGTTACACAAATAATGCACGAGGTTAGGAAATAATTCGAATAAAGTTTTAGACTAAGAGCGGTTTCTGAATACGTCACCTACCAAGCAAATAAACGAACTTAGTGTCTAAATCAATTATTTAAAATTACTGTAGATAGTTTTCTTTATTTAATCAGATTTGAACAACCGCATACACGTGCAATTTATTGATATATTTTGACATTGCCGTCTAATTTACTTGACATTTGTTTAAAAAAAATGTTGTGACGTTTAGTTATTTTCAACAAATTCGTGTTTTATCCCACTTAGTTGCGTAAAAGTTTAACTATTGCGTTATAAGTTACATCTACCTTTATTAATAGAAAAATATTAACCAAAAAGTAAATAAAAAGATTTCATTGAAGTAATCGAATGGATGCAATTGGCAAGCTGTCGTTCATTGTGGCGTTCTAAGGGGGGAGGCCTTTGTTCAACAGAGGAAGTCTTCCGGCTGATGATGACAATCGAATAGTTTTAAAAACAAAACGCAGTACTCGAAGATGAACTGTCAAAAAATATAAATTTCGATAATTCGATAATCTTCTGCGTGAGATAAACTGAGATTATTTGGACCACAATTCCACATAAATTAAATTGTTAATGAAAGTTTAAAACATGTCATAACACGTAACATGAAGAAGATCCTACCAGAATTGTCGGATATCAATCTACCCAGTTGTGCACACTGCACAGTTCAAGTTTTTAAAGTATGCTAGAAACTGTGATAAACAAAATTATGGTGTGCAGCTACTTAAGTTTTGTTTGTAAATAATGTTTGAGTAATTGAATTTGTTTAATAAGAGGTAAATGATGGTGGACATAAATAAGTATTTAGAAAGCCAATTGGCACTTGCTAAGAATAGATGTGAGATTAAAAACAAAAAAGATAATGTCTCACGGAAGAGTAAACAGGCAGCTGAAATTATTTCAAAAAAACAATCAAAGCAGTTGGTGAGGCAGTCTTCAAAAGAAATAATAAAAGAATCCTTGGAACCAACCACGTCTAGAACAAGAACTTCCACATGCTCTACAGATAAAGGCTCTGATGAGGAATATTTACCTTCCGAAGAGGAGGGTGATGAGGACTTACCAGTAAATCCGTCACAACCATCGACTTCTCGATCAAAAGCAACATTAAAAAAAATTGTAGATGATGGTGACACTACATCATATAATGAGAGGATAGAAACATGGAAGAAAAATTTAGCAGATGCTAAATCAAGCAGTTATGAAGGTGCAATAATGACGGCAGATATCCAGTATGTCTTGGAAGGTAACGAGAATCCAGAAGAGTTGCATGAGCTACAAAATGGCTTCTGTGTGCCAAACTACATTTGGAGACAGCTGTATAAGTTCCAAAAGATTGGTGTTAAATGGCTTTGGGAACTACATCAGGTTGAATCAGGAGGACTACTTGGCGATGAGATGGGTCTTGGAAAAACAATACAAATAATTGCATTCCTTGCTGGACTGTCTAAAACTGACTTAGGAAGCTGGGCAGGACTTGGGCCATCCATTATTGTTGCCCCTGCAACTGTAATTTACCAGTGGGTCTCTCATTTCCACTTTTGGTGCCCATATTTAAGAGTAGCTGTTCTCCATCACACAGGGTCTCATTCAGGAAACCATAATCAGCTCATCAGGGAACTACATGAGGCACACGGGATATTGTTAATCACTTATGCTGGCATTGTGAGGTACATTAAAGATCTAACAGCCCGCAAATGGCATTATATAATATTGGATGAAGGCCACAAAATAAGGAACCCAGATACGCAAGTCAGCAAGCTAGTGAAAATGTTTCAAACTCCTCACAAGATTATTATTACTGGGTCTCCCATGCAAAACAGTTTACAAGAACTGTGGTCTCTGTTTGATTTTATGAGGCCAGGACTGTTGGGAACTTATGCAGCTTTTATGGATCACTTTGCGGTACCTATAACTCAAGGTGGCTATGCAAACGCCACTGAATATCAAGAAGCAACAGCTTTGGAAATTGCTAAAGCTTTAAAATTAATTATTACACCCTATATGCTAAGAAGAACAAAGGCTGAAGTGCAAAGTCATATAAAACTACCAGAAAAAAATGAGCAAGTCTTATTTTGTGCTCTCACTCAAGAACAAAAGGATTTGTATATGGGATACCTCACAGGTATCACTGTCAGAAGTATTTTGGACAAAGAAAATAAGTATGGGGACCCATTGAGGGCACGAATTTTAGTGGCATTGTGCACCCTAAGAAAAATATGCAACCATCCTGATTTGTACCTCTATGAGGCACAGGATGATTGTGAAGACATTGATGAAGAAAGTTTTGGCAATTACAAAAGATCTGGCAAAATGACCGTTGTAAATTCTTTATTAAAAATCTGGCAGAAACAAGGTCATAGAGCTTTGATATTTTCTCAGTCAAGAGGTATGCTGTGCTTACTAGAGCAATATTTACAAGTTCAAGAATTTAAGTATTTGAAAATGGATGGCTCAGTGAGTGTGGGACAGAGACAGAGCATGATCAAAACATTTAATGAGAATCCAGAATATTTAGTGTTTCTTGCCACTACTCGCGTTGGAGGTCTTGGAGTTAATCTCACTGGTGCTGATAGAGTCATACTCTATGATCCTGACTGGAACCCAGCTACTGATGACCAAGCCAAGGAAAGAGCTTGGAGAATAGGTCAGCAGCGAAATGTTACAGTTTACAGACTGTTATCAGCAGGAACTATTGAAGAGAAGATATACCAGAGACAGATATTTAAGCATTTTCTGAGTAATAAAATACTAGTAGATCCTAATCAAAAAAATGTGTTAACTACAAGTACTCTTCAAGGCCTGTTTACTCTTGACGAGCTGAACTGTGAAGGTGAAACAGAAACTGCCTCTCTATTTAAACATACCAAAGTAAATATGGACAAAGATACAAAAGGAAAAAAGAAGAGTGATGAAAAGCAATCAAGTGCAGATGCTGCAAAGAAAAAGATTGAAGCAATGAAAAGAATGGCAAAAGAGATCAGCAAAAAGATTTCAAAAGACAAAGTACTTAGTAAAATGGAGAAAGATGCCCGAGAGGAATACAGAAAAAAGAGAGAGTTACTATTGAATCCACCTACAGTAGAAGTACCTGAAATTAATTTATTAGATGATCAAGTTACAAACATTCCATTTGAAAGTGTTTTATCAGAATTAGACATAGTAAATATGCATGTAAAAAAGGATTATGAGGAGAATTTAATTAAAAATGTGCTAAAACGTCAAGATAATGATAAAGAAGAGGGTGAAATAAGCGATGAAGAAAACATTGTTGATGAAACAAAAATTCCAGATGCTGGTGATAATGTTTGCAAAGAAAAGTTAATACAGGAGACAGCATCTGAAAGTAGTACTCATAATAATGATCCAAAATTTAAAAGGCCACACAAAAGAGCACATTCTCCAAGTCCAGAATTGGAAGTTGAAAATTTAGTAGCAGTTAAGAAAGTTAAAAAGAAAAAGCATAAGCGAGAGAAGGAAAAAGAAACAAGTGATGATGATTATGTTTTAAGTAAACTCTTTGCCAAAGCCAATGTTAAAAGTGCGTTACAACATGACGTCGTAGTTGGCCTGGCTGAAAAAGAAAAAAAACATAGAATAAAAGAAGAAGCAGTAAAGAAAGCAAAGGATGCAGTGCGGGCTATCCGATTCTCTTCCAAATAAATCACTCCAACATTGATATTAAGAATATCAGATTAATTTTAAGCTAAGGTTGTAAGAAATATACTATATTTTCTGTTCTATTAATTTGTAGTTTTATTAAACTTGTTTGTATGAAAAAGTACACCTATGCCTATACCAAGTTCCCGTGTTATCATCATCAGCCGGAATACGTCCACTGTTGAGTAAAGGCCTTCCCCTCAGAACGTTAGTTCCCGTATACGAAGGTCGATGTAGATAAAACTTTTACACGACGTAATAGACACGCTCTGTTTTACAATAAATAAAAAAATCGCATTCGAGTAAAAATATTTTATGGATTTATTTTGAATGAATGAAAACATATAAATAAACCAGCGCGAACCTTAAGTGGCTTGGTTCGTTATCGATAAGCTTGCATGCTTATATGGCAACACACATTTCAAACGTCAAAACCTAGCTAGCTGCCTTCCGAGTGCAATTTCTTATAGAATTAATGTAGTAATATTGTTTAATTCGTAATAAACAAGTACAACGGTTACGCCTTTATATTGCCTTGAAACATGTCCATGTGATATAGCTGCAAAGTTAGTGCTTTCTATCGATAAGTCAAAAGTGGGATATTTCGCGTATCGTGGTAGGATTCAAGTGAAATTCTAATAGCATTTGTGATTGTTGGCTAAAATCTTGATAAGAAAACACCAGCGATATGTCGGGGAGAAGAAAACCGCCGCCACCAGGCTTCAACTTCAATTTTAAGCCTCCGGAAGAACAGGTCGTGTGAGTGTCAATGGATCGCCAATCTGTCTACCTGACATATTATCAATTGGCTAGAATTTGTGTTCTATATTTATATCGTAATAACAATGTAATTATCTTTATGCTAATGAAGAAATTCCGCCTCTGTATTAATGCTGTAATTGTGTTTTGATATTGTTAAATTATATGATTCAAAACTAAACTTTAAGTATGCACACATTCCTCAAACTTTTGAAGTCATAATAGCCAACTGAATGTTGGAGCCCTTATTATATCATAACTGGAAGTCTATATTATTGTAATTTCCACCCTATCTGGGTCTATCAAAGTAGTATTTTGACCTAGCAACAAGATGTATACATGAATTATTAAAAAATCCAATGTAACCTGTATGTATATGGTGATCTATGTACTTAAATACATAACCTTGTTATCTAACTCTGATAAAATGTTTGTATTATGACAGAACACCACCACGGAATTTGGACAAACAAACAACAATCACAGTTGATGACAAAACCTTCACGGTGCATGCGGATGACCTGATCAAGATATGTGACCTGGGCCGCGGAGCTTATGGCATTGTGGAGAAGATGAAACATATCCCCAGTGACACTACCATGGCAGTCAAGGTGTGTTCTATTAGATATTTCAAGTAAAAACTTTTGCAAAGTTTGTTGTTTGTGTAATTTTAATCAGGGTACTTTAGTCTTTATTAAGAGTGATTTCTAGCATATATATATATCTTTTTATCAATTTTTATGGGGCTGTAGCCACTCTAGGTGATTATGCCAGCCCCATGGGAATACACAATCCTATTGCAAGAGCTAAGGAGTCTTGACTCACACTTCTTACCCCCAAACATGCTCCAAATAACTCTAGAGTAATTTATAAAATTCTAGAGTTATTTGGGGCATGTTAATGTTGCTCTCTAGAATTATAGAAACTCAAGGGACATTGTCTTTGGAAGTATGATGTTAATGTTGCTGTTATGTAAGTCCAGATGGGGCATTAACCAATGTCTCAGACCACAATACTTATCACACTCCACTTCTAGCTTATATTTACAAGTATACTTGACTTTTTTGCAATACAGTTCTTTAGATTACATTCATTAACTTCAAAGCTTCATATTAATGTTACAGTTTTAAAATGATAACTGTATTTCTGGAAAATGTATGGTCACATTTAACTTAGCCTTAAAGCAATTGTTGCTATGCGAATATGTATTATGTACTCTGGTCACACCTGACTCTTCAAACTACAAAGATCTAGACAACAAGTAATTTTGTTGTCTAGATCTCTGTAGTTTATTGCATATAACCTGTTAATAATAATGATATGAGTATTAATTTCTTGTTTAAACCTATTTTATCTTCTGTCCACAGAGAATCACAGCATCATTCAACAGCCAATCAACAGAACTAAAACGTCTGCTCATGGATTTAGATGTGTCTATGAGAGCAAGTGCCTGTCCATACACAGTGCACTTCTATGGAGCCATGTTCCGCGAGGGAGACGTCTGGATCTGCATGGAGGTCATGGACATGAGCCTTGACAAGTTTTACACAAAAGTCTACCAGAACAACCGCACAATAACTGAGAATATCCTTGGAAAAATAGCATTTTCAGTGGTCAGTGCTCTACACTATTTGTATTCTAAACTCAGAGTGATCCACAGAGATGTGAAGCCATCAAATATCCTCATCAACAGAAAGGGAGAGGTGAAGATGTGTGACTTTGGTATATCTGGATACTTAGTGGACTCTGTGGCCAAGACTATTGACGCGGGCTGCAAGCCGTACATGGCGCCGGAGAGGATCGACCCGAGCGGCAACCCGGGCCAGTACGACATCCGCAGCGACGTGTGGTCGCTCGGGATCTCCATGATAGAGCTGGCGACGGGGAAGTTCCCCTACAACACGTGGGGCACGCCCTTCGAACAGCTCAAGCAAGTCGTCAAGGACGATCCTCCCAGACTACCTACCGGCGTGTTCTCCCCAGAATTCGAAGACCTGATAGTCCAAAGTCTTCAGAAAGATTACAAACAGAGACCAAACTACGACGCGCTGTTAACACACCCCTTCTGCCTGGAACACAGTCAGAAGGAAACTGACGTCGCGTCGTTTGTTCAAGAAATATTAGACTTACCAGATGAGTCCTAGTTATAGGAACATTATTTACGTACCTATTAAGTACAAGCGTTTACCGACTAACCTTAATGTAGTTTAATAATTGAAAAGATATAAAATAATGTTATTAACCATAAAAAATAAATTATGTATCCTATTTAGAGTGCCGATGGCCCGCCGTCGGCGCACGCGGCGATTTTAAATGTTTGATAACAAAGTTGTTTCGTGTTTTGAAGCTACCTGAAGTAATCACGTAGTGTGTAAGTGGAACATGTCAATTTAGTGCTGTAGGTATAAATGGTAGTTGAAGTAACATTTCGCTAAAATCATGGGTTTATTTACATCTAGTTTTTATTTCTGACCATAGAGCGATCAAAGGAATTGGTAAAACAAAATAAAATAATGACTGGCAACATTTAATAAGCATCACAAAATTATCATAATTTAGTTTTTAATAAAAAAATATTTGTTTTCGAATGCTTTATTTAATTTATCCACTGCATCCCTTCCACTGGCAATCGCGACCTCGCACTGTATCTTGTACCTGAATAGTTTGAATGACTATAAGGCCTAAAGTTCATTGCAGCTAACCTGTATTAGATGAATAAAACAGCATCTTATATTAATCATTTTATTTAAAATCATCAAAACATTATTATATAAATAAATTAAGTACAAAATAGTACTAAGTACAATGTCATTTCTCTTACAAAATAAACGCCTGACCGGCTTCGATACGATTATATTCACAGTTTCAACTAAAGCGTAATTGACTAGACGGTTAGTTTAGAAGGGTGAGTTCATTCCTAGTTTAGTTCCGAAGTCCAGGCGTGCGCGGCGCTGGTTGCGACCGTCCGCCCTGAAAAAAATGAGTATAAATCTATAGAACAAAAAATACGCGCCGTATATAAAGCCTCCTTTTTCGAAGTCGATTCAAAATTAATTGCAGATTTTGGGGGTCTGGGGGTCTAATTGACGGCCAGAAAGTACTATTTGAAATAATCTATTTTGATTCGATGTTTTTTTTTAATTTATCTTACTTGATCTCCTGCCATTTGATGAGCTCGTTGAGGGCGAACACGGCGATCAGCGAGGCAGCGTACCCGGCGGCCAGCGGCCACGGCACGGTATACCGCAGCCCGCACACGCCCCACTTGTGACAGTAGCCGTAGCTGCTGCTCAGCATTATGGCACTGAACGACAGCTGGCTGACTATTCTGAAATGTTAAAACAGTTATTTGCCTAATATATGTAAGAATAATAAAGAAAGTTGATATCCCTAGTAATATTATAAACGCGAAAGTTTGTAAGTATGGATGAATGTTTGTTAGTCTTGCACGTAAATACTGCTGGATGGATTTCAATGAATGGAAGGATGAGTTTCATATGGAGGTAGCTGACACCCTGGATTAACACATAGGCTACTTTTTATCCCAAAAAAATGTAGCGGGTAACACCGCGGGGCGCAGCTAGTAAGTAATATTCATAGATATAGGATCCAAGTAGTTCCTACTTAGGTAATATTCTTCTTTATAGACTGGACATTGACAGCCATTGACAGCGAGAAATAGAAAGAGATATTTAAGTGCCTATATAAGCCTAAAATAAAATTCAAATTAAAAGATGTGCAATAATACACTTACATAACGACAACCGTCACAGACCACACTTTGTTCGTCCAGAAGCACTTCTGCCAGATAGAAGACTGTCGGTGGATAAATGACAACGATATCACAACTGAAAACAATTATATCTCATTAACAATGATACCTAAAAGGATTATCGTGGTAGCGCTACCCAGGCAAGGAATTTACTTTCTTAGTTATTATAAGATATAAGAATTTGAAATATTCGTCTTGATATATTGAAGGTAGAGCAAACAGGTAATTTCTCTACCGACGAAAGCAGTACCTATTAAATTTAAAGAAAAAGAAACAGCGATCAATAAACACTGTCCCAATGGTGATTGGCTCCCATCCCGAACAACTTACTGGTGTTGCTAGTACAAAAAATATTTTATTAATATAATTTACGGGGAAAAATAAAACTGAAATTTAAAATACTTACTTAAATGCAACGTAATGAGCGCAAGCGTGATATGCTGCGCGAGAAAAAAGCCATCGTAAAAATCATCTCCCCAGCCGTGCCAGCTGCGCAGAGAGAGGTCGTGTGTTGAGTTGAAGTCGCCCATGTTGACGGGGTACACTATCCAACACGCGGTGGCGTTGGTCGCTTGAGATATTTGATCGCAGAAACTGCGCAATGTAAATCCGTATAGGACTAGAATCGATAGGGCGGCGGGTAGGAACTTTAAAGCGTAGCACCAGAACACGAATACGGCCATCTGTAGACAAAAATAAAGAGGGATAAATTTTGTAGGGATCATTATAATTTATAATGTAGGTATATTATGTATCGCCGAGTGGTATCGACTACGGGAAAATCTAGTAGTTGGGCAGCAACGTATGGTGTAACTTCACTACCAATACTACGATCCCCAAGCTTAGGGATTATCGGCAATCCCCCCCCCACCGAGGGGGGAGGCCTTTGTTCAACAATGGACATCTTCCGGCTGATGATGATGATATTATGTATTGACAGTACAGAGCACCATAGCTTTTATTTGCCGTCCTATGCACTCTTGCCCTCTGGCTGGCTTGTGACGTCACTCACCTTGGCGTCCATGAGCAGCTGCGGGCGCGTGGCGGCGCGCTGCATGAGCGCGGTGTCGAACGGCGCGAAGGCCAGCGCGGCCGCCAGCGCCGGCACCACGCATGCGCCGCCCCACACCGCGCCGCCCACGCTCAGCGACAGCGGCACGAACGCGCACAAGGAGCCCACCTGCACAGCCATGTGCTGGATATAAACACTCACTGGCACGGAAGGCGGCCTACAGCTTTATCTCGATAATTTTTTTTTGTAAACTATTCCATAGGGTTTTTTCCACACCCTACAAGTTATCAAAATTAAAAATAAAATCTATTTTATTCTTAAACTGCTGTTATTGCTAGTTTCCCACACTTCATTGATTAATATTTTTCTTCATACTATACCACCCATCACCCATGTATCTGATGCCCTGTTATATTGCTAACCACGGTAAATAGTTACATCTCGTCTTTTTATGTTCCGATTTTATCTGACAATGTGATTAATTAAGAAATATTGTACCAAATTGTTTTATTACAAGAAATTAATACTATTTTCACCGAATAATTGTGACCGAGAACGATGACATTCCAAACATTCATGTACAAATCCCGAAAAGGTTGGCAGAGCACACATCCTCTTTTTGGGACGTTTTAATTAAATTATGGTACAAAGCGGATTTATACAAGTCCGTTTATGAATGAGTTCCTCACCTGCAGCAGAGCGATGAAGCACACGCTGCATATCCAGAACTGCGTGCTGTTCCACAAACACGTCATGTAGTGACGCGACATGGCGATCAGCGTGAACAGCGACACGTCCGCGTCGCGAGTCATCTGTATACATACATATTCACTCTCACTTAAACAATGTCTCAACGATAAATAAGAATAATAATTATGTTTTTAATTTGAGTGACTTCATGACTTATAAAAATTACAATGATTTTAATCATTGACTATATTTTACCTGCTGCTTATGAAGTATAAACGGAATACGTCCTGCTTTAAGAACTCAGAATAAGCACTGGCACTGTCTTTTGCATGTCAAAGTATAAACATGTCAATAGACTTAAGTAAGAGAAATTAGAGCTATATGTTTGGCTATAATATTAAAACTGGAGCATGTTGTTCGAGATGAAACGCCAAAAAATCCTGGGTGGACCTCATGAAGTCCAGAACTTGTGCAGTAATATAATTATTTGTTTCAAGACTTGTATTGTCCTCTATAGATATTGATACCACGATGAATTAAAGAACACAAAAGTGCATAAGAACGATTTGATTCTTCACGTAAAAGAATGAATACATACCTTTTGACTACAGTAATTAGTAAACGGCTGATCCTGCCATTTATTTTGTAACTGGGCAGCGTGAAAATATTTAAAAAATATATCAATACACCATTCTATTTGTACAGTCAACCAAAAAAGTAGCTGGACGTTTTTATTTTAATACCATTAATTGAAGAACAATTTGTTAAATAGTAACGTCTTCAATATTCTCCGATAATCATTTGGACTTTTTTATAATTTTGAGGCTATAACTTGAATTATTATATACTAGCTGCGCCCCGCGGTGTTACCCGCGACATTTTTTCGGGATAAAAAGTAGCCTATATGTTAATCCAGGGTATAACCTATCTACATACCAAATTTCAACCAAATCGGTCCAGCCGTTTATGCGTGAAAGAGTAACAAACATCCACACATCCATACTCACAAACTTTCACATTTATAATATTATAAGTAGGATGCAATATGCAATATTTGATATTAAATCCTTTACTTGTTAAATTGCTTTTATTGCTGACCGTACATAACGCAACTATGAAAATGTTTATATTAATTACAATTGGGTAGTGGTGGCACCATTAATAAATATTATCAGGACTTTACTAAAAATGCTTGATTTAAGCGCTGAAAACCTGTTTAAATTTCACTTGAAAGTTATATTACATTTTAGTTGCTTTGAAATCAATAAATAGTAAGCGAATTGAGTGGTCAAATTGTGACGTCATAATCTATTACCATACAAAATCTATGCGTTTTGACAGACCATAAAAAGTATGTCAATTGATTGGTAGTGTCGTTATCCAATTACAGTAAGCACTTACTGATAGGGAGCAAGGCACGGAGTTGAGAGCCCTCGCCAGGTCGATGGGCCCGATGCAGGACTCAGGCACCTGGTAGGGGGGCATCTTCTGACACAGCACCGGGTAAAGAGGCTCCACGGCTATACTACAATCAACATAACATTCCATCTTGTTACGACAATACTTTAAAAGAAGAAAGTCGGAAACGAGTCTCGCATTATACCTTCTTATTCATAGACGAGGATAATACCTGTATCTCTATTCTATGGCTTCCAAACGACAAGGGCAGGTCTAAAATCGATTTTTAGAATAATAATAATAATACCTGTGTCCCCGCGTATGCCTTTTAAAAGACTGGTTATTGCCTACATGGATGACAGCCCCAGAAAAAATATCGAGATACAAATAATAATAATAAGCTAAGCTTTATTATTTAGTACCTTGCATCAGCCTGCATGAATATCTCCATGTTGAGGCAGTTGGCCGCCGATCCCATGACGCATACGACTTCACCGTAATCCTGAAAACACACACTTTTTAAGACCACCGGACCATAAAATCTTGCTATGTTTTATCATAAGTTAGGGAGCCTTTCATTTATTAAGTAAGGCGATTTCGGAGGGGAGGGGCGTCGACTATGTCTTATTTTTTCTTACAAGGGGGTGGGGGCATACAATGAACCAAACGTGTATTTTTTTTTACGTAATAAATATTAAACAAGGGGGCAGAGGGTGGGCCTATTTTTTTTCTTATACAGGGGTGGAAGGGGGTCTAAAACTAGCAAAAGTAATTAATGAATGGCCTTTTGGGGAACATCTCCAGCTTTCTTTTTCGGTGATTTCTATTGATACATTATTTTTTGGTAAGTTAAAGGTAAAGATGCTAGTTGCACGGTTAAAAAATTACCAAAAATGTCATTCCTATGGAGAAGAACCGGCAAGAACTGCCATTACCTGCATGATCTGTATCATGAGCTGCACGGAGCGCGCCGTGCAGTCGGTGAACAGCGAAACTAGGAGCGGTACGTTGTCGACCTGCTCGATATGTGGGCGGATGTTCTCGATGCCGCGGGGCAACTTCGCCTGGTGTATAAGAAAACATTAGAAGAAATTATTTCTTTCCAATCCAAATTTAGTATTTACAATTTACAAACTTGGGATTTTGAGCTCCAAACATATATTTTTCATTTGTATACATAACATAATATCTGGTTTTCAAACATTCAGAGTCTGTTCTTTTTTTGTTTCTTGTTATATTGTCATGCAACACAAAAATTGAGGCATCCCCGTTAAGTTAAAGAATACTTGTGATGGGGTTGCCTCGCCCTTCCCTTAGTTTCTAAAATTACAATTTTTGCATTGTTCATAATTACAAAGTCTGTAAATATGAACAATGCAAAAATTATTCGTAGAATTTACTTCTAAACTCATGTTTTCTTGATATTCTAAATGTGTCACAACAGTTCTTTCCATCAAGTTTGCAATGCTACATATTACTTGAAATAAAATCACTGAAACAACTTGTCACATACAGATAAAAGAGGAGTTATAAATAATAATAAATAATAATATGTTCTGTGCCTCAGAGGTGCTCTATTATTCTCTAAATTTTACGTGTATCTGCTAATTAATCGTCCATCTTGTCTGTTTACCATTCCATCAAACTATGAGAGTGAAGGACAGTGCACCTTTATGATATACATATGTAGCAGCAGAGTCGAGGTGTTGTAATAAAACAGTAGTATCGTAAAAGTAAAACTGTATTTTTGTGTAAACTTAACCTATTAATATACAAAAACTTACGAGCTAGAGTAGTGGGTGAGGAGATACACAAAATATTTATGCTCGGCCAATCAGTGTGCGCCGAGTTTGGTGCGTACACTTGCCGCTTGCCTACTGCCGCATAGAGGGAGACAGACATATTCACTTGAGACAGAGCAACGTAAATATAGCGCGGTTTACTGCGCGCGGCTTACAGTTCTTGTTGGTGTCTCGTATGAATATGTCTGTCCTCTTGGTGGTGCGCAGGCACTCACAGTACCCCCTCCTTAGCGAAGCGTACATTTGGCTTGACGGTCCTGCCGGTCCTGGTGACGTATGGCTGGAGCGGCTGCGGAGGTACCGGAGTCTCGATGCTCGGCGGGCTGGTAGCTGGTACCGGAGGCGGTGTTCTTGCTGGGCTTGAAGACGTAGATTCTGGCAACTCGGTGTAGATGTATGCTGGCTTTAGTCTATCCAGCGATACAACTGTCTCTCGGTGCGGAAGTTGTATTTTGTAGAACTTCTCATGTCTTTCAAGCACTAGGTATGGTCCATCATACGGCGGTGTAAGTGGCGCGCGTACTGTGTCATTTCGTACAAATACATGTGTACAGGTCGCTAGGTCCTTGTAAATGAAAGGACGTGCTGTTGTTCTAGCGGTCGGGCGCGTCGGTGAGAGTGACGTCATCGCTTGCGTGAGACGGCGCACGAAGTCTTCGTCGGTCGTATTCGTAGTTGTACTCGACGCGAAGAAGTCAGATGGCACGCGTAGTGTAGTACCATATGTCATTAGCGCGGGACTGAGGTTATTATCTTCACGCAGCGCTGTGCGGAGCCCAAGTAGTACTGTAGGTAGTTCGTCGCTCCAGTTGGTAGTTGCGCCTCTCGCCATTAGTGCAGCTTTTAGCGTACGATGCCAGCGTTCTATTTGCCCGTTTGATTGAGGGTGGTAGGCAGTAGTACGTATTCTTGTAATGCCAAATCTCTTCATAAGTGCGTTGAACAATGATGATTCAAATTGCCTGCCTTGGTCGGTAGATATTCGTAGCGGGCAACCGAATCGAGCAATCCAATGTTCGTATAGTACTTTTGCGATGATTTCCGCTGTTATTTCGTGTACTGGGATAGCTTCAGGCCATTTAGTGAATCGGTCCATAATAGTGACACAATATCGATAATCATACGATAGTCGTAGTGGGCCGACTATATCGATGTGTATGTGGTCGAAACGTTGAGATGGCGGAAAAGTTCCTAGCGGCGTGATGACGTGTCGTTGCACTTTCGCTCTTTGACAGCTGATACAGTTTTTCGTCCAAGTAGTAACGTTTTTGTTCATGGAGGACCAGAAGAATTTTGATGTTACTTGCTTTCTAGTAGCCTTGATACCTGAGTGGCAGAGATCGTGTTGCGCTTTGAATGCTGCGTAACGATATGCGGTAGGTAGATAAGGGCGAAGCGTCGATGTAGAAATCTCGCACGTGATTGGTCGCTGTGTTCCGGGTAGAGTGACGTCGATAAACTTCAAGTTAGGTTGTAGTCTTAATTGTTTCAACTCTTCGTCTAATTGTTGGTCACAGGATAATTTATTGTAGTCGATGCTTGACGGACAGTTTATCTCTTCGATTCTCGATAAGGCGTCAGCGACTGAGTTATCTTTTCCCTCTATGTACACGATTTTGTTGCAGAATTGACTGATGTAATGAAGTTGTCGTTCACGTCTCGGTGTGTCGTTGCTACTTTGTGGTTTAGTGAGAGCGTAAGATAGCGGTTTGTGATCCGTACAGATCGTGACGTCACAGCCTTCGATGAGTCTTCGGAAGTGTTTAACAGACATGTAAATCGCAAGGAGTTCGCGATCGTACACGCTGTATCTACATTGTGTAGGACTCATAGCTTTCGAAAAGAATGCTAGCGGCTTCCAAACTTCGTTGTCTCGCTGTTGTAGCACTGCGCCTATACTGTGGTCTGAGGCGTCAGTCATGATACAGAGTGGAGTGCCGGCGATGGGATGTGTGAGCGTCGTGCATTCAAGTATGCTTTGGCGGCATTTTTGAAATGCTTGTTCGGCGACGGGTGTCCACTCGATAGGTGTTTTGTCGTTCTTTTTTCCGTTATGCAGATATTTGTTGAGTTCGCTCTGCATGTCGGCTTGATGTGGTAGACAGTCTCTGTAGAAATTCAGCATGCCAAGGAAACGACGAAGTTCGATGATAGTTTTCGGCTGAGGATAGTTCGATATAATCTTGACACGTTCTTCAGTAGGTTTGATGCCGGACGCCGTAACTTCGTAACCAAGAAAGTTGATGTTTGCCTTAGCAAATTCACATTTTTCGACATTGAGTGTTACGCCATATTTGTTCAGGCGCTCAAGTACTTGGTGTAACAATGACTTGTGTTCGGCTTCGGTTTCGCTGTACAGTAGGATGTCGTCGACGAATGAGTAGCAGCCCTCGATGCCGCGTAATACTTCGTGCATGAAACGCTGAAACGTTTGGCTCGCGTTTCGTAGTCCGAATGTCATACAGTTGAATTCGAATAACCCGAAGGGTGTGATAATTGCTGTTTTCTTGGCATCTTCTTTACTGATTGGTATTCTGTAGTAAGCCATTTTCAAATCTAGTTTCGAGAATATCTTCTTGTTGTGTAGTTGATAGGTAAAATCTTGTATTCGCGGAATTGGGTATTTGTCTGGCAACGTCACTGAATTGAGTCGCCTGTAGTCGCCGCACACTCGTAGACTGCCATCTTTCTTCTTAACGACGTGAAGTGGGCTGGCCCATGGGCTTTTCGATGGTTGACAGATGCCCATTTCCATCATTCGCTCGAACTCCTCTTTGGCCGCTTTGTACTTATCGGGAGGCAGGGGGCGGGCTCGAGCAAAGAGAGGTGGGCCCGTTGTCTCGATGTGGTGCGTGACGTCATGCTTCGCAGGTGTCTTCAGTGACATTGGCCGCAGTAGATCTGGATACTGTTTGAGAATGTCTTGATATGTATGGTTGTTGTTGAGAACGTAGACAGTTTGTTGAGTTGTCGTAATTTCGCAGGCGTTAACTGACAGTGTCGTTATCTTGTCGATTAGCTTCTTTTGATGCAGGTCGACAAGAAGTTTGAAGTGGCGAAGGAAATCTGCTCCAAGTATAGAGGTTTTGACGTCTGCTACTACGAATGTCCAACGAAATAGTCTTCTTAATCCGAAGTCAACTTGCATATTTTTCTCGCCGTAAGTATTGATTGGTGTACTGTTTGCAGCATATAACTTGTAAGCGCACGGCGTACATTTCTTCATATGAACTGGAGTGGCGGCTAAAACGGAGATGTCTGCGCCTGTGTCTACGAGGAAACGATGGTTGCTGTTGCGATCGTAGACGCATAGGCGGTTGCTAACCGTAGGTACACCGACGTCCGCCACGGTCGGTGCGCCTTCTAGTTTTCCGAAGCTTTATTTTTGCGACTGGCGCACGGCGACACGCAACGTTTAGCTTTGTCACCGAAACGATAGTGGTATATGCAGAGTCTGTCAGGATTATTGTGATTTTGATATCTTGCGTTTTGCGACTTGGATCTTGAGCGAGGTCGTTGGAAACGATATTGTGGTCTGCTTCGACTTCGTAGCTCGGCTACTTCTAGATTTAGCTTCTCTATTTGTTTCGATAAGACTTCTAACTGCGCAGAAATTACGGGATTTTGCGAGGTTGTAGATACAGCGGCGACTGTTGCTGGCTCTGAATATTCCACCATTTTGTCAGCCATGGCAGCGAGAGTATCCAGCGACGACTCGGTGTTTACGGATAGTACAACACGTACTTGGGTGGGTAGGTGATTGAGCCACTCGATTTTCAATCCTTCGTCTGTGATCATGCCGCTTCCAAGTTCTCGCATTTTTCGTAATAGTTGCGTTGGTTTTTGATCTCCTAACTCTAGACCGCTGATTAATTTTTGAAAGTTCTTGACGTCTGACTTGTCGTACACAGTTAGCAGGCGATTCTTCACAGCGCCATATTTATCTGAAGCTGGTGGATTGTACAAAATGTCTGTGATGTGCTGGAGATCGGCGGCTTGCAATTGTTGTAACACATAACGGAATTTTTGACCGTCCGACGTTTTCAGCGGGTCTATGACGGCTTCAAACTGGATGAACCAAGCTCGAGGTATTTCCCGCCAGAAGGGAAGTAGTCTGGACTGGATGGAGACTGCAGCTAGGTCAGCTGGCTCGCAGACAGGGATTTCCTGCTGTAGTTTCTCCATGGTAGTGGTTCTTCACGGGGTCACCAAAATGTAGCAGCAGAGTCGAGGTGTTGTAATAAAACAGTAGTATCGTAAAAGTAAAACTGTATTTTTGTGTAAACTTAACCTATTAATATACAAAAACTTACGAGCTAGAGTAGTGGGTGAGGAGATACACAAAATATTTATGCTCGGCCAATCAGTGTGCGCCGAGTTTGGTGCGTACACTTGCCGCTTGCCTACTGCCGCATAGAGGGAGACAGACATATTCACTTGAGACAGAGCAACGTAAATATAGCGCGGTTTACTGCGCGCGGCTTACAGTTCTTGTTGGTGTCTCGTATGAATATGTCTGTCCTCTTGGTGGTGCGCAGGCACTCACACATACATTATACACGTCACGTTACGTACCCTGTTGCTCATGTCGAAGTTGACGGGCGCGGAGTGGTCGGTGGAGTCGGTGAGGCAGGACAGCGAGCGGCACGCGTCCGCCGGAGACCCGCCCTCGTCCTCATCGTCGTCCAATAGGGAGTCGGCTGAAGGGTGGCTCGTGGATACACTGCCGCGCTGCAACTGTTCCATATATTTTTATTTATACGAAAATAGATATTTAGTGTTTACCAACACTTACACTTCTCTGCTATAACACTAGAATAAACGGGTCAGTAGACAAGAAAGGCACTCGAAACCGTCGTTATACCTCGCTGCGTAATTAGTAGTCATAAAAGTCGGTATTACCAATGGCGTTGCTTTTTAGCCCCTAAAGTAAGGACGTGTACAGTTAAAAAATATATACATTTATGTTGTATTGTAAAGGTCCATACTTACACTTAAAAAAAATATTTGTTTATAAATAAATCATTTAAAGGAAAAAAAACATGTGCGTCTCTGGACGCTCGACAGTAGTGATAACTTCAACTAATCTAATGACGTATGTGTGAGAGAAAGGGTAGCCGGACATAGTTAGTAGTACAGGTTTTGTGGGATATTGTATAATATAACAATTATGTAATGTTTTAAAATAAAATAAATAAATAATAAATAATGTTACATCCGGTGTAATTTATTATGAGGACCTCGTTGCGACCAGATCAAATTTCCGTGCTTTCAGACGTTTTTGCCATACCTACTATTGGAATCAAAATAACAATTAGGACCCAGTAGTTTTTAACTTTTATACCCGTGGTGCTTAGCAACTGGGCTTATCTCAGTTGTGGATCCCATATTAATTATGCTTTTGGCATATTAATCTTTGTGTCTCCCGCTTGCTATGGAGGGAAGTCGGACTAAATTTATATTCCTACTCCTCCTATATATTCTTTTATGATTAATTTCGTTGCGGGTTCCAAGACAGTCGAGTCATTTCTCTGGGACGCCTCGAGCTTCATTGCCTCGATGGTTCTCAACGGTTATCATTGTAGATCCTGGCTTACAGGAGTTGCAATGATGGGCATGAGTGGTGGGCTTGTCCCAATAAAAAAAAAAAAAAAAAAATAGTGGCGCCGTAACGCGTTACGTTACGAAGCAGTTTATCCTCCCATAAGAAGTTATCACTTCAAAAAAGGACAAGCTCTTCTGCGAAACTCAAATATACGCTTTACAGCTACATGCGAAGCTAATTCATAAATGTAGAGTACCTTCAAGTTAGTGTGCGTGGTGATAGAGTGCCGAGCCTTCTTGATCTCGTTGTCAAACTTCACGGTGCTATGGTCCAGGTTGATGGCCCCTGGCGCCGACATCGATATGGCCTTAGACGTCGCTATGTTGTTGCTACAGTATTTTCTTCATGTTAGGTTGTAATTAATGAAGGAGCATTGAAATGGAAGTGCTATTTTCCTTCCAATGCTGCAAGATTAAATGATACTTTTCCGAAATAAACAACTTTTTTGCTGTATACCTTTATGAGTTTAGAGCGTAAGTTTTTACCTAAAGTAAAATTGTACACAAGTTGTGTACAAGCAAAATATAAGTTGCCGCCGCATATAGAGCTGTTCGGTTACCTCTACCGGAACCGCCGCGGTTTTTAACCGCATGATCTTTTGACTCAAAGAAACAATACAAGCGGTTTTTTCCCGCGCGGCCGTTTGCATTAGATTCATTGAAATGCGGCTTAAAGCGGCAGCTGTTTAACCGTAGTGCAGTCTCAGCCTAAGTATGCTTATTATTAGGTATATATTCCAGTAAATATTATTGAGTTGGCAAGACAACAAAAAGGAATAATAAAAAGTTATTCATTTCGGTGGATTATTAGGTTTCTTATATCTGCTTCAATCCACAAAGTCACAATTTTACAGTTGACATATTTTAATTTTCAAATGCACAATTCCTAGATAGACAATCCTACTTTTGAAATGATAAAAATTTAGAACTAAAATATCAACTGCTGTTGAATATTATTTACATTAGAGTAAGGACGATTAGATCTTCTCCACTTGTTAAATAATTATAAATTCGTAGTTCGTAGCTCATTTACACAGCACCGCTCCAACACAGAAAAAAAATGAGCATTCAAATATGGGCTTAAGGTCGTACGCCGTAGATACACTTTACAGTGACACTACAGCACAGCTTGCCGTTTGCTTTTTTATACTGTCACTATAAAATGTATCTACAGACTACGAGTTTAAGCCCATATTTGAATGCGTAAGTGAGCTACGACCTTTATTTATTTTCTAGTGTTTTGTAAAGAAAATAATAATAATAATTTTCTTACCCAACTCTATTTGTCACTAACATGTTTTCTAATTATCGTAATTTGATGACCAATACTATGTTTTTTAGTCAATTTAATGTCAAACTGAAAAATGAAACTTGTGGTATGTGGTTATGCATACAGACAAACAAGCTTTAAAGTAGGATATATTTAAACAAGGAGTACTTTGTGAGAGACTTTAAAGACTAAAGACTTTAAAAGAGAGTCACAACATTATAAGTTTTGGGCGCTGAGAAATTCAAGCTGGATAGGTAGAGTGAACTTATAGATGAAATTAAAAGAAAAAGTATCTAAACACTGGTAACTACACACACTTGCTTAGCGCTCACGACTTATAAGAAGAACATTATTTAAGCACTCCTCAAACTTAACTAGAAATAAAAATTCTTTAAAGCTTGTCAGTCTTCTAATAAACTTATTATTATTACGTCTAATGAACCTTTAATATGTTAGCGTTGGATTAATGCAGTGTATAGTGGGAATTAATTACAATATGAGGGGTCAAGTTAGCGTAAGCTAAAGTGCAAAGCATAACTTAAAATAACTGGTATTATTTTGTTCACAATATAAAGCTAATTATGTGAATTTTGAATAATAAAATAAAACGATTTGTATTACTGAATGTGAACAAAATAATATTTGAAGATTAAATACTATGCAGCATTGTTATGTCACGCCTATTTTAGTTTTATTACTTCACTATGCGTTTCTATGTGTTTAATTTTGTTAATACAAATCCCAATCTTTTCTATGTGTAATATCCTATTGTATGACGGTCGTCAAACCACCAAGGATCGAGACGCCCGTATGTCAGAACCTTAAAATATGGACCTACTCCAATTCACCACCAAATTCTTAAATCAATCGTCCTTTTCTTTCGACCTAATACAGACGTGAGATAACAACACGCAAGCGCGATAGAGCGAGAGGAACAAACCTATAGTACAAGCCGAGCGCGGCCACGTCATACGTTTCGATGTGCCTATTGAGGCGAGACGCCCCGCGCTCCTTGCCCTGGGCCAAGGTTTGCGACGACAGTGGAGACACGCTCTTGCTGTCAAACATATGTCAAAACAGTGACCGACTACAGCCTCGATCGCTTTTTGCCAGGAAGATATCTGCAGCCAAAGGCAGCGATATTAACAGGCTATTAACGCTGTGTCTGCCCGCGAAGCAGACAATACTTTAACACATACAGTACTAGCCTACATATCTTGGCGGTCGCGAAGTTAGCCAATTAGCTGCGCAATAGAACTTTTAATAACGGAATTGTCTACTGCGCAGCTTATCAGCTATCTTCAGGACCGCCAAGATACGTCGGCTGTACTGTAGTTTACTACTTTGTGCATTGCACAGGGAGAGGGTTAAGCCACCTCCCATAATATTTATTGGCGAACTTTTATACAATAGTTTCGCATTATGTGTTAACTCTTTTGTAATTTGACATATTGTTAGATTATCTCCGGGCTGTAGTCATCACTTCCAACTAAAGGAAACTAACATTTAGAGTTTGAAATACACTGAAAAATAAAAGCTATTTTTTATAATATTGTAGTGTAGAAAATTGAAAAGAACGACATCAAATTCTAGTCTAAAACTGAGATGGCTCAGGAAACAGGTATTTTCTTTATCTATATAACATCAAGATGACATCAAAAAGTAAAATCAAAGACAGAAGAAACGTCTACACAGTGCCGTGTGTAATGATGTGATCCTGTTACAACATGTCGAGTCAAGCGCCATGTTAATGTGACACCAAACTTGTATAACACTGTTAGTTCCGATGTGTTCCAGTCGCTTGTTCGTGGCGCTGTTTGTCGTTTTTGTTAAACTTCTACTTCGTATAAATGGCATTTAGTTTCAAGAATTTCGCCTTTAAGTATTCGCGTGAGTATTATGCAAAACTGTTACCATCACTTGAGATATTATTTAATTATAAAGTAGAAAGCGTATCCCAGCCTTTCTCAGAATATTAGTGTTATATACTCATCGTGTGATATTTTAATGATTTTTAACAACATGAGTATGTTCCTTTATGTTTGTGTAAAGTGTTAATATTATATTGTCGCCATGTTGGGTTTTAAACACTTATCTCATAATGATATGGCACCACATTTACTTATAACTGGCTCCTAGTTAATTTACATTCAAACAGCTGATTTGATATCCATGCTAGAATAATGCCCGTTCTTACTTCAAAGCCGATCAAAAGACAGTTAGGCGGACAAACAGGCTAGCCGAAACGTCAAACCAATAAAGATGAACAAAATGCATGTTCATAGTTTGCGTGACTTAAGTTTATTATAGGCTAAGCTGGATTTTTTTAAATCTTATTTTGAACAAGGCTTCAATCACTCTAAGTAACTATGCCAGGCTCATAGGAAATTACATAAATATATCGAATTGCTATGACAACACATAGCAGGTTGGTAAGTATTTTTGTGTAAAGATAACAAAAGTTATATGAGAAGTATTAAACAAATATTACTAGTATGGAAAAATAATGGAATTTCTTTGCCATCGCCACGAAAAATGGAAGGTATTCAAATTAGATGCTTGTAAGTAAGATCGGGCATATGTGGCTGAACATGATACAATTTGCCTGATTAGTGATTAATTAATTACACACAATTTGTTGTTATTATATTCGACACCTATTCTCGCATGGATCACAAAAACCAATGATGACATACAATTTAAATACCTACACATATATCTTAGGTATGATTCGCACGAAGAGAAGTTTGCCGGCGCGCATTGGAGCTCATTGTATAATCGACAAAGGAATTTGAAGTGTATTTACTGTAGTTAAAGTCCAAATTTCAATGTGCTGTCGACAATATGGATACCATCGTTTAAATGTTGTATTTAAATTTGAACTTTAATTATAGTATTCATGTTAATACTGATCATTTAATAAGGCGTTGTCAGTAGTCGAAATAAAAAAAAATACAACTTTGTCACCTTTCGATTCGTTCGCTTACCAAACTTTGGGAAACGCTGAAAACATTATGAATTGAATCGTTTTCAGCGTTTCTCAAAGTTTCCAACTAAAAGAACTGCGACACGCACCGACACCCCAATTCCGTACGAACAACTTTACTTAACGACACGAAATAAAATACACAGCTATGACGTCATATACCAGCAGTCTACATTACCTGGCGTTGTCTTCGCTTATGAGTGATATGTGGCAGTTCCAGCCGGACTCCAGGCCCATCTTCTCACTGAACACCCTGGACCGGAGCTCGTTCTCCTTGCTGAAGTGGACGAAGCGGATGCACGCGCGCTCTAACCGCTCTATCAGCTCAACCATGTCGCTTTGGGCTTGGTACTGCATAGTTACCATGCCTATAAACACCTGGTGAGATGTAGGAGTCATTTAACGCATCTCATTGGTAGGTCTGTTACACTTACTAGCACGGAATGAGATCAAAATTTCTTTTTTTTTGGTGGATTTTTTTGAACTCTCGTTGGTTTATTGTTTTCGTTTTCTATTATATACTGAATACTGAAGTGTGGGGAACAAAGAACACCAATATTAGGTTATATTGTTATTATGTAAGTTATGACGACATTCCTTGCCAGTAAGTGTAAATTTATTACCGTTTAAAGTTAGAATCTCAGGAGAAAAGATAAAGTTATTTGGGTTTCTAATTGACTGGTTAAAATAGTGATGTTACAAATTACAATTTAAAAGTTATTTAAACTAACCTGATTGCACTGCATATCAAAAAATCCATCGGCGTCTTTCACATCGTCATCAATAACTTCGTTAAACAGCAGGGAGTCTGTAGCGGTAAACAGGTTATACTTTAAATGTATATAAGCAATAGATGACATAGGTAATGATGTATTAACATTTTTGTCAACGAGACAATTCATTTATTTTAACTTCACGTAACAATAAGTGTACATAGGCGGACCTAATGATTGGGCATTCTCTACCAGTCAACCTTAAGGTGGTGCAGAGATTACAATCTTATGCGATTTTATGATATATAATTTTGATATTAAAATCATGATTATCAAATCGTCATTTAGAGACATAAAAAGACAAACACCAATTATTCTTTCTACCTGACTAAGGCAAAGCCAAAAGGAATAAATAACCCATTTACAATCCTTACAATTATGTGTAGTCGTAAAAACTATACAGGGTGGGGAGGACAATATGATCATAAATTAAACTTCGTATAAGTCATGATATTCCCAACCGTCACACAAAAAATCAAATGAATATATCCAGTAGTTTAGCCACAGGAAATTATTTTTCAGTTTAAGTATTTTCTACATGATGTATTGTAAACAGCTGAGCGCGCTACAAGTTAACGACACACGTTGCCAGCTCGCTACTTTAAAAACCTATTTTCTCAAAATAAGAGTCATAAAGCGTGTCGTCACATTTATAAATGATGTTTTATTTTGTTTGCAGTTTTAAGCTATTTAGTTTGTTAGAAAAAAATGGGTTTTTTAATTTTGATGTTCGGATTTATTTGATAGTTGACAAATGTTTCTATAAACCAGTACTGCCAGTGTTTTCATTTAAAGTCATATTGTCATCTCCACACTGTATATCTCCTAACAAGTTTTTTTGTTATTCTTATGTTACCGGTAGAGTGGAAATGCAGCGCAGGCGCATCGGCCCAGTGTTGTGAGAGCGGCGCGTACAGCTGGCGACTGTCAGCCGGCAGCTCCAGGTACATCGCGGACAGGGACGACGATATGCCGCGCGTTAGGGGCCTGGTGACCATAAACAACATCGCACCTGTATTTTCCAAACTAAAAAGAGGTGGATCTATAGCAGATCCACATTTTGCCAGTTATAGGTTCTAATGTAATAGGGGGCGAGCCTATTGTCATTAACTGGACAAATCCAGACACCGTGCTGCTACTGATGAATAAAAAAACAATTGTGTCTGTGGTATGGCAGTGAAAGGGTGAAAAACCCAGCACTAATAATATAATAATTATCGGGTTACAACAATTAATCTATACTAAACTACAAAATTTCTTTGTTTTTATTTAGGGTGTAATCTCCGAAACTCCTTATCCCATTTCCAAAATCCTTTACCAATATTATCATGGTCCTTCAGGGTGGATTTATGCCACTTTAATTCCGGAAAAAACTCGTAATGAGATGCTAGTTATAAAGACAGATAGAAAAACGTTTATGTACTGTATAATATACTCACTTGTAAGCAAACGCAGTGCAGTAGGCAGTGAGCGAGTTCCGTTGATAGAAGTCGATAATCTTCTTCCTGTCTGCCGGCGATATGGGCGTGAGGTCCCGACCGTTCCAGTAGTCCACGCAAGAGTCTAAAATTATGTCTGCTGTGCCCTGTTTGCATGCAAGTTATTTTGATTACTGTAATAATTCAAATTAATTGATTTATTTAAATATATAGGTATGAACCTGGCCCCTTTATATTACACTAGCTGCGCCCCGCGGTTTTACCCGCTACACTTTCGGGATTAAAAGTATGTATGCCTATGTGTCATTCAGGATGTCAGCTACCTCCATATTAAATTTTATCAAAATCGGTCTAGCCGTTTGACGGTGAAGAGGTAACAAACCTACAAACACACTCACAAACTTTCGCCTTTATAATATTAGTGTGGTATTTTGTAAATTATCACATACGATTTATTTCGTGATCTTAGCGATTTTTCAACTTTGTATTTCTATAACGGCTAGAGACTGTATAATATTATGTATAAATATGTAGATTGTGTTATATCAGCTTTACCTGTGTGAGCATTTGCAGCTGGTTGGCCTGGTCTTTGACGACGACGGCCAGCATGTGCGGCAGCGGCACCTTCACGCGCGTGCTGAGCTGCAGCGAGCGCACGAAGCGCGTCTCGCGGCGGATCGTGTCGGCTTGCTGGGACCAGAATACGGCTGAACTAAATTACTGTTACATCATCATCAGCCGGAACACGTCCATTGTTGAACAAATGCCTGCCCCTTGGAGTGAGGGAGGATGCCATAATGCCACGCTTGGCAAGCAGGCTTGGGGATCGCATTGTTAGTGGTAAAATTTCAGAAAACGCTGCTGCCAATCTTCTGGATTTTCTCTTAGTCGCCTCTTTCGGCACTCACGGGAGGAAAGGGGGTGGTCAATTCTAGGCCGGATACCACTCGGCAAACTAATCATACATATAAATATATATATTACGTTAAATACGTATAAGCACGTTTGTAATAACCGCAGAGGTTGGCTAAAATGTTCTCATTTTAAGGCAGCCTTAGGGGTAGCCTTAGGAGTAGCTATATACAACAAAATGTTGCCTCCTTATAAGTTGTGAACCTGTTGTCGGGCTTGCACTGCATTTATCACATCTCATAACAAATTCTTGGCTGCCCTAAATAAATATGCCGCCAATGTTGGCTCAACGTAATGATTTCTATATAATTGAGGGCAAAACTATTACCAATATTGGCCAAATTTAAATTGTATTGGCCATAATGCAACTCACCAAATGCCTGAATATGGCGAGACACTCCTGCACGTGGTAGGAGTCGGTGACAGCGTCGGTGAATCCAATCTGTTTGGCCAGTTCGCACAAACATCGTCTATTCGTCACGGGAACTAGGTCTTCGCTGAAAGGAAGTTGACCATCAAAACTTTTACCGAATAAGATGAACAAATTCCAAAATATTACATCTCATATTTTATATGCTGGGCTTAGGCATTTTCAATCTAACTAATATCAATGACTTTAACGGTTCCGATGCAACTTTAGCATTACTGTATAACTATAAAAGGCGTGGCTTTTTGTCATTTTTTTTGCATAGTGTGGGTAAGAAACAAAGAATAAAACATACATTACATCACGCCTGTATTCCCCGAATGGGTAAGCAGAAGTGACTGTAGAGTGCACCCACATTTCGCCATTTATATAAAAGGTCCCAAAAAAAAAAGCGAATTTACCTATCAATAGTTCATATATTGAAAGCTGAGTGTAGCCCACCTGTACTGCGCTTCGCAGGTGAGGTGCGCGCAGAAGTGCGCGTACGTGTGCCTCGGCGCGGGCGCGCACGTGTTGAGCAGCGCGGCCAGCCCCAGCGGCTTCAGGCGCGCCAGGTGCAGCCGCCAGCGCTGGTCGTCGAACTCCACGCAGAACGGCGCGTTCTGGTCGTGCGTCAGGTCCAGCACCTGGTACCATGTTATATTAACTTCCTGAAGGTCACATACTATCCATACTAATATTATAAATGTAAAAGTAACTCTGTCTGTCTACGCCTTCACCACTAAACCGCTGGACGGATTTTGATGAAATTTGGCATCTAGAAAGTTAAAGATATAGACTACTTAACGCGGGCAAAGCCGCATGCAAAAGCTAGTAATATATAATACAAACACAGACAAAAAAAACGAGACAATAACCCTCTTATCCATAAACGAAGATACCTGTATTAACTTAAACCAGTCTTAAGCCTATTCACATCTCTATTCTTGGACATGTAAACGGCGACAGGTATCATTTAATCAATATTTTTTTTTTAATAGCAATTTGTTTGTGACCTGCCATATTGGATAATGTTATATTATCGCAAAATAGAAAATCATCATCATCAATAAATAGACAGACTGCACAATATCATCTTACCACCACTGAGATCTCCTTACCTCAACAATAGTGGAAGGTTCAGTTGTCTGTTTCCCATCAGTGGGCGGGTCTAATTGCTCATCACTGTTGTGCCCCATAGAGCCCACGAGGCTTGTCTTGCTCGAGTTGTGGGACGACGGGCTCGAGTTGCGGAGGAAGAATACCTTCTCGGCAGTAGGGTTGGGCCACGATAGAATGCCTTTTTTATCGACGCAACTTAGTGCCTGAGGGGTGAAATTGAATGAATGCAATTATTTTTACTCTATATCGATATTTTTTGGTTCAATGTCTTTCAGTGTGTCCTTAAGTGGGCGTATAACTTAAGAACCGCTTATTTGATTAAAGTATATGTAACTCTCTATCTATTCGATGAGCCGCCAAACTGACGAATCGATTTCTGATAAAGGAAAATGCCGACTCGATTACAGGCGTAGTAGTAAATACATCGATAGGTATTTACACAACACATCATAATATCATGTCTGTATTCCCGAAAACGGTAGGCAGAGGTGTATAGTAAATAATTTGTTACATCCAGTTATGTTATAGGGCCCAATGAAGGTGGCAAGCCTATTGCCACTAAAGCTAAGAATTACCTGATGGATTGAACACAGTAACACTTTGTTCATATACAAGCTTACCGATAAAGAACCCAACACGTGCACAATATTAGCAGTCCTGCAGACCATGTCTTCTCTGCCAGTCAGGATGTTGAAGAAGGTCCGTCCCAAGGACTTGAGGCTCTCCGGCTGCAGGTTGGATTCACTCATCGCTTGGATCAGTGGGTCGCTGGCATCTTCTGATATGGAACACGACTTCGGACGGACGTACTTCTGACGGGTTTCCGATAACAGTTTGAACCTAAAAGGGGAGTTTGTTGTTCCAGTTATCATGATCATCTACAGCCTTCAATATCCCACTTCTGGGTATAGTCCTCTTTTAAACAATGCCATCCGTTAGTGTTCTTTTAAATGAAAATACTATTATTTTTAATCGTCGCCCCACACAAGGAATTTCTCCTGTCGTGGGTACGTTTTACAAACATGAAATATCACATACACAAAAACCCAACTTCGGGGCAAACATATGCGACTCGCACAAATTTTTGACCCGTGCGGGAATCTCACCCAACTCTTAGCGCACCAGTCTAATCGCTTAGCCACTACGTCAATTAAGTCGACGAAATATTTTCTTGGAAAATTACGATGGAAGAGAAAAAGTAAATAATAACATAAAGATGAATGCATAAAATTCTAAGAAACATAACAGTCCCTTTCTGGCCTTGCCGTAGTAGGGTAAAAAGTATGTAACGCTAGCTTTAAGAGAACCAGTAACAGGTTTGGTCAACACGTGAAATCCAGATACATCTTAATATCCGGACACACAATCGGAATCAAATAACGTGACAGAGTCGTGGAAGAGACAGAAATTTTAAGATCTTCTTAGCTTAAGGAACTTAATCCAGTGCGTTTCCAATTTCCCTGTTGCGTAAGTTGCCAACTTTTGGAGATAACCATGTTGTCACAAAATAGTAGATTATAGATTTAAATCTTTGGGTTTTTACACACTATTGCTATCTTAGATAGATAGATAGCGTGTGTAATGTATGAGACGATAACCGTATTGTTATTAGATCGGACTATTTAGATATTTAATTTAATGATAAATATTTTGATTGGACTTATAGTATTTAATTAGGATTGGTCGATTTAGCTTTGATGGTCTCGAGTTCCATATTTAGGTCAAACAATTTTTTTTTAACATTTTTGTAATTAGTTGGAAGGTCAGTAGTTATATTTACCTATTATTGTTATTACTTTTCTTTTACGATGACGACGGCAGAGATCTACTCTAGAGCCACATAACAACACTCACCTTGCCAGCCCGTAGCAGTTGAGCGTGACCCACGCGATGGGGAACACTATTTGCAGCAGCGGAAGCGAGGCGGCGATGGTCTGCAGGAAGTATATCTCCGTCCAGTGCGTGACGCCTGGCAGGTGGTACACGTGGCGGACGAAGCTAGCTATCACCACGATGGAGATCACCAGGGGAAGGACTATGCCCTCCATTATTTTTACTGTGCACTGAAATAAATAATTGTGTACCTATGTGTAAAGTTTTCGTTTATTTCTGAATTTGTAGATTCCAGTCATAATTTCAAATGTTCATTAATCTAGACATTGATTACACATCTAATGACATAAGTAAATATTAGTCCACTTGTTTGTTAGTAAATTAAATAGTTAATAACTTCCTTATGTTTTATCTTAGGTTGCTAAGGAGATTCACCACAGCAAGCCCTGTAAGTACCTGTTAAGATACTTATATTTCACAAAACTTTCAAACAAGTTTGTTGTATGGCTTATCTCTAAATAAATGTTTTTTGATTGGATGCTTACCAGGTACCTTTGTTTCTCAAACATGGTGACCGGCCTGATGGTGGCCTGTTCCAACGACAGCTTCAAGTTCTTGAGGTAGGGGGTCTCGCACATGCGGTACGCTTTATTCTGGTGAGGGGTGCGGATGCGGGGCGCACTTAAGTTGCTCTTTTGCTGCAATCATTGTAAATTTAACGTTGTGTACATGTTATATCTTCTACCCTATACAGCTACTTAGAACAGAGATTCCTAACCGGGGTCACAGACACCTCTAACTTATAGGGAGCCTGCGAAAAATATAAAAATTGAACATATCAAAACGGTTTTATTCCCGTCCGAAAAATAAACATTTGGCTTTTACTTAGTGCGATAATACCGCCCATTGTACTTTATACTTGGATTGTACTAATTACATTTAGTGTACAATAAATATAAATCCATTTATAGTTACAGGAGTTGTAGGCTGAAAGATCTGTCCGAAGAACTGCTCTGGGTCTTCTGGCTGCAACCCTCTGCAGTGGCCCGGCACCTCCTGGCCTGGCCTTAGAACAATCACATCTCCTTCCACAAGCAAAGCCCATGGCAGGTTCACTATTGTCGCTGAAATAATCAAATTGATCTATAAACATCTAATCTTTTTGGCATAAATAGGGAGTAATTAATTATTAGGTACCAAACTAATCTTCAATAATCATTCATTATTTCTCCTTACTGGTTGATTTATAGTATCAATAACTTATACCATTATCTCATGTAATTAAGGGGTCATATGAGAGAAGAAAGGGCAGTTATAATATTGATAGTTCTAACTGCATAGATAAGCTACCAGCTAGAGTCATAACTAACATAAATCTTGTTTATCTATAGTTAAAATGTATTTTTGTTTTAGTACATTCTATTAATATTTCCTTAAGAACACATTTTTTTATTCTATTTTCTTTCTAAGTACCTATATTTTAAATACACACATACATTAAGTCTCGCCTGGTTTCCTGAGAAAATAGACAATTTTGTCTTGGGTGCACAATTGCATATTTTAATAATATTTTGATGTGGTCATCCATACACATTTTTTTTACTATAGTTTAGTATAATAAAAATCTAATAAAAATTTGCTTATATTCTATATAAGGCTTATTAATGAACAAGTGATGAAATGTCCCATGTGGATGATGATGATGAAAAAACGCACAGAATACACTACTGAAGTTCTTACAATCGCGATAAGTCCACTGCAGGATAACACACGGTGAGAATGGGGCACACAAATGTGGATAGTGATTCTCCTTCCATTTGGAACTCTCTACAGCATCATCCAATGTCTCTGTTGATATGAAAAAAAGCAATAATTCATGAATTCATATTTAGAAGTATAAACAGCTATTAGAGATCCACCAATGACAATCCAGTATATAATATGTCTGGTGCACACTAAATGGTTAATCTCACTATTATCCTTGTTGACAGACCAATCATAATACCACAGCATGACCTATTTCATGTAGCTATTGGCTCATGCCGATATAAAGCAGACATATTTATTAAACTGTATACAATTTACATGACTCTGGCATTTTATTATGTTACCCATGCTAAGCTTAAATTCAAATTGATAAAGTAATTTGCTTTTTCAATCAATTTGTATTTAATTCATTAAATATTTATAGCACTGAAAACTCAAACTCCTTAATGGATTCATTAGATAACAAACAAAATATTTTCTTATTTTAATAAAAATATTATGTTAATGAGTTTTACTAACTATGTGTTTGTGCTTCAACAGGTTTAAGCATAGTCATTAAGATAAAACAAATGAATTCCTTAATGACATTTTTTATAATTATGTTTTTAAAAATAGATTTCACAAACAGTCAACTACATGTTTAGGTCAGAAGCAACAGGTTTTTTGTAACCTTGATGTACTACAAACATCACTGGATATTTTTGTACATGGATGTGTCACACTGGCCTCTTTTCATAAAAAAATACAATTTTAAACCAAGGATTAAATAATACCTATCACTGTTTGCATATCAAAGATGTCAATAGACTTAATACAGGGTTTAGTTAATGCTGGTATGATCTTTGTTTATAAATAAGAGGGTGGATGTTTTAAAAAACTATGTTTATACATGCAAGCAGACTTCAACTTGAGTGGTAATATAAAAGTGCACACAGGGTTGGAACAGAGGCACTTACCTAAAACTTTCCTTACTCTATGAGGTATTTCGTTCCTGTATAAATACTCTTCTTTAAACGCCACCAAAAAGTTTACTAACAATATTACAAATAAGAAAAATGCTTCCCAAAGTAAATATGCATGGGCTTGTACAGATTCACCAAGTAGGTATGTAAGTATCAAGCAGACAATGTATACTAATGTTATTGTATAGGCGACACCTGACAACAGCACTTTCTCTGATGAAAACGAAATAATATTCCGTACCAATCCAAATCTGAAAATTTAGTTAATGATATTAATGTGATAAATGTTTTCTATAAATATAAAATTATTTATAATATATATAGAAACAGCTAATGATGGGAACACTTCCATAATGTCTGGAGTCTCAATTGTAGCGAGGGATATTAATATCATACCCGGTAGGGTTTTTCTTTTTATGTTCTTCTATTACGTTTCGTATATCATCACGAAGTTTTATAAGGGCCGTTTTCGTCGTATATCCCAAAGAGTGTTGGTTATTATCATCCATTTTATTATATGCCATTCACATAGTTATTTATTTTTGTATTCCACTCGAAAATAATGAAATTAAACTAAATTATTTTTATCAACATTGATGAAGGTTTTAGTGACGTTCTGAAATCTGCATAGAAATTTATTTATTACATAATTTTGCTTTAACATAAAATATTTGCAAATGTGGATAGTTGAAAAAATAAAAACAAATTTGTTTTATTGCAAATTTAGACAATGGTAAAATATTCACTTTCACTGGACCTGTGCGTGAGACAAGCTTAAATCTTAAACAATCTGGCATCTGCGTATTACCAATAGGTTATATTCTCAGTTTTGGAACGTTTCTTACTTTCTTCAGTCAATGTCAAAGTCACATGTTTTTTTAGTTTGGATACACATGGTAATGGTGAACCTACAAAAAACTTAACAGTAAAATCTTTTATTAATATGTATCTTATAAGTTTCAACAAATTCAGTTTTATGTAGGTTTTCCAATAACATAACCGTTCAATCATACCACACAGGTTAACCAAAACATGTTGATTAAATGATGTGACACTACCCCACTATTTAATATGAAAAATAAAGTACACTTCTTGATTTGGAAATTTCAAGTTAAATGTCCAAATCCTGCATATTATCTCTTAACCCCGAAATAGTAAGCCGAGGTATAAAGGCGCAACCTCACGTCGGTAGACAGTTGTGTCATATAGGGACAAGTCATTACAACAAATTTCCAATATTCTAGGGTAAAATAATGTAATGGCAATATTCTAAAGTTTATTATTGATTTGTTTTGACCATTATATCTCAATGGTTTTGACTACGATAGCATCAATTTGCTAACTTCATTCTATGTCAAAAAATGTTGCCACCGCAAATAGGCGTTCCAATGGCAATGAGCAACAAATCAAATTAGCGTCAAAAAGTAAATTTTAAATCTAAAAAGACCTACCTTAGCAAAGAATTTATTATTCATCATCATCAGTCTATCTCCATCCACAGCTGGACATAGGCCTCTCCTATACCACGGAACCGGGCTCGATCTTCGGCTTTCCACTTCCAACCACTGCCAGCCATTTGTTATGTTTACAAAATTAAAACCCCAAAGTAAACGTAGTTTCATTTCCGTGATGTTTAAATAAACCCAACGTTTTTTTAAAATTTACGTCTTTATGTCTCTCGTATTATCTTAGTATACGTATTAGCATGCTATTAAACGTTTAAATTTTTCAGGATAAGTAGATTGAACTACTTAACATTTTTGATATTGCTAATTACTTCTAAAAAAACCAAAAATATTCTTTATTATAAAAATGGGCAATCAAACATTTGTTACTGGTAACACAACTGTCAATCATTGCAGCGACCTGAAGTTGGCTTTTCTGAGAATTTCAATATTCCCAAAGTTTTCTTCTATTTTATGTAAGTACTGTACTGCGAACGTAACAAAATTTTCAATGCAGGACAATTAGACGAGTCCCGGTCCAGCCGTTGCGACTTTCATTAAGCACTCGGTCCGGGGTATCAGTAGCGTTAGATAAATAAATGTGGTGTACGTATAGTGACGGTGCTCAGTCAGTGTGTGTCATCGTGTTGGGACAATCGGTGCGCCATTTAGCTCGCAAGATAAAAAAAAAACAAGGAATGTGTACATCGCCGCGTTCGGTTTAGTTAGAACTAGTGCACCAGTTCGTGATGGAGTGACAGATTAACGCAGCAGTTATGGCAGATACATGTACAAATGCGCAAAGAAGCAAGTGCAAAGGGTTCCGAAGGGGGCCGCAGTTCGGACTATGGATGTGGTGTATTGTAATCAAGTGTTTGATCAGTTTACCGTGCATATTCTCAAGATGTCAGGGAGTAGACATTTCTGTCGCCGTGTACCCCGAGGGTATGATCAAACTTCTGTATGGGCAGCCCTTGGAGATCTTTTGCGTTGCCGAGAAAGACAATGCTGATTGCTTGGAGTTTTTCATTGGTGGGAAACATATAGACTCGGAAGTAGTGAATGGTACTACTAGGAGATTGTACATAGAAAATTTGGAAAAACAAGTGTACACATATTATTGCAAGAACACAGTGACAAACAAGAAGTGTACCAGCAGGGTCCTGGTGGACGTGCCCCCCACCAACGTCACGGACTTCGGGTGCATATCCAAGAACCTGGATGAGTTGAACTGCACCTGGACCTCACCAGAGTCATTCAGCATAACTAACTACTCACTTACATTTTTAATTAATGGCAATGCAGTCGAACCTTGTATAGCAAAGTCATATCGCCACACAAGATCCTGTGCATGGAGTACCACCAGCCAGCCCAGGTACAAGCAGATGGAAGATCGGTACTATTTCCATTTGAAATCTTGTAACTATTTTGGTTGTAATTACCAAAATTTCACCATTGACCATTTTTCTATTGTGAAGCCTGATCCACCAGACCAGCTCAAAGTATTGAGTAACGATTCTCACTCTGTGACACTTCAGTGGAGGACACCAAACAATATGTTTGACTTTCTCCCTTGTGCTATTGTACATAAAATAGAATACCAGATTGCCAAAATTGATAACACTTCTTACTTTCGCAATGTTAATGTATCAACTCTCTCACCAAAAAGCAAAACTTATACATTTACACTCTCTGACCTTCCTTATGCTCATATGTCTTATGAGGTCAGAATATACATAAAATCTGAGTTAGATACTGATGACAAATTCTGGTCAGACTTCACTTATGTATTGTTTACAACTGCTAGTGAGCGGCCTAGGAGACCCCCAGATACTATTGCTGGAGCATTTGATCAATCATTATATGAGGACAAAAGAGTGATATATGTTTACTGGAAACAACTTGAAGAATATGAAGAAGCAGGTGCGAACTTCACATATAAAGTGGTAGCAATGATTGGCTCCAAAAATCCACAAACATTACAACCAGATAAAAACAAAAGTTTGAGTTATGTGACACTAAATGATGCTCCCTTAGAAGCTATTGACATTTCCATTTGGTCTTACAATGCAATGGGATCATCTGCCAACCACAGTCACCTTTACATTCCGGCAAAAGTAGATACTGAATCACTCAATGTACCTTCATTCACTAAACTCGCTTATGAAAATGGAACATATAAATTGTCATGGGTGGGAATTGAGAATATTGACAATTACACATTGTTTTGGTGTCAGCATAACACTACAAAAATTTGTGCAGGCCGTATGAATTTTACTGTCTTGAACCCTCCTAAAAACACCCATGAGATTGATTTGCCTAGAGATAAAAGATATCAGTTTGCAATATCAGCTAATAAAGGGGCTAAAACAAGTGGAATGACTTGGGCTTCTTGTGACATATCTAAGGATGGTATACCAATGTATGGGTTTCCAATGAAAGTGAATCATGATGCACCAGGAAAGTCATTTGTTAAAATAACTTGGACTATGCCCTGTACTCTGCAAGATGGCATTATTAAAGGATATGTTATAAATTACTGTCCTGTCTTAGATACTAGCAACGACTGTGACCCAACTTTCAACAAATCTACTTTTAATGTTACTGACCCTAAACAGATGGAAGTCAATATAACAGATTTGAAACCATACACAACATATCAGATTAATGTGTCACTGGATACTACATATGGAACAAAATCAATAGAAAATGCTTCCACAGGAGTTACTACCATTGAGGATACACCAACAAGTCCAAGAAATGTTAGAATATCAGATGTGCGAAGTGATTCTTTGATTATATCATGGGATCCACCTATTCATAAAAACGGAATTATAGGAAAATATGTCATTCATAACTATGGAACAGAATTCAAAGTTGAAAAAGTGGCAGATAAGGATAAAAATGCTACTATGCATTTAAAATTAACTGATCTTGAGGGATTCAAGAATTATTCATTTACTGTACAGGCTTGTAATTCGGCTATAAGAAGTTGTTCTAATCCAAGTCCTCAAGGTGGAGTTTTTGTTAGGACAAGAATTGGCCCTCCTAGTAGATTAAAACCACCAACTGTAAAAAATAACCCAGATCTCATCAAGTGGGTTGGTCCAGATAAGCCTGGAGGAACTGTGGATCTCTATCAAATAAAAAGAATCAAGGATGAAAGCAGCACGCCGGAGATATATAATACGACTAACTTGAATTATTCTTTAATTCATTGTGATGGAGTTGATGTAGGAGAGACTTATCAAGTTAGAGCAGTAAACTTTGATGAAGATCCTTATTATGGCATACTAGCTGAAAGTCCTGCCGTAGCTTTGCCCTATAAACAAAAAGGACTTCGAGAGTATCCTGGTGAGTGGAGTGCCACTGTGTTAGTGGCTTGCAGAAGCAGAGATGGACTTGCAATGACTCTTATACTTATGGCTATATTTGCATTAATAGGCTTTATGTATGGATCAATAAAGCTGTATAAAAAGTATAGGAAAATGGAAGATATAAAGCCTGTCCTGCCAAGTGGATTAGGGATACCTGAGAAAGATATTTCCAAATATGCCTTTGGCGGATGGAATCCTACAAACAAGGATGAGAAACCATCATCAGATGAAATGTTGCTACTTCCAAACAGTAGAACGACAGTGTCAACACCGGAAACAAAACAGAACACAGAAAACAATTGCGGTTCAAGTGACCATACGGATAGCACTGCGTTATCAGATACGTCACGAGGTCCCGTTGAGAGACAAGCGTCCACTTCAGACGACGGTTCTGACTCCTCATTACATTTAGAAGTTGAACCTGTGAGGCCTGATGAAACCAATGCAACTCACGACGAGGATTCTACTAATTCTGAAACTGATAATTCTGGAGAGAATTCGCCATACTTCAGTGAAAAAGCATTTAAGAAGCAACCTAGTGGCTACGTGCAACCTGTTGTGAACCCCGTCAGCGGCTATGTACAGTCTGCACCCCTACCGCAAAAGAGTCCTGTAGCCAAACCTATGGCGCAACCCGCTACCTCGAGTTATGTCATGGCTTCTCTGACACCCCCGATATTCACGACAGGGGTCGCACCGCCCAGCCTCCCGAGTCAACCGCCTGCTTCTTCAGGTTACGTGCGACCCGAAGACGCCCAAGCCAAGTCCATGATGAACTTACCTAAGCTAGGGCCATCGCCCACGAAAGTGTTTGGGTCGGAAAGCTTGCCGACAATGCCTAACTTGCCACATCCTGTAAAACACAGTGCTGACAGCAGCTACATTCAGCTGCAGTCTTTAGACGCCTTGCCTAGTCATAAGCAACCTGTGCGCAACGCCCTGCCATTAAAGCCGCCGGCGTCGTCCGGCTACGTGAGTCCAGGAGACGCGGTCATAAACAAACACCTCAATAATATGCTGTCGGGAGGACACCTAGAAGAGTCGGCTATCCTAGACCCGACTATGTCGCCCGATGCGTACTGCCGATTCTCTTGGAGCACTGATCCTGCGAACGATAATCTTCATTCGTTGCTTGCCGACCCGCATACATTAAATACTTCTAAAAATTGAGCCTAATATTACGTATAATAAGTGACACAGTACTGATAAAATAAACTTTTAGTGACTGAATTGTAAATAATGAACATAAGAAGCTTTACGAAGTGCTATAAAATTATTGGACATAATATAATTACACACAAGAATGTGGATGTGTTGTCTAGTGATAATTCTTGTGCCTTATTAATTTATTTTAGGTGATTTTTAAGAAGCTTAGTAGGTAAGATTTCTGATTGGCAGCCAATTAATATAGTAGAAACTTGAAAATCGTAGAAGAGTTTCTTTATTCGCCTTATTTTTATCAGATTAAGATCTTACGCGGGCTTTACAACTCGTGTTTGTTGCAGAAATAAAGTACGTGCGTAAAAGAGATTAAATATGGAGGGTTTATATAAAATCAATTTAGTACCAAGTGATCTGAGCATAGAAGAGACGATACTGCAGATTGCAGACACTTTAGATAATCTCAACGGCATTGTAGACGACGTGTTTGCACGGCTGACGACTAGAATCAAGCAGAATATGGACAAGACAATAAAGCTTAACGAGAGAATAGAAATCTCCAGATCGAAAGTAGAAAAACTTACTGGAATGCAGAAGGCGATCAAGGTGTTCTCTAGCGCGAAGTACCCGGCCTCGATAACCCACGAACATTACCAATCAGTCTTTGACATGGACGGATATCAACACGAACCTAAAAAGATTACTCTGAGTGGCAAATCCCAGGGGCCGTCCAACGAAAAGGAAATACAGGTGAGTCTTCTAATATAATAAGTAACATATTATATTACCTATTGAAACTGATTTTTACATACGGATTCTTGAGCATTTTTTTTAATTTACCTATGTAATAAATTGCTATCTTCACCTACCGTTTCAACTTGCGCAGGAGAATTATAATCGATTAAACTTTAATGCGAAGTTGTTACTTTTTTGGATATGTCAAAATTAATTAAAACATTTATCCGTTAAGCGAATCCCTGATATATTTTGTTGTTCAAATCATTACGCAAGTGACGATATAATTCCATTTTAGGAGAAGCTCCATTTCTACCACGTGAAAGTGGCGGAACCAAGGAATACAAAACCCAAACAGGACTTTAATTTGGACACTATAATCGATAATCTATCGAGTGTTGGTGACCTACTGATCTTCAACACGGACGAGAGTCCTTACTTGGGTACTACGCGTAGGGCTTCGGCGTACGTGCCAGTAGTAACCTCGAAGGTCGAGAACAAGAGCTTACTGGAAGCGGCGCCTAGTTCTATCGTGAAGAGAGATGTCCTCAAACGAGATGCGGATGAATATCTGTATGCACCGGGCATTGGCATGGTAAGTGCGACACATTCTCTTTGTTGCGACATACATTTCTAGCTCTTTTAGAACACCTGTTAGCATAAGTTTGCTAATGATTCTTCAACTTCTTAACCAAATTAATTCATGTAAATTTAAGTTCATTTGTATTACAATTTTTGTATAAAATAAATAGAAACAGTAACAGGACTAGACATACATAGATTTACTATAATAACTTTCGTGAGTGTTATCCATATTATATATATACCCGAATATCGACGTGAGTATAACCGGCGTATATAGTAGATAATACATAGATTTATTCGGAACAAATATCAAAACATTGCATTAGGTTTTTTATTGTTTTGAACTAGCTAACCCGGCGAACTTCGTACCAGGCGGTACGAAGTTCGCCGGGTTAGCTATTTGAACCTTCTCTGAACTTCCACGATTATTTCGAGACCAAAATTAGCGAAATCAGTTCAGCCGTTTTCGAGTTTTAGCGAGACTAACGAACATCAATTCATTTTTATGTATATAGATTATATTTAAGTAGCCTCGACTTAGGATATACGTTAAAATAGAAAATTCCCTACAGGTGCCGGAGCTGGAGATGCCGCTTGACCTCCCACATTTGCCAGGCATTGCAGGCGACGTACAGTTTTCTAACACGACGGACGGGTCAATAGCGCCATCGGTAGTAACATCACCAGTAGTACCGGTCATGGCTGTGCCAGAGTCAGAACTCCCGGATTTGAAGGAATTGCCGGATGTGAAAGAAGAGATTAATGTGCCTGTGGCAGTGGTTGTGCCTGATATTCCTGATGCGCCGCCCGCGATGCCTGCGCAGGCGCTGCCTCCACCGCCTCCCCCACCACCGCCGCCGCCGCCACCGCCAATGGACGTCGTAACACCAGTCGAAGTAAAACGGTAAGTGTTTTTAATTAACTGAATATTTCTTTTACATTTTTCTTTAGGTATTATATTATGTCTTTTTAGATTAGGACCGTCTAAAGCTTTGTTAATATATCTATGAGTAAATTCTATATGTACAAATCCGTTTGGAATAACTGCGACTCACTTGTACGTGACTACGTACCTAAGGGTTAACATTGACCTCCACCGGCTCCACCGCATTCTGTTTATTGCAAACAATAACAAACGCCACGTTCTGTTGGTTTACTCACTATGATCTAAAGACCCGATAGTCACCCTTATTGTCCTTTAAAACCTTGGCATTCACTGGCCAAAACGGCTTGTTTAATATTATTATTTTAGCAGAAAACAATCTTTATGTTTTGTTATAATTGCATCATAATTATCACTTACTTGATTTATTATACTGTCGTATCATGGTTAAATGGATAGAGGAAAAATTCATAATTTTAATAAACGATTGATTGATTGTATTGTTAATTAAATAAAAGTCGGTACCAAATCTTTGGCAGTGTAATCAGCATAAAGGAAAACGTTTCAGTTTTGGTACGATTGTATTTTTGTTAATTGCCTTTGATATTTCAAGGAAATATATTTTGTTAATTATGAATTTGATAAATGTTCAAAGGATTCCAATGTGAATGTGTGGTTTGTCAACCTTTTTGGGAATTACCTGTGAAAAATGTTTTCTTATATCACAATGATGTCTCTTATTATAAACTCTACTATCTACATTTTACCACGCATAAACAGATGAAAATTCATCTCATTCCGTACCTATATAAAACTGCCCCCTTACCATGAACTCTTAAAGCAAGACAGTTGACGTTGTGGAAGCGGTACTCCGCATTACGCAGCACGTAGAGACGTCTAGCTACGTTCATCTATTAACCGATAATAATACACTTTTCTATGTGCCATCATTAGTTTCCTTCTTCTATTGTTATGCAACGTAATTATCATCGGAAGATGCCTGTTTTCCACTGTGACTACCATTCTTAGAATATTCGCGAAATAGATGACTATAAAAACAAAGTACAAAACTCCTCAGTTTGTACACGTGTTAATTTTTTCGCCCATTAACGACCATATTAGTGTTATCTATCATTAATATCGTTACCTGGTTTTTTGTGTCCCGCCCGCACCATATGTGTCCGAACAGATTTTTTCATCGCTAGACAAGCTCGAAAGTAAATATATTATGAAACTCCGCTCTGTCCTCCCACTGGCAAGGTGCAACACAAACCCGATGTATGCATTAAACATTTACGTTAAAAACACTTGGTGGAACCTCTGATTGACTATGGGATTTTGTGTAATTAAACGTTCTTAATAGATTCAATTGAAAAAAGTCGTTGGGAGTTGGAGTATGCAGCATCTGTGGCACTAATTAACTTAGCTATTTATGACCGAAGCTCTATAAGATAGGAATCAATTACTCAATTAATTCACTATACCTTAGATTAACCATTTATTGTCCGCGTGTGTGAGCCACCCCTGAGAAGACTCCTATAACGATCGGATCGACTACTTTGTGTACTACAATTATTTCAATGTTGATCATTTATAAAAACGTGGGGTAATAAGAACTGTAAACTCATTATATGGTTGTGCCAACTACGGGGAACGGGTTGGTTAATTAGTCGGCCTAACAGATAGCGATAAGGTTGGCGGGCTATTAACATATTTGCGTTATTAAGAAGAATTTCGAGCAGCATCACGACTCGGCCTGTGATCTTTTCACTTTACTATACATCGGGTGTGCGTTATAGGAAGCAGTTTAGCATGCGTTGGCTTCTCACAGCATTAATGTGGGAGTATTTAAATTGAAATACCTAATTTAGTAATCGGGGCCGATTCCCATACTTCCCAGTAAAAACGCCAAGTGTGCCGACGCTTCAGGGTTTGCCGCCAACACCGGTTCCCAGTAGATGCATTGAATTACATGAATCGTAAGCACCTTCGCTACAAAAGTAAGGCTTTATAATAGATACAGTTTCGTAGAAACATGTAAATCGCTGTGTTTTCCACCTCCGGATTAGAGTTATGGGTCATTTGACCCCTGTTCACTCCATCAATGGAATATTAAATAGCTCTAAAGCAAGATAAACAAGTTCTGGAGTAAAAGAGCTTAAAACACAAATGTTAGTTTAATACGTAACGTTCAGCATGACAAGTAGGAGTAGCTGCTAGATAATACACGTGGCGCTCAAATACACAGTCTATAAATAATAGATGATTGTATTTTTTATTTCATTCTCGATTGAGATCGACATCTATTACATACACACAAATATGATTGACAAGATTCTTCTTCAATTACTGGCGAGATAATTCACTTATAATCTAGGCAAGCAAAAGATAAAAATAAACATAATATTTCAATGAAAATCGATTTTAATATTTAATCAAACAGGATCGGACAATGGGTTTGGAATTATAAAAAAACCTCGTCAGCGATTCTATGTAACATTCATTTGAAGACGGGACGTGTTTTGTTTCTTGTATGCATTAAGAGAAATGCCTTTCAATAGTCCACTTCTTCTTAAAGCACAAATTAATTGATTCCAGCACTAAGAGTCTGATGCAATTAATATTGCAATCACATAATATAATGAAGTTGTTTTTAAATACGTACCTTGATTAACACGTAATAAACGGAAAATATTATGAAGCATTATGCTTAATGGTTGCGACCAACAATCGGACACTTTTTCAATAACTTGTGTGTGGCATGAAAAACAATGCATTGCCTGCCTTCAACATAATTGCCTCTGGTATGCTTTAAATGATAGGGATTCTAATTAAATATTGCTATTCAAACAGTTAATTAATTAAGCGTTTTAACTGATAAAATAATTTCCATGAACATTTGAGAGTGATGGAAAAAGTTAGCAGCTGCTAATAGGGTCCCGCAAGGTGCAGCATATATGGTACATATACATAATTAGAAGTAACTACTACCCTTAAGGCAACTGAAAACTACGTTTGGTGTTAATTAGTATTGATGTTCTCTTTATTCAAGCATTTGTTATTTTACCTTGGGACTTTTCTACGGCAGGCTTTTTCATTAACTTGAAATCACAAAATGGTGGTTTTATTTTAACCGCCGCCGCGCTGCTTGTTAGTACATTATTAGCAGGTATAACATTCATTTTGTACGTAAATAAGGGTAGCTATATGTGGAGTTTTTATAAATATTTTTTGAGGATATGTTGGTAAAGTACAAACAGTCATATTAATTAGGAGTACAAAACATTTTTTTTAACATGTTCGTGAACGAGATAATTTATTCTTGTCTTTGACTATTAACTAACCCGACCCTTTAAGAAGTCGATTAAGATTATTTACTAAATTCATTTAGCATCTTATATGCCTACCTTTATTGTTTTGACGATTAAAAAATACTAGATTCCCGGTAAACAATACATTGAGTGTTTTAAGGTTCCATTATAATAACGTAAACAACATAGCTGTCTCCGCATATAAATTGCTACGTCTTTACTTGAAACAGTATTGCTACCGGCAAAACGTTTCATATTTATTTATAAAGTGAAGGAGTTGTGAGAAATTCACATTAAACAGACTGATTCATAGATAAGGTACTAGATCTATAGAACTAGGTATCTTAAATAGTAAATAGTCACGTTCATAGACATATTATGTGTTTGTACATACAATACATGGTTTATTGGTTAATGAATAGAATTCTACTTTGATAGCCTTGGTTTCATTAGTTTTATTTCGTTTTCGTATCAATTCAACGTATTTAACGTTTGACATATTTTTATCTTCTTGCGGACGTGGAATTTAATTTTATCTTCTTAACATAAAAAAAAAAACAATTACATTGTCCTAATTTTTTTTCGCTACTGGTTTTATCAACTGTAGATACCAGTCACTATTCATTGTCAATTTCAAATTGGACTGTATGTTATTGACATAAATTTAATAAGTGAATTGATAAATAAAAAACAATTGGAATTTATACCGCATCGTTCTTACGCTTTCCAACATCTTCTATATATATATAAAATGTTCGTGTCACAGTTTTCGTTCCCATGCTTCTCCGAAACGGCTAGACCGATTCTCATGAAATTTTGTGAGCGTATTGAGTAGGTCTGAGAATCGGCCAACATCTATTTTTCATACCCCTTAGTGATAAGAGTTTTTTACCTGAAATTCACGCGGACGAAGTCGCGGGCAACAGCTAGTAATAATATAATATACCTAAGTAGTAAAGAATATTATATGCTAGTAACTATTAAAATAAAATATTTCTTTTGATATACACAAACGTAAAGGGGTTCTAATTTGATAACCAAGTCGTAATTACGGGTGACCATACGAATATATTTTCACGGTCAATTTACATCAGCCCTCTTACCATGAACTCTTAAAACAGAACAGTTTATGTTGTGGAAAATAGACGCCGCATTACACTGCACGTAGCGGCGTCTCGCTTCAACATCGTACACTGTGTGTTCGTGGTAAGGGGGCAGAACTGTACACGTAAAAGAAAAACATTGCTAATATTTACTTTCCATTAAAATACATTGGCAAATAGCGGCTTGTGTTTAACGCTAATTGCTGTTGACGTATTCAGTTGGACAACTTGGAAACGTACTGTGTCTATAATATTTATAACTAACATGTGTAGTTATTAATTTAATTAATGACTACTCTTGACAGTTCTGATAGCTACACTTGAAACTGTTTGGAAAATTCGTTACACGTTACTTTGCGGTAGCTTGCGTTCTGGCGTTTCTTTTTCTTGTTATTCTCTATTAGGTCTTTCCAAAAGTACAATAATTACGTGCGTTTACTCATACCGACCTTGACTTATAATAGATGGCCGTATTGTTTCATTAACTAGACTTTCGAATATTCTAGAATAAGGCGGGTATTTACAAACCGCGTCGCTTTCGCGGTACCGTGTTCTTAAGTAGAAACAGTCGTTTTGAAAACAAGCTGCGTATGTTCCGCTGAACGATGTATTGTACAAATAATATTAATGTTTACTTGCTTATGTTTCTGCGTCGATGGGTGCTAAGAATTCGATCAGCTGGTCTAGACTGGTACCTAATTAAGAATCTAAATAATAAAGGCATGAATTTTCCATAGAAGGGTAGTTTTGAATGCTATTCGTTTTCTTTTCCCGAAAGTGAGTTGTTAAAGGTGATAAACGCAGTCAGATTCTTGATGAATAGCAATGGCTTTCCAATTATGACGATCTTATATCGAAGTAAGATGCTATCGCTTTGGTCTAAAGACAATTGTATTGATTTAAAATTCTTGAATGAACTGTAACAGAAGTTCCTACTGAGATAGAGGTCGTTAATCTAGAGCCAAGCAGAGTCAATAGTTAATTGATTACTTCTCACTTAATTAAGCTGCTCAAAAAATGTTTTTTTTAGTTCGGTCTTGTTTTCGCAAAAAAGTATGAATAAACTACTTCCTAATATTATCATATAAAACCCATTAACGTAATTTATAGAGTTGCATATAGTTGCCTAAGATACATTTATCGAAGCAGGAAACATATTTATTGAAACCAGAGCTCGTTGTTAAATTTAAATTGAGTTTTAAGTGCCGCAGCAGCACTTAGCGAAGCAACATTTCGCGCCAATAGATCGCTGATCTAAAATGTGCTTATTACAAATCAGAATTATTGAAGACTGAGTGCTTTGCTACTCATCACGGGCCCGAGGCACATGGCAAAACGTTTGACGAATTGAAATTTAATAGAATGTCTACCTTTTTGTCAACCTTTTTACCACTTCAGTCCTCGGGTCTACGGTGGCGGTTCTTCAAAATAAAAAAGTAGACGAGACTAGTCTTCACCAGATTATACAGGAATAACATAATTCAATTAGCTGTCAAGCAAATTGGATGTGAAACTGAGACGTCCTTCGGCGCCTTATTCAAACACTTGCTGAATGGCTGGATCTGACTTTGAGTGATGTCAACCCAATTATTGTTGATGCCGTCTCGTGTTCACCCTTTAAGGGAAAATAAATAGATTGTTAGTTTTTGTCGCGTAACAGACCCAGTATTCAGCCGTCAATCTCTCACTATTCCACCGAAGAATGGTGTATTAAGAATTAGCAAAATGAGCATGTTCTAAGAAAGTTGCTATACGATTCCTTAACAGTTACCGGGTCCTGTTCCGTGTACGTGGTTTTATTGTTGTTCTATTTAGCTATATGTGTGGAATTCGTGTCTAGGAACCTTGTGTTGTTTCTCACTATTGGAGATCTGATATCGATGTGTGCTGGTTTGACACTTCACGAGAACTTGGTTCAGTTTTTGCAAGTAACAAATGTATTATTGGAAAATTAAGTATACGACGTTAATTCTGATTGTTTTTGTGTATGTAGTATAAATATTGTTTGGGGAAATATTTTACATATTGGTTCTGTGAAATTGTAAACGGGCGCGGTACAGTGCTTGGCACTTGTGCGTTCCACTTATTATCCAAACTATAATGCAATTGTTAATACACTTGGGAGCAAATAAATCGAGCCACTTCCTTTTTCACGCATTATGGTAATTATTTTTGGTATTAAGGAACGCATCGATTCGAAACATATATCGCCTAAAAGGGTATTTAATAACCTTTACAATGAGGGTAGTTAGTTGTCAAAATTTCATTTTTATTAAAGTTTAAAGGGTAGAATAAAATTATCGCATTTAATTTGCTTATGACATTTTTATTGTACTCTGTTAAGAAAAGATTAAATTTGAGGTTTTTGTTAATCATACCCATATTACTTGTTATTGTTGTCTTTATCTGTGTCTGTGTAATCAAAATAACCTGATAAAATGGATACTACACCGACGGAAGCTGCCCAAGTTGTAGCTTTACTTGAGGTTGGACACGGACAACGTGAAGTGGCACGCAGACTTCATTTGAGTCGTTCAAAGGTACAGCGGGTATACCGCAGGTATCTGGAGACTGGTGCTTTTGTTCGGCGACCTGGAACTGGCCGACCACGGGCAACAACAGAACGTGACGACCGCTTTATTGCAACCAATTCGTTGCGCGACCGTGGACTTAATGCTGTTCAGCTACAGCAAGCGTTACGTGACGTTCGAGGAGTCGCAATCAGTAAGTGGACAGTGAGACGAAGACTAAAAGAACGAAATTTAACATCACACAAACCAGCAACTGGCCCAAAATTGACTGTAGCTCATCGCCGATCTCGCTTGGAGTTTGCTCGAGAACACATTAATTGGACGTTAGAAGACTGGAGGTCAGTTTTGTTTTCTGACGAGTCAAGAATCTGTCTTTTTAGCAATGACGGGAGAAACCGAGTGTATAGACGTCCTGGTGAAAGATTTGCCCAATGTTGCATTCGAGAAACGGTGAGTTTTGGTGGTGGTTCTTGTATGGTGTGGGGAGGAATTTCTCTAGACGGAAAAACGGAACTTGTCTTCGTCGACCCCGCCAACGATGGCAGTGGTAGACGTGGATTAACAGCTGACCGATACATAACTGACATTCTTGAAAACCACGTAATGCCGTATGCTGGTTTTGTCGGAGAAAATTTCTTGTTTATGCATGACAATGCGAGACCTCATACCGCGCAGATCGTTACGGAATACTTGTCTGCGATCGGGATTCAACAAATGGTATGGCCAGCACGAAGTCCCGATTTGAACCCGATCGAACACCTATGGGACGAGCTAAAACGGAGAGTCCGAGCCAGGGTTCCCGCTGTTTCATCCATTCCCGAGCTTAAAGTCGCTGTGCTTGAAGAGTGGGAGAACATACCACAATATGTCATCGTAACGCTGATCAGATCGATGACTAATAGGCTACAAGAATGTATCAGGGCCCGGGGGGGTAATACCAGTTATTAAGAATATTTTTTTTGCAATAATTTTGTTTTTTATTGTTTTTATGGACTGTTTTAGCCCTACTAAATTTTCTATCAAAATTACCATTTTTCTTGCAGAGCCAATAATTTATCATTCAATAAGGTTATTATTCAATAATTTACCCTCATTGTAAAGGTTATTAACTAAACTTTTAGGCGATATATAGTTCGAATTGATACGTTCCATATTACCAAAAATATTTACCATTTTACGTGAAAAAAGGTAGTGGCTCGATTTATTTGCTCCCAAGTGTATAACCGTATGATAGAAGGCCATATTTTCCTTTGATCCTGTTGTTACTACTTTCTTAATGAGCCTCTAATACTATACTACAGGCACGTGAGCGTCGATCGCATTATAACTATTTCCAGTCGCGATAACATCCGTGGAAAAACTTCAAACGGCGTCTGATGAAAATCGCTAATGCGACGATCGTATGTAACGTGGCCAAGGCATATTTTTTAAGTGGTAATAAATCGTGCGTTTAATCGCACGACATCTGAAGACTTGAACCTAATGCGGCTTAGAATTTTAGTCTTTGCTTTTTTATATCTTGCAAATATGCAGCGATTGTGGCAGGTTAATGACAGCTACCATCACTCTTGACGATAGTTTCTTTTTAGTGTATCTTACAATGTTCGCGATATCCATTAAAATAAATAAATAAAAATATCTTTATTTCAGACCAATTACATAGTCCATTACATCGGTAATAACTATAAATAATAACGAGCAAATGATAAATGTTGTAATTCAATGTCATAGTTGCGATAAATTATTAAATTACTAGCTGCGCCCCGCAGTGTTACCCGCTACATTTTTTCGGGATAAAAAGTAGCCTGTGTGTTTATCCAAGGTGACAGCTACCTCCATATGAAATTTTATTAAAATCCATTAAGTAGTAGGGATTGATTCAGGTATGTATGTTCTAAAACAACTTACTGTCCAGCATCGACATAGGAACGATAATCAGACAATAGCATGCAAATTTTATATACCTATTTACAATCTAATTAAAGATTTTTTCTTAAAATTGCAGATATAGATGTTCGAATGATAGTGTTAACAAATATCTTTCCTCAAACTTTTCATAAATAAACACAGAAGCTTAGACATTCCTTTGCTAATTTAAACAGGAATGCAAATCATAATAATAATGCCGAACATACAGAAAATAAACAAACAATATTTCGCCAATCGGAAACAGCGGTATTATTTTCCTAAACAACATACAACTGAAACCAACTGTTCAATTCAAATTGCTACGGAAATTGTTGAGCTGGGGCTCAGTTTTTCAACCAAAGCTAACGACGAAATTCAAACAAAATCCCCCTGAATACCGAATTTAATAATACCTTGTTAACAGCCAATTTTAATCCTCTACCAATCATAATTTAATATTTCTTGGTAATCCGTAAATATTGAAAACAAGTATAATAATTAGCAAGGATTTGGCGTTAATTAGCGCTGTCATAAAAAGTAAAAGGAGGTTAAATAAAAATGTCTTGCATCGATTTTCAATCGTGCCATGAACAAGGATTTAGAGGTGCCTTTATCGGACACTTGAATTAAAAAGGAATTATTTATTTATTAACTGTGATATATAGAAGGACATGTAGGGAAGGCAATGAAAAAGGAACATATACAAAGATAATGCCAGTTTAAAAAAGATAACTTTAACTGACATAAGTGGTTGGGTTTTGCTCAAAAACAAATTTTTGTGTTGTTCTTAGTATGGCTTTGGGCTAATTGTTAATTTAAGAGTCGTCGTGGTTACCAGGAAAATTATTGCACGCACAACACAATTCGGGATTCCACAAATTAAAGAAACAACTTACATTGATTCGTACTACAAAAGAGCCGTATCGTTCTTCGAAACGTATAAATAGATCACAGTACATTGATTGCACGTACCGGCCGTCTAATAGAACGGAATCATCAATTTGTACGACAATCAAAGAGTGCGATGCCATGATTATAGTATAAACGATGTCGCTGTTATATTCACTGCCGGTAACAGCTTGCTTCCTCTGTGAAGTGAACAGTCAGGACCCGGGGCGAGTGGTACTGGCAGGTTTAAATGGAAGCTCGTGAAACTTGCCCGTGGCGACAAATATGGTGGCTATTTTAAAGCTGAAACTTTCACTACGATTAGGGTTACCAGGAATTTATGAAAAGCTATTAGTTAGCGTGGTTTAGAGTTCTGGCGGTATATTGTAGTAAACATTCCTGGGTTTCGCAAGAGTTGCGTACAAGAAATTGTACTACAAAGAAGTCCTGCTTGTCCGGCTTGAAGTTGAAACTGAGTATTATATGAAAAACTTAGGCATATTATTTACTATCTCAATTGCGCTTGATAGACTGGCAACCATAGCAATAGTTTACACATATTATACAAGCAGAGCATTATTCATGCACGAACGCTGCTTAGTCATACAAAAGTTGAAAGTTTAATGTGTAACTCGACTCTTACTAATACTTTCCATTTAATTTCTATTTACGATTAAAAAAATAATGGTAACAAAACAGTTATAATTGTACCTAGCAGCAAACGAAACATTTATCTATTTTATCCTTCAATAAATAAGATAATTCGGACATTTCTAATATTTGTGTGCTATCTGTATTTATTATTTTATCTATGGTGCGTTAATCGGTACGCCTTGATTTGTCTACTCTGCTATCGATTACCTATTAAGACAACAATAAATACAATCAGCTTCTGGGAAATCGACTAACACCTTTAAATCCTTATCGATATCTAATAAAAATTCTAATGAAATAGTGCTTAACGTTATTAAAACATAATAACTGGCTTTTCTAGTATCGTAAGTCCGTAAATGTAGATATCGTATCAACTTGTAAGTGTTCAACGTTAGGCTTTAATCACTATTTGAACGATTGATTTTATGATGTTCGAATCTCGATAAACATCAGTACGTACGTAAGTAATTACATCGCTTAGTACTCGCAACTAAACGACTGGAGGAACCTAACAATAAGTCTACAGAACGCTTTCATTCTCCTCATATTAGGAAACTCGGAAAATCGGATAGCACGATCTTGTTTTGAATATTTTCAAATATTATGTTTAAAGCTTGTCTGTATTAGGGTTTAATCTGGGTGAATATTTGTCTTCTACACGATAAAGTTCGTTATTTCATATTAAATTTCGTCAAAGCCTTCTTGGCTACACCAACTGAAGTAATATATAACCAATTACCGTCCTTCATATTAGTCCTACTGGAGTGTGTTATACCATGTATGCCAAGTAGCCTTGTATACACAGGAACGCGCAGAATGTGTGTTAATAACACGCGTTACTCTCAAGAAGCGTCTTATCGTTGACCCTGTGTCTCGTCGACTCTCGGTCAAGGTTATACCCTCGCTTAAAGTTTTATTAAGACGTTCAGAAACAAACAAATACCGCTCACAAACCTAGAGTGCAAATTAACATCCTGTACAGTCTTACTAAGAAGTCACCTTGTCGCACTTATCAGAAGTTCGTTAAATATCTTCCGAGTAATACTACATTTAAAATATCCTTTCCATATTGGTAGTGCTGTGTTCGTAAAAGATAAATCATCGGCCACATTGAAATTGTTTATGCAAACGTCCTTGCCGGGCCGCATTGTTTCTGCATATGCAAATGACTTTCCCTACTTGGACGTGCCCATAATGGAATGGGTAATGTAACATCATGTTATGTGTGTTGAGTTTTTAACCTATGTTGTATTCCCGCGGGTGACGTATAAGGCGAGTTAGGGATTATGTTGAGAATATCGGCACATACAAACGGATAGCAGCTGATACGATGCACGCTTTTTTTTCAAATTCTTCGATCAGCATGAAGTACCTACATGTGAGTAAAGACGCCTTACACATTCTTTCTTATTGACCACAAGGTAAATTAATTGATGGTGAATGTAAAAAATAATTAATTGAATACATCTCACGTAGACTTCTGGAGAATATTGTAAAGGCTGGCAATGTTACAGTACTATGGATGAATATTAAATATTTTACTTACTCGGAAGAGGTTTTTATGAAAAAGTTTGAATTTAAATGAAGATGGAGGAGAACGGGTATAAATAAATCTTTGGATGAATCTTACAGACTACAATATAGACAGCGACAGACTAAATTATGTTTACAAAGAATTATTATTTAAATAGAAAACCCTAATCGTTCCATCGAAAAGAAAAATACAGAGTTTCATTGTGCCAGTTAATACTTTAACGTGTTCGATCCGCGTCGTACGGAGTGCTACGAGCTATTTATAGAATTCTTATGAACTTGAGAACTTCATTTGGTCGCTTTCTATCGTCGCAGGTGGAAAGTGTACTACGAATGCGATCCTTGGTCTCCGAGAATTAAGACATTATGCCGTACACACACAGGAAAACATTAATTTATTCAGTTTTTAAATACTTAAGAGAATTTTATAAATGGAGTAACTAATAGTCTTGTTTTAAAGTTAAAACTATTAATTGGTTTTTTCAGAGCATGAGTAAAACTATTTTAACACATTGACAGTCCGCTGAGTAGACACAATATTTATATAGTGCACAGACCCCATACCATGAACTCTTAAAGCAAGATAGTTTACGATATGGAAGCGAGACGCCGCTACGTGATGTGTAATGCTGCGTCACGTTTGCACAACGTAAATTGTCCTGCTTTAAAAGTTCATAGTAAGGGGGCTGGACAGTGAAAGGGTAAAAAATAATGCAACCTACTAAAAATATTGCAAAGTTAGTACCTATTTACGTACAATGCCTCAGGCCATTCAGTTTTTATTTTGCCTTTGTTTACATCGTATAACATAAAGTTTAAATTAATAAAATCTAAGTAAATGCTAAATGATTTGGATATATCGAGTATCAATACCGCCTTCTCTAAGTCCGTTCCCCTTGTCGATTTGAAACTAATTAATCGTCTAATAATGTTAATTTATTCTGTCTGTTTTGCCTTCATAAATCATTGCATATACCGGCGAAATGTACACAGTTGGTGTGAGGATACTTTATGATTGTTGGGACCACATGCATGCAGCTCGTGTCTGACATTTGGTCGGTATCGATTAACAAATAGTAAACGATGGCATACTGATTGATAATCGATCGTCTCATGCATTTTAAATGACTATGTTGTCAGGTGTTTCAAGGCATATTCAGAAAAATGAAAGTTTTATACAATATTAGGTTTTTACTAAGTGTAAGTTAGAAAAAATCTGGTATCTTCCCTAAATAAAGCCTTACTCCAATTCTATCGCATATGCGACGCTTAGTCAATACCGGATAATGTTTGTTCTTTTCCTGTATCGGGATCAATAAACAACAAGCTAGTAGTCATAAACACTCAAATTAAGGACAATTTATTCGCACATTAATTCTTGTCACGCGTCAAGACGTCAATCCAACCGCAATTTGACTGTACCATGTTGTATGCATGCTCCTATAATGTAAACCAACTGCTTTAGTAACGGGTTCATCTATCTAAATCATTATTGTACCAAATCAATGAGCTCACGCTCCCGCTAAATTATCGCGTGCATGCAAATTATGTATTGTTCAGTTACAATTTGTTTTGACCGCCTCCTTACGGCGAACACTTGATTAAAATTGCGATAACAAATGGGTAAGGTAGTTTTTATAGCTCCATTATGCATTAATTGACTCAAAATAGGACTAGTATTGTGTGAGCAGAAAAACAACGATAATTTTTTGTCCGGGGTGGGAATTAGATGAATTAGGTATATAAAAAGCCCCGATTTTATTGACCTAAACCGCATAGTTGGGAAAGCCTAACGTTTACCCAAGATGCCAATAGGGTGTCAATGTTGTTATTCAAAGGACTTAGAAAACGGAGAACTTATTAGTATGGCATAATATTAACATGTACTGGAGGAAAGCCAAGCCATGAGGTTTTAAATGATCCACGTGAGTTCGTGAGTGTACTTGCATAATAAGGTACACAAGCGGGATTCCCTGATGGCGTCATAAGACAAACGTTTCATCTATCACTCATTAATGGATGTGTTATCTCATGAGGTGGTTAGCCTTTTCCTAAGTACGCTCTCTATTTATTTATTTGAAGTTTTACAAAACGCTTACAGCCTAAGCTTCTATCTATCGTTATTCTTATCTAAAATTTTCGTGTCACAGTTTTCGTTCCCATACTCCTCCGAAACGGCTAGACCGATTCTCATGAAATTTTGTGAGTCTATTGAGAGGAGGTCTGAGAATCGGCCAACATCTATTTTTCATACCACTAAATTCACGCGGACGAAGTCGCGGGCAACAGCTAGTAATATTATAAAGTGCCGGATCCATTAGAGCCTTGTTTTCTTAAATTTAAGTTAAAAGCAGCTAAACAACTGCTACATCTCTTTAGGTCTCGCTCTTTCACTATTACACACAACAGGAACGTTACTGTTGCAAATTATCGATTTCTAGTAATATTAAATCATCCTACATTTGCTTCAGACTGTGGTGTTATGCTGTGTCGAAGATATAAACATCGACCATTCTCTTTCACAAGAATTAAGTTGATTCTGAAAACATGACGTACAATCCGCCGCGTCATTCTTGTGTATTATTTATAGATTTTCCGCGCATATTATTCATGAAGTAGTAGCCATTGATATGACGTTGCGTGTTGCGACTACTGCAATTAAAATAGTCGAGTTACGCGTGTAATCCGTTCATATAAGCCTTACGTAATTATTATCAGCGCAGCCTTCTACTATTTTAGGGTCGACTTCTTAGTCAGTAATTTCTGTTAATTAAAGCCCTTAATTAGCATCAACAGCTTAAATATCAGTGCATAAATAGGTCTAACGTATCTGATGTAGGCAAATAATGTTATTGACTCATAAGTCGTCGTTTCAATACATAAAATAAATAATTTATATAAATTTTTCTATTACATATTTTAAAATTGTTACTGTTGTATATCTATAGTACCTATAACATACTAAATATGATCTCATTTTAGCTGTGCCTTACCTTTATTGTACTTAATATTAATAGGATTAAGCATAATTTCTAATGTTGTTTTTAAAATAATTGTATGGACCATCGTCTGAAAATAAAGTTTTTATTATTATTATTATTATATTATTCTTTACATGCAACCCAAACTCATAGGGTTTCACAGAAAGATGTTGTTAAAAATAACTGAATTCGTAGTATGGATATTATTTGCTATCGTGTGGAAAATCTAAGAAAACATTTCACGTTTAATCACGATACTTTAAAACAAAACAGGATAGATGTTAGAGGTACGCGATTAGCTGGTCTAAGCAAACAAAATTGACACAAATTATCTTATCTTGTTGTCAATATTTGAGGATTATATATAACAACAGGTTTCTATTATATTTGCTGTCAAAACTGCCTTTCACTTGAAGCCTTGAGCTAAAATTATTTCATTAATCATAGATAGCGTTCCGATATTATTGGATCAAATGCAAATGTCTTGTTATGTAGTCCATTGAGTTTGACAGGTTGCAATCATGGGCCGTTTTCCGATATTTACTAGATTGCTGTTAGATTATAGTTTGCGGAATAATTTGTACGTTGCAAAGCTTATGAAAGACCTATAAAATAGATGATAAAATGTGGCTTAAGCACCGTTTTAGTCTGGTTTTAGTACTAAGAAAATAGTCTATTCAGTCGTCATCACACTGATTTAAGAGGAAGGTTTATATGTGAATTAAATGAATAATATGATAGAGAAACACTGATAATTTTAGAGATTTCTGATGTGATGTCGTAAATAATAAAAAAAATTGCACTTACATTGCAAACGCTGGCTGAACCCTACGAGATAGATCAAAATAATGTACTAGAAGATTGTATACCTTAAAAAGGTCTACACAAAAGTCCTCGATGGTATTATGTCTATATCTTAGGGATAACCCACAATAACAATATTTTATTGGAGCTCTCTAGCGAGGAAAATAATTGTTATCAGCATTACAGCCGTGCAAAGTCGGGGCGGGTGGTTAGTAAAACATAAACATAACAACAAGCCTGTATTTCCCGAAGGGGAAGGCCGAGTTGTACCTATAGAAAATAAAGGTATTTAAATTGTGACTCCGTGCTACTGAGAATTATTTAATTGGAAAACCCAATGACACTGCCCGACCCGAAATTCAAACCAGGACCGCACAGTCGCGCTTAGCAACCAATAGACCAGCGAGGCAGTCGTTTTTGAAATATAATTTTATCATTATTTTATGAGACTATCTTTGAGAGAAAGCTTTTAGAGAATTGTGTAGCACTTAAATTAATATTCTTGCTAAAATTGTACACGTGCCATTCTTATAAATTATTCCTCTTAATTAATTAAGATTAGTATAACATTATGATTGATGTTATTATAATTACAAAGCTTTGTGTTGTTTCAAAATAGCGTCTTTGATCTGAGTTTCCATGAACATTTTCTTATCAAAACAAAAACCTATGAATATAATATTTATGTTAATTAGTCGTTTATGTTAATTAACAGAAGTCCTTGTGAACATATGCGGGCTATTTAGACTCATCTCGTTTTCGATGTGTGTACGTTGTACATGTAGGTATACGGTGTTGTACTCTGAAGTACCAACATGAATTAATTAATATGATGTAAATACTGTTAGATACTACAACTATAATATTTACTTATAATATGTAGAACTTTTTAATATTCACAGTATATTATATTTCACAAAGAAACATCCTACGGACATCTCGCGTACTTTATTAAAAATATATTTTGCAATATTGTTGATTTTCCTTTTAAAAGATCTCTCTTTGACTGCACCTGCTTTATTAAATTATTTTTATTATAAGCTTGTAGAAGCTATCAAGTAGAAGAGTATAACACTGTTTTATTATTATTTAACCTTTTGAGCGTCAGCCTTGTATGGAAGACAAGCGTTTTCGTGCCCTCCACGCCACGATTTTATTACAAGACATCTAATCGTAACATTGTTTGTTATTCAGTCATGAGTATGATATAACATAACATAACGCCTGTATTTTCCGAGGGAGTAGGCATACAATACAAAAAGATAGATAAGGATCTACCAAGAACATACAATAAATTAGAGCGTACCCTGTCATATTATTATATTGGTATTGTTTATCGTAAATGTAGCATTGGACAATAGCAAAATTATAGCGCTGCAAAATGTTTTCCTTGTAATGCTAATAATTAACATGATTCTATAATTGGCCACTAATTAATACACAGTTAATTTTTCAAAGCAAAATGTCGAATCGACTTTATATACGTATTCATTAATATAAATAAATGTATGTTTAATTAAATAGCAAATATTACATTACTTAATAATTATTGATATTAGAAGATATACCGAAATCGGTACATCATCTTCTTCTTATCGTATGGTTGATCAACAACCTGGTGTCAGTTTTATCCGCCTGTAGGCCTCTGACACGACTTCGGTATATAATAGATAAAATTGACTGTATCTATTTATTGTTTTCATTGGAAGTATATTTACTATTTATAAATACGAAAGAAAATGTCAGTCTGTTTGCCATCTCATCATGACTAAAATAATAAACCGGTTGTAATGGATTTTGATGTAGAGATAGCTTGAACACTGGGGAAAAGTTTAGGATATTATTCCAATAAAAAAGCGGTAAAAGTTTTCTTGCGTACAAACTCATACAAAGTCGCAGGGCTAGTTTTATTATGCTTTAAAATAATAATAAGAATTCGTGTTAATAAGTTTTATAACTGTTATATTTTTTGCGAATTTGATCTCATCAAGTTACTTGGAAGGATAGCCAGACTGGAATGTCTTGTTTGGTTTCGTACTGTCCACGAAAACCTTGTCGAGCAACATTTTTTTTTATATTAAAGCAGACAAACGTGCTGGTCAGCTGCTACTTAGTGATCACCGAAAAAACAGAAGAGCTTTAGAGCAGAGATACGCCACGAACCTTTTTTGCTTATTGCTATTTATTATGCTATTTTAGGGAAGTTTAATCGTTCGTCTGGGTCTTGTCACTAACGCATAACACAAAACGCAATGCTTCCATGTAATGCTTTATAGTAAGAGCCAGGCCCTTACCCGGTCGGGCACATTTTCGAAATGTAGCCAGTTACCGGCTCCAGATACCCCCCTACCACTAGAATCTCCGCGATTAATCAATTCTAGCTGATAATAAAAGGTGCTAAAGTCTCTATTCCCTTAATGTGAATATGTACATACATTAAAAAGCTAGGGTAGTAGGATTGAGTGTGAAGTTTTTAATGTTCTCATTCCGATGTTGCAATGTCACGTATTTGCTTTGGAATGGTACAGCAATTACGCCAAACGTGGAAACATATTTTTCTTCAGCTTTAAACGGAGATAATAAATTGAGTGCATGTCTCTTTACACACAAAGACCCCTGAGAGCTAGCTGCCGTTTTTTTTGACGTTATTAAAAGTGCACTGAGCTATGTCTTGTTAACTGGCTACTTAATGCACTTGGTGTGATAATTATGACTTGCAGACTTTTGTTTTGTGATGACGGTTCTGAACCGTGTTTTTATTATTGTGGATTTTGTACTGGTTGGAGCTAGACAATATCTCCGCGGACTAGAACTGCGCGCGCAGCTTTAATCGGCCGTTACACCCGTTTATAAACCCCAACCTTTCTCTAGATCGATATTGAAAAGCATAAGTTTTACCAGACGGCCGTCCGGACCCATAAAACTCATAATATTCTTTATAGTATATTCTTCAGTATACAAACTGACACTCCATTTATACGTCAAACAAACTTTTATATCCATATGCATGTTCTTGACAGCTATACGATTTGTTGGACAGCATTATCTACATTAGCTATACCTTACATAACACCCCAAACACGGCAGACAAACTGACCGCGTGATGTGTACGATAATACAATTTCAGCGCGGTCATCACAGTACATTGATACCGAGTCACAGGAACAAAATGACGTACTTATGTTCAAGTCATATTGTAAACAGTTAAATGAGTTACGTCCGCCGCAGGTCAATACCTCGTCAGTTATCAACCCAATCAGACATGAGGTTAGCATACTCTGGACTTCGAGAAGATTCCTCCGATTAGTTCTTTAAACATCGAAGTAGAGTTACTTGAAAAAATGTACAAAAAGCTACCAGCCAGCAGCGAAGTGCGCTTAATTTTTACTATACAACAAAAAGATTTGAATATGGATGATGTATCGCTTTTTGCTTTTCGAGTACCAACCAAGGCCAATTGATATAGTGAACCAATTGTGGAGAACAGATTTGGTAATTTTAGTGTGGCGTGACTCAAGTTTAGATGTTATTTATTAGGTTATGAAGTACGCACGTAGTAACGAACACTACTCGTTCAATCGCTATAGGATTGATATGAGAATGTGTGAGTTTTTTATTAATTTAATGCACATTTTTGTACAAAGGCGGACTTAATGCCATTAAGCATTTTCAGTCAACCTCAGGGTGCTGCAGAGTTATACAGTGGTAGATGCACTGAGTATTATGTAAGCTGAAACCACACTACAACCACTTTATTGGTCTCGTGGTGTTCTTTTACCTTTACCTATCAATACGAGCTTTTCACTCTAGGGTCCGCCCATCGGCATTAGGCTCAAATCACTTCGATATATACGTTTAAAATTACATGACACTGAAACGAGCAGTTTCAGTGTCATGTGATCTGCCGCTTCGCTGCCATCCCGGTGTGACTTGAGCCTTACAAAAAATTAAACTAATATATAATACTAATTTTGCTTGTAGGTAAGTAAGTTTACCTTAAATGAAGTTATCACTTTATAAATATTAATTAAAAGTGTTGAAGGGTATTCCTTACTAAAATGGTATGTTTAATAAACAACTGATTACTGGGTCTTTAGAATGTCAACTGTTATCGCAGGGGTTAAATTATTAAATACCAATTTATTTTTATCGTAATTATGCCTAGATTGAATAATGAATATTCATGTTTTGTAATTCCCACACCCGATACCAATTAAAATAACGCCAGCTCTCCCCATATCAAACAAATCGGCCAGTCAAGTTTTGAAATGACGTAGCAATGTTTATGGAAGGTTTTTTGTGTGAAGATTATAAATGTACATCGGCATGAATTGGAGCGCACATGATCAAGTTAATTGAACCGCTGTTTTTCCTATAAATACCAGTTGCATCGTTAAATTACTGAACACTTGAGTCGACCGGCGAAGTGAACTCTTCAGTCTTCGAACATGTCTAATTAATGAGTTATCGATCGTTTTAACCGCGCGGCACGTAACGCTGCTAATACTCGACACAAGTATTTTATACTCAGGTCGCTCACATGCAAATTTAATTTTTCTGGGGTGTAGAATGTGAGCGTAGGTGGGATAAATGCATACCTAATATTATATGTTTTCTCTATGCTGTAAGAGCTAGCTGCGTATTCAAATAGACAAACTTTCGCATTGTTAATTTGTGGAATAATTTAAAAATGGCGCAAAATTTAAATTACAAAATATACTTTTTTATGTAGGGAAGCTTTCTTACGCCGGAAATACTAGAATCACAGATCATTTGTTAGTTTTAATTCTTTAACAGAATGTTTAGCATTAAAGTCAGTTGAGAACGTACCGTTTTTCTTGGCATCTATCACATTTCACGTTTGTTTACGTGCTAATTTAGAATTTTATTTTCGATTCGGTATACAATGTGGTCTCCGTCTGGCAATACTACGCGGTTCCTGGTGGATTGAAAATCGAGTTTTTAGGTATAGGTAGATAAGCTTTAAAAACTGTGTCTATAGACAGAGGGCAAAGGGTATTAGAAATAATATTCTGTCTAGATCTATTTAATCTCTAATTCTCTCCCTAAATTTACAAATTAACGTACCCTTAAAGTAACATTCACTCCAAAAACATTTCAATCTCAAATTTTCAAAGGCGTAACTCAAATAGCTCTTAAATTTCTAGTCTGGATTTATCTAAATACTCTGTGACCTAATACTAACACAATAAAATTTATTTTAACCAAGTCTAGACCGTCGGCAAGACGTGTTCAATCGATACGCGCCCTGAAAAGGTCAAAATTAATTTAATGCAGTGCTAGACATATACACACACTCGTCTCATAGAGTAACTTATACACCCACACACGCGTAATAGTGACTTACACACATACGGGTTAATAGTAACGTACACACATATGTGTCACATGTTCGTGTGTATAACTTCTTTATAGGTAGGTACAGTCACTCACACTACTAAATGGTTATGTAGGTTGTTTCTCCCTCGTGTAAGCTAGGTTTAAAGCTAACGTTTAAACAGACGAATGCATTAGCATATTAAGCTTTTTAGCTTTTTTAATTTCCCTGTAAAAATATTGAAGGTTTTAATAGAGCGACGCGAAATTTAGTGCGCATTAGTTTTGAAATGTTTAATCCTCTCATGATGTGGGATTTTAAGATTATATTAGTCCGGTGTCATTATCATAGTTTTTCATATTTTCTGGTTATATCAGAGATATTTTAATAACACATTAAAATAAATTAGTGTATAAATGAGGCGTAGACAGACGATGACTTAAATTGTCCACATACGTTCCGTGGCGTGTGATCCGTCTTCATCGTGTTCTGCTATCACTGCCCGATGCAGGCAGATTGTCAGCAAAGTGCATTGTTTATAGGAATTTCTACAATACAATGAACGCATTATTCAGTGTACGGTGTAAGTAGGTACTGCCGTACTGCGTAATGTCAAAGGACGTCACAATCACTAGCTTGAAGTAAGATAACGCGAGCTCTTTTTCTCCGATTAGATCGTCTACTTAAGCAAGACAGAAAACCTAAATTCTAAAAATAAACCCCTCGTAGGACTATTAGAATCAAATACACCAGTCTGAAACCTTGTCTGGCGAAAGTGTTCTTTGTATTTGACATCAAATTTACATAATGGTTACATTTTATTACTCAGATTCTAAGTACGGAGTTATTACGTTACAAGGGTTTTACTGCCTACTTAAAATGTTACTTGTAATGCTAAGGACACATCTGCTTTTAATTTTATAGCGGACGCGATTTTTTACCGAGATAGGGGGAGAATAATTAAGTCATGATACATCTGAGCCGCGGGCGTCCGCAGGTGTGAACCTACCTTAACTAAATATCGTGATTTCATAGCAATGTTGGAAGCATAATTAATAATAATAAATGTTTTCCGAGAAACATACAAGGATCAAGTAAACAAATTAATCAGTATTTAATTTAATGATTTATGCGAAACGCGCGGATTTCAGGAAGAGACTCCTTAATTGTAATGAGAAGTGGTAATCTTATAATTGTTGAGATGCTGTTTCTCACGATCTATCATCACTGTCATTCTTTAATGTGTAATCAGTGTAGACTTGCAATTTACCTGTTGAACTAACGAGTAGGTAGTATTATAACTATGTACCTATGTAGGTACTTATGTACATTTTGATTTCCTGCTCTATTATTAGCTTCATATCCAATGATACTTTAATAATACCTAATATGTTCACGTTATAGGTAGATACATGTTATTTGGACACTAGCCTACTTTGTTACTGTAACATGTCATGACAAGGAAAACATTGTTGTAGTTGTACCACATAAAATGTATTCTCAACACAGATTAAATTTAATTAAGTAGGATACTTAAGTTATTTCGTTAAGGTAATGTTTCAATGAGACAGAGTGCATGGAAAGTAACAGAACACCTTTCTTTTGTCTGTCAGAGAGGAGAAGGTTTCGCAGTCGGCGCCGCCTGCCACCGGCGACGCTCATTCCAACCTCATGGCTGCCATCCGCCAAGCTGGCGGGGCCGGCCGCGCCAAGCTCCGATCTGCCTCCGAGTCCACACCACAAAAGGTAAAACTTACATATAAGTCATAATTCTGGACGTAGAACGAGACAAAGCCTATTTAACACTTTTCCAATTCGATAGTCGTAGTCAAGGTTTTTATTTCATATAGACTACGAAATGGCACTTATAAAACGTCAAGTTCCTTCGTTTAAAAGTGTCGTTTCTATGAAGAGGAACCAGCAAAAACTCCATAGTATCCGATGAGCCGTATATTATGGTACATGTCGATTGTTTACCTATAGGGTCTGCTACGCGGACAGTGTTAATTCTACTGTTGGTGGTGATAAGCCACTAACAGTGGTTTTCATTAAGCAGTTATAACGCTTTAGCAAGGAAGCCGCTAGTCTGAATGTTTCGCACGTCTGATTATGAATAGCGGACTAGCCTTGCACGCGACCAGGGCCCCTATTCATAAGCTCTCAGAACGCCGAGGTCGGATTCTGAAATCCTATATAACTAATTATACTGAGCAAACGATAAAATTCATAAAAGCTCTTATTAATTGCCTTCTTTTCCCATATAAAATACTCTCTATACAGATTCCAGAGCAGGTAATTGTGGTCGTATTTATACAAATGATTGAGCTACAAGGTTTCCTTACCATTTTCCTCGAAAATTACAAGTTATAAGAACAAAATTAATTTCATCGACTTTAACAATTACAATGATTTAATAAAATAATTCCTATTCTACGGAGAAAGACGAATATAGTAGGTCAAGACCTTTGAGCGATGAGCAATTAAATGTAAACTAGATTAATATCAAAGAAATGGTTTACAAGAGGTTTTACCATCTCAGAATATTAGATTATTCATTAATCATTTCCTTTGTGTAATTAAAAATCGTTATTGGTATAAACACGAACGGTAGCTATTCTCCGCTGAGAGTCGAGATTTAAACTCCGCACCAGCCAAACATTTGTTTAAATCGCAATTATTTGTTTGCCTTTCACAATACACGTTGGATTTACGACGGTTAGGGCGATGTTGTAAAAATAAGAACAATATAAGTTAAATAACATTAATTTGTTTAGTAAATAGACCTGTAAAAACGAAGCATTAGCGCTTAAATCTCACGGTTCCGAGAATAGCAGTGTCAGCAACATTGATGACCAATTAACATTTTACGACGCGCCCAATGGAAGCGTACAATCAACAAGAAAACGTTGTTAAGTGAGAGTCGAATTATAAAAAGTGCATTTGTGGAGCGCAAGCATAAAATGTAACAGTCATTAAGTTTTATTATAATTGATGGATCGTTTGTCATATTTATTTTGTTATTGGACTCTACTTTTATATTCATCATGTATTTTTACTTGTTTTATTCTTTACTAGCTGCGCCCCGCGGTGTTACCCGCTACATTTTTTCGGGATAAAAAGTAGCCTATATGTTAATCCAGAGTATAACCTATCTACATACCAAATTTCAACCAAATCGGTCCAGCCGTTTATGCGTGAAAGAGTAACAAACATCCACACATCCATACTCACAAACTTTCACATTTATAATATTAGTAGGAAATAGGATAGTAGGATTAGTAGGAAGTAAAGATATTTAGAAAAGTTTTAAGGTCCAAGTAAAGTAGTTTGTCAGATTTTGAACTTTTGTACTTGATGTTACTTGATTGCTGATAAAAGTTATTTTTGCTATCGAATAAAGGTTGCACGGTTCTTAGAATTAATCAAATAAGACGAGATTACGCTGTGGTCCTTGTTTCTTACCTTACATTAACCTTTTAATGACTTGCCTAACTAAACATTTATACTGATTAATCTAAATAATATTTTATAACCATCAGTTTACAGTTATGCTTAATTACAGCATAACGTTACGTCGAATATTTATGTATCTATGGTAAAAAAATGACTTGTTTGTATAATTTAAAAAGTTAAATGTTAAAAACATACTTGTAAGTCGTGAGTAAATGGAGAGTAACCAAGTTTGAATGTGGATTAAAAAATGTTTGTCTATGTCTAGTGAGCAGTGAGCACAGACACTTGGCAGGTTGTACTGTCTGTAATTTGACCCAGGATGACATTGGCTTTACGACCGGGCGTCGGGACTGGAAATTATAGATTCACTTAAATAATCCTTGAGATAATGTCTAGCCGTCAAGAGTATAATTCCTAATCCACGAATATATTTACGTCTCCCATACGGGGTTTCCCTCACAATATATTTTTGTTTATAGTAGGAAGTAACTTTAAACGAGTTTGTATACAAAAAGGCCGCATATGGTTCGGGTAACTCCCATTATAGCATCATAATGAAGTCGTGTGTATCTCGCTTATCATATTCGGCCACGAACTTCAGCCGCTACTATCCGGCTCTACAATACACTTGGTTCCAAGTAATCTATAGTTTTCTTATCTCAACTATCTATAATAGTTTCAATTTTTAGTAAATGAAACAACGAAACCTTGGTAGTCTGAGTACTCCCACATAATTACAAGCACAGACTGACGTTTCACAGAAGCAGCGATAATTGTACGCCGGGCTATTTCGCTTCTTAGAAAGGCTATTATAGTGCATGATAACGTTACGATAATGGTATCAGCACCCATTGTGTGCGTCTCCACGTGGTTACAGCATTGTTTATGATATTTTTTCCTCATTTTTTAATGACGTCTGCAAATAATGCGCATATTTGTTCCGGAACCTTGAGTCTGCCCGAGATTCCGCTGACTAGTTAAAATTAAACGCGAAATCGCGTTGGCACATGTGTAAACACACTACATTGTGAATGAACAGACTGTGTTTTTTTATGAATGTAAACATTGGCGATTTATGATCGCAACATTGACGTATTTCGATTTTATTTGAAATCGGTATAGCTCGAACTTAATTGCGTGTACATGTACATTGACAAATAAATAAAAAGAAATGGAATTAGAGTATATGTACCTATGTCGTAGCCGTAGCAAATAACGGTTAATCAAGTATATTCCCGTAGGAGATGTATATAAATAGTCATGTACCACAAGTAAATAGTAGCGGTGAACCGAGAATCCTCTTGGATATCCTCAGCTAAAATACACAGTTGCAGTAACGAATAGGTTACCATTTAATTGAATACGTGTGCTCTGCGGTGACTACTCAAATAGTGGAGTTGGGAAGCACTGGTCCGAGCTTGATAGGGACTGAGACATGTTACGTATACAGCCCCCTTACCATGAACTATTAAAGAAGGACAGTTTATGTTATAGAAGCGAACTCCCGCATTACACTGCACGTAGCGGCGTCTCGCTTCCACATCTTAAACTTTCCTGCTTTTAGAGTTCATGGTAAGGGGACGCTCGACGAAGTATGCTCATAAACATACACAGCTTAGACTGTTTCTCTCGTTAATTTGCTTAAAGCATTGAAGTTGTAATTTCGACGAATAACGATCAATTTGCTGTAGTAATGTAGAGTTAACACTCTGGACGTCCGCAGGACTGCCTTCACTCGCGCTTTACCTAATTGCTCGTGTTATTTAAAAAACGACGCCGAACCAATGCGTTGCAAATATTCCGACGCCGAACCAATGCGTTGCAAATATTCCTTAAAGTTAAAAGTACCCTTTGTGTCAATAGCTATATTGCGAGTATCGTTCTCGAACCTACCTATATTATCAAACAAAAGGTCATAACAGTGTAAAGTGATATTTCTAAAAGTCACGCATACAGATTGTACATTGTTATTTTAAAAGCGTACGAACTTGCATAAGAGAATCGTAAATGCAGTTATTATCGGGTACAGACGAGAAGACTTTGTTCCAGCGTGGGTGTAGCCTGTAGCGCCAACCTTATCTGTAATTTGTCTCCGATTGTATCAAGATAAAGTTCGATTCATAAAACTTTTTGTTTTGCATGTGACTCATCGCAATTGAATCATGCTGTTTTTTGGTTCGTGATTACCATTTTTGCAACTTCATGAGGGGCTTTCCATGTTAGGAAACGTTTATTTCTTTATAATGCGTAATAGTACGTTCCTGAATTACTCCGAATTGTATCCAATCTTTAAATGTGTTAATCATGTACCGGCTATCAGCTTTTTCCTTAACCTGAAGGTGATAACGTAAGATATTTTGATACTAACTACATTGTAAGTTGCATTGAATGGGGTTATTTATAACCTGTCAAGACTGCTAGTGTTTTAATGGTAATAGGTTGATTGATTGCGGTCATCATTATGTTGATTGTTTGTATGAGTTGATTGTTATAACTTAGAGTGTCTACCTACACGTTCGTAAACATCGAATAATGATCTAAGAGTTTTGTTACATTAGAGTTTAGAAACATTCAAACTAATGATTACTTGCTGCTTCGTTTGTGATAAGTTAAGTTCCCTAAGCCGGCTTGAGCCCTTTGGACCGCACAGATCCGCCGTCTCTTTGATTGGCGACGCTAATCGTATTGATGTTGTACCTTTTGAAGTTCTGCCCACGCCGTTATGGCATCCGACCGAGTGGATACAAAGACAGCAATAAAATGTCTTCCCAAACATTTATTTAGCGCGCGTCGTGTGGTATCGATCGGCTTACAGTTTAACGGAATCGGTGCTTCTCATCATTTCACTTTGTTGTGCGTTTCCAGCTAACATTGTGTATGCTTCCAGTTAACATGCATGTATGCATCTCTGTGCCTCCTTGTGATTTGTCCGTTTATTCAAATTGGGTCTTAAATCTGTGAACATACTGTACTTAGCTAGAATGCGGAACAACAACCGACTTCCATGTATTTAATGTTTTTTATTATGAGCATCGGTCTATAAATATTATTGATATTTGTTCATGTTGAATGGAGATAAACATTTTTTTTTGTTGTATTTACATAATTATGTAGTGTTTAGGTTATTTCGAGAATGAATAAATAACATCAATGACGATGAAATCAATTTCAAGTTGCTGTACTAATTATAATTATAGGTACTTAATATTGCACTTATACACCTTTCATTCACATGTGAATGGACGGGATATTGCATAATCATTTCGGTCGCGGGAAAAGAAATCCGAAGTTTATTGAGGAAACTATAGTCCAGTTGACTTTCCTTATTGTAGGGGTTATCTAAACTTAAGAAAAACATCGCAGACATATTTTAAATGTCTATTTATACAGGTAAATGAATATATAGGAAGAATGTATATCATGCACCGAAATAACAGATTATAACGGCGGCTCTTTGCCAATGCCATGTGACGTCATGAGCGTGGCAAATCTGTTAAGTAATCTATAACTAGCATCAGGCACGGATACCGCGAAATGGTATTTCGTAACTTACATTGCTTTAAATAGCACATTTTTATTTAACACGAGCTTCCGCCGGCGATAACATCTGCGTGGAAAGATTTTTCGTGACTTTTCCGGGATTAAAGTAGTTCATACTAGATCTATTCTAAATGTTGGTGAACGAATTTATGAAATCGGATAAGTAGTTCCGGACTCTCACTCACTCCATCATTCTTAATAACATTACGACGAATTTCATTAAACGGACCTAAAAACATAACTGGCGAAATGTGGGTGTACTGTATGTGCACCTCTGCCTATCCCTTCGGGGAATACAGGCGTGATGTTATGATGATGATGATGATGATGATTCATTAAACGAAGCTTAGGATGCCTATCATCATCATCAGCCGGAACACGTCCACTGTTGAACAAAGGCCTCCTTCTTTTGTTGCCATTATCCCCACGCTTGGCAAGCGGTTTGGGGATCGTTGTTTTGGTGGTGAAGTTACAGAAGACGCTGCTGTCCATCTTCTGGATTTTTCCTTAGTCGTCTCTTACGACACCCACGGGAGGAAAGGATGTGGTCAATTCTAGGCGGGATACCACTCGGCAAAGATGTCTATAAGCACTTTTTATTCTTTATCTAATGAGAATGCCTATTGACACCTATCATTATTATATTTATATAGGTAGGACCGAGTAACAAACCTGCTTAGTTATTTGGTAAAACATGCCGAGAGCTCACCCAACTATTGTTCAACGCTTGACCAGACTTGTCTAAAAAATATTGTATCCACGTTTTAACAGTAATTCCAACAAACGTTCTCACTTATCATCATTCTGAGAGCATATCCCACGTAGAGAATTTATTATCAGCGCGTGGGCTTCGGATGGACGTTAACATATAATATGTGAACTCAGGGACTACTGAATGGTAAATTGAGTAAAACACTCGTTTGTTACAATTCCGTTGACTAGCCGGTTAAAGGGCGCGCACTACGTCACCGAGCTCGTTGACTCTAGTATAAAGGGGATGCGGTTTCTGTGTGCTCTACAAATAAGTATCAATATTACATCAAATGTGTTATTTTTGTAGTGATAATTTCACGTTGCAATTGCTATTTTATCACAGTTTATTAGATTTTTATAATCGACATTTTCAGGATTTCTGATCACGGGGAGGCTTTTAATATTTCTATTATTATAATTTAACAAAATATAGTTGTGTATGTAAATTAATACTTGTAACATAATTGTCAATCTATGCATTTTATTTACTGAATATTCCCGTTATACTCACGTGTGTATTAGAGAATGCCCGACTAGTTTCGAACTTCAACGGAGCCCGTAATAATTATTATCAAAATAACAATATCTATTTATCTATTGGTTAGTAATATTTTATAGAGCACAAACATCCCCCTTAAGCTCTGGAGGGACTACCGCACGGATGACTAACTCGATTAAAATTGATAGATCGCTTTTTATTTAACTGCCGTGGCCTGCCAGCGGAGTACAGTAACGCATTTTACAGTCACGTGTTACATATGGACATGTTCCTAGAAGAATTGTTAATTTCTAAGTATTCCGTTTTTGTGGACTCAATCATATGTTATGTTCGTTCGGGATTTTTTCTCGTGACTCCATAATAAGAGCTCGCAGCGGTGTGCGGGATGTGTTGGCTTTAATTATACTCCGCATGGATTACTTGATATATTAGTGAGAATTAATGTAAGGTCGTGGTGGCCTTGTGGTTGACTTACCGGATTTTTATGCACAAGGTTGCAGGCTCAAACCCAGGCAAGCATCAGTGTGACTTTTTCAATATCATATATACTTTCTTAGACTTACGTGAAGATACCTAGATTAAATGATCTGAAATTGCCAACCCACAGTAAGCTAGCGTGGTTATCAAAGCTCAATCGTTCTCTATGAAAAGACGCCTTTGCCCTGCCGTGGGACAGATATTGGCTGATATTATAATTATAATGTCAGCTTACTCTTTGTGTGTTTAAAATGTGCTGTCATATGCAGAATTTTAATAAGTCCGCCATTTATTTGAGCGTTTCGCAGTGAAAGCAAAGGGTAAAGATATATTTTAACATTTTTATATTATCAGCTTGAGGCAAATACTATTAAAAGGCGCATCTTATCGTATTGAACAGCAAACGTCTTTTTAAACAATTAAATTGAAATCTGCCCCCTTACCATGAACTCTTAAAGCAGGACGTTAAAGAAGCGAGAAGCCGCATTACACTGCAGGTAGCGGTATCTCGCTTCCACATCGTAAACTATCCTGTTTTCATAGTAAGGGGGCTGTTCAATAACTTCTTATTTTAAAAATACTAGTTAAGCAATTTACTAATACTAGTTTTCGCTTAGACATTACGGATTTCACCGTAATCTGTATAAATATTAGGTTTCGGCACTTCCTCATCATTATACTCAAACCACGTCATCTAAGTCCTACGTGGGCTCAATACGCTGACATTGCTGACGGTGGTACAAGGCTTCCCTTAACGTATTAGTACCAAGATAGGTACCAAAACGCAAGTCCATACATCATTCTTAACATAAGCTTATACTAAAGCACCGAAACACGTAACATATACTTTATCTTGGTATTCAAATTTGAGCAAGCAAGTCTTAGGATTAATTTATCCCGGCTCACGTAAATGAACGCAGCTTATAATTTCAACATTTTGATATGTATTATGATTAATTGCGAATGTCAAGTAAATACTGGTATAATCTACTACCAAAGAAATTACATTTGCTTTCATCATCCTCTCATTCCAATTTTACTCAAGGATAGAGAAGCTTGACAAGTGAACTGAAGTTGCCGCTTTAGGGCAGCTTTATACTGAATTAGATTTTGCACTTGGAAAAGGAAATTACCTCTTGTTAAGACCACTTCTGGATTTCTAGATGTTTTTGTAACACTTCAACGGCTTGTAACAAGACTAGTTCTTGTCTTTTATTGCAGCGTTAGTGTAATAATAGACATTAATCAACCCGCACAAGAGTTTGACTATCCGCTCCAATTAAACGAGTTTACATTAGCGTTTGCCAGTTGGCGCCTACCGCCGTGACAAATGTTCAGTTATTTTAAGACCAGTTTGTAGTATTAATAGTGATCTACGGTCTCTACTAGGCGCCAAACGTCTTTATAGGGGATGTGGCTGATCAAAGTCGGGGAGATTCTACGAATGCGGACTGAAACGGTCCAATAAATCAGTGATCCGTAGTAGTACTTGGAAAGGCCTATGTACTAATATTTGTTATAGTACATCGATTTTGTTTGAAAATTGTTGTTCTTGCTTGTTTTGGAAACTTAATTTGAAACTTTATTCTAAAAAAGACATTAAATTTTGACTGTGACCAACTTGCCCTCACAGGACCGGTATACTTATATTATAAAATTGCATTTTGATTAATTACAATATAGTGGAATAGAAGCTTTCAGCTAAATCGGTGCATGACAAATTCTGCTCCGACTTAGGTGTCCTGACTAAAGTCTATGTTTCTTAACTACATATTAGAGATTTACTGCATATCATGAGTCATTTTAACTTTGTAGAGACAGCCAAGTTGCCCAATAGAACTACTCATACCAAACAATACCAGCGTGACAAAAAGGACCAAATACGTAAAATGCTTTATCATAATCGTATTTAAGTTGTCGCCGTAATTCCAAAGTGCTCTGGCGGACTGCATTCCAGGGTCGGCCCAGCCAATTATACGCCACATTTCAGATGTTTGATTTGCCACGCTCCGAGCAAACCAGGGCGGCACAGCGTATCGTGACGGACTTATAATGCCCTTTATATTTCACTTGTAAGGACTTATACGTCGAAACAAATTGGTCCTTATTTTCTGCTTATACAGGCTGTGGTTTTAAAACCGCCTTAAAGGGGATTTTGGTTTATACCTCCGGAATTCGCAAAATTCGTAGGAGGCGATTATTGATTGGAAATATTACGTTATGTTTTTTATGTTTGGTTTACCGCGAATTTTATTTTTGGATTTCCTTTATATTGGGTTTAACACATAAAATATTAAGACATTTTTGGTTAACAAAATAGTGTAGGGTGTATAGTGTAGGCGGCTCAATAAATTTAGCTTGATGTTTTATGTTATGGTAGGTATTGCATATTAAATAACTTTATCCAACAACACAAAACGAATAAAATTCCTAAAATTCGGCCGACATTTTGCGAAGAATAAAATTGTATAGTTACAAGTAGGCTCGCTTTCTGATATAGGTCATGTCATGTCCTACGCAAGAGATCTATTAGGGTCGGCTGAAAAGCAAAAGCGAGCCTTTGAGGGAAAATAACCTGATAAGCGCTATGCAAAACAGTTCTACTTTTTAACCTCTGTGCTAGTTCCGAATTAGGGTGGTTGTGCGATGTATGTCCAAATTGCTACGCTGTCTACGTACGATAGGAGAATTTTGTTGAAGAAAAAGTACACGCTGTATTCAACTGGACGTGTACCAGGCTCACATGACAATGGAGAGTCTTCTTTAATTCGGCTACAGGTTAGAACCGGGACGTGTCCATTGTGCGACGGTACGCGATTGGTCGCGGCTACCCCCTGCGGACCTCAATACAAATAGCATAGTACACTGAATCTCTCGACCGTTTTCCGAATTCACTGTGTATTGTCCGTCATTATTATATTGTTTGATAGCGTATTCCATTGTAAATTCCGACTACCTTGTCACATTATTTCCATTTGGAGCGTACCTTTGAAACGTGTTGCGTAATACTTAAAACCACTAATATCAGAATACTTGGAATCATACAATATTCCTGCCTATATGCTTCTAGGTTTACGACGCCTTGGATTTTCATATACTTTGTGGTTTAGTTTGGGAAAATCCTTTATGAGTCGGAGAAAACCAATTTATTTGTATATATCATTATAAGGTATATTTGATACTTAGTGGCTTTAAAGAATCTTAAAAGAATGGCGACGTAAAAAAAATTGATGTTTGAATATATACCACCTTCATGTTTAAGTTATCCAAACAGTATCATAATCGAGTTCTTGAATTTTCGGCAAAACATAGCTTAACTTAATTTTAGAAGTCGTAAAATAAATTAATTAATGACTACGAATAATCCGCTCCGCTAGACTAACTAATTACAAGCCTCCACTGTTTATATTAATATAAAATACAGTTGCTGGATCCAATTCCCAAGTATAATTTCCGGCGTCACAAGATCCTTAACAATTAGCTCCTCCGCACATAGTCCCATTGTACAGGATACGAACATGTTTAACTGTGTTGCCATCTACAAATGTATTCAGCACATTCCGACTCATGAATTTTTTCCTCGTAAAATATCCCTGCAAGGTTGACAATGCTACGAGAAAGGAGATGGTTTCCTCGAAGTGGTCTCCGTTAAGGTAATGAGTGAGATAAGGTCATAATATATCTGTCAGTGGCGGCTGGGCTCCGGCTGTCGTAATGGCGCTGACGGGCTACTTCCACACTTACGATGAGTACTCGCTCGGCCTGATCATTAGGCGATTGTCTTGAGACCTCTGCAGAATACATTTTGTATTGTCTTTGATGTACGTTTGAGTAGAGTTCGCAATCATTTGGGATAAGTTAAGCGGCTTATATTTTAGATTGGAGTCTCCTGCGGGTCCTTGGTATCCTCAAAGTGCGGTAACAATAGGCTTCCCAGAAAAGTACTTTGGACTATTCTAGTTACTTAAGATCAAACATACGGCAAACAACTACAGGAGTTAGATAAGGTTCAATTTCAAGCTTCTCATTAGTGATTGAAATACCTAAGTGTCCAGAATAATACGTTAACTTGCCTAAGGTTGCTAAAATATGTCAATCTATCTAGAAAACAATAAACTTCACAGTTAGTATCAACTGTAATTGCGTACAACTTATTCAATATTGGCATTTCTAGTCGCGCTATTGCGCTCCGCCCTATGTGGATTAGCATCAGCGTAGGTCAAAAACCTGCTAAAATCAAGTTCCAAGTATATTAAAATAGGAATGTTAGGCTTTTTAATTAAATGCGTCAAAAAAAAGCGTCTTTTCGAAAACAAATATAAAAAACGCGTATAATCTGTAAAAGTGGATTCATTTGATTCTAAATCATAATAGGTCAAGTATACCCTAATGGAATATAGAATACTTAAAATAAATTAGCATTTATTAAGTTCTGCATACATAAGTTATTTTGTTCGTACATCTTATTTCTCAGAATCCGACGATCCAGAAGGCCACACGAGGCTGACATAATCGAGAGAACAGGCTTTTAGCTTAGAACATTGAGAATTACCACGGTTACATAAAACGGGTGTCATTAATATATACTTAAATATTTAGGTGGATGAATAATTTATGTTGAATATACCTACTGTGGAGGCGGAAGGCGATCGAGCTCAGTGGCGGAGAGGCCTAGTCTAGTATTTTGTTTGTGAATAAGGCCTCATGCTATTTATCTCCGCAACGGGAAAACCACTTGATATAGAAAAACAAATAAAAAATAAACCTATTACAGTACAATAACAGATAATTGTATGCTTCCATGCCATTGACCTTTACTTGGTAGTGTTGATAAACTTATTTGATAGATACGAAATTTCTTCGGAAATCAATCGCAGAGCTGTCAGTTTCCTAGTTATCACCAAACGCTGAATTAATTGGACGTCTGTCAGATAGTGGTCGCCTGTGGCGCTTACGAGAATGCGTGTCGGAAATGAACCGGTTTGAAGGAAATGTGGGCGCTTCGGCTAATACATTAGATAACCCGCCGTGCAATCATCTTTGACTAAGATAATATGGTCCGTCAAACACCCTAAAATCGTTTGAGATAGTATCATCTAATAGAATTGTTTTTTGCAACGAATGCCAAGATTTCACTTCACAAGAATGTCTAGTTTTATTTTATCTTTGGTGTGGGTGTCAGCTCTCATTAAATTTATCGTTCAAATCTTAACACTATATAACTGATTTCTCTGAAATAATTGTTTTCCTTAATATTTGTAGGTAGGTATATATAGGTATTGTGGAATTGATGATTGTTATAACAAATCCAATTGTTAACTTATTTTGATGATCTGGACATGTCATAGGTTAGGCATAATATTGATGATAATATCATCAATTATATTATAATGAGACCCATGTAGAGACTACGATTATCTTTGAATATGTTTTGCTGTCATCTAAATTATTCGAACTTCATAGAGACAATTTTTTTGCGCTATGTATTAATGTCGAATATAGTAAGAAACTATCGACTTAAAAATACCAATTCTCATACAAAGAAGAAACGATTTCTACTTTCACTACAGAACTTATAGTGCCTAGATTTTATGACAGGTTTCTATTACCGGGGCTCCACACCCAAGCGACCACTAACCTAGCAGATTAAAAAGTAGGTTTTCCTACACAGATTCATCGAAATAGACACAAATAATTTAAACACGCAATTGTTATTGTTTATCAGAATACAAAACACTGGGGAAATAATAATTCCTCGAATAGTTCATTGCGTAGATGATTTCCTTTAAATCGTCTATGAAATAACTAATGGCCTGTGATGTGATCCTTTATTACAAGAAGTTCTTAATAAATGAATTTACAGAAACGTTAGATTAATGCGGGTTTGGTATTTAGCTCCTGCATCTAAAATGTATGGCGCATGTGCGGCGAAAGTTATGCATTTCGTAGAAGTTTCGGCCTCGTGTTGCAAGAGTAATATTAACTTTGGTTGTCTTTAGTGGATTAATTTCATCTTAAGGACTTGTTTTATTCAAATATCTATATACTAAATCACAATAAGAACAAAAGCAGTTTAATGAAAGCAGTTCTATTGATTGCAGCTTACTGACAACTCAATTACCTTTAACTCGGAACGATCTTGTTCATGTCGATTTTATTGTTTGGCAGTGTCTGTGATGTGTGCGAGGTTAATGGCATCATCGCGCCCACAGACGCCCTGACAATCGGCCAAATCGTAGCCGATTCGATGAACTGTCGACATGTTTCAGTCTCTCTTAGAAACATACTATTATTTCCTTATAAGTATCTCCACCGCACCGCTATGGATGGAATTAAATGGAAATTGAAACGGGAATTTCAGCTATGGTTTTTGCTCTATATGTAATTCTTAATACGTTGAGTTACGGAGCTTAAAGCTCAGGGATGCGAGATGGACGCCTTGGCTGGAGCTTAAGCGATAGAAAAGCCACATGGAACAAACATTATTACTCCAGATCTGGGTGATTAGGCCTAATTATGTTTTTAATAAAAGTAAACCTAACCTTATTTGTTGAACTAGAATAAATTATTCCCAGAAGAGAGGTGACGTACTCGAACTGTTAATTGGCGTTCTAGTATTTAGACTAGAGCACTTGGCCTACATCTCAATTGTTATACATAACTAGCTACACACTTTTCAGATGTCGTAAATTTATATCAATTCGGCTACGATTCTACGAAGCCACCCACCTAGAAACATCGTACCAATTAATTAAGAAGTAATGTTACTTGTATTGTATACAAATATACGAGGTTGAACTGGCTGTATAAAATAACGTCGTTACTTATGTAACATTAATTAAAAAGTTACATGACTACAAAGTTATAACAATGGGTTGTTCATGAAAATCTTGTACGTTTTCTTTTGTTTTTGGTTTGGAAAACGTGGTCTTATAATGTGTTTTGTCAGCAGGGCGGTAAAGCCCCGAGCGGCGGCGACCTGATGGCGGATCTCCACGCGAAGCTCTCGATGCGTAGGCGAGGCATCTCCGGCGCCGAGCGCTCCGGCGGCTCCGTGCTGCACACCCTCGCCAGGTTCATACCGGAGCCGGACCAGTCCTCGCCGCAGCGGTCATCCAGCGAAGACGACTGGGAGTAACCCTCGGACTTGCAGTAACTGAGAGAATATTTATGTATTTTAATTCATATTTAGACTAAAGGATTTTAAAACGACCACCTTGCTTTGTGAGAGTAGATAGATACTCTTTACGGTAAAATAATTAGCTTCTATATAAAACGAGAGCTTCAAAAGCCTGCTTTTACAAAATATTGTTAAATGTAATTTATTATTATATGGAGTAAGTAGGTACGTTACGTATTTATAACTTTGATTGTAGGATATGTTCAGCGGCGTCGGTGAACCTCAAGTCGACCATTTTGAATGTCTTCTAGTTATAAAGTGTAATCAAAAGTTACTAAACATTTTACAAATTGTCATGTTTGTAAATATTTTCTTAATTTATCCCGACTTTTCGTCGAAATTTCACTTTATTGCTACGATTATTATTATACATCTTTACTTGTTTACAAATATCTATTCATGTACAATTAGAGAGAGATATAAAACATTAAATGGCGTCGTCCCTCTTGTGCGATGATTGCTGGCACGTCCTCACCAGTGGCTGTAATTTCAGAATGAATATAATTCTTAAAATAAATTGTGTACAGAAATACATTTTGTATAAATTGCAAGTGTTCCGAGTTCACGGACGCGAATGGATAATATTTATAATGCGCGAAGCTCGCATTGAAAAGTTAAACGTAGTACTAAGCATTTTTATAAAAGTTATTATAAATTCAAATCATGTTAATTGCCTAATTGTAATTACGTAAAACATGAAACAAATATTAAAATCAGTACTCGTCATTACGGCTTGTATTTCCAAATGCGTAATACTTCTTCCCCGGTCTCCAATTAAGAGGTTCTCTTAAGATAATTTTCCTGGTACTGCCATCTGTATGTTATAAGTAAAAACACATTAATTTGTTCTCCGAAAACTCGTTATCGATTGTTGGTCGTATAATAGGTATATTTATGGTCATTCCGTATTAGGTTTTTATGTAACTCTAATCTTCATACCTTCTCGGAAGCTGTGGTACATATAATTCGGAATCGATTAATGTTGACCTTTATCTCGACCGCTTCCGAATACTTAGAACGGTCTAATTTCTGTCTAATGCTACGTTTTTGTTCATATAATGAAACAAAAACTGGCGGATTATTTACATTAAATGTATACCGGTCTCGTGTGTTTCCAATGCAATAGCATCGTTTCCTACTATTTTCCTCAATTCTCGGTAGGTTTACAAATATCTTGGTGATGGTGAAACGGATGGGTAGCCATTCATCGTCACGATTTCGGACACATTTTCCTTATTCATAGAATCAATTGAGAGTTAATGTTATACTGTAATTATTGCAGATCAAGTTCTTTGCGCATTTTGTTATGATGGTTATCTATTCAAGTAAATTACGTTCGATTGAATTAAAATTGCAACCATTAAAGTGGTTCGAAATTATGTGACGTTTTCTAATGACGTCACTCTTAAACATAACTGCTACCAAAAGTGATTCAAGGTAAACAAATTGAACTTATCATTTGATTAGACAACACAAGATGACGTCAGAGATACGTTTGACGTAAGTAAATAGGCTTTGTCGAGCTGCAGCCGTAACGGTTCATGACGTAACTTAGCATTTAAAATACATTCGATTTGCAAATGAGATGTTTAGAGAAAAAGTAGATTTCTAAAAAAGAGTAATGTCTATTTTAAAAATTGTTTGAGAATTTATTTGTATTTTATAACATCAACGCTATTTGATCCATTAAAATAATAGAGACACTGTTGCTTCAAAACAACTACAATTTTACAGAACGGTAGTAGGTATTCTGTGAAGTTTTTAATAGTCGAGTTCTATTTACAAACACAGATTGGAAAAGGGCTCTCGTTCCGGGAGGTTATTACGATAATCGTATTTCTCACTAGTGACTATCTCGCTTTCGTTTCTAAGAAGGTGCTCGGCCACATTAACAGTGTTCCCCGCAAACTATCAACTGGTTCGGCTGATTAGCATTTCCAGAATTGAGAAAAAGCTGCTGCAGGCGGACGATCTTGTTCTCAATAAAACCTATTTAAAAACCTTTCTACATGAATTATCTATATGAATTCCAATTAAAACACGTTGGGCCTAATAACGATTAATTTAATGTGAGAAGTAAAGAGAAGTGATATAGTACGAATAGGATATAATTGCGCGATGGCAAACGTCATAAACGGGCATTGTTAGGATTGCTCTAAGATGGCCAAGCCAAATGACCAAGCGGAGTAAATAGGTGGAACTTAGGTTGTTAAGAGCTTGTGATGACCGTGCCTACATCGTGCCACAGGTGCTAAATGTATAATGAGGTAAGAAGGAAATAAGTATTGACTAATAGTAAACGTTTCGGTGCCCAAACAAAATTGTAAACTTCATAGCTCGTTGAGTAAGTGTAAGGTCAAGACAAGACTGGTTATGATAGTCGAAAACCTGATCGAAAATGGTGTAAACGTAGCCGTGGTCTGCGGTACTTCACACGCGCCGTATGAAATTGGCAATGAATGATTTTACGTATATACCAATTTATTCATACGTACGAGTAGTTTGTATTTACATTTGTTGTTGTCTGTCTGAGGCGACTGCGTCACCGAACTTAGAAATTCCTAGCACTGTTGAAACGTTGTTCATATTTTACGCACAATTAATAAAATAATTATGAATAAAATGTTTAATACGGTCAATGTTGCCAGCTCATATTTTTACTTGTGGCTTTGTAGTAATTAATGTTTTTCAAAGTCTATAAAATGACGCACTTATAAATCATTGTAGTGGTAAATTTTGCCTGTTTTAAACACCCCAAAGTTTTATTAAATTCATGCACAGTTACTGTATGTTTCAGTAGTAATTTATTTACCGCATCGTTCGTAGAATACATGAGATATTTATGTTTGGAGTAATCTAATATTTTGCGGGCAAATACTTATTGAATTGTTCTTATATGAGTTTGTATAACATGTGTATACTTTTTTTTAAATCTATCTATTAATATCATTAAACAAATGCTGAATTATACATGGAGTATATTATTCTCATACACAATTTAGTAATTCTAATGAAAAAGAATTAAAAACAAAACTTTGGCAATGTAAATATCATATAATATTTTTTAAATTAATAAGATATTGGTAACAACGATTTAAGAATAGTTAAAAATGTTAGTGATGTTCAATATCGAGAAAGTCTGGAGGAGCCTTATTTTCTACAAATTCATTTAATAAGCAAAATATGTAAACATCTTATTGAACATTCTATTCCAGGCATAACACGTAGGCAATTTAGGGTTTAAACCTATGACAGGCGTTCGTGTGCCCAACGCTTAAGTTGCATCTGTGCACGTGATGAGGATTTGTTATCTGTGAATTAGGTAAAATGGCGGCAAGGCGCGTTTTATTTTGTTTTGGTCATCAGTATGCGTTGGGACGCGTGCGTCGACTGTTATTCCAATGAAATAGCTGTTAGCTTCATTTTGTTACGCGAGCAAATTACGTACAAACAATGTTAGCTGTGAGCCAATTTGCTCTGTAATCTGTTTTAGCTGTTGAGTCTTGTAAATTATATACAATAGTTTCTATTAAACGTAACTTCAAATTATAACGTACCCAATGTAAATAAGATCAAATATTTAAATTGTATTTGTCATAGTATTTTAAATAACAAGTTTATCGTCAATTTATACAATGTTAAGTTTCCTAACATATAATTAAGTATTTTGGAATATTTGACACACTAACAGATTTAACGAATTAATCATTGTTTGTTTGTATATAAAACCCGGATTTTTATTTTTATATGAAATTATTGAACGTGATCGAAATATTGGAATGTTAAATTTATTATATAAATATCCGAATTATTATCAACGACCTATAAAGGCCTTTAAACAGTACCCCCTGTTGTTTTTAAACAGGCATGCTTCGAATAATCAATACGTGTAGGACGTGCGTAGGAGTTTGTACCTTAAGCATATTGCAAGAAGGTTCATAACAACATCTAAGATGTGAATTCGACGGGTTACAAGTTCCGTTGAAATTAATGTTCCGCTTGAGCCGTTGGAATATGGTAATAATAGAATTATTTGTTCAACTATTGTCCAAACAAGTTGAACATTACGCCAATTGTTGTGTCTAGTTAGAAGCTTTTTATTAGAGGAGTGTTGACTTCGAATATTAGAGCTGTGTATTTAGGCAGAAAAACAATACTGAGATCGAAACATCTATATTCGCAGTAAGATTGACATTCTGCTTGAGTTTTATTAATATTGTCGAGTCTGTGTCATATTTTTTTTTGCAATAGCTTAAAAGCCGGGTCTTGCCTATTCCCCATCAGACCTCCAAAGCTATCGTTCTGTGCGATTTCCTATAGTTTTAAAGTAGGTAAGTATGTAAGTTTGAAGCCGGAAATTGCTTTTTGTACATCGGAGACTCGATACAAATTTAAATTTGCCAGCTAGCTTTCAAAATCTGTTCTTGACAAGTTCATTCCGTCTCGTAAGTGCAAGTCTGCGAGGAAGCCAGTACACTTTCTTGTTTACTTGTATTTAATTAAGTTTGTATCGATTTTTATCTGATAGAAAAAATCTGTAATTAGGCTTAGGCAAATTTGCACAGTTACGTCAGAGATTATGTAAAAAATAGGCAGCTGTCCATGCATGGGTGCTTTACGTAATGCCATTGTTATCATAGCTGAATAATTTTAGTTAAGTTTGATATCCGCCAATAGTATATATCTATATGTGAGCTTGCATGTCATGTAAGCTAAAGGGCTGCCGCACTTGATATAACTGCGCCATATTGAAGCAAATGTAAAATAAAGTCACGCGACATTTTATTACTTAATTCTTAATTAGGTGATAATAGTAATTGTGGGGCCACACCTACCGACGTGAAGTATAGCGTGTTAGTGCTTGTGTTAGTTGTCTAATGTCCTTGATTATCGCCACGAGTGACGTAATGTGAGCAGACTGAGGAATACCACGAACCATAGACGAAGATGAGGAATGGATGTTTCTTCACACAAAACCAGCTAATGAACGCGAGTTGAGCATTATGAGAACACTCCACGTTCCGTCGCGGTAATTAACGCAATTAGACGTGTGGCATAGCATAAGACTGAAATCACAGACTTACTTGATATTCGAAAACAATTCTGATTTCATAATACTTTTTTAAACTAATCAATGAAGACGCATGGGGTGAGTGCCCCATGCGGCCCGCTAACTTGTAAGTTAACGTTAAAGAAATCTGAGTAGTTATTAAGTTTGAATGGATTCCGAGTATCTGTAACGTGTAGCTTATCGGCGAAAATGAATTAAAACTATGTTGATATTATAATGAATTTGTTAATAAAATTATGTATATAGGTACATAGCAAGTAATGTAGATGTTTTTAATTGTATAATAAACTGTTAGCATAACTATTATTAGGGTGCGATGTCATTGTCCATTGAGGCGTATTGTTATAGATTCGTCTGTGTGGGACGTGTGGGTAGTGGTTTTAATAAAACGAGGTTTTTGAGGTTTTTATGAATGTTACGTCTCAGTGCTCAGTGCGGTCTTTAGTGATACTTGCCTTCATAGTTTTATTTAAGTTTTGACTGATTGATTTAAATGTTCACGTGTTATAGTTTGTAATGACTTTTTTACACTCCATGCATTTTTTAAGTCAATGCAAATGTTTTTTAAACTATTTAGGTACAACAAAATATAGTCAACTACTTACATATATTTTAAGATGGATTAGTGTTATGTTATTGTAACAATGTGTAAGTCATTAATTTATTTCCAGCGAATATTTAACAAAAAAAGTGTTTGTTACTATTGTAATTATCTTTTGTCCTGAATCAAACCCATGTAAAAACACTAATCCGTTTCCTAGTTGTATGTGTAAATATGAAGTCTGCTTATCTAACTGTTCACTGGATCGTATCACGTTGTCATTTATACGTACGTTTGTTGTATGATTCGATTTTACATGTTACGAGTATGTCATTCATTAATATTATAATGAAATTTAAAATATCAACATTTACGCAGTTTTATTTACGCCACAAATCCCCCGAGGACACGGTTCATCTGAGAAATGTAATTGTAAGAGAAGCAGAAAAGATGTTTCTCGGTACGAGAAATGATGAGTGTAATTGAGGGTCACCGACTCTTTTTTACGCATTCTGATTATTTATAACGGCGGGCAGAGCCACCTCGCTAGAAAGCTACGTGTTTCGGGTTTTACACGGCATTGCCCCAGAATAACGCCGTCGACATTTCTTGGTATCACCGCGCCGAGTATTTCGGATCGGAAATAAGGATTCTAGGAAATCGCTGGCCTCAGTCGTCCGCGTGTTGAGGACGCACGACGCGCTCCTACGCCTGTGTGAGTGTGACAAATCGCCTTTTGGGTCCGGCCGCTTTTACGACGAGATGTAATTGCCTTAGGTCAAGATTTGAATACATTATAATTCGATTACTTAGGGACTTAACCAATTGAAGTACTAGGAAATGGTAAAAAAAGATTAAACATTCTCCTGGAGGTGCATTTACAAAGTTCATAAAAATTTAATGTAGAGTCGATTTGAGGCGTGATAATATTTCTTAAAACGAAAATGTATCTTTTATTGTTACTATTCAATTAGTAAAGAGATTACATAAGATAGGAAAGTAAATAACTTTCCTTCTGGCGCAGTCGGTTAATAAACACATCATTATTGCAATAAATAAACGGAAAAATGTTTAAGTTATAACAATCTTCGTAAATGTGTTCCCCGTCAGCTGTTTTCTGTCAATGTGTCAAGTAAATGTCATGTTCGACGAAGTAAATAATAATTTACGTGTTTTGAGCCTATTAATGTAGATTCTCGGCGAAATAAGTTAGTGTTCTCTTGTGTGTTGGTTAAAACTGATTAAAAACTATGGCGGCTGCGTTCCAGCAACAGATATTTGCATTAGATGCTCGGTTCAATGCGTACAGGGCACCAAACAATCCTAACTTTAGTAAGTACTAAGTAAACTCAGATGGTTCTAAATAAATATTACAACAAAGCTCACAAAGTTGTAAATATTTACACAATATATTATTTGTTTTGGATAGAAACACTGTACATTCGGCGTCGCAGCCAGCTCTTGAGGGAAAATGCGAAGTTTAAGGTAATGTTGACTATTAATATACAAACTAAACACTTCTTTTATATATCTAGACAGTTCTAGAATAGGCTTAAAGTGAGACATTATTATAATAAACTGTAACTGACCTTTGACACTTGCAAGCCAGGTCAACAGGCTGTAATAATGGCCACCACTGAACTAAATCAGGTGTCATAATTTTAGTCAATATAATAGCAAATATTATTGTTATCACATTATCATAGAACATACATATCGTAGGACATAGAAACCATAAAGAAGTACATAAATGTGAGAAGCCAGTTACTACAGCGCCGGTATGGAGTGCAAGACAACATATCCATCAGCTCAGCTTCGTCGCGCCCCAGGTCTAGCAGCAAGGTGAAGGATCTTTATTCTGTTACCCTCCAATCACTGTGTAGTATGTAAGTATAACACCAAGCTTAATACCCTGGAAAGGCAGGCAGAAGTGTGCAAAACTACTGTAACTCTTTAAGTCCCATTTTTAGGACCAGCATGTTAAAGTTGCATAGAATGTGAAGCATATGCACATTATAATATTAATGTGTAGGATGTGAAGTTAGGATCCCGTTGCACTAGTATGTCGTAATTGTGCATTTGCACAGAGTTTGAATATTAAAATCCCCGGCATAGTGAGTATTACCATATTACATGTTGAGTGAAATTGAAATAACAATAAACTAAAAATAGGTATAGGACAGTGCTAAAAACTGTGAAATATGCTTTCTTATAGATATAATATGGTAAGATTCCTACCGTATAAGGCTAACAGCATTGCCACATTGAATGGCAACCCTGATTCTTTGGATTAAAAATAAATCAGCCAAACCATGTAAAGTAAATAGCAAAAAAAAATTATATGGTAGCCCTATAACTGTGTATATATTTAATACTAAGGTATTTATATGTATTTGACAATCACATTCTAGGCAAGTATCCTTGTGGAAGAGAGTCCATTGGGGACTAATTCTAAGAGGAAAAACGACATGACCATATCAGAGAACTATGCATTCTCAGGAGTACATCACATATTTGATCAGGTAACTAAATAATAAGTTTCATTGAGAATAGTTCTCAGACCTACTTAGACCTGTCATAATAAGACAATGAAGAGACTCCCACCCCCTTACCATGAACTCTTAAAGCAGGACAGTCTAGGTTGATAAAGCAAGCCGCCGCATTTTTTTATTTTAAAAAAACGTCGCCCCACACTAAGATTTTCCCCTGTGTCGTGGATGCGTTTCACAAACATGAACAAATCACATACACAAACATCCAGACTCGGGGCAAACATCTGTGGGTCGCACAAAGTTTTGCCCCGTGCGGGAATCGAACCCGCAACCATTAGCGCAGCAGTCCAATCACTTAGCAACTGCGCTAATCAGGTCGTCAAAACATTACATTGAGCATTACACTGCATATAGCGGAGTCTCACTTTCTGCTAGGTCTATATAGAGACCCCATGGAATTACCCATGGACATTATTTACTGCTAATATCACCAGCGGGAGGAGGTTTAGTTAGTAAAGAGCACCAATCAAGCAACCACAAACATATTTTCATCGCTGCTGTAATTATAATAATAATAAAATATTGTATTTTTTATATCGATATATTATTTTAAAATGTGATCTATAAGAAACGTATATAAATAAAGGAAATAAAAATAAATCATTTATTTGCCCGAAACATGGTAGGTACACAAGATGTTAGGTATATCACAGGACGTGTTTCACCCTCTGTAATTTACAACAATTATATGTGTCACAATTATTTAAATTTATTAGTAGAAAACGTCTTACTACATACTTTTGGTTGACCCAGCACACAGAACAAGTGAGTGTTGTGAAGTTCGCGAACAATGACCGCTCGAAGCTGTGCTGCGGCTCCAGCGACGGGTCGGTGTCCATCTGTGACGTCACAGCCACGCCGCCGCGCGTCATCGTCATCCTGGAGGGACACATGAAGCCGGTCACCGGTACGTGACACGTGACTCACTGGAATACTAATACCTGTACTATAGACGTAGCTATTTATAATGACGATTCATGGCGTGGGCTTGAGGTTCGGGGCTCCTACTGCCAAAATCTGCCTCTATAGTATGGTAACAATAACTTTGACCAATCAGTGTACAATTGCACATGTCGCGTCAATTTGCTGCACTCATATTGGACGAAGATGATACAATCGATGGTAGGGTCTTGTGCGATTTCCGACAATTTCTTATTTTAAGTGTTTGGGTGGCAATAGAGAATCCACTAGTGATGGTATCTAAAAACGTCTAGTACACCATAGGCGGTCAACTACGCTGACAGCCATACTATACCTATACACTTTGGATAGACCTAATTCCGCGTGACATCTAGTTCATGCCGATACGAGGCAGAATAAATAAGAATCCAAAACATAATTTCATCTTAGATTAAGAGATTTTTTTATAGATACCAACAAAACATGTTATTCATAGGCTGATTATATCACATTCCTTCTTTGTAGATTTGAAATATAAACCTTGCCCACAATAGCATCAGAATCCACATCCCCACGGTAGCTCATTTGGTAAAGCTATGCCTTGGATCGGTGAAGGAAGAGGTTTCGGAAAATCCAGTACGTGTGCTTCATTTTTCAAATTATCTTTATCAATTTACAAAATTTTCCCCCTTACCTAAGGGGGAGGCCTTTATTCAACAGCGGACTTCTTACGGCTAATGATGATTAATCATTTTGAATCCACATTTATCTTTACGTGACTATAGCTCCTTCTGTGGCTAGGTTGCGACTGGTCGGCGTCCAACGAGTTGCTGGTGACGTGCGGGCTGGACGGCGCGCTGTGCCTGTGGGAGGTGAACGCGCGGCGCCGGCTGCGCGCCGTGCCCGACCAGCTGGCCGCGCCGCTGCTGTGCTGCGTCTTCCAGCCCGCCAACAACAATATGGTCATTGTATCCTTTATATAAATAACATTGGTTTAGTAAAGTTAGATCTCTCGCAATTTCATTTGGAGTTCATACTTTTCTTTGATCAGAAATGAAAAGTGCTAAGTTTCCAACACGATTTGGCGTTATTGTTTGGATCATTGGGCTTGAATGTTTAATTGACCACCATGACCATTTGACCAAAATTGCAAAAAAATGTATTATTTTTATTCCAGTAGTGTCCTTATCAGCATTTTAGGCCGGAAACGCAAGAGGGATGGTGGAAGTACTCAACATATCTACTGGAATTTATCCCAGAGGTGAGCAATATCCTTTAGCTATTCGACTTCTAAGAGTAGGGATATGGGTCTTACTAATGAAGATGTTAGTTTTTACAGATACTTCAATTATACCCATTAACGTCTTTTGCATTTCATAAAAGAGAGACACCAACCAATTTGAAAGGTTAAGAGACATTGTATCTGGAAATAGCAGTTGTTTGCTGGAAATACCTACCTAGGGTAGGTAGGTACCGTATCTGCTGCAAACCCAACAGTTGTAGGCAATGGTGTTCAGTAAACAACCGTCTAGAAGTGAAAATATATTTTAGGAACTTCAACTTTGTCGTATCAAACTCGGACAGGTAAATGGCAACTAATCTAATGGCAAAGAAAAGATCTAGGTATACGAATAGGTAGGTAACCAGATGACATAAAACAAGGTAGAGTGTTTAAGTTTTGGGAACTTGGACAGCGTGGTCAGCCACCGACAACTGGAGTTGTCTAAACTTTGCTATTTGCAATAATGAATTAAATTATAACACATGTTAGCATCGTTTAAATGTAAAGAGGATAATTTTACTAGGCTTGGCGCCGGGGGTGGAGTAACATAACAAAAAGAAAAACGTAGCGGTGTAATGTAGGGACAGGCACTTTTATCACCATACTTATTACATACATTGATTCCTCTCCTTCCCTCCAGGTGGCAGCAGCATCCTCGGCGGCAGGGTGCTCTCCATAGCCTGCGAGTCCAGCGGCAGAATGTTCTGGGCGGCCAATGACAAAGTACGCGCTTTTCCACTTACTACTAAATTTAGAAGTGATGAATACTTGGAACTCGTAGCATACTGAAATCTGAATGTTTGAGTTCGAGGAATAGTTTGAACGTTGGTTTTGTTGGAACAATATATCAGAATAATATATGTTTAGTAAACACATTCCTAAATGTTAGGTTCTAAAACTATCCGTAAATATACATATAAGTACCTACTACACATTAATACTTATTACTTGACTAGGGATCTATTAAAGAAATAGAAAAAAATCTAATACCTAACTATGGAATCAGTCCATATGCATGCAACGGAAATTAAAATGATTACCTAATTTGTATACCGGATGAACTTTTAGTCACCGTCCAAATTTTGATATATTTATCTTTGGCGAAAATCATTGAATACGTGTTTTTTCTTTTAGTATCACTCAATACAAAAATATTGAGTTATAACATCACAAAGTTATCTATAAAAAGTTAATGTTTCTGGACACCGCCACGCCGCACTATGGGAAAGCCCCATACAAGGCCGCCTCAAAACCGTTTCACGTGAAAGTCGTTGTTATGAAGTAAAACTATATATTTATTATTTTAGTCTTATAAATAAGCTTTCTTTTCTATATTTTTTTAATTATTTTTGCTCACCATAATGTATATGTATAAAAAGGCATCAAAGCTAACTCATGTTCAATGATGTGATTTTGGCACAATACATTACTACAATTCAACGCCACATTACTCGAAAGTTTTTGATATAAATGTATAAGTATTATACATTTTTTAAATGCTTATAATCTCCTTATAACGTTTCTTAAATAATATTATGTATAATAAATAAATAAATTAAAATTAACCAATATAGTTTAAGATGGTATAATTTTCGGGTTACTTTTTTTTAACGAGACTGTTACCCGTTACCGCTGTTTGCCGATGTCGAGATATTTGTTGTATTACGATCTTTATACATTAGTTTACACAAGGAGAAAAAAAAAAGTTGCGCATACTTGCGCCTTTTCTGACACGGTGCCAAAACATATCGCGAGATAAATAAATTATTTTTTTCCAATATCTTTTTACTTCTCGCATATCATCTGTTATCTATTAAGGTCAAATTGATAAAATGGTCATTACAGTGATGAGTATTATTAATAGTTTTGACCACCTTGGTCAAAACTATATCAAAACCACAAATAACTATTTGATAAAATATGGTCACTTTATCTATTAGGGTCAAATTAAAAACATGTTGGTTATGGGAAGAGTGCAAATATTAGTTTCTTATCTTTTTGCACATAGCACTATTTCATTGGCCTATAAAAGAACGGCGAACCCTGAAACATCCAAACATCCACAGTACCGCCCAACTGTACGTAAATATTTATAATTGGTATTATATGCCTTCCTCCGTACACAAAATACTTATTCACGGAGAAAAAATCATTGAGTACTATGCTATTTTACCTATCGGACAATTGTCCGAAGACGCTCAAGAATCCCGCAACAAGGATTACAAAAAGTTTAGACTTCATCATTCTAGAAAGTGTTCAAGAGCGGCTACCAATACAGACGTGTTCCATACCTTATTGTACACTTCTGATCCATACACATCAAGTTTGAGAAATACCTCAGAAATAATATCGAAAGAACTTTTTGACGAAGCCAAATCCCTTCTTGCTGTCAACGGAAATCTGTAGGAGCTTGTTGAATTTTGTTTATTATTTTTTTCCCGTTAGACGCTGTTTTTACAATGATATTAGATTCTATGTTATGTAAGTAAATTACAGTAAAAAAGTATTTTTTTTCTTATAAATGCATGTATTTTTTTTAAATTTTATTTTTCAAATAAAATAATAAACGTAATTTTCAAAATTATTATTTTTTCTATTAAACCTTATACGTTCACGTATATGTGTGCAAAATTACAGATCATTTAGTTTAGAAATAACTGAGATACGGAGTTTTGAGACGAAACATACGCGATTTTCCCATAGTGCGCCGTGCGTACGCGCTAGGTGTAGCGGGGTGGAGGAAGCGGGGTGCGCGCTACCCTTTTCATTGAATGTTTGCGCGGCAAGTGTAGTATTATTAACGTTTAAATTAGTGACCACGCAGAGCGGATAATTCTTTCGAGAAAATGATTTAATGTAAAAATTTTACGTAATTTGGACGGTGACTAAAAATTCATCCTGTATTACAAACCTTAACATAGTTCTCGGACTTTCCTCAAAAGTATGTACAACGTTTTTGGTAACGGGGAATACCACGACTGTTACCTTAATTGTCTTTGTGAATTCTGACTAGTCAGGCATTCCCGAATATCGACGTGAGTATAACCGGTATATATAGTAGATAATATGGATAACACTCAAAAAAAAATATTGAGTTATAACATCACAAAGTTATTATAGTAAACTTTGTTGATTCTTATAAAACTCATAAACTGTATACTGTTTTTAATAAAATGTAGATACTTATACGACAAGTCTCAGAGGTCAAGGCTCGGTAATAAAAGGATGCCTAAAGATCGTCGTAACTCAGTTTAATAGTCGGTGGAATGAAGCATCGCATAAGGAAACAATTTGACGTATATTAGTAACTCGATAGATACTGGATATCAGTGGCGTGCATCCCATATAGGCAAGTAGGCAGTGCCTACCTCAGATAAATTTAACAATTCAATACATTATATTTACTAAATATATAAAATAATTCGTCATATCAAGTGATATAAAACAACAATTATACATTAAAATGTAGCTACACAAATAAAAAACTTCTATTATCCATCACAAAAATATGCCTACGATCGTTCATTCACCGCATGACGTCATAGTAGGCACTGGTCGAGCAGCCTACTAAATCCACGCACACTATAAAAAATTCCGCGTATTCGTATACGCACACACACTTCTTTAGAATAATACGACCGAAATATAATTCCCCTTTTTCCATACGTATCACACTGACATTTAAACTTCGCAAATTACCAGGCCAAGGTAAGCAAGCCTACCTCAGTCAATTATTGGCTGCACTCATGCTGCAGTCTGTTGCATTAAAGGTCCGAGTCTCTTATTGGCTGTTACTGTCATGGTTCTAAAGCGATCAGAAAGAGAGAAAAGTATTGTTTATACTTTCTTCTCCGTCGAATTGTTAAGCAATGTTGCCAAATATATAGCAATTTCCCGTTTATATGTTTTTTAGAAAACATTGGAAACTATTTTTTTTAAAACAAAATATATATTCATTACATTTCGTTATAGAATATTGACTGGTTTTCATTTAAATTAATCGATAAGGTCTATTTATTATATTTCTTATGACAAAAATAATTTTATATAAATTAAAATGCAGATTTAAACAGTTTTACTACGGGTAAAATGTTTTATGAATCTGGCAACTCTGCAGTCGGCTAATGTCATTTACGGGCGCGATTTTTATTCTATTGCAAACAATTTTATCAATTTCTTTAATTAAATTGTGATTTTTTAGAAAGTGTTACATAAATAATTGCCATTTAGGAATATCGATAAATTATAGTGTTTAGTTTGTGGTGAAAATGCAACATGTATTGATAAATTACATGCAAACAACTTTAAAGTTTTCGTTTGTTGACAAAACAATTAGATGGTTGTAGTGGTAAATAAAAGTTCAAGAGACGAAAAATAAGCCTTGAAATGTCAATAGGAAATTCGTGGAGTTAAAAGTACGTGAGTAAGCAATTAATTTATATGTTTTTCGACGAATAGTTAGGTACTAAGTAGTTTTGTTTTTGTAAACAACGACTTCACGAGCATACAAATGTAGGTACCTATATCAATTACGATAAGCCATTTTTTGAACAGTATTTTATTACTACTGAAGTACCTATCTGCGAGTTGTATTATTACCCGTCCCATAGTCTGGGCGAGCCAATTGCCACGAGCCGACATTCATACCTACTTTATTCACACGTTACCTTCATTGTGAAAAATCACCTTATTTGTAAAGTTATTTAACTTACGCGGAAGTCAGATGCCGAACGTAGGTATAGAAAAACAAAAATACCTATAATATCTATAAAATATTTTCTCATTTTGTCGTGTCGCCGGTAAAGGTACCTCGCTAGTGCAGACACTGCAGACTCAAAAAGCCTGTAGAGAAACAAAATACTGTAGAGACCTTCGGTAAGCGCAGTGGTCATACCAGATTATAAGTAGGTACCTTTTGTCGAATGGTAATAATTATAATGATCGTTGGTATAGTTAATTAATTGATAAATAATATATAATCGCTATTTTAGTAAATGAAGCAGGTATCTATATACATCTTTTTACGGATTCGGGAAGAGAATATGCTAATTCATCGAAGCGCCGCGCCGCAATGTATGACAAATAATCGAGTTTTAGTTTTTTGTGAATAAATCACCACTTGCCTAATATCTGCCTACCTTGTCCAAAAACCAATGCACGCCACTGCTGGATATAGGACACGGACAGTTACCTACTAATTAACAAGAGAACTTTCCAGGCTATCTACTTCAACAGGGAAGGAAGGAAGCGTTTATTTAGAAGTATACACCATATCTATATTCCCTGATATCTAGGCAGCTATGAATAACAACATTAGGTATATAAGTTTTATACTTCTTTTTCGTTCGAATTATATCTAAAACTGAGTTAAGGAACATTTTGTAAAAGACCTTCAATGTAGGTAGTACTTGAATCCCGGAAGACACGAAAAAATTTGCAACGCATATGACATTGCGGACCAGTTCTTGTTAAGATAATTATATTAATGGTTAACATGTTAGAACAACTTGCATAATCTACAACATGCATTTTTATTTATATACTTGAGCAAAGACCTTATTTGTGTCTGAATGTCCCAGGGCGTGATAGTGAGCTACCGTATGGACAGTGCGGGCGGTGGGCTGAGCAAGCTGCGGCGCTGCATCGTGGGCGGCGCTGTCACCTGCCTCAGCTGGAGCCCCTGGCTGGCGAGACACCCGGCGCTGCTCGTCAGTGCGGCTGATAACTCGCTCTATCTCTTCAGGCATGTAGCACTTTGTTTAGTACCACTATAATTACTTTTATATACCTACCAATAGAGAATTTGATTGAGGATCATACTTCTTTTTCAGTCAAATGGTGATTCGTTTTATTTATCAAGAAATTGCCAGAAAATGCCGCTCCGGACTTACTTAATAGATTATTTAGTCTATTAGGGTCTAACAGTCCATTATATCTGTAGGCTTTATCAGGAAACGAGCTTTTTAATTATACTTTTCCTTTTCCCTAACTTGTATATAAGACATAAAAACATTTTTATTGTATCTAACGGCTAGTCCTCATAAAATAGTAATATCTACAGTTACAAAGTTACGTGCGTATGATATAGGTACTAATAAGACATCTCCATCCTCCAGGATAGCAGATCGGGAAGGTAACCTAGTCCTGAAGAAGCGATTCGACGTGTTGCACACGCAGCACAGCGTGAAGTCGACGTTCTGCCCCATCATGTCGTTCCGGCGCGGCGTGTGCGTTGTCACCGGCAGCGAGGACTCCTGCGTCTACTTCCTAGACATAGAGGGCCATGCGGAACATCCCGTGGTCAACAAATTGCAAGGTAACTGAATATTTGCTGGGGAACATTCCGTGGTCAACAAACTATATACAATAACGCATTACAAGAGTACAATAAGACCTCCGCAGCTTTATAATTTAAGTGACTCATAGCTAGGTATGGGGAGAAAAAAATGGCCGACCCCTAGCTATACATCGTATACTCTTTGTAAAGAGAGATATTATACTGAGCCGTTCATCAGCACATGCCACCATCTGTCGATACAAAGTTATCAATTCTTCACACCGAGACCATTCGGCTTGCTTATTTACTTTACAAAATCAGAGGAATAGCGTTCTGACAGCTCATAATATGAAGTACATCAATTGAATAATAATATTATTTTTGGTGTTATCAAAAACCCAATTGCTTACTGTGCTCGAAACTCGGTATGGAGGATATAAGATGACTCGAGAATAAATTCCCACTTGCCATCCATTCTATTTCGATATAAGAACCTAGTCATCAGCATGTTCGTCGTCCTCAGGCCATGCGTCCCCGGTGCTCGGCGTCAGCTTCAGTTACGACGAGAGCTTGTTGGCCACGAGCGACGTGTCCGGCCTCGTCATCATATGGAGACGGGGCTGACCTGCCGTGTCATCAAAACTTGCGTATCGGATCTAAATGTTGAATCTCCTCTAAATATAGTTCAACGACCTAAATGTCACATTTTGACATAAAAGGCGTTGGAATTACATCGGAATTATATTTCGAGTATTTTAATTAGGAGTGTTTGTTGATAAAGAAGTATTCTAGGATACATTCCAATTAGTTAAATTATATGTATATGTAAATAAAACGCTTATATGAGTCACAAGTTTTATTAATTATATTTTTTTTCATAGAAATACTTTTAAAAGACTCGACAAAGTCACAATATGAAAAGACTTCCAATGCGTTCACATTCACTAAATACTGCCGACAACTCATACAAATCAATAACAACTTACGATCAATAAATACCATAATTAAACTGGACAATTCATTCAAATAAATTCCTTATTTTTATATCATAAGCTTGAAGTAAACTAATCTGCTGAGTAAGGTTCCTACAACGAACGATGTATGTATTACTTACACATAACATGGAGCTAAGGTTCCGGGCGTCTTGTTCTGCTCACTAAGTGCCAGTATCTCAGTTACCTCCCTACGCATCGTAACAAAATGAACATCTATCACTTATTTACATCTGTACATTAACGAAAACATTCTAAAACTGTAAAAAATATTTTTCAGAACAATAAACGAGTAGTACAATTAATACAATCAATAAATTTTCATATTAAAAAGATTATTTCCTTCAATACATAATAACATTAAATTATATTTACAGCAGTAACTAAATAACTAAAACGCGATGATATGGAAATGAGAAGAATTGCACATTAGGTTCACACTTGGACGTATTGCATACTATAGTGATGACGTTATATAGTGGCACAGTTCGCGGTACAGTCAGCAACAGCGGCGCGGGCGCACCTACACGCGTGTATGTGTCGCCGCGCCACTACACTTCATAATAATAAATAATAACTGGGCGTTAACCACTAAAGCTAGACGTTCTGTTGCTGAGTGTACGTAATACGCAATGTCGATCTATCACCACAAATTGTTACATCTAACACTACACTTATCTAATATAAACTTTTACTTAACTAAGAATTGGCTTTTTAACCTCAATCGTAGACCGAAACGTTAAATTTAGATATTTTTGAGGTTCAAAAGATGGAAGATGCGTCTCACTTGTGCGTAAAGTAATAGGTCGTCACAAATAACATGTAATTTAGACATTGAGATAGTCCGTTGCGCTCGGATACACACAGGGGACGCAACACGACGCCACTCAATATTTCTTTATATTTTATTTATATCAAACAATAAAAAGTCATTTTGGTGGGAATCATACAATATTATACATACAACTTTGAATTTCTCGTACGCGTGTACCTCGAACGCAACGGGAGCGTATTCTAACACTACGACATACGAAATAAGAGTAAAAAACAGTTACGTATGAAAACTTCTAACGAGTACGACATCGGCTGCCTCCACTGTACACGGATAGGCCAGTTCCATGCTACAATGGCTTTTCATTACGAATATATAAAACTATTTTGTGAATTAACTAATCTGGATGCAATTCACAGAGATTACGTTTATGAGGGTAGGCTTAGCGTTGCCAATATGCGTGTAAAAGACAGCTGTGGACAATTATATCGTTAATTAATGAATCATTCGAGTTTATAGTATTTGATTTTCACAGCAATTAACAACGTGCATCTAAATATTCCACATGCACGCGCCATGTATAAATAAATACAAATACGTGTTTCAAAATGATCGGACGCGACTGATCTCGTAAAATTAGGCTTTTGTGTAAAAAGTATCAAAGCCCTTATATTACACGATAATGAAAGCGATAGATATAAATCATGGGTTTGTACCTTAGTGTGATCACTGAACGAATAGTCAGTTCATGTATGAAGATAGCCTGTATATTCAAAGCGTATGAATTCAGTGAATACTGTGAGTAGCCCGATCGAGTTAGGAAAGCGACAATTTACACAATCAATCAGAATCATGATGTATTAGTTATGCGACGAAGAAATTATGACTAGGTGGTGAGCCTTGAAGAAGATATACAGTTTAGTCGAATTTTGAAGCACAAGCAAAATGGATGCAGTTAGTAGAAATTTTATCAATTATTGGCAACACTGAACAGTATAAAAAATTCTTAACATGATTTGTATATAGACACCTGTAGTTTAATATGTGAAAGTTGTTTCAAACCCGCTTTATAAATCCTAACTCGATATTTGTTTGTGATTGGATATAAAAACACCGAAGTCCATAATTCCGATATGTATATCAAGTTAATGTTCCAGCAGTAATACTTGGCGCTGATTGTAATACTATTTTATTTATTAATGGCAATATTGCGTCGCCTAAGACGCGGTTTTGTGAGGCTATCGAAACCAATATAAGAATAACTTTAGTTTGGATTAGAACCGTGTTTTGAAGTTAACGAGATGTAATTGCTGATGGAATGTTCCATTATTCCTTCTCATTAAAATAATTTCAGATTGTAATATCGCAAATACTTCACAAAACACAGCTCACTCCAACCAGAATGTTCTATATCTGTTTCTGTATACGTTCGTAACTGGCATCTTTATTCCAACAACAAAGTGTCAGTGACGATAAGTTCAGATCTAGCCTTCAGTACCTATTTATACAAAACTACTCCTACTTTGTTCTAATTACGAAACGTTCGTTTTATTTCGCTCCAGCGTGGCTTTAGAGCTGCTCTCGATGCCGGAGTCTTCGTCCCCGCTGTCTAGCACGGTGCCTTCGCCTTTGACGGCCTCCACCACCTTGGGGCTCTCTTCCTTGACCTCCGTGTTGTCTTGTTCTACGTCGTCGGTGAGAATGAGTTTCTGTTCGGGCTCCAGCCTGGGCGGGCTCTTGCCGAACGTCGAGAACGTGGGTTCGGGGACCGGCAAGTCCTCGCAATCCTTCTGCAGCGGCAGGGACGTGGTGACGACGGGCGTGTCGTCGGTCATGACGAGCGGCGTGGAGCTGGCGTCGGGCGGGCGCTCGTCGCGCCGCTTGGGCTTGTCGAGCACGAAGCTGAACACGCGGGCGTGGCGCGGGGAGGGCACGTGCGGGCTGGGGGGCAGGTCCAGCTTCAGCTTGTCGCGCGTGTGGCGCAGGCCGCCCAGCGCCTCGCCGCCGGGGGAGCTGGGGCTCGGGGACTCGCTGGAGCTAGCGCTGTCCACCGGCCTCCACGTCAGCTCTGTTTCTGGAAGTTTCTTCTTGAAGTCCTCGTCGGTGGTGGAGCCCGGAGTGATGTCCTCGACTCCGGAGTCGGGCGTGGTGAAGTCCAGGGACGGCGTGCGTGTCTGCATGAGTGTGGTGGTGGGTAGCGGGGACGGCGGGGGCGGGAAGTCTTCCGTGATGTCATCGGAGAGGTCTCGCTCCAGGAGGGACGGTTTCACGTGCTTGCCGGGGAAGAACTGGCTGGTGGTGGACATGATGCCCAGGCTCTCGAAGGGCCGGGCCGACGAGGATATAAAGAAGTCTTCGTCGTAATCTGTAAATGAGAATATAACATTGACATATTTAATGATAGTAGGTACTTAAAAATATTTTTCTATTTACATGAAAAATTTAACATAGTTAACAGAATTTTACACATAGGAGAAATACGTACCGGCCCCGAAGGCGATGCCGGCTCTGAGTGGGTACAGGTCCAGCGGACTGGGCCCGCCGAATAGTTGACCGTAGCCCAGCTCTGCCTCTTCAGCGCTTGTCGGGTCCCATTCTACAAAAGTTATACAGGCCAATCAACAAAAAGTATTGGACGGTTCGTTTATATATAAATGACAGTTTGGAAGTAAAGACAGGTACATAATTTAAAAAAAATGCTGAATTTGGAACTACAGATTTCTAACAAACGAGAACACTCCTTTACCTCTCTCGTAGATTACTGGCGTTTCTATATGACAACAAAATATTTAGATAGAATAAGCTGTAGGGTCAGGATACATTGATCGACGGCGTCGTACGATCGCGTTTTTATGTCAGTCCGCCATCGGAGCGCGTTTGTAGCGTCGATGCGAAAGGATGCGTACGTCGTCCCATAATTTCCTCTCTTTCGATGGACAATACGTAGAACGCCATCTATCAATGTATCCTGACCCTTATTGTACATCAAATTGTTACACAACTTATATAACAGTATCTTAAATTTGAGGGGACAATGACTATTCTTAACACGACAGGGATAATAGTATGGTGATTAGTACATACCGGAGTAGGTGGAGAGGTCGGGCAAGTAGGCGGCGGGCGAGTGCGCCTCGATGTCGGCCACCTCCCGCGGGTACTCGTACACGCAGTGGTACTTCTGTCGCTTGAACACCACGCGCTTCTTGTTGTCCTGAAGAAACACGGTGTTTTGCTCGATTATACACACAGATTGGAAGTTGTCATTCATTGTAGCGTTCTAAGTGGGAGGCATTTGTTCAACAGTGGACGTCTTCCGGCTGATGATGATGATTATATTCACAGATTTGATATCAAACAAAAGTTAATTACGTGTATTTTCGAAGTATATTTTCTTTTAAATACTATTAAAGAAAATGTAACCCAAATATTTGGTTTTTTACCATAGTTCCAGATGAATGAATTCTTTTACAAGTTAGGAATTATCAATGCTTATTCTTTCACTGTATTAAAAGAATCCTATGCCCTGGTGGAATGTTATAGGCTGGTCTACGCACTGATTGAGTCACAGTCACGGTAATAAAAAAATAAAGTTCGGTTTTTGAACAATTCCCTAAAACAATTACCGCGTCAAACTTAAACGACTATTGAACTAAGAATGTGGAACTTAGTACTAAGCTGTGCCTATATATTAAGCTCTACATATTTAGCTGCGTTATTATTTAGGTGTATTACGTCATCAATGACGATATTAAATATTTTATTCTTGATGACGTAGACATAAGTTTCTTGCATACCAATCAATCTGTGATGTCATTCTTAATAATGACGTAGCTAAAGGCTTTTTCATACCACTTGAAAAAACATCACAACATACGCAACGGAAACAATTTTAGAACGACAATAATAATAAGATGATGTATTTAGACATATAAGTCATAAAATATAGCAGTTTCTTTCCTTATTATTGTAGCTATGGGTATGAAGGGTCAACGTCGACGTTAAAGAGACAATTTTGATATTGTAACACTTCTTTGCGAATCGATCAATCTCAATGACGACAACTCAGAACTTGCGTGATCAGTAGTTATTCAGATCTTTCAGATAGACCTATGCGACTAATAAAAACTATAGATAAAAGATAGCATGAAAATTGTACACTGTACAATACAGGACACGACTATCAATCGGTTGTAACCACCATTATAAACAAGTTCAATGGCATCTATGACAAGATTCTCCTTACTTCGAGGAAGAATAGGCTACTGGTATCAAAGAGGCCTACACAGCTATAGATTAAAGTAAATAAATAATATATAGTGTACAAACCGGTGTCGTCTGCTCCAAGCTCCGGAGCGAGGACTTGGCGGGGGCAGCGCGGCAGTCCCACGAGGAGGGCACGAACTCCACCTCGTCGCCCTCCGAGCCAGAGCCCGAGTCGGCGGAGGCGTCCGATGCCCCAGAAGCCCCTGAGGGGCCCGAGCCGCCGCCCGGGGGGGACCCGTGGCGGTCGCCGCTGCTGTTGCTGCGGGACTCGCCTGTGCGCTGCTGGGAGTGGAAGGGGATTTTGAATACTCTGTTCTCCTATATCGGCCCAAGAAACATGCGAGACTTTAAGAATTGTGACATTATACAGAAATTATTTTCAATTTATTAGGTTCCTGTCTTTTTAATTTAGTTTTGTTAAATATATGGTATTCCAAATTTCATTCAATTTAAGTTAACTTACATTCAATTATTATTTCATTTAAGGAGACACAGTTAACACGGTTTAGTACCGCAAGTTTAAGTAGTTTTCTTTGGGCCTACGTCTTTACCGGTTTTCAACAATATTTTTGCAGTAAACAGTCGTGAAACAATGATGTGTGTATGTATAACAAATTATGAAATGGCGCGTTGTTGATTTGAGAATTAAAAATGTGTAGTGATGGATACGTAAAAATAAATATGACAAGGAAAAAGTTCTAAACATTACATTTGGAATGGTATGGACTTATGGAGGAATGTACACTATAAAGTAAATAATAAATGCATGTAGACTAAACACATGTGAACCCAAAATAAAATATAAGACCGTAAAATGTAGGCTATTGAAATTCTGATTAATATAACAGGAAAACATATTAATGACAAACATTGAACATGCTATAGTGAAGATTTAATAATCCCTTACACAATTAACCAGCCTTCCAAGCCGCGGAACGTCTCAATCGCACGAGAGATCAAAATTGAACAATGTTTTACGAAAAACGCTGATGTAATATATTCAAATAATGTCATAAATTGTAAAATCAGCTTTCATGCGAATGAGACTTAAGTGTAGCTCACGTAAAACAACTTTACCGCTTGTGTGACTGAAAGAAACTAATATGGCCGTACTTGCGGTTTATTACCCGTGCGGCCGTTTATATTTTTTTCCTTGCCACGCGGTTAAAAACCGCGGTTTAACCGTAGTGCGGCCTCGGCATTAGTTTACGTCCTGTCCCGTTAGCGTACCTGCACTAACTTTGTTAAAGCTATATAAAGTGATTTTACGCGAACTGCACCAAGCATGTACTAGGCATACATAATGCGTAAGATAAAGGACACAAACTTACGTGGTCGAAGTGCGTGGATGGTACGACTGAGGTCTCGTGGCCGTCGCCGTCCTACCGCACACACACATGTCACATCACATGCACACCACACCGACACCCATATTTATATACATGTACATTCGGGTTCAAAGGCTTGTGGGAGAGTGACGTCACTACAATAATCAACTATTAATGTCTATATACATTTCCTGATACAATTTTGGGGCTAAATCTAAATATCAGGATACTTTTGAGGATAAACCCCAATTTTTCATTAAACATATTATTAATTTAATATTTGTAAAGTATTTTTTTAAACTAGGCGTCTTTTTAAGCCTTGTAGTTTCGAGTTGCAGACATTGCGTGGCTTAAATATGTTTGCCATACTTCTTGGCAGTATATGATTAGGCATAAATGAGACAAAGTTGTAGTATAGTCTGGTTATAATTATTCGACATCACATCTCTCACATAGTAACCATATAATCGGAATCAAGCAACAGCGAGGCACAATGCTTAAATGTACATATGTATAAATACAATTACGGGGAGCTATAGTTGTATTCATAGACAGTTCATAGACAAAGAAGCGAGGGACAACTTTTTATATTCGGAAATGCGTTTTAAGTTCATTAGTTGTTTAACCTGACAGCTGAATAACAAGGAATTGAACAGCGCTTTGTAAGCTTATAAAGAAGTACGATAAAAACAATTACATAGAGTAAAATAGTTAAGCAAACAGGTAGTATATAAAACCATAGACCATGTATGTTCTATATTAGAACTGTCAAGTTAAACGTCATCACAATAACTAGATAAGGTAATAGACCAACACAAAGCAGGGACAGAAACTACAGAGTATCCACACCGTTACATTAATCACATTTGTATCATCATTGCTTTAGTTACAGTAACCCGCGAAATCTCACATCGGCTAAGGCAGGACGCAGTGCTGCGCGAGACATGGTTATAACTTTAAAAACGGTCAATATTTGTTTTTTTTTATTGAAGTCCTACAATAACTTTGGAATATTACTATACTATTCATATTTACCAAAAAATTCAAAAACATTTTTTGTTATGCTGAACGATAGCCGCGTTATGCGCGGAAGTGATGCATTTCCGCGCAAATAAATGCGTTTTCTTTCTCTCCAATTTGGGAGTGACATATTAGCACATAGCACAAAGTATTAAAATCAGTACCCTATGATCCCTCCTTGAAGCCTTACAGGGACTAAATGACGTGATAAGACTATTACACTTTTATAAAGGCCAGTTTGTGTGTTTGTTTGTATGTTACTTCTTCACACACAAACAGCTGGACCAATTTTGCTAAAATTCTGTATGGAGGTAGTGTAGTGTAGGTGACACCCTGAATTAACACATAGGTTACTTTGTCATCCCAAAAAAAATGTAGCGGGAAACACCGCGGGGCGCAGCTAGTTATATACAAATTGTTAAACCATTTTTTTCCGTTACTTCCATGTCTCTCGCAAGCCGTCTGCCTCTAACTAAGTTAGTCGACCACTCACCTTCCATATGAACTCCCCGCTGGAAGAGTTGCTGGTGTGCGAGTCGGAGTCGCTGTCCCACTCCTTGAGGATGTCGGCGGCAGTGTCACGCTTCTCGCCGCTCTCCGGTGACGTCGGCTCCGTGGGGGAGTCTTGCGTGAACGATGTGCTCATTATCTCTGTTGCTGGACCTAGGGTAGTTTGCTTTGTTTTATATATGAGATGTGTAAAATGGTATGTATTAGTATTATAAAGAAGACTATTGCAGGCATGAAATGAGCTATTTGAGGTTTTCTTACGCTTAGCAAGCAGCTTGTACCGATGTCACTGCTGCCTATGTTCTGGATTTTCCCTTAGTTACCTCTTACGATACCCACGGGAGGAAAGCGGGTGGTGAATTCTATGCCGCATACCGCTCGGCAAGTTTATTTATTTATATGCACTAACTAAGAAAAACCGTTTAGCTAATAAAGGTATATTTTTAAGCTAAAAATAACATACCTACTCATAATATTCGTGACATGTTTAGTAATTATTTTGCTAATGACCTCAAAAATCTAAAATGTACGAGTATATTTAAATTATATTAAAACCAATAAAAGTTTAAAATACAAATAGATAACACAATTAGTAAACTCACCAGTGAATCTGATATCACTCAGCATAGGGAGGTAAGAGTCGAGCTGACAGAACTTCTTCTCATTCTGCAGGAAGTCTTCCGTGGCGGCTGTCACCATTCCATCTTCTGCGACTCCGTTCGTGAGCTCGCCGACCTCAAGCAGCTCATCCTTTATACTCTTGGATGCCTTAGGACTCTCCACTGCCTCTACGAGCGGGCTGTCGATGGACTTGATGCTCTCTGGCGCGTGCTCCTCGCTCGGAGACTGTTCGTCAGTCTTCGTGTCTGCATCGTCCACATTACTCTCGATCAGCTCCTCGAAGGTCTCGCTAAGAAAGCTAACTGTGGCGAACTTCTCGCTACCACCGTTACAGTTCACTTCGTTTATCTTCCGAGGTTTGTTCGATCTTGACGTATTTGGAATTTCCTTGTGAACTTCAGCTACAAATACATTGTTTTGTGATGTATCTGCGTTTGTTACTGTCTCTACTTTGGGCGATTTCACAAAATCAATATGATTCTCTTCTTCCTTCAGGTCTACTTCTCCGTTTATTTTATGTTCTAGAAACTTCTCGAAAACGTTGTGTTCTGGAAATCTACTCGAGTGGGGTTCGTAATGGTTCACATCTACAATATTCACGTCCGTGTGAGAGTTAAAAGTTCTATTAGGACTCTCTTTGAACGCATCCATCGTAGTCTCCGTTATTATGATCGAATGAGGTTGCTCAGTCTCATCGTCGGCGTCGAAGTTTATTAAAAAATTCGGTTCTCTAAAATTAACTAAACTGTGAGATTCTTTTAAATTCGTAACGTTAGGCGGACTCGTTTGAGATTGCTCGTTCGCTTGTCTCTCTGACTGACTGCTCTGGTCGGAATCTATGGGCAACGAGCCCATCGCAAGTTCGCTGGATATCCGTTCACTCTTCAACAGCAAGGAGCTGGCATCGATCAACGATGACAGGTCTTGTGGACGGCTCCTCACCGATGTCTCAAACTTCTGAAAATCCTCAGAACTGATTCCACTCTCCACACTTTGACTAGACTTATCTTTTGAGGTTACGTCCTGAGGCTTGGATACCGCGGAGTTTTCGAAATCTGAATACGTCGGGGTACGATCTGATGCGGCAATGCTGTCTCTGTTACTATTCCTGCTTAAAGTTTTGCTGTCTCCCTCTAACAGCACCTCAGTGTCTTGCTTGCTACATTCATTGCTAGCACTTGTGGACAAGTCTTGCGGTCTCACTTCGGCAGACTGTAGGAAGGTTTGGAAATTAGGAACATTGCCGCTGTCTTCAGGACTTTCTGAGGTATTTTCGGGAAAGTTCATAGGTATCGCTTCGACGTTGTCAGCGTCGCCGGCGAGGTCGGTAATAGGCGTGCTCGTAACAGACGGCGCCATGTTTTTGTAGTTGTATTTCGGACTTTCGATATGAATTAAAAGACCATGACTTTCAGAGGTTTCCATCTTATCTTGGCTGTCTATTATATTATCTTGTAGGCAGGATATATCAATGCTTTCCATTTTTTTGATGCATGGTTCTGCTTCTAGCTGAGGACTCGTAACATCGGCTTCTTTGTCTTCAGACGGGTTCGGTGGCGTTAAGTCAGCATTATCCATCATTGGCGACTTCCTCACCATCTCTGGTTGAGGCATCTTCCAGTCATCAAAGCCTGACGCGAGTTCCGTGGTACAATTTGAGTAAGACGGCACACCAGACATGAGGGTACCGTAGGCCAGGTCTTTAGTTTGCGTGTTTTTCGTGGAATCGTTTAATTCAGACTTGGTAATAACGGACGGCGTAGTACCAGCGTTTTCAGTCTTCACTTTCGTATACGTATAGTTATCGTTGGCGGTTATCGAGTCGGGGGAGAAGGTCTCGCATGCTTCCGACTTGCTGTCGTGTATAATGTAGGTGGAGCAATGACTAGCTTCCTTCTCATCATCGTTATGAGTCAAAGTGTCTGTACTCTCACTGTTTCCCTCATCCTTGCCCGGTTCGAAGTCCGGTACGTCCGGATCTAATGCTAAGTCGTCGAAGTTCTCCTCGACATTGTAGAGGGTATCGTTAGAGCACCAGGAGTCAATGCTGGTGGCTTTGGACAGGCATTGTGTTTCGGACGGTTTGGAGAGCTTCGCGTCAGTCGGGAGGGTTGTTTTGGACAGAGTGGACACTCCCGTGGCGTTGTCCAGGTTATCGGACGTCTCTGGAGCTGACGTGTCTGTTGTAGGGCTCAGGAGAAAGGGCGACACTTGTGATATCCTCTCTAGGGATTCTTTTTCTTCTTCTTTATTGTACGTTTTGTCGTCGATCGGCGAGTCGACGTCGGGTATCGGTTTCTTATAAGGGCTGGCGTTCAAGCTGTCTGCGCTCATCGTAATTCTGTGAGATAAACAATTGTTACCGATTAGAATTCTCACGTGCCCGTTAGTAGTATTTCTATTACTTACTATGTAGTTTCTTTAATGTGTTGAAGCTTAATAGAAGCAATTTAACAAGAACTAACGTTTTAATTATCGCAGCATAATTTCGTAATCGAATACCTTGCGTGTTGGTGTTGAACGTAAGTCGATTTAAATAATAACCTATTAGATAACGGACACGGCGCTTCGCTTTCGATTTTTTCTATTAAACTTTAATTAATTCATACCTCCGGTCGTGTGCACCGAAAAGTGATTTTAGTAGGCCTTAGTATTCATTAATGGAATGTTTATCTCCTAATTAATACAGAAATAGTACGGGATGTATTCTAGTACACAATTTGCTAATTAGAGGTAGTTAATATCACATTAAGATACATTTTCTAAAAGAAATCACATAATATGAGGCTTATCGAACCATCACTGTTTTCACAGATTTGAGTAAAGCACATTATTTTTAATTCTTACGAGTAAGTTGCGTTTATAACCCCTTCATTTAGCAACTACATATTTTGATATTTTCTCAATAATATAATCAACTAAAAATGTAAATAGTGAAAGAGCGAATTTGCTATTATGCAAATGGATAATACTGCCAAGTACTTACTCTCTACTGCTAATAATTTCGAAGTCTCTCTGCAGCGTGTACGTGTGGTTCTGCGACTTATCTCGCGACAGTTCCCGCGATTGGTCCCGCGACTGGTCGCGCGACTGTATCGTGTAGGTCGAGTGCTCGTGCGTGCCGCTCTGCGCGCCTGTCGGCAACTCAGTGACGTCGTCCGTACTGTTGTTGCAAGGTTCGGGGTAGCTTTCTGATGATTCTGTGCGGGTCGATAGGTTCCCTGTACCAACAAGGTGGTAAAAATTAGTTGGGCGGATGACAGAGGGGTTGGAAGCAGAGTTTCCCTGAACGTACGTCTGGTACACTCTGGGTAGTTAGACCCGTTAAACAGACTGACTTCAACGGAATCTTTTCACCCCATTTGCAAGTATCTGGCTTATCACTCACGCAAAGTAATTTTTTTGTGTATTAGACAATCGTGACTGTCCGGTTTAAGGCCACGTAAGTTAAATTGGTAGAGGATTTTAAATGTAGGAAATAACTACGTCAGAGTTCAGAATTTACAAGCGTGGTTTTGGCATTTCGTTTGCTCCGCAAGCATCTATAGAGGACTGTTGTTTTATATCTTTTACTTCCTGTTTTTAGGTTGTAGGCGCAGTTCGTAATTTACCATTTGATTATCATTTAATTTAATTGGGTGTGAAATTCGAAACCAATTTCACACCCACTCAAATCTTCATTAATTAATAACAATGTGACTAGCACTTACAATTGATATCGTTTTCGTAGGCGGACAGTTGCTGGCCAGTTTCCTCGGCGATGGGGCTGAGAGCTCCAGGGTAGCTGACGATCAGTTCGGGCGGCGGCGGCAGCTCGGCCGACCACTCTTGTTCGCACGGAGGCTCTATAGCGGCCACCTGGTTACATTATTAGTTTATTTTTTTTAGGATAATTTAGTAATATATGACACTCAAATTTTAGTACGGAAAACTCTAGCTTAGAAAATGTTACATGTGTTGTATATCGTAATTTTTACTCTATGACCTACTTATAACGGTAGTACCATACTATCTATGTAGATCAACAAGACAATAAATACAATAACTATGATACATAAATATACCATGAATTTCCCTTATCAAGGACTAGTGATTTAATAGTTTCTCGCAATTGTGTGCCACCGTTTGATATGCTCGTTCAAATAGAGATAAGTCTTTAATTCCTGATAAGCAGTATTGTCAACTACTAAATATTTTAAGGAACCCACAGTATTAACCCCCAGCACACTTAATGATCACCTAATGTATAAAGAATACGCCTTCGTTCACTCACCTGTGCCAAGGGTAATTTCAGCTCGAGCTCGTTCCGCAGCGCTTTGACGCACTCCTCATCTAGCGTCAGATCCTCCCGCAAGTCTTCCACGGACCCTCCGTTACCCGCCAAATAAGATTCTTCCAGCACGTCACTATCCCTCAACAACATCTCATCATCGGAGACCAGACCTTCAACTGTCAGCGGGCCAGAGTACTCAATGTTCAAGTTATTTTCGTTTTCCGCCATGGCCAGCTTCGAAGTGATTTGCAATTCTATCTGGTTTAACTCTATTTCTTTCTGGAGTGACAGTTCAGGTTCTAAGAGCGGCGCTGGTTCGGGAGTGAGATCAATATCCACGAGGTACTTCTGTTGTGACGTCGACGCTAGAAATATTCCGGGGGAGTTGGGAGGGGTTGACGGGGAGATGCGCTTCTCCGTGCCCGAGTTCCCGCTGTCCGACTCAGTTTGAGCGTCCGACTGCTTCTCGCTCAAGCTTTGTACGTCATCGAACTGTAAATCATCGTGCACTATATCTGGGACTTCGTTCAGGAAATTTCCGTCGCGTAATGGTGACGGCGTTGCGAGATTTATCTCACTGAAGTTCGAAGAGAATGCTAGTAGTTCCTCCTTTGGTAAATCGATTAGTTCACTCGATTTCACGCATTTGAACAGTTCTAAAGTGCAATTCTCGAATGGCCCCAACACTACAGAGCTGTTTTCATCATAAGTGTCTGTAGGATGGCTTTTCGTTGGCGATTCAAACGGGCTCATGCTGTCTGGAACATATTTCTGCTCTAATTTAGTTAGAGTCACACCCATTCCGTAGTCAGGGACTTTAGTTTCAGACAATATTTGCGTCTCCTCTTCCTTTAGGGAATTTTCAATAGTACTGTTCACTTCGACAGAGTTGTCACTAGCAAGCGGCGTACTTGCCACAACTTCAGTACTATTACTGTTGAACACTCTTTCCATGTGCAAGAAATCATCGACTTGTTTAATTTCAAAACTGGGCAGATCTAGGTATTCGGTTGAGTCGTTTTTTATGAGAGAGCATGCGTTATCCGTGGATGCCTGTCCTGTAGAAGTTTCTAGGCATGTTTTAATTACGTTTTTAACATTACTATCCATAGTGTTATCGCTTAGAATTTGGGTATTCGTTTCGTTAATGAGATCCATGTATACTGTACTATCGTCTGATCGTTCTCGTTCATTGATCAGTGGAAAACTGTCAGATCTAGGGATTTTGTCGTCAACGACATTTTGTTTAGATTCATCCTCCTTAGTTACCGTTTTAGGAACATTTGAGTCCTCTTTAGGTGTTGTATGTTCTTCTTGGACAGAGGCAGCTGCGGGCTTTTTTGTCGTAATAAGCATAGGATCCTCAATGTCCTCAAATTTTGACGGCTCTACAGTGACATCTGATGTAACACAAACCAAAGACACTTCTCCAGGTTGTTGTTCAGCTAAAACAGGAAAAGTTTCATCTGGTTTTTGTTCAAATTTTGATACAAAAGCTTCTTCAGAAATAATTGTTTCGTCTTGAGCGCTTCTGACCAATTTCTCTGTCTCTATTGACGCCGGTTTGACGTCAACTGTAGCTGTGGTTATTACATCAATCTCAGGTACTAAAGGGACATCTCTATGATTAATTACTTCAGCATCAGATGAACATTCATTAATTCTTTCCGTTTCATCTTTCTCTATATCAGCAGAATCTTTATCTGTTTCTGTGAGAATTTCTTTAGGAATATTATCATTTTCAGTAATCATATTCTCATTTTCAAGAACATTTTCTTTCGTTTCGATTACAGTGGGAATGATTTGATCTAGAACTAATGGGGTAGCAGCCGTCTCACTCGCACTTATGTGCTTACTTTCAACTTTGCTAATGACTTCCTTATTCGGTTCTATTGTATTATCAAGTCTTAATTCTTCTACTGAGTGAAGAGGAGATATTGGTGTAGGATCGATCATAATATTAGATTCTATATCCTCTTCAACTATGTAAGTTGCATCTTGTTTTGGTTTGTTTACTTCGTGTAATGCACATTTCCTTTCTTCCATAATAAAAGCAGAAACTTCGTTACTTATATTTGCGTAGGTTTTAATTGGGAAATTTGTGTTATCTGCTGTATCGATTGCAGTTTCCTCGGATACGTGATTATCGATTTCCGTAAAACTTTCATTTATTAGGTTTCCTTCAGAAGCAACAGTTTCTTCTGTTATGTTGGCAGTTTTGTTGTCTTCCGTTTGTTTCGTAACAACTTGAGAATCGATATTTTCAGTTGCATTTTCACTTTCATTATCTGTGACCTCTTTATTATCTTCCTTAAATATACTTTGTACTATTTCAGATGGCAAATCTGGCGACGGAGATTTAACTTCCTCTATAATGATTGTTGGTATTTCAGTCTCTTCTGTTTCATTCAAGTTAGTGCTTTCTATATTCATACTTTGTACTGGCTCAGGTGTCTGTGTGGTAGGCAGGTGCTCTAAATGTCTCAGTTCTTCTAAACTACCCTCCGGTGTGGCCTCGAGGGACTGTGGACCTTCAGTTACTACCATGAGATCACTATTTAGGACTTCTTTCATATCACTATCAACTTGTGTAACCGGCATAGGCGATTCTTCTATGACTCCTTCTTTATTCAATTCTTCTTGTGATTGTTCTACGTTACTACACATAATTTCATTTACCATCATAGGCAAGACTATATCTTCTACTGTTTGTTCCTGCTCGATCTTATCTAAAGAATCCTTATTCTCTATTTCTTGAAGCGTATCTTCGTTCACCTTTCCTACATCAACTATTGACTTAGTTTCATTCCTTATATCAGTACTTATTTCTTTTAAGTTACTATCACATGATGTTTGACAGTCTTTTCTAACACTCAATTGTTCGTTATCACTAGCACTAGGTATTGAAGCTACACATAATTCCTTCAGCCTGGGTATTTCACTATCACTACTCACTATTTTGATTTCATTTGGCAATTCAGTATCTTCCTGTTTGAGTTTAACTGTTTTATTATCAACTACAATATCATATTTCAGATCTTTTTTCACTTCGGCCTGTAATTTGATGTCTTTGATGACGTCTATATCCTTAGTAGGTGTATCGGGAGTAAGGTTTTCTAGTGTGTGTTGACTGGTGGTGTCGACCTCACTGTGTCGCTCAAACGAGTGGCTCAGAGTGCCGATAGTATCTCGGTCAACATCATCGTCTTCACAAGTCTCACCTTCTTCTGAACTAGCACCGAAGCCTGTGTCTAGAATATTCTGGAAGTTTGTTATTCCAGGGGATTTGACCATACTGCACTGCATCGGGTAATCTTTCTTGCAGTCGAGGCTCAAATTATCTCTAGACGGACTGGCTTGGTGGCTGGACTCGGAACTCGAAGTCTTCTCAGAGTTGAGTATATTATCGAGATTCTTTATAACATCACTGACATCTTTGTAATAGCTGACGTCGTCCTGACTGCCGGCTATGATGTCCTTGAGCCAGGGATCCATGGAGGCATCAGATCTGTCTTGTTCCTTCTCCCTATCTTCGAGACTTATGTTGCCTTGATGGCATTCGAGCGTGGCGGTCTCGTTGTGTGTGAGGTAGATGTTTCTGACATCTTCTAGCGAGCCGTGCAAGTTGGTGAGGCTCTCGGACTTGATCTGTATGGACATTTCTTTGTCGGACATGATGCTGCTGGAGCGCGAGACGGCAGTGTCCATGTCGACGCTGAGGGAGTCTTGGACGTGTCGGTCCAGCTCCTGCTCGGAGCCCGTGAAGTGCGAGGCCATGGAGGTGGAGGGCGCGTGCACGATGGCCACGTGCTCGTCCAGCTTGGGGATGGAGTTGGGCTTGAGGCGCTGCCAGCGCTCCTCGAAGTCCGAGCTGCCGTAGCCGTCGTCCCGCGCCGCCCCGGCCGCCCCGGCCGCCGCGCGGTGCGTGCTGTGCAGGTGGTTCAGCAGCGCCAGCACCTGCGGGGCCGTGGGCCGCGCCGAGGGTCGGGGGTTCCAGCACAGCTGCATCACTTGGTAACTGTGGATCAAATAAATTGTGTTATAAACTAAATACTACTGTAAACTTGTAAACAAGTTCTTTTTTAGTTACATATGCAAAAAGTGATGATTTTATTGCTAATTATTGGGCTTGCATCGGATTGACTATATACGACTCGTTTTGTCGTCGACGGAAAGTCACCTGTAGACGGAAAGTCACATGTAGACAGAAGTATATATTTTAAACCTGTCTATACGTACAGATGGTTCCTGTAGGGGCAGGGCAGGTCAGGCAGCGGCGGCGGGTGCCGCGCAGGCGAGGCGCCCCACGCGCACACCTCCCACACCAGCGTGCCCAGCGACCACACGTCCGTGCTGGCCTGCGGACGATGGTTAGCATTTGTGAAAGGTTACCATTATATTCCGTTACTACACCCATAATTAAAATGTTTATATGCACAAACAATATGTTTCAAGTTTATAAAATTAATTACTAGAATATTCTATACTTCGATAAAATTTTTCAAATGACAGATAACTACCTACATATTTCATACATTTCATTTTTTTTATCTAGCGATTGACAAATGAACTCAAAGTATGAAAATATAGAATGTAGTAGGTATATTAGTTTAATTTAAAAGATTTTAGATATTGTAGTAAAGGTAGATAAGGTGCATGTGTCCGTACCGTGTACGCGGGCGGGCTGTGGGCGGTCTCCGGCGCGGGCAGGCAGTAGGGCGGCGGCGCGGCCCCGGGCCGGCCCAGCACGCCGCGCGCGCCCGCGCCCGACACGCGCACCTGCACCGCGCCGCACCACACCGGCCTGCGGGCGACAACACATTACATCAACAGGGATATAACGGGTGTATGACTATACAAAATTAAAAAAAACAATAAAAAAGACTGCCTCGTAGGTCTAGTGGTTGCTAAGCAAGACGTCCCGGGTCGGACAGTGTTACTGGGTTTTTCCAGTAGGTAATTCTTCGTAGCAACACGGAGTCTAGATTTATGACCGGTTGATGGCAATAGGCTCGCTCCCTATTACATTAGGACTTAAAAAACATAACTGGCGATTAAAAATTTAATTTAAAATATGATGTATACGAGCGGAAACCACTATCTAAATTACTTTATTCATTTGACCTTCAATACTTTATAAACCCACGCTTACAACAGTAAAATACGTACCCATATAGATAGCCCCGAGAGTGCAGGTGTGCAAGCCCAGTGGTGACGTCACACATGAGTCGCAGCGGTACGCCACCCTCATTCAGGATCGCCATCTTAGGACGGTTTACTACCAAATACTGTTGAAGATCCTGTAAAGAGAGACAGAAAGATTATTAATATTCCAAAATGTTAACTTTATACTGATATGTATGATTTTGTTACTTATTAAGTTATTATCATTCTAACAAGAGAAGATTCTAAGTAACTTTATTACATTTTCATCTAAAGAAACTGAATAAAATGTGCTAGGTATGTACATGAAAAAAGTACCCTTCAAATTAAGAATATCCCCAAAAATACTAAACGACCCAATTGGCGCAATGGCTAATTAATTAAGACTTATGTTGCCTTGATGGCAGTCGAGCGTTGGACTGCTGCGCTAAGGGTTGTGAGTTCGATTCACACACGCGGCAAGAATTTGTGCGAAGCGCAGATGTTTGTCCGAGTCTGGGTTTTTGTGTATGTTATATATCATTTTTGTGAGACGCACCCACGACACAGGAGAAATTTCTAGTGCAGGGCGACGTTTTTTTAAAAAAGAGAAATAGAGAACCAACTCATCAAATTATACGTTTCACCAGTTCTAAAAGAACTAGCTAGTTTTGAGTCTACAATTTCATAACTTCCTTACCATTGAGCACAATTCAAATATAAGTATCCAAGGATCCTCCTGCAGGCATTTCGCGATGAACGCGAGCACGTTCTCATGGCGCACGTCCCGGTACATCTTGGCTTCGTCCAGGAACCGCGCCTTGTCTTCCAGGCTCGCGTTCTGATTGAGGATCTTCACTGCCACAGTGCTCGTGGAACCACCGTCTTCAATCTCACCTTCTACCACCTGCAATAGAGAAAATACTATTTAGATTTTTGGGTCATGGTAATATGTATATAATGTAAGGACATATAGGACATTATAGTGAGTGTGATATCGTCTGTGGGTTCATGCAACACTGTGTGAGTGATGCATGACCCCTACCCCATGGAATAAATAGTGAGTTACAGAGACGAATATAGTGCTTAACTAAAAAGAATGAAGAACCTAACAACTCAATAATGCAACACCCTGTTCAAGTCTCAGACCCGTACCTATAGTTGTAGAACATTGTTATCTAATCGGTAAATACAACAAACGAAGTCCAACCTTCTAATTGTATCTGAAGATCATTCTACGCGTAGCTATGTAAAACCCCGCAGATACAAGACGATTACGGCATAAACACGAGACATGTTAATTGCATGTTGTCCCGTTCTTAGATGCAATTAATCATAAATAATTGCTTGTCAAATAACTTATGTAGAACTAAGAAGTATCTAATATAACAAGGTACATACATTTATTAGGCTATATTTTATTTTACTTTTGTGTAAAAAAGTGTGCCTTTTCTTGCAAAGCAATACTCTACAGCCTATGCATTCAAATTGCATCTGAATTCTTCAAACTTGCAATTCCTTTCGCTTCGTAATATTCATGAGATACTTACTCTTCCAAACCATCCTCTACCGATCTCCCTAAGGTACTGCAACCGATTACGTGGAAAATCCTCTTCGCCTGTAACCAAATAAATGATTTATTCACCAACATTCTAGTTGATTTCTCAATATATCAATCTGTGTGAAAATATTAGAAAAAAAATGAAGGACACGCGTCTCACATACAAGCTTTATTACAATTTACCAAAAATGATTTATTTTACTAAAACTATATGACTGTTGGTGTCATTGTACGAGTAGCATGTTGCCCATGCTAAGCTTAAATCAAAAATTATTGATAAAGGAAATTTGAAAAATGATGGACACGAGCAGGATTTGAGCCCGCGACCTTCGCCGTACCGTGGCGCTGCTGTAACTAAAACTATTTTAAGGAAGAATTATATAACCGATTGTTAATAAGACCGACGCAATACCGAATACTCAACAGAATCACAGAATAATCAATATAAATTTAATTCCAGGACTATGTGCCATTACAAAAAGAAATTACGAGGGTCAAACTGAAAGTTCTTAGAACTGGCCACTTATAAACAATATAATAAAAAAATAATTCTAAAATTTGAAAATAGAACTCTTTGCCAATATTACTGAGTATATATTTCATTAATTTGTCATTTGTTTTACGATTTGGCGGCAAATTGAAAATTGTCTGTGTCACGTAAACATGAATTTAACACGAGAAAATTTTCGTGCAATGATTTTTTATGACTTTCGATGTCATTTAAGTCAACAAGAAAGTTATGATAGACTACGATTGGCCTTTCACGATGAAGCCCCATCTCGTGCGACAGTTTACAACTGGTTTAATGAGTTTAAACGTGGTCGCACTAATCTCACTGATGATTTACGTGAGGGTCGGCCTTCTACGGCGACGACTGAAGATAACATCTGTGTTGTGCGGCGTATGATAGAGACTGACAAAAGAGTGACCTATCAGCAGATTCCGACAAGCTTAGGCATCGGTATGAGTCAAGTGCACAAAATCCTCCACGAACATTTAGCAGTCAGGAAGCTTTGCGCCCGGTGGATACCTCATAATTTGACTGAGGCTCAAAAACTCCATCGTGTGGATTGGTGCCGTAAAATGAGTGAAAGATTTAACGGAGGTGACTCAAATGCTGTGTTCGACATACTAACAGGTGACGAAAGCTGGATTTACTGTTATGATCCTGAAACCAAAAGACAATCTGCTCAGTGGGTGTTTCCTTTCGAGAGGTTGCCAACTAAAGTGAAGAGAGATCGAAGTGCGGGAAAAAAAATGGTGGCCTCGTTCTTTGGAAGGATAGGTCATTTCGCAACAATTGTGTTAGAGGATCAAAAAACAGTTTCTGCAGAATGGTACACTACCAATTGTTTGCCACTTGTCTTGGAAAATGTTCGAGAGAAACGACCTCGCAGTAGGATCCTCCTTCACCACGACAACGCCTCGTCGCACACCGCTAAGCGAACGATCGACTATTTGGCGACATCAAACGTTGAATTACTGGGTCACCCGCCGTATAGCCCCGACCTCGCCCCTTGTGATTTTTATTTATTTCCAAAAATTAAAGAAAAACTTAAAGGAAAGCGGTTTATGAATGCTGAAGAAGCGGTGGCTGCGTATCGCGATGCCATTGAAGAGAACCCTAAAGACGAGTGGGCAAAGTGCTTTTCCCAGTGGTTCCATCGCATGCAGCGGTGTATTGACGTGAATGGACAATATTTTGAAAAGATATAATAAAACTAATAACTGGCTAATGTAATCAGTTTTTGATTTTCTAAGAACTTTCAGTTTGACCCTCGTACATCAACATTTGGACAAAGCAGCTTCACCAAAATGTATCTTCTGGATATTTCAGTATTTGGGACATGAAAACCTAATGATCCTACTACGCGGCTCGGTGGCGATTGTTCGTGTGTTTCTATAATTAGTTAAGTAGTGATAGTCATCGGTCATGGGAACTTTGTAATGGTCGAACGACTACAATAGTGCCAGCTTGATACGCAGAAAGGTCTTAGGTCAGTACAATACTGCGATCAAAAGCTAATCTAAATCCTATTTACATAAGACTTTAAGTCGGATACAAGAGTTTAGGTGTGTAATTAGATTTGGGCATTACGCTTGGTCCCAGATTTTAAGGTTTTATAAAATACATTTACGTCGAGAAGAGGATGAATGACAATTTTTGATGGTTCATGAGTCCACTTTAAAATAATTAAATGTCGATACGGCAAATTGTTGTACAAAATGAGTCACTGACTGACTGGCAATCTATTTAGGAGGCCTATGTCTCCGACAACGACAACAGTATTTTGTTTTGTCATAACGTCACTGCTTTATCAAAGGTGTAATGACTTCCTTATGCAAAATCATAGGACGAAGGGGCTACTCACCGAACCAGTCAGCGCAATGCTCCAAAGGATCGGCCACCCGTATCCCGGTCGGCAGCGGTTCAAACTCCACGACCGACTCCCTGCTAACCCTGTTCCTCTCCTCGTTCTCGCTCACGATGTACGCGGCCGCGTTGTTGTTGGCGATGTTCTGCATCTCCCGCAGAGATATCGGCCCGTTGTTGTTGTCCTCGCTGATGTTGTTGTTGACGGGCTCCGAGAACCCGGAGTCGGGCGGGTGAGCCCGGCGACCATCGTGCAGGTGTGTCGCGCTCGCCGTGAACAACTGCGGAAGTTTGGATTTTGTTAATTGCATGTACTGAATACATTTGCGTTAGATGATAACGATGATCTTAAGTTAGTGTTTAATTTGATATAACTCATTGGCTTGACTATATGATGTAAAAACAAGTATTTGAATCAAGCAAAAAACTATTTGTTATGCTGCTTTGGAAGTTAAAATTTCAAGTATTGGAACGAAGCACAAAATGAGTAAGCTGAATTTAGACGAAACAAAATCATGTAATGTCTCTGACATTTCCTTATATCTAAATTGAGGGACGATCCCACATTTACCGTCACCAGATACGTCACACACAGATAAAGCTATAACTAATATGGGACACACACAACTACGTCATCTACAGTAAGTACCTGATTGTCCGCTCCTTCGTTTGGCTGGCGACAAGAGAAAACAATGCATCAGACATTTGATCTTGTTTAGATAAAGGTACACATAATATTCGGTATTGTTCGCACAAGGACACAAGGACCAAAGTGAGGTTATGTGATATTAGAGAATAGTGCTTAGAGCAGAGGTGACGCTTAAAACAATATACAATTGTGAGATACTGTGAACTTTTCATACGATTCAATTATTTCGTTTGGCGTCATTGTTTAAATTACCTTCATAATGCATGTGCAGTTTGATTACCCTATTATGTTTTAGTAGACGCGCACAAAAGTTAGTCATTACCGAGCTAGCACGTTTAAATATGCTATAAACTTATTTCCCATAGCTCAAACTGCGACGCCCTAAGCAGAGGTCTACACTTTATTGGATGACTAGCTGATGTTATTATCATTGTTTTCAAATCGTTTCGAGACGTGGTATCATGATAAATTATTGTTTTCTTACGCTGTACAAAAAACTGACCAAACGAAATAAATCAAGCCATGTTTCTCACGAGTTCTGTTGATATTAATTGGTTGTGACAAACAAACCAACAACATAAAAAAAATGCTATAATTATTATATAATTGTACAGAATTACTCATACAATAGATAGTTAAATCCCTAATTCTTAGCAAGACCTTTCATTCCACGTAATATCACAGTAGCATGATCTCTACGATATTTACCTGCGAGAGCTAGGAGTAGTTAGTAATCCTCGCTTTTACATACAAACATAATTGCTCAATTACGTCTGTGAATAAGAGAGCTGCAGGAAAACGCAGGCGGGCTCGCTTTCACAAAGGATAGAGCTAGCGTATAATAATATGTGCTTGTTCAGATAACTAGGTCATTAGCAGTAGTATGCATAAGGCTTGGAAAACTATTTATTCTGAGTACCTACGTGCTGCAAGTCTAAGATGTATGGCAGACTACATAGTAAACTTCTACTTAGCGGTTCCAGAGACAAGATTACTCGTACAAGCAATATGGATTGCGGTTTATTCGCGCTTAATTGGAAGGGTCCAGCTAAACTCACGCTAGGAGTGGATACTGTGGATTAATGTCAATAGTACGATCATTCGTCTTCATATTTATGAGGCTACACGCAAAGCGGTGTCACGTCCAACGACCCAGCCGGTTGTGACATTGTGGAATGATAATATCCGAGCTGACTTGTATAAGAAATAATTGTGCGAAACATAGTATAAGAAATACATGGACTGAACAATGATTCTAAACTATGAGTTATCATGAAAAAATTTCGAAACAGTTGGCCCGACGTTATAAGCCTATAATGCTATAGTATAATTAGATACTTCTTACTCCAACATTGAAATTGACTAGTTCAAACTACAGCATTGGTATTTATGCCAAAAGCAAACGCCATTGACAATAATTGTGAACTATGTTGTGTGGCCTTGATTGGCGCTCTGTTCACGTAAAGCCGTGCCCACTGACAGGGATCGGTAGCCACAAAGGTGTATTCAGCCAGTGCAGCCAATCAGAAGGCTTTTTGACAATAACTGGCTTAAATTTCAATGTGTGAGTATCGACCGAAAGTATCGAAATTGGATTAGGTTGGGTTATTGGATAGGCAGGAGATTAGAGTGAGCTAAAAGAACTGTAGATATGTGATGTCGTAACAATAGATTATAAGCTTAACTTAGCATCGCGACGGTTTCTAATTAGCGGCTACCTCTCACTTCACCATTATTACCATCACAAATTAATGCCTCTCTAAAAACGAAAGAACTATTGTTCTTACTTACTACAGTCTTAATTTGCTATTTTTCTCATGCTAACCGAGTACCAAAACTGGGGCAAAGGTATCAAGTGTTCAACGTATACTGATTTATAGTTAACACAATAGCCGGAAGACGGTAGTTGTAGAACATGGGTCTCCCTCATAGTTTGATACGATTGATTCTCACCGGCGTGCATCGGTCCCCTGCAGTTTTGTGGGTCACCGTTCCATTTAGTGAGCTTATTTAGGTCGCCATTTCTAGGATCGTCAAGTCATTACTGTAATTAACTAGTAAGTAGCATTTATTAGCATTTACATAATTATTCTGCTAATATAGTTAAGTAAACTAAATGATTTTATGTCAGAACATCCTAATCTTATTACTTGTAAGTAATACATATACCAGCCTTATGTCAACTGCACAGTAAGTAAAATGAAATGTATGGTTAATTCATATTCTATTAATTTTGAAACGTGCTTCGTACTATTAGATATCGCAGTCATGAAGGTACAGTCAGCGTCAGAATTACTTGTCCATTACAGCTCAATACTTGGAAGGCAAGGCAAGGTTTTCATTATGGCAATCGTGTTGCATCTCTCGAGGTGTCACACGCAAACATCGTGTGAACTGGCACGAATGTAAAATGTTACTCGTAGTCGTAATCTTATTAGTTAGAATTTTTTACGTATTGCTGGCCAGTTAAATGAATACTTTAAGACAAAATGATAAACCAAAAGTGGTTACTTAAATATTGTCTACTCGGAGTGTCACCAGTACAGTCACCGTTCGGTAGGCTTAAAATAATGAACGTTGTCAGCAAAAGCATAAAATACTAGCAGTAATTAAAAACCCGTGATATTTTTTTCGAATTTATTGTTCTCGATCCAGGTCGACACCTGCAGATATTTCGTCTCAACTCTAAATGACGTAACTTGTTAAAAGTTACGCGGGATGCGGTTAACGAGATAATTGTTCGTTCCAGTATGTGTGTGCGTGTGTGTGACGAATGTATTCGACATCAGATCGTATTACGATTCATGTTATGCAGTTCATACGCGGGTTACGTCAAGGTTTGCAACGACCGTTTATTTTTATTCACACTCACTGTACATCGGCCTATTTCCGGACATTGTTGTCGAATTGTAAGTGATTTAATCTCAACTTAGAAGAAAACAATTAAAAGTAAAAAACGAGGGTCTCCTATTGTGACAAGACTGTCAGGGATTTTTATATGAATGCAATGTGAATAACCATTGAACCCACTTAATTCTTCATTTATTTGAGAATATGAGAAATGTTCTCAGTTCTAATAAATCCTCAAACGTCTACGCTGTTAACTACCAAAGCTTTTGTTTTGTGATAGATGATTGATCGTTTGAAAAAGATCAATCACCTAACAACACAACTACATTCAAGGAAACTCAATTGCAAATAGCAGTACCTACATAATATGCATATAAAAAGCGTTCCCTTGTCGCCGCGTCAACAATAGACGACAATTCATAAGAACACGAGTCCCACACAATGAAGTTGTAAAGTTTATAGTCGAGTCCACACATTGTTTGATCTGAGCCTTGTTACTTGTTAGTGAGGGAAAGTGAATGATAACGGTGTTGAAATGTAGGACGACTGCTTGACTGTGACAAGTTGCATCAATCCGTTGCTTCCTTGTTTTGTTAAAAAAAGCTACTGGTTTAACATTGAGCGTGTTTTTACACGCTTTATATTAGCTTCACTTGTATGTATGTATGTTTGTTTGTATGTTTGTAACCGACTTCTTTGGGCGCGATTTTGACCCACTTTAAACGGCTAGATTTCGTTCAAACTTTGTAGATTTATCGAGGACCGATGACAATACACTAATTTGATAAAATTATTTAATAATATAATTAATAAAAAGTATTAATTAATAAAAATAGCATAATTACAGCCCGCAACACAAACGCCCTCTGCTAAGCCGCTAGTCGCTACGGTAAAGTTCCGTGGTAGCTAAGCGTCGCGCGCGTGTCCCGACTCCAACGCCCTCTGCTAAGCCGCTAGTCGCTACGGTAAAGTTCCGTGGTAGCTAAGCGTCGCGCGCGTGTCCCGACTCCAACGCCCTCTGCTAAGCCGCTAGTCGCTACGGTAAAGTTCCGTGGTAGCTAAGCGTCGCGCGCGTGTCCCGACTCCAACGCCCTCTGCTAAGCCGCTAGTCGCTACGGTAAAGTTCCGTGGTAGCTAACCGTCGCGGGCGCCGAGACCGGCTCGCGTTAAGGTAAAGCTTCGTGGTAGCTAACCATCTTAATAAAAAATAGAAAATAAATAATAGTTTAAAAAAACTAAAAAACACGCTTTTTATCGAAAACCGAACTAAAAAATAGAAAATAAGTTTTAATCAATTTAAATTAAGAATAGTGTTAAAAATTTCAATAAATATAAATTAATAATAGTGTGAATAAAAACAAAAAATATTTTATTTAAAAAAGCGTGGGGTGCATGGTGTCAATAGTTATAAATATTTTATTGACAGATACGAGTAGAGTGATTATCACTTTGATAATATCTTAAAAAGCACCCCACGCTTTTTTTAAATAAAATATTTTTTGTTTTTATTCACACTATTATTAATTTATATTTATTGAAATTTTTAACACTATTCTTAATTTAAATTGATTAAAACTTATTTTCTATTTTTTAGTTCGGTTTTCGATAAAAAGCGTGTTTTTTAGTTTTTTTAAACTATTATTTATTTTATCAAGTTAGTCGCTCTACATTGTGAGCAACTTCCTTATTTTTGGTCATTCATCAATATCATCTGCAGCCTGACTAAAAATGCTTGCGTCCTCTAAACGCTTCTGTACCAAACAACCAACTCTATGCTTCTACCCACGATAACTACGATCTCATAAGCCATGGTAGAAGATATTACATAATTTTCTTCAATAATATCTATCACCTAAGCTTTTCTGGTTTTCTTAGTAGCCTCATAAGTATTTCTACAGCAACCTGTACCTTTACGCCAAATGATAATATCACTGCTGTATATGAAATCTGGATAGATAACTGCTTCAATTCGTGGGAATACTGTGCGACACCACAGTTCATTTTCAATTTCAAAATATGCATGCAAATAGCTGCTGCACGACCGTTGTCATCAACAATGACCCATCATGATTTTTGTAATGTACCATTAAGCGCGTGAAAATCAGGTCTGTTCTCGAATTATAAGTTTTTCTAACCTAAACGTGCAAGTGTCAGCTTTTGACTGAAAAATACTACCTACAGTAAGTTTTGGTAATATTGCTATTAACACGTTATAGTTTATTGGAAGGTGGATAATATGTTCAGGGTATCGCAAGTGGTAAACTTAATTATTATCCCACCCTCTAATTACTTAGCCCAACCAACTAAGCAAATTGTGGATCGTTTGAGTGAACAGGACAAAGGACTAGCTTGACGTCACTAAAATTAAGGTGGAACCAGCTACTGTTAACGAAGGTCGTGTTCGTAAAGCCAATCAAATTACTAAATTGCAAAAGCAAGGTTCATTAAGCAAGGCAATATCGTTGTTTAAATAAATATTATTTTAGGTGTAGATATTTAATTCGATTATGCGTTCTAAACGGGCCGAAGTCACCACATAAGCGCCGCGAGTCCATTGAATTTATAGATTTACAATACATTATTTACTGAATGACAATTCATGCACTACACAACCACAATACCGCATTGAAGCGTGATAATAGTGTGAATTGATGACGCGACCGTCTGTTACAACATTCGCACGAGGTTGTAAGTTGCACACTCCATGACATGTATAACATAATACTATATTGTGCAAAATATTTCCTCACGAGATTAATTTAACGAAACTAGATTAACGTAATACCGATCGGTATCGTAACCGATGTCGCGTGTCCGAATGTTATAAAATCGAAATGTACGAGTAAAACGATTTTATGGCAGATTAAAAGTATGGACGAACAATTTGTGAAGTGGTTGTATGAATTATGTTCTCCGTGGATGTTATGGTTTTAAATGAAATATTGCATACCGAGAGATTTAGGCGTGCAAAATAACATTTTTCAAAGAGAATTTAGCGAAAAAATACCAAGACGATTACATGCGAAGAATTCCAACAGGCAAAGGCTCTGACAGTTGTTGAGGATAACAAGAAAAGCATTACAGTTATGGAAATCGGTTTTCTCTTATCCAGAAACACTCTCCAAGAAACAGAATACGAAAACATGTCAGAATAGCAACATTTCAAGCGAAACTGACTTATAGTGAAATATCACAGAGTCAACATGAATAAAGACGGCCCGAGATGAGAAAACTGACATACTATTACAGGGATAGTACATAAACAAAGCTCTTCTGGGTAAAACTGCGTAGGAATAAACAGATTAATCTTAATGGAATTCTGTATCGGATGGTGGCAGCTGATAAAAATAATTGCTTTATTGATTGTTTTCGTACTTCTGTGAGGTACAGCTAAGGCTTTGTCGTCAAAGAGGATTGTTTGATAAAGAATCTTCTTTATAGATCTCTTTAGCAATGAAAGTATGAATTTCAATTCCAAGTGTATTTGCAACATTAAGTGACAATATTTTGCGGAACATCAAACAAGCAATAAGTTGCAGCTAATAAACCATAATAAACACTGCGTGACAATACTTTGTTATTACATGTACAAGCAATAGACATCTGGTCAGTGTGCGTGTAATTATCCTTGTTGAACATTAATTGCTCACTTCCTTAGGCACGCAAGACGCCGCGCCGCTACGAAGAAAGTTAATTGGTTGAAAAGAAAGGTTTTTTTACTTCTTCGTCTGTTCAGTGACTTCGTCCATAAAATATCGAAGACCCTAATGAAACGGTTTAAGTGTTATAATTTCCTAGGCAGAAATAATGATAAATGTATTCGCATTTCATCCACAAATCATACTTTATAGGACAGGTACGAAAAGTGTACTGTAACACGAAAACACAAGTCATTAATTCGTTTTCGGCTCATTTCCTTTCATTTATTCGTAAATTAGCGCCACATTTACCGACTAATTGCAGCGTTGACTTCATAAAAAGTACAGGAAAATGTAATTTTACAAGACCACATGCATTTCTCATTTGATGTACACATTGTGAATTCCAAACAAAAATAGATTTAAAATGAATGACACCGCGTTGGTGCCAAAATAATTCGAATAGCGATGTGGGCATTGACATTCTTTGAAATTAAATGTAAGAAAAAATCATATAAAAGTATAGATAGTTAGCTGTCGCCCTCGACTTTGTCTGCGTGGAATTCGAGGAACGCGAAAAATTATTATCATCCGTACAATTTTTCCGACCTAATCGATTAAGATCTTTGGTGGCTTAATGCTAGTACGAATATTTTTCCTGCAGCAGTCAAAGAATCCTCAATTTCTAAAGGTCACCAGTTGGTAATACCTTTAGAAATTGATTTACTTATGTTAAGCTTTATGCATCACACTTTTTAAAGTAGCGCAATAGTAGCTCAGAAGACGTTAAAAAATGTCTACATGATTATGATCCGTCCCTTTGGTAGTTTTGAAGACTAAGGATCTATATTCATAACCTCTTTATTTTAAATACAATAAAACCATAATTATATCTGTCGTTGGTATATTGCAAAAATAAATAATTTCTTTAATTATAATCTGTATAACATAAACTATCGCCAACTTTTTTTGGCTAACTAACTGCCGCCACATTGCATTGCTAAAACGCTAAAAGCATTGTTGTTCGCCAAAAGTAAGGAAAAAATAGAAAGTGTAATATAATACGAGAATTCTCTACGAACAAAAAGGTCATTTACTTATACGTGGGAACAAAACTCCTAGAATTGTGATATAATATAATTATTATATTTAAATTATGTCATTTTTCTGATGAACTTTATCAAAACCACGTACACCGACAAGGATTCATTTGATGTAACATAAGAACATTCATTAACTAAGAGTTATCAATAAACGGGCTGTTTCAAGGCGAACACGTGCTCTGTACATTGTAATTAGCGAGCGCATGAGTCACCGCGGTGATGCGCCCGCGCATAATAAAATACACTCGCTTTTATCTTGCGCGTGTCGTCGGAACTTAGTAGACGGATGGAGTTGTTTGTATGGGAGAGGACATAACTTTAACAATGACTGTATGAATCAAAGACGGTAATCTCGAAAAGGGTATGTGATGAACTTTACTGTGGTAATACTGTGATCATGAAGGGCTTTATCTAGGTGGTATGAATAGTTTTGACAGAGTCAATAGAGGTGTGTAATGTAAGTACATAATATCTTAAATTAAAATATTTGCACTCGTCCTAATGGTATCTAACTTTCTACTCGTAACGTTTATGTGTTATGCGTAGATCTTCTAATGATCTATTTCCGTCAGCTGAATCACATGCACTGATAAACTCAACGTCATTACATCAGAATGCACATAGGAACCAAGAGTTTAAACGGTCTATGAATTTTAAGATGTGAAATAAAACGAACTTGGGAAGACGGATTCTTATAGCCCATAATAGTGTGGTACATATAAGGAATAATATTAAAGTATTTTAGATAAATACGAGCAAGCTAAATATACTTAATTCCCATTTGATTAGCATGTTCGGATCTCCAAAAATCAAAACTATTTCGGAACAATGATAACCGTAGCGAGGAGCGGAGCGATCGTATTACATTGACACAATTAATTGGCCATTACACCGCATTATGGCGATGGAGTTTCAGAGGTTCGGCTTTTATGTCGTTAAGCCAAGCATCCGGCTTGCGACCACAACACTGTAGCGGCCTGTGGTCGCATAACAGGAAATTTATGGGAACTTTGATACGCAGAAATTACATAGGTGGTTTTAGACGTTCTAGGAACTAGTTTTATCACTTTATTGCTTGTGGTTATTACTTCTCTCGGCTGTTCGAAAGGCTAAGCAGTTTTTAAAGTACTTAAACGTTATCCTTACTGCTTATTGTCGAAGATCTGCGCAATGGCTACAAGTGAATACTTTCCACCATAATATCTACCTGAAATCGCATATGGAGCAATCCCACGCCAAAATTAAAACAATTGCATTTACAATATAGTACTTTGAAACAGATAAACTCCTTATTCTCATCACAGCGTTATAAAAGCCAACAAGAAGGACACAAGAGAACGTGGGCAATAATTTTGACGATTTGTATAGAGCAAACAAAGAGGCCAAAACGACGAAGTGCATCATGTACTAATCTTATTACGGAACAGATCTATGTTGGGACGATGACGTGTACTGCAAATGTAGGCAAGGATAAACAAATTTAACTTGTAAATCGTATGCAACTGATATAAAATATTCATCGGTGCTGGATTATAATTCTAAAAGGTTGCACAATGGTACACGGTCTATGGCGGGTTTATGGCCCCCAGGCTTGCTTAAAGAGCTGTTGACATCTCCGCTAAAAGCATACGCCAATTGTATGAATCTATAATGCTTAGGTATGTAGTAAGCTTTGTGTTTTTCACGCACGAGCACGTTAGGATAAAAGGTTAAAATACTAATCTTGCTCCAAGGATTGAAATCTTTATGTCCATTTATACTTATATCTAGGATGGTAACGAGACTTAGATTAATAAGTAAAATACACAAAAAACGTAACTATAAATATGGTATTCCCATTAAAATACAGTACATTATGAGTAATCCACACACGAATATGCAACTGTTTAACATTGTAAATATGACGGCACCACTGCGTTTTTGTTTCGTTGTTATTCTTCTCCTAAACATACAAATGTAAACACCACACGAGATTACGGTTGTTTTGTGTGTCAAACAAGAAAACCATGTTTGTGGGGAGACCTGCCTCAATTTGAGGTAATGCGACATTGGGTCCGACTGAGCCTCATTTACATATTGTATTTGTTCTATGAACCAACTAATCAGATTTGAGTTTCAAACTAGTTTTCAGAGCACAAATATTAAAATTTGTGTGTGATTGTCTTTAGTGCTTGTCGCATTAATGCCAGGTTTTATTGTCAAGGACTCCAACACAAAGCTATACATAATATAAGACAACGATAACAGACAGGATAGACTCATGTTAAATGAAACAGTTTCTGTGGTTTTGTTTCTTTTGAACATTCAATCTGCGCAACATCGTAAAGCAAAATCTCATACCTATCTAGGATCTCGGATCGGTACTGTCGGTATTCACGTCCACTCTAATCAACATTAGCGTTGCCATACATCCTGAAGAGGAGAGCTACAACAATACCGATGCTGGCACGTGACGAACGTTACTCAGGTACTCTTATTATTATACGAATAATCTAAATCGTATTCTGCTCTCATGACAGTACATTGCCGGTTTTATAGCCGTTTCATATTTTAGTGCATGAATCAGAGTAGCGATGGGGGAGGTGTGAAGCGATGACAGCGTGGGAGGGGCACGACTGTGGGGTGTGCCCGCCTCGGGCTCTATGCCAAGTAGAAGCGCCACTGCATCGTCAGATGACTGGCATTATATTGCACCCACTACATCTACTTCCAATCTTAATCCTTCACACATACGGTTCATTTTATATGCTGATGGATGTAAGATATCCAATTGTTGTTTCGCCGTGTGAATGTCTCGCGCGTAGTCTAGGGTTTTTATGTGAAGTATCTCAAAGTCCGCCTTGCAAAGAATTCGCGTGGAATTGTTTTAGTGTATTGTGAGAAATGTCACCGTGTATTTTTGGCGCCCCTTTTTGTATTTTTTTCCTTGAGTTTGATATCATCAAGGCATTTTTAGTGAACAATCATGGGATGATGAGATTGTATGGGCGAAGAAGTTTCACATGTTTACGTATTGTTCATTATAGTAAATCTTGTTTAACAGATTTTTTTTTTCAAAGCTTTGTAATGCGTTTTTATACGGACCCCTTTAAAGACGACATTTCTGTATGATCATTAAAATAAAAACTACAAACAGTAAGCCACATGTTTACGTTGTACGTTGTCCGGACAGGTGGGCGTGCTGATTCATAAGATAACGATTATCACTGTTTTTTAGACAATTATATGTGTGAATAAGATTGTTTACAAGCGCTAGTGTTATCTCGAGCATTGCAATTGAAGCTTCCGACAAGGTCAGCGATGAGTGTACTTAATGCCGGATACGAATACAGAGAGATCGATACAAGGTATAGAAATAGCATGTTAGAATAAATAGCTTCAGATTAATATTGGATTGCTGTATTTAAAGTACACATTAGTATTTGGAAACCCCGATAAATATAAGTATGTAAAGCTGCAAATATATTAGAGACGAAAGAAATTTAGTAACTACATCAAAACTATTGACTTGTTATTCATTTATTTAATTGAAATAAAATGTGTAAAGTTGTAAACTAAGTTGCTTTCAGATTGACAGTGCTACAAGTAAAAAAATTACTACCTACTTCAAAGTGGCTAGAAATTAGCCATGATTTACTTAAAGGTGCAACGACTTAGCATTCGCTACATCTTTCCAATCCGATTCGGAAGCATTTCAAGCTGAACCCAGTCCAGCCACCTTACCATGAACACTTAAAGCAGGACAGTTTACGTTGTGGAAGCGAGACGCCGCATAACACTGCACGTAGCAGCGTCTTGCTTCAAAATAGTAAACTGTCCTGTTTGAAGAGTTTATAGAAAGTGGGCAGTTTATTATAAGCATTGATTTATAAATTCAATAGTCGATACTGGATAATCGTGAGAGTTTCACACGTTTACGTTTACACATAACATAACGCCTGTATTCCCCGGAGGGGTAGGCGGAGGTGTGGAGTACACCCATATTTCGTTATTTATGTTTTAGGTCTCAAAGTAATAGGGGGCGAGCCTATTGCCATCAACCGGGCACAAATCCTGACTCTGAATTAGAAATAACCAATAAAACTTTGCCTAACTCGGGATTCGAAGTCTTATGCTCAGCAGTTGCGCGTAGCTGCCATTAGACGAGCAAAGAGGCAGTCTTGTTAGTTTCACAAGTTTATTAACGACAAAGAGACCGCGGACGAGTAATTTCCCTTTAATTAATCCAATTCCATTTTACTAATTGACCAATACCTAATGGTTTCAGCCGGGGTTAAATGTTTTTAATAAAAATGAAAATGCTTCTACGAAACGCTAGAATAACCTTGGACTATCAGTCTGAAATCCTAATTTGATGGAAAATTATGGTTCATGTCACGAGTTTTGGAACTTTCCCATTTCACTTCATAATAAAATTTTATAATAAATTTGATAGATTATAACACACATCGCTATAAAGGTTATTAGACAAATATTTACCTATATTTACTTAAAGTTATTGAAGTTGTCGTTCTAATGGGAAGGCCATTGTTCAACAGTGGACGTCTTTCGGCTGATGATGATGAGTGAAGTAAAGGTAACAGCATTACAAAGGAATAATTTTATTGCGGTATCAATGGTTACTGTTTCCTATGCACTAATTTCTATGATCCGATGATAATATAAATAATTTAGTTAGGTACAATGTGTCTTACCGAATGACTCTGAGACATTGAATGATTAGCTACTTAAACTATCTCTAAGTGAAGGTTTTCTTCATGAAATCTTTACTCAGTGTCAGTTTAAGTAATCATTAACGTCTCTGAGTGCGGCGGTTAAACGTATAACCCCGTATCACGGTAAACATATTACCCTGTTCTCAGGTAAGTCCTAAGTACAGACAATTAATCGTACTTAGCCCAAGACCGGCGCCACAACACAAGTTCCACTTTGAGCACTTACTTTAATCATATAATTACAATAAGTGCGCTAACTAATCAATTTCTATGGGTTCATTGATCGAGATTAATAAATTACTCTCCATGACTAATATTGAGGGCTTGAAAGATACAGTACCGGGTCTGTTAAGATATACGTTTGGAATAAGGACACGTATATTATGCTTCTCTTTGTCAAAGAAAGTCTTCTCCTTGACGCGACAGTAATAACTTTCCGTCAAACTAATGGTTCTCGAGGGCACTTGCTGTAACGTATCGGGCTATGATAACCTGTCTGGTTGCCAACTCGCGTATTAACAAACGGTGGCAATACTGAAGATTTTAGACGGTGCTTACTGTATGTGTGGTATTTATAAATCAGTAAGAACCTACGTTCTAGATGCAGTGATGCACTGATTTACGGATTTCATAATGTTTGGTTTTCGTTTAGCTTATTTGACCAAGCACACACAATTGGTAAATGGCAGTGTTTTACGTGTAACCAATATATAAAAATATTTTATTTACAAAAAAATATTTGCTACATCTTATAATTAAAAACTTAGGGAAAATAGGTGACTAAGAATCCTAACTTGGCAAAATTTTGTTGCCAAGTTAGGATTCTTGGTCACCTATCTTAACAAGGCTGAAAACGAGGTTTTATTTAGGTTTATTAACACTATAAAAACTTTAATCTAGGTAAAATAAAATTAGTCTGGTGTGTAATACGTAAACAAACATTCAAAGTTTTACAGAAGGAAACCAGAACTCATCCTCATACTGAAAAAAATTAAGGATATACATAATATTATAACTATAAAAGTATATTATGAAACTTATAGCATAAACGTACAAACATTTACCTTCCTAAACCATAGCTTTATATAAAAACTGGTGAATTTTGGCATGCTTACCCAGGCTTACTTGAAAGCTCTTTGTGGAGTCACAGCGCGTTTTTCGCGTAGGTTTTAGTGTTTTAATCCTACGTTTGTGAGCTGAATTCAGCATTTAAAATGCTAAAACCGAGTTAAAACGCAATAAATGCTTTTATTTTTTTAGGAAACGTTATAAAAGGAAGTTTGTTGATTGTGGGTCAGTATTGCCCGACTTAGCAATAGGGTAAGCTCGTGCTAGAGTGACTTAACGTTAATAATACAAGGGTGGGTCCTAACTTGCGACCGCTTTATGGCCAGAGCAACGCCTTGGTCACCTAGATTCTGCTTCTAAATACTTTTGTATTTATTTTAATGTTTAAACCAATCAAGTCTAGAAGCTACCAGCATATCGGTAATTATATATAATTTAAGTTTCCACGAATGAATTAATACATACATCTATAAAAGTCAGACACGTGTAGATACGATCGCAACAGTGCAAAAATATCAGTATGCCCAAAACGGACAGGTGTCATCCGACAACAATTCAAGTTATCAGATACAGATCAATATCGGCAGCAATAAAAACCAAAAATAAACACTGTGACTAATAGCTACACATGCGCCTGCTTGATGTGTGTGGACTGTGGACACATCATCGCGAGGAATAGAACAATAGCCGTGCCAAATAACACTGAGTAAGAGTGGACAGTCATACGTCTACTACCTAGCGGAAATGTGTACACCTAGGGTTACCCTTGCATCTCTTTCTGGCACCGGTTTTCGCTAGTTCAACGCTGGGGTGTATCCAAAGAGCCTCTACGAGTGATGCACTCTTGACAGTCAACCACACTTCTAATGCCCGTATCTTTTCCACCTCATCTTATGCTAAGCCGTTTTTTATGTAGTGACATGATAGAAACACGCTAGTGTTTCGCTGCTAGTCAGGTGACAGGCCTTTTAGTAACTTCACCATGAATTGCAGTAACAAGTGAATCTGACTAAACTTTTCAAGTAATTAGTGCGTGTGGGTCGCAGAGGGTCAGAGAGCGTTTTACAATGGTAGCTAAAACAGTTGCTTAATTAGCAATATAATTGTAAATGTGAGAAGAGAAATAAAAACCAAATTAATTAATTAAACAATAGTAATTTAAAGGTCAACACAACACGGGGTAGCCAGCCCGCCCACCCTCACGGCAGTATGAATGGACGATTGATTGAAGTATCGACGAGCCGTGACGTCAGCTTCAGACATATTTTTTGCGAATACATTGGAGGATTACAATAATAATGTCGTTAAACAGTCAACTCACGTCTATTACATACAAGTTAGTAATTTAGTGTAGCGAAATAATTGATTAGCAGTAGCTATGATGAATAGGTCAATCTGCGACTGACGACTTGACAAGACATTATTTAGGCATTATAAAGTACAAAGTTCTTTGATTTTACTAATCCCCCCCCCCTTTCTATTTGCAAACTTATCAGTCTGTCTCTATTATAATTGAATACATTTCTAAGCTCCTCAAAACATTAACTTCTATTGGGTGCGATATGATCGATTTCAAAAAAAATTGTGACGCCATACATTCTTATTATAAAGTTCTGAAATGTGTGTTTGTAAACCGTTTCAAATATGCTTACTTAATTACCGTTGTAAATTTAAAAGCTTTAACGTGTTGTTTGTTGTCATACAAGTATTACGCGTGTCTGCATTCGTTTCGTTGTTATCTTCAAAGTGATTGCTATTTGCTTCATTCACCCAATAATATGCTACTTACTATTTGTTAACATATTCCTCAAAATAAGGTTGTATAGCAGAATTTATATAGAGCAAAATAGTTAAAGATGAAGTGAACACATGTATAATGTAGTGTTTTAGCACAATAAAAGTACAAAAGTCCTAGCTCATTCTACTAATAAAAGTGATAGACATAAACTTGTAACAAAATGCGCATAATATAACCTAAACGGTGTTCTGTAATACACGAAAATTACGTCATGAAAGGGACAGTTAGAAGGCCGAGAATAGCGTAACAATGACGTCATTGACGACCCACGCGAAAAACAAACAGTTACCGTCTCCCATTACTCTGGAGGAGCTCTCAACAAAATCTTTGTCCGCCGAGAGCTATAAGGTACTTTGAGCGAATGTTTGCAGATATTTTATCAAATCCCACACGACACAATAGCCCATTTCAACAAAAGAATATTTAGGGACAGAAGTTTAATTTCAGAACGTAGAAAATACGGCACAAGAGCGAGCAATTCATATGCGGTAGAATTCAGGCGAACAATTTCATAGACTTGGTTTTTTACTTTCTTTGTGCTAGATTTGCAGCCGTGATGTTCGGGTAAGAGCCGAATTCGCGTATCCGCCTGATTAACAAAATGGTAACATAGCCGCGGCTGGGGGCATTCATCAGCCTCTCGGAGCCTGTTAATACGTCAGCCGCGCATGTTTACGCAAACAGATGTTCATTTTGAGAGCGCACTGGATCTGCACTATTGTCTTGTGAACGTACGGTACGAGGGCGTGCCGGGTACGTTGACCTCGCCCGTCGGTCACTGATTAGATACACAACTGCAACTTTTATTAGCACACAAGGATGAATTGTCTATACTAATATTTACTACTAAGTTCGTATAACTATATTAAAAGTCACAAATGAGTATTGTAGGTTTCATTTATATAACCAGGCACTTTTATCATTTGCAGTAAGTTATCCTTACAATAATTCCACTGTTAACAACAAAACATAGAAGTGGCTGCTCAATTACTTGAACCAATCCTAATGAAGTTTAGTTAATTGGAAGTGATGAATGTTCGATCAAGGCTTATCTTGGACAGTTTGCGGTTGACCTTAATTAGGTATGTATCGTTTCGAAATCGTATAACATTAATACATATCGAGGATATTAGTTTTCTTTTAACTCAACTACGCGTCGATTGCTTTGGTGACCCTGTGATGCGCTTAGACAATAATATTCGTAGCGGTAATTACACGCTGTATAATTATTCTAATTATTCTGGATAGAACAATAATAATTTCCAAACTGTATACACTTACGAATTATGTTAATGGCCTCTTATATTAACATATTTACACACTTCTAAACACAACCGTCTGTTGAACTAATAAATAATAGTTTAAAAAAACTAAAAAACACGCTTTTTATCGAAAACCGAACTAAAAAATAGAAAATAAGTTTTAATCAATTTAAATTAAGAATAGTGTTAAAAATTTCAATAAATATAAATTAATAATAGTGTGAATAAAAACAAAAAATATTTTATTTAAAAAAGCGTGGGGTGCATGGTGTCAATAGTTATAAATATTTTATTGACAGATACGAGTAGAGTGATTATCACTTTGATAATATCTTAAAAAGCACCCCACGCTTTTTTTAAATAAAATATTTTTTGTTTTTATTCACACTATTATTAATTTATATTTATTGAAATTTTTAACACTATTCTTAATTTAAATTGATTAAAACTTATTTTCTATTTTTTAGTTCGGTTTTCGATAAAAAGCGTGTTTTTTAGTTTTTTTAAACTATTATTTATTTTCTATTTTTTATTAAGATGGTTAGCTACCACGGAGCTTTACCTTAACGCGAGCCGGTCTCGGCGCCCGCGACGGTTAGCTACCACGGAACTTTACCGTAGCGACTAGCGGCTTAGCAGAGGGCGTTGGAGTCGGGACACGCGCGCGACGCTTAGCTACCACGGAACTTTACCGTAGCGACTAGCGGCTTAGCAGAGGGCGTTGGAGTCGGGACACGCGCGCGACGCTTAGCTACCACGGAACTTTACCGTAGCGACTAGCGGCTTAGCAGAGGGCGTTGGAGTCGGGACACGCGCGCGACGCTTAGCTACCACGGAACTTTACCGTAGCGACTAGCGGCTTAGCAGAGGGCGTTTGTGTTGCGGGCTGTAATTATGCTATTTTTATTAATTAATACTTTTTATTAATTATATTATTAAATAATTTTATCAAATTAGTGTATTGTCATCGGTCCTCGATAAATCTACAAAGTTTGAACGAAATCTAGCCGTTTAAAGTGGGTCAAAATCGCGCCCAAAGAAGTCGGTTACAAACATACAAACAAACATACATACATACAAGTGAAGCTAATATAAAGCGTGTAAAAAACCAAATCATGTTTTTGTATACAAATTGATAAAGTTCACTGACCCACATACGGGACGGTGGAACATTATCTGAGTGTGCTCCAATATGCTTTATTGGGTCATAAACGAAATGGAAAAGAATACGGAATTTAGATAGCCAAACTTTTACCGCGAATTTGTGGAAAAATATTTATGGCCTACAGATATCTAATTTGAATCTGGAAGTTTGTTCTTGGAAGAATTATCTTTAACTGTATAATATAACGTTTATTTGCAGTAGGTAATAGTGGTTTTACAAGGTCTTATAAAACAGCTGTCATGTTCCGCCTTGTCAGAAGGCAAGCAAATACACTATGTTCGTCAACATACGTACATGAAGTCACGTCTGCTTCCCAGAGGCAGAGACCACGGAGTTCTATTTGCTACAATCTTGGCATAAACATATTAAAAGTTAAAACTATTAAGCAACGTTATTATCAATAATATTTATACTTAAGTACAATTAACAATCTTTAGATGCACCCACGATAGATACAATTAACAAGCCAGAACGCGTTTATTGAATTATTAACGGCACAGTAGCATTATTATGTATTGTAATGTACAGCAATAACAATTTCTCGCCTTGTCTTACAACGTAGCCAGGGCTCAGCCTGCTTAGCCGCACAAACGACAAGGCTTGAGGGGCTTCTTATCCCATCCATATAATTTACACGTGTCAATGCCAAAACCGTACAAAGTAAATGCAATGTAGAAAAATTTATAGTTTTGAATTATTTATAGTAGATACGTTAACATTTGTGTAGAGATCACTGATTGCTATAAGAACTCCAAACGAATCTTTCTTAATTAAGAATAAGAACAAGTTAGCCATTTATATTGTTGGTGTAAAATAGACAGTCAAACAGAAATACAAGTTATCGTGCTCATTAAGCCTGTAACACCCAAGTTGTTAACCCTTTTACATCAGCTGAATGTTAACCCTAAGCCGAGCAAAGCATGTGTAGTCACAGCTGATGCATTCCGTTCCATTATTAGACCAATCAATACGGACTTACATAAGTAAGTATAAGACATGATTATCTGTTTATTTCTGTATCTACGTTGACCTTTTCGGGAAGGTGGGAGACATGTCACAAAGCCGTCATTTCAATAGCTAAAAATACGCCACCTGGTTCCTTCCCGTGGGTGTTGAGACATAGTTTATGAGTTATATCATAGGAAGCGAAAAGATAATGTTTCATTAATGCGGGCCGCACCTGCGAGCAGCGAGTATCGTTACGAATATTTATGTATCATCAGCATTCGACACGCAAATGCGGGCTGTATGGCGAGTGCCGTCCGGGAGAGGGTCGCGCGCCGCACTCAAAAGATTTGAGCCTGTTTAGCGAGCTTTACATTGGCATTGTTATAAGCTCGTCGCTTAGTGCATTATTGCTAAGGGCTGATGTGATATAATATTATTAATAACTATTTACTAGTTACTTGAAACTCAGTCGTAACTCAGTTTGTCATCTGACTTGATTATTGACCTACAATCGGGTACGATGTACGCCAAATATTGTAATAAATGAGAAAAAATATGTACTGGCGTCACGGTACGTCGAAAGTCGCGGATTCTAGCCCCGCTCGTGTCTATCATTTTTTGAAGTTTCTTTTATCAATTTAGAAAAAATATGCTGTTACATTATAAAGCCGTTGCCCGTTAGGCAAAAAATATAATACAATATCATGAAATCAACTTTATTGAAGCTGAGAATAATAAAGCTAAATAGGTTTCTTAATTAAGAATGTAAAATACAAGAGAAAGTTAAATATTTGTGTGGGAAGTAGCTATTATTATACATTGCACGTGTATTAAACTTAATAACTTATAATTACTACTTGTAGACACAAGATTATTATATATGCAGTTTTCTATGATTTGCATTATTTTACTTGTTTTTTTGACCCTGTATTGTTTGTATTAAACTAGCCTTGCTGTTCTCACGCCAATGTGACACAGATTATATTGAACGTGGTGTAAGATAATAAATTTACTTTATTATTTACTTCCACGTCGTGTGTGGTACGAATTAGGTCTTGCTGAGCCTAGTCACGACAATGCGTACTAGTCCTGACGTCATACTAACACGTAATATACATGTGGTAGTGTACCTATTAATTTTTATTTATTGAATTACTCTTAACACTTACAGTTAGACACCAGTACTTAGTCTTACTTTACAGTGTCGTCTATTATAGGGTTTTTTCTTGTGCCGTATTATATTTAGCGGGTTGGACCTCTGCTGTAGCAACTAACTACACAACTAAGATAACACTCAGATTGTTATATCTAGGTACAATATTGATTACTTAGTGTTTTTCATCTACATTTTACGAAAAAATATGTATCTACTACTTCAAAACTACCACTCATATCACAAGCTCAATATATTTCCTACATATTCAAAACAGTATGCACAATAATTCAGATTAGAACCTAGTAAGACAGACCATTGATAAGTAGGTATATAAAACTGTACATTAATGAATTAATGCAATAAGTTAACCTACATAATAACAAGTTTTTAGGAGACAAAAGGGGAAAGTACTTGGTGGGGTAAAATGTATTATTAGATTAATCAAAGGCAAAATTCTACAATGTTACAAATGGACTAATTTAATTAAAAACTTTATTAGAGACAGTCCCAACTTATTACACATACTGTAACTCAAAAATATTCAAGCATCAACTCCACATCATGTACTAGCACATACCTTGCAATCCTTGTGCCGGTAGCACCAAGTGCATCCGACAAGCAGGCCGACAGCGGTGATGATGATCGCCAGCGTAGGCACCGCCGCATACAAGCTCTCGGTGGCCCAAACATCCAGCCTAGACTGGCTACGTGCATCTGTAAAGAGGTTTGTGTTACCTATGTTTGGAGAACTGTCAAAAACTAGGCTCTTTACTATATATATTTATACATTTACTGTACTATGTATATATATACATCTATTAATTTATAGTCATATTTATGAGTTGGTAATGCGGCGGGAACGCGAGACCGCCGCGTCATTTAAAACTGATCCTTTCAAATCCGAAACTAGAACCAAATAACAACCATTGTCAATAACACATTAAATTATAATAATAATATAAGCTCATTTACTGTTCTAGATAGTCCTCTAGTTAAGCAAGACCATTAGCCTTTAGGATAAGTGGTCTTTCAAATATTGACACAAGATTTGAAGTTTAGTCAATACATTACTCTATTCACAGCCACAGATAGGTAGAAAATAATCAAAATTCAGAGACTCCATAATGATAAAGTGACAGGTAGGTATTGTGAAGGTAACAGATGTTGTTTTGTATTTTTTGTAAACAACTGCACCTGTCACTGTGTTTTTCCTTTAAGAAATTCTCAGTAGCAGTCAAGGTTTTTAGGAAGTAAGTTGGTGTAAAACCATAAAGATGGTCACCAAAAAGACATGTAGCCAGCATTAGGTGAGTGTGTCATTGAGTTGATAACACCAAGTCATAGATAACAAGTTTTGATGTAATTAGATTATTTCTGCAATCTATTTAACATTTTTTTAATATCAAATATATAACTCTTACTAACATCTTCATAATTATTTGTAAAAGATAATCTTTTATAGTTGATTCTAATAAGACTTGCAATATTTTCTTGTCTCTTGCTGTAAAACAACAGGCAGACCAAGAAGGTGATGGAGGAACAATTTGGACCCCTTTCTGGGAAAGACATGGCCGGAAATGACAATGGAGGAATAAAAGGGAGGCCTTGGTCAGTGAATCATCTTAGGGGAAAAAAGGCTAATAAAAAACATTGTCTTCTTATCTACTATCTGACAGGTGTTTTATAATGTAATCCTTCATAATCCAAATCAAAGAAGATAGGTGTTACCATACTATTATGTGATAAATACATGTAAATTATACAAACAATAACAAGTGATAAGACTTACAGATAACACCTTGATAACAATATTTATTTACCTTAGCACATTTTTGTACCTGTTTGGTAAACAAATGTGTAGTAAAAAGTTTTATGTGGTGTGTAATTATCCTAACAATGGAATAAATTAATGAGCTATTTATTCATTTATTTTTGTTCAATTAGTCATTGATAAAACTGTTCTTAGAATACCTACCTAAATTAAAATAGAGCAAACATAATTAATGATGCTAGTAGTGAGGGACAAAGATATAATTTACATTAACAAGACAAGCTTTGATTAAGCTATAAAACAATAGAATGTATAAAAATGCTTTCAAATAATCGATTATTTTGAGGGTATATTAACAATAAATTACACGTATATGTAAGGGAATCTGTAATATACTACTATCTCATAAAATATCACGTATTGTATTTTAGTCGAATCTGAACAGATGTTAGCATTTGTAATCACATCAATAGTAAACAAAAATAAAAGCTGTGTTCTTGTTCCTTTCACTTGCACCCGAAGGCAACACGCGAAGAGATAATCATATAATTAATTAATGTAAAACATGCATTTTTCGACAAAATGACTCACCATGAGGGTAGGTTTGCGGCGTTGAACGAAGAGGCGAACAGTGTCCTAAGTGTGAGCCGGTCAAGGCCACCAATAACACCACCCATAATATACCCATCATTGTCACATTATTTGCACAGCCGCATTATTTTTCGTTTCATTATTTATCGTTTTCATACATCACAACACAAAAAATACACGGTCCATGACAGGTTTGCACTGAACTAAAATTATTATTACACAATACGATTTTTATCCTATAAATTACATAAAAAGATCATGCCCACTCTGTGAAGTATTTCTTGCACTTAAAACTTAATTTTCCTAATAAATTTCGTGCACATTTACATAAAAATTGCGCAACCCGCAGCTGTATAGAACGCCATTTTTCTAAATCAGTGTTGCAGTACGTTTTATTTTATTTCTACCATTAACTGCCTGTCTTGCAACATTTAATTTTATTGTCAAGCCGAAGGAGTGCAACCCTAAATTGTTAAAATACATAAAAGTAATTGGTTTTATTCAATTAAAATTGTAATTAAATTGAGAAAATGATAAAAAATATTTCTTAATAAAAAGATTATGAAGAACTATGATAGAATTAAAAATAAGGAGAGAGAAAAAAAAACTGTCACATATACTATCGCGAATGCCAGTCGCAAATGTCAGCAGTCAGCTGTCAATGTGAAATGTTAGGAAAATACTGAAAATCGCGGAGGAAAACTCAAATATGTTCCAAATCTGAAAATGTGTCATGAAAACCAATAAGTAAATAATTATGTATTATGACAAAAATAATACTTACAAGTAAAAATCTGATACGAATGCTCGTAAACTTGGCTTGAAATAATAATAACCTCAAAACACATGTACGGTATAAGTGTATTGTTTAGTTACCGCGTAGTTAGCAAACGTAGCGTACGTTATTACTCCTCTGGTAGTACTAAGAAGCTATTGGAATTTCTAGCCGATATGCCGAAAGCGACTTCATCAAGAATCGCTGAGGCGCAACGTCAAAGACAACAGATATCCAAAAAGTCTGAGAAGTATGGTCCCAGCACGGTATACCTGCAGGTGCTGGGCTCAGGGGCCAGAGGGGCTCCCAACACATTGTACCTCTTCACTGATCAGAAGCGGTAAGCTTAGAAAATTGAAGTGCATTTGTTTTTTTACTTTGTTTACATTTTTTAACTTTACAACCTAACTTTTTTCTGATTAATATTTTTAATAATAATCACAATTTAATATGATCTCGCAGGTACCTTTTTAACTGTGGTGAGTGTACACAGAGGTTGGCCCATGAACACAAGGTAAAGCTCTCCAGACTTGATCACGTTTTCATCACCAGCAAAACTTGGAGAAACATTGGAGGCCTGCCAGGTCTGTCGCTCACATTGCAGGATGTTGGAGTTCCAAATATCACATTACATGGTCCGGAAGGCCTGGTATGTAACTTACTAACTTTTAAGGAGGTTGAAGATTTGAGGTTGACTTAATATTGTGCAATAGATGTCATAGATTTCTCTAACTTTTTTTTCAGGATGAGTTGTACAATGCAACAAGGCGTTTCGTTATAATGAAGGATATGAATGTGACTATGGCAAAGTGTAGCCCCAGTGAAGACTTTGAGGACAATGTTATGAATGTAAAATATGTATTATTGTAAGTTATATTTATTAACACTAAAATCTTTAATACCATATTGGGCAAAGGCCTCCCTGATCTCTTCCATTACAAACTAAGTTAATTCATTCGTCCTGTATTAGTAGTAAATCACAATCACAATCAGAATAATTTCATCATTATTATGAAATTAAGTGCAACATTTTGAAATGTTTCATAATATTGTAAATAGTATTGCAGTTAAATATACTTTTGAGCTCCCATATCAAGTATATTAGAACATTTACATTACCTTCAACATTACCTCATTGATTAATCATTCAAATAGTTATAAATTTATCCAATGTAACATCTATAAGTAATATGTTCAGTATACACATTTTTCTGCACTTAGTCGATTGTACAGGATTTTGTCATTTTTTCTTTTTACTCCATCTATCCTAGCCCATCCCAAAAGGCGAGGACTTAACAGGTTGCCGCAGACTTCCGCAGGGTAATGATGCTGGCATACACAATACAAAGTCTTTTTTCATTTCAGAGGCCCACACGACAACCTTTTGACAGGTAAAGAACTGAAGCCAGCAGCTAAGAAACCAAAATTAGAATCAAGCGCTGAAAAGGAGTATGAAGAGTTTACCCATGATGACACAGATTACTATAAGCCCGAGATACGCAACATGGAGGCAACCAAAGCAAACAAATGTGTCAGGGAGAAACCCCAGCCAAGACCGAAACAAGTTTTAGATAAAGGTAAATTGTAATTTATTACAATACTGTTTATTTGTACACTTGTTTAAATAGTAGCAGACCTTTTAATAACATAAGGTGATTGCTGTAATGTTTACTTTATGAATGTAGGCTATATTTAAAAAGATATACTTAAAAATAAATGGGACATATTAAAAACTCTCTGGATAAGCTAATTTGATCAGATCAATATTTCACATGCTTCATATTGAAAGATGTACCTAAACAACTATATACAAAAAATAATACCCATATATTTATTTTTTCACCTGTTTATTTCAGATCCCATGAAGAAAAAGACTGAAAAAGTTCTGCATGAACTGCAGAAGAAAACCAATTGTTCTGTTGCCTATATTTGCACATTAAAGGTACACTGAAACATAAATTGTACTTTCATCAATGACCAGCTGCGCCCCGCGGTGTTACCCGCTATATTTTTTCGGGATAAAAAGTAGCCTATGTGTTAATCCAGGGTGTCAGTTACCTCCATATGAAATTTTATTAAAATCTATTCAGTAGTTTTACGTGAAAGAGTAACATACATCCATCCATACTTTCAAACTTTCGCGTTTATAATATTAGTAGGGATATTCAAAAAGTATAGATATGTTACTAGCTAGCTCATTTTGAAGATTTGAAAATATCCTAAATAGGACATTTTGTCTTGCAGTGACTGGCTAGCCTGAGTGACTTCTGTCATGCATTCACAAGTGTCAAACACATGTTTATTCTTTTACTCTTATTGTTATAATTATGCTAGGTATCTCTTTTACATCTTTTCTCGTTTATTTTGATTGCATATGACGTATCTATACATTTGATATATCACTGACTTTTATTTGCATCTATAGAATAGGGATGATTACAGCCAGGTGCTTAAGTAAGAATATGGTTTCTTTTTGTTTAAAAATATTTTTTATTTATTTATTTGATTAGTATATTTTCATTGTTCCATTGATCTGATCATCCATCTCTAAAACAGAAAAGGCTTGGAACCCTTGACTTGGCGAAGTGCGTGGAGCGTGGAGTAAAGCCAGGCCCAATGCTGGGTCAGCTCAAGAACGGCCAAGATGTGGTCCTACCGGATGGCTCCCTTGTGTATTCGAAAGACGTTAAGACTCCCGATGATCCAGGGCCTGTATTCATTGGTGAGAATACATTTATTATGTTTAGTGTAAGACCTATTGAGATTACCACAGGACTGTGGTGGGTGCGCATAATTTTACTCAGCAGTGGGATATTGAAGGCTGTATGATGATAACTTACCCTGCGATACCACAATGTTATCCGATAAATATTCAAAGCAATCTGTGGCAGATTGATTTTTAAACTACAAAGTCTGAACTTAGTTCTGTTCCATTCTTTTAAAATTACTAGTAGAGTATCCATGTGAATAATTTATTTTCTTTATAAAATCGTCACTTTCTCTTCACCTATGTACTTATATGAATGGACCTATTATTCCCAGTGCTGGACGTGCCGGACCTTTCGTACCTGAAGGAGGCGGAGTTCTCTGCACACTTCGATAACGACACTAACCCGCCAGAGAACATACCCACGCTCATCGTGCACTTCACCCCTCCACAAGTTTTCCATCATCCTACGTAAGTCTTAAATGTAGTTCGAACAGCCAGTAACAAATATTATTAAATGATAACCTGTTAGATTTAATCATTAAAACCTAATATGTACTTATTCCTGTCTAAAAAATCAATTATAATTGTTTTTATATTTCGTATAATTTAATAAAGGTTAATAAATTCCAAAAGAAAGTTGTGTGTATAGCTTTATTAGTTCGCTGACCGTACATACAATATTTACGGTTTAAATGTAATTTGGGTATTAACCCTTTGAACCTCACGAGAACAATAAAAAATCAATTTTGTCTGCGGTATAGCAGCGAAAGTGTTAAAATTTGTAATTCGGACGGGTCCTTTGTATTCTTTCCAATCTGATATCCAAAACATCGAATTTAATTTATGAGAATAGGCCTCTTGGGTATAGATGCGCACTTAACTTACATCAACAGCTACCGCTCATTCATGGCGTTGTTCGGCCCCTGCACGCGGCACCTGATCCTCAACTCGCAGAACTCGTGTCTCGGCTCCGAGGCGGTGCACCGCACTCAACACAAGCTGCACCTGCTGGACCCCGACATATTCCCGTTGTTGCGAGACGTCAGTGTGCCCGCGGTGTGGAACGCACACCCTCCAGTACCGAAGACCAATAGCCCTGTCAGGCTGAAGGGACTAGAGGAATTGAAGAATAAGGTATGTGGAGTTTAAATTTAAGAGAATTTTGTGTTGTCATGGTCAAGCATTCTGCATTGCATTTGTTTTCAAAACTACCTCTAACTTTTGCCTACTTCGGAGTATACAGGCGTGATATTGTATAGCATAGTAAAATGTCGGTATAAAGGTCAGATTACAGTATGCTATTTTTAGATTATTTTGAGATTTTCTTGATAGACTTATAATGCAGAATGTTTGACCATTGTTGCTTGCATTATGGAACTGCTTTCAATGTCTTTAGCTTGAGCTTTTAACTATAATTAAATGCAAATATTTAGGTGTATTAATATCAATTTCATTATCTTTATAAGTTGTATGAATAAAAATTTAATTTGTCTGTTAATTTAAAATAAGATTCTAGTTTAAATTGAAATGGATGTGGCATGAACTGTAAAATTTGTATTGAAAATGATGGCATGCAATCCTGCCTGCATGATTTACGAATGCCATGCTTGCTGTCCTATATAAGAATTACACAAAAAAGAACTAAATAAAACGAATAGCAATTCTATATCATGTGTTCTGTCAGGAACTTGTCGACTTATGAATATTACTTCTTTTTGCATTTTATAGAACTTTCTGGTCAAGTAATATTTAGCAGCTACCTATAATATCCTACAAATTAAATACCTATCCTGGGCGACGTTCTAACTCTGTTTTTTGCAGTTATATACACACCCACAGATACTAATCCCATGTTTCCTTGTGCATGTAAGGGTGCATAAACAATACAGAAAACTTTTTGTTTGCATTCGGTAAAGTAACGCTTTGCAAGAAGCTTTTTTTTATTAAAGTAGCTTAGAAATGCATGCGGTGAAGGTGCGATCACAAATCGTCATTTGTAGATAGCGCTCGCGCAGTTCCAGAACATTATAAACTTGGAGGGGTCGGCTAAGGGCGACGGGCATCCCCTAGCGGTAGACGAATGCGACTCTGTGACGAAGCTAGAGCTGCTAGCGGGGAGGACTCTCACCATGTACCACTTGAGGCCCAAGAGACAGCTCGACAGGTTTGGTTTTTGTTTCTTTTTTTTGTTTTTTATTGGACAAGAATTTGAGTTTTGAATTTATTTTTTGTACTTGAGGAGTCTATTTACTTTAAACCTGTACGTCACTTAAATAGGTGGCCAGCTTATTGCCATTACACCTACACGGGGATCATTGCCCTTTACAGCTCTCTTTATAATCATCTGAAAAATTAGATTTTTATTTGCTTTGAAATGTTTTTTTTTATTCTTTTTAAAATCAATTACAGTGAGTCAATTGAGTTGCGAATTATTGACGTCACATGTAGGCAATAGGAATTGCCACACAAAATGAATTAAAAAAGCATTTCAATTGGTTGGTGGTGTCAGCTACTCAATTTTCTTATCTGATTCTATAGGACAGCAGAACCGAAGCTCCACATCCAGGACTATATTCAAGAGACCATGGACGTGGACGGCTTCGTCGGCAGCCTGGAGCAGTTCCGGCGGCTGGTGGATAGCATGCGCTACGCCAAGAGTGACGCGAAGGAGTACCCCAAGGTGGTGTTCTTGGGCACGGGATCCTGTATACCCAGTAAGACGAGGAATACCAGCGCTATCGTTCTTAATGTTGAGTAAGTTGACATTCTTATACGTCTTGCTTAAAATGGACTTACAGGATAAAAAATCATTTATTCAACATAGATTGGAAGTGATGAATGCTAAGCGAGGTAACGAGTTCAATTCTCGCACGGGACAAAAAATTGTGTGATCCGCAGACGCTTGTCCCGAGTCTGGGTGTTTGTGTATATGATATTTCATGTCTGGGAAGCGCACCCGCGATACAGAAGAAAATTAATTGTTGGGTGACCTTTTAAAAAAGTAGACTATGGATATAAATAGTTTGAAAAATACAACACATATAAACAGCCCCAAACAAGAGAATTAAAAGACTAAAAATATTTTTTTATTGAAATAAAACATTGTCTTGAAGATATCTTTTTTACCACTATCTACATCTATCTATTACATCATTAATGACACTATATTGTTTACTAGTGAGAACCACTCAGTCCTGCTTGACTGTGGTGAAGGCACGTTCGGTCAGCTGGTGCGCTTCTACGGGCCGAAGAAAGTCAACGCCTTCCTCAAGACTCTGAAGGCTATATACATATCGCATTTGCATGCTGACCACCATATTGGTAAGTAAGAAGATGCTAGAGTAAACGATCTCTTCTGTCTATATACAGGATTCCAAAAAAATGTTTAAGAGTATGTGTAAAGAAACTGAGTTTGTCACAGAAAAAGGGGTCTTAACCAGGCGTAAATTCGATAGCAATCAGCTCGCCGCCTATAACGCGGTATTTAAGCTGGGCGGTGACATATAAGGAACTGTCATGTAGGTATTTAAGTAATGTAGGCTTCTGACATTTATTTTTTTACTGACTTAACCAAACTAATTGAGTGTACTGTATGAAAGTAGTATGAAGTGAGCGAGTGAACGTGTGCGTGAAAGTTTGACAACTAATTTCTGATTAACCCTTTGAGCGCCACGGTCTTGTATAGAAGACATAGCAGGATACAATATCAAATCGTATCAGTAGTATAATGTAATAACAAACAATAATCTTAATAAAGGGAAACTTTAAAAATGATGCACACGAGCGGGACTCGATCCCGCGACAGTCCGTGAGACAGTAGACCGTGGCGCGACTGTCGCGGGTTCGAGTCCCGGTCGTGTCCATCATTTTTCAAGTTTCCCTTTATCAATTTAAAATTTAAGCCTAGCAAGGCAATATGCACAAAGATACAAAAAGTCATTTAATAATCTTAATAAATGTGTAGAAAGATATTATCTTCTAATAACATCGTGGCGTGTAATGCACGTAAATGCCTGTCTTCTATATAAGGCAGTCAAAAGCGCAGCCAGAGCGCTGACTCAAAAGGTTAAATAAGTTAAATTTTTTACGCGACGGGAACTATACCATGAGGTCGGGCGCAGGTCTGATCGGCGTGATGCAGGCGCGGCGGCAGGCCGTGCAGGAGATGGCGGAGGCCGCGCCGCCGCTGTACCTGCTGGCCCCCGGGCAGATCGTCACGTGGCTCACGCTCTACGACCAGCAGTTCGAGCGCCTGAAGACGGACTATACGCTTATACCTAACCAGACCTTGGTAAGTATTACTATGTATTGCCTTTCTGGAGGGCGTCCTACACTGCGTTTGCCAAACCTTGGTGTCGACTCCAGAACATGTTTTCCCCAATGTCGGGTCTGCGCCAGGTGCGACCTACTGCCGGTCCAGCTTGCTAATCGTCGGGCTATGTCGATTACTTTATATATAATATACCCACAACATATTTTTAAAAAGAGTAACTATGGAGTTGCTTGCCATTTCTTTTCTATAAAAACGAAATTTTGGACCCCAGCAACGAGATTTAACATTTTGTAAGTAATCTGTTGTAGCCTATATGAAATAAAAAAAATATGGGTATGTATTCAGTTTTTTTACGTAATCAAAATTTATTTGTTTTTTCAGCTCCACAATCATGCTCACGCCGTGAACACGGATGTGACGTCAGCCGTGCTCGCGGCCATCGGCGTGCAGTCCTTGAAGACGTGCCTCGTGTCGCACTGCCCCAACGCCTTCGGAGTGGCCGTGGAGGTCGATGATCGCCACAAGCTCACGTACTCCGGGGACACGCTGCCCTGCGAGGAGCTAGTCAAGATCGGTCAGTACATCATGTTGCTTCTATGTCACAAAGAAAGGCAGCTCTACTCATTGTGCACATTTGAATCACACTTACATGTTGTCCGTCCTGAAGTTAGCCGATTAGCTGCGCAATGGATCTTTTAGGAACGAAATTGTGTATTGCGCAGCTAATCGGCTATCTTCAGGACCGCCAAGATACGTCGGCCGAACTGTACTATGATGTATCATATTCAATTCTACGGCTTATGACTGTTTATACGATTCTCTTCCGTCCCGGAAGTAGTCCATAGTCCTATATGCCTGTACGGTTTTTGGCGAATTGTTGGTGTAACCTCCTTAGGCTACCTGATGTCAGGAGTGATGATGTATGTATTGTCGCAGGTGAAAACTCGACGCTGCTGATCCACGAGGCTACAATGGAGGACGAGCTGGCAGACGAGGCGCGCACCAAGATGCACTCCACCACGACGCAGGCCATCGACATCGGGCGGCAGATGAACGCGCGCTACACCGTGCTGACGCACTTCAGCCAGCGGTACGCGCGCCTGCCGCGGCTCAACGCGCACATACTCAACGACAACAACAGCGTCGGCATCGCCTTTGACAACATGCAGGTCATTACTGGCTTATATTACATATATTATTGTGTTTTTCAGTTTCTAACATAGTAGGTAAAAATAACTAAATAATTTTGTTGTTGTGAATACACATACTATTCTCATACCATACTCTATTCTCGTAACACTATATGGCAAGTTGTCGTTCATTGTAGCGTACTAAGGGGAAAGTCTTTGTTGATAAGTGGACATCTTCCGGCTGATAATGACGATGATGTAACACTTGCCTTCATTTCCATTACTTTAAGGTGTTTTTCCATAGGAATGGATATGATTAAAAATATTCTAATACAGTGTACAACTGTACATCCCAACTGTTTAAGTAAATCATCATATTGATAATTATCTGTCAGATCACGATGAGCGACCTGGAGCTGCTGCCGCACATGTACGCGCCGCTGCAGCTGATGTTCGCGGAGCACTGCGTGGAGATGGAGCTCAAGGCTGCCACGCGCCAGCGGACTCGCGAGCGCCGCGCCTCCTCGCCCAGCCTCGTGCCCGGTACGACCACACACCACACCCACCGCGGGGGCCCCGCCCCCCACGGGGACCCCGCCCTCGACACAGAAAACCACACGGACGACTCTTCAGAGTCCTCCCTGCCCGGCATTGAACCCAAATGGTCGAGACGCGGCACTGATAAGATATCACCCGTACACAAACGTAAGATGAGCACTGATTGTGATACGGAAATAGGTTCGTAACTTATGTGAAATGTATTCACATATCTAGCTCAATCAAAAAGAGACAGCTATACTGAAATAAGATGATAGTGCTTTTGCGCATTAGAGCTCTGTCTCTATCTGATTGTCGTTCTGTCAGACAAGTGTAAAACAACATTTTGTTGAGAGGTTTGAGAATGAAATAGGTATTTGAGAAGGTAGTGTTGTAAATAGTGCCATCAGTACCAACGGTAGATAGCCTTTGTAATTGTTATGAATAGCACCTGTGATGCATGTCTTGCGTTCTCCATAAGGATTGGATGCGCTGAGCGGTCGGAAGTTAGCCGCGAGAGAGTGCGCAGTAACCGTTATTAACATTTTGTACGACGGTGTAATAGAGACTGAGAGAGAATTTGTACGACAAACCTGCGCGTTTTTTAATTCGGGCCTCACTTCAGAAGGCTTATAAAGATTTATGCGGACTATTTTAATTTTATTTCGTCTGTATGACCATGAGTGCGAAATTGAACTGTACAATGTTTGTTTCAAAGCTCACATTGCATCGCCTATGGAGTAGAGAAAGTTCATGCTTCATACTGTGTTGTTATTATTATTATGTTGTGCTTTTAATGACGTGCCTATTTAAGAGCACGCCCTCATCCCCTATTAGTAAGTAGGTATTTATTTAAAACGTCTATCAGTTTACAAGATTCTGTTAAGTCATTTTAGCATAATAAAAATGGTCTTGTGAAACTATGACACTGCGTGTGTTAACATAACTTGAAACGCCTTACAAAAAGCAATCTAAATTGTTTGAAATAAGATACAAAATTCATTGGCATGTCGGACGATTGACGTGTCTAAGCATTGCGCGTCATTTGTGACTTTATGCATTTTCGTCCTTATTATGAAGGTCAGTATAGTCATTATTTTTCAAAAACACGTGACATATTTTTTGGTATTCCAATTCAAAATTTTATTATTTATTGCTTCTTTGTGTAGTATTTACTTATTGATTAGGTTTAATTTAATAAACTGCTACATATTTTACAATAATTGCTTAACAATTATTTTTCCGTCGTGGTGTACATAATTTCACAAACAACATCACACGGATAATTTGTTTTTAGTTGTAACCTTCATTCTCAATGAAAAATAAAAACCGACTCTATGTAACAGATACTAAACGAAGTTATCCTAAAGGAGGTTAGATAAAATAGTAATTTAAATTTATTTGAACATCTAAACAATTGTACTAAGGCCCCTCTGCCAATCCAATTTTATAAAGAAGTTAATTAATATAAACCTAATTCCCGTACTTCATAAAACCTTTAAGCACACAAGACTGATCCGACACCGGCTTAATACATTGACTCTCCGCTAAGTGGACACAGTAGTTTAACAATCGATGTATCCCATATATAGTGTACTGGACGATGAAAAGGGTTAAAATTACGTGAACAGCCCCCTTACCATGAACTCTTAATGCAAGACAGTTTAAGATGTGGAAGCGAGACGACGCATTACACTAAACGTAGCGGCGTCTCGCTTCCACAGCGTAAACAGTCCTGCTTTAGGAGTTTATAGTAAGGGGGTAGCTTTAATTATATTCGGTATTATTTACACTTGGCTCAGTATTTTTTAATCCTTATTCATAGACTTCTTTTTATATATTTTTTTATTACTATCCGAGGTATTTTTGAAGCATTCATGAATTTAGAATGTTAATTAATTGGTGTATTGTATGTGTGTATTTTTATTTACTAATTTATGTAATTGGATTGATACAGGGTATAAAAGTGTATGTACTATCAGCCATGAGCCCATGCATTCGTTTCAAGTTGCTGCGCGGGCGCACGCAGATGTCATATAGCTGAATAGACAATCGTAAACTATAGACTTGCTTAACTTTGCATAGAATGCATAAGAATTGTATAAAATACATTTGGTTGGTACGTACAGTAATGTTGTTAATTATTTTAATAAATAATGTCATGTAATGTTGGTTTCATTATCACCTGTATTCCTATATCCATGATCCCATATCCTGTATATATAGTGATGTATAATAGATTATGGTCGCGACCTTCCTCCCGTGGTACACGTAAAAAGTAAGCCCAGGAGGCCCTTAAACTATACGCAGAAATTACAGCTGTGTATGGGTCTCTTGTTGTGTGAAATAAGGAACAAACCACGCTTTCGTATCACGTCATATAGGTAAGTGAGTATACTACAAGTACGTCATCAATTGAATATTATATTGATATATTTCCACTTTCTTACTGATATCTTTACTACACACCCTGTAGATATGTTGGTCATAGGCAGGTATAAGATTGAAAATATAATATAAATGCAGAAATGTCGCCATTTAGAAACCTCAATCATCATCATTGACCTGTACGTATATTACGGACAATCTATGGTGATGTCTGTGAGGCATCTCTTCTGGTGGCATAACCTGCCACAGGCCTGACAGGAGAAGCTTGCGGTGGCTTTTGCTACTCCGCCTTGGTGTCTTCTCTGTATCCTGTCAGCGAGTGTCTCGAACCATGCTTCGTCGCAAATTTGCGAAACTCCACTACTCTTTTCCGCCATCCTGCCCCCTTACTGATATTAACCCTTTTATAGTGGGGAACCTCTAAAAGGGGTGGCGGACGGAATCATAGGGGTGTTACAGATCTCTTTAGTAGCTCCTTAAGCTAAAAGTTTCATGAAATTTTCTCCTACACTGGAGCGTGCTCAGAGGCGTAACTATACCGAGTGAGGTCCGTGGCAAATTCATTGGATCGAGTCCTTATGTTTGGCCTGGTGGAAATCTTCATGGACTTCCTCCTGGGGAAGGTGAAATAGTGAGCCGGAGCCGGACTCCTGCCGTTTTAAATCTCTAGGCTGTTCCTCTCGCCCCTGCGGCTGTATGCTGCGGTAATGGACGAAGACTGTTAGGCAAAGCCTCCTCCAATTCAGGGTTTGTGCAATTTGGCCAGCTTGCCACCCTATGGTTACGCTACTGGGCGTGTATATCTCACTTTGTCTGGGTCGCCACGAGCTCGTTGCTCTTCTTCTAGAGTGGTCCGGACGGGACAGATCGCGGTCGAGCCCTAAGGCTGTCAGTGCTGCAGAACAGGCCACGGCCCGCCAGCGCTCGCTCAGCCGCAGCCGCCGCGTGGCCGCCTGCCGCGCCGCCAGCTCCGTGCCTGTACCGCACGCCCGCTACCGGGAGAGCAATGCCTCGCGTGAGAAACATTGGAAATATTGAAAATAATACCAGCCTATAACTGTTCTACTGCAGGGCTAATACTAGTGCTGCCTGACCATGAACTCTTATAGCAGGATATTTTCTGTTGTGGGAGCGAGACGCTGCTACGTGCCGCGTAGTGTGGTGTCTCGCTTTCACAACGAAAAATGTCATGCTCTAAGAGTTCATGGTATCTTTCTACACACTATGGAAAATAAAGTAGATGGCTAAGATAATCAGTTACAGGAAAATGAAAGTATCTAAATGTTTTCTGTGAGTGCAATTAGGTACCAAAAATGCAGGAAATAGCAAAAATGCTTATTCCTGCATTTTCATTGGTGGTCAGCAGACTTCAACGTCATCCGTATCTTGCTGATGAAATGATACAAAATGTGTCGTAATAAAAAAAAGAAGTAGGTGCCTATACACATAAACATAGGAGAGGCCTATGTCCAGCAGTTGACGGAGATAGGCTGATGATACAAAACCAAGTCTGATAGATTCTACAGCATGCCACAGCTAACTAAACAACTCTTTCTACATCCGAATCTGTTTCCAGGGCTCCGCCAGGAGATCAAAGGCATGACAATAACAGGCACGGTGCGCAAGCCGCGCAGTAGAAGCAACTCGGCCTCCGCCTCCGCTTCGCCTGACTCCCGCAAGAGTAGTGGACGAGTCTCATCTCGTACGTAAAAAGACTACTAGAAAGTAGCTAAATAAATTTGGACGACCTGAGTGGCCATTGGACTGCTGCGCTGAGGGTTGCGGGTTCGATTCCTGCACGGGACAAAAAATTGTGTGAACCGCAGATGTTAGTCCCAAGTCTGGGGTTTGTGTGTGTGATATTTCATGTTTGTAAAACTCATCCACGACACAGGAGAAAAGAAGAACCCCTCTTGGGAAGGAGGAGCGACGTTTTTATTAAAAAAATAATGTCTTTAAAAGTTTAAGGTTTCGACTTCAAAACTATGTTTTACTATAATAACTTTCGTGAGTGTTATCCATATTATTTACTATATATTCCGGTTATACTCACGGGTGTATTCTAGTCGGGCATTCCCGAATACACCCGTGAGTATAACCGGAATATATAGTAAATAATATAATATTCAAAACTATGGTTCAACTTGGATCATGACTCATTTCTTAGATTTGTTATTCATTTGTTTCTGACGATTTATCTGTGCAGCTAAATATTGCTAGTGAAAAGAACTCTTACATAGTTTGAATTTTATTAGATAACTATCTAGCCGGTACCGAAATTGATTTGAATATGGGTTTATAGGGCAAGCAAGTAGCGAGCGACCTCCGCATAAGGACGGAAAGAAGCAGGACGCTCAGCACGCTCAGCACGCTCCAGAAAAGGATAGGGAGAAACTAGACATAGCGTCAACACGTAAATATCTAGTACATATTCTGGTAACACTTTTATTTTAAATATCTCGTATGTAAGTACCCAAATAATTAAATGGCATATTTTCCGCCAGTACATTCATTAAAGTCATTACAGAATAATGAAGAAAAATTTCATTTCATTTTATTGCTTTTTTGTCATAGTCATTGTCATAGGTACCTATGACGTGTTGGGTATAAGAAATCCTTGCCTACTCATCTTCATGCCCTAGACTCTCATGTTTTACCAATCTTGGTCAGGTTTTCATCAAGCTTTCAACCCTTGTTTTATGATTACTTTCGTTCTTGGTCGCTACTTCATCACAAAATTAATGTACACCTAATATGTTGCGTAACGCTCATTATTCTACTAATAACGTTGGTTAAGAGACTTGATCATTACGAATGCTTCCATTACAGCTCGTTCGGTGAGCAATACTTCGAACTTCAGTAGAGATACTGTTGCTTCAGCGAAGGTTTCCAACAAGTCCTCAGGTCACGTCGTGGATGGTAAGTTCAAACCGGATACCGATGTAGCGACATCTAGACATCGAAGGACGCATGACGTTGCTCCTGCATCGCGCTAACAAAGTAATCACATTCGCTAGCAACACGCCCTGAGTTGAGCAGTTGGGCGCCGCGGCCCACCAGGCATACCACAGCCTAGTTGGAAGATCTTCCCTTTTCGTTGGAGGAACGTTACATCCCATCCTCCACAATGACAAAATTTTCGTATCAACATTTTTGCAGTGTCTTTTTGCTTGAATTATATACATAATATACATTATTTATATTCTCTAGATTAATTTTGCATGTGTATAGGGTCCTTACGGCTTACCATAAACTTATAATATATGAATAAAAAAATAATGCAGGACATTTTCCGTTGTGAAAGCGAGACGCCGCTACGTGCAGTGTATTGTGGCTTCTCGGTCGCAATCTACTCCTAAACGGAAAAACTTCTGCTTTAAGAGTTCTTGTTGGGGGGGGGGGGGCAGGCCCCAGAATTTACCTATATAGACATTTAAGTGAAACTTGATGAAAACCATTCAAATTGTTTGTGTTGTTTTGTTAGCGGCGCGATCAAAAACTTTAGCTACAGTGCCCGGGCACGCACCCAGCGGAGAAGAGGTGATGGACATTATGAATAATTCCAAGAAGACTACTCATTCTGCAAGAAGTGAGTGCACCCCACCTCTAGTTTATCATATTCAAATTATTTGAATGTATCAAAAGACCAAACTCTAATAAAGTATAAGGACCGCGCGGAGGCCATGTACGGACATGGGTTTCGTGTAGTTACATCCAGGGCCGGATTATCCATTAGGCAACTGCCTAGAAATATTTACATGTTTTGATTTTTTTTCTCAATATAATAATAAACCCCATTTTGTAATTGGTATAATGTAGCAGACCAATAACTGCCTAGTTTTAATATAGGCACTGCAACTAGGTACCGAAAAGGATAATGGGACTAATGGGGAGGACCCTGAGACATGCATTGCCTAGGGGCCCCGACATGGTTAATCCGGCCCTGGTTACATCGCCTTATGTTACTTTATTTGGAATTGGGTCAGATAAATGGCAATAGGCTTCATGAGTGAGCCCATAATGTAATGCAGTTTGGTTTATGCAATCATCATCTCCTCGTTATCTATTAATAATGGTAATTTAGACATGTAATTTAGAGGCATATTTTTGTAGGTGCGCTTCCTAGTCCAGATCGATGTGGCTACGGCAAGCCATTGGTGACGCCCATTAATAAAAAGTTAACTATTAGAAGAGATCTTCCATGGCTGTCGTCCAAAGGTAGGTTGCTCAATTATCTTATGTCGGTAGAGGGTTTTGTAAGGTTGGCTTCAAATAGCCGGTATATTTAATAGCTGATCGTTAACTCATTTTTTTTAATTTCCAGTTCAGTCTATTCCAAAGTGTTACGTAATAAAGTACCCATAATGTTTCTGCAATCAAACAATTACACTTAATTATAAACAACATTAGCCTAGGACCATAAGAAACTATTATATCGGAGTGCAAACACAGTCGCTGACTGTCGTTTAGCGTTATTTTTACAACTACCACAACTAATTCTTCTAGTTAGGTACACAGGTACTCGCGCCTATAACCAAAATTAACCGTTTTATAGATTCGAGCTGTGAAAAGGTCCCTTCTTCCGTTGGGCGCACGAAATCACCTTCAAGGACTTGGAAAGGTACATTAGTAGTGTTTATATGAACCTATTGCATTTTATTCTACTTAGGTAAAGTACGTTTTAACGTGAATTCTATTTTGGGAGGGATGCATGAAATAGTTCCCGTAGAAGTGATACCGCGACAAATAATTAGTTAAATGTCATGTATGAGTAAAGTGTTGCATTTTGCTCTAAGCCTAAAACATGTAATAGGTACTTGTAAAAGAAAATCCAACAAATTCCTCTCTGTAAGGTTGTCTTTAAGTCGTAGGTGTGTGGATGTTTATAAAACAACCACATAATTATCTCTGTTGATTAATGGAATGTTTTTTCAAGCGGAAAACAGAGAGTCTTCTTCTCCAGTTACTTCGCAACGACCTGAGTTGAATAGAACCAAAATACGTGAGTAACAGCTTTCATTGTTTACACTCTAATATTCCTTTGTTTACGGTAACAGTAGCGCTGCTGACGCGCAACTCTGCAACTATTGCATTTCAATTGCTCTTTGGTGACATGTCAGTTGAGCTTCGGTTGCAATGTTACGTGTCAGTTTCGCTATCAGTTTGTTTCAGTTGAGTTTAAAGTAAGAATCAACTGTTTAACAGTCGTACGGTTCTATTTCAGTAAAGCTTCATAGAGTAGACGTTGTCACGAGCATTCTAGGACACATAATATTTTGGCGCGTGGCTCGCATCACTTCCTGCCTCTATCCACACTGGGGAGGTGGCGGGGTTTTGATTGTCACTGTAATAGTATGTGCCGTTTTGTTTTGGACAGCCACGAAGGCCACTGTATCCGGGAACAAGTTACGGGCTTCGAATACTAGTCCCAATGTCTTTCCGGATACTAAAATACCGATCATGAGAAGTAATTTTGGCGCTAGATGTGAGTTTTTACGATGGATTAATTTATAGCCAGTTTTCTTAATTTATTACTAGAATTATGTGACCACCATGTATGGTTTAAGTTGTGGGGGCATTGATTGTGGTAATATACACGTAGTACGGTAGAAGGAATAAGTACCTATAGCCTATTTATCAATAAGACTCGAAATTGTATAGTAGGTACTTCCTATACCACAGTGAACAGATTTAATGTAACCCTTACCCACTACGGTCTACTGGATCACATGTTTGTAGCGTGAATAGGGACGGTCGGGTATATCGGAGCGGTCTTCGATGCACCGTGCACCATTCGGAGATTTTCATTTTGTTCTGGTCGCCTGCGCAGGTTCAAAGGCCTGCCCAGGACTATTCCCACTCAGCACTCACGCTCTGGTCCACTTGCACACATAGACCTTTCAGTAGGATCGTAGCGTGTGTGGCCGGAACAAGTCTCTGTCAAATCATATGCGTAGTTCTAGTAGCTTTTTGTAATATACATATCTGTACCTATAAGTAGTAATAAATAATTAGCTCTTGTGTAGTATTCACGAAACGAATGTCATCTATTCATGATCTCGCTTACTATTTCTCTTCATTTTTACCTTACAGCCTTACGGACTTCCGTGTCATCCCTACATAGATCTACTAGCAGAAGTCCTTCGAGGCCTGTCAAGTCTGCAGACAAAAACCCTCAAGGTATTATATTCTCTATTCTTAATTAGTATTAGTTCAACCGAATCAATATAAACGTTTTAATAATAAATACATCCCGGCCCGTGGGCCACGTGGCCCATAGGGTAATTCTTATTTCTGGTATCGATTCACTCTCATTGCTGAAATTATATACTTAGATATGTAGAGATTTTATACTTCAAGATTTACAATTATTGTCTGATTGAAATCCTCCGGGAGTGTAGGCACAATTATTCTTATAGCCTTACTGCGGATATAGTGGGGTGAAATGTTTAACATCTTGGTAACCTATAGCAAACCAAGAACCCTTTAATAGAATTTTCTACAGTCCCCGCGCTGGCTTAATCCAGCACTGGAAATGACTGGCATTAAAGATCCTGTCACGTAAAAATAATACTGACCGTTAACTCAACACTTTGACTGTGCATGAAGCAGACACAATAGTAAAATAATACATATTTAGCCGGATAATAGCTATCTAGCCCGATCGGTGGGTCATTACACTGGGAATGGGTTAATTTTTTGAATTACTAGTACATAATATAATATGATTGTAAAGTAAAACAATTACTCTTGATTATAAACCACAATAGCCTAGGACCATAGGAAGCGATGATATGCGAGTGCAAACACAGTAGCTGACATTCGCTCAACGTTCTTCCTATGTGACGGGAACTTTACCAGATATAGTACAGCACAGAATAAAGGTACTACGTAGCTATCGTCATCAGCCGGAAGACGTCCACTGTTGATCAAAGGCCTCCCCCTTAAAACTCCACAATGAACGACAGCTTGCCAATTGCATCCACCGGTTGCCCGCAATTCTGACGATATCGTAGGTCCATCTGGTGGGAGGCCTGCCAACGCTGCGTCTTCCGGTTCGTGGTCGCCACTCGAGAACCTTTCTTCCCCAGCGGTTATGGGTTCAACTTGCATATTCTTCGAGCTATGTCGGTAACTCTATTTCTTTGGCAAATTTCCGTATTCTGGACCCTGTCGCGTAAAGAAACCCCAAACATAGCTCTCATCATAGCTCGTTGAGTGACTCTCAGTCTCTACAAAAAGCCAACCGTTAGCCACCACGTATCTATAGCGTCAGTTAGTCAGATAACTATAGCCACTGTGGATACCTACCTACATAGTAAATGTCGCATATTTTCAGATGTAGCAAGCGCTCCAACCTTTAAGATGAAGCCATCACACGCTGAAACTCGTGATGTCAAAAACTGTACAGGTAACAAAATGCATTATACTATGTAGGTACCTAGTACCAATCGGGTATCGAGTTTATTTATTTATCTATCAACTTATTGATTTGATAGGTCCAAGAATATGTATTTAAAAATGATTTTAACGTGTTACAAAAATGTTTTCCGAAAGCTAAGCTGTACATAATTTTACTCTTTCTTGCAAACAGGTATCTTTCTTTACGGTAGGAATGTTTCAGATTTGCACAAAATACCGATTCGAACTCCGAATAGAGGTCGATCGCCTGTACCGAAGAAAACCCCAGCAGGTAAAATCTCTTCTCGGTCTTAATAATATTCACAATCATTTAGTACAAAGGTTCATGTCGTAATGATCAGCCTATAGACGGACTATACTGAGGTAGATCAAGGATGAGGTGTTCCGACGATATCTATATGTGCGGTGTACACACCATCAATTTAATCTCAGCCTACGGTACCATAACATATAATTCATTTTGAACAAATGTTCCTCAAATCCCGCTGTTGTTTTCAGAATCCATCAAAAAATCGGTAACCCCGAAAAAGGTTCTATCCTCACAGTGTTTTAGGGATAGGATGAAACAGTCCCTAAATAATGACTCAGCTGCCGATAATAATCATCACGCTTCTCTAACCAGACCCAATTGTAAGTGATTTTTTAAATTATTTTATGATTCCTTTCCTTCCTTACTTTGTTTCAGCAATTGGCTGATAAATACACATAGGTACACCTTACTGTTAGTTAGGCCAACGCACACCGTCGGACGGCAGGAAAGGCATCAAGGAGGATTTGCTACCACCATGTGGTGATGATTTGTGGCCGGCGCACTATTGATGCTGCGGACGCGGTATCCCGTGGGCAAAAATATGAATACATATATATATAAATTCAGAGTGGATCCTGGCTTGCACTGTTACTTGCCGCAATCGTATGTTAGCAGGCTCCCATGGCTTTGCAAGTTTGCTACCCGCTTTCTGTATACTGTGAGAATCAGCCTTATATTTAAGCTGAACATTTAGTTATTGAAGTCATTTCTGGTGTTTCAGCCACATCCCACAACAGTAGAAGTTTCAAACCCCAGTTGGAAGATATAAAGAGTTCTTACTTATTGCTAAACAAAAAGGCCCAGGATATTACCATGAAAGCGTGTGTTGCCCCTGGTATACGGATTCGTTGAATGTGTTTAATTAATAAATGAGGCTGTCTGCACAAAAGTGGCCCAACCCACATATCAATGTCTTTTTATTTAAATTGGTTTGTAAAAAATCAACCAGAATAATTAAATTAACAAATATTCGTACTAAAAGTTAAATGATTGTGTAAGGCCATTTTTGATTGTGGGTTAGTAAACTTTTGCACATACCTTCCTCAATAATTGATACTAAAAATAATTTTATTAGTAACACATTTCTATTATTTTAGTGAAAACTGGGCTGGGTCTACATTCCTATACGTTTTCAAGAGTGACTGATTATTGATTAGTTGTATAAAGGAAGTTTGTAACTAAAGGAATCCAGTCCACTTTCACACAAGGTAATAGAACAACTTACTTATAAGATGTTTTGTCTGTATCCAAACTAAACAAATATTTTATTTTAGGAAAAAAAAAGTCGCATGTTCCAAAACTGAGCACTGTAACGGAGGAACAGAGAAAACAACAACTGACAGAAATAAAAAAAAAATTTCAAAGCAAAACATTTTGGATTGACTCAAGTCAGTTTAACAGGCAATAAAAAAACCATAATAATTAATTTTATAAATCACATAGCAATGATTTATTTATAAATAATTATAACCATTGTTTTCAGAATATGACAAAATCGAAGGACTCAACTGGATCTCATGGAAATAAACACAACATAAATTATAAACCACCTGTTATTTTATAAATTTATAGTGATAGTAACACTGCATTGTGGTGTCTAATGTTAAAGTTTACGAGCATAATGTGTCAATTAAAAAAATTGAAAAACATTTCTGTATTTACTTAGAGCTTGAACTGGAACCCTTGCTATCCTTGTCCTTATCATCTTTCTCATCCTTATCCTTCTTTATGGTAGACATAGCATTACGGATAGCTTCACTCTGAGGGTCTACACCTGGTAGATTTTCCAGTACACTCTGGAGAAATGCAGGATCATTCATGACTTCAGCATATTCCTCAGAGACATCCATGCTCTCCTCGGCCGGAGGAGCATCCTGTTGCATGCTCATTTGCATAGCAAGAGCAATTTGCTCCTCTTCAGACAGTTCCATAGCTTCGTGTCCTAGGGACATGGCTAAAGCTCTCTCCATTCCTGTGTTTTGAGGCTCAACAGTCTTCCCAGGCTCTCCTTCAGTAGTGGGTTGTTGGCGACGAGACTCCTCCTCTTGACGCTGTCTCTGTTCTTCCATAGACACACGTAAAGCTAGTGCAAGTTCTGGGTCTTCATTAGGATCAACTCCAAATTCAAACGGTGACAAACCTGAACCAGAAGGCCCAGCACCATCACCTCCAATCAATGGGCTAGTTATTAATGCTTCAGAAAGTACAACACAGCCACCGGCTGGGACAGATACTAGGTGGCTGCCTCCAGAGTTAGTATCTTTACCATTCAAAGTGTTAACAAAAGATGTCAGAAGAGGATTGTTATCAGAATCCTCTCCAAAGGAGACAACATCGCAATTTACCTTCTCTTTCTTCAGCCTCTTAGCAAGTTTCACTAGTTCCTTTTCATCTGACTCCACTGGTGAGCCGACGAATACTACAATCCTCATCTTATGATTCTTTCCTTGACGATGCTTCAGCGCCAAGTGGGCGATTCTGATGCCAGTCAACAGATTGATGTTACCGTTGGGCTGGACACGGTGCAGCTTTGACATTATACGCCCAACATCACTAGTAAGCGTGGCGAGCACTTCAACATTGGCTAGAGTTAGTAAACCCACATTATTTTCAGGGTTTGACCGTGTTTTGGAATGACAAACCAGGTTTACGGCATCTTGCTGTGCTTGTAGTCTTGTTGGCAGAAAATCGCCATTTCGCATATAATCACTGTTATCCACACAGATCATAGTACTTTCCAAGACCATTTTTCTAGATTATTCAGCAACTGTTTCGGAAATAAACAAATTGAGACCACCTCACAAAGAATGAAATTTGCTGTATAATCATAGACTACGAATTTTTATAATATAGAGCCAAGTGTTGCACAGATTAAACCTTGAACATTTACAATTTTTGGACGATCATCTTTTGATAATCAAATGAAAAAGGAGTAATAGATATATCAAGCGAGAAAAATTAATAACTTAATTAGATAACTTCAAATTTAAATTTATTTTATTTTTTCTTATTAGATTGTTTTAACACGGATCAATATAAAATGGAGAATTCGTAAAGGGAGAATTAGTGGAACTGTCTATTTTGTCTATGGCCGCCAATTGACAGAAAGACAGGCCGACAGAGTTTTCTTGATAAAAATTTGATAAATCCCAGAGAATCATGGGTTTCGGTGATTATCCTAAGGAATATAATCCTTCGGTCCATGGGCCATACGACCCAGCCCGCTTCTATGGCAAACGTAAGTATAGAATATGATAAATAATGTTACCCTTCAGTTTACCATTTTCGATTATGTAATTTTCCAACTCGTTTTCAGCCGATACTCCCTTCGGCCAAGTGAAAATCAATGAACTCGGCTCGTGGTTCGCTCGCAGGAACAAGTCACCTCAGGCAGTCGCTGGTGCTTTCAGCCGAGGTAAATATAATTCTTTATAATAAGAAGTATTTGAGGTTATAGGTTTATTGGAGAACTTATTCATGGGTACTTGATCTTTCTGTGCAAATTCTTGGAGTAGCGATGAACATGTAACAATCAGTTACGATGTTATACCTTGAAATATAAACTTGAGCTTCAAAAAACATCAGAATATGTTCAAGGACAGCCAAACTGTTTTTTACTTCAGCCAGTTATGAAGGCACCATTGGTAGTTTTCTTACTTCTTGAAATGATGTATTATTTTAAACATGTTGAAAACAAAGCTGAGCACTTTTTGTTTGAATATAGCATATTTATTATTACATAAAATACTTCATTTTTATTTAAATATGAAATTGAATTTGAGTAAAATTTTATTTTTTAAACATAAAATAATATTTACAGCCTGGTGGAGATGGCAGCACAAGTATGTGCAGCCCAAGAAGGTGGGCATGGCCCCATTCTTCCAGCTGCTGGTTGGCAGCATGACTTTCTTCTATGTTATTAACTACGGCAAAATGAGTAAGGAGTTATAAATTTAATTGTACCATATTAACATGAAGTATTACATACTAGCCTTTACCTATGGCTTCAGCTGTGACCTATGTCCTTTCTCAGGACTTTAACTTTCTACATGCCAAAATCTGTCAAGTGGTTTAGTTGTGAAGGCATAACAGACAAGACATTCACATTTGGTGATATAGATTGTTAAAATAAATAACTATGAACTGGTTCTAAGAATGTGATATTGAGAATTGTAAACACCAGCAAGAATTTATTATAAAGGTAGTCATGCCTTAGGTGATAAAAATATTACTTTCAAATAAGTATTTGTAGTAGGTACTATCTAAAGAAGCAATAGCAAAGAAGATAGATATATTTGAATATCAGACTATAAGGTAAAACAAGAAAACTTAAGTTTCCTACTCAATTTAGCAAGTATTAGAAACAATTTTCTTCAGAGAAACTCAACTTTTCAGTTTATTTCACTATAACTAATCCATATCACATTAGAGTATACGTAAGCAACATATTCTGACAATCTAATTACGTAATAAATAGTCTCTAACTTATTTAATATTATGTTTTTCTGTTCCACAGAGCACCACAGGAATTACAAATACCACTAATCTGGATCTTCAGGTCTTCAATAAGCATGATATTTATGTTTCAATCAATAAATTCTGTATGTGCTAGATCAATCATACCGCAATAAACATTAGTGTGAACCATTATTTGGTGTTTTATTGTCACATAATTAATTTTCCTGTAACAACAATTTTTGAGTTTTTGTTATCTTGGGGAACACTTGAGCTACAAGACTTCATAATTTACTGTACAATATCATATCAATGCCTGTACACTATGGAATGAGTGGTGACCAATGTAAAATGCATCTATGGATAAGGAGAACCTTAATTTGCCCTGCCGTGGGAAAGATTGAAAAAATGGAGTAATACTTAGCAGAATATTTCCTTCACTCAAATAAAGAAAATTTTTTTTTCGTCAACCTCCTTGTTATCATAAAACTACACTGAATACACAATATTTCAAAATCAAAACAAGATATTTGGAAAAAATATTTTAATTACTTAATAGCAATAATAATTTATTCAACACATGCATTCTCCACGCACACTTGCAAACAGTTTATCAAATGCAAAAGTCTGTTGATCACTAGGACTGCCGCTGCCACGGCACACCACGACTCTGCTGAGATGCGATATCACATAAGTGTCCCATGAATTAATCTGTAACAAAGAATGCAAACATTAATTTTACTTCTTGTTATAAATCTAGTAAGTCTGTAGATTTTCGTCATATAATATTTACGACGCAACTTAAGCAATAAATGCAGCAATGGGTAAAAAATAGTTTATATGCATTATAATATAACAAATAATGTGTATTATTGCATATAGGCTCACCCCTTACTATTTATGGTATCTATAGCACTTTCTAGAATAATGGTGACCCTCTAGAACATTGTTTACATTAATACACTTCTCCCATCTTTTAGGGGATGCAATTATATTTTGTTGCATCATACAATAATATTTGCAATTATTTCTTAAAACTTATCATGTTTTTTTACCAATTCCCATGACTTGCCATAGTTATATTTGTGGGTAGAATGAGTCAGTCACCTTGTCAGTGAGGTTCTGGATTAATAATATAATATAATGATTTACAAAACTAAGTATATACAACAAGGTAAAAATGTCACATTATTTGACTAGTTGCTGTTATTATGATAACACCAACAATACTGTTTACAGGTGGACATTTTCAGTTCAGTTTTGATTTTAATAAGAATTAGACTTATAGGTTATGTTACGCCAGGTTAAAGACCAATTATTTAACCAAATAAATTGATATATTTCCTTACAGGTTGATTACAGACATGTTTGAACAATTCATTTTTCAACATACACATTGAAGTTCCTGCTAACACTGTGCAACAATCTTAGCGTTCAACTATGACTCAGATATCCATAATATGCAATGATATTAATTTTATGTTACAACCCATATGTGAAAGGTAACCTTACCTATATTTGAATTGAGCTACTTTACAACTCAGATTTGCCCATATATTTGGGTTTGAGCTCTTCTATTCTCTTGATGAAGTCGGTCTTCTCAATGCAACCGTCACAGACCTCATCCCAGTCATTCAGAATTTTCTTCAGATCACGGACTTTAAGTTTTTTCAAATCTACATTGTTCAGGTCGATCTGTTTGTCGAATCTGAGGTCGCAAATCTGTGCGTCCTTCTTTTTCAGCTTCTCACAGATTTTGTCGGCGGGCATTGACCAACTTAGCGGCTTCGAAAGTTCGCCCAGGATACCGGTGGCAGACTCTTCCAGACCGCCTAAATAGTAACAAAACCTGTTCTCTTTATTTTTGGAGCCTTTACAGAACTTCTTGAACTCAGTCTCGATTAATTTAGGACTCTTCTTTACATCATCTGATAACGTGGCGGCGAATTTTTCCACAGTTTTAATACAAACTTCGCATTCGCCTTCCCTTAGCGCGAGCGATAACTGCACGATTGTCGCCAAGAATAGTAAATGAAACACATTTAATTTATACATTTTGCACTATTACTCGTCTATGAAATACGCTAAATTTAACTCCAGCTGCTAAATACACCGCAACTTGTTTCAGAATAAATAGAAATAGTATGAAATTTAAGTGATAGAAGAATCTCGTCCATTCATGGAAATGAAAACGTTGACAGCTTTACTTGGCGAGTTGTGATTGGTGCACGTTGTGGCATGCTGGAGATGTAGACGTGTTATTATCAACTTACTAATCTAAATCAATAGTAGCTATGGTTGACATAATAATAAATTTAGGAAATGATTAGGAATAATAAAAATAGTAAAAAATATTAAATCTAGAACTTGAACGCCAGTCAGAGTTACTTTTAAAGTACTATACCAGAAGCCTATGACTCGATTAAACTTTTAAGGCTTAATGATTTTATTGTAGCGGCATTATCATTCATTATTGTTCAGCTGTGGACGTCTTCCGGCTGATGATGATGATGATCATCATTCACCGATTTTCCTATGGATTTATCACCCTCGTCAACTTGGTTAATTCACCTGTAAACAGTATTTTTAAATTAACCAATTTAATAAATTATCCATTTAAATCACATAATAGTCGATTCTAAAGGAAATTATTATTATGGCTATTATTTATTTATTTACAAGCTAACTTAAAAAAAAATGAAAAACCGAAAAATTAAGCATCGAAGTATTCCTCCATTTAACCAATGGTTAAATGCTCTAAGATTCCTCTTCATCACCGTGACAATGCTAATTCATTGATCGAAACCCTTTTGTCACTTGGAGACTTGATAGTCGACCAATCGTTTTGATAAGTCTCTAAAAAAAGATGAGCATTCTGTCAATATCAGTTGTCATTGTCAGTGTCACTTGTCGTCATGGAAACAGATTTTGTTTATCAATATCCGTATTTAAATAATTCGCTTTTTGTTTTGTCGATACCGTTGGTCTTGCAAGAGAGTGCGTCTTAGTTCAAAACTATTAAAAAATGAGTGAATTTAAATCTAAACTGGAGGATAATCCCCGTGCTGCCTTAGAGGTCTATATCACTGCTTTGCAAAGTGAGGCCAAAGCGGCTAGGAAACAAGCTTTGGTCAAAATCAATGAAGAAATCTTTGAAAACCCAGCTAACAGTGACTGTGACCTCACTACTATCTTTCCTGAAGTGTACGCTTACGTCTTAAAAAGCTTTTCCGACGCCTCCGAAGGATGTAGAGAAACTTCGGCGTTGATTATTTCGAATTTTATAGAAAAGTTACCTCTCAACGATTATTACTTGACCTACATACTACCGGTTATCGTGCGCCGTATAGGCTGCCCCGAAATAGTTGAGGAATCTGAAGAAATTCGCCTAGTTCTGATTGAACTTGTACACAAGATACTAGAGAAATATAAAGTAACTTTTCTGCTTAGTCCATTTATTAATGATTTTACAAATATTCTCACTAAAACGGTGACGGATCCGTACCCTAAGGTTAAGCTGGAGGCGTGTGATTGTATATTAATGTTGACAAAGGTCCTTCAGAGAGACTTTCATTTTCAAAGCGAGAGCTACGTAAAGCCTGTCCTGTCAAACTTTGCACACCAACACTTTAGAGTCCGTGTTGCTGCTATCAAAGCTATTGGTAATTCTTCTTCTTCCTTATTTGTAAATATTACACACAAATAATTATTATTTCCACATTCTTATGACATGTGAGGAATGTAAGAAATTAGCTCAGTACTCCCTGTTAATGTTAAAAGTGTCTATTTTTGTTAAAAGTTCTACTTATATCATCTGCATCAGAATATAATTATTTCATCAAATACTTGCTATTATTATTATTATATATATTTTATTTACTTTTTTACCTACAGGAGCAATAGTATTAGCAGGCAATGCAAAATGTTTTGAATTATCCATCAGTCCGATGGCTGAGAAGCTGTTTGATGAGAACACACAGGTGCGAATGCAGGTCACGCTGGAAGTCGGCAACTGGATGCTCAGCTACAAGGACAGATACTCCTTCTGGCATCGCATGATACCTGTGTTACTTACCAGGTATGTTTAGTAGTCCCCCCTTACGACCAACCAGTACCAACCCCCCTGAGACCAAATAAAAAACAAGAGACACTTTGGCAAGTAGGTTTTTGTTGCATCTATGAGTTTTCAATCAAACATGCATTTATGTTCCTTAAATTATATTGACTAAATCTTTTTTTATGGATAGACAATGAAATAGTAATGTAACCGAAATGCCAATATTAATAGATCCCTGTTTCATTTCTCTATAGGAACTGTTACTAGACCACTAGTGTCTGACAAATAATTAATTTATGCAGATTTAGATGAAGTCTAAATTGTTAACTTTATTACTTATATTCTTGCAAATAAATATTTCTATTCTATTCTATCTAATTCCAGTCTTAGCGATATTATGGAAGAAATAAGGACTACAGCCACTTCCCTCTGGACAGACATTGGTCTTCAATACATGGAGGAGAATGAGGAGGATCTAAAAAAGAAGACGGACTTCTTGATGGATGTGCCCTCTCATTATCCAGATGTGAAACGCCCGAACTTAGGTTGCAGAGCTCTAGCGCAAGGGAATATTGGAAAGATTGTACCCGCTATTTGTCGAGGTACCATAGATACTACCATCTTTTTCTATAGCATGCTACTTATTTGTACCAGTCATTGCCATTTGTCTCACCAGTCTTTTGGTTCTTACTTGTGTTGTAGATATGGACTATGCTGTTATAGTTTATTAGGCAGCTTTTGTTTCTAAATACAAAATGCCTGCTAAATATAATTGCATCACTAATTTTTGGCTCATTAAATTAACAGAAATGGACGGTTGGCAACCTGACGCGCGCCTGCGTATCTCTCAGCTACTATGTTGGTTGATCTTATGCGCAGAGGAGGGATCTACTCAACATGCCAACACTATCCTCAAAGCCATGTTGCGCGGGGCTACAGACGAAGATCCTAGAGTTATACCTGAGGTAAGAAAACAGAATTTTAAAAAAACATTATGAAAGAAAGGAAAAAAGGTTGGTTTTGGTATTTTTGTAACCAATCGGAATTGAGGCTTTCTCACTTTCAATCGTCCAACCAAATGCATACTTTGATAAGACTAACAACTAAATAACTGTATGATTTATTCCAGATAAAACGTGCTGCCGAATTATTCGGCTACTTCATCACCCCATCCACGTGGTGGCCTCTCTTGGAGGCCGAGGTGGACTCGTGGGCCGCACTGCTTGTGATAACTAACATTATCAAAGGTTCCCGCCCCGAGCTGGTGCAGGAGAAGGTTCTGGAAGAGTTGTGTAAGGAGGCTGCAGACCCAGATAGATGCAGGACTAGGAAGGTACACTTCTAGAGGAAATTTAAATAGTTTTGGAGTCAATTTTATTTTATAGGACCTTATTTTTAGCTGACTGCCTCGTTAGTCTAGCGGTCGCTAGGCGCGACAGCTGTGCATGACATCTCGATTTCTGAATGTATGCCCAGTTGAAGGCAGTAGGCTCTTTATCTATCACTTTAGGACTTATATAACATAACTGGCGCAATGTGGATGTACTACACACCTTTGCCTACACCTTTACCATATAGTTTTGTTTTTCTAGCCGAAATACCAGACGAACTTGTTGTATATGTGTGAAGCACTCCTGGATCTGTGCGGTGAGGCGTGCGCCAGCGTCGCTGATGACCTGTTCACTATCAATTTCACTGTTTATGCCATGCCGGTGGACAACCAGATACAGTTTATGGCTTTATGTGAGTTTGTAATCAGCGAATATTACGATAAGATGTGCTTGTGTAAGATTTTAACGTTGGTAAATTCGATTTTAACGATTTTTTTACGATAGAGGCGGTATGTGTATAGTGACTGCCTCGTTGGTTTAGTGGTTGCTGAGCACGAGGTCCTGGGTTCGAATCCCGGGTCGGGCAAAGTGTTACTGGGTTTTTCCATTAGGTAATTCTAAGTAATAATACAGGCGTGATGTTATGTTATGTTATGTTTAGAGGCGGTATTTTTTTTATGTATCTACATAATATATGAAGTAGGTATTTTTTTTGTCTTGTTAATATTTCGCATAATTATATACACTAAAAACATTCAGTATGTCTATATGAGTGAGAGAGATTACAGCCAGTTCAGAATTATAGGTCTTGCTTGAGTTCATATAATTCAAATCTTGTTGTAGCCAATCTTGATAAGCTGCGATACGCGGAGAAATGCGGGAAGACCCTGACGACTCTATATGAGAAGCACATCGGTAAAATCCTAGCTGGAATAACGAGCGACGCCCTCACCTGGGCGATGCTCACTCCGGACCGATGCCTGCTTGAGTGTGCCATGCTGCATTCCGGTAAGTTATTGTACATTGTGTGTATTTCTTGCACAAATCATAGAAATTCGTTGGGAACTCGAATTAAAGATGTCGAGGAATCAGAGGGACGTTTTGGAATAATGAGACTAAAATATCTCAGACCCTATAGTCGAGAACACTAACAACTTCCAAAAAAATAATTTTCTGATTTTTCCCCCCCGTAAGTCTTTCAAAAGGCTTATGTGGAGAAAGGCTTATGGGGAGACAGGACCAACACGCAGATGCCCGTTTAGAACTTTAATCTTAAAGGGAATGGGACATCAACTAGGGACACAACAGCTGTTCCATAGCAGATCATATAGTTTTATTATTAAATATTAAGATAAAAGTGTGCATGTAAATGGTTTAGGTTCGGCAATGGGCGGCCAGTTGCACCTCATAGCGCCTCTCCTGAAGGAGTGCCTGGCCACTCCCAAGGTGGACCCGGAGGTGAAGCTAAAGATCTTCACGGCCCTGTCCACGGTGCTGTTGCAGAGGGACGTCAACTTCAGAACCTGCGACAATGACAAACTAGAGGCCTTCCTCAAGATTGTTCTAGAAGGTATTTGATGATGAGAAGTCTTTCGGTCATTCAAACTTTTACAATTGAATATATATAATTCATTATATAAATAATGAAATTAAATTTAATGTGTACCTGTACACTAAATTGAATTTTAAACGAACTTATCTCAGAATTGAATCATGTATGTCTACAACAGCCTATTTCAGTCCACTGATATTTGTTATTATACATATATAATTAAGTATGTCATGCAATATATGACCGAGCCAGTGCTCCACAGAGGTGATAATGCCGAACCTGGTGTGGAGCGCGGGGCGCACGGCGGAGGCCACCCGCGCGGCCGCGGCCGCCTGCCTGTGCGCCGCGCTGCAGGAGCGCACGCCCGCGGGGGACGGCGGCGGGGACGCCGACAATGGGGATACGGTTATTGGCTTTTATTATTAGCTTTTGCGTTGACATACGCTGAAAAGGCCAATTCTTGTGACTTCAAGTCCATATCAATCTCTTAAATGTCAGAACTTGATATTTTAGATATTATGACTGTAATATAAACAATTTAGTATTACGAATCCGTTAGGATTTTAGACACCCTTCTAAAACCCTCACTCTGTATTATGTTGGCTACGTTATGTTGTCTATGTTAAGCCGTGTTACCCTCTACAAATTACAATACATATTTTAAATAACGGATATTCCGTTATTTAATATATGCATACAATCCAAAACATTGTACACACAGTAAAACTTAACCATTGTTCTAATATAATGGCAGGAGGTGAATCTATTCCCAACTAAGGAGTCCTTAGAGCCGTTTCTGGACAAGATGGTTCCGCTACTAGTGGGGTTGGCGGACGACAACTCGACGCTGACTCGACAACACACGCTGCGCGCTGTGTGCTGTCTGGCCGTGCTCGCTAGACAGCGCAGCTGCTTCACCGCCGACACGCTGCACAAGCTGTACTTTGGTAAGTTGGGGTACGAACAATACATAAGGGGCACAATAAATCAATTTGTTTTTTTGATTACTTGACTTTTCAACTAAGTGGTCTAACTAAATAAATGTACCAGCTACTGAAATATATTTTCACCCGACTGCACCAGAAGGAGGGTGATTTACAACATTATTTTTAAAATATTTGCCTTTTCAAATGTAAGCGTTAAAAATATACAACTATTTTCCTTTTAAGTTGGCAACACTGACAATTCACTTGTATTTTCTTCCTAGTAATCCTCAAGCGTCTGGATGACAGTAGCGACCAGGTCCGCTCTTTCGCCGTCCACACGCTGGTCACACTGTTCTGCAACCGACCGGATCCGTATGACACCGTGTTGTATGGCGCCCATGTCGATGCGCTCTACAATGCTATGCTCATACATCTGGATGATGCCGATGAAGCCTTCAGGAAACAAATGCTCGGTAAGTTTGTACACAGTGGCCTTGAGTGGCCCATGTTGTACAGGGCCAAGGATTCGTTTTAATAAGTCTAAACAACAGACACTATTCATAATTTTTCGAAGTATTGCCTTTAAATTATATGAAATATCTTTTACGATTGACAGCAATAAATACGTCATTAACAATGTGTTAATACTGTTTCAGAGGCGCTGATAAAGTTGAGTGATATAGACCCACCACTTCTTATGAAGAAAGTTAAAGCAAACATACACCTCTACAGGAATAAGTCGGCGTATGAGCGTCTGTCTAGTCATATAGAAAAGATTTTGTAAGCATAAAATAGTTCCAAGTCATAAGGACCAATAAACACTCATTTATATAAGACCTTTGTGTACATGATATCTAGATGCAACGAGTTACTAGTCTTTTTGGTACATGCATGATATATTACAGATTATTTTCAAATATTATGTACGTTTTAAATAATAGAACACTTGACTTTATTACTAAGTAACGTGCCTTCAGAATGGAACATATTTATATCCTATTCTATTGTCCATTTAGTCCTTAGGTTATATAAGGCCTTTTATTTGTACACACCATTTTTTACCATAATAATCCACGGTTAATTCGTCATGTGTAGTTTATCTATGCTGATGTTGTTGTACGAATTGTCTTGTTCGGTGGTTTTGCCGTGTCATTCACAAGCTCGCACGGTTTGCTGAGCAACATGGTTTCCAATTATCAATATATATGCGATTAGTGAAGCGTGATATTGCAGCACTAGGAGTAATTTTACTGTTTTATTCAATGTGACTTATTAGTTTTAATTTATTATGGATGAAATGTTGACTTTATTAGTTAATGAGAAGTGCGTGTTCTTTTATGTGCAATAAAAATCTTAAAACGAATGTTTTATTTTTTACTTGTTACCTACCCTGTCCTTAACTGTTTTTGGGTACTTAAAAGGCTGGGAAACTGTAAAATAATTTTAAATAAACTACATATTAATCATTATTATTTGTTCGATCGGTAAGAGTTTCATTATTGATTCATTTCATAGCTTCATTTTTTAATCATTTCCGTAGGCCCAGAAGGAGATGGCGGGACGAGCTGAACTCCTTTAAAGAAAATTGGTCTATTGCAGCTCACAACCGAGAGGAATGGAGAAGGGAAAGGGAGGCCTTTGCCCTGCAGTGGGACGATCATGGCTGAAATAATAAATAATATTATGACTCGTACAATCGTTTGTTTAGTCTATGTTCATTTTTTATGGAATAGACAATGTATTATCGTATTTATTATAATAGAGGTCAATGCACTCGTTCCTTGTTTCATCATGTTTTCCATAGACATGTTTACTCTGTGATTTCGGCCATATTGCCTTTAGGGCGGGCTGTCTTCTGTCAATTTTGCCTGCGGTGACAGATGACACCCGCTCGATTTGTTCCCCCGGGCCCCGGGAAAGCGTGAAGTTGTGCTGTGCATCTTTGTTCTGCTTGTTGCATTTACTGACAATAAAAATTGATTTTGTATACATATCTCTTTTTAAATGTGAATCAAATCCTAGTTCTTTTTATTTTATATGTGAATCATGGAGGTTGTTCGGAAGAGTGAGTATAAACTTTGTGTATTTTCTATACATAATTTAGCGCTGCAAACGTTCATTGATTTTTTGTTAATTTACAGATTTTAAAGAGACTTTGCCACTCATAAGTGAATCGATAGAGAAAGCGGACTTTTTGTCAATTGATACGGAGTTTACAGGGCTTATAAATGGGCGAGACGTTTCAATATTTGATTCGCCGGAAGATTATTACATACGTTTGTTGACTGGCTCGAATGAATTTTTGCTCATACAGTTCGGGTTGTGTGCCTTTTATTGGGATAAACAGAAAAAGCAATACATGAACGACGCATACAACTTCTATTTATTCCCGCGAGGACGGCCGGGACCAGACAGAATGTTTCTGTGTCAAAGTTCCAGCTTGGATTTCTTGGCGGCAAATGGATTTGACTTCAATAAGCTGATTAAAGAAGGTGAGTTTTGATATCGTACAATACAATTTAGTGCAACATTGATCTCTAGCTAGAAGTACCCATAGTTCTTTTCATTCAGAAAGAAATAACTACACAATAATAGAAGACTATAAATTATTCAGCTACAAACTTGCTATCCTCGTAATTATGAATGAATCTACATTATAATGTGCTGTTTTATTATAATTACTGTAACTGTTATTGTATTGGAACTTGCAGGTATATCATACTTACCAGAGCCTGTAGAAACAAAACTGCGAGAATCCTTGACTGAAAGGCAACAGAATTATTCTAAAGAGAAGGATTCCATTAGAATACCTGAAGAAAATAAACAGCAAGTAGAAGATATATGGTAAGTTTATTAATTCTGGGTTCAAATCCTGGGTTAAGCAAAGTGTTATTGGGTTTTTCCATTAGGTAATTCTCAGTAATAGCACAGAGAATGGGTTTGTGACCAGTAAGGTTTTTACTTTGGCAAGAGGCTCCTTCTATTACATTGAGACTTAAATCATAACTGGCAAAATGAAGGTGCACTAACATACCTCTGCCTACCTATTCAGCGGAATACAGGTGTGGTTGTATGTATGTATTGTTTGTCTCTGTATAGAATTCTGTAAGAAAAAAGAAAGCTTTTTGACATTGCAGTGCTAATAGCTCTGCTTGTTGTCTATAAACTTTAGGTGCTTTGATATTGTTGTGTGCTAAACTAATGACTATTGGCCTTTTAAAAAATCTCATTAACTATCCCACCACCCACGGGGGAAGAGCGGCCGAGGTGTGTGGACCTGCCTATTGTAAAACAATAGACCCTGTCTACTAAAATAACTCTGGTGTATCTCTTATTGCTATAACACATGACATGGGATTCCCTTATGATGCCAAGCTGCCCCTGAATGACTACTGGCCTGCATTTGTCAGTAACTTTGGTGTCATTTAATATTTTTAGTATATTTGTCCCAAACCTAGCTGTCTGCATACCTGACACTTATGCCATGTTTCTAAATCCAGCAAATATATTTACTTCTCACATTTGTAACAGTGGCCGTGTTAGAAGTTTTATTGACAATACCACAGAAGATGAGATGGAGATCGACAGATGTAATTCATTCATAAGACTGCTGCTCTTCCAAGAGCTGAGGACCCGGTTCAAGGAAGAAATTATTGTTGATACCAAGATATTAGAGAATAAAAACAGGTAAACATGTAATTTTAGTTACGCATATATCCTTGGGAATCAATTTAAAATGTTAATTTTGGCCCTCTGAAATGTTTATGTGATTATTGAACATCAGAATACTAGAGATCCAAAAGTTTTGAGTTTATGTAAAATTCGATTCCGCAGATTTCATTAAGGTTTAGGTTATTTTGAGGTATATAGACATAATAGAGTGATTAATTCCAGGGTATTAAAAGTGACAAGAAGAAAGCCAGATATGGAAGACCATGAGACCATTAAAAAGAAGAGGGAATGGGAGGAACTGGAAGAGGCTGTGGGCTTCTCGAAAGTGGCGCGAATGATCAGCCAGTCGGTATGTCACAAATAAAGAGTTTTTACAAAGTTAAATTATAATGTATGACGATCGCGTGGATCGGTGGACCTCGCAGGTCCACCTCTAAACGTTCGTTTTAAAAAATACCACCTTTTTATGATACATGCTTATACTTCGTCTGCATGGGTTTTTATGTCTTTTCCGGGTTTAACGTGCCGGTTTCTGTGGTGAAATGTGTGTGTGCGAAAAGTCTGGTGTGTGGTGATGACTTGGCAGTCCAACGGTATACCACACGGCTATGAGGTATTTACCTCTTTAAATTACATATGTATATAGATTATTGATGTACGTTTGAACAGGAGAAGTTGATGATTGGCCACAACATGGTGCTGGACGTCCTTCACACGCTGGGCCACTTCTTCCAGCAGTTACCCAGTGACTATAAATCGTTTAAGGAGTTTGCTCACTGCATGTTCCCCAAGTAAGTCACTTGCATCAATGTTGTAACTACTCTGATGTAATAAAGAAAAATTTTATAATATATGTATAGTTCAAAGAGTTTTTTTACAAAATGATTTATTTATTTAATTAGGAATAATATTAACAGATTGGCATGGAAGTTTTCGAACATAATATATTATAGAACAGTGTTTCAGCCAAATCTCAATGATTAAATAACAGGAATTCGTTTACTACACGATTTTCACAAAATTAAATGTCTTTCTCGCATCTTATTATTCGATTTATCTTTTGCATCCAAATCTAAACTTTAATTAAACCACACTTGTTGCGAGACTAGCAAAATACATGTACTTAATACATTAACCTACTATCCTCAGGTTGTTAGATACCAAGTACATGTCGAGCACGCCTCCGTTCAAGGATAAGCTGACTTCCAGCGTACTCAACGAACTGTTGACAGCGCTAGACCAGCCGCCATTCTCCCTGCCTAAAGTTGGTGAGTAATTCATTTGTTCGTTTGTTGCACTATTACAAAACTCACGTCAATTGTATTTATTTATTTGATTCAGGCAACACAATCCCGTATTAAAAATATAACAGTTCTATACATAGCAATTAAACTATAATTATAAACCTGAAAACTAAAATTATACACGATTTATGTTATTATGCAGCGTCGGCGTCGTGTATCACGCGGTATCAAGTAACGGGCCATGAAATCGTTGGATAATAACGCCTTTCGTCCAAAATTCCGGAATGAATTGAATGGAACACTCAATCTGTGAGGTTTCATGTACCCGTTGTCACACTACATATTCCGAATTTCCATTACCCAGGATCCCTAGAGGGGCGCGGCTACTCCCACCTGGACGACAAGCAGCACGAGGCGGGCTACGACGCGTACATCACGGGGCTGTGCTTCCTGGCCATGCACGCGCACGTGAGCCCCAGCCACGAGCGCGGCCGCATCGATGCGCATGCGCCGACGCTCAAGCCTTTCCTCAACAAGCTGTTCCTGGCTAAGACGGCGAGGCAAGACAGCCCGTTTATCAACCTTGATGGCTCTGATCGTAAGTTTAATTTGATAATTATATAATTAACAGTTACTTTTCGTCTCGTATTTGTAAATACGACTATTAGAGTTTTGATTAGCCAAGTCTGGCCAAAAATATAACATTAAAAGCTAATAGGTTTAATATCTCTATCAATGAATCAATTATGTCATACAAAATGTAAAACATCTCCAATGTACAAAAGTTTCTTTCGCACCAAGGATTTACAATAAAATAATTACCAATTCACAAGTTTAGAAAGAAAACTACAAATAATTAATGATTATGATTATCCAATACACAATCTTCTCAACAAATCCTAAGCTTCCGAATATATTTTTGCTTCCAGCGTCGCCGTCACGTGACCATGTGTTCCACATGTTGTTCCCTAAGGAATGGCAGAGGAATGATATCAACCAGCTGTTTAGTCCTTTTGGTAAGTTATCTCATTTTAACGATATTTTGTAAATAAAATTAGGACTTTACATTTGTGGTATTATTCATGTTTCATATCGATGTGCAACATGATTATTCTATAGTATATTTGTTTAAGGTTTAGAAATTAACAATAATTATGTAAACTCAATTTGAGAAAATACCACAACTCACATTTTTTTTTGTTATGGCAACGCACAGCGAGACTGGAGCTAAATGCCTACGATTTGCAAAAATACATATTTATTACATTGACTTTCCCTAGACACTCCAATTATCTTATAACATATATTAAACTCTTGACGAGTTTCCACTAATGACTATACTTAAGTACTTCCACCGGGCGGGCCCTGGACAGTCAACTTTACCATCCTTGTCGACTGACCATCTCCACACCACTGCATGATGACCTATTCCGTTTGGCTATTGGCTCATGCCGAAGAAAATCTACAGTCAAACCGTTTAAACGGTTTTGTAGGGCATTTGTTGTAACAATGATATATATAAATGATTAAATAAAGACCATACCATACCAAGAAGAAGATGCCACAGTATATTTCAAGCCCAGTAGCCTAAACACAACCGTGTCCACCCAGGTGCTATCACGGTGCAGTTTATAGACGAGACGTCGGCCTTAGTGGCGCTGGACCGGCGCGAGCAGGCGGCGGACGTGGCGCGCACGCTCGCCTCGCACACGCGCGTCACGCTCACCCCCTACACCAAGTACCGGAACGCCCTGGCCGGCGGCGACAACGAGGTACTCCATACACTGTGTTTGTGCTGTATTCATTGAGGCTTAGAAAGTTAGGTGGTCAGAGCTTCATAGACAATATTTCTGGATTAAATTCAAATTTATAAAATTTATAATGTGATCAGAGTGCACAAATTTGGTGTACCTGGTATTTGTCGATAAAAAAAATCCATGGAGTTTTGTTCTCCATTATATGGATGTGTTATGTCTTGACTATTTAAAACAGCTTATAATGGCCTTAATACCCTAAGTAAAAAAAAGCTTATCATTCATTATAAACTGTTAAAAAGGCTTTGAACACAAGGTCAAGTTATAAACGATTTTATTTCTTCAAATAGGTTTTACAAGACACTTTTCATATTATTATGAGTAGACCCATATCGTTTATCGCCAAAATGTTTAAGTTTGAACATTATAGTGTTGTTACTGCTCAAAAAACAAAGCAAATAAAAAAAATAGGTTGAGTAGTAGAATTATACAACTGTTTAGTGGTATAAGATGATTTAAATGAAGAACAACTAGTAAGGTCCATTCTAGTCTATGACATATCACACTTTTAAAATTGACAATATTAAATCATAGCTGTTTTTATTTTGACATTAAGATTACATAGCTATCTATATTATGTTTATGCTTCAATTTAAATTTAGGCAATTGCAACATCTGTATGATTACGCCTGTACAAAGTAGGTAGGTATGTCCTATCTCATGGGGTCCTATCGCATGACGTCATCGGTGAATGTGAACTGACATAACATATCTGTGTAAACCTATGGATAATGTAGGCAAAGGAATAATAAAAAATTGTAAATTCTGTTTTTTGTCTATGGACCGAATAAAATCGCAAATAAATGACATCGGATGATTGAAACAATAGCAAGATTAAGTTGAATATAACATAACGTAAATGTCGGCAAATATTTATTTTATACGCAGGTTGTTAATGTCAAAATGTAAAAGTATGACTATTCTGACGATATTATAATTCATTAAAACTATTCTGCTTATCGTTACTCCTGTAGTAGTCCAATGCAGCGGACTCTATCTACAACATAGTTAACAATTTCATTTCGGTTCGGTTTCGGTTCTTAAACAGTTACCATCGAGTTACACAGAGTTCTGACACTCACATCACCGATGACGGAATTAGGTCCCATTGACGGCAAATGTATTCGAATTTCTGTTTTTTTCTCATTTGCACCTTCCTGGGCTGGTGGTGCAAGTAAGTATTCATACATCATTTCTTTTTTATGTTGTAAACACTACGTTAATAATTTAACTTCAAAAGTGGTTCTAAATTGATAAAGGAAATTTGAAAAAAGATGGACACGATGCATGGGCAACATGCAAAAATGACAGCAAAAGTGTTTCAAAAATGGTACTAAAGACTATTTTCGTAAAGACCATTTTTAACCTTCCCCAACATTACTTAATACAGAAAAAATATTTAGAGCTTACAGCCCCCTACTATGAACTCTCAAAGCAGGACATTTTCTGTTGTGCAAGCGAGATACCGTGCTACACTGCACGTAGCGGCGTCTCGCTTCCACAACAGAAAATGCAAAATGCTTTAAGAGTTCATGGTAAGGGGGCTAATTGTACCAATTCATTTAAATGTGAGAATATGGTACAATGAGCTGGGTATCACAGTCGATCAATCAAAACAAAATCTAAATGTATAATTAATGAATATGATTATCCAATACGCAATCTTCTCAACAAATACTAAGCTTCCGAATATATTTTTTTAATTAAAACAAAATCTAAATTTGAAATGTATGTCCATATGAATTACTGCTGCCTTTGCCAGTTCCATATATGATATTTCTGTAAACTCAATGTTTCATATTAAAGTGAGTTACATATTCTAAGTTTCAGTTTCTTGTTCACAGATGGCGGTACGACGGAGCGACCGACCAAAGACGGATACGTATAAACTAATGTTCGTACTTGTGCTCATGTCATTCATAGCTCTCCTCGCTTACAACTCGAGTAGCTACGCGTCGAACGATATAGACGTAGTCATAGAATCTCTTAGGCCGGAACTTTGAGTTCCAGCACTAAATATCATACAGTAGGTATGTTGCGGTGTAAGCTATTCTGCTTATCAATCAAGTCTGGGTATGTAGGCTAGTGAACGGAATTCTGGAATGTTTCAGAGAGCGTGATTACGAAAGCTTAGTGATTTACTATTGACCTATTTGCTCCCTTAGACGAGTGGCAAAGCACTTGACGAATAGAAATTGAATAGAATGATAAATGTATGGGGATGACATAATGTTTCGACTGTTATCGATGACGTAATGTCAAACCCATATATTATTCATTCTATTCTATTTCTATTCGTCTAGCATTTTCGCACTTGTGTAGGGGGTCAGATATCCTAAAGATACCTTTGTTAATTAGTTATCCAATACGCAATTGACGTTTGCATTATGGACTTGCCTTGCTAGTAAGTCAAATAGTTTCGTCTGCATTATAAAAGGCAAAAGACAGCTCGGTACTTAAGCCCCGCCCATTTCTACGACTTAACACGAATTCGCCCGAACGTTCGCTACGAGATACTGAATGGAGTTAACCGAAGGTTAGTAAGTACTTAACTGTGAGGTTTAAGTGGAAGTTATGTCTCGAATTAACTAAGATCAAAAGATTAGTATACTACAAATATTCAGTTTGGAATTTGCATGACTCTTATAGGACTAATGAAAAAATATGTATTACAATTTTATTTCTTCGCAATCTTAATCGACTTGCAAGTTATTTTACATACATTGAGTGGGACCAACGGCGGCGTTGCAGTCCTTGATAAAATTAAGTTGGGCCTTTAAATTAATATCTAAATGAATTTATTTTAAGCACAAGCAAAAAATATACGATTCTTTTAGATTTGAAATATATATAATATATAAAGAAATGCCATTTCAATTATTTATGTAGAATCGGTGTATTCGATTCATAATTCGATAGAATCCGTTTTTTATTAAGTGCATTTAATTTGTCCGGTGCTATCATTCATAGAGTACGACTCTATCATAATGGGCATAGAGAGTTTAGAAGGTTTTGTATGGTAGCGAATATGTGTCAGGTTATAATACATACTTAGATGGTTCCGTACCAAATATGTGTTGTACTTTATCTTTGCTTATTTATATAGATGCGCGTGAGTTGTTAGTGTGTGGCTATGTGATGATTTTCGCAGCTCGTCTACAATAATTAAGCGAGTACATATTTTAAGTACTTAAAAGTACCTAGGTACTGCGTTTTCTGTTGAATAAATTTTAAGTGCACAGTTTTTTTGTTTTTTCATCCTCTGAATCCGTTTTCTGAAGCACCGATTAATCTTCATAACAGTTAACTTCTATAATAATGGCCAAATTACTCTTAGTTATATTGCATGATGCGATCTTTGTCTTAGTATAGGAGGTTGTGTATTGTGTATTAAATTAACGCTTCACGATTGCTTCCTATCGCGGAAGTGTCTTAAAAATATGAGAATTAGTCCCTAATCAGGTCCACAAAATATTATAAATTTTGGCCTTAAATTGTTTTTTTGCCCGGAAATTACATAAATAAAGCACAAGACAAGAGCATGTCTGAAAAGGATAAAAAGTAATAAATAAAGCTGGAAAATTGTATAAAGAAAAAATAGCATGTAACTACAGGGCTCCAGACTTGATCCAAACAACAAAAAATGAGATCAGTTTGTGTTTCAACACTGAGCATGACAGCTCAAATACCAACGCCAACTGCTCAAGTACTAACAGTGCTACTAAAAGATAATTTATTTTGAAAGAAGACCTTTCTACAGAGCAACCTGCTAATACAGGCCGCAGGACACAAACTAACCTATATAATGGACCATAAATAATCTTCTAACCGTTCGCCACACATTGTTTTAGCTGTGAATCTACTTTGTTTTAAGCGAACTGAACCACCGCTATTGTACGACGCGATTTAGCGGATCGTGAGAAGATATCAGTAGTGTTAATAGGATATTGTACGAGTCGGGACAGTCTGGAAGTGAAGGCTGGACACTACCTTGGTGAGTTTATATAGCTATGGGTCCTACGTATATGGGCCAATGCAACATTTTGTGCATTTCAACTTAATTGCGTTAACTTACTTCATTTTACTCTAGTTGACTACGGGCACTAAAAAAAAGTACCCATTTATAGACGATAAAAAGTTTTTTATGTTTCAGTGAAAGGGTTTATCGGTTGAAGCGTGTAAAATATTAATAAATAAAAAATAAAATAAATTAAAATTGAGTAGTTCTATTGGCAAGTTAGCAATTTGCACTGTGGCCCTTATACATAGGACCCATCGATTTAGTGTGCGAATCTAGTTGTACCAATTACTGAATGTGTGCATCGTGAAATACACAAGAATTAATAGATACTGTAACTTAAGAGTCTCCTTGTCAAACAAAAAACACACGAACTGTATTTACCGTTATCATCACAGTCATCTCTGGTGCGGAATCTATCTTCTGGATTCTTAATGTAGGTATCACGACATAGTCGCAAGCGCTACGTTTTAAAAACGAATTAAAACATCAAAATGTTCGTATTTAGAACAGCAAAAGCGGTTACAATCTTAAAAACGTTATTGGCCAGTATCGCATGAAATGTATTAGTTTATCCTGATATCGTTGTAATTGATGCCACCCGAGCCGGTAGCCCGGACAATGGCGCGTGGCGATACCGGCGACCCCGCGACCTCGCGTGCGCGCTTCCGCCATCTTGCATTTTAATGCGCCCGTGCACCGGCCCATTTGCATACCTAAGACGTGTGCGATGATATTTTATTCTCATTTACTTAAATGGAACTTTCTGTTCACCGTTTGCAGTATGGTGAAACGTTTGGATTTAATTGTTTTGTTTGTTTAATGCGGGTGTGGTTGGTAAATTAATTCTCTTTGGTTGTTTGGATTTCGTCCCTCATGAAGCATCATGAGTATGTGTATAAAATACTTTGTGTATCCACGTGAAGATCTCGTTTAAGTGTAGCATAGGTACCGACTAAAATATAGCGTACCTAAATATAATGCGGGACATTCATTAAATTATCGTATCATTACCTCTGTAATCTCTTAAGTCTCTGTATCTGCAAATAATTATAATTTCTTTTACTTAATAGACGTTGGTTTCCATCCAGCTTCAAAGTAAGAAAAACACCTCAAAAGCAAATCCATATAATATAAATAGTATATTCTTTCACAAATCATATCTATTCATGTCAACTCCTATTAACATTTAGCCACACAGTTCATAAATATTGTCGTACCAGCCATTTGCATGCGCCTGTACAAGCAGATTCGGAGATTTCCGCCCACTTGGCTTGCTTTATGCCTTCTGTGTCTATTTGGCAAATCTTTTGTATCCTTTTATGGACTACCGCGGCGAATTTACACTGAAATTGAGCTTCTTAAAATGGTGAATGGGTTTTTGGTACCTTAAAAGTTTAGCCGACTTTGATGTTCGGCGTTTGATCTTTGTGTGGGATGACAAGTTAGTTAGGAAGTGTGTATCTGCACTTGTACGTGATATAAGTGTCGATAAAAAGTAAATGGATGTGGTCATATTGAAGGAATAAGAGTAGGTATAAAAATAATCGACATGACCAAAACTAAGACAGTAAATGTTGAGATGATGGTGAAAATCTAAAAAAAACAACAAACATTTTTAAAGTTTTCCAGAAGCATGTTGAGGATCTATCTGATCACTGTGTGAAACCGTTGAGGTACGATCTACAGTCTCTGAGCCAGCCGCAGATACTGACGTGTTTCTACGGAGTAAATAATGTGAATCTTACATTTCTTCTGAATTTACATGCATGCAACTGCTTGATTCGCTTCTTCGAGTATAATATTAGCCTTGTATTCTGTAAAAGCATGCCAACCTGCCAGCCTTCGGGGTATTAAGGAACTAAAGTCCATCTTCTAAATGCTAGACTTAGATAAATGTACTTACGCCTCAAGTCCACTAGCAAACAAAGATAAAATAGAATGTACCTAACTGTCTTCAAAACAATCGCGAACATAGTACTAACCTCTTTATGCTGCTACCAGGAATCTTTATCTGTACGGGAAACATACAAGTGCATAGATAAGGGCCCACAATAACCCTCAAACATTCCTGGCCTTATAAAAAGCTCGTGGTCGCAATCTGACCGGTAGGCTCGTAAACAGCGTCGATGCATCGCTCGTGCCGATGATATCGTACCCGCAGACTTACGTCGTGCACCAAAGATTAAAACTAGAATACGAAGAACCGATGTATCGATCATCTTAGGGGACTTATAAGTACGGTAGGGCAAGTAGGTAGTGTCAATCGGATAAGGCAAATCAAAAGTCAAATCGCAGCTGCTTATGATTATGAGATATCAAGTCCGTTTGTAGAAATACAGGATTTAGGTCGGCGGTGTTAAGATAAGGCAGATGTAATGTAACTGTAAATTGTTTGCTAGGTGCGTATACCTAGCTATGGAATACAAATCCATTTAAGGTTATTATTCGTTCAATTTTCATTCATTTTAGTTACATTGTTTCTTCATGCCTTCGATTACTTGTTTATGCCATTCTTTCCTTTTAAAGTAAAACATAAATATAGACTGATAACCTATAACGTTCTGTTTAGTACCTAATTATACCGTATTTTCCTAAGCGGAATACGGAGTACTGGTTAACGCGCTCATAATATAACTCACATATACGTTCACTATTGTGTCCTAACCAGATAGAGGTCCCACTTCGCCAATTATAAAACTGGTCATAAAATTTTCGTGTTCCGTTGGTGGTCTACGTCATTAATCAGTTGATCTATGGTGCGCACGCGCCGAACTGGGTCGTTCGCGCCTCGGACGCAGATAGCGATGACGGTAGTTGCACATTGTGCCTGATTTAATAGTTCGTGATGTGGCCACATGCTAATGCCCAGAAACACCGGTCGATCACGCGATAATTGTGTGAATTGAATTTATTGTTTGTTTTAAAGTTAGCAGGTTGTTCTAATGCGACATGGAAACTTTGAACTCTCAAGATAAAGTAGAATACTATTTAACGAGAGAGTTTATTATTGTTTGTGTTGAGGTCAAAGCTTAGTGAAACGAAAGGGGAAGGTTGATTTGAGAACGGTGGAAGGTATGGATGCAAGAAAAGGGGGAAAAAGAAGAAGGGGGTTGATTTTAGGTTCATTTAAATTGTAATTAATGGCGATGATGCTGTTAACAATTATTTCCAGCGTCAACGTGGCAACTAAAAAATTAAGAAAAGGGTCAACGTCATAAGAAAATTCATAATCATAATTATTTATTGTTGTTTCCATAAGCAAAGTTACAAAAAATGTAGTATATTTACAATATACATAATTTATACCACTTGAAAACCAACGAAAGATGTCGTAAATTAAGTGCTAAGATTGCACTCCCGCGCATTTCCATTTCTAAAGCTTAAATCTACACTTTGTAAAGACTGAAACATACGGAGCCGTTGAGCCGACGGCGGTGTTCGCGACAATAAATCCCAGAGTCGTCGGGTGGTGCCATTAGTACCACGTCAGCGAATAAAGCACGGAACACACAGATGTTTGCTGGCAGATCCTTTGATAACGGCGGCAGAATAGCCCGGGGATACCGTTGGTGTGCCTTACGCCTTTTCGTGTTTTGTCAGGTTCTGAAATGCTGTAATGTTGGTATTATCGTTGAAGAGGTAGCTGTATAAAGAATCCAGCCCCCTTACCATGAACTCTTAAAGCAGGACAGTTTACGATGTAGAATTGAGACACTGCTTCGTGCAGTATAATGCGACGTAAGGTGATCAGAAAGAGTCTGTAAAAAAAAAGGAATTTGAAAAGTTAAATTTAGAACCAGTCTTCTCAAAAAATGGTTAACACTGCGGAATATATACGACTTGTATATTTTATTTATTATGTTAATTATTAATTTCAGACTTTAGTTTATTGTTGTTTTAGTTAAAATTCAATTTGTGTGTCCCAAGCACATTGGGCCGCTGCACCGTGCACCAGCGCACTATCATTCACCTTTTGTTTCTTAGCACGTGCGCGAGTTTATTCTCAGACTAATATCGTGGAGCCACTTGCTTTTGATTCTATAAAAGACTCCCTTTTACTTGTTCGTTGAATCGTGAAAGAGAGTAATGGGTCACCGTTTTCTATGTCGCTTTTTGTGCGAACGTAATTTATTAGGTAAGTTCATTTTGTTTGTGTATTTCGCAGTTCTTTGGGCTTTCTTCTCGGATGAATAGCCTAGAAACGCTTGCAATTTATTTCACTTTATCCACTTTGGACATTGTATTGATAAGCCGTGCCCCTTAAATCTTTTGTAGTAAGGTTGTAAGAGGGTAGTTGACACTAATAACCAATAATTCTAAAACACTACTTCTGTAAATAATGGTTTATTTTAGCCCTAAAAACCCTATGAAATATTATGTGTAACATTCGATTTTTATTTCCTTTGAATTCACTAAATAGTAAGTCAATTGAGTTGGCAAATTAGTGACTTTCATCCTCATCATCATCAGCCGGAAGACGTCCACTGTTGAACACAGTCCTCACCCTTAGAACGCCACAATGAACGACAACTTGCCAATTGCATCCACCGGTTGCCCTTTGATTGATTGATTTGACCAGTGACTTTACAGGTTCCTATTTCCATACAAAATCTATGAAACTATAGTATTTAGACAGCTTATAAAATGTATGTCAATTTATTGATGGTGTCAAACACCCAATTTATATTGCGATGATAAGTCAGTTAAAACTCCATTATCATCTCACCAGTTTGCCTATTTAAAATGCATAGTTTAAGTATGTCATTTCCTCTTCTAAAGGTCATTGCTATGAGAAGCCAGGCATTTCTGTAAAATTACCGCTGCGTTCAAAAGGCCTCAGGTTCAATCCACTGGGAAGACAAAACTACGGATTTCTTTACACGGCTCTAGGTATTCTGAAGATTAATCTCAGTTTAACTGTTAATTAAGGGACTGGTAATAAATTTAACGATGAATAAGTAAGGCTGCTAGCCTGCCCCGTTAGGTGCGATTAAGGAATTCATCGACTTTAGGGCATGTCGGTCATTTTTATAGTATAAGCGAGATACAAATAAATTTGACCTCTTAGGTATTTATGTTATAGGGAACTATTAAAAAATGTGATTTGATACTAATATAATGCAGGGTGTATGTAGGCAAATAAATGGTAATACTCTTTACGATTGGTAAAGGAAAGAATAAAGGACTAAAAGCTAACTTACCCACTGAAACACCTGCTGATCTGAAAAGGTATCAAAACATATGTATTCGGCAATCCTTGTTTGAGTATACCTAAGTCAAGGGTCAACTTTTTTGCTGCTACGCTTTAGATTCCTAGATTACAGATATATTGGTGATAACTTTAATTATGTTAAATAGAAGAAGAAATGTGACCTCTTACTGAGACGCGGCCTTATACGGATCACCTGTTATCGAGCGCCGCGATAGGTACATTCGCACATCGTATCTCAGCAAATCCCTTTCGTCTTGTCGCCTGCCTGCTGTCATCGCCTGGCACCTAACGGGGCGCATTCGATATAAGCGATATTCGCTTTGCGACGCCGACCAGATAACTATCTTACAATCTCATTAGCTAATAGCCAATTACGTTGAGCGACGTGTCCGGGCCGTTTTGTCAGTGACATTTCGAGTTTTACCTATTTGGGCCCGCTTTGGGCGCGACAACGCTTGTCAAATGGTCGTCAATTACTGCGCGGTCGTGGGGTCGTGTGTGCGGGAGCTCTCGAGTGTGAATGTCGTTTGAATGTGTTTGATTTTGTGACGAGACGTTGGCTTCAGGCATGCAAAACGTTACTGGGGATGTTGATGATTCAAAGGAGCAAAAGGTGGTTCTGCCTTTTAAATTATTTATAGTAAACTAACATTAAAGTAAGTAGGTAACAACAAAATTCAAAATAATGTAAAAACATATTTGCCAAGTAGGTAATACATATAAATATAACACATGAATGCCGTCTTTCGCTCATAGATATACACTCATAGACAGGACTTAGACAGGCACAATATTAAACCTGATTAACTCCAAAGCGTCACCGTAAGCAAATACTTGCAAAAAGGCTAAATGTAAACGCAGATGCATCTCCGCAGCTTCGAAGTAAAAATGTGCACTAACAATGTAAGATTTGTGCGGCAGTGATCGACCGTGCGCACGCGACGTACCGATGTGTCGCTCCGACGCGCGATTAGCGCGCCTTGTTAGTGCGCGTTAGGCGTACATGACGACTGCGCTGGCTGCTTTACACTTACATTTGAGTAATTATCACGCTTTATTTTTCTGGGATATAATTTCTTTCAATCTAATTCCTTGGTCTGCTAGAATCCAAATTGGCGTGATCTGCTGCCAAGAGCCTCTATCCCCCCCTAATTGATGGGTCGTGTAGGTATTTGTATTGACAATGGCCGTTTGCGCATTTAAGATTTACGATTAATTTCCTCTTAGACTCTTAAGCTCCGCCTCTGGCTTTTAACTAATATCGGAGTATCAAAATAATTAAACAAATCAGAATCAGCAAGACCATCATTCAATATTTAACGAAGCGAATTATTTATGCTTATGTCAACTCAATTATAATAAACACAATATCATGAAGTCGATCATCATCGTAGAAGTCGAGGCGTTAGCCGTAAGAAAGTCCAGCCAGAATAGGTCCCAATCCGGTTGCTGTATTTTAATCAGTTTAAATGACTTTGACCCTAACCGTTGTCGTACAAATACTAAAAGACAAGTCACCTAACACGCTCTAAAACAATGACTTTTCTTAGTAAACCGTTTATGGGTGGTCACACCAAAAGTGGTCTAGTAACATGTAAACGCGCCCTATCTGGCCCGGCAGGCACTTGCAGGTGATTTACCCGAGGTCCGCTCTTGTCCCCTGGCTAAGCGACACGACTAATAAATACTGGTAGCGATTTAAAGACGAGACCTAAACGTTAATCCGGAACAAGAACGTCTAGGGTTACGTTTGAAAGGTTTAGGACCTAGTTTTTGCGGTTCAGTGTTGCTGAAGTGTGAAAGTATCGAAATTATTTGCTCACTCTTTGGTTTATCATAGAGAAATTGTACTTATAATACGCTGTATGATAGTTTTGTTTGAAATAATTATTTTCGAAGCTTTTTGTAGGAGATAGGTACTTAATACATTACAAAATAAACATACAATCTTCTGTTAGTAGTTACTGTTAAATATACTTGGATTCTCGCTTATCATCTCTTTTTCTTCCCAATAGGACTAAAAGTTCCAGAACGTAAAATCGTTACTCGGTTAAGCAAAGCAATAAGGGATTATTGAAACGTTTACCGTAGATTATCACTCTCAGCGATGGTAAATATTTATGACAATGTTTCTAGTTATTCATGAATAAAACACCTAGCCACAACTCAAATTCCTACCATCTCTAACATAGATAAACTAAAATCGTTTATGAATTATGGTTTTAGGCGGTTCAACCAAATGCTAATGCAAGTGCAAAGTAAAATTTAATAATAATTCTCGCTGTATTCTAATAATTCAAGGAATCGGTAGGAAGCGATCGCGCTCGTTCTACGGAGGAATGTGACACCGAGTGTTAGAACGGACTTATTAGGAATTCGTTTTGGCGACTATTCCATACACATGATGAATTTAGTCGATTTTATTAAATGGACAGTTTTTTTTCATGGCTTTAATGTCTGTCTACTTAACGAGTTTTCTTGAGGCATTACCCGCATTATTACGTCTTTTGATGAGTTCAAACTAATAACTATTTATTCAAATAAAGCAACTGTCAGCTCTTTGAATCTACCGAACGCAGCAGTTGCAATATTTGGGCTTGTTCTTCGTCTGTTTGAGGTTAATATGAGGTTATTCAGTATTTCGATCACATTATAATGTACCTGTTATATATTTTCCATAAGCTTTTTTCGTTTTTTTTGGCTTCCATAATACAGTTATTACTGCACTGTCAGTAAAGCTTTTTATAATTTTTATGAGGGTAATATATCGAGGGATATGATGAACAACACATGCCCATAATGGAAATTTATAATGGATGAGTTTTTAATTCATAATGAAAGTTTAATTGTGCGCTGTTCAAAAGTGATTAAAAACCACTAAGCTGCACGCTTCGAATGGTATTCACAAAGAGATATCTTAAACTGTCAGTTCATCACGTATCTTCTCACTTTAATATGGAATACACTTAAGTGAATGCGGGTTGTGGTTAAACCAACACGCGATTTCATCATCGATCAATCTGAATTCTCGTTGTAAATGTAGTAATTTTTCATTGAGTGTCACCAGTCGCGTGTGTCCACATCAATGTCTCGATAACGTCTCTACCACTTTTGAGCATAACTTGTTGAGTGCCATTTGCACTACGCTCGGCAAATCGCATGAAATTCCTGTAAATGCCGATTAGTCAGTGATCGCGTTAATGGCTCTCAAAACGGCGCCGTAACGCGCGTGCGCACACGCACCCGCCGCATAATGTGTAGGGCTGCCGCTGAAAACAATTTTGTTGATTTTAATTATTGTTAGAATACATTATTATTTATAAGAGAATGGGCGGTTTGACTTCAGCGTTGTATCAGGTTGTGACATATGTCATGGACAGAACCTAAATGGGCCATTCTCCTTTGCATACACGCTGTCCAATAGCCCTTTTCTGAAAGTCGGTAGGTACTCACTGGACTGGACTCAGTATCTTTTGGTTATTAATTATTAATACAAATTATACATATTTGTAATAATATCAAAGAGAGATGGTGTGATTTTTTTGCTGTTTAGTTTGGTCTTATGTGAGTTCAAACTCGAGGGCGTATAAAATATTGTCTCAAATAGGTATAGGTAGGTATATATATTACTTAATATAGGTATTATATATGGTCAGGTTACACGCTCTAATACAATTTATAGTAATTGGGAGAAAGAGTTATACTTTTTGCAGAGAACAGCCCCCTTGTCTTGAACTTCTAAAGCATGACAGATTACGGCGTCGCGCTTCTACATCGTAAAGTCCTATTTTAAGAGTTCATTGTAAGGCAGTAAACTATTTAATAACAAAACAAACAGTAATCAGCAACTCGTCCTCCAAGCCCTGGCGAACGAAGCAGTTTAAACCAAAAACAAGTCCCCTAGACCTGATAGGATTCGCGCGCGCCGAATAGTTCCCACTAACAACGATTACGCCTCTCGATAATCACCTATCGCTGTTCACCACATTCTATTAACATAAAGCTAAGGGAACGCTGACTCGCCGCGACGAGTCTGCCCGGTATAAAAGTGTAATCATTTCATAGAATATTACTATGAAAATGTGGCCAGATCGTGTGAATATGTTGCTTATGATATAACGAGCGTTTATTAAGTAAAGGTACCGCAGCGCTCTGGTAAATGCTACCAACACTTCGGTATTCAGCGCCTTTCGTATCAAGGCGTGTTGGGAGAAAAAGTATTGTATTTCGAACTAGCGGACTGATTGGGAGCGAGTACCTAAATGGTGCTAGTAATTTGATGCTATTAGCTTTAAATTCCTTCAGTTGTAGTTTATAGAACAAATTGGGTAGTGTTTACTAAAGGTATTCCATAAGGCGTGGAGAATATCTCTGTAGTCTTAAAAGACATTTGAGTTAACTTATTACAATCAATTGAGTTGGAATTCAGCAGTACCATTAACTTATTAAACAAAAATGGAAATTAGTATTTTAGTATCACTAACTTTATACAGCCATTACATAAGATGTAAAATTGTGTAACACTAAAACCGCATTCAGATATTTCTTTGGGTACCCCCATTTTAAGTATTAAAAAAAAGTCTCAACTCCACCCGTGGAATAAAAGAAACATGCCATTTAGACAGAAATGTGTTTGACAAAGGGAAGGTATTATAGGTCTAAATTGCCTTTAATCGATATCAAAATACGTTTGCATGAGGCCATAGAAAGCAATAGCCATTGGCCAATAGCCAATTATCACCTAAAGACAAGTCTAAATAGAAATGATCACGCAATGGATAATGAAATGAAATCCTATGCTTATTGTTTGGCAATTGAGAATTCGATCATTAAGCCTGATTTAAATTAACATGATTTTAGCTTAAACTTACGAAATTCAACAAATATTTCACCATGAAACCATTTTACTTCTAATTAATGTAGTGCCCTGTTCACCGCGGCATAGAGTTACGAAGAATTGTAATAATCATAATGTCCACTTGACAGATAATAACTTAGGCTGTAAAGCACGCGTCATTAAGTTGACTAAGTATTGGAAAACAGTCGGGATATTCGATTATTTTGGGATGAAATGCGTATTTTGGCGATAGAGCTACAGTGGTCGGTCTGGTGGAATATTGGGATATGACCTACTCTGGCGCAAAGTAGACTTAATTTTATTTCATCAAAAGAATCCATCTAAGACAGACTTCTAAGTTCGTCATCGATAAATTATAAATATGGTGTTGATTGATTGGAAACTTCATTATTTTCTCTTTTTGATATGAACCGATCATTGACCATTTGCAAGCCCTTCTATGTTAGTTAAATTATTTATTGCCTAAAATGAAATTCATGACGTCTTGTAGTGGCCTGGTGAGTCTTCTTTCTATGTTAATTATTATTTGATATATAGATAAACATCTATCCTCTGCGGTCTATCAAACCCATAAAAAATTGGCAATGACCATATCATTAACATCGATAATACAGCTGTGAATTTCAGTAATCATTACCTTTGTCCCCCGTTAAGTGACATTGACGCTTCAACATCGATAGCGCCTGGGATCCAGCTCTCCCCATAAGGTAAAACGCGCGAAGATACATAAATCGTATGTATTTGACGCTCGTTAGAACGCGGATGCTTTGCCGCGGGTCCGACATATGTTCGCACTTTGTTTTCAGATGAGCTTTCATCATACTAACAATATGTCCTTAGCCTTGTGTATCGACTGCCGAGATACATCGCCTCTATAAGGCTTATTTGTGCTGTTAGAATCACGCGTGTGTCAGATTGTGTGGATTTTGAATCGAGACCAAATTGAGTCGGTTTTACCTGTTTAGAAATGATGTTGGTTAGGATTTCCAACTCCATGATAGGAATCCATATATTCATCTCAGTTTTTCAGATGTAAGATGGTATTTATGAAGGATTTAACGAGGTTTCTCGTCGTCTGTGTCTTCGCATGTAAGCTGACCAGGAGACGGGCAGCAAATATTAGATAGGAAAGTGTAACGCTTCGGTGGGAGGTCCTAACTCCCACACTTAAGAAACCTTGACTGAAGTTTGTTAACTCGTTTAATGAGCAACAGTATTCTCAGTGCAGAATTTGTTCTTCTTTTTATTTGAAATACATTTTTTTTCTATTTTCTACATAATACGTTATTCTGGTAAGTTGAGTTTTTACAATCCTCAATTCGTACTTAGTTTTTTTTTAAATTTGTTTTAGAATCGCTTACGTTTTAAAATTAAATTCTATTTCCGATTGGATACGCACTACGGGATAGGCAGCATCATTCATTTCACTAGTACGTGACATACTATTTGCAAAAAAAAATATAAGTAAACTAGATTGATATTTTTTGTATTGGTAGGTTTTTAGCGAATTTTCTTCAATACCAAATACGGTATTTAGGTGTTCACAAAAAGATGTTCAGACTAGCAACATTGATTAGAGCTGTAATACGAGTACTTAAACAAACGGATACATTTGATATAAAAAGACATTACGTCTATTCTAGGATCAAGTCATGTGTACTTTACCAGTAATCATGTGTTAGAATGGAATTGGAACTATTTGGTGCGGTTTGTTTATAGTAGGCCAGAAGAAACAGCGTTCATTGAGGATACGATCCGTTGATCCGCGTATCTGACGACTGCCTTAACGGCGGGAACATAGCTTATTAGCGAGCGTTACAACAAAAAATAAAAAGTTACAAGTCAATCAAACGTTGTCTCTGGTGTGTCATCTGCGCGGCGCGCCGCTCGCCTTATACGGTCACACGTTTGATAGATGAACCGTCGTCAGCTTTGAATCCCTTACGTCCGCAACTATAACATATAAATAACATTTTTATATAAAAATATCAAAGCTCCCTCATACTTCCAACCTAATCACGTGGAAGTTTTTATTGGCTATGTTTTGCCCAGTCGTATATAATTGATTTATATCAGCGCGGTGTATTAAATTCAAAATAAGTCAATTTATATCCAATGCGAGGATTGGATAAAGAGAATTGCGACTTTTATGTCCAGCCGTATGTTAGTGTTGTGATTGAAGGGGTCTCTTAGTGAGGTCGTCTTGGATTTAAGTGGGCTGTTCTATAAATCTGTATAATATACGTCCGCCTTGCAGTGTGAACGTTTAATACATTTTTATGAGATAAAGTCAGTTCTGAAGCTTTATGTCGAGTTCACATAAAGATTTCGAAATAGTTTTCTTGTTAAAAGGCCTTTCAGCTTGAGATCGCTTATCAGTCATCGGTACCTCAAATTGTGCAGTTCTCCATATTCACGTTATTGCTATCAAGAACACGTAAGTTTTTACTCGCTGTAGTTAGCTGGTGATTTAAACAATTTAATACAAGTTAAAGTGCACCTTCCTACATGCATTTCCAAGAAAACAACGCTGTGGACTTTAAAGAATTCCTTAAAAAATAAATGCAAAAGGCTTTGGTGAGTCGTGACCGCGTTCGAGTAATTTGGTTTGCCGGCGGCGTGTTCCCGCGTCCGCGACAGGTGAATGCGCGACAGCGGCGCTAGTGTCGCCCGATACTTCACCCACAATTAGCGGATGCGTTCGGATACCAATTAAATGGACACGGCGACAAGTCCTGCGCCTTCGCTCTGGTTAGAAAAAAATAAAAGGTGCCTGCATCTTCCTCTTCCAAGTTCAAAAATGCGCGGTTAATCGGTGTTCCATTTACAAATGGCTGTCTTTGTTTCTCAACATTTTAATTATCAAGAACGAGATAATTGATTTTATAATCATCAAGCATTATGATGTTATGTATGTTTTCCTTTAACATTGAGACGTTTCGGTGTTACTAAATTATTCTTTTGTTTCAGAACATCGACTGATACGAAATCACGGCAAGGTTTGTTATTTTATTATATTTGCTATATCACTAAATCTTCGTAGGTACAATATTTTGCTTTAAAAGTTAGCAGCATATATCTTGGCCCTAAAATAATATATTTCCCGCAGTTGTGAGCAACCGGCCAGTTGTGATCAACTCTGCCGCCCCCCGGACTCCGCCGCTGCCGCAGAAAGTCAGTCGAGTTCCGGCAAACAATACACCAAAACCATCGCCACCAGCTGCTACGAGGAAGAGGACCTCGTCAGGCGTGTTTCAAGTAAGATATTGTTTAACTAAATAGATACTGGCCGTGGTTAGTAAAAATTACCCCGTAGTTATAGGGAACGTTTGTCCTTAAGCTTTTCATCTCAATCTCAATTTAATTATGCCTGATTTTTCACTCTTCCGTGCGCAACGTTCTGAAAAAGGAATAAAAATCATTGTACCGCATTGATACGAAAAGGGATTTTTTTGGATAGAATTTATAAAGCAATACATTAGGTTTAGGTACCTTCTTGATTTTCATCTTAAATAGTATTAAAAGTACCAACCAGCTACAGCTGTTTCCGAAGTTCTTCTTCGACAACATTTTACATGAACCATTGAAAAATGTAATCTTAAATTGGTACACTGTTCTCGAAGACATCGCTAAACATACATACAAAAAAACAAACATAAGGTTACCTTAACCCTTTTACTGTCTATGCACTGCATATAGGTAGTATTCATCCAGCGTGTCTGCTTAGCGGACAGTCCACGTTAAGAGCTAACTTTTTTGAAGTCAGTTTTGAAGAATATTTAACATCTTACAGGTTGATGAATTAGAACCAGTACCAAAGAAGATCGAAGTTGAAAGCCCACGAAAAAAGCCCGAGGATGTCCCAAACGGGCGCCAAAATTCAAGCGAAAAAGTTGATAATGGGAAACATGAAAAAATAATGCGTAGCAAAGAAAAGACAAAGTTTAGAGACGACAAAATGAAAACAATTACGAAGTTCGACAGCCAAGCTAAGTCGAACTGTGTGTCCGCTTTCAAGGAAAGCGATAGTTGGGACTGAACATAGATTAATATAAGTTGATGTTCTATTCTGTTGTTTTTGTAGTCCTTACACCCTTTCTCAAAGAATTTACATAAAACTAATCTCTTTAATAGATAATAAGAAGTGTGAAAATTAATAATATACAATTAAAATGACACTATGAAGAAATCGGAAAACATACGTAAAAAAAAGATTCCGACGAAATGAGAACCTCCTCCTTTTTTGAAGTCGGTTAAAACATGAGCCCGGATGAGAAGAAACACACCCAAAGTACTTACCCATAAAAATATCCATAACTTATAAATACTTACTGTACTAATTATGTATTAGGAATGTGATGCGAGTGAATGACGCGAAAGAAGTATGCAGATCGTAGCAAATGGAAATCCGTGGTCTATACCTACCCCTGTGGCAAATAGGCGTGACTTTATGTATGTATTAATTACAGTAAGTATTAAGTAACATCGTTCAATTAAAGACAAATGTACAAAAAAGTGTAGGTATAATATTCGTTTACCGTTGATTTGGAAAAGAAGTTGCTAGTTCCGACTCAGGCTGTCACACCGGCCACCCTGCTCGATCGGGTGTCCCATCGCGGCTCCTTAGGCGAGTGTGGTCTACGCAAAAACTTTTTAATACATCACTGTCTGTCAGTAGATTGTGGACCGCACCGAGTATAGAAGGACCAATGGTAAGTAATATTTATCTTCAACCTATTTAATTATTTAGTAAGTTTTATCTTTGTGGATGAACTGAACAATGTTAAACAAAAACGATTGTAGATACATGCGCACCTATAATTAATAAAAATATTTATCTTTTATACATTACTGCAACGCGCAAATGTTTAAAAAACTGAACTTTAAAAAAAAATCCTACTATGCGATCTATATAGCGAGTTACTGACGCCTTATACTAAGTTAAAAACAAACAAGTAAGGATCTAGTTAGTAGTAAATACATTAACACATAGATAATAAACAGTAGAAGAATTTACAAAAAAGGTTCTTAACACTAAAGCCCGGTTAAATCTTCTGTCTTCTCTGTAGCATCGTCGTAGGTCGTCGCCAGCACGTTTGGGATTTCCAAGGGCATTGCATGTCAGGAGGCACATGCCGCTTCGAAACCCCAGCTCTACGGCGACATACAATCACGGATACAATAGCGCAATAACATAAATATATAATTAATTATTGAAATGTTACTAACACAGGTAAATAAGTAAACAGCCCCTTACTATCCGGCTTTAAGAGTTCATGGTAAGGGGCAAATGGTTACGCAAAAAACTTAAACATAGCTATCATTTGCATGTTCAAGAAATGTCAATAGACTTAAAAAAAGGGTTTAAAAGTTAAGACGGAGACGGAAGATAGTGACAAGTATAATTTAATCCAAGGCTTAGAATAGATTTTGAATATAGTAACAGTCGCCTTAAAGCATCTAAAATTCTCTATGAAATAATACACATTATACTTCAACTCCTGCACGTAATATTTCGTACTTCGAAACACAGGGTGTTTACGTATCTTAGACAAGCACCCTGTAATTTGAAATATGTAACTTGTTTGTTTTCCCATAGTGTTTGACGTTTAATTACTATCCAACTGTGCGATATGGGTGAAGGTGACCTCTTCGCTACTTTTCACCCTGGTACGGAAACAGGGCAGGTTTTCTTTATTTTTACGAGACAAAATTATGAAATCCATTTAAATGTATGATAATTAAATAATTATACATAATTTATCAAAGATATATATGTATCTAATCATTGTTATTTCAAAAGGTTGTGTTGAATGCGTTTTAGTTTAAAACCTACAATTCTAGGTACACAAATGGACGAAGTTGTCTAGAAGCACTATATTTCCCGCTCATTGCGCAGTTGATGAATGAGCCGCACAGGTGACAGTGTCGTGAACTCGTGATCTACAATACAATGCGCATGCGCCGGCTACATGAAAGCCCCAGATGAGCGCACTTAATTAACAAGTGACATTGTATGGGACAATTAGTGGGCGCCACAATTGTTAGGAAGTTTGGATTGGAGTACCTGGTGGGTATTTGGTCAATTAATTCTGTTGAGGCTTGCTAAAGCATTTGCATAATAATTATATTGATAGGACTAGAAATGCAGATTTAATAATATAGTATATGTATTTTATCTTATCATTTTTGGAAGGAAGACTGGGGCAATGTCTGTCGCAGCCTAGGCGGTAGATCGATGTACCGGTTTACTCCACTTTGTAAGGAAATCGGCTTGATGGATGACTGGCTCGTCTTTTTTACCCGACTGCAAAGGGGTTTTGTTTTGTTTCTTTTCGAGTCGTTGGTCTTATAGTGGCCATTGCCGGGCTCGTGGAAGATAATTTGGAAGCCTTCCAAAACAACTGGCCAGAGAACAGAAAGAAACAGATGTATCGAATAAACTATTTCCAGTGTTCAATCATTTATAACTTATATTTAAACATACGTTCTACTTAGTTCCTATACAAATTAAGCTATATTAAGTATTATCTAGTGTTATGTTATCTTCCTTGATGGTGTCCGTTCGTTGAACAAGTCCATCATAGCTTGGGACTTAGCAGGCCAGTAAGAATGACACACCGACCAGACCGCCAAGACCCTCGCAGTGAATGGACTGATCTTCTAGAAGCTTCTTCATGATGGCTGCGTATTAGTGGGTAATCACATATCCTATATTTGTAGCTGTATTCTATCTTAAGCTAGTGCTAGGAGCGGGTTGCTGGTAATTGTAAAATTGAAAAATTTGGAGTACCTACTTAAGTTCGTATAAACAGTTGGTTAAATAAAACGCACTTACCTATATCTAAGTATGAAATACTACATCATATACCTACTAGCAGCACACACATACAACTTGGTACAAGTAGGTACAGTACGCAACGAAAAGTCCTGTGCATTGATTAGTAAATTAGTGCTCATTGATTGTATAACTACTAACTTACTAATTTACATACGTTGATTCAAAACCAATAAAAAAGTGAATTCCTATTTAAGAAATATGGTGTTTAATGCACATGCATTAAACATTCGATGCCGATTGCAGTATTAGGTACTTACCATTTATTATATTTCTAACTCTACTTATCGTTATAAAATTTTCTCTCGGGGTGGGAGCATTTTATAATGATGGTCTTCTTCCTTATACCATCATCAGCTGGGGGCACCGGAGTATGCCGCACAACTACACCACTAGATAGCAAGACCTGTAAAAAGAGGTTTAGATAGATTAACTTCTAATAACCGACCGAGAAGGCGATGGCGAGGTGATTTGGACATTTTTGGGAAAGACGTGACCTGAAATGGCATTGGACAGGGTTTTGTGGAGGAATAATGGGGAGGCCTTTGCCCAGCAGTGGGACACCGAACAGGCTAGATAAAAAAACTTCTAATAATGAGGTAAATGTACGCGCATCGTTGTTATATCATTGATGTCGTAATTAGAGAAACATTCTAGTGTATTTAAGTACCAATGAAACTTTTAATAATTAATTTCTATACACCTTGTTCTACAGCTGTGCTCAGTCATTTAAGTACTTAAGAACCAATTGATACTTGATCCAAATAAAAAAAAAAACAATTAATTTCCGTATCCCGCATACGCAAAATACCTAATTGTTTGAAAACGTCTCTACAATTGTCTCTTATTAGGATCATCAAGGTGTATCAAATGTATCTTTGACATTCGCAATTACAGTTTCTGTAATTGTTTACGATATGGCCGCGCGATACTCGTTTATTTGCGGCAATTCCATGACGTCTATGAAACTGTAGCAATCGCTCAATTTGCCGTAAAACAATAAACTTCGTACTCCACCTTTATTATAATTGTAGGCTATCTTATAATGAGGACAGAGACAATACTACATTCGTAAAAGTAGATTCATTTAAAGTGAACAATGTGTAATAGCGCGCTAACCACCCCTAACGAAGTTGATTCTCAAGCGCTAATTGAAACCGAGTTTGGCTTAAAAATGCCAGGTAGATCGTTGGCGAAATAGCACTGGACTATGTTGCTCATTTACTAAAACATCTCGACCCGTAGGCGCCTGCGCCACGATAATTGCACGTAAATATGCAACGGATAACTGAAAAATGCGCTTTTTCTTGTGGCGGAGTTCTTGTATTTCGTACAAAATACTATTGTTACATTACGTACAACATACCTTGAATGCACAAAATAATTCGATTGAATGCCAGCTCTGAAACTTCAAATTAAAATACTTAAGTAATACAAACTTTTACACTTAAATTTCGCTTCAAATTACAATTGTATCTTAGGTACTCCGTAGGCGTTAGGGTATCTACACACCGGCGATTAATCAAACTCACATCGTCGGCAGGTGAAGAATGGCTCGCGTGTTGGCCTCAGGCGGCGATTACAGATTGTGCCGCCGCTCCACCGTCTGGTCGCACTTGTGCAGGATGCCTTACAACAATCGCAAGATGGTGTTAAACTCCGGAGACTGGCAACGTGATGTTTTGCCCGGTTTATGTTGAGTGTTTTATTGGACGGTTATAATGGACGTAAAGTATTGGAGCTTTGATCACTTGGCGTATTCTAGTGGATAATGTGGTTTGGAATTCAAGCGATAAGTATAAGTGAGGTCTACGGAAGTATCTACTGAATGATATCAAACTTAACAACTTAGAATAAACTACCATAAAACATTTATGACAGATAGTCTTCATCCTATACAGCTAGGACAAAACTTGCGAATTCTTCGTGTTACAAGCTTCCTAATTTATATTCATACATTCTTTATATACACGCAGAAGTTATAATTAATCTATCTACATTAAAACCTATCTTGGTACCAAAAAGTAATCTATAGTACCTATAACAAGTTAAAACAGATAATGGTAACACTTGCTATGTTAAAATCCATGTAAAACGAAACAAATTACCATAAAATAAGTATCGAACTGCTCCCAAGACGTGGAAATGTTATACGGTAGTCGGTACGCACCTCACGACCTAAACATACGATTATTGCAATTGTCAACTCATCGGCGATACCGCCAGCGGCGATTGTCGCAGACGTTCAGTCGTGCGTGAGCAGCCCGCTGTATACGTCGCTTAGTGGACCCGATTAATTATTATTTATGTAATTAATGCAGTATCAGCTGCAGGGATTTGAGCATTGAAGCAATTATGTGCCTAATGAATTATGTGTAATTATGGTTTCATGTCGTATTCAATGGAGTTCGTAAATTAGGCGTGAATAGTCGGAGTAGGTAATAGTTTCCGGAGATTATATTTTAAGTCTTTCAGTTGGTGGGTTTTGACTGTTAAGATAAAAGGATTGGAGATTTTATTTTCGCAAGTATTGAGTATCACACTAGTTCGTACATAGAAGCTTTATGTTACAAAGAACGATGTATTATTATATTTAGTAAGGTACCTTTCTTAAGCCCTAAAACTAAGCTCATGTGTAATATAATGTAGGTATGTAACAAGGTAGATAAAGCAGGTATATATTCCCTCGAGGTACTGCAGTGTGTGTCAAGCTTTAAGGGAAAAAGATATCAAAATCAGCACTGATAGGCGAGTGGAATGACCAAAGATGATCAAAGGTCGCAAGTTTAAACCTCGGCACGCACCAGTGTCTTTTCGGACTCACGTACGTACTATTAACAGATCGGGTTTTAATTACTTGCTAGAAACGGTGATGGAAAACGTGATGAGGAAACCGGCACACCTGAGAGATTTTTCAACGGTGTCTAAAGCCATGACAGTGGCCTACAGGCGGTTTAAACTCTGAAAGCAGGTTGTTCATCAACCATACAATAAGAAGGTTAATCTGATCTACTTACTTATGATTTACATTTTGCTCATAGCCTCTTCAGCTTTGTCCACATTCCAGTATATACTTCGGCCCAGTTGTTGCTAGTTAATTATATTTATTTATTACCATAATACAGTAATAGAGAACTGTCGCTACTGGTGATATTTGAACAATATATTATTCTGCTCTAATAAACCGGACGACACGGTCTTTGTCTGGCCGCAGGAAGCTAATACAGCTTTCATTATTCACAAATATAAATCATAAGATTTATATTTAGATGATAAATTCGTCTAAAATAATCCCGTCCGAATCGAATAATGGCTGTCGCATCGTTACTCGCCCTGGGCAAATCGATTCATTCGAATAATAGAAATCGCTAGACGTCGCTCGCGATTCAGTTATCGATAGTTTTGTTATTATACCGAGTGCTGACGGGAAATTGAGTGCTGAATCGATTATTCGTTTATAAGTAATGCGACGCTTCGGGCTAAAATAAATAAAGGTAGGTTTTGTTGTTTGAAAATCGATGCGATTTTACCGTATTCGATTTATTCATGGAATCGGTATCTGTTATTTCTTGGTTTGTTGATTTAATCGGTAAATAACCGTTTCTTTGGCTCGAGGACGACAGAGGAACGTGATCTTCTTTGTTCGTCCCTGTAAGTGATTGCTGCAATTTTCGAAATGGGATGGGTGGACAATGGACAACGACGAATGTAAGCGGTGTTCGTTACAAAGTAGTGCTTAACGGGGCTGGCGGGTCAACGAGGCCTGCCAATGTTACCACGATGGTAAGGTATTGTACTCAATATAATACTGAGTAGTTTCCATCAAAGTAGACTGCAGGCTACATTATCTCTTCCATTTATTTCCTGCTATTCTAAGTCGGAGTTCTAGGCGTGGCGGGCTTTGGGTTCATTCCGCGATCGGTTAGCATAATTCCTAATAATGTCAAAGGACGACCTGATTGGCGCAGGAGCTAAGCGATGGGACTGCTGCTCTAAGGATCGCGGGTTCGATTCCCGGGCCAAAAATTTGTACGATCCATGTATGTGCATTTGATATTTCATGTTTTTGAAACGCACATTCAATACACAGAAGAAATTCTTGAGTGCGACGCTTATATAAAGAAAAAAAAATGTAGTTCTGGTAGTTCTAAATTCGCCGAGTAGAGATTTGTATTTGCAGGTGTCAAAACAAATTACCAGACAAAAACGTTTACGCATGCGCAGAATGCACTTGGGTAACACCGTGTACTTGGTCAACCAGTGTTAATTAGGCCCACTCAAAGTGTAGCTATGAGACCGATCAGATCCACCCAATATTAAAACAACTCAATATACATTTAGAATATCTAACACATGAAACCCAGAAAGTCAACCTAGATACATGGTGCATTAGAGGATTACACCCCCCCTCTCCCCCGCCGGTGCGTCCCGTTACATCCAGTTATAAATAATGCAGCAGCATCAGATAGTCGCCGTAATGATAACAAGTATGGCTTCAGTTAACTGATATTATTTAAAACAAACCGCCATTGTTCACTTAATAATGGTTCTATTTTGTGATCATATCGACAGAGGTTATCTGGTTGGTTCTGTTGGATGAGACGTGGGGTTTAATTAGATTCATTAATCATCGTATAAAGCTGATGATTTTATGATTATTCGGTTTAATAGTCAAATCGATAACACAATATTGTAAAGCTAAAGAGTTTGATTGTTGGTTTGGTTGAACGCATTTATCTCAGAAACTGCTGGTTCGAATTGGAAAAATGTTTTAGTGTCGGATAGTCCATTTAACGAGGAAGGCTATAAAATATTCAAAATCCACGCGGACGAAGTTGCGGGCGGAAGATATTAATTTCATTTTAACTAGGGAAGAACGTTTCTGAGACATCGACTGAGAAAAATGCTGGAGTCTCCATATTATTTTATTGCATTTACAGACTTGTAATGGGTAAGTTACATGAATATTTTAAGTGTAAAATCTTGCTCGGCAACACTTGTTAAAGGAATTTCAGCTCTTATCTAACCAAATTAAGTTGACTTTTTCATTAATGAGTGTTACGAAGTACTTAAGGTCCCTTTCATAAAGTCAATAAATAGACACCATCTTTGATCTTGAAAGCTAAGATTTTTGCAGCTACAACTAAGGTATATTCTCTAGACAAAATCGCGTTCAAAAGCTAGTTATTAATATAAATCAGTGCGAAGCGGGCCCGCGGCGACTCGACCCTAGTTCCTGTGTGGCGAACAGTCCGCGCCGTAGGAAACAGGTGTGCTCCGTACTCTGTTATCTATGGCCACATCGCAAGAAGACCCGGGCTCCGAGGAATTTTATCTATGGTTCCTGGTTTTACGGCTGTGGGGTAAATTGTACGATTTTAAGTATCCCATTAGAATTTTATTCACTTAACGAAAATTGCTGTATGTTGAGGGGGATATAATGCTCTGCCTAGAAACATTTGTGTTTTTTAGTGCATCTACATTAACTACGGCGTTCCTTAAAAAATAAGATATAGGAGACTCATACTGTGATATATCAGACTAAGGAACTCCTGCTTTAGCTAACCGTCTACAATTTTTTAATACTTATTTTACGGAGTCTGGATTTGTGCCCGGTTGATGGCAATAGGCTCGCCCCCTATTACATTGGGACCTAAAACATAACTGGCGAAATGTGGGTGTACTAAATGTGCACCTCTGCCTACCCCTTCGGGGAATACAGGCGTGATGTTATGTTTATGTATGTGTTATGTTTTTATTTTACATGATTCAGGAAGAAATAAAAAATATCTTTGTTTTTATGTTCCAAAGCCAAAAAACAAAGCACATAATTTCTGACAACCCCAATTTGGTCGTGAGCTTAAAACAAAAGAGGTTCTAGACAAACAGTAATATGAAAGCCCCGCTGGACAAAGTAGCACTCACATTCAAAGCTCAATTGATTCTGTGTACAGTCGGGTACGATTTATTGTTTAGTTTCGATTCCAGCCGCCTTTTGTTTGGCCGGCGATGCCCCAGTCACGACTCCGTTGGAATTTCTAATACATCGAATGGCTTGATTTTATTTCTATCTATTTATTAATCCGTAAGATTTTTCCCTTGGCAATTTATTGTGTTGACTGTAGTTTGCTGTGAGTTGTAAGTGCAGGTGGAGTTTCGTGTTTGTTTGTTTAGTATAGTTAATAATCTTAATACATAACTGACTGCTTTGTTAGTTTTTTGGTCGCAAGCGCTGACTGAGGAGGCCTTGTTTAACAATGGACGTCTTTCGGCTGGTGATGAAGCACTAACAGACAAGATAGACGAGGTGATGGATCCGGCTCCTGGATAAAGAGTCACCCGGTTTACATTAGCAAGTTTTAGTTGGACTTGTGTTGCCCGGGTATTTTGCAACAGTTTCTCCCCTATTACAAAAAACGCGCTATTTTAAAGACATTACTTACGAACTCACTTTTAAATCCGCGGTGACACTATTGACACTATTACTGCTGGGTATTACTACTGACATTACCACATAGCAAAGATGACAAATGACTTTCGAGATGGTGTTAGTGTTTCAGAAAAGCATGGCTCGACGAATTTCGGTGCTGGTTTCGTCAGGTGTTTTCTTTTGTCAAGTCCCTTACTGGGGTGCAATAGAGAGCCACCATAACTGACGATACTTAAGTACGTCCGGCGGACCCTGACCGGAGAACCTCGTTACCATCCTTGTTGATTAACTAGTCTCTACATCACGACAAGACATATTCCATGTGGCGATTAGATGATATCGATACGAAGAAGATAAAGAAGGACCCTTACTATAAGCTCTTAACTGGGACCTTTTAGCCTATTGTTATTGGGTCCCACATTTATTAAACATTATTCCTTATCTTCCCGTTACTATATGACAAGGAACATCGCCAATAAACAGTAATATCTCCCGCATTTAAATCTTAACTTGCCCAATAACAAGCGACAGATACTCCAAATACGTAAGTACATGACATTGTCCTGCTAAAGATGAGCATGCCTTCCAAATATAGCTCAACACAGCCCTGTGCTGTGTTGAGCATTGTGTTGAGTATTGAGCACAATGCGGGTGCCGAGTATTTCATAAACGCGGTCGAGCCACGCGTACACATCGCGAATTAAGCTAAAATTCAATGCCGAGTAGCGTCGGCAAAAGGAGTTCGATTTTATGACGAATAAAGAAAATAGAATATGTTTATTTATACGTTTTGGATTACTAAGAGGCCTCATTGGTCTAGAGATCGTTAAGCGGGACTGCTGAGCACGACGTCCTGTGTTCGAATCCCGGTCGGGCAAAGTGTTATTACGATTTTCCATTAGGTAATTTTCAGTAGCAGCCTGAAGTATAGATTTTTGCCTGGAAATGGCAATAAGCCCCACCCTCTAGTATATCGGTAGTCCCAACTTGCGACCTAATATAACTGGGAAATGTGGGAAAACTTACCTGAACTAAACTGTATTACCCTGTCGGGGAATACAGGTTTGATGAGATATATTAGTGTTATATTTCTAGGTACTCCAAATTATAAGATCCTCTAGTTTAAACAGATGCAGAGCCCAAAAAGTGTTTATCGAACGTAATTTTCATACATACACAATGCAATTTAATCTTTTGTGCTACCAGTACTTGATGACAAAAGACGCATGCGCGGGGGCGTCGGGCCCACGCGACACGTCTCTAATTAACCAGCCTCAATTAACTGCACAACGCGCTGCGTAATTGTGTTGCTGACTGTACATGGCGGACACTATTGTCCCGTAAATATTTGTTCGCTTGATTGCTATTGCTATCTGTGTGGTGAATATAAAATGTATTGGGATTTTGATTTAGAATTGGTCATTTAATTGCTACTGTTATTCGAATGTTAGGACTATTTCTACGAGGACTGCTTCGTTTGCAACGTGGACAACGTTTTTTTCTTTGTTTTTTCTTTTGTGATATACGCTACTTCATTGCGGGTTCGAACCATTAAAACCCAGAATTGAATGATTGTCCATTAATTTATTTGCGACTACCCTAAGCTAAGGTAATGAATACCTCCATGATTTCTATATCAGAGATCTTGCTTCTCGTCGTTGGAGATCATGGCGAACAGAAGAAATGAGCTCTCTAGTAATAATCATTCGAAAAGAATGTGCCGGGATTTGAACTTGTGACTATTGACTTGGCAGTGCAACGGTCGTACCACTTGGCTATCAGTGCTAGTGCTTTACAAAAATCAATGAGACTCAATTTGAAAGACGTCGCGAGACGTATTTGATGAAATAAATATAACTTCTTCACCTGAATTTATTACTTTATATGTATTTAGTGTGTCTATTTTTTATTGAAAAAAAAGAACAAAAAAAATGCTTTACATGTACTAGGGAAATTTATAAAGTAACTTTGTCGAAGTATCGAATCATATTCGCGTTATCATGTGTAGATATACTAATTATATTTAGTGAAATCGCTTCGTTATAGACTTGATTCCATTACATGTTGACGCCTAACGGCCTACGTCTAACTTCATAGTTAATAGCAGTATCACCCTTAGCGCCTGAGGGTGCAAAGAGTTCCAATTACTGGTGCTAACGAGACATGAACAGATGCTGCGGCTGCTGTGTCATACATTTGTTATCAAACGTTAATAGACCCGCTACGAAGTGTAATATTCTCACTATATCATAGTACAGTTGGATCGAGTACGATTCTTCAATGTTCCATAATCTTTTGCTTTAATAGAACTTGTGATTGAGACGTGGAATTTATTTTTCGTTGTTTAAATAGAGTTGAAACAATTGTCAATAAATTTTAATGTAGTAGTAACATATTTTTCTTCTAATTGCCAACAAGAAAACTGACAGTAAGTTTTGGTTCTGGCTTTCCCAAAAATTTTGATTTTAGACAACGTTCATCACATTTTTTTGAACTTCAAACAATATAAAAAAACAAACACATTTCACAACTACTCAATTAATTGAATATGAAATTTCATGGTGATATTTTGTTATGTGTACAATAAAGAATTAATCAAAGCAATACTTTCAGTACGTGTATCGAAATATTCGTATGGATTTATGTCTAATTATTTGCAATACCTTTTATGGAAGACGAGACAACTAACATGTAGTAATAGCTTCATTACAAACTTAATTGGTGAGTTGACGCTCAAATCAATCAATGTGTCAGCGGGCGGCGACGTTGACGCGTCTCGTTAGCCCCGCCCACGTGCGCACGCGACGACAACGCGACACTACGTCTGGACCAACGTGTTAATATTGTGCCTTTGATTGGATAGCTGCGTAGTATTTTCACGCGTTTAATACCGTTTGATTACTGTAAAGACAAATTTAATAAATGGTAAAAATGCGCTTCCCCTATCCCCCCACCCCTCTCATAGATTTAGAATACAATTACCTCACGCTGCCAGGACAGCAAGTCTCAGGTGATGAATGAAGGCCCGAGGAATGACAGTTAGCTCTATTGACTGGAGTTTATGATAAGTGGCGAGGATGTGGGTTATTAGAATAAGAAGAACACCTCTGCCTAATCCTTTGGGGATTATCCAATTATATTCATGTTTTATTGAATGTATGTATGATGTATATGGTCTTGTTCTGGAAGCAAATAAGTTTCTATTACACTAAGTTTAGGTCCATCTCGAAGATAGCAACGTCTTCTGTAACCTCACCACTAATACTGCGATCCCCAAGCCGCCCGCCAAGCGTGGGAATTATTCCAACCCCCCTGTTACCTAAGGCTTACTTACCTTGCCTGCTTTACTTGCCTACCCTTGGCATTCTTCAACAGTGGATGCCTTCCAGCTGATGATGAAGTTAAAGTAACAAGTTAAATTGTTACAATATCTATGGAACTCCATTTTCCCGGTAAACAAAACACGACGATTACAGTAAATAGTTTTAATTTAATGTAAGTGAAGCTACTTAGGCGTGCGCCGGAGTCGTGACATTTGTTGTCTGAACAGGAATAGAAATGATATCGGTATCCTGGCGCTGTTTTTCAATTGTCCTGTATCGCAATTTACCTCGGTGGCTCTCTGATTGCGAATAATTCAGCTTCATAGTTCGTTACGGATGATACGGAGATAACTATGTTATAATAAGCGTATCGCGTTGTTATTTAAATGATGGTATATCGGTATACGGCTTATAGGTTTATGGTTCGACTTCCGGAGATTGTGGGATAGGTAGCATCATTTAACATTTATATTGTACGAGTATACTGTGACACTTCTATCTTTACTTCTTAAGCGACGGTATTCCACTCCTGCCCTCTTACTTTAAGCTCTTAAAGCAGGACAGTTCACGATGTGGAAGCGAGTCGTCGCTACATGTAGAGTAATGCGGCGTCTCGCTTTAAATCCTAGACAAGCGGAAAAGCGCTTGAAAAATGTAAATTATAAGTGCTTGTCATCGATAATATAGTCGAAATATTATCTTATCCCCATACATTTATCATTCTATTAGATTTTCTTTTACTATATTCTTACAAATAAATTATTTCTTTCTTTCTTTCTTTCTTTTGCCTTTGTCTAGGGGGGAACAGAAACATGCTAAAGAAACACAATTATGTCCCTTGATAAGACTTTTTTCAACCAAATCTTTGTAGTTGTAATATTAGAAGTTCGATTACACCGTCTAACGTTAACCGTTAAACCATGACTTCAATACACAAATGAATAATTAACAGCGGAGACCCAAACAGATTGTGGGCCATTCGAATCTCCAATTACCAGTCTATCAGTCAGATCTCCTGTAACGGTGTTGCTAATATAAACTGCGGTATTGGTTAACAAAATCGAACGTTTAATCTAATCCAGTTAAGTGGAGGCTAATGCTGTCGTGACAAGCGCTGTATTTATTTATTTAGCGATGGTAGAGTTATCTCCCCCTTAATGGGCGGCCAGCTAAGAGCTTGATTATCGACGTATGCAGCGACCACTGACTATGACTATTTTCAGCAGATTTTTAGTAATTTTTAAGCTAACGGGTTTTTTGTGGCTTTGTGGAAAGACAAAGTGCTCTTTACTACTAAAAACTTGACATGATTAGCGGTGAAATGTGGCTTTACTGATTTAGAAAATATAACGATTTTCCTGATAAAGGAAAACACCCGTTTACCAGAGGTTTCAGGCGTAATTTCATCAAATTACAGTAAACAATAAAATATTTAGGACACAAATGTCAAATTATTATATGGGTCTAGGTGCTTTTGAATTTTCTAACCTTTCATCATCATCAGCCGGAAGACGTCCACTGTTGAACAAAGGCTGCCCCTTAGAACCTTTACACGGGGAAAATAATTTACTTAGTTTTTTATTGTAGGCTTTAAAGTATGGCCGTTGAGGGCCCTAGCAAAGCTTATTAGGGGCGTGAATTATTTTTAATTTGTTTTAATGTTGTTAACATCAATAATTATATTTCTAGTCCTCACACTCTGTGGTTACAGTATGGTTGGATAAATTTAAAGTAGCGCCCAGATATCTGTATCTTATTACCTCCAGTTAAGTTTAACTGTCGATTGGTGCAGCGCGCTTCGGAGATACCCAGCCTCCGGCCAGCGCAGGTCACCGGGTTTCAGATCTAACATAGTTCGTGATGTTGTAATAGTTCAATATTTTATTTAAGGGGTACAGTAAATACTTAATTATTTATTATGATTATAATTAATATCAACTTAATTGGCGTAGTGGCTAAACGATTGGACTGCTGGGCTAAGGGTTGTGAGTTCGATTCTCGCACGGGATAGAAAATTGTGTGATCTGCAGATTATTGTCCCGGGTCTGGGTGTTTGTGTATGTGTTGTTACATATTTATGTAACGCACCCACGACACAGGATAAATTCTAAGTGAGAGGCGAAGTTTAAAAAAAATTGTTCACACTTATACCTATTTCCACCTTTAACATCGTAATATTCTGCCTTGCCCAGCCTGGAAGTCGCTCAATTGACTCCGGGCCCAGGTCGGTCGCAGGCCCGATCATAAATGATTTTAACCTAGGTGTGAGTGTGGGATCACCCCACGGACGATGTCACAGCTACTGTCATGTCCCATATGTCCTTACACCTGTACAATGGAAGCCCTCATGAACGCTACTGACGATGCAATTCCCGTAGCATGGGCCGACAAAATTTAATTTCCATCGACTCGATATGAATAGGTTGTACTTTCTTACAATTTAAAACTATTGCTATACTAAGCGCTAATGCTGCATTTCCGCCCGTGTGTTGGGCACATCTTCAGTCACAATAATATTTGTCTAATAGACCCTAGGTCTTTAGCAGCAAGAAAATTCTCTTAAATTTCTCAAAACTCCACAATTGTTCAAGTTACGCAACTTAACTAATGTACATTATGTTTTATTATACTAGGGAGACTAATAAATCGACTGCAAAAATAATGTCGTATACATTGCGTTTTCATTTCCTTATTATATTCCCGAAGGCAAAGTAAACATTTGATGTGTATCACGTAAAACAGTTTGTCGTAATTATATTCATGTTATGTTGTATGATTAGGGGCATACCCCTGAGCGTGGTTGTGCGTGATTGGCCGTTTGCTACCTCTGCAGCTACACCAGCTTACTGTGTGGACCAAGCTTAGAACAGAAAGCGGTGCAATAGTGTGAATGTGTAAGTCGTGGTGGCCTAGAGGTTGAAATACACGCACATGGGACCTATCTAGCTGAAAAGTGTGATAAATACCCAGAAGAACTAAACTATACACAAGGTTGCACGATCAAACCTAGGCAAGGATGAATAAGACTTTTTCAATCATAAATCCTAACTACCCTTAGATATTCTAAGACCCCACTGACTAATAGTGAAGGAAAACATTGTAAGGAAATCTGGTGTTTAAAATGTTTTTCCTGTGCGGGAATAAACTCTCAACCGATATCGCAGCAGTCCAATTGCCACTGCGAGGTCAGGTGTATAAAATAAAATATGGTAGTATGAAATAAAAAAAACAGCCAAGTGCGAGTCGAAGCACGAAGGATTCCTTATGATTCATAAAAACGGCAAAAAAATAATATTTGTTATATGGGAGCTCCCTTAAATATTTTTTATTCTGGTTTTTAGTACTTTGTTGTTATAACGGCAACAGAAATACGTCATGTGCCAAAATTTCAACGGTCGAACCATCACGGATCATGAGATACATGGTGCCCGGGTCGGACGGACAGTGGAGTCTTAGTAATGGGGTCCCGTTTTACCCTTTGGGTACAGAACCCTAAAAAGACAGTTAGGCCAACTGGTAGTAGAATATAATTAATACTCCTTGGTCCGGTACTCGCCAGGAACTTGCAACCTTTTGCTTAACAAGCTAGTCACTAGCTACTGATTACAAACACACATTAAATTTTATTTCCAAACCGTAAAACAATTTTTGAGCAGCATACATCTACAGCTTCCGAACGAATAATTATTCATTTAGAACGCTGTTAAGTACTTCGCCGGTAATGTAGTGCTGTTTATAATTACCGACAAAACCAATTAAAAACGGTATAGTTTATAAATTGTACCGTGTGTAATGAGAGCCTGAGGCAGCGGTCAGTCAGTTCGGATCTCTGATGCAGCCTTACAAATAATATTTAAACCAATGGCTCGGAGATATTAAGTGGAGATAATTGTGTAATTATAGTAACATAAATTAATCTTTTAGTTCCGTATAACGATGGTATAATGAAAGTGCTGCTTACAGCGCGTGCGCGGAGCTGTGTCGTAAGGCTTGCCAAGACCTGCTTAGTTATGCCAGGAAGATGTTAATGTTGCCATATTGTTAAAATCCGTTAAGTTGTTAATTAGAAGAAGCTTACTATTTACCCCACTGTTAAGCTTTTCCATTTATTAGCTATTTCTTCTTATCGTATGGTTGATGAATAACCTAATGTCAGAGTTTAAACCGTCTGTAGGCCTTCTTAACACATCGTTGAAAAATTTGTCATGTGCCGGTTTCATTACAATGTTTTCTTTCACAGTTTTTAGCACCTGGTAACTAATTTATGGTACGCATATGATTTCTAAAAGACATTGGTGCGTGACAGGGTTGGAACTTGCGACCTTTGACTTGACAGTCCAACGGTCATACCACTCGGCTATCAATCGTTGCTGTGTTGATATGGCTGTTTTATTTAATACATTGATTGTTTTTCAGGCAAAAACAATACACGCAGTTCAGGAATTCCAGAATACCAGCCATTTCGAATTTCGAACAATTCTGAAACACTCAAACACCCTAACATGTCCGTGACCACAGACAAACCATAAACCAGGCGCGTTCGGATACGCGCATCGTATAAAAGCTACTTTATAATGTCAGCGCCTAACATATGTAGCGGGCGACGTTATCGCCTCTAGATCGGCGTGTTATCGACAATCGAATCTATTCTTAGTCCGAGTTATCGATATCGATAGAGGTATCGATACCTCAGGCGAATCGATCTGATAGAATATATTTTAGAACTGTCTGTTTGTAACCGTAAAGTACCAAGTTAGTGTACCGAAGGTATGTAGTCGTCTAGTCAAAGCGATTTTTTTAATTTACGAGCGAATTCTTGTTTAATGTTATCGTTATCGAATTGTTCAGTGAGTTCAGAATGTTGACGGTGTCCAGAATCTATTTAAGTGGCAAATACCTTGTAAGTCATGTTGTACACGAATTGCATTTTATGGCAAATAGTAACGATATACCTACCTATATAATATTGTTTTTGTACACTACAAGTAAATAGTTCGAATCTAGTGATAAACTAGCCCCATTCTAATTTGAAAAATATCTTTATCATTAAAACACTATGTATATTCCATTCGATAAGTAATTTGTAGTGTTTTCCACTTACTTACAAAATCTGATTATAGTCTACTGGTGTTTTTACCTGAAATTCACAATTCTAGTAATAAACTACATTGGTTCATAAAAGCAAATACTCATCTGCCTATCACCTCTAGGGGATAACAGGCGTTATTTCGTATGTGAAATAGATGCGACACCATCCGCGAAGAAAATTTTTCGCGTCTTTCTTCTCCCTTCCTCCTTCTGGGGCCCTCTTCACCCCTTCTTTTTCTTTAAAAAAGATCCTTATATACCAACACTTCACACTTCTGTAAGATATTATCTTCATACCAAATTGAATTAGACTCAGTTACTGCCTCATCCCTACTAATACTATAAACGCGAAAGTTTGTAAGTATGGATGGATGTTTGTTACTCTTTTTCGTAAAAACTACTGAAAGGATTTTAATTAAATTTCATATGGAGGTAGCTGACACCCTGGATTAACACAGACTTTTTAGCCCCGAAAAAATGTAGTGGGTAACACCGCGCGGTGCATGCTAGTGCATAATAAAGGACGCATGAAAATTGGGTAGACACGACGACCTGATTGGCGCAGTGGCTAAGGGAGTGAACTTCTGCGCTAAGGGTTGCGGGTCCGGAGATGTTTGTCCCGAGTCTGACTGTTTGTGATACTACATGTATGTAAAAACGCACCCACGATACGTCGTATGTAGGTATATACGTCTCCTTATCGTATGGTTGATGAACCTAGTGTCAAAGCTTAAACCGTCTGTAGGCCTCTGACATAGCTTTACACACCGTTGAAAAATCTCTCAGGTGTGCCGGTTTCCTCTCGATGTATTCCTTCACTGGTTTTAGCGACTGATAACTAATTTATAATACGCACATGAATTCAAAAAGACAACTTAAGATCCTTCTCTATACAACAAGAGGCTTTTGCCCTGCAGTGGGACAGTTCTAGGCTGTTATTATATTATTTCAACTTAAGATGCAACCTCACTTTAACAAGACCGCGTGACCCTACTCAAAGTTTCATTATAAACCAATTTCCAGGTATAATGAGTTGGCCAAAACTGTGCAGCGAGAACATTAGTTACATAAGTAAACATGCGCGCGCACATCGGGTATTAATTAATTCCGGAGCCAGCACATGGGTACCGGTGTACCGCTGTTATCGTATTGCATCAGCATCGCGCGTTATCGCCGCGCATCGCTGCGATAGGTGGGGCACGGCCTAATGTACTACCATACGAACTGGGATCGTGAATGTTTTATTGGATGTTTGTTTGTTTTTTATCACGCCTGTGTGCCTTGGTGGGGTAGGCAGTGCTCTTGCAGCAAGTGCTCTTTTATGTCATCATCGGCTTTTTTTATACTTCGCCTAACTTTAGGCACTTCTCCCGTGTCGTGGGTGCGTTTCACAAATATATATTACATATAAAAACACTCAGACTCGGGACAACCTTCTGTGAAACAATTGTTTTTATTTGTTTCCCGTGCGGGAATCGTACCTACCCGCAGCCCAGCAGTCCCATTCTCCTGTACTACTACGCCAATCTGGTCAAATGTCACATTGTATAGAAATATAAACTATTATATACACTACTGCTGAAAATTTCAATCAGAAATGATTTTGTGGGGAAATTCCCAGCAGTAGGTGAATGATTTTGAATTATGTGGGAATTTAAATTATTAGCAATATGAGTGACAAAAACCACGGTTCTATCTAAATCTTTTATGTATGATACGAATGTGTGGGATATAGAATAAGTAATTTCCTGTACTAAAAAACTAGTTAATTTAACAAGGTACATATTAAAGCAATGCTTAGCAAAATACTACTTAAGCACGTAATTAATGAACGACCAAGATGTTTATCTAAATTCAAGCCACAGATAACATAAACCGATCTACGGTATAAACTGAACGCCGCCAAAGATTACCTCATTATGTAAAAAGGTACCTCCTTACTAAAGTTAAATTTCGCTATGCAAAAACACAAATTCAATTAGTATTTTCATTAACTCGCTAAATTGTATGCGTTCGGTGTTGCTAGGTAAAAAATAAAACAGGTACTCGATGTTTATTACTGGCAACTTTACGAAATTGTTTTTACCGTTATAAGGTTAATATATTGTGGGTGTGGCGTGACCTTATTACAATTTTAAGTGACGATGAAAATATTTTTGTAGCTGGTGGTTTAAATTTAATTTTCATTAATCATCAGTTAGAAAGTGTACTTGCATAATTTTGACTTTAATTTCCGAAAGGGTAGAAGAAAGTTGAAAGGAGAGAACTCCTTCATCAAAAGTGTATGTATTATGTTAGGTAATTATATTACTTGGGATATTGCTGTTTGGTAAACATCTAATTAATATTATTTAACTTTGTGCCTCTCTGAAAAGTGCCAAATAAGTAGGTAGGTAATCTGATTTTCAAATAAAGATCAGGCTCTACCTAAATGTAAAAAAGTTCTCCTGACCGAATTTCGGTCTCGGCGGCCTGTCTCATCTGAGACTTGCCAACTACGAAGGAGATATTATAGTGCACAAGTATGCGCGCAAACACAGGAGCACTCCCTATTCCCATAGTCCGATGGGACGGTAGACCGACACGACCGGAGAGAGATCAGGCGCAGGACCAACGGCTTAACGTGCCTTCCGAAGCACGGAGGGGTCTCGACATGTGAAAACGGTCACCCATCATAAGACTGACCGCAGCGAGCACGGCTTAACCTCGCAGATCGACTGATTTGCATGGCAGCCACATAGCTACAAGCCCCTCTCGTGGTGTGTGCATCACACCTAAATGTACTTGATCTACGACATGGGTGCTTCGATGTTCAAAATTTAAAAAGCGACCTACGTAAAACAATTTTTGCATTCGGAAATGCACCATATTAACTTTAAAAATATTTATTTTTGTAGACAAATCAATTACGGATAGTTTTAATCACACCTCATCACGATTCCAATTGAAATAGTAAATACAATACACCAAATAGGGTGGGACTATTAAAATCCGTTCGTCCCGCAGTAGTTCAAGCTAGCGGATGTTAGCAACAGATATAAATCGTGGTCTCGATGGAAACGGTGAACACACGCGATTCTCTAATATCTCGATATTTCTAATATCGATAAATAATACGTCAAGATGGTAGCAGTATGTGGTGCGATTATTTTTGCTGCTGTTACTGACACACGGGCGTTAAAGTCAGCGAGTAAAAGGTTTACCGAAGTTTTATTTTATGCTTTAAGTGATGCCAATTTTAATACTGCGTTTTTGGCATTTGCTTTTAATATACTGTTGCGGAGTGACTGAGATCATACAGGCAATCATTCCAATCAAATTAATAAATTAAATTGATTTTAATAAGTTCAAAGAATTATGAAAACCCGCGCTGGACATTTTATACTCGTATATAAAATGTCCAGCGCGGGTATAAACCAATAAAACCTAAAAATAAATGTATCTTAACTTATGGTTACAAGAACATAAAATAATTCACATTTTAAAACAACAATCGCAGAAACAATTAAATTTCAATTCACTCCATTTTTAGCGATATTCAATTAGCCGTCCCCGCCGTCCGTGTGTATGTGCTCCATTTAATAGGCCTGTTGCAATTTTAATATTTTATCTGTTACTTTCGCGCCATAAACAAATAGAGCCAAGTGCTTCGGTGCATGCAAATCTATTGTTTTTAATGAAACACTGTTATTGAAACCTTCTGGTGTTATAATGGCGATACAGAGTGTTCTCCATGTGTGCGATGGTGAAATCTGAAACTATATGTAACATAAACATGACATACGTGGTCTCTGCCTACCCTTCAGGGAAACAGGTGTGACTTTATGTATGTGTGTATAAACATAACACCTGTATTTCTAGAAGAGGAAGGTAGAGATGTATTACACCCACATTTTGCCAGTTATAGGTCCCAATGTAATAGAGGGCTAGGGCACAAATCTTGGCTCTTTGCCGATACTGATAATATTTACCTAATGGCAAACCAATGACATGTTCCTCGACCCGGGATAGTGGCAAACCAACGACATGTTCCTCGACCCGGGATAATGGCAAACCAACGACATTTTTCCCAAAAATTCTTGACCAGTAGTCGCGCTAATGCTGTGAATTCCGTAATAAAAAACCATTAACAGTTTTTCCGACCGGGAAATCAAAGCCACGATTTTCACAGCCGCACTTTGCAGCCGCTACACCAACGAGGCAACTAATCAGAAACTTAACCTGTGAAACAGCGAAAACTTTGTAATTAGTCAACGCTTTTATTTAGCTTGACGTATTCAAACGGGTAAAGTACATCATTATTAGCGACGCCAGAACAATAATACAGTATAACCAACCTGATGGATATTAGATATGTAACTGGTGGTACAGGGCAGTGGCTTCGTCTGTAAAAGTTTCCGTGTATGTTAATTCTTAGTAGACAGGTTATTGACCCGTAGGCAAACAGCTGATGAGTATCTGGAACAAGGAAAAACTAATTTAACATAAGGTAAAGGCTTGTGAAAATAAAGCTATAGGAAAATAATAATTACTGTCCATCGTCATTTTTAATTGTTATAAATAACTATATTATGTTTTCTTTGAGTATTTTTTATTGCATATAGTTATATGCAATAAAAAATACTCAAAGAAAACATCTTAAGATAGAAAATAAGAACACGGGAATTAACGCGAACACAACTTTATTAATTTTTGGCTTAACGTTTCGACCGAGTTACACCGGCCGAGGTCACAAGCAGACTGACTAATTCCCGTGTTGTCATCTTCTATTATAATCATGCAACGCTATAGTTTAAAAGTTAGAACTACCTTACGAAAAAAAGCAAAAGAAAAATAAAAAAGAAAAAGACAATAAAGCTTGTCTCCTCTAAACTTCTCGCAAGTCTTTTTCATGTGCGCCGTTTTGCATCGCCGCGCCGTTTTCCGATAAAGATGGACCATAGATAACCTCCTTAAGATAGACAAATAACTAGCTATCTGTTGTCTGACAACACTAAGTGCCAAGCAACGTTGTCCTAGAGAATGTCCTATGTACCGGACGAGTACTCGACACGACAAAAACTCACGAATAGCAGTTTGAGAGAACCTATTTGTTAGTAGAAAATAAAATCTCTTTACTTCTTACAGAATATAGTTACAAATTACTGAATAATAGTAGTTAATAGTACGAAATATTGATAGTGTTGCTACATAATATAATAAAAAATTGTAATAAAAAAAACGTGTCCGTCTCTGGACGCTCGACAGAAGTGATAACTTCAACTAATCTAATGACGTATGCGTGAGAAAAAGGGAAGCCAGACATAATGACGCCGTAACGCGTTACGTTACGAAGCAGTTTACCCTTCCATAAGAAGTTATCACTTCAAAAAGGTAGTTAAACAAATTATAATAAGCATCTACAGAATCTCTCCAGAATCCAATGGTTAACTGTAACTAACAATTGTACGTAAATCCTAGGTGCATAGTGCAATTTTGTCATCACTCTATGATTCATAAAACTTCTTCCTAAATACAGTATCATTCTTGATTTATCTGTTTGTAGTAAAAACTTAACTACATTGCAGTAACAAGAACGAATACAACCTACCTATATATCTAAGGTTTATACCTACAGGCACATCACACTGGTCTGTCATCGCACCATGAAGAGATTACAACCCATACTCTAGATTCACATCCTTTACCAAGATAACACAGAGTATGGATAAGCATATACGGCAAGACATTCCATTTTATAGTTCCAAGCACCAAGATTATACAACTATGTAGTCGTAATAAGCTATTGCTGAAGCTACTGTTTCTTCGGAAATGAGAAAACCCAGACAAACTCGAAGGCGACAGTTATAGCGTCAATTATTTCTCTTTATGTGCCGACGATAGTATCGGCACACTCAAATATTATAAACTGCTAATGCGCACTGACTTTAGTACCAATAATCGTTAACTAAGTAATTATTATTGTGGTACATTTCGCTGGAGAGTAGGGAATTGTTGTGTGCTGCTTTAGATATTAGTTGGTGCAGTCTACAGACATTTTGGCGAAAAAATTAACAATATTAACTGACAGTAAAATTTTCCCGAGTGTGTTTTTGAAGGTTTCATATTTTTCGGCAGATATGGAAACTGGCAGTGAGCTGGTGTGTGTATCGAAATCTGATGCTAAATTGTTTTCTAATAAAAGAACGAACGTCTTGCAAACAAAGCTGAATTTCTTGTGTGGGAAATAGGGTTCCATGTGTTTATAAACTAGAATCTTGTCTAACAACTATTTAATATATGAAATCAACGACAAACAGCGGCATCCCTACATACTTATTCGACATTACCTTACTAAACGATTAAATAAAAAAAACACCTTATCTGACAACCCTACATAAAATTAAAAGCAAATTAATCTTTTTATAGCTGATGATGTTAAATAACTATGGCGAACGTTTACCGGGAATACTTAATAAGGCGCAGGTACAGCATTATGTAAATAAGCGTAGAATTACCTTGTACGTAACGGTCAATGTCGGATCACTTCCAGTACCGGTAAAATAAAATATGCGCGTATCTCGCCGGAGTACGTGTCGGAATTAAAAAAGGTAATTTATTGCGTTCAGAGATTGTTGAAAAGTTTTTCGAGGTTGCGCCCGGAGGCTGTCGGTCCTGCTGCGTTTTTGCACTACTTAGTTTCTGGTTAGTAAAAACTTTCGTTGATTGCATTTGACTTTTTCCTGTCATTTAACAAAAGGTCTATTCTCTATACGAGAAGAGGCCTTTGCCCTGCAGTGGGACAGTTATAGGCTGTTATTATTGACAAAAGGTAATGTTTAGTTGCCTACTTTAGCAGTAGATAGCAGTGTTTTCGCAGGTTGGTTTCTAGGTGAGTGATAGTACATAAAAACATAGTACATATATTCGAGTTTGTATCCGTCAAATTATTAACTAAATTCGGCGACGTTTAACATAAGTTTTGACAGCAGAACGAGTCGAATCGTTAGTTATTCTGACCCTAATCAATGAATAACGACGACCTGATTAGCGCAGTGGCTAAGCGATTGGACTGCTGCGCTGAGGGTTGCGGATTCGATTCCCGCACGGGGCAAAATTTTGTGCGAACCACAGATGTTTGTCCCGAGTCTGGGTGTTAGTGTATGTGATATTTCGTGTTTCTGAAACGCACCCACGACACAGGAGAAATTCCTAGTGTGGGGAGACATTTAAAAAAAAAAAAAACTAGAAATAGTTTAGATTTTTTTGATTTTTAGGTGAGCTAAGGGTTTGTTTAAATAGTGTGTAAAGAGCATTAATCACAACACTTAATTTTTTCATATCAGCGATGCTAGATTACAAAAAACGTCATCATGCCTGTATTCCTTGAAAGGGAACACCGTTAATCCGTTTTCATAGAGTTACTTGGAAACTATTAATAGTAAACTTATGACCAATAAATTCAAATTATCGGTTCTTTACTACTAATTAAGGGTCGGTTGGCAGTGCCTAACAAGCGGCACAGTTTCGCCCTCGAGTGATAGTTACCATGGTTACGAGGTGTCATAAAAGTCAATCCGGAGCGCGTGTCCAACAAACTGGTACATTATACTTAGTGCCCCTTTACCGTGGTACTTTATGTAATGTGTAATGAGGTATATGTAGGTAGGTTACTGAGCTCGTATACCCTGTTGGAGAAAGCACAGGAGTGCCGTGGCTCAGCCATATTTCGGCAGACAATATCAACGCGGAGCAAGTGTTCAAATTATACCAGTTACTGTCGTTTGTATAACAATTAATATGTCAATAAAATCAAGACGTGGTTAACTTAATACACATTATAGCATCGTTTATAAGTAAGAGGGAAGCGTCGAGTAACTTATTGTGAAGTTAATTAGTGGATGCAGTTTGTCGCTTAGCTTAACTAATTTAAAACACTATCTTCACGCTATAAACCTATAAGCTTTACCACAAACATTCACGGGCCTCCCTAAAAACTGCCTAGAGGCGTGTACATTTGGTCGGTCTTTCCTAATTCAGAGAGTAACAATGCTACCCACTACGGAATGGCATGACAGGTACACCCAGGTAAACTGTAAACTATGTGTAGCTCTAGAATTTGTTGCGTTCTTTCTTCTTCCCACCAAGCAACGAGCATTTAGGGGATGTCCTTATGGCCGTTCTAAAAGTAGATATTATTTATTAGTTCATTTTGAATCATTGATTTCTTATCTTGATCTTAAAACCACAATAATGTCCTGGTCAATCAAACATTGCAGTTCTAAACCCTATCTTTACCGCTAACTATTAATATCCAAACGATTATTCGCTACTCTGCTGCTAGAGATTTCCCCACAGCCCAAAGGTCGGCCGCGGTGTGTCATTATGCCTGCACTGGTCGTAATGAAAACCACCCGGGGCACCGCTTTGTTTCGTCACTGCATGCACCTTGTTAGAACATTTCATTTCCTAGCTTCCATTTTGTTATTATAACCGCGTTCGTATGATGTTGAAGGAGGCTTTCCTGTTTCCATGCGATGGAAACTAAAGCGGCCATGTTTGTGTGGTGTTCCATTATTGAATTTTGAAAAAGCTTTGAAATTCTTTTTATTTTAATTCATTTTGAACTAAGAATTTTTTGGAATTTTTGTGTATTGTGTGATGTAGAGTTTATTGTACAAGAGATTTCTGTAGTCGATCTTTTTTAATGTCGATACAGCGTTTGCCCGGCCTATGATGGAACAGCTAGCAAATATAAAAATAGGGAACTCTTGTCTTATCTTACATGCAAAGTATTTACAACACAGACATCAATAATTATACAAAAATGCTCAATGATTTTAAGGACGATAAGTAACGTATTTAAATATAACATAGCATAATGAATATTAATTGCATTTCCAAATCACACAAAAGTATACCTTGATGCAAATAATTTACAGTTTAAATTGGAACAGAAGAAAATAACAGTTTTCCGTATTTAGAAGTAATGCAGGAGTCGTGTTAAGGTTTTTCTAGGATCGAGTAAACTGGCTTATATGGCAATTACTATCTGGTACAAGCAGGATGAAGCTGTTTGTGCTTTGAAAAAACCTGTAAATAATGCTCCAAAGTCGCTGTACGTAAAGTGGTCTATAGACATTGTAGAGATTCTGAGAATGTTAAACTCGCGGCTTAATCAATTACATAGTCATTGATTTTATTATCGATTATTCCAACAATTTATTTTATCGATTAGTACCGTCGACGTCGTGCTACTTGGAGGCATCGTTCTTTTTTTAAACTCTGTTCGTGTGAACTTATATGCATTCGAAATTGGAATTTTCGAGTTCAATTTAAAAATAAAACAGTGAAACGAAATTTCTCTCGGTTTCAGTGTTGCAAGAAATAGACTTATTGTATTTTTGGTATCCAGATCAGAATGGTAATGAGCGAACGTATAAATCCATGTTATGGGAATTTAATTCAGCAAGTGTTGAAACTATGTCGGATCGATGAATTTCAAATTTGTTCAATTTACTGCTGTGATGCAAATGTCTAGCCCTGCGACTTGACATCGTAATTTATTCATTGGAAAATCCTATGTCGGCTGATATTCCTAATATGGATTACTATTTCTCTATGTATCTGCCTATGTGGTATTGAAGAGTTTTAACATCGGTGTTACTAAGATTTATTGGCAACACTTATGATTTATCTACAGCTAACGGCTTTAACATTACGGAGACTTAAAGCTTGCCAATGTGAATGATATATCAATTATTTATTTTCCGCGAACTGTCCTTTATACGAGATGTCTCGAGGAAACAGCTAATAATAATACAAAAAAATCACAATTTCATCAATTAGTGATCAACTCACAGTTTTGTATTTTGCTTCAAATAAAGGTAGGACAGTACGCTCTATGAAACCATTTACTGTCTAGAGGCCCGGTTAACTTCGTAACGTAAAACTTCCCTGAACTTCCACAAACATTCCAAAACTAAAAAAAAATCAAATTGGTGCAGCAATTTTATTATAATGTATCTAGAAGATATAGAGCAATCATTTCTTTTTTTTTCGAAATGGATTTATGCCGACGACCCCGAGGGTCTTATTGGGCATAACCGGACAAAGGCAAGACTTCATGAGCCTCCAGCTAGACACTTGACGGCTAAACCTTTATACAAAGTAGCAAAAGGTTTTTCATACCTACATTATGAAAAGGGTCCAACAGACATGAGTTCTCAAGTCAAATACTGTATCTAATTTCTCGTGTACACGTATGCATCTTAAGACATAGTCCTACCTATTGATTAACTATACCAACATTTAAACCGTCGGCCACCAATCAGACCATGTGCGGACAAACCTTCACGCTCCATACATAATTGATCCACTTATTCAATCCACTCAGGAGCATTGCTGGCGTATCATTTGCGTGTTTTCACGCTTAGAAAACAGTTCGCAATCGGTCGGTTATTTGTTTAGATGCTAAGATTAGAGGCTTGGTTGTAGGAAATGTATCATTAATTATGTGTTAGTTGAGGCTCTGTTAATGTTTACGCTGGTTCCTTCCCTGTTGAGGCCTTTACTCCGCAGTGTCAAATTAGTTAGCGTTTTTTTAGTAAATATTATTATTAATGATGGCCATTTTTCTCTTGCATTTTTTAACGACTTCCGCTCGTTCCAAAGTATTTTTATAAGTACATAGTCTCCCTCTACCAGATATAAGTAGTATCTATTATTCTCTTAATAATAAGATAAATCAAAATTACAAAAAAGAATCAGAATGTAAAAAGACGTAGAAAATATAACCTTAAAGTTTAACTTAAGCTTCTTAAACTGCAGTTAAATCAAGGCAATCCTAAATTACAGTCAATTTGAAAGTAGACAGTAGTTGGCATACGAAATAAAGGGTGACCATTTATAGTATAACAATGTGGGATATTTCCAGGCGAAGTGTCCCAACAATGAGCCGCCAATGGGACAATTTGGCGCGACCCGTGATCCTGTACCATACTAATAGCGTGTGGTACAAGTGCAAAGCGGAAGCCTGACTGAAAATATACTGGCCTGCAAAACCAAATATCACACTTTTAACATTGCGATAACTTTATATGTATAATAAAAATACTCGTAAAAGTTTAATATAGTTCCAAAGAAAGCTGATTAAAATTTGCTGAAAAATGCTTTTTATTTTAATCTCTATAGTTGAGCAAAAAATTTTAAAACTGCAGTACGCACTGAGTTTTGCAGGTGTGTTGGTGCTAAGTAGTTGATTGGATTAGACCGGACCTAGTAATAGAACATTCCATTCAGAGAATACTACGATATGGCAGAATTTAAATGGTGGATTTTTTTGTTTCTTTTCTTGGAATTATTACACACTAAAAACAATGAAGTATATGGTATCTGAGACATACGTTATTGTATGACATCTTGTCTCGAAGAAAGTTTTCAAGCGCCAAGATAGTTGCAACGTTTAGAATTAAAAACCAAAAATCTGCAGCACCAGTTCTTGACTTGCGCCCTCCAATAACTTCTATTACAGTTTACCATTTAAAGCGATGATGCGTCGCATTGTGCGTGCATACACACGGCATTACCGCGGTTACCGCGCGTTACCGTGCGCGTTACCGAGTAAACATGCGCATGCGACGCTCGGAACGCGCACGATTTATGCGTTCTGAACTTATAACATTGTGTGCGCGACACTTAGAGATATTACTTATATTAACGCTAGTTGTCTCGAGGGGTGAATAGAGCTAGTGTGATTAGAGTTATAGTGTAAGATATTTTATATTGAGATTGGAATCATCGCACGCGTAGCAAGAGATGCGCGAGCGCCTGAAACTGTCCGTATTCAGCCATAAGTCTATTTCGATAGCATCGGGAGCGAACATTACCATCATCAGCCGGAAGACGTCCACTGTTAAACAAAGGCCTCTTCGGAAAGTGAACATTATATATGTGCTTAATTTTATTGAAAAGGTCGCAATTTCAAATTCCGGCTCGCACCAATGTCTCTCCGAATTCATGTGCAGTTATCAGTTGCTAAAACGGTTAAGGGAAACATCGTGAGGAAACCGGCACACCTGAGAGATTGCTCAATGGTGTGTAGAACCATGTTAGCCTACAGGCGGTTTAAAGTTTGACACTAGGTTGTTCATCAACCATACGATAAGAAGACGTCCTGGACTGAAGGTGGTACACAATACATACATGTATACCTACATACATACATACATAAAGTCACGCCTGTTTCCCTGAGGGGTAGGCAGAGACCACGGATTTCCATTTGCTACGATCCTGGCATACTTCTTTTGCTTCATTCACACGCATCACATTCCTCATACACGCTCTTCGGTTGAGGGTACTCCTCACTTGCCCTTTCTGCAGAACATCTCCGATTTGGTCTAGGTATGTTCGCCTAGGTCTTCCCCTTTCCGATACTCCACTAACACTCGCCTCATATATTCGTTTTGTCATTCTTCTTTCATCCATCCTTTCTACATGCCCAAACCATCTAAGCATATTCTTCTCAATTTTTGTGATTACATCTTCATTCACTCCGCACCGCTCTCTTATCTTTATGTATACCTAATAGAAGGCTATCCAGCGTCATAGTGAAGTATTGGTGACTCCGGCACCAGTTTCACTCCGTGTTTCGGTCATAATGCTTTACCCTAAAGGGACGACTTATGAAGTATGTTTTACGCTAAACTTTACAATCCAAACCAAACTAATGACACGATACTGCATTATTTCAAATCGCACACTATCATAGCAATATTCACGGTAAATCAAAAGGAAATTACGTCTTAATATTGTAGGGTAAGGTTGGTTTTCGAATGGCACACCTGAACAATGCAATCTCCAATCACAAATCAAAAGTAACAATCATACAATAGTCAATGTGTCGCACAATTGTTTATAGTTTCGCGAGTGGCGCGTGTTTGTTCCCGCCTTCTGACACACTCCTTCATCATTGTTGTAGCATATTACCATTTCTAATACAACTAAAACAAGCAATTTTGAACCTTAAATATTGGAGACAAAGCTTTTACTATACGTATTAGTCGTGGTACATTTTGGGACTAAAAACATGTAGGCTGGGTGGTGTGGCCTATTACGGGCACTAAGAAAATTATATGGAAATGGCTTGAAATGGATTACGTTGAACATCGTATCTGCATTAATAAACTAAAGGCGGCAATACCCTTATGGATAGCGCTGAAATGGCGAGTTGACGGTCTTAAGTTTGAACCCAAACATGGTCACAGAATGACAAAAGAAGTTTACAAAAAACCATTTTTTTAGGTTAAGAAAATTAGAATGATCAGCATCTCAAAAGGCTATATCGAAATTAAACGATGTACTCTTGGCCGAACAAAATTATTACTAGTTTAATAGAAGGTCCATGTTAGGAGTATTGAGCTCCCAGTATAAGCCAAACCGATAACCGCTGGGGAAGAAATATTCTCGAGTGGCGACCACGAACCGGAAGACGCAGCGTTGGCAAGCTTCGAGGTGGACCGACGATATCGTAAGAATTGCGGGCACCCGGTGGATGCAATTGGCAAGCTGTCGTTCATTGTGGCGTTCTAAGGGGGAGGCCTTTGTTCATCAGTGGACGTCTTCCGGCTGATGATGAATAAATATGAGCCAAAATAGTTTTGTAATTTACTGAAGCCTTAATAAGCTCGTCATGACAAACTTGGTGGAAATAATAAAAAGATTTAGTGGAAATGGAAATTCTGGGTGGAGGTAAATCTCGACGAAGCAGTTATTGGACAGCTTTCTTTGAAACTGTAGTAAATTATACATGAGTAACATTAAATTTCTTTTCCTCAGTTTTGTTTTTACTTAAAAAGTTATTAAACCTTATGAAGATAAAGACGCAGACTAAAGTAATAGAAAGAAAGCCGCAAGTATTGAACAAATCCGTCTTGTTTTGATAGCATACATCGAAGTGCCCGGGCACTGAATATCATTAGGCTCGCCCCCTATAACATTGGGACCTACAACATAACTGGCGAAATATAGGTGTACTATATGTGCACCTCTGTCTACCCCTTCGGGGAATACAGGCGTGATGTTATGTTTACCACGCATTGTCGCTAATATAAAACAAACACCTTCAAAGAATGTTGTAATTAGATTATAAATGACACTGTCATTGCACATTAATTAATGGGCTGTATTCAATGAGCTGACTCCTTTTATGACCTATTAGTTTTATTTATCACCAGTGTCAGCGCAATTATCATTAACTTTTAATAGTTAAATAACCTTATTTGCAAACAGTTAAATGTCATTTACATTTTAAATAATGTTCAATTGTAATCGACCCAAATGTAACACAATGTTTTATTTATATATTTATGTAAGTATCATCCGTTACATTTGAAATAAAGAATTGTCTATGATACGTGTGGCGTCAAGTTTTGCAGGCAAAGAGTTTTTGCTATAGCTTCTTTTTACTGTATATGTCTAATCATCCATTGCGTTGTGCGTACAGAATGAATTCGTGTAACTAGTTAGTAGTCTTCAATGGAAATCGTTGTGTGTGGCCATTGTGATTAATTTATATGCGTTCAATGATTTGTTTGACGCTACGATCATATATAATCGACAGAACAATAGGCAACCACAAAAACATTGAAAAATAGCGTTAATACTACTGTGAAGTATTACAATTTTAATTCCAAAGGTTGTTAGAGCCATCATCCTTTTGTCACGGGTGTTTTAATTATTATAACATGTATAATTTAAACATTGCTTTTTTAAAAGGTCACGTGACTAGACGCTATGTTTTGGACTGGACTATTCTACGGTCAATTAGAGGTCCGATAGGTAGCACGATCACCATAACGAATTTGGATCGTGTGCTTGAACGGTGGAGATACTGAATAAGTTGAATAAGTGAATACTTGCGTATGAAATGGATTCAACGTTGCAATGCCGCCAGTCTTTTGGGTACCCTACCAGTCGACAGTGATGAGGAGGAATACTTTGATGCATAATTTTTAGTTTTAATTTTTTCTTTTGTAGGTAACTATATATTTTTTTTGACGTAGGTTATAGTGTTTAAGTAAGTGTAAATGGTTAAGATTATGATGAATAAAAAAAAAATATGGATTCAGACCGTCTTCTCTTCCGGTTTTTACTTTCTTTAAAATGGGTAATAACCTAACCGTTATGCTAGAGTTGTACGGGCGCTCTAAAGTGTTTTATGTAATAGACAATTATGCAAAAACTGGTAACCATAGGTTGGCTACACACCATCCAGTCCGGGGTAATCAAAAGTGAATTTAACATCTTGTAGCAAGCTGTATTTCTATGTTATCCTTACGTTAACAGTAATTAATGCGCATATTTTATTCCTAATTCACAATATATCCACAATAATTTTAACAAACGTTAAAATAGTTTCATTCTGTAAGCATTGTAAGCTGTCATCTGCGTTCCGTTGTACGGAGCACTTGTCTTATTAGCATTGTCTGTGCGGGCTAAACGCAACGTTCGCTGCGTGATTTGGAACGCCTTTTACGTACGAATCCGACAAAAATATCTTTGCGTCCGAAATAATAATTGTCTATCTAATTATGTGAGGGTTAAGGAGGAGTTTTGAATGTTGGAGTGGTATAGTTATGTTTGTAATGGTATACTAGGCCGTCATGTAATGTATTACAGGACAAAAGGTATGATTGTGTAGCTTCTCTGTTGGCTTAATTACAAATGTATACCGTATTGGTTTCATTGTGCTGTCATATATTGTGTTATGTAATAAATAATGTGCCAACAATATTACGTGTCTTTAGAATAGTTTTATTTTTATTACGGTAGCTTGCAGGTTGTATGGGTAATGAGATTTCTTGACGTTTGGTTCATCTGAGTTCGAATAATTATCTTATACATTCGTGGGACGGTGCGGTCTGTTTTTAATGGCCAATATTGCGACTAGGTTTTAGTTTAGTCTTGAAAAAAGTTCTAGTATTATAATATATTGTTTACAGTTCTCTAATGATATTTTATTTGTATAAAAATATTATTGAAGTTATCTGACTAAGACTTAGACTTCAGTCATGTTTAATTACGACTGCCTCGTTGGTCTAGTGGTTGCTAAGCGCGACTGCTGAGCACGAGGTCCTAGGTTTGAGTCCCGGGTCGGGCAAAGTGTTACTGGGTTTTTTCCATTAGGTAATTCTCAGTAGCGGCACGGAGTCTGGATTTGTGCCCGGGTTGGTGGCAATAGGCTTGCCCCCTATTACATTGGGACCTAAAACAAATGTGGCGAAATGTGGGTGTACTGTATATGCATCTCTGCCTTTCCCTTCGGGGAATATAGTCGTGATGTTATGTTTTTTTGTTTATGTTTTCAACGAGCAAGATGGCAAAACAAGATTTTCGAAAGAGAGTCCTGACAATGTTTGGAGCTACCGTTCTTTAGACTAGTAATTAAATATAGTACCTAATTTATAAAGCATTGTGTACGATGTGATAGCTACATGATATTCTCTTCTTCCTTCTATAACTTATTTTATCTTTAGCTTTCACATAAGTGCGATGAGGTATTTAACGCGTTTAATACAGCGAATACATATCCATAATTCGCATTATCATAAATTTAAATTATCGAGCGATAAATGCACACTAAAAACATCGACTTTGGGTTGTTAACTGCACGCATTACAATAATATATTCAGCAAATAATCCATAATACGTATGAGAGTCGCACGCGCACTCGATGTCGTAACGAATGCTATCCCCTGAATATCAAGCGAAGATTTGACTGATGTAGTCACGATCGGGACACGCGCTTCCACCGTTTTTCTTGTACATGTGAGACAACCAACCGACTCGTTTACATCGGCTTATGGCCGCCCCGCGACCAGCGGACCATTAATTAATCCCATAACGGGCCACCGACTAGTTTCAACGATTTTGAATGACAAAATTGCTGCCCCCAGAGGATCAACTTGACGGATAGTATAATTGAGGTTTGAAATATTATTTCACGATCGACCGCTAACGATGTCGCGTGAAACGGAACGTTACAGTAAAAAAAGAACAAACATGGCGCCGCAACGTTTCCCGCGCAAACCGCACTCTTTGATTGTAATCGCGCGCGTGAAGTTCTAATTTCGAATAGATTACTGTGATTGGTCCGGTGCGGCGTGGGAGGGACGGGGGGTGCGTAGAGGCGCCAGACGTGCCGAGCCGCGTAAATGGCGAGGTGCGTTTTTGCCGTGCAATTGGCGAGTAGAAATCTTGCCGGATCGCGTGAACGCGCGGAATCAATTGCAAACGCGTACGCACGCCACTGCAAAAAAAAGTGATATATAGCTCTGGATAATTATAAGTCATGTCTGTGGGTAACGCGCGCCCGATAAGGGAATAAGCAACATTTGTACAGGAATACTGCGATGTAATTGGGACCCCGCCAATAAGTACAGTCCGCATGGTTTTATTTCAAGTTATGGCTATAATGAGTGCTGATAAGTAGGCTCTTCGTGTATTCATTTATCATTAACGGTTCAAACGTTTACATGGACGGAATACGTAGTATCAAATGCTTTAGAAATGCCTGACGAGTAGAACTGCTACGGATATAAATAGTCTTTGGCCTTATAAGTTTAAGTGCAATCTGACAAGTGAAAAATTCTCAAGAATTATGAGCGTGCAGTCTCAGTACTGAGTATATTGAAACTACCGTTCAATCTAATCTGGGCCTCACGTTAGTTCAATACCATTATCAAGTCGTATTAACAGTATCGAGTGGTATGACCGTTGGACTGTCAAGTCAAAGGTCGCAAGTGCAAATCCCGGCACACTCTCATGTTTTTTCGAAAACATGTGCATACTATAAAATAGTAATCAGTTGCTAAAAACGGCGAAGGAAAATCGTAAGGAAACCGGCACACCTGAGACATTTTTTTACGGTGTGTAAAGCCATGTCAGAGGCCTACAGGCGGTTTAAACTCTGTCACCAGGTTGTTCATGAACCAATAAGAAATCAAAAAGACATTGGTGCGTACCCGGATTTGTACTTGTGACCTTTGACTTGGCAGTCCAACGATCATACCAATCGGCTATCAGTGCTACCTAATACACTATCATAAGTAAGTAGGTAAACGACTTGTACTTTCTCGTTCTAATCTCTAACCGTCATCATAATACAATATTACAAAATACAGTACAGAAGCTAATGATACACTTTTTACCGCCAACCCACACAGCAGTGGGTGTGCAATTCTAATTCTAACAAATTCGCCATTGAACCGACACGAAATAAATCAAGCGGTTTGTATAAAATAATAAATAACATAACGTGAGGCGACAGTAACGCGAATAAATCGCGGCGCGGCTAACGAGTCGCGTCGCCGCGTGACCGCAGAACGCGCGACAACCGTGAACCATTCGTAATTTCATCAACACTCGCACTTACATAATTTCGTCAACGCCTGCACTTGTAATGGCCGACCGGTCATATTTGATTTGCGTATTCCAACTCAAGATTCCATTGAGTGTAGAATGAATGAATGAAATGTTGTGAACTTCTGAATTCAAAGTTAAAATTCTGATCTTTCATTATATTCTAAGTTTAAAATGTTTTATTTTATTTCAATTCACTTAAAAATAACCTTTTCAAAAATGGAATACAAGAATATAATGTCAGTTTCAAAGTGTCAGTTTTTAATTCGCACCAAAAATGCCATTTTTTATTGTAAAGGAGGTTCGTGCATTGATTTCTTATGACATTTTTGCAGGAGAAATTCCTTTATTTTCTTCGTTTGTGGTCTATGGATGTCGTATTTCTTGTCTATCTCTTATTAGTGTCGGTTGGGAGATTATAACTGATAAATTATCTAAAGATTGCGGAGGCAGGGATCATTTCACGCAAAGCCAACTTGTCATATATCGTGGAATGATTTTGTATGCTCAGATAAGCGAGAGCATTCTACTGAAGTGGAACTTGGTTGGCTAACAGGAATATCCAGTGCATTTAAAGTTGGTGTTAGTATTTTAAAATCGTATTAAAATAAATACTGGTTTTATCTCGGATTAAATGAAATATTCGAGTTATTTGAGAATGCCTACATTCAGATACTGATAACTATACTAGCTTTTGCCTGTGACTTTGGTTTATTTTGCGCTCCATATCATAGAGAGGAGTACGCCAAAAGGACAATATCCATTGTCTGTTACTGCGTTTAAGCCCAAACCAATCAATCTACAAAGTGAGTAAAATTATAGATATTATTTGTAAACACCATCTATATATATAAAATTTTCGTGTCACAGTTTTCGTTCCCATACTCCTACGAAACGGCTTGACCGATTCTCATGAAATTTTGTGAGCGTATTGAGTAGGTCTGAGAATCGGCCAACATTTATTTTTCATACCCCTTAGTGATAAGAGTTTTTTACCTGAAATTCACGCGGACGAAGTCGCGGGCAACAGCTAGTAATTATAATATAGATATTATTATAACATAACATTCCTTCAGGCTACAGAGTATTTATTATCAGCTCTGTCTCATGAATAAACATTAATAAAAATGAAGCGATGAATAAATAAAATGTAAAACTAATTTCTAGACCAGGAGCTTGTAACATAAAGAAAATAATCATCAACGAAGACGTCGGCGTACAACATTTTACCTTGTTTTTTCACCACTTTATCTACCATGATCACGGTCGTTTCCTTTTATGAGGTGAGCAGAACAGCACGATGTACTAATTAGAAGTGCGTCGTTAAAGATCACGATAAAATTTTAATTTATGTTTATAGACCAGTTGGGACTTGCGGAAATGTTTTATATATCCTCCTGGCTTACGCCTATATATTCAGAGCAGGACCACTGTTACATGGCCGGAGTTGAGGCCTACTGGCTATAGCATACTTATTCGCACTATTGAGTAGCAAAGGACAACAAATTTTCTTTTAAAATAACTGAAGAACGTTTTGACAGGAGCTGTGGTTTAAATTTCGAAAGAACTCGGTTTCAGTTAGGTCTCAATTTTTTTGGCAAAGCCGTTATTCGAGTTCTTGTTAGAGATCTTGCAACTTTTTTTTTATGAGAACTATGCCTATCTTTCACCTTAAGATTTTTGATAGGTACATCCCTGTATTGGTAAGAATAAGAATAAATTTATTTGTAAAGAATGTAGGTAAAATACAATAAGATGTTAAAAGTTCGAGAGTCCTTGTACATTCTACCAAGTAGGTACTATGACAGCGATGTGCAACTACTGCTTCCTATATACTGTATTAAATACATGACGAGCATCTTGAAGAAACTGGCACACCTGAGAGTATTTTCGACGGTGTAAGGCTATTTCAGATGCCGAACTCTGACACCAGGTTGTTCATGAACCATACGATAAGAAGAAGATAGCGAGCAGTGCTTTTTACCAGTCCAAAACCAGACGCAGTAGATACTGCCACCGAGTTTGCAGGAAAGAACTAAAACACTAAACCAACACCCGTAATTAATTTAAAGATCTCACTTTACTATCATGAAGTTAACAACGCGATCAAACTGCACTTGCGCGCAGTATTAGCAGTAGGCAGTAAATTTCATCGCGGTTTTAATAATAACAAATCTGTTCCGCCGTAAAATGGCGCTCCTTCAGTATAGTTCGTAATTTATGGCGACATCTGTAAGCAGTAATGGTTTTATGATTTATATTTTATTAATATTAGATGATATACAATTAAGGTGTTATTGATATTTCAAATAGATTTTTATGTGTTTAATTTTATTAACCAATACCTTGGTAGCTGGCTAGCTTGATGCAAGAAGACTATAAAAAGATTTACAAAATTCTCTGTAGCAGCACGGAGTCTATAAGTGCCCGTGGCTCACTGCCTACATTGAGAGCTGTAACATTTCTGGCGAAAAGGAGGTGTACTATAAACCCTTAAGGAATACAGGTGTGACGATATGAATTGCGTTGCCATGGAAACAATAAGCCTTAGAAAAACAGTTATTGTCAAAAAAATCATTCTTCTTCTTCGTATCAACATGAGCCAATCGCCACATGGAAATTGGTCATGCCGTCTAGAGATTGGTCAGTCAACAAGGATGGTAGGTTGACTGTCTTAGATGAGTCGGACGAACTTAAGTATCGTTACTCGTGGAGGCTATACTGGCAGCTTAAAATTTCAATATAAATGAAAATTGAATCAAAATAATGACGTTTGACATTCATGACAGTAGATACCAAGACTGTGGTATAAGATTACAGGAATTGCCCTGCCCTACTGAGTAAATGTAATTCCAATTCGTAGTCCATTAATTTTTAAACTAGAACTAGGGATTCATGCTGAAACCGATATGGACATCGGTGTGCATTGTGCAAACTTACGACTCGACTAAACCTACTAATGAATCGATCCATTATCAATACATTCGATCAATTAAGGACGTCCGAGAATCGATAAATCACGATCGAGTACTCGACTTTGAAGAGCGTGCCTAATAAAGAAATGCGGTTTCGATTTTGTGAAAACTATGATGCAGTGGAAATAATGAATTCATAATTAAGATTTCTCCTATCTATCTACCTATATATATCTATTATATGAAAATGAAGTGCTGTTCGTTATTCTCGCTAAAACTCGAGAACGGCTGGACCGATTTGGCTAATTTTGGCCTTGAAATATTCGTATAAGTCCAAGGAAGGTTTAAATGGTGAGGAGGCAGTTCGGTTACAGGCCGTTTTAGTAAGGAGTCCAATAATGATTTCCTTACCAAAATGACTATGGATGATTCAAGCAAAAAAAAATCTACATTCCTTTTCCTTTTTGTTTTAATATAATATAATTTAATATCTGCCTGTATTATAATCATAAAGGCAATTCCATTAACACCAAAATTTTGTCTCGGTATCATCTAGTATTTGATATTATTTCCATATAAAAAGACGTGTTTTTTTCTTTAGGCCTTATAATAGGCCTTTTAATATATAGACAATCCTATTATTTGTATCTATGGTAACATAAATTTGTTAAAACAAACCAACTGTATAAGCAATATCATCCAATCGGCGTTGCGTGTTCTGCACACATTTCGGCCATTCCGCGGCGCCTGCGCACAGATTTATAACGCATGATCTAGCATGTCATTACGTGGCGTGATGTATGTAGATCATTTTGCGCCGTGATCACGTAATTGCAAGCATTTAAGTGATGTTTCAGTGGTAATGTGTTGCTGTGGTTAGGTTTTTTATTAATTGTCTCTGGTACTAGACACTAGACGTTCATTATTTTGTGAAAATAAACCGTTCGAATGTTAAGAACTAGCTGCGCCCTGCAATGTTACCCGCTTTATTTTTTCGGGACAAACAGTAGCCTATGTGTTAGTCCAGGATGTCAGCTACCTTCATTTGAAATTTCATCAAAGTCGGTCTAGCCGTTTAAGCGTGAAGAGGTAACAAACACACTCACAAACTTTCGCCTTTATAGTATAGTATTTATTGTCGTGTCTTAATATATCAAAATGCGATCTTATCGATAGCTGTTTAAACCTTAATTACCACAATTTCTCACCCAGTACAAACTTAATCATAATTATCATACAAAAACCTTTTTACATCGTGTATCTTACTAATGAAGTAACTAATAGTTCACATATATCATTAATAGACGATTATTGCATTTTAAAATCGACTAAATTGCATCAGACGTTATATAAATTGTATGCAAAAAGCGTGAACCAACTGTTGGTTATCGCTTCATTATAATACAATCACACACGCAATTATGAAAATATATCACAATCGTGTTACTTTAGCATAATTGTTTGTTAATAGTGAGAAAAACACGTGTTTTTTAGTTCATTAACTTTCGTTGGTGTCGTGCATTATAATTTAATACCTAATTATGAATTATGTTTGTGCGTGTAGACAACACTGTGAGGAATTTGGTTTTTTGTAATATAGCACTACGGCGGAATTGCCTGAAGGCATACCCAGGTGCACAGTATACCCTCTTTACGCCAGTTATGTTAAGACCCAATGTAATAGCGAGCGAACTTTTTGCCCTCAACCGGTCACAGATTCAGACTCCGTGCTGCTACCAAGAATTACCTAATACTGAGAATTGCCAAATAATAATCCTAATTACATTTTGTGACCTAATAGAAAATCTCAAAAACATTTTTTCCCGACCCGGATTTCGAACCCAGGACCTCATGTTCAGCGACCTCGCTTAGAGACCATCGAGGCAATCATTGTATTCGATTTTTATTGTGTTCAGTCACTAGTCAAGCTAGAAGATCAATTTTCGTAACTTAAGATCAGATCAGTGCAATAGTGATGAGTTTTCGATAGAAACCATAGATTTTCGTATCATACCAATATTCCTACTAATATTATAAACTCGAAAGTTTGTAAGTATGGATGGATGTTTGTTACTCTTTCACGTAAAAATTACTGAATGGATTTTAATGAAATTTCATATGGAGGTAGCTGACACCCTGAATGAACACATAGGCTAGTTTTAATTCCGAAAAAATGTAGCGGGTAACACTGGTCGCAGCTAGTTTTTATATTATATCCTTGGGTTTTAGAAAACGTCTACGAGAATTGACCTACCTAAGGTTTCACAATATCGATACACAATAATACATCACCCTTTCATAAAGAAATTGCAATAATACGTTTGTCGTCGGAAACTTAGCTTCCAGTCGGTGTTTAAATAATTTTATTATGATAATATATAGGAACAAATGGGTTTAAAATGGAAAATAACATCGGTACCGCTTAGAATTACCATTACTTCAGAAGACCTGTTAATATATGATGGGATAAAGTATATTTTATGTATTTTACTTGTTACTTTATATTTCTGTGCACTAAATGTAACTACGTGGCGTGCTTCATATTTTATTATTTATTGTGGCTTCTGTGTGTTAAATAAAGTGGAAAGCACTTCAAGCAATTATTAAATGAAAACTTTTAAACTTACATCCCTCCTACGTCCAGCAGTGCTATATGCTGATGTGATAATGGAGTGATGACACCCTTCTTCGAAATCCTTGGACATTATTTTACAATTGTAATTTTCGTGATTGTCATCCATATTATTCTTGGACCCTAAATATGTATATGACGCCTGTAACCCGCAATGGGGAAGGCAGAGGTGCTCTGCGTTATCAGGAGTCCAGACAACCATATTTTGATGCAGTCAGGTGAGGTGAGGTCATACTTTTAGAATCGTCTATCAAAAGAAATACTTAGGTTATGTTAGCTCGTATTTCTAGCATAAAAGAAGTAGAAAAGAAATTAAGAAAATTTCTCTTCTCTATTTTATTAAAAAAACTGCGTGTGCAATGCTCATTACTTGGAAGTTTATTGTATAGTTTGTTCTGGTTCGCTTTCTGCTACTAGCGTGCTCTTAATTCCTGTTGTATCGTTTAAAACACAATTAAATCTCTTTTATTGAATAAATGTACTCTTGAATGTGATGCGAGTGATTGAAGCGAAAGAAGTATGTCAGGATCGGAGCAAATGTAAATCCTTTTGATCTTCTTAGCCCTATGGGAAATAGGCGTGACTTAATGTATAAATACATGTTAAACCACAATATTAAGCCATTAGCCCTGATACTAACGTCTAGAATGTTACGACTACATCAATACTCGTAAAGCAAAAATGAAATCTAAATGAAGGAATTCTCACTTGAGTGCAGAGAGATGACTGGCTACACGAGTATGGGTCCATGCGACATTGCACATAAATGTACTTATAAATTATACCTTCATTACCTGGCCGACGACTTATGCAATTAATTGTATTTTAAGCGATCGCCGGTCGCTAGTGCGTAGGCTTCGGTAAGGCGCCGCGCCGTGCTGATGTGTGGGAAACTAAATGCTGGATTCTTGTATGTAATAAAAGTCTCTTGAGATTTGTGTTATCTAATTAGAACGGCTACAATTCAATTAGTATTGAATAGTCTAAACTTTCGGGAAGGTTTTGTCACAGAACATTTGACACAGATGTTACTAGCGGGCTCATTTTGAAGACTTGAATAGGGGACAATAATTGTAGTCTTTGAGTACAATTGTTATCCGATTTGACATAAGACTACTGCAGTTTGAACTCAGACTTCGAAACACTTTTCTCGTACATTTTGTTAGCTTATGACAAACCAATTTTTTTGGCATGCCATTGTACAATGTACATGTATAATTTTATGATCATTGGTATTATACTTTACACTTGATGATAAGGTTGAGCCCAAGTTTCTGAGCTTTCTAACCGATCAAAAGTTTTCCACTGCACTACATTTCCTTATGACTCGTTTCCATTTATTAACAAAAATCTAGCAACCCTTTATAAAGGACATCTTGCCATCTATATAATCACTGGCTGGAGGCTCTTGCGGTCTCGCCTTTGTCCAGTTACGTCCAATAAGACCCCCCTTGGGGTCGTCGACATAAAGTATTCCGAAAAAAAAAAACTATATAATCTCGGTTGTTCTTGTCAAGCTGTTAATGTCATATTGAAAAGATTGTTTACAGCATTAAGCCTCTCAACTAAAATTAGAAGAACTTTCGATACAACATAAAAATGACATGCCTTAAGACTATAAAATGATACTATGGAGTGCCACGCGCGTCGTGTTTCGGAACCATTACATGCTGTTCACATTCTATCTTCATTTCACACTTGCTCTGCACTTACTAGATAAAGGTATAATATGTACTTAACACCGTATTAACATTATCTTCTGTCAGCACACGCCAGTACTTTCATTGCCGGAGTAACATTTCATTGTGTATTCAGCTTGATATCACGTAATATGACGCGGAATGGCCCCGTCTTGTAATATCCTATCTTAATGCATCGGCCATTTTAAAATGTACAGCGAAATTGAGACACTTAATATAATAAGGCTCGTTGTGCTGTGGTACTTGGTTGTGTATTGATAAAATAGTGTTGTTGGTAGGATTAAAATGACACCTTTTTAGTGTTTATGTAACTGTTTTTTAGCCACCTTTAAGTTAAGTTATTGGACAGATACGGACAGATAGTAGGTAAGTGCGAATGTTGCGATAGACATAAAAAAGTAAGTAACCACATTTACTTGGGAACGGCAAAAAAGTAATAAATAAAAAAAAAAACGTTTCCCTAACACTAGGGATGTCTCCTGTGTCGTGGGTGCGTTACACAAACATTATCATATACACTAACTCCCAGATTCGGGACAAACATCTGCGGTTCGCACAAAGTTTTGCTCAGTGCGGGAAGCGAACCCGTAACCCTTTGCGCAGCAGTCCAATCGCTTAGCCACTGCGCCAATCAGGTCGTTTGTTTCTGTTGAGTCATCCAGTGTAGGCTGGAGTTGGCTGTAGTCATTATAATCTTAACATATTCTTCACGCTGGTAGCGTTACTAAATGATGTTAAATGTGTTACACGCTATACTTTTTAGCGATAGCCTATGTATTAATCCATGGTGACAGCTACCTCTATACCAAATTTTATCAAAATTGGTCCAGAGGTTTGAGCGTGAAGAGGCAACAAATATACAAACACACACTCAACTTTCGCCTTTATACTATCAAGTTTGATTCATGCTGAATATATTCACTATTTATTATGGCAATGTATCTATTATATACATATATGGGGTCTACTCTCTCTTATTCGGTCCTTGTCTAACACCCAATATCACGAGCGTCTATTATAATGCTGTCTCTTTTTATTATTTCTTAGTAGATAATTATTCGACTTCCTGTAAAGTTCAAGGAAGTGTTACGGCCGAGTTAGTTCGTTCCTGATTGGTCGATGAGTCGGCCAATACTAAAGCCAATGTAAATGTTTGACACACATTTCCACGAATATTTGTTATATTGGCGTTATGTGGAAATGCGGAAGAGGCGTAGTGAAGGCGGGTCCACAAACTAGCGAGTTTTTTGAGTATTGCACTCAGTTTAAATTATTAATACACTAACTGCGCCCCGCAGTGTAACCCGCTACATTTTTTCGGGATAAAAAGTAGCCTATGTGTTAATCCAGGGTGTCAACTACCTCCATATGAAATTTCATTAAGATCCATTCAGTAGTTTTTACGTAAAAGATTAATAAACATCCATCGATACTTACAAACTTTCACGTTTATAATATTAGTAGGGATATGGCGGAATACTAGGGTAACATGATCACCTGTATGGAAGCTAGATTGGTCATTACGGTAAGCTCTCATTTGTAACTTAACGTCTTTTGATAAGCTAAACAATATGACTTTTCACACAAAGAATAATCAGATAGATATTGAAACAAATATTAATTTCAGAATTAGGTGTAATATTATAAATCAGTATTAAACATTCGATTGCAGTTCGATAGGATGTATCTTTTTAAAAGTTGACTACTTAAAACTTTGTGGGGATATACCTACCATAGATTTTAAATACCAAGTAGATCTTCTATATATCTTTAAATATAAAGACGTTAAAAACCATAAACAATATAAATGTATGTCTTATTGTCTATGGGGCGCCGCTGCTACTGAAGTTCTCACGACAAGTGATACTTGGTTTTATTTGAAAACATACAGACCTCGATTCTTGTCGCGAACTGCGCAGGATTCATAAAATATACCTGTCCTTGTCATATTTTAGTAATTGAACAAGGACTGAATTATAATTTAGAGCGTCTTTGCTATGAGACGTTTTTGAAGAAAGGGATTGCTTTTTTCGAATTCATTTAAGTCTTAAGTCTCCCCCACAAAAGTGTGTTACTGATAATGCGTCCCGATTTCTTGCAAAGAACTGCGATTCTAGTGTTACCAGACGATAAAAACGCAGCTGTGTGGCACGCCTTAAAGTTTCATTCGTATAAACCATTATAGAGAGTGAGGAAACTAGACCCACCATTTTTAATTCACATGTTTTACCGCCCTATTGGTCCCTTTCACTGTCCAGTTCACTACATATAGTATGTACACATCGATTGTTTGATTATCGTCTACTTAGCGGATAGCTAACGTGTTAAAATCACTTGTTGGAAAATTCCCAGTAGCTGGGGATTGGAATCGTGTTAATTACCCCCTATTACACGGTCCTAGTTAATGTCTTTAGCGGAACTTAGGTGTGGCACACCTAGCACCTAAAGAACTATATTCGGAGAACGAGTAATTTTCCGAAACATGTCCGATTAATTGCAATAGACTCGCCCCTTAATACATCCCGTCTATTATAGAGTTCGACGAAAAATGGGGCAGGAACCGTTCCGAACACTTCAAAGAACTTGTAACGATACAAATCATGTCCGATAATTGGTTATTCTCGCTCCCTATTACATGAGAACTGTTACCGACTTCAGTAAAAAGTGCTGGGACTACCTACCTGCCTGCAAAACGAATACTACACTTTTTGCATTGCAATTAATGACAATTTTCAAATAAAAGACGTTTTGTACCAAATATTATCAGCTTTCTTTGCAACTATAGTAAACTATACATTCATCATCATCATCAGCCGGAAGACGTCCACTGTTGAACAATGGCCTCCCCCTTAAGTAAGAGGGGGGGCATTACCCCACGCTTGACAAGCAGCTTAGGGATCACAGTATTGGTGGTGAAGTTAAAGAAGACGCTGTTAAGCTTAGTAATTAGAAATTAAACTTTTTATTTTAATTCTTTTCATTTACTTAGAACGTATATGAAAATCCAATTTCAAAGAACATGTTATATAATATTTAGAATCATGCCCAATATATTGGAGTAGCCACGCCCCCTGTTCTATGGGAACTATTCCTGATTTCGGAGAAAATTGGTGAGGAACAACCTAAGCTTGGAAGTGAAATTTCCAGGAATAAGTAATATTTAGAATCAAGCCCGTTTAATTGCAATAGGCTCGCCCCCTAGTGGGAACTGCATACTTATTACAGATTCCGGCTAAGTGGGCAAGAAACTGCACGCCAATAATTACAATTACAAGAACTAAATGATATAGATTAAGACATGAAGACGTAACACCATGTTTGATGAATTGCAATAGACTCTCCCCCTTTTCCATGGGAACTATTACTGATTCAGCGAAAAGTGGGTCAGGAACTACTATAAGGAACATGGTTATATTGTTGGAACTTGCCCCCTATTCTGAGGAAACGAGTTACTGCTTTCAAAGAAAAGTTGGTAAGGAACTCCATGTCTCAATTTATTATTTCAATGAAAAAAATTAAAAACCATGACCAATATATTCGCAATAGGGCCCGCCCCCTATTGAGCCGGAACTCCTAGGTAATTGCTAGTTTCGGCGAAATAAGGGTGCGAAAATGGACGCCTCTGCCTACACCTTTGGCGAATGTTCTCTGTATATAAGGGCGGGTAGCTTGAAACGTTCTGTTAACACTTTTAAAAATAACAATTACAGAAGATATTTAATATAAAGAGTAGTTTCTGGCATAAAAACCTTGTTATTAACGTTATTAGAGCTGCTAGAAGAAAACAACTAGTCGGGCATTCCCCAATACACCCGTGAGTTTAACCGGAATATACAGTAAATACTCCACGACGAAGATATGCCGCTTTAATAAACATATGTATATAATAAGTCACATCGCATCACGCCCTTGTTCTCCGAAGGGTAAGCTGGTAAGGAACCTTGTAAAGAAGCCTTCTGTAATCCGTCAGGCGAGAAAATGTAATGATATCAGCGGTGTCTTACAATGACTAGGAAAGTATCATAACAAAAGCTTGGGCATCCCAAATGCAACACTTGTAGTTTAGCTTACCAGAATTACCATAAGCATTTTTTTTTTAAAAACGTATCCCCACAGTAGCCAAACATCAACTATCACATACACAAACACCCAGATTCGGGACAAACATCTGTGGCTCGCACATTTTTTTGCCGTGCGGGAATCGAATCCACAACCTTAGCGCAGCAGTCCTTTCGCTTAGCCACTTCGCCAATCAGTTTAGTATTATATCAGTAGTTTTATATAATCAAGCAAATAATGAAGGAGGGAAATTTTAAGTACATACGCGCCCTTCCCAACTATCTGACCGTATATCCCTCTCAGATCGTAAACGTGATAGGCATAACATAAAAGTATGGCGGGCTCAGAACTGCAGGCGCGCGTCAGTTACTGTGACGTGGGCATTGAACACAGTAAGATGTGTATCTGGACCGCTAATGTTATATCATACGATATTATGCCTGTACATCGGTGTCTTTGGTTTATATGACAAGTGGATACGGAATTACTTGTTTTAGAACTGTGGTAATATTGAAATATTGTATATAGATACCACTGGCTGTAACCCGCGACTTTGCCAGCAGTTTTTTTTTGCGGAACCGTATTTGTTTTTAAAATAAGTCTAGGAAACTCCTTATGATATAAGCTATCTGCTAGTAAAAGTTTCGTTAAAATCGGTCCAGCCGTTTCGGAGATTACACACCTTATTTATTTTTATAGCTAATAAGATCATGGACTGTTCCAGCGCTCGTAAAGGAGCAGTAGATGTTCAAGCCAGTTATACAGCATCTGTATTTCTTTGGGACTTACACAAATCGTTATACACACCTATAACCATACCTTTCATCGGGCTTACATATCATACAAGTCTGTTTACATTACTGCTAAGCTATTAATAACTAAACGTTACTCAACAGTAAACAGTATTCAGTCGGTAGGTGTTTGGTCAGAATAGGCGGCGAGGCGACTCCAATTATTCAGATAGAGGCGAGCAAACATACAGAATACATTATCACACAATGTTATGCTATTGCAGTATCGGTATACATTGAGCCTACAACCCAACACGCACAGTGTGGACTTGGCCAAAAAATAATCCGAAAAAAAAATCGAATGCGAAAAAATTGACGAACGTTACCAGCTGAGTAAGACGATTATTTTGATGCAGTAAAGATGGTAGAATATTTTGTTTTCACCTTGATAGTATATCCAATATTCAAATCAGACGTGATTATGTAGGAAACATTCAAATATTTAACTTTTATGTAAATAGGTAAGCAAATATCAGAATACATTAACATACAATGTGTATTATAGCAGAGCTGTTGTGCATTGAGACAACAACCCACCATGTATGCTGCGGACTTGGCTTATTATGAGCGTAGAAAGTGGCTGTATAACCTAGATAATGATCTAATGGCCACCAGGTGGATAGGTTAAATGTTTAACTTTCCGCTAAGAGTAACATTTAATTAGAAATCAAAACACGCATTTGAATGGTTTATGCACGCATTTTCCCACTCTGTAGGATAAATAGATATTTTAAAAACATACATACGCGTTTTTAGATTTCGCTAAGAGTAAGGATAATCTCGTTAGATTTTTCCATTAGGTAAAATTCTGTAGAAGCATGGTGTCTGGATTTCAGTGGCTCAGCGATTAGACTGCGCTTGGGGTAGCGGGTGTGATTTCCGTACGGGACTAAAATTTGTGTGATCCGCAGATGTTTGTCCCGAGTCTAGGTGTTAGTGTATGTAATTATTCATGTTTGTGAAATGTAACCACTATACAGGAGAAAGTCCAAAAGTTTTGGCGACGTTACTTAAAAAAGGAAAAAAATATACACCTCCTTCGCCTTCAGTACAGGCGAGATGTTATGTTACCTTTTCAACCTACGAGTAGAAACCGAGGCTTTTGAAGTTGCGACTTCATTTACCGATATTGTCCCAAGTCCATACTCACAGTGTTTATCAATCTAGTTTCAGCTGATGTATACAGCCGATAACATCTCGGATTGTGTTGATAATGATCGCCGATATGACACGCGCTTGTACTACAGGTTTTTGTCGTATTAAGCCCAACACTACGAGCCGGTGTGATAAAAATATACTTAGCTGTCTCTTCCCGGGCATTGACATGTTATGGACACGTTATTGTCATTGATGTTATAAAATGAATGTTGTAGTAGGCCCAGTAAGATGGAAGGTTGAGCTTAATATAGGGAATGGGGAACAAAATGTATCGGGTAACACCGCGGGGCGCAGCTAGTTTTAAAAATGTTTCAAGAAATAAAGAATCGATCTACATATACTTATATAAATTGAATGTGTAATAGGCATAACATCGGACACTGATAGCTTGTATATTATTATGGTTAGCTGTTGCTGACCCTACTGTGAGGACATTAGGGATAAATAGAGTTGTAAGTGCGCATTGAATGCATAAATGTTTTACTTAAATCAGATATAAACGTATGTATTATCAATTTAAAAGCTTATTTTCTCCTACCAGTAGACATATCGAGAATACATGCAATTCCTATTCCACTTTCAAAACTAGGCTATGCAAACATGGTATGTAAATGGCCAAAGTGTTGCCATTAACAAGATGATAAGAATTTACTAACGAGCATCTATATTAATATCCGATGTTGCCAGTACCTACTCTTGAGTGACACTGACAGCCGTCAGGACTGTGTTTGCATCTGACATCTGACTCGGAGTATGTATTTTAACTAAGACATCTTTTAGTTGTCATAATAGTTTGGAGTTTATTTGCTGTCGTGATTTCGGCTTCTTCGGCTAATTAATCCGGCTCCTCCTGACCACAAATTCAACTTTAATTAAAGATACATACAAAAGGCACGCCTGTTTCCCAGCGGGTACGATAGAGACTACGAATTTTTATTTGCTAGGATCCTAGCGTACTTTTTTCGCCTCATTTACTCTCAAGTCTCATTACAATCTTCATAATACTCACTTCTATAAATTCAGAACCTACGTTATAATAACACAGCCGTAACATATTCAAAAGGAAACGAAACTTAGCAGATATATACAGTTCGGAGCGGAGGTAACCAGAATACCCCATTAATTCAGACCGGGAATGACCTGGGAATGTCCGGGAAGCCGACGTTTTGCATAGCGTGCCGCAATCGGGAACGAACTTAGGTCTTCCGTCCCGTTCTTGATGTCTGACGATACAGTGTTTCGACAGGTTTATGCCGGAGATTGTTTTACAATGTTTAGTGAGATATGGTGGGCGTTGCAGCGGCGGAGGTGTAATAGGACTGGCGTTTCTTCGATATTTATACTCTTTGGCGTGGTGTTCTGAATTATTACTTTGGTATGGTGGTATTAAAATCTTCTTGAACGTTTTCTTTTAGTTTTGTGTTACTTAAATACGACGAGTACCTGATTGGTCCAGTGATTAAGCAATTGGACTGCGGCGCTAGGGGTTGAGGATTCGGGGACAAAAAATTCTGTGATCCGCAGATGTTTGTCTCGAGTCTTTGTGTCTGTGGTATTTCAAGTTATTGAACAGTGGGACGATGATTTGTTTAACAAAAACAGTACACCGTTGCCCAATACTAGAAACTCCTGTATCGTGGATGCGATTCACAGATATGAAATATCACATACAAACACCCAGATTTGGGACCAACTTCTGCTACGCTGTAGGATGTAGGTATTTATGTTGTCCCATAGCCAAAAAACATTTTTTTGTATTAAAGTCTAATAAAACATCATAATAGGCTTATATTAACTTGATCTTTGTGTACTATCTACATAATTATTTATAGGTAGGTAGCGGTATGTAAGTGGGTGTCTGAAGTTACATTATTGCTTAGACGAAAATGCGTGGCGGTTTGGACGGCTGAACAAATTTCACTATAATGGAAGATAATATTATTGAAATTATAGATTGTGGACTAAAGAAATGACCTATCATTTACACCAATCAATTTTTAAGATAAAGGTAACACATTTCTCTGTTCGACATTTACAATTCGCGAAAAAGATAAGCGGATAGGTTCTATCTTTTAGCAATTTATTGATAAAACAGTGTTAAAGTAACTTATCTAAAGGTAATATAATAACTTGATATTTATCTCGTATCATAAACTCAGTGTGTTTTTTCTGTAATGTCTTTTTCCCGCTCAATTCGCCAAGTGTTGCCATGCGCGAATTAAAAAAATGAGCTCATACCGCGCGGATCGGTGTAAGCGAACGCACCATTCATCATTTATGATGAATTTACTTCTTCGCAACTGGCAACATCCGCGCACCTGCACACGTCAACACTTCACAGATAAAAAAAGCAACATGGCGTCTATCGTCATATGCCATTCAAGTCAATTGGTTACAATAAAATTAATGATCGGACATAATTCTGTCTGGTTTATGACAAGTTACATAAATATTTAGAAGTGTGTTATAATAAATAAATTGTTTAAAGGATTGATTTTGTGTTTATATTTCTTGACGCATTAAGAAAGGACTTGAAACTATTACAGCTTGGGGTTGTTGACATTAGGTTTCTAAACCATGCTTTACGTATTCTGTGTCATTATACTTGTATTGACTTTTGGAGTGATTTATCGGTTCTGCGTATTTGTACATATATTATGAAAATAACAATATATTTTGTAAAATTAGACTTTACATGAAAGAATTAAGAAATGAAAGAAAACTGTATAGGCCGTTAATTGGCTTAGTATCTATTATTTTGTTATCAGACGTTTTTTTACGACATTAAATCATTGGTCTATTAAAGTGCTCTTAAAGAAATACATAGACATTGTATTTTAAAAGGAGAACGCAATTGTTATTTTAAAAAAATGATGCTGCAAGTAAAAAAGTCATTTTTTACGTATATATTTTTCATATATTTCATTATTTTGAACGCTTTGACACCTAAGAACGCCAAATAAACTCACATTAAGCTGTCACCATTATTTATTACGTCACTACAAACATCATGTACCTGTAGTCCTCAGAATGTAGTCATTATCATTTACATTATTATTTGATAATCAATTACATGACCTCACATTGTGTTTCTTCATAAATATCTAGGCTACCATTATAAACTTCAGCTTGTAATACATATACGTTGGGACATGAATGCATGACGTTAGTCAGTGTCACGGACGCAGCGTGACACCGAAGTGTACGTACGACTAAATACGCGGTATTATTTGTTACTGGCCACACTAATTTTTCGCGGGCAAACGTTTATGAAGAAATTACGAGTCTTGGAAGTAACCTTTTCGAATTGCCTACGTTTGAATATTATTAATGGTTGGTTGCTTGACCATTTATTATTGGACTCCTGAGCATAGTTTTTTCTTGCCATATCTAGTCATCTTAATTCTGGACAGCAGATTTTAATCTTTTGATACACGATTACCTACTGATTTGTATCATCAATCTTGCTTAGTTATGTAGGTATACGAATATAAACCATATTAATGTTATTAATACGAAATACTGCGTGTTTTACAAGTATTAATATCGAAACACGTGTCAAATATAAAAAGGGCTTTTAATGAACTTTATCTACGAAATATCGGGGATTCTACGCTGTCAATAATTCTTGCCACATCCATTTTATCGGAGCAGAAATTCACATCACTAAAATATATGTACTATCAGTTGTGTAAATGTTATAATAGTTCTTGCGGTATAATAATACGATAATGCTGCCATTGGGAAATGTAAACACACGTAATAAAATCCTAAACGAACACTAACCCAGGAAATGATATCTACAAGTACGAGTTAAACTTATTTTATCCTCGACTTAAGATCGGGATTAAACCATAACACAACTAAAAGATTTTTATGTAGGCACTCAATACTCGAGGAATGCCGGTCGGTATTGCCAACGAGAATAAATATTTACACCAAGCACAAGAAAGCTTCGCACTGATAATGTTATTCATTCACTGGCTGTAAGAAATGAGTGTAAGGCTGTACTTGTAATGTATACCTTTGCTTTGTGTTTGAGAGATAACTTTAAAAAGTAAACTTGTCAAGTGAAGTATTGTTCTTTTTTTGAATATATTGAATTTTTCGCGCCTTGAATCGATAGCAGGTTATTGTTAAACGTTTAACTTGAATGAATTGTTTTTATAATAGACATGGCCATTTATATAAGGTTTGTAAGGATTGGTTCGAGTGAGAGTACTGAAAATAATGTTCAAACTACAAAGTAAAAGAAGTATGTTGCCACAACTCGCTTAAAAAACAGGAAAGAATAAAATTCTGTTATCAAACGTACCATTCTATGACTCCGCAGTCCGCACCATCGGGGAAACAGGCACCATCAGAAAAAATAATATTCTAGAGTTGATAAATGTTTGACGCAAACTTTATATTTGTAAAAATACAACGATTTATATGCAACTAGATGAACTCACAACTAATACGCGACAGAGACGGAGTACGCTCACCAACGTTTATGACCCTACACCGATCGCTCATTCACACACAAACACGACATTATCGAACAAGAACTTTTTTCGAAAACTTTTACAGCTTTCTTTGACAACTATATCTAGGAACACATCTTTATGTTGGTCGGTTGTCGAAGTTATCTGTGTGGACGATCGATACCTTATTGTTGACGTGGTGAATGCTCCGATTGAGCTGTCAGCGTGGTCGCCCTCGGCCACAGCCGCGAAGACCTAATGTACTGGGCATTGAGCTGCACCTTTTAAAATACGTTGAATATTTACTATCTTCGCACTGAGTTTAGGTGTCGCTGATATTTACGCGATGCTCGGTGAAATGGATGTTTATGGCTTGTTTTGTGGCTGTTGAGTGTATGTGCTTGGTTTTTGCTGTTAGTTTTCAATTATGAGTGTCGGCGCGAGGATTTATTGTGACGCGAGCTTGGGATTGTGGGTAGCCAGGTTATACCCAGCAACGGGTAAAGTCTGTCGGTGGGTGATGATGAGGTTGTGAGAATTAGAAAGGTAGGTATGCGACCTCTTTTAGAAGGAATACTAGACAAGTTGAGTTTAGTTTTGATATACTTTGCAACTAAATCGAACGACAAGAATATAACATTGAGTCTGTATTGATTGAAGGGGGTTAATAGTTGTACGTTTATATTTCGGAACCTATCCATTATATAAGTTACATCAGTTAGGTTAGAGCATATAGCTGATGTAACAATTTTAAAGTCGGACTTGTTACAAAGACTTTCCTACACAGCTCAGAAATACACGCCAATGCCAATACATGCCCACCAAAGGTAGTGGTAGGTAACAGGAAATACCGGAATACATAAAAATTCATAAAACTTACAATGTAGAGAGCGCAGAGCTTATAAAAATACAAAACGATTCCCATTATAACTTTCCGAAATAACAAAGAAAGATATAAAGATAAAAATCATGTATTCAAAAAAGACTAAATAATAGTACTTTTTGAACGCCAATTGCATCAAGACCAAAACCCCCAAAACACCCGCCCGCCTCCGTGTGCTGGGTAAAACAACGGCGCAACAAACTAACCAGGAGAAAAATATATAAAAAAAAAATTCAAACATTATTCCTACCTAATACACCGTCAAGCAAATTAAAATAAATACCATACCAACTACAGTCCCAGCGCTAAACGTACCGTATTTCCCGTAATGATTTAAGCAAAACGTCCGCAATCTCCTTCATTAGGCGTCTTCAGCCGAAAATAAATAATCGTGGTACAGACACATCTGTGCCGAGTTCCGGGAGGAGTTAAGATCGTGGATTGTCACATTAATCACGATTTGAGTTGGATGCGGCCAGCAGGCAGTGCGCAGTGGACGGTAGCGTTCGGCCAGGAAGCCAGAGGAATGCATTGGAGGAGGGTAAATTAAAGTTTGTTATGTTTTTTGGAGGATAAAAAAGGAGGGTAGATAGAAATTTTGATCAACTTTTGGTATTATGGAGGGTAGTTTGTAACTTTGTTTAGTTTTTCGAAAGTATACAAACGTAAAAAAAATCCGTCAAATTGGGAACTTCCTGTTTTTTTAAGTCGGTTGATAATAAGGCAGATTTGAATTTGTGTAGATTTTGTTGCTTATTACAATAGTTTTCAGTTACTGCTGCAGTTTTGTTACATCAAGACAGATTTTTTTAATTATGCCAGTATTTTTATCTAGCTTGAATTACTTAAGTTAACTACTCTGTATAAATTATCTAGTTCATGGCAAATATTATATGTAAAAGAAAAGATTTCTGACTGAGCGTATAAAGTTTCAAAGGCTGTTAATATTTAATTTTTAAGAGCGATTTATGAGTACTGGCCATACCGTGCGTTCGAAATTCAATCCGCTTACGAACTTCGTGGGTGCACAAGCTCGCAGGAACTAGTTTGGCAAATGGGCGGCAGCATCAATCATTACCTCGATATGTATCGGTCACACGGCCAGCCCGCAGCTACAGCGTGTGCGCATCACTCCTGCACATATAGTGATAGGGTAATTCTGTCCACCTTCTAATCTCAAGGATTTATGTGAATGGGGAGCGGGGAGATAGTTGGGTGACATCGTTGTGATAGTGTCTATTAGTGACTTAAAGCGTATTAATATATTTGATTTGAGTTTTGAAAAACCCGTAGGAGTGCATTTTCTGTGGATAGGTGACATATTTAATACAAATATCTGCTTTGGCAGACTTTTCAAGTCGCCTATCCAACTATAATACATTTTAAGGAACGTTTTTACAAAAATAAAGTATAGAATAGAACATAAGCCAAAATTAGAACTTGCCAGGTTTTTCGGCGACTAAACCAACCCTTGGTAGATGGTTATTTCTTAGGAGGTTATTTCTTATCTTGCGACTTCCCAGTTCTAAGTCTCACGTTCGGGTGCCATTAGTGGTAGTAATTTTATCGTTGGTAATTTTACTAACTATATCATTTGAAGCATATTAGACACTGTAATCAATTACAAACTAAGCAGCCTAAGGCCGAAACATAATTCAAAAAATAAAAAATGTCTCCTTTACTTTTTAGACCACTCTGTATAAGCTCACGTATTTCTATGTGCATGCGCACACGGTTCAACCGCGGTTCAGTTTCCAACATACAGAACACTGGTTTTCGTATAAATTGACCACTAATTATAACGGATGGCAAATTCAAGTGGGTGTGACAGGCAATTGTGACAGATGTCATCTGTCAAATATTTTAAATTAACAAAACGCGATTAATCTCAGGTTTAATGGTTCCCATTTAACAATATATGACGTGCAACACCTAATACTAAGTCTGATGGATGGTATGAGGGCCTTATCTCAATATTTATCGCGATATAAATCTGCATTGACGGATCGCTCTTTACTTAGGAAGCCTAACAATCAATGAATATCATGTTTAAATCGAGTTATAATCGAAATAGAATTTGTATTTGATGGATCGAGATTCGTTCAGGATTTCATGAAACGTAGAAACTCAATCGGCGTCATAGATTGGAATTGCAGAGCAAACACCAACCTCTATGTAGTGTTCAAGTATCTATATTACTCTCCAATCTCGTTTTTTACCAATTTTCTATGATAGTTACGAGTAGGTACAATATCCATTTCGTATTATTAACCTTGCTTCATATTCGGACATTCCTACAGTAAATAGTATGAGGCACCTAGACTTGGGTCCAATATTAGCGTTACGTGATTATTTGCCCAATTCAGGGATCATATCTGCTACCCTGCATAACAGTCTTATCATTGCCAGCGCGCTAATCAGGCCTCGGTGTAGTTCTGTACCATACTTTGAAGGTTATATCGCTAAGAATTTCGTTCGATAAATCGGCATCATCGCGGCAGACCCAGACGACGGTGGCATGACGAGCTGCATGCATTCAGGAGAGACTGGTCCACCTTAGCACACGACCGAATAAAGTGGCAGAATGAAAGGGAGGCCTTTACCCTGGGACAACACAGGCTGTTAAAAAAAAATCGAGAATACTGTAACACAAGACAATTTATTTATCTTTTTTAAATTTGTATTCAAGTCTTTATCTGTGTTCGAATAATTATCATGTTGTTACTTTTACTACATGTAGTCATGCAATTAAGTTAACATAGCTACATATTTTATTAGTAACGGTTACAGTTCGATAAGACACTTTTTACTTTTACAGTCCTGTCTGTCCAAGCCTCGACGTAGAGATCGCATTTGCTGATAATACTACATTAAACCATTTCTTTTCTCATTTCATTATACCATATGAAACGTTTTGCGGTATTTACACTATAATGTATGTAATCATAACGCATATGTTTCGAGCTAGGCGGTGCCCATCAAGTTCAATCATGATGATACCGCGTCCTAGGTATAGGGAGTTAGCTAATTGCCATTAGTTTGTTATTGTGAGGAAAATTAAACAGAAATGCCGACTCAGAATACGTCCGCCTTGGACCGGGACCTAAAATTAATCAATTAATGTTAGGCCTAGAGGCAGCCTCCCTTCCCTAAAAGGGCTTAAAAGAAGCCACAATAGGGCTTATAGCCTCTTAGGGTTCAGTGAAGACATTTTCGTTTTCAAGGAGTCAATATACTTTGGTCTTTTTCACTGTAGTTCAAAGTCAAAACAATTGCCATCCTTCGAGTTCGAGAGGTTCGTCATCTACGACTCGATTGCCAGCAATAGTCGGAAGTAACATTCTTTATCTGTCTCCCAGACTTTGAATAACATAACATCACGCCTGTATTCGTCAAAGGAGTAGGCAGAGGTGCACATACAATACACCTACGTTTCGCCAGTTTTGTTTTTTCTTCCTAATGTAATAGGGAGCGAGCCTATTGCCATCAACCAGGTACAAATCCAGACGCCGTGCTGCTACTAAGAATTACCTAATGGAAAAGCCCAGTAACATTTTGCCCGACCCAGGATTCGAACCTAGGACCTCGTGCTCAGCAGTCGCGCTTAGCAACCACTAGACCAACGAGGCAATCCTATGAATAACAGTTTATGAAATTGTAACACAGATCAAAACTTTCAAACGACTTACGAAAGTGCGTTCCAAACATAATGGACCAATAACAGGTCTTCATGAATATTTCCTCAGACCGGGCGAACTGCTAGCGATCCTGATTGGATAAAGTCCGGGATATAGCATGAAATATGAGTCCTCTTTGTTACTCGTCTCTACATAATCAGATAAGTTCACAAAGAACATGTAATACCTAACCAGTATCCGATATGGTAGGGAAATTTGTTTATCTGTAAACGCTTTCCTTTAAGGGATGTCTACTGTCAGTATTTCGACGACACGATTGACGGCGACCGATGTACGTTAAACTTTCTACCATCACGGCTTTTTGAAATGAAATGATATTTCGATTCTTGCGCAATGAAAAAACTGGTAATACATATTTACTATCCACTGTATGTTTGTTAACATTAACCTATAAACAAGCATGCAGAACATACCTAGACCAAATCGGAGATGTTCTGCAAAAAGGGCAAGTGAGGAGTACCCTGAAGAGCGTGTATGAGGAATGTGATGCGTGTGAATGAAGCAAAAGAAGTATGCCAGGATTGTAGCAAATGGAAATCCGTGGTCTCTGCCTACCCCTCAGATAAACAGGCGTGACTTTATGTATGTATGTATCTTTGTTAACAGAATTGTATTTAAAAAGGATTAGATCCTTTTTAACCACTAGACCAACAAGGCAGTCCAAATACTACGTAAATATTATTTCCTCTAATTACAAAGACTCCATCAATTCCACATTGAAACAAAACCAACATTAATAGAGCAATAATTAGTGGGCAAAATAGTAATCTGCACATGAAATCGATGTTTATCTTAAGACAGCGACCAAATGGGCGTATCTGTGGCCAATCTGTGTATTTGCATATACTATGCACCGGGACGTGTTAGATCGGAGAGATTGCCGGATTACTAAGGATGCTTATAGTAATGAATGGTCGTACTGCAAGTGTGGACGGGAATACGGAGGGATTTTGAGAGTTAGGCTTTGAGATCATGGTTTTGTAGTCACCTCACTATATACAATATGTGGTATAGAAATTTAAAAATTTATTAATGCTGCCTTTACCGGTATTGACAGTTATCAAAATACTCTTGTCTTGGTGCAATACTATTGGAAAAATATATAAGATTTGATTTTTTTAAAGTGCAGGATCCCAATGTAATTAAGTGACTATTTTGGAAGTAACCCTTATAATGTGTACAATAAAAAGTAATATATTGGTTATCAAACGACAAAGACATATCCATGTGTAGAATATTAATATATATAAAAATACTTATTACATATAAAACCTTTTCATAATTCTTGGCAACCCTATCGACTGGTATGCGGTCAGTACTAGGTATGCGTTCAAAACTGTGATTAATTTGGTTTACGAAGACCAATAATTCATATATTATATTCCAGTCAATATTAGTCCAGTTTTTTCGTTCACCGTTACCCATTGGCATTTCAAGAAGAATGTAACAGTGAGTAAGCAGTTTATTAGATTGTACGCTCCATCTTGTGACTCATGTGTGACGTCACATCTTATTGATTGCAATTCAATGAACCACGATTGTTGAACTTTTTATTTCAAGTCCGGTTAGTATTGTAAAGGTTAATGTAACGACAATTCGACACGTTAAATGGTTTTGGAAAACAATTTAGACAAGGATTATAATTTTGATCTGGGTATTCATTTTATTTAAATCGTTCGTTCAATCATTTGTCGTCACTTCATTAGCTTAATACATCATTATGATGAATAAATTAACAAATAAATAATGGTGATAGTGTAGTTTGCAGTCTACGATGTCAACTATCTCCCTATTGTATTGCGTTAGTTATACGAATTCCATATTTCGTAATGAGCAGTGTCAAACCCGGGCACGTATCAATGTGACTTTTCAATGTTATAAATACTTTCTTAGTTATTCTAAGACACCACTGACTAACGGTGACGGAAAACATCGTGAGGAAACCTGGATTTAATTATCTAAAATCGCCAACCCGCAGTGATCTAGCGTGGTGATCAATGCTCAATCCTTCTCCATACGAGAAGAGGCCTTTGCCCTGCAGTGGGACAGTTATAGGCTGTTATTATAAGTTGTGTAACAATGAAGCCAAGAAATTCTCAATGATATTACCAGAATAAAAAATCGAACCTACGTTTTGACAGCTGGCAACAACACATTCGAGTCTTCTCATTGATCATCTTTAACAACATCAAGTTTTTATAAATTAAATAGTTAAAATGATTCCTATCAACTATTAATTTTGATATCGGCTTATCTAAATAGTCGATCACTGTACATTTTAGTCTCCTTGTACGTCGAAAGTAACATAATTCCAGAACTATATTACATCAACAACTATGAGTCTCTAATACGGTTCGTGGTGCTTACGTATTTATTTTTAGAGATCCGTGTAAAAACTGAAATGGAAAAGCTGCCCCTAATGAGTACTTTCTATCAATCACTGCAGTTAATGAAAACAGAACCAAAACTAACAGAAACGGAACAAAAATGGAAATATTTACATTTTAATGCACAGTTTCCAAGTCCTTAAATAGCATCAGTCGTTTTCACAATATCGTCTCAAAATGCTTTGTGTATTATTTCATAAGTATAAAATAAGTTATCAAAAACAAAACAAATAAAAAGCATTCATAATCGATATTATGGTGTTCATTTAAATAATTGTCGTATAAACTTTAACTTAATGGCGTCCAAATTTTGGGAGAAGTAACATTAACTTTAACATGTAGTAGACAATGAAGACGTTGAAATTAAATACATTATTTTCTAAATTCTGTTTAAAAAATAATATTATTAAAGCTTTAATTTATTTTACGGAACCTTCAACATTATACAGCTCACCCTTAACGCGTTTTTATAGATTCTTATTCTACTTTGGGAATGATATCTTCATCGTTATCGATCATTTATCTAGTTTATAGTTCAAGATGCTAGTTATCTGGCCAATTGAATTGATAGTACTAGTTCATCTGCGTGACTCCACATACTGCCATTACGGTTAACGACAGAAATTCTAATGGGATTAATATTAAGCATACCAGAGTGATAAGTATAATCGAGGTCTTACTTTGTGTGGTTTTTAGTACGTCTTTATGTGATTCATATGCTAGAAATGCTGTTGCTCTGTTTGCTTTGTATGTTGTTATCCCGTCAATCTAATTATTATTTGCTACAACTGTTGTGAGCTCTATGCTAGGCAGCCTCTGCGTTTACATAAACATAAAACATAACATCACGCCTGTATTCCCCGAAGGGGTAGGCAGAGGTGCACATATAGTACACCAACATTTCGCCAGTTATGTTTTTTAGGTCCCAACGTAATAGGGGGCGAGCCTATTGCCATCAACCGGGCACAAATCCAGACTCTGTGCTGCCACTGAGAATGACCTAATGGAAAAACCCAGTAACACTCTGCTCGACCCAGGATTCGAACCCAGGACCTCGTGCTCAGCAGTCGCGCTTAGCGACAACTAGACCAACGAGGCAGTCCATGTATCTCTGCGTGTAAGTGTTCTTTTACTCCGGTTCTGTGCCAACCTGCAATAGTTTGTCATTTTGTTTCATCTACCCTAAGTCTAAGCCTACGTAGATACCTAAATTCACCTTCCGTCTTTTCTGGTTATAAAAGTTCACCACCTATTCCCAATTTTGAGCTCACATCTTTTTAGGTATTCTAACAACAATAAATATAAAATTTTGTATCTAATATTTCAAAATCCAATCCGATTCTCAATCTACAGGCAAAAAAGGGCAGAAAGTATTAAATATAAAACCAATCAGAATTACGTTGCGTTCACCTACTATTTTATATACAATTTAGAACCTTTATCAGATATCGACAGGAAAAACCGGCCGATGTAACTATTTTACTGAATAATTGAATACTGCGGTCCCTGTGTAGCATGGAACCTGTGCCATAAGAATTTATGAATAAGAAAAGTAACCATTAAGTATTATCGTCAAAATGTATAGACAATGACATAAACTTTAATTCGAACAGGAAGCCATTGAGGGGTTTATGGTCGTCTACAAGTATTACGTAGGTTCTTATAACTCATGTGTGTACAGTTAAAACTATTTGAGTAACGAGTTATAGTAAACTTTTACTTTAATCGTATTGTGATGTAACGTAATAGGGTAGTTGACACTATCACACTAATATTATAAAAGCGAATGTTTGCTAGTGTGTAGTTTGCTAGTATGTTTGTTACCTCTTCACGCTCAAACCGCTAGACCGATTATTATGAATTCTCATATGGAGGTAGCTGGCACCCTGAATTAACACATAGGCTACTTTTTATCCCGAAAACCTGTAGCGGGTAACACCGCGGGGCGCAGCTAGTTAACGATAGTTAAGTTAGTGATTATGGGTAATTAATTATTTATAATCAAGCTTACAAAATACACCTATCTACAAGTAGGTATGAATATTGTTAGTTATTTGCAGAAAAACAAAATTTTGATTTTGATTTAGATTTAGACTCGAATATTAGGTTCACAGGTGTCTTATTTGTCTACGACAAGAAGTTCTAGAAACGAACCAAAAGCTGTTCTAGATCCGACCAATATACAATCTTTGCGAACAAAATCAAAGCAGGTAACACAAAAACAAACAAGCATCGCATGCTTCATATAATCCAAGCTTTTCACACCATTACCATTCGTGAACAGCTTCAATAGAACCGCCTACAGTCAGGGAGCCGACTTATTGCAGTAAATTAAAGCTCTGCTTGTGTACACTCAAACACAGTTTACATTTGAATAGTACAGTCGCGTTATAAGTTAGTATTTGCGTCGCAGAATTTGTGATGGAGATCGGGGTGGCTGTAAATTGTGATATTTAGGTTCTTTGATGATTTGGAGTTAGTCTCCTTTGATGGCGGTGACTGTAGATATTGTTATGTAAAAGTAATTTTGAAGGTCTACAATTAATCTAATAACAATTATTTAAAGGTTTTAATTTATTATTTAACACTGGTTTTTTATCTTTACCCTGATGTCGTATTCATGTGAATGAATAAAAATGTTTTTTTATGCCAATAGGTTATACAAAAACACTTACTCGTCATTTTTTTTTAAATTGGATAGCATCGAAATTTCCTAACTGACTACCTTATGTCTTATGTTTCTATTCTCTTCGGTCTACACTTCTGTCGTTAGAAATCGTAGTGTCACACTTACTTAAGTGACAAAAGTAGGTACTGGTTATTGAAATCAGATCAGATAGAATCCCTCCCAAATCTAAAGCAAAAGAGTAAGTAGAATTGTAGTTAAAATAAATGTGACTAGTAAAAAAAATTAAGATAATACCTGAATAAATTGTAGTCCTTCCTTTTTGAAGTCCGCTAAAAAGAGTTATATTACGAAGATACATAGCCAGTATATAACCAGTGCGTCTACCAGCCCATCACCGTTAACTGAGACGAGAACACGACAGTTGAGCTCGTCCACAAATTTAGAGTCACTCAGCGAACGATGTAAGATTTCTCTTGAGGCTAAGGTCCGCAACATTATTACTGGAAACCGGGGTTTACTAGCTGGAAAATTAAAAAAAATATCCTTAAAGGATTTTGGAAATACTCATGGCAATAACTTGGCAATTAACTTGAACTTATGTTTGAAAAGGTAGAAATTCAATCTTAAAAAGAAAATCGTAGAGAAAATTACGTACCTAATTATATTTTTATTGGATACATTAGAAAAACAGTTATGCTTGCGTTGCTATGTTAGCCGAGTGGTATGACCGTTGGACTGCCAAAGCTCGCAAGTTCAAACCTACTAATACATGTGCGTACTATAAATTAGTTATAAGTTACTAAAAACGGTGAAAGAAAACATCGTGAGGAAACCGACACACCTGAGAGATTTTTCAACGGTGTATAAAGCCATGTCAGAGGCCTACAAGCGGTTTAAACTCTGACACCAGGCTGCTCATTAACCATACGATAAGAAGAAGTTGTTGAATATGGAACACGGCAAAAAGCCGACATAATCTCGCTTCCCTGATTTCCCACGGAAAAAAGGTGTAGGCTGTTAATAAATCAGGCCACCTGCAGAACCCAAGGACTTGTCAACCCCAGTCCAGGAGTCGCTCGACAAATCTGCAGTACACAAAAACCAGACACAACTTCACCTCTCCATGGGGCATTTGAAAATGCAATAAAACATTCCGCAATCACCAAGGTTTTTGCTGTCCGTACTAATTTACCACCCGTAGATCTTAATGATTGGCATCTTATTGATTGGAACTAATAGCTAAGAGAATGCTGCAGGATTTATATTAAGTATCTATGTTTCACACGGTGTAATCAGCGCTGCTTGGTAATTAGAAGTACTTGTATATGGATAAATGTTGGTGTGTTGGGTATTTCTCGGACTACGGTTTGTGCCCGCTGCGAATTAATTTTAGTTAGATCTAAGTGTTTAGCTTTTTTAGTGTCATGTTTTATTCGAATTTGACTTCTTTTTGCTTATATTCCTTTAGGTCCTTGGACAACGTTCTACATAGTTAGGATAGCCACTAGTTAATGATCAAAATTCAGCAATATTTTCAGATGATAAGTCAAATAAATTTACAGAGGTTGGATATATTTGAATTTTTGTTAGCTAGATAATCATTGTAATCATTAGATTATTATGTTGAATACAGCATATTTAGTTGTGACATTTTGTTTCACTTGCTCGAAAATCGTTTACGCTTGTAATACAGATTAAAAATAAAACACGTCGCCCCAACACTAGGAATTTCTCGTGTATCGTGACTGCGTTTCACAAACATGGAATATCACATACACAAATACTCGGGACAAACATCTGCGGTTCCCGTGCAGGGATCGAACGCACAACCCTCAGCGCAGCAGTCCAATCTCTTAGCTACTGCGCCAATCAGGTCGTCGATTTCAAATAGTTTAAATTATCAAGGCCAACTGTTCGCTATGTGTACTATCTAATATCAACACCCACAGTATTCTGTGTACTTCCAACTAATATTTCTCCCGAAACCCGGACATTGTCCAACAAATCCCCGGTTATGTCTACACGTCTGTCGACTATGTTAGCTACACGTAAATTTCAGAACCTCATTGTGCCTTAAATCCCTCGCGGCGATATCATTTTGCTATCTCGGGCATTTGTCTCTCATTGCGGATTTGAAGGCGGGGCGCACACTTGCGATTTATAATCTTGCTTAGTTGCAAATTACGTCCGACACCTTCGTTATTTAGTTTTATTTTAGTCATTACTCACAATGCTTTCTGATTTCCTTGTGTTACATTTCTACTTACTTAATTATAGTAGATTTTGATTTGATAATCTTAAAAATATCAGGTGTCAGGGTTTCCCAAAACTGTATCTACCTCTTTTTATGTCAATAAAATTTTTATTATTTTATTATTTATTTTATTTATTATTTAATATCGGGAACCTGTATTTTGTTTTTTTTACACTCATTTTCTCACGCCTAGACTAAGAAAAAGGTACGTTTTGCGTAAACTACTAGTCAAAATGAAGACAGGAAGTCGGATGCAGCAATAAAAAGCGAAGCAACAATACTACTTGTTAATGGTCGTTTCTTTAAACACACGTCATGTTACGGCCTTAGAAACGCACATTAAGTAATGCGACCAAAAAATCGCACAGTCGTAAACCATAATAATTGGCTATTGTAGTCGCCTCAACCTTTCTTAGTGCCATACATCATTAGTTTACACGCAACGATATGCCATCACCTACAGTTTTCCAGGAAACCGTACCCTATTTATGGACATATAAGGACTAAAATTCCAAGATAATATAACTGTTTTAACAACAGAGTATTCTAAGAAAGTAAACATAAAACAAATCTTACGAACGTAATTGTAAAAAATAAATTAAAGTGGCATATTGAACTGTTGAAGGTGACGAATTTAAAGATATGTTGCGGAAAAATAATAGTGCTATGTAACAATTTTTAGTTATCAAATAATCAGGATTAATAATCAAAATACTTGGCAATAGACTAAAAACATTCATCAGAATGCCATTTTTGAAATTATTTGTTTTTTGTCTAATAAAATTCAACTGAAGGAATTCTTTAGGCGCTTCTGAGCAAGAATAGGACAGCAAAAACTTTTTCGAGTTGAGTCAAAAGCATCACAATTTAAAAAAAAAATAGAAAATAAATAAAAAATTAAATTAATTACAACAAAAGTCGGTTAAAAACATAGTCTTAAACCAGAGCTAAGAAGACCAAAGACACTCGTTACGTGGAAAGAGGAAATCCGCAAAAAAAAATCCAAACGTCAATGCTAAGTAGCAGTTAGGATCGACAAACGCGGCGCTTGTAGCCAGCCTAACCTACCACTCCCGTAAAAGGCTGTCAATTCCTAAAGTACTAGTGGCGTAGTGTTAGGTTTAGTGCTATTATTCACAGGTCGGGAACACAGCTAAATCAAAAGAGCCGCGCTGGCACTTCTGCGCTATAACGGCGTATCTGATCTTTGACGGAGACTGGTCTGGTCTTGTTTTCTCTTTGTACTACATATTTGTTTTATAATGCTCTTGTTAGGCCGAATTAGTGGGAGATGAATTGTTCTACATCGAGAGAGTTTTGTTCCTTACTTCCTTCATTCAATTGTTTATTATTTACTACCAATATATGCCGGTTTCACTTACGTGAATATTCGGGAAAGCCCGACTAGTTCATTTGAGTTTGAAAGGGTATCATCAAAGTTAAGATGGGCCATTCATTTTGTGAATAATTAACAATAAAAAGTAGTAGAGACGTCTCTCCTAGCTAGATTGTCGAGTAAGAGTTATTTGCGGTACACATAACACTCACCATTTACGTCGTCGACTTGTTGCATTTCAGCGAATGAAAGTTACCTGAAATAAAAAGACGTTTATATAGTACGATACAGCTTAAGATAGTTGCTATTAGTACTTAGTAGTAGTCAAAAGATATTTGTATTATTGTAATCAATTAGTGCAATCGACTATGCTAACTATAAGGACTTATAGATTTAAAAACAGTGTTTGGCTTTCCTAAAATACCTAAAACAGGGGAGAACATTTTTAATAGAACAACGCAATCATCATCATCAGCTGGAAGACGTCCACTGTTGAACAAAAGCCTCCCCGTTGACTTGAACAACGCAATAAAAACATAACATCACGCCTGTATTCCCCAAAGGTGTAGGCAGAGCAACGCAATAAGTCATAATAAATGTCTACAATTGGGGACATGAATAATATCGCTGCAAGCATTCGTACACTTGATAAACAAGTACGCACGCGCGTTGTCTGCCTCGCACCAGTCTGGCAACACCTTTAAATGGTCGCTTTCAAAGCATTACTTCAACTGGTTTCGTTTATCGTGCAAATCATAACACGAAAGTCATTCCAGCGACATCTGAGTGGTATTATAACTACTTTAATTGTAAACAATATGAAGATAATGCCCGAACAATGATAGCTTTCTAGATTAAGAACGGTAGAGCGATCGGATGTGTTAGTTTGTAATGGTTGTTGACCACTGTGGTGTAGCGTTTAATTAGAATAAACATAGGTACATACCATTAAATGAAAAGTTAAAAGTGTTCGAAACATATATTTACGTATTGGCGCAAACCAACCATTTGTTAGCGTTAGGTAGTTAACATAATTAACCGAAAAAAATTGAATTCGATTTCCAAATGTTTATATTTCATGTAAACCAATTAGAGGCGCTCATAAAACGTTAAAGTGCTAGTTGCACGGTTCCAAAAATCTCATTCCTATGAAGAATAACCGGCAAGAAACTCCAAAGGATTTTAAGTCTTTTCCAATTTAAAAAATATGGTGTAATATGTTGTAGAATTGAGTTGGCAAAATGATGACGTCAAAAATTTCGTGTAAGAAATAGCGTTTTGACAGCTTGCAAAAAGTATGTCGATTGACAGGTGTGATCATAATACCTAATCAAAAAACTTTCAGGTAGCACTATAAGAATAAAATCGATATTCATGTTTGTTCGTCGCTCTCGAGTTTTGCATCGATGTGTGACGAACCTAACTCGATATTTTCGGCACGTGTCACCTGGCTAGGACCACAGAGGACAGCTCGTGATCGAGTGCTTATTATTGTCTGTGAGCATTAAACAAAAAAGTCTTAATCACTGACATCTTGGGATTAAGTGATTATGACTTTAACTGTAAATGGCATAAGGTTGAATTTGGTTTGCTAGATTAATTTATTTATTATTGGACTAGTGTTTGTCTGTGTGTTACAAAAATGTTTTTAATCATTGTTATAATATTTTTCTGTTATGTCATTATGATTTTTAATGTAATGCATATAAGGTTGAATTTTGCTTGATACGTTATTTTATTTTTATGTGCATGAATGTGTGTGATAGATGTTACTTTGTGGGCGTATTATGATCTTCTTTGATGGGTTTCGATCACCTCTCTGTGATTGAAACTACCGTGTATTTTATTGGGTGCAATAAAATATCAATACAAATATTGTTATAGACTTGTTTTGGCATGTAGTTTCATGATTTCTATTTTAGATAGCCATATTACTGTTGTAACTACAAATGGATTTTTATTCTGTTTGCTCGCTAAAAAGGAATTTTCATTTATGGTTCATGAATGAGAGCATCAACCTTTTTTTATAGTCGGTTAAACGACGGACGCATTAAAATTTATGGATCACAGTTTTTTTTTATCATATCGAGGATTGAACCTGCAGCTCTTTCCAAACATATCGACTGCACGACTACTGCACTGTTTGAGTCGCTAAAATCTAGTGATAAATAATTATTAGAAAGTGTGGAACTCATGTTATAATGTTATGTTTGTATGTAGAAGGTATATTATTATTATACATTTACTTACCACTTGTTCCGTCAAATGCCGTAGGGAACGAAAGGCGGTGTGGCCACGAAACAAGCGGGGGAGTAAGCGATTAGTCTAGAATCCACGGACCATTTTTACAATTGAATACTATCACGCTAATTTTCCGTCTTCTTTATCTTATGGTTGGTGAACAACCTGGTGTTAGACTTCAAACCGCTTGTCCTCTGACATGGCTTTACTCGTCGTTAAAAATCTCTCAGGTATGCTGGTTTCCTTACAATGATTTTCTTCACCGCTTTTAGCAACTGATAACTAATTTATAGTAGGCACAATGCACATGAATTCGATAAGACATAGTTTGAACGAAGGTTTGAACTTGCAACCTTTGACGTGGCAGTCCAACGGTCATACCTCTCGGCTATCAGTGCACTACTAATAAATGTGGATTTATTTAAAATGACTGAAAGGTACATAATAATAAATAGATTATTATTGGTAAAATCTGACCCCACCATTCTCGTGGCCCCGCACTTACAATATTAACGGTGACAGCGCCATTTGATCTCGAACTAATAAAGTGAGGGTAGCGTTAATTTTCTATCATAAACCAGTGTTGCCAATGTTTGCAGAACATTTACTTTACGGTTTCTTCTCCTAATAGGAGACGGTAAAGGAAATGGCGATAATAATGGGTGTAATGGGTAGCTAAGTATATTTTCTATTTTATTATTCACTAGCTGCGCCCCACGGTGTTACCCGCTACATTTTTTCGGGATCAAAAGCCTATGTGTTAATCCAGGGTGTCAGCTACCTTCATATGAAATTTCAATATAGAACCTACACTTGGGACTAGATTGAGTCTAAGACAAGTCTGAGTTCGCATAGATCTCAGTCTTAGAATACAGGCGACTTACACATACGACCTACGCTTTCACACCTCTATCGTAATTCCCGTTAAGTCTCGCTGATTCAAAGCTTCTAACTCGTATGTTACTCGCGATTCGCCGCGGGCGACTCACTATAAACAGCTCGGGATGGTTTATGCAAAATTAATTGATATTACGGACCGAATGCTATGTTCGTAACAAGAAGTTCTCACTCGTACTTCACGTCAGTACTGCAGGCTACGTTATAGAGCTTGGGGCTTACTGGTTAGAAGCCTGTATACACCAAAGATGAGAAAATTCTGCGGCGTTAATAGTATTGTGTAAATTTTGGGGTATATTTAGTCCAGATTTGATGATTGTAAACATGACCAAAATCGTTGTTGTTTCTGAAATGCCTTGATAAGCAGTGGCAGCACTGTAAATTTACAGATGTCCAAAATTGGTAGGTTTTACTATAATAAGTGAGCGTACTGCCATTTTGTCAGGTATAACTGGTTCTGTTTTAGCGCAACTTGAGAATCATACCTAACTTACACTAGACTAATTAGTAGTAGTTAGTAATTCCAAAACCGTCAACTGGTCTCATTGGCGGTTTCAATACAGTCCAGTCATTTCTCTAGATCGCCACGAGCTTCATTGTTCATTGCCTCGATGGTTATCATGTAGATCCTGGCTTACAGGAGTTACAATGATGGGCACGAGTGGTGGGCTAGTCCTCAAAAAACCGTCAACTTGGTTAGTGAACAACTTTTTAACAAAATCAAAATAAAAGGTATTTTACCCACCTCTGAACTAAGCTTTATAATATAATATTAATGTATGCTTATTGTGGGCAGTCTTAACTTAGTGGTGGAGCAACCGGTGTAGCAGGTACAGTCATGTATGTAAATATATGTACTAAGTGAAATTCAAATGCGGCTTCCGGACTTTTTTAATCTTATGTGCGCATGTCCATTGGTTAAGCAATTGGTTCGCTGCACTGGATTTGTAGCTAGATTATACATGGGAAAGACGAAAGTCGTTGTATAGGCTGGTTGCGGAAGGCTCTTGAATTTTGAAACAAACAATTTTTTAAAGGTTAAGTTTCATGTGTTTTTCTAAATGATTACCTAAAGCACTTTGGGAATAATAATAGTAAGATGTTAAACATACTATAGCTAAAATCATATATGTAAATATCATGATTTTTTCAAGCTTATAAAGAAACGTCAGCCTTAGTTTACATTATGTAACATAAAGCTTAAATAAATAAAAAAAATTAACACGGTGTAGGAAACATCGTGAGAAAACCGGTACACCTGCGAGATATTTCAACAATGTGTAAAGCCATGTCAGAGGCCTACAGGCGGTTTAAACTTTGACACCAGGTAGCTCATCAGCCATACGATAAGAAGAAGATTTAAAAATTGCTTTGCAATTTTGACAGATTAAGGTTTAGGTTTACGTATTTCTGCCGTTGACTGTACACCTCGAATTAGACATTCTCGTACATCTTACTAATCACACCTAATTGGTATTCGCGCGGCTGTTTTATTTCCATGTTTATCTGAAATGAGGAATATATAGCTCGCTATCGCCACGCTTTTAGCACTGGAGTGTTGGCCGCGATAGACGGACGGCTGGTAGCGGGATAGTGCTGCGTTTGAAATTAATTGCTGGTGCGTTAATTATGTCTTGGATTAAGTATATTAAATGCGTTTTGGCATACATTGGGAGATGCCTATGTCTAGCAGTGGACTGCAACGCGAATAATGCGAAAGTAACGTCTGTAACCTCAATATGTCTCCACGCGATAGATAGATTAATGTTTGACTCTTCCTAGCTGCTTTTTATGCCGGTATAGATGCGAAAATGTTGTATTCGGCCAAAGATGTGGATAAAAGGGTAACATGTAGGTAGTTTTGAGTATGTTAGGTAATATGTAGGTAGTAGTAATATAACATACTGGGTCCTTAGTTTGGCATGCATTTAAATTCGGCCAAAATTGCGAATTTACAAGCAATCGACCTATTTCTAAGTTTCGGGCCTTTGTTCAACAGTAGACGTTCCGGCTGTTGATGATGATGATATATTAGGGCTAGAAAATATATTTTTCAAAAGTTAAGCGCAATCAATAACGAATGACGCACTAGTCCTAAGCATATTGTTTTGAGCATCTGTAACCGAACTATACACCTGCACCTACCTCTATTTAAACTTGTTGATTTTCAAATAAAAACGTCTCCGTAGATCAATTATCCAACAGTGAGAACAATGTTATTTGTTCTGTAACCGAATACATTAGAATTAATCATCATTTTGCAATCAAGGCATCAACAAAGGACCTACGTGTCCTTAAATGTAAGCTCATATTATGCGGCATGCATTGCTAATACTAATAAATTAATTGTCGCACGAATAATCAAGGACTGGCGAAGCTTCAGGCGTCTTCCAAGTACAGATGACGCCAGCCTCCACACACGTACATTGTAATTAATTTATGAATACATGAGTTGGATGGCAATTATCGGATTCTCTGCCATAGGTGTGAAGTAAAAACACATCACAGCATAGAGGGCGTCTTATAATTATTCAGATTGCAATTAATGCCTGTATCCCTGTAGTTTTTACTCCATAAAACCAGTGTTGGAATTTTAACAATTTCCTTACGAGTATTGTTTGTGATTAAATAGAATTCTATGGACAACAAAAAGGTGATGGATTGTCGGGAAGGGCCTGTTAGTCGGGTAATCGTTGGGATTTCGTATGGAGTGGGAATTATGAAAGTTATCCCGTAGCTGGTATGGGTGGCTTCCACAGTTGGCTGCTTGTTTTATGATGAAGTCAATCATTTTTGATTTATTGTTGGTGCTGAAGGAGTTTTTCTCGGCTGATGTGTATAGACAGGCTGTTAGAACGTGGAGCTGCTGGCTAAGGAGAGACGAGCATACACGCATGCCCGCAATAGTTCAGTTTTAATTGTATGGTAATGTTTTGACGAGAAACGAAGACTACCTTTATTTTATGTAGAAAATATTTTTGTTCAACTAATAAGTAGTTTTTCCTTATATTGGAGATCTATAGTCATATCTGAATGTGTGAATTTAACACTTATCAATCCGGAATAGTGTGTCATAGGATAGGCCTATCCAGCAGTGGACTGATATAGGCTGATGATGATAATGACATCCGAAAAAAAATATACAGCTACATACTTTTTAGCCCTTTCGGCCATAATCACAATAAAATTGCAGTAACCAGCCATACATATAGCCTTAACATCGCAAATTTGTAACGTTTGGCTAAAATCAAATGCTCGTCGCGTGAGTATTCTCAGTGATGTGCCGAGGCGGCTATAAGTCACTTGTGAGCGACAGACGCGCGTTAAACACAACGTGCGTGATTTAAGCATTAATATAGCGTCAGCAAAAACGTTTCCTTTGTATGTTACGAAACTTCTTATGATTATGGGCGATACTTTGATGGGTAATAATTTAATGGAGAGCTTTAATTTCTTGTAACAATTTAAATTTTATATATGTATTTAAATAATACACATACAATTTAATTGTATACATTTTCTGTGTGAAGGAAAACATTGTGAGGAAACCGGCACACCTGAGAGATTTTTAAAGGTGTGTCAAGCCATGTCCGAGGCCTAAAGGCGGTTTAAACTTTGACAGATTGTTCATCAACCATACGATAAAAAGATCATTTATTCTTCAAGCATCCTTACTAATTAAACTAAGGCTATTTTCTTAAACTTTATAACGTAATTAGATGCTTTGTATCTTTTCATTGAACTACAAAACCATAACTAGATCCCACGATAAAGGTTTTATACAAAATTTCTCTATGGCACGCATCAAAGCATAGACACGTCGTCTTTACTTCAATTCGTTGGGTATAGGTTCAGCGCTGGACATTAAGGGTGCTATAAGTCACTCGTGAGACTGACGCGCGTTAAGTCCAACTTGCGTGATTTAAACGCACTACGCGAAAGTACGGACAGCAGCGACATGTTAACGATAAAAAGGGTTTTTTGTAATTATTCTGTTTTTAAAGATAGGTTAAAAATGTTGGCTAAAAAACTTTGAATTAAAAAAAAAATACCTAAAAATTTTGTCTAATTTTTATTTTACATATTTAATGGGATTTTTAGGGGTAAAAAATACAACTTAGAGAAGTAGACTACTAAGTCTGGTGTTATCAGTATTTTCTAAAAAAAATTGAAAGTAAAGCAATCAATAATTCAAAAGTTGGAATACCCTTTCCACTTAGCAAACACATTAACGAATTAACCTAAATACCTGCACTTAATAGGTACTGATACAACAATAAACAAACATCCAGAATTTTTTCGGAAAAAATCTTAAAACAATTCAGTTTACAGTTCACATGACTCTTCATGTTCATCTCGACTGTAACTCAAATTGTTTTTACATGCGTATTTACCTAGATAGAGTCGCATGCATAAACTATGAGGGTTTTCAAACGAGCAACCAGACAACCTGATATTGGACGTTCGTTGATAAACCCATTTGTATGTAGGAGGGCCATCAGCCCCCTTACCATGAAAACTTAAGGCTGAACATTTCCCGTCGTACAAGCGAGACGCCGCTACGTGCAGTGTAGTTTTCCATCTCGCTCCCACAACGGAAAAAGTCTTGCGTTGAGAGTTCACGGTATGAGGGCAGACGGCACTAAATATGTATATAGCCCGTAATTGAATCAAAAAGTTAAATAAGGCATACACTTTATCTACGCTTATAATAAAATTACTATATTATGGCGTCTGCGCTGCGGTTATATTGAACAATTTATGAGTTAGTTACGTTGTTACGAAGATATAGGTAGGCTAGGTTTTTCTTTGGCTTGGTTACACCATCTTGTGCCTCGTTAATTGGATAGTTGACACCACCAATCAATGGAGATACTTTTTATGAGCTGTCAAAACGCTATTCGTCCATAGATTTTGTATGGCGATATGAACTTGTGACGTCACTAGTTCACAAACTCAATTGACTATTTACTGATTTCAAAGCAAATATAAAAAGAGATTACGATTAATAAAAAAATATTTTAGGGCTAAAATTAAGTATTTTTTTAGAGAAGTGTTTTGGAATTATTGGTGTCAACGATCCAATTGTCTATTATCTAGGCTGTGAGCGAAGCTTGGTTCTAATATACATATTCAAGGATAAGTCTTTTTACCATTTTTATTGGTTTTCATTATGCACTTGTATAGCGATGTCTCCTTAATATGGGGTGCTATGACGCCTCAAGCAGAAGTTTTAATGCTGAATTTATAGTGTTTCATTATTGAGATCAACATATAAATTGTGGTGTAGTAAACACTTGTTTTTTCATGTCCTTCTTGCTTGTTTAAGTGGAAGATAGATGTGAATAAAACTGGTTATTCTTTTCTTTTAGTGATCAGTGTCGTCTGATATCTAGACTCTCAGTAATGGCAATATTGTAGAGGACAGTAGCCTGTAATTTTTTTGTGAAATATTTTGGAGCTCTATCTAATAGGTACATATGTTAAATAATTGGAGGAGTAAGCACGAGACGTACTTATATAAATTTACTACGTATTTAAAAAAAATGGAAATCATGAAAGCTCTCTTAAATATTTTTGATTTGACACATGAATTGAACAAAAGGAAATTAGATACACTAAGTATTTTTAATGAAATAAATTTAATACTAAAGCTTTTCATTAAAACGTCCTCATAACAAACAAGAACATTTTTACCAAAAACTTTAAAACAAATACCCTACAGACGTAATCTGCTGACGGTACATTGAACAACGACAATGCATTCCACCCCACTTGTAATACATTTCAATGTAACTCGGAATCGCCGCATTATCTGGAGTTATAACAGCTTAGACCTTTATTTAGTGTTGGACCACCGCGACCCCGGGATTCTGCGCGCGCAACTATATACGGAACACCTTGGTGTTATTTTGGCTTTAGTTTATTGGGATCAAGTGCTGCTATTATCTGGAAAGCGGAATTGGTCATTATTATTGTACCTCCTCTTCACAGAGCGGGCAGAAATGTGATATTTTGCCACACCGTATATTATGTACCACGTGATGGGGGCGGGGTCTATGGTAATATCTCATCAACATAAAAAAATATTATTCTAAGGTCGTTAATAATCAAAAGTTAGTAATGACATAGAAATCTTAAAAGACACAGGAGATCATACTATCTGATATTTTTACACCCACCATAGATAGATCCATACGAAGCAGAGCGCGTTCAACTGAAATATTTGTGGATTTAAGAGCACCCCAGCTGGATGCACTTACTTTTGGAGCTTGACACAATGTATTTGGGAGCTTTGTAAATAACACAACAATACTCTTCTTCTTATCGCATGGTTGAACAACCTGGTGTCAGAGCATAAATAGCCAGCCAGTAGGCAGTTAAATACTGAGTATGACAGTTACAGGGTTAAGTTTTTCCTCAGACATTCTTAACTTCTACAACCTCAGTCAACGATCGCGCTGATCCTATAATTTCAAAAGAGGTTTACGTTTATAGAACAAACACTCAATCTACAATAAACATCTTTGAAAACGGCGCCAGATATGACAGTTACACTTGAACCATCCAAACGTCGCGTCGTGCAGATAGCAACAAAGGTAAGGTACAGAATGCTTCGATGCCTCAGCCAAGGTCGCCGCGTGGGAGGTTGATTTACATTGAATACCTTTACCGCATGCATCGGCGGCATCACTGCGGTATTTGGCGTTAAATGTTACGAGAAAACCGGTCAATTGCGTGGCAGAATCGCATTGACTGGGTTCCTTACATAAAGTACATGCTGGTAAATCATATGCGACTCGTTTGAATATTTGTACCGTCATGTAAGAAATGGTTTTTATGAAGCATAGATTTTAAGATTCAGATAGTATTTGCATCAGTTACTAAGCTTATATTGACGGAGTTCTCTTTTGGTTGCAGCGATATATTTAACTGACTAAAAATCGAGGTACTTATGTATCCGGATCGTAACAATTGTTGTAAAGTGCCTGTTTTATTTTATGCTGCGAAGTCTTGATAAAAAAGGACGTTAAGCTTCAACCGAGGAAACGTTTTGAATCCTCATCCGCGGCCCAGCTGTACCCAGTGATAGGTTTATGCCTGCCTTTTTTTTGCTAGTCTCTAGCCTCCGTACCAGATACATGCTGGTTCTACCTTTTTACCCCAGGGTGTCTTCCTACCTTAGGTCGAGGGACGCGGACCTGTGGACGATGTATCACATGCTTCGATAGGTCCCAACACGCGTCTTCACGGTTCTTGCTGGTTCCACCTAAAATGGTTTCGATCATCATTTACTTTTGAGTAATTTTCAGGATGTAATACCGAAAAAAAAAATTCAAATCAATGTCGAATTTCTCTGTAGTGCTACAATTACAAAAACATAACATCACGCCTGTATTCCCCGAAGGGGTCGGCAGAGGTGCACATATAGTACACCCACATTTCGCCGTTAAATAATTATGTAATCTTTATCACTGTCCTCTAAGCAATAAAATTTATGAACCTCCAAACCAAACAGAATAACCATTGTATCGTCCATTTTGCATGAATTATCATACAATTAGCCGTCAGAAGCACCGCGGACGTTTATAGCCGTCATTGTTAACTGGGTTTTAATCAGTGCGCGAGATTTATGCGCCGGCGCATTTGCAAAGTTAGAGTGTGCCGCCGGCAGTTGTCGCCAGTGATTAAGCGCTGCAGTTCCGGTGTGCACCAAACGTAGAGGGACGCTGTTTCTTTTGTTTTTTTAAGACTTCGGTGACAGTTTTCTGTAAAGGGCAATACATTAAATTAAATATTAATTAGTAGGTAGTCCCAGTTCGTAAATAGTGTACCTTTGCTTTGGAAGAACACATAAAGCCGTTGATTCTGCGCCTAGTCTTGTTTCGGTTGTGTCAGTTAGCCTTCTCACCAAACTGTGGTTTTTAAACATTAGACAGTGCACTTGTGTGTGCAGAATTAGTCATTATATTGTCTACATACTTGTGGACTTCTTGTGCTGTCTCCTGCGTCTTGTACCGAAATTTAGTGAGAAGTGGTATGGCTATCTTATGGGATGAATACAATAACCGATCTTACATAAATGACTGGACTCTTAAACAAAATCTACTAAGTGATCACTCACTTTGAGAAGCTATATAGGTTCACTTAAATTACAGTACACCCACCACGCCAAACGCCAACAACCTCAATAATCTTAAGTGCCATCATCCATTACCTATCTGCGTATTAACGTGATCTGCCAGGCGACAGGCTATAACTAATATAATAATCTAGATTCACTGGGCGTAGTAATTAAATACGGCTATAAACAAGTGCGGGGCCCCCAGCCTCACGACTGGACCTTCGGGCTGGACATACATTAGCGAGGCAACAAGATATCATGCGGTCCTCGTCCCTGGAGAGTACGTCATAAATCGTTTAAGGAAAGTTGAAATGGGGACACGGAAGTTGGATTGTGATGATTGATTTCGTGTCTTTGAAATGACGTTTTATTAAAGCAATTGTAATTAAAACTATTCAGTGTTTCTGCAGGGCATACGCCTGTACTTATATAGATACCACATAACATAACATCACGCCTGTATTCCCCGAAGGGGTAGGCAGAGGTGCACATTTAGTACCCCCACATTTCGCCAGTTATGTTTTTCGGTCCCAATGTAATAGGGGGCGAGCCTATTGCCATCATCCGGGCACTAATCCAGACTCCGTGCTGCTACTGAGAATTACCTAATGGAAAAACCCAGTAACAATTTGCCCGACCCGGGATTGGAACCCAGGACCTCGTGCTCAGCAGTCGCGCTTAGCAACCACTAGACCAACGAGGCAGCCATAGATACCACAATCGTTTAAAATTGTGATTTTTTATGAACTTTTTAGAAAAGATGTCAATTTTAAACCATGGATTAAATAAAACCTGTTGTGTGTTGTGTGCTGCTGTGGTACTTTGCTTGCATGTCGAAAATAGAGATGTCAATAGACTAAGCAGGGCTTTAAATTACAGGTATTATCGTTTATATTTAAATAGAAATAAATAAACTAAAACTAAAAATTTAACAGGCTACGATATTCCATTGGTGTTTGTTCTTTATGCTTGGTCATTTTGTTCTCGATGACGATGTATGTATGTTCCGTGATGTGCTGATCTCCTGGTCTCATTACCCTCGCTACATCATTCTTACAGGCTTCTGGGTTAGATCTACTAACCTGGTCTTTCTTTAACTTAACATTTATTCATCTCAGTTCAGTCCATTTTATTTTGGGTTACTAAAAGATGAAACTGATGGCTTTCGTAGACATACTAGGGATGTCTCCCTGTGTCGTGGGTGCGTTTCACAAACATGAAATATCACATACACAAACATCCAAACTCGCGACAAACATTGGTTTGCACAAAGTTTTTCCCCGTGCGGGAATTGAACCCGCAACCCTTAGCGCAGCAGTCCAATCGCTTAGCCACTGCGCCAATCGTCGTCGTAACTACACTACCATTCTTGATGGCTCTACTCGTTATTAAACAGTTAAGTTTATTTCAATTAAATTTATCAATTTTGTCTTACGATCAACTGGCTTATTAACCCAGGAGGTAGAATAAAGGACTGTTATTATTATAAGTGCCAATTATTTCTCTGTTATTAAACAATTATAAAAACATTACACAACTTGCTCCGTTACAAATTGGCTGTGGGACCAATTTATCTGTCATCGTGGCTTCTATATAAGTTTGTATGTGTACACTATCGCTTCCTATGTAGTTGTTTATGTCAGTTGTGCACTGTACCTCTATTACCTCCTGTAGAGCGGACATATGAATACTCCTTGGCATGTGACGATTTCCTATGAAATATAACTTGGAAGATATTATGTTGGTGATTTCTATTTGTTTAACACACGCATTTGTTTAACAAGAAAATGGAAACTTTCCTGAAAATATTTTTGCAAATTGATTCGACTGCCTCGTTGGTCTAGTGGTCGTTAAGCGCGACTGCTGTGCACGGGGTCCTGGGTTCGAATTCCGGGTCGGGCAGTGTTACTGGGTTTTTCCATTAGGTAATCCTCAGTAACAGCACGGAGTCTGGAGGTGCGCCCGGTTGATGGCAATAGGCTCGCCCCCTATTATTTTGGGACCCATAACATATAACTGGCGAAATGTGGGTGTGCTATATGTGCACCTCTAACTACCTCTTTGGGGGATACAGGCGTGATGTTATGTATGTGATATATCGAATTTTATACCAATAACATAACCGTATCTTAAAAACTAAAATATTATAGGTACATGCATTGAATTGTGTCTGGAAGACTTCTACATCATAATTGAAAGGTCTAGAACTTCCGATGAAGTTGACCGATAGCGTTGTCAAACAAACCGCCAATCAACAAACTAACGACCCAATCCCAGCTACATCGAGCAACATTTTTACATCGAACAGCGATAACCAGATCAGAAAATATTTTACCGAGAAACTCATCTATTAGTAATATCTGTGGCCCGGGGCCTACCAGCCAGATCTAAAGTAAACACGGGTACAGCCATTTACTTTAATTATGTGCAGTACGAACATGACTTATTTATGCTTTTAGAGCAGAATGTTCTAACCAACCCTGAGGATATTAAAGTCATTTGTAATACTTGGATTAAAGAACGGTGTTACCGCTTTGGTTCGAAGCGAACTGGACTTTGGTGCGAGTGTGATGGGAACTGAAGAGAAAATTGCGCGATTAAATATGCAGTTTTGTAAGCAATTTTCTCGTAAATTCTCTTGTCTCACACTTGTAATGTAGTATTTTGATGACTTATTATAATTATCTGTAATTGGAGAAGGTGCTTTATATTTCATTTAATAAAATAACAAGGGTAACCCGGGCAAGTATCAATGTGACTTTTTCAATGTTATAAATACTTTCTTAGTTTTCTATGACACCACTGACTAACAGGTAAAATAACAAATGCCAAACCGTTTCTAGCAACTGACAAATTAGTTATCAGTTGCTTAAAACTGTGAAGGAAAACATCGTAAGAAAACCGGCACAGCTGAGAGATTTTTCAACGTTATGTTAAGCCATGAAAGAGTCCTACAGGCGGATTAAACTCTTACACTAAGTTGATCATCAACCATACGATAAGAAGAACAATATTTTATGTGCATATCAAAAAATAAAAATGATAAATTAATGTAGATTATGGGGGACATTATAGCAAGATGATACGGTATAAAAGGCAAGTATAGTAAGTACTTAGTTTCCCTCCATACGGTAGTTATTGATTCTCGAAGTTTATCAAAATAATTGGCAATTTATCAGTGGCCAACGTTTATTAGTAAACATTGACTTCCCATGTGTAACCATAACCAACACGTCCATGATGAGTTTTGTCATATTTTTTGTTAATTCATTTAATTTTCCTTTACCTTTTCTTCGGTAACCAAGTAAAGTAAACAGCAATTATATCGACCTGTTAAGACTTTCAATATTAATTAATAATTAACAATATCAGAGAACAAAAGGTCGATCTGTTCATTTTAATTAAAGGTGGCATTAGGTAGGAAATTATTATTAGATAGGTAATTGTTTAATACACACTCTTGGGCTAGAACACATATTTGGAAAGAAATAATTTATTTTTTTGAGACAACAATTGTTTTTGAACTGTATCTTTTGTAAGTAAAGAAAAAGAATAACAAACACAAAACTTTTGAATTTTTGCCAAGCTTTTTTTTACATAATCAATAGATAGACTTAACCAGGAGGTGTTGAGGAAGGAATGGAAGGCCTCTTGCCTCACTTGGGAAATTTTGGGCGAAATAATAATTAAATTATAATTAATATCTAAGTGGACAGACTGACAACGCGAAAACACGAAAAATAACTTTGTATAATATATTAATATTAAGAGACAAGTAAATCCAGGTTTCCTCACGATGTTTTCCGTCACCGTTAGTCAGTGGTTCTTAGAATTACTAAGAAAGTATTTTTATAATTGAAAAAGTAATTGCCCGGGTTTGAACCTGCAACCTTGTGCATACAAATCCGGTGTGTTAACCACTAGGCCACCACGTCTCATCATGTAAGTAATATATTAAAATTCATTTATAGAAGTCATCGATAAGACTTACATGGCGTAATCAGCAATATCTTGTATATTAATATCATAAGATCTCACTGTAAATAATTATTATAAAAATATCGAAAACAAACTATAACATAAAACGTAATTGAATACAGCCATTAAAAATCAATTACCTACATAAATGCTAAGCCGTGTTCCTTAGAATCAATTTGTTGTGTAATATGTAAAAAATATGAAAATGTCTTGAGTAACGAGGTCCTGTTATTTATATCCTAGTTCAGGGGTGGTAAACATTTTTCGCTTACTTAAAATATTCTTAAATGAATTTTGAATTGGCCATCTCCGTCTGTTGGCATCTTTATCTTTTGATATGTAAACAACCGTGTCATAATTTAATGAGTTTTAAAGTCTCATTAGTATGGGGTTTGGTGAAATTTTATAAATCTATCTATATATACATTTTTTTCCGTCCCAAAATTAAGCCAAATTAAACGCCCTCCAGGGTTTTCTAATTTAAGACTAATTGACTGCTAAAATAATATTAAAAAATAATATGTAGTGTTAAGTTATCCATAAGTTTTATATCATTAGCGCTAAATAGTGTTGAACTAATAATACGATGTTCAAGTCTCTATTTATGTTCACATATAAACTTTATATAGGATTCCTGAAACGACAATTAACAACCGAAAGAAAACAATAAAGTGAACTCGCACCTTCAAAGTAAATCAATGTAGATAACAATAGCTACTAGTCATAAAATTTTAAGATCGGCCATATTTTTAATTTGACGCGAGAATTTCCGCGATTTTCCCGAGCGCGCGCCAAAGGTTTGCGATCCCCGCTAGTCCATCGATTGCGTATCTTAAGCACTTTGTGTTATGGCATCTTATTACAGGTTTATAGACATTGTGAGATAACTCCATCTTTTATTAAGATGGCGTCATGCAGCTTGGGTGTAACACTTCACTTCGTTTTTTTTTTTCAAAAACAGAATAGGCCTTTATTATGAGACAAAAATCGAACACCATACTTTTGGAGTAATTTTAGCATGTTGTCCAAGCTAAGCTTGAATCTAAATTGATACAGGAAATTTGAAAAATGATGGACACGAGCGGGATTCGCATCCGCGACGTCAACCATAAGAGTTAAATAATGATTTCTATCACTTACGCGAATATTAGACATTGAAATAAAACTAGGTTTACGGATTTTATCGCGGTTTTTTAATTAATTTTTGGTCCCGACGTTTCGAATCCTTTACAAAATACTTAAAAGGGAACTTGAAATTCGATGGATGCGAGCGGTGACACGATTGATCAGTTGGCAGAGCAGAATAGGATATAGTCACATGATTTTGTTCATAGAAGAGTCCTATAAATAAAATACCAAGTTAATTTCAACCCTGACTTCAAGCCTTTTGGCCCCACTACGTCTAGTATCAACCGGTATTAAACGCTATGAGGTTAAAAAACGCGCACGCGCCGTCCCACATCCTGTATCAAATATTTTAAATAAAAACTACGCGCTTATTTAACTGTTATTCTAGAACAATTATCTATACAACGAATAATTAAGGTTGTTCATTAATATCGATTTCTAGATAGCGATCGATATCGCCGCAGTGTGGATCATTAGTGAATTGTTAATGTTCTAATGATAAGATCGAATTTATACACGTAGGGGTTAAAAGTTAGTGTTGCGTTCTGTTTACCCCTGTTTGAGTGGGACGTGATGGTATTTTGTTGTATGGTAACACTGCCTGGTCTGATAGCGAAGTGTGGTCTGAAAGCTTCAAGTTTTTGGCTCGGTTTTTTGTTTAGACAAAGACAAATTTTCCAGTTGGGAATTTTTAGTTGCATATTATATAGCACGAGGTTGCTCGCCTCCTATAACATTACTGGCGAATGAGTGTACAGCCTCTTTAGGTACCTACAGGCGTGATGTTACGTCGACTTTGAGATAATACTCATTTTTCATTAACGTATGCATTATGTTACACTTTTTAAGCTGTTAAAAAGCTCTGGAGTTTGAACGAAAGTTTGCGCGTTTATAGTAAATTTACAAATCTTTTAACGCAAATAGAGCATGGATATCACTACGCACAGATATGCGAAAAACAATCAAGCTTAACACAGCGAAACCTAGTTATAAATACAATTTTATTTTACACCGGAATATGTTAACGTCTGCTAAATGCAATATTGATACATGTTTACGGGAAACGATAAAATTATTCAATTCATATCTTTTGTAATGTAAAACATCGCAACGGTGTTTCCAATGCGTTATTTTCACGTGAGAATATACGACGTGTCTAAAAAAAGGATGGAGACTATTGGCTACTGTAAATGTGAATGCAATATTAATTCATTCTTGATAATGAAGGACTTTAGCAGATTGTACCTAAGTGGAAGGGTTTAATCTGATTATTTTTTATAATTATGGTCTAAAATTCTGAAAGACTATTAAGTTATTACAATTAAACATTAGCGAACTGCTAGTGGTATATAGGTTTAAGGAGTAGTAGTTAAAGGTGAGTGATATCTATTTTAATAATATGGCACTTTTATTTGAGGTGTAAGCGCAATATACCTAAGAAAAGAATTGATGAGAGCATTCTATTTTTTCTCCTTACAAGACTTTGTTACCCGTTTATCAAGTTCAAAATACTTTTGCAAGCTTTATCGAAACGACATTCTAACCATGGCTAGGTCTGTTCAATTAATTAAAAACAATTAAAATTGTGAATTTGTGATGGGTCTTACACCTCCTGCTAGGACCATTCAGGCGGGAAAATGTGACATAAGCTATAAAAAACACACCTCGTCTATGGTACTTTTTAAGAATAAATTAGGGGAATGTAAGTGGCCAGCGAACCGTGTCGTGCGCCCTGCCAAGACGTATGTCTAATGTGGCTCACAATCATGTATATGAAAATACAATGACGCCACGTCAAATTGTGAGACTTTAGTACTGTGTATAGCACCTGTAGAAATTTTCTAGACGGTGTATTGGGTGCACACTATGTAATTTTAAAACCATAGACAATGTAGCGCTTGGAATTAGGTTACCCAAAGTATTTTGATAAAAATGTTGCATTCAAAGACAATTTTTGATTACTGTAGCAAAAATTCATAAGAGCTCTGTGCGCTCCGTAGAACTCGGCAACAAGAACGTACAACGAATGTGGTAAGTTTATTTCGTTTTTCTATTTAAGCATGCCCAGTTAATGCACGAATAGTTAAGTCTATAGCGAGCCTAGGGAGCATTTAAACTCAACCTTTTTATCCCTAAGTGCCCGCCATCATTAAAAACTGTTTAATGGGACACTGTGGGGTGTCACAAATAAAGTTCACTTTTTAAACAGATTTGTACATGACACGGATACGAAATGGCGTAAAAATGCGCGGAGGATATGTTCGCTCCGTACCGTCGCTCGGTCGGGAGGCCTCTGGCTCGCCTGTCCGGCGCGGCGCGCGGTGTTCCGCGCGCACGCGGCGCCTCTATCGGCAGAGGGGTGTACAGTGGGGGGCGGTGTGACAACGACGCGGGGTACCTAACTAATGCGCATGCGCGCGTCTCGCGCGCGCTTCCATTTCCCGCGTTACATTCTCCCCCTCTAGTCCAACTACTCGTCCTCGAAGTTGGGCTAGTCTAAATACCTACGCGGCCTACCTCGTTTACGTTCCCTGATGGGAGGTTCTACTCGACCTGTAAAGGGCGTGAGGCGCGAAGCGTGGTTCAACGTACGGTCCAAGCCGAAATGACCGGCTGTGGGCGCGTCGTGTAAGTCGGCTAAGACTCGCCTGCACTCGTGCTCTGGCACGACTATGCAGCAGTCCTCTCCGTCACCTGAGTCTAGACTGTACCTATGCAGGATACCATCTGACATGGCATATCCGCGGTCATACCGTGGCCTCCCCCTAAATGGTTCGTCGGTCTCCATATCTTCAACGATCTTGCGCACCTCGGGGTGTAACAGCTGATTCGCGCGGATATCACCGCAGTTCCTTCTAGGCATATGAATACCAGTCATGCATAACTCAGTAGCTGGTCCCTGGCGTGCAAACTGCGGCGTGCGAGTGTTGATTACATTTTCAAGCGCCCGCCGCTGTTCGGGGGTTAACCTAGTACCTTCGTCCGGTCGCAGGGTTAACTCGGGGACCTCCGCCTGTCGCAGGGTTATTCCGGCGGATGCGGCAGATAAATCTGCGTCCGCGGTTGGGTTGAAAGTGTACGTATTAACGAAGTCGTAGTCGCGCACAGCACTGTCCGAGAATCCCCAAGTACGTCGGGCGACGTCAATCACCATGCCGGCCCGGGTTAGGAAATCTACACCTAACAGTGTTTTAGTGTCACTATCGGGCAACACCAACATTGTACATACAATACTACGACCCTTAATACTAATATCCACCTCGGCCGACAACAGGTTTCTCCACTGTCGTGTACCATCGGCCAGGCGTACGAAACGTCTTGTTTTCTTAAACCACACTCCGGAGTCTACTAAGACTCGGTATAATGATGGACTCGCGATACTATGTGTGGCTCCGGTGTCCACGATCGCCACACCATTACGACCCATAACACGAATATTCACCATCGGGTAAGGTTCGCGGGTGGTTATATGACTTACCCGTATACACGAAATTTTACCCGTACGCGTGTTATTACTACGCGTCCTATAACTACAATGATTATTGTTTACACTGAAATTATTGAACGACGTCTTTTCGTCTGACACTGACGAAGCTTTTTTACATACATCGCATTTCGACCTCACAACACCTAGTTTTCCACAACCATAACATCGCAAACCCTTATGCGTACTGTCGGCACTAGAACCTCTACGACTGCGACACTCGTCGCTAGCGTGACCAAACCGCCTGCACATCCCACAACGCGGCCTATTCCTATTCTTATTAGTACTACGCGTTGTTGTCACACTCGTGTTAGTAGGCGAACTCGATCGCGTGAGATTAGGGTTGGTGGTAGGGATAACCAATGTTTTATGCGACATCGCGTCACTATTATTATTAGTAACGGAATTTTTTAACTTATATGTATCCTCCGCGATTCTTACTTTATACATTAATTCCTCTATATTACGTATACAATCGCGGGGCACTCGCTTAACTACGCGGCGGTGTAATAAACCGTAACAAATGTCCACTCGGATCACTTCTTCGAGGTTATAAGGTAGCTTTGCTATTAACGCGCACACTTTACACAAAAAGGCTTCTGCGCGTTCATCCTCGCGCTGCTCGGCGGCGTAGATTTCCCGTAGGATGCGGTGCGCGGGCTGCGCCACACCGTAGGTAGCGCGGAGGCGGGCAAGCGCGTCCGACCACGTGGTCACCGACGCCTTGACACCGCGCCACCAGACTGCCGCTTCTCCCTCGAGCAGCATCGGCAACCCTCGGAGCGCGTGCTCGTCGCTGACGATCGCGCATTCCTTGTATATTTCGACGGCATCCAAGAAGGCCTCCAGGACCTCGGCGTCCTGTGATAATCCGCTAAACCGCGCCGTGCATTTTGTAAAATTCGCATCGGCGTTCGCGGCGACGGCGCCATTTTTGGTACTCGTCGTTTGAGAGTCTCCGACCGGGGTAGAAGCCCTGATTACACTGTTCGACATCAACAGCGAATTAATCAAGCTTCTGTTTGCTTCCACTTGAGCACGGGTAATCGTCTCGATCAACGTAGACAGAAACTGCTCCGTGGGCTGATACTCTCGGTGCTGAGCCGGCCTCGCGCCGGCACTCGCGAGTTCTTCAGCGTGGTCGCGTTCAACGTCGCTGGCATCTACTTCTGTGAGCGTGACGTCGTCCTCTTCCCCTCGTTGTTGACGGAGCGCTTCTGCTCTCCGCGTCATCGGCATCTTCAAGTGTGTGATGATGACGCGTATAGTAGACTGTCCGTGTTAGCAACCGTGGTAGGTAGGCAGTCACGTAAACTTCGCAGTAGGTAGGTATGCGGTACGCACTTCTCAGATCGCCACGTGTCACGGGTGTGGTTCGAGCCACTAGTATGGGCGCCAGTTTAATGGGACACTGTGGGGTGTCACAAATAAAGTTCACTTTTTAAACAGATTTGTACATGACACGGATACGAAATGGCGTAAAAATGCGCGGAGGATATGTTCGCTCCGTACCGTCGCTCGGTCGGGAGGCCTCTGGCTCGCCTGTCCGGCGCGGCGCGCGGTGTTCCGCGCGCACGCGGCGCCTCTATCGGCAGAGGGGTGTACAGTGGGGGGCGGTGTGACAACGACGCGGGGTACCTAACTAATGCGCATGCGCGCGTCTCGCGCGCGCTTCCATTTCCCGCGTTACAACTGTTCTAAATATGATAAACCACCAATAAAAAAATAACACGTCGCTCACTAGGCACATCATACATTCCTATCAGCTAAAAACTTGCATAATAACGAAGTACCTATATAGATATCTTCTTCGGGTCGATAGTTTGCCTTATTGTAAAACGTTTAGCCGTTGTAATATGCCCGTTTCCGCGAAATAATACTTATTCAACGGTATTATAGTGGTTTGCTGTATAAAAAGTGTGAAATTGTTGTTTAGATGTGTATGGTGGTTACAAGCCAATTTGTAGCCTATTAAACACAAACCCTTACAAAAAATATAAACTGTGGTTTGATTTAAAAATAAAAAGTTGAAAATTACGTGAGCGTAAATGATATTGGCGTTAGGATCCTTTTTGTAAATTTGAAATTAGAAGGAAAACAATAGAGGTTGTGTTTTGAAAACGGTTCCATATTTAAACACAATCGATAATTAAAATCAGCCGTTATTTTGGTTTTGGTTGAAGCTGTCATCTAAGACATGGAAGAACTTTTTCGGTAAAAACGATGAAAATTATCACAGAAAAGTAAATATAGTTGGCGAGGTATTAAATAATCACTTAATACATCAAATAAACTTTATTTCAGGCAACACAGTAAGGCGAATAATTGCTGGCCACCGAAGACCAGCCAGTAATAACTTCTGCGCTCGTTAAAACATATTAAGATGTTTTTTCTTCGAGAGTGAGAGCTGGGTGATAATAACTTACATTAATTTTTATTACTGTAAATAAAGGGACAGGCATCCGCCATCAATTAAATGGTTGTTTAATCACTTTAATATATTACTATGAAACACAAACTAACTAATTAAGGACGCAAAACAACTGGTCTTAATAAACGGCACAAATTCTTCATCTGTAGAATAAAAAAGCAGATATCACTCTCCTCACAGCGGCACTCTAGCTATTTATTAAGCAATTAACATTATCTATATAATTTAAATAACAGCTGACAAACTACTTTATCATTGTGATTGAACTTTGCCGAAAAGATTGTTATTTAAGATAAGAACAACATTTATTGCTATTAAAATTAGTTATGCAAGCTTGATCTCTATCGGTACGCTACTTAAGTTTAAGTCTTTATAATTTCTAATTATTACATTGGCAACACTGTTGGCGGTACAACGTGGATCTTGCTTCACTAAATGGCCATAGATAATCTTGGAGCATTTCTCAAAAATGTATTTATGTAGATAAGCTATGATTAAGAAATTAAACATTAATTTATGGTCGAATGACAGAAATGCTAGTTTTGCGATGGTGGTTTAATATTTATTTATTTTGTTTGTTTATTACACATTATTTTGTGTTGTAAAATATGAATGAACAATAATATTCCCGCCTTTTCTAATTTGACAGATTAGTAATCTTTTTTATTGCACGACAATAGGTGAAGGAACGCACTATACAGCCAACTGCCAAGCAGTTTAGTCGACTTTTAGTATTTACTAAACAAACAATTCATCATTGTATAGATAAATTGCGAAACATCGATTCGATTTCCGATAGACAGCCAAGTATTTTAATTAATAAATGAAAACGAACAATTATAAGGTGTAATTGTGCAGGCGCACCGGTTATCTGTCCAAGTTATGTTACTATCGGCTAATTGAATGTCTGAACGCTAGATCGGGAGTACGCAATGCGTGCTTAGTGGTGTGACCAATCGATCGGAAAGATTAGAGAGGCTCCTATGTTATATTTTTAGTTGGATTTATTGTCGATAAAATGTTTATGGGTTCTTGCGATTTTGCTTAGTAAAACTAGTATGAATAATGATGACCTGAGATGTCGTGAAATAATAATAAAAAATGTTCCAAAATTTAAGTATCTACTGAGATCGAAACTGTATTCTCTATAAGCACCTAACTATGTACTAAAACTATGTGCTGTTGTCATTTATTTTGTATGTCTTGCACTTTTTTTGCTTTTTGAGTAGAGCATCGCCAAAGTTTCTTGTCTTGTCAATTGATCGACAGGCGCACCGTGGGCAGTTAGCCCCACTACCAACCTCTGCCTGGCAAATCTTTTTTCTGCAGTTTGATGAGTGGTTTTTGCTGTGGAGCGTACGCCGAGATTGAAGATTAGGATTACTTGGCTGTCGACTAGATGTGTGAGATGATGTTTAGCACATTGGTCGTTTGACAAGCAGTAAATAAAGTGGCAAACCCCGATTTATTTCAACGTGGCACCTTTGTGAGACAATAAAACACCTGAACAAATTATTGTTGACCTATTAGCGCTGTGGCTAAGCGCTTGGACTGCTGCGCTTGGGGTGGCAGGTTTAATTCCCGGACATTAAATTGTGTGATCCCCAAATGTTTGTCCCGAATCTCGGTGTTTGTGTATTCATTCATGCATGTGAAAAGCACCTACAATACAGGAGAAAATCCTGGTGTGGGGCAATGGTTATATGTAAGAAAAGATAAAAAAATATCCTTCCCAGTTTATATCGATGGTGTCTCTACTCTTAGATGACATACGACTATTTGAAGTTTACTAATAATCGGGCTTCATTCTAACATGGCAGGGTAATGAGCACCCATTACAGATTTCATCTTCCTATTACATCATCGATGAACGAAACCAGATAGCACTAACAAGTTGGCAAGACACGCTACTATTGGGCCCAGTAATGGATACTGTATATTTCTACATTGGCAGGGTAATTATTGGTGCTGATTACCTATTATGGTTTGTGTGTATTGGAGCCAATGTTTGTGATGGTCATTCATAGATTATTTAACGTCAAATATTGAACCAACTTAATGTTGGTTAAGGTTTTTGTTTTATTTGGCTCATTGATCATTGATTACTTTGTAGGCTTCTCTTCAAATATATAAGTACAGTCCTTTAACCCTTTCACTGACTAGTGCACTACATATGGTACACTATCGATTGTTTTACTGTTTTGTCAACTTACGAACAGTCAACGTGCTAATATGACAGACTGGCTGATTTTTAAAAAGAATTTTCTGTAAGTACCATTTTTTAAAACAATTTTAGTTTTTTTTAACATGTTTTTTTATTAAACTTGACGCTGGCGGATTCACAGAAGTGCAAGCCAAAATCTCCTGACTGGGAGAAAAAAAAAACAAAAAGATTTACTCATTCGGTCTATTGAATTTTTTCTCGACTTGTGCGTTTACAGATAAAAAGTCATTTTTCCATCTTTTAATAGCATGGAAAAGCTGGTTACAATTGAACACTATTCTGCAAAATTTAACACCGATATAAAATGCGTGTTGATACCTCTATTAAGTTAATGAAGTAGTTTCAAGTCATTCACTCGGCTTTGGATTTCGTATTACCACTAATATCACCGGCACATTCCTATAGGCATATCGCAATAAACACTGTTTTAATACGCATAGTTTGCCCGTGATGAAACCGAAATGATTTTAATGAATGTTTTTATCGAGTGAAATGTAAAATGGCTTCATTTTACAACTGGATAATCAACAGGTATACGTAATTGTGTTCTTGGTATAAAATCATATAATTTTCTTTGATTATTTCGCATTGTGATGTAATTGTTGGAAATTCTGTTTGGTTGGATCGGAATTCTGTCTGCTGTTATTAACAAATAACATTAGAGTAGGACTGTAATAATTAGACTTACTTGATGACAAGACGATTATAATATAAGTATAGAGTAGGCATTAAAATATATTTTATTGCGAACGAACTAACTAAAGTTATATTACTTTTCGTCAACAAAAATGTCGCCCGTCACTAGGAATTTCTCCAGTACCGTGGGTGCGTTTGACAAACATTAAATATCACATACATCCAGACTCGGGACAAGCATCTGGTGATCGCACAATTTCTTGTCCCGTGTGAATCGAACCCGTCACCTCTAACGCAACAGTCCAATCACTTAGCAAGTACGCCATAAGATGGTCAAAATATTGATATATTTTTGGTACCTGTCGACAATCTTAGCACCAAATTAGTAATGCTTTATGAAAAAAAGAAAACTTTTTTAAAAGAAAAAACAAATGACCATTTTAAAATTGGATTTCTTCTTAAAAACGAATTCTAACTGGCCAATATCCTTGATCCGCGAACGATCGTAACGAGATTCAGAATGGACTAAATACCAATACAGATAATAATAAAGGCCAATAGTTCACAAGTGACAAGTTGTAAGCTCACCGCCAACGCGAATTATAATCCTTTCGCCTCAGCTAGTACCTACACCTCGTACATTTAGAACGATTGCCTTTTGACTGTTTACTTAGATAACTTAAAACTTATAGACGCTTTACAATAACCTGCTGTATGGGTAAGTTATACCTAAGTTTCAGGGACCAGAAAAAAATCTTAAAATGTTCTTTTCTTTTTACCCGACAGCGCGCGCAAAGGGTATTGTGTTTTCTAAATAAAATTCTTGTTTTCGTGTCGATATTACTGATAATATTATTAAAGATCATCAATTATATAACTTGCAGTTCCTAATTTAAGAAAACAGCAAACTAAAGCTTACTTAATCTGTGGCTTAACATTCGTCTTCATCTTGACATTAGACAGTTCTAAATTCAAAAAGTATGTAAACAATGTTCCTTCTTCCTTTATGCCAATATCAACTATAACCGTTGCTTTTAAAGCTCAAATTACTTTAGACGAATGACAAGTATCCACAGACTACATTGTCTTCTAGAGATTTTAATCTCTGGTCCGCTATGGCTGATGGAATCCGCTCACATCCCACTTGACAGGCTAATAAAGGCACTACGCTGACCGCTCCGTATATTGTGTGTATTTTAGATAATCTGTGGAAACTATGCAAATATATTTATAAGCAACAGAGTAGCTTAGTAGCTTTGTTTGCGTACAATTTTGGCCTGGATTAAAAAATATAATTTAATAAACATTTTTTGATGTTGGTCACTCTATCAATGACAGCTGGTTTCTTATTTTGTACTACCCACATATAAGTTCCTTAACTAGGTTGCGTCGTTATTATTCACACGTATATGATAGTTCTTTTAAGTCAGTCATAGTTTGATTTTTAAAAAATAATTTCTGCTGCCCAAAATAACTCGAGAACTGCTGGACTGATTTTCTGGTTTTGAACTTGTTGGATTCGTCTTCGCCCTGAATAGCAGAATAACTATTAAAGTGTCGAAAAAAATCCCAAAAAAAATAATTTTAAAATAATTTTCGTTTGGTAGATAGGTAGGCTCCGCCATCGTTCGCAATTGACAGCTCACGTCACGCTGCTTATTCGGGCAGGACGATATCTACCGGATCCGCAAGTAATAAATATATAATATTAAAACCTCACTCATACTAATGTCTCCTCGATATAAACTATAGATAAGTATAGTACGTAGGTAAGCACATAACAGATATTCAATTCGTCTATTTACTATAATATAATGTACCCAAACAATAGTTCCACAAAACAGGAGTCTGAAACATAATCCCGGCTACAACTCGTATTTGACGGATAAATTGAAATTACAACAACGTTGGGGAATAGAAATGCGTTTGCGCAGTTCAGCGGGGATTAATTTTATTCAATGCGCCGGCGCTTCGGACGGCACGCGATGACGCGGAATGGCGACCATTATTTGCGTGGACAGTATTGTTTTGGCAAAAGTAGTAAGAACGGAACTAATTAATTGAATCACCCATTGTTGCTAGAAACCACAAATGCAATTTGATGTGTGTAAGAGGCAAATAAGAAAAACTGCATTCACTAATTTAATACGTTTGGAAAACCTGAACTTGAAAAATTCAACTTGAGCATCCTGGAATTTGAACAAAATAGAAGTGTCTGCGTATCAATAAGTAACTAATCATTTTAAATTGATAAAGGGAAACTTGAAAAATGATGGACACGAGCGGGATTCGAACCCGCGACAGTCGCCGTACTGTGGCGCCGCTCTGCCAACTGAGCCACCGTGTCACTGCTCGCATCCAATTTTTTCCCTTTATCAATTTAAAATTTAAACCTATCATGGCAACATCCAAATAAAAAATCATATAAGTAACTAATCAAGTAAATTCAAGGGAGCATCGGGGTATGACGTCAGCATAATATAGCATAGCGGAGAACAGACTATACGTCTATAGTTAGGTAATAAGGAAAGTTTCGATAAAACTGTAAATAAGTACTAAACGACTGTCCCAATCTCTCCAAACTCATAGCCAATGTAAAGCATCTCGCAGCAGGAGGCAAAAGCCACGAGGTACAGCGCTGCCAACTACGTACAGTCCACAAAATAGTATTTATTAGTCGTGTGCTCCACTATTGTATTTCCAAAAATGTTTTCTCTCGTTTTTTATTATCATTGAACTAACGGTGTTACTGTTCTCGTAATAGCAGTATCTGGTGTACTTTCTCAACGAATAAACGTGTGATTTAGGTATTTTTAAGCTAAATTTTAAGAAAGATACCGCATTTATTTGTACTGAAATAAAAAACAAACAATATAATGAATAAAAACGCCAAAAATCGGAACAATATCCATCACTTTCGTGCAAAATGGCTATCGCTTTAATTATAAATAAAAATTAACTCCATTTTTGTCACTTTTATTTATTTTACAATAATAACTTTCGTGAGTGTTATCCATATTATTTATGCAATTACAAGATTTCTTGGTCACGGATAATTTATAAGCCCAGAGCCAAGATATACAGTAAAGCTAACGTATTCTATACTAGTAAATATGTAAATAGCGAGTCGTGACTAGCTCCCGAAGTAATTAGTCCAAGAAGTGCGGCTACAGAGGAAACCAGCTGATTGATTAAAACATAACATAACATCACGCCTGTATTCCCCGAAGGGGTAGGCAGAGGTACACATATAGTATACCCACATTTCGCCAGTTATGTTTTACGTCCCAATGTAATGGGGGGCGAGCCTATTGCCATCAACCGGGCACAAATCCAGACTCCGTGCCGCTACCGAGAATTACCTAATGGAAAAACCCAGTAAAACTTTGCCCGACCCGGGATTCGAACCCAGGACGTCGTGCTCAGCAGTCGCGCTTAGCAACCACTAGACCAACGAGGCAGCCGCCAGCTGATTGATGTGCGGGAAATTGAATGTTTTATTTCAGTAATTAACGTTGAAAAAACAGATGAAAGTTGTTTCGTTAGAGTAATGGTTGCGGGTCACGGTGGCTAATAGTGTTGACCCTTCTAGATCGTGGCTCGGTGTAATTGATGCAGATAAATGCAATTTGTTTTTGTTATTATTAAACGCGGCATCAGGGGCTGAATTGTGGAATACAAAAGTGATTAAAATATACGTGAAAATCAGCTTCAATCTTTGTCATAAACATTTAGGTGTATGTAGAATATCTCTATGACATGTGACCAAGGAGCTAAACTTAAAGTGCACTTTAAAGTTTAGAATACCTACATTACCAGAATTGTCCTTTTTACAAGCTTTTATTTAACTTGCAATGTTTGTATGTGTTATGTGAGTTTGTTTAAGTCAAATCTTGCAATCTTAATTAGAAACACTTTTTGACATCCGATAGAAATGAAATTTTGCATACTTAAATAGGTTTAGTGACAAAACAATATAATGGTACTTTTGATTTAAAAGCTTGTGTTAAAAATATATTCTTAATATTAACTTATTATTATAGACATCTCGACTCAAAATAGTGCCTTTTTACATGTTAGGCAATATCACATGGTCAGTGCATTAATTATAGGCCACACTATAGGATTTATAGTAAAAGAGCTTAGTTCTTGTTAATAAACTTACCTAAAAAGATGATTGTACATTTTAGTTTTAAACTCCTTATCCAAACCTATGAGTATGTAAATAGTTCGCTAGTGTTGACTCGTGACTCGGTCTAAAAGCTTGCCCTACACTTAATTAGCCTGAGTAATTAAATGTTAGACCGAGATAGTAGCAACAGCGATAAAGGTAATTATTTTGATTTTATAGTCTGTTCCTTTTAATGTTAGCCTTTATTATATTGTACGGTTGTTTTCAGATGGGTGGTATTTGCATAGAATGCTTGCATTTAAGTACGGTTTTAGACGCTTAATTAAATGTTAAGTTTTATTGCTCTAATGGACTTCGATTAATTAATGGGGATCATAGTTATGGGGGTCAATGTAGGTATGTTTGCGCACACTTGTGTGGTAATTCGTCGGTTTCAGTCGCTGTGTGCCAAATCAAATTAGGAGAACAATGTATGTAGTTAATAACATCAAAGCGTAAAAGACAAAGTGGAGTCACTTTGTCTTTTACGCTTATCTGTTACACTTTCACTACTAAACCACAGGACCCATTTCGATGCATTTTGGTACGAAGTAAGCCTCCTGTAAAGACAGGCTATTTTTGGAAAAAAGAGGTGGGCTTAATCTGATTATAAGAATACTACAAAGTGATCTAGCTTTACGCTATATTTTATTGTATGGAGGTTACAAAATTGTGCGTGCAAATCGAACTCCTGTGATAGCAAAATATCTGTTAATCGGTACGGCGCCACCGGCGACTACAAAGGCGCCTGACTCACGATCCGATCGGCTTGTAAATCAAATCATTATAAATCTAAACGCCACAGATATTTGGCACAATTAGTCACCGGCGGAACATTCGGATTACCGAAGTCCGTCGTGATTAGTGCTATAGATTGTCCGTGTTGTGCTTCCATAAATTGATAACGGATTGCGTGGATTGTTCGTGCTTGGCTTAAAATTGCTGCCTTATTAATTGGACACACATTTCTCCTGTATATTGGTAAGTCTTTACGCCATCTTCATCATCTCAACCCGGTATCACCCACTGCTATATATAGGCCTCCCTTTTTCTCTGCCAATTCTTTTACCAACATGATGATTAAAAAGAGTGATTGTTGAGCTGGTAGGGTCTTCTAAGGACGCCCGAGGGTGTTTCTGGTGCAATAAATCTAAACACTTTATCCGAAATCTACGCGGACTAAATCGCGGGCATCAGCTAGTTAACACTATTACCTAACACTAATATTATAAAGGCGGAAGTTTGTGAGTGTGTTTGTATGTTTGTTACCTTTTCATGCTCCAATGGCTAGACCGATTTAGATGAAATTTCATATGGAGGTAGCAGACATCTAGTATTAACATATAGGCTTTATATCCCGATGTAGCGGGTAGCGGTATAAATGTAGCGGGTAATACTTCGGGGCGCAGCTAGTAATTAATAAAAATCCATCGTATTTCGTAAGAAACAATTAGACAGTAATGTGAACATTTAACTCATATAATAACGACTTAATTTCTACATTCATCTGGTTTCGTCGGAGAAAAACGTAGAATGCGACAGCTGCCCTTCCGCGCTTATGGAAGTCATTCGACGAGGTTGGCGCGGTTCCTGTTGGTACCAAGAAGTGGTTATAGCATTCCATTGCTTTGTATTATTAATTATATCATTTTGATACTCAATTTTCAAAGTCTAAGATGGCCGTTTCTTGTCGACAAGTATGGCGATTAGGCAATTATTTATGATTCGGTGTGTGGTCAAAAACCAACATTTATATTACAGCACGGTACATATTAAGTGTTTATCTTTACATTTTCCTTCCCTTTCATGAATCTTGGAAGCACAATTTTAGACAAACATATATATATATATAGTCCTCCATGTCGATTTCGACAACGGCGACCCCCGAAATCACCTTACTTGACAAGCATATACTAGTACGGGCAACCGGTGGATGCTGTCGTTCATTGTGGCGTTCTAAGGGGGAGGCCTTTGTTCAACAGTGGACATCTTCCGGCTGATGATGATATAGGTACTAGTATTTATGTTCGACCTCGCTGTATTATGCGCCTACGGCTATAAAGTTAAGATAGTGAGAAAAGACACCACGACACCCGTAGTTCCTAGCGTAGGTACTTACTTACGAAGTTACGCTTTTGATTAAACAAACGCTAGCAAAGAACTACATTCTAAATTGATAAAGGAAACTTGAAAACGATGGACTCGAGCGGGACTCGGATTCGCGACCTTAGCCGATTAATGGCGCAGCTCCGCCATCTGAGCTATGGTGTCGCTGCTCGCACCCATCGAATTTGAAGTTCCCTTTTTTCACGTTTTATGGGTGACATGATTCAAGTTTAGCATGGACAACATGCTTATATAACACCGAAAGCCAAATGTACCTAAGGAAACCGAAAATTGTCATATTCGATCAGAAACGCGAATGGTCAAGCATTTTCTATTAGTGGAACTTAATTATATCTATTACATTGTTGGAAAGCTGCATTCAATTACGTTTTACCCTCATCCCATATCAGTTCTAGCTTGCATAAGCATCTAAGCTAAAGGTTAAAGAGTCCCACTGAGTAAACAATTCAATGGGCAATTAATTTTTTGTTTTTCGCTATTTTATATTTGTATATATATTTTATATGTTACGATATTTGTGACTGCCTCGTTGGTCCAGTGGTTGCTAAGCACGAGGTCCTGGGTTGGAATTTGGGGTCGGGCAAAGTGTTACTGGGTTTTTCCACTAGGTAATTTTCAGTAGCAGCACGGAGTTTAAATTTGTGCAGTATAGTAAATAATTTAGATAGGAAATTGCAAATTCATGCCATGACTCAATCACTACCCAACAAGGGCCGACAGGGTACTCTGGGTTAAATACTAATGGCACTAATTTTCTAAATTACCCAATTATGTGTTTTTATTTGTCATATTTATCTTGTCGGATCGATTACGTCACGTCACCACTAAACGAGCTGCAATTAATTGTTTTTTAATTTATGCTGACGATTGCTCAATACTTTGAATAAACGAAAGAAAAACACACAAACCATTTACATTAACTTACTGTTTATAACATAATTGTTAGAATAAAAACTTTATTATTATAATAATATATGCGCTAATACTATACACTGATTATTGGACTTTAATCTTTAGGTATAAAGTTCAAAATTGTGTAACCGTTTATTGTCTTAGTATTCACTAATAAAGTTATCTAATAACGATAAAATTACTACTAATTATATCGTTATTTAGTACTTGTTAGTACATGATGTACAATTTTATTGATCAATAAAACCACAAAGCCCAGCTTGACCAATTACTGGCAAATTTATATCTGTTCCTGTCACACGTATTGGGTATCGATATGATAGATAGAGACAAAAACTGACAAGGTGTGTAAGTGTTAAGTTTTTAGTGGATAATCGAGCGATATTATGATGAATGCTGAAAGTTATGGGACGAATTATATTATGATGGTGGTTAGTGAAGAGTAATAAAACATAACATCACGCCTGTATTCCCCGAAGGAGTAGGCAGAGGTGCACATACAGTACACCCACATTTCGCCAGTTATGTTTTAGGTCCCAATGTAATAGGGGGCGAGCCTATTGCCATCAACCGGGCACAAATTCAGACTCCGTGCTGCTACTGAGAATTACCTAATGGAAAAACCCAGTAACACTTTGCCCGACCCGGGATTCGAACCCAGGACCTCGTGCTCAGCAGTCGCGGTTAGCAACCACTAGACCAACGAGACACTGAAGAGTAATAATGTGTGAGTTATAGCTCTACAAGCGACATGTAAATGTGGCACAAATTCTGCGACTACTTCGTACCGTGTGGTTGATGAACAGCCTGGTTCCAGAGATCAAACCGCCTGTAGGCCTTAGACATGGCTTTTCACACCGTTGAAAAATCTCTCAGCTAAAAACTAAATTATAATACGCACATGAATTCGAAAAGTCATTGGTCCGTGCCACAGACAAAATCACTCTTGTCAAAATAACTCCAATGGACAATCATTTGAGTGATTCCTAAATATTCAGCACAAGTCTCTGGATGTTTCTATCAGTTAATGAGTTCAACATATAGCAGCTTCCTGGAACACTTACACTTCCACAAAGCTAATAGTAATCCCTCTAGACAATAGTTTGAGTGATTCCTAAATATTTCAGCCCGAGTATCTGGATGTGATTGATGATTCATAGTTAACCATCATCAGCCGGATCACGTCCACTATTAAACAAAGGCCTCCCCCTGCGGGGGCGTTGCCATAATCCCAACGCTTGGCAAGCGGCTTTAAAATCGCAGTATGGGGTCAAGTTACAGAAGACGCTGCTGCCCGCCCATCTTCTGGATTTTCCCTTAGTCGGTTCTTACGATACCCACGGGAGGAAAGGGGGTGGTCAATTCATACCCGGATACCATACGGCGGATCATCAGTTAATAAACTTAACATATAGCAGTTTCCTGGAACACATAGGCCACTCCAAATCCGCGCCACAGCTTTGACTTACTAAGATTTAATAGAACTGTAAAGTGCCTATGTTGGCCACGTGAATTCGTAATATTAAAAATTCACGCACGCTAATAAAATTTAGAATTTTAGAATATAGGTTTCAAATTTTATATTTACACCTATGTAATCTTGTTCAAGGCTTAAGCAGATAAACATTACACTAAAAACGTGTCACAATCGTGTGTACCCAGGATGATATACATGCATATTCCGCCATAAAATGATAATAGCCCAGTTATCGGCACAATGAGCCTCACAATTGGCTTCCAAACAGGATTTAAAATCGATCGAGTCCATATCGAGCTGCAGATTGTAAGAATAACTAAATTAGGCAATATAGAAGGCCCGATAAGTGCGGCGCCCGCGAGCTGTACGCTGTGGTAGCCCACGTCCGAGGATGCCAGAGAGGTAGGATACATACTAGGTGGATGTGGTGGTTAGCGGTTAACATGTCCTATAAAACTATGGGGAAGCTATATTGTTATTGTATGAATAAGGGGTATGAGTGCCAATACGCGATCTTTGATACGTCCTTCAACAGCATTTCGTCAAAAGTTAGCATATTTATTTTAAAATTTCCTCCAATTTTGTATTTCGGTGATACTTACTTTCAGCTTCTATTTTTCATTACTTTGGCTTTAAAAGAGCATCTACGAGTGATGATAGGTACTCAATAAGCATAATATTATTGGGGCCTCCAAACATTAGATTGTCTTATATTTCAAGAACAATAAAGACAAACGAAGGTCACGATTGTACCTAATGGGAATAAAAATATTTTTGTTATGATGGATCAGAACCAATATTCACATCTTCGCCATTAAAATATTCCTCAACTACGGATCCACGCACAACAAGTTCCGTTTATCAAGAGCCGCAATCAATCTGCAGCACTACAATCCTACCTGCACATAAACCAGCCTCTATTAGTGATATAATGGGCCTCTGATAAGGCTCTAAACGCACAGTTTAAGAAGAAAGCTGTGTAATGTACCACAGAAGGAGCAAATGACAGATTTAGTGCTATTTAATTAAGCGATTGGCGATACAAGCCACTTTAATGTGTTTTATCTGATTTTTGAAGTTATTTACTACTAGTTATCTGGTAGTTTAGATGTTGCGTTTTATGATAACAAAGCGCTTTGGTCTAGATTTATGGTGGTCGGAGAAATGCGGTGGTGTATTGTAGGGCTGTTGGGTGGTGTTACGGATTCAAATGTATAAGGTTGTGAGGTGAAACTGAACCATGGATTGTCAGAGCTTGTTTGCATTATCAATAGCAAACCTTTTTTTTATTTCACAAATTTCGTCCTACATTTGGAATTTCTCCTGTATCGTAGGTGTGTTTTACAAACAAGAAATGATGATGATGAAAGGCATCAAGCATGAAATACCACATACATTACCCAGACTCGGGATGCAAACATCTGTGGTTCGCAGAAATTTTTGTCCCGTGCTGGAATCGATCAAGCAACCCTTAGCGCAGTTGTCCAATAGCTTAGCCACTGCCCTAATTAGGTTGCCCGAATGCGACTACACTACTAATAGTAAGTACAAACTTTTTGGATTTACATAATACAGCTATCAAAACGCCCACTTTTCCATGCTCCTTACTGCTATATAATACAGTAGCTTATAATATTTGAGACCTAAAACAAGCTACTGCAACAATTATTCAATCTGGCATAACAACAGAATTCGCCAATATTGCAACAAAAAGTACCTAGAAACCAAAGTACCTACTACTTACTATCTGCTTAGGTATTACTAAGATAAGATCATCATGATCACCCCGAAGACCTCCACTGTTGAACAAAGGCCTTCCCATTAGGCAAAGGGGGGGGGGGGGTAAGTTAAGATAATAATAAAAAAGTACTTTTTGAATGTCAAATTACATCAAGACAAAACGCCCGCCCGTCACCGCTTGGTGTCAGGTGTCAGGTATATGCTGCCAACTTAGTATTTACCAACATTTAGGTACACTACCTAGGTATATGTTCTCAATGGTCAAAGAGCACTAAATTATAACCAGAGGCAGGTATTTCTCGTTGTCCGATAAACAAAATTAATTACTATACAGATAGTATTTTAGTTCGCGACGTATCTCGGAGCGCGTTCGTTCATCGGATTGATTTAGGAGCTACGTTTACAGCCGCGGTGTTTACCGACTTCAAAGTTAAGGTATTAGTATGGTTTCAGATAAGAAATGTCAAGTGTTAGAACTGTAGGAAGTAGAAACAAACTGGGCGAAGGATATGCGAGTATACTTCATTTATAATGTTTCCCATTGTAAAACTACTAGCCCTAGCCGCTGCTTGGGGTTTTCCGACGAATTGAGAACCTCCTCCTTTTTTGAAGTCGGTTAAAAGGCACATAGATTACCTCTAGGTGTTGCATGAGAAGACTAATGTTTGGCAACATGTGAGTGTGCTTACCCCTGTTTATTTTATTTGAAGAATACAGGCGTGACAATAAAAATAGTGAAATCGTCGTAAGGAAACCGGCACACCTGAGAGATTTTTCAACGGTGTGTAAAGCCATGTTAGAGGCCTACAGGCGGTTTTAACTCTGACACGAGGTTGTTCATCAACCATACGATAAGAAAAAGAAGATAAGAATCACTGAGACATAGGAATTCATTCTTAAAAACAGTGTTATCCATACGCCTGATCCTTGACAAGTTTCAGACAAAAACCTAAACAAACTCGTTGGTCAAAACTCCTTGAAAGTCTTTCTACAATTACAGCTTTACTCCACAGCTTACTTGTTAGTTAATCGTTAATTTCGTATAAACTTTAAATGCCAGGTATTGCGCTAACACAGAAAGGCCAGCGGACTACAATGGCCAGATATATCGTGACCTTTACACCAATTACTATTGAAAGTGCTCGGTTATAATTCACGCGAAGCTACTGGGTGGATGTGGCAATACGTAATAGGGAAACGCGGTGGTAAACGAGGATGGGTGGGCAGTTGGGCCAATAGAGAATTGCCGGCGGAATTTAATAAAGTCAATGATTCATTATCATCATCAGCTTTACGTGACCCACTGCTGGGCAAAAGCCTCCTCCCCAAATGCCACTGCTTCCTGTTTCGGTGTCTTTCAATGAAGTCAATGATTACTTGCTAAACTTAGGTAAAGTTTCAAGAAGTAGCAGTTGCCTACACCTCTGAACGACTACTATGAGTTCCTGCGTTTTTATTTTACTATCGTAACTGGCTGTAAGCTAAAATCTGTAGTGTGCTGAAAACGCGACGGTCTTCAACAGTTTTCTTGCCACAAATACTGTTATTAATACTGTCAGTTGACTCGGGATTTTGGAAAACTCCTCGTTATTTAATTACGTACCTTATGGTAGGTGCACTGCCTGCATCAGGTTTTCTACTCCCCATCATAACAAATGCAACGTCGGCCTAACAAGTAAAGTTCGCACCGATAAGGAGCCCACCTCAGTAGGTATAATATTTGTATAATTAAACAAATTCCTTTGGACCCTACACAAGGTGACAACGTAACAAAAAATATAATTAATACAACGGGACTTATACTCTCATGTTAAGTATTTCTGAACATTCTAAATTAAAAAATATGAACAGCGAAACACATATTTCAATTTCTGTTTTTCTATTTCTATTTCGAGATCCAAGTTATATAAATATTCACCTGCAATTTAAAATAAAATGTAGCTCCCATAAAAGCCAAAAGTGATGCTCAAACGCACATTCATCATAGTTAAAGCAAAGTTATTTCAAACAAAAACGAAGTATGCGCGGGCGCATATTAATCACTCATAATGACATTACATTAAATTAATTTCTTGTGACGTGTACGCTGAACAGGTGGGTTAGGCGTTCAGCGTTGACATTTATACATTATGCGCATGCGTCATTTCGTGCTGTTGATAAGTGGAATCAATAAATACATGTCCGGACTGTCATTTGTTATCATTGTTTTATATTTGACTAGCTGCACCCCGCTATATGTCACGCTACATTTTCCAGAAGAAAAGTCTGTGTTAATCCAGGGTGTGAGCTACCTCCATACCAAATTTGATCAAAAACGGTCCAGCCGTTTCAGCGTGAAGTGGTAACAAACATACAAACACATGTAGTGTAATTACTCAATTCTGGAGTCGAGTGGACTTGGTACAGTAGCCCGCAGCCAGCCTCGACTTCTGATAGCAATTGAGGTTTATTGCTTCTGCTAATTTGATCTTAAATACATCGTTAACTGTGGCGCATCTGCCCCAAAGGTTTTTGGCAGAAAACCTGTACGTGTACATACTTTACTGCCTACCGGTACAGTTATGATAGGTCTAGGTCTTTATAAGATGCAGGCATATTTATATGAAAATCAGAAAGCAGCATTGGATATTGCTATCCAAAATGGCAGCTATCTATAACCACCATTTATATTATGAGGATAGGTTCTGAGATAATCAGTAATCTAGCTAAAATTCTGGACTAAGATAAAAAAATGTATGGATCACGAGATTGGGAAGCACGAAATGTAATGACTTCAAAGATTCGAATGCAACCACAGTTCGGTTTTTAAAAGTATTAAAATTTAAAGTAAGTAACAAAACTAAAGAAGACATAAGTGAAGTAAGTGACAGTGTGTGTATGTGTAATAAATAAATAAATAAGTACGCAGCGATCTGTGATCACTGACGAAAAGTCAAGTCCTTTGTGAAACAGGCGTGACTTAATGTAATACTCATTATTCCATTAAAATAACCGACCCTCCGTAAACCAGAAAACAAATATAAAAACACAGAACAAAATACCGCACATTCAACCTCCTTTACAGTTTTTATGCCAACTATTTACAAAACTACGCCATTTATGCCTACATCTGCCACTAAAGATGCCATAAAAATATTTTTGGCACTGTTTATTCTCTTTTATGGCTTTATACAACAACGGATTCGCATTCCTGAGGTTACTAGGCTAGCTAATAGCCAATGGGCACTTCGTTTATATCCGTACCATTCACGCTGTTACCCTAATTAATCTAAATAATTGCTGTAATACAGTAGGTGGTAAACTTTAAAGCCTGGAACACATTTGTAGCGCCCCACATCGTTAAATAACTGCTGGAACTTTTTTCGTTGACGTGCAATTCATGGCGTGTTATAAATGTGTTCCCAACTTTGAACAAGTGCAGAAGCTTCATTTATTTTATGTTGGTAGTACCTAATGAAACTAGTATTTGAAGAAGTAATTAGGGATTTCTTGAATTAGGTCTCTATATAATTACGATGGTTTAAATCAAGATCTTTTAAAATTTCCAAAACAGCGACATCGATCGTAAAAAAGGTGGATAAGGCGAAAGTAGTGATTCAAGATCGTTCGATCGATAAATGGAATTATCGTGGCTTTAAATAGATATGTAAAAATCTTAAGAAATTTAATTAAAATACAGTAACAGTTATCTCCACCAAAAACCAGAGCGTGAGAACTACTCGTCTCGTCTTTTTATGTCCATGTTCAAATAAATTAAATAATAAATCATTCAGATAATTCCTGAGATGTTGGTATAATTCGTTATTAAGTGTAGCAGAGATCTGCGAAGATTTGCATGAGCTATAGCTAAGCTTACCCGGCTATCTGCAGGATCGGTTACGTCAGCCCATCTGGAAAGAAAACGACACTTATAAGAATCTTATTTTTATAGTCAATAGTACCTATAATGATTATAAAGACATACTTTGATTATTATATAGGTAGGATATTTCAGAATACCTAAATATAAAATTATGTAATAATACATTTAAATACTGTATAATGTGTAATAAATAAATAAATTAAATTATCCTAAATATTACCGTTATGTAATATATAGATATCTATTTAAATGTTAATTAGATTAAAGGCAGGGCCCCCTCGCCTGCTAAATTACCCTACAGGATCCATCTTAAGTACATATTGAGGAATGCAATAAATGATTGAGTCCTACCAGGTATATTGCGAAGAGAAACTTTGGTAGTGTCTTTAGGCGACTCCACACTAGAAATTTTGTCTGTAGCATAGTTGCGCTTTGTAAACATGAATAAAATTATTACTCGACACCCAGACTCGAGTCAAACATCTGCGGGACACAAATATTTGTCCCAAGTGGGGCACGAACCGCAACCCTCAGCGCAGCAGCCCAATCCTTTGGCAATTGCGCCAATCAAGTTCTCGCGATCACCAATGACGGTGGCATGATCATGCTTCATCAAATCCGAATTAAATGAAGTTTAAAAAATCAGTTCTCCAGACTTCGTACTGGACTTGTGGTAGATGGTTTTAGTGCGTTCATTAAGAACCTATTTACGGCCTTTAATGATAACCCTAAAGTTATATACGGACAGCCAGACAGTAAACCGACCTTCTCCATGCTTTGTCCCCAACAATACAGCGACACATCCCAATAAATTGACATCACAGCAACATTAACCAAACGATTAAGGCCTTTCTAAATCGACTCCTGAAGTCCCAACTAACGTCCAAAAGTAATTCAGCCAATAGCGAGCGTCAAAAATAATTTCGTCCAATCGATACTCTGGAATCATAAATCGATTCGTTCACAATCGTTTTGTATAACTTCGGCCGGCCATTAGGTAAGCCGTTTAGTCAGTGACTGTGAGTTAGTAGTACTATTTGCTATTAGCTGAGCATAGCGCTCTTTAGCATCCATTTACCTTTAAAAATATTGCAGCTAGTAAGCCACGTTATTTGCGACTAACCTGGTGAACGTTTAACGAATTCATTTTATGGGTTGCGGCTAAGTGTCAGTTAACGACGTATGTTAAGTAAGTGTTATGGTTAACTCTAGGAACACAAAGTAGTATCTCACTATATTTGTACTCTTTTGTAGATTGTGCGTTTGAAGATGGCGGTATTTGGATTTTGGTAAGACCATATCAGTAGGGAGCGTTCGTTCCTTGCCTATACCTCAGTACACTGGAGATTTTCACAGTGCAGGGCAATAATTTTATCACCTAGTTCTTCTGTTAAACATAACATAACATAACTCCTGTATTCCCCGAAGGCGTAGGCAGAGGTGCACATACAGTACCCCCACATTTCGCCAGTTATGTTTTTTTTAGGCCCCAATGTGCGAGGCTATTGCCATCAACCGGGCACAAATCCAGACTCCGTGCTGCCACTGAGAATTACCCAATGGAAAAACCCAGTAACACTTTGCCCGACCCGGGATTCGAACCCAGGACCTCGATTTCCCCGCATAGTTGGATCTCTTAAGATGAACCACCAGAATCAAAATTAGGCAAGGAAGAATATTATTTTAAAATACATTATAGACCTGATTGAATCCTGGGCTTCCTTCAAATGCCCTAAAGCAAGAATAAACCTGTCCTAAGAGTAAATACATGCCCGAAGAGGGTCAGTCGAGAAAAATAAAAAGAATGGTATGTGTTAGTTTTAATTGACGCAATGTGCAAAAATAATGTAAAGTAACTGCAATTTAGCTTAAAGAGCAGTAGTTAGTTAAGGGGGGTGTACATCCCACCTGTATGGTTATCTAAGTTACTACTTGATGTTTACTTAAGTAATAACTTATCCGCTTGTTAAGTGAGACGTTATATTGTTTGAGATTACGGTACTTTTTTGCAAATGGAATTGAAAGAGATGGGTTTTTTAAATCAATGTTTAGTTAAACACTAGTTTTCTTTTTATACTGCTAACTCAAAAGAGAATTAAGACCAAACGAAAGATTTAATGAAAATACCTAAAATACCTTCGAAATTGAATATCTTTTTTATACTCCCAACATTTATATACGCATTTGGCGCAGTTCCTAAGCGATTGGACTGCTGTGCTAAGGATTGCAAGTTCGCTTCCCGCAAGAGACAAACATTTATGTGATCCGAAGATATTTGTCCCGAGTCAAGTGTTTGTGTATGTGATATTTCATGTTCGTGAAACGCACCCACGATACAGGAGTAATTCCAAGTATTGGGGCGTTTCTTTAATTTGTTAATTCATATAAGTATATATAAATATATTAAGCTTTAGAAACTTGGTCTATTAGTTTATTGGTATTAGTGGCAATGACAATTTCATCATAAATTTATTTTAATTAGCCTTTTAATATTAGTTATCGTTTCATTAATGAACTTGTCAAAGGTATTTTTCCCGAGCTAGTTAAGTCCAAAAATATCTATCCACACACGAGTCTAATAGGTGAAGCAGATCACCCAGTAGATTGTACCACGGAGCCAACAATCTGCCATCCAGATCAGAACAAGAGTGGACTGCAATCATAAATTTGGCGAAGGTCCTTCGTGACAAACCCCCATTTGGACTAACGAGGTTCGGAACACCATCAAGTTATATATTTTATCTTTAAATGGTGTGTTAGATTGGCAACTCTGTTAGGGATTATGTAGGACTTTGGTGATTATTTTTAATTTGGATCTGGGTTAATTGTGGCAGGTTTTACGCAAGAAGTGTGGCGTGCTTGTTGAATGTATTTGTATCGATTTCGACAACGGCGACCCTCGAAATCACCTTCCTTGATGAGCCCTAATGTGGCTCGCTAGACCGAACTTTATTTGTATTGTAATACATGCGACCGCATATTTGTATCTAGATTTTGTATAGTCTTTTATTTTTTGTCTAGCCTCGATCGTTTCCTACTGCTGGGAAAAGGCCTCTTCCCTGACTTCCCAATTCCCCCTATTACGGCGAGCTCTGGTCATTCTTTCTTCATTATCATCATCAGCCGGAAGACGTCTACTGTTGAACAAAAGCCTCCCGCTTAGAACGCTTTGTTCTTTCTTATGAGTAAAATTTTAATTCTATAAAATTGTTCGTTAAGTTACCTGAAAATAATAAATAGTTTAAGGTATCCGCTCCATTTCACACATTGATTTAGGTTGTTATGTAAACAATGGTACGAAAATATACCCTATAACAGCTACTACATAAGATATGTATAATTTTTATAATACAAACAAACCACAAATGTGTGTGACATTGCCTGTGGTCCGCGGCAAAGTCCCGTTTCACAAGCTGTATAATTATTTAAATTATTGCTGAACCTACCAAATTGTAGATAACAATTTCTATGTACAATTACGGACAAGATAGTAAACAGAGCACTGAATAAAAATTACCGGTACAGATCAAATGACCGAAGGACCAAATTAGCGTACAAAAGGACCAGCACAAAACGACCAGTACTAAGTAAATAATCCTTCCTGTTCGAATGACAGGTGAAATCGTAACCTGTTTCTTCGTGTATTTTACGCTCAGGTGAACTAATTTGGTGCATTTTCTATTTTATGTCCGCCGGTGGTCATGTGTTTTGACCAGATAGTTAATGGAAGTGAGATACATATTTAATTTATTTTAACTGGTTACTAAGTGAGTACTAAATAACTCTTTAAATTTATCTTATCAGGCTCTTTTTTACAGAAAAAACATGGTAATATGGAGCTTCGGTTGCAAATTGTAAATAAACAGTCGGCAAGACCTCAATCAATCCGAAAAATCAGTAAGATACAGCAAAAATATTATGAAGAAGTCAACTCAGTACTAACTACAAATAAAGTAAATTTTCGTAATAATTTTATTATGTACTTGCTTCTTAATATAAGAATTCCTTACAATACTGTCTGTATACGTCCGATTGTCATAAAAAGTCTCTCTCGCAATCTACGCGTACATCGCTTTCAGTCGCATGACTGAGCTCCAAAGACGTCTAAAGACACGCAAATCTGTAAATAAAAAGATCTCACTTCATTTGCCGCGAAACTGTTTGTCTAAAGTAGGCGTGGATTCGTGCAACTGCTTAATATGTGAACAATATCACACGTTACGCCTACATGCTTAGAACATGCACGATAGGTAGACCGCACGCTCGCAGAATTGATAATGCATCTTCATATACCTACCATCAGGCTTTTAACTCCTGAAGAAGTAGAAGAAGGTTATCCTTTACTAATATAGGCACAGTCAACATCTTAAGTAGCTCAACATTTTTTTTTACATATCTATCATTATAATGATTTCTATCACTTACGCGAATATTAGTCATTGAAATAAAACTAGGTTTACGGATTTTATCGCGGGTCTGCCCGTGACCATGAATGCTGTAAAGGATTCGAAACTTCGGGACCAAAAATCAATTAAAAAACCGCGATAAAATCCGTAAACCTAGTTTTATTTCAATATCTATCATTAATTAAAGAATAACTACTTAAAATTTAAAATGTTCTCAGATTATCATTTGGACGCTGGAAGCTGTAATTTAAAACAATAACGTAATTGATGTCTTTCTTTCAACTATTTGACTTAAGGTTTCTTAATATATTAAGCTACTTATGATGCTAACTTTACATAATTTTGAGAGTTGTAACATGATAGAGAATTAAGCAAAGATTTTTTGTCCTCAGAAATCTATAGATCATCATTTAAATGTGGTGGCATGTCTGTTGCCATACGTCTGACCTAACACATGTCTTGAATACATTTTCGAAGCATGGATAAACCTGGACTAAGTATGAAATCTAAGTAAGCAAAGTTGGTAAGAAAACTCTTGCGTAATCCTTGAACTATTTAATTGAAGTCTAAAAATACCCTCTCCATTGATTTACATTAAAACAGCTGTATTTGCCAAAGCTCTAAGCCTACAGGGTCCTCCTTGTTAAGTTATTTTGTTTAGATCAACTTTTAGATAACAGCCCGTATGAATTCTTAGTGGAATGCATAAAAATGATTTATATGTCAATTTCCAAATTAGAAAGCGATAGATATGCTTTCTTATGATATGAAATGTGTCTCGGCTCGATAACGACACGCCAAAACTCAACAAGCATCTGATTTCTTATCAATTTTCGATGCTCAATAGCGCGTTGAGTGTTTTTGCTGGCTAATTAGTGGATAGTTTCTTTGTATTACTGAAATTCCTTATTGTGGGTTAGCACTAAAAAAATAGAAAATCAATTAGCTGATTAGTATTTTGTAACTGTTTCAGCCACATGCTTGAATTGCCCCTAACAAAAAATGGGAAGGAAAGAAAGAAGAAAAATCTTTTATTTGGTACACGTAGAAGTGTATTATATTACTTTTATACAACAACCAAATACATTATCTACATCCAACAGTAACGAGTGGTACTTACAAAACGATATATGTTCCTCCACAAAGACCTACTCTTATATTTTATTATTTTATTATTACATATGCATGCAAATATACAGCTTTTATTTACCTGTTCATAATGAAATATCCAATAAGGGTTAAAAGAAAAAACCGGAAAAAATTAAAAAACATAAAAAGTAAAACAAAATTCAAGAATGCATACACAATATACAAACAGCTAAAATGGAGATGGATAGGACATATGATATGAGAGAAAATGGAAAAAAGTAATAACCGAATGATACCCACTAGACAGCAATAGAAAGAGGTACACCGAGTAAGAGATGGGAGGTCGACCTCAGGAAAATAGCAGGTCCCACTTGGACTCTGGTATAGCAAAGAACAAGATAGAATGGAGATCTTTAGAGGCCTTTGTCGGAATACAAGTTGTACCATAGCAACTATCGTTTGCTGATATTACGTGAACCATATAATTAAGTTACGTTAAGTTAAATTAGTTTTAGGCAACACAAATTCTTTAGTGTTAAAGTAAGAGCAACAATAAAGGTTATTTATTTAATAAAATATCCTAAACCATATATTCCACACCGACCACTTATGAGTCGCTTTTCTGGTGACGAAAGGATCTACCAAAGATACATTGACATGATTAATTTTTTGACAAAGAGTAGGTGGCTAAAGTAGGTACAAATCTAGATCTCCTGGTATCCCTATGTTCATTTGTCTTAAGGATACATGAGGTAGCTCGTATACAACCGAAAACAAAGTCAACCAAACCAGTCACCGAGAAAACTCCAGCCAATCTATCAGCCAACAAAGTACTTATTTTTAACTGAACACAAATATTTACAATCATCCTGTTGCGGTGTACAGTTAGTTCAATTTAGCTGGGCAGGCGTTCTTGTGCTGATATAAAGAGATCTCAATATGATCGGACAACAAATTGAGCGGCGCACGCGCAGGGTTCGCGCACGGTAGAGCCTTTTTACCTTTATTGTTTATGAGAGAAATAGATTAGGTCTCAGCGGTTGTTGCAAGGGGTTTGGCGTTTGAAAAATATTTTTAAAAATAAACATCGTAAGAGAGACTTGTTTGCGATCAATTGTGAAACAACATGCACGCTATTAGTAGGTACCTTTTCATATTAAAATTTTTCTTTACTAAAGACAAATAATTGTGAAAGATCTTTTTCTGAATATTTGTGTCTACATTCAACGATTACAATGGCTACCTAGTAAGAAGAATTCAGTTAACTAGACACTAATTATTTGGAGCTCTAAAACAAAACAGGAAGAACAAGAAAATAATTAGCACCAACACTGTCCGTAAAACAGTTAAAACACAACACCCCATAAACCAACATGCGTTTGCGCAGCCCTAGCGTGATACCGCGAAATGAAGATGGCGGATAGAGGCGAAATAATTTCATTTGGACCTCGCTCCGCAGCAAGCCTTAGCATCGTACCTCACGAACACGAGCCTGTAACTTGTGCAGATTTTTACACCGACTATTAAAATACACGCTCATGTAATTTGCTTGCTAATTGTACACACTTATTTTAATGGAGCTGTGAAGATATTGGCTTTATGACTTTAATGTTTTGAAATGTGGTTCGTTGATGAAGGAACTAAAGATGTCATTAATGTCACATAGGTTTGATTCGTAATTTCCTTCTATAAATACGTTTAATATCGAATTTAAATAGAGAAATGGTTCTATAGAGTTGGTTTTTGGATTCTTTTTTTAAATTCTCATTTTAAGTCACATTTAAAAAAGAAGATGAGCAAATACTAAGCAGGTATTAAGTTTCAAAAATGATCCACCATTCTTGATTATCATCACAATATGTTTGTACAAAGCACTAAGTATCACAAGATTGCATAAATATTTTCAGCAGTAAGCGGCTATATTTTGCAGGCAATTTAAAAACGACAAATCTCCACAACGATCTAAGTGCGGCAACATTACGAAACTGCAAACAATTTCGCGGGCTCCCGATCGCGCGATTCAAAACAACTATTAATCTAGTGGCGGGAGCACAAAACTAGTATTTATTGCCCACTATTTACGTACAAAATAACCTATTAATATTGTAAATAGTTACGATTTAATACCGACCGTGGGGGATGCTCGCGAATGCCCGGCATTACAAATCGTCACGACCTTTACTCACCACTGGTATGAAGAAGATGTGGGCTTGTATATTTTTTCGTGCATTTAGCAGGAATTATCTAATTAAATGTTCTCGTAATTAGGTGTTTTTGATAATTACTGAAGATTGATAGGAATTGGAATCAACGAAGTTGAGCGCATGAAGACGTCGCTTCGTTAATTCTATCTTTTCATTTCTGCTTATTTAGGTAGGTATTTTTTTAATTAGGTAATGTGCGTTTTGTTAATTATTTGTATTAGTAGTGCGTTTTGCGATTCCAGGTGAATATCTTTTTTTTTACTTGGGTTTTGCGGGGATAAATAGGGTATGTTCGTGAAGAACTTACACCGGTTAAGCAGTAAGAGCTCCCTCAGAGCTAACTGCGAGAGACAAGTTCGAAAAAAAAAAAAAAGAACTTACAGCTGGCGTAATATTTACTTTGTACCCACTGCATCTGTACCTACATAATATATTATACTTGATTATCCCACAAACGAGGTAAAATATTTTTTATTTTTTATAATTTACTATCTAAGCAATTCAGAGTGTAGTTCACCACCTAGAATGTTCTTAAATGCTTCGAATTAATTACAGCAATTCGAAACGTATTTTATTTAACATTAGCAATACTTACAAGGCACCATTCGTAATTGCGATACGATAATCATCGAATGCTACCGTTAAAATTCATCATATCTGACAGTAAACGTCAAACGCAAGCGCCTTCTAACAGACCGCTACATTTACAGTCGTGACGGAATAATTAGCAATTCATAATATTAATCTGCGTGTAAATTACAGAGTAACACCGTGCATATGACTAGCGCAGGTATTGGCGTGCGGACAAAGCTATGTTTACCTATCTAACAGTAAGATCCATGAGCTAATTTAATGAGCCACCTTGTAGTAAGATCCGTGGATAACTTGACAGGTGATATAAAAACAAAATGGCGCACAATCTTGCGCGTGACGAGTTAGTCGTTGTTATAAATAATTTAATATTGATTTTAGATACCTTTGTGGTAAATAGTGCTAGACAAATGTCAAAATACTCATTACTATATAAGCAAATTATCAAGCTAGTAATGATCAGGCACTTGTTTTATTATTGGTGTCTAATTAATAAGTATTTAACTCGATACATTTATATCGGCTGTGTAAAAGAGCATCCCTACACTCGTATGCGGCTCGAAGGTTTCATTAATCTGACAATCTAAGTTAATTGTAAAGGCTAGAAATTAGTTTTGTAAAACTCCAATTACCAAACGTATTAAGTTTCAGTTGGTATATTTGGTTTATAGATAAGTGTATATAGCTAACATATTGAATCAATATGACTATTGGTGTCATTTTTGCATGTTGCCCATGCTAAGCTTGAATCTAAATTGATAAAGGAAATTTGAAAAATGATGGATACGCCACGGTACGGCTAAGGTATCAAATCCCGCTCGTGTCCATCATTTTTCAAATTTCCATTATCAATTTAGATATTTAATCAATACTTACTCGTATACCCAGTTTTTTGCTGACTTTTGTATAGTTTCTCTATTTTCTTTATAATGAAACTTAAAAGTAAGTACAAAATCATGTCGATATGATAATCGCGGTAGTGTCTGAACTTTGTCCTTTAGCTGGAACTACCGGCTTAGCTCCGTGAGCTTCCACGCCCACTGCCCGACTTGACTCAATAAAATAGAAATGATCGAGTTAATGTGAGATGAAATTATGTTTTAAGTTAAATGTGTTTTCAAGGTGGTCTGTGCAGTTTTAGCTTCCTCGTGATTATAAGGATGGATGCTCTACTTACTTGTGAGTAGGATGGTATCTAACAATTTTAGACAGCCTCAAAAAAATCCCGTCTCCAAAGACCAAGTTTAAAGTCACTTGTGTGTATTGAGAATTGATAAAGATTTTGCGACGGAGACATGATATGGACCTATTAGCTTAATTTAAGCACCAAATTCATTAGGTAAAATTGTCTTGGAACCAGCCATTTAACTGGTTTGCAATTTAATCCTACAGTTTATGTAGTGTTCCTATCTACCGAGCCGTAAGCACTTACACTTGCTTATCTCATTACACTGCTTATATTGCGTTGATACGATAATCTCAGCAGTAGCTGAACTTTGGACCTTCGCCCGGACTACTGGCTCCGTGAGCTTACACACCCACTGCCCGACCTTACGTCTTACACCGACGTTGATATTTAGATTAATGCAATCAATATTTTATATGAAAGTTGTTATATCATTTTTTATTTATTTATGGTACGTTATGATATGAAGTTTCGTTAAACGTAGCTAATGAAATCAATGGCCAGGTATGAGGCTGTTTTCAGTTCTGTTAAAAATTGGTCCTTTGTCCTCCCAAAACAATGTACCAAAAGACCAAGTAGTTTAATGTGTACGAAATATTCCTTGGTCTTATTCACTTTCGCACCAAAGAAGCGATTAATGATCAACGTATTTTAATCATCATAATAATCTAAGATGCTTATCGTTCTAAAGATATCATGTGTTTCTAAAGCGTAACCTTTATGTCTGATAATATGAAGTCTTTGTATAATTCTAAACGACTATTAGCAATGTGAGCCTCCATCAATTTAGTTAATGAACAGTTATTATAATTATCTAGTTTAAGTACGATTAGGCTTGAGATAACATGACACAGCGTAGGCATACCACTTGTGTCTTTTGATATTGTTCATCATCATCATGGATCAGGACAGTATATTCTATAAATGAAGCAATCTATTACTAAGCAATGGTCTAATCAGTCTCAATTTTAGATCAGGTTGAATTAATGCAGTTGACATTATAAGTGTCTAGTGTTTAGACACTACATACATAAAGTCACGCCTGTTTCCCTGAGGGGTAGGCAGAGACCACGGATTTCCATTTTATTTTAATTTTTATATTATTCATCATTATCATCATCAGCCCGAAGACGTTTGACTGTTGAACTAAGCCCCCCCCCCCCCCCCCCTTAGAACGCCACAACGATCGAAAACTTACCACTGACATTATTTTATTCATATAAATGGTAATTTTATGTTATTATGGAGCAACTTAGTAGGTTGCAGTATTGAATTTATTTCCTGTAAATATGATAAACATAACGTTAGGATTCTAAGTCACGATCTCTCGATCGCCATTGATCGGATTAGCCGTTGGGCTACTGTGACTTTGGATTGGGCGTTACTCTGTTATAGCCTACACACTTTTAGCCCGTATAGGGTAAAGTCAAGCAATTTATTATCTTTCTCGCATTAATCTAATATTACAGATCATGGGACGACCATATTAGAAATTTTGAACTTTAACTGATACATTAACTTTTCTAAAATTACCTTATCCTAGGCGGACCTATTAGGAACATAAAAGGTGAAAGAAAGCCTAAGAGGCGATGACTGTAGTCTAAGGCCAATGATTGAAAATTATATAACCAGCAATTACTTCATAAGCACCGAAAATTGGGTATAGAGTTTAGTACAATTGATTCACCAGGCACCCATGTTTTTGCTATTATCTACGGGTTAAAATTAAAGTCAGTGGATGCAAAAGTCCTATATTTATACATATATTTATGCCATGTTGTCCATAACAACAGAGAAGAACGCCCCACTTTTGAAGCCACAAAAAGTCTAGGTGTATTTTCGCCACCCATGCCGATATTTGTATCGCATCACGCTCCGTCCCGAGTCGAATCGCATTCGAGATTAGCATGTATACCGAGGTTCGCATTAGCATAATTACTTGTGGCATGCATTAATGCTCTTGTGACATGCCATGTCTGTGGCAAATTGGCAAAGAAGTATTAAGATAACACCTTTAGTGAACTTGATTTTATGTTAACCGTTAATCCGTACCGGAGGACCAATGTTTAGTGGGGCAAAGATTTTACTGACCTCAGTACAGATAACTGGAAGATAGGATATGTGTGTCTATCTAATGTAGAACGACATGGTAACTGCAGTTTTCAGGTTATAGACATTCATTTTTTATATATTTTTTTATTCTTAGGAAGACTTACAGATGAATTACAATATTTAATATAAAATCAATGTCTAATATAGTTGCTAATAATTATTTTCCACAAGTAAAGTGTAGGATTGAAAATAATGTAGAACCAGATATTAAAAAATCATGTAACTAATTAGATGCAAGAGTAATCCGATGTGTGTGGCAGGTTTTTGATAATGAAAACGTTTTAAACTTGCTAAAACATATTTGAAGCGGAGAACAAACTGCATTCCAAGAACCGACTTTAAACAAGACCTACAGTGAAGCAGTCATCAAAATCAATGAATCGCTCCAACAAATAATTGCAGTAAAAACAGAATCAAAAGCCCAATTGACTTCCGCAACGAACAAAAACCGCCAAAATACAACTTCCACGAACACTTGGTAAAAAAAAGCCTTTAAATGCGCTTAAACATTCTCTAAATATATTCGCGAATCGTTCACTAATGTCCATGGTGAATGAACTTAAGTTCTTGGAAAAGTAGAAGGTTACTAAAATTTTAAACTTTAAACACTCGATAGAGTGATAGGGTTTTTGTGTTAGACACGAAAAACTTAATAAAATCTCGCTTTTTGTTCATAAACAGCAGTGTGGTAGAGTCGCCATTTGGTATTTTTTTAACGATTTGTTCTTGGTTAACACTATAATAAAATTATCTTCTCATGAACACGATCATTGCAAGACACGTACATATCACCACTTCGTCAGTAATAGCCTCATCTATTCATCATCATCAGCTGGAAGACGTCCACTGTTAAACAAAGGTCTCCCACTTAGAGCGCCACAATGAACGGCATCTATTAGTGATAAGTTATTGTTATGTCACTAAGTAAACCATGTAAATTAATCCGGTACTTATCTATGTACTTTATTAGAAACATTGTTTATTCCATATCCATACTAATATTTTAAATGTGAAAGTAACTCTGTCTGTCCGTCTATTACGCCTTCACGACTAAACCGCCGGACGGATTTTGATGAAATTTGGCTTAGAAAGTTGAAAACCCGAAAAAGGACATAGGCTACTTAACGCGGACGAAGCCGCGGGTAAAAACTAGTGCCCTATATATGTCAGATATCACAACAGAAATTTTATAATAAACAAAACTAAAGGTATCTTCTAAGTTATATTTACAGGTTACAATTTCAAACATAATTCTATCACTTTTCTAAGCCTGAGTAATCATGATCTTTATTTAATCCAAAACCTACAGAGTACTAATCCATTTTAATTTTCGTTTACCCAATAAAAATAAACTATCAAATTGCGATTGCACGCCTCTCCCTGTGCTGTTCATCCGTTTTTGTACGCTCGAGATGGTCGATACGTGCTGCATTAAATCTTATAATTAAATGCAGATAGGCGTATTATAAGGAGCTGGTCCGACACCACCCTGCTATTGTACTAGCTTTTGCTTCGGCGTTACTTGTTGTTTCCTTTAAATCCATGAAATTACTAAAGGTAAAATGTATAAAGACTAAAACTTTATAGTAAATTAAGAGTGAATGAGAATGATGTTTTTCATTTACTAAAGATGCATAAAAGAATTCGTGTTAGGTGATAATTACAAAATAGTTGTTAGTAGACCATTTTCTGTCGTAACCTCGTAATACTAACATGACTGTGATTGCAATAATGTTATATGTAAATAAAAAAAAAAATCTATTGATTAGTGTCGTAAAATTAATATCTTTATCGTTCTATAGCTTGGCAGGCTTTTGGTCCTAAGAATCGTAGGCTCCATTGAAGTCAAAAAGAACGTTGAAAAATACATTTTTATTGGTAGATTGAGAGTTGGTGTCTATCTATCTAATCTATAAAAACCTCCATCATGAGTAGGATTTTAAAATTATGTCATCATCATCATCATCATTTCAGGTCGGTATCACCCACTGCTGGGTATAGGCCTAACTTTTTCTCTGCCAACCTTCTTTGAGCGTCTCTCACGTTCTCATCGAGATGTTCTTCACAGTTTTATAAATGTAAAATTTATGTACATACATAAAGTCACGCCTGTTTCCCTGAGGGGTAGGCAGAGAACACGGATTTCTACTTGCTACGATCCTAGCACACTTCTTTTGCTAAAAATATGTGTCAAAATAAACATAACATAACATAACATAACATCACGCCTGTATTCCCCGAAGGGGTAGGCAGAGGTGCACATTTAGTACACCCACATTTCGCCAGTTATGTTTTAGGTCCCAATGTAATAGGGAGCGAGCCTATTGCCATCAACCGGGCACAAATCCAGACTCCGTGCTGCTACTGAGAATTACCTAATGGAAAAACCCAGTAACACTTTGCCCGACCCGGGATTCGAACCCAGGACCTCGTGCTCAGCAGTCGCACTTAGCGACCACTAGACCAACGAGGCAGTCACAATATGCCAACGAGGTGTCAAAATAACATCCCAGATTCCAAAAACAGTATGTTTTAAAACACATTATCATACAGACAGACGTGAAACAAAATATTCCTAGTCTCAACCACCGCATGTTGCTGCGAAGCGGGGAGGATCTAGAAGCTGGTTTGACACTGCTCGGGATATGTTCGAGTCTTAACGTGTGTAATCCTTAAGTGCTGGTGGCGCTTCATAAGAAACGATCAGATTATATTTAACTCTCAACATCGATATTGCTGACTCATATTAAAGTTAACGAAGCTGTGAGTGCGAGTGGGAGGTCATTTCCAATACTGAAAAGTCATAGGCGAACAACAGGTCTTCGCCCTTTAAATATGCTCTGCACTATGCAGCCCCCTTACCATGAACTGTTGAAGCAGTACAGTTCACGTTGTGGAAGCTAATCGCTACATTATTTGCACGTAGTGGTGTCTCGCTTTCACAACGGAAAATGTCCTGCTTCAAGAATTCATGACAAGGGCCCTGATGTCATCTTTAAATCTGTTCTTTATTTGACGTTAGGCAATGTGCCGTTGAATTCGGCATTCAAACTGGGTTTTTTGCTGTCATCATTACTAATGAAACCTTTTTTGCTATAGACTGTTTGAACATTTTGAGTGCTACTTAAATATTTTAGCAGCTGTTTGTCTTATCAAGTGCCCCCGAATATCGGTAGTCGGTATATATTATGGTATCCTAAAGGTTTATCTGTAGCCATAAATTATATGGAGAAACAAACAGGTTACTTATCAGTAAGTATACGAGTCAACTCAGTGTTTAAAATAAAATTATAATATATTATGCTTTCTGTACCAAACAATTATACAACTTCAGAAGTTACCTGTTATAGTTTAGTTTTAATTAATCGATGGTCTTGACTTAAAGCTTACGTTAAAATGCGAACAAATAACTTTTAAGTGATGTAGCAATAATGCTAAAAACTGGTCCTTCTCTCCGCAAATTCGTATCAAAGCCCGTGACTTGCTAAGTGGTTGAAAGGCACCTTTCGTTCGATATTATTTATACTGTATCAACTTCTATGCAAAAAACAAATGATTCATTTGTAACAGTAACTGGTCACGTTCAATTGCTAGCATTCATTCAACAATAAGGACCAGTTTTTTCGACCAATGCATGAGATCAGACGGTCTGATCTCATTCCTTACGTACCCAGTAGGACTTCATCGTTTTTGTCTTTAAATGTTTATTAGTTAGTTGATAAATATACATTTTTATACTGTTATTATAAGACTAGAAGGTATACTAATATAGAATAAAGGCTCAAATGCTAGTCTTCGGACAAAAAGTTATCGTGAAAACTGTTGCGTTTGACTGTCAATGTGATTAATTTAGTTTTTGTATAACCCTCGATTTTTTAAAAGCCGAAAGATTTCATATTTTTTTATTTATTATAAGGCTTTCATGATAAAAATGTCGTATTTACAACTCCTTTAGCTTACAAAAACTGTGTGTGATCAACAATCACCCATAGATAGACTGCCATGACACTAAATTGACAGATCGGTCCCCGATAGCTCAAGTTCTTCACAAAATTATTCAGTATCATATTTATTATATTTTATACAGCTGCGAAATGCCATCTTACTTGTGCCTCTCATCTGAACTCTATGATATTTTTATGGGCGTATCAACACGTACCCTTTGTAGCCAATTCTGTGTTCTCATTATTGGAAGATACTCATTTATTTAAATGTTTAGTTTTATAGTATTTAATTACATTCCCTTAATTAAGTAGCAGGTTGCCTCTCTTTAGGAATTTCTCCTGTTTCGTAAGTGCCTCTTACACAAAACAATAAATTTATAATTATATTATTTTTATATTTATTTTATCTATATAAAAACAATAAGATATGTGGTAAAACCAGACCAGAATATAACATTTGGGAAAGACGTATTGCCCGAAACTAAAAACCTTTTCACAGAAGAATGAAAATTATTTAGTCTTTAATGATAAAAACAAAACAACGGTTTTCTTTTTGAAAACCGTTACTAATCGACATTATGTGCCTGGTAAACGAACGTCTATTCTTAGCTCTCTTATCAATTATTTATTTCACTTAAATACAAAGTAATGATCAAACAACTATATTGGAGTTTCTTTTCAGATATCTCTGGTTTGATCAAGCGTTGCAGCTGTAATTGGTATCAAACTGCGCCTACTAAATGGTCCGTTTCTCCGTCCACCCTTAAAAAGAAAATAGCGTGACAATACACGAATAGCAAGTGTTAAGCCACCGTTACACCTAGAAAATTGATACTCAGTAAATCATAACACGAACAAACATTGGTATTCATTACACACAGCGGGACGACTTGGTTAAAATAATAATTAAAATTTATGTTCGTACAGTTAATTATTAGAGCGCCTGTGACCACATAGTCTCACTCGGGAATTCGCTCATGAATATACAGTGACCGGTTCAGGTTTCTTTATAGCACACGTCACGGAGACGTGACGACTTTCTAGCTTTTAACGCAGCTTTCTTTTAGCCTTTTGTCAAAATTGCTTGTATTTTGTATTTATGTGTGCTAATGATGTGTAATGTGGGTTTAAAGCAGGAAAATATTCAAACTAAATTGTATGACACAACATGAGGAGTACTGCAAGCTAATCGTAAAACGCTGTAAGGTACTTGTAAAGTGTTTTTACGGAAACATTTTTATTTTATATAAGAAACATTATTATATATTATACGATACAACATCCCACAACTTATAGAATTACACAACCAATTACGACGACCGACAAATCTAATCTCACATCAAAATCGTATCGCATCCGTCACGGAAGGTCTGAATGACGTTGCGAAATTGAGACGTCCTGACTCCGGGATTACGTCGAACGGTAATCGCTAATCTAATTAATATGGGGCCGCTTAGAACACACGATTAGAGAACGTTTTGGCCATTAAGATTTCGCAATCTAATTCTAGTGCTACTTAATTGTCTAATGATTAGTTGAGTGGCAGATAGTTTGTGTGATCCGATTTATTGGGAATCTATTCGGAAAAGATGGTCTAATATGTACCTAACATAGTTTGGAATTGGTGTACAGGGAACTTTTATTGTGGTGTTCTTCGTATTGTCATGAGCCAGTAACCACATGGAATTTCAGACAAATTCCAGTCTACTATTTTACCCAAACCTAAGGACCGATCTGTTACTATCATTTATATATTACTAACTGCGCCCCGTGGTGTTACCTCCTACATTTTTTCGGGATAAAAGGTAGCCTATATGTTCATCCAGAGAGTCAGCCACCTCCATTTTAAATTTCATTAAAATCCATTCAGTAGTTTTTACGTGAAATAGTAACAAACCTACAAACTTTCGCGTTTATAAAATTAGTAGGGATGATGCAAAAAGTTTTGAAGTGGAGAAGAACAGAATATTCAGCGTGTAGGCCAGATGTTCCAATATTCACAACCTGTCATACTTTAGACTCTAGACTGCCTCGTTGGTCTAGTGGCTGCTAAGCGCGACTGCTGAGCACGAGGTCCTGGGTTCGAATCCCGGGTCGGGCAAAGTGTTACTGGGTTTTTCCATTAGGTAATTCTCAGTAACAGCACGGAGTCTGGATTTGTGCCCGGTTGATGGCAATAGGCTCGCCCCCTATTACATTGGGACCTAAAACATAACTGGCGAAATGTGGGTGTACTATATGTGCACCTCTGCCTACCCCTTCGGGGAATACAGGCGTGATGTTATGTATGTATGTGTTTATGTCATACTTTATTACACATAGAAGGTACTACATACCGTCAAATCTGGTTACTCCAGACATCAAACCAGAGTCGCCTAGACCGACAGGCGACTTAACCCTAATAAGTATAGATACTTTTTATGTTTCTTGATCACAGTAATTTCTCCATACTTTCACGAAGAAACCCGTCGTATTATAGTTATAGAACTAAATTAGACCCACTAAGGCCGTGTTGGACTTAATTAAACGAAATTACGTAGCTTGGGTGTATAGAAAATTGATCCCGCGCGTGCGCGTGTACCGACTTCAGGTTAAAAAGTGGTGTTATTATTATGGTATTATAATACTGGTGTACTTTACCGTCGTCTATTCTACTTTCGAATTTAATTTTTTTTTAATGATGCCTTTCAATGCACGACAAAAGTGGAGGGGTTTTATTATTGATATAAGCAAAATTAAACATCAAAAATCCAGTAAATTTTTTAATCATCTATTCTATACTAAGTCGATTTTAAAACATCGGATTTTCAGCTCAGTATCTAGGTTACTGTTTTGGTCTAAAGGGAAATCCCGGTATTTGCAATTGGTGTTGATTTGCGCCCGGTCCATGGTAATAAGCTCACCTCCTATTACATGGGATATTCTATTTCCTATGCTCTTGATAGTAACCCAGATCGTCTCCGACGAAAATAGTATAATAGGTTATAACCTAACATGATTATACTATTTTCGTTACTATTACTTATAAGTAACGAACTAAGTATATGATTTTAATTGCAATTTGCGCTCAACGCGTCAGACATCGACGCAACTGTATTCTACGTAAATAATATTTAGTAATACCGAATTAACTGAAGCCATTTCACAGAATTGTTCATCCGTAAAATGACGCGTTTAAAAGTCAAACGCACGTTCGTTCCCACAAAGCTATCTGACTCTAAGACGGCAACATGCTATAAACTGATTACATTAGTGAGTTACGCCCAAGTTTAGATTTAAGGGGGGGATCTACCGTCTACTTAATAAGTGGGAGGTGTCACAAATCGCTCTAATGGTGGGGAGTGCGTGAGCGCATATTTTCATGTGTGGCGTAAACGGAGGATGGGTGTGGTGCTCGGTGGTAGCGTTAAGACTTCCGACAGTAGCTTGGAACGCCTATTGTATAGTATACACACGGATTGTTACTTTGTTACCTACTTATGCAAAAGAGGTTGTAACAGTTGAAAGCATGGCGTTTCTTGGCCGTTATTCTTATACATATTATTATGTAGTAACATTTAAACTGAGAAGTTAAAGAACGAGAAGTTAAGAAATGTTTGAAAAGCTCTAAGTGGCTCATAAGGACCAAATTTCTGCACGGATTTGTTTAGGAACTGGTCCTAAGGTACGGTGCATTTTAATTGACATTATAGTTAGTGTTCAGTTTTTTTATATTGTAACTAGGTAGGCAATGAAAGATCAAGAAGATTTAGTCATCCATATAGTATTACAGATCTAATATGATAGATTCTAGTCCACAAAAAGCCCTCGTTACACGCAGACGCAGTACTCAAAGCTCTAATTACACAAGAATTTCCATAATTACGTAACATCAATATTGACGCATGCGCATAATTCCCCCATAAGCTGTAAGTGCTGTCGCTTATCGCTTAGACCGCTTGTAATGAACGCGGGTGTGTAAGGTCCGTCGTTTATGGCTGAGATGTAATTTCCGATGCGATCCACTACCTTACAGCCAACTAACAAAATAATGGTATTAGATAACCTGTTTGTCTGCTTATGCGTTTAGTGTAGTGTTGTAAAGTTAAGGTATAGTTGCCGCGGTCAGTTTTTGGATTCGTGACCGTTTCGTGATAACCTCTTAGCATTGGACTGATGACTCATTTATCAGTCCAGACTTCATCATCATCATCAGCCGGAAGACGTCCACTGTTGCACAAAGGCCTCCCCCTTAGAACGCGACAGTGAACGACAGCCTGCCAATTGCATCCACCGGTTGCCCGCAATTCTGACGAACACAGTCCAGACTTAAACTAGAACAACTACTACTTAATGGTCTTTGGTTTCTTCGAAAGTATCACATAGGAATCCATATATATTTCGTCATAGGTTGTTATGGAGAAGGGAAAAGCCGTCCATTACCGAACTTGAGGTCAAAAATTACATAGATATAATTACATTATTGGTCTATTGCAGCTCACACCCGAGAGGAATGGAGGAGGCAAAGGGAGGCCTTTGCCCTGCAGTGGGACGATCATGGCTGAAATAATAATAATTACATTATGTTCCAATCCGCGTGCCAAGCGTAGGAATTATGGCAACCATCCCCACTACATAGGAGAGGCCTTTGATCAACAGTGGACGTGTTCCGGCTGATGATGAATTACATTTATAAAGTAAGGATTACAAGTGTCTCCTGGTAATCCTTGTTCATACCTCCAACTGGAATATTCATGGCGCTATTCTGTACATACCTGAGCACATACCACACCACGATACATCACGAATGTGGATGGAGCCACGAAATGAGAATTTACAGCGAGTTCATAACCCTTATAATGGCATTGGGGTATTTAGACGTTGGTAAATCAATCAAATTCCAGATTGGGCAAAGTATTATTGGGATTTTCCATTTAATTCTTCCCTGTAGAAGTACGGAGTCAGGATATGTGCCTGCCAATAAGATCGTCCCTTCTTACATTGGCGAAACGTGGGTGTACAATACAGCTCTGGCACCACGGGGAATATAACCGTGAAATCATGTTTTATGTTATAAGAAACCATCTAAAACTATTGGTTCTACATCGCACGTAGATCACTTAATGATGGCAGCTCGTGTTTTTTAATAAGTATCATCATCACGGTAGACGTCCACTCCTGGACAAATGCCTTCCCTTTAGATAAGGAGAAGGGGGGAGGATTTAGAAGATCCCCTGGAAAACCTCCTGCCAAGTGAATTAAAGATATTGTTGATTACAGGGAAAGACCTAGATGTGAAAGGCTCAGAACAACTTCACAGTGGCGTTTAAGGTGTGTCCAGTGGGTCAACAAAAAGCTGATAATGATGATGATATTGTTTTTAACACGTCACTGTCTTGCACTTGTGAACTAATTGGCCATGTTCTATCCCCGTATTCCATGGCCCACATTTGAAAACATGTCTATCGGACGGGACGTATTTTATCGTAAAATAATATTTCTGTTATTAGACACCTCTAAATCTCCGTATTGTCCCTATAAATTATATGTGTACGAGAAATGAAGTGATAATATGCGGGACAATACCTCTATTGGTGTTAGGTTTTGTAGTGAGGTGACATGTTGACGTTACTGTTTTATATCGATAATTTGATGTTACACAAACCGAGAATTTATAAAGAATGTATCACGTATATCGATGTTTATGGTTAGATACTAACACAAAAAATATTTTTATATCGATAAATCCTCATTCAAGAATAAATGCATATCTGAGAGTTGATAAAGATTATTGTGTAAGTGCTTTTCAACGGGAAGGTACTAATTTTTATCTCGTCATTATATTTTCATTGAAAACCCTTCATAAAGATTTAATAAATCATCAATAAAGTTAAAAAATAATCACCGCATACTGTTTTCATTTCATAAACACATACAGTTTATCGATATCGATAAACCTGCAAGACCCGCATGTCAGCAATTTACGACGCAATAACTCATAAGTGTTGTACGAGACGACAGTAACAGCTTTAGCGCGAGCCGTTAATGCATGTCGACCGACATCACGTGATTGATATCAATCCGTCGATATTTATGATGGTTTACCAACTTTTTGGCAAATACAGTTGTGTGTTTCTGTAAAAATTATCGATAGTTTTTCTGTTGTTATTTTTGGACGCACTTTTTTACTGACGTGTTTGGTTTTATGACTTATCATTTTTTGTAGTCTGTCTCGAAATTACCAAATATCGTTTTTATATTTCTGCAAATGTTGTTTTTTTAGTTTGTGACGAAGATTTCCTAACTTTTTGTAGACTTCTGATTCTAGATTTTAGCCGGTGTATTTGTGCTTAATGTAGCAAATACATGCATCTACAATAACAGCTACGTCTACTACTAGTACTACTAATATTTGATTAATTAGCAAAATAATGCATGAATATAATGTAAGCACGTGCAAAGCGTGACGTCATTACTTTTTACTCTAGCTTTAAAGACACGTGTTTTGTATTAGTATCTTGTTATCATCCATGCTAATTATATAAAATAATATCCGTAATTATATGAGTCAATTTAAAAAGTTTACAGTAATTGCTGCTTTGCTTCCGAACGGGCTTTTAATAACAGTGCTTATGTAAACCCCTGTTATTTTTATAAATATGTTCCTCGGAGATACAGTCATAATATTATCGGGGAACAAACTAAGTGTGTCGATAATACTACTTGTTATAAGTGGTCCTTGTTAAGTTAGCCTTAAATTAGAAGGTTTGTCTTAGAAGAATAGGAAAAATAATTAAGAAATTGAGGGAAAGAATGGATGAAAGAAGAGTGACACAGCGAATATATATTATGTGGCAAATATGAGTGGAATATTGGGAAGGGGAAGACACCGGCGAAATGTTGAGATTTACACCTACCAGAAACTTGTGTGAACTACCTTCACGTTATGTAAGTAGGTATATACAGTCTGATAGCGGAAAAAGTAAGGTATATATAGTATAAACTTTTAACCAAATGTAAACTATCGTTACTAATTTTGACAGTTGGAGTAATAGCCGATTGGTATAATCGTTAGACTGCCAAAAGTCGCAAGTTCAAACGCCGGCATGCACCAATTTCTTTTCGAATTAATGTGAGTACCTACCATAAATTAGTTATCAGTTGCTAAAAACGGCGAAGGAAAACATCGTGAGGTGAGTAAAGCCATGTCTGAGGCCTACAGGCGGTTTAAGCTCTGACATCAAGTTGTTCATCAACCATACGACAAGAAGAAGTTATGACAGAATAACAGCATTTTTAATTTAGCCTGCCATAGAATTTAACTTATGATGCTTCAGATAAATCAACAAAGGTAAGCCAGACGTAGGGCATAACATACGCAGATTACGGCTCGAAGCTTGTTAGGAAACGCGGTTATAACAACAAATAATAACTCATTTCCCTCAAACAGCTCTCACGGTGTAGAGGATATCCCACGGGATGTGAGTGCAGTTTTTGTCTTAACGAGTAATGTAGAAAATATTGCGATCAAGTTTGATATAGTATTTTAGCTCGTGATTTTCACCGAAATAATTTGCTTATAAGAGATGGCAGTAAATGAGTAATAGTTTGTAACTATTCAGCAGCTACTTTGCTGACATTAATAAGGCTTTTAACCTATATAAAAGAGTAAAATCATTAAGGTGTTTGGACGCACTAACCACCAAAAATAAGTAAGTATTTTCCGTCTTGTTGCTCCTCCAACAAGACGGAAATTTCGTACCAAAGGACCAATAATTTCGCCTCAAAGCTCCGAGTGACACAAATTGCAACTTCTCACATTTTTCCCTTACAATTTTCGCGTCACTCGGCCCCCGAGCCCGCAGCTACCGTTTCGTCTCAGTTACTAACGATAATAGTCGATAAATAACTTACCATGAGTTATGGTGACGCTACACAATAGTGGATAGACGATTCGACGTACACCACTATTATGCGGAGCATTTTAGGAATGTAATCTCTGCTTCATGTTTGTAATGAATGGTGATGGCTCTACTTAAGGTATTTTTAAAAGTAACTGTCTCAAAAATACTACTTAACAATAGTAAGTAGTTAATTATTATCAATTTGTGATTACTGTTACAGGACAACGGCCTTTTCTTTTAAGTTATTTGGTAGTGAAGGGAAAATACTTTTCATTGAAGCCGATTCTACTGAAATACTGATTGTGTGCTGTTGGGAAATATTAACTTCAATGTTTATTTGTGAAGCCCAGATAGACTGTAATCCTTTGTAATGTTTATAAGACTTTAGTATAATATTATATATTTTTTAATATATAATTTTATCAGTTATTTTGTGCAAATTATCAACAAGTGTACGTGTGGTATTTTTGGATCAATCAAGTAGTCGCTCATAACATACTCCGTTTTTAAATATCAACTGCTACTTATAAAAATCTAGATTGATACTTATTGCATATTTACAATCAAATTCATACATCTTCTTACTATTTGCTTTGTGGTCAAGAGCTCAATATGTTTGGTCTTCTGTCACAATAACTCATCTAAAGCCTTTTATTAATGACGTTATAAGCAAATATTTATCTGGGCCTTAGATCAAAATGCTCTTAGTGACAAACGGTAGCTTTATAACTATTAGCATTGTTACTGAACCGTTAGAAGATAGCACAGTATGATATGTGAGTATTTTATTGCTAGTAGTTTAAACATTAACATACTAATAATATATTATCTGCACGAATAATGAGAAATTTTTACGTACACTTCAGAATAAAAGCTTTAGAGCGCATCGATATTTTGGTCCTGTATCCATGTTAGGCTTCTAAAAAACCAAGGAGTCGGCTCCAAAATTAAATCCTTGGCATTTTGCTTTTTTATCTAAGGATTCGTCATTTGAAACTCCATATTCCAATTTTGGATGTAAGCTCCCGCCAAATACCTATTTGGAGCAAAAGGACCAGTTTTTAAAAAGGGTAATTCTTGTTTCAAATTTACCTGTAAAAAGATGTGCGTCCTCAGATTCCATTAATAAATCTGTAAGCATACCTCACATTTCCCTTGGACATCTAGTTTTGGTTCGCCACAATTTCGGTGTACTTTGCAACTAAGTACAGCGCGAGTCAGATAACAATCTCTATTGTACTGTGTCGTAATAACTCATCTTATGCCTTATTTATAGGTGCATTATCACGTCTTCCAGAGGAAATTTACGGTCAAATGTTTACGTAGATGTATAGTTCTGAATAGATTTCGCGTTAGTGTGTAATGGTATTGGGAAATGTATTAATTTTCAGATTTGTGGCGGCGCTGTTGAGTAATGAAAATGTATTAGGCTTGTTAGGTATATTTACTTTGACTCTGGAAATAGATTTAGTATCTATAATCTACCTATGCAATATTAACGTTTTATGGTTACATTTTGGGTTTATTCATGCTATGTAATTTTCTTTGGAATACCTACTAATAAAAACTTACATCATTTTATACTTGATTAAGTAAGTAAAAGTCAATACATCTGATTTCTAGATGAGGTAGCACTAGATGAGAATCCAGCATTCTCTATTGAATCAAGACACCAAACCTAGGTTACTTAACAGTATAATACACAGCAAACAACAGTAATAAAATACACTAAACATAACTTCAGTGTAGAAGCAGGTAACAGTAACACACGGCTGCCAAACAATTCAGCAACATATACATTATACACATCTTAAATTGGGCCCCGACAACGTTATTATGTAGAACGGTGGCTGTTTCAACGCTAGGGAGTAACTTCTGACCTGAGACGGTTTATCGTATGTTTCACCAGCTACCCAGCTAGTGCGGCACGAGTGTGCAATATTCATGTACAATATTCATGTACTTCATAAATAAAGGTTGCAAGTAAACTAGGTTTACGGAGATCGGTATCTCGATTTTTGATTTGACAAGCAATTTAAGGTAGGTATTTAAATGGGTTTTATTTAAATTCTCCTTTTACGTTGGTTTGGTGAATGTTAAGCTGAGTTTTAGATTTAATTGTTTAAATTGATTTTATTTTAATTGTGTGTACTTGTAACAATATTTTTTACAGCGAATATAGATAGCTATTATTATTATTATATTTATTTGTTTATAAAAAGTGTATTTGTAATTTTTCACATAAGGTACAATAGATAAATTAGGAAATGTATAGTATTTTTATACTAAAATATACACAATATTGATGTATATTTCAACATCAATTCTTATTTTATAAATATTTACACTTAAACTAATCTTATTATATTCTCTTACCAAACTTTACGTAACATTATATAAATATATTAAATATACCGCTACATCATAGTGATGAGTTATACAGCCTCGGTATACAATAGCGATCGTTATCGCGGACGCGCGTGCGCAAGCCCACTTTCACTCAAGCATGTCGGATCCAAGGACCACCTAATTGTGGACTTTATAAATTTGGACTCTAAGGAATAGTGTTATATTATTTATCTACCAGCATTTCGACATGGTCTTCTGGCATAAATATTTAGATATTCAACTAACTACTGAGGTATTTTAGTAAGCTACAGGATGTTACAATAACCCTGTTGGTTCTGACAGGGTTTTTATTGACAGCGATTTATACTTGTATGCTGGTCCTAAGGTCCGGCTTTCTACGATTCAGCATGACTATTGACTAATCCTTATCTAAGGAGGCCTTTGTTCCACAGTGGACGTCTTCCGGCTGATGATGATAATGATGAATCTTTCTACGTATAAAACGCAGTTTGGGTCTATTATTCCAGATATAATGTCAAAATTATAACTGTAGTATCAATGTGAACAGAATACAGAATGTCTTTTCGAAGAATTATACCGTTCAGGTATACCTAAATAAAGTTTTGTCGATGCAAAACCTTAACCAAACTTATTAATTATACTTTTTCGGGAGTAATTAACTTGATGAATGCGTGACAAGAGCAGTTCGGTAAGTACGTAATTAAGCTGCAGAGAGACTTGGTATAGGGTTGACAACATCAATAATTTATATTCAATAATATTTTTTAAATATTTATTTAGTTATAAAGTAGACATAGGCAGACTTAATAATTGTAAGCACTTAAAATTTATTTTATTACCTATAGGTAAGTCCATTGCTTCACAACTACATACATGTTTTTTTTTCTATAAATAGTTTTTGTATGCTACATAATCTAGGTAAGTCTGAAATGAAATGTTATTAGAACCTTTTTTTACAATGCATCAGATTACAAAACAAAATTGACTACCTTTGAGAAGATATACAGAAACCGACACTGTTTCTTTTTAGTCCAGACAAGCACATTTAATTACAATTAAGTTTAATTACTATTTACATCTACATTAAAAATACATTACATTAAAACAATATATTTTTTATTTATTGATTTATATTAAAACGTGATACTTATCCAAAGCTGGAACTACTAACCGTTTAACAAAACGCGATCGCAAGCAAAAAGTGTTACAATTTTAATCTCTCGTCACGAAGCAATAGAAAAATGGCAGTACCCAGAAATATGACAGGCACGTCTTAACATACCATTAAACGTCTCAAGCCATAACCCTGGTATTTATCACCCATAACGACATCCGACAAAAATATTTGCAAACAAAAAACTAAATAAAATCATGTTCCATATCTCAGCATCAATATACCCGGCATCGAGAAGGAATTTCATGAAAAACCAACTCGAATACACGTCGACACTTCCTTGGTTATCGATTTTCTTTATAAAAAACAATATTGAGAGCAGGCGGTTCCTGGAGGCATCCATATGGATGACATCCTCAATTAATGTTCGATAGTATTTATCCTGATTAAGCGCGGTATGTGGACTGTAGGGAGTGGGCAGAGAATCAACTGTGTTGTAATAATGATGTATACGTTATTTTGTTTGCGCATAAGTACCTAGGTGTACTATATAAATTAATAAATAATAAATCAGTAACTCAATTGTAAAATCGTTTTTACAGTGTTTTTATTAGGTTGTTATGATGCCGTATGGTTTCGTCCACCATAGACCACCTAATTTCCTCCCGTGGGTGTCGTAAGAGGCGACTAAGGGATATTTTCAGAGGGATTGACAACAGCGTTCCCCTGTGTAGATATCGTTCACCATACTGCTATTGCCAACTTTTCCAGCGCCTTACTATTCCAGCTAACTGATAGTGGTGGGAGAGTGGGCCTAGTGGCGTACCCTGGGGGAGGGCTACGGCCAAAAGTGGACTGCAATAGGCTGATGTGATGATGATGATCAGATCCTGATGTATCTCACAATACTTAAAAATATATAACTTATTTATACTGACGTACACCACTGTAGGAAAACTTAATTATTTCTCCATACAACCTGAACATGTGTCTCGATGCCAAGCCAGTAATGGTCTATTATCACAGACAATAAATCGTCACCGTCTACCAGTTCATTGCACTTAGATTTATCACTATACAGTAGCGCTTAACACAAAATCACACAATATAGCATTACATTGAACGTATGTAATCTATGAGCTTGATTTACTGCCTACTGTACTGTGGCCTGTCTGAGCTATTATTATAGTGTAAGGCCGCTATCACGGCGCAGTTCTAATGGAGAAAGCAGGGATAATAATAACAGCACCCGAACCCCTTAATTGAAACATCCACAGGCAAGCATTGTTTACATCATGTCGTCACTGAAGATGGTTATTTCAAAATGACGGGACAAAATTCAGTGGTTTTCTTTCGCATTTGTAATATAAGTTGTTAGCGACATTATCGTATTATAATGTTCTTCTGACCGAATTTCGGTCACGGCGGCCTGTTTCAGCTGAGACTAGCCAATTACGCAGAAGATATTATAGTGCACATAGCATATATACAGCTGCACTCCCTATTCCCACACTCTCATAGTCCGATGGGACGGTAGACCGACCGGAGGGAGATCAGGTGCAGGACGACTTAACGTGCCTTTTGAAGCACTAGTATTAGTGTACGTAGAAGATGTATGCACTAATCTTTTTTAAAACCCTTTATCAACCGTAATGGCTCTCTCTCTTGACCCCCCGAAAACCCCAACCCTTCACCGCTTCCTAGTGCTGGGACGAAACGGCCACCGTGCGACTGAACCCGCGGTACTTTTTCTCAAAGCCCCGACAATTATCTGACGTACCATTTTTTGTCTGCATTACTCGTCAGCGTAAAATTCAAATGTCATATGTAATTGCTCACCAGTAAAATTGCTTAGATACTTGTCCTCTCATTAAATGTGTGAATAGTGAGGGAATTAATTGAATAGTGTTACTATTTTCGATGTGGCAGGTTCACGGATGTCGATATGAGTGTAAAAAGTTAATTCGCGTCACTAGTTGTGGTGTCGTTGTCATGGAAAATGACGATATCTTTTAGGAGAGGGTGCCAGCTTGATTGTCGATAGCTGGCTAGCTATCGCAGTATTATGCAAGGTATTTTGAGATGTGTCAGGACCAGGAGCGTCGCAAATGAAAATCTATAGTTTCTGCGACACATCTGGGAAACAGGCGTGACTGTGGCGTTTGTGTGGAGGCGTGAGTTTGTGAAATACTATGACTACACGTACAATTATATCGATGCTCCCTAAAGGTATAAAGCTGGGGTAGTCTTCTTCATAAGGAGCTTAAGCATCTGCTTTTACCGCTCATCTTAAGTTCGATTACCATTAATCTTCCCGCACCACATCCAACATCTCTACGACTCGGTTTCCTATTAAAGGGAAATGATATATTACATTTATTGCAAAAGTACAGCCACAATGTAATATAACACATATATTACACTATGCATACCACGTTTATTTGATAGCCATTGTTCTTATGTGTATAACATTTATAATTAGATAGACATGATTATATTATATCCATCATATAATTTACCATTTCCCTCTCTATCACCTATCCAATAGACTTTTGAAATGATGCCTCTTAAATGGAACCTCAAAGACTTTTTTATAGCCTATTTTGTTTCCCACAGCTGGGCAAAGGCCTCCCCTTTCTTCCTCCAAATCACTCTATACTTTGCAATATCTGACCACTTGCACACAACTGCACCAACTAAATCGTTCATTACCAACGTGGGCGGCCGTTCTGAGAAAGTCAACTAAAAACTCTAGCATATTTACTATTCATCTAAACTGCGTTCATACATTTTCATACATACATTCATGACAGTTATTGAACTCTAAAAGGAAATCAGCCATACCTTCATTAGGCGTCATACAAAAACGCAGTTATCAATATTGTATGTATGGTTACAAATATATTGCTAGACACCGCCATACATTTAAATAAAAAGTGCTCTAATTTTAATATGTATAAAAATTTCTTTTACCTTTGCCTTTTTACCCGACTGCGGCAAAGTCAAACATGGTTATGTTTTTTTATTATTACTGCATAATATATTTCTTTTACACATGTCTGTGTATGCGTTTAACAGTATGACGGCGTCAGCGATGACTGAGCGATAGCGGCGCCGGCCTCATAAGGGTGTGGTAATACCGGGTTCATTGTATTCCATACATTTAATATAACAAGTAGTTACTACTAAGGTAATTCAACGACACTGTTCGCTGCCGTCCCTGTGATGACAGTTGACTCCACATTATTAGATAATAGACAAACCAGCCAGTAAAAGGTAAAAAAAATAATGCATACCTATATTTATATGACACAAGGTCTGACCAAAGACACTGACACCTATTGGTTTTCGTATATATAATTTGATCTCAAAATTAGTAATAAAACACAACAAAACGTCCCGCCTGTATTTCCCAAAGAGGCAGGCAGAGGTGCACAAGTGCACATGTAGTACACTCACATTTTGCCAGTTATGTTATAGGTCCAAACGTAATAGAGGACAAGCCTAATGCCATTAACCGGGCACAAATCCGGACTCCGTACTACAGAGAATAACCAAATGGAAAAACCCAGCAACACTTTCCCCGACCCGGGATTTGAACCCAGGACCTCATGAGCAGCCACGCTTAGTGACCAGTTGGCCAACCAAGTAGTCATCAGAAGTGAGGAATGTTTATTGTAATAATTATCAGTCTAGGATCACCCTCTGCTGGGTATAGGCCTTACTCCTTTCCGCCTTACTGGGCATTTGTATGCGTGCCTTTTGTCAGATGTTTATGCGTAGAAAGGGAGAAAAAACCTCAAACGCGGTACTATAGCTACAAACAAGGAACCTCACACTACAAGCTCTGGTTAATCGATTTAGGAAACCGACAAAAACTACAATCGTTACGCCTACGAAGGGTGACTAAAATGGACCACTCTATATAAGTAACCAACCTTTTTTACAGATTGTATTGTCAGGAATATATTAATTTATTCTACTCATATTAATAGGAAGACGGCGCAAAGAGATTGCTCTTTAATTACTTCTGTTAACGGCGTGGGCCCATAAAGGCATGATAATGTCATTTGTTCGCTTCACATACATATCATTAGTCACGGGTACATTCAAGTTAATGGTGTCCTTTATACTTGCTAATAAAGCCGTCAGAGACCCAGAAAAACACTAAGAAACAAGAGAACAATGTAATTAACAGCAGCTCTGTTAATAACGTCCGTATTTTTAATTAACCAAACTATAATCGGTTGAAAAACCGGTAACCGATTTATATTTATAAATAAAAAAAGTGTCCCAACTCTAGCGGCGAGACGTTTGTCTTATTCGCGCCAATATAACTGTCAGATTGACAGTAACTTAATTTATTTTGGAGGACATTAAAATAATGTTAGTATTCATCAGTATTACATCTAGTTTTACTTATAATCTTAATTGCTGCTGCTCCCTGCAATTCTCTCGTATCCTTCGAATACAACTTTAAGGTATTTCTATATCTTATTTCAAGTCGTAAGCTTCATGCCAAATTGCCGTGCTGTAAAAACAAATTAACCGACAAAATTCGAAATAACATTTGAAACTCTATGAAAATACGATGAAATGCTTCGAGAAAACGTAGATAGTGGTCTATTATCATAAGGCATTGGAACGGATTCCAATGTCAGCTTTGAGTATACGATTTGATTAGCTAAGCATAGCTAACGATAACTATCGATATTGCTACTCGTATTTTTATTCATCATCAGTCATTAAAAAAACACTAAATGTTTGTTATTAAATATTTACAATATACATTAACTTATAGATACATATAGATTGTTGACTGTATATAAATGAGACTGATCTTACTCTACCTTTAAACAAGCTGGCCCTTTGAAGAAACATTAAAACAAAAAATTGGAATTTTAAATCATGTGAATATTGGTATAAACACAATTTAAATTATTAAAACAAGATAAATGTATTCAATTTAAAAAATCAGGCTTTAATTAACCCGTTCTTTAATAATGATGATTTATACACACCGTTTTAAAATTAACTTGTATTTCAGTTGCGGTCCTTCGATCACCGTTTTATGTTAACCGCTTTATGCTATCTCCACTGAATATAAAATACCGATTATTATTAAGTTTTGTAACTGTCACATAAAAGCCAAAGGACAAATATCTCGGAACACGCCTATTTTAAACTCCGACAATAGCTAATATCCTCTTTTTCCTTCCCACCACAAACCATCCCACACATAATTACAATAAACTGTATTGACCAACGACCAACCTCTTTATATAACTGCCACTACTCACCGCAAACATCCTGCAAATTAACCTCCTTAATTAAGACGATCGAGTGATAATAATATACATGCGTCGAAGCTTCTTCTAATTCCGAAAATGAATTATAATGCAACACATTACCATTCAAATTGAATTCATAACATATGCCCACAAAAAACACATGAATAGCATTTTTCGTTTTACCCATTTCACACTATACCTGCCAACGAATACCGCCCATTATCGAAAAAAAATCTGTCTCGAAAAAACAAGCACAGCCATTTTATTTCCTATACAATTAAAATATATAATAATCGGCGATCTCTGTCTATTCTCAACGGGTGCGATAAGGACGGGTTGATTTTTAGGAATTAGTAATTGGTTGCTAACCCCTATTTTCTCGAAAAGTCCAGGGAAAAAAGCGAGTGGATATCGACTAAATTCGTAGTATTGTTGTCCACGAAGGGGATCCTGGAAACATTATAATTTCTATGGTACAAGCACACGTTAAATGTTATGTGGAAACCGCGGTTTATCGGACCCGAGGTATTTTTTATATCTGTATCGACACTTGGAACGGGGGCTAGGGATGTGCCGGCTTTGTAACTTTCCAAAATGTCACCAAAAATAATAATTGTCTTGCTTATTGTTATAGAAGTTGAGGCCTCAATTGATATCATGAAAAAAATCCAGGTATAATTTAAAAAATTGAGATACAATGTGAGCTGTTATTTAGTTATCACAACATGATTGGAATAAATCATAATTATTCTTCTTAAAATATTCTCTAAATGCTGATATAAAACAGTTTAGGCGAGTTATCGTCATTCAAACTCTTATGGTATAACCATTCAACAGTTTACATCCTTATAGAAATATAAAATATAATTTAATTTATTATAAAATATGTAGATATATTATACTCACTCATTCAACCGAAGTAATAAACCTATAATAAAAAACAGTTGCAGCCTGACCTAATAAAACAATGGTTGATCGTCGGCACGGGCCCTTTTGACATGATCCCTCCCATAAAATCTTAAAAAAACTATCACAAAACACCAGTACCGTACGACAATTCCTGTAATCAATTTCAAATAAAGTAAGTATCACTAAATCAACAGAAATACTGCCCCATTTCTAGCCCCGATTTCCTATGAACACATCGATGTATTCCAACCGATCACAACCCTATGAAAATGCCTGTTGCATATTTCCAAATACTATTTATTCCCTGTTCCTAGATTCTAGTAGAGAGGGCCCAATGCACCGTTTCTGCTAATTCCATCGAGTGTTTTTATTATACGTTCTATAAGACTGGCTAATGTCTTTATCTAATGCGCAGTGGCTTTAAAAATGTATGTGACATTTTGTAATTATTACATACTGTGAGCATTTGTCAATGTTAAGTATATACTGCGGCTAGTGTAACCGCTGGTTAGTTGTGGTCGACTTACAAGATAATTCTTTAACGCGTTATACTATGTTTTAATGGTATGTATGTATGTTATGTATAGTTGATGAGGTTTAACATTGGTCTTAACAAATGAAAGAGTGATGAAATTCTGTATGTTATTATACGAGGGTCAAACTGAAAGTTCTTAGAAAATCAAAAACTGATTACATTAGCCAGTTATTAGTTTTATTATATCTTTTCAAAATATTGTCCATTCACGTCAATACACCGCTGCATGCGATGGAACCACTGGGAAAAGCACTTTGCCCACTCGTCTTTAGGGTTCTCTTCAATGGCATCGCGATACGCAGCCACCGCTTCTTCAGCATTCATAAACCGCTTTCCTTTAAGTTTTTCTTTAATTTTTGGAAATAAATAAAAATCACAAGGGGCGAGGTCGGGGCTATACGGCGGGTGACCCAGTAATTCAACGTTTGATGTCGCCAAATAGTCGATCGTTCGCTTAGCGGTGTGCGACGAGGCGTTGTCGTGGTGAAGGAGGATCCTACTGCGAGGTCGTTTCTCTCGAACTTTTTCCAAGACAAGTGGCAAACAATTGGTAGTGTACCATTCTGCAGAAACTGTTTTTTGATCCTCTAACACAATTGTTGCGAAATGACCTATCCTTCCAAAGAACGAGGCCACCATTTTTTTTCCCGCACTTCGATCTCTCTTCACTTTAGTTGGCAACCTCTCGAAAGGAAACACCCACTGAGCAGATTGTCTTTTGGTTTCAGGATCATAACAGTAAATCCAGCTTTCGTCACCTGTTAGTATGTCGAACACAGCATTTGAGTCACCTCCGTTAAATCTTTCAATCATTTTACGGCACCAATCCACACGATGGAGTTTTTGAGCCTCAGTCAAATTATGAGGTATCCACCGGGCGCAAAGCTTCCTGACTGCTAAATGTTCGTGGAGGATTTTGTGCACTTGACTCATACCGATGCCTAAGCTTGTCCGAATCTGCTGATAGGTCACTCTTTTGTCAGTCTCTATCATACGCCGCACAACACAGATGTTATCTTCAGTCGTCGCCGTAGAAGGCCGTCCGTCACGTAAATCATCAGTGAGATTAGTGCGACCACGTTTAAACTCATTAAACCAGTTGTAAACTGTCGCACGAGATGGGGCTTCATCGTGAAAGGCCAATCGTAGTCTATCATAACTTTCTTGTTGACTTAAATGACATCGAAAGTCATAAAAAATCATTGCACGAAAATTTTCTCGTGTTTAATTCATGTTGACGTGACACAGACAATTTTCAATTTGCCGCCAAATCGTAAAACAAATGACAAATTAATGAAATATATACTCAGTAATATTGGCAAAGAGTTCTATTTTCAAATTTTAGAATTATTTTTTTATTATATTGTTTATAAGTGGCCAGTTCTAAGAACTTTCAGTTTGACCCTCGTATTTGTAATAGAATTAAGGTCGCAATAATAAGATCAATATAGTAATTATATTTGGAACGAGCATGATAAACAGAATCGACGCGTAGTGACTTAGGATAAACTTTCATAATTATTGAGACAAATAAGTTAAGACCAGAAATAATGCAAGCTGTTATGACAAATGTAAGTATGTTTGTTCCTTTTCAATCCCATAAACCTTTAAACACGGGAATCTTCAATAATTACCATAAATACTCATGTCAAACATGTCATAAATACTTTAAAAATGGCAGAGTACCAAAAATCAGTATATCCCCTATTTCACCCCCTTAGGGGTGGAATTTCCGATAATCTGAAAAAACGGAATAAAAAATGGGTAAACTTTTTTATTTGAACTATAGCGATGTAAAAGATTTTTTATCAATACATTCAAAGTAATTGGATTCCAATTTTAAAAACTAACTAACGGGACTGGTTATGAATTGTATGCTCTCATTTACTGGACGATTTAGGACGTTTGAGTCGGTTTTTTGAAAAAAGAACCAAATAGATTTTAGTTGGCTTGTCCTGGCAAAAAATAGTGGGTTTTTTTCATTGTTAATTACACCTAGCTGCTGAAAATGTCTTGGTTCCTTAACGCATATGTAAGTATCTGCCACTGATATAACACAGACCAATCCCACTAAAAAAACTCCGTATAAATTAGACTTCCCATTCTACCTACCTTTTCGCAATCAATGCCCATTCTGTTTCCGCTGAGACTGTTGTCGAGCTGCGAATTATTTACCTGCAAAAGAAAATAAAAGTTATTATAGATATATACATATAATAAACAAAAGACTAATTAAAGTAAAAGATTCTTAAATTAAATATTTGAAAACAAATAAAATTCCAATTTGAATTCGGAATGACGAAGAAATTCTCATTCGTATTTGGAATTTCTAACAACAAGATTTAAATACTGTCAAAAGTATAATGCCAGTGCATAGCTCTTACCTACACCGTATCCTATCTCCACAACAAACAGTTATCACAAGCCCAGCAGAATACCCGCCGCAAAGCCAATCCAATTATTTTCACAAGCGGACTGTATAGTAAATATCATTTCTAATACATTTAGGTATTCTATCTGTTCTAACGAATGCACCCACCGCGGTATGCAGATCGCAGCAACTTTGATTTACATCCTACCTTGTTACTAGCGCAGTTGGTAAAAAACCTCACTATAAGTACACCGCTTACGAAGTTACACGAACCACTTCGTCGAATTTCGCAGCGAATCGTGACTGATTCTACATTTAAATTTTCGCAAAATTTAGCGTTCGTTTCGCGAATGATTGACAGTTCGTCGAAATTCGGGTGTTTATGACAATTCGAAATTTGAATTGAGTCAAAGTTTACATTTTCCTGTTGGATACATTTTAACGAAAATATTTTGTTTTTTCTTAATTCTGTCATCTCGTTTTTTTTAATTTATGTAGATATACAGCATGCGTTCATGAATTGTCAAGAGCCACGGAGAATATGCAATGGAGAAGAACGGAAAGGAACCTTAGAACTCTGTTTTTCACCTTTTGTAATCCTCGAAAGTTTCAAATAAAATCTTTTCGTGAATTAGGTAACCGGTTTAGCAACGACCTAAGTAAACAATGTATGCGGCTATTCTATTCTTACTAGGTGCGGTTAGTAGACCGAGACTAATAACGTGTAATCGCAACCTTACTAATAAACCCGGCACGATATTTCTGAATGTTGTATGAAATTATATCAATAAATGGCTTTATGAGTAATTAATAGCTTACCAATATAGAAGAAAGTAGTTAATAATTTTTAATTAAAGTGTTCGTACGTTTTTCTTATTATGTACGATTTTAATTTATCCTTTTTAGGGCGCCACCTGCGAGAGTTCACGGTTTAATTGGTAAAAATGTGTTTAGCTCCCTTACCATGAACTTTACATTGTGGAAGTAACACACTGTTACACACTTCAGCAGCCTCTAATTTTATAAGTTCATGCAATGGGGCTGTTCGTTATTATTCCAGTGTCCTAATTTTGAACGTGGTTTCTTAGGTTCTAAATTGAGTGACAAAATAAAAATTTGTGATCTGAAGCTAACGCGTCATTACTGGATAAGAAAATGGCTACCTACATCCTTTTCTACGGTTTATAATAACTGTTACGTTACCTTTCCTTTAGTAAGTCCTTAATAATGAGATAGAAAAACGTCGGAGGCGCAAACCTGTCAGAAAAGATTCTAATTCTAAATAGTATTTGTGCAACTGTCACAAAAAACCGAAATCGAATTTCGAACTCACCCGAACATATCCGATGTTTCCCGAAGCTCCTTCGTGCTGAACGCATACCTGGATCCTGGATAGAGTCATACATATCTTTTGCCGAGAGTTATGCGAACGAACCGGGATATTTATAGTTCAGCTAATAGATGGGGTTATGTTTGTTCGTTTTGTTCCAGACGGTGGCCATTTTTCGCTATTGACAATGTTATAAATCTTTTGTGTAACAAATTATCTATTGGAGATGGTTGGAATGTGAGATCGATGGGCCAGTAACTGCTGTCTAACATCAATTTAATATGCAGTAGATATTTGCATTTGTTTTTAAATGGATTTGCGTTTGTTATGTTCTTAAAGGGGAGGGGAAGGAGAGGCCTTTGTTTAACATTGGACGTCTTTCGGCTGATGATGATGTTCTTAAAAATATTATTTTGAATTTAGACCGATGATGTAGAATTAAATATTATAATCGCTGTTTTACGTGTTTAACATATCATTTAGACGTGATGTCCTTGTTATTATTATATTATATTATATCAGCCATGATCGTCCCACTGCAGGGCAAAGGCCTCCCTTTCCTTCCCCCATTCCTCTCGGTTATAAGCTGCGATAGACCATTTCTTTTTAAAGGAGTCAAGCTCGTCCCGTCATCTTCTTCAGGGCCTACCGTGACGCCTTTTGACGTTGTTATTAACCGGGTAAAAATCCATACTCTTTGTTACTGAGAATTATCAACTGCAAGCATCCAATTTAATTTTGTTCAAAACAGGAATTGATGTCAGCACCTCATGATCAGTAGCCACGTTTGCAAGCATTAGACATATCGAGGCAGTCTATAGTATAGGAATTTCTAATGTTATTCGAGTTTATTCTATCTATTCTAAGCTCTTAAACCGATACAGCAGGCACCTGCTACTTAGCTAATACACTAGAAAAAATATTGGCTGTTAAACCAATATGCATAATACTAGCGACTAATTGTTTGCCTTTGCGTTGTTTTACTTTTAAACAGCGTTGAACACTTAACCTTTGAAATAGGATACCTCACTTTGTAAATATTCCCTCTTTATAAACGAGGATCATACCGGTATTAACTAAACCCCGTATTAAGTCTATTAAAATATCTATTCTTCGATATGCAAGTAATAGTGACATAATTTATTCTTCGGTTTAAAATTGTATTTTTTTTATGAATAACAGGCTTAAGTCTATTGACATCTGTATTGCATACATGCAAACGATAGTGAGAAGTTCAATTTTGTCAATTTTTATATATAAGCAGATTATTTACAGCACAATTTCATAGCCTCCTGTGACATGGGACTCACTATCTACTGTGTTTGATAAAATTGGTTTTGTCCCGATGGTTAATTTTGTCCCGAATGACGTTTTGGTACCGATTGGTTATTTTGTCCCGAATAACGATGTTGGTAAGTTATTGCTGTGCGTAGTGGATTACATCCCAAATGGACCAATGCCCGTTTTTTGTTTTACAGATAACTCTCGAGTCTGTGCATGTGATAATATAGAAAAAAAATGTGGCTGTAGCGCACACAGGCCGAATGAAGACAAGGAAAAAGACCCTACAAGGAACTCATTGCTTCATCATCAGCCGGAAGACGTCCACTGCTGAACAAAGGCCTCCCCCTTAGAACGCCATAAAGAACGACAGCTTGCCAATTCCATCCACCGGTTGCCCGCAATTCTGACGATATCGTCGGTCCATCTGGCGGGAGGCCTGCCAACGCTGCGTCTTCCGGTTCGTGGTCGCCACTCGAGAACCTTTCTTCCCCAGCGGTTATCGGTTCTTCGAGCGATATGGCCTGCCCATTGCCACTTCAACTTGCATATTCTTCGAGCTATGTCGGTAACTCTAGTTCTTTGGCGAATTTCCGTATTCCGGATCCTGTCGCGCAAAGAAACCCCGAGCATAGCTCTCTCCATAGCTCGTTGAGTGACTCTGAGCCTCTCCAAAAGGCCAACCGTTAGCGACCACGTCTCTGAGCCATACGTAATCACTGGCAACACACACTGGTCATAGACCTGCGTCTTCAGACACTGCGGAATTTTGGACGAGAAGATGTCGCGTAGTTTCCCGAACGCTGCCCATCCGAGTTGGATTCTTCGGGCGACCTCTTTGTCGAAGTTGGACCGGCCTAACTGAACAATTTGTCCTAAGTAGACGTAGTGGTCGACAACTTCGAGGGTATCGTTCCCAACGACAACCGGTACAGGTGCGACATGGACATTGGACATGATCTTTGTCTTGTCCATGTTCATTTTAAGACCCACCTGTTGGGAGACGATACTGAGGTCGCTGAGCATAGTATTGAGCTCCTCCAGCGACTCCGCCATAATAACTATATCATCGGCAAAACGAAGGTGAGTGATGTATTCGCCATTGATGTTGATGCCGAACTCGTTCCAGTCCAAGAGCTTGAAAACGTCCTCCAACGCATTTGTGAACAGTTTCGGAGAGATAACGTCTCCCTGTCTCACACCACGCTGCAGTTGGATTGGTTTCGTACTCTCGTCCTGTAGCCGAATTGACATGGTGGCGTTACTATACAAACACTTCAACACCTCGATATACCTATAGTCGATATGACATCGCTGGAGGGACTGCAATACAGCCCAGGTTTCGATAGAATCGAAGGCTTTTTCATAGTCCACAAACGCTAGACACAGTGGCCGATTATACTCCTCGGTCTTCTGTATAATCTGGCGGAGCGTATGGATGTGGTCTATGGTGCTAAAGCCTTTTCGGAAGCCGGCTTGTTCGGGAGGCTGGAAGTCATCAAGCCTGCGTTCGAGACGGTTCGTAATGACTCTCGAAAACAGCTTATACACATGGCTCAGGAGCGAGATGGGTCTATAATTCTTCAATAAGGTGTTGTCACCTTTTTTGAAGAAGAGCACCACCACACTCCTGTGCCATGCTTCTGGCGTAGTACCCTCGAGTATGACGGAATTGAATAGCTTCTGGAGGACTAAAAGTACCGGTTTTCCACCCGCTCTCAGAAGCTCTGTTGTAATTCCGTCATCACCCGGCGCCTTGTTGTTTTTAAGCTGTTTCAGAGCCACTCTAATCTCGTACAGGCTGATGTCTGGGATGTCCTCGGTGTAGTGTCGGGTCAGTTTAGCCCTAGAGTCCTGAGCCAAACCGACAACGGGTTTCCGTGTCGAAGTGTACAACTGTCCGTAAAACCTCTCCAGCTCTCTCAATATCTCCGGTTTTGATGAGATGATACTGCCATCGTCGATCTTCAGCTTCGTCATTTGGCTTTTCCCAATAGAGGAATTCCTCGCGAACACTTTGGAGCCTTGGTTCCGCTCTATTGCGTCCTTTATACGGTTAGTATTAAAGGAGCGCAGATCGTGTCGCGTGGAGTTTGAAATCCGCCTATTGAGATGGCCGTATTCCGACATATCAGCTGAAGATTGCAATCTCATCTCATTCCGGGCTTCCATTAGTCTAATGGTTTTATTGGAGAGCTTTTGAGGTTTTTTTCGGCGTGGGGTCTTAAAGAACTGGGACCCCACTGCTTGGACAGCTTCCACAAACCCGTTGTTTATCTCGTCCGCTGTTTCGCATTCGGCTAGGCACTGGAAACGATTACGCAGTTCGAGTTGAAAGGTTTCGGGGTTCTGGATTTGGGCAGGAGCAGGACGGAGCGTGGACTTCATCAGACGAGACCGTTCTAGCTTAACATTGATATTCAGTGTGCCTCTGACAATGCGATGATCGCTACCGGTTTTGACCTTCCCGATCACAGAGACATCACTGAATATACGCTTCTTGGTTGTCATGACGAAGTCGATCTCATTTTTGGTTGAACCATCGGGGCTTATCCACGTCCACTTCCTGGATGGTCGCTTCTGGAAGAAGGAGTTCATCAAATAGAGTTCCTCCTTCTCCATAAAGTCGACCAGCCGCTGGCCCCTCTGGTTCCGCTGCCCATATCCGAACGACCCTACTCTCAACTCATCGCCATTCTTAGTGCCCACCTTAGCGTTGAAGTCTCCCATAACAACGGTGAAGTAGGATTCGGAGGTATGTATGGCTTCAGAGATCTCCTCATACATAGCCTCTACTTCATCGTCAGGGTGTGTCGAGGTCGGCGCATATACCTGGATGACCTTCAACGAATACCGGTCGGTAATTCTGAGTATCAGGTATGCTACTCTGCTTGACACACTATCGACTTTTACCACGTTGTTAATGAGAGACTTACGGACGAGAAACCCAACACCACCCTGGGACTTTCGGTCTCCTTCCCGGAAGAAGAGCATGTTGCCGGAATCAAGGATTATCGTATCCTGCCCCTCTCGTCGGATTTCAGATAATCCTATGATGTCCCAACGTAACCTGCTCAATTCTTCCTCCAGCTCGACAATCTTCTCGTCAGTCCGGAGCGTGCGGACGTTGTGTGTTGCCAGGGCCAAGGTCCGGTGGGGGTGGTAGCGAGAAATCCACCGGGGATTCTTAGCACCCCCTGCTCCTCCGTTACCTGGCCCGCTACCATAGCCAGGGATAGAGGAGCTGCCGGGTACTGGGGGCCGTCGCGCCGTTCTGTCTGTCATTTGGGGGGGGGGTTGCCATAATCCCCACGCTTGGCGAGCGGCTTGGGGATCGCAGTATTGGTGGTTAAGTTACAGAAGACGCTGCTGCCCATCTACTGGATTTTTTTCCCTTAGTCGCCTCTTACGACACCCACGGGAGGAGAGGGGGTGGTCAATTCTAAGCCGGATACCACACGGCACTCATTGCTTATTCAACTAGAAAAATAATATAATATTAAGCTGAACGGTTATGCTCTAAAATACTTTTATCGTCTAAGGCACATATTAAGAAATATTGCTTCGTCTTAAATACCTATTATATTTATTAAAATACTAGGTTAAATACCATTTAAAATAATTCCCCATACAGATATGGAACCTTTATTTATTACAAAAGCCAAGATAAACTGTATTCCTGTGTCGACACCCACACGTCACCGATGAAGATCTCCTCTTATATGTAACAAGGACTAACCTTTTGCCATTGATCGACTTTACAGATTATTCAATAGCTGACCAAAGCAAAGACACAAAACATAGTTATTTCAAATAGGTAAATACAAAAAACATAACATAACATAACATCACGCCTGTATTCCCCGAAGGGGTAGGCAGAGGTGCACATATAGTACACCCACATTTCGCCAGTTATGTTTTAGGTCCCAATGTAATAGGGGGCGAGCCTATTGCCATCAACCGGGCACAAATCCAGACTCCGTGCTGCTACTGAGAATTACCTAATGGAAAAACCCAGTAACACTTTGCCCGACCCGGGATTCGAACCCAGGACCTCGTGCTCAGCAGTCGCGCTTAGCAACCACTAGACCAACGAGGCAGTCTATAATAGAAATAGGTAAATACGTAGTCAAAAACATGTTATTCAGCTTCTTGAATCTCACAATAATGACTTTACTGTTTAACACTGTAAAAGATCGGTCGATAAAATAAGCTGGGTCTGACTGGATGCGGAAGGCGAAGGACCGGGTGTTGTGGCGCAACTTGGGAGAGGCCTATGGCCAGCAGTGGACCGCGAGAGTGATGCTGATGACTCCATGAGGTAAGTAGTTGATACAAAAATTACAAATACATTTTTCAGCCAAATCACCTTAAGAGTAAAAAAATCATCAAAATTTGTCAAGCAGTTTAGGATAAGAAGAATTACAAAAGTACAAACCAACATCGGAATTTCATACCTAGATAGTAATTATTATATACATAGCTATTTAGCTAGATACTAATGAAAGCTTATAAAACTTCGCTAAAACACAGAAATGAAGGAACTGCATTATAAATGGCACTAAAGGGTTTATTTATTTATTGGTATAAGACTTAATGGCGGACAGTAATCAGTGGAATATTGCATTATATAACAATATAAATCGGTAACGGATTGACTGGAAGGTTCACTATTTAAAGAATTGAAGACCAGATAGCGTAGGAGTTAAGAGATTGGACTGCTGTGCTTAGGCTGCGTTCACGCATGCGTGATTTCCTCTAGGAAAAACCCAGTAATACTTTGCCCGACCCGGGATTCGAACCCAGGACCTGTGCTCAGCAGTCGCGCTTAGCAACCACTAGACCAACGAGGCAGCCAACAAAATATTCTTCAATAATTTTGATCAATATTGTTTGCTTGATATGAGAATAAGAACTATAATAATGGTATATATTCAATCAATAGAGGTGTAATTAGTATTTATTATAGTTAGTACCTAAGTAGTCATAATAATTGTTTTATGTCCCTTGAATGAATTATAACGTACAAGAATCAATCATTCATTAGTATTTCTGCTTACCCTCCAAAGGTCATGACGCGTGATGATGACTGTTAATTTGACGTGTCACAGTTAGTAGCTGTCAAGAGCTGTCAAATTAATGTCACTGGAGAATAAATAATAAGCCTTTACGTACAAAACATTGACAGCAAATTAAATATAGAATACAAATGAAAGAAAACGCGCATGCGTACAACTATTACGATTAAGTCTGTTTTCTGCGACATAACCAAGACAAATTAGTTCTTTTTAACTGAATGTTTTGAACGTAACGTTTATTCATTGTTTTTTTTTAATTTTCAGGGATTTTTAGTCGCTGACCATGTCAGCCTCCATCAAATCCTACAGTTACAGTAATTAAGACCGCTGCCTTTGAAAGGGGTTCAGATAATATACAGGCGTATGTAACGGTATATACGATTATTTATATGTATATACCATAACATTACGCCAAGTCGATTTTTTCCTAAGGTGTAGCCAGACACCTAATTTTCGCCCTATAGATAATATTATTTTCTTGTGATATGGGGCCGGGCCTAATATAATTTAGTAGGCACAACTTTTAATAATTAAAATATGCCTTAGAATAAAAAAACGCCCTCTCAATATATAAAACACATTAGTACCTGCCTGGGTTTGAACACGCAACCCTGTACACAAATCCGGTCCCCAAACCTCAGAGCCACGCCGCCCTTTAATTTGATTAACGCACGTATTTATTTAATTACAGAACTTAATCTTCCACGCTTTAATTAACTAAATTGAGTAATAATAAACTTTAATTACTAACAATCATTTACGTGTTCTATTAACGCACGTATAAATATATTATTGTGTATTAATGGCCCACAAGGATATGACGTTAAAAATATTTCTACGGTAATTTCACAAAAGAGTTTGTATATTGTGTCAACCGTTGCAAAGTGATCACACTAATTTTATTAAGGCGAAAGTTTGTGAGTGTGTTTGTTACCTCTTCACGCTCAAACGGCTAGACCGATTTTGTTGAAAATTAGTATGGAGCTAGCTGACACCCTGGATTAACACAGGTCAGCTTTTCGGTCACGTGAAGAGTCAACCAACTGTTTAAATATGTCTCTAAATAAGAGACGCGTACAATATTTTTTTTATTAAATCCTACCTTCGTACCGCCTTCTCATAGTTTAAATATTTCTGGACTTCCACGAATATTTCAAAACTAAATTTAGCCAAATCGGTCCAGCCGTTCACGAGTTATAGCGAGACTAACGAACAGCAATCCATTTTTATATCTATATATATAAAATTTTCGTGTCACAGTATTCGTTCCCATACTCCTCCGAAACGGCAAGACCGATTCTCATGACATTTTGTGAGCGTATTGAGTAGGTCTGAGAATCGGCCAACATCTATTTTTCATACCACGAAATTCACGCGGACGAAGTCGCGGGCAACAGCTAGTATTATATAAGAAGATAAGTGTATATAATATGTTGATTGCAAAAACGGTGTTTTTAGTCCTGGAAAACAACTTTGTACCAGCGTAATTTTTACTGTGTTTATAATAACATAAATAATTAAGGGGTAATCAGTTCGGTAATTAAACATCATGATGAGCCTTGACAAAGTATCCGTTAGCCTTTAACAAGCAGAAGAGCATGACAAAGCGACCTATTCGTATACAAGGAGCGAATCCATTACACAATTCCCATTTCTGCGAAAAACATTCAGTTTAAGTTAATTCAGGCGGCTTCCGACACAGAATATGGCTATCGGAATGTCACATTAAGTGTTGTCTCATGTCACGCCACACAAAAACCACCGGCACAAACGAAACGACAAGTTTTTTCTGAAAAATAATAATTCGTTTCTAATTGCAGCGGAAAAAAAATGTCACCTAAATACGGAAAAGTCACAATAGATTGATATTAATTTAATAGATATTAAATGTCTTGACAATTAACACGAAGGTACTTTACTAAATAAGGCACGGTGTGTCCAATTTGAAAGCTAATTGAGCCGCATATTCTCGCATATTGTCGGCTTGTCAACAGATGAATAATTATACGATAATATCTTGTTGGCTAATGAATAATATCTTTGTGTTCGCCGACCTTTTTATTGTAATTACGGTGGGCCGGAGGAGTGGCGATTGTCACAGTGACTGAAAGCAACAGCGACAAGCCTTGCTTGGAATAAAATGTACTGTCAACACTAAAAAACTAATGGTTTTCCGTTATACGCGCTTTTGTTAGAAAGGTTTTCAATAAAGCCTATTTTTGGAGAAAATTTATTCACAACGGGCACTTTGTTTAATGAGGCATAAAACAATATTGGCATATTTTTTACGTTGCTAACCTTTGTTTATTTAAATAATTGATTTTACAATTATACGCATAGAATTGTATTACGTGAATACTGTGAACTGTGGGGGTTTCATATTTAAATCCGAAAATGGCATGCAACACCTAAAGCTTCACCCCCAGTCGATGGTATGGCTCCACATTTAAACATGAAACATAAAAATGTGTTTAGGTTCATAATTCGTTTTAAAATTATCTGTCGGTTGTACATAAAGGACCATGTATAAAACCCACGTCATAAATATAAATAAGGTATATTAAGTGCTTAATTTTTCGCTATGTCAAAACGTATAATATTTTTTGCCATAATTCGATAGAAGCGGGTTCTTTTAGCCGCTTATAAGTAACAATTGCACAACCCCTTTGACAGTTACCGTAATATTAACAAATAAAACAGTAGTAGATTATTTATTAATGATACATCTAATTTACATACAGAACGATGATAAAAGAAAACCGCACCAGATGTGATAGGTAATTGACGGCAATTGTTTTTTTTTTGTTCCCTTGTCTATGGGCGTTGGGCTGTCAACCTGTCAGTGTTTACTGTGTGTCGTTTTGACATTAAGTGAGCCGACTATCAACAAAGGTTTTAGTCGATTGTGTTGATGCCGCGGTAGTTGCCACTAATGTTGGAAGCTCGAGGCGTTTCCGTTGATAGCCTACAGGATAGGGAAAAGTCTTTACCGAGAACAACTTCTTAAGCCCTTTTTTGTCAGACATGAATGACGTAACTGATAGTCGAACATTAAAGAACGTATAATATATATTGGACCATATTACATATTTATAAAAACAATTACTACGTATGTATGTACTTTGACAATTAGTTCGAGACAAACAACTTGACAGTTGACAAAAGTCAATACTTTTTATTCCTTGACAGGTCAAAGATAATAAAGCAACTTATTCTTTTTTTTGAGTATCAATTTGAAATATCGAATCCTAGAAACTGTTGCGGCGGTTCGCGTTTATAGTCATAGTTTTAAAGAATTTATAGTTCCATGTTTCTTATCAGCCAGCAGTTTTTTTTAGAAAGAAAACTGTGGTTTCGACTTATCGCTGAAGTGGATCTAGAAATAATTATAATGTGAGCCTAAAAAGTATTGAAGAATTAATATTACGTAAGCTATCTCGTAACAATCAAAGGGAATAAATTATGACGTAAATAGGAACTCTAGCGGTTATGGCGCTGCCCCTTTTTTATTTAAATTGATAGAAAATATAAAATAGCCTATAGGTATGGTATGTAGGACTGTCTTTTGCAAAAAATATCACACACTGAAACGTAACCCAACCGTTTGCCATAGATCGTTCTCGAATTTTCTATTTCGGATTCCCCGCGACGCGATAGATAGATGTAAGCATTTTGAAATCGTCCTCCTTTTTTTTTTTTTTTTAAAAAAAAAAAAAAAAACGTCGCCCCACACTAGGAATTTCTTCTGTATCGCAGGTGCGTTTCACAAACATGAAATATTCACATACACAAACACCCAGACTCGGGACAAACATCTGTAGTTCGTACAAAGTTTTGCCCCGCGCGGGAATCGAACCCGCAACCCTTAGCGCAGCAGTCCAATCGCTTAGCCACTGCGCTAATCAGGTCGTCAAAGTAAGTCGGTCGGTCGTCCTTGTAAGTAGTGTTTATGTTTAGCATATAAATAAATAGGGGCTCGTAGCCACGTGGTTTCGCCGTGCTCGCCGCGGCCAGTCTTTTGATGGGTGACCATTTTCATAGGTCGAGTCTTCCGTGAAGGCACGTTAAGCCGTTGATTCTGCTGCGCCTGATCTCTCCCAGGTCATATCACTCTTCCGTCCCATTGGACTATGAGAGTAAGGGAGTAGGGAGTGCACCTGTGTTTGCGAGCATACTTGCATTTCTGCGTAGTTGACTAGTCTCAGATGGAAAAAAAAATTGTCTCAGATGAGATAGGTCAGCACGAGGGCAGTAAATAGAGAGATCGGTGCAAGTAGAGTTCACGAATTGCAATACATACCTACGTGATACTATCTCATCTCTGTTGACTAGCCAATCTCTAGAGGTTTATACATATTGACCTATTCCAGCTATGCGAAATGCCTGTGGTGTGTGAGTATAATTACCTCGTGCCGATACGTAAAAGAAGAATACTAACATAACCTCACGTTTATATTCATCTAAAAGGTAGGCTATAGGCTATAGGTAGGCTATACAGCCCCCTTACCATGAACTTTTAAAGCAGGGCAGTTTACATTGTGGAAGCGTTACGCCGTATTACGCTGAACGTAGCGGCGTCTCGCTTCCACATCGTAAACTGCTCTAAGGGATCATGCTATGCAATAAGGGGTAAGCCGGGCATAGAAATATCTCTGTGCTGGGCATAGATTTCGGGATCCTACGTTCAGCATCCGACCAGCGAGGCAGTCATTTGATAACGAAATATTAGTGAATAGATACGCTTATAAGAGGTCAATGTTTATCTAATATTTCGTGTCAAGAGATAATAAGCAGTACCGTTTACCTGTCTATGTACAGCGATAGAGTTATTAATTAATAATTAAAGTCCAATAATTACTTGCAATTGGACTTTTAAACAGCGTTTTAATTGCCCCTTTACGAATGTTATTTAATTACCCACTTACAATATTACTTTATTAGTGAAGCTGGGGTCGGGCGACGCGACGTTCATTATAATTGATTGAAAATCTTTAAAAATTCGTTGATAATATTCTATACTGTACTAATGTTGATTGCAACTGCGCGTAAGGTTTTTAGAAAGAAAACGCATTTATTTGCGAGGACATAAAAGGACACATAACGAAAAAAATACAATACGCACGTACCTTAATGAAGGGACAATATGCGTTACTTCCGCGCAAAACAGCTATCGCTTACCATAACGCTGTGCTGGTATTTCAGTAGGCCGGAAGATTTTTCAGTAAGACATATTTTCTAGTAATTCGGGGTATAAAGAGCTACCCTGGCAAGGAGAAAGGGGTAATGAAGGCGAAATGTGTGTTACAACACGTTACTTCTTGCCCTTTCAAAAGAAACGAAACTTTATTTATATAATTATTTTCTGTTGTTTAACTATATGCTTAATGTATAATATAGGTAGTTACAATAATAACTGACTGCCTCGTTGGTCTCGTGGTTGCTAAGCACGAGGTCCTGGGTTTGAATCCCGGATCGGATTTTTTGTGGTCCCAATGTAAATTGGGGCGAGCCTATTGCCATGAACCGGGCACAAATCCAGACTTTATGCTGCTACTGAAAATTACCTAATAGAAAAACCTAATAACACTGCCCGACCGGGATTCGAACCCAGGACTTCGTGCTCAGCAGTCGCGCTTAGCAACCACTAGACCAATGGGGCACCATCAATAAATGAGTTACGGACAAAACGCATAAAATGTATACTTTCCACAACAAAATTAAATTAAAAATACAATTTAATATAGGTACTTACATTACAAAGAATAGTTAGGACTTGATACCTTTAAGCCCCTATATTCTTGGCAAATCGATGCGGGCATCAAAATGCGTTCCCGACTAAACGGCCGCTCGATGAAGGAATCGATTAAATGTGTTAAATGTCATACGACGGGTGCGACAAATTGTGGCGGCGACTGCGACAAAATGTCGGCGACTGCGGCAAATGTAACGCCTAGTTATTGGTACGTGTTAAGTACAATCGCTACCGTAGTTTAATGTCGGAACCCGTTTCAGTCTATATAGCTAGGTTGTATCTTGATCGATATGTTTCTTTATAATTGTAAGATGTTTTTTACGAATTTTTTCGATAGGGAAATGATATTTTTTATTTACGTAAATTTTTATGCTTGATGCAAAATCTAAAAAAAAATTACGATGTTTGATGAAAAATATACGTAGCTCTACCAATATTGGTGGTAACTACACGACTTAGCATGCTTATAAATATTCTTGATTATTAGATTTTGCACTTATTTTAGGCTAAAGTACAACGTTTTGAAAATGATATGCTCTTAATGGCGCTGACTGTACATTAGTGACTTTTCAATAGTATTCCACCTGTACAGGTACGGGCATTTTTACTCATAAAAAGATATAGTTAAAATAGTTTTGTTAAACATATTCTATACAACTAAGAACTCATTATTGTACAAAAACATTCAGTTTCAAAACCACGCTAATTGAATTTTCAAAGAAATATTGTGTGCATTCACAAGTTTTTATTTTAATCTATCAAAATGTAAGGCCATGTAATTGTAATGTTTCTTTAAATACTTGAATATATAATTCAGTTCTAGAAGCCTATAAATACCATTTTACGATCAACGCTTCTAGGAAAACGGGCTGCAGACAAGTCAGGACGATATAGAGACATTTCCTGCAAGTACTAGCGAATATCGAGTGCGTGCTTTTTAAATTCAAAACAACAGTTATCGAAAAGGTCACAATAAAAATGTCGTTTCCGATAAGCAGCATTAATTGTTGAATTTTGTGTAGATTAATGTCTCCACAATTTAAAATTTTCCCAACGGATACGCTCGCACGTTCGGGGTGACGTAGCCGTTGGGAATGAGTGCGCCTTTCGGGTTTTGTTTGAAAAATTGGTCTGTCGGTGTGTGGGGTTTCGAGTGAGTGGGAAATTTGTATTTATCGCGTGGCATTGAACCGCTGGGCGGCGCGTACCGCTTGTGCTCGCTATACTAGTTCCGTTCGTTGGTATTTAATGTTTTAGATCTTTAGTAAATCGCAGTTTGTAGGTACTGTTTTTTTATTCGTGTCATATAACATGTACCTCAGCGTTATAACAGCGTCAAAGTATAAATTAATGATTACTTTTAATTATAATTCAGGTTTTATTGAAAAATGTTGGAGACTAATTGATGTTTAAAATGTTTCCGAGTATATCGTCGAGTTGTTCATAAAATAGAGTTACTTTTAACATAAACGTGCAGATAATTTGTAGCATGTTACGTATCTTAAACAGACTCGTGTTATCGATGGACTTGTCAATAACGAATGTCACCTTTGAAGGGTGGGTAGGCGATGATTTGCCTTCACTTTTATGCAAAATGATCGCGGCGACAGATGGCCGCAGAAGTCAGCCATTACTGTTTTATAGCATCTGCGGTCACGTGCCCTGCAGATGCGAGCCTCTATAATAACACAGCATTTTCCGACAAAACTACTTATAATAGGAATGATAATTTTCACACTTTAAATAATAAGTCAATAATTGTGTTCTTGAAATAACAGGTGATGCCTCTCAAAATTACTATATTCCTAAATGTTTGAGGATGCATGAGAATGCCCGCGACAGTAATTGTCGGGTATTAATTGCGGTGTTACTGTACGAACGTCGTTTTGCAATTAGCGGGACAATGGGTATCTCCACTTATATCAATCAATGTTAAGCAAAAAGCAAGGCGCCGTAAAAAAGAATTATAAATTAATGAAATAACAATTATAAGCCAATCTGATAATTAATCTACGAATTATTTTAAGTCTTTAGGAACGTGTTGAGTTATTTATTCTTCGAGACCATTGAATTCTAATAACTGTCGTAAGTTGAGATCCAGGCAATTCGCCAATGGTAAAAACTTGGTGACCTATTCTCCAACGTTTCTACCCTATAAAGCTGTCTTAAAACAGAATGTCAAAAAAGCATTTCATTTATTCAAAAATTGAAGTTATGCTTGTAACTTTCCACATAATTAGGTATATTTTTTCTTCTTCTATAATTTCGAGTACACTTCACACTGCGAAAGGTTAATTACCCAAACTATAAAAAACGACCACCTGCCAATTAGCTTTCAATACTAGATGGCGTGTCACAGACACCACACGATGTTTCTTTGTGAAGCTAGAAATGGCATCCGAGCCGTTATGAGTGGAAACTAGTGTCACTACCTCACTTAAGACCTTTCAAAGCGAACGCTTAACCACTATAAAGGTTAATTAAAATTTTTGTTTTGTTGTATCAGTCTCATCATAGTATTTAGTTTTTTGCTGACAGTAAAAAGCGCAATAAATAATAAAAAACTTTCACTAAACACAGGAGCACCAACTTGAAGTCTTTAGTTTTTTTTAATTGAGGCACCGTTTTTAATATATTGTAGCTGTCACAAAAAATAAAACAGCCCAACATTGAGTTGTAACTCTTGACGTGTAGTGTATCTTAACATATTTCCCGCGATAAACGCAGGCATATTGGTGGCATTTTTTTTTCAATTAATAAGTAGTCTGGATAATTAATTGGAGGGGTTCTAAGCGATTTATGTGACTGTACTTTGTGTTTCGTGTTTGTCAACATTTCTTTAAAAGAAAACACGACACTTGTATTGCTCTTTTCCATTTATTGTCCTTAAAAGGATGTCACAATGTTTTAAATTGTTGTATATGATATCTTTAGAATTTCGCTGCGATGAACAACAAATTGCAGCCAAACGTATGAGTACACTGTACATTGATCGTTTGTGTACAGTAGAAGTGGGCTATTAAGTCATCTATTCGTAGTTTATAATAGAGTCACGTAGGGATAGTTTGTTTTCTATGAAAATTAGTTATGCACATATCCAAGTGTGTGTCGTAGTGAATGGGAAAAAACGTTTACACGATTAACTTACGGTTTACAACACTAAAAGCTGTTGCATTAATTCCAATAATATAGTGCAAACCCTACAGAATTTTATATTAGTGTCATTCTACAATGTTTTTAAATTAACCGTCAATAATAATGATTTTTATACTAGTATGTTTTATACTAAGCGTTTGTAAGCTTTGCATCAAAAATATCTCGTTACAACGAACAGAAAGAAGCAAAAATGTTTAAACCGATTTCCCATTTCACGCTCGTGATACAAATATTGGTCACCGCGGCGTAGCGGCTGGGAAAAAATGTGAATACGGCCAGCACAAATGGGAATTCGACCTTCATTTAGCTGTAAATTAAAAGTATGCGACCGCGTCGTTGTTGGGAACTACGCTAAGATCAAGAATACATTCTTTACGAGGGGGAATGAGACAGAAATATACATGTGAGACGAATGGGTGCCATTATGCTTGCACGCTATAACTGCGTTTGCCAGTTGTATAGCGTTTTCTCATTTCTATTACACCACAACATGCAAAAAGCTGTTAGTAAACAAAGCCAGTAGAATATTCACTTTGTACCATGTGGAAAGGTTGTACTACTCTATGAATGGGAGCATTTGCATGCTAATTTGACACTAGGAACGTAAATATAATCAGCCATTTAAATTCGCAAGGCTTAGAAGAGGATAAAGTCACAATGATAAAAATACATCGTCATTATTTACTTAACGACTGAGTAAAGAATATATTACAGTTGCAATTATGAAAGAGAATTTGTTTGCGATTCCCTCTTGTGAATAATTAAATTGCATTAAACAGTAATTAAGGCGTCTTCATTTTAATTAAAAATATCAATCAGTTGTTTAATCGAATCACATGAGTTTTATGAGTCACAAAGCAAAACAGTTATTTATTTATCTGCATAAAGATTATGACAATGTGCAAACTAGTTCCATAGACAGTGATGTTGGGAAGCTGTCCGTACTGTTGTACGCGTTATTAACCGACGTTTTACGATCAAACATGAGACTGGTCTAAGAGCTTGTTTTTGGAAGCAAAAGAATTATAAAAAATGTATCTATTATATTTTATATCTTAATTAATATCATAAAATATCACTACGCAATCAATATTTTTACAAAATTTAAATTACGTCGCGGGATGACCGACTTGTTTGCGACCACGGCCGGTGCAACCCGGTCGAAACGACAAGCCAAAACTAAAAACATGATTTTTTTAATTCCCGTGTTGCAATTTATATTAATATATTCATGCAAGGCGAAATTTTTAAATTAGTATTACATAAACAACATTTTTTACTCAAGAACAAAAATATTTTTTCCCAGTGGGATTTGGGAATGTCCGGGAAAATATAAACGTTTGGACAACGTCATTTATGGCTTTAGCATGATCAATTAACATTTTTTTTTAATTTTTTGTCAGGACTAGTTGCCTTATTTGATTAGTTGTATCTGTTACTAGATCAAGATGGAAAATAATAACTATACTAGAACAAAATTAAAGTGTATTAACGATTTTACTGACTAGGTTTTTATAATTCATTTAAGTAGGTACAAAAAATATTAATTATCAAGCTTCACTTGGAATTAAGAGATCAAACCAGGCACAAATTACGTGCGTCTAATTAGTTTGTTAACAATAACTTTTTAATTATTTAATCGATATTTTTAATCGTGGAAACTCAAATGGATAAGTTTTATCGGAATTTAGAATTAATGTAAGTAGACTATCAGAAAAAAAAAATATAGAGAAATAATTTAGCTCCTTTTATTTATAGAGGACAATTTTTGTGTCACCTGACAATACCCAGTAAATTCTTAATAGCTTCTTCTCATATCCAGCTAGATTAAAATAAAACCAACCCTTTTTATCTTTCTACCTATGTATATTCATGACGGCTTCCCACTCATATTACGCAACGACGATAACTCAAAGCCCGCTTCCCAGCCCCCTTACCATGAACTCTTAAAACAGGACAGTTAACGATGTGGAAGCAGGACGCCGCTACGTGCATTATAATACGGCGTCTCGCTTCTACCACGTAAACTGTCCTGCTTCAAGAGCTCATGGTAAGGGGGCAGTGCCCATTATAGAGCTGTTTTTGTGTGACCTTACACCGCTTGTTTTTCTTTGGAGACTTGAGAGCTATTACGAGTCTGCAGCCTCCTGTGATGAACAGAGCATTCGTAAAAACAGTTGATAAAACTATAACAAAAACTTATTCTGTTCTTCTTCCATCTTAAAATAAAACGACAAGCCAGTTGGCTAATGGCATACAGGAGCAATTATCCATTCGAGATATATTACAGTAGTGTAACTTAATCTTGCGGTCATATTCTATCTCTGCAAATAAATAGTTCAGCATAACATTAAATTCAAATTCATTTAATATTTTATTCTTACTGGACGGTCAAGCAGTCTCGCCTTTGTCCGGTTACGCCCAATACGACCCCTCTTAGAGTCGTCGGCATGAACCATAACTTAAAATAATATTCATATCATATAGTTTTTATAATATGAACGATTTCATGGCCCACCCTACTACACCCTACACTACATGATGTACTACAATTTGCGATTACCACCTACCCTAAACGCAAGTAGAGCCAAGCATTCCACAGGGGTGGCCTATTAACATCGAGTATCCGTGTCTTTTCCCAGAAGACTGGACACTTGCCATTCTCTCCGTTATTAAATACGATCTAATGAATCGGCCTTTCCTACTTAAACGCTTATTTACGACCATATTACCTATCCAAGTATAAGAATTTAAATGATACTTGCAATAGTAATAATAAATTACCTTAAATGAAGTAGACAGACGACAAATACTCTTTCAAGTGACAATAAATATGTGTTTTTAGGTCCTTTTCTGTTTGGTACCGTTGGCAGAGAAGTAAGGGATATTTTTGTAGTAATTTTATTGAAGTTTTTCGCTGACAACATTAATTTTTATTACATTTATAGAGTTAGTTGTCATCACACCTTTGATTATCTTATTTGGCTTTATTCAAACTATATACATAATTATATAGTTAACTAGCTGTTGCCCGCGACTTCGTCTGCGTGAATTTCGTGGTACTTATGAAAAATAGATGTTGGCCGATTCTCAGACTTACTGAATACGCTCACAAAATTTCATGAGAATCGGTCTAGCCGTTTCGGAGGAGTATGGGAACGAAAACTGTGACACGAAAATTTTATATATATAGATATTATTTGGACTTATTATCACTTCCTGCTGTAAATGACAATGTAGCTTAAGATACTAACCCAAAAGAAGCATTAGTTTTTCCGTCACAGAAGCAAGACGCTACTACATGCAGTGTAGTATGGCTAACGTGTCGCTTCCATATCGGAAAATGAAATGTCGTGCTTTAAAAGTTCATAGAAAGGGGGTTGAATGGTAAAGAAAACCCGCTGACGCCAATATAGTATAGCAAGAAAGGAAGAGAAAATCTTGTGAGTTAGATACCTGCCTACAATTATGATATAAAAGGTTTCATCTTCACCTCGGACTGATATTTATGCAAACCACATATTCTAGCGATGTCTTCTGGTGGGCAGTTTCCTGAATATCTACTATGCAAGTGTAAGACCCTTTGTCTCACTAAAAATCACATTAATACATACTTCGACTGAGACTCTATTCACTAATAAGTTTGCCTTAGTCTATATTAGTTTCATAATCGGTTAACACATTCATTATTAATCATTTTTCTTTCATACCATGGACGGTGTAAAGGTTGTCTGAAGTATTATATATTTTATTTATTAATCCCGTGTTCTCGTAGAATAAACAAGGCTAGATGAATTTGCATATCGTACGTTTGTGGCAATTATCATTCTATTAACTAAAACTGTAATATACCGAAGCAAACTATAGAAATAGTTTTAATATTGAAGGGACTATTAAAAAGCCATTTAAAAGTAAGTGCTAGGCAAAAATTCAAAGTATTTTTATGTAGGAGTCAAAGCATTTTAGATATTATGTGTAAATGTATTCTATTTTAAAGGAATTTTATTACATTTTCTAATGGTACCGAGGTGGTCAATTTGTAAAGAATTCTTATACATAAAGGTATGTTAAGGTGGGCTCTGAATTGTTATTTCTATTGTTTTATATCTTGCCCATTAGGCTTCTTATAATGTAAGTGTCGGCCTATATAATTACGTGATAGGAGGTGATTTATAATCAAGCACAACACTGCGCCCTAGATAACTGGCAAAACGTTTGAAGAATAGAAATCGATTTGAATGAAAATTATATGGGTTTGATATAATGTCATCGTTAACATAATCGGAAAATTACGTTAGTTCCATCGTCTAGGTAGGCTGAATTAGGTAATAATAAAACCACAAAACTTTCACAGTATCTATGACACACACACAGTTCCACAATGTCTATGAAATAAAGTCCAAAACCGTTATAAATCTAAATCGATAATTTTCAAAATTTCCTTCTTTTGAAAACCGTACAACGCGTTTACCGTATTTAATTTATTATCTTAATGGCAAACGGACATTTTAAAAAACGAATATCAAAATCCATTGACAAACGTACTTAAAGAAAAAGCTAAACGTGCCTAATTATTATTCTATGACTGAATATCATGACATTACAGTAGTCAATGTAATTAATGATGAAAATAATTAAAAGTATTCCCTTTATGGTATTTTTTTTTACTTTAATGCGTACAGGGTAAGGGTAGAATATTAAATTTTGGTTTAATCGGTCGCTTGGCGTTGTATAAAAGTCACGTATAACGCAAAGAAGAATAAAAATATTATTACTATACGTATCTATGTAGTGAATAAATTGAGGAAGATGATAAGGGTAAGATAGAATAAATTAAAACTAAGCGAAGATGAGACGAGTTAATGGGTTAATTGGTAGGAAGAGCTCGGTGAAAGTAATCTGATCAGATCGAAATTGCTTTGGAGAACAACCAGATTAGGTGACAAGAATGAGATAAAAGTAAACAAAGAAAGTAAATTAGGAAATGCCGATGCCATCTAGTTTAAAAAAAAATGACTGGTAAAAGTGTTTTGTAACATCTATTTGCAAAAATAAAATCATTTATCATTTAAGGCGAAAGGCGTATGTGAGGTCTTCATCATCATCATCAACCTATCTCAGTCCACTGCTGGAGATAGGCCTCTCCTATGGCCCGCCAGGTTATTAGAAAGTGGATATTCGAGGTCGTTGTCTTCAGAGAATAACTTTTAAGTATGGATATATTGATCACTGTTATCTGATTTATTAATTATAATTTGTTATGCAACTCCTAATGGTCCTAATTGTGTGATTAAGGGATATTTAGTTTAAATTCTTAATACATGTATTAAATCCTGGCGTAACGCATTTCGATCCGAAGAAACGTTTGCATTAAATGATAAATTATATTATTTCTGCAAATAGGTTTTAAAAAAACATTTTTACACGTCTTCTTTTTTAAAACTAGATGGCATCGGCATTTCCTAACTGACTACCTCTGAGAAGAAATACCGAAACAAACTCAGGATTAAATTTAAAATTCCTAAGCATCTAATACCACTCCATCATAACAGAACATAATTATTAATAAATTCAATTTACCCTTCAAGAATTCCATGTACCAGCAAATCAGGACAAAAATCTCATAATCAATGTTTTCCCATGATGTTAAATCTGTGGCATGCGACAAAAAGTCTGTCGATCGATAACAGTATGACGTATTGGTATATTATGACGCGTCCGACAAAAAGTCGCAGTGTCGCAAGCGTTCGCACGGTCGCGCGTGCGTTTGTATATCAATGTGGCGCCGTCTAGCCTTGCCCTTCTCGCTGAACCTAAGCCATGATATATCTTCATTGGAATCGCTTAAGTCATAAGATAAAATGGATACTTAACAACTTACTTGTAACAAAACCTGTCGATGGAGGAAACTGCTTCTCCTTATGTAGGAACTATTAATACCAGCCTCACGTCACAATGTTTTTTTTTATTGTGGTCTGCCGCGGACAAGCCTATGCAGGCTTTATCAGCTTTACTGGACTTTTTGGCTAGACCCAAGAGCCGCCAGCCAGTGTCCCAATGATAGCTTTTTTTCATATAAATGAGGAACGAGTTATCACCAAAGATGCAAGTAGGTACTGGCGATTTTAGAGTATTAGGTTCAAGTTTCATCATAATAATTTCGTTAACCATTTCGGATTTTGGGAGAATAGCAGCAGATGTAATACAGCTATGCAATCCCACCTGCAATCTTCGCAGCGATTGGTAGAAGTGTCCTTATCAGGACTAAACAAATATACACTCAGATTTTACCGCTTTAGCTGAATACTGTTAGTAAACTCCGGCAATAAAGAGGTCGGAACTGCCTATCGTGTCTCTTTAGACCATACAGTCGAATAGCCATGCACTTAAATCAATTCTTGCATCAACCCACACAACAAGAATTCAATTTGCAGTGGACTTGTGCTCCAAACAGGTGTCGCGACACTTATGGTAATCTAAAGCGGTGTCCAATAGATCATCTATAGGCCAGTAGTACGATAAGTGACGACACAATGCGATATTGGAGTCTGATAACCATGTTGCGTAGATTTGCTTACGAGTAAGAACACCATGATTCGCTTGGAGTTTAATCATAATAAGTTACTGTTGATGCAACTACAAACATAAGTTTGTAGTTTCGCCACCATGGCATCATCTTTTCACCATCTTCTTCTCATCGCATGGTTGATAAACAACCTGGTGTCAGAGATTAAACCGCCTATAAGCTTCTGGCATGGCTTTACACACCGTTGTTATCTCTCAGGTGTGCCGGTTTCCTTAGGTTTTCCTTCCCCGTGTTTAGCAACTGATAACTAATTTATAGTACGCACATAAATTCGAAAAGACTCGAACGAAAGAGTTTAAACTTGACCTTTGACTTGGCAGTCCAATTATCTTACCGCTCGGCTATCACTGCTTAAGATAACGAATCTATTATTCTCAGTTTCTGGAAACAATTGAACCTTAACATAACGACTTACATTCTTCCTACTTCACTTATTGTCCATGGACTTGTAACTGTTAGCAAAAGGATGTTTGTATTGTAAAATAAATAAATAACTGTAACAAACTGAATTCCAAAATACCTGTTTCATTGCATCGAGATATTTAGTCTTGTCATCTCCAATTTCTTATTTTGGAAAGTAATTTCTGAACAAAAGGCCTTCTCGATAGTTATCTTCGTGCGCACCCTAGCGGCCGTATCAGCTCAACTTATCTGAGGTAAGTAAACAACAGCCGCAACAGATGTTTCGACACCGCCTGCCCCGGGCGCGGGTAATTTGCGAATAAGTGACGTCACAATTATTTGGACACCGACTACGCTGAAGTATGTTTAAAGGAATATTTTAATACCATCAATCATATTTTCTGTTATAGAAAATGAGGATACATTACTTAATTGACTAATTTTCGAGTGTAATGCCGTTTGTACCGATATTTATAATAGCCCAGAGATAGTTCAAATGTTGCAGTACCTTCAGGACTACAGCAACAGTCCAAACTTTGACAGACAGATTCTGCTGCTGGGTAGTTTGTTGCGCTGTTTCTTCTACCCAGCAATGCAGCAATGATTTTTATACTGTTATCTTATGTCTATCTTAAAGTTAACAGCAACGCGATATGTTCAGAAGAAAATGAAGAGTCAACTAAACTCGTACCAAATGCATGCACTCCACCAAAAAATACTGGGATTTTTTGAGGAGAAACTGCATGCTTTGACTCCACAACTACAGGCTACTGTAACAAAAAACCATTTCTGTTGCAAAGAAACCTAATCGCAAGATTTACCACTTAAAACAAAACGCTAGCAACATAACAAGTAAGATATTGAAAATGCTAAAAGCTCATTTAAATACAACAAAGTATTAGCAATATGTGTAACAAATAAACAAAACACGAATAGCCCACAAATAGCCTCATTTGTGGGCCATTGCTTCATAATGTGGGCGTATACACATCTGTTCGGAGATGGCGTAGTAACCAAAGTATTGCGATGTTGATAAGGATATTATCCATTTCTATGGACCAGAGACCATCAGGAGGAAAAGTAATGCAATACAATTTCGTTCGCCAATATATTATAGGTATCTACTAAAATTGTGATTTCGTTTTCACGGAATTTGTTTTCGTGTGTTTTCTGGGATTCTAGCCTGTTTATCCTGAAGGTTCATTCTAAACGTTAGTGTCAAAATTTTGGTAATCGGATGCATAGTTTCGAAGATTACCCATAACATACAAACAAATTTTACATCTTTATAATATTAGTAAACTTAAATAGATTTTACTGACTTCGAAAAAGGAGGAGGTGTTTATATCAGACTGTTTGTTTTTTGGTATGTGAGTTTAGCTTTAGTAAAAGCATTTAAAACTGATTATACTTCCCAATTTCATTTATAAATGTTGGTTGAAAAACTATTCTTCTGAGATGATACTAATCTCATTTTGGTAATGATTCAATAAAGAACTTTGAATACAGATAATGTACCTATATAATTTTTTTTTATGTAGCCTGTTCGGTGTCCCACTGCTGGGCAAAGGAATCCCCATTATTCCTCCACAAAATCCTGTTCAATGCCATTTCAGGCCACGTCTTTCCCGCAAAAATGTCCAAATCGTACCTATATCTACTCGTACAAAAAAAGTCAGTATTTACTTTGAAAAACCAATAGACATTATAATAGCTTCTATACCTTCGTGTATAATACGATCAAATTAAGTTAACACGTCCGGTACAAATAAATTAATGTTAGAAATATCCAACAAATCGCCGAGTAGACTGCGTGGGCGCACCGGATTGCGATGAGGAAAGCTATATTATATTGCACTCTTTGGAATAATAATGCCAATTTCTGTAAGTTATGGTTCCAATAAATAAGGAAAAATATGATTTTAATGAAGATTTAGATGAAAACTATGTTAATGGTAGTGCTGGACTTCTGACTTTACCTAAGAATCCAACGGTTCACCTCGCTACCACTCTTGTTCACTGGCTAATAACGCTAATACGGCAATAAAACATACATACATAACAGTGTACTCATCATTTAAATGAGACCTTGACCCCTGAGTTTTTTCGGTATTTCTTCTCAGAGGTAGTCAGGAAATGCCGATGCCATCTAGTTTAAAAAAAATTACGTGTAAAAGTGTTTTGTAAACCTTATTTGCAAAAATAAAATCATGTATCATTTATCACGCCTGTATTCCCCGAAGGGGTAGGGAGGCTGGAGTTTTTTTTAAACTAGATGGCCTCGGCATTTCCTGATTGACTATATCTAAGAAGAAATACCGAAACAAACTCAGGTAAGCAGAGGTGTACCTCATATACATTATAATAGGATTCCTCTAAGTATGTTGTAATAAGGGGCGAACCTATTGCTATCATCAACATCATCATCAGCCGGAAGACGTCCACTGTTTAACAAACGCCTCTCCCTGAGAACCATTGAACGACTGCTTGCTTGTGCCTAATTGCCATCGACCAGGCACAAATCCAGACTCCAAACTACTTAGGAATTTCCTCATGTATAGGTAAACCCAAGAAGACGCTCGACCCGAAATTCGAACCCAAATCCTCATACATAGCAGTCTGTAGACCAACGGCAGTCAACAATAAATCAGCAATTAGCTATACAGATACAGCATTTTTTGTTGTTTTAGACGTTACAGTGTCAATGGCCACATGTTGCAGCGTAACTAACAGGGCCCCTAGGACAACTGGCAGGGTGGCTAGCCACTCACACACAAGAACTATTTTATTCTAATTGCCAAACGCTCGTACCACTTGACTAGGGGAGCTTATCACATTATTACAATTACGACATCATTAGATCGGATCAGCTGTCTATTTTTCCCCTGTTTACTTACTTTGTTTGTTTTACTGCATTCACAACTTAAAGGGGTCCTGAGTTCGAATCGCGGGTCGAGCAAAGTGTTATTGGATGTTTCCGTTAGGTTATTCTCAGTAGCAGCACGGAGTCTGGATTTGTGCCCAGTTAGGTTAGTGCCAATAGGCTCGTCCCCTATTACATTGGGACTTATAACATAACTGGCGAAATGTGGGTGTACTTACACACCTCTGCCTACCCCTTTGGGAATTACAGGCGTGATGTTACGTATATTGAAACTACACCTAGTCTCATGCATATCTCAATAAATTTCTCCAAAGAACTCTCTCGATGTTTTATGATTCATTTCGTTAAGCCACATAAGGTAATTACGCCAATACACTAATAACATATTTGCACAGAAAATTATGAAGTGGACTGTTACCATTAAATTACCATTAACCGGTAATGATTGGTAATCGATATAATTGCTCGCATCCGACTATTCATTCGATTATCGATGGTGTTTTATGATCGTAAGAGAGTAAAGATTTGGTCACACTATTCGATTTTATGATCTGAAACCCCCAACCCGCAGTGAGCCAGCGTCGATAACAATGCTTGATGTTTATGAGAATAGCATTTGCCCTGTAATAGGACAGTAATTATATTGTGATCGATTTACGGCCTCATCGCGTAAAAATCTAATATACAATGTTGTGATAAGTCAAAAACCATTTGAACTAATTTTTATTTTTATCTCCCTGATTAGGTAAACTAATGTCGCAGAAAATACAATGAATTTAATTGTTTAACATCATGAGGTGAACTTCAAATATATAATAGCAGATGCTTTTATCCACCTTTGCTTAAGTTAACGTCTTTTTGAATTCATATGCGTACTGTAAATTAGTTATCAGTTGCTAAAAACGGTTAAGAAAAACATCGTGAGGAAACCGGCACACCTGAGTTTTCGACGGTGTGTAAAGCCATGTCAGAGGCCTACAGGCAGTATTAACTCTGAAACCAGGTTGTTCATCAACCATACGATAAGAGGATGAAGAACATTTACGAATTATCTTAGCTAGCTGAAAGTTTTCTAGCTAGCTGAAATGGTAACCGAAAAGATTTCAAAATTCAAGGAGAGAAATATTGGTGTAACTGTCAATTCATATAAAATCACGAATCTACACGAGCCCTTAGATCTTGATAAAATATAGCTCAATAATTGATCGATGATTGGTCGATCAGAGCCAATCTTTATAATTATTTAATGAAATATGTTACTGTTAAATGATCCTCTTGGAATGGAATGAAGATGAAGTGTATGATACTTAATTGTAATAATCTGAACGATAAATGGCCTGTGATACTGGGGTAGACAGTCCAGGCGGTTATGTAATAATGCTTGATGTGGGGTTCGTAATGTTTTCATTGCGGATTCAGACGGGTTTCTTGTCGTCGCCTAGTGACTTGTGTGTGAGTTAATGGTACCGCACAAGCTTATCGATAAAAGTTTGAGCTCTCTGCACGTTGTTAACACATAATTGTGCGGCATTAGACAGTATTTGCTTACGGATCCACGCCATAGTTTATTAAGTTACCAAATCATTTGAGACTTCATCGTTTTTAGGAGTTTTTGCTTGACAACCCTAGTTTTTACATCATCATGTTTATCAGCATCAGCCGGAAGACGTCCACTGTTGAACTAAGGCCTTCCACTTAGAACGCTACAATGAACGACAACTTGCTATTTGCATCCACCGGTTGCCCGCAAGTCATATATTTAACATTTTTTACATAATGACATTTAATTTAATACCTGTGACGACCAAACGTAATTTAAATTAAAACATTTTTGTGCTTTATCGCATTATTGTTATTTTATTCTGAGCTGTAACTAAAGACAACTTAGAAACTGAAGTTTATTTTCTTAACCGACGGCAAAGGAAGGATTATTTTTTAATTTATTTATGTTACCAATATTTATTCTTAACCAATAAACATTAAATATAACAAACACAATATCCCGGACGTTCCGCTCTTACAAGTTGTGTCCTAACATCTGCCTACCCTGCAACGGGATAGCCACATGATAAATAACAGTCAGCCTGCGAGAGGTAGCCGCGGGGAGAATCATACGAAACACATTACCTGTCTCATACTACAAGTGTAGCGCTGTTTTACATTGAAACTACTATCGATCAATAGCTGATCATCATTTTAACGTGATAATCTGTAACCATAGGTATATAATTATTATCATCAGCATCATCTCAGCCCGGTATCACCCACAGCTGGGTATAAACCTCCCTTTTTCTTTGCCAAATATCTCTCTTCTTCTCTATCTTTAGCGTCTCTTGTCCAAGTGTTATTAGATAATTTATTTATGTCTTCCACCCAATGTGCTTTTGGCCGTCCTCGGTTTCTTTGACCCAACCTTGGCCACCATTCGGTCAAAGCCTGCTCCATCGGCATAGATATAATACTGGCATCAAAAAATCTTGCTTGAAAATGTGTGCAATATGTAAAGTATAAGTGTAAGTATAGAATATAAATAAATAGAATCTGATATAGTTCAACCCGCAATACCGACTGCTACTCTAGCACAACTACCCTAGTCCTAGGTCATATCTATTCCATGTATTAGAGTTTAAAAATCCATATGGTGCTGCAGACAGCAAGAGTCCGCTTTTTCGTTTAAGTTAAAACTTTCTGCTTCCATCTGAAATGTCGACAATTCACACTATACACAGCCCCTTACAACGCAAATGGTAGACACCGCGAACGCTTATTTCAATGTCATTGCATCTCTGTAACTCATAGTAATTGAATTGTCTTCGATCGCAATCCCCTGTATTTATGTTCTTCATAATTTATATCCGCGGCATATAATTCTGTATTTAGTCGTAGTTCAGCTAAAGACAGATGTCATGCATGGGTTTGATGTAAATTATTGTAATGTTCTATGAGGAATGTGGTATAGGAATAAAGTATGTTAGAATCAACTTAGGCAGTACCTAGGTATAAATGATTTTCTTAACCAGTTTGTATAATATAAATCTAACACGTTTAATGGTTGAAAGTAATAAGAAAATAAAGTAAAAGGTATAGCCATGGAGAGGCCTATATCCAACAGTGGATGGAGATAGGCTGATGATGATGGAAGGGATAGGCAGAGGTGACTGTAAAGTATCCCCCAATTTTGCCGGATATAATAAGTCCCAATGTAAGAGGGGGGCTAGCCTATTGCCATAAACCGGGCATAAATGACTTCGGGCTGCTACTGAGCATTGGAACGGAAAAACCCATTTAAACTTTGCTTAACCCGGGATTCGAACCCTGGATCTTATGCTCAGCAGTCGCCAACCTAATTTAGACCAACCACGCAGTCACACACGCTATTATCATTATAATTAAATAAATGTAAAAATAAAAAATAATATAAAAAAAATAAATGATATTTGTGATACTAACAGATTTTTTTAAAGAATCTATTAAGTAATAGATTATTAAATAAGACAATACAATACAGTAATAACCACTAGAACAATGTTTATTAGCCATAATTACCAACGTATTGACCTCCGCAAGTAAGTGCTTATTAAACAAATTGATTGAGCTAATCATTCCTAGATAACCAGCTAAGATGCTAATGTTGGATATTGAAATATACTTAGTATACGCCGCGTCATGGTCGTCATAATTTGTTAACTCTGTTGGGTTTCGCTCAATAATAAGAACGGAATTTTTAAGTAAAAAGAACAACAGAGTAATAATTGACTGTTTTTTAGTGTTTATCTACATTAAGGTTTTAGAGGGTTTTAGTAATCTTTGTGTTTAACTACAAATAATAAAAAGAGTGTTTTTGTCAAAGGAACAATTGAACTTGACTTTTTGTTTTGAATATAATTATTTGGCCAGTGAATGATAAAATAACTGTTAGTTCTCTTATTTTGTATATTCTCACTGTTTTTTAATTTTGTATTGACACTGCCATTAGAGGACCAAATGATCTGTAATACAGGTTTGTCACACCTAATTAAGATTATGAATTAGTTTTCAGTCATTAAAAATCTTTAACATATCCAAAAAATCGTAATTCTTGATAAGTGAGAGCAAAACCGCGGGCAATACCTCAAGTTATATTATAACATAATTGTGTTTGTTTTGAAACAGTTGGCTGTCAATCCTTTCGATTTACATCGAAACAAAACCAATTTTATGGGCTGTCTCGTTTTTATTACAGTCATCAAGATTGCGGTCAGTGGTTGAACAGAAAGTGAACTAACGATAAAACGTAATCAATTTAAATCAATACAACTCAAATTAACGTAAACATTGGGACCAGTTGACAAATAAGGTGCAAGCTTATTTTTGTTTTATATTTATACTTTATAATAGATATAAAAAAGTAAGTTATAAATGTCACGATATCGTTAACAGACCAGATTTATTTGAACAAGATATAGGTACTTAAAAATCCATGTAAGTAATGTCGCTTGGCTCAAACCATAATATAATAATCTTCCTATGTAAATAATAAACAAATGTGGGCCATCGCGTAGCGTACGCTAAGTATACACCTAATGGCAACTCATAAATCAACGCTTAACTACGTTGTGATAGCCACAAAAACTGCAAGCGTAAAACTAACATAGCACGCTATATAAACGTAGAGATTTGCACATATATAATGATAGTCTATGTAAAGTGATCATTACTGCCACAAAATGCGTAACGCAGAAGGAATACTCCAAACAACTTCTAATAAAAACTAAATAAATTCTATTTTTACGTCATATTTTATGATACTATGTTTTATATTTTTTACATCAGGAAAGTGTTAAAACAAGCTAGTTAAATATGAAACAGTGCCACCTGTCTGCTAACCAAGGAACTATAAACACTTATTCTTTAAAATGGCAAAACGTGTGGTTTGTGACTTGAGACCATGAAATTACATTTATTACGATTCAATTCGCAACCGCTGTTAGTGGTATCACACAAGAAGGTATATTTTGATAAAATCATCTTAGTATTTGGCCTTTAAAGAGGGGGAATCCTCACCCTAGGTAGTGAGCAGGTAGACTCTTACCGGTTAAACTTCGTAACCTTCGTGTTTCGTCGGTCCCAACATTAGCTGGTAAGAGAAAACGCTTTGGTACGTTCTTGCCTGGATTTTAAACTGTCCTTTAACCAACCACGACAGTATATTACATAAATACAATTATTTATACAGTTATTCCATGAATAACTCTTGATTTCATTCGATTTTGGAAATTTCATTCTTAGTCCACCATATTTACATTTATGAAGGCTTACAATTAAATGACAGTAAACCTTCTGCGTAATTTCACGTTACTTGGCCAGTTTCGTATAAAAACGTTGCGTGTAGGCTCCGCCTATTACGAAGACTTTGGAAATATTGATAAAAAAATGAATTTTAATAATGAAAATGTAATACCTTCCTAAGTAGGTATATGTTCACGGTCGATTTTGTTCCACGAATAAAGTTGAGGAATTATTATTCTGCACCAATGCTGACGTAAGTGCTTGTCAAGCGATTCTAATACTTATTGGAAATACTAAGGAACTGAACTATTGTCAATGCCGTTTACGTGGAGTAAAACTATAAAAGTTTTTTTTTTATGTATTAAGCCACCCATCTGCGTTCTTTTATTCCTTATAAATTGGTGTACAATAAAGTATATATAAATAAATAAACCTTTTCGCCACTTGATTAGGAACCCTGTTTCCTAGTAACAGTAAGTCTTGTATTGTCAGTTAAACCTTTGTTCAACAGGCTTGGTGATCGCAGTATTGGTGGAAGTTACAGAAAACGCCGTTGGCCGGCTTCTGGATTTTTCCTTACGACACCCACGGGAGGAAAGGGGGTGGTTAATTCTAGGCCGGATACCACTTGGCATAGAGTTAGAAATACGTAAACTAAACTGTCATGAGAGGCACAGTCTAAAAAACAACGACACATAACATAACTGCAAGATACAATAAGTTTGAACGCAGTGTAGCGGAAAATTAGACTGTGGTCACATGCGCTGTGGCGATTGGTCAATGGCCAATGTTATAGTGATATCTATGTGAGTACCTACCTAAAAACTTCGCTATTTTAACCGTCATCAAAAAAGAAGGTTTTCATTTCGTCGAAACTTTTTTTTATGTGTTCCCTCATAACTCCGTCATTTATGAACCGATTTGAAAATAGTTTCAAAGCTATAACGACTATAAAGGCATAGGATTTGACGCCGACTTCAATTTGGCTTAAGTAAAGCTTAAGTAAAATAAATAAAGTTTAATCCCCTTAATAGATGGCAATAGGAACCTGTGACGTCACTAGTTCGCAACTCAATAGAATTACTATTTTTGGCTTTCAACGCAAATAAAAATTGAATTTTACACTTCATTAAATGTACATATAGAGTTTTTAGGGCTAAAATAAAGTATTTTTTGTGTCTTGGAATTTTTGGTAAATTAGTTTAGTGTCAAGTGTCAACTACGCAATTCTAAACTACATGACCTCTTCGACCAGGTTTTTTTATACATCATTATACATATTCAATTGAAGTAGTACATTAGTACTATTTACTAGCAGCATAATTAACTGCTACCCTCCGCTAAATCCGGACCATAAACGAGAACCAATGTTTTTATTAAGTACTTACCTATATCAATTAGTTAACCACAAATCTATTACCTGCATACATGAATATAAACAGGTACATTTAATTCAAGTATCTAATTAGTACCTACCTTACATATTTATGATGTATAATTAACATGCACGTAATATATTTACCATGTTTTTGTATCAAGCAAAAACTATCTAAATATAACCTATTTAAGCTACTAACAATTATTATAACTGGCTGTAAAGACACGAGGATAAAAAAAGTTCTAATTCTTTTTTTAAACAATTAAAATAAAAGTTAGTATTGAACTAATAAAATGTTATAAAAACTTTTTATGAGTGGTATGTGTGAAAAAGCAGTAGTTTGTCTATTCTCATAAGTAATGCATAGGATACAATGGGCAGAAGCGGGTTCTGACGCCTACTACAATATCTTGGATGTTGCCAATGATGTGCGGGACACACGGGCGGGAAGGTCCGCCAACATGCTGGCTAACATGCTTGATAAAGGATATTAGGGGCAATTTTTCTCTGGATTATTGTCGCTTTTGTTAACTTAAAATTATTTGATACTCATTCATTATCATCATCATCAGAAGGACCGGAAGACGTCCACTATTGAACAAAGGCCTCCCTCTTTGAACGCCACAATGAACGATAGCTTGCTAATAACCTTTACTGTCACAATTTATGTAACTTATAAAAAATATTTAAAAACTTTCATTCCGATTTTATTATTACCTTCTTAATTGTATTGTATTGTACTTCAACAACTTTCTACTAAGCTATATACCTACCTAGTTTAAAAGTAAAAAAGCCAGTTTATTAATTATGTATATCCAGTGCTAAAACAACATTTTTTAATATAATACAATAAATAAGATCTTACCTAACTTACTTTATTCTTTATAAACCAAAATATCAATTATGTATTCATACAAAAAACAACAAGTACATAATTCATCAATCATAATTATGTGCAATAAACGCATCATTACAAAATAGTATGACATATCCAACCAAACTTTTTTCTACGTATAAATTGCTCGGCATCCAGCTGTCGACTCCAATCAGCTGTGTGTATCGCTAACGGTCAAGAGGCGACAAGCCAGTAAATGCCTGATGCAGTAGCAGGAATCTCGATATAATAACTCGGGCTATGGCGTTTTTGTGTCATATTTAAAAAAAGTATGGCGTTAGACAAGTACCTCTATGTAACAAGCTGCGTTCGTTTTATGATCGAAGGCAGGATAAACGTGTTAGAAAAAAGGACGTATAAAATAATTGGTGCTGTATACATTGTTTTAATCATTGACAGTTATCGTACTCTGATGATGTATATACGAACCTGGGGTATAGAAAAACGAATCGTCCAGGATATGTTACCGTAGCACCGCTACTGCATTGCCAGTTTTTTAAAAGCTAGACCAAGTTATCCTTTATCGGTTAATGACTCAAAGATAGCTATTATATTAAAAAGTACTTTACTGATCAAGCATTGTCCACTCAATATCCCGAAGATTACAATCTTACAAAAATTCACAATTTTGATGAAATTATAACTGTCACTTTACGTAGCCTTTAAAAAAACTGAGATGTCAATACAATTAAGAGGGTATTAAGTTAAGAGTTTTAGTTTCGTTGAAAAGTAAGGAGCTATAGTTACTAATAGTACAATTCAAATACATACAAGTAATTTAGGTTCCCTATAATACGTCCTTTTCGTAGTCTAACCGTTCGGAAATAAATTTAAAGTTCTCCGAGAAACTGCGGTGACAGTGGAAGATATGGGGAATTTATACATAAAAGAACAACTCAAGTTACTACTTATTGCAGTAACTTAACCCACCCTTTCCTTCGTAATGTTGGTCAACCCCAATGGTACCAACACATGTAACAACTTATTATAACACACACAACACAGCGCATACTTATAATTATTCCCTGAAGAGGTAAGCATTGGTGTTCAGCGAATACACACAGTTTGCCGAGACGTTATAACCCCCTGTAATGAGGCGAGAAAAACATACAAACGTAATATAATTCAATTCAATGTGCTAGCAAGTTGTCACTCCAACCGACACCCAATTTACTCAGAATAACAACTGGCGGTGCAACACGAATGTCAATTTTTCTTCACACTTCTATTAAAGGCGAACCGAACGAGAAGATGTAAAAAATAACCCTTATTAGAAGGTATTTTCAAAAAGACCACAGCTCCAATAGTAGGGCCCAATTAGATACAAAAAATCACAGTGTGCACTCTACTTTATGTCGCTTTTAACTCGACTTTATGAGCTCGGAAAACTGGAATGCACAGTTTACGCGTCCATTGCGTAGTTTATTTGTAATGTACGGGTTATTTCTTGCGAGGAATGGTAATGGACGGCGTGCGGAAATGAAATCGTTTGGATGCCTTCGATGTTCGAGTTTATAGTGTGTTTTTATAATAATGAATTTGTGCTGTTATTTCATTTTAATGAGTAAATACATTACTGTGAAATATTGAGAGGTGACTCAAATATATAACGGGTATAATTGGATTGAATGCTTAACGGGACATTCAGTTATATTATTATAAATCAATTAAGGATGTATCTGCTTATTAGAGGTGACCTCCATCCTTTTCTCTGTGATTCGCCCTCATTAGATGTGGGTCTGTGCGTTTGCGTAAGATTGAAACAGAATTTCCCAGCATCAACATAAAACCTTTTCTAAAACATTGGTTATTAAAATATATCCATTAAATAAAAAAGAATATAAACTTATAAAAAGATTTATACGTTTAAAATAGTTACACTAAAACCTACATTAAAAAAAAATTAAGTTAAAAATACAAATGAAAAACCTAAAATGAATTTATATTTTTTCCCCCTTTTAGAATCGTCCGTGACTTCGTGAGGGTATTCAATTTTAATGCTTAATGTTTTTTTATAGAATTTCAGATCGTGTTCTCTAATTAAACGCTACATCTTCTTTTTTCAAAATCGTAGCCCCATATTCTTTTCTCCTGTGCTGACATACAACACCCAGGCGAGGTATAAGTATAAGATCTTTGGATAACATAAATATTGGTTCCATGCGGCCCTGGATGCATGAAGCAGTAGACCGGGTTCTGTGGCGTACTTTAGGAGAGGCCTATGTTCAGCAGTGGACTACAACCGGCTGATGATGATCCACTCGCTTAGCATCTGTGCCAATGAGCCGTCGAAGCCAGCTCGTAAAATAGATGCAATTCTTTATGAGCTATCAGCAGTCAGTCGCGAGAGGCTGCCCAGTATGCGTTTGTAGTTTGATAAGAAGTTAAAAATATAATATAATTTATTCAAAATAGTACTTTCTGATCATCATACATAAGAAGCACTAGAGAACGGTGAAGGGACTTTGGGGGCTCCAAAGACCCTTCACCGTTCTCTAGTGCTTCTAGTTGTTCTCTAGTGTTAGCTGGGAAGAAGAAACGGCGCCACAAACTTTCCAGCAGACAAGATTTGATTGGCGTACCTGCGAGGTTTGAAATAGCCTAACGTGAAAACGAATATCAACCCTTTGACGGTTAAGTGCATTACATATAATACACGTAAATTTTTCAACTATTGTGTCCACTTGGTGGACAGGCAACGTGGTAAGTTTGGCTGCTACTATAACTGAAAACTTAACCCTCTTTTTATGGGGACTTTAGGGCCCAAAAAGTAGTACACAGATACACTGGATGGCGCCACAAACAGAGCTCCACAGTTCCCGTGGGATACTTTAACCACCGTAATACTATAGGAACTTCATTAATCCCTCGCATTGCTTGACCAATCCTGATGACGCGTATAAGGGCAGAGACACATTGGAGAATGTGGAGCATGCCTTACGACATAATCAGATGTTAGAGGACCTTATATAGGGATCGTTATAACAATTTAACGCCTTTTAATTATACTGTGGTACTGTTGCTTGGGAGTTTCTGATTGGTGGGCTTATTGTGGATATGTTTTGTTTTATGTTCGGTTATTCAAAAAATATGTTTTTTACAAGCTTTTATTTAACTTGCAATGTTTGTATGAGTTTGTTTGGTCAAATCTTGCAATCAAAATTAGAACCACTTCTTGGTATCCTAATGAAATGAAATTTTGCTTGTATATGGAGGTTTGGTGACAATACAATATTTTGGTACTTTTGAGCCGGCCTGATGATGGAGTCGAAGGTGGTCACAGGAACACTGTAACGAACTGACGCAACTCCATCGTGTTTGGACTTGTTTGATTCGTCTTTACAAGTACTTTGAGCCTAGCTGATTTAAAAGCTTGGGTTTAAAAATATATTTTTATGCCTAGAACTGGTTTTAATTTAAATTGCAAGATTTAACCTGAACAAACTCACATACAAACATTGCAAGTTAAATAAAAGCTTGTAAAACAACTGAAATACTCTTCCCCCACGTTGTGTCTTAATATTAGTTTGGTTTGAAAATGCGGTTTCTAAGAACTACTTAATCTCACGTAAAGGAAAATTACCACATATTAGAAATCTTACCTACCTCATTATTTCATTGACATAACATCCAAATTGGACTCCACAAACAGTATTGTGTACCAAAATTAATTTACGCAAATTAATTGAATAAGAAAACCCAATTTATTTAGCCATTATTATAATTCAAAGGCGAATTTAAATCGATTGAATGAATTTACCTTATAGTGAACCGTTACACTTTCAATTACATTCTTTTGAAGTGAACGTAAATAGGGTGGTGACATAGTTAGCTTATGCTACGCCATGGTTCTTTTGTTGCGACGACGATAATAAAAGTCTCGAGCACTTTTTCTAACCGCAGAACCAAAGTTACATTTTCAAAGTGACTTGTTTAATACAACCACTATTACTTTACACTTATAGTTAGGTTAGGTTAGGTTAGTTACCTTTACACTTCAAGTCCAAGAAGTCGGAAAAGGCTCATCATTACATGGGATTTATGATGAACGTCTTAATGTCCTGATAAAATATCTCCCACATTAGGAATTTCTCCTGTGTCGTGACACACACACAAACACCCAGACACAGGACAAACCTCTGCGGTTCGCACAAATTGCCCCGTAAGGGAATCGAACTTTAGATTATACGTAAAACTAATCGTCAAAATGTTGACAGAACTCGTTTATGAGCTTCCACCAGCGCTATTTACGAACAATTAGAATTCTCGACTGACACAAGAGCCTCCAATCTGACAGCTTCATAGCCGCACAGCGTAAGCTAAGTATACGCCAACCTTTATTCACGCCCTATTCAAATTACAAGTCATTGAAGTATTCGTCCAATCATACATTCGTTTATTTTTGAGCTGCGGCGGAGTGTTCTCAGAAGCTGATCCAGGATCGATTGGAATCGAGTACGTTGAATGTTGAACTATGCTGAGTGTGTGGTACATGTTGGTTCCCGTTTTACAAGAGGTACTTTGCGAGTGTGAACAAAATTGCTGCATGTAGTAAAGCCTACACTAATGCTTCTGCTTTTCATACTGTATAGTGTACACATCTTACTTACAGTATGAGGTACTTTAAATGTACCTATAGATATTTGTATTTACATTGAGTATATATTTTTATTTCATGTGCATTACAGGCGCTTAGTAAATGACAATAGAATATTGGACTTTCATAAGTGAGCTAGTATATAATATAAATAGTACCTACATTTAAGTTCCAAAATTTAATTTCTGAAAAAGCCAGGAAGAACGAAATCTATGGTCTATGCCTACCGCTCTAGGAAATAAGCGTAACTTTTCGTGTGTGTGTGTAATCAGGAAAAATAAACCTTGCGTTGTAAGTCCAAGGGGTAAAGGTAAATAGTTATTTTTTTCCCAAGTCTAAACATGAACGCTTAGATTAGGTACTCTTCACTCTTCATCATGATACAGATTTAAACATAACACCACGCCTGTATTCCCGGAAGGGGTAGGCGGGGTCGCACATACAGCACACCCACATTTCGCCAGTTATGTTTTAGGTCCCAATAAATAGGGGGCGAGCCTATTGCCATCAACCGGGCACAAATCCAGACTCCGTGTTGCTACTAAGAATTACCTAATGGAAAAATCCAGTAACACTTTGCCCGCCCAGGGATTGGAACCGAGGACCTCGTGCTCAGCAGTCGCGCTTAGCAACCACTAGACCAACGAGGTAGTCAGTAGAGATTTACAATGGGAGTAATAAATAATAAGCGGCGAAACATAAACCTCTAATAAAAAACCTCAGCATACCCCTTGTAGACAGGCGTATTTCTGCGTATGTAGGCGATCTTAAAGCATTGAATATAGTGTCATAATCTGGTCATCTAACCACATGAAGCACATCTACAACAAGAATATCGACCAATAAATAGAGATCGTCCATAAAGGGTATTATCCCATGATTAGCACTCGTTTACCCACTCCACACCAACCATTACCAGCCGCAACAATGTATCGTACTGTAATTGAAGCAATAAAAACCATTTTGACACATCGAAGTGGAAATTTATTCAGCTATTGCCTTCCTTTGGAACCGGTTGCACCGAAATTGGCACCGATGTCGGCAATATTACGGCGAATTTTGTAAGATTTTCTACTAACGTAGAAACTTCCTTTTGCTTTTGAATTTGTTTATTTTGATAATGCAACTGCTTTGTTGGTCCAATGGTCGTAAAGTGTGACTGCGAAGCGTGAGTTTCTGGGTTCGATTCCCGGGTTGGGGATACCTAATGTTATTGGGGTTTTCTATTAGGTGAATTTCAGTAACAGCAAATCCAGACTCCGTATCTTGTTTGTGCCCGGCTAATAGTATCTATATATAAATAGGCTCGCCCCTATTACCTACATTGGGGTCTGTAACGTAACTGGGTGTCTCAAGGGACCGCGGGAATTGCAAAAGGTTTGCTAATCTTACTATGAGCATAATATGGCTTACTATGAACTCTCCAGGCATGGCGTTTTCTCATGGGTAAGCGAGATGCCACACTGCACTGCCCGGATTGGCGTCTCTCTTCCACAACGATAAATGACCTGCTTTAAGAGTTCATGGTAAGGGGGCAGTACCCTGCATTTCGAGGGACAAAGAGCTGAAACTAAGCCCTCTACCAATACCTATCATAACCGATAATATCTGGGTAATTACCGTTGGTACAATTTATATTCCTCTCATACCTCATAATTAATGATAGACAATTAATTAAAAATAATTGATTTATCCTTTTCGAATGCCTAACATGTTCAATTTAAAATTAAATGAATTGCGGTCAATTGCCAATTATTGGATACACTGTAATATAGAAGGTATTTCAGATATTAAAGAAGTAACTGTTATTTAGGTAGGTACGAAAATTGTTTGGAATGTTCCCAACTGGTGCCACTCAATTAATCGTGAATAATTGGTGTAAAGCCCCGCTAATGAGGGAAAAGAAGGTTCGTTTATTAAAAAAAAATTGTCACCTGCGACCGATAGGTTACTCCCAGTATCAAAACTACTTGGTTATGATTATCATTTGTACCCAATTCCTATAGAATTGTCAATTTTGTTTTTTTTTTTAATATTCCTGTTACTGTCGTTTGCATGTCAAAGACTAAATATGTTATTAGATTTAGGGGTAGGCAGGGTGTATCTATAGTACAGTCATATTTCACCAGTTATGTTTTAAGTCCTAATATAATAGGGGGTGAGCCCTTTGCCATGACCCAGAAACAAATTCAAACTCCAAGCTGCTTCTGAGAATTACCTAATGGGAAACACATTATAACACATTGCCCGATTCGAAGCCAAGACTTCTAGCTCGGCAACCGCGCTTAGCAACCACTACACCAACGAAGTCAACATTACCTATGTTGTAACCAATAAACCATCTTTCCAAGTACGATATGCATTGAAAAGAATTCGTTAAAATAAATCAATTGGAATCGCTCGTCCTAATTGAGTTTTTTCCCGGCGTGCTTTGCTTGCGCAGGCGTCTTAAATAGGCATACACTAGTTGACGATACGACTTAATTAGTTAGTGATCTATGGTCTAAGAGTTTAGGCTTCTGTAAGGAAGGACTCTCATTATATCCCTACTAATATTATAAACGCAAAAGTTTGTAAGTAAAGTTGGATGTTTGTTACTCTTTCACGTAAAAACTACTGAATGGATTTTAATGAAATTTTATATTTCATTTTATAACTGACACCCTGGATTAATACAGGCTACTTTTTATCACGAAAAAATGTAGCGGGTAACACCGCGAGGCGCGGCTAGTATTCAGGATAATTGCAGTTTGTCATTTCACCAGATGCGATTTTGGTACTTTTATTGTGAAATACTGAAGTATTTCTAAATCAAATTAGCAGTTTTAGTAGATTTTCAGTTCGTTCTTTTTCTAATTAGCAAAACTCCTAGAAAAACCCCTAAGGTCCGATTGCACGACCGTTAGTTAATCACATTTAACGCTAAATTACGTTTAAGTCAAATACATACAAAAACTGTCAAATAAAACACGATTTAGCGTTAAATGCAATTAGCAGATATCAAGAAATTGGGCCTAAGTGTGCATGTCCTTAATTACAAGAACTTTCGAGTTTGAGTTACATCTAGTAGCGCCATCTGTGAAATTTTATGCGAACTAAAAAATGTAGGCCAAAATTTTGATCCTAGTTTAAGTTTACAACTGAGTATCGTATATGTTAAGGCTAAGTAGATAATTATTTATGCTTCGTCAGTCAGCAATCACTGCTAGAAAAACGCCTCTCAATCATACATATTTAGTTCCTTTACATTGTATTTAAATGATTGTTTTGTACACATATAAAACATGGAAGCAGCTTGATTAGTCTATCCCTGATTTATCACCTCGCTCAACACTCAAGGCTTAAAGTTTTCTGTACCTCAATAAATATCTCTACATAAGTATACCATCCATAAACAACATGCAGAACACACCATAAATTAAAACTCACACTTGGCGACTTTTTTATTTTTGCAAGAGATACAGGCTATATAAAGCACGTGGCTTCCGTTGCATGGTAATGACGTGTGCCTTATCTTAAGAAAAAAAAACTCGTTATCTATGCTTCTAACATGGAACTTACGTAGTTAATTTACTGATTGGACTGATCATTTTTCAAATTTTTTTCGCTGTTATCTTGAAGATCTTTCGCCTATTCGGGATGAGCAGGCTCGACTACGGTATTAACATTTGATGTATCAGCATCGGTTGTAACGTGGAGAGCTTACAAATCACTAATTTATCAATATGGATGGTTGCCCTTTCGCTAATGAGCTCATAGCATTGTATCTTAGTTGTTAAGTGTGTACACAGTGGCTAGCCGTGTACACGCTGGCCAATATAAGGCCATTCGTATTCTGCGTAAGTCTATCAAAATGACGGCCCAATGTTTAAGCGGCTGGTTTCTGCGCTAAGGGTCACGTGTTTGAACGGAGATAGTTTTGTAAGCCTATTCATTGGATTTATTTTATTTAGACTCATTATTGGAAATTGAACGGAATCTTTATTAAACAAAGTGTAGACCCGTTATTGAATCTAGCGATTGTAACGCATTAAAAATAGAATGCCATCTTCCTTCCAAGGCAAAATTCCGAAAGATATTGATCGCTTTATAAAAAGTCTATCCTCCGGCAGAAAATACTTAAGTCCTGCGTTTATCCACATTTACCACAAGACTTGTATGTTTCAATATTGTATATATCTTAATTATTATTTTTATTTTCAAAGACATTCACGTACATTTGTCAACATTTACTCAGTTCACGGCTAAACATCTTTAAGATTGTTATACGTGGGGACTAGTGATTTGATGTTTACTAGTTAGTTAATTACTCTGTTTGCTGTAGCTGTTAGTCTTTCAAATTTGTAAATAAATAAATAAAATGTATATTAGGTCAAATTAAGTAGAAATCCGTGGTATCTGCCTACCCCTCAGGGAAACAGGCGTGACTTTATGTATGTATGTATGTAAACAGTGACAAAGGTAAGAATACGATTTACAAATTACAATCCTCTTCGTTAAAATGGGATAGATCCCATCTAACCTCAAAAGTATCTTCTGCGAATAAGAAGAAACAATACGTCTTCTTACAATCTTTCACCATTCTGACACCTGGAATTCCTGGAAATAACTCGAAAGGTCATACACCTAAAACATTATAGCCTAACTATGAAACAGCCTATTCTAAAATGGTGCATAAAAGACGGTTTACAGACAATATCAAGTAAAGACGCTTCTGAGCTAATAAACATAAACCTGCCCCTATACCACGAACTTTTAAATCAGTACGTTTTCCGTCGAGAAAGCGAGACACCACACTAAACTGTATAGCGGCGTCTCGCGTCTACAACGATAAATGTCGTGGTTTAAGAGTTCGTGGTAAGGGGTCGTCTCACCTCGCGCTTACTATCACCGTCTTCAATATAATATTAGAATGTTTACATACAGTGGGCGTTTAACACCTTGTATCATTCCTTGTGTCGAGGCGACTATTACAGATATGTACTAAGCAGCTCACACTGTTTTAAATGTACCGTGTAAAAATGTGACTTTATTGTCACCAGAACCTGCTGAGCACGGGGTCCTGGGTTCGAATATCGGGTCGAGTAAAGTATTACTGGGTTTTATCATTAGGTAATTCTCAGTGGCAGCACGGAGTCTAGATTTGTGCCCGGTTGATGGCAATAGGCTGCACCCTATTACATTAGGACCCAAAAAACATAACTGTCGAAATGTGGGTGTACTATATGTGCCCTCTGTCTACCCCTTCGGGGAATACAGGCGTGATGTTATGTAATTCTCAGTAGCAACACGGAGTCTACACTTGTGCCCAGTTGATAGCAATAGGCACGCCTGCTATTTCATTTGGATTTATTACTTAATCGGCGATAAGAGGGTGTGCATTAACACCTACCCCTTTGGGGAATACAGGCGTGATGTTATGTAGCAACAGAGAAATCGCGTGCACTCGCACGTAATAAATATAATTTTATTACATTAAACATCTAATAAAACATAGGTAGTTTATTGTTGCAGTTTAGTCGTCTATTAAATTCACTGCATACTTTCCTGAAGAGAAAAATGTCTGTAACTGCAATAATGCGGTAACATTTTCAACCCAGTCTTAATAATATCGTTATAAAATACGGTTTATTAACAGAATGTGATAACTGATAGATCCATCTAACCCTAGGCCCTTATCCTGTTCTACTGAACAAAGAAAAATCAAAATTAAAACAATTAAATATAGTGTATTTTAGGCAATTATTTAAACCATTATCAACTGTCCTTTGAGTTGCTAAAAGCATAAACAACTATTATGTTTTTAACGATATTCGAATTCGCTTATGAAGCATGTATTTATTATACATCAAAGAAATAATAAGGCTGTTACCCTGTGTTGTCAGTTTGGTATTGAATTAATTAAGTTTAACATGGATATTCTAAAGTTATAACTAGTCATTTAGATGCACAGCGGGGTATTCCTGATATTTTTCGTGACAAAATAACTTTTTGTAGGAGACTTGTACTATTCTAGTTAATTCCAAGTTAGTTGGTAAAGGCTGTATGAATAAAGTTATTTTAATGTAAATCCCTGGATCAGATACCAACATAATAATTATTCATTTAGTCTTAATTAATGTTAATAAAATCTTGTCAAGATGTGCCTAGTGGAGAGCCAAGTACCATCATTAATACATGAAATCCCAACTTTTATTTAACTCAAGAATTATTTTGATCGGAGCTATTATAATAATAATTTACTCATAAAAAGCTTAATCAAATTTGGTCATATTTAAAAATTACGATGAGAGAAAGGGGTATTAGCAACATGTGGATTCTGAAAACCGTAAGAAGACTTTATATACTCCCTTCAGTCGTAAAATCACACTTGTTATCCTCAGAAAAATAGACTGACATTTCCTCTTTTATCAGGAATCCATAGTCTATCCAAGTCCCATGATATTGGAGGATTGCTATCACTCAGTGACACCTTATTAGTCGTCCAATAAATATTCCTAGTAACGAATGCAAACTGTCTTCTTAACCCGAGCCCTTACGTTGAATGTTCAGGTATTGTAGGATTTATAATTATATTCCGGATTCATAGTCATGTGCCTAAATAAATAAAAAATTGTAAATTCTCTACCGCAGTATTATTTGTTTCCCGAACCCCGCCAGGCGCCTCCTCTACCGTGCTCCCGCCTACGTGCAGCGATTTTCGCGTGCATTTTAATTGCGTTTCATTATTCATGAGAATTACGACATCGGCTAATGATCGCAATACGTGTTAATTATTCCAACTATAGGACTGTTGCGTACGCGCAGGATTCGACCTAATCGCGCCCATCCATATTCGGCTGTAATAATATTCTAATTGAATTGTCAGGTAAACGTTTGCTTATTAAGATATGTGAGATGTTTGTTAGCATATTAGTGTCATAGGGTGGCAAGTTTAATGTAGTGGTAATGTAAATGAGACATAAATGCAGTGGCGGAATTACCAGGAGCAAAAGAGTCAACGAGGTGCTCACGTGTTGTACACCATTAACCCAGTACTGCTTGAATATTTTATATGGTCAAATTTCATAAAACCACCACATAAAAATAATATTTCTATATGAAGTTTTCAAAATCCGAACAGATATAGCCATTTATAAATAAAAAAACAAATCAAGTTGCCAATAAATAACAGTTACGGCACCGAAAAGAATTTCGCCAAAAGAAAAAATACAATAAAAGTCAAACAAGTTATTAACCCTAAAAAGCGTGAGCCTCAAACTGTTCACTCGCTCATTTAATGCTTAGTCCAATAAAAATACGATAAAATCATGAGAATAAACACTTTGATATACAATTGGTACAAAATTCGCGAAACATTCGGAACTGTCCTGGTTCTAAATTTAAAAGGATTATCGTATGGTTGATGAACAGCCTCGTGTCAGAGTTTAAACCGCCTGTAGGCCTCTGACATGGCTTTACACACCGTAGAAAAATCTCTCAGGTGTGTTGGTTTCAGGATGAATTCTGTCATCGTTTTTAGCAATTGATAACTAATTCATAGTACGCACATGAATTCTAAAACCTTTGAATTGGCAGTCCAACGGTCATACCACTTACAATCACTGCTTCTTCTGCTTCTGCTTCAAAGAGGGTGAAAGTGACAGTTGACAAACTAAATCCACTGTGCCAAAATCTGCAATTTGATTGGGCAATTTTTCACGGTAGATGACCCCTGAAACTGTACCATTTATAATTGGCCGACGGACTACTGAAATGCACGTGGATGAGGCTGCTGAGGCCGAAGGCACGTGTAATTTCGCACAAAGTAGTTTTGGCACGTGTATACCGACCGAATCTGCGTAGCGACCCGGTTGGTAACGGTCTAGCTTTTTTACTTCAGTTAGTAATGGGCAGTTTTTAAGCTATACACCGTGTAACGCAGTGAGCAAGCGTACTAATCAATACTTTTTACTTCTTGCAAAAAGAAGAAATTTATGTCCGAGTCGAATTAGGCCATTTTTCTTAGATGTCGTGAGAACGCCACTGAGACTAGATACACGTGTATTGAAGTGTATTTGAGGCTTTTTGCACATCACTTTCTCTTGACCAAGATTTTGGGTTGCCAATTTTATTTAGACAATTATTCTTTTTTTTTGATATCGTGAGAATTTTTTCGAGGTTACACGTGTATAATACTGTATTTGGTTTTGCGCAGATTAATTAATTACACGAGTAATATCGAGAGCGTTGATTATAACCTGGGATGAATCTATATCAAATTCAAATACTTATTTACTTAAAATATAATATTATAGAGGATGTTTTTAAGTACAACACAGATCAGCAAATCAAGTATACAAGCTTTTATTTAACTTGCAATGTTTGTATGTGAGTTTGTGTAGTCAAATCTTGCAATATAAATTAGAACCACTTTTTGACATCCGATTGTAGTGATATTTTGCATATTTTAATAGGTTTGGTGACAACACAATATTATGGTTCTTTTGATTGAAAAGCTTGTGTTAAAAATATGTTTTTTAATATTAACTTATTTACAAATTATCTCGCCATCGCCTTCTCGGTTGGCCTGGTCGTCGGCGGGAAAGACGTGGCCTGAAATGGCATTGGACAGGGTTTTAAGGAGGAATATTTTTTTATTTATTTTTTTTTGTTTAAAAAAACGTCGCCCCACACTAGGAATTTCTCCTGTGTCGTGAGTGCGTTTCACAAACACGAAATATCACATACACAAACACTCAGACTCGGGACAAATATCTGTGGTTCGCACAAAGTTTTGCCCCGTGCGGGAATCGAACCCTCAACCCTTAGCGCAGCAGTCCAATCGCTTAGCCACGGCGCCAATCAGGCCATAATGGGGAGGCCTTTGCCCAGCAGTGGGACACCGAACAGGCTACATAAAAAAAAACTTATTTACGTATATCTAAATATCACCAATTTGGATCAGATTTAATAAAATGCATCCAGTAACTCAATTTTACTAATATTGTGGTGTGAAATAAACTTTATATTCGATATTAACATTCAACTTTTTGATTTACATTTTAATATTGTCTTTATAATTTATATTAAATAACGCTGTTTTATGAAGTTCCAATAATAACTAAATCACCAAAACAACCTCATTATACCCATTTTAAATGCAGATGAGTTATTTCAACTGACGACCTGATTAGCGCAGTGGTTAAGTGATTGGACAGCTGCGCTAATGGTCGCGGGTGCGATTCTCGCACGGGATAAAAATTAGTGCGATCCGCAGATATTTGTCCAGAGTCTGGGTGTTGGTGTATGTGATATTTCATGTTGGTGAAACGCACCCAGGACACAGAAGAAATTCTTAATGTGGGGGCGACGTTTATTTTTTAATTTAAAAAAAAATACAAAAACTTAGATAACTTTAATTAAATTATAGGTTTATACCTATAACTAGCTGCGCCCCGCAGTGTTACCCTCTACATTTTTTCGAAATACAAAGCCTTTATACTATTAGTGTGATCAATTTGATTAGCAACGTTATATCACATCACACTAATATTATAAAGGCGAAAGTTTGTGAGTGTGTTTGTATGTTCGTTACCTCTTCACGCTGAAACGGCTAGACCAATTTTGATGAAATTTCACATGGAGGTAGCTGACACCCTGGATTAACACAGGCTACTTTTCATCCCGAAAAAATGTAGCGGGTAACACCGCGGGGCGCAGCTAGTATACAATATGGACAAACTTGGAGATAAATATTAATAGAATTCTTATTAACACAATAAACACACGTAATCAGCAGTAAAGTGTGAAAGTAATTAAGTCTTACTTTTATAGTCATCGCCACCTTTAATGTAGCGCTAGAATTAAATATTAATATTTAATTGTAAAGGAATTAATTAAACCTGCGACATGGTTTCTCGTTAATTAATAATTTTCTAATAAAAATAACATAACATCACGCCCGTATTCCTCGAAGGGGAAGACAGAGGTGCACATATAGTACACCTCTGCCGGCGAAGGTTTTCGCCAGTTAAGTTTTTCAGGTCCGAATGCAATAGGATTTCTTCGGGGAATACAGAAGAAATGTTATGTATATTAAACTATTAACTTAATATATTCAATATTCATGTCTTAAAACTTATATGGCCGTCGTAAAAATATACTTTTCACTTAACACTTCTTGGAACATTTTATTGATTGTATCAGTTTCATTATTAATATTAGAATTATCTTGTTATCGTGAGAAATAAGATGCAGTACGATTCACTAAATTATTTACATAATTAATTAATATTAGAAACGTGTGAACAGTGTTTATCTTTTAGAATCACAGCATCACGTTACTGTACAAGTATGTGGTTGTTAGGCGCTAATCAAGTGAATTCTACACCTCTTTCTAATTAATAGCTAACTAATTGAATAACTGCGATTTTCTTACATAATTATTAAATATCACAAGAAGAGTATAAGTCTCAATGCGAACCAAAATCAAAAAACAATTTGTGCTTTAGGGTATGCGCGCGCTACGAAAATAATTCTTTGCGAAAAAATTTCGTCAATCTGTGAACAACGGAGAGGTACTAAGTACAATCTGCGCACTGCGGAAATAAATCATTTGCGATTTATTTTCGCACGTACGTATATTTTGTACCCTATGAAGCTTGTCGTTTGCGACTTTATTTCGCACTTTAAAAGTCGCAACGATTATTTTCGTAGTGTGCGCCTACCCTAAATAAATAAATAACCGCTATCTATTAGCCCCCTTACATAAATAAATTAGCAAAGTTAAATGATAGCTGTCATTATCATTTGCATGTCAATAGATGGGTATCCTTAAGAAGTGCTTATGTTAAAAGACGTTTTAACTTCATTTCAACCTTGTTTAAAAGTAACAGGGTAAAAACTCAACAGTTATTTGCTTTATATTTCACTAGCTGCGCCCCACAGTATTACCCGTTACCTCTTTTCCGAGATAAAGCCTGTGTGTTAATCCAGGTGTCAGCTACCTCCATACCAAATTTTATCAAAAATGGTATAGCCGTTTGAGCGTGAAGAGGTAACAAGCATACAAACACACTCAAAAACTTTCGCCTTTATAATATTAGTGTAAAGTGTGATACGTCGATTTTGACATCGCAGGATGTCAGAACGCGAACGTAAACTATATACTAACATTAATTTATAAATAATTAAATAATTTTATATCCCATTACAACATTTAATTAACTATTTATAATTAGAAAAAACATAGCGTGTAACAGGGACTTAAATAAAAAAAAATATTCTCATTATTCCTTTTACAAAGTAACTACTTGCCTACCTACGCAAATACATTATGCTGACCCTTAGACTATTAGGAAACATAAAAAAGGTTGCAAATACTATTTTAATTTTCTTTTAACGTCACAGAACTGTCATCACATGGCCTGCTTAGATTAAAAAAAAATAAGTGGCAAAGAAATATCATTGCCAACCTAACGTCTAGATGATGCCATTTGAGTTCACATTAATTAATAACGGAACGGTTGGTAGTATGATAATTGATATAACTAATAGAAATGGAAATGGGAGAATATTGAACATTTTATCACACCTTATAGACTAGGGGGGGGGGATAATGGGGATGGGATAGTTTATAAAAATAGTCTAGTATTTTTATAAGCTTTTATTTAACTTGCAATGTTTGTATATGTGAGTTTGTTTAGGTGAAATCATGCAATTGAAATTTGATTCAATTTTTGTCATTCGATTGTAATGAAATTTTGCATACTTGATTAATAGGTTTGGTGACAATGCAATATTATATCTTAATATTAACTTATTATTGTCAAATTTGATTGTCAGATTGCATAACATAACATAACATCACGCCTGTATTCCCCGAAAGGGTAGGCAGAGGTGCACATACAGTACACCCACATTGCGCCAGCTATGTTTTTAGGTACCTTAGGACTGCATAAAAAGCACTATAATGTTTACACATTTAATTTAATAAATTGTTTCAATTTTATTTATATTATTAACACTACAATTAAATCGCTGTAGCGACGGGCACCCGAAAATCTCCGATCACGACCGAACGATTCAAATATTGTCACTCCCTCACTCATACGATCGTGACAAGTCTCATCCGATCGAATGTCACGTCTCTAACAATCGAATAAAACCAACCGGTTAGCATGAGTGATTTCTTATCGGCTAAAAAAACATTCCTGGTACTTTATACAACTGTACCTACTAGTGTATACTTTATTATTGTATAAAGTGTTTTGCCTATAGTTATCTAATTTGCGGCACTATTACCTAAATCTGCTATAAACTTATACTTATGTTTTAACCCTTCCACTGTCCAGTGTCCAATGTCCACTACATCGTTTTAGTACACATCTATTGTTTATTGTCTACTTACTCGACAGTCAACGTGTTAAATTATATTACACTAGCTGCGCCCCGCGGTGTTACTTGCAACATTTTTTTGGGATAAAAATGTATGTAGCCTATGTTTTAATCCAGGGTGTCAGCTATCTCCATATGATATTTCATTAAAATCCATTCAGTAGTTTTTACGTGAAAGCAACAAAAATACATTCATACATACAAACTTTCACGTTTATTATGTTAGTAGGGATAATAGAGATAATACGAGGGTCAAACTGAAAGTTCTTAGAACTGGCCACTTATAAACAATATAATAAAAAAATAATTCTAAAATTTGAAAATAGAACTCTTTGCCAATATTACTGAGTATATATTTCATTAATTTGTCATTTGTTTTACGATTTGGCGGCAAATTGAAAATTGTCTGTGTCACGTCAACATGAATTTAACACGAGAAAATTTTCGTGCAATGATTTTTTATGACTTTCGATGTCATTTAAGTCAACAAGAAAGTTATGATAGACTACGATTGGCCTTTCACGATGAAGCCCCATCTCGTGCGACAGTTTACAACTGGTTTAATGAGTTTAAACGTGGTCGCACTAATCTCACTGATGATTTACGTAAGGGACGGCCTTCTACGGCGACGACTGAAGATAACATCTGTGTTGTGCGGCGTATGATAGAGACTGACAAAAGAGTGACCTATCAGCAGATTCGGACAAACTTAGGCAGCGGTATGAGTTAAGTGCACAAAATCCTCCACGAACATTTAGCAGTCAGGAAGCTTTGCGCCCGGTGGATACCTCATAATTTGACTGAGGCTCAAAAACTCCATCGTGTGGATTGGTGCCGTAAAATGATTGAAAGATTTAACGGAGATGACTCAAATGCTGTGTTCGACATACTAACAGGTGACGAAAGCTGGATTTACTGTTATGATCCTGAAACCAAAAGACAATCTGCTCAGTGGGTGTTTCCTTTCGAGAGGTTGCCAACTAAAGTGAAGAGAGATCGAAGTGCGGGAAAAAAATGGTGGCCTCGTTCTTTGGAAGGATAGGTCATTTCGCAACAATTGTGTTAGAGGATCAAAAAACAGTTTCTGCAGAATGGTACACTACCAATTGTTTGCCACTTGTCTTGGAAAAAGTTCGAGAGAAACGACCTCGCAGTAGGATCCTCCTTCACCACGACGACGCCTCGTCGCACACCGCTAAGCGAACGATCGACTATTTGGCGACATCAAACGTTGAATTACTGGGTCACCCGCCGTATAGCCCCGACCTCGCCCCTTGTGATTTTTATTTATTTCCAAAAATTAAAGAAAAACTTAAAGGAAAGCGGTTTATGAATGCTGAAGAAGCGGTGGCTGCGTATCGCGATGCCATTGAAGAGAACCCTAAAGACGAGTGGGCAAAGTGCTTTTCCCAGTGGTTCCATCGCATGCAGCGGTGTATTGACGTGAATGGACAATATTTTGAAAAGATATAATAAAACTAATAACTGGCTAATGTAATCAGTTTTTGATTTTCTAAGAACTTTCAGTTTGACCCTCGTAGTTCGGCTCGCGACCCCGCCGCGTCACCTGCTCATGAATAAGGGCTCCGTTAGAGTCCGAAACTAGTCGGGCATTCCCGAATATCAACGTGAGTACAACCGGTATATATAGTAGATAATATAGTAGGGATAATTTATTACTAAGATGACAATTACTTTATATTTTTGAATTGATTTATACATTACTTAAATATTTTGCCTACTATATTCTAATTACCTTTTGTTTTTAAGCTTATTAGTACTAGGTTAAATAATTTCATAGTTCAGTCATAAAAAGTGTTTAGTTTTATTGCTAATCTTTTAAAACAGGGTAAAGGTACACTCTAACGACTGAGATAACTCGGGTCTTGTCAGAGCCCCATACAAGGTATATCTGGACCAATTAATGTTATTTTCCATAAATCTACTCGTTTTTAGACTCCACAAGGGTGATGGAAATACGCCCTCAACCCTTTTATGAACTAAATGGCCATTCGAACTAATGACTGAAATAAAGTTTGTGAATTGATTCAGTGTTTGGCCTGATTCAATTAACCAATAATTTTCAATTAGATACTCATGTAATGCAATAAAATATAAATCGGGCTTGCTTTATTTGTTGGTTTTCCAGTTTCGTTTTTTACTTATTTATTTAAGTTACTTTTAAAGCGGTTTTAAGTAAAATACTTATATTGCTATACATTAATAAGTCTATACAATAATTACGGCACGCCTCTGCTGACCACCTCGGCTAATAGAAGCGAGTTAGTAAATACAGTTTAAATATGGGAAGTAGGTATAACTTAAACTGACCGACGACCAGAGTAGCGCAGTGGTGCTAAAGGTTGCGGGTTCGATTCCCGTATTAGACAAAAAAATGTGTGATCCGCAGATGTTTGTCCCGAGTCTGGGTGTTTGTGTATGTGATATTTCATGTTTGTGAAACGCACCCACGAAACAGGAGAAGTTCCTAATGTGGGGCGACGTTTTTTAAAAAAGACAAAAAGCTGTTTCATATTTCTTCTTCTAGTTTCATGGTTTCGATGATGATACGTGGTTACTCAAAATTAAAAAAAAAACATTTTTTTTTATTTCACATAAACCTATTACAGGCGCTTGAAACGTTAGGATGTTTGTTGCACTCTGAGTCAATAAACTAAGAAAGTACATTATTACTTGCCCGGGTTAGAAGCCAGTCTGTCAACCACCCACAATACCTAACATTAAAGACAAAAGTGTAAAAAATATATAATTTCCAGTATTGATACTATTCAATACACAAACAAACGTCTATAGCTGCCACTTTTTTGTCCCTATCAAACAGACATGCGCACAAGATACAGCGATAAGTGAACTAAAAATTGTATTGTGATAGAATATTATCATAGCGATAGGTTCAAACTACCCTTGTAGTTTAAGATGGTCGCGATAAACATGCTAACGTAGCAAGGAGTTGTTGAAAAATAAAATTATACATTTATTACAAGCTTTACGGTGGATGGAATTGGCAAGCTGTCGTTCTTTGTGGCGCTCTAAGGGGGAAGGCCTTTGTTCAGCAGTGGACGTCTTCCGGCTGATTATGATGATGATTACAAGCTTTTATCTAACTTGCAATGTTTGTATATGTGAGTTTGTTTGGGTCAAATCTTGCAATCTAAACTAGAACCACTTTTTGACATCCGATTGAAATGAAATTTTGCATACTTAAATAGGTTTGGTGACAATACAATATTATGGTACTTTTGAGCTGGTCAGATGATGGAGTCAGAAGATGGTCATAGGATATCTGTGACGAAATGGCGCAATCCCACCGTGTTGGGCTGGTTTAATCCAACTTCAACAGTACTTTGAGCCCTTAACAACCACTGGGCCAAGTTTATAACTACTTACCTACTTAACGCACTACAATGACTGTCTTGCTATAAGAAGATTAAAATTAAATGTACTTTAGGCAAATATGGTAAAATAACGCGACATCATTAACCATTCAATTAATGAGTAGCTATTATGTATCGTTTTCTAAATTATAAACCCCAATAAAGGCGCCAGTGCCACGTTACCGGTCGACATCGATGGATTTAAAAGTTTATTTTTATTAATAGTTGTAGAAAATGTCCTAATTTATAAATTACTTAATATATATAAAATTCTCGTATCACAATGTTCGTTCCCGTACTCCTCCGAAACGGCTTGACCGATTCTCATGAAATTTTGTGAGCATATTGAGTAGGTCTGAGGATCGGCCAACATCTATTTTTCATACCCCGGGTCAGCTAGTTACTTAATAAAAAGTTGAAACTTGGTTTAAAAAATGTGAATACCTAAACACATAGCTACAATTTCATAGCCAGTAGCAACCTAATTATATTTTTTGTTGCTAATCCACCAAGAGCTATTTGTAACGATTAACCATTGCACTCTACTCGTATTGAATAACTGAATATGTATTCGACCTATTACGACTAGTTCTAAGAAACAATCCTTCAAGCCACATACTATTACGATTGTATCCTCTTCTGATTTGAGAACTATGATAAGTGTTCTGTTTTTGTTAGAGAAAATAAGCATCATTGCTCAAAAGAAATCGTGTGTAGCGGTTGAGTAAATTTACGACTGCATGGTAAGCACGCGCGTCTGACGTTGGCTTCGTAGCGTAAGAGCATTCGTCAAATTTTCTCAATAAATTAAACATACATAACATCACGCCTGTATTCCCCGAAGGGGTAGGCAGAGGTGCACCTATAGTACACTCACATTTCGCCAGTTATGTTTTTAGGTCCCAATGTAATAGGGGGCGAGCCTATTGCCATCAACCGGGCACAAATCTAGACTCCGTGCTGCTACTGAGAATTACCTAATGGAAAAACCCAGTAACACTTTGCCCGACCCGGGATTCGAACCCAGGACCTCGTGCTCAGCAGTCGCGCTTAACAACCAATACACCAATCAATAAATTAAAGCGTATTAACATATATATAAATGCCTGGATTCGTGGCGTCAGATAGGATAATTTTATTTAAGAAAACGTCGGTCCTACGTTCTGTGTTGATGATATATACTAGTCATAGAACTATATTTATTTCCTTATTCATAAGCGAGGATCATACCGGCATTAACTAAACCCCGTATTAGACATCTCTATTCTTTGATACGCAAACGACAGTCACGGGTAGGTATTATTTCGTCCACCGTTTAAATTGATAGTTATTTATTAATAAGGGGGTTATAGGTTAAAATTGGAATAACTTATACGCAAATCGGTATACATATAACAACGCAACGTCCAAAACTGAGTACTTATAATAATAAGCATACTAATTTATTGTTAGATGGACCTATATTAATAGTAAATAAATGATAGGTTATAAAAATACTAGGTACGCATAGCATAAACACTGATACTATTCAGTAAAACTAAAAGCAACAGAGAATTCAACAGAAGTATCTAAAACCGCCGTTTTCTAAACTCAGTATGATAAAATAAAATGCGAATGTCAAACCATCTCTGCCTAACATTGTCTTGAATACCAGCGTAATGATACGCACCAAATTCATTTTTACGTCAAGCTACACAAGTGAAAACAGTTGTATACACTCATCATATTTGCATCATTCTCTATATTTTTTTAATTAAAAAAACGTCACCCCACACCAGGAATTTCTCCTATATCCTGGGTGCGTTTTAAACATGAAATATCACATACACAAACACCCAGACTCAAAACATCTGCAGAGCACACAAATTATTGTCCCGTACGAGAATCGAAGCCGCAACCCGTAGCGCATAATAAACCTTTTCGTAAACAAAGTCGGTTAATTTCAAGAAAGTTGCAAGCTGATGAGTATCCGCTTGTCAAACACCAGAATACGTCAACACTTAGTCGCAGTCCACTGGAGGGTTAACTGACGGACATGCGCATCGCATGACGTGTATCATGGCCGTTGAAGCGACACCTCTTGCCAATAAATCAGTCAATCTACTGTATTGACACTTAGAACAATGTACGAGATAATATAGAATGCGGGAAGAACGGTATATTGAACATTTGCAATGGTAATGAGTGGTGTACATCTTTATACAGGTACAACTGTCTTTTCAAAATCATGCGAACTATAAATTAGTTTTAATTCTTAAAAACGATGATGGAAAACATCGTGAAGAACGGGCACACCTGAGAGATTTTTCAACGGTGTTTAAAGCTATTTCAGAGGCCTACATGCGGTTTAAACTCTGACACCAGGTTGTTTATCAACCATACGATAAGAAGAAGAACAGGTACAAGTATAGGTATAAAAAATCCAAATTAAGAATGACATTCCTTTCTGAGCAAATTGTAAGGGGTAACGAAGACCAGATGCAATAGAGTAGCCGCTAACAAAATGAGATTTATGATGAGAGGTGTTGCGCGTATAGACTCCTAATTAAAACGAATACTTCTGCCTACCCCTTTGGCTATTATCGGCGAGATTATAGTTACAATTATCTGCCTCGAATTTCACTTGCAATAAAGTGTTACGAATGTTTAATTGTCAACGAATATAAACAAACATTCTGCCCGTCGGAAGATTTTTTATGCAGTTTGTCAGTTTTCTTGCAGTATGTTACAATATAACCTAACACTCAAATAGTATACACGAAAATAGATCAAATAAACAGTGAGAGAACCAGCCATTAAAATAAAACTATTTTTTACCGATTTTATCAGTTTATTGTGTCCCAACGTTTCGACCTATATAGCATTCATGGTTACAACCAGACTGAGAAGTTAAACGACTTACTATCGGCTGACTAACATTTTTAGTTATTGCCAGCCATTTTGATTTAAAAAAATCAATCATATCTGTTTAAAACGCAATTACTCAAGGCAGCCATATTAATTTTCATAGCGATTGCAGCGTCATAACTCAATTGATCCCAACTTTTTGCAGTCTTACTCAAGACTTCTGCCCACATTTAAGCGGAAGCGCGCAATATAAATATTAAATACACACCATTTTAATACAGTAGGACACTAGGCCCCTCTACTCGTGAAAGCGTGTGGTAGGGAGTAGGTTGCGCCTGAGTGCCTCTCTTTAATACCGCCCAATAAACGAATAGGTGTGTTTTTCCACCCCACCTAACAAGCGATTCATTGGGAATGTGTGGAAAGTGAAATGTTGCGGCAAGGAGGAAGTGTGAGCCATGAGTACCTAGGTACTGGAGGCGGTTTAATTGTGTGCGGCCTTGTTTATATACTGTTGGTTAACGATGACATGGCTAACGATGGCTATAGGTAGGGCAAAATATATTATTATTATGTATCTATATAGAAATGAATTGCTGCTCGTTAATCGCTAAAACTCGAGAACGGCTGGACCGATTTGGTTAATTTTGGTCCTGAAAATATTCGTGGAACTAAAACTGTTATACTTCACTATATATTTTTATGAGAGATTATTTTAGGATCACCAAAAGAACAGACACAGGAAGTATATTATAATAATATAAGACATCTTTGATTAAAAATATGACTATACTCGTAAGAAGCAAGCCTCATACTCGGTTATAAAAAATAGAAAACGTCACCATTCTGTCAAGTTATTCTGTCATGTACTGTATTGAGTTCCGTAGTTCTACGTATTGATGATCGATTGGTTGTCATGACAACTATCAACTTAACATTATGCTCTATATCATGAACTAGGGGAGCTCTATTTATTAAATAAGATTGAGACTTCGTTGGTCTAGCGGTAGCTTAGCACGACTGCTGATCTGGTCCTGGGTTCGAATCCCGGATCGGGCAGTGTTATTAGTGTTTTCTATGAGGTAATTCTCAGTAGCAGCATGGAGTCTGGATATGTGCCCGGTTGATGGCAATAGACTCGCTCCCTATAACATTAGGGCCTATAACATAACTGGCGAAATTTGGATGTACTATACAATCCACCTCTGCCTACCCCTTCAAGCAACACACGCGTGATGTTATGTTATTAAATAATATATTTACAATTCAAAAACTGTTTATTACAAAAACTTTAAGTATCATTCTTTACATTCCAATTAAATGCATCAGAAGATTTGATCTCAGTTATAAAATGAACTGTAACAAACAGAATACCCAACAACTACAGCGCCCGCGCAACTCCAAATAATGTAAAATGTGGACAAAAAACCCCGCTACGTAGTCACGCACGAATACACGGCGTCAGATCTAAGATGTCTTTGACATCGACGTGAAGTGATTCATCGTCCTTTGTGTAGCTGACGCGACGTGTAGCGACGTGACGCGACGTGACGTGACGTGACGCGGAGAGTAAGTCTACGTGTTTGTGAAGAAAGATAGAGAAAAGATAGATTTGCATGTGTTACTATCACACATGAAAATACAAAACTGCTTTAAAGTAATTAACAGTAAGTAACAGTACAATGGTAAGGGGACCATGAATTCTTAACGCATGGCAGTTGATGATGTGGAAGCGAGACGCCGCATTACACTGCACGTAACGGCATCTCGCTTCCACATCGTAAGCTATCTTGCTTTAAGAGTTCATGGTAAGGCAGTAATACCTTTAACTAACTGATATTTCTACAAGAACTATGTAGCTCTTTGGTTTTATTCGTATACATCTCATACATTGTACTTATCGCTTAGAAATATAGACCTAACATAACATCACGCCTGTATTCCCCGAAGGGGTAGGCAGAGGTGCACATATAGTACACCCACATTTCGCCAGTTATGTTTTAGGTCCCAATGTAATAGGGGGCGAGCCTATTGCCATCAACCGGGCACAAATCCAGACTCCGTGCTGTTACTGAGAATTACCTAATGGAAACACCCAGTAACACTTTGCCCGACCCGGGATTCGAACCCAGGACCTCGTGCTCAGCAGTCGCGCTTAGCAACCACTAGACCAACGAGGCAGTCTGTCAGAGAAATATAGGCCTCTAAGATAATGAATTCCGCATTAACTAGTATAGATAAATAGGCAAATAAAAACCATTTTTTATTATCGCTTCATATTGTATGCGCTTTTAATAAATGATGCATTATCTAACACATAAATGACAGCGAAAAATAAAACGATATACTTTTGAATCTGTTAATGACATCTCATAAAATGATTCGTGCCAGTCCTACAAATTAAAAACAGAATACCAAAGAATATAAAAACGGTAAAGAAAGGAGATAGAATGTAGACAAACCACGACTATCGCACCAGTATTTCAGGGACAAAATTCAAATCATATGTAACGTGAACGTTCCTGGCGATATATCAACTACCGTTGACATAAGCAATTGCCGACGCCCCCGTCGCAAGCGCATAATGCTCGACGAATTATATCTTCATCTGGTGGGCTCAGTGTTTCTTCCCACACGTCCGGGTATTTTTAAGTTTGATATAATCTGCTAACTTGTGTTGAAGACGTAGACAATCGTATTACGATTTTCCTAAGCAATGAAACCTCCTTTTAAGATTTTGTTTCTCTCGTTTATTTCATAGACATTATTGCATATAAGTGGGCACAAAATTGATTTTTTTTAAAGGAGTTGGATCAGAAAAAGAGGAGTGACATTTTAATATAGCATGGAAATATTCGATATAAAATTGGAACAATATAATAGTATTTTTAGTAGTTGCCACATCAAGTAGGTACTACAGTTACATGTGGTGATGGCGTGGTGGTTAACATACCGGATTTCTATGCACAAGATTGCAGGTTCAAACCATGTGACTTTTTTCAATGTTATAAATACTTTCTTAGTTATTCTAAGACACCACTAACGGTGACGGTAAACATCGTGAGGAAACCTGGATTTAATTATCTGAAATCGCCAACCCGCAGTGAGCTAGCGTGGTGATCAGTGCTCAATCCTTCTCTATAAGAGAAGAGGCCTTTACCCTGCAGTGGGACAGTTATAGGCTGTTATTTTTAGGTACTACATTTAGTATCATTTACTTTTTACCGTTTACATGTATTTGCATCATCATCTCTCAAGTATAATAACAGCAAAGCTCTGTCCAAAGTTAGGACAATAATTTCTGACAGCATCCCAAAACTCAACCAACCACAATCCGAGATTTCGTCAACATCTCAACAGCTTTATTGAGAGCACAACATGAAGTTGAAGAAAAATAATAAAGTTATTGTTAAAGATTTTCCTTGTCGATACATTTGAAAGTGAAAGATAAGCGGCGATGGTATCTGCTGGTTATTAGCCCAAGAACAATGTAACAATCGATTGAGATACACCCGCGATGTTATTTTATAATAGAAGTAGCAGAAATATTAGAGGGTTTTATGTATATACTAGCTGCGCCCCGCGGTGTTACCCGCTACATGTTTCGGGATAAAACTAGCCTGTGTTAATCCAGGGTGTCAGCTACCTTAATATGCAACGGACGCATTTTTTTTTAATGTATAAAAATATCTATATTTAAAAATACAGAAGAACTATTTTAAGAATTATTAGGATCTTTAATTACTAAGTTCTATAAGTTTAAGTATTTGTCTCTCCGTCATCCAATCACGATGAAATACTAATTGATTTCATCGTTTCTCTATTTAGTATCCGATGCGTAACCACGGATCATTAATAAGCAATGCGCATAGCAGCGCCATCTATCGCGCGCACGATGCACCACATATGCACAAATAACATTACATTTTTGAAGTACCACCTGCGCCCCGCGGTGTTATCCGCTACATTTTTTTGGGATAAAATGTAGCCTGTGTTAATCCAGGGTGTCAACTACCTCCATATAAAATTTCATCAAAATCGGTCTAGTCGTTTGAGCATGAAGGGGTAACAAACATACAAACACACTCACAAACTTTCGCCTTTATAATATTAGTGTAGTGTGATTATACAGTGACTTATGGTGTCATTTTAGAATGTTACCCATGCTAAGCTTGAATCTAAATTGATAAAGGAAATTTGAAAAATTATAGCGTGGTTATAAATCATATTCCAACCGCCAAAAACATTTATTACAGGAAGTAATTTGATGTCAGATTTACTGTAACAAAATCTGAGACATGACAGATTTATACTTGAAATAAACATTGTTTGGAATATAGGAAGTTGGTTCTTATTGTCATTTAAAAAATAAGCCTGAGAAACTCAAGAACTAATGGTTTTTCTGAAATTAGGATAGAAATAACTCCTCCATTAAAAAAAAAGATTTCGACGAATTGTAAACCTCCTCCTCTTTTGAAGTCGGTTAAAAAATGACTTAAGTTTTATCACCAGCAATAGAAACAGCTGCAACTTATGGGATGTCAGTTTATAATAGAGGTAAATCTGGAACTTCTACTGCTTGCTTTAAAATCATGCCTTTTTTACTGTCTCTGGCTAAACTCTGAAAGAGGGAACTGCTTAACCGGACTTTTAGGGAGACCTAACAAAATGGATGATTATAAACTAAAATAAACGTGGAGCTTAACCCTTTCCCAGTGCAGTGTACATGTGGGGTATGGCGATTGTCATCATAGTCAAAGTGTTAAGGCACCATATTCGATTTGGATGTCAGCTTAAACTACAATTGAGTGTGTTTAACAAACTTAGACAATGCTGTTGTTATTTTTGTTTTAATTGTTGTTAATCTCTGTTACTTTCTTTCTTTCTAGTGCTGTTTTAAACTACAATATCTGTTCTTTAATTCTTTCTTAGGCTCGCATTCTTAGCGTCGGGAGTTAGTTGTATTCTTAAAGCCGTCGTGCTATGGTTCGTGTATTAATTTATTTATTTTTTCTCTTCACAAATAACAGTAGTATCCAAGTTGTTATTAAAAAAAATTGATACTATTGTTTCCATTTAGCCTTATTGTCTATATATTATGTTAATTAAACAGATTTATCTATGTATAGTCAGTCTTTTCTCAGTGTAGTTGTTAGAACCGAGGGCATTACAAATGACACCAAATTGTATTATAATAATAATAACTTTATTTCGAATACTTAAGACTCATATTGGTATTAGTTTTTTAAACTTAATCTAGTAACGTGTAAAAATAGATATTGTGTCCAATATTAAGCTACCTACTTGTCCTATAAATGCGCTGCATGCCTGTAAGTGGCTTGTACGCACAGGAGAAATTATGTATTGTTAAAAATAAAACCTAATTTCTAAATAAGTTGTTGGGGTACCTTATAATAAATATATAAATGATTTATATAACTAAATAACCGTATACGTTTAGTTACATAACTTTATAGTCTTCTTGTCCTACAATTTTCTACCTACTATCCATTATTTAATTATTTTTCCAACGTAGTGATTGTAAAACAAGAATGCATTTGGATACGAGATGCATCTTAAGATCCCAATACATATCCGATGATAAATCTCTAACTGATGTGGTTAGTGGTATTATGTTGAGATTGCCATCAAGCTGAAAATAAATTTGATGTTATTAGCGATATAATCTCTCTTAGAAAAAGAATCGCAGAGTATTAGTATTTTGTAGGAATTTTGAACCTTTTTATAGGTTTTAAAATCAAAGGCAATTGCTACTTTTACTTTTTTGACATAATTTGGTTTTTTTTTACGTTTGAGAAAAATCTATGGAGCTCAACTATTAAGTGCGTTAATATATTTAGTTAGTGATGAGTGCAAATTTTCTTAAGATGACGAAAAAGTCTGTGCAAACTGAGACTAGACACAGAAATGAGTGCAGGAAATAAAACTAACCGATTACTTATTAAGTTCAACATTTAGGTCTGTTTCTTCTGACATTTAGAAGAAATTGGAGCTTATTCACCTTGTAATAAATAGTAATAACAGCCTTTAACTGTGCCTCTTCTGCCTTCTACCGTGTTCAACTTACGAAGCAGAACTATTTGAGTCGAAGTCCTTAATCAATGTCCAAAAAGGAATACAATTTTTGATGTCAGAGGAATGTGTGTTCTAAGATATTCTAAGACACCACTGACTAACAGTGACGGAAAATATCGTGACGAAACCTAGATTTTATTATCTGAAATCGCCAACCCGCAGTGAGCTAGCGTGGTGATCAATGCTTAATCCTTCTCTATACGAGAAGAGGCCTTTGCCCTGCAGTAGAATAGTTATAGGCTGTCATTATTATTTCCTTCTTCTTATCGTATGATTGATGAACAACCTCGTGTCAGAGTTTCAACCACCTGTAGGCCTCTGACATGGCTTTACACACCGTTAACAGATCTCTCAGGTGTGCTGGTTTCCTTACGATGTTTTCCTTCACCGTTCTTAGCAACTGATAATTAATTTATAATACGCACATGAATTTGAAAAGACATTAGTGCGTGCTGGGATTTGCACTTGCGATCTTAGACTTGGCAGTCCAACGGTCAAACCACTCGGCTATCAGTGCTTCATTATTATTATAAAAATATTAATTTCTTTACTAAATAAATTTTGTTTTAACTATTCCTAACATCATTTGAAGCCTGTATTCCCACATAAACAAAACGTAACTGGAATATAAAGTCAAACGTCACCCTAGGGTATTAGATTAATCTAAACATCATGGACAATCGATAAAGGTTAGCCTAGATAGGTTAGATATAGCCTGTACATTAAGGAGATGGCTTGAGGCTAAAAACCGATCTATTTTGACAGGTTACCCCGCAGGCAGGCTGGTAAAAAATGATGGTAAAGTTAACAGCGGCTATTAAAGGGACGCGGGTCGCCGTCAAAGACGTTTTAGTTTTGTCATTTAGTGGTAAGTGTGAAAGGTGTTAGATATAATTAGAACAATTTATAAGCTAGATAACAATATACGTTTTTTTTTATATATTTACTTTTTTTAGCGACAATATTTAACTTGACTGAAGGTATAATTCTATTTCAAGTTTAAATTACGAAGCTATGAAGATTATATTCTTGGAACGCAAGTACATCAAAGCAATACACAATATCATATAAAAACACATATCTAAAAAAAATAAAACGCTTCAATTACAGTTGGGTAAAATTACGTATTAAAACATAAGTAATTATAAATATGATTAAGCAATTAACTAGAGAAAAGTCTCCACATCTCAATCGTTACAAGTAGCTATAACATCTCCACGTACCCCTAGCACTTAAATAATTAACTACGACCTTATATTAAGAAATAAAAAATATCAAACTCATTTACTAAGTGTTAACAAATGAACAACTCGAACCGTCTATTAAAACATAATTTGCTATAACAACTTACCTTTTTAATATTTCTTGCCACTTACATTAACACTGGCACATAACACTGCACAAAAAAAACATTAGCCACTGCACTGATTCGTTTTTTGAATCACATTCTACATTTGAAACATTGACACTTCAACTTTTTTATTTTGGCAATGGCGCGTCGGGATTTGGCCCGTCAGCTGTTCGCGCCATCCGCAAGGACGTTCGGTTTAAAAAATGACAGCAGTATGATATAACCGTAGGTCGTTGCACCCAAAAAGCTCACAGCCGGCGAACCGTGAATGAACTGGTATATCGTATTTTTGTTTTTTATTTTTTTTTTACTATAGGCCGAACGCGCGCGCTCTGCCCGCGGTCTCCGCAACGAATGAGGAGCCGAAGAACTATTTCAAACATCTTTTCTCTAATCCTTTTCTGCCCGTGCGCAAGTGTGCTGTCTGTAACAAGTGCCGTGGTGTGCCTAACAACGGAAGTGGGGCTGTCGTGTTTAACACAAGATTTATATTTATTTAATTAATTCAGTAACTCCCAACACATTTGTGATGTTGCTGCCATCAATTTATGTCTAACACAATTAAATCAAAAAGTTTATTACTAATTTATTCACGGGCAGCACCGCTTGCTTTTTTATTATAAATGTTGCTACTTACAATTAAGATAAGCGTGTTTTTAGTATATCAAATTACATTAAACGTATATGATGAACAAGTTTTATTATTGTGATAATGGGTTAGATGTTGTAAACAGTTAACCAAAAAGTTCTTTTGAACCTAAATATTAAAGGTGCTGTACACGTCGTTGATGTCTTTTGTATGGAGATTTTCATCATGAATGCTCCGTCGGAATTCTAGCACATATTTTTATGTATACCAACAGATTTGCATTGATGAATCATGTACTAAAGCTATCTGGATTTTATCCTCATCATAATGTTTCTATTTCTGTATAAAAATATAATTATATATAATCTAGGATTTTCCGTTCCGTTAAACTAATATGAATTTTTATTGCATGCAACCATAAATAACTAGCCAGAAATAACTATTTAAATATTTTGGCGTTAATTGCTTTTTAAAATAAAATTCAAATTACATTTTTAATTTATATTATTACATATAAAAATAGCAATATATTTGAAATATATAAAATAGTCGCTAACCGGCTATCGGGAACAGTCCTATTAACATTATTATTTTTTTTTTATTTCCAAATTATAAATTGTATTGCCCATAAATTTTATTTCCAAATTATAATATCTATTGGCCTGATTTTTTTTTATATAATGTTATAATTATTACTCATCTTACCATTTCACAAAAATCTAAGTTAAAGACAGTTCAGTAACCCAAATATTGTTATACTTTATTTATATATAATATTATATATAGTATATAATAATTATAGTTTTTCGACCCTCTTAGAATTCTATAACATTTGTTTATATTAGCTTTTACGATGTAATTATTACCAACGAGTAAAGTGTCCATTAGTAGTTATCTTAATGTTAGCAATAGATGAAATCGATTCGATTATTTAATCGATTAGATTGCTATAATGTGTGATTTGAAAAAATACGCTAATTTAAAATATTAACTGTGTGCACAATTTCATTAATTATATTTTATAAAAAAAGATGTCAAATATTTAATTTGATAAAAAATTAAATCTAAATAATTAATAGAATTAATTAATTATAACTGTTCTTTCTATTTTAATTATAGTTAATAACTGATATAATGTAATTATCGTACAATATCTATATCGAAATATAAATACGTTAGAAGTTCATGCCAAACATAATAGATGGCGTTAGGTGTTACCACTATTGTTATTTGCGTAATAGGAGCACACTGTTGTTACGCAATAATGCGCACACGCAGTACTTGTGGGTCGGGTAAGATTCAGCTCCAACAGGGTTCTGAACATGATAGCTGACAGGGTGGATTATCCAGATATAGTTCATTGCTGTCTACAATATATGTATATGTAAAAATTTTTTTTTTTAATTTTACTACTAACACTAGTATACGAAAATTGTTATTTACCATTTATGAGTCTTGGGCTTTAAATAAAGATGTACATATATTCTATTCTATATAGGCGTAAGGTTTACAGAAAAAATAAGTCCATTAAAAAATAAACTGAGTTTGTAAAACAAAAATTTTCTTCAATGTATTTTTTATCAAATATTGTAATTATATTAAGATTCCCATATTAAATATACTAGCATTTGCAGTTTATCTGTCTTTATATAATACTACCAGTCCACAACTGTCTCACTGCAAGGCAAAGGCGTCAGTCTTTTGCCATTATCAGGCTATCCGCAGCCAATAATTCCAACCTCGGGTTTCAACTCACAACAATCAACAACGCTGCCAGTCTAAACATAACATCACGCCTGTATTCCCCGAAGGGATAGGCAGAGGTGCACATACATTACACCCACATTTCGCCAGTTATGTTTTTTTTTTAGGTCCCAATGTAATAGGGGGCGAGCCTATTGCCATCAACCGGGCACAAATCCAGACTCCGTGCTGCTACTAAGAATTACCTAATGGAAAAACCCAGTAACACTTTGCCCGACCCGGGATTCGAACCCAGGACCTCGTCCTCAGCAGTCGCGCTTAGCAACCACTAGACCAACGAGGCAGTCTTTTGGGTATGTAACACTTTATAAGGTTATTTAGTTTTTTTTTTTATTACTCAATTAAAGGGCTTTGTCGATTTGCGATTATATCGCATATATTTTGTTTTTAATTTGTGTTAGATTAAAGTTGTAAGAAACACGAATTCTTTGGTACTGGGTGGGTACCAAAAAATTCGTGTTCAAAAAATGTGGGGCGAAGCTTTATAAAAACCAAAAAAGAAGTTACGCGACACGGAATCTTGGTTAGTAGGTCTGCGCCACGGATCAGCGCAGGTCTTGGGTTCGAATCCCGCTCGAGTCTATCATCCTTCAAATTTCCTTTATCAATTTGAAATGTAAATAGTTGTAAAATATGTCATGTAATTTATAAATTATCATTTAACATGGTTACATCTCAAAACTTACTTCCCACCTACCCAATCAAGAAAAACAAGCATGATGATGACTTGACAAGGTAAACGACCGGGGCAGAACCCGGGACATCGCTTCGATATAACTTAACAGGCTATCACCGATGTCACTTATCAATGAATATTCATTATTCGAGCAACGGGACTCACGCCACGGACGCGTCCAACTAAATCTTGATCAATCGGCAGATTGTGTTTCAAATTAATAATTACAAGTAATACCATCAGAGCTACATTTAGACTTCATTATCTCTTCTATTTATTACTAAAACTATATTAAAAACTATTTTAAACTAGCTGATTCCTGCGACTTCGTCCACATGGATTTCGGAGAGGCATTGTATAGATTTTTTGGGCCAGAAATCTTGACGGGCGTTCTCGAAAGACAGTACCAGTTTCATCATATTCTAATCAGTGGTTTAGGAACGTATGGAGGTCAAACATACAAACATTATTTTTTATTATATAGATACATGCACAATTCTACTTGTACGCCTTTAGCAAAGCATGGCGCACTAATTTTATGACGACCGCTTGGCGCAGTGACTAAGCGATTGGACTGCTGCGCTGAAAGTTGTAGTTTCGATTCCTGCACGGAGCAAAATTTTGTGCGACCCGCAGATGTTTATCTCAAAGCTGGATGTTTGTGTATGTGATATTTCCTGGTTCTAAACATTTTTTTAATGATTTTTTTATTTTATGTATTTATGTAACAAAGACAAATACGCGTTCTGATTCTAACAAATCAGCAATAAGTATACTCGACGCGACTCATTCATAAAAAATGACAATTTTAAACCATGGATTAAGTTATACCTGTCACTGTCGTTTGCATGACAGAGAATAGAGTTGTCAATGGACTTAGAACGGTTTAAGTTAAGCCAGGTTCATTATCTTTTATGAACGTGAGGGCTTATTTACTAATTAATAAATTGTACCTACTTAATTTAAGTTATATTTTAGTGGAATATTTGAAATGTTTTATATACTATTAGTAACAATTCACCATCCCTACTAATATTATAAACGCGAAAGTTTGTATGTATGGATGGATGTTTGTTACTCTTTCACGTAAAAACTACTAAATGGATTTTAATGAAATTTCATATGGAGGTAGCTGACACCCTGGATTAACGCATAGGCTACTTTTTATCCCGAAAAATGCAACGGGTAACACGGCGGGGCGCAGCTAGTACATACATAAAGTCACGCTTGTTTCCAAGTCGGAAAGGTTTAGCAAAAGGATCAAGCATCTACCCTTGACAGACGAATGTGTATAAGGAATGCGATGCGAGTGAATGCGGCGAAAGAAGTATGTCGGGATCACAGTAAATAGAAATCCGTGGTCTCTGCAAGCAGTGGCCTCTATTCAACAGTAGACGTCTTCCGACTGATGATGACTCTGTAAAACTAAGTTTATTTATTATGTTATCCTATGTGATTTTCTCCTCTTAATAACAGCTTAAACAATAAGATTTGCAAAAATATTGTTTGTGCTACTCACAAACAATTTCATTATAAATAGTTTAGCATCACTTAACGTCAGGTCAGATGCTTCGAGAATGGCTATAGGAAATAATGATGGCGTCAAATTGAAGGGTTTGTGTGAAGCGCCGACTGTAATGACTATAATGTTTATATGATTATAATTGTTCTTTGAATTAAAGAAAAATATAGCGTTCGGATGTTATGCTGCCTAGATCAAGGTTCGTTGGGGAGTGGGATACTCCGCCCCATATCGTGTTAATCCCGTAAAGAATAACATAACATCACGCCTGCATTCCCCGAAGGGGTAGGCAGATGTGCACATATAGTACACCCACATTTTGCCAGTTATGGTTTTCGGTCCCAATGTAATATGGGGCGAGCCTATTGCCATCAACCGGGCACAAATCCAGACTCCGTGCTGCTGCTGAGAATTACCTAATGGAAAATCCCAAAGCCGTAAAGAATGATGCTACTTACTTCAATAACATTCTATAACAATTATAAAGGTCCATAATTTTTTTACCAAAATATTATAGGACTAGCTGCGCCCCGCTGTGTTACCCGCTACATTTTTTCGGGATAAAAAGTTTATGGTAATCCAGGGTGTCAGCTACCTCCATACGAAATTTCATCAAAATTCGTCGAACGTCGTAGTAAAATATCATACATGGTTTAGTTCTTTTGAACGACCACAGATGGCACAACGTGTCTTTCAACTAATATTGATTACCTATGTGTATAATTGATGATAAATTACCTCTACAAGACGTCACTCTTGCTCCATTACATTAGGATATATAATTGGCGAAATATGGGTGAGTATACACTTCTGCCCACACATTCGGGGAATACTGGCGTGATGTTATCTATTTATACAGTTTAAGGCGTTATGTTACACAATACATTATGTTTTTAGTAAAGTCCCATTGGAGTGATTACATGGTCAGTCATTAATATAATCCTGCGTCTGCGCAGACTGATTTACTTGTGTTGCGCACGCGACGTACTTAATCGTCTGTCCATACCAGTTCAATGCGTCAGCTTAACTATAAACATACCTCTTCAGTTTATCATAAGTTAATCATGAAATCTTAACGCTTGATCTGGGTGTGGTAGGTAAGGGTCGCGCTATCGAGTTTAATTAAAGATTTTTTAATTGTATTTTTAATTTCTTAGCATTTCATAATACTTTTAGCTACTTGGTGAAATTATTTTTAGTAAGAAGCCTACATTTTTCGGGTTCGAACCCGTGATACTCTTGTCAGCGATACCTACAGTGTTGATAGACCAATGAATCTGTAAGTCGAGATAAATTGGAATTCAGAAAAAACATTTGTAAGTACCAAAAAATCTTGCCTAAGAAGGCTTTTAATCAAACACTATAAATACACAAAAACACTATAATATCAATAAAAACTGTTATGTGGTACAAACAATTAAGTTCATAATAGCCGAGTAAGCTTAGTTTGTCACAATGATCACAGATGGCGCTAATACAGCGCATGCGTATCGTTTAGTTATCATTTAACAGTAAAATGTAGAAACGTGTAACTTCTGCCCTCCGTGCAAGTAAACAATAAAATACACTAAGGTACAATGTATTGCAATGAATGTGTATAATAATAGAGTGCTAAGTTAGCACGTGCTTTGGTGACACGTGCGAGCAATTAGTCCCTGAAAACGAGGAGCCAATGTCACGCTACGCAGCGGTACTCACCAAATTGAATTAATCAATTTAATTGATCTCAAATTGTTCAATTAAATGTTTTTTATTTATTTGTCGTCTGTGAAAGTTGTCAAGTCATTCAATTAAATTGAAATAAAATTAATTGTATAATTCAATGTATTTTTTTATTTGTCTTATATTGAAAGTCGGTTCGTTTTTGATCCAAGTTGTATTTAGAAGGTTTTCGTTATTTATTTTAAATTGTACCTGGATGTTAATAGACCTATTACCGGTAGGTGAGTAGCGCTTAAAGCTGTAAGTGCTAGTACTAAGGATTGAATTTAAATAAACGGAAATGAGAGCAGTTTAACTAACACTAATGCTGAGTTGGACCGCATACATTAATTTCTAATCATTATTACCTCATGTTCAGCTTAATTAGTACCGCAGCTGTCTGGATATCTCAGATGGATTGCTAAAAGAATTTCCTTCTTCTTCAGGATTTTATACCCCTACGTTGCTATACTGCTTATTACTGTTAGACGCTGGCGAAATATGTGTGTACTATATGTGCACCTCTGCCTACCCCTTACAGGAATACAGGCGTGATGCTATGTTACTGTTAAACAACCAAAGAACACTCACTCCCTTATTCATAATAAATGACCATTTAAACCATCCACTAATTTTAACCCTTCACTGTCATTTTCATGTCAAAGAATAGAGTCACGTTAAGCAAACACTAGACCAACGAGGCAGTCATGTAATCTATGACATGTAAATCCCAAATAATTTTCATTCTATTCGTCTATCATTTCGCCATTTATCTTGCCCCCCCCCCCTCTTATTCATAAACGAGTATCATACCGGCTTTAACTAAACACTGTATTAAGTCTATTGACATCTCTATCCTTTAATACCCGTATAAACTTGAATTCGTAAGTTTTACAAAATGCTACCGAGAGAATACAGGACTCTCATTCATTAAATACACTTCAATAATTCCTAAAATATAGGTGTGTGCCCGTTTAATAGCAATTACAGCGAACAATGAGCGGCAAAATATGGATGTAAAGGCTCTAAATACACAGGACTGCCTCTTTTACCCTTTCGGGGCTTACAAACAAGGTCTCAATTAAGTAATATTGCATACACACCTTGAGTTACATGGCTCGCAATGACAAAATTCTCAACAATATAATCAACAATTTTGAATAACAAGTGGCAATTTCTATTCGTGTACTTTGTAACTTTATTTAATAAGAGTTTTCGTTCAGAAACCGATGCCTGTCATTAAGGGGGCGTGCAGGCATGCCTCACACAGCTGGTACACTCAAACAAGTCCGTACTCCCATATCTGTTACATTATCGACGACTATTATGTCTTCGTGAATAAGAATTTGAATTATGAAGTTATATGTATCACGCCTGCGCTTCCCTATAAGGCAAGCAGGATGAAGTAGGTAGGTGTTGCAGTTATAGTCAATTACCAAACGTAATGTCGCGAGGAAGTGATTAAAACTCAATTAGATGTTCTAAGACACCGCCCTTTGTCTATACTACCTTAGGATAATAAAGAAAATATATGAAAAATGACTAAAATCCTAATGGTATTTCAGATTTTCAATCTAAAGCCTTGAACTTATCAGTATACTATTCTAAATGTTTTAAATATTTATTTATTTTAAAACTTCTACTCGTAGTAAATTTACTTCAAACAGCGCCATCTTGTACGTTACAGTTGAACTACTTGACGTTTAACTCACAAGTTATTCGCTATCCAATAAAAAGTTTATTTTCATACTATTAATATTATGTAACTACACCAAGTATTGTAAAATGTAGTATTTCTCTAATATTAACAGTTAAGTAGTTACAGTAACTTTTATACTGCATAGTCGTATACCTAGCTACATGTATCAACACGCCCGTATAATCATGAGTACTGGGTACATATAGACAGTGTTATACACTCCATATTATGCCAAAAATCTATTTTTATTTAGGAAATTATAGGCATAGCAAGCAACTATAGGGAAGTGAACCAAAGACCCCATGACATGAAGTTAAAACTGTCACCCTTTTTAATTACCAGGGTCTGAACACCACAAGCTTATAAAACTAATGAAGATGAACTTTTGTTATTTCAATTATAACTTAAAATAATTAATGAGGTATTATAGGTGCCTCGCGTGACATTTGATTGGTTTAAGACGGGAAGGAAGCCTCCGTAATTATCAAGATGTGTCCTATTCATTATGATAAAGTTTGTGTCAAATTGTGATGCGCACGGTATACTCGCTGATATCTCACGCGACATTCGACTAAATCCATGACATAGGAGCTTCTGTTGTCACGGCACTGCGCGTGCGCGTCCCCGGCTTATCGAACTTATATTTGTCAACGTGTGGATATAAGGTCAAAGTCAACTTAATTTCAATTTGAAACTTTATCAAACTGTTAATCCACTATATTAAGTGAGTGAGGCTATGCCACTTAAGTTAAGACTTTAAAAAAGTTTTTAAATGTAATCTATGATACTCAGATGCTGAAAAAATTAAAAATGTTGTTCAATTATTGATCTGCGTTCGATTTTTAAATAAAGTAAAATATTAACTTGTTTAATTTGTGTAGATATTTAATTATTTGTAGTTTTTTTTGCTAATTAACCTACACCTCGTATACATCCCCATATAGTTTCCTGAATTATAATTACAGACTATCCCACTGCAGGCAAAGGCCTCTTACCGTATATAAAAGGATTGAGAACGCTAGCTCACTATGCGTTGACTTGCCACATAGGAATTAGTATAATGGGCGGTTAAATTTGGGTCATCAATCAACGATGTATATAAACGACAACTTGCCATTTATATACATCGGTTGCCTAATCCTGCATGCAAGAAAATACCAACACTTCAGAACGTTCATTGTAATGTATTATGAGCTCCACGTCATATCCAAGACATTAACTGCTGAATATAATAGTAATATACCCACACTATCGATTTACCCACACGCAATCTGACAACGATTAATAATGTCCCTGAGTGACGGTAGAGGACAGAGATATATACGTTTATCAGTTATACCCAGTCAGAATCTGGTGTCGGTAACTGCTGATTTACTATTGGTTGGCACGCGACCTGCAGATATCGGCTTAATGGAGGATATGTACGGACTGGTGGCTTAGATCTTGACGTGTTCACCTACACAGAGGCGTAATCGCACCAACTAGGAGTAGGTAGAGTAGGAATTTGTTTTTAAGCAGTAGGTGCCTATGATTTTGACTGCATCGTTGGTCGAATCGGTTAGGGCGACTGCTGAGCTGGTCCTGGGTTCGAATCCCGGGTCGGGAAAAGTGTTTTTGAGTTTTTATTTTATTTTTTAGAAAACTTACAGCTAACTTAGGAATAGAATATACATTAGTAAAGGAAGGCCAATTACAAGTTTTCACAGATAGCGTAGTAACATGATAGAAAGAAATAGACAGTTTTAGGTATAGAAAAGTTTGGTGAAACGTATTTACATCGTGTTGAAGAAGTGTTTGAGAAGCAAGTTTCTTAAGACAGGAACACTGGTATGGAACAAATCAATATCCACTTTGAGAGATTAAGAGTTATATGCTCCTGTTTTACCGGGTAATTCTAAATAGCGTCGTCTGGATTTGTGCCCGGTTGCAACAGTGGACGTCATCCAACTGATGACAATGTTGGCAATAGGCTCGCCGTCTTTACATTGGGACCTATAACATAACTGGTGATGTGGACTGAGGACTATAATATGTATACTTCTGCCTACCCCTTCGGGGATATAGGACTTAGGTATACTTATACTGGCAAGTTACCCAGTAGTGGGTAAAGCCAGGCTATTATTTTTGTACAACAATAATAATAAATCTTTTTTGACAGAAAACTGTTTACAATTTCTTATTGCACCTAACTCCTGTACTACTATCAATTGCATGACAGGACCTAGTCTTCTAATAAAGACACAAATGGTACATGTCATAGGATACAACTGATTTAATATTAGCCATTAGTTTGTACTAGTACCAACCCACCTACCAATTGGCTAAACTATTTACTTTAGCCTAAGCACCGCCTATGAGGTAGTCCACGGTGACAGTGGTGACCTGTTTTTGGAGCTCATCATCACATCTACTTAATAAACCTAGTACAGCCCCCTTACCATGAAGTCTTAAAGCAGGACAGTTTACGTTGTGGAAGTAAGACGCCACATTAAACTGCACATAGCGGTGTCTCGCTTCCACATTGTAAACTGTCCTGCTTTAAGAGTTTATAGTAAGGGGGCTGAACAAGAAAATAAAACCTTAATGATATCCACATTTAAGCATCAAGACGACCTGAATAGCGCAGTGGCTAAGCGATTGGACTGCTGCGCTAAGGGTTGCGGGTTCGATTCCCGCACGGAGCAAAACTTTGTGCGAACCACAGATGTTTGTCCCGAGTCTGGGTGTTCGTGTATGTGAATATTTCATGTTTGTGAAACGCACCTACGATACAGGAGAAATTCCTAGTGTGGGCCGACGTTTTTTTTTAAAAAAATAAGTAAAAATTCCCTTATTATCATGTTACCCATGTTAGAATGTCATGTAACATTTTTAACAAGCTCATAAAGAACTGGTCAAAAATAACACGTTTCGAGTTTGTAAGTCGCGTCATTAGTTTAACAGGCCGTTTCAGCAAGTCTGCAGATGTAGACCTGTATTTAGTGAATGTTCCAACATGTTACGACACGTTACTCTGTTGATGAGAGGTCGTCAATATTGTATGGTACGTCAAAAGTTGACACGTCGAAAATACAAGGTAAGTTTAGGCGTTGCTCGCCAAAACTGTCGATATAACAACCTGTTTTTTGGATAGAAACATGCTTTAACTTGTTCAGGTGACCTATTGAACCTTCAACATGTTGGTCTAACAAGATGTTCTATTTCGACCTGTCGTTCTCACGCCAGCGTAGTCTTTGACATGCCTTGCATTACATTTTGGGTAACACAATTAGTGAAGACAGGTTACCTACAGACATCATTTTTTTTTTGATTGGTCAAGTATGATTTTCGAAGCTTTATAGGATATATTATTATACTCCAAGCTCCAATCGATTCGTACTTAGTACCTACCTACATACCCTTACTCTAAATTGATTTTCTTACGTGCCATTTATAATAATATGATAAACGTATCGGAAATAGTAGTGCCCAGCCAAGAAGGCCTTATACATTTTTAACGGAGCTATTCAAAAGTCTCACATACTTGTTTCAAATCTTAATCACCTGCAAAACGCAACCAAAGAAGTCGAAAGGTAAAATTTTCAACCTTTACTTTCAATGTTCGTTTTTCGATTTATAACTGCTCACGATAGTTGCTTTACAAATATTGGATGTAACTCAGTGTTGCATGCCACGTCACCTGCTAAAGGTTAATTAGAGATCAGTGGATTTGACCGAAAATCGTTTAACCCTCATTAAAATGCTTAAGCGACTCAATTAACGCTTAACTTCTTACTTTGTAGAAGTGCAGTTGACTTTTCGAGGATTTTTTATTACGTCTGATTAAGTTCTATGTTGTTAGTCTCCTTGTTTTCTTAAATCCTTGAGTTTATAAACTGCCAGTTCTTAAATATAGCTGCATTTTGTTTTTTAAAAGAATCTGCATTTTGTTTTTTTTAATCTTGTTTTTTAAATACCAGTATTAATCGCAATTTTACTTAAATTTTATTATTTATTATAGGCTGGCCTATAGCTGTGCTTCCGCAGGACAAAGGCGTCTTCTCCTTTAGAGAAAGAACGACCACTTATCTCATTATTACAGCATTGAGCTTATTTACTTTAGATTGTTGATTTTAGATATTTTTGGTTAGAAATTCTGGCTTACAATCACCGGTAGTTAGTAACCTACCCACGTAGTTACAGTGAACGAGTGTCGCTGGATAAGAAGAAGCTTTTGGCTTTCTCTGAGACAGAAACAGTCTTTAGTTTTAATGTAAATACATGGCAAAATTATTACCATTGACGTCCATCATGTCATAAGCCCATTACACCCGCAGACAGACCCAACATTTTCGCGAAACGTCAAAATGACATTCTCTGTTAAGTAGAGCAGTAAATTATTTTCAAATCCTCTAGTTAATTAAGTCCACCTATATATTACGGTTATGTCAATTTTCTCCCATCAATCAAGGGTCTGAAAGGTTAATTGGCTTGTAAATTCTGTGCTTATTCGCTTATCCTGTCACAATCAATCATTTCAAGGTAGGATGCGTCACTAGCACCTGTTTTACTTAGCCCTCACTTGTGGCGGGCTGTGGGAGACACGGAGTACTTACATTGTTAGATACTCGTATCCCGTCGATCGGTAAGGTAAGCAGAGTTTACTGCGGTCAGATGATCTTTCTTTTCGATCGTCTCGTATATGTATAGGTACTTAATGCTACATTTAAAAGAGATCCTAGGTATGCCCATAAAAACACGCAAGAAATAGTCGCTTGATAGACTGTCTCGTTGGTCTAGTGATCGCCAAGTGCGACTGCTGAGCTCGAGGTCCTGGGTTTGAGTCTGGAGGAAAATGCGTTACGCATTCCCCGCCGCTGGGAGTCGACGGGGATATGTGGGACTCTCCCCCGTGAACCCAATAAGATCCACAGGGGCATACCCACTAAAAACCTCACAATTGCCTGCTTCAGCGCATAATTGGCGGGGAGGCGGGGTCGCTATAGCATTCTATCGCCAAATTATAATAGTACCTACATATATTGTAACTGGCGAAATATGGGTGTACTATAACCTACCCTAAGAAGAATACAGGCGTGATGTAATGAAACAGTTGCTTAGGAATTAAGTAACAGAAATTATGTTATACAGTATTTAAACTTATAACCATATTTAGATCCAAATTGTCAAAAAGAGTCCCCTTGGTTCAAAATTTTGGTCACGTATTGTGTCGTATCATGTAAAACAATATCATCTTGTTGCTAGAGACAATGAATTGTGAATGACAATGAATTGTGGCTAACTTCACGCTGCTCGCACCGAAGTGCATTGATTTTTACGGTTCGTCCAGTATGCAGTACGATGCGAGGCGTCGAATACACTGGACGTATGCCACATATTCATACACTTTAGGTACTGGGAACAATATTGTTTACCAATTATAAATAGCCATGTGAAGTGCCACCATTAATTGATACTATAAAAAAATACATATCATCTTCTATAAATCGTTTTATAATTGAATTCGTTGCGAGTTCCAAGACAGTCGACACATTCCTCTGAGTTTTATTGCCTCGAAGGTTTGAATCCTTCTAATAGGATCCTGGCTTACAGGAGTCACAATAATGGGCACGACTGGTGGTCTTGTCCCGGAGAAAAATAAACTATAATCAGACTAAGATATTTTTCCAGATTTAAAAATTTTGTATATGTGTTACCCCACATTTTTAAGATTCTTGCTTCAAAGTCCATAGTTACCTACCTGATGTCAGTTTCTTTTCTTGGCTGGCATAGCCAAAAAATATAGCAATATAGCTAGCGATGCTCAATCCTTCTCTTTATGAGAATAGGCCTTTGCCCTGCAGTGGGACAGTTATAGGCTGTTATTATTATTATATAGCTAGCGAAAAATAAAAGAACGCTACTAATAAACGTATAATCATCGTGTATTGTCTAGAGACCAAATAAGCCGAAGTGGCTAGCAAAAGACATTTTCACTTCTTCTTAAGTCAAACATTAGACAGTTCGTAAAATGTCCATTCTTTACCGCTACCATATCTAGAATACAGTAAAAATTGTCCAATAGTCTACCAAAGATAAAAGTTTGTATTACCAATTGGTTTTAGCCATAAATATTAGATAATCATGCTGACGTCTCATACTATTTTGCACGAAGCGTAATCATTGAACTTATATTTGTCACTTTTTACTTCATTTAGTAAACAAATATCATAATAAATAGAGTTCACGGTATGGCATTAAACCGGAATTTTTTGCATATTGCAACCTCCCTTATTTGTCATGTTGCCATAGTAAAATATAGTCACAGTATTGTAATTATAAAACAAATTAACATCATAAATATACCTTTAAAAATAGAATGCATTTAAATTAACATAACATAAAATTGTTGTTTATAGCTTTTTTTATTTAACTGGCAACACAAACAATTAATTAGGCCGAATAAATGAGTTCCGAGGGTAATTATTTTTACTGCAATCAATAGAAGGTATTACAAAAATATGTTGATAGATTTTGCAGTTATTACAAACGATTTAATGATTGTCAAACAAGTTACATAAAAGAAGAGAGTAAACTTAGTATTCAGTGTTAAATACAATGAACAGATCAACTTTTGGCAGAAAATCGGTGAGTTACAATTTCCTTGCGACAAAATACACAAAATTATTTACATATTTTGTTTTTTGATTGGTCGGTTGGAAAAATACGTTGCATAACTTTGTGAATAACAAAAAATGCATAAACAAATGCTGTCTAAATATATCATTTTTATTGGTCTAAAAACACTATTTTGTCTCATAAATTTAGAACGTTGTAGTTGTAACTTCTAACGTGTTTTAAATACTCAGTATAAAACATTATGCTTTACGGCCGTAGTTTTGGAAAGCACTGTGTAAAAAAAAAAATACAAATAGATAGCAAACATAGATGGGTAATACAGAAAAATATGAAGACGTCCTTTTTTGTTTTAATTTGTACATAGGTAGGATATGTAGGTACATAAAGTCACGCCTATTTCCCAGAGGAGTAGGCAGAGTCCACAGATTTCAATTTGCTACGATCCTGACATACTTCTTCGGCCTCATTCACTCGCATCACATTAGGGTGCTCCTCACTTGACCCTTTTGCAGAACAACTCCGATCTGGTCCAAATTTGTTTGCTGAGGTCTTCCCCGTCCTGATACTCCACTAACATTCGCCTCAACTTTCATCCGTCCTTTCTACGTGCCCAAACCATCTAAGCATATTTTTCTCTAATATCGTGATTACATCCACATTCACTGCCTGCCTCGTTGGTCTAGTGGTCGCTAAGCGCGACTGCTGAGCACGAGGTCCTGGGTTCGAATCCCGGGTCGGGCAAAGTGTTACTGGGTTTTTCCATTAGGTAATTCTCAGTAACAGCACGAAGTCTAGATTTGTGCCCGGTTGATGGCAATAGGCCCGCCCCCTATTACATTGGGACCTAAAAAAAACATAACTGGCGAAATGTGGGTGCTATATGTGCATCTCTGCCTACCCCTTCGGGGAATACAGGCGTGATGTTATGTTATGTTATGTTTATCCACATTCACTCCGCATCTCTCTTTTATCACCTTTCCACTCTATCTCTCCAAGCTCTTTTAATTTGTGTTAGATTTAAATCCCTACTAATGTTATAAACGCGAAAGTTTGTAAGTATGGATGGATGTTTGTTTCTCTTTCACGTAAAAACTACAAAGTGGATTTTAATGAAATTTCTTATGGAGGTAGCTGACACCCTGGATTAACACATAGGCTTTTTATCCCGAAAATATGTAGCGGGTAACACCGCGGGGTGCAGCTAGTAAATAATATAAATTAAACCGATGAAAATGTAAGAGTCGAAAAAGTATGACAGTCGCATTTTAGCAAATGGAAATCCGTGGTCTGTCTCTAGTAGCCTTTTTGGGAAACCAGGGGCAGAAACCGCAGCAATTTTTTACGGATTTGTTATTGTTTAATCATTGTGCAAAAGAAATGCTTTCTAGACTTTAAAAGAATTATTGCATTCCTGATACGCTCGATAAAAATATCTCGCACATCTTCGAGTGGGGATGAGCCGTGGATTACAAAAACGCCCCCTCATCAGGTGCCAGCTTACGTCACATTTGTGGCAATTAACCCCGTAACGAACTTGTCGACACATTTTTACGCAACTGCCACAAGGAGAGTAATGTTTTTGGAATATATTTCGTCTTTTTTGAGAAAGAGAATTTATATCTACTTAGGTATAACTAGGTTTTAATAAAACAGTCTTACATTTAGGACCACAGGGTAACGACAACAGCTTTGACCACTTGGCGCAGTGTCTAAGTGATTGAACTGCTGCGCTTGGGGTAGGGAGTTCATATCCCGCACGGGACAAAAAATTGTGTGATCCGCAGATATTTGTGCCGAGTCTGGGCATTTGTGTATATTACGTTCCTTCATGTTTGCGACCCACCATACAGGAGAAATTCTTAGTGTGGGGCGACGTTTTCCTTAGAAAAAAAATCCGAAATGTGAATATGCAATGCACAACTTAGCCTACCCCCTTGAAATACAGGCACAACGGTATACATACATATGATTATACTTTACATAAACAAAGGGAATCCCGCTGTGATCCTCGCAGTATTCCAACACAAGGCCTTGGGGTAACCCGTAGTATGTCCAATGAACAAAAACAATTAGAATAAATTACTAACAGTTTTTGTTAGCAACATGTATAACGGACGCCCAGGAGGATCTCGAACAAGCCCGATCCAACCAACGTTAAGCCCCATAATTAACATTTTAAACTCCAACCATTTTTGTCCAACACAAAAAGAAACCTACACATATCTTCGTGCAATGAACACGTTATAAACAATTCTTGTATATTTCGAAACCTTTTTTTAGTTTTTTTGCATTTTCACACTATCTTTGAACTATCTATTTTACCCATAAAACAAACATGGACATATAGGATAAAAAGAACACGTAATTGGTTCCTTCTGCTTGATATAATCATCCCTATTAAGTATGAATGCGATTAAATGATTGGCATTAGCATTTGTGAAAAAGTATTGATAATTTAGCCTAGAGATCCTTGGAGGTGTTTCCCCTTTTAAGTACGCGATATTGTATATTTACTAACACACGGTTTTATATTTATTTAAGTACAATGCCATTCTACAACTCAATAGATCTTTTTATGGTAAACATGTTCCGGAAGTAATAAATAATTATAATAATATGTATACCTACCTGGATGCAAAAGGCCCAAAACAGGAATCAGTGGCGTTTAGGGGAGGAGGCTTATGCCCAGCAGTGAGTCATTTAAAAGCTGATGATGATGATGATGACACCTACTTGTAGAATCCGATCAATAACAGAAAACATTTTTTTTTTTCATTTTACATCCTATATTGAGATACATTAGGATTAAAGTACGTTAAAATAATTATGACAAAAGCTTCACAAGCAAGATGCAGATAATTTAATTATTATTTAAGAGAAGAGCTTAGTCATAGCAAAGGTTTATGGATTTAGTGTACTGCGCATGACAGTGATAGATGATATAAGCATGAAATGACTAAATGGGAGAAAAACACATTACTCTTCATTTTATCTGGGAGTAGGGAGAAAAAAGAGATTATCTTCGATATTCAAGTGGTCTTAGTGAGAGCAAAGAGATCCTATTTGTGAAAAGTCTTTATTTCCTTGATATGAAGATATTACTAAGGTCGTGATTGAAGTATGCTATATCCTTATATAGGTTCATCTCGGTTTCCTATAATGATACAAATTTACCTGCTAAATAAATGGAATGATTCGACTACAGAAGTTAGAATTGAGCCTGGAGTTAACGATTCATAAACCTTCTTTGTTTTGAAACAAAAGATTGTGAAAACAGTATTAAACCAATTTCCCTTACAAAATGGTTTATATAAAATGAAACTATTGTCAGAAAACATTGAAAACATGTAGGTACCTCATTTAGACGAATTTTGAACACTCAAAAATGCCAGCTAGATTAGATCATTAATATATTTTGACAGATTACTGTAGGTGACACCTTTGTACTTATGTTTCTAAGTAGCATGTATTATATTGTATATAGCAATAAATGAATAAATCGACCTGTCACATGTCGTTCCTGCTGTGCAGTCAGTGGGGGGGGGGGGTCAAGCCAAATGTCAAATCGTTGGCTAATAGATATCGAATAGAATGATAAATGTATGGGCATGACAATAATGTTTCGACTATGTTATCGATATAGATAGACATAATATGCCATCCCCATATAGCTTACTTAGGGCTGGTAAAACTATAACTGTGGGTACAAGTCAGATTGCTTTTTTAAACTAGGTGTTGATAGGTTATTATATCTGTATTATATATATAGGTCAGCCAGAATGTTTAATATTAATTAAAAAGCTCTATAGGAAGATAGCATTCAGATAGCTGTAGTTAACTATGAATACTTAATTATTTTTCTACATCTTGTTATAGAATATTTCTTTTTCGATCATCAAATTATTTATGATGATGAAATTGGTACAGGACCGCGGCAAAATACATAGTTTAGGAGACGGCTACTTATAGGTACCCAGCAGTGGGGTATTAAAGGCTAGGGGTGATGATGATAATGATGGTTATACAGATCATATTAAAAGGTGATCATTGTTGTGACTATAAGAACCAACATATATTTATGTAGCGCACGTTGTTGGTTGTGATGTGGTCGTGTTGTTCAAAAGGTACTATAGATACCTATAGATGGCGGGCTAAAGGAGTATGTTATATAATCAAATATAACAGTTAACTGTTTTATTAACCGACTTCAAAAAAGGAGGAGGTTTACAATTCGTCGGAATCTTTTTTTTTAGTTTAATGTCACCAATATAGCCAATGAGAATAGTGTACCTATGGGTTCTCATCATTATACACACTGTCTACTGTTTAGTCTAGAATTTTACAGTTGGGTCATATTAATATAATCCAAATTATTTGTTGTTGACCTAGATTACTTATTGACTAGACTAATGACTAAACTAAAATGCTAATTAATATGCAAATTAGCCAAAAAACACTATCTCGAATAAAGTACAAGTTTAGCGTGCGCTAACTAAGAATAAGAATATTAGAATTATTGACCTATTTTGTACCAAATTCCAATATAATCAAATTTTTTTTCTTTCCAAAAATTTTAAAAAATCTTCGGAACCACATCAAACATTGAACATCGCACTTGACCCAACCATTTACCAACAAAACACTGAAATTGATAAATAATAATGAAATAGCGTACCACGGGCAACATCGCTGCTCACTCCACTGACCATTTTCTGAGAAGCTCGCTTAGCCAGTGCACACCTTCCCAGAAAACGGGCGATCGTCCGCGGAAAATGCATTATCCATTCCATGTATGTTTTACTCCATTTCTGAGTATTTCGACTAACGTTACGTAGAAAACTAGTTATGTTTCGCAGTAGCGCTCTTGGATGGTAACAATAAAAACATTATGTTTACAGTTGAATGGACAGCGACCCCGGGTGGATAGGTTCATAGCTCCAAGGGAACACTTCACGGAACTGTGCAGGAAGATGAGGTGGGCCGCTCAGGAGAAGGGCGCTGATGACGTGTGGGTGAGTGCTGGGTACCTCCCGTTAGTGAGTCATGAGGCAGTAGGGCCGGTGGCAGTCGCTACGGGTAGGAAGATGAGGTGGGCCGCTCAGGAGAAGGCGCTGATGACGTGTGGGTGAGTACTGAGTACCTCCCGTTAGTGAGTCATGAGGCAGTAGGGCCGGTGGCAGTCGCTACGGGTAAGTAGATGATGTGGGCTGCTCAGGAGAAGGGCGCTGATGACGTGTGGGTGAGTACTGAGTACCTCCCGTTAGTGAGTCATGAGGCAGTAGGGCCGGTGGCAGTCGCTACGGGTAAGTAGATGAGGTGTGCCGCTCAGGAGAACGGCGCTGATGACGTGTGGGTGAGTACAGGGTACCTCCTGTTAGTGAGTCATGAGGCAGTAGGGCCGATGGCAGTCCCTACGGGTAAGTAGATGATGTGGGCTGCTCAGGAAAACGGCGCTGATGACGCGTGGGTGAGTATCTCCAGTTAGTGAGTCATGAAGCAGTAGTTCCGATGGCAGTCCCTACGGGCAAGAAGATGAAGTAAACTGCTCAGGAGAAGGACGCTGATGACGTGTGTGTAAGTACCTTCAGTTCGTGAGTCATGAGGCAGGTCTGATGGCAGTTTGGTAAATACCAACCCATAACTCGTGCAACAGGACTGTTTGTGGCTAGAGGTTAATCTTGGCCCTAAGACTGCCCGGTAAAACAGTAAAGTTCCCTCCTGAGTGGCAATAAGCTTTCTCATATTACATGAACCTTTAAAATAACTAGCGTAATGTTACTAAAGTTCCTGGGCAATTTGTTTCTGGGTTTTTTGATTAGGCAATTCTCAAACACAAAGTCATGATTTGTGCCCGGATAGTGGCAATAAAATCACCCGCACATTGAGACCTAAAACATAACTAGCGAAATGTGCGTGTACAATACACCTCTGCCAACCCCTTCAGGAAAAATAGGCGTGATATTTTGTTATGTATGTATATCATAAGCATCACCCATAATATCCATAGAATCGAACCCGCTACCGGAACTTTAGCCATCACTTTCCCATTTCATGTGCATCCAACGTACGTCTAATAAATAAATACCTAAATAAATGTCAGACCAATAATAATGGACAATACAGTTATAAATGGAAAAATGAATATTTTTTAAAACTTTAGAGGTGTAGTCGTAATGCAATGACTAAGCACAAAAGTAATATTTTACGATAATTCTATACTGTGGACCCCGATCAGCCTTTCCCTAATCTATCCAGTTGTTATATGCTATAATAAATGTACCACCTAAAACGGGCTAAAAGAAAAACGTAAGCCGGTAAAAATAATTCTAAAAGCCATATATTATATGCCAACAGAACAGTGGTAACGGCCATATTGTTAAAATAGTTGATTTATTTACCATAATTATTATCGTAATAACTACTCCTGCAAATAAATGAATCGCCACGTTTTTCTGATTATAATATTTTACGTTATCTTATAAAAGGCAAACATATTATTAACTAGAGTTTAATTTTAACTGCCAGACGTCTTTACAAGCTTTTTCTAAAAACTGCCTCGTTGGTCTAATGGTTGCTAAGCGCGACTGCTGAGCACGAGGTCCTGGGTTCGAATCCCGGGTCGGGCAAAGTGTTACTGGGTTTTTCCATTAAGTGATTCTCAGTAGCAGCACGGAGTCTGGATTTGTGCCCGGTTGATGGCAATAGGCTCGCCCCCTATTACATTGGGACCTAAAACATAATTGGCAAAATGTGGGTGTACTATATGTGCACCTCTGCCTACCCCTTCGGGGAATACAGGCGTAATGTTATGTTTTTTCTGTTTTATAAATATCAACTAACTATTGAGTATTCTATGTATGTCATCTGCGACATCTATCTTTTATGTCATAGGAGGAATATATTGGCTCCTTAACTTATAAAAATTGACAGTCTTGAACAATTGATTAAATTATACCTGTCACTGTCGTTGACACGTAAAAAATAGAGACGACAATAGATTTAAGTAGTGGTAATCACAAAACGTATTTTAGCATCGTTTATTAGTAAGATGGTGTATGTCAGCTGTTAAATATAGTTATTATAGTGGTAAGGGATCTCCGTCTGCGCGATGTCACCAGTTCATGAATAAAGGATCCGTTTGAGTCTACAACTAGTCACGTGTTCCTAAATGGACATATAAGTACAACAGGAGTACATAATTATAAATTAACAGTACATAATTTAAAAAATGGGATATTAACTTAAACAGTGCCTCAAGTAATATTAATAACTAAGTTTTCCTCGCGACTTCGTCCGCGTGGAGTCAATATCTTCCGTCAGAATTTGGGTTTTTCACTTAGTTATCGACTGTTCCATGGTCTATCCCTTTCTTAATGCTCACTTGCTTCACTGGTGGAACCTACATACAAAGTTTTAAGTGAATCCATTGAGAAATAAACATTTTCAATTTACCACCTCTTTCTCCCCTTTGGGGGGGAATTTCCAAAAATCCTCTCTTAGTGGTAGCCTACTCCTCCCAACAAACACACATGCCAAATTTCAGCTCTTTACGATCAGTAGTTCCGGCTGTGCGTTGACTGTCAGTCAGTTAGTAACGGAAGAGTTTTATATATAACTAGCTGCGCCCCGCGGTTTTACCCGCTACATTTTTTCGGGATAAAAAGTAGCCTATATGTTAATCCAGGGTATAACCTATCTACATACCAAATTTCAACCAAATCGGTCCAGCCGTTTATGCGTGAAAGAGTAACAAACATCCACACATCCATTCACACAAACTTTCACATTTATAATACACACATCAACACCGTCTAGGGATATTTTGTATAAAGTTCTTAAACTCAAAAAATACTTGCCACTTTTAAATTCTTTTGAAGAAAGTTTATTTTGTAAGCCTTTTTGAACGATTCTAAATTTGAATTTGAAAAATTACATTAAAAACAAAAGATTTACGCGGCATAATGGTAGCGAAGTCCGAAAGTTTCATTTACCTACAGTAGTTTGTGGCTATTATTTGTGTCCAATTTAAGTTTTATAACAAGTTATCGGTTAATTCCGAATTAATGTTATTGTGTGCATCATGCAGCGGCGCCATTTAACTAGAGAAGAAATGTTAAGGGCAGTAGGCATGCTCCAAGCTGGGGCTACTCAAGGGAGTATTGCTGAGGAGTTTGGAACAAGACAAAACATGATATCAAGGTTATGGTCACGTTATAGTGCTACTGGTGAAGTGGCTGAAAGACACCCAGGCGGGAAGCGCATAACCACTCAACGACAAGACCGATTTTTGCAAGTTGCCGCGAGAAGACAACCAAATGTTACGGCCATGCAGTTGGTTCAGAGGCTCCAGTCAGAGCACCAGTTGGTTGTGAGTGACCAAACTATGAGGAGAAGGCTGCATGAAGCTAACCTTCATGCTCGCACACCGCTTCGTACTCCAGCACTACGCCGAGGAAATCGTGGACAACGAATAGAGTGGGCTCGTGAACATTTGCTCTGGGAAGAAAACCAGTGGTCTGTAGTGCTGTTTACCGATGAGTCCCGGTTCGGTTTCCATCCCGATACACATAGGGTGCGTGTTTGGCGAGTTCCTGTCGTGAGAGCCGTCTGCAATGTCTTCAGGAAGTCCATTCATACCACGGCGGAACAATTATGGTTTGGGCGGGAATTCGTGTCGGTGGAAGAACAGACCTCGTTTGGATCAGACACACCATGACGGCTGAAAAATACCGTAACGAGGTGCTGGTACCAATAATCTACCCCCATCGACTACAAATAGGCCAAGAATTCACGCTCATGCACGATAACGCCCGTCCGCACACAGCGAAAGTGGTGACAAGCTGGTTGCAGGAGCACGACGTATCGGTCTTACGCTGGCCCGCTCAATCGCCTGACCTAAACCCCATAGAACACGCGTGGGACATGCTCCAAAGAAGGGCTTTGAGGAATTTCCCTGCAAACGTTGCGACGGAAGAGCAACTTTTTTTGCATCTTAGCCGGACCTAGGACAATATACCGCAGCAAGACTTGGATAACTTAATCCAAAGTATGAAAAACCGTTGCAGGACCGTTATTAATGTCATGGGTGGTTTTACTGACTACTGATTTTTCACAGAACTGTTAAAAACAATTTATTTTTCCTTATTTGTAAATTTTTCTTGAGAAACACATTCGTTGTTAGTTTTACCATTATTTCATGTTTTTTCTTTATTTGAATAAAAATTTGTTTACGCAAAAAAACATTATTTTCTTTTATTCTGGAGTGTAGTCTGATAAATGGGCTTTATAAAAATATATACATGTTGTATGCTATTTTTAATACATTTTGAGTAAATTGAGTAAATCCAAAATATCCCTAGACAGTGTTGATGTGTGTATTAGTAGGATAGTAGGAAGTAGGATTTATAGATTTTGCTATTTCGTATCATTGTGTTCACTTGTAGACAAAAAAAAATGAAAAAGTCACGAAAGCTACAATAGCTTCAAAAAAGAAGATACGCCCGGATCACTTCCTCAGTTTTTTCAAGTTGATTTTAATTAATCTTCACTTACACTCAAGTAATATCTTCTAATTACCTTAAGAGCTAAGCTGTTGCCACTTGCCTATCATTAGTTTTTATTTGATTCCTCCACAAATGCATGCAAAGATTCTTGGAAAATCAAATGGACTTACAGAATCAATCTAATTAAATTGAATATTTAATCTTTATTAGCATTTATCATTTGTACTTGTACAAACATTTATCGACAAATGATTTTCTGGTGTCTAGTAATATTATTCCCAGTTCATTAGTAAGTCAATTAAAAGTTAGCACCTTTTTGTGATTACACTTAGCACCCTTTACTACGCATTTGCTTTAATAGCAAAAAATACACGACGCACGGAATATTTTTTACTGGTTTTTAAAACTCGTTGCTTTTAAATTGAGTCGATTAAACCTTTTTTTAAATATATATTATACATTAATAATACTATATATTTTATAAAGTATTATCTAAACATAAATACTTCGATATTGAGGAAGAATTATAGGTATATAATTATACTTCGATGCAAGATGTTTTTAGATTTTTCATTTGTATACATATATTATTTGTTTTAACATAGGTTTATATAGGTTATAGTTTATGTAAATTGTAAAAAAGACATTTCTTTTTATTACATACATTTATCTAGAGATTAGAGAATGAATGGGAATCGAGTGAGTAAAATCGAGAATTAGCTTAAATGGTTTTGGCGTGTATAAGGTTGAATGAAAGAAAATTAGCAAAGCAATATCATTCCATTGTTTATGGAGACTATATTATGCGGGAAGAAAATCACATTCTGACTTTTGGAAATGTTCTTGAAAGTCTAAGTTAGGAATAGGTTAATGTAATGCAAGAATCTGAGGCAAAAAGGATATATATCAATATCTGAGAAATTATTGGACTATCTTAAAACAAACAAAATTAATCACAAAAAAACATATTTGAGTAGGAATATGGTCATCGACATGATTCCTTTTTTTCTTTCCAGTATACAAAATACCTACAACAGAAAAGATACGCGAACTATTTAGACGAGGCCTTCGGTCTGGAGCCGATAAAGCTTGAAACTCCGAAGCAGGGCGAAAAGGATGCGGTGCAGCTGTGGCCCTGCGTGCCGCGCCAGAAGAGCTACCTGTCCTCAGCTGACAGCATCCTGGACCTACCCACTTACAGCTATGCTGCTTGTATGATTCATTATATATACTACTATGTTCATTTTTTTTAATGTCATCCCACACTAGTATCTCCTGCATCGTGGGTGCATTTCACAAACGGAAAATATCCCATACACAAACTCCCAGATTCGGGACAAACATCTGCGGATCACTCAACTTTTTTCCCGTGCGGAAATCGAACCAACAACCCTTAGCTTAGCAGTCTAGTCGCCAATCTGATCAAGGAGGACCCTTCTGAAGACTTTATGCTAGAAATGCAAATTGTGTCTCCGAAATTATTGAAGATTCTCAAACAAATAATCGATTGTACTGCAATTATGCTCCCTAAGTAAAAGGCACTCTTACTTCAGTTTTTTCCTAAGACTTGCTTAAGCTTGCATTAAAAGGTGTAATTGTGGTTGTTACAATATTTTTTCCAAGACTAGGCGTTATGTATGCGAACAGTATCTTTTAAAGCCAAGACTTTAAGCATGGCTGCCGCAGTATACTTTAAAATAACTATAGATCTTTAAAATTCATAACATTAAAAGGGTACATGTTCTTTGTATGTAGATAGCAGAACTTAACTATCATCATCATCAGCCGGAAGACGTCCACTGTTGAACAAAGGCCTCCCCCTTAGAACGCCACAATGAACGACGACTTGCCATTTGCAATATCGTCGGTTATACCGGTTGCGATATCGTCGGTCCACCTGGTGGGAGGCCTGCCAACACTGCGTCTTCTGGTTCTTAACTGCTTGACAATATTTATGTATACATCATTTCATTTTACATTTATCTTATCTTCTCGTCAGTTCCAGAGCTGCTAGACTGGTCTAACGACAACATATTGGTAGCAGCCCTGGGCAGGAACTACCACAAGTGGTCGTGGAGGTCACAGAGCCTCATCAGCCAGGGATTCACGGACTACGACATACACTGCTGCAAGTTCGGCCCTCAGGGGAAGCTGCTTATTGTTTGTATTAAATGATAGCACCTTCATAACCATAGCTTGTCATGAACTTTGCGTAAAGAACTCTTCTTAGCGTAGCATCATTTTTGTAAAAAAGATATTACAGAAAACTTTTTACTTATTTTATAGGCATTTATGTGTCACTGGGCTTTCATAAGACCATCATCACGCCTGTATTGTATGTATTCCCAAAAGGGGAGGTGCAGAGGAGTATAGTACACCCATATTTCGCCAGTTATGTTTTAGGTCCCAATGAAATAGGGCACAAATCCAAACTCAATACTACTACTGAGAATTACCTAATAGAAATACCCAGTCACACTGTGCACAACCCAGGACTCTAACCCAGGACATCATCCTCAGCAGTCGCACTTAGCGGCCACTAGACCAACGAGGCAGTCTTCCCCCTGTAATTTTTTAAAAAGTGCCTTCACTTTGCAGTTACCGATGACACTTTCAAATACCACTCTACATGCATTAGTTCAGAATCCTCGTAATTAGTTTCAACCACACCGGTATTTATTCATTTTACGTTCCCAGCTGGGCACTGACTTCAAAAGGGTGGAGGTGCACGACAGCGCGCAGAGTAAGTGCATCGAGAAGAGTAGCTGCCGGTGCCAGAATGAGCAGGAAGAGTACTGCTCCATCACCGCTTTAGACTGGAGCCCCACTGGGAACTCGTTCATCACGTAATTATAGCAGCTTGCACACTAATAGGTACTCTGATGGTAATTAAAAGGATGAATGGAAGATAATCACGCTTACATGCAGTACATTAATATTATTTTCAACCTCTTTTTATCATATGGCTGAAGAACAAGCGGCGGTCAGAGTTTAAACAACCTGCTTGTTGGCCTCTAACATGGCTTTACACACCGTGAAAAAGCTTCTCAAAAAGCTGTGTTCGTTCGCATATGTGTATTCAAATGATTTGAATTCGCTCTTATATGCACTTAAGGTTGTTTGGAACTTATACGTTATATACTCATTTAAAATAAAGATACTATTAAGATTCAAGTGCGATAATTCAGAATTTTCTATCCTCTGTTCTTTTTCCACCAGCGGCTGTTCCCGGGGTACATTGTGTTCGTTCACCCGGGACGCCAAGACCATCAGCTGGTGCAGCGCCAACCACAACGCGATCCTCATCGTCAGGGTGTCTCCGGACGCGCGGTACGTCACAGCAGCCGCGGTAAACGACGATCATGTCCTGGTGTTCTCCTGGCCGAGTCTCCAGCTGTTCTCCAGTCTCAAGTCGGACTGGACTATCAAGGTAATAAATGTTGTGGTGAAGAAGAATTATAAGTGCGATTAGATTTCTATGAAAATCATAAAAAAAATAGTGCGCAAATCTTGCTTGTAGGCAGGTGTGTTTCCAAACGAAATCCTATGAGTAGGTATCTTTCCAGTCTGTACGCATCAGAATGTTACTGCCGCTATAGCTATTATAGCAAACAAAATGATAGTCATATCGTAACCAATTAATATTCGTGATATCGATAAACATATATCTATCTACTGTATATCTATCTCGTGGAGGATATATACAGTACGATGGAACAAAGCATATAATTTATGTCTATGTCCTTTCTCGGATCTTAAACTTTCTACATCCCAAATTTCATCAAAATCCGTAAATCGTGAAGACGTAACAGACATACATAGTTACTTACACATTTAAAATATTAGTATAGATTTATTCTAACGATAAAAATGGCTTTGTCATCATCCATTTTAGGCGCTAACTTGGCACCCGTGGCGCAGTGCCCTCCTTGGCATCGGGGCTGTGACGTCTAACCTCCACGCTCGCGTCGCGCTGTGGGATGCACCCACCGGGAAGGTGCGGAAACGGACGTTGGGCAGGAACCACTACAGCCTGGACGCGATGCTGTTCAGCAAGAGAACTGGCGAGCTGGTGCTCAGCCTGTGGAATACAGGTGAGGTTCTGACATCTGCAGTCCAGTCAGGCCGTCTGCAGTTCATCTATTCATCCGTATTTTTTGTCAAACAGACAGGGAGGCAACGACCCCTAAGACTTGCTCTCAACTGGTGGTGATGAGCGACCCTGACACCGTGGTGGACCAGTGGGGCGAGGGCCGCTCGGGGCTCGACCGCGTGCGCACCATGGTGTTCAGCCCGGACGGGACCAAACTTGGTAACATGCTGCTTTACAGTCGGTGAAATGCTTTACTAGATCATGAAGTAGTAATTTTCACATGTACACTTGGATAAGCATTTTAAATGTTAGTAGAATAAGTGGGATTGTTTTCAAAAAATAACTTTTTTATGGTTTTTGAACCTAATTAAATGAAAAACAGTTTAACAAAGTACGGACTAGCGAAAGTTTAAATAAGATAAATAAAAGCACCACGGTTGTGTCAAAATAATTATATTACAACTTTAGAACCTCAGAGATTTTTTTTATAATTATATAAATGCCGAGCCACGGCTGTATCAGACCTATAATTTTGATAAATATAATTGCATTTTTTTCTTCAAATTTATTTAAAAATAATTATCGATTATACAATAATTTAATTTATTCATAAAACAAGATTATTTCCACAGCTACAGCGACGGCAGACGAGGACCTGATCATCTGGAACTTTCTCCCAGAAGACAAAAAGAAAAGAAAAAAGTCGTGCAAGGCGTTCTCGGCGATACCCGTCTTTTTGGATCGGGCTAGTAGCGGCGTGTCCTTGCGGTAGTCCTGTTATACCCTTATTTATTATTGCAGAGTTTTGTTATAAATTTGTTTATATGGTAATAAATTTTATTTAAATTATAATATATACAATTGTTTTCATCACCTAAAAGCATAACTGGCGAATTCTGGGTGTGCTATATGTGCACCTTTGCCTACCCCTTCGGGAAATACAGGCGTGATGTTATGTTATGTTTTCATCATCAGCCGGAAAACGTCCACTGTTGAATAAAGGCCTTTAAAGGGGGCTGTCGTTCCTTTTTTATCCTCACGCTAATCTATAGTTATTTTAGAAAAGAATAGCTTATGTTAGATTTTGAAGAAGTGGCCGATAACGCTCAACCGTATGATAGCCTTACCTTTTTATTTAGACGATGCATACTTTACCAGACCTTGCTAATGCGTTTGGAATGTATTACATGAACTATATCCCATATTCACCATCTCTGTTTCTGAACAGATGTCTGTCGATCAAAAGAACATTTCTGCAGTAATTTTAACATTACGACAGAGCGCCGTTGTCGGCAGTAAGCTCTCAGATAGATAGATTTATCTTTCTTGTACTTCTAAGTTCTATCACAGAAAAATGTACAATGGGCGGTCTTATAGCACTAAGCAACCTCTTACAAACAACCGTAAGTAAGATGGACAGAGTTGTACGTTAAATTTTTTTATCATTATGGACGATTCTTCGAACTTAGACCCTAAGTATTTGCGCTTACATTATTCCGAGTATAAATTATTTCACTGCACAATAACTTTTGCTTATACTTAGTTTACATACACATTAGCCGGGAGATAAACAAAAGCTCCCCCTTAGGCAAGGGAAGGGGCTGTCATAATCCCCACGCTTCGCAAACTGTTTGGGGATCGCAATAACGATGGTGTAGTTACAGAAGACGCTGCTGCCCATCTTCTGGATTTTACCTTAGTCGCTTCTTACGGCACCCACGGGAGGAAAGGGGGTGGTCAATTCTAGGCCGGATACCACTCGGCAAAGCTTATATAATATTATCGAGGTACAACTACGAAACGTACGAGTATATTGGTAAGTTTAAAATAAATTAAACATTTACCATAGGATAAATCAATGGACTAGAATTCGGAGTCATGACCCTTTACCGCCAGTCAACGCCTAGTTATTGGAATGTTGTCTATGAAATGTTAAGTTAAATGATAGAGGTTGATATTAAAGCGGTCTCTATCAAAGCTTTCTTACATCACATAGTATATAACTGTATGTATACTTCCTCGTGGCTTCGGTTCGATTTCGCTATATTATTAGTCTATTTAATCTAACCTGGATTTAATTATCTGAAATCGCCAACCCGCTGTGAGCTAGCGTGGTGATCAATGTTCAATCCTTCTCTATACGAGAAGAGGCCTTTGCCCTGCAGCGGGACAGTTATATATAGGCTGTTATTATTATTATTTTATATTAGTATATTACAATACTTTATACATCTACACAAGTAAGAATAGAATTGTTTCTTTAATAGTCGCCCCCTCTATGCATTTTCTCCTGTACCGTGGATACATTTTACAATCTTGAAATATCACATACACAAACACTTACTCCTGTCAGCCAGGTCTACAATGACAACCATTGAGAACCATCAAGGTAATAAAGCTCGAAGCGTCTCAGAGAAATGACTCGACCGTCATAGAACCCGCAACGAAATTATCCATAAGGAGGAGTAGGAATACTATCAAAATATATTCGTTATTGGCAAGACATAGCTAACTATATACACGCAAAAACATAATAATATACCATGTTTTGTTTTAAGTTGGGTAAAAAGTATCTATAATACTAAAAAAGCAAGTTGAACTTCATTATGATGCGTGTTTGTGTATATTCTTCGGTTAATCATCACAACATGAAGTAACCAGAGTTTCCCCGTCGATATTCATGTGTTCTCGGTACAGTCATTTCTATGTATCCGATGTAACTTCGCAGAATTTATGGAGCTATTTATACATCTGTTTGTTTGTACTCACTCACGCGATTTTATAGTACCTATACATAGATTGAAAACTATTGTATACTTAAAACTATGGTGGTTGTTCGATGCTTTATTTCTCAAAAATAAATTTGTTTTTCGTTATCCGTTGACTAAAACTTCCATTGATGTTTGGTGGCCCGGTTTACAGATTGCCCCTCAAAAAGTCCCCACGATGATACTAATCTAGTAGACTTTTTTGATGTGAGATTTATTCTTTCCCAGTTATTCTAATTTACAACTGATTAGTTAACTTGACGCTGATCAGAATCGTGGGCAACCGGTGGATGCAATTGGCAAGCTGTAGTTCATTGTGACCTCTCCCTCATCATCAACATTTCATCCTCATCAACTGGGCGCCGGGCGTCAGCACGCCCCTGATTTCCCCTATGAGAATATAAACATAATATACATACATACCAAATAAGTATAACTATAAGAGTTGTCTTACTTACCTCCCACATGAAACTGTATAAACTATCTGTAATAGACGCAAAACCAAATAATTATGTCTTGTTTAGGAGTCTCATATTTTCAAAGTGGTTTAATGTTATGCCCATATTTCGTCGCAACACAAAAAATCGATTCAGACAAGCCAATGGAGTCGTCCAGCATTATCCCACGATATTAACATTTGTGAAAACTTCATTTCTGAGGATAAATAGAATAGGACCACATAAATAAATAGTGACTTTTATTTAACAATAAACTACGGCGCTTAAGGTGCCACGCGCCTATTTTATGGTACTGCTGTTCATAAATTGTCCTAGAGCCACCTCACTAGCGGAGTAGCTTAATGACAATGGATAATAAACTTTGACATCGAGTAATAAAGTCGAAAACCGATCGTTACTGTCGGAATATTAGATTGGCGGAACAAAAAACATGGTTACTCGCCCAAGTAGTGCGATCTTGGTCTCCAATTCATGTAATGATTGTTTAGTTGAGCTATGAACCAAAATAAATAAACAATTAGTCTAAAATTATCGAATGTTCTACCCTGGTTAACCCAGTCGCCAAGACAAAATACGTAATTCCTTTGAAAAATTTGGATAAATATGGAGGAGGCTTGAGTTAGTGGGGTTCTCGTCCAATCGATAAGAGCAGAGGAAAAAATATTATAAAGATCAGAGGAACGATTGAGAAGATAGTTGCTGTTAGACGAATCCGTTTAGATACAAAAACTATTAAAAATAATCTTAAATTTTACTTGGCTTACTCAAAACAAAGTCCCCAAAATATATAGCCAAGTTTATGTCAATTCATTCGTGGATCTCATGATATACAATTATAACAGTAGACCGAAAAGAAATTTATTTTCTGCACCTTATCAGAATAATGATCGTTAGCATCAATCCTCTATCGAATATTTAGCGTAATATACAAAAATATACATCCAGTTTGCATGTTCACGCTCTTGTATACTTTAGTATGTACATATTTATGTTGATAGCCGAGAAAGTACGAATGACAAGTATTACAACCATTGTCGTAAAATGGGACTATTCTAAACACCCTGGACAAGTTGCCAATCTACAATTCCGAACGAGAAACGTCAACTTGACTTATGACATTGAAAGGACCTGTCAAACGTGCTCCAATATCCTGAATTTTAGGTGTTTTCTTCATCTCATTGACGTCCCTTTTATAGTGGATTTTTGATTTTGGCTTTTGAGTAAGTGTATTATAGTTTATTACCCATGCAAGATATGGCTTGATGTATGATGTAACCATAACCAACCTACCTTTTTATAATTGCCCCAGAAAAGGATGGGTCCCATGTTTCTTTAAACAATGAAATCATACATTTAATCACACTCGTAATTTTCCAAGGAATAGGCACTTTTATCAGTGATTAAATAATATTCCCCGTGAAATATTGGGTCGAGGATTTACCACAGATCTATTTAAAAGCCCACATATGTCATCCCACCCTATGTGCTTTTCACACGTTTTTTACTTTTTAGCTTATTTTTTGGCATAGCAGTCGTGTCTTTTATTTATCAATTTTGTTTTCCAATCATGGTTCCACATATTTTTAAGAAATTGGAACTGATTAAAAAACATTGCCAGACACCAGAAATATCTCCTGTATCATAGGTGCGTTTCACCATAAAATATCACATACACATACACCCAGACTGGGTGCAATTTCTATAAAACAATAATAATGGTAATAAACAAACACAAAGTATTTCCCGCTAGAACTATAAAAACACTTAACAGTTGATTGCTCACGATCGTTTAGCATACTAAATGTATTAATTACAGAAGTGGGTCAAAACGGTAAAATTCATGCGCACTCCGTTCTGATTCCCATCGTATTCATACATTTTTTGGTATTATTGTTAGGGATTAGCAAGAAAAGGAGGAAGCCATTGCTCAAAGCATCTTAGCCCAAAATATAGTAATAAGTACCTATATACCTAGTAGCTTATATTTATCCCGATGCGGGCGAATGTTCGCTTATTTTTTCATACAAAGTTGAAATATCAAACAGGCATGGCTCTCTCACTAGTCTGACGATTTTAGACCTTACCTTTTTGTGTCCTAGACTATTTTATACATTATTAGAATAATGTTCTGACCGAATTTCGGTTACGGCGACGGTTAGAGACCACGAGCAGGACCAACGGGTTAACGTGCCTTCCGAAGTGCTGGGGTAACACGTGTCGTGTTTTGTACCTTTTTCTACCTCTTCCGAGTATTCTGTTTTAGTTGTGTATAGTCTAATTGTCTATAATCGACTGCCTCGTTAGTCTAATGGTTGCTGAGCGCGACTGCTAAGCATGAAGTTTTTTTTTATCTTTATTTATTTAGAAACTTTTATTACATAGTAATATGTAAGTGGCTAGTCATAAGCTACTGGCTATGTTATATATTATGCCGGGGAAGTCGTTGTTGTGCATATCTCAAGTAGGTCTATCACCGCATTTGAAGTAGCATGAAGTTCTGAGTCCTAGGTCGGACCGTGTCATTGGGCTTATCCATTAGGTAATTCTCAGTAGCACGTAATCTGGATTTGTGCCTGGTTGATGGTAATAGGCTTGCCCCCTATAACACTCGGAACTATAACATAACAGATGAAATATTGGTGTACTATTCATACACCTCTTCCTCCTTCCCCGTCGGGGAATACTGGAGCTATGTTATGTTCATTTGTCAAATTATCATTTCTACGCCATTATATTTGACCTTTGCGTCTTACAGATGATTTAATTTTAAGCATGTATCGAATCTATGTATGTATTAGACTTATCTTAGTTATTAAAAAGTCATTACCTCATTAAGGCCGATGTTGTTGACTCTGAAAAATACACAGATACTCGAGTGGAGAACTTTCATATGACAAAGTCTGTAGAAAGAGCTAGCACCTAGTATGTAAACAAAGACATCTTTCAAACAACATACCTATATATTTATATAACCTATACGTGTGTACAACAAACCTGATGAAGTTACAACTTACTACCGGCAAAATATTCGCAAATAACGGCGGCTGTCACACCGTACACTATACACACAATGGCACGCGTGCAACCCACTGATTTACTGTCCGATTGAATACTTATACGGTGTGAATGTGGCCCAACATAGCTAGATATTTATGAGGCTCGAATTCTTCAGTCTGTGTGTAAATCAAGTTTATTTGTATGTATGGTATGGTAGTCCAACCATCTGATTACTCTGTCGTCATTTTTTCTTTGAGCCTTGTCGATCAATAGAAGACTTGTAGAAAATCTCCTTTGGATTTTTTTTTGTTTTTAAAAACGTCGCCCCACACTAGGAATTTCTCCTGTGTCGTGGGTGCGTTTCACAAACATGAAATATCACATACACTAACACCCAGACTCGGGACAAAACTTTGTTCGAACCACAGATGTTTGTCCCGAGTCTGGGTGTTAGTGCGGGAATCGAACCCTCAGCGCAGCAGTCCAATCGCTTAGCCACTGCTCTAATCAGGTCATCAAATTAAGGAGAAGAGTGTTTTTATCCTGAATTATTTGTATTTCAAATTCGTAGCCATTTACTACTATTGTTTAAGTGGAGCAAAGCAAAGATAATCACACGCCGCGCAGAATGTGGCCAAAATTTCATATTATTATTATTTTGGTATTCGATAAAGCGCAGTATTGTAATCATTTATGTATCATGTTCTCTATTAAATTCCGGGTTCGAATCCCGGGTCGGGCAGTGTTACTGGGTTTTTCGAACAACACACGTTCACTTATTTTGTTTTTCAAATATTTGCAAGTCAAAATAACAATTTATGTTATTTCGCTAAAATCAATTTACACCTTCCAGACAGTACAACGACATGACATTATGTTTACAGCTAACACTCATAACTTACTCGTAACAGAACCAAATCGAAACCAACACGACACTTACAGTTATGTCTCGTTTTCATTTACGTTTAAGTTCCCATAAACATGTGAATGGACCCCCAAAGCATATTTTCCATTCAGAATCCCAAATAAAACGCAGAATTTACCTCCGTGAGCTGTTAATGCGTACGGTCATTCAAACAATAAATTCTTGCCAAACCATTTCCCGGCCTTTCAAATCTAACGCATAGACAATTAAATGCATAAAATATATATTTACATTGACTTTACTATCACATGAATAAAGTTATCTTCAATTTACGAGAGTGCACTCCTCAGAGAGTATAGTGGGGCGCTGTGAAGTGGCCGTTGGTACATTTATTTTTGACTAGCTGCGCCCTGCGATGTTACCAGCTTCATTTTTTCGGTAAAAAAAAGTAAAGTAACCGATGTGTTAATCCAGGGTGTCTGCTACCTCCATCACAATTTTTATCAAAATTGATCAAGTCGTTTAAGCGTGAAAACGTTACAAACACGCACACTCACAAACTTTCGTTTTTATAATAATTATTTTTGAGGCTTGAACCTTTGCCTTTTTGGCGTTAATATAAAATAATTACCAACCCCTCTTATATAAGTTTAGTGAGAACGACAGCTGCTGGAAACATCTTAAAAAAACACACCGAACTTACAATTTTTTCACTTGAAAATCAAAACCTTGCAATGCAAATGCAAAAATTCAGCACTGAGCGTATGCATGTTCTTATCACTCCAAGGTTAATAACGTGTAGACGTTGAAACTCTAAACTACTCTAGCTAACTCTAGCACGTAGAACACTCTTAGGCCATTCCTCGCTGCCCGCAGTACAACATACCTTGCCTAACCAACAGGTGACGTAGGTGGCAGACAATCGCGTACAAAGGGAAGTGTCCGTGGATTTATAGACGGCCCCCTGAACCCTGATTATGGTCCTTATTTAGCAGTCGACTGTACCTTATAGACAGTTTGACCTCCCGAGTGATGCAATAAATGTGAGTGTTATTTGCATAGATATCAGTGGTCTGAAGTGGCCAGTCATTGTGCTCCGTGACAGTTAATGACGAGGGTCTGCCCTAGATTATCGAGTGGAATACTTATTTATTCTTCGAGATACTTACAGACTAATAACAATGTAATATAATCTAATGTTGGTAATCAAATTGCTAATTAAAAATCTACACATAGAATGATGCGTTGATTGAGTTTGGGTTCTTGTTTAACTTCTCGAAAAGCGTTTTTTTTTTTTCTTTCTTCTTTTTTGTCTGACTTGTCTCTCGCAGTTAGCTCAGAAGGAGCTCTTACTGCTTAACCAGATGATTGGCGAGACCTAATAAAGGCCTTCAGCCAGAAGAGCGTATAAATGTAATTAATTTTTAATTTATATTGTTATGTTTTGTTTAAGTGCTTCGTAAACATCTAATATTTTTAGTCAAATTAGGCCGTTATCTGGTAGTTTAAAACTTTCTCATAGGTACGGCGATAATGACAAACATACAATTAAAGATTAGAAACTGTAAATTATTAAGATTATGAAAACTTTTATAAAGGCGCATTGAAAACCGCCCCTTTTTATTATATACTGATTCTGTCTACCTTAAAAGACTATAAAATTTCAATTTATACTTGACGGCTTATTTTTTTACGATGTATTTATGGTTTTAAGTGCAATTTATACTTTAAATTATGTAATAATACATGTCTTAAAACCTTAATGCTTTAACAAATAAATAAAGACTTCGGTCTTCGTGGTTTTTTAATTTATTTATTTAGTGTTTTTAAGCATTTCGTTGGCACCTGTACGAAAATCCGATTAGGGGCTGATTCAATTACCAGCTAAAAATTTTTCTTATTACAATTTTGACGATTTAACACCTTATTTTTATATAATATCTTTGTTTCGACGTATCTGTATGACATTATAGTTCATGTATGGACATAAAATCAGTCAGAATGACAATGTTGTCCAATAATTATAAATTACTAGCTGCGCCCCGCGGTGTTACCCGCTACATTTTTTCGGGATAAAAAGTAGCCTATATGTTAATCCAGGGTATAACCTATCTACATACCAAATTTCAACCAAATCGGTCCAGCCGTTTATGCGTGAAAGAGTAACAAACATCCACACATCCATACTCACAAACTTTCACATTTATAATATTATAGTAGGATTAGTAGGGATATGACCCGTGACGGTTAAAAAATGGGCCCTAAGTATATTAAACTAAGTAAATAGTGGCATTTCACTCGCAAACCACAAATCCAAGCCCCGTATATCATGGATACATTGAGTCGTCTCCGTCAGGCAGACATCGCAATAACCTGCTGGCTAATTTATTCGCTCATTGTGGTTCGCCATTCAAGTAAGCGCTTGCGCATGTTACATAGCTATATCTTTCATAAAGCTGTGTTTACAGGAATGATGAGAACCTTCAGCTTAATTTTAGATGTGTTTATAGTATGTTATATTTTATTTTTAAGCAATAACTAATTCATAATATCAATGCTAGCTAGCTTCTAGCATAACTACAAACTAGCTACTGACTGGCACACGAGGTTTCTTGCTTTACACTACTATACTGCGTCACCCTTACTCATACACTTTTCTAAATTGATAAAGCATGGGCAACATGCAAAAATGACACAAAAAGTCATACATTTTTTTTAATAAATCATGGACTAAATTAATCCCGTTACTGTAGTTTGTAATACAGGGTTTAGTTAATTCCGGTATTATCCTCAGTTATAGGAGTGTCTATCTTAATGTTACAATATATTAACTAAAAAACATGCTGTGTGTACCAAGCCTTAGGACGCTAGTCTGTTGGATTATACGCGGATATTTGAACTTAACATAGTTGAACCTAACGTTGTAAGGTGTAATTTATATATCAGATTCCTAATCCAGTACAGTTTAAGATTATTGAGAGGTTATAGCTGAACCTTTTTTACTCTGCCTATAAATTTCGTGGTGAGTCCAACGGCGATAGACATACATAATATCTTTCGCATTGCTGTAACTAATCAAGGGTGTGCAAGCTCGCACATCTCTGGCTACTCTTAAAGGGGTTTGCCATGATCGATGATAAAATTTGGGTTATATTTATCATCGATTATGCCGAACCCTTACCAACAACCATAACACATAGAAAATAAGGAAAGCAAACTATTTACTATTGTCTCGACAACTTAGGTAACATATAATAATTAAAAAGTGACATAGTATGAGCCAAACAATCGTAGCGCTTATGAATTTGCCCCCATAGCCAAGTGACTAAACCCTTGCCGAATAAAGTCAAGTCAGGTTGTTCATCAACCATACGATAAGAAGATGAAATCTTGATGGACTGGAATCAACTTGCAGTTATCAAGAGTAGTAATTACTTGTATGCTTCAGAAGTGAGTAGGACAGTGCAGGCTATGAGGCTACCAATATTTTACCACTGAAATCCACACTTTAAGAGTGCGAAAGTGAATATTATGATACCTATAAAAGCTTAATTATATCATAACTTAGCTTTAAAGCGGCTTGACCTTAAAAAAATTCAAACAATTTTTATGAAGTCAACAGAAATGTCCAAAGCCTTATAAAAATTTGATTACCGACACTATCGAGTCGATATCGATCTATCGATATAATTTTCTGCATTCTGCAAATATCTTCTTTGTCCTTAGTCCAGTCGATGCCTAACCTTGTGTTTTATGTTCACAAATTATTGGTTCCAGAAACTAAGGGCGGGACCACAATCACTAGCGACGATTATCCTCGATTTTGGGACTGGTGCCGAGTATAGACGAGTGGCGGATTCAGGGGAAATGGGCATTCGGAATGTGGGCATTTTAGGGCATTATACCAAACTGGGACCCATGAATGGCAATACCCTTGGTTCCCTTAAATGGCTTTGATGTTCAAATGTGGGTGTACAGACTTGTGGTAAGGGAGACCACCTTTGTCAAACCCCGGGGGTTAGTGTATACCACACATTTTGTGATATTTCGAAGCAGTGTGGAATTATTCTAAGCTAAGAAATCTATGAGTTAAATAAGATCTTATAAGCTTCAGAAATGGCCGCGTGGATAGTTTTGGACACTACTATCACCGATAACCGAGTACTATGACTGTTGGACTGCCAAGTCAAAGATCGCAAGTAGAAACCCACGGACCACTGATTTTTCGAATTTACGTGCGAACTATAAATTAGTTATCAGTTGCTAAAAACGGTGAAGAAAAACATCGTGAGGAAACCGGCACACCTAAGAGATTTTTCAACAGTGTGTAAATCAATGACAAAAGTCTACAGGCGGTTAAACTGACACCAGGTTGTTCATTAACCATACGATAAGAAGAACCCACACCTTCATTTTATGAGTCGTCTAATACATAGACTAATGTTTTTTTCGTCCGTAAGTAAGTACTTAATCATAGTACGTAGCCTAATACTACTCATCTCTTTAGAATTAAGCCGTACCAATACTGCAGCTGTAATTTTAGTGACTATTTCGTCGTTTTGTTGCATTCAATATTATACTGCTTCAAATAAACCAGTTCTGTTCTTCTAAATTAATGTTAACTAAACAAACGGATAATTCCATTTATTTAATAATAGTTATTACGGATTAAAGTTAACAAAGTTTAGCTTTGTTTGTAACAATAACTGTGTTAGTAATAATAAGGAGATGCTATAAAGAGTTATAATATCCCTTTTTATTTTTAATGGACTTTTAAAATGTTGAATAAACTTTTTAAACACATATAATAAAAAGTAATGGTGGCTAGTTGTCAAGTGTATACATCCATAGCTATCGTGTCTGAAGAAATGACTAAGGTCAGTCAAAGGATGGGTGACCTTGCTTACAGATCGTTTCCGTGTTACAGAGTAGCCCATTTTTATCAAAATAGACATAATCTTTTATGATATGATTATTTCATAGATAATCTTTGATCGTGGTGATCAATGCTCAATCCTTCTCTATACGAGAAGAGGCCTTTGCCCTGCAGTGGGACAATTTTAGGTTAACTACTAATTAAACTTTCCGATTGACAAAATCATAATCACGTGTCACCACAGATATACAGCGAATATATATCAATTCCTTTTAACATTAACACAACATACTAACAAGATACAGTCCACAAGACAGCTGTGTTTACATCTGTCGAAAACCCACACTATATTCACTCTTATAGCTATTGTTTTTAAGGTTATTTTAGCATGAACGAACCGTACCTCAGTATGATTCTACGCATGTAATAGCAGTGCCATTTTGCCGATTATTCCGACTTTAATTTTGTGTGAAGATACATTTAATGCTTGATAGCTTGTTTATAAATGTATACTTAATTTTACATGGATGTTAGAATCATTTGTGGATATGGCATATTAATTTTCTAGAACTTAGTTTAAGGACGACTGACATTGGCTATCAATGAAATTTGGAGCACAGTTTCAATCCCAGCTTAGGCCCCGAAAACTGTGTGTTTTATACATAAAAACCTTGAAAAGCGAAGTATTTCTCCTATACATGAAACATTACACGTCTAGGCGCGTTTCAAGTACTACAATATTTATGCCTTACAGGGCCCAAAGCTATAACCCAGAAGCAACAATCAACCCATTCCAGAATGTTCTAAATACCACCTCCAAACTTCAACGATCCTAATCTGCTGCTAAAGTAAGTAACTTCTGCAGTAGCATTACATTAGGCAGCTATTACATAATTATTTCTTGACAACTATCCATTATTATCACGACCGTTTTATTCACTATCCTATCATTTACCCTAAGGACAACCTTTCAATAATGACACTTTTGATGTCGTAAAAGAATACTAATGTTAATTTACAGATCAATTACAGAAGTCCTACTTTTTGTGGAGCCTAAAACTGCCTACGCAAGCGTGACGTCAAATTCATGTTTTATTAATAATAATTGCTTATAACAGTCCCACGGCAGGGCAAAGGCCTCTTCTCGTATAGAGAAGGATTGAGCATTGATCACCACGCTAGCTCACTGCGGGTTGGCGATTTCAGGTAATTAAATCCAGGTTTTCTCACGATGTTTTTCGTCACCGTTAGTCGTGTGTTTTTATTGTATGAATAAAATTGGTAGCCTACCAAAGGGATATATAAAACTTATAATGAATATTGTGCCATCATACCAGAGTTATGAATTGCATGTTCCTGGCTCATAAATAACACATTGGTGTCATAACATACGCTGTATATTCGCTAAACGAGTAGCAGTAAGCACATTATAATAATTTTAAAAATGTCATAATTTTTTCGCTTATTTTATTTTTTTGCGCTAGCTTCTAGCTCTATAGTTTCTTAACGTCTCAACTAAAGTAGGTCGAACCCAATTATGAAAAATACACACAATATTTACTTCATTCTTCTTCTTCATTATATTAAATTCATTAAACACTAATTTATAATATTAACCAATTCATTATGTCACATAGAGTTATTTTTTTTTGTTGATTGCCTATTTTAATATTCTATTTGTAAACTATGGATGTCTCATCTGAAAATAAAATTGTATTATTATTATAAAGCACATATACCAATACACGTAAATATAAATTCAAAATATATAGTAAAAACACGAAACATAATTATAGCGCCGACTAATACAACACGTCGAGCCAATAGCTGCGAATCAGAGTACTCCAATCCTCACTGACAATCTTTAGCACACGTTTATATATCAAACCTTTTGTATTACCTGTGTAGGTGTTTCAATTAGGTCTCAATTAAAGAAACATCGGAAGGTAACATGTAGCCTCGGGGCGGTACAGAACTGTAATCAATGATTCAATGCTCATATGTTTGAGTTATTTGTATTACTTTTAATTGTAGGATGAACGGTGCTCTTTGAATTTATATGGCTTAATAACTGAAGAGACAATATTAAGTACGTGTTTTGCACCTCTGGAAGTCGTAATTTTTTCTAGTTTAGTAATCTATTCTATAATAAACTGTAGGCAATGAAATTAACAACAGAAATTGATTGGAAAAAAAATATAACGTAAAGAAATCATTTATTCATTGTAGACTAGGTAAGTACTTGTACTTTTGGACATCAAATAACATCAAGACAGCTCCTAAAACGCCCGTCCGTTGGCACATAAGCATTGAGATTGACACAAATACAGAAAGGCACTGGTCACTAACTTGCTAAAAGTCATTAATTCAGTTAAAAACAAAACTCTTTGGTAAAACTGAATGAAGTTGGCACAAACAAAGAGAGGCATTCTCCCAGTAGTGGATAATGTTGATAATGGTCACTAACTCGCCAAAAATCGTAGATAAATTCAGATAAAAAACCTCCTCATACTGTAAAAGATCGAACATTTCACAAACTTGGATATGTAACAATTAATTCATCAGACAAAATATATTATGTTGAAAATTCCTCCTATTCCGCGGAGTTCCATAACAACCACAAATACCATAGTTCGCAGTTCGCTCCACCCACGCTCAGCGAGATCCCAGATCAGTATCCTTCAGGCATTTAAGATATCCCACGTTAAAAGCAATCCTCAATTAGATGGAACACGAACCGAGAACTAACCATTGTTATTTGTTCTTGCACTCCGTTAGAACAATAAAATTTTAAGGTTACCGCGATCTTAGTCCCTGTTGGTGGGATGCTAGTGTACTTTCAACAACAAACGGTTTACCCCGGACTCTATTCAAATTTTGGATTATTAGCCTAGTGGTTGACATGACGGATTTGTATGCACAAGGTTGTATGATTAAACCCAGGGGAGTATCAGTGTGATTTTTTCAATGTCATAAATACGTTCTTAGATATTTTAAGACACAACTGACTAACGGTGCGCGAAAATATTGTGAGGAACCCTAGATTAAATTTTCTGAAATTACCAAGCCTAGCTAGCGTGTTAATCAACGCTTAGTCTGTCTCATTATGAGAAGAGGCCTTTGCTCTGCAGTGGGATAGTTATAGGCTCTTATTATGATTGTTTGATGGCAGTACAAAAATCAATTCTCGTGTTGAAATCTTGACCAATCCGAAGGCCCAAGGTTGCCAAAGCAATTGTGGTTCTACAAGCTATAAATTTCTATATTCTACATTCAACTTCTTGCTTGTATATTGAATATCTTTATCTATAGTTATACATAATAATTACTACACGTCCAACAGGATTTGGCTTGACTGAAACAAGTCGAGTCAACAAGTTGTGATGCTAATACCACTTCAACACTTGAACCAGCTATCATTGCATACTTATACCTACTTAAAATAGAGTCTGATGCCTCCTATATAAATAAACACGACCGACAAAGAGCTTATACATTAAATTGATGAAGCTAGATAGATAACTGTAATGTCTACGACCAAAAACCGACAGCCAATTGTCGCACGTCTGCGCCCCACCTTATAAAGAATCGTGTCAAACGCGTAGTTTTACACAAAGTTGCGTCAATGTACCCGGATCGAACCATTTAGCTTATCACTAACTATTAGCGTGCAGTTAACGGCTTATCGTGCGGCTGACTTATTAAAATTGCGGAAAATTAGACGACCTTCTAGTTACCGATAAAATTATTTATTGCGAACGATACAGAGTAATTAAAGCTCCGAGAATCCTGATAAACTTTGAGAGATATATTTGCCCTTTTACATGGAATACTTTAAAAGAAATATAGGTTACTTAGAAAAATAAAGGGGTAAAAAATAAAGAGAAATATACTTACCTTGCTAAAATGCTATTATAGCCAGAAATTAGTCTATTTTTACGTTAAGTTTTTTTAGGGGCTTCGTTTGTCTTCAGCCGGAAGACGGCCACTGTTGATATCAAAGGCCTCCCCCTTTGATGAGGGGGGGGGGGTCGCAATATTGGTGGTAAAGTTCCAGAAAACGCTGCTGCCCATCTTATGGATTTTCCCTTAGTCCCACGGGAGGAAAGGGGCTGGTCAATTCGAGGCCGGATTCCACTCGGCTTCGTTTGAATGAGGTCACAAATGAATAGACAAAGTAACGCTTAATAACGCGCTTATAATTAAGCTTAAGAAGTTAAGTAAGAATGATTTCTACACTCAAAGTTAACAATATGAAGCACCCTTTTCGTCGACAGTACCGTACATTAAATAGTTACAAATGCTCGTCTGCTAATGGTATAATAACTTCTCTACATTGCCACACAGGCTTAGCTGAGTCTGTTCTGACTTTATCATATTAGAATACTTAGTAAATTGCGAAGTAAATAATTGTTTTTTTCTGCTTGACTTAGCCTGGAAAGTATAAGTTTACTTAGTACGAATTTTCTGGTTTTTTTCTCTTCATTTTATACGTATATATAGAATATAATTATCTTATGGTTTGCGTAATTGAGTTGTGAAACGAAAAGGACTTTGCACAAAACAAGTGCTTTTAGAACACGTATAATTTAAAGGCATGCATAAAAATGTCTAATGCGAACTTACAAGATTAATCATATTTAGAAGAATGCCTAGGTTAGGAGTTGACGACCTGATTGGCGCACTGGCTAAGCAATTGGACTGCTGCGCTAAGGATTGCGGGTTCAATTCCCTCACAGGAAAACAATATATAATCGCAGATGTTTGTCCCGAGTCTGGGTGTTTGCGTATGTGGTATTTCATGGTTGTGAAACGACACGATACCGGAGCAATTCTAAGTGCGAGGCGACGTTTAAAAAAAATTAGGTATCCTAAACTTATAAGTATTAAAAAAGAATGCCTGAGGGTAGGCCATAGTCTCTTGGACAACAACAAACAGGCAAGACTTTATGTAAGTCGAGCTGACGTAACATATATTTATTTAGATAAACAAATGAATCTTGGCAATGTTATAGAAATTCTCAGGAGCAGTTCAGAGCATAGAAATGTAATTGAACCCACTAAATGTCATTAGATTTCGCTCCACGCGGAACTACGCTGTCATCGGTGTTCCCCTGTGGGTGTACAATGTACGCCCCTGCCTACACGCTCAGGATAGTCAGGCGTGATGTTACAAATATCTATAATGAGCCAACGAGATCGAATATGATAAGGTAGCTGTCGTTTTAATAAGAGGCATTCCGATGAGATTATATCTTAAATATTTTCATAATTTTCAAAGCTTATACTATACTTACTTACTTATATTAGAAAATAAGTCAGATATAAGTGTAATTGTAAGTTTATATATTCGCAGTATACAATAGATTTGGATATAACACCACATAATATCACGCCTGTATTCCCCGAAGGGGTAGGCAGAGGTGCACATATAGTACCCCCACATTTCGCCAGTTATGTTTTTAGGTCCCCATGTAATATGGGGCGAGCCTAGTGCCATCAACCGGGCACAAATCCAGACTCCGTGCTGCCACTAAGAATTACCTAATGGAAAAACCTAGTAACACTTTGCCCGACCTGGGATTCGAACCCAGGACCTCGTGCTCAGCAGTCGCGCTTAGCAACTACTAGACCAACGAGGCAGTCCGAGGCTGATGATGATGATGTATATTAGGGTGTAAGCTTAAATTAAGTCCAAGTAGAGCCTCCGCGAGTGGCGTTACCTAAGTGGGCGGTTCACCTCGCTAGTCCATATCGTCGATAACTAGCCAATGTCTATACCACGGCATGACCTGCCTGACGAATTAGCACATGAAAAAAAAGAAGTTGATACGCGTACATATGAAGCTTACTTCATCTCTGAATATGTCAGAAGTGTGTATGTTTTGCAACGAACGCATAACACATTACATCTGTACGCGCAGGTGGGCAGTCTGACCTATGACTCGTCTCGTTACTCTTACGTCAGTGATTGGGTTACATGTTAACGCAGTTTTGCTTCTGGTTTTGAAGAGTAGTTTTCTGGAATATAGGCGTTTGATTTTTTAGATCGCTCTACTTTATCAATTACTCGTTTTTTCCCCGCGGCTTCGCCCGCGTTAAAGATTAAGGCCCGAGAAAGGACATAGGCTACCTATGTCTTTCTTTTCTGTCTTGACCGTCCAAACTTTCTACATGCCAAATTTCATCAAAATCCGTCTAGCAGTCTGGTCGTGAAGGCGTAACAGACAGACAAACAGAGTAACTTTCACATTTATAATATTAGTATGGATGCAGTAGTCAAACATAAAGATTTTGTTGTCACTGTAACTAAAAGTTAGTTAAGTAATTGTAAAGTAAAGCAAGAAATGGCAGCGTTTACGTATTATCAACTTTACGTATTATCAAATGATACGTAAATTGAATAATATCATCATCCATAGGAGACGCCTATGACCAGCAATGGACTGAGATAGGCCGATGATGATATTAAGCTTTATTACACTGCAACAGAAAAGCTGTACATCCTAAAACAAAACATTACCTATATACTACAGACTGGCAAACAAATCCGCCGTCAAAGCCAACAAACAGAAAACAATAGCAACTTCATGATATTATTATGTCCATCAAAATTGTCCTGAAACGAATCCAATCGTCCGATACGTTACAAGAATTGGCTGGGACGAGCTGTTCGAGCATTCCGCATAGGGAACGTTACATGCGCGCCGAGGACTCGACTCACGATCAGTCCTCGCTATAACTCCGGTAATTGACGACAGCCACCCAGCCGGCGGGGGGCGGCGGCGAACTGGGCTAACTCGACTATTGACGGTTTTGACAACAGTTTTGAATGTAAACGGATATTTAGATTTTGTTTCGAAGATTTTTTTTCATAATGTTTTATTAGTTTAATTTGATTATTATAACTATTTTACAACTTAAATCTAATACAAAATAAAAACAGTATATACAATAATAAAAAGTTAAAAAGCATCAAAAAGTTCATCCCCATCGATGTCAACCGGTAACGTGCCCAAAAGACTGGCAGCATTGCCACGTTGTATGGCAATGCTAATTCTTTGGCCAAAAAATGAACCAGCCCTTTGGTCACGAAGATTGATTAAGTTCTTGCTTAGTTAAGACTAGGGTAATGTAATTCTTCAGGTTAATTTTTCAGGATATAAGATGTTTGAGGCTTTTTTAAGAAGTTTAATTTGTCACTATGTAGCTAGGACTTTTATACTAATATTTTTGCTTAAGATAGGATTTTATTTTGAACAGTGTAATTCGTTGAAATGCTTCTTTAATTTTAACTGATATAAAGCCTAGAGCTGTTTAGCAGAGTGATGCAGATGGTCAGAATTTTTTTTTTAGTACCCTCACTTCTTACTATTTTTATGAACATTCTTCAGTTCACCAGCGCCTTTATTAGGTATTATTAAATTCAATTCTTCCTTTCACACTCCTCTAGGCTTCCGTCTTGAGCATTCAATATTTCCAATACCTCAGTTGTCCCGTTTCGCCAGCCCGCTGTCGGCATCAACTCGTCCCTATAACTCTTGGGTCGCGTGCGGTGACTTCCCTATGATAATTTAATTGTTGTGCGTGCGCTACGAAATATATTTATAGCTGGCAAGCGGCGAGCTAGGGTTAGATAGAGACGGTCTTCGGTTAATAACAGGTGGTGTTCCTGGAGGGTTAAGACTAGTATTTGATAGTCATCGAATAATTTAATACTTTGTTGCTAGTGTTGACAGGGAGATAGTAGTCTTAACGTTATAAATGGGCACGTTAAACATAGGCTAGTTAGGTACTAAATGTCAGCTGATCAATCTCCGGTCATGTCCGGCTACTGTCTCATTGAACTATAAGAGTGAGGGAATAGGGAGTGCACCTGTGTTTGCCCGCATACTTGTGCACTATAATATTTCCTGGGTAGTTGGCTGGTCTCAGCTGACATAGGCCGAAATTTGGTAAGTAGAACATTATAAATACACACAGTTTTTCGATACAAATATTGTCAATAATACTGTATGATGACCTGTTTTAAAAACTTATCGTTATTTAGTTTTGTAACACATTGCAGATACAGCGTTTTTTTAACTCCGCCATACACTCGGAATTTATCCTCTATCGTGGGTGCGTTTCACAATAAAAAATGAAATATTATATGCAGAAACACCAAGACTCAGACACACATCTGGGAATCACCCAATTGTTTGTCCCGTGCGGGAATCGAAACCGCAGCCTTTAGCACAGCAGTCCTATTGCTCAGGCACTGCACCAATTAGGTTGTCGATATATGTATTTGAAGATAGTGAGAACGTCATACATGCACCTTTATCAGCACTGAACTAAATGATATATAGTGTCTGTATAGCACTAAACATACCACCATCTAATGTTTTGATAGTCAACTGTTTTCTAGCACAACTATCACTCGAAGACTTTATTACTTTCCCAGTGTTACCACTAAATTTATAGTGTTTATGACTTCATAATAAAGACACCAATAAAGTTTTACTATACAATATGGTACTTATTGTTTCAAATCTCGAATTTATTCAGTTCGCATCTAGCTTGAGAATTACAACCTCCTTTGTATTACTTTTTTTCTTTATTTATAAATTACATGATGTAATGTACCATTTGTTACGTGTAAATAAACTGTCCTAGTCTAACATTCGCTTAAGTCTGTAGAGCTACAAAACAAAGCTCGTCCCGTATCGTATGTACTTGAAATTAGGGTTGGCACTGCGTGAATTTAAAACAATAATGTTGCGTTTATCAATCCTTTGTTTTGTTCGTATTAGGGTTATACTTTAGTTATGCATTTGTATTGTGTTGTATTTCATCGTAATATTGTTCGACCGGCGTTAATAGTTAACAGAACTATTAACGGAAGATTACAATTGAGCTTATTATGTTTTTAATATATATGTTCATAGCAGAACCCTCCGATTGTGCACACAATAGGGTGAGGGGCCAGCCCTAGACCACGCGGCACCACAAAGCTTCTAGACCGCGACCCACAACATCTCGTCCGTTGCCACCACGTTCATCTGTAACACTTCTGGTTTATAACAGAACCCTTCTTGCACACAGTTGGTTGAGGGACCAGCCCTAGACCACACGGCACCACAAAGCGTGTAGACCGCGAGCCGCACTATCCCATCCGTAGCTACCACGTTTGCCTGTAGCACTTCTGGTTCATAACAGAACCCTCCGTGCACACAGCCGGGTGAAGGGCCAGCCCTAGACCACGCGGCACCACAAAGCGTGTAGACCGCGAAGCCGCAATATCTCGTCCGTTGCTACCAGGTTCACCTGTAACACTTCTGGTTCATAACAGAACCCTCTGTGCACTCAGTCGGGTGAGGGGCCAGCCCTAGACCACGCGGCACCACAAAGCGTGTAGACCGCGAGCCGCAATATCTCGTCCGTTGCCGTCCGTTGCTATCCGCGTTCGTCCTCGCATAACATAATATTATTTATTGTATTAGTGCCGTTGTACTAACACGACTAATGACGTTTGTGGGACATTCATTATACGGTGTAATTGTTGTTTATCGTGTACAATACATTCTCGATTAGGTGGTAAAGTATTATGTTAAAGCCGGTGTTGTAATGGTCGCGGGCAGGAATGTAATAGAATGTTTTGCTCAATATAAACGTTGTTTAGATAAAATTGGTTTTAAGTATATTTCTGTGTCAGTATTCTTTAGTATATATATACAGATCATGTTGCTGGAATTGTAGAAATAATGTAAAGCGTTATTTTCGCCGTGATCGCCGTCTTCTAGGGAAAATGGACTGTTTTTCTTACGTCTCTACATTTGCGCTTTTACAGTTTACTGAAAGCTTTCTTATTGTGTACCTTCTACAAGATAAACAAAATTCACTACCAGGAATTTTTCTATAATTCATACATATTTTATCACCCAAATATATTAAAAACTTAAACAACTAATGCGCGACATTGCTGAATAGAGAAAACTTATAGGTTATGTGCCAAATATAAACAAGCAAATCCTTTACTTAAAACCCAGTCAGACTCTTAATCCCCTTACATTAGACCTTCATAAGCCTAGCATTTATAAGAAACAATAACATAGTACCCTGGGAACGGCCTCAGCCCGTAAAATCGCTCTCCAGCCTCCAGGCGACCGATCCAAGATGCATTACTTTGGCCATAAATTATTTTGTTCTTCTCAAATGATATCGCTAATTCTATGTTAGTGATATTTTAATGTCTGGGAATAGGATATGGGAAGAAACGGTTTGTTGACACGAAAGTTTCCATCACTTTGGAGTTCTCATTACAAGACTAACCAAAAAAGAGTGTGTGTTTTTATTCCACCATAACTTCTGAATGCCTGAACCAATTTTGATGTATGGAGCGTCGTTAGAATCCTTACATCATCGCAAGTAACATAGGCTATGAAAAAATAAATAAAAAGAAAATTTATTTAGAAAATTAAAGAACACGACTGCCCAAAAACCAAGTTTTATAGCAGTCACGGGCCGTTCTGTGGAACACTGTCTATCTAAGAGGTACCTACTGGAGGTAATGCTATAATATTGTAGTTCTTTCATTTTGAATGAGCAGCTACAATCAAACCAGTGTAACAGTCGCTAAACCGGCAAATCATTGGGTCGAGTGCTACCACAATCATGCGCAAATGGTCGCCAATAATCAGATGTGTGCTGACTGCTCACCATCGTAGACATAATAGGCCGATGCATGTACGCCGTGTGTGCCGATGGGGTTAAGGTAAGGATACATTGTTAAACGGAGAAGAGTTAAACTATAAACTTTTAGAAATTCTCTTATCTTGGTCTACCTTAATGGTTTTGCAGTTTCTTTTGTTCCTTGAAGTTCTCAGTTGCTAAATTGTGCTCGAACATAACATAACATCACGCCTGTATTCCCCGAAGAGGTAGGCAGAGGTGTACATATAGTTCACCCACATTTCGCCAGTTATGTTTATAGGTCCCAATGTAATAGGGGGCGAGCCTATTGCCATCAACCGGGCACAAATCCAGACTCCGTGCTGCTACTGAGAATTACCTAATGGAAAAACCCAGTAACACTATGCCCGACCCGGGATTCGAACCCAGGACCTCATGCTCTGCAGTCGCGCTTAGCAACCACTAGACCAACTAGGCAGAAATATTTTACACTGGTCTTTTTGCTGTTTTAGCGAAATCTAGAACATAGTGCAGCAATTGACTTCATCAACCGCTTACGGAGATACTGTCCCCCTTACCATGAACCCTTAAAGCAGGACAGTTTACGTTGTGGAAACAGGACGCCGCTACGTGCAGCGTCTTGATAGGTATGGTAAGGGTCAGGTACAATTGTGTGCGTGGCTTATATTTCTGGAAAAAAGAATGTGTCCTAAAAAAGAGTCATCATCTAGCGCTAACAACAGCTTAGAAATTTTTAGAGTAAATTGATTTGTTTATGTTACCAAAACTGCTGTTTTGCCCAATTTTTGTTTTTAAAACGTCGCCCCACACTAGGAATTTCTCCTGTATCGTGAGTGCGTTTCACAAACATGAAATATCACAAACACCCAGACTCGGGACAAGCATCTGTGGTTCGCACAAAGTTTTGCCCCGTGCGGGAATCGAACCCGCAACCCTTAGCGCAGCAGTCCAATCGCTTAGCCACTGCGCTAATCAGTTCGTCAAAATTGTGGTTTATGAGCAAAAAGTCTTTTTGTTTCATCAAAGTCGCGTCTCCCCCCACAATGACCTGACTGCTACTCAGGTCGGGTGGTACCAGTACATGCAATAGGTAAACGCTGCAAATTGTAACATGTTTACATCGCGGCTGGGTTATGGGCAGATCGTTTTGCGGCCGGTTGCCTTTATTGTGCACTATTTGAGTACAGCACTAGCAAGGTTCGATAATTATCAATTTTAGGACCTTTTTGACAAACTCTTGCGGCATTAAACTGACTAGATAGTCAGTAACCTCTAGATAGAGGTAGTTACCAAAAATTCACCGTACGTAAGTACCTATATTTTGGTTAATATATGTTATTATAATAGCTGCAGATATCCCTATACATCCCCGTGAAGGCCTCCTAAAATTCTTATTTAATGTAGTGTTCTTAACAACATAGTGTCATGATGATGATGACACTAGCCGATTTCGGCCACGGCGACTGCTTCAGTTCTGGGGTTCAGGTTAGGAACAACATAATGCACTTCTCATTCAAATGGAAGACAGTAGAATATATTTTTCACAGGTTCAACTGCTTTAAAAAACAAATGACTACCTACCTCTTATAAACTTTTCTTTCAAATTCCAAAAAACAAATGACCAACAATACCCCTACTACGAGACCACAATACTCCAGCGTGAATGAAGCCGAACGTTTATCACGTCAAACCTTTGTGTCCTTGAATTATGCAGACGTTATTACTCGCCCCAGATGAGTTAGAACCTCTTCGGACAGACTTACGTTTCGTATCGGCTCTAAATTGCTGTTAGTTTGGTGCGGCACAAGTGGTAGGGGGTCGCGTATCGAATTTATGGCATCATAAAGTATATAAGAGAGAGATACAACTGCCTTTTTGATGGATAACTAAATCTAATATCTAAGGGAGGATATTAACAAGCGTATGTTTACTTCACCTAACTATGTTATAGAAAAATGTATTTTTACTAGGTGGTATGACCGTTGTTTTAGTCAAATGTTGCAAGTTCAAACCCCGGCACTCACCAATAAATTAGTTATCAGTTGCAAAAACCGGCGAAGGAAAACATCGAGAGGAAACCGGCACACCTGAGAGATTTTTCAACGGTGTGTAAAGCAGGTCAGATGCCTACAGGCGGTTTAAATTCTGACATCAGTTTCATCATCAACCATAAGAAGAAGGGGACAGCAATGAAAATCGTAATTCCCATATAAATGGGTCACTAACATACTTATATATTGCCCAAGAGCACGAAGATGACTTGATGTCATCTTTACACGTCATGATCAAGTTCTCGTCCCAATATTGTGGCTGAGCTTTTCGTTTAAACTCCCTATAGATTCTAAATAGATAAAATAAATTGATAAAGGAAACTTGAAAAATGATGGACACGAGCGGGACTCGAACCCGCGACATTCGCCGTACTGTGGCGCCGCTCTGATACCTGAGCTTTCGTGTCACTGCTCGCACCCATCGAATTGCCTCACAAGGGTGACGTCGGTAAATTTATTTTATTTCTAATAGTCTACTCTCAAATCTAGATTACCAACTCAGTATTACCTTTGTCCTAAAGGTTTTTAACAAGTTTGGTAATTCAGCCATAATACATAAGAGGAAAATGGGAGCAAAATGTTACGGAAATTTTATGATTCAGCCGTATGTCCATCGGAGTATATCCTATATTCTTCTCGTCTTGTTACACTGTTAAAGATGCAATAATACTTGAATAAAGAGAAATAATAAAAAATGTTACTAACGTATAGTTTACTATAGTTTTAACTAAGAAAGTTAATAAGATCCGCTATAAAACTTTTTTATCTCTCTTTTTTAAATCTAGACTTTAATGGTTAAAAAAAAGGATTTTTAAAAGTGTAGCACGTAGTTTTGTAGGCCAGTGTACTTTAGGCTCACAGCTCAGTTAACAACCACAGGTAATCCATTTGATGAACACAATCTTTAATGCGCCATACACCCCATCATGAAATTTTATCACCACGCTTATTGTGGATTTATGTGTTTTGCACTACTCAGAGTGCGATAAATGAATTAGTATTCAGGCTTATCAGACTGCGATAAAGGCATTCTTCGATTCTGCTGCATAGGCAATTATATATTCGAAACTTTTCCAGTTCTAGATTTTAGTAGGGATTTGCTGGAAAGCTAAATAAACATCTCTTCTCCTTTTTATGGCAGCGTGATCAACAATATCACGAACCGGAATACGCAGCGGTGGCAGGCCTTCCACAAGGTGGACCGACGATATCGTCAGAATTGCAGGTAACCGGTGGATGCAATTAGGAAGCTGTCGTTCATTGTGGCGTTATAAGATGGAGGCCTTTGTTCAACAGTGGACGTCTTCCGACTGATGATAATGATGATCAACAATATCATAAAATTCATACAGGGGTATAAAGATTCGCAGCTTTTATTACAGTCATGGAACCTTTCAATGTTTTTTAATAGGCCGCCCTAATCGCACAGTCCTAGTCACTTAGAAGCAAAGCCCACATAATGTATTCTCAATGCAAAATAAATTCTACTCAATTTACAATTTTCCACTAACATCAGGATATCAAATCATACCCATTCATTAGAAAACAAATATAGGATTTCTCCACTACTCCATCTATGTCATATTATGTCAAAATATTTTTTCAAAGTGCCAACCTTTAATTTAAAAATCCCAATCGTTTTATCGCCTATATTATAATCCTATCGATTTTTTAACAATCTCTCTCCATCAACATCTTCCTGAAACACAAAGCTTTATTTAAACAGCGCGTCTAATAGTAAGTAGATGTACCTGTCACTAGACTTCGAATTTCGTAGACATTTAGAGAAGCCCTCCATAAGCGGTAAACAATAGACTAGTTAAGGGATGACAACATTTCTATTCAGGTATTCAACGAGCACGTAAGCTTACCTTTATTCTGAAAATCTAAACATCATTAAGAACAAAAATCAAAATTCAAATCGCAACATGAAAATCATATATTACTGAACATACGAGCGAACGTGATCCCATTTGTTTGCTATTGTCATCGCTGCCGATACGGGCCGAATAAAGCCGAATACACCCGATACGCATCTCGGCCGCGCGGGCGCATGACACAGATAATCTAAGCATTCAGCCACCCGCCGAGTTACCAGCGATTTTATACAGCCAACTTAATAAATGCCCATTAAAATAAATTGTTTGGCATTGTCATAGCTTCCGATCCGCTTGCACGTTGCCTGATTCTCGTTTACATTAGCCATTCTGAGTTAATATATGGGCTGTAATTTATGCCTTTAACTATGTCCATAAAGAATAGTAATGGCCCAAGATTGCTTATATAGGAATGGATATTGAAGAGTTAATAAAGTTTTGCGTGATTGCGGATTGTACGTGCGGAGAATATAAAGTGTGCTGGAACAGGGATTGTTTGTGTAACATTATTTATGTGCTACAGATCTTGTTATTATCTGATTATGGACCACGTATTCAGATGCTTAGAATTTGTCGGTTTTGTATGTTTATCAGTTCGATTTTCGTGCTTGGAGGCAAATATTTCCACCTATATCTTTAAGTAGCTCAATCAACACACACACAAAATGTGTTCATACAAAAGTAATAGTCACATTTTCCCATCTGTCGATTAAGTATATATAGGTAGATATGAATGCAAGCAGAGAATTCTTTACGCAAGTTTTTTAGTGTTTAATATAAGAGATACATATTATATGAGACCTCGCCTTACGAAATAGGTACTAAGCTAACCAGCTCAAACTAGATTGAATACAGTTCGTCACTATAAAAACATATTGCCAGTTTTTGCTGATCACCTCATAGACAGTGTCAATAGCCAAATAAAAATCGAACTATATTTTTTTGGGTTCTCTCTTACGTAGGTTCCTATACGATATTAATATCGTGAAGTTCTTTAGAATGTTTCTTATTTTATCTTTTATTTGACTATGGTTGGGTTATTGTCTTAACAGTAAAGGATTAAAAGTGAAGTAAATTAACAATTAAGTGTATGATAGCATAATGAGTAAGCATTTTATGGAGTTTATAAGAGTTTCTAAAATATTTTTCATTAAAATGTGGGTCTTTCCACTTGGTTAGTATTGAAAGAAATATGTCTGCCAAAATCGTAAATTACTGAAATGAAATCTTTATTTGCCAGAGTACAGAACCTTCTACTTAAAGTTTTTACTCATTAATTTCTAATAGCATATTTAGTACAATGCAGATTGATATCGCGCATACTAGTGCAAGGAAATGGCGCGCTGTCAATTTGACAGGACGCCATTTTGATTTCATTTTTAAATGACAGCAAATGTATTTGTTTTTGCAAATATTTTTTTCTCGCTGTTATTTTAACAAGCTTCACTAGAAACTTGTTAAAATATGCCTACTAAGGCATGTTGAAGTCTAGATATTCGAATCGTCCGGACATTTTTTGTCACAAAATTTAGCGGTGAGGAATTTAAAATAAACCTATTATTACCTAGATGTTTTATTTGTACCTAGTTATCGTTGAAAGCTTGTTGAAATTTGTTTTCAAGCATGAAATGAGATTTTGTGCTTGTTTAAAATAGATCAAAGCGGATGCACCCACTAACTCCAAGTTACATTACGTAGCTAGGTGCATATAACTGATAATGGTTGACACCTCTTTGCCCTTTTCAAGGGTTTGTTAGTTGTCAAATCCTTAGGCCCTCATTTAATGTTTCTATTGTCATTAGTTTAACTACGTTATCTGACAGCCAGTCAGTGAATGAACTGTCGCAGTATTAATATAGGTAGTTTCTTATCGTATTTAGTGACAAATTATTTTCATATCCTTTTACTTGCACTCAAAAGACGCGGGTAAAAGATATTATCGAATCATTATGACGATATTCTTATCGTATCGTTTACCATTAAATACTTAGAGTAACCAGCTAATACTATTCTTCGGCTTGTAACTAACATTTGTACTAATTGCGTGATATTTTTACAAAGTCAGTACAACAAATAAAAGTGAATTCTTAGCAATTTAATACCTCAGTTTCGCAACAATACAAAGAAACAGATAAAAAAGATGATTGTAAACTTTTATCATGGACTTTTGAAATGGCGGATGTCAGCCACCAGTGTACAGCCAGCAACCTTTCTAAGCATACCAATTATAGGTTTTTATATTGTTTGACAGCGGTCAACGTCAGTTATATCATTTGTTTCAGATAATGATCGTGACACACAGACGGACGGCGCACACTTTCGATACTTGTTCAACAGGTGCTGATGGTATTCTCGTTTTGAAGATAAATGTATTAGGTATATTAGAATGTATTATTATACTTCAATTATTTTTATTTTTATATCTTTTAAGACGACAAACGATTATGTAAGGTACATAATATGGATCTTTCTCTTCAAAGCCTTAGTTTACACAACAGTAATTATGTTCATTTAGAAACTCCACCACCTTTCCTGTAACCACCTGCCAGAAAATCTAGGAACTTCTTAAGTTCGTTTTATTTCATACCTTAGAATACTGCCATGTTTTAAGTTCAGCCTCGAGGGTTAATTTCTAGTTTTTCCATGATTTCGATGTCATTCAGGCATTCAAATGATCAAGACTAGACCAAATCTGCATGACAAACAAGCAGGTAGAAAAGTATAATATAAAATAGACAAGGTAGAGTGTTTATCCATATACAGGTCTACAAGTAGATGGAAGCCATCAGCAATGATCTCTTACAGTTATAATTATAGGCTTTGGGGGTAGTTTACCATCATTCCTAGTCGTCGATCACAGAAGATAAGGGTGCACAGTTATGAGTGCGATTGTTATAAGCAAAGGCGCGTGTTAGGGGGCGCTCGTGTAAATGTGCTCGTGAAGTGCGCGGACCACCGGCGTGACTGCTGCGAGGACTAGGGCTGCTACTGTTCGAAGTTTCCTAATACCTGTACCTCGAGATTCTTCTTCTAACGGCACTATAAGAGGAAAAACTCATGCCCTGGTTTTTTTCAGCCAGCGAGATGGCAGTTAGAAGTGATGTGGAACAGAGTGGCCCAGGAATTCAGAATGGAAAAGGTTGGAGAAGGGCTATGATTTGCAAACAGATCTACAGAAAATAAACAAGTTTTAGTGTGCTACATTTGTTTTTTAGGTTTAAGTTGATCTGAATAAGTGGCTATATTATTATTTTAAGGTAGCAGTATATTCACCTGGATGTACCGTATTATCAATGGAGTTAGAATCACTCCTTTTTTATACTTTAAGATCACTGATTTTGGCAATACGCCTTCTAGTCACTGTTATCCATATTCCTGCATTTTCTGCCCATTCATTGTGCAGAAAATGCAATCTTTTACCTCCCAGAAGCTATTTTTACAGGGCGCCACGTTATACCCGCTGATTAGATTTATCTTGTATATTAAGAAAGTTAATTAACAATATTGAATTTGTTACTTTTCCAGTCAGGCGAGTACCAACCCTAGTTAATAGTCTGTTTTACATGTAAATGGCTTGTAAGTTGCTTACATATGCAATACACTAAGATGTAATGTTTTGATAAACATGAAAACTGAAATAATGGCAGGCATAATTAAACCCCATTTGACTGCCTCGTTGGTCTAGTGGTCGCTAAGCGCGACTGCTGAGCACGAGGTCCTGGCTTCGAATCCCGGGTCGGGCAAAGTATTATTGGAGTCTGGATTTGTGCCCGGATGATGGCAATAGGCTCGCCCCCTATTACATTGGGACCTAAAACATAACTGGCGAAATGTGGGTGTACTACATGTGCACCTCTGCCTACCCCTTCGGGGAATACAGGCGTGATGTTATGTATGATGATGTTATATAATTAAACCCTTTGGAATGAAATATAAGACTAAGAGAATACATGTATACAATGTGTTGAAAACGTGGCGGACGTTTTATTTGGATCGAATCAGAACACAAATGTGAAAGCAGATCCTACTAATTTACTTTTGCTACGATACCCGTTTAAGTCCTTCACTTTCAAAGCGTATTATCCTGATTTCAATAGTAGAATGTTCTAAGGTCCCGAATAGACCATGCCAAGATCGAGTCTCCCAAGTATCCCTTCACTTACACCTTGGAAGACCTCACCAACGCCTCTGTTGCAGCTATCAACGTTGCCTCTGGGTACTGCAAATAAATTATGAGAATACCGTCGACTTGAGAAGAAGAAGATTTGATTTAGGAATATAAACTTTTGACATAAGTGAAAAGCAAATAGCAAAGGTCGCTGCTACCCACGATCTAGATCGTAATGAATACTAAACTATTAGAATTCATGTACTTACTAGCCGTTAGGAATCTGCGGATACAGTTATATAAGTAGAACATTGCCTCCCAGGGTGTATAAAAATGATATTACTCTCATACAATATAATGTAGAACACATGAAACGGAGTCAATTCAACTTAAATACTTACTTAGTTAACTTAATAATATTGTAATTGTGAAAGTTTGGAGGTCTATCTCAATCACGCGTAAACGGCTGAATAATCATAATCATTTATTGGAACAAAAACAAGTCTACAATATTAATTGTGCGTTAATAGTTACATTAGTTAGGAAAACTGTGTCGCAACTGTGTTAACCACCAAGATGGGACAGTGTGTGTGAATGGATTTGGATTAAATTTGACAAAAGCATAGTTTATGATCTTAGAGTAACACAAACTACTTTTTATCCCGGAAAAGACACGCGGGAATCCACACAAACGAAGTCGTGGGCAAAAGCTATTAAGAAAAAAAATTGGTACGCCTAAATTGATTTAATGAAGAAACCGAAACGTTTCAATAACCTTTGTTTAAATATCTGTGCTATCCCATATTGTCCTAGAACCACAGCTTAATAGATCTTGAAGCAGTAAAGCCTACGTCAGCTTCCAAACCTATATTTATATTAACGCGCACTACCTAATTTTGTTAAAGTTATGTCTTGAGATTACACAGCGCGGTAGGTGTGAAATAGTAGGTTGGAGCTAGCTAAGTGATCAACTGATCGATTTTGATGGAATCCTGATTAAATATCGAAGGCGATGAAGTAAATAACAGCCTTTAAGAAAGTAAATGCAATTTGCTTTAATTCGACATGTCCGTAATGGTTCAAGTCCACTCGACAACGAGAACGGTTTTCTCTTTAGTTTATTATTTTTAAAGGTATTTTTATATTAACCCTTTACATTGACGTTAGTTTACAGACGTCATTACCATTCTATTATTATATTTACATACGTCATTTAATCATAGATAAAGTTATAAATAAATTAAACCATGATTGGCTATGGTTCCCGAACTCAATTCAGTCGAAAAAAATAAAATAATTACCAAACAGGACTACAAATAATGCAATTATGAAAGCTTTCGTTCCATTTTGTACGAATTTTATTCGAGTTTTACAAAAGTAAATTGTAAAACTTAAGTACCAATTCCAATTAAATTGATCTGTAATTAGTTTTATACAACTAAAATCATCAAAGCACTTATCATATAAACGCAGAAATCAGGTCATGCTCTTAAATTGATAATTCCATCTATATCGATACAATAATTCATCGCAACAAGATTTATTATCCCTGAATACAGCTGCAACATCTCTAATGACGTTATCAGGACTTCATTTTATGATATCTGTGCGTTATTGATTGAGGACGATACCGATTACGGCGTCCAAGTTGAGAGATGAAGCGAATAGGAAGGAGGTTTCAATTTAAGTTTATTTTTATTTTAAGTTTCTCAATGGCCCGTCTTCATCCACTACGGCTGCTGTGCCAGCCTCATCCAAATTCTGGCAGTAGTATCCTAAACATCCATTAGTCTTTATAAGGTACTGCCTGCTTTCTTCAATATTAGAAATCGATCTTGATGAAAAGAGCTCCAAAGTAGTTAAAATCTGTATACAATTTTGTCATCCTACGTTTCGAACATTTTACCTCAATTACATCAGAACTTGGAATGATAGCAATAATGTACTTCTAACGCATCTAAATTGATAATACGCGACATCTTCTCGTCCAAAATTCCGCAGTGTCTGAAGACGCAGGTCTATGACCAGTGTGTGTTGCCAGTGATTACGTATGGCTCAGAGACGTGGTCGCTAACGGTTGGCCTTTTGGAGAGGCTCAGAGTCACTCAACGAGCTATGGAGAGAGCTATGCTCGGGGTTTCTTTGCGCGACAGGATCCGGAATACGGAAATTCGCCAAAGAACTAGAGTTACCGACATAGCTCGAAGAATATGCAAGTTGAAGTGGCAATGGGCAGGCCATATCGCTCGAAGAACCGATAACCGCTGGGGAAGAAAGGTTCTCGAGTGGCGACCACGAACCGGAAGACGCAGCGTTGGCAGGCCTCCCGCCAGATGGACCGACGATATCGTCAGAATTGCGGGCAACCGGTGGATGGAATTGGCAAGCTGTCGTTCTTTATGGCGTTCTAAGGGGGAGGCCTTTGTTCAGCAGTGGACGTCTTCCGGCTGATGATGAAATTGATAAAGGAAATTTGAAAAATTATGTAATACAGTAGTCTCTGACCCGCGACCTTCCAACGCATCGTCACAACTCGCTAACCACTCAATACTTAGCCCATGATCTTCATAAGCCCAATGCTCCCGCCTTACAATGATGGATCGTCAGAGTGACGCCCCCTTTAAGGGTTTGTCTTAGCAAATTAAGCGGTACTTATAATACTGCCAGGCCACAGATTAAGGCTGCTGTAGATGGTGTCTGCTATAATTTCCTGTGTGTAGCTCTCGACTTTGAGAGATGAAATTGCAAGGTTAGAATTATTGGGGTCTAGAAAGGTCTTCATTAATGAACGTACGTTAATGTCCCAGCTTCAATGAGATGCCATTTTTTATTTGCTGCAGGACGTGAGATTTGTAATTACATTACCTATGAATGATATTAATGGACTTCTTGCTTTTGATTCATCTTTATCAATGAGTCTTTATTAATCGTCTGAAATAGAGGCAAAGGTTGATTATTATGATGATCAATGAAAGGCAGATTGATCGAAAGGTGATCGAAGTTGTGATTTTTACTATCATTAAGTAATTTATTATAACTATCTTATGATTGTCTCGTTGGTCCAGTGGTCGCTAAGCGCGACTGCTGAGCACAAGGTCCTGGTTTCAAATCCCGGGCGGTCAAAGTGTTACGGGGTTTTTCCATTAGGTAAATCTCAGTTGCAGCACGGAGTCTGGATTTGTGCCTGGTTGATAGCAATAGGACCTATAAACATAACTGGCGAAATGTGGGTGTACTATATGTGCACCTCTGCCTACCCCTTCGGGGAATACAGGCGTGATGTTATGTATCATCTTAATATAATGATCTTTCATAATAACATGTTTAACAGTTTTTAGGTCCCAATGTAATAGGGGGCGGGCCTATTGCCATCAACCGGGCACAAATCCAGACTTCGTGCTGCTACTGAGAATTACCTAATGGAAAAACCCAGTAACACCTTGCCCGACCCGGGATTCGAACCCATGATCTTTCATCTTACAGAATAACATAACTAAAAGTCTAACAGGTGGTAGATCTGATCCATGATTTAGGACCAACGCCCACACCTGCCAGCTTCACGGCAAATACCGTGATTATAGCCCTACAATGCTTTGAACACAAAGCTTGCGCCAGACAAGTAATAACTTACCAGTGAAGACATTCGCACATCAATCGCACAATGACCATTGTTGCCTCGATCATTCAATGCTCACACACTAGTGCTAAGCTCACAGGGTTTACCTGCTGTTTACGTTAGTTTTTCATCGTACTTGCCAAAAAGAGTTAAATTGTAATATTCTGTGGCTGTGGATATTTTGCACATAACTACAAACCTTCAAAAAATTAAAATATTGTTCTGCCGAGTGGTATGCAGCCTAGAATTTACCACCCCGTTTCCTCCCATGGGTGTCGTAAGAGGCGACTAAGGGAAAATCCGGAGGACAGACAGCAGCGTCTTCTGTAACTTCACCACCAATACTGCGACCCTCCAGCCGATTGCCAAGCTTGGGGATTATGGCAACCTCCCTCCCCTCCTAACTAATGGAGAGGCCTTTATTCAACAGTGAACGTCTTCCGGCTGATGATGATGATGAAAATATTGTTCTAGAATATCATGTTACATTAGACACAACTGGCATAATAGTTGAGGCATGACCTTGCAGTACTTCTAACCTGTTCTGGGGAGAACAAGCGTGAATTAAAGAAGACCTAATTCTGATACCTATTAGAGGCACGATAAAAATATCGTTATCCGAACAAAAATAACGATATTTTTTTTAAACGTCGCCCACATTGGTAATTTCGCCTGTAATGCTTTTCACAAACAAATATCACATGCACAAATACCCAAACTCAAGACAAATATATTTTGTTTGCACAAATTTTTACCCGGCGCAAGAATAGAATCCACAACCCTTAGCGCAGAATATCGAGCAGCAGCCGAGAGCGTTGAATCGTTTAGCCACTGCGATTTCAAGTCCTTGATTAGAAGTTTCCTTTTCAGTGTCCCTTGTACATACCACAACAAATACGAGCATTTTCATTCAATTATACACTACAGAGCAGTTCCCATGCTCCACCCACATAATCCCCCCATTATATTAGCATTAATTCGTAGATAAACACACACACGATTCCGCATTAGTAGATATCATATAACGTTCGGCTGATCGCGATAAGTTTTCTTTACAACCCAAGGAATACAATTAAACAATACTATTAAACCCAGAACGGGCTTCGCCTGTTACGGCGAGATCTTGTTAAGTATACAGTACATAGGTAGGTACCTAAACTGTTTTTTATATTTAAAAGAGAGACTATATGAGATACAGGTTAGAAAAATATATTCAAGGATGGTTAGATAATAAACAGAAAAAAGGAAGGATGAAGCAAAAATATTTTTAAAATTTTATTTTTTAATTTAGTAATACAGGTTTCAGTTTACATAAATTGAAAAAAAAAGCAAAAAAACAAAAATGTTTCTAAAAGTTTTTTTTTTATTTGATTAGCTGTAACCAGTAATCATAAGAGAAGTGATTGATACCTTCACCAAAACAATCATTAATTGACTCGAAACCATTTGTTCAATAGATACACTATAATTTCAATAGGTATCCTCTTGGATGGGGCATAAAAAATTGGACCATAAATCTTTCCAGCAACATACAGAATCTTAAACAACAAGCTTTTATGAACTCAACTAGATAACCTCTAACCATTAACAGACTGCGGTCCCCACATTTTGCACACTCAAGCACTTCCAGCACAATCTATTATATCCTTTAAAAAACTACTGATTACTACGTCAATTTCCAAGATAAACAATTTTTCTACACAACTAAGGTATCTCAATAACCGATCACTATCTACTGTCGCAACTGACAATGCGACAAATGCACTCATACGTAACTACATCGTATCTGCAATTGTCGATTAATTCTTGGCACAAAAAATGCCTTCACTTCATTGTCGGCCGTTTTGTCGCGACATATTTGTCTTGGCTCTTGCGATCTCCCTTAGATGTGACGTTTGCCATTTGATATTGTGACTGAGAAGCGATTACTTACCCGTCAATGCGACAAATAATCTTAAAACGTCTGTTTGACGCTTTTTATGTTTGCCGTATCGCAATTTGTCTCATGATAATAACAATGCCAGCTGATCATTTATCATTGAATGACATTTAGAACTGGCAGGGTATAAGCCTCCGTTACTCCAGTCCTGAAAATGGATTAGATAAATGAAGAACATTATAAACAAATAGCTTTTTTTTTTATTGCAGATTCTTGTTGATAGAAGAGTCACCAGTCTGTTCTGCCTTCTTGCTATTATACCACCTTTTATTATGATAGGGGTCCTAATTCATCTAAACACGTTGACTGTCCGCTAAGTAGACACAATTTGTGTCTATTTAGTGTGTCTACTTATTTATTTCAAACGTTGTTGTTGACACGATTGATCAGAGTTCCTTATGTAGTGCACTAGACAGTGATAGGGGTATGTTCTTTAGAGCTTATTCTTAGTCTCGACGTTTCTAATATTTATCTTTCACGTAATTATCCTTAAAATTGGTCAATAATTATTCCTTGCCGATTAGTATCCGGCCTAGAATTGACCACCCCTTTTCTCCCGTGGGTGTCGTAAGAGACGACTAAGGGAAAATCCAGAAGATGGGCAGCAGCGTCTTCTGTAACATCACCACCAACACTGCGATCCCCAAGCCACTTGCCAAGCGTGGTGATTCTGGCAACCCCCCTTATCTAGCTTTTTTTCAACAGTGGACGTCTTCCCGCTACTGATTCCCGCCAAATTATTAATTATATTCCTTTATATAAGTAGCCTATATTTCCAAACACATAAATTCAACTGTATGTCGGTATTAACTCTAAGATATCTTAGTCCTGTCAGTTGCTCATCATCATATCAAACCTTGAAGAAGTTTATATAATATTTATTAAAACAATTAGTTATCACCGAAGACTCACTCCGTGTCCATACTGACACTGAATTACGTGCGTGACTTGACCCGTGCCACCTCCAGTGTAGCAGGTTTTTGCTATGGTAATACACTTGCGTGCAAAAATATCGGCACACTCGTCACGTTTGAATTTTAAACATGATATTTATAAAAGCAAGGTTTTAATGGCATCCAATCGCCAGTAAGTGTATCGTGCTATCCAATTTCCTCGTAAGGCAGTGCATTTTATCAACACGCTGAATATGAAGTAAATGTCTATAAAGAATTCTGATCCGTTTGCGTCACCGAAAATAATATAAATAAATTGACGCGTTTACCTACCTGTGGGAGAGCACAAGCTAGAAATAACAAGTATAAGGAAGGAGGAATGAAAAACGTATAATTAAAATAGTAAAAAGTATCACTCAAATAAAAATATATAAATCAAAGCTCAGATAAACCAGCACAGAATGTATCATCATGATAATCAGCCGGAAGACGTCCACTGTTAAACAAAGGCCTCCCCCTTAAGGGGAATGTATATTTGGACCTTAAAACTCAAACTAACAACATTGTCCCACAGCGGTACAGTCCAACACCAGGCTATTGTGAATATAATTGGAGATTTCCCTGTAAGCCCATCTACGGCCAAGTAATTGAGTATTCATAGCCCAAAGCTGGCTAATTGACAGAGCGGACGATGTGACGTTGTCGCGAGGTGTGAACTGTCGCAGGGCTGCCTGCCAACGAGGAATTACTGGACAACGTGTTTTAATGGTAACTGTGAAATGAGGATGCAAATTTCGGTCCCACCCTCGAATACATACAATATACATGTTGCTATGTTGAATAAATAATCTGAATGTACTAACACTTCAAACTTACGCCTTAGTAACTTTTGTTCAGCTCAAAAATACCTAACCAACGACATATTAAATGTGGCCTTTGGAGGGAGGGACTAAGTTCATATAATTTTTATATTCGCATATGTTTTAAGACATTTTTTTCCATCACAATACAAAGTTGGCGTGAAAGCTATAAGTTTTAAATCTTTTTTTCCAATACTAAGTAAATGACTTTCTTTTATGTTATAGTTCCACTATTCTCTTTTTTCTTCAGTAAAGATCTATTTCTTATGGCATCAAGACGTGATCACATTTATGTTGTGTTCGTCGCCATTAAATCTTCCCGATAATGTTGAATATTTTGCTATGTGGCCCTTCTTATTTTTCTATTTCTATACACAAATGGAAATATAGCAACCCTACGGAGATCCAGTGTGGATAATCCCATCGCTAACTCAATAAAGGCAATACAGCATGTGCTTTGTAAATTAAAACCTCCGACACAGGTTGTGTCGCGTGGAACAGTCGCTTAATTATGCTTGTTAGGGTCTACCAGGGTCTAGCACCAGACAATGACGGATAGAGAACATTTATACGCATTTAACTTGGCCATTTGTTACAATTTTCTATGAATATACCATAATTACGCCTATTATTCGATAATAGAGATTTAATATGGTCCATTTAAGACGTGTACAAATTTATCTGGATCCTTAGATGTGTGCAATAATTCGAGAGTGGACCGGAGTTACAAGTGCCGCGGAATTGTTTCACCTCGCCAGGGACAAAGGGAATTATTCAAAGCTGATGTCCGACCTCCAGTTATCGGAGAGGACCAGAAAGAAGAAGAAGAATAATTCTCACAAACTTCCTGCCTACAGCCTGGTTGCTAATATTATTTTGTTAAAAAACTTCGTCTATTAATTTCCTCATCTTTTGCAAAGAAAAGAAGTCGTATAGCGGATTGGCATAGGATTTCCCCGTGACATTATCATTCAAAACCATCATTTATAGAAGATCTTTCATTTCGAACAGTGATTAGTTTTAGTTATGGTTTTTTAAGTGAAGCAAGCTAGCCCCGGACCACTAGGTATATCCCCGTAATGTTAGTCTTATGTTTCGGTCGTGAGCATTATGTCACATTTTGACATTATATACGAGAAAATATGTTTCAAAAACGGCATAAAATGCGTATGTTTTACGAATTACGACCAAAATTCCGGATATTTACCATTGTTCGTAATCCGATTTCCTCGTCGAAATTCTGAAAATGTGTGTTCTAGTGAAACAGTGTTAATGCTAAACCCAAAGAATATACATATATATATATTGACATACTACTAAAAACAATGCTAGTATACTTTAAATAACCAACGCCACAATAAATTGTCTAACCGTTGGACGATAATAATTATAATCGAATTCTAATAAACGTGTTTGTTCTCGCTCTATTATAATACTGTAAAAAGCTAATTATATGAGTTTTATAATTAACATACGTGTATTATTGCACACCTGTCATTCTCGATAGATGGCAGGCCTGCAATTACGTCATTTATAGATGACAGTAGCTGTCATAATCTGATAGATTTTATCATAAGTATGACGTGACCAATAAAGGGTAAATCATAATTACGTACCCATTAGTATGATATGGTACGATGGGCAATAAAAAAACATATAATCACACCTGTAATCGCCAAAAGTTTTCACCAGGTTCGTTATAGGTCCCACTGAAAATTACATTATGGAAAACCCAGTAAAACTTTTTCCACTCAGGATTACTACCCAGACCCTCATGTTTAGCAGTCGCACTCTACGACCGCTAGACCAGCGAGGCAGTTTATGATAATTAATGTTTTATAAATATATTTGAATAATAAATGTTATTACACATCATTATTTAACTAGATTATATCTGTTGTGTTTTTGTGTTTTGGTAGAAGTATTTGCTATGTATAACTTAGTCTAAGTTAAGTTGTAATAGGTAATATTTAACTAAGTTTAAGATGTTTGCTAAGTTTTTTTTTTTAAGTGTTGTGTATACCTATAATTGGCATCTATATTAGTTCCTTACGTGTTAAATATTTATAAGATACAAAGTGTGATATGGATGCTGTTGGTGTACCTGTTGAAAATAAATAAATAGATGGCGTTGACATCTCCTAATTGACTACCTCTGAGAAGAAATGCCAAAACAAACTCAGCGGTCATGGTCTCTGTTAAAGTCCAAACAAGTTCAATAATTTATGTGAAGGTGGCCTGAGAAGTAGTCTTTTGAGGAAAGAACCATGGAGAGTTCTTTTGAGTCGCCTTTTGACCTGCACTTACAAACGCCGCGTCTTGTACCATCTGAAGGATATGCATAAAACATTTTACAAAGTAATTTTTCAAGTATTTATTGGAAAAAGAAGCCGCTTGCCAAGCATGGGGATCATAGCAGCCCCCCCCCACCCCCCCATTCCAAGGGGAGGCCTTTGTTCAATAGTGGACCTATTAGTACAAGACATAGGTACCTGCATTGTGTATTACACACGAACTTTTACGTGTCCGCAGGCTCTACAGCTTAATTAAAAACATAATACGAACTTCATTCTCCAAGCAGTATGTAAAGTTAAATACATTCTAATTCCACTCCTGCGCACACTCCTATAATTAAGTCGTACACATTTTAATTTGTTTTGACAGTGTTAGATGAGTTCATATTATTAATATGAACACCTATTATACTAAGCAGGTGTAGAAGTATTAGCTTTGCATAACAGGTAAAAATAGCAGTTATTTTAATACAAATTATAACGTTATAACTAGCTGTTGTAATTGCTTTCGTTTGCCTTAGTAATGAATGAGTGAAATAATATCTTAATGCGGAGTAGAGTGGTTTTAAAACAAATAGCAGTGCATAACATTTATTATAATTTATACAGTCGCTAAACAAGAAATAATGTGAAAATAGATTTTTTTATTTTTTTTTTATTTAAAAAAACGTCGCCCCACACTAGGAATTTCTCCTGTGTCGTGGGTGCGCTTCACAAACATGAAATATCACATACACAAACACCCAGACTCGGGACAAACATCTGTGGTTCGCACAAAGTTTTGCCCCGTGCGGGAATCGAACCCGCAACCCTTAGCACAGCAGTCCAATCGCTTAGCCACTGCGCTAATCAGGTCGTTCCTAAGTAATCACTGGCGTCAACCATCCATTCTTCACTCACTATCTCCCCACCCATCTGCTCATTTACACAGAGCGATACATTTTCCCAACAATCAATTACCCACTCCATTAAATAAAAACCGAACACAACTCACATTCAAAGATTTACAAGCTAAACGAATAATTATGATAGATGTAAATCGACAACAGGTTGATTCTAATTCATAGCCCTTCCGATGATTAACCGGCCAAGGATAAATGGCGTCGTGTTCTCAATAAATTGCTTACAAGCCTCGTAAACCAGGGGAGGTGATGTCGACTGTTTATATTCGGTCGGGTTATGCTTAATTGGGCTCTCAGCCAAAGGGTGCCTTCTTGGTACAACAAAGATTTGCTTTTAGCAAGAAATGTCTTCAAAAATTTGGGACACGGAGACATTCAACCCGGCTGACAAATTACCAAAAAAATTTCTTAAAAAGCTGTAAAAAAATGTGTTAAAAATGTTCTCCTGACCGAATTTCGGTCACGACGGCCTATCTCATCTGAGATACTAACAGAAACTACGCAGGAGATATAGTTCACAAGTATGCGCGCAAAGAAATGTGCACTCCCTATTCCCGAACTCTCATAGTCCGATGGCACGGTAGACCGAAACGGCCGGAGAGAAAACAGGCGCCACGGACCAACGGCTTAACGTGGCTTGCGAAATACGGAGAAGTATTATATTATTAATAGTATTATATTATACTTAAATCAAATGAAATAATTAATATTGATCATATTCTAATAACTACTACTAATTTCCATTAGGTAATTCTTAGTAGCAGCACGGAGTCTGGATTTGTGCCCGGTTGATGGCAATAGGCTCGCCCCCTATTACATTGGGACCTAAAACAAAACTGGCGAAATGTGGGTGTACTATATGTGCACCACTGCCTACCCCTTCGGGGAAAACAGGCGTAATGATTTTATATTCTAATAACACAATTAAACTTGAGTCGTCTTCACAATAAAATTGGATTTACGATATTTTTTCTGGAATTAATTATTCCAAGCTGTTAGGACCTTAGTGTGCAGTAATAAAGCCCCTATCGCCGCATCTCGCAATGTCAACGTCAATTTACGATGTCATTAAGATCTTAATTAGACAATGTGCAGAATTGTGCACTTAGCGCTCTGTTTGTTTACCACTAATGCTCCAACTGTGCGGGATTATGTTTCGCTAATAAATTTTAAATTTTATTGACTGATACATTTGTTAATAGATGCATGGTAGAGCGGTGTAAAATATTGGTTACTTTTGTGGAAATGCAGAATAATACGATAATTTAAGGTATTTAGTAGACTATTTCATTATGTTGACATGATGATTAGATGATAGGTATCTAGGCTCCGCTGAGCATAAGGCAGGACCTTATCTTATGGTTCGGATTTTTCCATTAGCCAATTCTCAATAGCAGCATGCAGTCTAGATTTTTCTGCTCGGCTGATGGCAATAGGCTCGCCCCCTATTACATTGGGAGTTGGGACCTATAACATAACTGGCGAAATGTAGGTCTACCTACTACCTCTGCCTTCAAGAAATCCAGGCTGTTATATTATGCCAAGTTTTACAAAAACGTTTACATATATCAAAACTAATACCTAATATTGTAAATATTAAAGCCTGAATTAATGCTAAACTTTCGTGCAAAGAACTTAGACCCTTAAAAAGGAACAATAAGTTAAGAATCAACATGTCAGCATCTCCTAGAATGACCAGAACATTTCTTAAGACTGCAGCTCGTTCGTTTGATAAACAAATAAGATACAGTATAAACAACAATTTGTATGCTAGATTAGCGGCATAACGACAGACGTGATTTTAACGCGAACCGAGAATTTTTCGCTGCCTCGAAAAATTACGCTATGGAGTCGCCCGTTGTTATTTTTTAATTAATGGATACAAATGGATAGAGATATCATTTTTATATATAAACATTCGCTATTCGCACAACGCTAAACATTCCCGAATGTGTAGACTATGGTTTTTGCTCAATCACTATTTAAATACATTGTTTCACAATTTTATCAGACTGATCGTGTTTCTTACTGTAAATATTTTCTGCGAGGTCTATACTCCATATTAAGATTATAAGCTCAATAAATTGGGTTTAAATTTCAGTATGCACACATTTTGCCTCACCGTCTGATTCCATCTATGTAAACAGTGGCCTATCTGAAAACAATGTTGGCCTCACTATTCCATTGATTTTTGTGTCGCGATGACATCTGTGGCGTGAAGCCAGTCCATTACCGACGTATCACGTTCGTTAGTACGACACATTCTAACCGCTCGTTACATTAAGGATCAATATCGTTTCCACACTCTGCCGTCTGCCTTGGAAACACCACAATACAGCACTTAATCTTTAAACGAATATAGACTTTATTGCTTCAGGAATTCTTCAATTGTTTGACATGTCGAATAGTCATTGTGGGCCAATATCTATTCGGTACACAAAGTTGAATTTACATTTACTTACGTAATAGTTTATTGGAATTTCGTCCTTATTTCTTGGGTACTAAGATTGGTGTATTATTTGTGGGATCTTCACAAGTTATTTGGTAGAATATGCCACCCGCATTTGGATTGCGTTTGATAAGAATTGCCAGTAATGGGATGCTGTGGTTAGAGGCTGGCGAAGACTCGGCTATCTCTATTATTTAGGTACAAAAATCTGGTATTGACTATCAAGTGAGAGGTATTTCAGAGGTATAAATGTCTGGTGTTATTTCCTGAGAATTATTTTAGTTGATAAATTGCTGCAGTATACAGCTTTCCTTATTTCTATATGAAGCATTAAAACACAGTTGAAGGATTCTTTTGAGCTTTTGCGGTTTCAAAGTACATGTAGACATAGGCAGATCACAGACAGATCTAATCAAATCTATCTAGATTTATAAGCAGAAACTGTGGCCCAAGTTGGTTTCCCCCTCCATCCTCATACCTAGATACGCTGCTGACAATCATCAGGTAAAATGTTGATTATACTAGCTATAGAGCTAGGTATAGACCAAAACATAACATCACGCCTGTATTCCCGAACTGATAGGTAGTAGTGCACATATAGTACCCCTAGATCTCGCTAGTTACGTTTTATGTCCCAATGTTATAGGGGCGAGCCTATTGCCATCAACCGAGCACAAATCCAGACGCCGTACTGCTGCTAAGAATTAAAAACCAGTTACACTTTGCCCGACCCGGGATTCGGAACCAAAACTCGTATCAGAAAAGGAATTTGACTTAGAATTTCAATAAATTTAATTTCTGCCCTCACGATATACTTCTAAACTGTAAGATAATTCAGTTATAGAACCAATCATTTTATGTTCGAGAAAGTAATAAGTCAGCACTGTTCTGATTGGCTGACCACAATCAAACAACCAATCACATTAGTTAACAGTGCATTTGTCAGTGGAATTACCAGCGAAAGATAAATAGTCTTCTTAAACCTGCGTTTAGGCCCACCTTCTACAACAGGCGTATTATAAATAACACAACGGTGCGTAACTTCACCACAATTACCACATCAGTAACGCACGCGCGCTTATTGAAACACACACTGCGAGTTATTCGTAAATAAGACATTAAGAGGAAACATACAAGCGTACATTGCGAGCGGGCACTTTACCTTAGCTTATAAAAAAGAAGGCTGCATTACATTCGAAATTTAAACGATTATAAAACGCGAAACAGATGCTGGCGATTAAAAATTACTATTGTTTAAAGACTTTATATATAATTATCGCTTAAGACATATGATTCTGCTGGGTTACTATTAAAAATTTGGCTGCAAGTATGTTAAACTTTGATTCAACTTTAAAAGACGAAAATACTCAGCAACACAGTAACTAACCAACATAATAATATAATAACTGTCCACAGCCACTCACAAATGTTGAAGAGTTTTTCTAACATATCTTTTAGCAGTCGACGCGCAACAGTCACGTTCCAAATAACAAGCCGTGTGTCCCCTTTCAATGCGTCGAGTGGTTGTTACAGATTGGTTCCATGACCCGGTTACCGCTGGAAGCTCCTACGTTCACTGGAATACTCCTAGTTAATGGAAATTGAACAATGGAAATTATGCTTATCCTCTTGTTTTATACGGAAGGGAATACAGAGGATTTTAGAAACACCGTTATTTATTTGTGACTGGGAATTATTATAGTTTGCATTACGGAAGCGTTTGCTGTAAAGTCAACTGGTATTAATTGAAATATTACCGTCTGAAATTCAGCACGATAAAAAACTAGAAAGATTTTTATCGTGCTGAATTTAAACGCAATTTGATCTGCTAATGCATTTGCTCGTCCTTTTTTTTCTTCTGTAATTCATTAATTAATGTAGCCACAAGCAAATTTCTTGTATATTGTTGGTAGATCCAAAGCTCATTAACACTATAAACCCAATTTTAACTTAAGTTCATATTAACCCAACAATTTTGACTTAAGTTCATATTAAACCAACAGCCAGAAGTCACCTAGAATATTGTCAGTAACAGACTATTGCGCTGTAACAAATTATCCGAGACCTGATAAACAAAACGTAATATCCAACATTACACCTCTATAAAACCCATAAAAAACAACCACATTGAAATCGATAACGGATTTATTCTATTTCTGTATCGAGAATCGGTAGTAAGACAAGGGTAAATACCGATAAGCCGCGGGACTTTAATCAGATACCAGCTGTTTACATTCAGCCTCTGGGATATTTAAATGTACCGATGTTGTCTTGGTTCAACCTGCTGGCTGACCCGAAGATTGCCGATTGTGGCCGACGATACCCGATAACAAAGGATTGAGAGATTTGGATTTTATATAATGGCAACTCTATTGTGTTGTGATGAGTATTTTCATTATTTGTTTTATATTGAAGAAAGGTGTGCTTCTCGAAGGTGTGGTCAACATTCTTCTCCTTTGTCAGGTGTCGACAACCAGATCTCGTTGCTCATCATAAGATAGTTGAAATTGGTAACATTCATAGCTATCACACTAATATTATAAAGCCGAAAGTTTGTGAGTAAGTTTGAATATTTGTTACTTCTTCGCGCTCGAACGGCTGAACCGATTTTGATTGAATTTGATATGGACATAGCTGAAACCCACATAGGCTTTTTATTTAGAAAAAATGCAGTGGGTGACACCGCGGGGCGCAGCTAGTTACTAGATATTTAGAGCAACACCAAAAATTACTTTAGCCTTCTATCAATAAGGTGAAGGATGGAAGCTAAAGACCAATGTACTGTAACTAAGATGTTTTCAATTAGTTCTTTCACACAATCCAACAACAAGAGAGGTTCTAGTATTACCCTGAAATCCGCCTGACAGACAAACAAACAGAACAGGTAAAGGAGCGAAGGTCAGCTAGCCGCGGGGCTCCCCATACATCTTAACTACCATCTCCGACCGACACAAACACTGTTGTTTACAATCTTATCTGTCCCGATTACAAGAAATATGATCTCTGACAAGAAAGACTACGCTGGCGCAGTGGCTAAGTGAATGGCTTCCTGCGGTTCGATTCTTGCAACGGATAAAGGGATCCTCAGATTTTTTATTAGTTTCGTCACCCAAGACCCGTAAGACTCATGTGGAGGTTATCTACTTATTTTTACATTATTTCTAAGTCCAATTTTATACAAAAAAACTCATTCAGCTTTTCATCATCATCAGCCGAAAGTTGTCCAATGAATAAAGTTCTTCCCCATAGATAAGGGGGTATTGGGGGTTGGAATTCGCAGTATTAGTAAAGTTACAGAAGACACTGCTGAGAATCATCTTTGGGGTTTTGCCTTAGTTGCCTCTTACGACACCCACGGGAGGGAAGGGGGTGGTCAATTCTAGGCCTGATACCACTCGGTATTCAATTTATACCTAGCCACAATTATGTTATTAAAACTTATTATGATATCTTCTAAAAATTAACTACTACATCTCAAATTCGAATCATCGAGACAGCACAGCTAACAACCACAACCGTAAACCCAACCTGGTATACCGCTCTACAGCGTTAAAGATAAAAGATAAATAAAACACCACAGGTAGCGATCACGATGTTAAACTTTAGTCTCGCAATCAGTACTTAGGAGTGAGCTCCTAATATTAAAAGGAAGTACAGTAAACTTATTGATGGCATTAAGAGCTGGCCGGTTGCGTCAGGACACCCAGATGCTCGATATAATAGTTTGGGTTTGATTTAGAGAGTAGTCCAAGTGTGGAGACGTAGCGTTGTAGTCTGTTGAGGAGTAAATAGTAAACAAGTGATGCTATATTATACCTTTATATTAGACGTGATATGTTGGAAAATATAGCAGATAAAAAAGTCTGATCATTTATCCCAGCTCTGTAAACTGTAGTCCAATAAAATTATACTAAAAACCCCTTAAGTATAATGGAAAATCTTATATCATCACTCGTGGAGGCCCTTTACTTGAACCTATAGCCCTTTCGCCACTCTTTAGCGAATACTGTACAAACAATCCATACTTATTAATAAATAGGAAAATACTGTCTGTTACGCCTTCGCGACTAAACCGCTGGACGGATTCTAACGGGAGCGAAACCGGGGGCAAAAACTAGTAATAAATAAAAATAAGTTTTTACTTAAAATCATACACTCAATGCCGCTACATATCCTAACTCGCACGGCAGCTCGTACGGCGCACGAACGTAAAATATATCGAGTGTTTACGCGCGTGCGCGCCATTTGTACACGACACGCCGCGGACGGCCCCCGATATTACTGCGTAGATCCAGTGATAGATAAAATTATCTAAAATATATTTAATTTTGTTGCCTTATTGGTCTTCTGGTCGAAAACGAGGAAAACGTGGGCCCAGATTTTTACGGGTGTGTAGATAAGGTTCAATTAGAAACTGCTCCAGCTAGTAAAGTAATATGTTGATATAAGAATTCCGTATGCCAGTTTCCACTCTCCAAAGGTAGGTTGCATTTGCACAAGGTCTTAGCCTACTGGGTTTAATATCAAAGCATCTAATGTGAAATTTAAGTTACTTACGGAGTTCGGATGCCGGAAACTTTGTTATGAACATGAAATACAAAAGCCCCGCCATCCAAAACTTCAATATTCAATTTTGGGATCCCTTCTGGTTAAACAGAATTTTCGCAATAAATATATACTAACTGTATGGTAATTTTTCATTGTGTGATATCCGGTCTAAAATTGGGCACCCCCTTTCCTTCCGTGGGTGTCGTAAGCGACTAAGGGAAAATCCAGAAGATAGGCAGCAGCGTCTTCTATAACTTCACCACTAATACTGCGATCCCCAAGCCTCTTGCCAAGCGTGGGGATTATGGCAAAACCCCTCTTACCTAAGGGCCTGTGTTCAACAGTAGACGTCTTCTGACTGATGATGATGGTAATTTTTATTTTTAAAGTATCTCGCGGATCCTATGACTTGTGAAGCACCGATGTTGCCAATACTTTACGATATAAGACCAGTATGCAGTACGGTCTCAGGTACGATTGTACACTTAGCCAGCAATAAACATTTTGACTTTGACAACTAAGAATTTGATACACGAGCAACTCCGAGGGCGTAAGTAATGCGAGCCGACGTCACAGAGGCCGCAAAGCAATAAAGCAAAGCAACAAAACAAATCGGTAAGTACAATCGTTTACGATTGAATCGGAGCGTAATACTAATTAATTTGGGCCCACTGTTCAATGCGCTGTATTTATTGTCCATAAACGCCACACAAAGAGGGCGTAATGTCGAGTAAACAATGCATTTGTACAACACGAACCGCTTTGCAGTGCCGAAAGGCAGGACTAGGAATTAAGAATATTGGTGATATGGATTCTACTGGATCCTAGTAGAAGACAGATTTCTTTTCGTCAGAGTTTTAAAGTAGCTTAGGGAAGTCAATGTTTAGTCTTTTATTTGTGAGGAATTCTTGGGTTCGTTTTCGAGTTACTTTCTAGGAATCAGAATTATCTAAATAGAACTGCAGTAGCTCTAGCAAGATTTTGCTTCCGAATCTTGCCCTATTGGAGTTTATCACTGATTATAATATAATTCTGTAAAATTATTAGCAGACCATATCTAATTAGCTTGACATGATGACGACTATTGCTATTTTTCACTTTTGCTTGTTACACAATTAAGTTACGAGAGAATCTACGATCTCGTTTTTATATATTATTTTTAAAGTTTTTAGCAAAATTCCTAGATAAACCTTGCTCTTGGATAAATATATGTTTATTTTTTTTTCCTGGTTAATCTTCTAAAGACTACATTAGCTTCTCATTAGCTACCATCCTAGCTATATAACTAATTACCAATGAAATTAAAGCATTCCTTACAAGGTCGTGTTTGAAATTATATCTGAATGTAGAACATAATGGATGTTGGTACTATTGGGAATCAGGAAATCATTTTATAAAATTAATATTTTGCCCTTTATTGGCCATAAATCAGGTTATTTATGAGCCCTGCTTTCGAGGACTCGGCGGGCGTAGTGTACGGACTACGGTGCTAGTTCAATGCAGTATATTAAGTACGAAAATGGAGCTTCAAGGAAAAATAGGACTCGACAATTAAGGGTCAATACTATACTCCGATTATTTAAAGCCTGCAATGAAGAATTTCAAGCATTCTACCCATTTTTTGTTGGCATGAATTCAATTTTGAAATATTTTCCGAGGACTTGACGCTGGTTTACATAAATTATTTAAGGCATAGCCTATCAGTATGCTAACATAACCACGTACTTTTTTAATAATTCATACAAAACAATTAGTGAAGTCTGTATTCAGCAGGATCGCGTAGGCGCAATAGAAAAAACTAGTCCACGTTTAAATTTGAACTTCGTGCATCTCCGACAATCTACGGCGCTCGTGCGCCTTGGATTGGTGGAAACAATGCTGTTATAAGATGGCTGCTAATGGCAACAATAGGCTAGATAACCGTCTAACTCCATTATTCTGCACGGATTCTGAATAATGTACTAGTTTTGAAAGCATTTAGATTGTTATTATTCAACTGGAGATTTATTATTAGTCTAGTTAGTTTTAGTATTGTGGAATCATGCCGCTTCGTTTGGTCGGTATGGTACCTGACTATGATATACCGTTAAGTACGAATTATGGTTGTTACAAAATTGTAATGTTGTTATAATCTATTATTAGGTGCTGTTTCGCTTGTTTCTACTGATTTACACGCCGACACTAAACATCAATTATTATACACTTCATAGATTATGGGAACTATTTTGATAGCGCTTAAGGCTCCAGCTTTTCAAAATTATGTAAAGTTTTTAAGGATTTTTTTTAATTTCAAGCCAAAAAGCCAAAAAGGAGAAAGTTCAAGCCAATATATAGGTATATATTGGCTTGAACTTTCTCCTTTACATAGGTACCTAATTGTACTTACTATAGTAGAAATTAGTTTTAATGCTAGTTACTTGCCCCCTGGACAAGTGGCAAGAAATCGAATAGAATGATAAATTTATAGGGATGACAATAATGGGAAGGGATGACAAAAAAAATACGCCCCCTGTCGAGGCAGTACGTTATTAGTTTGTCTTAAGTATGAGAGATTTAAATTATTCTCATTCATTTTGTAGAACTATAAAACTTGGAAGTAAATATAAAATAGGAATACCATTCAACTTAAATTTAAACTAAAGCAATCATGTTATTGATAGACATTTAATTCAAACCGGATTTGGAGTAAATCTTGATTACCCACAACTATCTGTGTGGTCGGTTGAATATAAAACATGATGCTTGCACCAATACCTGTTAACATGTCATAATTCACAAGTGGGGTGGGTGCACCGATTACACGCCGTTACTCTCCAAGAAATACGTAACAGCCTGTTGATGGGCGGTGTGGAAACAGGCCAGATTTAATCACCAGTTTTGATGGATGGGCTTACTTTTCCAGTAGACGTTAATAGTTACTCTTACCCTTGTTAAAGCGAGGATATTGTTTTTGACACTACCTGATGTAAGCAGAACTAATACGAGAAGAGATCCGAGTAATGTTGGAAGATGCCAAGAAAATGTCTCTTATGATAAATCGGAACGTTCCTTCCATAATTACTAGTGGAAAATTTTGTTTTTAAAGACAATTATTCGAACTAATAGCCGTAAAACTATTACATACTATGTATTTGATTGTTATTATTTCATACTATGTTATACCAATAATCGTTATAACAAACTACCGATAACCAGTGTCCCCTCCCTAATATTATCCGCCAATAAAATCGTTTTATCGACTTGACCACCCCGCATAGATGTTACAATTACAAATTTAAGTATGCTGTCACCCAAAACCATTCCTATCCTTCAAAACTAGACTATAAGAACTACTTTCGATGTGAGATTGGTTTATCAGCTACAAAATTAAGTTTGTCGATAATTCATATCAGGAACATGGTTAATGATTACCAGGGGTATAAATCCACCTGTTACAACCACATTCTGTCAGGCTGTCCATCATTACTCTTGGAGAGACACCCACTAGGATACCTGTATTGAAATTGGTCCACATAATTGCACACAGTGTCACCAACTATAACCATTACCTACCGGTAAACTTGTTAGTTTTATTTGTAGAAATAATTAAATTTATATGAGTCTATCAGGGATGTATTTTTAAGGGGTAAATAAAAATTTACCGATGTACAAGTTACATCTCCTCTTTTGACTATTTACTGCTACTCCTATTTCGACTGCCTCGTTGGTCTAGTGGTTGCTAAGCGCGACTGCTGAGCACGAGGTTCTGGGTTCGAATCCTGGGTCGGGCAAAGTGTTACTGGGTTTCTCCATTAGATAATTCTTAGTAGCACGGAGTCTGGATTTGTGCCCGGTTGATAGCAATGAAGGTTGAATGGCTCGCCCCCTATTACATTGGGACCTAAAAACATAACTGGCGAAATGTGGGTGTACTGTATGTGCACCTCTGCCTACCCCTTCGGGGAATACAGGCGTGATGTTATGTTAAGTTCGCCTTATAATATATAGTGTCAACCTATTCCACTATTTTATTGGCCTATATTATTCGATGACGGTCAAAGACTGGACTTCCTTCCTCACAATTTAAGCTATCTCCATACACAATTGAAAATCAAATTCAGTTCAATGGTTAACCGCGAAACATTACAGACTGACAGAAGTGACAGGCCGAGTTAATTTCGAAGCAAGATTAGATCCAACGCCTTTCTCAGCACAAAAGAAAATGGCGTATACGATACACACCAAAACAGACAAATAATTTTCGTAATATCTCCTAACAGGTAAACAGTCGAATACCTCAACACATAATGCAGTGCCCGTGGACAATGGCTACAATCGGCTAATTATATTGTGGCCGGCGCCGCTGTATCGGCCGCAGATAAACTTGATGCATTATTTTGTTAGACAATTAGTGCGTCTGTTACAGTACGCAATTCGGTGTGTTTCGATTTGTTTGTTTCGCGTTGGTGGTGGTACATTGCTGGCTGATTAGTAAAAGAAAGAATATTGCTGTGTTTTTTGCAGGTATTAACAAGGCTAGTAGTTCCAGGAATAAAAACACGTTTTTTTACAGAACATGTTGCAGAGCTGTTACGATAAGGTAACTTTAACCAAAAGAGATTGACTTGCTGTATACAACCTCGTAAGTCATAGATAATCAAAATTGCTTACTAACGTTACAAAAAAGTCAATTAAAAACCGAACTTCGAAACCCTTTGAAACCAGAAGGCGAATGAGCATCTATACTTCCATCATTGACTATGTTGCTTAACCAGTAACCACAAGCCTGCAAACCTGAGGCCTTTGTCCAAGAACCCAGGAATTATCAAAGCGGTTAGATAAACAATTTGTGATTACAATTAATACCGATCTTGAATTAAATGACTGCCTCGTTGGTCAAGTGGTCGCCAAGCGCGACTGCTGAGCACGAAGTCCTGGATTCGAATCCCGGGTTGGGCAAACTGTTACTGGGTTTTTCCATTAGGTAATTCTCAGTGGCAGCACGGAGTCTGGACTTGTGCCCGGTTGATGGCAATAGGCTCGCCCCCTATTACATTGAGACCTAAAACATAACTGGGGAAATGTGGGTGTACTATATGTGCACCTCTGCCTACCCCTTCGGGGAATACAGGCGTGAAGTTATGTTTTTGAATTAAATACTGGACAACAGAACAGCATTGTAATGAAAAGTATAACAACTACAACAGTCGGGCCCGTCAGGCACACAATATTACTGACGATGGACAGGCCCGATAGCGCGCGTGCCATATTATCCTTACTCGGTGCTAACATAAGGTTACCTCTCGTAGCCCACAGACCGACGCAATGCATAGACCTCCTCATTTATATCTTTTAGGAAATAAAATATATTGTTATTATAATGACATTGACAAATCACAGTACATGCCATCCCTAAGGCCATTCCATATATTGCATATTCTATAACTGTAATATTTTCGTAAGTATTTTATGGTTCTTAATTCAGTTCGGTAAGCCATCATATGTATTTTTAGGTTTTAGTTTAAAAATGATTTAGTTTATAATGTTAACTTAACATTGTGGTGACTAACTATAAATATTTTAGGTAAGTTTATATATAGCTTTAAATTAAAATATTTCCCACGCGACATACACTTGTTCAAATAATTACAATCACAGAATTTCCATCAGTGATTGCTTGCTTACAAAAAGTTAAATATTAGTCCTAAAAAGAAAATAATTTTGTATAAGTCCCTGTCTACGAGACTGTAAGCTTCACAAATTAGTTCAAGCGTCCTTAAATGGAGACTAGATTACAGTGAAGCGTGAAAAGCTGGTATATTTCGGTGCTATCAGCTGTCAAACACAGAAGGGGGGGTCAATTAACTGCGGCGTTCTCCGCACGTTGTGTAAGCTATTGTTAATTAATTGTCTCTGGTTTTGCTTCTATGGTATTGTCGTTGTTTGTGGGACGGGCAGCATTCGAATATTTGAATAAGGAATTGTTCTATTCTATACAGCACTACACACAAATGTGTGTATGTTTTTGACAGTTTTTATAGAAGTGGAAAATAAAATTAATTAGATGTTTAAATACGAGAGTTAAGATCACGTAGTTCGCTATAAGTTTTAGCGTACAATTCTATGGAACTCGAAAATACTTAACATAAATATAACCTACATACCTCAGGCAGGCTACCTACCAGCAGGCAGAGGTACCTGCAGTACGGCTGACGAATCTTGGCGGTCCTGAAGTTAGCCGTATAGCTGCGCAAGGAACGAAATTCACATTGAATTTTGCCAATTTTAGTATAATATATTTCTACTCTATCCCCTACAGTGTTTGCCAAATATAAGTAGCTTATGTTCTTGCCTCGAGATCTAGCTATCTTAACACAAAGTTTCATTATGATTGGTTCAGTGATTTCATCATGGTGAGGTAGCAAACAAACACAGTTATTATCGCATTTATTAGTAAGGATTTATCATCCAATTGTAGTTGCCAATTTACAAGTCGTTAATATAAATTGGGCTGTGAAATCTGCGCTTGATTGGTTATTCGGTACTCTATGCGCTGGAGTTCTTAGTTTGCTAAACTCTGAAGATGAAGAGACTCGTCTTGGCCACTGTGTTGGCGTGTTTGGCCAATCATGTTGGCGTATTGGAAGGATACATTGTGGGGGCCGGGTGTAAGTATAAAATTTAATTTTCTTTATTGAATTTGATCAGTATTTTTTCTATTTTTATCATCATAATCAGAAGTACATACCTACACATAAATCGTTTTTCTATGGAAGTTTTCAAATGCTCCTAGAAATTTCAAGACAAACTACAAACAAAAAATATAGGTACATCGTATACTTAATACACTACATACTACAGCTGAATATATTGTTCGGCACATAATAAGCTACTGTTGCTATTTTCTCTACCTGCCTCGTTGGTCTAGTGGTTGCTAAGCGCGACTGCTGAGCACGAGGTCCTGGGTTCGAATCCCGGGTCGGGCAAAGTGTTACTGGGTTTTTTCGTTAGATAATTCTCAGTAGCAGCACGGAGTCTGGATTTGTGCCCGGTTGATGGCAATAAGCTCGCCCCCTATTACATTGGGACCTAAAAACATAACTGGCGAAATGTGGGTGTACTGCATGTGCAATTGTGCACCTCTGCCTACCCCTTTGGTCAGTACAGGCGTGATGTTATGTGTTGCTATTTTCACCATAATTCGTATATGCACAGTGAACGTCAGGTTCGGCCAAATGCTGTACACGGACAGCAAGTACCAGGTGTTACGGGAAGAGATGGTGAAGTCCAACACCCGGAACCTGGTGTACCACTGCAGGGCCGACAAGAGTGACTGCGACGCTGCCCTCGCCAAGATGAGGTACAAGGCCAGCAAGCACTTCTACGCGCTGTCGAAGGCTGTGGTCGACTACGTCAAGAATAAGCGGCAAGCAAGACCCACTGGATACGTCGGTAAGGAAGATTTTAAATTCAGTCAAGTACTGTCAAATAGCCGATGAAGACATTCAGTATAAAGAGAGAAGTATTGATAATAATAATAATGAGCGCATTGCATATCTAGTACCAAAATCCCATTTTCTAAAAAAGGTATATTCGAGGCATTTGTGTGCTTAATTACCTAATAGGTAACAAGTTTAGTTCATTAACGTTTATTGATTATTTATTTTCATTTATTATCATTGATTGCAGTCTGTAGTATCCGCAACATTTCAAATTCAGTGTCTACACTGAACACGTCCATTCCATTTTTAACTCTTATGATGAGGTCTCGCCTTTTGAACAGTACCAGTCGCATACAAGAATCTATTCTTTAGCTTACCAACCAGAAAATCCGACTTGTAATGGGATGAAGTCTAATTTATGAGGCGACCCAGCCGCGTCACCTGCTCATGAATACTCCGAAACTGAATAGTCTTCTTAAATCCGAAACTAGTCAGGCATTCGCGACTATTGTCGTGACTAAAACAATATGGTGAATAATTAAGCAAATCTCCATCCATTTACTATTCCCCAGGCACCGCCACGTTCTGTCAAGACAACATCTGCGTGCCGGACACAGACCCTCCCATCGTGTTCGGAGGCTGCTTCACGCTGGTCTCCTGTGGAGGCAACCAGACCTGGCACTTGGACCCCATCGCTTACAAGAAGAAGAAGGGGAGATTCTTTTAGTTTTATGTTCAATAAACGTTATGCCGCTAACTTCACACTTTTCTTTTCTATGTTCATCATATAGGTACTACATTTTTTTTTTTTTTTTTTTTTTTTAAAAAAAACGTCGCCCCACACTAGGAATTTCTCCTGTGTCGTGGGTGCGTTTCACAAACATGAAATATCACATACACTAACACCCAGACTCGGGACAAACATCTGTGGTTTGCACAAAGTTTTGCCCCGTGCGGGAATCGAACCCGCAACCCTTAGCGCAGCAGTCCAATCGCTTAGCCACTGCGCTAATCAGGTCGTCAAAACATTCATGGCGTACTATACTAAGGGGTAGGTATATAAAGTCACTCCCTGGTTCTGACTAGCCCATATCAGGCTGGACGCTGAAGCAGTGTCGCCTTTCGTCCGGTTCCAATAAGACCCCTCTTGGAGTCGTCAGCAATAAAATATTCCGTAAACAAAAATCGGCCTAGCCCAGTCAACTACCATGTATTCTAACTTCCAATACTCCAAATACTTTTACTTCAACAAGTTCATATTCTTCGGTGACTGGCGCTCATTCTTCCTCATCCTGTATTTAAGTTAAGATCATACTAAAGTACTCGTATATAAACGATCCCTCAAAGCGTTCACTGACGCAACTTCCATACAATCTTGTCACTCTTTACAACGTCCATTTTTGTTGTTCACTGCCTAATCTCGTATGGTAGGTATATCACCATTAACCAAGTCGAACACTGAGCTACACTTTTTCACCTATCCTTGGATCACAAAGCGCTGATTGCTTATCGCGGCTGCCATCACTGAGATTTAGAGAATCGATGTACCAAAACACATTATAAATTCTTCTTAACTAATTCAAAAATAACACACTATAAACGCACAGTTCTCTTCCAAACAGACACATTTTCACCAGTAAAACCGTACGCATTTCCATCGGAGCCAAAAACAGGTAAAAGTTAAACTGATATAATAACCAGTATTACTCATTAGCGACTCCAAGCCGCTGAAAATAAAAACAAAATGAGGATTCCAAATAAAAAGGTTCATTCACCACCTGTTGTATTGTGCAGCAACAATGCCTGTTCCATTCATTGTTGTATTATCAGTGTAAAAATAGGCTTTAAAAGACCTCCGCGGTAGTGGCGACGATTGTTAAAATGCTATAGTCGCTGGTGACCTACGAAATGGAGTTTCTGTGCCTAACAGTCCTGCTGCAAGTATATTATGCAGCGGCTGAAATTAGATCCAGTTTACTTGTAAACAAGTGAGTACTACATAGTTCTTGCCTAAAATAAAGTTATGAGTGCTACGTTACGTCAATCTGTCAAATTATGTCAACCTTTTCATCATCATCAGCTTTTAAATGACCCACTGCTGGGCATAAGTCAACCTTTTAGTAAGAGGTAATCAAAGGTCTGTAATTTCATTTCACTTTGTTAACAAACAAGTAGACCTAAGTTACGTAAATCTCAATCTCAAAAACTGTTTGATGCCATAATAAAGAAAAAAAACATCTCAAGCGCAAGTTACATCTTTTAGCATCATTTACAACAGAGGGCGTTTAGAAAAACCCATAGTTAATCCACCCTTCCGAAATATAGGTAGTTGCTATGCGTTAAATCTACATACCGATTTGATTTTTATGTTTTTGTAAAATCTGATATAATAGAAAAACGGTTTTTAATGACATGTACCCAGGATAGAGGTCAGGCAAATAACATTCATACAATTCATTCATTTGTGAAGATGACGTAACACTCTCAGCCATAACAGTGGCCATATTTTGCAGAGGGCTCATAAAATTCAACAACCATCAAAACAAAATCTGAAGCCTGTATTGTGCGGACTCTTATCGCTTATTACATCATTCATGTTCATCTACATCTGCGACGGTAAAATAACAGTGCATTGTTCACCTATATACACTAACACTGAAATTACATACAGCCCACTTTAACCAGAAATATTTTCTTATATTTACCAGATTATCAAAAGTACGACCTGTGGGCGCCCACGTCGGGAAGAGCTTCGTACCCCTCACAGAGATACCCCCTCCGCACGTCCCCCATTACATAGAACCTTCTAGAAGGCACTTACAAGATGACTGTTCGAAGAAGCCCCCTGGCAAGGAAGTGTATGAAGGCGCAAGAGTCGACATCGTCGCAGATTACTATGACGATAAAGTCGGCAAGACTGTTGCTACCGTGATCTTCCCGGATCATATCGACCGTAAGTTATTTAATATACAATTAATTACTCAACGTTAGATAAATGCCTTAAAATATCTGCAAGGAAAAGTGAGACCTAGCATTATTGTTGTAAAAATAAAAAATGTGCAACTCTTCAACAATGGCAAAAAATTGACATTTTTTACTAAGACGAAACCTTGTTCCAGATAAGCATTTTCAAGTTACAACACAAATCCCTTACCTAACGGTCGGACCAATCGAAGCCATCGGCTTTCACCCTAGCACTATGAAGAGTGAGCACCCGAGTGAGTGCGAGAAAATATACCAGGACCATCTAGACGATCAGTACTCTGAAGAATCGAAGGACTATTCAGAAGAATCGTTGGAGATGGCCAGAATGCCGCTGTTCGCGGCCGAAGTACCACCCTCAATAGAAGAGCAACTGCAGAAAATGTACGACGATATTGAAGTGCGTTAGCATCCATCAATATGGCTGTTTTTATATAATTTTTATATTTTTAAAACTCGAGATTAAATGTTTTTTGTTGATACATTTTAATTTAAATTCTTGTAAAGCACACTGCAACAAGACCATGTCAATGAAAAAATACCAAGTACATGACATGAAAATAAAGCAATGGCATTCAAAATAATTCCCCCTTTCAAAATGACCTAATTAATGTAAATACAAAACAGTACGAATACGCCAAATTGTTATAAAATATGTATTCACATAGAACCCCATTATGTCCTGCTATAATTATTATCCAAACGCCTTTTCATCATAGCCGAGCAAAGTCACCCGTTAGTAAGAAAGAAGTGAATATTCCATCAGGAAATAAAGTAGGCGTATCTTATACAACTTTATTTAATACATCCTTAATATTAGTTAATTCTAAGTTATGACGATGAGTTATACTGGTCCCGCTTGTAAATTATATTTGTTAGGCACTTTAACGTCTTTGTCCTTGTCATCGAAAATTTCTTCGGTGTCGTCATCATCAAAGTCGTCCATATCCAATGGATTCCTGGAGAAATTTATACAATTTAGAAAATAGTTTTAAAGCAAATTCATTGGCAAGAAGTTAGGTCAAAAAATCGTGTCTTAGTTAGTTTTGCTGGGCATTAGCTGCACTTAGCCACTTGATTGGGCCATTGTACGTGAGTTTCTATCGATTATTTTGTTACTTTGTTTTCATTTTCTATATTAAACGTTGCCCTAAGCTATTGTGTATCGTGGGGTTGCATACAGACATGAATCTGATGATATTTGAGACTTTTGACAAATAAACTTTATGAGGCCCATACAAATATTATGGCCCGAGTGAATATGAAGTCATTTACCATAAACTACGTATTGTGCCAGAGTTATCTTCTAAACTTAAAAAGTTGTGAAATTAATTGTGACTGATATATTGTGTCTAAACTAATCCTTGTCTATGCATGTAATAAATGTAACTGTGACTTATTCTTATCTAATATCATCAAATCCTATTTCTAATTAACGATATAATCAAATAATGAAATACTTACTTATTCCAATCGATTTTATGTCGTTTCCTGTAAAACAAGAATTCATTCAAATTAAAATGATGTCGAACATCTTAAAAAGTGCGTTATTCTACTGCCATTTTAAACCTTTAAACTTCTTTTTAATTAAAATGTGCAAGTCTTTCCGGGATACAACGCTACCATAATGAAAGAAAGAATTCCCTACAGTTAAGTTTGTCAACTTATCTAAATTTTTCTGTAGGGGCAACACGTTCAATACCAGTTCTGAGCACGGAGCATTATTTGTGTGATCCATAGACATTCGTTTGCAATTTTACCTCTATTAATTTTTTACTCAGAAAACATCACATCACAATTATCATCATCATCCACAGCCTTCAATATCCCATTGCTGGATATAATAGGCCTCCCTTAAACAATGCCATCCGCCGCCGTCCTGTACCAATCTTGTCCAGGTGCATGTACTCCACAATACTATGCTTTAAAAGAATTGTACCTTGACAATGACAATGACAATGACATTATTTACTCGTCCATAATAATACAAAATCTATTCATTACTGCTACTTAAGTAAAGAATTTGGGAAAAGAAGCTGACGGTAACCTATAATGTTATTTACCTGTTAGTAGCTATGTAGTCTTGGTCCATGTATTCTTCTGACACTTCCACGGACAGGGGCTGCCCCCGGTGGTCTTGCAGTATGCCGAAGTACCGCGGTGCCCGGGTCACGGTAAATAATAGAGCTACAACCAAACAAATGACAATCAAACCGCGAAGAACTCTCTCACGATCGCGGATTAGATGGTGCTAATGGAAGCTGTCAGACTATATTTCGCACTTTTGGTAATCCAGCTCTGTGTGTTTGCTCCTTCGAACATGAGCACAGCATTATGCAGAGCGATAGCCGTTTTACGCGGACGTGACGCATATTGACCGTTAATAAATGCCATTTTTGCGTTTTGATTTTTTCTTTTCGTGTCATTTTATCTCCGCGCAACAAAATGCGTTTTCTTTCTTTCTTTCTTTCTAAAGAAATCCCCATTGGATTTAGAAGGGATTTTCGTTTCTTTGGAACCAGACCAGGCGAGCCCACGTAAATCATAAAATAGACATAAATCACTCCTGTATTCCTCGAAGAGGTCGGTGTTCACTGCACATGTAGTACAACCACATATCGCCAGTTATGTAATATGTCCCAATGTAACTGGGGGCGAGCCTATTACCATTAACTAGGCACAAATCTAGATTCGGTGCTGCTACTGAGAATCACCTAATCGAAAACCCAAAAATACTTTGCCGGGAGTTCGAAGCCAGGACCTCGTACTCAACAATCGCTCTCGACGATCAGTAGATCAAAAAGCCAGTCCTACCTATACCATTCCTATATTATCTACTATTATTGAGTATATCATTGAAACCTAAACAATTAAAAGTAAAACAGGAAGAGACAAAATGTAAGTCATGAATGCTTAGTGCAGTAAAACAGCCTTCCGCCTTTTTTGGTTCCGCGATATTGTTCCCTACTAGAAATAGCCAGGTTACCATGAGTTCGTGACACCACTCGTGGCCTGTGTCTGAGTGTGACTTCGGCCCTGGTCCATTCATTCCATTATGAAATCCTCTGCGTACACACTTTGAACACTATCGTTCCCCATAACGAAATTTACTCTCTCAAAGCTCTGTCTATCTACTGCTCAAAAGTTTCACATTGATAGCTTATTTACGTACACTATACCTCTATGCATGTTATAACTTAGCAGTGCAGGTGTATCTAAGCTACAGATGAGATAATCATTACATGAGTAACATAAAAAGAAAAATATAATAAAATTGCTTACAATCATCAACAGCTAAAAGCCCTTTGAAAGTTATACATAAAACTATTAAAACTACTTGTAACTTTAATTTTGTTTCACACATTTTGCTAATTAATTAAGTAAAGTCTTTTTGCTAAGAAACTATTGTAATACTGGCCACAAGTAAACTTTTATGAACACATATTAAAAAAACTTGAATGTCGATCACTGCAAACAGGTTGTTCAGTAACAAGGTTTTGTTCTAATTTTGAATCGAGTTTAGGCTTTTGATTTCCGTTACCAAGAAAGTTTGGAAAACATGTAGTATGTTTATTAAATTGCTAAAAGTGTTTTAGCGGTTCTCTCATAGACATTATGAACAATGGGTTGCATAACGAGGCTAGATGCACGTGACTTTAAATTAATCCCGTGTGTAATGAAACGCTTGTAATAATCATTGGCACCCTTTTTATTCACTGTTGTAATCTCATAATTATTGTTTACACTCTTACTTACAACAGTGGTTAAACAGCCATAAAAAAAAACAAATACAATTAGACAACCAACCTTTTTTTACTGCGGAACCTCAATATTGTATCGCTACAATGTATTTATTATGTTGTACAGGGAAATGATAACCAAAAGCATGGCAAAACACCTTCACCTACCGCTTCGGGAATTACAGGTGTGATGATAATAGATTCCCCGTCTTACCCCAATAGTTTAACGCACTGAAAAGTTACTTTTAGAATATTGTATGTATCGTTACGTTATTCCCCAAACGGTAAGCATTCCTTTATTGCCTTGTATGCCAGCAAAAGGCTAATTCTGATTGGGAGGAATCCGGGGCAATCAATTCTATTGTTTATACTAATTGGCCACAATGTCTTTCAGTCAATCTTTAAAAAAGTTGGTTGGTATAGGCCTGTGTTTTAACTCTCAACATTTCTATAATATATCCGGTTTCTAGTAGTGTTAGGTCATTAGGTCTCCACTTTTGGCATTATATTGATTCTCTCGTCAACGGTAAAGGGTACCAAGAAGAAAGATTTTTCTGCCTCCACAACGGTACTGAATGCACTTTAGTACCTAGATATTAATATATTTTTTAATCATTGTGCGTCTTTATCGGTATACAAGTAGCCCATCTCCTTAAAAGATAATTTCTCCTATATATCAGGGATCAAAGCAACCATCTGCCTCCCTAGGGATACTCAAGCCTTCTCCACGAATTTTATTACTGGTGAGGTAACTAACAGGCAAATTTACTTTTGCATTTACGTAATAGTAGGTAATAGCTAATCGCCGAGTGGTATGACCATCAGACGGCCAAGTCATAGGTCACAAGTTCAAATTGCCGACACCACATGTCTTTTCAAATCCATGTGCGTTCTATAAATTAGTTATCAGTTGCTAATAACGGTGAAGGAAAACATCGTGAGGAAACCGGCGCATATGAGAGGTTTTTCAACGATGTTTAAAGCCATATCAGAGGCCTACAAGCGGTTTTAACTCTGATGCCAGGTTGTTCATCAACCATACGATAAGAAGTAGGTTAATACATACATACACCACAATGTTGCCAAGGTCAAGAAACCTCATAATGAAAATCGGCCCAGCCGTTCAATATTTTGAACAGTTGGTTATCTTGACATTAAACACAGATGACTAATTCAATTAAGTCCTAATGATTGCTAACAGGCTTTTCTTGTTGATTTTACTAGGTGTTACAAGAAGAAAATCTCATATAGAAAACAAACTCTGTTTAGTTACACCATCTACAACTCGAGAACGGCTGGGCCGATTTTCATTATCTCCGAGTTGATGGATTTGTCTCCGCCACAAATTGCAGAGTGATGAAAAAGCTTACGGAAAAAAGATAGGATGAAATCTGCCGGGTCTGCTAGTTGGCTGGTAATAAAACAACACTTATTTTGCTAGTATCATTTTTATGTTTCTTCGCAGCTAAAAGCTTCGGATCTTATAAAATGTAGACATTTTCGCCCATCTCACAGACGGGTTTCAATATACTACGATCGTGGAAAACTCCATACATACTTTAAACATGCTATTCAAGCTTTATATTAGCTCTGGTATTATATGTATGTGAAACTATCATCCTTTGCCTAAGGATTCTTTAACAACATCATATTTCTGTCTTATTTGACTTATATCAGTAATTTATTATTTGATTTGTATATATTTAGAATAGTAGTATCATAAATAAATACTAGAACTACAATTAGAACTACAATTTGATCTATGATGGTATCTAATATTTTCCTATACTGTCACGGGAAAAGTTCTATCAAACACCAAAGGATCAAGACTCATCGTTACTCTACTTCACTGTTATGTGGCGTTTATTTAAATAGACTAACGCTAGTTTTATCAAGAAGTCACAACACAAATCACATAACTACACCCAGGTTTTCAAGTTTCGTAATCTCGGTCCGTATACTTTGGAGCCAATGTTGAATTACAAAATTTTAAATAAATAACAACACGAAACATATTAATAAGTACTTATTTAATATAGATACAATATAACTTATTTCCTATAGAACAGATTGCCTTCCCCGCCCCACAGTCTTCTCCCCCCATAGCCAATCAAATCTTGCCGCAGTGAATTATACTTCTTGAAGAATAGCTTCTTCAGGATGCGCTTGCGACGCTTGTCTTCTTTCAAACACGACTCGAGCTTGTCCATGCACACATCCTCCCTAAGAAAGATACAATATTCATTTAAAAATTTAAAGATAATGTATTCTCCATACCTACATTACCTTATGAACCAACTTTTTACGTGCATGTTGACCATTTGGTCAAACATAAACAATACAAATGTGGCCAAAAATTGCCAACATAACGGGAACTAACGGCCCAATTTATGTATAAACCAAATTAGAAATATCCTTCAAATTATCTAGTAGGAAGAAAGCTTTAACACATAAGAATATTGCATACATATTTTCTTTGTATAACTTCAAACAATAACCTCCGAAAACCATCTCAGTCACCTATATGGTATATTCTAGGATGCGTATTATTTCAGCAGTAAGCCTTATTGTATATTATGTCAGCAAAAATCAATATAAAATGAAGCGTGTATAGCTTACTTATAATTTTGATCTAGCAGTAGCTTTATGGGTTCTGTCTTCGTGAACTTGTCAGGCAGCCGGGAGCCGGGCGGCAGCTTTGCCAGCTCCTTCATGATACCCATTATAGTGTTCTCCAGTTGCGCTAATTTGGGCACCATTAGCCTTTTTATCACCTGAAATGGAAATGTGTTTATTTTCTTCTGTATATATTCATTACGTACATCTATTAGCACATCTAACTTGGAATCTTTTTTCCTGAACACTCGTTTGTCAATGATTGTGGAGCTTTGTGACTGTTAAAGAAATTGGTTGCAAGTGCCTATTAAACAAATGCCTCCTGGTAAAATTAGTAATGTATAAAATCCACACGATAGAAAGAAATTGAACAGTTCGATAAGTTTCATAATGAACACGGGACTAATCATTTAAGTAAGACACTTGCATGCCACTCTTCTAAGACGTGCCCTCTTATCATGATCTCGTAAGGCAGGACATCATTTCGTTGTGGAAGGGAGACACCGTTATGTGCAGTGTAGTAAGACGTCTTGCTTCCACATAGGAATAAGTCCTGTTTTAAGAGTTCATGGTAAGGCCTCTCCTTTATCAGAGGATCTGAATACAAAATTGGAACTTACAGGTCAAATAAGTAAGTAAGCAGCAAACATTAGGTTGATATATCTAGTAATAGAAGGATAGATGATAAGAATATACCTTTCCACATCGATTACCAGTTTTGCATGGCGTCCGGAACTTTCTGCCCAGGTCCATGGTCGGAAGGTTTTGTATCTGCGTGATTACATTTGAAAATGTGCCAGTTGCTGTTTTTTGAGCTAAAATATATTAAATGTCAGTAATGATATCGGAATAACTAACTAGTTACCATTGAACGTTTGTTATTTTAGGGCCTAATAAAGTTTGTTCTTATAGTATTTAGATGATTGAATACGATCTTTAATTTAACAAAATATCTTCTGGTTTTGATCAGTGTTGGCCTTACTACGTTTGCTGGGGTTTTACTCGATCCGAACTATACCCGGAGGTAGACACCGTGAAGTAAAAGTAGTCAGAACAGGTGACAATGTTTCACTAGAATTACTTTTCACAATTCTGAACTTACCCATTTTAGCTTTTTTTGTTTTCCCTTGCCTTGCTATTTCCGGTTTGTTATTGCTACCGCTGTTATATTCATCTGAATTTTTTGCACCATGAACAAATGTAACAAATAGAATTGTAAAAATAACTTTAACAAAAAAATATTTCTTTAAAATCATTCTAAGTTCTAAACGCGACCAGTTCCAACTACTGCTAATGTGGAGAGTAAAAACATATGATTTTTGACTGAGACGTGTTTACAAAACATTACTTCCACTGGGAAAATTTTACACTTTTATGCCTAAACGAAGCAACAATATAAATTGTTACATCAACCCGTGTTTGTAAATTATAAAAACACTTTTATTTGTAGCATAATACCATTGTGTAGCTAGCATAATACCGTATTGCGCGTTGTAATACTTAACTACAATTACTAATATTACAAGATTGGGGACTTTATGGATTTAACTTGGCCAACTCAGTTCCGTATACATTTTATTTGATAAATAAGTTTATAGCAAAAAGGCAGCTCGATACTTTAAAGAATCAATGAGGGCACGTATCTATAACCTATTCTAAAATGCAGCAGCAATTTTTCTTAAAGGCATTATGCATCACACCGAAATAGTATCTGCATAAATACAACTACTTATCAGACCATAAACGTTTCATCATCATCATCATCAGCCGGAAGACGTCCACTGTTGAACAAAGGCCTCTCCCCCCAAACGCCACAATGAACGCTTGCCAATTGCACCCACCGGCCGCCCGTAATTCTGACGATATCGTCGATCTACCTAGTGGGAGGCCTGCCAGCGCTGCGTCTTCCGGTTCGTAAAAACGTTAACGTAATTCTTAACGTTTAGCCGTTAAGAATTACCAAGTTGAGCCAAAGCAAGTCCTAAACAGAACGCCATAGTTATTATACATTTTATAGTAATGTCTAAGTACTAACTTTAAGACCGACATGAAAGCATCGAATCTTAAAAATAAAAAAATATAATAAAAACTAATCATTTTACGTTCAGTTTCTGAACTTTTTAGGTTAGCTAGTAGAGTTCCGGCAACACCGGTCGACAATCGCCAGGTTCCATTGGTCGTCAAATTTGACAACTGTCAATGTTATTGTCAAGTAAAAATATTTTTTGAATTTACCCCCGTTCGTAGTTCAAAGTAAACTATTTTGAATTTTGCTAGGAAATGTTAATTCTATATCTTTACAACAAAACAATTACTTAAATCTAAAATGGTTGGAAACGAAAAGAAAGAAAATGACAAAAGAAATGTCTTAACAAATGGATATACAAAAAATATTTTGTTAAATACGATAGATTACCTTGAAACTATTACCGTCCTAGATTTAAGCAATAGAAATATATCAAGTTTTAATGCAGAAGAATTCGATCGAATACTGAACATATCCCATCTGAATATATCTAACAATAAGTTGACTGAAGTGCCAGAAACTGTGATAAACCTGAAGAACTTGATTACTTTAGACATTTCCTATAACTCAATTGTATTTTTCGATGACACGCCAAGTTTTTGCCATACTTTAGAACGACTAGATCTATCAAATAACAGACTAGAAGGACCTCCACTGTGGGTATGGGTTGAAAAACCAGAAAACTTGGTCTACTTAAATATAAGTAACAACAGATATATATGCAAGTCTTTTGATGATGGTTATTTTAAAGAACTACTACATTATACAACTTTAGTCAATGAAATAGATATACATAATTGTCATTTGCACAAATATATGGAACTTATGGCAACTTTTTCTAATGCATCCATCATTAAGTTAGGGAGTACACACCTTCATTTAGTTGCTCAGAATGATTTGGACCATGTCCCCTGTGAAGGGCTAGACAAATGTGTTGATGTGGAACAACTAGACTTAACTAACACCCAGATATATGATATCAAGACAAACATAGATATTTACAAACATGTGAGAGAATTGAATTTGTCACAAAACAACATAAACGGTTTACCAGATGAATTCTGCAACTTAGAATGTCTACATACTTGTATATTATCCTGCAATAAACTTCTTTACTTACCTGAGAATATGTACAAATTAACCAAGTTAGTGAAACTGTATCTAGATAGCAATGAACTCTGCATGCTGCCAGAGACATTACATGAAATTCCTTGTTTGAAAACCCTGGATCTGTACAATAATCATTTGTGTGAAGGTTTCAATACTCTACACAATTTAGAAGAACTTGATTTTGCTCAAAATTACTTTGAAGAGCGCAATGATGAAGAATATTTGATGAAGAAGAAAAAGTTAAGACTGAATTGTGCTGATAGATTGGATGGCAGGTAAGATTTGATGCTAATCAGGTTCTATGACACATAAAGATACATTTTCAAGTAGATAATCAAGTTGACCTCCTTGGTCTGTTACACTAAAAGTTCTGTATGCCACTAATATCACCAAAAATAATCACATTATCTTAGGAATTTCTACAGTATTATTGGTACAAACACCTAGACTCTAGAGTCTAGACAAACATCTGCATTTCACATGTCCTGTACAGGAATTGTACCCGCAACCTTAGCGCAGCAGTCCAATCGCACGGCCACTGTGCACATCAGATTTAAAATGTAAAATTAGTTATTATACAGTCATCACAAAGTTTTCATATACAAATTGAATCCTCTAAACTACTTACAGAAAAATGGAAGTGGAGAGAGAAGAAAGTGAAACCAGTAGTGATTTGACTGATAATGAAGAGCTGTGTGCAGCCTTATTAGATGGGTGTGCTCATCAAGGTATGTTGGGGCCTTCCTGGGTTTTATTCAAACAATATGAGCATCTGCAGTGCATGTTCTGAATCCTCCAAAATTTGAATCCCATGTAACCTCATCTTGTATGTATAAAAAATTCAATTTCTATGTTAATGATTTGAAAGCACGTTAAGCCGTTGGTCCTGCGCCTGATTTCTCTCTGGTTGTGTCGGTCTTCCATCCCATTGGCAAATGAGAGGGTGGGAATAGTGTGTTTGTGCGAATACTAGTGCACTATAATATCTCCTGTGAAATTCGGCCAGGAGATAATTATTATTACAATTTATATATTTTGCCAGAGAAGTGACTCAATCAATATCAATTGCCTCATCATCTAAGTAATACGGAGTACCTATGATGAATAGCAAACTGAGGGTAAAGACTCCTGATAAAAACAATATCTGTTTAGGAAATAGGAATGATTGTAGGTTTCTTCTTATGATATTTATCGAAGAGGAAACATTTCCCTATTTCTTTGGTTTCCCAAAAAATATTCAAAGATATTACTCAATTATTTCCAGACCAACCAGAGACCAGATCCAGTACTCCAGAAGACTGGGACTCCGATGATCACTGGATCCCACAGTACTACAATACAGTGACTCAGCCCTGCTCTCCGTGGCTGTTCTTCGTTAAGAAAAAAATAGAAGAAGGCAACTTCTGTCCTATTGACGCACATCCTATATCAATTAGTGATAAAGTGAAATATGAGAAAATGTGTAATCCACAGCCTGCACATGAGTCGGACGGACAATTTGATGATTATTCCGATGATGACAGCTGATTAACGAACACATTGCTATTGTATCACCATAATTATGGTAACTTAACAGCATTATTCATAAAATTCAATAAATAAACAATTATTAAAAGTAAGTAAAATATCCTGTCCTTATTGTTGGCTAAATAAATGGAAGCAGCGACTCTGCCATTAGAGATTAAAATTGTTAAGAATACTAGATTTTTAAAGAGATTAGTATTCAGACCTATGGTCAGAAATAAATAACATGTGAGTTAGGGACTACGCACACTTATTCAGCTCCTTTCGCGTTTCGCTGAACGATTTTGGTCACACTTATACAGCTCTGCTTCTATCAGCCGCGTACGGCGTCGTAAGAATGAGAATAGCCGTCATAACGTGCTTTCTCCACTGAAACGGTTACGCATAATAAATCAAATCAATGTACGAACAATACAGGTCGCAACTTGTCGACAAGGAGTCGCGAACCATCCCTGTAAAGAGCTGTTCCGCCGCGTTCGACGGCGATTGCGGCGGAACAGCGCTGAACGCGGCGGAACAGCGCCGAAAGCTCTCTATAACATTCGGATAATAAAAACACATTTATCCTCATTTTATGCTGGTTTGCCGCGAAAGGAAAATGGACGCGGAAAGCTGAATGGACGCGTACACGTCTCCATACAAAATTGTTGTTTTCTATGGACAAAAGCTGAAAGGAGCTGAATAAATGTGCGTAGTCCCTTACTTTCGCATTTTCATTAATCAGTATGACTCACGACTTTTACAAAGAGAATACCTACCTATACCTACTGTGTGTGTATATAATAATTATATTTGTACCTCTATTCGAGTAGGCTTACAAAATTCAAGTGCATTAGAATGTTTAAAGTATATATTATCTAACAATTTATCGTCGTGAATGTGGTGCTATAATCTTAATGTATCTTGTTTGATATTTATGATGCCTATATTCTATAAAGACACCTGCAGAGATGCTAACATAATTTCAGTGGACAATGCATTACCTATTTAATGGATGAGGGTATGCCAAACTTCCAATTTCTTGTTTGTTTTCAATTCACCTGATTAATTTTATGATAATGATTGTACAGGTATGATTATGTCTTATATATTATATGTTATATCAAATGTTCATCCTTTGCAGGATTTCCTTATCCTGATGTTGTCATAAAGCCTAATCTCATTACTATAATATTTAGATTACATTTTCTTCAATGACTCCACACTATGGTGCAATTGCTGCACACTTGTTTATTATGAATATAGTATTAACTTACTGTCTGTTAAGAGACAATAAACAAAATTGATTGTGCCATCAGTTGTAAAATATTATATTATGGTGTTGTGTTAATTAAATCACTTATTTACGTTATGTGGTTTTGTATATATTATTATTACTTCTGTTAGCTGGCATTGTGGGTCATTTTCCACTGTGGAAGCGAGACGCCGCTACATGCATTGTAGGGTGGTGTCTTTCTTCCACAGTGGAAAATTACCTTTAATGAAAGCTCATATAATTCTCCTATGTTGTAGAAAGATGACTATTGGAATGTCGTAAGACAATACTTATTATTAGTTTAAATAATGTGTGGAAACACATAAAATTGCTATTACGCCAGCAGCCTACAAAAAAAACAATAATAAACCAAAATAATAATATAATATTTGTATACAGCTATTTACATTTTAATAATGTTTAATGCTGTGTTCATTTCCTTTAGTATGTCATCATGAATACTATTTCTGTTGTCTCTGGTTACCTGAAAAAAGCAGTTGTTATTATAAGAATGTACATTGGAAAATTATTGTGGGTAGGTCATATGTTTTAAATTAAATTGAGTGATTTGGACAGGTCAGGGAAATTATTAGGATAAGTAGCAAAGTAGTTAGTTGGCTAAATCTGGTAAGTGGGTTGGAAAATATATGATTTTCAATGAGTACTCGATTTTAGACTTTCCAAAAGACAACACAATTATTAATTTTAGACAAAGGAAACGACTCATGTGATAATGTTACAAAAAAATACAACATTACCATCCAGACTTTGGCTTGGCTATGGTTTCTTATGCTCTCAATCAGCTGATCACCCTTCCTGACAGGAATAGTAGCCAACACCATGCAGTTAGATATTGGACCGAATATTGTTCGGATTGCACTCTTGAATGAATCACTGAAGAACTCCATTTTACCAATTTCATCTATCACAAGTAAATGTGTGTTTGTGGTATCAGGCTGGAAGTTACAGAAATCACACATTAGTATTAATTTGTGTGTGAGCTACATTATTTAAAAAAGATAAGCAAGGAGCTCAACATCGTAGTGTTTTCTCTAGGCAGATCACAATTAAATTACCTTCTGCAAAGAAGGTAATGCAATGCTTTCAAACTCCTGTACTAATACGCCGTATTTTCCGACTTTATATTTTATTGGGCCATTCAGAAGGCTCTGGTCTCTCGCCAGACGGCCTCTTGTACCATCCAAAGTTACTACATCAAAACCCTCACGAATTCTATTTTTTCTGACCTCTTCTGTATAAAAACCTGTAGTTCTTACACCATTGCCTGAGATTACCGAAGATAGCTTCTTTGAGAGCGTAGTTTTACCGACGCCTGAAATTAATTCCATAAGAGACATCAGTTACTTAAGCGAGATAGTATCCTGAAAGGTTTATCAGCTATATAAATATTTAATGCTTCAGTACAGTTGTGTACAAGGCTATCAATATAATATCAGGTCCGAGTTAAATTAGTTTAATAAAAACTGTCTACAATGAAAAATATTAGTTATCGAGTAGATGAGAAGAATAGCAATCGTATATCTTAGTGTTCATAATTATTACTGTATCAATACCTAACCAGGATCGCCAGTAAGGATAAAAAACTTGTATTTGTTATTTGCCATTGTAAATGCTGGCCAAGCAATAGACTATTAATTCTTAATCTAAATTAGCAGAGTAATAAATAGAACAAATGGGTTATTGAACTTGTTAGGGTAGGTTGGTAGGTTATATTTACTTTTGACATCACACATTGACAACAGTTTTGACAGTTGCAAGCGTTTTGTTTTATGTTAATTTCTTCTATTAAATCATCATCCGCTAGGAGTAATAGTCTTCTCTAATCATTAGCCGGAAGACGTCCACTGTTGAACAAAGCCACAAAAGCATCTTCCTTAGAACTCTCCCTCCTTTCACTATTAAATAATTAGATTTACATTTCATTCGCAAATTCGTATATTTTCGATTTCATGTAAAAGGTTTGATACATACTAAGTCGATGAATATTAATGATATACAAAAAGGATTACACAGTTTTTATATTATAAGTGGTCAATAAATACTTGAATTAAAGTATCCTCATAACGAAACGAAATCGACGTATAAAAACAAGTATACTGCGTCATATTTTAGAAGTTTAGATTATGTACGAAGTTCAGTACAGATTGTGTACTTTGCTAAATATCAGCTTAATGTTGAAAACAATTTACTACCATTAGGCTTCTCTTTCGCACTCATAGGATTTCTATATACTGCTTTCCTTCTAACTCATTTATTATTCTTATCAATTACTTATCATATGGTATCAAAGTTCATTCTTCCGAAGTTATTTTCGCCGGTGTTTTACATTTATCTTCAGGCATTTCGTCCAGTATTGGTTTAAGAAGGCTACGTTATAGTAGTTATTACAGAAAATGGCCTCCGTTGGTGTAGTTACCCGTGTTTTGCTAGGAAAGAATGTTGCTAACAAAGTAGCAGCTGTGAATACCGGTTTCCTTAAATTCTATAGCACTGGTGAGAATTACTTTATTGCTATTTAATAAATCCACATGTGCCCCTCGGGGCTTTGATTAAGTGATGTAATAGATAACAACAGTCACAACCGATTTCACAGGCTATCTAAAGTAATAAGACGGTATTAAAAGTATTCAATTATGGTAATTTCATAATATAAAATACGTAAAATAGTATAACTTTGTGATTATTACTGTCAATTTATTCAACAGTGATTAAATGATTAACATGAAGAAGTTTAAACTATGTCGTCTTAACTTTTGATTTTGACATTAGTAAAAAACAAAAGATAAAATTAAATTAAAAAGTAAAAACATTACTTGATCAAACTGAAATTCGCAAACTATTATCCTCAGAATGCAGACCTAAGGCAGACCTATTATCTTATTGGTTTAATTTGACATAACATGAACATATCCCATTTAAAAACAAATTCTAAATAATTCAATATCTTGTTGAGATGATGTACTACTGATTCACATTATTATGTTAATTAGAATAGAAAAGAAATATTTTTATAAATGAAAGCTTTAAAGTGATACCTACTAAAAAAAAAAAAAAATAACTAATGTAAACACAATAGATGGAAGTATTCCTTTGGAGTCCATAACTCCATACAACATATGCCTACAATTTATATAGTTGTCCCATAAAAAAGTGACAAGTCCAATGCCTATTGATATCAGACAATTTATTTAATGAAGTAACTTATTTACCTGACAGTGTTTCTAATGAATAATAAGTACATTGTATACAAATGTTAGATTTTTAAACAGCAATTGAATTCATTCATGTATTTCAAGTTTTCAGTCAAGGCCATATCTTTGTTACCATGCTAATTATTTACTGGTATCTTATCAGCTAATTATTATTTTGGTGGCATTTAAGAGATCATTATTTTTACAAAATATTGGGTCCAAGTAAAAAAAACCAGCCTGCACTCTATGGCATGTCACACAAAATTGGTGCCCAAGTTTTTTCTTCTCTACATTTACAGGGTAGAAATTTATATTGTTATTTAAAGTTTATGCCATACATAATCTACTGAAGAATGTTTATTGTTAGCAAGATATTTATTGTCAAATTTTGGAAAGTTTTCATGCATACCCGATGTCAGATTAATTAAATGTTGCAATGGTAAGCAGATTTTAAGATTCCACAAGTAGTATTGTTAACCTATACATTTTTAAAGTTTCCATTAATATCTTTCTCGACTGCTAATTTTGTTGAATGTGTTTTCATTTTACATTTATTTAACAGCCCCAGCATATGAGAACATCAAAATTGATGTGGTTGGAGCCAAGAAGAATGTAGCTCTCATCCAGCTCAACAGGCCCAAGGCTCTGAACGCTCTGTGCGGCCCACTGTTCGTGGAGCTAGGCCAGGCCGTCAGGGACTTCGATGCTGACGAAACGATCGCCGCCATCGTCATCACCGGTAAGATTTTGTCACGAAGTTCCGAATTCCGCCAATCTACCGTATAAGGTTCTACGATGAAAACAGAGGGAATCGGTTCTCTCGAAAACGATTCGGATTCTAATGTTAGTGGGCAATGTGGCAATGGCCGATATCGTAGGAGCAACAATATTAAGCATTTACAAAATGCTATGTGTTAACACATTTTTTTTGGTTGTAACAGAAAAAAAATGTTGCCACTTCAACACTTTGAGCGCCATCGCGGTCCCGATGACCCGTGAGCGGTAATTAATTCTTAACTCGAAATCAAGATTTTTTATGATGCGCCCAGAATATATTTATTCAAGCCAGCATTTCAGAAAGGTTAAGAAGAAGACAATTGCTATTTCCTCAAAAGACTTGAACTTGACCGTGGCTTAAGATTACACGAACGATAAGCTAACCTATTTCGGCACAACAACCTTTGTTCTAACACTATTTGTAAGCCTATAAGTAGGTAAGTATGTTAAGCTCGACATCATAATGTCGTATCTGTTTATCTTGCCGGTAGTAGTTGGTCTATAATTTATTATGTAACCACCGCACCTAAACGAATAATGATAAACAATATCTGTAGATAATACTGATAAAATAATTCTGTGCTGAAAAATAGTATGATTTGAGGTTTATTCGGATGTTTCAAGGCTTTTCGTTCTAATTCAATCAAAATAATGAACTTGTTGAGATTTTTATTTACTTTATTCTACACACTGTGTCATAAAAAATCCTATAAAGTAGGCGACTAACGAGGCTCTACCTATAATCGGGCCCACATCAAACAAAGTCAACCTGTTTCAAAACCATTTATTGTAAAACCAGGATTAGGCAGAAAGCATCTATCCTTTGTTACATTCCTGACCCTGTAGAAAATTGATTAGGTAGAAAGCAACTATCTTCTGACAATGCAAATATTAATATACCAAACACCATAACGTCCGAGTCTCTTCCTCGCAAAGGTAACGAGAAAGCCTTCGCCGCTGGAGCTGACATCAAGGAGATGCAGAACAACACATACAGTGAGAACCAGAAGAAAGGGTTCCTCAAAGACTGGGAAGACATCTCCAACTGCGGCAAACCTATCATCGCCGCTGTCAATGGATTTGCCGTAAGTTTAGGGATACACAGGTTATATTGTGCCAGGTTTTGACTCGAGAATAGTAATCATAAAATTCAAAATTGCTTGTTACTTCATTCCACTTTGAACTATCGATTTTCTCACTAGGCACCAATGTATTCCTGTAATATTAAAACGCATAGAGAATTGGAAAATTCGTCGCATTTGCTCATACACTTCAGTAGCCTATAGTCTTATTTACGTTATCCGGATCACAGCTCGGTGGCGGCTGCGAGCTAGCTATGCTCTGCGACATCATCTACGCCGGCGAGAAGGCGAAGTTCGGCCAGCCGGAGATCAACATCGGCACCATCCCCGGCGCCGGCGGCACCCAGCGCCTGCCCCGCTACGTGGGCAAGTCCAAGGCCATGGAGATCGTGCTCACCGGCAACTTCATCGATGCTACTGAAGCTGAGAGGATGGGTGAGTTCATTTGTTTTGCTTATGTTAGAATAGGCGTGTTGGGTGGTAGTAGAACTTTTTCGAAGAAATGTGACCTCTTAACAAAGAAACCTTTTTTTTATTAAGGAGCTCACCCAATGTTAAAATCTATATTCATCACCATTAGCCCGTTGCAGTCCACAGCTAGACATAGGCCTCTCCTAATGTACGCCACAAAGCCCAATCTGCTACTTATATAAATCTGCATTGTTTACTATCATCTGTTGTACTCTCGTGTTTTTTTTTAAACACTCAGCTAGTTTCGAACTAGAATGTCAATTTATTCATTGAATGCTGACGCGGCAGTCGCACGCGCAACATAACGTGAGTACGACCAGAATAAATAGTAAATAATATGAACTTCAGAAGTACTCCTCTGAACTTGCTATATCTTCTGATTCCTGAGAATTCCTTCTGTAACTCATCTTCTTGATTCCAGGTCTGGTCAGCCGCGTGTTCCCCGTCGACAAGCTCCTGGAAGAGACCATCAAGCTAGCCGAGAGGATCGGCACGCACTCCCCCCTCATCGTGAAGATGGCGAAGGCTGCCGTCAACCAGGCCTACGAGACCACTCTGAAATCCGGACTCCTGTTCGAGAAGTCCTACTTCTATGGCACTTTCGCCACCGTGAGTATTAAAAAAGATACGCCTGAACCTTATTCATAAACGAGGATCATACCGGTATTAACTAAACCCCGTATTAAGTCTATTGACATCTCTATTCTTTGACATGCAGACGACAGTGACGGGTATAATTTACTCCATGGTTTAAATTAACAGTTTTTATGATTATGAAGGACTACGTCCATTTTGAAGTCTGTTGTTAAAAATCAGCCCGTAAATGTTTTAGAAGTAAAAAGAAATAAATATTGTGGTAAACTGCAAAAACTCTAAAAATTATTGGCCGAATTATAACTGGATTTCTCTATTCCATGGTGTTTAATATCATTTTGACGAAGTATGAACACACAATGATACTAATTATCTTTTTGTTCTACAGGCCGACCGCAAAGAGGGTATGTCTGCATTTGTTGAGAAGAGGCCACCAAACTTCAAAAATGAATAAATTCACAAATCATTTTTATACAATGTTTTATAATCATGTTTAACTTGAAGAGAAACTGTAAGAGAAGGTGCAAATCAACAACGTAGTTCCATATATTGCCTGTTATCCAGTTTGTATTGTATAAATACGAATATATTTTATTATTTTTTAAATGAATTGTATTATTTTACCTATTGAGCTCAATCTCAGTGTCAATTACATTTTTTTTTTTTTAAAACGTCGCCCCACACTAGGAATTTCTCCTGTATCGCAGGTGCGTTTCACAAACATGAAATATTCACATACACAAACACCCAGACTCGGGACAAACATCTGTGGTTCGCACAAAGTTTTGCCCCGTGCGGGAATCGAACCCGCAACCCTTAGCGCAGCAGTCCAATCGCTTAGCCACTGCGCTAATCAGGTCGTTTTCAAAGATTTATATGACTTATAAACTATCATGACAGTTACCTACTGATGACGATGGACTGGTCCGTCTTGCGACCGCGCTTTGCTTGATTTGCTTCGCCTGTGTGTATAACTCCTTATATCCCACTTCCCATCTCATGTGGCTTTCCAATTTCTCTAACCAATGTAAATACAAACCCCGGGGTATTTTTAGCTATTGATAATGAATTAATGTAGGTAGGAATGATGATGATGAGGTTTTAAATATCCAAATCAGCATTCTCTGGATACATTTATTTTAAACAACAGAATCCTGTTTAATAATAATCTACATTTTTTTTATTGAAAATAAATGCAAATTAAACTTCTATTTCTATTAAAAAAATATTGTACGAGTATCCGAACCTTACAATTTAAAAACTCACTGGTAGCGCTACAATAACTTGTCACTCTATAAATCGGATAATTTCAATAGGTACCCAATTGATGACGATAACACTGACTTTGACATATGACCTGCGCTTTTAATTTTGTCAATATAATAATCTAGTTCCGAAACAATTTGTGCTACGTAATACGCACCTACCAGTTTTCTTGTGTTTAAATGAATTAATTTACATATATCCTACATAATAACAATGCATAAAAAGCTTAAGTAGTCGTTTGTGTAGTTCCGGTGTGTAAACAAGTGTTTCACGTTTATTTATAAGGAATCTGTGTCCATGTTTTGGGATCATGTTTACCGTAACAGGCATATCATGCAGGAGTTTGAAGACATAGAGGTACACAAAACTAGTGTATCAGTGTTTGTGGCCCTATTTTATTTAGAAATGCTATATATTTTAATCATGACGTTGTCTATTTTGAATAGATTGAATCAAAACTTACCGTCGTAAACATGTATTTACATTAGCTGTAAGTACTTTTTTTATTAGCATTTGGAAGCTAACATCTGTTTAATCACGTTCAACTAATCCCTGGTTAGTTTGTACATATTAATTAACAAAACTAACACACAAAGGAATCACATTTGAATAGTAAATGCAATTCTGCTAAATAATATTTATTCGATCGAAACTACCCGCCCACATCTATCGAGGCATCGGTTTGGAACTGTTATTAGCCGTGTAATAGATGCATTTCATGGTTTTTACTCACAAGTAATAATAATATAATATTATCAACTATAATATTATCAAGCATCTGTATATAATTGAACTTATATTAAAAATTAACTTAAGTAATGTACACATAGCTTGTATTCAGCCAATTTCTTACCACAGCGACTAAATTGGTCACAACAAATTAATAAATTTAGATACATTGTTAATATTTAAGAAACAAATAAATCAATTTCATTAGTTCTCCACTCTCACATAAGTAATTAAAAATAAACATAATCTAATAAGATTTCTGTAACAACTGTACCTAAGTTTCAAAGTTACCAATCTTTAATGAATCTTAGATTATGTTAATATCATTATCATCATCATCTGGAAGACATCCACTGTTGAACAAAGGCCTCCCCGTTAGAACGCCACAATGAATGACAGCTTGCCTTGCTTACATTCACCAGTTGCCCGCCTATACATTTGTCATAAGATAATTCCCTTAACACCAGAGCGCACAGGTTACATACTTAACCAGGTGTCTATTCATTGCATTACACAATTTCATTCTTGATGATAAAGCATCAAATTCAATCACTACTACTTATATTAAGAAGGGAACAAAATTATAGGTATTATTTGTATCTCGATTTCACTCTGGCTCACCATGTGGAAGAAACCCCGTCTTTTAAAGGGCATATATGGGGACACTAGTCCAACACGAGGCCCATTGAGAACTTTAATCTAAAAGAGCTAGAGACAACACTCAGCGACCCTATAAAAGTACAGCCATATAGGGCTCCTAGGAAACTAAATATTATAATTATTGCAAAAGGTGTTTGACAAGTTTGTAGCCTAGCTAAGTAAATAAAAAGATAGCTATAGGTGTATTGTATTTATTTCTCGACATTTTCTCGCTTAAGTTCTATCAACTTGACTTATATGTCTAGCCCAGCTTTCAAATTATCTTATATGGATATCATAGGATTCCACCCTCATTTTAATTCTACATTAATGTCAACACATTACAAAATTTGAAACTATCCTTCAGATCGTTTTATAAAAAACATGTCCAAGCCATGTTAGGCTACACACTTCCGAATGACCCTCGTAGTTCTATATTAATTTAGTTAATATTTGTCAGTCATTAATATTTATAGCATGTTATATACTACTAAGCTTGCATGGTTTTTGAAGCTTCAGTTTGCATGTCAGCATGAGCAAATAATCATTTTTATTTAGACTGTCAAAAACTACCAAAAAATAACATCAGTGTATTTGGGACTTTGTGGTAGACTGACACACTCAGAGATGTTAATGATCACTTAAACTGAAACTAAGAAATGATTTCAGGAAGAAAACCTGTACTTAGTTACCATTAAGTAAATGAAATCTTTTTACAAACTTTTATTTAACTTGCAATGTTTGTATGTATGTGAGTTTGTTTAGGTCAAATCTTGCAATCTAAATTAAAACCACTTCCCCATTTCCATCCTATTGAAATGAAATTTTGCATACATATGTAGGTTTGGTGACAATACAATATTATGGTACTTTTGAGCTGGTCTGATGATGGAGTCGAAGGTGGTCATAGGAACAATGTAACAAAATGACACCACCCCATCGTGTTTGGGCTTGTGTGATTTGTATTTACAAGTACTTTGAGCCTAGCTGATTTAAAAGCTTGGGCTTAAAAATATATTTTTAATATAAACTTATTTTAAGTAATCATTAAATGTCTCTATGTGTCACTTTAATCATTTATGGTTTCATTGATGTAGTACATACATACATAAAGTCACGCCTGTTTCCCTGAGGGGTAGGCAGAGACCACGGATTTATGTAGATTGATGTAGTGTTCTAACTTACATAGTCTTAATTCATTCATCTGTTTCATTGTAAATATTTTATCATTTCAGCAGTGATCATCCCACCGCAGACATAGACTAACACTTCTATACAAAAGGTTGTATAACCTAGTATAACACACAGCTTGGAACTAAGTATTTATCTAACCTAAGACACCTTACTAACTGAAGTTTACAAATATTCTCTTGTTATATTGTAAAAACATATACATGTTGTTGAAATTCATCTTCACATCAACGTATTGCAGTCCACTGTTGGACGAAGGCCTCCCCCAGGGTACGCCACAAGGCCTGCTCTCCCGTTTTCCCCACACACTCACTACCAGCCGCCTGGAACAGTAGGTCAGGGACCGTGAAGCTGGGAACTGGGGGACGTTTTCCTTGGCTACTCTTCATGGGGGGTTTTGCCCATACCACGCTGGGCAGGCGGGTTGGCAACTGCAGTATCGTGAACTATACCTATAGGGGAACGTTGCAGCCCGTCACCCTGGAAAATTCCCTTAGTCGCCACTTACGACACCGACAGCAACGGGAGGAAAGGGCGTGGTCTATTGTAGGGCGGAAACCCCACGTCACACAGTTGTTTAAATTGTGTGCAATTAACTATTATAATCACACCAGTAATTAAGAATACTATCAGGTGTCTACCACCCATATTTCACCTGTCTCACATATAAGATAATTTTACTTTTAACCCCCCACCATAAAGATGTTAATTGTAATTAAGCATATGTCATTTACAGCTACTTATTTAAGTGCACAAGATGATGAGGAAGGCGCCTACCCAGGACAGGGTATACCTCTCCATGGGGGGGGAGGATAATATTTTTATTGACAATTGTAACATACCACAGCACCATATCGAAGGAATCAGATTCATTTACAGGCAATTTAAAAGGGTAAGTTTACTATAAATTAATCTTCAAACATTAATGAATTATATACGTACATAACATCACGCCTCTATTCCCCGATACGCCAGGAGTGTATAGCACCTACACCCACATTTTTCCAGTAATGTATAATATTATGTGACATTAGATAATTCTTAGTAGCAGCACGGTGTCTGGATTTTTTGCCCAGTTAATGGCGATAAGCTCGCCCCTTATTACATTGGGACCTACAACATTACGGGTGGAATATGGGTGTACTATAATATATTATGTGCACCTCTGCCTACCCTTTCAGTGAATACAAGCGTGATGTTACGCTCATACCCCACCTCCTGTATATAACGGATATGTAAAATATGTATAATTAATATTTTATGTTAAAGAAAAAAGAGGGGATAATAATAAACGACCCGTTCAGCTACGGCAGGAACATCCAGATCATATTGTTTCTGAAGGCGGTGCGCCGGCTGCTGCAGAAGCCCGTGCTCATCATCTGCCAGCCTGGCGAGGAGCTCGACTGGGTGGAGCGCTTCGAGACGTGGACGGATTTGTACCATGGTACACGCTGAATTCAGTTTTTAGGATAGTAATAATAATAGCCTCTAACTGTCCCACTGCAGGGCACAGGCCTCTTCTCGTATAGGGAACTGAGCATTGATCACCACGCTAGCTCACTGCGGGTTGGCGATTTCAGATAATTAAATTTAGGTTTCCTTACAATGTTTCCCGTCACCGTTAGTCTGTGGTGTCTTAGAATAACTAAGAAAGTATTTATAACATTGAAAAAGTCACATTGATACCCGGGTTTGAACCTGCAACCTTGTGCATATAAATCCGGTATGTTAACAATTAGGCCACCACGACATTTAATTGATTAAATTGAATTTCATACTTATCCAATTGTAATAAGGTGTTTATTTTAATGATCGGTAATAAACCTGGGAGCACGGCAGCGTTTTCTTCGAGCGCGCGAGCATTGAAATATAAACTTTATTTCCATTGGATAAGTTTTAAATTCAATTGATATAATGAAAATCCTCTGCAGTCCCGTCAGCCAGTTAGCGCTGGCCATGTGACAACCAACCACTGGACTGCTAAACCTATGCCTTTCCTAAGAGCGCCTACCGCGGTCTTGGGCAGCCCGTATCAATCTGCTGCCAGACAACTTTAAATCGTCGTGTTAAACTGTGTGCGCCATAACATTATCTTTAAACTTATATTATTTATTCAATAAAAAATATTATTGTAAAAGTGTGCTTCAGTTTTACTTGACGCACACGTAAATGGTAAAAATGTTAATAACCGACAACCCTTCATAATTTACCTACGCTAAACATCTTTTTTAAAGTATGTATTTTTAACAGACTGTGCGAAGCAACCCTAACTCTATCTACCTTAGTGCCATATTTTAAATACCCCTTTTTTCCATTTTAGAAGTGGCCATAGAGATCCGTAACCCTGCCATCAGAAACATGATAATAATCAACACTATGGCCAACCTGCCAGCATTCTGTAACCGCGAGTGGGGCATACTGATCATCGATGGCCAAAGAGATAGGGCTGTATACCAAATACTCAAGCTACCGTTCAAAGCCGAATTCAAAATATGGAACACACCTATTAATATGAAAGTAAGTATAATACATTTAAGACCTACACACATCGGGATAATTGTATTTTCAATAACATTGGAATTTATATCGTATTCCTACTAAATAAGCATAAATATTCTTTGATAATAAATATAAATCCTTGGCTATCCTGTCCCGGTGTGCATAATTACGAAAGTGGATATTTTGTTTTTTAATTTATAGACAGCGCATTAATACCGGCTTATCATATTTCCGTTTTGTTTCGATTACAGGAGAATCTAGATGTATTTTCCGAAATTTACAAATGGTTATATCCAAAAGAGATGTTCGATAAATATAATTTCATACCGAGAGCTGAAAACGCGGTGGACATCATCGAGAAGTCTATACTCTTGGAGTCCTTCATGGAAGACATTGTTATCCGGAGGGAGGATTTAAATTCATCGTTTGAGGTTGGTATCTACTCACATGACTTTAGACGTTTTAAATTAATCCTCACACAAAGTTCGGATGCCATCTAGGTTGAGGGATACCGATTTATCTTGATTTTTAATGTCCATTTTCAGTTTTAGAATTAGGAAAAACTTGTTCATGTATATCCAATAATGGATCTTCCCTCTCGAAACACTTCATTGTTTTGTCATTGTGGGTTATCTATCCAGTTATCATAACTCTCATTTTGTTTCACAGTATTCGGGTGAAAAACTAAATATATACATTTATCTGTAGATCAATGAATGATTAATGAATTTAACTTAATTTCTTTTGGTATTGTTTGTTCTGGGCTTTACCAGTCCTTATTATTATTTCAGCCCGGTATCACCCACTGCAGGGCCTCCCCTTTTCTCTGCCAATCATCTCTGCTTTGAGCGTCAATTTTTATATGGTAATGTTATTAACAACACATAAAGGATTTTCAGAAATACCAAAGAGAATTCGTCATGCCTCCTCCAAAGATGCCAGCTCCCCCAGTTATAACTAAGAAAAACAAGGACGCAACCGGGACCAAGATCAAGCGATCGAAAGGCCGAACTGATGATGTACCCAAGCCGGAAACTCAACAAGTCAACACCAACCTACCGCACACAGTCGTCGAGCCCTCGCCAGAGACCTCAAAGAGTTACGACACGTACGACGACACAGAGGACTACAGCATCCAAAACTATAAAAGAAAAAAGACAGATGATACCGACCTACTCAACGAAGAAATGGAATCACAATTCAAAATCATCGATATCGATGCCCCAGATAACAGCGATGTCAAGCTCTACTACGAACCAGATTCGGTAACCGAACGCTTCAATGCAATTAATACTCGAGCCTTCGGGAACTATTTATTCAACAGCCAGGAACGAAATGTTATCAAGCCTAGGAGGGGTGCCAATATACCTTTTACGCACATCCAAGGAAACCTCTCCGAATCTGATGATGACGTTTTCGTAAACAAAATGAACTCTCAACAATATTCTTCGAGAGCTAGTGATTCGCGCAGAAAATCATTTGATCAGCTACCCAGTGATAAAAGGGAATCCGGAAAACCTAGTTTCACTGTTTCCAATCCAGATGTAATGAAAAAATCCAATGAATCAACTTCAACTTATGTGAGACATAATAAATGGATGACTGAATTAAAGTGTGATAGTGGGATGAATCTCAATGAAGTACATAAAAATATGGAAGCAATTAGGATGGCTACAGGAAGTACAGCTACGATAACGACAAAGAAATTTAGTGATCGGCATAATACAGAAACGAGTTCTGGTGCAGCAGGGAAACATGTAAAACATGACACTCAAGTTACAGATGTAAGGTATTATAATAATAGTGAACAAAACTCCAATCAATTGAATCAAAACAAGCCAAAAGACAGTGGCTCGAGCTCTAAAGAGGCGTCTGAACAAGTCACAAACAATCTAAAACGCAACAATATCGATGATAAAATCAAAGAGTGTGAAGCGAAAGTCTCAAAGAAATTCAAGGGATCGTTTTTAGATAGTCTATTTTAAAAGAATAGCATAAGTTGTATTAGATCGTAAAAATAAATGTTTCTAAGAGCCTGTATAGCACTTGTATTATTTATGTAGTGTGGGCTGAGACTACAAAGTCAATACTTGTAAGTTATATAACTTAGTTTTATACTAGTGTGGCGACATCTACACGACGAAGGACGCATGACGTTGCTAATCATGCATCTAGCGAAGTAATCACATTCGCTAACAATATACACAGCCGCCCCTAATTAAGATGTGGAGCGCCGCGGCCCACCAGGCATACCACCGCCTGGTTGGAAGATCTTCCCCTTTCCGTTGGAGAAACCCTCACTTCCACACTAGTAATGATTTAACATTGGGAGAGGCCTAGGTTCAGCAGTGGACTACAATGGGCTGATGATGATGAATGACGACCAGAACCCAGGCGCTTGACTCGGAGCCAGGACCTAATGCTTTGCGATCGCGTGACATCAAGGCCAACGGAGACAAGGTAAAACAAAATACGAAAAAAAATACGTTTTTGTATTGAGAAGTTACGAAGAAAAATTCAATTCACCACTCTTGTTTGACTGTTTAATATGGGACATTTAGACAAGTATTTCTTGCCGGAATAAAATAAAACTATTGTGAAAACATCAACGTATTTATTTATACCATGATTAGGAAGGTAATAGACATATAATTTTCAAAAACAATTGGCTAGTGTACATCATTTCATAGTTAATTTAATTACGAAAGATACATAGAATTCCAAAAATAAAAGTAAACTTTTGAAACAATAATTCTCATAAGATTTACCTGCATTTAATTAGGCTACACGCTTATAATTGATTTTAGTATCACTTACAAGTAACATAATAAGTACAAATACGTTTCTTTAACATAACCTACATCTTTATTTCGTGAAGTTTATCATTTGCGTAACGTGTTAAATACAGTTCAGATAATATAATGTATTACTCACACTTTAATTCTCAAGCTCATGTATATTGAATTTACACCTTTAGAACATTAATAAAAGTCAAAAGACAGTAAAATAACAGAGTTGAAAACTAGATTCTGTATATAGGTCGAGTTTTCTTTTAACCAATGTAATAGCTATTGTCGTTTTTGTGTGATTGAATTATAGTATAGTTGCAAGTACCTAGTATACGAAAAGTATAGGTACAGTCGAGTTCATTAATATATTAAAACTATATATATTTTTAAAGCCCATTTCAATTTAAAGTTTAGATGTATTTTAGAAAAGGGTGATCACATATTATTGCCTAATGCACAGCATAATTATTGAACCGTTCACATAAAGACATATTTTTAATTTATAGGTTCTATAGTTTATTGAGCCTTCGAATGTCACAATATTTTGAATCTTTGACAGTGCCAATATATTAAGGATTCGACTGTACACTTTTTTCAATGAGTATCTTACACATACCAAAAATAATGATACATTTAGATTAAAACTAAAACGTTTATGTAAACGAGTAATAGAAGAAACCTTTATCATACTTTGAACTACATAATTGTATTTTTACTATAATATTAAATACTGGTTTTACTAACGTGAAAATTCGGGATTGCGGTCGGCTCGCGACTCCTCCGCGATACTTGGACAGGCCTACGTTTGAGTTCGGACGCTAACACCAGCTATGCTATTCTCTAAGGATTCCGCCTTACGTAAAGCCCTGCTGCAGCGTTGGAACTCAGTTTGGTATTCACTAAGCTGCGTAAAGCTACACTAGCGCTCAAGGCTGTGACGGCCGTGAGTTGGAACTACCCAACAGCGGGCAAATTGACACTATTGACAGTTCACTCTGTTCCTTAAAATACCTAAAGGTTTCCAAACCTAAACCTTTATTTTAAATTATAAACCTCTAAAACTTTCAGTCGAGATTGTTCTATGATCAAAAAATTTTTTTCCACGTACGTATCTCGTCTACAAATCAGCGTCGAGAGGCTACAGCTTTAAGTTCATCGCCGACTACAAAAGTGCTACTGAATACCGTTTGAAACAGCGCTACACGCTTGACCCACATTGAGAAATTGCCTATTAGAGAATAGCACTGCAGGTTGTTCGGCTCCCATACGATAAGAAGGTAAATATTTTCTTATTTTCAGTCTAATAATGATTTGACTACTAGTCTGGCATTCCCGAATATTTACGATATAGTAAATAATATGGATAACACTCACGAAAGTTATTATACTAAAATAATTCAATTTCAATAATAAATAACTTCTATCATTTAAAACTAACTTTCAAAGACTGTTAATTTGGTAAAATAGATACATATACACCTAAAAGGTATTTCTAAACTTCACCGACAATTTTGATAGTCATCATTATGTATTTAGGCCAGCGGTAGACACGCCACATTGTAAATAATGCATAAAAAGCTACAATAGAAACAGTATCTATGTATAAAAATATAATGCACAAAACATTCATCAACTGTGAAATATCAACATTTGTCCAACACAAATTAGCGAATTATATGAACAAGCCACACGTAAAATCGATTCATTTTATTACTTACCGCTTAATACAATATGGACTTTATACACAAGCATTAAAGTCTAATATATAATATTCTTAGATTTATATATTTACAATACATTATAGTGAAATATGAAAATATGTTCCACTTCAGTGTAAACCATTATCCTTACACAACCGTTTTAGGAACGCATCGATATTGATAATTAAGTTTTAATTAAGTTTCTTAAATATCGCCAACTATACTTATATGGGTAAGGAAATAAATAGAATGGTATGTTTAATGTTGCCCCTTAATAAGTCTTCTCGTCTTCGTATCATTGTTGCGTTTTAAGAAACATTGGCTTATAATACAAGTGGGTATATATTGAGCAAATATTTTTTATATATTTCGCGTGTTTATTTAGCTGCTGTTGCGTGCTCACAAGTGTTTCTGGTTTTGACAAAGTATCAGTTGGTCAAGAGAATAACATATGTTTAATGTAATTAAATATGCATTCTGTATATTATTTTCAGAATTGCTAGTCCACAAAACGGAAGTTCAAGAATTCGTTTTAACTTTCCGCATGGGGCAACATTAAAAGAAAATATCTAGGTACATGTAGATTATATATACAAATAATAATTGCCCTAATTTGTGCCTGTTTAGCTTAGACTAGTAGGTTGCACACATATAATCTCAGATGTAGGACAAAACATTACATTGCAATAAATACTTTTTTTAAGAAACTAGAGTAGGTATATAATATTTCAAGAAGATCTTTAAATCGAGACTTCTGGCAACAAAGATCTTAATAAATGCAAAAAAAGAAATGTAAAGTGTATATTTTAAAATATCTAATAAATATATTTTTATTTATTCCTAATATAAGGGCTTATTGTTTTAACCGGGATATTATGGCTAAATCTAGATCTAGGAATGTCAAAGATCCTGATTTTGGAATAAAGTATTTTCCCACACCATCCCAGTTAAAACACTTGTATAAAGTAATATTATCTACTTAGTGTATAAATTAATATTTGTACGCAAATAAAATTCATAAATATAATTTAAATAGCTAGAAAATACGGAAATGTTGATTGAATATGATTTGGAATGTATTTATAATACAAAAGAAAATTAAGCTCTTTAATCGGTAAAAATACTCGTACATCGTGATAGTCGATCGGTAACCGATCATTAGACTGGCCACACACGCTCGGAATCCGAATTGCATATACGTTATTCAAAATTATATCTTCCGAATGCATAAACTTAATTTTGACATTTAAAAACCTAAATTCTAACATAATTTAATATTTCAGTATTTCAACAATTTTAGTATTTTTTAACCGACTCACATCCGTAACTGTTTCCAATTATAAAATCAAAACTGGAACTTTAATTATCGACCGGAACAAAATAAATCACTGAAAATTTACGATGCTATAGAAAATATTAAATTATATAGACCGTAACGGTTTTAGTTCCACAACATTTTGGTTTTTCGAGGAAGGCGTTTATAATCCTTGTACAAATATTTTCACTTCTGATTAGGGCTGTCAAAGATGAGCTGTGGGCGCTGGGGCGTCAACATGTTTGCTTACGCGGAGGTCATCCCTGTTCTTTGTCAAGCCGACTGATGTCAGCAGATTGAAGAGTTGATAACTTGTAGTTTATTTGTACATAATTAATACTATTTTAAAAGGCGTAAAATGATAATCGGGCTACTTTGTTGGTAAAGACGTAAAGCCCGAACGCGCACCTCTAAGCAACCACATTAAGAGATTTTCGTAACTCGATAGTATATTGGTATCGAAGACCGATTCCGATTCGATTCAAAATCGATTTTATTATTTCGTGTTATTTGCGTAGCTGTTGTGGTGTATATGTACGTATGTAGCTATACAAAGTAATTTTGTGATACATAGTGTAACGTACTATACAAGGTTCACTACTCACAGCTAGCAAGTACATACCTTCCTGAGTAGTCTACGCCTGCGCAGTTCGAGTTCTTAGAAGAAATTTGTTAATTAGGTACATGATTTACTATCTTAGCTTACCCTCTGGTCAGCGCCTGCTAAGGCTTGACGTGGAGGTACTCGGCAACGAACACTCTTAGTATTTTGTTAAGGTTCTCTATTGTATTGAAGTCTAGTGCGGACATGTCGTCGCCGGGCTGGTGCCATACGGCCGGGAATGGAGACGGGATCACGTGAAGTATGGCCACATCTGAAACAATACAAATACAGCTATTCATAAACGTTCTTAAATAAACCTTAGATTAGGTAGTTTAGAAGCTCTATCGTTTGATAATCTTCTACGTAATTGCAGTTGGACTGATATAAATAATTAGGAAGGTATTACTAATTATGCCTCAGCAGTTAGGCCGTTTTGACTGCCTCGCTGGTCTAGTGGTTGATCAGCGCAACTGCTGAGCACGGGGTCCTGAGTTCGAATCTCGGGTCGGGCAAAGTGTTACTGGGTTTTTCCATTAGGTAATTCTCAGTAGCAGCACGGAGTCTGGATTTGTGCCCGGACGATGGCAATAGGCTCGCCCCTATTACATTGGGACCTAAAACATAACTGGCGAAATGTGGGTGTACTATAGGTATGTGCACCTCTACCTACCCTTTTGGGGAATACGGGCTTGATGTTATGTAGTTAAGCCGAACATGTACAATATACTGTGTATACTTAGGTACACCCGCTAGCTAATATTTAATTAATCTCAACGCAAATGACTAATTAGCCAGGGCCATTATTAACTCTCAAACCTACCTAATTTAAAGTCTATTTTCTTACTTTCCACAGCAGACGTCATAATGTCGATATTTCACCGTTAAAACTTATCGATAGCAACGATTAAATTACAAATACCTACTTCCATGTTTTCGACACTGTTGATAGCAATGTGATGTTATTTTAAAAGGTTTTTATCAAGTTACGTAACAGCGTAATGCATATACCTATACCAGGTCTTATTAGGTACAAGTAGAGAGCCTCCATAACTGAAAATCCCTAAGAACGACGCGCCCTGGACGGTGAACCTTGCTACTAAGGACCTCGTTGACTGGTCATGGTAGGCATGACCTGTTTCTTGTGGCAATTAGCGCACACCGATACTAAAAAGACCATTTAACGGGCATACTAATACAAAGACTGTTTAATCTTTTATCTCGGTGAACGTATGCGTCGTTTGAGCTGGGTTCTCCCGATATTAAAATAAGAAATTCAAAACACTGATTCGTTATCCGTACCTAAATTCAGATTGGATGTTTGGGGCACATTAGAATGGGAAAAAAGCTCATAGGAGTACGAGATATTTTTTATTTTGGACTACAATCAGTCGGAACAAAAATCGGTTATCAGTTGGTGATCTAGAAACTACACCCCGTCGATAGCGACACCAAACCGAAATCGTACACCAGTAGGTACAATAGAAACGCAGAGCCTGTCTATAATTATTCATTCGTTACGTTAAATTTTCGTCTATAACATGTATAAAGGTAAACATTTGTCCTTAAGAATGGTCAGTCGCAGTCCGTTCGCGAAATTTATTGAATTCTGTTTCAATAACATTAAAACCTTGCCATTGTTATAAATAACAGTACTTACGTACTTTTATTATGCATTATAAATAAGATTTTAGCATTCTTTACAGCTAAAAACCATTTATTGTATTTACCCAACAAACATAAATTGAAATATTTTCATTAATTTCCATGAGAAGCATTATAAAGACTTAGTGCAGTAACTCTAACTAGTAACTAACTACCATTTAAGATTAACTGAGAAAAGATTAGACTGTCGATTATTAGCATGTTGCTAGGCCCTTCTTGCCAAGACTTTAAGTCACTGTTTTTCAGACAAAAATAATTCTGTAAGGTCTTTTAAAAGTGTGCGTGTAGTACCTACCTACACATTTCTGCCTACCTGTTCGAGAAATACAGGCGTGATATTAAACTATTGGAAAATACCAAACAAACAAATTATTACACGTAATTTGATTTGAATAAAGACTAGTAACTACGACTCTAAAATGAAGAAGGCAGCATGTAGCTATTTTAGTAAAAACGGCCATGAACGATTGATTTGTGAGTTAATCACAGTGATTGCTGGTGCATACTAATGTACTCATGATCCTTAGCTGACAGAAGGTCGCGAGATACACTCAGATTGTAATAATTGCAACTATTGAATTATATTCAACTGTACTTCTTTGTTTATGAAAATCCTAGTTGTAAGGACAGTCAGGAACATAAGTAGCTAAAACATGTTAAAAAACCTTATGTCAAATGATTGAAATAAATATTCATCATTTCAAGTTATTGTTTTCAATTATAGGAGCGTCCAAATGATGATGACTTTTCACCCACGACTGAACGCGAGAAGGTATATGCGTTTAGGACGAGAGGTTGTTAGTTTGTTCGTATGTGTGTGTACAAATGATTGTTGCCAATTTTCTGAAAAATGGGTTGACCGATTTTGATGCGGTTTTCGGTAACAGGTATATGGTCTATTAGAGATGGTTCTTAGCTTATTCATGTCAATTTTTTTTTAAATATAACCGTCGTGGGTTATTTATTTATTTTTAATTTAAAATTTTCACAATGTAAGAAGTAGTTGTTCCATTAATGCTATGCTTTAACCTGACAGATCAATAAATTTGTACTGTATATTTAAGAGCTCCACTGACTACTAGCTCATTTTATATCGATATCGAATCTACAACCGAGTGACTCGATTATTCTTACTCGATTTTCCACTCGAACATCTGAAAGTCTTATAGCTATTCAGTCCAATTTCGATCACAAACGATACTAATATTATAAATATTTAAAGTACGTGTATCAATAAACTTCCATTTGTATAAATTTGGGGGCACTTCTACAATGACCCATTCGTTATGATTAGTTTACATTATCACAGCTCGCGGTATCTTATCTGATAGGTACATTCACAGAAATGTATTGGGTATCAACTGTAAACATAGAGAATTTGACTGTATTCTTTGATAAGGAAAAATCTGCAAAAACAACTCATATTCAACACACGAACAAGTGCCGACTAGGAAGGAGCTAATTTCCCAAAGGATTGCAGACATATGCAATTTATTTTTGTTTATTGAATTACCTACTACATAGTAGCATTTATTAAGATCCATTGGGGATTTCTTTTTAAAAGTCGCCGCATGTTACAATCTTTTTCTCTATCGTGAGTGGGTTTCACAATGAAATATCACACACAACACAAACATCCAGACTTGAATCTAACGTCTGCGGAACACACACTTTTTTTACCGGACGGAAATCGAACCCGCAACCGATAGCGCAGCAGTCCAATTGCTTAGCCACTGCGCCAATCAGGTCTTCATCACTTAAAATGCCTGCCTCGTTGGTCTAGTGGTCGCTAAGCGTAACTTGACCATGAGGCCTTCGGCTTGTACCCCGAGTCGGGAAGTGTAATTGGTTTTTTTTAGTAGGTAATTCTCAGTAGCAGCACGAAGTCTAGATTTGTGCTCGGTTGATGGCAATAGGCTCGCCCCGTATTCCATTGGAACTTTTAACACAACTGGCGAAATGTTGGTGTACAGCTCTGCCTACTCTTTCGGGGAATACAGGCGTAATGTTATGTTTAGAAATATATAACTAAGTAAAATTCAAGTAGTAAAACGCCTTATAATTTAACTTCTAAAAGTACTTAAGTGGTAATAACTGGCTTAATTAAAAATGGCCATAAATATTGTGTTTCTAATGGCTTTGACATAAACTTAAGAGCGATGGCAAAGTGAAAAAGGTTTGTTTTGAAAACACCTAAAACTATATTTGACCGTTACTAGGCGCTAGGGTCATTGTACTAGTACTTCTTACACTCGACCGCACTTATTAACAGCTGGTACAGTTAAGTCTGGAAGTAAACTGAAGCTGCTACTCCGACTTCAGCTGCATACATACGCAGTCAAACTGTTAAACTTCGATAATTCAAACGTAACGTTAGTGATGTGACCTTGTCGACAGGTATTATCGATGGATTAAAGGAAGGAATTAAAATGAATAAGTTTTGGAGTGATTTTTTAAACGCGGCCGCAACCTTCCCGTTACTTTCGATGCCTATTGACTTGCTATCGCCCTTTGAAGTACATGGAAATGAAAGTAATTAGTATCGTTTTCTTATATAGAGGCTGCAGCGACTGACGGTCAAGCTCATCTATAATATCTAAATAAGATACTGGTAATCACGTATTTGTAAAAAACAGCTTTAGTCGGCGACTTAAACGGCAGTGGCAGCCGAGTGGTATGACCGTTGGACTGCCAAGTCAAGGGCCGCAAGTGCAAACCCCGGCTCGCACCAATGTCATTCCGAATTTATGTGACGTGTTCCGGCTGATGATGATGAGAAGATCCCTATATATATATATATAAGTAGATACTCACTTTTCTTCATGAACGGTATATGGTCATCCTCTATGAAGGAGCTGGAGCTCCTAAGCCTGAAGTACGTCTGCTCCACCTTGCCCCGCGAGTACGCCTGGAACTGGTCGAGCTCGGCCAGTCTCTGCTCGGCGGCTGCTAGGCGCACGTACCACTTTTCAGTGGCTTGGAAGTAGCTGTAGAATATCGGGTCAGGGGCTCCGAGCAGGTCTAGTAGTACTAACACGTCCTGAGGAACAAATGTCCAGTTATTTTCGAAAGAATTTTTCTAGTACCTGTCAATCTTATAATTGGGACCAGGTGCCGTAATTAATAAATTTATTATTATTAATCCTCCTTCATACGAGAAGAGACCCTTCAGTGGTACAGTTAGTAATATCCCTACCAATATTATAAACACGAAAGTTTGTAAGGATGGATGTTTGTTACTCTTTCACATAAAAACCATTGAATGGATTTTAATGAAATTTCATATACCCCTGGATTAACACATAGGCTACTTTTTAACTCGAAAAAAAATAGCGTAACAATATTATAGATTACTTACAGCCTCATTCGACTGAAAAAGTATCTAAGAACCTAATAATACCTACCACCATAGTGAAAAGGTCAACGTTTCATTATCGGAAAGTCTCCACTTAGCTGCAACATTACCGTTTTCCTTGTTCATTAGTCCGGGGCAAGTACGCGTGTTAAATATCAAGCTGTGAGGGTATTTATAAAGACGACCTGTTTTTAAGACGACACGGTAATTGGAAGAAAAGCTTCAAGATAACAAACTCTTTTGTCGTTTCTATTTACGCCTCTTCTGAAGATTTTTAAGTTTATTATTCTGTTTGAGCTTTACTCATAGGCATAATGAGTCTATGATCTCAAATATCATTATAACCAGGGGTGTTTTCTATACTAATATTATGAAGCTGAAGAGTTTGTTTGCTTGAACGCGCTAATCTCAGGAACTACTGGTCCGATTTGAAAAATTATTTTAGTGTTAGATAGCCCATTTATCGAGGGAGGCTATAGGCTATAAAACATTCGAAATTCACGCTGACGGAGTCGCGGGCGGAAGCTAGTAGTTGATATGTGTGAACAAACAGAATTAACAAACAAGGATCAGTAGGCATATCGTCACTTTTGAGCTGGTCTATACTCATCAATGCAATTCAATTTTAATTTCTACAAAGAAACAGATACACCAGCCCCCTTACCATGAGCTCTTAAAGCAGCACAGTTTACGTTGTGGGAGCGAGACGCCACATTACACTGCACGCAGATAACGAGATGTCTATCACGAGACGCCTATTTCTAGTAACATCTCAGTGATCATCTCGTCTCCACATCTTAAACTGTCCTGCTTTAAGAGTTCATGGAATGGGGGCTGTATTGGTGTACTGAAATTGTGACTCCGTTACGGTCAGTGAAAAGTGATTAATTCAAAAGAGATGATAGTAGACCGCAAGGAGGCAGGACAAAACTCACCATTCTCTGCAGATGATTAGCGCCGTCTTTGTAGTCCATATCGTGCCATTTCTGCGCCAAATGCCTGGCTCCATAGATCGAGTCTTTGGGTCCCCACTGCCTGAACGCTTCTTCTCCGTCGAAGAATATGAACATGAGACTCAGCCGGTTATTCTTCAGCGATTCTAACTGCGCCGACATTACTTTGGCTAAGTTTATCAACATGGCGCACGGGACTGCCGAATCTGTGGCACCTGTGAAATTGTACCCGTTTAGACTGTGTCATGGGAGATGGTGATAGCCTAAGATTAACCGGCCCGTTTTATAAATCGGTTGTAAGTTCATACATAGAAAAAACGGTAGACAATGTTTTTCAAATACTATGTCCTTTTTGGTCACTAGGCATAGGCTATTTTGCACATCAGACTGATCATCTTACTCCCAACAAATAAAAAGAAAATATAAATTGCGGTGCGGAGCGCGGTCAGTAAAGGACGCGCCCACTGCATACGAATATAATAATAAATATAAATTTAATTATATTCGCGATTTGTGCGGCATAGGCCGCGCACGATACAATGGCTTTGAGTTCCGAGCAACTCATAGCTAATGAAGTGTTGGCGTTCTTACAACACGCCATCGACACCATGGACGAGATCACTATCATCCAGATCTGCAAGTCCAATTTTAATGCAGAGGAGATATTAGTTGCGAAAACTCTGCTGTACAAGTCGGTCGGACAGATCGACAGAATGCCATCCCGCCGTAAGGACGACAAGGGTGAGAAGAGTCTTCAGGACACCATCAATCTTCTGAAGACAACGGATCCTGATGACGTGCCGTCGTTTGTGGCGAAAAACTTGAACAAGTTGCCGCCAGTGACATTCGATCACGTAGATGTGACCAGGTTGCTCAAGGACATCACAACCCTGAAAGCCAGCCTGGCGGAGGTAGTGTTGAAGTTGGAGGCTTCGCAAGACACCATTAGTGAGCTACGTGCCGAAGTAACATCATTGCGAAATTCGCTGGCCGTAAGTAGTTCACCGGAGGTCAACAACATCAACACGCGTCGAGGCGCATGCAAAGCCGTGTCAGCAAGTTTCATGAGCTCGACACCTGAGACACAGCCGTCGCCTGCGCCCCGCCCCGCGCCTCCCCCCGCGGAGGTGTCGCCTGTCGTCGTGACCTCAACGCCTCAACGTCACTACGCCGCGGCTGCTGCCCGCCAGCCACCCAAAGCGAGCAATGTATTGAGGACCGAGAAGGCTACCGGGAGCACCCGCAACGCACGCCTTCCTAGTGCGGCGCTACCACGACAGCAGGATGAAGAGGGCTTTACTAAGGTCGAGAGAAAGAAGAAAAGGCCTCTTTGTCACAACTTGTGTGGCACCGCACCGTCAGAACATATGCTGCCCCCCGCTGTGCCTGTGGCGCATGTGTATGTGTCCCGTCTCCACTTCACCACGAAGGCCTCCGACGTGATGGAGTACTTGGAGAAGCAAACGAAGCTCCGGTTTTTAGTCGAGAAGTTGGAATCGCGCAACACAGTTAACTTCAACTCGTTTGTTGTACGCGTCCCGACCGATCGACTATCGGCGATTTTGAAAGAGGAGCTGTGGCCGAAAGGGGTTGTATTTAGGAAATTCCGCGGCCGCCGGCGTCCTCCGATTGTCACAGAACGTGCGTTATACGTCGCGAAAACGTGACTTAGTTATAAGTTTATATTTTTGTATGTATGTTAGTCTGTAAGGTATATATAATATGGGCCTCTGTAAGCTTTGTTTAGCATTGTTTTATATTGCCTGAAATAAACGATTATTATTATTATTTGTATCTCATTATATTTACTCGGGCTATCAACCATGTGGAAGATACCCGGACTTTTAAAAGGCTTACGTGGGGACACAGGTCCAACACGCAGAGGCCTGTTGAGAACTTTAATCTAAAAGGGGATGGGACACCAGCTAGGGACACCACACAACTGCTCTATAACAGAACAGCCATGAAAAGTCCCCAGAAGGTGCGGGACTATTGAGAAAGATGGATACTAAAATGATTTGGTCTATTGTGTTGGGATGTTTCGTGTAATGGTTACTTTTAGTTACTGAATAAAAACGGCGTCTGCCTTTAACCATAAAATATGCAGTATATTAGCAGACGGTGACTCGCCACTCACTAGTTATAGTTATAGTTATTATTATTTTCTTTATTCATTCATATTACCTTACATTTTATATTTTTAAATAATATAAAAAATACAATTTTTAAAAATATAAAATATAGTCGCCAACCGGCATCGGGAACAGGTCCTAGCTGCCGGTGGTTAGGACTCCAAAGAGAGTATTATTATTATTATTATTATAAACAATGATATACCTAAAGCATGATGTAAGAAGTATTTACCTTGATCTTTTAAATGTGACCAACTCAACATAAACAATGCCCAATATTCCCTACTTACAGAATTTTTATATACATTATACATATCACAAGATATCCATTCCAGACGGTAATAGGAACCACAACCACAACAAATTGCCAGTCACTTCTCCATGACGTCAATTAGGCTACTTCTTCGAATGGACAATATACCATTACTTTATTAACATAGTTGACTACCATGAGCCAATATCTACATTATCTACCATTATATACACTAGTATTATATCAATGTCACGCATAGCATTTATGACAAAACTAAATGAAACCGCTGCTACGTATTGTTTTAACTAATAAAGGAGTGAAACATGTACAGTCAGCAGCGCAAGTTGATTCCTTAGCATTGATAAAAATAAGAAAATTGTACACTTTTGTTGTTGACTGTATATAAAAGGCACTAACCCTGTCTGTCCATTGTATCACATGACGCATAAGTAACTATTGTGTTAAATTTACTTCGCGAAGTGAAAGGGTTAACCTGTATCGGTACAGTGGTAGTAAACATTGAGCAGAGAGAGAAAGGAAACGATCATCATCATCATCAGCCTATCTCAGTCCACTGCTGGACATAGGCCTCTCCCATGGCACGCCACTGAGCTAGATCTTCGGCAAAGGAAACGATAGACAGATTTAATTGACTGACACTACGTCCATCTAAATATTGCTGATTAGGTTTTACTCGCGTCTTTGTTGGCATATTCTTACTTTGTAAACAGTCGACTATAATAGGTATATCGATGGGTCCTATGTAGTGCCAATGTGCATAGTAAGAACTTTTCAAAAGAGGGTCTTCAAGTTTCAATTTGATATGTTTTACATGCTTCAACTGATAAACCCTTTTACTGCGGCTAAAAATTGTATTTTCACTTATAAATGTGTATTTTTTTCAGAGCACTTTGTTAACTAGAGAAAAGGAAGCATTTAACAAAAATATACGTAGGACCCATCGATACGTCGCTAGGTTTCACGCAAAGACAAGGAGTTACATTGGCGTTACGAAGATTTTGTTAGTGATCATCTGTTGGTTGACAAAAATGAAAGAAATGACGCATACATTATAAACCGGCTTGCCTTACCATGAAATCTGAAAGCAGGACAGTGTACGTTATGGAAGTGAGACGCCGAATTGCACGTAGCAGTGTCTCGCTTCCACTTAAACTGTCCTGCTTAAAGGGTTCATGGTAAGTGGTCTGTTCAAAGAATAAGATTTTATTACATCTATCTCTTTCATATCATTGATTGGCATGCTGATTTTAAGAAGGGGATTTAACCTGTTACCTCAATTTTTAGGATCACGACTCGCGTAACCTTGGTAACACTTGATTCATGCATATTATTGCAATGTAAAACTGTGTTGTGTCAGTGGCCATGATAGTCGGTTTGCTTATACATTACTTCCGTCCGACGGATTCTGAATGCAGTATGGTAGACTGTTATCGTAATAAGATCCTAGTCTAGTATAAAAGAAAATATTTGTAGCCTATCAGGATTCCGATCCAAAATTATATTTTGAAAAAGTGCCAAATCAGACTATATGTACTATAGTAGGTATGCCTATAGTCTGAGCAGGCATTTTTAAATTCTGATAGACACTATATTATGTTTTAGGCGCAGAAGGACTAATTCTCAAAAAGCCAAATTCGTACTTCTGTAGAAAATGTGTCATTTTAAGAATTTAGTATTTAGAGAATCGGAGATATCGAGAATTTTGCTTTTTGAGAATTGGGCAGTTTGAGAACTTGTCCTTTTGCGACCCGGTTACCAATTTGAGAATTAGTCCTTTTGTGTCCAAACCACTATGATACAACCATTCACAAAAAACGCTGGAAAACGCTTCTTCGCTCTTAAACGAAAGAGAGAGATATCGGTATGATAGTTCCTTCGTACTTCATTCAGGGTCCATAATTGTGGCTTTTATATTTCCTTTTCCACCATTAATATACATTGTGGATTGCAATAAAGAATATGAATATGAATACTTACCAACAAAAACGTGTTCCCTCATATACTTGCTGTCATAGTGGCACGCGAGCACCAAGAACCTATCAGCATCGGGGTTCAGCTTCGCTATAATGTTCTTGAAGTTCAAGGTCCCAAACACCGGGGTTTGGTCCGCGAACACGTTCTCAGTCACATCCCAACCAAGGTCCCTCAATTGCTTAGAGATGAAATTGGCGACTTTCTCATGGTTCGGAGTTCCCACTACTCTTGGGACTAGAATTTCGTTGAGGACTGCCTTGAAGTGGTCCATGTCGGACAATGCTGCTAGGTCTTTCACATTATTGTCTGTGAGTTCCTCAGCTTCGTGGAATTTCTGTGGAGGAATTCTTGTTACAATTCGGCTGTTATATAGCTTTATTTTTCAAACATTTTAATATGGAGCTTAGGTTAAGAGAAAAATTGTGTGGATCCTTAGGAGCCACTTACGGAGAGATTGGCTGTGGATAGGTGCCTCGGAAAGTACAGCATTGGCTGCCATTTTCGGATAGGTATATTATTAAAGAAACGGTGTCATATGGTCATGGCCGTAAGTTTGACAATTAGTATCTTTAAAGGGTATCGTATACACATTATCTGAGCAGTGGAGGTCAGATAAATGGATCTGTCGATCCCTTTAGAACTGACTGAAAGCTGACGAACATAGTTGAGATACATTTTGGGATTGGGATACATCCTATAACTAAAAAGGCTTATCTGTCTCATTTATTTTATTTTTTATTTGTGTAAAAAAACGTCGCCCAACACGCGGATTACACTACTCTTGTATCATAAACATGAAGTACCATATACACAAACACCCAGACTCGGGACAAATATCTGCGGGTCACACAAATTTTTGTCCGGACGAGTATCGAAGCCGCAAACCACCACACAACAGTACAATCACTTAGCCACTGCGCCAATCAGGTCGTCATAAATGACATGCAGGTATATTTGTACATATTAAAATATATGAAACTGTGTGTTAATAGTTGAGGGCGTGAGTTTAAACGTGATTTATATAAAAATAACATTGCCCCACATTAGGAGGGCTCTTGCGTCATAGACGTGTGTTTTCAGACGTGATTAAGGTTAACAAGGGGACACAGTTACTTTTTTTTTTAGGCCATGTTGTACATTGCCTTCGAGATCGACGGCGACGAAGGTGGTATAAAGACGAAAGGGGAGGTCTTTGCCTAGCAGCGGAAAACAACTAGGCTAACGAAAAAAAAACACATTCTTAATATAAAAAATACATATTCTTTTAAATTTGTAAATAAAATTATCTACCTTCTGTAAACAAAATGCTCAAAAAAATTAAACAAAATGAATTATCTAAAAGAGCCATTTAAAGGGTGTTTAGTATATTGAGACTACTCAAATAATAAGCTGAAAAGCAAGATAACATTTATTTAAATTACCTATGCCTTTGTTTACTTTAGATTATCTGTATTTGGTAGGTTTGAATAGTTGTCCCATTTTTTATTTCACATACACATTATAAACCCATGTTCAATTAATTCTCTAAGTTATTTATTTAGTTTAATCAGAATGTCTGCAGGCCTATAATACTAATATTTATACTTATATACCTATGTATCATCGTGGAATTTACAAACAAACTGCTTACCTGTACCCAGTGTAAGTGTGGGATAATAACTTTAAAGGTCCTGTATCAAAATCAAAGAACCTAACACTTAACATAGAATATAAGTACACATTAAAAACAACTTCCAATGTGATTTCTAACTCACATACAACACTGTTTTATCGTTAATTTAATATTAGCATAACACCCGTTATGATACAATATGGGGTCAGTCAGGCTTGATGTTTTGTAAACTTTTTAAAAATAAAATACAAAATGGTGCACCGATATTCTAGTTAGAGTTCCACAAGATTTATATGAGTCAATATACAAATATAATTGATAGTATAATATTATTTAAAGCTATGTTATTTCTACATAGTTAATAAGAAAAAATATACAGAAGTAGTACAATACAGAAATGCAATTAAAATCAAATTATCTTATAATAGCTGCAGTACTAACCTCCTTGCATAACTCATGTTACGCATTGAGAAAAATAAGCAGTAGAGGATAGATCACAGTCATGCTAAATAGATTTAAAAAAATATATTGTACCTTTATTGTTAAAATCTGTAGAATATAATTATATTATGAGAATAACAGATTAATAACTCATTGAAGTAATTATAAAAATTATATTCATAACATTGATTAGACGCAGTCGTGCAATTTAATTTAATTACTCCTAATAGTAAACAAGATTAAACTTTTAAAAGTTATTTATTCTTAGTACTCCTAGTAACTATTTGGACAAAAACTTAAGTAGATAAATATGAAAGGCATACAATAATAACTTAAGATACAACTTACTTTTTCTTGGTAAAACTTGAGTCCTTTTTTTGAGTTTACGGATGCAAAACTAAGTATCGCGACGACGAAATATAAAAATGTCTTAGCCATGTTTTATATTGGAAGCTAACTTTTGTTTTGTTACTTTTGAAACATATGCACAATTTTACTGCCCGACTGTTACGCACGCACGGCGACTTTACAAAGTACTGATAAAATAATCTCGGTTTTACGAAACTTGTTCCTACAACCTTTCACCTCTTCTCGACGCGACAGTCGACGAATCGTTTTTGACAGTTCGTGTCATTGTCACTGAGCGTGGTGCTACTACAGTAAAATATAATCTCCCCGTCATGACGGCATTACCAATACAAAACCAGGGAAAACCATATTTGACGAGGTAAACCTGTTCATGCTGGTTTATTTTTTTATTAGAGTAGAACGGCTAGCCTATTACACTATTCAGTATATTTTAATATTTATGAACTATTAAATAATATGTTTATATTGAAAATTATGATTTTATGGTTTGGGAAATATTAAACAACTTGCAATATATATAATTAAAAAACACCGATATTGTACGCAGCATAAATTAAACATCATTAAAGGTTGCTTTTGTTTAATTAAATTGAACTGGTGCCACAAAAGGTAAACACAATATTATATTTCTTAGCCATATTTAATGGAAACATTTTTGTCTTAACATCCCTAAACGGCATAGACTATAAAATATTATGTAGACTTGAAAATATCAAAAATACTTAAAAATTAAAATTTTAATTTTGGAGAAAATATTCATTTTATTCAAAACATAAAATAAATATTTTTTATAGTCTTGATGTCATTCGATTCATTACCATTTACAATAAACAATAACGTGACTCGACCTTTACAAACGCAAAAAACATAATTTTACAAAAACTGAAGTAAACTTAACATTTTGAATCTTTGTAAACAACATTTTATAAGATCAATGTAAACCTTGGATACTAAAATCCTAATTTTCATGAAGTAAACATAACCGAAACTTCAATAATGTGTCTCGTCTGTCTCTTGAATTTCAAATCTTTGACGATTTCCTAATGACGTCAAAAGGGAACTCTCTAGTGACGTCAGGGAGAATTTAATCAGGGGGACGTTTATATGTAACTCTGCCAACTGTACTCTGCAAAATAAATACAGTATCATTATAAAAGTATCTACCTGCTTAGGCTCTATAAACGCAAATAAATACAGGAAGGTCCTATAGATAAAGGTCTTATTTTCATTCTCTCAGCGGATTGGATTTATTTTATCACAATAGGTAACCAATAATATTTTTTTTTACTTACAGCGGATGTTTAGAATACTAGTCTCAGCGTTGTTTTCGTGTTTTCGTTTCCACACAAAAGGAATTTCTTCTATAGCATTGTTATATTAACAGGCATGAAATATTACATGAAACGCGAAGGTCCGGAATAATACCTGCCCTACAAATAATTATGTGTTCCGTGTTTACTGGGGATCGACGTAACCTATAGCATAGCAGAATACCTACCTACCTGTTTACTTACCTACTGCACCATCGGTCCATTCTTCTTCTTATCGTATGGTTTATGAGCAACCTGATGTCAAAGTTTAAATCGCCTGTAGGCCTCTGACATGGCTCACACACCGTTGAAAAATCTCTCGGGTGTGCCTGTTTCCTCACGATGTTTTCCTTCACAGGTTTTAGCAACTGATAACAAATTAATAATACATGCATTCGAAAAGACATTGGTGCGTACCGGGGTTTGAACTTGCGACCTTTGACTTGGCAGTTCAACGGTTATACCACTTGGCTATCAGTGCTATATCGGTCCATAAAAATGATGAAAGATACGTGCTAAGATTTAAGCACGTAGTAGGCAAGGACCCGGGGAATCCTCTCGTTCTAGCGTCATTAAACATTCAGTTGATTTCGTTCTATTTATTGTATGTATATAGGGATTGAATGGGTTTACCTACGTCCGTACTGTATTGAACTTGTTATGGACATAACGACGATCTATAACGTCATGTATCTATTTTAGTGACGTAGTCATTCTGTGGAATCCACGCTCTTATATGATTTTATGATGCTGAATTTGCCGACGGCTATGACCTTTCTCACAACAGGAGCCAAGCGTGACCGTGGGCGGTAAATAACCTTTTTATTACTGTACGTCTTGTAACCGGGCGGGTGGGCTCCCCGAGGAAATCCCTCTATATTTCTCTAGATTTTCGTTGTTTAGTTTTCCGGTCCAATTGCAATGTCATAATGTACTCACAAACATGTGGGTCATTGCATATTGAAGGCACGTATGCAACATTAATGCGGGATAGTAGGTGCCTAACGAAATTACGTATCTACTAGATATTGATTTGATTGTTCATGGAGATGCTTTAGGTCTATGGTTTCTTTTAAAATTTTTGTCTGGCCTACTGACTTCAATGGGCTTACTCTCCAATTGAATTCCGACCAAATTGGATTGGGATTGTTAAGTTTCGGACTTCTAAACTAATACTGGCGCCAAATTATTTCAATATTATGTGTCCATTGAACTGACTACGACTAAAAGATTGCCAGCATCTTTTTTCAATAAAACTGAATCCATTAAATCAATATTAATTTTCCATTGGCCTTGTATTGCAATTGAAATTAAATTGTAGATTAGGCCACATATTTCCTCTATCCTGTCTTTGGGTCTACAATTTCGTTTAAGTGCCTATATCCTACACTAGCATGAGTTTGTTTATTAGCTTAACATAAATTGAGCATGACTATGTCACCCACGCTGTATGTAAATGTGACATATTGTAAAGGTCGGCGCAAGTTCTAAATTGCTAAAGAGGAGACTATCTCGTCTGTACCTAATGTTAAGGGCGTTTTTGGTGATATATTTAAATTTATACCTATAGTACATTGGGTAATGAGTTTAGGCAGGTACTACATAGATACAAACACAATATGTAAAATTATTTAAAAAAATTAAGGTACTTTATTTAATACGTTCTACCTAAATACAAAAGCACTGTCTCTCAAAAAATACACAGTACATTGGTACAAACAGTCCTTACACAAACAAATACACTGAATCCGTCTCTAGACGCTCCGTTCCCAAATGTTTATTCCATACAATGCTGATTGTTCTAGCACTAACAGAAGTGCATGAAACCACGATTGTTATTTTTAAACTTTTATAATTTTAGTATCATAAAACAACTGTCAACCAGCGTGAGATCCTTATGCCGCTTAGGGATTTGTCTTCCAACAGTCTCAATTGGTACAATGGCCTCTAATGATATCTGTTTACCACGTGACTTTTCAATTGCTTTCGGAGTTTGTTGTCATAGCCGACGCTGCGTCTAAGGCGATACTGGGTCACATGTAGTTGCGTATCTCCGGCGATCCTCACGCGCATCGACTTTCTCGGATAGATGCGGCTGGAGAACACAACCTCGCCCATGCCGCAAAACACTTCTATGGAACTGTAATCGACGAAGATGCGCCAGTGTATGTGAGTGGAAGGCAGCCAGTCGGCTCGCCGGACGCCGTCCACTCCCCCGCGGTCCACGCTGACATACCCGCGCTCTGACGAGAACGCGATGGTGTACTGTCGCTCGCCGCTCCACTCCAGCACAATGGCCGCGTCGTACATCACCGTGCTGGAGTTAACGAGCATTTCGAACGCCCTGGAGCCAGCATAAAAGGCCTCCCCGGGACTGTACCACGCGTCTTCTAAAACTTCAGCACGCAATTCCGCAATTTCTCTCACCGGCACCATCAGCAGCCTGCCCTGATACGTGAGCCTCAGTTCCCTAACTAAGGTCAGCATGCTCGCCCAGCCGTCGTTTGATTCCTCGAACTCACTCTCCCACATCCCCAACCAAGCTATTAACAGTCTCCGTCCGTCAAGAGCCTGCATCGTTTTCGCAGCGTAGAAGTCGTGCCCATAGTCGAGTTCATTAAATGTCGCTGTCGAAATCTCTAAATCTTCAAACTGTCCATTCAAATAGTTAAAATTTCCGACGACGTATCCCGTCTGATACAAATTTCTGAATCGATGGCCGTCACCTTGTATGCCTTGAACTGACAATATCAGAACATTAAATCCATCAATTTCGAAGAAGTCTGGACTCTCCCACATGTGCCCCATGTCTCCGTATGACTTCGCAATGGTGCCGTTCAGCTTCCAATTAAACAAGTCTGGTGATGTATACAGCAGTAAGTATGCTTCCTGCAACTTTGAAGTTCCTATAAGCATGAACCACGAATTTCTAAATCTCCACACTTTAGGATTCCTGAAGTCCGAATTTCCAAAAGGTCCCTCGCGTATGATTGGATTATATAAATACTTTTGGAAGATGATGCCGTCCGCACTTATTGCGACGTTTTGAGTTTGATAAGTCTTGTTGTCTGCTAGCACATGTCCGGTGTAGAACAGGGTCAAATAACTGTTGTGAATGACAGCGGAGCCGGAGAGGCAGCCGTGCTTGTCGTAGTGGTCCTTGGGCACCAACGCGGGCGGGTAGAAGGCCCAATCGACGAGGTTGTCGCTGATAACGTGGCCCCAGTGTATCGGGCCCCACGCGCCGTTGTATGGATGGTACTGGTAGAATATGTGATACTGTCGTTTGAAGAATATAAATCCATTGGGATCGTTGAGCCAGCCCACCGGAGCGGATATGTGGTACATCGGCCGAAACTTTTTCTTGAGTAGATATCTCTTCTGTTGTATGAAGTCCTCGATGTGCGCCAAGTCCTGCGCGAGTTCGGCGGTGGCCACGCACAGCCAGGCTGCCAGTACGAACACTTCCATCTGTGCGGGAGACCAGTCGCATACTAATGTATGGTGATAAAACTATCTGGCCGTGATGACTCAAGGATGGAGTTCACAATAGAATGTGTTTGTAAACAATTCATCTAATAATGACAGGATTACACAACCTCTTGTTCTAGTAAGGGTAAGATTGTAAACAATTACGTTATTTAAATTTTAGATCATCTTTTTAAACATAGGTATTTACTTATGTAACACAGCCGTGTTGCCTCACATAAATATGCTATGCTTGATAGTTGTTAACTTGAAGTTTGGTCAACAGAAAAATAACTTTGTACAATAATATTGTAACTAGTTGACTGCAATTGTTTGGTACACTTCGCGCTAAACAACGAATGGCATTTATGTTTCCCATGAAGTATTATGTTATTACTAGCCACATCTATTCAGCATGTGATACATAAGCAACCAAAGTAACTAACTGTTGTTCGACATATCTTAGGCTTTTACTGCATGACTTAAAAGATGACATATTCTGTTGTGTACATACTACATCGCGTACTATTGAAATGTATGCTGAAATTGATGACATCATGATTAGGCAATAAGAAAGTATTAGAAAATCTTTAAAATAATGACGTGATACGTTATTATTATCCATTTTTTTTTAAATATCCTCCCTATATGCCTTGTTGGTCTAGTGGTTGTTAAACACGACTGGCAAGCTTGAGGGCCCGGGTCGGGCAGTGTTACTTGGTTTTCCCATTACGTAATTCTCATTAGCAGCACGGAACCTGGATTTGTGCTCGGTTGATGGCTATATACGCTCACCTTTTATAAAATTGGGACACCGGTCGCAAATCGGGATCCCAAATACCGGAATATCCCGGTTCGCGACCCCTAATTGGGACCTTTTACATAACTGGAGGAATGTCGTTTTACTTTACAGTCACCGCTGCCTACACCTTCGGAGGATACAGGCACGATGTTATCTTTTTTACCTATAGGTAGAAAAAAACGCAGAATAGAAATATATATCTATTGTTTTTTTTATAAAAGAATAAAACGTGGTACAACGTTGCCAACATCATTAACATCCCACTTTATAGAACTATCTATTTCTTTACAAGTTTAATTATACATCTCCATCCCCTTTATAAGCACTTATCAAAATTAATGATCAGCGTTGTAACAAGCTTTAACTAGGACTAATTACAAGCTTCGAGAATAAAATACCAGCGCCATCTTGTGCAGAAATTTATCAAAGATATGTCACGATTATGTTTATAGAATAGGCTCTACAATTACACTTAAATTACCTTTACTTATAAAAATGTTCACTGTTAAATAATTGATTAAATGATGCCTGCTATTGTCGTTTGCATGATGAAGAATAAAGTAAACTAAGGACTCATAAACGATGCTAAAATCTCTTATGTTTATTGTCAATTAATCGTGCTTGCAGAGATTACAACACATTAGCCCCGTATTCATGACATTGATATATTTGCAACAACTGTGCCTCTTTTTAGAAATAAGCTTAATTTTCTATATTTTACGTAATTTTAATCTAATAATATCCGTTGTTTTTCGAATTGGCAGGTAATATACTTTTAATATATATAAGTATATATTTTTAATATATAGTATCTAGCATTAAGTACCATTTACCTAGATTATCACTACCAGCGAGGACTTTTTAATAGCTTTTATTATTATATACAACTACATATTTATATATGTATAGCTGATAGTCTTCCTGAGAGATTGAACTCTATTCTTCGTCATGCAAACGATAGTAGCAGGCATCATACAATGTTGGGTAAGGGCTAGAATACAATGTCAGGCAAGGTCCCGGAGGGACAGGCAGAGGTGTACATATAGTACACCCATATTCGCCAGTTATGTTATAGGTCCCAATGTAATAGGGGTGACCCTATTGTCATCAACCAGGCACAAATCCAGACACTGTGCTGTTACTGAATTAACTAATGGAAAAACATAGTAACACTGCCTAACCCGGGTTTCGAACCCAGGACCTCACGCTCGGCGTTCACTAAACCAACGAGGTATAATTATATGAAAAAAGTATGATTGTTTGCATAGACTACAGCATGCTTGAATAATGTCACAATTACTGACAATGGACATAAGTAACTATTGTATATGTATATTGTGGATAATTGACATAAAAGTAGGTTGCGTATGTTGATGTTATCTCTATTTGTATGTATCTGTTGCGGGTTTCTATCCCGGCACAATCAAAGTTTGTATGAGTCGCAACTTCGAAAGGCGTCTTGATTTTGATACTTATTTCAAATCCGTAAGAGATTGTAGAAGTGACTTTATGGACCGATATTTTAAAACATTGTTAATATTAAAGTAAAGATGCAGTTTCTACACGATAACCTCTTTTAATTAACCCACTTTTAAAAAATCAAATTCAAGTCTGCTGAAACATATACATAGGTATAACATTTATAGGTTTCCAAATGAAAATAAATGTAGTAAAATATTGTATATTCATAATAATAACAAATTAATATAGGTATTATGTAATAGATAAAAGTCAACACATATCAGCACGTTGCAGTCCACAGCTGAACATAGGCCTCTTCCAATGTAGGCCACAAAACCCGGTCTACTGCTATACATCTTTATGTTAACACAGTAATAAAATATAATATGATTCCTAGATAGTTGTAACACAAAGTTTAACATAATATATAAAATATTGTTTTTGTACCATGTGTCAAGTATTGTCATTAAATAAAGTATATCATAATTATTATGACATCATTGGTAATAATAATAAGTGGTATAAGATAACAAATCTAAAAACGTGCGCCCATCGACCTTCTGTCTTGATAAAAAAACAATTATAAAATTAAACTAATTTCCTATTTTTAGTACTTTTTGAAATTCAAAATACATCAAGACCGTCACCGCTTTCTAGTGCTAGCTTTTTCTATCAGCATGAGCTACTTTCATTGTCATTAAAACAAGTCATGCTGTCTCAACTTGCACTTCAAGTAGAGAGCCTCAAGAGTAAAGGCTGCCTACCAGTACAGTAGGTAGTAGATATCGATTGCTTAGTACATTATGTACTATTTCACGTCACAATAACTAATCATAAAAACTAGTTAATCAACAGACCTAAATAAGATGATATAAAGCACGGATTAGGCAGCAAATGGAATATGCATCTCAGTTATTACTTTTAACTTTAGGGTAGAAAGTAGACCAACAAATGAAGCCATCTTAGACGACATTTTCAGTAGGTGGCGATATCTCCTTAATCTGATCATTTATTGGATGTTGTTAGTGTACTTTAAAATCGAAATGTTGTATTCCATTTGTTACCTATTCCGTAACCCAATAAGATATCACAGAAAGATAAAAAAAAAACTATTAAGTTAAATAAATCTTATAATATACAGAATGTAAATATTCGAGTGTTAATAAACTTATATTCCTATAACCTATTATTCCTTTATATACAAATATGTATACTTATATTATTTTTAAAACATAATTATTATAATATTGATAATAGCAACACTTATGTAATTAAAATATCGCAATATTTGAGCTTGTAAATGATGGAATGTTTTAGTTTCGAGACGACAGTTATAATAATATCAAGAATAAGTCTACCACTGACAGCTTTTAAAGCCCTTCAATTACTTGTATATTGACGAAGAGATTCAAGTTCAACAAACAAGATAGCATAAGTCAAAAGGACTATGAATATTCCGACCAATATAGCAGCCAAAATTAATAACCACAATCAAATTTCAAATGATTATTCTTATTTTGATTATGTTGGTAGTTGAGACTTGAGAATCAGTAGTATTATGTACTTTAAATAGTTATATATGGAAGACTTTATTTATATGTCTAACTACACATTACTACATAAGCTAACCGTTGGTATAGTGCGAGTTCTGGGTGCTACGCTTCTGTATCTGCGAGCGCGTGGTGCAGGTCCTTCCAGACCGCGGCGTGTTGCGCATGCGCGGCGGCGCGTGCGTCGGCCAGCGCGGGCAGTGCTTGCAGCGCACGCACTACGTACGCGCGCGCCACGCAGCCCTCCTGCACCAAGCGAGACAATCAACTGATGTAATTATCATGTTATAATGTGGGCCGTCGGAAGGTTTCATAACGTTTGGACGGTCTAGGTACGGGTGCAACGTGCTTGTGTTTGAGAAAATTTTACATGTTAGGACGGTAGGCGAGACAGATGTACTGCTACCGATAATTTTTCATATCACAACAGAGAGCCACGTCAGGCTACTAATAGGCATAAAATATAAAAGGTATAAATACAAAAAACCGACATTTAAGGTTACTTAGGCAGCAAAAAGTAGGTATATAATATTAAAAATGAATTTTATTTATAGTTGAATGCTTACCTGTAGCGCGGCCCGCAGCGCGTACCGGTGTCGGTCCCGCAGCGGGCGGGCCTGCGGCGCGTGCGGCGCGGCGGCGGCGGCGGCGGCGCGCTCGGCGTGCAGGCCGCGCGACAGGCGCGCGCACAGCTCGCGGTACGCGCCCGCCGCCGACCCCGCCAGCGCCACCAGCCCGCCCGAGCCCTCTTCCCCTTCTTCATCCGTCGGCTCCACCACGCTCGCCAACCTGCCATGCGAGATATACGCGTTTAGCAGTTTATGCATGAAGTGCTAGATGACGACATTTGTGGGGAAGTAAGTCGAAAGGCGCGGCAGACAAACAAATATTATCACGTCATTTTGACGTCATATTACCTTGCTTTATTGCCATGGCGAGAATCGAGACTAGGACTACAATAACACACACACATTTGTATTTCTTGGTGAAATGACTAATTTCGACAGCTCTTCCATATGATAATTTTAGTTCTACTTTCACCATGTATTCTGACTGATTAAAACAATCCCATTACACAGCCGGGAAACCGAAGAGGTCACAATGAAAGCCGTAAGAGGCGACGAACTCATTATGAGCTTGATAAACATAGAGGAGAAAACATAGGACTTATGATTTTCGGCGAAACGGAAAAGGTAAATCGTCACGTAGTAATGATACGTACTGCGCAGCCGCGGCGAGCGCGCGCTTGATGCTCGCCCAGCGCGGCGCGTCGAGCGTGGCGGGCGCGGCCAGCGCGCTCAGCGCCGCGCCCAGCTCGCGCATGTCCGCGCGCTCCGCACTGCTGCGGCCTTCCACTGGCGGAACAATCAGAAAATTAAATAGTTGTTAGGTGAGCTGTGGCTCAATTAATTTCGCACGTAATCTGCAGAGCCTTAAAAATTACCTTAAAATAAATCTAAGATTAAAAATGTGAATGTATATTATACAATTTTTAAGTAGAAATTTAGTCGAGTTCTGATAAACACAATAAGTACGGAATATTTATACTTTATTTAAATCTCAAAAAATAATATTGAATCTACCTTTCTCAAATATTTGCGTGAGTCTGTCGAGGCCGAGGTGCGCCAGCCTCAGCTGCTCCTGTTCACTTATGAAGGCCGCTTGCATCTCCTCTATTGTTACTTCACTCTAAAACATAACAAAAATATAATTTACAGATCTGCAATATCTTGCTTGCAGTAAAAAAAAATATTTCTGTATGTATACCCTTTACTCGATAATTTGAAAAGTTACTGTTTTTCGATAGTTTAATATAAACTAAAACTAAGGAATAGCATGTACCAAACAACATGGTAAATGCTATTTCTTAGTTTGGGTTTTTTCTACATCTCTAGGGAAATTATTGGAAATACCTATACTTACGGATCAATAACCTTGTTATAAGACAGCATGGAAAATAAATTATACAATAAATAAATATATAATACAAGTAAAGAAGTATTTAGTTCAAATTTACACCATTATGCTTTATGTATAACTTCTTCTTACTTTAAAAAAAAGGTTCTGACAAAATATTACACAATCTATCCAGGTTTATCACTAACACATATTGATTCATATTTTCACTTACTGGGCTGTCTTCCTGCGTACCAGCAAGAATGAACTCATCATGCTTTGGTTTGTCAAGTCGTACGGTGCTTTCACAAAGAAAGACTCGTAGGTCAGCATCGTGGGCCAGCACTGGGTGTCGAGCTACCAACGTCAGCCAGCGCTGAAGGGCGGCCCGCCGGCGCAGTAGGAACCGGGAGCTGCCACCACCGACGACTACCCGCTTTGGGGGTAATCGGCATATTGCCCTGAAAAAATACGTAGCAGACAGATGAAGAGCCTAATGATGATCAGTGTAATAAAGAGCTTAAGTAATGACGAGCTCTAAATGAAGGAAGGAGACAGAATACTAGATGAATTGTGATTATTAAGAAGTATATGCTGTATAATTCGATAGCTTAAACAAAAAATACATATTACATTGCTAAAAGGCAGAATTGTTATACTATAAAAAATAATACTTACCGATAAGGGTATTTAACATATAAGACATCATAGAGCTGAACAAAATCATTATATCTCCTTGTAACGGTGGTGCCATGTCGTCTTGAGCTTACGTAATATTCACAATGCTTCAATATGAGCCCTTTGCGTTCTGGCACTAGTTCCACACTTATAACATCCGTAGCTTCCAAATCTTCGAAACTTACTATCTCCGTAATACTTGACATCATACTTCTGAAAAACAGGATAAGTATTACGATAAGTTTAATTTAAAATTATTTTCTTTTTGCTTTTTTAGTTTAATACTGAATAATGTACAAATAATATTCTATAGAAACAAGAGTAGATAAATGACGAACTACAACAGTATGGTCCATTTGTTGGCTTATCACATGTGTATGAGGTTTGGATAAAATAATAAAATTTATAATTTATGTAAATCAGTATCTGTAAAAGCCAGAACCGTAACCTATAATGCTATTGCGATAACAATTCCTTGTCCATGTTAAAGCATTTGGTTGAACAGATATCACTAATTAATGGGAAAGAAACTACATAAATTACTAGAACTGCAGTGCTCTAGTAAATAGCTTATTTTGGATTGCATTATCAAAATAATTTTGTATGCTAAAGATTTGATTAAGTCTATATAAACGCAAATTTTGCGGCTAATCACAATTCACATGTACCTTACAGGTATCGAGCCTATTGACATTTAACGGGCCCAGACCGGGTTCGTCGCATGTGGAAGACTAGCTTTCACGGAAACTAAAGTTAATTTTATTCCATACCCCAAGGTTATTTTCTTATACATTTACTTAATATTATAAAGTTAGTACCTTGCTTGGTTCGTACTCCGGATATAGGCTCAAACTAAGTTAGCATTAAGTAATGTGTTTGCTAGACGAAGATCCTCCGGTGTATCCACTTCTAAACTTTCTATAGCATTAACTTCTAGGACAGTGCAACTAAAATAATGCAATTATTATTGTTTCTATAAGTAAAATAATAAAATTATTTATTAAAAAGTTTTGTATGCAACTTGTAAATTGCCAGATTGACAATGTTTACAGATACTTGACACTGACAGATGACACATGACAACTGTCAGTGTCAACTGTTAAGCTACATTAAAATGCATTCTCAATGATAAAATGATAGGTTAGGGAAACGGGCGGCTCTGTGCTTCCCTCTAAGCTCAATTTTGTATTGTTGTACAGCTTAATAATATTGCAAGTAAGTACAGCAAGAATAAGTATTTGTAGAGACTATCAAATCTGAAAAAAAACTACAAGGAAAGGTAGATGATGTTAAATTTTCATACTTGTCATTTTGAAATTTGCCTGATTCTAGAAGCCATCTTCTGCTTATATAAAATGCTCCTGTTTCCAAGAACTCTCCGTCCCAGTCTTGTCTACGAACTCGATGAGCTACTTTAAAGTTAGCAGGGTAAAATTTACCATTCATGCGCCTCCAACGAAGTTTGTTACTCCTAAAATTTAAAATGCCAAGTATCACCAACTACTGGGTTTAACCCTCCATTTTCTTATGCCATCCTTTTCTGAGCGTCTCTTTTCAATGTATCTTTATTCAACCAAAATGTATTGTTACTTACCTTGTCACGGAAAATACACAATCAAATGGAACGGGATGTGTAATACTTTCCAAAGCTTTCCGTAGATCAGCAGACCGAAAAAATGGCGAAGTAGCTTGCATCAATATTAGAATAGTGATGTCAGGTCTAGACGACAAGAACTCAAGCACACCCCATATGGAAGGTGCCCAGTCTGATGCAGTTACCGAACTTCGATGAAACACGGTCACATTGTCTAAAATATAATAACTTTTTAGCTTAAAAAAACTTAAAACATTTATTGATGTAATTAGTAATTTGGTGTCCTTATTAACACTCTCTATTCCTGAAGTAGATCTCACAGAAGCCGTACCGATAAAAAATAATCAAATGATTTTAATTTGAAATGCCGGAGATATTATAAATCCTAACGAGAGAATAAAGCGACTCGGTACTTAAACATATATTCTTACACAAAAATACTAAGGACGAACCTTTTAAAGTTTGCAGCGCTATTAATGGATGATCAGTAGACACGGTAATATCATGAAGTCCAGCATCCTTGGCCGTGTGAATCGTTCGGCTCAACAAACTGGAACCGCCTACATTTTGAAGGTTTTTGAGCCGGAGACCCTTCGAACCTCCTCTAGCAAGGATAAGGACTGCAATCTCGGCGCTACAGTTAAATAATCTAGCAAATATATTGTTATTAGGTACCTTATTAGGTAACATCTTTAAAACATCACGCCTGCATTCCTCGAAGGGTATGTTTGGTGACTGTAAAGAACACCCACATTTTGCCAGTAATGTTATAGATCCCAATGTAATAGGGGGCGAGCCTATTCCCATCGACCGGGCACTAGTCCTGATTCTGTGCCCAGAAATACCTATTGGACAAACCCAATAACACTTTGCCCGACCTGGGAGTCGAACCCAAGACTTCGTGCCCAACAGGCGCGACCACTATACCAACGAGGCAGTCCATATTAGTTATATTTATTTAACACAATAATATTTCATCAAGTGCGGCGATCCATTGCGCGACCTTTTCACCAACGACTAAGCATTTAGCCTAAAACTCTTGTTTATTTAAATTTGAATCGGACCATTATACTCACATCAACATGCAACATGGAAGATGCTTAGCTGTGTACAGCTTTATTTAGAGAATAAAATTTCATACTTACATAGTTGTTATAATAAAAACTTTGACCCACATTGTTTACTCATAAAATTATTTACTTCTCATTATCACTCTCATTAGACAAATGAAGAAGGACACTACAATATTACGTCTCTAACGAATAATTTATTACTTTCACTTGTTTCAATATTGAACACGACGTGCGCTTGCGTTCGCTTCGTCAATTGTAATAAAGAAAAGGAAGTCGGCAATAAAGTCTCGAAATAAAATAAGCAGGTCAGATTAGATTAAACAGCAAAGCCTCTGGTGTCTGGTTCACTATTCCATAAATATGAAGATGAATTTATTATTATTTATCACTGAATTTAATAACTGTTGGGAGTTTTATTAGTATACGACCTTATCCAGATTATTGAAATTCGCTACTTACCTGGAATATAGCAAAGAACAGTTTTACTTGCTTTAAAGATATAGAGAGTGTTTTTATTTAAGAAATTTACAAGGACAGTTACAGCCTAAGGTATATTAAAAGCATGATGTATGTTGATGAAAGATGAAAAGATCTGTCAATGTCAGTCTGTTACCTCCGAACTGTGTTGTGGTCGCGGTATTGATGAATATGGACTTTTTATTAACGTTAATTACAAGTTTATGTAGACAATAAAATCGAGAGTAACTTAAATGTATACCGTACCTATTTCTTAAGTGTAAAGTGGAAAAAAGAGCCGAATAGTGGAAGAATTTCCATGCCACTTGTGTATCAAACCGAACATGGTTAACTATTTAAAAAGATAATATAGAAATACTGTATTACTACTAGGTAATCGAAGTATTAATGCTGAACCTCATACTGTTACTGTATCGGTAAAGCGGACCTACTGGTTAGGTGTCGTAGTATACCATGGGAACTTTACAAGACTTCGAGCTTGAATTGAAACATGTTGACAAGGAGATATCCAAAGTAGACGCTCAAATAACCAAACTGAGAAATCAACAACGCATACTACAAGAGAAAAAAGTTTCACTGAAAAATTCTATAAACAAACTGAAAACAGAGACTCTAGCTAGTGTTGACTGGGCTGGAACAACTTACGAGTGGTCGAAAGATGTAGTCAGCACGTTGAATAATGTGTTCAACATTAAATCATTTAGGCCCAAACAACTTGGAGCTATTAATTCTACTCTATCTGGTCAGCATGCCATAGTAGTTATGCCCACCGGTGCAGGGAAGAGTTTATGTTACCAACTACCAGCCCTAGTGAAGCCTGGCCTTACTGTTGTGGTCTCACCACTTGTCTCATTAATGGAGGATCAAGTCAGGTCACTGACTAAAAGGAACATAGCAGCTAAGTTGATCTCAAGCTCCAGCTCCAAAGCAGAAACCACTGAAGTGTTAAATGCCTTGAAAGATAACAAGACACAAATAAAGTTAATGTATGTAACCCCAGAGAGGTTTGCTAAGAGTAAAAGGTTTATGTCTAATTTGCAGAAGTGTCATGCAGATGGTAGGTTGCAACGAATAGCAATTGATGAAGTGCATTGCTGCTCCCAGTGGGGACATGACTTCAGACCTGATTATAAGTATTTAGGTATTTTATCCAATATGTTTCCCAATGTACCTATACTAGGCCTGACTGCTACTGCTACAGCCAATGTGCTTGTTGATGTACAGAAAATCCTCAACATTCCTGGATGTTTAGTAATTAAATCAACTTTCAACAGACCTAATTTATTTTACAAAATACTTGAAAAACCTACATCACAAGATGAGTGTATCCTAATACTAGAAAAATTGTTAAAAAGAAGATATAAAGGAGAAAGTGGAATAATATACACCAACAGTATTAAAGACGCAGAAGACATTGCTGACAAATTACGTAAGAAAGGATTGAAGGTTGGATGCTATCATGCTAATTTAGAATCCAACACTCGGTCAGAAGTCCATCTGAAATGGCATGAGAAACGCTACCAAGCTATTGTGGCTACTGTGGCCTTTGGCATGGGAATTGATAAACCTGATGTCAGGTTTGTTATACACCACACTATTAGTAAGTCTATGGAGAACTACTATCAGGAAAGCGGTAGGGCAGGTCGGGATGGTCTCAGAGCGGAATGTGTCACTCTTTATAGAATGCAAGATTTGTTCAAAGTCAGCACCATGGTGTTTTCCTCTGTCGGGAGTCTTGACCACCTTTATGGGATGGTTAAATACTGTTTGAATGGTACATTGTGCAGGAGACTACTTATAGCCGAGCACTTTGATGAGAACTGGGGAGATGCTGATTGTAATAAAATGTGTGATGTGTGCTGTAACCCTAATGCTAGCTCCAAAGAAATAAATCTAAAGCCACACTGTAAGACCTTATCAGACATCATAGAGAATGCTGACAAACAAGATGTGAAACTAACAGCTCAAAAATTACTGGATGCATGGTATTTGAAAGGGCCAGTGAACTTAAGGCACAAAGGCAAAGAGCCAAGCATCTCAAGGCCAATAGGTGAAGATGTTATTGCTTATTTGTTAGTTGGTAATTACTTGGTAGAAGATTTTCACTTCACAGCATATTCTACTATTAGTTACATCAAAATTGGTCCAAATATGGATGCAGTTAGTGATGATAGCTTTATACTGAACATGCCAGTTAGAAGGTATTCTAGTTTTGAGCTTGAAGCATTACCTCCCAATGATTATAATCCAGTCACATCAGTGGAAGAGCCTGTTGAAGACAGTACGTCTAAGAAACGGAAGTCCAGCAGTAGTAAAGAATCTAGTTCAAAAATCATTAAGACTATGGTTATTGATAGTGATTAGATTGGTGCTACATAGGTATACCTGGCTATACCTACAGGTAATCAATGTTTAAAATATTCAGATTGTAATTGTTACTGATTATAACTACAGTGTTCACTTATTAAACCATTTGATTTTTTATAAAGGTGTTTTAAGTAGGTACCTATAGCAATTTAACCCTTAAATTACTTTTTAAATTATATATCAGACAAAATATAAAAAGCTACATTTGAAAATGGGCGCCAAACAAATTGAATCTAAAACAGCTCGGCAGTCAGGACCAAAGAGTATATAAACACTACTTTATAGTCAGGACCATAAAACTACCACAGGTATTTTCTTTAATAGTGTAGGGACCTACCAAGTTCAATTCGACATAATAAAATGCAGTTAAATTATATTATTTATGTTTATTTAGTAACTTCAATAAAGGTACTCTACAGCCTTATTGTTTGTGCGACCGCAATCTTTAATTTTTATAACATTAAATGCAACATACAAAATTTAAAACCGTAACAAAGAATTAAGCGTCTAAAGTTAATACAAAACAATTTTGGGTCTTAGTAAAATCTACATATTGAAATATCGAACCGAAAACATATCCAAAAATACATCTTTTCTTAGGTTCTTGGTAACAAATCATGGCATTGTCAATTTGAAGAGTTACAAGTCAACTTCCAGGCGTCGCAGCTCGTAATCAAACTCGACGTCTCGGCGAATACTGTAACGGCGACAACTGCGAGTAGCTGGCAACATTTTCCTCCTTCTTTCGGTCCCTGCCTGAGCCTCGTACACTCGACTTCTTATCACTTCTGCTCGATCTTTTTGACGGTACTGAAACTTATATTTGAACCTGTTTTAAATGTTACATAATTATAATGTTAATGTTATAATCCTTATTAATATAAGAAGCATACACGCGGACCGTACACTTTTAAACAACTCTGAGAAAATTTGCAGATCATAATCGATCGAACCTCTATCACGAAAAGTAATCTTTTAAAAGGAAAGAAAGTAGAAACCTGCTGATTCGACGCGACCTGCCGGCGTTGGTTCTTTGCTTCTCTTAGTACTGAAACCAGATATTGACGATTTCGGCGTAGAGCACTCGCTGTCAATACCCAAAGCGTCTAGGGCCCGCATTCTCTCCGCTATTTGATCCTTTATAATATCCCGGTGAGGCCCCGCTTGGCCCAAAAACTCCATTTCTGCAAGCCATTCGGTGCGCTCCCGAATTTGTGTTACCACTGTAATAAATAAATACTACATCATATTTTATACGCGGTAGAGTTTTGTGGGTTTTCGGCAAAGATAGCTGCGACTGCTTTGAAAATAATTGTACATACATAAGTATTAGGAGATTTAAAGAAAACCTACAATCATTCCACACTTCTTTAGACGAAGGTAGCTTGGGTTTTGGTTTTGTGATGGCAGGTATATTAACTTGGGCGGTTTGTTCCTGGCTATCACCATATGCCATAGTATTAGCTAGACGCTCCTTCATTTTCTCCCTATCTTCGCCACGTTTTAAAGGCCGATACCTGTAAATAAATTAAGATAAACAAAAAACGCAGGAGTGTATGTTACAAGTCGCAATTCCAATGTAATAGAGGGCGAGCGCATACCATTAATCTAACGGAAATGTAGACTCCGAGCTGCTGAATAAAATAAAAAAACTACGACCATTAGACATACGAGGCAACTATAATATTATAATTATCTATCAGTTTTCTTATGTTAATCTTGGTTATTCTGAATATAAGACTGCATAATTTGTTTTTCTTATTTTTTTACTTTAGATAATAAGAAAATCAAATTTTGCAGTCTTTTTCATACGGTGTTCAATTACAAAATTTCAAATACTTATTTCTATAGATTTATGTCAAAATTACAAACTTTAGAACGTTTAATCCGCTCTCCTGCAAAGTTGTGTTTTGCACTTGTTCTAGTAGGACCCGTCGATATATCCATTAGTTTTCTTATGTTATTCTGAATATAAGATTGGAGGAACGGAACTTGCCTATCCACGTCGTATATTCCCGATTCTCTGATGGCTGACAGGGATCGTCGGTGGGACGTCCGAGGCCGGACCATCGGCATAGGAACTTGCGACTGGTCCTCTGCCTTACTCTCATGGGCACGGAGCTTTAGTGCAGACTTTTGCCGCTGCGCAAGGGTAAGTTTTGATTCCTCTAACTGTACTGAAGAAAAACGTATGAATAATTAAATAAACGCCACTCTGGTGGTACGAGACAATCCATATAGACACCTAAGTATCTATTAAACATACGTCACACGAACATTCACACGCATACTTAGTAATATAACATACTTCCAAGAGAGGCAATCCTTCTTCCGTACTTTTCATACCACATTTCATTCCATACTACCTGTACAATGTACCTAGTAGGTAGTTACTTACCTTTAAGTAAGCGCTGCTGAACGTCCGTTGGCTCTGCCACACGAGTATGAAATATACCGCCGTGTGGAATATTTTTGCTGGGCCAAGTGATGTTAACAAATCCGTTAGAGTCAGGATTCTGCATTATAAATGTTACGTTTATTTTAAGATATATCAATGTGTGTTATTGTAAATAAAGGCGTCACAATAACAGTTGTTTGTTATTTCCCGGGTAACCAGTTTTTATTAATACTGTTGAAACTGCCATTCCGTTACAAGAACCGTAGTTTCTAACAGTTACCCAGTGATACAGTTACATTATTAAATTATCATCTCTTTAAATAATCTTTACATTAAATTACGTGACAATTGCATAAATAATTATTACTTTGTCAGCATATGACGGCGTTTGTCTTCAGTAATAAACTAACTAATGAATCCACGAACCATCCTAACAAAATAGACTAAATCATTTTAGTTATACTTATACCACAATAGCACTGCACATTTTTTTTGTCGAGGCATGCCGATCCATATTTTCATGGCTGTTCTTTTATGGAGCAGATGTGGTGTTTCCCGAAGTTGGTGTCCCATTCCCTTTAAGATTAAAGTTCACAATAGGCCTCTGCGTATTGGACCTGTGCCCCTACGTAAGCCTTTTAAAAGTACCTATCTTCCGTAAGGTTGATAGCCCGAGAATAAAAGCGAGATTAGTATCTTTAGTTTTTACTGTCGTAATTAATTTCTTTGTTAGTTTTTCTGAGATAGTTTTTACTGTTTTTACCCTGGCATAAAACGAATCAATGGATAAAAAAAATCTAATAATAATTATAATATTTGCAAAACGTGTGAACGCAGAATTTAAATTTAGAAAATTAGCGCTATTAATGCCACATGGAATACGCGGGCTAAAACCTTTAAAAGTAAACTGTACTATACTGTTTTAGAACAAAACATGGAACATTCTGTTGGACAAACATTAGAAAAAATAAAGCAACAAGAGCAAAATAATGAGATTAAACTTCGAGAAAAACGTGAATGTGAGTTTTCTTCACGTAATTAAACTAAGCCTTGCAGTTTACATTGACTTTCTATTGCATCCTTAGTTGGTACTAAAAGTTGGACAAACTTATATAAGTAGTCACATTTACAACCCACAAAAAGCCCACAGATATAGATCTACATCTGTATTGTACTCTACATTGTATCTATACTGTAGATCTATATCTGTGTTACATCCGCTCTGATCGGAATTAATCTTAGAGAATTTAACTAAAGTTGGTTAAATGTTCTAAGGGATTAATGCCTACAATCAACAAACCAAAAATTAATCAACCACTTCTTACTACACTATCAGGAATGATAATAATTAATTTGTATTCAACAGTAAATAATGCAATTATGTCGCTAAATCGAGCAATACGCGAAACCTTGTCTCAGATAGGGAAACTGTCAATAGAGTATCAAAATCTAATAGAACTTACTGATAAACTATCGAGCCAATTGGAAGTAGAAAAAACGAGGCACAGCGCTCTTATCGAACAACTTACGAGTTGTTGGAAAGAATTGGAAGAGCTTCGTAATGCAACTGTAAGTTACATTAAATATATTACTTATGACAAACAGGTTTGTGTGTAATATTAATTGTTTGGTGATCAAACTTGAAAATAGTTATATAGTTTTGAAATTTTGCTGAGTTTATAGAATGATGGAGTTTCTACCGTGTGGAATAAGAGGTCGAAGTTACTGGAGACAATTCATGGCATAGCAGATAAATGCGACATTTGGGCATTACTTATTAAACCCATCTGCAATGAAATAGTACCGTGCGGAAAATACATCGAAGACAATAAAAAAGTAATTTGTAATGACGAAAAGCTCAAAAATGCAATAGAAAAACGAAACAAAATACTCGCTGAACGTAATTATTTGTTACGTGAACCGGAAACCGGAGAAGAGTTTATTAGGTAATTGTAGCACGATTCTATCTTATCGAGAGATTTTATTGACGAAATCAGTAAATGTTATCAATAATAAAATTAATGTTTTAGAATTAAAAACGCACTTCAATATTCCATGGAATTTGCCGAGAAGAGCAAGTGAAGTCAGAAACTTTATTTATGTTTAACGCCTCGATTCGTCACTGAGGTGAGCAGTACAGCAGAGAAATAATCTTGAATGATTAAATAAATCATTGACTCCATAATTATAAATATTACTTTCGTCTATGGTCCAACACCCGTCTTGCGACTTTTATCGGCAGTCCAACGAATGTCACTGTCATGTCAATGTCAATTGTCAACTGCAAATTCTCACCTCACCTCCAGAATATTTTCAGTAATTTCAGTGTTTTATAATGATATAAACTTTAATCCGTAAAAATGAACAGACACCTTTATAACTTGTTAAGGTACAATTTAATTGCCATTCATATTCCCAATAATGTTTTACTAAAATATAAAATAATTATATTGTTGTTATTTTATTTCAGAAGACCTACAACTATCTACAGAGGCAGTAGATTATTTAGTAGTGAAATAAAACATAAAGAAAATGAACCAATCAAATTTTCCACGAGTCAAGCTGCACGAAGAACGACTAAACCCATAATTAGGAAGGTCGATGTTGACATGCCTTGGTATCAGCCTTACTCAGTGATTGCTAGTGTGGCAGTATTTTTAATATACTTCTGCGTTCTTCGAGAAGAGAGCGATATTGACCTGGAGTTCAATAAAACATTATATCAAAGAATAAAAGGTCTAGAAAAGGAACAACTTCTTCAGTCTTATAGATTTAACAAAGAGCATGGAAAAAGTGTTGAGGATATCGAACAGAGGCTCAAGGAATTAGAAACGGAAGAAAACAAACTTGTTGCATAGATATTTAAGTGAATTATAGTCATGTACCTACACATTATTTAAATAGATAATTTAGTTTTAATTATTGCCTTTCATTATTTGATAAATGGTTTGAATCACACTGTAGTTGGATCACAATTTATCCAGTTGCTAACCAGGAGCCTTTCTAATGTTTATGATAAGTTTGCACATTAGCCATCTTGTGTTAAAAATTTACCTTAGCTTTAGTAACATTGCTTAGTTTGAAATAATATGCCGAGCAGATTAAAGAAATAATGGCTCTTGGGGTTTTAGAACTAAGGTTGGCTAGTACTATTATAAGACCAGCAAGAGGCATTTGTTCAACAGTGGACATCTTCTGGCTAAGGATGATGATTTATAAGACCACCGTGTCAGGCCTTGGTACCTATTATCACTTGAGCAGGGTGTGCATGTGCATTGTTATGTTATTTAGACGTATACATTTGCATGTATTGTGCATTGTGACCTTATAGTACGTAAGAAGGAAATAACCAAGTATTAATTTATTATTTTACCTCATTGCTAATTTTATTTTTCCTTCTATTTTATGAAATAGATTGGCTTAAAAGGTAGGTTTACTATTATTATTATTTAAGTATGTGAATCTCAAATAATGTGAATTAATTTAGTCAATAAGTGGCACAGTGATGTTATTTTAATTTTACACACCATTGTAATGGTAGAATGTATGTACTTATATTAAGAATTACCAGCTATGTATATCACTACATTCTTGTGAATAAATGATTGATTGATTGATAGGTTAGGTACCTAGTTTAATAATTACTGGTTATGAAGTAGGTAGGTGTCTTCCATAACTATCTTATATCAATGTGCATCACCAGTATGCCATCCGCGACAATATGGGAAGATTTGATATTTACCTACCCAATTTCGAATCCCAGGTCAGGCAGTTATGGGTTCTTTTAGGTAGGTATCTGATTTTCAGTATCTAGCAGTAGTACCGATTCTTGACTGGTTATAGCTAATGTAGGCTATTACATAACTGCGAAATACGGGTGTACTATACACCTCCGCCTACCCTTTTGGGGAAGACAGGCATGTTAACTAGAATTACCAGCTAACTGCAAATAAAACAGACCTATGCCTAACGACATGTAGTTGGCTCACCTAGTGGGTAATAGTACTAGCATACATGCATTAAGTCGCGCCTGTTTCCAAGAGGGGTAGGCAGGCCAGATTTCTATTTGCTAGTACTAGCAAATTAGTAATATTTATTCCTAATTTACAGGAACACCATTCAGCAATAATTATTATGAGTCACTGTGTGACCTATTACTCAATACTGAGTAAGTGATGATGAACAAAATAAACAGTAAAGAACAATGACTCACTGGTTCACCTCAATAATTATTTTATTTTATAATTATATTATTCCTACCTATGAGATAAGTGCAAGAAATAAGTGGTCTAGGGTTTAGTGTCAAGATCCCATTCAATAGCTATTTAGAAAATTCCTTCGGAGTTGAGTCTACTTATGTTTTTTTATATCCTATTACACCACAATCCATCTACCTACATACCTTTGAATATATTATTATAACAGGAAAATAAAAAAAACATGTTTAGACCCTAATCATATTTATTAAACACCAATTTTCTCATTACACATCATTAGATGCAACTTAATTACGCCAAACACAGAATTCTCACACTGCACATGGTTGACAACATTACCTATTTAAACTACTTAAGATGTAAAATTACTAAAATATGACTATGCTTATGTATGTTACTGCAACATATTGAATGAATATAATTCAACGGTAATACATACATACACATTGCCAACTTATTAATTAAGAAAGTAATTAATAAAAAACTCAGTTCAGCTGCATCCTTATGAATATAATCTTAATGAATAATGATGTTAATAAAAAATAAATGTGACATTAAAAAAATGTTATGAAATTTAGATCTATTGAATTACAAATAATTTATGATTAAAGTAAACCTACTACGGAAAAATTTAAGCACGCTCGCCACGGATTCGTCGGGCAAGCTGAATATCCTTAGGCATGATAGTCACACGCTTGGCGTGGATAGCGCACAAGTTGGTGTCTTCAAACAGACCGACCAGATACGCCTCACTTGCTTCCTGTAAAGTAAAAAGCATATTTAATTGCAATGCAATAACTTCAAGCATGGTGGAGTCCCCATGGTAGAGTAAGTAGATAGGTAGATATAGTCAATAAATGCTAAGCTATGCTATGCTTACCTGCAAAGCGCCAATGGCAGCAGATTGGAACCGCAAATCAGTTTTGAAATCCTGAGCGATTTCTCTCACCAAACGTTGGAAGGGCAGCTTGCGGATCAACAGTTCAGTAGATTTCTGATAACGACGGATTTCACGTAGAGCTACTGTACCAGGGCGGTAACGATGGGGTTTCTTGACTCCACCAGTACTAGGCGCTGATTTACGCGCAGCCTTGGTCGCCAATTGTTTGCGAGGAGCCTTTCCTCCGGTAGATTTACGCGCTGTCTGCTTGGTACGGGCCATTATGCTCTAAAAAAAAATGATGATTATCAGTAGGCAACAATTTCAACAGACTTACCGACCCAGAAACATTTCAGTATCTGGGACAAAATCGATCACTTTTAATTTAAGTTTGTTAACTGTTATAAAATGAATCAATTTACGCACCTTTTATTGGCTTTTTCAAGAAATAAACCACAATTCTCTAATAAAATAGGATCAGACGATCAACAACAAAGATCATATGCTAAAGATGGCGTCGAAAGAAGGAATGGCGGGTGAAACTGACGCCAATGTTTCTAACGTCTGATTGGTCGAAAACAAAGTCGTTTGAGCTATTTGATTGGTTGGGAATGTTGGCGTTGTTATTGGCTGAAACATCTGTGTTTTTTGGATTCAAATGTTATGGTTGGTCAAACTATTTAAAATAATTGCCATAGAAAAATATTATTTTCTATGGCAATAACCTACTTAGTTTTTAGGGCCATAACATACATATAACAGCACTAACCACAGTTACATTTTATAAGTAAATCTCTTACATAAATTAATAATGTATGTTAATTGTACTATAAATCAGTAGGTTCTGAATAACTTAATATTTTACTATGCAAAAAAATATTTTGATGAGACCATCATTGATTCATTGTCTTTTAAAATTATGTGAATATGAAAGGTCCTGGAACATTAAATTAAATAGTATTTAGCGTAGCCACTTTTTATTATTTTTTTATGATAAAAACTGCAAAAATATAGATCAAGATTTTTTCTTTGTGTGCCCTGCCTTGTACACTGTTTCATGCTTTCTTTCGTGTTTCCATACCCGTATTCATATTTTATTATACAAATGTATGTATTTCTGACTATTATATTATGTAAAACCTTCGATAACTTTCGAATACAAGCAAGTGTTGATGAATGAACTGGAAGGTAGCACCTTCACGAACATGATAGGAGATGGTCTGAAGAAAGTCCAGGTTAAGATTAAGAGTACTCTAGACGAGAACGAGATATGTACATAAAAAAATGTGATGTTGGCGAATAAGGCGAAGGGGATATGCCAGGATAATGGAAATTCATGATCATTCTACCTACCCGTAAATATATTTAATGATAGATTGAAATCTTTTTTGTACAGCTAAATAACAAAAAACTACAATGTTTTTTCAAATAAATACTGCTATGATTTTAATATTCTCTCATAATATTAAAATGACAGGTTGAAAGTTAAGTTATTTTTCGTTTTGTTAACAATGGTAATGCTTTTGCTTTTCGCTTTGGTTCATTGTGAATGCACAAGTATTCTTTGTCCTATTTTTTGTCTCGGTCTCTCTAAAGGGAGTCGTCGTTGAGTAGAGCGAACCAAATAGAAAACATACAACTTGACAGTTCTGTCAATTGATTGCGTTCAATTTTTTTTGTTGCCGAAATTAAGTTCGTCTTATGAGATAACGCTTGTATAAGTTCAAGGCCGTTTAAAATTAAATAGTTTTATTATTTTAGTAGTATTTTGATAATACAAGAACTCTATTTACATTTTTTACCTTTCTAAAATATTATGTATCACGTGATCGTATATTGAATTTTAATTGGTCGTCGGTGAGCGTGCCCTGCGCGACGCGAGAGGCGCAATAATAGTTTTCCAAAATGCCGTCGGAATCTAAACCTTTGTTAGCAGCTCAAACAGAAAAACCGAACCATTATAAGTAATTTCTTGTTCTTTAATCATATTATATGTGAAGTGTTAGTGTTTCGAGTGATGTACAATATAGTGTATTAGCTCTGAGTCTACGATTTTATGTTCCAGATATCTAAAGGAGTTTCGTGTAGAGCAGTGTCCGTCTTTCTTACAACATAAATGTACACAACACAGGCCTTTTACATGTTTTCATTGGCATTTCAATAACCAAAGGCGACGAAGACCAGTCAGAAAAAGAGATGGGACTTTCAATTATAGTGCTGATAACTACTGTACAAAATATAACGAGACTTCGGGAATCTGTGAGGATGGGGACGAGTGAGTGTCGTTGCTTTGTTTTCCTTTCTGTTTGACATTGATTATTCGATTATTATTGTTTATAACAACAAAATAAGTTAGTATAACGTTTGTGAAGCTTTATTACTGACCATCACCGATTATTTGAAACTAATTGGTTTCCATAACATTTTGTTTACTGCTATCTGAAGTGTAACTCGACCAATTTATGAATGTGCATTGGCAGTACTTGTTTGGCGTCGTTTTCATGGCTTTGTGTTTTGGTAACGTAATATTGATGTCGCCCATTGTTCATATTTGTTTTGAAATTTGAGTCTCAATATTGAAGATTTGATAATAGTGTGATATTTATAAGGAATGGTTTCTTTTTAATTAATTTACCAATCAATAGGTATGTATGTAAATCTTGCATTTTTAATTTTTCTGTAAGTATAGTAACAATCCTATTAGGTTTAGTTAATTTTGTTTAAAATAAGTATTTAATCATAACTATAATAATATCATAAAAATAAATTGTTTGTTCTCATACACTTTAGCTAGAATTAATTTGTTGTGCCAGTTTTTTTATGAGTAACTGTCCTAAAATTCAATTATAAAAATATAGACTATCAAAGCAAGGTTTAAAGATGATACTAGGTGTGAACACCTTTGTATTGTTACAAAAAATATTGAATTTTCAGAAGTACTTCATTAATGTAGCTAGCTCTTTGTTTTGCAGACTTAGCCCCTATTATTTATAAATTAAGGATTAAATTATACCTGTCACTGTTGTTTACATGTCAGAGAAAAGAGACATCAATAGGCCTTAGACAGGTTTAAGTTAACACAGGTATCATCATTATTATTACTTTTGAAAAAAAAAGAGGGTTAAAGATTACCATAGTAAGGTAGTTACAAAAGTATGTTGAGGTTTAGATAAGTTACCTTCAGGCCAAGAGCCTTGTGAGCACATTAAACAGAGAATCAGCAAGATGAAGAAGACCAAGCTGCTTTGGTCATATGCAGAGAAGCCTATCAGACTTTACCAGAAACATAGTACTACAACTTTCTATTCCTGGTCTGAAGCCCAGATGTACACTCAAAACAAAGTGGAGTAGAGAGACGTGGTCAGAGCCTAGAGCATAGTGGAGCAGAAGAATTTAGAAAGTATTGAATCCTACTTGGTTTTAAAACAAGGATATTTTTTATGTTCCTTCTAATTTTTAGTTATATTCAACTCTGTATATCAACTGTTATGTTATGATGTCTATATGTTTCATTATGTGCAATAAAAAATTAAGAAATTTTTACAATAAAAACATCCTTTTAAAATATAATTGAATGTAGTAAGATATAAATATTAGTATGAGCCTTGGTTTTTTTTTTATTTTTGTAATGTAATGTTACTTAAGATGGATAACGAGGTTTATTTACCTTATACACTATATTACCTTATCAAAACACAGGACAGATAATAAAAAAGCTAAATAAAACAATTAATACTCGCAATTAAATAATTCACGAATTAATTCGTAGGTGTCCATACTTGCACCGGACGGCGGGCGACACCGAGCGGCGTTATCACTTGCGGTATTACAAGACATGCATGTGCGTGCACGACACGGACGCGCGCGGGCTGTGCACCAAGAACGGCGCGCACTGTGCGTTCGCGCACGGCGCGCCCGACCTGCGCCCGCCCGTGCTGGACATGCGCGAGCTGCAGGCGCTCGACAACCCCGACGTGGCCGACGGGGACGCGGCCGCGCCCAACGCCTTAGATAGGGAACGGAATTTGCAGAATGAAGACCCCAAGTGGCAAGGTTCGTCTATATACCTACCTCTACTGTTCGTTTTACTAAGGATACATCAGAATTAAGGTAGTATTTTTTTGTGCACATAAATAACGATATAGAAGTAAATTACGTTTATTTTCAGATACGAATTATGTTTTATCATCATATAAGACGGAGCCGTGTAAACGACCGCCTAGGTTATGTAGACAAGGATATGCTTGTCCTCAATATCACAATAGTAAAGTGAGTATACATTACATTAATCACAACTCAATATTAAATTTGTGAATTGAATATCTTCCTAATATTGTCATAATCTTTTAGGATAAACGTAGATCACCAAGAAAATATAAATATCGTAGCACGCCATGTCCGAATGTGAAGCACGGTGAGGAGTGGGGCGAGCCGAGCAATTGTGAATCAGGAGACGCGTGCGGCTACTGTCATACGCGCACCGAGCAGCAGTTCCACCCGGAGATCTACAAGTCCACCAAGTGCAACGACGTGCAGCAGGCCGGCTACTGCCCGCGCGGCCTCTTCTGTGCGTTCGCGCACGTAGAACGTAAGTACCCGCCGGCCGCGCCCGCTTGCCTAGCGCGCGTGGCCCGCCCTGCTCACAGTCTGACCTGCAGCGGAGGAGCTGGGCGCGCGCGAGCTGGGCGGCCCGCTGGACTGCGGCACCAACCTGGCCGACCTGCTGTCGTCCGCGCTGCCGCCCGACAAGAAGGCCGAGCTGCGCACCACCTCGCCCACCGCGCCGCACAGCAACGGCAGCGGCGACGGCTCCGAGTGCGCGTCCACGTCGTCCGGGGGCTCGGGGGGCCGCGCCGGCCCGCGGGACGAGCACAAGCCCGCGCCGCCGCAGCACCCCGTGTGGCCCGCGCGCGCCACCTTCGACGCCACCGTGCTGCAGGAGGTGGTGGGCAACGCGCTAGACGACCTGCACCTGGACGACCCGCTCAACCTGGTGGCCTCGCTAGACCGCGATCTGTCCGATGGCGAGGGCCTGCTGGGCGGCTCGGCACCCGTTAACATCCCGCAGGCTCGCGGTGGCTTGCGCGGTTTTAGCCCTCCGCCGGGGGGCTCCCCGCTGCCGCCCTTCCTGCGCTACGCCAACGACGCGGATCGAATGTTCAATGCGCACGCGATGAAAGCCGGCAGCTTCGGCGGCGGAGGCGGCGGCGGGGCCTTCGAGTTCCCGTCGGTGTCGCCGTCGGCGCCGGCGGAGCTGTCGCGCCTGCGCGAGGAGGTGGTGGCGTCCCGCGCGGCCGTGGCCCGCTGGGACGAGCGCATCGCGCAGGCGCGCTCGGCCTGCGAGGCGTGGAAGCGCGAGGCGGACGAGGCGTCGCGCGCGGCGGCGCTGGCGGAGCGGCAGCGCGACGAGGCGCTGGCGCATGCGCTGTCGCTGCGGCGCGAGCTGGACGCGGCGCGGGCCACGCACGCCGCGCTGGGCCCGCGGCGCGAGCTGCGCGGCCTGCCGCTGCCCACGCTGAAGGCGCTGCAGGCGCAGGCGCGCACGGAGCTGGAGGACATCGAGAAGGTGCTGTATCTGGAGACGGCCACGAAGTGCATGGGCTGCGAGGAGCAGCCGCGCAGCGTGACGCTGGCGCCCTGCAACCACTACGTGCTGTGCGACAAGTGCGCCGCCACGGCCGACGAGTGCCCCTACTGCCAGACGCCCGTGCAGCACCACCAGTAGCGCCCGCCCGGCTCCGCTGCGGACTACATTTTTATAATTGAGAGAAGACGAGCGACGCAGCGTTGCGTTAGCGGTAATCATAATATCGTAAGGCCTAGGGGTACCTTTTATATACCGTTGTGATCCGCGCATTGCTATTTGCAGTGTGCGGTCCTTAACTGAATCCACAATCACATACCTTGTATTAGAATCGTTGTCGGCAGAAGACTAATAGGTTTCCTTGTTATTAACACATCATGTTCACCTGCTCACCGAAGGCGCAGACTCTATTGTACAAATATATTACCTGTATCGGTATATATTATTATCAGATGGAATGATATTTATATGCGGCATATATACTAGAGACATAATGTTATCTGTATGATGCTTTTGATGTTGACACTTTTGATTTTAGCCTCTCGTGTTAGTGGACTGTTGCTTTTACTCGTAAAGAAACATACAAAATATATATTATAGGTATTTATGAGGTTTTATCTTGAAAGTTAAACTTTGTGGTTATGCTTTCACCAATGATCGTAGATGTTAAGAAAATTTTGTATCAATTTGGATATTCTCATTGTGACTCAATTTATATGTAAGTTATATATTATGTATTGATATTGATGGAAGCACGGCCATGAATATTAGTGATTATAAATATTGGAGGTTATTAAAAGGTAGTATTTAGTTTTATACAGATATCTACAAATCATTTTACATATTCAGATTAGAATAGTTATAATGGAGTACTGAAAGAGTAGCGCGGCTCATGAGGGGCGCGGCTTGTTTCGGCTTATGCGTTTTTATTTTCACTAATATTTAGCTAACTAAGGACCAAATTTTTGTATGAAAGAATCGATCTTGTGAGTGTAGTTGTTGATTGGTGCGCAAGCGCAAGTGTCGCAGCGAGTGCTCCAGCGCACCATGACTGGCTTGGAACGACTCCTACAACTCACTGGCTTGCATATTAAACTTGACGCCCGTGTTGAAACAAGTTGTATATATATATTTTTGTAGACAGATCATTAAGTGCTTCATTGACCAGATTTCTATAAAAATCTTGTGACTTGTTATGGATTATTCGTAATTAATTTGTATCAAGCGTAATCAATATTCAAAAAAATAATATTATATCGTTTTTAACTTGGTTTATATTGTACTCGCTATCTTCAGTGATGTTGTCAACGAATTCAATTTCAAACAATTTGTATGCCCATGTAAACGGATATTTTTCGAAAGAAATTATTATATAAACATGGTATTCTGAGTATTCTACGTTTTTGCGAGTATCAATTTAAGCTTATCGCTGTGTAGTCGTGATGGGACGGAACCGTAACACGGTGCTGTTCGGTGACGTTTGATCACAAGTACATTCGTATCGTGTCAGTATAGTGAAGTTCATGCTTGTGCGTCTTTCGTGGCGTAATAGAGATGGTAGGAGAAGGGGAAGGGCTTTAGCACGTATAGCATGGCGCCGCACGAAAACAATAGGCGCAGCCATGTATGCATGCATGGCAAACGAGAAACATACTGGCAGTATATAGTTTTATTATTTAATAAAATCATGACATTTGTCTGTCGTTTGTTGAGATTGTGTGTTTGAGTAGGTTTATACAAAGCGTAGCATTTTATGTTAACATTCCCAAATAATCACTAGATATTATATTTATATTGAAATGTCCCATCACTAGCTTCCACACTAAAAGATGACTATCGAATTCTTACATAGTTATTGTATGATGTTAAAATATAAAATATTTAGAAATAATATTTTTCTGATAAAAATGTTTAAGAACTTGTTTACAATTTCTACTAGGAAAGCACATTGAACGCATTTAAGTATCATTTTTGAAGGCGTTGTAGTTGATCGTGGGTGTGTATTTAAAAAAATAACTTGCAAAATGGAGGTTGTATGTCAAAATAGCAAAGTCAATTCACAGATATCCAAAGAAATCATGATTTTCAAGTTTCATACTGCTGGTTATCATTGCTTAGTAATGAAGTGGCATGTATGACCAATGATGACATTAACTGATGAAAATAAGTAAAGCAGTGACTCAGATTTAAAAATAAATAACATTACTCCAGAATTGGACAGTGGTACTAATTACAGTAGATGTGCACGGTACTGGATGGCATTATCTTTCTTTGGACTTTGTATAAATATCAGTGAGTTGAATCTGCGGTACTGACACTGAGAAAGTTGTGATTAACTTTTCCACCGTGAATCGGCCTTGTTGGTAAGGGAGTGTTAGAGTGATATCCATAAGACAAAGTAGGGCTGATAAAGATTCTATAATAGGGTATAAGGTTATTTCTATTTTATATTACAAATTATCATATTTCGATAAATTACATATTATGGTAACTATCAAAGCAATAATTACTTATTATAAGGAATTCAGTGATTCTATTGTCTAAAGCTGTTTCATTGCGGAAAAGTATCATATTCAAATGAAAATTTTATATATTCTTATATACATAAATGTATATTAAATACACGCCTGTATGCGTTATGCCGTTTGCGTGTTTAATACTATGAAAATTACGCACAGGTTTGTATGCAATGTTTACTTGCAAATCACGATTAGCGGTTCAAGATCGTCGTTTTTAATCATGTCGGATTAAATAGGTAGGTTTCTTGCAAGAGGACATTACATTCTCAAATCATGGGCGTTAGAATCCCAAACGCTTTGTTCGTATTAGGCACGCACACAGATACCTTTATGCTTTTTTACTGTTACACAAAGTCTTATAATCTGAACAGTTTTATTAAGATGTTAGCCTTCGGGAAAATATCACAAATTGTTATATTTAAACATTCTACTATAATTATTACAAGTTTCCTATAACAACACGTTTTATAGATACAAGTTTTTATTTCAATTTTGCTATGTTAACACTTACACCGCTTTGGACTGGTGTTCGGGATGTGAAGTGCCGCCCGCCGCGGCCGTGCAGATGGCGCCACTCGCTGTGGACACTGAACACGAGACTCATTACCTCGAAAGATGTATTATTCTCGTAAATTAATTTGCAGATATCCGACTCAGTTCACAGATTTTAGCTAATTAATTTATTAGATTCACACAATTTAGCGTTCACCATAGTTGTGTTTACACAAATGTTTATTCCACATTGATTTAATTGAATATCCCATTTAGAAACGACAATAATATAAACTTTATAACGCATTTAAATTAGTTTGCGGTACTGGTAGCATTTCGTGCTTCCATGGCGGTGAAAGAGCTAAATATATTTATACTATGAATCTTTTTAAGTTTTTTTTTTATATGGATATAATATTGTAATAGTAATAACAAATTTAACTTAGGTATGTAAATTAGATTTAAGTAGTGTTTTCAAATTGTAATGGACATTGTTTTAAGTGTGTAGAAGCGTCTTGTATCGTAAACAGAAGCAATATGACCACAGCCGCCTTTTATAATATTCAGATATATTCAATGTTGAAGGCGCGGCGCCCAGCGGAGGCGTTCGCCGTAATATTATTATGAAGATAAGCTTTCCTCTGACACGCAGTAATACCGACTGAGCGAAACAAGGGACAACTTGTGTATTTAATTGTGACTGAATTTCACACTAACGGTGGACTAAATTGAAAAAGATATAAATTAATGTTGAGACAAAGACAAAGTTGAGTGTTAACTTTGTCTAAAAAATATTTAGTATCTCCTCTATAATTGGAAAAATATAGCACAGGAATCTTGGATGCATCAGTCGCGTAGTACTGTGTGATTTAATTCCTATAAAACTGTTCATTTAGATATAAGTACCTAAGTAGCAGATTGCCTTATAGAGCGTCTCCGCTGTGCTTCGCAGTCCTTGTACAAGTATGTCGACACGGTACATTTTGTATACTGGCTTGCTTTCGTGATTCATCATGAAATAGATCTCGGATAAAGGTTTTGGAATTGGTATGAATGGTGTGATATTCAACATAGGTTATAACCGGCGAATTATTATTTAAAATCTATTGAACATTGATTCGAAGAGCGGTATGTTGCGGCTATCGGGCTAGGCATTGTAGAACAGTTATATATTATCTGTTACTAAATAAGACTTATCCATATCATACGTTATGTATTTTGAAGAGACCTCATTTATTATAGATAAAAAAGCTACATGTTTAAGCGTCAAGTGCCAAACGGCTTACAATTAAATTAATAATAGGTTAAAGTTAGCACACGCAAGCTTCCGTTCCTAAATGTTATGTAGATCTACATTGTGCGTAAGCTGCAACATACTTGGCTGACAAGGTTACAAACGCTGTTATGAAACCTCTCAAATAATAAATAACAGCGTTCCAGTTCACAACATGTGCTCTCAGCTTGATCTATAAACATTTAAGTAGGTATACTGCCAGATAGCGTACGCCCGAACGCATTTACACTCATAGCCGCATCACATTAGCACGTTTTCAAATTCATTTAAAATATCATCTCTCGTAATGATAAGGAAGTTGTGATAAATTATAATTGGCGAGTGCTTCTAAACTCGATGTATGTAAGAGAGGACTGGAGTCTCATTAACAAAATGATGTCGAATTCAAAGTCGCTTAATTGCATTTGGAGTTGTCTAATATTGTGTTGGAGTGGTCGCTCTCTAAAGTTAAGGTAACGTTAGTGAGGGTAAGAGATCGTCACAAATATCACGTGTAATTGAATGTAGTGTGAAACAAAATGTTCTGTGTGGCCATAGCGTGTTATAGTCTAGCTTGCTAATAATTTGAGATTTAGATGTGTATTAGAGTCGATATTTATTTTTATATAGAAATCTTTATCACATGGAGAGTGTAATTTTGTTGATAAAATTTTGTAGTTGCTATAGTTATCGCGTGGATCCTATCTGTACCTAGAGTGATTTAGTTTAGTCTACTGACTTGTGCATTTCTCTAACATCAATGGAAAGATTAGAAATATGTTGTATACATATTTGAATGTCGTTTGTAAGGTCGATACGTAACGAAATGTACAATGAGACGCTACCGACGGGCGAGCCGATCACAGAGATCACGCCGATAACATCGGGGGACCGACAGGCGTGGTGTGGTTCTTGTTGTTGTGTTGTTTTATCCTCGTTTTAAGCAATTATTTTATTCAACATTTATAAACAATATATACAGTTTGCATTTTGTTTTTAGTTTTTTTAAGGACCAATGTAATTTAAAACTTAAAAGCTTTGATTGGTGGTTCTTCGCATGAGCATAATAACAACATTCGACTATTTTACTTAATATATATACATATTTTTAATTTTATTTAATTTTTAGGTAGGTAGGTCCAACAAATTCTTTCAAATTTTTATTGTTAAATTAGAAATAGAATGTTGTAGTAGATAACCAATTGAGACATGCGTTAACACTCACACACTGGAGATCAAATTGTTTTAATTATTTTATTTATTACAGAAATATGCATTATAGCTTTTAATATCATAGTAGATATTTTTTAACAAAATAATTTTCAAATCCATGTGATACAAATGTGTAACAGAGATGTGAAGATTATGAATATTACTAGATAGGTAGGTTTAATAAATTTTAAATTCCATTCAATAGCATATGCGTTTTATTTGTTTGCCTCCTATTTAATACACATTACACACAATAATAAATAAAACAAGGAATGAGTTCTGGTTCTTTAATAAATAAGTTTACAGTATTGCATTGCTTTAAACTAAATGTTGATTATCAAAAACAATATTTAGTAAGATACGTGCACATAGCGTTTAGTTTTGTTAATCTCGTTTCGTAATACAAATTACTTATTACAATTTATTTGTTGCCTGTTCATGTGTTGTCATAATTTTTGTCTTGGGCCGAAAATACATTTATATCTAAATACATAATATTATTTTCTTAAAGTAAATATAATATAATTTAGGGATACTCATCAAGCAAAAATTCGAGAAAAGTGCGTGTCACTAAAGAAATTTACTCAAGAAAAACGAAGGTGCTTCATAAATTAAGAAAAAGTTACGTTAGACGTCAAGCCATGCACTATGCAGTGTCATCAACAAGACCGCACAATAACATCTTTCGTGGTACGCACTATTATAATATTATATTCCTCAACTAGGGCAAGTCAAAGGAAAGTGCATTTCATTTTAAATAAAAAGTATAAGAGGTCAATTAGGCACTTCTACTTGTCCGATAAAAACTATCTCATTTGTAACTATAATATCACGTGACTCATTGTTCCTATCGTTAAATTCATCAAGCTACGTTAGATGAGAGCCATAAATATTTGGCATAATAGTTCTTACATTCGTCAACAAAAAGGTTAAGACCAATATTTTTTTAAAGGCAATATATTGCGTACCATGATTTTTACATACTTGCAATATTACATATTGTATGTAGTTTAATACGATATCAACCCTATTTTAAGATTGGTAAGTTTAATTAATCAATTAGGTTACTTGGAAGTGTTAGAAAATAATTTAAATACATAAAAAGTTATCGAGCTTGCAGTACATTAGATACATGACAACACAACATCAATCACACTAATTACATACACACTGATTTCGTGGTTGCTTTGTGGGTGCCATCACACAACTAAACAAATTAACATGCAGATATTTATGTGGATAAAAAGTAAAGCTGATGAAATGCAACGGGTTAAAAAATACATACTTAGGTGCCTATTTTTAGAGATTCTAATACTTACTTCGAACCTAAACACATCTCACAAATACTGGCAAGTTGAATTTCATTGTAATAGTTAATGTCTTTATGGTATAAGACAAAACATACAGATTACATACATATAAAAGATTGAATTACTTAAATATTTAGGTATGTCGATGATAAATATTTGGAAATACATACTTGTTAAGACAAGTCGTCTGTTCTTGATGAATAAATATGGGTGAAGGGAGATTGGGGTCGTTATTACTTTACTAATAAAGGACGGATATGATGTAAAGTCAAAAATAGCTGCCGAATACATAAGCGTTCTTAAATAAACTTACTTAATCAACCATTATATTAGAAACATTATGAATTTTATGCGTGACTGTGTTTAATAATATAGAAATTGGTGAGAATAGTGGTAAGAAAAACCAACGATTATATGAAGGAAGCATGTTATAAGGGATGGCACGAAAACTTAATTATTGGCTCCAAAAGTCCAAAGACTAAATTAACAATTACAGTACTCACATCATATTCCCAATTTACAGACAGACGTCGTTTAAATAAAACGTATTATAATTATAGAGGCGGCGCGGGCAGCCCACCCACGTGACATTAATTTTAAACAGAATTACGCGTCTATTTCCGTATCCTATACAGATTTCGTTGTATTGTGCATCAGTATAACAAAAACGTGGTATATCCTAACAACTATGTAATATTTTAAACTTAGAATATGAGCAAATGCCGCTACGTTGACCGTATAACTGGCAACACTAATCTTATCCTACGTTAAACGATTTAGCAAATTATATTATATTTCAACACTGTGTATAGTAGGCCCGATAGTATATTAAAATAATTTCTTTACGCAATTTCACGTATTTTATTATAATCTAATTGTTTTAGAATCTAGAAGAGAGCTTCAACCTACTTATAATAGGTAACTATATTATAATACGTCTTTAAGAAAGTTATTCGGTAGCGAGCTGTAAACGACGCATTTTGGAACTAATTTGTTAATATTTAATTTAAAAAAAACTATAAGTATATAGAACATGTTTACATGTGTGGTGTGCTTTTATGTCATTTTTTACTCGACTGCGCCCGAAGGAGGGGTATGTTTTATCAAACCACTTGTACCACCGTTGCTTTAGAACATAGAACATCTTAAAATTTCATTAAAAATATACAAATTAGTACAAAAAGCGTCGATCACAACTTGCCACGGACTAAACGCTCATTGTAATTCAGAGGCGTCAAGCAATATTTACATTTCAACTGACAACACCAGAAATAAATGTTCTTTGGTAAAATCAGAGAGAGTAGAGTTCTGTGCACGTTGGTAACAATACATTCAGCTTATTACAGAACTTGTTCTATAAAATAAGATTACTAAGTATTTAACGTTACAAATGATTTATATGTATACTGCGTGGATTATATTATAGGTAAACGTTATTTTTCTTGGTCTTGATTTTTTTGAACTTAATTTTTATATTGCCACGACTTGTATGTAGTCTGACGAAGCGTTTCAAGTATCTTTGATACTCAATTTATCGATAATATATGCAGAATGTTACCTTAACGCATTCAGACATACCTGCGTCACTTGCTCTGCCCCAATCAGACACATTTGCATTATAATCGAATCTTAAAAAGGAGTGTTTATATAAGTAGAAACACTTCCCAAATTAAAAACTTCATCTACTACAAAATGTCATGCGAACTTCACTTTTTTAATTCCTTAAGCCCTAGTGTATATTTACCGTATTGCACGATTAATTAAAAAAACAATTTGTTACATAAATCCTAATATAAAGTTTAAGAATAAAGATGGATTTTGCATTTCATTAGATGTGACGATTTCCAAAGCTCCGTTAGCTAGCCACATTAAACTAAACACTAAATACGACCTAACCTAAATAAAGCTTACGCCTCGTCCAATCTCTAAACTATTATCAATTCATTCACGATACACATATACCATAAAAATATGTATGATCAGATGAAAATATCAAAGAATTATCGACCCTAACTCAATAGCTGACGGTCGTAAATAGAATGAGGTAGGTGCGAAATATTATATTTTTACCTTACGCGTTGTGCCAAACGCTTGCGTGTCAATCGTTTTATTGTGGACGAGGCTTTACAGTCATGGTCTTAACGTAATACAAATACCTAAACACTACGTAGGTATGGCCTGCGTGGACTGCCGGAACGCTGGAGGAGTTTTAAATCAATTGAATTCAATACTTATCCAATGGATATAAAGTACATATTTCAATGCTCCGTTTCATCCGCCGCATCTGCGCTGCGATGCTTCGAGTTCGATCACCGTGCATTGAAAATTATACCTTATTTCGATTGGCTAAGTATTTAAATCCCTTGGTACATTTAAAATCCCTTGCCGTCTCGTATGACAGTCTGCACAGGCCAGCCTTCTCTTATATTCGATGATACCTCGACTTTTTGTACAAGGAGAGCGTCAAATGCGAATGTAACTTGAATATTCGAAAATAAACTGTGCGATTGATTGTCATAGTGGATAGGATTTTCGGTCATTCGGTACAAGACAAATACATTTTTTAAGCAAGCAATAGCTTCATTACTATTCATGGTTTCCTAGTCAAACAATAAAAAAAGATAAATATTTTTAAAGTAGGTGACCCGGCGAACTTCGTACCGCCTTCTCACAGATTTAAACCTTCCCTGGACTTTTACAAATACTTCCAAATCGGTCCAGCCGTTCTCGAGTTTCAGCAAGACTAACGAACATCAATTCATTTTTATATATTTAGATTAAAACACGTATTATCAATGTTGATCATTCAACAAGTTTAAGTAAAGAGTAATGAAATGGTTTAAGACGTGATCAATATTGAATCCAATACTGTTAGGAGAAGAATTGTTAGTATTCTTTGGATAACAACAAAGTTAACCTTAATATTAATTCATCTAAACATAGTTGCAATCTGGATTTTCGACCCATGGCTCGTTAAATATAAAAAAGGAGGTTTCTATTTGATTTTCTGAGCCGCTACACTTTCTATAAACCGACAGTTGAAACAGTTTTCTTGCACAAATTTTAAGATATTTTGTGCGCTCATTGTTTTTGGCTCAGTCTTTGACAAATGCACATAATTGACTCACTGCGTTCCCGGCCGATATTATTAGTTTATTCCTCAACTGTCTTTTAAAGTATTTTTAACACGTTAAAAGGAAAAGCAAATATTTGGTATACTTGATATATGAACCTATTTCTATATGATGAAAAGCTGTTTTACCAATTTTTTTGTATGAAACATCTTTTAGCGCGTCTTGGCAGTAAAATCGACTCGAATGTCGTGACGCCGTGACGTGATACCCCCACTACGCCGCCGCTTTCGACTCCTTTGTGCGCGCGCATTTTGATTTTTTTCACATCTGTCAGGCGTCCCGTGACGGCCAACTTTTTTATATATTAATCTTTATATTGTAAGGGCTGCCAACGGTCAAAATTAATACTTTAAATTGTTATTTGTGACAAGATTTGAGTAATGTTTATAACATTAATGATTTATTTTACTGAATCGCTGTAATTGCATTATACGTTATATATTTGCCGTACCCATTAATTTGTATTTACAATATATATTAGAATGCTAAGATTCGTACTACGATATCTATTCTAGGCACTATTAGTCGTATATTACAAATGCGTTGAATTAAAGAGCGGATTGTTTGCACAAACAGCGTTAGAGGATACTTACATACCACAGGCGACACTTCTGTAGGTGATTCTCGTAAAATTTACACAAAATTGACATGTAAATGAGAAATGTGTTTGGGGTATGGGAAGGAGGAGACTGGTTCGAAATCTTAAAATTACGAGAATCACCCTACTGGTGTAATATATTTATTGTTAAACTTAGCAGCTACTTCAAAGCGCAGTAACACTCTGAATCGGATTCACACACACACATGCAACATGGATTCAAATGTAGCTGCCTCAGCGCATTGCGCATGCGCGAGTCAAGTCAGATAACGCATACAATAAAACACTTCAGTCGTCTATCATGACGTCATGTCCTAAATTCAGATCATTTGAAGAAACTAAAGTAAATGTTAATTTAACAAATTAGTCGTTACATTATTCAGTAAGCAATCATTGACACGATTTCATTAATTTAATTTTACGTCTCCAATAAAAAAAAAGTAAAAAGATTAACTTAGTAATTTCAAACGGATTATAACCTATATAGATTTAAATAATAAACGTTAGTAAAAAGTTTGCGATTGACGTTTGGTACTTATAGTATGAATAATGGATTACTATGATACCTCCACCTGAATTAAAGTTGGTTAAATATTGGCTGTGCATGAAGACATAGTGTAGACATTAAGTCCACCCCTATAAAGTCAATTACCTGGTAAAGGTAGCCGGAATCTCCCAATATGACGAGCCCAGAATGACGGATGACGTGGCGATGCATAAGAGAGGCCTATGTCCAATAGCGGGCGTCTACTGATGAAGATTCAACGGTACAGCCCCTTAATCAAGTGGCTAGACGAGTAGAATAGTGAATGAGGTTGACATAGTTTCATCGGCCAATCTTAGCTTTGACAGCTACACAGGAGATATTATAGTCCACAAGTGCGCGCAAACACAAGTGCACTCTCTAATCCTCGACTCTCATAATGTCAACATCATATATGTACCATTTTATTCTTCAAGCGTTTTACCGTGCAGTGGAGGGACTTGTCCAGTAGTGGGTGATGATCAAGGCTCAGTAGAGTGCAGTGCGGGGGGTGGGGGGTGGGGGGTGTTCAGACAGACGTGCCGTGCGCCCGCTCGGTGTCGAGCGTGACGTCCTCGGGGCTGGCCAGGTCGGCGCGCAGGCGCACGCCGCGCCCCGTCAGCGTCCAGCGGCACGCCGCGCCGCCCGACACCCTGGGACACGGACATATCTTGCTATATCTATGAGGCTATACGGATTATTGGGACCTATGACATCACTGGTGAAAAGTTAGTGTACTGTACATTTCTGTTTATCGGGGTATAAAGGTGTTATATTTATGTATGTCGATTTATGTTTTTCAGGCATTTGTGAGTCTTTCACAGCCAGGAGCTAACATTGCCTGAATAGGAAGATAGTGTTCCAGTAGCAGTGATAGAAGTATGTAAGTGGGATAGAAGAAGGCCGCAGTTTGAAAGTACCTGCACAGTGAGTCTTCGGCCAGCGGCGCGGGGTGCGGGGGCACGTCGGCGGGGGGGTCGTCGTCGTCGGGCGAGCCGTCGCTGGCGGAGCTGGAGCCATCCGAGCTGCCGCCGCCGCGGTAACGCTCCACTTCATCTAAAAAATTTTAATAAGTCAAAATGTTAAATATTTTATTATTATTATTTCAATAATACTATAATGTAATCGTCAATCATCATTAGTACACAACGGTTTAAGATTTGTATGGCATGATCTCAGTGAATGTAAAACTGTTTATTACCGTCGCCTCGTTTGTCGTCGCAGTCCGGGGCGTCCTCCAAGCTCCTGAGTATCTCCGCGCAGAGCTCCGAGTCAAGGGGAACCGGGTTGTCGGACTCCCTGTAAATAATATACACACTGGTAATTTATTGAGTAGGATCCTATTTGTTGGGGCTACGGCCCCTGTATTTATAGTGTAGGCATCCAATATGTTGTATGTTAGTTTCGTTAAAGTTTACCCAGTTGCGGGCTGATAGCGTCGCTTTTCAAAAATTATGTATAAAATTTTCGTTCTGCCCTTTTTACCTAACTCAAACCCAGATAGATATTTTTTTTATTTTTTACCGACTTCAAAAAAGGCGCTTTAGACTTTTCTTTCATGTGATGTGTGTGTGTGTGTGTATGTAGGTACCGGTTGTGCAGCACGAGGGCGACGGCGGCGGGGTGCGGCACGGGCGGGTGCAGGGGCGCGCGCGGGCTGAACGCGCTCGCCTCCAGGGCCGGCGCCGACACGCGGGGCAGCGCGCTGCCGCCCCACTCGCACCATACACCCGACGCTGTTGTAACATACGATAACAATTATAATTACTATTACTAGCCGGCCCAGCAGACCTAGTACAGGTTTGAAAAAATCTTAGAATCTTATTGCAACGTCATCTACCGTGTCCGATACTGAATCTGAACCAACCAAGGACACATAAACATAATATAAACCCCGCTGTAGCTACGTACGCGTGGCGGCGCCCCAGTCGTCCCGCTCGGCGAGCACGTCGGGCGGGGCGGTGTCTCTCCCACACCGCGCGGCCCACACACGCTCGGCGTCGCCCCGCTCTAACGGTAGCCGCGCCTCGTCCGCTTCTAATGCGACCAACACCTCCGCGTCGAACACCTGACAAGTTGAAAGTATAGTCTTAACTTTAAAAAAGACATTGACCCCTGGGTTTGCTTCGGCTTTCCTTCTCAGAGGTAGTCAGTTAGGAAATGCCGACGCCATCTAGTTTTTACATTATGTTTTATTGAATTTTGACTTGTAAAAGTGTTTGTGAAAACCTATTTACAGAAATAATTTATTCATTTATAATAGCGATTTTATTTGAAAGCAGATTCAGCCCGCCATTTTATCTACATGTATTTTTTGTACATACGGCACTCAGCCGTTGTAAAGTAAAAAAACCTAATAATAATAATTTAGAAATACAAAACTTAATCAACAATGCGTCTGCGTACCTCGACGAGCGTGTTAGCGGCGAGCGCGTGCCAGTCGGGCGCGTCCAGGCCGCGCGCCGCCCACCAGTCGTCGGCCCGCGCCGCGCCGCCGCTCGCGCGGGCCAGCTCCTGCGCGCACGCCTGCACCGCGCGCTGCACCCGCACGGACCGTTAGTCGACACCGACCAAAATATAGTCTTATCATTATAATATAACACTGGCATATGAGCCGCAACTTACTCGCAGGTCGTGTGACGTCATGCGGACCCGCGCGCGCGCCGTGTCGCTGAGACCGAGCGCGAGCTCGCGCCGGCGCGTGCCCGCCTTTTCCCGCAGTGACGCCGTTAGAGAACTGCACTCCTTCTCTAATTGCTTATACGAACCCGTCTAAAAAACAACACAAATTAAGTATATCATATGACAAATCGATTATTGTCGTATTGATATCTCGATTTTCTAACCTTAGCTATCTGCACAGAGAAGGGTCCGAAGCAGGCTTGTACGAAGTGTTCGTAGTCTCTGAGCGGTCGTTCTATTGCGTGCTCAACCTCAGTGACCCACGTCGAGAGAGCTTCTAACTCGGCGCGTGCGCATACCGCTGCCAACGCTTGACCACTCCTGGACGCAAAAAACCACATAACATGTTGAAATTTACTACAAATAAAAATGTTTGCACTGTTTACTATTATACATTTCGTGTATTCACACATAACATAAACATTGACGTGAGTGAAACTGTAAAATAATAATAAACAATAGATTGAGGTACAGACGTGATCTGGTAGTAGGTCTTGGTGTGCAGACCAGGCCCCCGCACGCGGCGGCAGAAGGCGGAGTCGTGCGCCGGCACGCGCGCGCCCCGCGCCAGCACGCCGCGCCACGCCGCGCGCTCCCACGCGCCGCGCACGCCCCACCACGCCGCGCCGCCTGACAACACACAGCGCTCAGCACTACAGGATTACTACTTCAGGTTCAATGCACCCTTCTGCCACAGTCGACATACATGCAGTCGGTCCAAACAACTAGAAATCGGGATGCGACCTGAGTCGTTTTCCCTTTAGGCCAGCAATATAAACCTACCTTTAAAAATGAGTACATAACACAAATATGCTGTAACTAGATAGTAGATCTTCCTCGCATATTTTCAATTAATTTTAGTATCTACCTAAAGTAACAATATTGTTTTTCTTATTAAGGTCAAATTGATTTTAAAATAGTTATCTGCCCTTCCGCATGTCACCCAAATAAAAAAACGAAGTCAGAATTACAAACAATGGACACTTTATATATATTTTTATAGGGTACTAAATCTAGATACCTATGCAATATATACATAGACTATAAAACATAAGATATCCAGTGTCATTACCCACGAGCAGCAGCAGCGCGCCGAGCGGGCACAGCACCAGCGCCAGCAGCAGCGCGGCCAGCGGCTGCAGCACGCCCAGCACGCCCACCCGCCACACCACCACCTCCAGCAGCACGAACCATCTGACCAAACCATTCCTCAATATATTATATTATTTGTATCTCATTTTATTTACTCGGGCTATCAACCATGCGGAAGATACCCGGACTTTTAAAAGGCTTACGTGGGGACACAGGTCCAACACGCAGAGGCCCGTTGAGAACTTTAATCTAAAAGGGGATGGGACACCAGCTAGGGACACCACACAACTGCTCTATAACAGAACAGCCATGAAAAGTCCCCAAAAGGTGCGGGACTATTGAGAAAAATGGATACTAAAATGATTTGGTCTATTGTGTTGGGATGTTTCGTGGAATGGTTATTTTTAGTTTATTCTGAATAACAACGGCGTCTGCCTTTAACCATATAATATGCAGTATATTAGCAGACGGTGACTCGCCACTCACTAGATGGGCCCCCTAAACAGTCGCCACTATAGGCAACAGGGAGCAACACCGATGTGAGTGGCTAGGGGTGTAGAGCGGTGCGGCCCCGGTTTCACCATCGCGCGTCTCGAAGACTCGGAGCGGGTTTCCCCGCTATTACGCCATTAGACACTTCCACCCCCGAGCATATAGCTCTCTATATTATATTATTATTATTATAAGCCCGTATCGTCCCACAGCAGGACAAAGGCCTCCTTTCTTTCCAATATATTATGAATAATTATATAACGCCCGCGTAAACAAAGTATATACGCGGAAAGTTATGAAAGATGTTGCGTTTCCACTGACGCGAAGTAGGGCGGGAGTGAAGAGCAGGGGACCGTGAATAGGCCAATCACAGTGCTTGAAAATCGACAGCGTCTGGTTTGTCCATACAAAAAGAGAGAAAAGTAATGAATGACGTACACATCCTTTCGCATCGATTTCGTACATTCGACGTCGCAAAACTAGCCAGCGACTTCATCTGCGTAGAAAATGTTGACGAGAAAAAGTTCCTGAATAAAAGTACCCTGTGTGTAAGTTCAGGGTATAAACTACTGTATGAAGAATTTCATATATCCATATTTACATGATTAAGGAACAAAGATTTTTGTAAACATTAATATATTATTCAATACTTTATTATATTAATAAGATTCTTAGTGTAGACCACCATTTTGGTTAAGAAAGCAACAGGTATAAATCACCTATTGAGCTTATCAGGGTCGGGGCAGTCCACGTCATACACCAAGGCGTTGGAGGCGTGCAGCGCGAGCGCCAGCGGCGGCAGCCACAGCGGCGCGGTGACCGCCAGCACTGCGCAGGCGCAGCACGCCGCCAGCGCCACCACGGGGAAGCCCAGCAGCAGGCCGGCGGAGCCCACGCCGCCCACCACGCCATAGTTCCACACGCGGTTCGCCTGGCGACTCAGGCCTTTGCCCAGGAGCCCTAAACACAAAATTTTGTTAGTTTGTACTTAAAAAAAAATGTTTTTTTATACCGTCAATGTACTCACGTTGACAGTACATTTCGGTGCCTATTCGAGCAGAGAACATTATCAAAATAAATTCTTAATGATGGCCTCGACGAGTCGATTAAATTACATTGATCATGAAAGGACAAGTCCAGCCTCTTTGTGACCACGTTCAACACCAACCAACATCTTGGTACATGCAGTTGTGACGTCAGAGTCTATATCCTATTCGTACGTCACCTGTGTCGGGCTCGGTCTCGAAGCGCGTCCTCTCCTTAGACACGTGCCGCCATAGTGTTAGCAGACGCGACCACATCGTCTGTGTCTCACTACTGCGCTTCGGAAATAGTGTTCCGTTCACCTAGACACACAAAAAAGTCGGTTAACTATAGCTTTACCTAAATACCCACATATTTATTTATAAAAAAAAGGAAATTCCAATCTATCATTATCAAATATCAAATCTAGAACATGTAGGGAATAAAATAACATATTTTAGGTTCTATAAATTACATGATGGACGTACCTGCGAAAGCTCGTAGTCAGGCACGAAGGGTTTGATGCACAGCAGGGTGCGCAGTGACACCACAGAACACCACGGCACCAGCACGCCCAGCACGAACATTATGTTCCAACACCAGCACCATGTCCTGTACGAACAAGGCTCCATAATGATGTCCACAGTGTGCAGTGTGCAGTGTGGTCCGCTCAGTGTGGGCCACAGACAGTGCAGCGTACCTGTGCGCGAGGTTGAGCAGGCGCCAGCCGGGCCAGCGCGTGGTGGTGAGGCGCTGCGTGTCGCGGTGCACCAGGAACACGGGCTGCGAGGGGTCGGAGCGCGGCGTGACGATGGAGGTGGCGCGCGCCGACAGCACGGTGGGCACGCGCTCGCGCCGCCCGCGGAAGTGCCGCACCACCACCCACTGCGCCGGCCGCCAGATGCGCGCCGCCCACGTGAACGAGCGCGTCGGGGACACCGCGCTGCGCAGCTCCTGCGCGCCGCCAAGCGTTAGGCCCTACTGAGCTGCCCCGCGGCACGCGCGGCACGCGCGGCCTACGACAACGAGCTCATACGAACTGTCCGCATTTTGCGGGTACCGAACAGTGCGTATGAGTTCTGAACGCACCCCATACATGATCACTTCACATAGAGTGTTAATGTCACGTGATTTTTGTCGCATCGGTTGCGCGTTAGTCGCGCACGCCAGCGATCGCGACCACTACCCTCAAAAGTTCACCTTTAAATCTCAGCCTGCTCTACATTATAGTTAGTTGAGAAATTAAAAACTTACAATTACAATCATAATACGTCATCATTTACTACTTTAAAAAAACCCTTACCTTCATAAGCAGCGGTTCTCTATCCCTAAGGAAGGCGAGGTCCCGGAGCAGGAAGTATCGGTGCTGGTGCAACTTGTGCGCTTGCATCGCTGCAGCCGCATCTTCCATGGGCGTCCAGCGCAGCTCGTTCTGTAACCGCAGCGCTGCAGCCGCTAGCCTCTCCTTGCGCCACGCGTCAGCTCGTGATAGTATGGGATGTGCCGCACATATCCGGGCTTCGGCTGTCGCTAAACTAGCTTCTAGTTTTCGCCGGACACCTTCTTCCGCCCTGTATAACATGGATGTTAGTAAAAGAAAGAAAAAGGGATGCTTTTGCCCTGCAGTGGGGCGATCAATCGAAGATCTGACAAAGCCAAATTAGTTTTTTTTTCTATATTTTACGCGCTACATAATATCGAGCTTGAGTCCAAAATAGGCTAAATAAGAATAAGGGCCTCGATTCAAAGTAATCTTATCTAGTTAAAGGATACAGATGTCAATGTTTGGGAGTATACCTGGTGATGATGGCGGAAGCCCTGAGCTGCGCGGCCAGCAGGCCGGGCACGTCGGGCCCCAGCGCGGCCAGCGGCTCGCTGCCCAGCACCGCCTGGCACACGCGCGACACGTACTCGCGCATCGCCGCCTCGCGCACCTCCTGGGGGAGAAGGTGAAATACTGGGGTGCAGTCATACTGAGGGAAAATTCATAAATAGGGGTACACTGGGGAGCAGGATTAAGAATTTAATTCCATGACGTGGCCGATGAAAGTAGTATGAGGCGAGGAATCTTGTGTGATCCTGATGAAAAAATGCATCTATCATAACCCTTCTTTTTGGCTTCATTGGGTAAAAAGGACCTGTTACTTTTGCAAGATGTTGGAAAGTATCTTATTTTTATTATTTTTTGTATGTTAGGATCAAGTATGTAAGCCCTAAGTTTCAGACCTCCTCAATATCCTTCATGGGCATCTTCTGGCTGGCGAGCTGCGCGGCGCGGCGCTCCCTGAAGTGCAGGAACCAGCCGCGGGACTCCCGCTCCAGCAGGGACTGCAGCGTGGCCGCTGCGCGCCGCACCAGCTCGCGTCGGTACAGGCGCAAGTCTACCTGCAGGACATACATTGTACCGAGTGAGTATGACAGCCTGGGATGTAAAGGAAGGTACTAGAATCGGTGACGTGTTCAAAAAAGTGCGAGCTTGGGGTCTAAAGTCTTTAACGAAAAAACAAACAAGGAATATCTTCGAACCGCTTTATGCTAGTATTACACTATAAAAATTATTATGCGTATATCTAGTACAGTGTGAACTCAGTCCTAATACCTATTAGCATAATTATATAAAACAAAATAATTATTTGAAAACTTGTCAAAATCAGCTGTTTTAATACAATGATTTACTAGCAATGCTAGGTACCTGCGTGCGCTGTGGAGTGGTGTAGAGGCAGGGCACGGGGGGCGGCGGGCGGGGGGGCTCGCGCGCGTCCGTCTTCTCTGCGGCTGCGCGACGCATCGCCCGCGTCACCCACGCCGCTAGCGCCGCTATGTCCTCCTGGTGCTCTGGCTACAGTCAATGATACAAGAACAAAATGGAATTAACGTAAATTATGAATACTTTGTGTGTTATATATATATAGGCGAACTTAATTGCCTTAGACATTTTCTACCAGTCAATTTCAATGACCAAGTTCTGTCGATCCACTGTAAGGCCTCTTCTGTCTCGTATTTTTATCTGGCCTATGTTAAATGCGTTACATCTTACTCGCGATCGCCTGAAAGTGGATATCCTATTTGGTGACCTATCAACGGATGGTTGAACACTATTTAAATCCAGGCTTTCTAGAACTCTATTGAATTTGGCAAAAACCTATTTTAGAGGAACACAGATAACTTATTATCATGGATGATCATCATGTCAACCATGAAACTATGTAATTTTTAAGTACTTGTCTCATACCTTGCATATCAGTTCAGCGACCAAGTAACGTGACCTTTCCTCCCTGATCTTCTTGTCAAGGTCTCGAGCTTCAAGAGATGGCATTCCGAACGCCAAATCCAGCAGCCTTTGAAATACAACAAATTATAGGTAAAACTGTAAAGAATTAGCAATTTTTTAATACCTACACGGGTAGGGTTAAATGAACTTAATTTCGTTAGATCATCATGGGAAAAATGGTGGACTGCCTCATAGGTCTAGTGGTCGCTCAGTGTGACTGCTGAGCATGAAGTCTTGGGTTCGAATCCCAGTTCGGGTGTTTTTACCTTGAAAGACTCACATAACACAAACAAAAATTAACACAATAATCTTACCTATGTAACCCATGTAGCAAAGCCTTAGCGCCAGCGATGACAGACAAAGGTTCTTCGCGAAGCAGTCTATCACGCGCCACCACGACGATCAAAGCAAGAGCGCGCGCTACATGGCAGTACAGCTCCTCGCGCGCACGCGCACGCCCTCGCTGCAACCAGCCAGCCACGCGCCACACATGCGTTTGACCAGGGAAGTGCCGAGACGGAACTTCGAACTCGCTGTAGATACATAACATTTGTGAGATATAGCATATTACTGTACATAGTTGGGGATAAGGACCTCAATATGGGATGATCTATACAAGATAATATATCTGTCAAATTATCTACAATATGACGAGTATTATATTTTACGTTACTGCTTCTGCTGAAATGTCATCGCCTAAGAGGCGTTAAAAGTAACAGTTTTGCCCAAAATGCTCCAATTACCATTATATGTATAGGTACATCTAATTTATATAAATTCCAGTCATAAACTTAACTTCAACCTAAGTTAGACCTATAAGATTACAGGCACAGCAGGTTGAAACACCTTACATAATACAAGACGCCAACAAACTCAGGCCATTGTTATATTTGTAAGAATATAATTTTATTCGTGCGACGGAACCTTTTTAACCGTGGCGTTGTGACGTCAGCGAATTGATTTTTAAGTAGACATATTGTTACCATTGCGTCGATCAGACAATAGAGGAATGTTTGAAAAGGTTCCCTCACATATTTTATGGAATTGGCTGTATATTTAGAAGAACGTACCAAGTCCAAACTTGAATCTCGTAATTAAGAAAATAGGTTTATAGGTAGATAAGAGAAACTAACTCAAAATATGTGTACTAACTAAAATTTGGGTAATAAAAGACACAAACATAATACAGTTTACAATATAAATCATATCATCAAGAAAAGTACGCTTAACTTTTTCAATTAATTTTATACTTAACACCCTGTATAAAAAAATCTTTGTGCTAACTGTCACAGCATATTTTTCCAGACTTAGGGAAATTCTAAAAACTATAAATAATATGATCATAAACTACTAAAACGGTAAAATGCATAGAATGCACTAAAATAATTATGATAGTACTGCACAGATAACGTAATGCATTTCTAATGGACATGCTATGTGGGGACGATGGCATTGGCTCCAATGTCTGATAGTTTTATGTATGTTGGCCCAGGTATTGGCCGAATAAGCTCATACACCTAATAAGCGTGATGCGAACAGCTAATGCCCGTAGCACTTACGGGTTGATGATACCACAGATTAAAAATGTACTCGTTAAGCGCGGTGATACAGGAGCGTACTCTTAAAAAGACATTTTGTATTCTTTATAAATAAAACTCATTTTTATATAGTTTTACGCTACGTAATTTTCATCTCGTTTAAAAACAATGAATTATGGATTCATATAGTTTATAATAAAGGAAATTAAATATAATACATATTATATGAATACCTAAAATATAAATAGAGTCCAAGATACGTGTTTCAGTTTTGTATCAAAAGTTAAACTGTATAGTGAACTTTACATAAACAAAAAAATAAAATAAAATAATGCACATTGGAGCCAACGACAAAAAATAATAGGACACGTAAATATAGTAACATACATATAATATATATACAGGGCGACATACCCCCATTCACGTATCGATTCCAATTGCTTAGCGCTTAACTTCCTCGGCTTAAAAACTTTGTCCTTGTGCAAGCTTTATGAGAAAAAAATCATCTATATTGACCATTACACATTATTAAATGCGAATATGACACACTATTGCTAGTGATTCTAAATTATGTCATCTACGTTAATGCTAGGGAATGATAAAACAGTTCTAAAAGCTTCTATTGATCTGAAGCTGTTGCTTTTTAGACGGCAACATTCAGTAATTATAATAGTGTCCAAAAACTCGTATGGGGGCTAACTAAGAAACAATTGTATTCTGCACAAATCTTGGAGTAATGTTTGTAGTTGGGCCTGCTAATATACAGAATAATAACAGATGATATCTATCGTAGTAATGTTTGAATTCTTATCAAACTTACCGGCCGTACCTAAATGTTATTTCGGCACGTAAACACGCGCCACTGAACCTACAATAAAAACACGTTTAGAGAATCTATCACAATATCCACGCCAGTCAAACGGATTGGTAATCGCAGTAAATTGTTAGAACCGCACATGACGGTAACTGCAATCTTCACATAACTTTAAAATCAATCATGGAAACTGATGACGATATATTCCGTTACAAGTACAGTAAAAGCATAATAATGACGGATGGTTCGCGCTGTGACTGAATGTTTTGACTGCTTCGCTAAGAATCGCGAGATTCCCGGACCGTACAAATACTTGAGTGATCCGCAAATATGTATTTCAAATCTCGGTGTGCGTGTTTGTAATATTTCATGACTGACAAACGTACACACGATGCAGGAGGAACTCCGAGAGTGAGTGCAACAATTAAAAAAAATAGCGTGGTATGAATCCGGTTATCGACAAAAATAAGGCCGGAGAAAAATAAGGACCTTTCACATCATAGTTAAATCTACCATTTATAAAAAAAACAAGGAATTACGCCTCTACTAAGGCCATCAATTCGTCTGCAGCGGGGGGTATTTGAAATATAGAATAGGGCGACCCAAATCCAAACTGCACGTGTTCGAGCTAATTAGGCTGATGGTTTTCGTATGAGCGCTTAGCGAAGTCAAATGAGCAAGCTGCCATGGACGTCTGGGCGCGTAAGGCAGTAAAAAATCTATAGCTGGTAGTTACTATGGTCTCGCTAAATTGCCCAGTGAAAGCAAATATTTCCTTCCTTAATACTAACTGCAGTGGACGTAAAAAAAGGTCGGACGTAATGTATATTATGAGGAAAAGATATTAGGTCTATACCAAAAAGTTATATATATTTTATCAATGGCCTTTGACCGATAAGGTTCCTATTGTCGTCTTCGAGGTTAAGATTATAAAAAAAGATTGCGAATTTTCTGAGTTGGTGTCTGGACGATAAAATTCGTTAAATGCACCTATTATAGTATAATAAAAGTCTTGAGTCCATTTGAATTATTTTCAGATAAACCATAGGCTTTATTATCTATTAGATAGAGTTTAAACCCAATGTGAAAAGGTTTAAAGGTGAAATCAGGTCTCATCGCTAGTATCTTATACATGTCACAACCGTACACTCATCATGTACATAGTGAGCGTCAACATGATACCGTGGAGCGGCAGCCCGCCGGTCCACTTCGGATAGAGTTACATAGATATAATTAACTGTATTAATTGAATAGACGTCCTGACAATGTGGAGGTGTTGTGTGTCTAGTTCACTGTTTCATACGTACATAATTCGTATTTTTACGTACATCTGTCTATAATTGCAATTCTTTATGAAATGTGTCTTTGTAAAGATTTGTAATTCTTTTTTTTACCTAATATTAAAGCGTCTTCTATTGGCCGGTTCGAGGTGCAAGTAGAGCCTGCATTAGTGATCTTACCTATTTAAGTATTTATGGCGCAACCTGGACAGCCAACTTCGCTACCGTCCTTGTCGACTGACAAATATCTGGACTACGGCAGGACCGTAACATGACAATGAATTAACTTTTGCCGATACCAAGAAGAAGCTGTTCTAATATTCAGTTAATAAGTTTAAAAATTGGGCACTTTATTATGCAGCACCTAGTTTAACCATCTACGGGACGGGCTTGACTTTGTGTAGAAGCCATAGCTATTCTATATCACCTTTGTTCTCATAATGTAATTTAAGTACATTGAGAAACCACTGTCTTTAATTTTGTAGTTCATCATGATTCTTATTCGACCACAATTGTCCCGATTTCTGTTAAAATGTAAAAAATATTGCTCTATTTTTTTCGTTCAAGACAAAAGGATCCAAGAAATAACAATAATGCTGCTACCGTAATTAACAAAGATAATAGCTTAGTCACATCAAGACTGCAGACATTCTAATAAGATACAGTTAAAATAGAACCGTCACACAATATCGATAAATTACTGTCTATGAATCACATCTGGACGCATCCGAACAATATGAACATTATTCGAATATATTAACAACTAATAATAGCATTGTTTTTTTCTCTTTTAACACATGAGTTACATTTGGTTAAGCGCCGATGTTAAAACAAAAGAAAGTGCATCATAATGTCGTGGGACAGAATTGTACACGTCGGGCCAAACTGTATCGCTCTCATACGTTTGAGTGAAAACAGTAATTGAGCTTGATGAATAAAGGGCATACAGAGATGCACGTCCCCCTACACGTTACTTAAAGCTTCAAAGTACAGGAAAGTTCTGTTAGGGCTGGCACTTAATTACAGAGCTATTATTGTATTTAATTTGATAAAAGCTAAAAAAAAATGGTAAGTAGTACATTTTTATGTATGTTTTTCTATTTATATTGATTACTTATTGTAACAAAAATAGCTATTACACACTTCACTATTGCTAACATTAAAAAATTAATGTGCTTCTAAATTTCAGTTCTGCTTTAATAAACATTAAACAAAAAAACGACAGCCAACCCTAATCGGTCACAATTGACTATTCAATTAGTTTACTTTTAAACGGTAATCAGGCAAGTCCGGTGACACGCGGATACTAATGAACAATAACATTTAATTACGACTCTTTATGTGGCGCGGTTGTTTATTTGGCCCGATGTGTACATATTTCCTGCTGGAATTGGAATAAAAATAGTATCAAGTATATGAACTGCTTTCAATTTCAATCATGCTGTCATTTTCAACTGGCTTTAACTCACGATGTTCTTGAGGTTGGATAACAGACTACAATAAAATAATATCGTCTCCACTTAGTGTTAACTATATTTAGATTTTAATAAATAAGGTCATTATACCGGAAGCATTGATGTTACTCGTATACTCGACTCATTCGCGATCGGGTCGAGTTTGAACCAAGATAATATATTTTATTATTGGCAGATTCTTGTTCCGAATGTATACAGTCGTATTCATTCAACATAAGCGACTTAATACTTTGAAGAAATAGAATATAACATTACATTAACATTATTGTGATACCCGCACCGATCGCGGTCAGTCAGTGAGCTCGTAATAGTTCACTACACATCGCGGACTTGTGCCCTGTCGAATACACTAACCGCCGAACTTAGAAACATTTAATGATTACTTAAACTAACAATAGTAAAGGCTTTTTTTGTGAAATCTTTACTTAGTATCCGTTTAAGTACTCATTAACGTCTCTGAGTGCGTCGATAAGCCACCGACAGTTACGGGCAGCCTGAAGCTCATGCAGTAGCAGTGCAGTGGTCGAAAGGCGTCTCCACATAATATACTACTCAGTGCAAAATACGGCCGAGTCTCGCTATAGTAACAATGTTAGCCCATCCAAAGCTTGACTGTTGAACAATATTTCGAAACACAAAGAAGAATAAAATTCATCATCATCATCAGCCGGAAGACGTCCACTGTCGAAAAAAGGCCTCAGGTAAAAGGAAGGGTTGTTATAATCCACACGCTTGGCAAGCGGCTTAGGGAATGCACTATTGGTGGTTAAGTTACAGAAGACGCTGCTGCCGATATTCTGGATTTTCCCTTAGTCGCCTCTTACGACACCCACGGGAGGAAAAGGGGTGGTCATTTCTAGGTCGGACACCACTCGGTGAATAATAATTTATGAGTCTACAATTGTATACCATCGAGCCATAGTTTCACTAGCCATCATATCATAAAAAAACCTTGCATCTAAAGTGCAGTACCAGGTGTAGGTAGCACTGGTTACGTCGGGTCGCGGCACATAAACGAGTTATTTGTTCCACCTTTGTTATGCATATTGCAAGTCGTGTTGACGTTACGTCTACGACATCATGAATAGAGCATCACTTAGTGGTGGATGCGTCAAGACTCGTTTAATGGTCATATTGTTTCATTCGTAAATTAGTAAAAAGTTTAGTTTATATATAACTCTTTGCATCATTTTGTATGGAGTTATTAACGTCTATTAGTCTTATATTGAAGGCCGGCTAATCGGCCATACAGAAGAGCCATATTGACTTCAATAGACTCGACAGACCTATAACCGCAGTGATTCAGCGTCGAAGTATCAGGATACTGTATTACTCGTAATGGACCTCGTTTTAAGAATCAATTCAATGTGTTCGGAGCTAAGGATGCGCCTCGTCTTAGCATCGTATCACAACTCAACTCGTACACTTGGTAGAATGAAAGCTATTTATCCTCTATTTACGAATTGAATGCGTCTTTATTCTGGCTTGTACACTCTTTGATATGAAACTGTCTGAATGTTTGCTATACTGATTTTATCACGCCAATATTGCTTATGCAATTTTGATAAAATTTATAATGGATATACTTATTTATCCAAAGAGGAATAAAACTTCTAATAAAAAATAAAAATGACAATCTATTAAAAGGGTTCTGGGTCTTCTTTTCACTGGGGAAACTTCTGAATAGAGGTTTATTTCATTTAATATTTATTATTAAAAACAAGATTATAAAAATATGAATTTTCTGTAATGTTTCGTTTTAAGATATGATGTAACCAAATGTACCTATGTTGTATTGGTTGTATGTAACAAACATAACATGCTTTAAACTCACGTCAACAATAAAATTTGCCTAATATTCCCGCAGTGAACTATGAGATACAAAGCAAGCTAGACCAGACCTGCTACTACTACCAACATTACTCACCCCTTTTCCCTGATAGCGTGCAGTTGTTTCGCAGACAAAGGGTGGGGCTCCACCCCCGCGTCTAAGGCTGCGGCGTCTAGCTCGTCGCATGGTGGGGCTACTATGATGTCCGAGGGTCGGTTCCCATGCCCCGCGAACCGGGAAGGCGGTAGCACTGTGAATGAAAAGCGCCTTCAATTGTGTGTCGAACGGCAGCCATATTTACAATTAAAGTATAATACCGATTCTACCTTCAACTGCTGAATAAATAAGGACTAAAATATTTTACGTTTTAAATCATGGAACATAAAAAAAATATACATAATTATGATGATAATTAAGTACGACCGGCGCACTCTAGGCGAACAACATATTTACTTTACTTGCAGCCTGCAAATCTCTATATTACAGTATGGCCTGAATCAATTCATACATTATAAACAAAGAACTCAAAGAAGATTAATTATCATGTAATATCTGGATTGGACTTAGTGAAGACTCTTTCTGATACAAACAATATAAGACATATTATCTGCATAATGTTAATGAGTAAACAGTTTGAATACCTAGCACTTGTGTGCCTCAGGAATGTTGCAGGGGGCAAATTAGTTGCAGTAAAATGTTGCAGACTGTTATGATTGGAAGTTTTATTTAATAATAAGTATGTTGATACTATTCATGACATTGTTGTCTGTTTATATATTAGTACATAATCATTGTATTGATCATGAATGTTGTTTATCAATACAATTGAAATAATGATTTACAATATTTCATAATTTTGAAAACTTTATTTTTTTAGATGGTCTTAGTCATTATAATTATAAAGACAATGAATTTTGAATTCAAGTAGCTTTTGGGCAACAGTAAAACAAAGGGTAACTGATTTCAAGTGCCCAAAAATCATGGGCTACTAAGGTCAATCATAAAACCAAAGCATCATGTATATTATGTATATATTATCAAGCTTATATTACCAAAGGGCAATGCAGAACTGTGATATAGTGTCCAATAAAAAAAATACCTATTAATTTTTAATATCTTGCATTTTTGGCACACTTTTAGTGTGATTTGATTTAAAAAACTTAACCATCATCAATATCAACCCGTTGCATAAACCTATGATGGATAATAATTAGATATTAGGTTCCTGTTTCAAAGCAACATCTCAACACAGTAAAACTATTATGTCTGTGTACAAAATTATCAGTGTAACAAACAATGTGAATGTAGATGGTACACAAGAAAACTGTACAGTAATGAGAATTCCAATACAATAATTAACATTTTTGTATAGAAGAGAAATTGCAAGTTTACTTGTAACAAGCAATATAATGGCATGTATGAGAAGTGAGAACACTTTCATAACATAACAACAAACATTCTGTTTCTAACTGAGATTATTCAGGCCATAGACTAAGTTTTTTTTTTAAGTGAAGCAGAGGAATCTCTTAAACCTGTATTAAAAAGTGTAAGATTAGAGGTAGACAACAAAGAAGATGGTTGGTATTTTTGGTGTTAAATTACACAAAGCTTAAGGAATTTATAGAGAAAGCAGAGATATTATTATCTGATTGCTATAATAATGGTTATAGCAGATGTAATAAGAGCATAAGATCTCTAACAGAATAATACTATTCTGTATACTTACAAACTTAGAATTAAATTTATTTGTGTCCTGTGTATAATTATAATGATACAATATTAAAGTTTAGTATATTTTGTAGTGTTATTAGAAAAAAAGTTAATTTGTTTTTATTACACATCATAATTTGTTTTTGTATTTTGTTTTATAACAATAAGGGATACTTTTCAGCTGTGTAATATCCCATAAATATTGCATAATTTTTATTTGAAGTATTTAGTGCATTATGCATTATCTAACATATTTTTGTTAGGAATACTAACACTCAAAAATAATTGTCCTATTGGATTCCCATCTCTGCTAATATTCACTTCAGATAAATCATATCTTGTTGATTTTTGAATATTATGAACACAAAGAAAACACCATGTACTTAAACAATAACAACTAATAAAAGATCATCACAATAACAGTTCTCACCAATAGGGAAAGTTTTCCAATGATACAGGAAGTCCTCAGCAACTTGCTTGATGTTGTTGACGAGCTGCTCGACTTCCGGCGGCGCGCCGACCAGCTGCACGTCGAAATGCAGGGGCTCGCGCTCGGGGGGCGGTGCCTCCAGCACCAGCGAGTTGGGACGGGACGCCCGCTCGCCCTCCCCAGACATTCTCAGATATTTCTCGACATCAACTCAACACTTAATCCTCGTCTCTCTAATCGCATAATGATCGCAGTGGGCGGAGAAATCACTTAACATCTACCTCTTATTGTTTTATTATTTACATTTATTAAATCAATTCATAATAATACATGATTGGCGGCGCTCACCACTTATAAAATACACCTAAAACTATTCGCCATGGAATCCGAAGCTATACTTATATTTTGTTTTGGTCACTTAAAAATAGGTTTTCGTAGACTAAATTAAATTGCCAAGAAAGAAAACCAATCCCAGTCTACAAGACTGATTGACAATTCTAAACTCCAGTTACATTTTACGAAATGATGACAGCCTGACAACCAACGCTTAGAAAGAAGCTCATTATAATGAAACGTTTACGTCAAACGGAACGTAGACTGCGGCAAAACGATTTTGACTCAAAATGCTATCGTATTATTTTCTTATTAAATACAAAATAATTAAGAAATATACCGAAATTATAAATATTCCAACCATAATAGTTTTAATGTTCATTATTTAATAAAATAAATATTTAAGATTTCAAAAATCGTTACATGAATAGGCTGAATGCTGCAATACCTATGACAAGTAACACGTTAATAAAAAGATTCATTATTGTCAATGTGGTAATTTGTAGACTTGTTTGTTATTTACAATAAAATCGTAAAATACGGGTTTTAGTTACAAAAGTCATTTGCATTTACAGAAAATTTAATACATTCCAGCAAAGTTGACTACAACGTCTGTAAGTGTCATATAAACGCGCTAAAGCGACGTGGGTTTTCTTGGAGAGCTCAGAAGGCGGACGGATTAGGTATGTCCTACATAACACATAATTTACTGTAGAATTTATCACTTATCACTCGCGGTTTGTGTTCAGTACGTGTTTTTGCTCGTGAAAATATATATCTGATAGTATTTAGAGCGGTAAGTTTCGTTTTGTTGATGTATCATTTCGATTTCCTTTGTTTTGCTAATATCGCACAAACTCTTTCAGCGAGCGATGGAAGCAATGGACATTCAGGCCGTAGAGTCCAAATTAAGTGACGTCACTGTGACGGCGATACCTATGAGTGGGAAGAACATTCACAAAGACTTGAACCACGGGAATAATAGCCAGGCGACTATATCGACTGTACCAGCGACGTCTCCCTCTTCTGGAGGGAAAGACAAAGACAACGGTATGTCCAAGTACGCTCAGTTGCTGGCCGTCATCGAGGAGATGGGTAAGGAAGTGCGACCTAGTTACTCTGGAAGCCGCAGCTCAGCTGAACGTCTCAAGCGTGGAATCATTCATGCCAGGATCCTGGTGAGAGAATGTCTCATTGAAACTGAGAGGTCTGCGAGGCAATAGCTCGCTACTGAACAAGTTGTCACAGTCAATTTTTAGAGTACCTCAAGTCATGGCTGAACATGATATGGAAATAAGAACAGGATTGTATAACTGCATGCATGTTTGTTATGGTTCATTATTTTATGATAGAACTTGGTACCTGCACTGTAACTATATTATAATGTAAGTAAAAACGAATAGTTCAAATATTGTTCAATAATGTCTTAATTGTTATGTCAAATTGTAATGTTTACATGTTATATTCAACACAGTTTATCACTTACTTTATTCTATCATAAGACAATGCTACAATAAATTAAAAATGAATGCCATAAAGATGTCACATCAAATCAGTGCAACAATGCCCAATAGAGCGTTCTAAAATTAATATCTATGGACTCTGGAGATTCTTATTAAAACTTCTTGTTGTATACTTGCAAATATTTTGTCTTTGACAGCCAATGTCTTTGGAGTTCCAACTAGTTGTAATAAAAAAATATATTTATAAATCAATGTATAATATTTTTGGATGTTCAAATCACATGTACAGAGTCAAAGAGTCAACAGTTAAATGGTTATTTTATTATGACATTGGCTGTAAAGAGTTCTGATGGTATACTTACATTTTCCCTTTACTTATAAGCTGTAACTATAATTTTGATATTATTTTCACTCACAAAATGGCAATTTGATTGTTTAAGAATGTTTATAAGTAAAGGTTTTGTGATTGGTTATGTAAAAGGTTCAATGTTCTCTTGCAAGGATAGGCAAACTGGTGAGCTTGTACTTTTGTGTATATGTAAGGTGCATGTCATTGTGTATTACTGAACATTCTAGGAGTCTAAAGATTTTTAAAGAACTATTTTAAACAACATTTATAATGAATATAGTAACTAATTATATTTTCTACTTCATATTAATGACAAATATTGACTAAAATGACAACAAAAGTTATAAGCTCAGCAGAATATTTAAAACATCTAATTTATTAGAATTAAATATAATTCAGGGTACTTAGAGATAAATTTAAGAGAATTTAGTTTAAAATTATGATGCCGTACAAATGAGGCAATAATTTTCAAAATTTTAAGTGTTTTAGAAAGTGGGAGGTGGTCTTTGTAGTTATGTAACAGATAATACATTGATTACAGCGGTAATACATCAAAGAAAACAAATGAAAGGCCACTTCCTGAATCCAAAGAAAACAGTCTCATAAGGCGACATGGCACGACATGTCAGTCTAGTGCATAAACCACGATTTCATTAAATCCTATGAGCCTATATTTAAAACACGGGAGTTAGCTCATACTGGTTGGTTAACAAAATTACAGCTAAGAGTAGCTGACCATATTTATTGAACATTTGATTTGATAGTGGATAAGTGTTAAATGTAAGTTGGCAGTTGAGAATACAATATTGATAGAATGGCTAGCGGAAGCAGTAGTGAATGTGATTTGATAATATATTTGAGTAAAACAGTATTTATGGTCAGAATTTCGAGCCTGTACAAAGCCTTAAACTTCCCATGAATGAAGATGTGTGTATCCAAATTATTCATGTAACTTCATGCAAGTATAATTGTATACATACATCCATAAACATGAACGTCATTCATGAAAATAACCTTCAGTTACATATAAATAATGGTAATAGTATGCCGATGATTGTAAACACATTCACAACTGCCTCCAGCACCATACAATCGCCGCACTTGTGAGTCAATATGGTATATGAACAGTTTTTATGTCCTGAATGAAAACAGGCTGTGATCGCAACATTTATTGTGAACATCTACCTCAAAAAAATAACAAAATATTAATATTTTTAATGTTTAATGTCAATGTCGTATATTTAATCTGTGGCATAGCTTGATTACAAACTATTTTGTGTAAATTAATTTAAATTACGTGTTGTTCAATTTACCCGGTAGGTGGCGCTATTGAGCTGTTAATTAGAACTCAGGTTTATAGCAATACAGTTGTAGAATGTAAATTAATGTTATTTTATTGTTCTATTGTTATTGCTCAAGTAATTTAATAATGTATGCAAATAATTTCTAAATGAGTTGTTAGTTAAAATCTTCGTTGAAGCTCACTAGCGCCACAATAAAAAATTTACAATCAATTTACCTAGTTGAAATAAAAATATATTAAAAATAAAATGTATGAAACTACTGTCCGTTAGTTTAAGCTTTAACTAAATGTGAAACTGCTAATCCTAATTTGATGAAAAGTTGCAATATAGACATTAGTATACAAACTTTTTCGTCGTTCTATTGTTAACCTTTTAAATTACTTTATTTATACGTAAAGTCATATAAATAATAACAACAAGCAGTTTTATACATCTAGTTGAAAGCTTAAATAAACCTCTTATTCATGAAGATAGCCTTACTCAATGGTTTTTAATCTGTTATCGTCTCTTTTACCTGTAATTAACAAGGTACTATTATAATATTTATTTACAAATAACAGGTTTTTATGAATAAGGGGCCGGACTTTAATGACTTTATTTTCCCACGATATTAAGTTGATATTATATAACGAGTGGCTTGGGTGTTTGTAGTCATATTTGTTAAATCCCAAAATCAAGCCTATGTAACAGTGAACAGATTTAAACAATAAGTTAGAACAACTGCGCCTGCGCCGAAGTCTAGCTGATCGCAGCCTCACTTACGTATACTAGAGGAATTATGGATCAAATGTAGTTTAACTATAATAATAAGTTGCAACGATATATGTATGCAGTGGTTAGGATTTTGTAAAGTGCGCATACATTTTAGCCAATAACCAGCGCGTGTAAATCGTACTAATGGGTGGATACAATCTTCTATTTTGTACTTTCAAGGAGAAGCAAAGGCTTTGAATGAAGGTTTAAAATTTGAAGTAGTTATTTTCAATTGCGCTAATTTTACCTGTGTACCTAACTTATTGTTATAGTAACGGGTAATAATGTTTTTAAGCCTTATTGTATCTTATAGTGCTAGCTTAGTTGCTAAGAATTGCGCTACAGCTAAGCGAAGGTCGCAGGTTTGAACACCGCTCGTGTCCACCGTTATCAAATTCCTTTTGTTTGTAAACACTTATTGTTAATATCTGTTCACTGTCCTTATATCGTGACCTCATGATAGATTACGTCATAGCTTGTAAGAAACGTGCTCATTGGTTTATGAACATTATCGTTTACTAGTTGTTAAGTTGTATATATTTTAGTTCTAGTGCCTACCACTCACAATAGTTCAATATATAAGTATAGACGAGTTGCTATTGTTGCCGAATTACTGAACAAAACAAGTCCTTTGAACGTTTATGTGATGACTCCGCTGAACATTTATTGGTGCAGTTGTTGGCTGTCTGTCCAAGGCTGTCTTCCTGTATCAGTAGGCAATGCACCCACATGTCTACCGTGATTGGCGCAGTGGCTAAGTGATTGGACTGCTGCGCTAAGGGTTGAGGGATCGATCTAGCTTAGGCAAAAAAAAAAATCGGCAGATGTTTGTCACGAGTCTGGCTGTTGGTGTATACGATATTTCAAGTTTGTGATACGCACCTACGATACAGGAGAAAGACCTAGTAAGGGGGGAAGTTTAAAAAAAATACATTGCGCTGTTAATGAGAACGTTAGAAGAGACGAGGGCGGCCTTGTTTAGACCCAAAACGAAGGCGAGTCGCCTGTTGTGACTCATTTGGAAACAGCAAATAATAGTATTCTTTTACTCATCCCACAGAGTAGCTTACTATTTTAATTGCAACAATATTACAATACCGTATTAGCCGCCTCCAGTCTCACACGACGCTCGAAGGACACAACAAATACAATATACTCATTAAGTACCACCGATTCTAGAGTTAAACCCATTCTGATCCCAAACCTCACTCGTCTATACTGATTCATGTTCAAATTAGAAATTTTGGTCCAACTGCCGTCAAGTATACTTCTTAGTGTAACTAGTTTTAAGAAGAATTTACGAAGTAGATTTTAAACTCTTTATATAAGTTACCATTAATGAATAAAGTACTTACGTAAATAAATGTTAATGTATATGTCACCCCTTGAAATTGATTCAATTGATATTTTTGTATTTATATTTTCATTCATTAGGATTTTTATTGTCTTCTATTTTAATGTGCTCTTGATTGCTATGCTTGGTTTCTCGGTACAGTCATCGAGATAGTGTAGTTAAAATCATGTTTTTAACCAAAGGTATTTGACGTCACCCTCAAGACGTAAATCTCAAATAGAACGCGATGTTCGATGGGTGCGAGCAGAAAACGATAGCTTAATTGGCCGAGCTGCGCCTTGAATTGGCGAATCGTTGGCCTGAACCCCGCTCGTGTCAAACCTTTTTCAAATTCCATTTAAAATCAAAGAACATTATTGTGTAGGTGACTGTACCGTGAACGTTCTAGAGTCAAGACGATTGTCTCTAGTAAAGTTTTGTCTATGGTTCACTTAACTATAGCGTTCAAGTTGTAAAGATGAGCTAGATACTCAAACGTGATAGTTAAGATAGCTATCAACAAGACGACGGCTCTATTTTGTAATTTGAGTTAAATTCTGTTGCGAATACAGAATTGTCTCCAAACCACTGTATTTTACAATTTAAAAACAACTGCAGTTTTTGTAAAGACTTCAGGCAATGTTGATTTTATTACTTACTGCTACACAACTAGTAGATCAATTCACGTAACTTTAGACGAGCAACCCCCTAGTCTAGTGGCACAACGGTTCACGAATTGAAATCGAATAGAATGAAAAATCTATAGGTTTGACATATATCATCGATAACATAGTCGACACGTTATGTCATCCCATACATTTATCATTCTATTCGCCAAGTATTTTGCCACTTCTCAAGGCGGGCTGTGCAATAGCGGTTTAATATCGATAAAAACCAACCAACTTCAATACGATATTGTTAGTTTTTATCGAAAGCTCATCACTATTGCACTGCTTGATAGCGTTTCGCGATGAGAGGTTCGCATACGCAGCAGAAAACGCTTCTGCGTATACGGTGTTACAGTTATTGATATAAAATTGTTTATAAATTGATTTTACAAGTTAACATTGTTTCGTAACAAATAAGAATTAAACCTTACGACAATATAAAATGATAGTATACGATTGTAATTTACTGTATACTCTTGTAGGTAACATAAGCAGTCACTTGTAACTCTGTACAGAGTTCTATTTTTTAATCACCAATGAAATCAGTCATAGACAAATAGTTTTTACTTTGAGAGTATATTTACATATCTATGTATTCGACTGTACCATTTAAAAATATAGTGTCCTTATGTGTTTCATGATAACTATATAATTATTATTGTTTTTAACAGCCCCCTTACCATGAACTCTTAAAGCAAGATAGTTTACGATGTGAAAGCGAGACGCCGCTACGTGCAGTGTGATGTGGCGTCTCGCGTCCACATCGTAAACTCTCCTGCTTGAATTCATGGTAAGGGGGCCGTTAATAATTATAACAAATTCCAAAAAGCATTGTTAAATATTGATATACGCATGGACTTCCTAATAACCTGAATTATACGAAATAAACAGTGATAGAAATAATAGATCAGATGATATTAAGAATATTGTTATACGTTGCTAAGCATACCGATATAAGTAAATTAGAATTGTAATTTTGAAGGATTCTTATGAATTTATCGTACAGTTATAGAAGGTACCACGGCGCGTGACGTGACTTTGGCAAGATCTATTTATTGACAACCCGCATATAAATGATTAGTGACCTCTTTGACAGCTCCTAATGTATGTCCCATGTTAACAGTGTTAGGTATATTACCATTTATTATGGCCAATATACTAGTGGGGTTGTACACGGTACTGTCATCATTGTGGTAGTAGAAATCCATGAATTGCCATGAATCTGACTTCAGTATCATCTGTACAATAATGTTGGGCCTGAAAAAGAGTTCAGACTTGTGTCCAGGTGGCCTATAAGCTTGCGTTAGAGGTCCTTTTCTACTACATGTTGCATTGCAGGTCATTTTTCGCTGCGGTGCTTCAGAGTCAGGCACAAGTTGGTAAAAAATGCGCGATTTTAAACGCTTACCACTTCAGCCAACAACTTTGTATGGTCATGATAGGAAATTGGGTATTTACTAAGTAGCCTTGACAATGTATGTCTGGTATTTACGACTCACATTGAATAGGTAGAGGGTTCCTATGTAATGATTAGGATCATGCCAACGCCAAACGCCGTAGTCCATCACCAAGAGTCGTGATTCCGGGACAGTCCTGTATTTACCTTCCTTCGTGTCCCAATGTTATATGTAATTGGCGAACCACAACACAGTACAAATTTTTAGCAAATTATTAACTATATGTAAAGTGAATGTAACGAAGAGATACTTTGATCGTCTTGATAGCGTTAGTAATTATTCATGTATGGGCATATTTTTATTACAATAAATGGGTTTAAAATAGTATAATAATATTTTATTTTTCTTCTATACACCTAAATACAAATCTATGTATAATATGAATATGAAACTTAAACAAAACCCAACAAATTTCGATGGGTGCGAGCAGCGACACGATAGCTCAGTTGTTTAGACCTACGCCACGGTACGACGAAGGTTTGCGGGTTCAAGTATCCATCACTTTCCAAATTTCTTTTATCAATTTAGAAAACCCAAAACCACTGTTTCCCTAATTATTTTGTTAACTTTAAAATAATTTGCATTTCAAACTTAAATTAATAGATATCATCCACTGTCAAACTTAACGGGAGTTAATCTACCGTAGTTAACAACATAGTGTTTGTAGCTGAATGGCGGTTACTTGGCACAACAAGCTGCGGTGGGACACGGGGTACAGTGCCGACTCGGTAGAATGGTGTCCCGTCGAGCCCCACCGAGATGTCCTCGTCTGCGGGACTTACCAGCTCGATAAGAACGCGGGACAAGGTAAATATTATGTTATGGATTATGGTCTTAGTTATCAAACAAACTCCTTCAAGTAATAAGTATCATACTCCCTAATGTTCGATGTTATACCACCAGACCATTTAACTTAGTTAATTTAAATGGTCCTTTATCATTGACAGTCAGCTGATTGTACCCTGTTTATGACATAAGTGCAACAATCACAACTCTACTTATCTCTTCTCTTTGGTTATGGCCTGACGATACATATATAAAATTAACAAAGTATTGTATTCTACAGAGAACAATGCTGATAAGCAAACGAGACTCGGCAGAATCTACTTGTTTGTCATCGATGAGAACACCTCAGAATTGACTCCCGTCCATACTGTGGACATCTCAGGAATATTAGACCAGAAATGGTGTTACCACGTCATCCAGGACTACCCAACCCTAGCCGTGGTCACATCAGTCGGATCCTTACAACTTTACCGATTGACCAATGACAATGGGGCTTTGCAATTACAACATTGGTTAGAGCACTCTATTGGTGAAGATGTTTTGGCGCTGTCTGTCGATTGGTCGACAAACAAAACAAATTCTGAAGAACATAGTTTGGTGGTCAGCGATTCTGCTGGCTGTATTCATCTATTGAAAGTAGCTGACAATGGTTTGAAGGCTGTTGGTAGCTGGAAGAGCCATGGCTTCGAGGCGTGGATCACGGCGTTCAATTACTGGAATACAGACATATTTTACTCAGGTTTGTAACATTATTATATATACAACTGATGAAAAACAACACACAAATTAGGTCCGTGGGCCCGGCAATAGTCAACTAGTCTTTAAATGAACCAAAAAATCCTAGAAACCGATCGCATCGCTACCTTTTAGATTCAATAGTGGTTCTTAACAAATCAGAAACTCTCTTAAATACACAAAAAATTACATCAGATTCTGATGTAATTTGGCTGTACCCGTGTCTGTCTCTTAACTATTAAACAATAGTTAAGAGACAGACACACGTACAGAAGAATTAAAATACATATTTACATAAATAAATAGGTTCTATCGTTAATAATTTTAGGGGGCGACGATTGCTTGTTTAAGAGCTACGACGCGCGAGTACCAGAAATAGCCACAAGTGTGAACAAGCGGCACGAGGCTGGCGTCACCTCCATCAGGAGCCATGCAGACGAGGAATATCAGCTCTTGACTGGCAGGTAATTTACCATCGACTTCCTAAGGTGACTGAGAACCATGAAATTAAATGGTGATACATTTAATGATAGTTACTAAGAATAGCTGCTTACGATTAAAAATGATGTTATAATTAGCGTACCTAGTGATTATAATGTTGGACTGCTGCGCCACGGTTCGCAAGTTCGAACACTGCGTGGGATAATTCGTGAGATTCACAGATTTGTTGGCGCATGTGATATTCTGTGAAGACACGCACTTAGCTCCTGTAGGTAATAGTGGGTTGAGTCTACCATCTTGTAAATATCATTACAATGGCAACTAATAACTAACTAACTATATATTTATGATGATTATAAAAATAAATATACACATTGTTACTTGCCTGAACTTAGAACCACAACCTGAGCAGTTAAATATCTCCACATACATACATAGTCACGCCTGTTTCCCTGAGGGGTAGGGAGAGACCACGGATTTTCATTTGCTACGATCCTGGCATACTTCTTTTGCTTCATTCACACGCATCACATTCCTCATACACGCTCTTCGGTTGAGGGTACTCCTCACTTGCACTTTTTGCAGAACATCTCCGATTTGGTCTAGGTGGTAGTGATATCTCCACATATACTGCAATAATGACACTTCCATTAAGTTCCATTAGAATTATTATCCAATCTTTAAAAACTGATAATTATTATATATTCCAGCTACGACGAAAAGGTTCGTTTGTGGGATACACGGAGCTTGAAGAATAGTGTTGAAGAAATCGACGTGGGCGGCGGCGTGTGGCGACTAAAATGGCACCCTCACAAACCTAACATCGTCCTGGCCGCCTGTATGTACGGCGGATTCCGTATACTACGCGTCGAGGAACAAATGGAGATCCTTAGTGAATATATGGAGCATGAATCCATAGCTTATGGTGCTGACTGGAAGTTTAATTCGGACTCTTTGGTAGCGACCTGCTCGTTTTATGATTGTAAAATGCATATTAGTGAGGTTGTCCTGTAAAGGATGGTAGCCCTAATAAATAATGTTGATGAAGTATTTTTACGTTTTTTTTAATGTATCCTGAACAACTTGTACTAAACAACATTTTTTTTTCGCTGCCATCATACTCAACGATTTGAAAATTACATGGGCATAAAAATATATATTTATTTATAAATAATAGTCAAAAATCTCATTTTAAACATGTTGTATTTCAATTTGCTTATAATGTCATGATAAATATAATTTATAACAATTACATACTTAATAAAGTAATCATTTGCCGTAAGTGATAAAAAAATCTTACACCATTTACATTTCAAGGCTTTGGGATGTTGATACTTGTTCGTCTGAGTCCATACATTCATTGTCCGAATAAATTTTTAAAAACACTAAACTGGCCAGATTCTCTACTATAAATTTGTACCTTAACATTTTCTAAATAAAGTCTATTTTTTCTATTCATTGGAATTAAAGTACCTTACCAATCACTAACGTAGCACGAAGCCCGTGCCCCCGTCTCGCTGCCTGGCGGAGGAGACAGCTACTTATGGTACCCTCATACGTTCACACTTCAAACGTTTTCACATGTGCACTCAAACCACAGGCTATAAAATCAGTTTAAAAAAAGAATATCGTTTGTGAATTTGGCATTATTGTCAAAATATTCATTAATCACAACACTATTCATGTAAATAATAAAAGGTCAGTTCTTGATATAATACGTTTATTAACAACAAGTCTGTTCAACCGCAGCACTAAACATTTGAAGTGTCCCGTTAAATTATGTAAGCGTAAAGTTTTTCGGTATAAATAACCATTAAGTATAAGAGCGCTACACATCCGTGTATTATTTATTTATCCACCAATAACAATGCAGTATTCACAAACATACATATTCCTTTACCAAGCTAATAATGTAAATTTTTCATAGACCCCAAACGATTTATATATTTTTTTTTATTTTAATCACAAGACACTATTTATTTAGACTAGTTTTTGATACTATAAATGGCAACTAAACAGTTGTTTATTTATTATTTATATTTTTTTACATAAAAAATATACTTATTCCATCCAAGGTCCATTTATTACTTTAAAATATCACTGCATTGTTACATGATCATGTAAACAATAGGGAATTGTGGTGTGCAACAATAGTTTGCGATGAGTGCATGTACACGGAATAAAACTATACAAAACATGCTAAATAGATAATTTTGAATGAATACATAAACAGTGAGATTATCGATTTAATATCAAATAAATATAGTGTAGTTGCCTCACCATAAACTCGTGTTGGTCAGACCTATAGGGTTGACACGTTTAGTCTGGAGTGTCCCGTCCGTCCTGCGCCTGCCTACCGTGGGGTTGTGAACGGCGAACGCACAGTCCGGTGCGGGCCGCGCGACCTACTTACAGCGAACGCACCCGCGTTCCGTATCCTACGAAATACTGTCTCATTCGATTACAATGCCACATGATGTCGTATAGTATATTACGTCTTACAAAATGGTGTTCCGATGCATAAAACTTCTATTTACATTAACCACTATATTTACACATAACTGTAGACTTCAGATTAACACGAGCGGCACAGTCTAGGGCGCGGCGGGCGGCGCGGGGTGCGCGGGGTGTGCGGGGGGCGCGGGGAGCGCGGGGTGCGCGGGGGGCGCGGGCGGCGCGTGGCGCGGGCACAGCGCGCAGAACGTGTCGTCCCGCAGCTGCCAGCCGGCCGCGCAGGGCAGGTGAGCGCGCGCGCGGCAGGCGCGGGCGGCGCAGGCCAGCTGCGCGCCGGGCGCGGCGCAGGCGGCGCAGCGGGCCAGGCGCGCGCCCCACACGGCGCCGGCCAGCCCCCACAGGCGCGCGCCGCACGCCAGCAGGCCGGGCGCCCACACGCCGCACGCCTCGTGGAACCACACCTCGTCGGCCGCGTCCTCCTCCGCCTCGTCGCCCGCCTTGCTGCAGTAGCGCCGCCGCGTCGCTTCGTCCATCGACCTGAGTACACAGTTTTACATTAACTTTTATACATAAGTATTATTGACGAAGTCTTGCGGGACAACTCCAATGATAAAAATAGGTCCTCTATAATACTCAAGTTTGTCTGACTCATGCTTTAACGATGTGTGTACCTGTACTCGTCGCAGTCGGTGCCGAGCGCGTAGGGCCCGAACAGGTCCCCGAGCGCGGCAGCGTGCGGGCCGCGCTGGCAGAAGGCGCACAGCCAGGAGGCGTCGGGCGTGCTGGCGTCGTAGCGCAGCCCCAGCGTGCTGGCGTGCAGGCCGCGCAGCCCGCGCACCCCCCGCACCCCGCGCAGGCCGCGGAAGTCCTCGCCCGGCTTGCGGCGCGCGCCCGCCTCCTCCTCCTCGCCCGTCGACGTGTTCATGACGCTCACCGACAGCGGCGAGTCGCGAGGGCCGCGGATCTGGAAGTAGACACATTGGCATAAAGTTGTGCACTTGTCGATTCTATGTCAGTACGAAGTCGCGACGTAGTCGATTTGGTAGAAAGGTCAATAAAAATACATTAATTCGGCAGAACGAAACTAAAAATAAACAAGAAGCAGCAGTGTCGCTCACCTGTATGTAGGGCCCCCGCGACTTGCTGGAGCTGGCGTTGCTGCCGGAGTCGTAGGCGTCCCTGGAATTGGCGTCGCGCGGCCCCTTTCGCGGGCGCCGCACGTCCACCTTCTTGCGCTGCGCCTTCTTGCGCGCGTGCAGGGCGGGCTGCGCGCGCCGGTCGGAGCGCGCAGGCGCGGAGCGGCGCCGCTTGCGGGCCGCGGCCGGCGCTGACGCCGCCTCTCCGGGGCCCGGCGCGGGCGGGGAGCGCGGCTCCTCCTCCAGCCCGGCAAACATTTTCTCCAGCTGGTTCTCCACCTCTACGAAGCTGGCCGCGGCCGGCTCCGGCTCGGCGGGCTTGGCTTCGGAAGGGGATTCCACAGGAACGTTAGGCGCTTCTGGATTCGAGGTGCGCGCGCTTCGTCGGCGCGGGGCGGCCGCGGGCGCGGGGGGCGGGGCTGCTGCCGCCTCGCACGTGGGGCCGGGCTCGGGCGCGGGAGGGGCGGCAGGCGGGGCGGCGGGCGCGGCGGGGGCGGGGGGCACGGCCAGGGCGAGCGGCGCAGCCTCGGCGCGCGCGGCGTCGGGGCTGGCCAGCACGCTGCGCAGCTTGTCCACGCTGACGGCGGGCGGCGCGGGCGGCAGCAGCGGCGCGGCGGGTGGCGCGCTGTCCGTGTCGGCGATCATGGCGGCGATGTCGTCTATCGTCTCGGCGGAGCCGGAGCGTGTTTTTCTCCTCGCGTGCGGCTGGTCGGGGCGCGGGGAGGCGGGCCGCTGATCGGGGCCTTCGGTCTTGACGTCGTTATGCGCCGCATCGCCGTTTTCGCGCGGCGGCGGCGCGGGCGCAGGTGGTGGGGAAGGCGGCGGGGAAACGCGGGGCGCGGCGGCGGGTGCAGGCGGGGCGGGGACGACGAGGGCGGGCGGCGCAGGAGGAGGAGGCGCGGCAGCAACACGCACGGTGCGCTCCGGCTTACGTTTCCTCTTTGAACCCGGAGGAGCACCACACGAATCTGCTGAATCCTGGAAAAAGGAAAACAATTGATTTAAGGCAAGTTGTGGCTTTAGATTTAACTTGGCTTAAAATGTATTGTTTGATATGCACTAGGAGTAGTAACTACCTCATTGGAGGAGGGCGGCGAGGGCGTGGGCGCGGCGCGCGAGTGCACGATGACGGAGTGCGGCGACACGGGCGAGGGCACGAGGCGCTCGAGCAGCGCGTCCACGCGCGTGTGCGGGTGTCGCGGCTGCGCGCGCGCGATGAGGCTGTTGATGGTGGGCGCGTCGCGGATGGACAGGCCGGGCGCCGCGGGGGGCTGCGCATGCGCGGGCGCGGGGGAGGTGGCCGCGCCGTTGGCCGCGCGCCCGCCGCCCAGCGATAAGTCCACGCCCACGCGCGCGTAAGCCATCAGGTCGTCAGCGCGCAACTTGTCAGCTAAAAGCATCCCGTTTGAGTTAAGATTTGCACAAATATTTCACTTTAGCTCTACATATTGTCAACCTAAGTGTATTAATATAATATAGTAATGTAGCCAGGTCAAAATAGAACAATGAAATTGTCGAATTATTAGAAGCTTTTAGCTTTACAATTATGTAAAACAACTCACCACGAGACGGCGCCAGGTGTTGGTACAGGTCTACAGGAGGTAACGCTGCACTGGCCTTTATGTCTCCCGGTGACGGTGTATGTCTGGAACATACAATACATTACTTGCTACCATTCACAAACTAAAAATTTGGGTAAGACTGTAGTGTTTGTAAAATAAAATCATTTATAAATCTTGATGATAGAGATATTGTTAATTGATCAGTCTTGTCAGGTATAGATATAGTAGGTAGGTAGGTTTAAGTAACTCACCTCATGAGATGTTTGTCGGGCGGTGTGGGGGTGTGTCTGTACAGTTCTGGCGGGGTCGCCGTGTGTCTGAACACTGAGTTTCCGCCCGCCGACTTCATCGCCTGCAATTGCAAGAGACCCTACGATAGTGACCGATAAGGCGAATTAATATACACGTCTCGTTAGTAAATGAACATAATATAATTAAAAAAAGAAATTTAACAGTATTAGTTTGTTGCTACAGGCTACAGTATATGCTAAAGGTAGGACGTCCTCCAGCTAGGTGGGGCGACGATTTAATTTGCTGTAGGAAGCGAAAGGCCGAAGATCGAGCTCAGTGGCGTGCTATAGGAGAGGCTTATGTCCAGCAGTGGACAGGGAATCAGTCCTTTTATAGGTTTCTTATGTATAGGATACGTTTCTCTTTATTGTAGGTACCTATTAACGTGTAATAAAACATATATAAAGTATTATTTTATTAGATGGTATTAGAATGTTCTCCACATTGACAAAATCATTCGCTTTGTTAGTAACAAAAGGTTCCAGCAACAATTATATTAAAGTTATGTTTTGTTTGGTTTCTAAAACCGTATTTTATGGGTGTAGTTATATATAATTTTCTTATTTCGCCAACGATTGATGTAGGCAATGGCCGCCATTTTCATTTGTTAGAACCTTTACGAATTAAATAATTTATTGAGAGATAATTGTTGTTCCCTGTGTTATTAGTTAAGTTTCTAATTATTATTATATACTTCTTGCACCCTACCAACGTCCCATTTCTGCACCGTCCTAAGGTTGACTGGGAGAGAATAATACCTATGGCATTAAGTCCGTCTATGTACATCTTGTTAATTTGTGCATGAAGTATAAATAAATACCTATTCATTAAAATAATACTTTTTATTAATGATAATAAGCATGATTAATTGCCAGAAGTACCTCAACAAAAAAATATACATACATACGAACATAGACCTCCTTCTTGAAGTTGGTGATTAAAATATGAATTAAGAGGTTTAAGTAATATGATTAATTGTAGCTACTTATACCAGACATTTTAATTCTAAAAACAAACATTCTGAGAATGTCGCGATCTATAAGAACACAAAACAATAGCAGAAAGTGCAACCAATAACAGTTTATTGGTCCAGTTCGGGTGTTTACACAAGTGCCAGCATGTGCCATGAACAACCAATGCTACTTCACCATCCGTATTTGCGTAATGAGGCGTGCCACATTCCAGATTCTAAATCGTCTGCAGAACGTCAAAAGCTAGGTTGATGTATATTCTATCTTACTGTTGATTATCTACACGAGAATTGTGGCTGTCTATGTTTTACGACTGAACGCCTAAACCTAATGTAATTTTAATATACTGATGATAGGTTAGGTTATACTTTTACTAAGGACACAGGCTACTTTTCTATCTAGGAAAGATACGGTATTTTTTCACGTGAATAGAGTTGCAAGCAAAAGCTGTTTAACAGTTATTACGACGCTTCTTTTTTGTAATGATGGCTCATTATGGAGAGGACCCTTTAAACTGTGTTTTTATTTTGTGATCATCATCATTTCAGCCCGGTATCACCGACTGCTGGGTATTAGCCTCCCTTTTTCTCTGCCAATCTTATTTTGTGATATATTGTATTAATTATATTTTTTAAATCGTCGCCCCATACTGGGAATTTCTCCTGTATCGTGAATGCTAAACTAAAAAACCTTCCCTTCATGAGATCCACTTATAAATGTGATAACTTTATAATACAAATATTTGTCCTCTGAGAGGTTCAAGGATATTAGTATGTCATGAAACAGGAGAAATTCCCAGTGCGGTATTTTTCTTTTGTTAAGAATATTTCAAATAATTACCCAGTTCCTGGGACTTTAACGAAAGTTCGAATAGATACAGGTTGCACACTGAGCATGAATCTAGGATCCTTATCTTAGTAATGATTTATTCAAGATCACCGACTACATTGGTACAGTCAGCATTATAAGTAGCATAACATGTTAAGAAACCTTACAATTTATAATTTTAAATTATAGAAACGGCCAAATGATGATCTGAGAATATTTAAAACCTTTTCCAATGTAAGAATTGTTTTTTAATAATGATATGTTAGAAAAATTCAATGTTCAGCTAGTTATGATGATGACTATACATCTATTCTGCAGCTTGGATCATCAAGAACTCTAGACGTGCTAAAATAGTGACCCGTACCTGTAGTGGGTCCGGGGGTGAAGGCGGCGGCACGTGGTAGAGGGGCGGAGGGGGCGTCGGCGTGTGCCACGTCACGCCGCGGTCCGAGGCCATGTGGGCCTGCGGCGCACGCGCCAGCAGGTTCGCCACCTGTAACTGAAGGCGGGCTGTTATAACATAGAGCCAGTCTTCTTAATCCTGCAAATGTAAAGTCTCGAGAAGATGGCGGAATCAATATTAAAACCTAACAATCGTAAATCCTGTTTTTGCATGTAGAATTGTTACTAATGGAGTCAATAATAATAATACTTCTGTGTACTACACAGGTACCAAGCAAACAATATCTGTGAATCACTAGATTTTATTTATCTATCCTGAATTACCTCTTGCATTGGCACAGAAGCACATTTCAGCGAGAAAAATAAAGAAAATTCACGCGAACCGCGGGCACGGGTAGTCATAAATTGTATCTAGCTCAGTCTTGTCATTCTAATAGTATAAATTGGGAAATCTATTGTGGATTAATTATGTCTTAGCTCACGATTTCACAAGATACTGGGTTTATTTCACGGAAGTTGCGTTTTGTTTTCAAAGTGAGAATCCCTCAATAGCATTTAACAAAGATTTACAACGCGTTACTTCTTTCGTAAACATAACAAAACAAAACGTATTATTATCGTTTTTGATATTTCTGTGAATAAAAGTGGAAATGTACACAACAAAACTGACTAACAGTTGTATTTATACAAGACATATTAAAGACTTAATTTCAATATTGCACCTTACAATCGACTTGCATCATATATTGAAGACAACAATTACATTTAGAGTAAAAAATAGGTAGGTACCTATATCTTGACTTTTCTCGACTCTCTTTGCCCACTCTAACAAATAATATCAACGTAAAGAAAGTGAGACAAAAATATGGTAGCACATTGAAGACTTCCAAAGTTTTAAAATTAAGATAGTATAATCTAGTATTGTATACATTACTGAACTACTTTGGATAATGAGTGACGTGAGTCAAGTAGGTTTACGAGTACCAAACCGATACGACTATCGCAACCGCGATACGCTGTCTTTCCGGTAATTTCCATGCGGGCAACCAATAGAGCTGCAATACCGAAAACATGGGTTTTTTTCTAGGAAACTAATGAAAACTAAATTTATTTAGTACATAATCAAAGAGGATTTTTCAAACACTTAGGTACTGGCGATAATACGTTAGGGATGGATGTTCGGTACGAAACTTGGCAGACTAGTGGAGCTTTAAGAGCGCGCAACAGGTGGGTTTAGGGTTAAGCCTATCCTGTATCGCGGCTACGACTCTGACCTACTTTAAGAACTAAGCTAGCCAATATCTAAACGAAGACTTTGTACCTTTACTTATTCTTTTTAAGTTGAGAAATGCTTTTAGGGGACAGACTGGCACGCGTTTCTTTTTTCTGTACAGGATCAACGTCATGTGGTTTTTGGAAAGTTAACTGACATCATCTACGCTCGGCACTTAGGTAGGCAGATGGCGCACATTGTAGTGCTTTTAATTCACCTTCCTTACTTTGTTGAGGTCAAAGGAAGGATGTCGAATTATTTTTGTAATAAAACTTTTTACATTGAACCGAAAGTCGTAAATATGGACTTGTAAAGCAGTAGAATTAGCCTGAAAGCGGGCGGGACTTTCATTCTATTCAAAAATAAGAAATATTATTTTAGTAATATTTATAATGACAACATGGAATATGGTAGGGTCTAAATGCGACTACCCCTAGCCTCATAATTTCTAGTGTTACTAAACAGAAATATTCGATTGATTTTATGTCACCTACAGATCATATTAGAGTAAAGTTTGTAAGACTGGAAATGGGATAATATATGTATATTTTTAATGTTAAACTCGCAGCCAAGTTAAAGAAAAATACAAGCAAAACAGACACCACACACCATTAGGTATGTTCAATAATAATTGGCCAAACAAAAGAGAATTAAGAAGGCATTATTACATCTATAACACATGACAGTTTTTCAGTAAAGGTTACCTACACATTAAATATTCATGGCTTGGCTTTAAACAACAGTAGTACCAGGTTTTGTGATTGTTTGAATAAAATTATTCATAAGAAATTCATGATTAATTAAAAGTAAATGTGAAGTAAAAATAAGAATGATACTCTTTGTTCCTACTGATATTATATTGTGTTCATCATAATCGCGTTTTAATAGGCAGCTGTTTAATACTGTTTTGTGGAAACTAAATCAACTTTTTATTAAGTTAGGCAGAAAGGTAAGGCTGAGCAACAATATCAATTTTTGTTTCTAGATCTTAGAATTGAGGTTTTAGTAAATTACTATGAGGGTGGTGATTTGAGATTTTAATCTGAAGTATAATTATATATTGTAAAAAATATTTAACAACTTAATTATGCAAAGATAAAGATAGATAATAAAATAATAAAGTTTACTAATAACAATAAGAAGATAATTATTTTCTTATCTGTTTGTGGTTTTGCCATGACAGCCAATGTTTTCTGGTTTGAATCTTGTTATGACAAGTAAATTAATTAAATATTTTACAAATCAATTAACTACTACATCAAAGAATATTATATTCGATTGGTAGAGTTTTTGTAACGTAAAATAAGTACATAAAACTGCAACTATCTTTGCAAACCTTGACATAGTATGGATGACTAAACTAAAATGAGAAAATCTTATGTTAATTACCTATACTTTGTATCTTACCAAGCATGAATTTTATTAGAATAACAAAAATGTAAAACACTGTTTATGTTATATTTAATATGGGTATTATTTTAGTCTGAAAAATAGGAAAACCTGAGCAAACAAATTTACATGCCTAATATTAATTTAACTAACCAGAGCTGGCCAAAGAAAGAAAATATATAACTCCTAGGAAAGGCATTTGCTCAGCATTGGGACATACAAATGACTAACAAAAAAAACTAATTATATATACAATGAAACATATAATCAGCTGAAATTAATTAGCAAAAGATAAAGGTACCTGGCTCAACTTACAAGGTGTCAAACAAGTTGTCAATGGGACTGGTATTATACTAATTAACTTGTTCTTTTTCAAAATTAATGACTTTATCAGTCTACACTAGTTATGTATAATATTCATATTCTAGTCATGTAAAGTATCAATTTAATAACTTAATGACTCACAAATAAGTTGACAAAATTTTCCAATCTAGGTGAAGAAAAACATTCGTTTTATATAAAAAGTTTCAAGTGCATAGGCTCTGGGTTTATAAATAATAACAAACAGACTGCTATCTGTGGCATATAAATTTGATAGCAAAAATGCCATTATATGTGTCATCCAACCAAGTGTGTCAATGAAAACAGCTGATTGGTATGTGATTAACACACACTAGCAACTCAGGGGCAAACTTACCTACACAAAGGATACTTCCTTTTTAACAACTTATATTATTAATCACAAAGTGTTTTGCCTGCTTACGTTTACATTAAATTTATGATTCGTGTGTATACTTCGTGCAAATAGAACTTCCGACAGGATGTTACGAAATTCATATAGGTTAGTTAGTGAACAACAAAATGTGAATAATAAGCACCACCTGCAGGGGGCTCCATCCTGAGCCCAGCTGCGACTGTCGACCATTAGGGTTGTGCTGCGAGCCGCCCGACATCGTGTGCGCGACACTGTTTACAACACGTATTCAACACCAATCCGTCAACAAACACTCCTTCAGTCCACCATAATGATGCCGGCAAGTTTGAAGCCTTCGCCCGCGTAACTGCGCTCCCTTACGACGTGTACAGATACTTCTGAAACGTTTTCATCAGCGCACGTTAAATTTTCAACAATCCATATCATGCCACATGTATTCCAGGGGCGAAACAACTCACTTCCACCAGTAGAAAACACTTATTCCAAAAGAAAACTAGGATTATTTAGTGCATGGTATGGTGTTCACGAATTTGATGCTCACTTCGCGTGACATTTTGAACGCATTTAGGTTTTGAATTTAAGCACTTCTAGCACATATTTTAGTTTGGATTCGGTTGCCAAAAGGTTTGACACTGTATCTTACCGAATAAAACTTTATATTTCGTCGGTAATTGTCACATAAAACGTAAAAATCCCCAAAGTATGCAATAGAATCGCCTTCACAATGGTGGCCGATTAGGTTTTTGAAAGCATATACAACGCCATCTTGCGGAAAACTACAAAAAGAAGTCGGTAAAACAGCAAAACGGAAACATGTTCTCTTTTGTCTCTGGTGAACAAAAAAGACAGCAAACAAAAAAATGTTATTACTTAAAAAATAAAGCAATTACAAGAATATTGATTTAGTACTTCTATGCTTACTTGTCTTCACGATTTGTCGTCATCGTCACAAAGACATTACTGTAAGTTAAAAGTTTGCCTCAATACAGTAGAAAACACAATGGTTTTTAATGTCGTACTTATTTGTATACCTACGATAACATTAGCTGATTAGAGGAAAAAGGTCAAATTTTCCTTAGACCTTTTCACTCATTCTATATCTATTTCACCTGGCCGAAGCCAGCAAGTAATCACACTCCAGTACCATACAAATATGTATCTGCAAACTGCAATATTGTTTTCAGATCATCGATCAAAATAATTAGAACTGTTTCAGTGTCATTGACTTCATTTTCACGAAATCTATTTAAAAAGAATTTATAGTAAACACCTTAACTGGTTCATTTATAAAAACGCATGATAGCATTATTCTTTGTTAATTGATGTTTATAAATTAAAAACTCTTTAACAACGTAAGCGAAGGCAATATTTTCAAGGACTAATATTTTTTTGTTGGGTAATGATTTATTATTTTCCTTTAACATTTTCCTATAGTTTTACACTTTATATTTTTGATCGCATGCTTAGCAAGTATTTTTTTATAATAGCAACTTTTCCTACTGACGTTGCTATAGCAACGATTGTTTTGTTTTCATCGTATTGACAACAGGCGTCAGCATAAAGATTTTTGTATCGTATGCAAAACTTTTAACGATAGCTCAATGAAAGATAGTGAAATAACTAAGTTTTTAGTATCTTTTACTGGTCAGATTGAATATGTGACATTTCCAGGAGGAGTATTTGATGATCAATCGTATGTGCAGTATGAAACTGTTTGGGGTCCAGATTGGGAACCGATGTCTGGTCTGACATCGGGGATGAGTCAAATGGCTCGTTCTGGAGTCAATCCTGAGCGAGTTATCTTCAATTTGCCTATTGAAATGGTATTTAGCAGCACTAATGTCTCTGGTTGTAAGTATAATCTGTGTTGCACCAACTTACAAAAAAGAATATAAACAACAAAAAGTTAAAGTTATAGGTTTTATCACTCTTTACGGCACTGGCCTTAAATTTATTATAATTAGCATAATTTAAAACTATATAAGCATTTTTGTTATATCGATTTATAATATTCAACCTGAAAAGTTACCTTATTTCAAAGTTGAGTTGTTCAGTTGTTATAAACTATATGGAACGATTACGTAGGTAAAACACCTTCAAGTTTGATTCTTGCTCAGCTACAAGTATTTACCGAAACTGTTGTAGACTAAAGAAAATATTCACTCATTAAAACAAATGAAAGTGGTACCAACAGTCTGATTTATCATCATCATCATAATTATCTCTGTCCACTACTGCACCTTAAGCCTCTCCTATGGCATCATCTTCGGTCCACTGCTTCCAACTGCTGTCAGCCATTTTGTATATATTTTGCTCCACCTAGCTGGCAGTGTGTGTTATACATTACTAAAGTAAAACAATTTACAAAACAAATCCTCCTGCATGTTCCGTTTCAGGGCCACAACTAATAATAACATTGAGGGCCCAGAACACCATAATTGGTGATGTCCTAAGAGGCTACTCTTTGTTCCTAATGCCACCTACAACCGGCCCCAATCTGATGTCAGCGCCTCTCATCAGGCCTCAGGCTGCCACTCTGCTGGGTGAATGGTTGGCATGGATAAGTGGCAGATACCCAGAGTTGGCAGACCCAAAAATGCTGGCAAGTGGCAGGGATAACTATTGTAAGTTTAATACAATAATATAATGGAAGCCAATTATTATATTTTACTTCAGATGCAGTAGATAACTTAATTTAGCTAAGTTAAGTGAGTAGTGTTGCTTTAGAAGCTTACTAGTGTGTACTGTTGAGTATTTTCTTCTTATATATTAGTACTGTTTTTTTTATTATTCTAATCAATGTTCAACTGAGCAAAGGCCTCCCCATTATTTCTGCCAAAAAGTACCCTTACCTATGCATGTTATAAAAATTGTTAGTTTTAGTCAGTCATCCCTGTATTGTGAAAATATTTTTTTTCAGTGCTGAAGACAGAATCTTATGGGTCAATGACAGTGTCCTTGTCTATGGTATCAAAAGACCTTCGGAAGCTTGGCTATGACAATCAGCCGCCCATGTATAAAACTATTTCTGATTGTCCATGAATTTAATATGTTTTAAGCATAAGGCCTTTGTAATTTCTATCTAAGTAGAACGACGAGGTGTCATGATAATGTACTTATTAATTACCTAAAGGTTTGTTTCCATAGCTATAAGCTTGATTTTTTTCACTGTACCTAAACCCTTAGCCAGCGCAGACCGAGGGGAATAATTCTCGCGCGGTCTCAGGCACGCTCGCGTACTGACTTGATAAAATATATAGTAATAATACTCGATCATTTTTTGTCATGTATAAATATGTATGCACTTTGTAGTAATAGTTAAAGTTTATTTTCTTATGTCTTAAAAAAATCTATCTTCGCTCCTCTCGGTCTGCGCTGACTTTTTAGGTACTGGATATTATTATTTATAATTATTTTAAGAATCTCAGCCCTTAATTATTAAGAAAACTGTGTGAAATACGAAACTATGAGTTAGTTACGTGATAGAAAAATAAATACAGCCTTTATTTTATTGTTCTTTTATTCTTTAAATAACCTGTCTCAGTACAATCGTATACGTAGATACTACGTGTCCCAGTTATGACGATATGGAGGTAATAAATCTTAATTAGAGACACCTTGCCCGCATGTTTTAAGATACGTTTATAATTGCGAACATATTTTTAATTTCATTGTCATTCGTTGTATTATTATCGCTTGTTGTATTGAGCAATATATATTTAACGAGTTTCTTGCATATGGAATTTTGGAGCATGTGATACATTGTTATGCGGTAGGTACGTTTCCAAACAATAGAAAATTCCTCATACGTCATTATATTAAGTACCTCCAATAAGTATATTGTTTACCTATTTAAGTATTTCCTATACTTACGCAGACGCATCACTCGATACACGTAACCCGCCAGAGTAAACAACTACTTACCTACGTATACCGTTAGGGACAAGCCCACTTGTTACTATTAGTCACAAGTGGGCTAATACACGTAGTACTTAAATACAATTACTAATTAGATATTCTGTATTATTAGGTTTTTGTACTGACGTAAGTTATTGTAAGTCAAAATATGCGTATATCCTTACGCTTGTCATTTTCCAGGGTAGATGCAGGTGTTGTTTAGTAACTACACTCACATTCTAACAACTTTATGGGCGCTAACTTAGATACGGTGGCGCAGTGGCTAAGCGTTTGGACTGCTGCGCTAAGGGATGCGGATTCCCGCACGGAGCAATTTGTTTGTCCCGAGTCTGGGTGTTTGTGCATGAGATATTCAATCACTTAGATTATCCAAAGAGTAAAAAACCACTAAGTTTTAACTGTGTCAATCAAAGCTTCTATTAGGGGAACTAAATAAGTAAATAGGTACCTATATAATGTGCCAGTTAATAGTATGAACGAGAAAGAGTTGTTTAGGTACTTTTTAATAAAAATATAAGAAAAAAATGTAAGAAATATTGAAAGTAAAGACGTGCGGTTGAAACGTTGAGCCAAAATTAAAAACTTGTGTTCGCGTTAATTTCTAAGTTGGAAGTTAATATTGTAGAAATCCTAATGTTTAACAGCGATGTGTAACTTCAGGATTTTTCAGTCAGTAATCGTGTATAGTAGGTATTCGTGATATAAGTGTTTCGCTTTAAGCCATGATTCGGCTACTTGTGGAGGATGACACACGGGTAGGCAGTTAGGTGTGTATCTACGTCATCGTTACAATTTTCCTCGAAGCGTAAGGAGTACGACATGCGAGGCCTCACGGCCTCCCGGTATTGTTTTAATTCCATGCGTGAATAAATTTACTGGTTTTGCATACAAAATTGCAATAAAATTGTCATAAAATTTGGTATTCTTAGAATAGTTCGCACGTTAATCAATAGCCCGAAAATCTAACAAACAATTTTACTATTTCCCAGAATTGGGTTGTGGAGGTCAGAGGTCATTCGCTATTTCTGGTTACATTGCAATCCGTCAGCATAGGTAGGAGAAGAATTATATATGATGATGTTTGTTTAATCTCTCGCCTGTTTGTATCCACCAATACTTTGAGATTTTTTAAGGTGTTACGGGCGAGCCTATTGTAGCTTTGAAAACAGATGATCTACTTTAATTTACTTATAAATAAAACCCCAAAAATAACTACATGATCTGTGGGAGCTTCTGAATCCTAATAAACTTAAAATATGATGTTTATTTTATCGTGACCAAAATAATGGACATTTGGGTGCTGTAACATCCGCATAGATACAAACTAGTATCTAGTAGTACCTAAGCAAGTAGTCGGAAGATTTTTTATATTACTCGTCGTATCTATAAGTGGTTTTTTTATACATACAACGTCTTTAAGATTACCACAAAACTATGTCAATTCCTTGTGGCGTTCTAAGGGGGAGGCCTTTGTTCAACAGTGGACGTCTTCCGGCTGATGATGATGATGATGATGTCAATTCCATGTGCCGCATTTTTTAAGAGAGAATGGTATACATGAATTTACCCAGATCGCAGATATTATAATTAGATTCCCATGGCAGATGATGATCAAGTTGTATAACAATAGAGAATCTTATCGCCGCTGTGTTTCCCCGGACACAAACATTACATTCGTATGCCGCAGCATCTATCCGGCACTTTTCGTGGGTTTTTTCTATGTCCATGTTTTCAGGAAAACAACAGTTAATATATTAGGTATATTTTTATTTGAGTTTATACCATCTTTAATATTTTACAACTATTTACAACTTAATTCTAATACAAAATAAAAACAATAGGTATATACAAAAATAAACAGTTGAAAAAGCATCAAAGTATTCTTCCTCATTGTTATCAAATCGTAACAATTTATATTCTTCTCAAATAACAACCACTACTAACTACCATTTAAATTCTTTATTATATATTTACAACCCCTCACACCCTCAATAGGGTAGTATAGTTGCATTAATGGTTGACAGTGACTAGCCTATTAAGCCTCCGGTGCGAGGTTTTTTATCAGCGCCTTTTTATTGTTTGTGGTCATGGTCTGGTCCTTTTTGGGCCCCTCTAGGGTCTGCTCCCTGTGCCTGGGCACCGCTGGCCCCGCTCTATTTATGGCACTGGTGGTTGACTACGCTTATTCAGCTCGATTTAGAGTAAGTCTATAGATAACACCAGTCCATCCGTTCAGCTTCCGGAATCATCTTCATACAAGACAGTGGTTTTCTACGAAAAGCTGAATCACGCTGAGTGTAGTGAGCCCCTTAGAATTGCTGTACTGCCAACCTGCCCTGCTACTAACCTGCTATCCCTGATGATATATTTCTTTTTTTACGGTGTAACTGAAGCTTATGGCATCCTTTTAATAAGAATGAGTTTAATAACACTTACTTTATACTTTAAACAGCTCCGGTATGTTTTTTAGGGTAGGATTTTAGCCTAGCTACAGAAATCAGGTGATACCAAGAATCATATAGGAAGTGAAACCTGTTCTATAAACTAATTCTAATAATGTGTCTTAAAATGAAGTATACCTACTAGTTATTTTACCAATAAATTACACTTAATTAATTGGTGTTTTAATTAACATTTACAGTAATTAAGAACTGCTAATTACATATCACGTTATCTTAAACTCATCAATGGTATAGGCTGCAGTGTCTATCGAGTTGTAGGTCTTCTAAGACGTGACTGCTCCTGCTTTAAGAGTTCAGGGTAAGGGGGCGGTATGACCAAGACTTTTGTGTATTGTACATAGTGCGCTCGCAATCACATCCTTAATCTGAGATGGTGTCAATATGAAATGGTGCACGAGCTGTGTAATGCGGCATCTCGCGTCCACAACATTAACTGCCCCCTTACCACGAAGCCTGCGTTAAGGGTTCATGGTAGGGCTGTAGGTCAATTCTCGTAACTAAAGAGGTTCTCGAACTGTGCAATATATAGCCATGTGCATAATATAAAAACATAACATAACATCACGCCTGTATTCCCCGAAGGGGTAGGCAGAGGTGCACATACACAGTACACCCATTCGCCAGTTATGTATTTAGGTCCCAATGTAATAGGGGGCGAGCCTATTGCCATTAATCGGGCACAAATCCAGACTCCGTGCTGCTACTAAGAATTACCTAATGGAAAAACCCAGTAACACTTTGCCCGACCCGGAATTTGAACCCAGGACCTCGTGCTCAGCAGTCGCGCTTAGCAACCACTAGACCAACGAGGCAGTCAAAGTGCCATGTGCGATTGATAAAAACCATTTTTGTATTGAAAGCACATGCCAATTCTTAAGCAAGTCTTAAGTTACCTACTGTAAACAAGTAAAGAACTGTTATCAATGTTGAGGTATTCCGAAGTAAACAAATGAAGTGATATATTAAAGTGTCTCTACAGAACCTCAAGTAATTAATGACAATCTTATCACGAATCATATCGCTGACACTAATGTCCCAATTGTTAAGATTTTGAGAACGTAACCATATTAATGTCGAGTTGTTTTGATGTGGTTATCGATTTTAGAAGTAGCCTGGTATCAGTTGCACATTTTCAAGACCCAAATAGTGCGTCAGTCAGTTGCTTATGCTTCAGGCAAATTTTACACCCTGGGGAGCATTAAATAATATCTACGTACCTATTCCAAAGATTGGCGACTTAGGTACAAATTTTAATACACGTCCAGTCGTCCATGCGACCATGCCTCGCCAAATCATCGGTCTAAAACCACCTTAAGAATATTTTAATAGGCATACCTAACTAACTGATAGAGGTGAGGCTATAGAAAGATAAAAACAGTTTTCTGGGGAATCTTTGTCTTAAAGAAGCGTGTGATGCGCCAAATCAGCCTCCTTACCATGAAATCTTAGAGCTGAACCTTTTCCGTTGTCCAAGCGAGACGTTGCGCCGCCTTGACGTGCAGTATTCCGTGGCGTCTCGCTTCTACATCGGGAATCTGACCTGCTTTAAGAGTTCATGGTAAGGGGGCAGCTTAAGTCCTAGATCCATGGCATGTCATAACTTTTATACTAAAATGACCTGATTGGCGCAGCGGTTAAGCGATTGGACTGATGCGCTATGGGTTGCGGGTTCGATTTCCGCACGGGACAATAATGCGTACATTCCGCAGATGCTTGTCCCGATTCTGGATGTTTGTGTACATGATATTTCATGTTTGTGAAACGCACCCGCGAGTAAAATAATTACTAGTGTGGGGCGGCTATTAAAAAAAAAGAAAGAAAGAATATTATTACTTAAATTATATTTTAATACGTCATTGAAAAATTTGTATTTGTTTGCCTGTCTGACGCACAGCACAAGCCCCCAAGCCCACCACAGTTCCAGACGTAATTATTCTTGGAATTACCTACATACATACGCAATGAGGAGGAAGAAAATAGCTATGCGTTTAGTTTCAGGGTTTAAGGTAAATAACTAATAATTTTGAAATATTTCATCATAATTAATTTATTTTGTATTTGGAACTAACAAAGTTTTTTTACAGTATCGTTGTTTAGAAATCGAATGCTGTGCAGGCGACTGTTTCGATTGACTGAATTTTATTATAAATATATTTTCGGCTGCATTGCATGCTCCATTTTTGCTTGTTTTTTTTTTGTTACCCACAGACTATTCAATGTGGTCCTAATAGTCTCGACTTCTTGTAGCGCAAAAATACCAATTACAAAATCTCCCCAACTACGGATTGCACAAATATTTGTCCTATGCGGGAAGGAAACCCGCGACTCGTGTGTAGAATGCCAAAACTTAGCGACCGAGCGCATTAAGTAATTTAGTATTTAAAAAAGTATAATTTATTAATATTACCTACATCCTTCATGAGGTCGACTATGTATTACTTTATTCTATTTTTAAATTAATTTGAATGCAGGTACTTTTTGTTCATATAGCATAATTGGCATAAAACATTAATTTATTACAATCAATAAGAAAAAAAAATCGAATTGTTACAAATAAAACCTAAAAGGTAAGGACAATGTCATAATTAATATTAAAACCTATTTTTGACAATAAACTCATTGTGTTTGTGATGTTCTTATCAATGGAGTATATAAGCGCACTCCTGCGCACCTTGCAACTATTCACGAGTGATCTCCAAGGCAATAACTGTCACTCGCTCAGTTGTGTCTGTGGCCGCGACTCGAACACTTGTAATCGTGATCGGACGAAATAGTATCGATACAGGTTTATCGATAACGATTGATATGATAAATTAATTGTATCAGTGGACAATAATAGTTTTTATTGGACGGTTACAAGTCATTTCGTTTGTGTTTATTTGGTAAATCGATTGATTTAAGCAGTAGTGCATTTTGTCCTGTAAAGTGAATGGTGTCCTTTTGTAAGGTAAGAATCATGATATTTTTTATATATATTCATTATAAAAAATATTTTATTGAAATAAAACTAGGTTTAAGGATTTTTATCGCGGTTTTTTAATTGTTTTTTGGTCCCGACGTTTTAAAAATATTTTATTTGCTACATAACATTCTTCATCAATTTTCGACAACCTAAAAAAACTTTAAATCAATATAATTATATTATTATGGAATAAGTGGTTATGTTATTTTTATTTACATTCAAATAATTAATCTTAAGTTAATCTACACCCCATTAGGGAGTGAAGTTTACATGTATTTATTACATGACTGCCCAAAACAAGGAGTGTAATATTTTTGGTTACTGAGCTTGTTTTTTTGTAATTAATAGAAAAAAAAAATAAAAAAAAATTAATAGACATCGTTGTTTTTTCATCTTAATCTTGGGAAAAGGTAAAAACAAATTGCGCAGGATCTTAATACTAAGGAGGGCAGGTAATAGCTATTTAGCTATAGCTTCAGCGGGTCCGCCGTCAAGTTCCGCAACTTGTCATCCAGACTTGTCGAGGGATGGGGTGCAGCGTACACCGATCCCGCGTCCCTCGACCTAAAGTAGCTAGGAATACCCTGGGGTTTTAGTCGGTAACAGTCATACCGCTCCGTCCGCTCAAGACGAAGGGTGTCCATAAGGATAACCCCAGTAAAAAGGCACTTAGCTATAGATAGTTTATTAAAGAAATACTTAATAATGTCAAAGTTTAATTTATGATTGAATTCTTCCTTGGTATTACCCACAGACAATATTGGGCCATAAACGTGTCTAAAATAAGTGTCTAAAATGTCATAATAAGTGTCTAAAATTACCTTTAATATATTATTCATATATTATACATGACATCCATGTATCTCATGTATAATATTATAATTCCTTCTATTATTTAGATAGGCAAAATATTTAACTATAAAATAAAAAATGACCTTATTTCTATGAATAATAGATTATTTAAATATAAACATACGAAATACCTTTACCATTCATAGATTTTAATATCTAAAATAAGGTTAACGACCTGATTAGCACAATGGCTCAGATATTGGACCGTTACGCATTCGCTAAAAGGTGCTAAAGGGTTAGAATCCCGCACGAAAGAAATGGAATGTGGGGAAAAGTCGTTCATTCAGAGTTACTATTTTATTTATTCCACGCACAAGGAGTTATACTATATCAAGTTTATATTTACAACCTATAGGAACATATATTTTAAAGGCTTATATTTTCGGGATAACAGGCTAAATTGCATGTAGGATTGTATGATTTATAGTGGCATTCTAAGGGGGAGGCCTATGTTCAACAGTCGACGTCTTCCGGCTGATGATGATGTAGGATTGGAAAATAATCTAGCTCTCTGTAACTTGTCCTTCAATACTCTTGAAGAGGCACTGGAGGACATTTAAAAATCTTAACGAACCTACCTACTAAAAAGGTGAACAGCACCATTATCATAAAAAAAGGTTCTAACTTTATTCGGCAAAAAGATAAAGAAAAAACACGCTGTTTTTGTACTGATTCGTTTTTTTTAGCCATGGTCGGTTACAGACAAAGTATAGATGTTCAATTGGTTGTAAAATATTGATTTTTTTAATAATCTGCATAATTACGTTACTATTATTCACTTTAAAAATAATAACAATACAAATATCGTCACTGCAAAACATTAAAGAAAACTTTTTTATCATTGCGAATTCATTTATTATTTCTGTAGCAATTGATGACTATATTTAGCATTTTTCTATTTATAATATTCATTTTAACTGCTTATTTATTTATAATAGAACAGTTTAAAATAACGTTATAACATAATATATAGCCGCATCGGTTATCTGTGTGCACAGGCTAATTAGCAGTTGTTTGTGGTCGCAGGTTTTCGCACTGTTATTAATCTCGGTTATAATGATGTCTCGTGTTGATGTGGATACTGATTAGTGATGTAGCTTTCCCATATTTTTGTTACTATTCGGCCTTGGTGAAAGCCGAAAAATATATTAGGTTTGTAAATATTGCAGTAAAGCATAGTGGCCGGTTTGTTGATTAATTTGTTTTATACTGTTTTTGTAAATTCAAAAATCTTCGTAATGAAAGGTGAGAATATAAGTCTGAAAGCTTGATCCGCTTAGAGCTAGCGTGGTGAATGCTTATTTTTTACGAGTACTAGTAAAGGCCTTTGCCCTTCAGTAGGCCTGTAACCTGTTATGTTCAGATCTGCCGGGAATAATCAACTGAAAATCTAGTATTATCTTAATTTGCATTCTAAAAACAATAATGTCGAATTTGTCACGAACGTGATATTTTTACTTTAACAAATCTTATCATATAACATGTTTAGTTACGGATTATTTTTAAATATTATGATTGTAAGATGAATACGTCTGTTTGTTTTGATAAATGTAGATCCTGTAAACATATTGACGGCAGCTTCAAGTTTTTTAATAAACTCGGTCACCAATTAAAACCTTAGTGTGTTAGTATTTGCCGAATTGGTATCTGGCCTAGAATTGATCACCCTCTTTCGTCCCGTTGGTGTCGTAAGAGGCGACTAAAGGAAAATCTGGAAGATGGACAGCAGTGTTTTCTGTAACTTCACCACCAATACTGCAATCCCTAAGCCGACAAGCGGGATTATGGCAACCCCTCCCTTTACCTAAGGAGGAGGCCTTTGTTCAACAGTGGAAGTCTTCCAGCTGATGATGATGTGTTAGAGTCTCCAATAATCATAGCAACTAATTTAGACCCAAGAAATTGTTTTTTTTCCTGCTTTCTTAGTTAAATATTATAGTAGTTTTACTTGTGATATCAAGTATAAAAAATCTAATCTAATGTTGAAGTAAAATAATTAGAGATTATTTGACCTTTATATATTTTTAAGGAGATAATGAGGAAGGAAGCAACCTGTATTTGATGAGTTTAATTTAGATTACTATGACGTCTGTCATGACGTATATTGAAGTATCTAATACGGACAATAATGTCCTGCCGGCACGTACGCAATCATGGAGGTACATCACTAATAGTTTTAATTTTAAGACCGCAAATTGCTACCTCCGCATGTTATTATACAGTTATAAAATAATCATTCTTATAATTACTCGTGTAGGACAGGGTTAATTGAAAATACTAATAACCTCTCGAGACGACGCTACTACGATATAACCCGTAACGTTACTAGTTCCTTTTAACTTTATACGATACTAGCTGCGCCCCGCGGTGTTACCCGCTACATTTTTTCGGGATAAAATGTAGCCTTTGTGTTAATCCAGGGTGTCAGCTACTTCCATATGAAATTTCATTAAAATCCATTCAGTAGTTTTTACGTGAAAGAGTAACCAACATCCATCCATACTTACAAAAATTCTCGTTTATAATATGAGTAGGGATTATATATTTCATTCGGGACCAACTGTTTGGAACACTTAAGCTATTTTTTTTTTGTAAAATCTATAGGTAGGTAAAACCTATCGCTCTTTAATCCAAGAACTTAACTACCATACGTATCGATAAGCCTTTATAGCCGAGTGGTAAGACAAGACAAAGATCGCAAGTTCTAACCCATGCATGCACCAATGTCTTTTCGAATTTATATGCGTACTATGAATTAGTTAGTTGCTAAAAACAGTGAAAGAAAACGGCACACCGGAGATTTTTCAACGGTGTGTAAAGCCATGTCAGAGGCCTACAGGCGGTTTAAACTCTGACACCAGGTTGTTCATCAACCGTACGATAAGAAGTAGATGTAGCAATCCAACAATAATCTATTATAGAGTCAATCGAGGTTGACTCTACCAAGTTTATTATACTTCAAACACTACTCAAAGCACCTGTCATATAATTTGCATCACTGAGATAGATCCACGCCCTTGGAGCTGATAACATTATCAGTATCCTATATATCTTTTATCAGACAGAATTAAGAGCATTTCGTAAACATTGTGAACATTGTGCTCAAGTGGAGTATAGTTACGTTTTACTGAATACAAAAAAAATACGAGTATTTTTGTAAAATGATAAAAGTTGAGAATATTACTATTTACACAATACAATTCTACAGGGTGTTTGGAGGATCGATGCAAAGCCGTAAAGCGGAGCTAGTATAGACTATTTTGAACCAAACTTGTGTTAGGCGAAGTGCGACAATTTTTTTTTTATCGAAAGTACCTATATATTTTTCTTTTACTTACTGAAAATGACTCATTTCTTAAAGCTATTTCAGATAAATTAATATGATAATCATTATAAAAAGTTTAAAAAATCGGCTGTTTGAACAGTAGGACACTTTTTCTTAGTCATTCTAAGACACCGCTGACTAACGATGACGGAAAACATCGTGAGGAAACCTGGATTTAATTATCTGAAATCGCCAACTCGCAGTGAGCTAGCGTGATGATCAATGTTCAATCCTTCTCTATACGAGAAGAGGTCTTTACCCTGTAGTTATAGGCTGTTATTATTACAATTGAATAGTAAGACAATGCAAATCAATGTTTATAAAAAGTATGCCGAAGAACTATAAAAAAAAGGTCAACGAATAAAACCCACTAAGATTTGAATAAATAACGAAGTTTTTATTGTACAACTTATCGCTGGCAAAACCTGAACGAGGAAACATATTAGTTTTATCATCATAATTATAATATTTTATCTTTCTAGTTTCAATTATAAGAGCGTATTTTTTCCTCCTATTCTTTTTATAGAAAAAATCCGCAACTTGCAAAGTACTGGTAGGCAGGAATGTAATACTTAGTTGGTAATTCTGTAGTAGATACCCAACCAGCAATATATAGAGCGAACACAAGTATAATCCATGTTGTTATTTTCGTTAAGCATTCAAAGTATAAATTTAAGACGATTATTTTCCACTTTTAAAACTTTGTTAATCACCTATGGGTGAAGTTAGCTTTCCGAAATGTTAGCTATTAGTAGGCTAGAGCTAATATTTCGGATAGCTAACTTAAGTTCGCGCTTGTCAATAACAAAGGCTAGAGAAGTGAGATGTAATGTTTTTGCACGGATTTTTGATTCTACAATTCGCTCTGACTGGCCCTGTATTTGAGGCCTTTATGTACGTGTCTGGAAGTCTTAAGAGAAAAGTTTAATCAGAGCCTCAGAGGTATTTTTTTCCAAAAGTGTACACCCCTCATATTCCACAGCTCATCCTCGTCCCCATGTTAGCTTGGATGAGCTTATTGCTGCTCACACAAAGTGCTTTGCTTGATCGATGGGCTTTTCAGGCGACGGATGGGTGTTGCAATGTTTAACCATTCTGCGGATTGAGAATAAAATTACCAACTCAGAGAGAAAGCGCAACGATCTATATCTTTAATCAGATACCTAAGTATCGCCTACATAATAATAATGCATTATGATGATGATAACGATAATGCAGGTAGGTAAATATGAGATTCTAATATTGTATCTAGGGTTAGCCTTGTCGCAGTGAAGTCATTACAATGTCAGGCAATGCGATATCTGAATCTCAACTTAATATCGAGGCCTTGGATCTTGGAAAATATACCTAATACAATCAATTACTTACTAATTATTAATAAGAGATATTATCACGCCTAGTAAGTACCAGTACCTAGCTATATAATTCTTTTTAATAATTAGTCTGTATGTATGTATATATGTCCCTACATAATAACCGAACATATAATTGGTATGAAAATATGTATTACAAGCTTCAACATTTGTCCGCGTGGAAAATTGCAGCGCGGCTTTTCCTCACCAGGGTTTAGTTATCCCCACACCAAATTCCTCTAAAATGAGTCCAGCAGTTTAGACGCAGGGACAAATGGACAATTGGACAGATTAATACCATAAGGGGATTACGAATCTTAGGTTTACGTTTGAGGAAATGAAATTGCGTAGCGTTTAACCCCAGCAAAGTCTTTCTTTTATTTTTCTTACACGACTTATAACTTATGAATGACAGGCTACTTTGTATCACAGATACAGAGAGGAAAATATATTTTTCCTCTTTGATTCGGTACTCATTGGTTGACAATGACCAGCCTGCGGTAATACGTGCCGGTATATTAGCCTTCCGCTTGACATAAGAAACTGAGTCATTTTCGTTCCCCGTTACCTGAACTTGAATTGTTATACTATGCCATGTCGTACAATACTTCCGCATGGGAAGTTTTTTTGTATTTGGTAAAGCCCCCATGGAACAGCGAAGATGAATATCAAACTAATATGTGCTGTAGGATAACATATGACTTCAGTCGGTTACAAGTCGGTTTAGTCTAGTAAATCTTTAGGATGCCTAAAGTCCTAAAGATTTTGTTAACAATCCTGTCCTTCTTGTTAATAATCTAGTCTTAATAGGAACCTATATATTCCTAATAGGAATAGTCTTAATTGGCAATAAGCTCGCCCCCTATTACATTGTGACTTAAAAACATAACTGGCGAAATGTGGGTGTACTATATGTGCACCTCTGCCTACCCCTTCGGGGAATATAGGCTCGATGTTATGTTTAGGAACCGAGTTCTGCAATACACCGACGCATGTAAAACCTTTTTGTACCCGTTAGAGAGAGCCAATATTAGGGGGGAAATAGTAAAACTTGCAGCTGTTCCGGCACAGTGCATACGCCAATACACTTTACAATACTATTAAATCTATATACACTAGTATTATAAAGAAGTAAAATTTGATTTATTTGTATAGCTTTTGTAAATTTGGTGTTTTAATTAAAATACATTGTTGGAACAACAATTGTATTTTGCAGGTGCTGTTGATAACGATGCAAATAAATACAAGTTCTAATGACCCATAGGAAACAAAAGATATCACACAGGGCCACAGATAAGACAATACTTTTATTGTGCAAATAGTTCGCATTCCTCAAAAGCTGGATTGTATGAGGATTACTTATAACGGATAATAATAAAACGTGTGTTTTAATATAACTACTTCTTAATCTATTGACATCCCTATTCTATGACATGCAAATGACAGTAAGTTTAATTTAATCAGTTGTTCAACATTGTAAATGCCTGCCTGACTGCCTCGTTGGTCTAGTGGTTGCTAAGCGCGACTGCTGAGCACGAGGTCCTGGGTTCGAATCCCGGGTCGGGCAAAGTGTTACTGGGTTTTAGCATTAGGTATTGTATGTGCACCTCTGCCTACCCCTTCTGGGAATACAGGCGTGATGTTATGTTTTATGTATGTTGTTTTGTAAATTTTTATAAGGAAAAGAGGCTAACTACTTAATAAAACTATAATTATCAGGAGGCAGTCGTCTCCCCGAAGAAGGAGCCGTCAAGCCAAAAATTAATAAAGTTGTGTTCGCGTTAATTCCCGTGTTGTTATTTTCTATTATAATTAGGTAATTTAGAATTACGAAATATCTAATTTTTGGTACATAGTCATGTTAATTAGTGAGTTTCCTTCCCGATATTAATGATAACATTGTCTGTACATACGTCACAGAGCTAGGTTTTTCAATTATACATAGTATATGCTTATTCAATAAGCGATTAGTTTGAACAATGGGTAGTTAGTTACATATATATTGGGCATGAAACTCCGTCATATCTCTGTGGTGTCATGGGAAGAAACCATCACTATTGTCCTCTAAATCTATATTAGAATCATACACGTACAGTATTATAACCGCATCATTCATTGAAGATATCATTCAAGATTGGCGCACTGAATGAATGAGTATTGATTTATTTTGCTAATTGATTGCAAGTCAACTTTCACGATACAAATAATGGCATGACTTCTGGAGTTCTCAGAAGCCAATTCTTTCTTAATCTGCTATGCGTTAAAACAATTGTAGGCACATCATTTACAGACCTCGAATAAATCATTAACGGCAATACAGGCGGTATTGCCCGAAGGCGTAGGTAGAAGGGTACACTACACCAACATTTCGCCAGTTATAGGTCCCGATGTAATAGGGGGCGAGCCTATTGCCAGCAACCGGGCACAGATCCGACTCCGTGCTACTAAGAATTACCTAATGCAAAAACTCAGTAACACTGCCGAGCTGGAATTCGAACCCTCATGCTTAGCAATCGCACTCAGCGACCACCAACAGGGCAGTCGAACCTCAAATACATACATTTAAACACGCCTGTAATGCCAAAAAGGTAGGCAAAGGTGTACTGTAAAAGACAACATCTTGATAAGCAGAAATATTACAGTATATACTTAGATACACCTACATTTTCCGGCATATCATAAGTGGTACAGAGCCTCCACGAGTGACGGCACATAGGTACTTATGTCCGGCGCAACCCTGGACGGTCAACCTCACTACCATGCTGTTGACTGACCAATCTCTAGACCACGGCATGACATCTTTCCACGTAGTACATTGACTCATGCCGATACGAAGAAGAATCGTAAGTCTCATGTCCGTCATTGACGTGTCGTTGTTCCCTATTGCTATTCACCAGGCCGACAGAGCGTTTATCGCCTCTTAACGTATTCGAACAAAGTATTAGAAACAAATAAGTCACATCTTGTATTATTCAATAACGTTTAAACCATCTATTGTCTGATAAAAAGCAAGGGCAAGGGCGTTCTTGTTCAACAGGGAAATATTGAATGGGAGCGATTAGAAAAAGGTTATCTGGTGTTGCCCTTCAGTAGGTACGTACTTTAACATTAGATAGAAAATAATGCCAGTCTAGTAGCATGTTGACATTATTTAAGGTGTTTGAGAAAAGGCCTCTGCCCTGCAGTGGGACTTTGTAGGCTGGTATTATTACCGCCACACGCACAAAGAATTGCTTTGGTTTCGTAAATGTGCGTTTGACTTCATATATCTACGATGTAAAGCAAAAACGCTCTGCAAATAATATCTGCTGATCACAAACACGGATATTTGTCTATCGCGGAAATTGGATTCGCGTTGGAAGGCCGAAACCCGTCGCACCGCTCTTTGGGTCGCGCAAATTAACGACTCGAAGACTAACTATAGGGGTAGAACTACTAACTGTAGGGGTTATTGTAGTAAACTCCGTATACCAGCCCCTCTAGATAAGTGGCAAATCGCTTGACTAAAAATCGAATATAATGGAACATATTTGTTGGGTTGACATACTATTTCTTCTCGTATAGTCCATTCATTCAATAAGTAGTTACGGATATTCAAGTTGAAAGTTACAGTATTACACGGTTGTAATTGCACTACTAAAATTGTTAATATAGATATTTAATTTACAAAATTATAATGCAAATAATGGATCTAAAGAGGGATGCCGCGTAAATAGAAAAACGTACGGCGGTAAGACCACTAGTCAAAAAGGTTGTATTTAATTTACATTTTAATTACATTTATTAATTAAGACTATGTTTAAATGTGTCAATATCGAACGACCTTTTGAAGCGACCGTGGTACGTGTTACAAGCTGGGTCGCACACACTACACGTTTCCGCCAAAATAATCCTTTCACAAATGTAGTGTATAGTCGTGCATATCACATGAAACCAATTTGCGAATTTCAAAAGTTCTTTTATGCAAAACCGTCTGTTAAAAACAAATACTCAACGAGGGGAGAAATTCGACTATATATAAAATAATTAATAGGTCCCCTAAGACAGGCGAATCTTTTCCCCATTACAGGCAATAATAGATTTTACAAAAACTTATAGGCTAGTATTTGGAATAGTGCGTAACGTGGGAACCTCTGTAGCCGATTTAGGAAGGATCCTATAACTCGGCGTACTAAATACATATATTTAAAGTACGTTCTTAAACGTTTGAGGCCCGTTAAAACCTACCACATGTAACTCGTTAGATATTTTAAAATTAACCAGCTCCTATACTTCCAAGACTTTTTACTTAGATCTATATTTAGCCGCGAACCGGTCTGAGTCATATCGATACTGTGATTTGTGTGTCAGCCCAATCTCTGTAGTAGTACCTAACACGGCTCGGTTTTAGTAACAGTTAACGGTATATTAGCTGTTAGATTCTTATTTTGGAACCGTTACAATACCTAAATTAAAAAAATAAATAAGGTTCTAAATTCAACTGATGTTCTTACCGGAATGTTGGTAGTAATTGTTCAATGAAGTCTTTGCTAATAGCCCAATAGTAAACCGATTTGAATTTTGTTTGATTCCGATATGGTCCCACGTAAATGTTGTGATGATCAGATCTTTCAGCAAAGACAAAGGAATGCTAGTGATATTGCGTATTCTTATAAAAAAGCTATTTTATATTTATATTTTCTTGTTTATTTCTTTCTAAGGGTGCCTTTGTACAACAGTGAACGGCTTTCGGCTGATAATGAATGATGTAAACTAATTATAGGTAACTACAATTGGCCAAATTGGGTTAAGAAATTACAGAGCGAAAGTTTGTGTGATACCTAATCTTATGTCTGAAAACTGAAATACAGATAGAAAAAAGTAATTAATTTGTCAGAATATAATACAAATGAATATTGAAGAAGGATCTGTGGGTAATCTTATAAATTTCGTCACAAACTGGGCGTAAAACTTGATATTAAAATACAACGCGATGGTAAATGGAGGCTCGATTCGATAGAGTAACGTTAGCATTGCTAATATTAAAAACTGATACGTATATTATGTATATGCAATCTAATTATTAGCGGTGATAATGGTAATTTATGTAACCATGTTCATGTATTACTGTTTCAATATGTAACAGTATTCGTCATGCACGGATCACGCTGCGTTATGAATACTGACATCATGAAGGTTAATCTGAAAGTTTTTTCATGTATCAGAAGCAGTGCCGCAGCTATCCTTGTATGCGCCCTTTGCGAGTTTCTTTACCAGCGCCCTTTTTCGTCTCTGGTCCTTGAGTGGATATTTCTGCGCCCCTCTAGGGTCTGCGCCCTGTGCCTGGGCAGCTCTGGCATTACCTTAAGGCACTGCTTAGACGCCAAGACTACTGTTACAATGATTTCAAATAACGTGAAGATAAGTTTTGTTGATATTGTACTAACTTGACTTGTAGAGTATGTTCCAAATATTAAGACCGCGTATACTGTAGATAGTTTTGTTACATGAAGTTTAAATAAATAATTTGATCAACGTCCTACCACGTTTACGGTTTCCTTTTGTTTAGTTTACTGTGCTTCCAAAGTGCCAGCTTAAAACAGGCAATGTATTGTGGGTAGGTTTATAGTAGTCTGCAGGTTTCACTTTAAACCAAGCAAAAATATTGTCTAAGTAGTAGGATCTTGATTTGAATATCTGACAGTGACAGCTCCATCAACGCGATGGATCTTTTAAGATGCGCGTGAGACGAAAACAGTTCTCTTATCTACTTAAATTTTCGTCACGAAAGTAATAACAAAGTAGATATTACAACAATGACGGCAAAAAACAAACATCCACATATTTATCAGCACGATTGGCCTATAGCTTATCTAGCGCTCGCGATTTCCGTATATTTTAGCATTGGTTAAACAGGAAAAACGGAAATCTTATAGGAATATAGGATCACTTTCTTGTCTGTTTGTCTGTATGTTTGTAGTCAGAACGAAAAATAGAAGTATTTTACGTAGTACACCAGACAGCACGAGCATGACCTTTTTCGAACCAATTGGCTCATGTCGATACAAAGAAGAAATATGTGATAGATGTGCCTATTGCCAATTAACAGGCTTTACTCCGAAATAACGAGTGGTGTCTGAGGAAACCTTATTGCCAATATCACGCAATATTTAGGCGTCTAGGTCGCTATGCTATTGATCTGCTGACTGACTATTTTCCTTGACGATCCTAGGTATTACATGCTATGGATTTACTGACATATTCTTTTCTTAAAGGCATGTCGCTGTAAGGTATTATGTAAATAAATATAGCTTATATTGACTGCCTCATTAGTGTAGAGGTCGGTAATCGCGACTGCTGGGGATGGGATCCTAGGTCCGAATCCTGGCCAAAATATTATTGGATTTTTTCTATTAGGTAATTCTCAGTGATGGCATGCAGTCTGGATTTGTGTGTTTATAGCAACAGGCTCGCCCCGTAATACATTGGGACCCACGACTTTAGTTACGAAAATGTTTGCTAGGAGAATCGCACATCTGCGAAAGTGATATGTTATTATAGCACGTTAGATCTTAGTTAACACCAACACCTTTTCACTGCAGGCGCAGTGCATATAGCCTTTATAAACATAACCATTAGGTTCACTAGGTCACTACACTAGCCTAGACACATCATGCCAAACTCGTCTGCAGTAAGGGCTGGTTTTCACCACTTTCATTTGTTTCTCTCAGCAATAGGCCCGTCTGTTACCGGTTTACATGATCCGGTGTTGCGTAATCATTGAATTAATGTAAGTTAGATGTTTGAGATCAACTCAAGAAAATGTTACGCTTGTGAGGTACTTTATTGACCCAGGGACTCCTAGGGAATGAGGAAATCCTCTTTCAGCGGATGAAAAACTCCCGCGTGATTTGATTTAAGAATCCCAGTCCCATTTACCAGTCTCTTTTCCTACGAGAGAGAATCGTCTCGATAAGAAGCATTTTCTTAGATCTGGACAAAGTCCGGTTAGCTGTGGGAACTCTCTTTAAAGTTAGCTCCAGCCAGTTTACGATGTGGAAGCGAGCCTCTACGTGCAGTGTAACGCTGGCAATGCAGCGTCTCGCTTCCACGCTTCCTATCCTGTTCCAAGAGTGCATGGTAAGGGGGCAGGAGACAGTAAAACAGTGAGACCATAAGGTAACTTCCTCACCTAAGCAACCAACAATAGAATTAATAATAATTTAAAAACAATAGAATTTTGTGTTGTTACTTATCGAAGAGTTTAATCGACATTTCTAGACAATAAACGGGAAACGATCGGGCCTTAATTTGTTCATCTCTAATTATGATCAATTGACTTGTCTTGTGATAATCTATACTCTGTTTAGATATAAAAAAGCTAAGGGTAGTAACTACTTAATTTTACTTTTTTAAGTTAGTTGAGTTCCATTTTCCTTTAGGAACTCGTCTATTGCATCTATTGCAGACGGTTTCGTTGTCCAGTTATTTTTCGATCGCTAACCTATTTAAACGCCCTCTGATGTTCTGGTCAGAGAGCGGGACTACTAGCATAAGAACCAACAACGACTGGAAGCTTTAAACAGCAGAACGGACTCTGTGGCGTACCTTGGGAGAGGCGTATGCCCAGTAGTAGACTTCAACGGGCTGATGATGAACCTAAACCTATTGAAGTGTCTTGTTGAAAACAATATTACATAACATAACATCACGCCTTTATTCCCGAAAGGGGTAGGCAGAGGTGCACATATAGCACCCACATTTCGGCAGTTATGTTTTAGGTCCCAATGTAATAGGGGGCGAGCCTATTGCCATCAACCGGGCACAAATCCAGACTCCGTGCTGCTCCTGAGAATTACCTAATGGAAAAATCCAGTAACACGCTGCCCGACCCGGGATTTGAACCCAGAATCGTGCTCAGCAGTCGCGCTTAGCAACCACTAGAACAACGAGGCAGGCTGAAAAAAAAAAAAAAAAAAAAAAACAATAATATTATGTTTCCTAATAGCATTCGTGACAGTTTATGTGAAGCGATATTTTTTATAATTACGATGGCTTTATAAACAACAGGTACCTATGTCATATGTGCAACTCTTTCCTACTATAAAGAACGGTCACGTATGGATGATTAGTGATATGAAAAGACATTTTTGAAAAACAATAGCTTTCATTACAAGTTATTGTCATACACACGTTTCTGTGAACGTACATATGTATACTTACCTATATTATTGTATGGGGTGGTTATTTCAACATTATATTTTATTAATATTATCCACTAAACCGCTGGATGGATTTTGATGAAATTTGGCATGTAGAATGTTTAAGATCTGAGAAAGGACATAGGTGCATAACGCGGGCGGAGCCGCGTGCAAAAGCTAGTATTAAATATATAAGAGGAAATAGACTATAAATGACAATATAATACACAGAGTACTCTACTAGTAATCCCTAGTAATATTATAAACGCGAAAGTTTGTAAGTATGGATGAATGTTTGTTACTCTTTCACGTAAAAACTACTAAATGGATTTTATTGAAATTTCATATGAAGGTAGCTGACACCCTGGATTAACACATAGATTACTTTTTATCCCGAAAAATTGTAGCGGGTAACACCGCGGGGCGCAGCTAGTTAATATAATTATACGGTAGTTTACTTCAACGCATCCGCAGAAATAGTTCACATTTTCACATTTAGATCTGGTGATCGATTTCTGTTGGTAGGTGACAATACTAACCACAGAGGTCATATCTCGCTCACGTTTGCGGTGTAGTACGCGACTTTACGTTCGATTTAACGTAACCGATTATACAACGTAAAACACGTGTCAATTTAGTTATAGAATTTACTCTGAAGGTTTTATTTTGTTTCTGTCGTTTTATAAACATGCAGTACGATGGCCGTATTTGTAGACTGAAAACTTACTTAATTTACACAAATAATTGTTGTTTCGTGTGTTGTCTAACCTACAATTATTCAGCAAAACCCTGCAGCTCTTGGCAATGAAGAACACTTTAATTCAAATACTACCCCCTTACCGTGATCTTTTAAAGCCCACTGCTTTAAGAGTTCCTGGTAGACGAGACACATTACACTGCACACAACAGTCTCGCTCGTCTCGCTTCCACAACGTAAACTGTCCTGCTTTAAGAGTTCATGGTACGGGGGCTGATCGTAGTGTGGCTATTGAAGTTTAATGTTTTACGCATGAAGTGTAAAGTTAATTGTTGACTAAAACTGGTTCTCAATCCAGTCTTTATATTCTGTTTTGAGTTTAAACGTTTTAGCATAAAAATATAATTTTTATTACGTCGTAAACTCGTGGTAGCCTAATAGTTGGCATACCGGATTTGTTTGCACAAGGTTTGCAGGTTCAAACCAAGGCCATCAATGTGACAATGTCATAAATACTTTCTTAGTTATTCTAAGACACCACTGACTAACGGTGACGGAAAACATCGTGAGGAAACCTGGATTTAATTATCTGATCACCCACAGTGAGTTTGCGTGGTGATCAATGCTCAATTCTTCTCTATACGAGAAGAGGCCTTTACCTTGCAGTGGGACAGTTATAGGCTGTTGTTATAAAACTCATGTTAGCTTGAAGAAAGCTACCGTTTGCAGGGAATTCGATGGCCTGATTGGCCGGACTAGCATAGTCCAATCACTTAGCCACTGGGCCAATTGTTCCTGCAACCCTTAGCGCAGGCCTTTGTTGTTGTGTATGTATGTATGTGATATTAAATGTTCGTGATACGCACCCGACATACTTAGGGGGGGGGGCGAAGTTTCGTTTTTTTTTAATTTGGACTGTGAAGAAATTCGGTCAAGGGTACACCGTACTAGTGATAATTATTCTAATCACTGCCTGATCGCCTAAATGGCATCAGTTCATGGTCATCTCGATTCGCAAATTGTCTACAGGCCAAATATTTACATATCCAATTAAGTACATACCAAAATATTAATGTGATTCACGAGAAAATGGCTGTGTAGGACTGTAAACAAGAAAATAGTTGAGCAAATATTTATAAATAATGCTTTAGTCACCTAAAGCCTTTTTGTAAACGATCATAACAATAGGCACTTATAGAAAAAAATTAGAAAAACATAAGCAAAAAGTTAAATGGTGTTATTATAACGAGTGACAAGTTGCTAAGTAATTTACTGAATGAATAGTTTAGATAATTTGAGATAATGACAGACTTCGGGCTTGAAACCGTCTCGGATAAGAATCTAGTTCCACATGACGAGTTATAAGATCGTATTAATGTGTTATATAAGCCTGCATAGTTTAAAAACCAAACAGACTCTAACATACAATTTTATTTAATAAAAATCACCTTAAAATTCGAACGTAGAAAACAAGAAACACTACATTTTCGCAAAAAAATAAAAGAAATAACAAAAGACAATGGAGGCCACACAGGAAATAAAATGTAGAATTATTTAATTCCCGTTTTAAAATCGCCAGATAATAAAATAACGAATAAATTTGACGTTAAAACCTAACCACCAAACCCTGTCAATATGTCCTAATAAAAATAATTTAAGAATTAAAAATTATTATAGTATTATTTACAAGTACGAGGCACACCAAGCTCCACAATGACAACATGCATTAAGCAATATGTTTCATTCGTTTCAGATGAGGCATCTCCTGATTGTTCTGGCCACAGCCTGGTTGGCCGGCGCCGTAGACCTCCCACCGAGCTGCAGCAGACCGGTCTACTGCAACAGTAACCTCCTCCATCATGTCCAAATGGCCCGAATCTTCGCCGACTCCAAAACCTTCGTGGACCGCGTGATGAATTATGATGAGACCAAAACATTAAACGACTTCGATAAACTGCTTAACGAAACCAACCAGAATCCGTCAAAAGAACAGCTTATAGAGTTTGTTAATCAATACTTTTCTGAGCAAGGTGAACTTGAGGATTGGCAGCCCCCAGACTTTAGCGATAACCCTATATTTCTTAACACTGTTAGAGACGAAGCTTTAAGAAACTTTGGGAAAAATATTAACGCCATTTGGCCGCTTCTCTCTAGAAAAGTCAGGCCTGAAGTTCGTGCAAAACCTGAGCAATTCAGTTTGGTTCCCGTTACCCACGGATTCATCATACCTGGAGGACGGTTCAAGGAAATTTATTACTGGGATACCTACTGGATTGTCGAAGGTCTGCTTATAAGTGGAATGCGAGAAACTGCTAAAGGAATGATCGAGAATCTAATAGAATTGCTGACTAAATTTGGCCACATCCCCAATGGAAGCAGATGGTATTATCAGGAGCGCAGTCAGCCACCTATGTTGACGGCCATGGTAGCTCTTTACTACAAATATACCGAAGATCTTGAATTTCTCAGAACCAACATTGCATCTTTGGAAAGTGAAATAAACTACTGGCTGGACACTCAAGCCGTAACATTTAAAAAAGGTGATGAACTTTATACCCTTCTCAGATACTACTCTCCTAGTGCAGGACCACGACCAGAATCATATTACGAAGACTACAATATAACTATCGGCTTAAGTGAACAAGATCGTACTGATTTTTACATCGATACTAAAAGTGCAGCTGAGAGCGGGTGGGACTTCTCCTCGCGTTGGTTCATCATCAGTGACGGAAGTAACAACGGCACCTTAGCCGACCTTCATACTAGGTTCATTATTCCTGTCGATTTAAACGCTATATTTGCTGGTGCCCTTAAAAACGTTGCCTACTTCCATTCATTACTGAAGAACGTTCGCAAAGCTGCCGAATACGGAGAATCAGCCAGGAACTGGATGAAAAACATCCAAGGGGTCCTATGGGATGATGAAGCCGGAATCTGGTACGACTATGACTTCAGGGACAATGTACATCGTAAATACTTCTACACTTCGAACTTTGCACCTCTGTGGCAGGGGGTAGTCGACTTGGAATTAGTAAAGATAAACGGGCCAAGAGTTGTGAACTACCTCAAGGAGTCGACTAGTCTGAATCACGCGGGAGGTTTACCCACTTCCCTAATCAACAGTGGAGAACAGTGGGACTTCCCTAACGTGTGGCCTCCAGAAGTAAGCATCGTTGTAAATGCATTGGAAAACATTAAGACAAATGAGGCCAGAGAATTAGCGGTTAATGTGGCACAAACATTCGTCAGGTCGTGTCACTTGGGCTTCCAAGAGTACAAGCAGATGTTTGAGAAGTACGATGCGGTGAGACCAGGGCAGTTCGGAGGTGGCGGCGAGTACAACGTGCAGTTCGGCTTCGGCTGGAGCAACGGAGCAGTACTAGAGTTCCTAAACAAATACGGCAGTATCCTAACCGCTGACGACTCCGCAGATTTAGGAAATAACATAACAGAACCAACAACTAGTGCAGCATGACTAGACGTGGGCCATACAAACTATTTCCTTGTTTTCCTATCAATTCTAAAAGTCTTTGTGTAAAGTAAGGACATCAGATAAAAACGGTTGTGAATTTAGTTTGTAAATACCATTAAGTGAGAACTACAAATAAATGGTGCCATAAAGACATGAAATGTCGCGGAGACAAATTATTGTAACTAGTTTGATCTCAACAGGAAAATAGAGGTGTATAAATGTAACGCTACCTATACGTTATCAGGTATCAGGCTTCCTTATGTGATGGTACATCATATTCCTTATAGTTCAGGTCAGTTCCATATTCCGTCTAATTGACTCACTTCTTTTAGAACATCGACGTCAATTTCCTTTCTACGTTATACATTCTAACAGCATTCCAATGTGTATCAGGAAAACCTATTTTGTGGTCGTAATAAGTGATAAAATTACAGCATCAAAAAGTATCAATAATATTTAATGTCAAAAATGACATTTATGTTAAATGGCAAACCTGTCAAAATGTGACATTATCGGATTCGATATCGAATTCGCGGCATTATTCAGTTCGGTGTTGTAATGTTACTTACATTAATATGTACTTAATTTCAAAGTGTGAGTGTATGTACTTCAGTGCCAGTAGTAGGCATTTATTACCTTGTTATATTAAAGTCGAGAAGTATATTTGTAGCATAATATATAAAAAGATAAATGTACTTAACAATGTATGTGTGTTTAAAAAATAAGTAGCCTAATTCTTTTTAAATATTTATTTATAGTAAATAAATACCTTAGTTATTTTAGTTCATACCTATCTACCCATAATTAAGTACAATTACGTACATAAGTTAATGTTAGTTACTATAAAATAATAATACTTGTTTAAATATGTATTTATATTTACACAAATAAACCATATTTTCAGATATTTTTACCTTTAAATAATCATGTTGAATTGTTGACGTTATTACAATTTTTTGCAATAATAATTTATTTATTAAAGCTAAGTTAAATTGTAAATATTTATCATGAAATGATGTTCAAAAATGTATAGGTAACTTAATTATTTTTATATAATTTAGCAGTTAGCAGACTATGTATCTAATCCAGAACTTTGTCATCTGTTAAACATTCATTTTAAGATTTCCCTTCGGCACCAAAAAGTTGGTAATGTAAAACGATAGACCCTAAAAATATAAAAGTCTTTTAAAAACAAAAGCTGTCACTCCACCAACTTTATTCTTCTAAAAATGTTACCTGCCTATTAGAAAATCTAGGTCTTAATAAAATAGAGTATAAAGTTGACAATCCGCACTGTGCTGACGCAAAAGGGTTGTGTAATCTATGAATTCATTTATTATTGTTACATAAAAAATAAGCATAAAAATGATGTGTTACATTGACGTAAATGTTATAGTACCTTCTGTTAAGTTTATTAGTTCGTTCTAGTATCAATGTTGATTATAATAAAGGCTGTGTCTGTATTTGCTTGTTTTCTTTACGTTGCTTTAATCAATCACCGCTGAAATGGCTGGATACTGGATAGTTTATGAGGAAGCATTTAACAACAAAATTGGTAGTTATACAATATACATGTATAAAGATCATGTTTTCAAAATAGACATTAAAAGTACATTTTGAACGTGAAATTAAATCAGGACAGTCCCCAAAACGACCGCCCGTCGCCGCTTCCTAGTGCGATCCTGCCCCCTTTCCACGAACTCTTAAAGCAGGACAGTTTACGTTGTGAAAACGAGACGCCGCGTTACACTGCACACATCGGAAAATGTCCTGCTTAAAGAGTGGTAAGGGGGCTGGTTAGAAGAAATGGCGGCGCAACAACTTAGCTAACAAATATAGGTGGACTGTTCAGCCTGGTTTTAACATAGGTATAACTTTAAGAGAGCGTACCGTGCATACCTTTGATCCTATTTACTACCTACTATTGATTTATAATATCATTGCTCTACCAAAATTTTCCGAATCCACGCTCTTCAGTATAGAATGCTCTTAACTAGCATTTCAGCAGAATATTTTCCGAGATCTTCATCTTCTAGTTTTGGTAGATTATGAAATAAGGCAGTAGATAGCAGGCAAATCTGAAACAATTAAGTAGGTAATTACTTGATAAAATGGCTATTCCTATTCCCTCGCAACTCTATCACGGTAATAGGGTCGAGTCTATAAAGTCTGTAAGTGATGACTTGCAGTAAGAATATTGTGCCACTTGACGATAAATACGTTGCAAAAATATCTTTGAGGATAAATTATTAAGAAAAGGATGGAGTGAAGGAAAATAAGGAAAAACCAAGTGGGTCAGCTCTTTTTTCACATTTCGAGGTTAAAGTCACAGGTAAGTTGAAAGGATCGAAGGTTCTGGGAATCGAAGAGTCAGACTAAGAAGATGACTGCCTCGTTGGTCTAGTGGTCGATAAGCGCGACTGCTGTGCACGAGGTCCTGGGTTCGAATCCCGGGTCGGGCAAAATGTTATTGGGTTTTTCCATTAGGTAATTCTTAGTAGCAGCACGGAGTCTGGATCTGTGCCCGGCCTATTGCCATCAACCGGACAAATCCAGACTCCTGCTGCTACTGAGAATTTCCTAAATGAAAAACCCAATACCAATTTGCCCGACCTAGGATTCGAACCCAGGACCTCGTGCTCAGCAGTCGCGCTTAGTGACCAGTAGACCAACGAGGCAGACAATACTAATTGTATAAGTATACCTACTAACTTTGTGGCAAAATGTGATTACATCTTCATGTTTAACTATTTTACTATATTATTCACATGCCATCTGAAAAGTACGATTTTACCTACATTTACCTTAATTTAATGTGAATATACTTAGATTTAAGTATCCTATTTGTGAAGATGTCTGTTATTGCGGGGGAAATCCTTTAAACTGGACATTACGCAAGCAAGAAATAATTTTACACTTTTGTATCCTCTACACCTGTTTGATGTTATTTTTTCCCGTGTATTACTTGAAGAGGTAGGCAGAAGTGTGAGTGTGAAGTGACTGCCTCGTTGGTCTAGTGGTTGCTAAGCGCGACTGCTGAGCACGAGGTCCTGGGTTCGAATCCTGGGTCGGGCAGTGTAACTGGGCTTTTCCATTAGGTAATTCTTAGTAGCAGCACGGAGTCTGGATTTGTGCCCGGTCGATGGCAATAGGCTCGCCATTGGGACCTAAAAACATAACTGGCGAAATGTGGGTGTACTGTAGGTGCACCTCTGCCTACCTCTTCGGGGAATACAGGCGTTATGTTTTTAGGTAGGCCGAAGTGTGTTGTTACGCGTTCTAATTTTGCCAGACATTGTAAGGAGGTAAGGCCTTGTAAGGAGTCCTAATGCCAGTTCCCAGACACTCCTATGTATTGGCTATCCTAGTCTTATGACATTCTAAGATTTGTACATATATAGAAGGTGTACCGCGTCATACACCACAGGGGGAATAAGAATACCTTTTTTTCTTGTCACCGGAAAGCGAGTAGTAAGAGGCGACGAACCAGCAATTGTTTTATTACAGGTGTAGACCCAATGAATGGCAATAGGCTCGCTACACATAAGGGTCAGCGCAGACCAAGAGGAGTGCAGAGGAGAGGGGTTTTTTAAGTCACTCGAAAATAAACTTTAAGACTATTGCTATAAAGTGCATACATGACAAAAAATGGTTGAGTGAGTATTGTCTGTTTCTTTGAAAAGTCGAGCCGCGAAGAAAATGCACAAGACCACGAGGATTATTCCTCTCGGTCTGTGCTGACCTTAAGATTCATTACGCACTGTCGACTGGTCGCCGGCGACTCGGTCCCTCGGCGACCAGAATGAAGGCGGGTGACTGGTGACCAAGTGCGTAAAAACCTATCTAAAGTACAGTAAGTCATAGTCGCCGTCGACCGAGTCGCCAGCGACCTGTCGACAGTGGGATATATTGTACGAGTGGCGAGATGAGGGAGAAGCAGAAAAAGTATTCAAGAAAAAGCAGAACACCTCGTTTTACCCCCTCACAGATTTCAGTTTTGATTGTATGTTTGGATGTCCATCTGAATACAAAGCATTGAAGAGCGTTCAATGTGTGCAGTACGCGCGTTTGTTGGTAATAACGTATTTTCCTACATTTTCAATTATTTTCAGTACATTAAAAATAACAAGTTACCTGTGAACAAATACCGCGTGATAACAAGTCATTGGCTGATAACTACGTAACCACTCTGGAGGTCTGGCCATTGACCTATTAAAATTAGCATAGAACCTTCCTTTCATTTACCAGCAAAGAGCGCCATCTACCAACCACATTATGCACCGTTTGGTATATACGGCGTTCTGTGTTCCAACAACCGATAAGAGATGGCGCCACCGTTGCGTAAAATAATAATACATTTTTATTTCATATCAATATTATAGGTATTTAAGGTAGGTAAGGTAAAAGCGCGACTTATCACATTTTTTTATTATTCAACACGCAGCTATCTACTAAAAACAATATTTTTTAATGAAACCTAGTTAACTACCTGGTAGCTATAGCTGTCAAATCGAATCCCAAATCCTTTGCAATTAACTATTGGACTGTAATTATGCATGATAAGTTGATTAGTTATTATAGATAGGTATTCATAGCTGCAAGTGTTATTATTCATAGTTATCATAAAATAAATAAACAAAGAATTTATTTAATACGGTACCTACAATGCTTGCTTTTATCATAACAGGAATACATACAGTATTGCATAACAATAATGAATTATAATAACCTCATCTGACCGAGTAGCCGATATACTTGTGACCTTGATCACTGGAACTTCCTCTGACAATAATAAAACAATTGCTTAGATTTCTGAATGTTGACAACACCTATAATAAAAATATTTATTCAACGGTTAACTATGTAGAGAAACGTTGTCAAAAAAAACAATATAGGTTCTATTGATTACCTCTTACGTACAAACTAACTCTACTTTTATGAAAGTACGAGGAGTGATGAGTTTTTTGCTTCCCATAAAAAGCATTAAATGTATAATATGTAAGTACATTGCCAAGAGTACATAATGTACCTATTATTGTAACAGTTACATGATCTGGATGCAGCACATCTGATTTGCAGTACATCGTTTATTGATGTTGCAGCTCCATTTACGAGAAAATATCTACTACAAAGATGTAAATATATACTGAAGTCGGTATGATTATCATATTACATCTTATAGCTATCAGAAATTCAGAAATACGTAATTACATCTAGGTGGGAGCGTGGGAGCTATATCTTACACATCCTATCCTCTGATTGGATATTATGCGCACATAGACAATTACAAGATAATAACTCGATTACAAGCATGTCAATGTGACAGTTAGCGCTCTGACTTTGGGAGAAGGGCACGCGTGTAATATTTATAGAAATAAGATCTTGAAACAAAGACCGGGCGCATTTCCCTCCCGAAAATATAAGCCGCGACAGTGAAAGTCAGTGCAGTGTCAGCTGAGATGGGTCGGCGACCTGGCGCACAGTAGCTGCAGCGCACTCGCGACAAATGACCGTGTTGATGCACAAAATGTGTCTGATGCGTGTTGCATCGGTTCGCGGCCACTCGCCCCGCGCCTGCCCGCGCGGCCGTACGCTCTGCGCTCAAATATTGCGGTTATCGCGCATTTCCCATCGCAATCCAGTTAACGTTAAGCGGAAATTGTGACAGTGAACATGTTCAAGATCTCGCGGTATATGCCGCTATACCCGGTACTAGGTCTGCTGGGTGCATACGCGCACGCTATCAACATAATCTCCGTCTGCAATTCTTCAATTTACTGCGGTGGTGAACTCCTGCGCACCGTTCAGCTCGCCAGAATATTCCCCGACTCGAAGACTTTCGTTGATTTAAGGCTTGCGCGGACCGAAGATGAGACTATGTCCAATTTTACTAATCTAATGCGAGAAACAAAAAATAATCCATCTCGCGAACAAATTAAGGCATTCGTTGACTATAATTTTATAGACGGAGACGAGCTTGACGACTGGAGCCCGCCGGATTTTGACCCAAATCCACCGATACTAGACCAGATTGCCGATCCCAAGCTAAAGCAGTTTGCAAAAGATATTATCAATATTTGGCCAGGACTGGGTCGGAAGGTATCCTCCGATGTAGACCGCAACTCCGATCAATACAGTTTTCTTTATGTACCCAACGGCTTCATCGCTCCCGGAGGAAGATTTAAAGAGTTGTATTATTGGGACTCGTACTGGATAGTCCGCGGCCTCTTGATCAGTAACATGACGCAAACAGCTAAAGGTATGATAGAAAACTTCTTACATCTCGTTAATAAATTAGGTTACATTCCAAATGGAAGCAGGATTTATTACTTGGGAAGAAGTCAGCCGCCTCTCCTGACGTCTATGGTTAATGACTATTTCACAGCAACAAGAGACGTAGCTTGGCTTGAAAAAAATATTGATATTGTTGAGAGGGAACTACAATATTGGCTAGCGAAAAAGAAGGTGACCGTTCATGTAAATGGCAAGAACTACATCCTGTTAAGATATAAATCTGACGAAGATGACAAGGGCCCCCGGCCTGAATCATATTACGAAGACTATACCAGCGGCAGAGTACTACCTGAAAATATGCGTGATAACTTCTACATGGAGATGAAGAGTGCAGCGGAAAGCGGCTGGGACTTCTCATCGAGGTGGTTCGTGACTGCAGAGAATGTTACCGTGGGCAACCTAACCGATGTCCACACATCGTGCATCATACCTGTTGACCTGAATTCAATATTTGCTGCAGCTCTCCAGGCCATGGGCGATCTTAGATACCAACTTAAAGATAGGCGTAGTGCACAGAAGTGGTGGAGCCTGGCAAAGTACTGGAGGGTAGCGATACACAACGTGTTGTGGGACCAGGATGACGGGGTCTGGTATGACTATGATATTAAGGCAAATAAACAGCGCAGACATTTCTACCCGAGCTGCGCGGCTCCGCTGTGGGCGGGAGCGGTTGAGCCGACAACTGCCCCTGTCTACGGTTCACATTTCGTGAGGTACTTACTCTCAACCAGTGCTCTTAACTTTCCCGGCGGCATCCCTACGTCTATGTGGCACACTGGCGAGCAATGGGACTTTCCGAACGCCTGGCCACCGCTCCAGAGCATCGTGATCGGAGGTTTGGAACAGAGCGGCTACGACGAAGCACATACGTTAGCTATGGAGCAGGTCACGATTTGGATTCGTGCGAATTACATAGGGTTTACCAAATGGCAGAAGATGTTTGAGAAGTATAGTTGTGTGCAGCCGGGGGGGCACGGGGGCGGCGGGGAGTACTCCGTCCAGTCGGGCTTCGGGTGGACTAATGGCATTGTTCTAGAACTCCTACAAAAATACGGTAAAGTTTTAGCCTTAGACGAGGAAGGTGATGATGGATTACCGTCCGTGCGAGTGGTGTAGCGAATGAGTATAAATGTTGATTACACTTTTGTTACTTAATTATATTTCTTATTTATTTTACAGTTATTTTAGTGCTAAGCTTCATTCATCGCTTTATAATATCTCCTCATATACTTGTTATAAATTCTGAGCTAGGCAGTGAGGCGCGGCTATAACTTATAACATGTTTGAGAAACGTGAAACTTACTTCTCTTGGACTTAGTACTGTCGGCTCATTGTCTTGTTATAGTACTGTGTTTGTTATCAATTATGTGTTCATCCAGAGGTTTAATAAAATGGCTTTAATTGAATCTCGATGAAATTTTTATTACTATAATAACTAGTTAAAGTGTAATTCTGATTATGCAAAGGTTATATTCTAGCTGATTTGATTTTTGAGAAGTCTGTGATAACCCCAGTGTCTGTGTTTGTTTCAAAGTATTTGTCATAACAATAAAACGAGCTACGCCGATTTCCTGGTTCAGCGTAGATACGGAAAATTTTCCATATAACTTGTATGTATTTATAGAAATATTAATGTAAACAAATATGTACATAACTGAAATGAAGAGGATTAAATTATTATAAATTATACTTGACGTTTTATTATTTTTACTAACCCCCTTTTAAATGTTCAAGCTATCTTTTCTTCATTGCAGATTTACTTATTTTACTTCAATTATGGTGTATACCTAATGCAAATGCGAATGTTAGTTTATGTAAGGGATTGTTGTAGTTTAGACACCAGATTCTAGTAACAGCTTCACTATGTATTAGGTATGAAGAATTTAGTACCTTTATTAGCCCTTTTGACCCGTTAAACATACGCGAATATCGCACAAATTAGCCTAGACTGAATCTATTACCTCGCGGGAACTGAGCTCGCGGCACTATGCAATATGCATACGCGATCAGCAATGGCATTCTTCTACCTACCCCTTTAGGGACTACAAACGTGATGTGCACAAAAAAACATGTGATATTATTAAAGCCATTGAGCATTAACATTTTATTTTTACTGACACATGATCTTATGACCTAATTAAGTATTATAATTATAGTAAGTACTAAGTACCTACCTATCGATTTAACAATCACTTATTTTCTACATTATTATTTATACTTTGCCCTTTATACATTAACCCTCATACTTATAAACGATGCTAAAATATATTTTTCTGCTTTTCATAATTAATTGACAGCAGATAATTTAATCAATTGTTTAATATAATGACGTGTAAAAGTGTTTTTTTGGAACCTATTTGCAAAAATAAAATCATTTCAATATTGTCAATTTTTATATGTAATGGAACTACTAGGTACAAAACCTATGGTAAGGGGATAATTGTTTCGATCGATAACACTACGTGTGCGAGTCATTTTCATAAGGTTAATCATAATTACACACATTAACTGGAGGGGAATGTTGATTATAGATATACAATTATACATATACATATGTATTTGTATGTGTAAGTAATTATGTTGTTTCTATAAATCTAGACTACACAAACGAAAAGAGTACGGAAGGTTTGTTAATAACTAGCTGTGCCCCGCGGTGTTACCCGCTATATTTTTTCTGGATAAAAAGTAGCCTATGTGTTAATCCAGGGCGTCAGCTACCTCCATATGAAATATCATTAAAATCTATTCAGTAGTTTTTACGTGAAAGAGTAACAAACATCCATCAATACTTACAAACTTTCGCGTTTATAATATTAGTAGGGATTTAATTAATAAAGTTTTAACAAAATTAGTTAATACGCTTAAGCGACGAGCAGTAAATATTTGAGCGTAGTGTAATCTTTAATTATGTTTATAATATAAGTAGGGAATAAATTAATAAAGTGTTAACAAAATTAGTTAATTTACGCTTCAGCGATGAGCAGTAAATATTTAAGCGTAGTGTAATCTTTCATTATTTTTTTCATACAAACCATCACTCGTACTGTATCGACGCGGGAGCGATCAGACAGAAATATGGTCATGCCCAGCACCTAGATTTGGAAGAAATGTATGCAGATCATATTGATATTGTCTTGTGCAGAAATCAACCGGTAACCCGACCAGTCACCAGGCTACTGTGCTGCCTGAGGTGCTATCTATAGCACAGCCCCCTTACCATGAGCTCTTAAAGCAGGACAGCTTACGATATGGAAGCGAGACGCTGACTTACACTGCACGTAGTAGCATCTTGTTTCCACATCGTAAGCTGTCCTGCTTAAGAGTTCATGGTAAGGGGCATTTCTCAAATTTTAATATCAAAATTATAATGTAGGTAAGTAAAAAGATTGACTAAGGATTTTGGGACATCCTATTCTCCCAAACAATACGGGAATAGACGAATTTGCTGGCTTCTCAAATCTTAATTAGGTTTCTTCCAGAAGACTAGGATTTTTTAGATTTTAATTAAAGTAATTAAGTAACAGATAAAACGAGCTGCAGTTAAAACTAGTTTTGTCGCACAGTGCACACAAAACGCATCGTACGCTATATTTTAATTGCAAAACAATTAGTTAAGTATTCCATTAATAGCTACACTATACCTAATGCTGATCATAGCACAATGGTTCGCAAACATGACTTGGCAAAAAATACTTTAAAACGAAAACAACTTTTTTATGACGACGATGAATAAAAATAATTGCTAATAGATCAAACTTTTTATAAGTATTATTATCTCTCACGCTAAGCGATCTATAAAACCTTGGTTGAAACTAACCTTGGATTTAACCCTGACGGTAGGTATCTAACTAAAACACTAAGTTACTGTGTCAAGTGGGACTCTCACTGAGGTACGGGGTACTGGGGTATCAAAATAAAACATCACGTATTTATTTAAAAGGTGTATTGTACAAATTATATTCATTTTACCTAAAAATGTACTCTGGCCCGAATGGCCAAAGTATTCGTACATTTCTATGCGCAGACACTCATTCATTCCGCCTGTTTATTTTCGATATAAAGAAATAATATTCTTTACTGTATATTCCGCGCGAGCCTAACTTGCGATTCTGCCGCACAATAAGGGCTCCGTTCGAGTTCGAAACCAGTCGGGCATTCCCAAATACACACGTGAGTATATCCGGAATATACAGTAAATAATATGGATAACACTCACAAAAGTTATTATAGTAAAATAATATTCTTTCCGTGCTAACTGTTCTCATAATTACATACTTAATTCAAATGTATGCTCTCCTACTAATTATTATCGACCAATTGTTGTAGGAACTATTGCGTTATTTCTTTTCTAAAAAGTCCCATCCAGTATAATCTTCAGCTAAATTTGTACCATGAAGTACGGAATACTCATTATCCTTTACGTTTTCTTTGGAATTTCCTTTTAGAACAAGAAATTATAATTATCAAGTCAATTGTTGACCTTCAACCTTAGCCCTCATATTAATAAACAAGGATATTACCTGTATTAACATAAAGCCGTCTTATGTCTATTAACATCTCTGTTCTCTGACATGCAAACGTCATTGACAGGTATAATTGAATACTAGGTAAATTATTTTATGAATATGGGGGCGTGTCTAATGACTAGTTTCAATGTTTGATGTCAAAAATATGTCATTTGTTTACGAGACGGATCTTAAACTGTAGTTTTATAACTAAGCGAATTACCTGAATAACGAAGCTAACTAGTTAAACTGAATATCCCTACTAATATTATAAACGTGGAAGTTTGTAAGTATAGATGAGTTACTCTTTCACGTAATAACTACTGAATGGATTTTAATGAAATTTCATTGGAGGTAGCTGACACCCTGGATGTACACGTAGGCTTTTTATCCCGAAAAAATGTAGCGGGTAACACCACGGGGCGCAACTAGTAATATTATAAAGTATTAGTCTATTTACTGGAAGTCCCTTATTCGATATACAAAATAGTGTTAAAACCACCTTAAGAAAAATGATTAAAATTGCATGAACCACAAATCTACCTTTCACATGCGCATCTAATTTCGAACAACGAAATAAAATTGGTTAAATCTTAGGTTGTAAATCCTCCTTCGTGTATATTTGCTTTAATAAAATCTATGTGCTACGTATATCTAAATTGTTTGATTGATTCGTGTTATTCAACTGCATCGAACCCGCAGTCACTAGCCGGCGTGACGTAAGGGTGTTCCATTTGCGCCCCAAATTCCGCCTCTACTAGAACCTGTTGGATTTTGAGTCGAGCTACCGCGTTTTGTTTAGCATTCAACCTCTTTAGAGTGGGAGCGCAACTGAGGAGGAATAGTTCGTCAGTATCCGTTCTGTTGCACTGGCAAGGGTTCTCCTCTTCCTCAGAGTTCTGTCGGGCCTTCTTCGGCGAGGGTTGAGAGTCCTCGTCTTCTTCTTGTTCGTATTTCGATTCCTGGCTGTAGGAGAGTTCTGGCAAGCATTGTATCGCTCGATGCCGCATCTCTTCTTCACCGTCTGAATCATCGTTGTCCCTTTTGGGCCTGAATACGAATAGAAAGGTAAGCTTTTTATTATTTCATATTCATATTCATATATTTATTTGCATTCCATAATGTTACAATAGATGTTAAAGAGGCTTAAAGCTAGGTACAATGTTATGGACCCTGTTAGGGCACAGCAAAAGAAGGCATTACAAAATTTATATTACATAATTAATTTAATAGTAGATAAAATAAATATTTTACAATTCAAGTTAGTATTAAGTATACATATAGGATAACATTTTTTTTTTTATTTAGAATATTTAGGGATGTAATAATTATGAAATTAATCTATATTTTTATCTTCTAGGTACTCATTAACGCTATAGTAACATTTACGTATAAGAAGTTTTTTTAGTTTGTTTGTAAATATATGTATTTAAACAATAATAGTATATCACTGCCTCTTATATATTAATATGTTCCGAAAGGCCAAAACAATAAGTGTGTAGATAATTTTGAGCTAAAATTGTGCAAGTATTGTATACCAAATGTACTATCATACATCAAGCCGGTATTCCCTGAAGTGGTTAGTAGAGGTGTACCTAAAATACATCCTCATTTCGCCAGTTATGTGATAGGTCCCAATGTATGTAGGGGCGAGCTTAATGCCATCAACTGGGCACAAATCCAGACTTCGTGCTGCTACTGAGAATTACCTAATGGAAAATCCCAATAACAATTGCCCGACCCGGGATTCGAACCCAGGACCTCGTGTTCAGCAATCGCAATCAGCGACCACTATACTAACGAGGCATAATTATAAGGAATGGAGGTAGCTGACAACCTGGATTAAGACATAGGCTACTTTTTATCCCGAAATAATGTAGCAGCGGGGATTCGGGTAACACCGCGGGGCACAGCTAGTTTTACATAAATTGTATAGAAATAAATACCCGGCCTCCTTCGGCTCAATGTGAGGCAGTAGAAACCGCATCGCCTGGTGGTACGGCCAGCGCGTGCGACCTCCGTGGGTCCTCTGCAGCTTTATGAAGGAGTCACGCAGAGACCGCCAGCGCTTCTTGCATTCCGATTCTAAAAAATAAAAACGTAGGTTTAGTAGTGTAACACAGTTCTTCAAGGATTGCCTTACGAAATTCGCTGGTAACCGAATTAGTAGATTAAATGTTTAATTTTTTTCTTCTTAAGACAACAAATAAAAGTCTTCTAAGGCTTGATACACACATCAGATTTTTTCCTCCGATAGTCCGTATTTTTTTTGTTTTATTGTTGTTTGAACATTTAATGCTGGCTATACACGTCAGATTTAGTTGGATTAGTAGTAGGTTTTTTTTAACTCAGTAGTTCCCGAGCTATCATCCCGAATGCTTGTGTATGGAGAAAGAAAAGATGCCTGACGCAAAATTCGGATGTGTATCCAGTAAATATGATCACATATTCTGATCAGACAATCGGAAACTAAATCTGACGTGTATACCTAGCCTTAGGCCTCGCCACATCGACCTGTCCCCGGACTCCCGCGACCTTCACCTTCACCTGTGCAAGTGCTGTGATATTAAATAGCTAACATTGGCTACTTACGTCCTTCTGTTCGTCATTTTATAAAAGAAATACGCGGACCCGGTAACCTAAGTTAGTTATCAACAAGTCCACAGGTACGAAAGTTACCCTAAAGCATATGCATAGGTAATAAATAACACTTTTGTACATCTATTTACATAAAAATTGCACTAAGGTAAAGTAAAGTAGGTAGTAGATTATCGTCGCTATCTACAGGTGATGTCTTCTGAAGCTTTACACTTTTTAATGCTTGTGGGGCAAAGGTATCAAAGTGAATTATCTAAGCACTTACCCGATACATGGAGCGAGTCTTGCACCTCCTTCCACGCATCGTCTCTCAGCTTTGTCTTGTTGAACCCGCTGACAGACTTGTCGTACAAAATTGGCCGCTTTTCCACCTCCTTAATTAAATCTAATTCATTCATTTTTTTAGTTTTTGCTTCAGGCTGTCTGTTATATCACCTTGGCCTAAAAATACGCGTATTAAGGCTGATACCGCGACTTATTATCTAGTGTTGATTATTATTTGGCCGTGTCGCTTCTTTATTCCGAAAAACTGATATTTTTTCTTTTCTCCGGATGTATTTTTGTGATATTACTATTCAAAACGCACTTAGTTTTAACTTAAATCTATTATTTCGTTGCACAGTGGTCCACGGTAATGTGATTCTACAACTATTTACTTTAACTCGTCACTTTGATTTCTATTTTTGTTAACGTGCGGTGTTCATTTTTTAGCTTTATTGGTACACAATGTCAGACTGATGGTAACGTGGGGTGGCTGTAGGTTAGGCGACGCACGGTACGCGCGCGCCGCGCGTATCGAGCGGCGCGGCGGCGCGGCGCGGCCGGTGCGGCGCGGTGCCCGCGGCCTCCGCTCCGACCCTAACCAACTCGAACTTTATTGATTTTGCTGATTAGGAAACAAGTCGAATGGGGATTAGGTACTTACGTGTGCGACACGCTATTATAATTATTTTGTATGTAAATGATGAATTAGTACGTAGATACAGGCAATCAAATAAATATACACTCTAAGTAATATTCGAATATATAGAGTTTTATAAAAAGATCAGAATGAACGGACTAAGTAGGTACGTTACCCTTTATACGTATCTGAATAACAAAGCGAGAGTGGAGACTAAGTAGAATTGTTTATGTAGCTTATTGTTGTTGATAACTAGCGAACAGATGTTACAGCATCTATAGACTATAGGTAGAGGAAATACAGTTGTATAAATATTAGCAGATAAATTTAAGTCGCACTGAAGATGCAAATTAAATTATTACTTACTTAAAATCATATTGCTTCTGTAGTGCATCGGGTATGTCTACTCAATATCATACAGCTGGTTTTCATGCTGTCATCCGCAAGAAAACTGTATCCTTGATCTGCAGAATTCGTGGCAGCTCCAACGGAATTCTGAAAACTGTAGCTGATAGGCTCACGTCCCCGTTATGGATAGCCCTTATTAAGCGGGTAATTTAAATGTATTTAATTTGTTATTTGTATGTATTTTAATTGGATGTATTTTATTTTATTTCAATTTAATTTATTTTAATTGTATGGATTATGTTATCTGAATTAAATGAATTTGAATTTGAATAGCACTTTCCCGCCGATGCAGTTTCTCATGGAATTGTCAATATGGCTGCCTATAAGTACTTGCAATTATTCACAGACTACGTGATACTGGTAACCATCAATAGTTGGCGCTTTTCTATATTTTTAAAATGCCGTATTCCTTTGCACCTGTTACCTATACGGATATCCACTTAAAAGTAGGTACTACGTAAGTACAGTACAGTAGTACGTAAGTAAGTAATTTGAATTAATATAAACCTTTGCGACATAATACCATTTTCATATTATTATTCATAGCTAACGCACTACAAGCTTTAATTACCACTTTTTATTATGTGGTACACTTCTCTGTGTGAATTACCCTTATTATGATGGAAGAACGGCTGAGTATGAGGCCCTGATCTTGGGTTCGGATTCCGGGCTGTGTTACTGTGTTTTTCCATTAGTGAATTCTCTGCTGTGGAATTTGACTGCCTCGTTGGTCTAGTGGTCGCTAAGCGCGACTGCTGAGCACGAGGTCCTGGGTTCGAATTCCGGCCTCCATGCTACTGAATTCACATAAAACATAACATCAAGCCTGTATTCCCCGAAGGGGTGGGTTACATATAGTACACCCACATTTCGCCAGTTATGTTTTTAGGTCCCGATGTAGTAGGGGGCGAGACTATTATCATGAACCGGGAACAAATCTAGACTTCGTGGTGCTACTGGAAATAACATAATGGAAAAACACAGAAACACTGCCCGACCCGGGATTCGAACCCTGGACAATTATTATGAAAAAAATTCATGCATTTTGACTTCATCTTTTTATAAAATTTACGACATTTTATTTTGTAAAATACAATAAATTATTTTTGTATATTCATTCATCTTACTATATTAATAAAGAAGACTATTAATTAATAAATAACACACAGTAATATCCAAAAATAAATGTCGCCAATTCCTAGTGCATCTCCCCGCTTCTCTACCCCCTCACCCCGCGGTATGTCACAACGAGCACCGCCGTCCTCGGCATCATTTAGCATAGCAATTTATGTCGTGTTCCTATTACGATACGTTTGAATGTCCATTGGTAAAAATTTAAAACCCTTACCATGCTGTTCCGGTCTGCGTTGGCCTTAATAGGGATCGAGCACAGTGTCTGAGTGATTTGCCTACTGTATTTATCGCCGTGGGTTCGATTACCGGACAAATATTTATGAATATTATTGTTTAGTTGTGAGTAGGTATATGTCTGTAAAGTGCACTGGCGGTGCAGAGGAATCGCCCGATATTCAACAAAAATTAGGATACTTGGGGTATACAGCTTATGTTTGTATGGATATAAAATTATATAGATTTTTCTGAAAACGTTGCGTCGCACTTGGAATGTATCCTGCATTGTGAGCGCGTTTCACAAACACGAAATATCACATACACAAACACCCAGACGCGGGACAAACATTTGCGGATCGAACAACTTTTGTCCGCGCGGGAATCGAACCCGCAACATCTAGCGCACCAGTCCAATCGCTTATCTGCTGTGCCAATCAGGTCGATAGGTCGTATTGTGTACTGTTGGCATAAAAACATCATATTACATTAAGATGATTTAATTGAAAAAAAATTTATTACTTAGGTACAGATTTTAATATAACGATTAGCCTTGGTATTAACATTGTATTTAATTATTTTTTTAAGGTTATGGCTTCATCGACGAACTATCGATGATTTTGCCAGTGTCAAGGTATAGTAATAATGGTCGGTACACAATAGTATAACTGTACTACCTATTGATCAGTTTTTATGATGTCATGTATGTACTTAATTAAACTATGCTTATAACTAATTCATAATTACTTATAATGATCAGTCGTTCTTATGACAGATAGGTACCATAGTTATAAAAAAACGCGTTAAAGTCAATTTTGAGGTTTTCTTTTTACCACAAACAGTATCTATCTATAATTAAATAACAAAATTAACGATTTAAAATAAAACTTAATACTAAAACAGACTTCAGTAGTAGAAATACACATTTTTTTTCGCTATGAAAGGTTCAATTTGAAGTTGTTTATTCAAAATTGTCAAGTTCCGTTCAAAACCTATGATCGTATAGTTTTCATATGATCGTCAAATAATCTTCATATAAAGATTTTTTTACTATATGACTGCCTCGTTGGTCTAGTGGTTGCTAAGCGCGAATGCTGAGCACGGGGTCCTGGGTTCGAATCCCGGGTCGGGTAAAGTGTTACTGGGTTTTTCCGTCAGGTAATTCTCATTAGCAGCAGTGTTTAACAATTTGGAAAGAATCAGTAAATAAACAAAGGAATCAACTTGAATTAAATGAAACATTTTTTAATACATGTATGTATGAACGTAAACATCATATACAATAACTACATATGAATACAAAACAGTTTAATACTACGTATTAAAATCAAATCAAAATTGTTTATTTGTCAAAAATGGACAATGTACATAAAGGATTTTAAGTTTTGAACATAGGTCACCATGTCTAGCCTACATAAGGTACACAAATAATAATTCTTAAATCTAACCCTTACTTCTAAATATAATTATTATTTCTATGAGATCATGGAATATTTCTAATATTATATATGGGCGTTATATTATTATAATTGTTACATAATTTTAGTCTGATTACTCTATTTATTGACTACACAATTCAAGTCTTATTCAAGAAATTAATAAATGTTCGATTAGTGCATACAAAATGATAAATCAGTGCAATTAACAAGGTTATTAGATGTGAGTTTCCATCATTATTTTACCATTAGGTACCAGCATATTGTGGCATAACGCATGAATTACAGGCACAATCAATTGCGTTATAATTTGTAGGTATCAATGGAACTATTAGGTATCATCACAAATACTGCGATCCTCAAGCCGCTTGCCAAGCGTGGGGATTAAGACAACACCCCCTTTACCTAAGGGGGAGGCCTTTGTTCCACGATGGACGTCTTCTGGCCGATGAAGAATGGAAATAGTGTTGTATTTATGATATCTAACGTCAGCTGTAGCCATACTTTTCTTGTATATAACAGTTACTTACTAGATTGATGAGAGTTGGCACTTTGCGCTTATTCTGGACTAAGTAATGTTAACTCATAATGATTTATAATTTGTATGCTGCATTATGTGTCTAACCAGTGAATACTTATAAAGAAACACCTTCCCACAATCATCGCATTCATACCGGTTCCTTTTACGAATATGTACTGTTAAGTGTTTATCTTTCAGCTCCTTGTTAAGGAATGTCTTGTCACATACTTCACAAGTCTCACTCTCGTTCAGGTGATTATTGAAATGTTTTTTATCTGAAGTGTCGTCTGAATGGGCGGTTCGGTAGTGATATGTCAAACTGTATTTCCGACAGAACCGTTCGGAGCATGAACTACATTCAAAGACACTGTTCGCAACATGTCCTTTCAATTCAGCGCTGGTAAAGAACAATCTGTTACAATCTTTACATGCAAACTTTTTGACATTTTTATGTATTGCCAAAATATGCCGATTAAGAGTTTCTATCGAAGCTAACATTTTGTTACACTTATCGCATTTAATCTGCTTAGAACTAATATTGTGCATTTTCTGTATATGTAGGGCCAAATTAGCTTTACTACTGTAATAGTTTTTGCAATAATCACAACAATAATTTCGCTCATTATTGTGACATGCTCTGTGTAACTTTAGCTGGGATATAGTATAAAAGGTTCTAGTACATATGTTGCAGGCGAAGTTTTTCTTGTTCTCGTGTATAAGTTTGTGTCGGGTGAGGCCGCTGACGTCGGTGAAGGCCTGAGGGCAGTAGGGGCAGCGGTACCTCTTGTCTTGCGTGTGGATCCGCTTGTGGCGAACCAAGGCCGACGGGTCGTGGAACGCCTTCCCGCAGACATGACACTCGTACTGCTTGGTTGGATTATGTATTAGTTCATGACGTGCCTTGCTTTCAGGAGTGTAAAAGGTTTTGGAGCAGTGTCTGCAAGCAAAGCTTTTCTCAGATAAATAAAATGTATGTCTTCGTATATGTAACTTAAGTGTGCCTGATTGGGTGAACGTCTTGTCACACAGGTGGCAGCAGTACGGGCGGTCTCCATTGTGTGTACGGTAGTGTATGTATACGGCGCATCTGTTAGGAAATGTTTTAGGACAATCTGGACACTGATACCTATTATCCGGAGTCTTTATGATGTCTATATTTGGATGCATTATGGTAGTTCGCGGTTTTGACTTCATCTTTAATTTTTTTCTTGTCTTTTCCTTTTTTAGTAAAACAGCTTTCAATGTTGGTCTTCTATTTGTACTAGATTTAGGCGCAGGTGTAAGTTTTCTCTTTTCTTGAGTGTCAGTAATCTTTGGTTTTAAATCAGGGTCTAACACAATACCATGCACCAAATTTTTATGTAAAATTAAGTCATTATACTTGTAATAACCAATACCGCAGTCGCAGATATGTGGGAACGGCAAATGAATTGCGGAATGTTCATCAAGTGAACTTTTAGCCACAAAATCACAGTCGCATTCTGGACATTTGAAAGGTTTCGAAATGTCAGATTTTCCAAATTTATTTAACTTCCTTTCATGTCTCCTGAAATTAAAAAAAAATATATATGAGTAAACGATTATAATAATTGATAGAATGAAAGGCCTAGGTATGTTTATTTTGGACCAACTAAGAACAAAAAGCTTATAATTTGAATTTAATATGCTGTATAATTGCTATTTTGACTATTTGATGTTTGCTCAAATGCTAACAGGAGACATAGTTATGTCTCGGGTAATACGAATATACCTACATATTAACAAGTATCAAAAATAATGTTCTTTGTATTATGTAACTGATTGCCATTTGTAACTGTCTAGAGTAGGAATTGAGACCGATATCGCCGGCCTACGGATATTGACCCAGTACCATTGAATGACAGTTATAGTCCGATGGGATGGTAGTGGCGAAATGTGGGTGTACTAAATGTGCACCTCTGCCACACGCGTGATGTTATGTTATGGTAGACTGACACGACCGGGGAGATCCGGCGCAGAACTGACTGCTAACTTGCTTTCTGACGCACGGGTCTCGACATGCGAAAACGGTCACCCATCTAAACACTGACCGAGACGAGTACTGCTTAGCCTCACAGATCGACTGACGAGCCCATGTTTCGTATATTTTTAACATACTTCAGTACTTTTTGCCTAGTCTTAAATTAACGGGCAAAATTGTATTTATATTTAAATTGTTACTCTACAGAAATAATGTAATTATATTATAACAGGTACACAAAGCGGCTACAAACAGGCCTAATATTGGTAGCAATATTAGGAGAGTGGTAGTGACGACGAAATCACCGTAATATTGACAACGGACACTTTTAAAACTAGACTTAATCAAATGAGGTTCATAGATATGAGAACTACATGGATACCCTACATGAAAAAGTAAATAAATTAATACTTACACATTATTCTGGATGTGTTCTACCTTATGAAACATGAACTCCCTTTTGCTATAGAAGGTTTCAGTGCAATCATCACATTTGTATACTTTGATACTTTCTAGAAGCACATAAGCACTGAGAACCTAGAAAGTATTGCTTACTTAACATAAAGAGTATAATAATAAGGTTAGTAAAGTTATGACAACATGGTAGTTTATAATAATAATATTAAGGATCTAAGACTATAGTTTTATCTTATTAGTTATTTATGATGAAAAGCAAGACGAGGTGGTTGTTGGGGATGGAGGGCAACCGGACGGCTACCTGCAGAGCAGGACAGTACATACAAGCTCTTAAAAAAATTATAAGTAGTCCTGTCTTGATTACATGTCTGTATATTATTTTTATCTTATATTTTAAAAAACTTCGCCTCAAACTAGGAATTTCTCTAGTATCGTGTGTGTTTCACAAACATGAAATGTCACATACACAAACAACCAGACTCGGGACAAAACTTAGTAGACACACACAAATGTTTGTGCTGTGCGGGAATCGAACCCACAACCCTTAGCACAACAATACTATCCATTAGCCACTGTGCCCATCAGGTAGTTGTATGTCCTCATATTAGTGTTAGCAAAAATATGCATTCTTCTAACCCTCAATTTTGAAAGTTCAAAGGTTTGGTATTTTAAGAGATCTTTCTATTTATATACCTTGTAGGTTTTAATGAACAAGAATTATCTTGTTACTTACATGTGACAAAAAACATTCATGATAAGACATGTGTTTCATCAAGGCGCTAGGATCGGCAAATACTTTTATGCATCGGTTACATTTATACACCTCTAGTCTCCTCACCTTCACGAGCAATTTTGGTTCCTGAAAAGTTAAAAATAAAGAAGTAATAAGAATTATTTGTTTACTTGAAAGTATGGTGTTTACAAATGGAGATATTACAGTAGGAGATATTTGAGTAGCCTTTACCAAACAAATTACATGACGCCTAATTGTTCTGAAGTGCTTGGTACTCATAGGAATATTATCTACATTTTTTAAATATGACAGTTTCATAGACATTTTCAAAAAGTTTATTTAAGTAAATATTTTTTTAACAACATGTTAGATAGCACAGTAAGTTAACAGTCAGCCTTGAATATGTGCGTAAATATAGTGACCATATTCTAGTATCAGGATGGAAAAAAGTTATTAGAAATATGTGGACTTTGATATAAAACTTTCAGAAACAGAAAATGTTATTATCATGAAAGTCTTTGCCAAGTTAAATTGTCATTTAATATCTAATAGTGTACTCACGCGTTTCATGTTTACTCGTAATAAGACACCAGTAACATCCGTTAAACTTATTACCTAAATGAAATTTGATCCAATAATGATGCTGGTTCTACACTATCTACTGAAATACACGCTGCTACCCATGTTGTTAGAATTATTTCTGAAATAATACCAAAAAACTACATTATTTTCTTTAAAATAATGAAATTGTAACAGATGTAAATCGTGAGTAACACAATGTGTAGCCTGTCGTTTGTTAATTTGTTTACCCGGTAAATGTCATACTTATGTTCTCACTCCTCAGTCCACATCCGAGATCTGACAGCCTCACAACACCATGGAGGATCCTCATACAATCGGTCAATCCTGCGGTCATTTATAGTGACGTGACGCATAAATATTGGATTAGGTATGTTGTTAGGTATTTTTCAATGCGAGTCCGTACCTAATCCAAACGTCGAGGATTAGGTATAACACAAAATATTCGTACACAGTCTACAAACAAAGAAGATAATATTCCGTACCGTCAAATGTGGGGGTTAAGTTTCAAGTTAATTAGCACTGGCGCTATGTCTTTTTAAACGACATTTTAAGATTCTGCTTAGCACCATCTTTAACACATTGTGCAGTCGCACGCTTTAAGTACGAAAGGTAATTTTGATCACTACATTAGACGTTAAAAACAAAAATATTCATGTTGACTTTAAGTACCGTTTGCCCATAAAAAACGAAATATGATCCCCCGTTCCACAATATATCAGAAACGAATTATAACAAATTCACATATGATACAAAATACCGGTAACAGGCCAGCGGCCTTATTGAATTCGGAATAGGTAAATGGATAAGGTATTTTTAAATTTTAGGATTAGGTATATTAGGTGTAGTTTTGCCCTAATCCGACCCATGCCTAGTCACTGTTAGCTGTCAACAGTTGAATATTGCGTTTTGTTTATTCATGCTTATTACAAATTTTACAGACGACTCCACATATTGAACCTTTCATATATGAAATATATGAATTAAAAATAATAAAAGTAGGCGGATGGCAGTAACAATGCAAACATCTAATTTATCGTTAATCGAATTCTAAAAACATGTTTATTTAAAGGTTTCAATTAAAGATCAGGTGACCAAAATACTAGTGGTCATATATAATTTAAAATGTTTATCAATCACGGAACTGTCAAATTAAAAAAAATACCTTGCTATTGCCGGTTTGCCTGTTTAGCAAGTCAGCCTCACAGAGTTTATTTTTATATGATCAGCTTATCTCAGTATTGAAAGGTAGGATAATTATTATGTTCTGTGATTGAAAAGTATGTTGCTATATTCGTAACTGCCGTAATAAGTTAGTACTTATACTTTTTTTCCGCCTTTATACGTTTTGAGACTAAGCGTCAGGCAGATAACAAATGATCGACTGGTAAGTTATAAAAACCTTAGATAACATAACATAACATCACGCCTGTATTCCCCGAAGGGGTAGGCAGAGGTGCACATATAGTACACCCACATTTCGCCTTAGATAAAAACAATAATATTACAGAAAAGTGGGTATGACACACCTGAAATTGGGATAATTCTTTAATTATGTATGTTGTTCAGGGTTTTTGTGAGATTCACTATATTGAATTTAAAAAACTTAGGAAACTATATTTATTTTATCACCTTTGTTCACTAAGCTCCTAGTCCTTGTTCTGATAGAATACTATTCATGCTAATTTTGAAAATTATTTTGTTCAAATAGGTTTTATTATGTTTTCATGGGATGAATAATTACAATTTTTTTAGGAGCCTCAACCATTTATACAAACGTCTAATTACTCTTACTTGGTCTGTTGTATAGTAATGAAGTCAGTACTATCTTATCTTAGCTGACAGTGTACATTGTGTCCATGATAACAAAGTAGGTTTGTTTACACTAACATATTTAAATACAAATTATTGTTTTTATGTCAACCTATAAATGTATCTGCTACTATGCACAGAAAATAAAATTATTTTAATGATTAGAAAATATTAAATTATCAATAATCCTAGGTTCCTATCTACGTCTCAAATGCCACCTTCTCAAAGGTGAGGGAAGAAAACACTGGCCATCTAGAAACTATTTCGGAACTAACAAAAATTAAGTATTTTAAATTAAATATTTGTCTTATATTTTTAAATTTGTGCGAATGATTAAATACTTTTTTGTTTTTTTTTTATAAGATAATATCCTTTTGGAATTTTTAATAACGTTTTTAAAGTCGAAATTGGCTTAAGTATGTGCAATCACACCTACAGGTGTGATTGCACATCTTTAAAGGAGGAGACAGAGATCATCAGGAGTTTATTCACCCAAATTTTGTGGACAAACCCTGATGATATTGTATGTGAAACAATGTTATTAATGTATGGATATGTCACTGCTAATAAATATTTGATGTGTTTACTTCGCAGATAACGCATTCAGTGTACTTCGTACCCTGCACAGTAATGCTTAAAATGTCGTCTCAGGTAAGTCATTTTATTTATACTTTATAGTTTTATGAAAAGGTTTACTGTGCCTAGCTGAAGTCCAACTTTGACAAAATCAAAATGTTTTTATTTCACAAAATTAGGTTTAGGTTCAAGTTACATAAATCCTTGTAAATAACTTTTGATGACTAGTTCTAGCTAACTACACTTGTAAAATACTGCTAACTGATAATGCTATTTATTAAAAACAATATTAGTTCCATAGTGTTTTTCGAAATCCTGCTGATTTTTGTAATATTACATACATAACATTTCATTACTGTATTAATTGCAGCTGGATACAATAATAAGTGCCTACAAGACTCTAGCAAAGATACCATTTGTAGCCGGGGGGAAACTAAACAATGCAGCTAACAGGGTCACTGCTAAGTGGTCTGTGCGCAACCTGGATAAGGGGAAGAACACCAAATACGCGTCAAGTTACACACTGGACGACACGCTCAATGTGATTGATGAGAGCGACTTCGGAAATGATATTAGTAATGAGTAAGGAATAAAGCTAAATGCTCTCCTTTAAACCCAGTTTAGTGATCCCGCATTTGTCTTCTTCTTGCTGACACACTTAGAAGAGAACAAAAATGTTGTACACCTTTTATTAATGCATCTTAGTGAATATACTGCATCATTGGTCTAGTGGATGCTAAGCACAAGGTCCTGGGCTCGAATCCCGGGTCGGGCAAACGGAGTCGGATTTGATGGTAATAGGCTCGCCCCCTATTACATCAGGACCCAAAAACATAACTGGCGAAATGTGGGTGTACTATAATGTGCACCTCTGCCTACCCCTTCGGGGAATACAGGAGTGATGTTATCTTAGTGAATTACTTACTATATTTGAACAACCTTTTTTTATGACTATGTTTTACAAAATAATTCAGTTGTTTTGTAATAATATGGATTCCTGGATCAGATCTGCTCAATGTGTTTCGATCTACTTGACTTGATTTTTGTTTTCTCGTATTTATCTTAAGCGCGCTTTGACCATACATTTTAGTAAATCAAACATCATGTTTTACAAATATGTACCTCTTTATTGGTAGATTGTTATCGGCGGTCTCTCCCCGCGAGATGTTCAAGGCTTTGATCCGAGAGGAGAAGAACGGGAAGGATGTTAAGAAGCAGTATCTTGAGGTGTGGAACAAGAAGACCCTGGCTCACTGCATAGACCTCACTGCTCTGGACATGCATGGCGATGTGTACGCTGATTGTAAGTATCGATATCGTTGTAAGATCGAAGACTAAATGAATAACGATCCATTATTTATTGTGGGTTCAGTTAATGACAATTGGCTTTACCTCCCACCTAATAATTATTAGGTACAATGTGGTAATTAATAATATTATAAACCGTGTTAAAAACCTCTTTATAAGAGCTAACAGCTCTTATTCTTTAGTAAGGAGTATGGTTCTTTTACTGGTCTATAAAGTCACTAAATAGTCTGCACTCTGCATAAATATATGATAGAGGTCATCAAACTGTGAATGAGCAAGGAGACAATAGAATAGACTATACTTTATTGCACACCAGGAAAGAAGTAACACAGAAAAACATTATTTAGCAACGATTATTTAGGCTTGTTCCGACTCTGTATGAAAAGTGGATGTTTCTTTTACTCTGGGAGCACTACAGGCTGATTTTTTATATAAAAATAAAAAAAAATCTTTCTGCAGCTGAATTCGGTAGTTTGGACTGGACGCATGATGAGACGGCGTTGGTGTACGTCGCTGAGAAGAAGCCGCCTAAGTACGAGCCTTACATCAAGAGGAAAGCAGAAGACAAAGCGACGGCTAATGGGAGCGGGGAAACGACGTCAAGAAAGGTTACTGATTTTAACCTCGAATCTAAACACGTTTCTTTTGTAGACAAATTAACTCGACTAACATTTGGTCATGTGGGCAGATTAGCTCAACTATAACATTTTTCTCATGTAGGGAGATGCCAGGATCGTAGCAATTTAGCATATAGAAATCCGTGGTGTCTGCCTGCCCCTCAGGGAAACAGGCTTCACTTTATGTATGTATGTAGGCAAGCTAGCTCAACTCCAACCATTTTCTCCGTCAGTGTGTTTTAAAATATAACACGACTTTTCTAAAAGTTAGCAAAAAATATTTTACATTTATTAATATTTTAATTAATTAATTACTTATATATTTAAAAAATGAGATTGTAGTGATAACAGGGACATTCATTGCTGTAAAAAATCTATTCTAATAAAATTATTTGCAGGGCGAAGAATTTCTGTATAGACAGGACTGGGGCGAGCAGTTGGTAGGCAAGCACCTGTCAGTGATAGTGGTGTGCCAGCTGGCCACGGAGACCCTCACCGTGCTGGACGGGCTGCCCGAGTCCTGGACACCGGGACAGGTACCCAACATTACTTGGAGTTACTACTATACATGCTCATGTGTTATTAGGCTATGTCCAGCAATGGACGTCTATCGAAGACGTTGACCTGTGTTTTTATGAGCAGGGCTTAGACCGAAACTTTTTGAGAGCACTATGATAAACGAAATTATCCTAAACTTACCTAAATTAGGTATTATTAACGCTAGATTTAATCACGTGCTTATTCAGAAATGCCCGAATAATGGTGACCCTAGTGAAGCGGTAGAGTTAGTGGCTAAACACGCAGCCGAAAATACGCGACCGAATTTCGGCGTCAAATTTGCCGAAATTACGTGGCTTTATAGCGTACAGCCGAACTTTAGTCGGACGTAAAATTAGACGCTTAATGTTAAATAATATTATTTTTGTCGTGTCTCACTGGAATATGTCACAATTAAAAGTATTAACCAGCCACATGTATTTAAGATGCGGTTATATTCCTACACGACTCCCTAGGTCCGCTTCACCCCGGACGGGAGCGGCGTGGTGGGCGTGGCCTGGGAGACCGAGCCGCGCAGACTCGGGCTCATCTTCTGCACCAACCGGCCCAGCTACATCTTCAGCCTCACGCTCGACGGCACCATGAGTGAGTGGACATACGCTATAGTTCAGTGTCTTAGATAACTTGAAATAGATTCACTTTAATTCGACGATACGATTGGAGCTCACTAAGTGATTAGAAGGTTGCGCTATGGTTTGCTGTGCCGTGTGTCGTAAGAGGCGACTAAAGGATATACCGGGGGACGGGCAGTGCGTTCCCAAGTGTAGGTATCGATTTCCATACTGCGGTTGCTGACCCGCCTGCCTAGCGTGGTGACTACGAGCAAAATCTCCCATGAAGAGTAGCCAAAGAAAACGGACTCCATTTCCCGGCCGACCTATTATTCCAGGTAACTGGTAGTGACTTGATGGTGAAAACGGGAGAGCGGGCCTTGTGGCGTATCCTGGGGGAGGCCTACGTCCAGTCTTCTTATCGTATGGTTGATGAACAACCTGGTGTCAGAGTTTAAACCGCCTGTAGGCGCTCAGACATGGCTTTACACATACATACATAAACATACATACAGTACATGAAGTACATACTTAAAGTACATGAATTCGAAAAGATATTGGTGCGTGCCTGGATTGGAACTTGCGATCTCTGAGTTGGCAGTCTAACTTGCGGTCATACCACTCGGCTATCAGTGCTACGTCCAATACTGGTCTGCAATAGGGTGATGTGGCTATGATTTGGCAAATCCCTTCATCGAAATGGACACATTTGTGATGTGTGTAATGCATGTTTGTCTGTATAACGCATACAGAACAAAATAATTATGATGTTACCATTCAGTGTGTGGACTAAAAGAAAATAATCTTATATAAAATTAATTTTACTAGGGAGGTTAAGCGCCGAGGGTCTAGCAGTCCGCTCTCCCCGCTGGAGTCCCACGGGCGACCTGCTGTGGCTGCAGCGCAAGCCGGACGGGCCGCACCACGCCTGCCACCAGCTGGTGGTGCTGAAGAAAGATGCTGTACGTGCTATATTAACAAATACTGTTTGGATATTGACCTAGTGGTCGACCGGAGATAGAAATTAGATCGTTAACACAGAAAAATAAAGTTATTTTTCTATAATAACTTCTCCATAATTATTGACGCCTTGATTGGCGCAGTGGTTAAGCGATTGGACTGCTGCGCCAAAAATTGGTGCGGTCCGCAGATGTTTGTCTTGAATCTAGGTGTTTGTGTATGTGATATTTCATTTTTGTGAAACGCACACACGACACAGGCAAAATTCCCATTGTGGGGCGACGTCTTTAAAAAAAATTCGAACTGGGCGGTGCAACGTCTAGTAATGATAAGAAAGGAATGTTGGAATCATTTTAGCGTGTTGCCCATAAGCTTATGGATGGTAAGGAATTATTCAAATTTATTTCTTTTTTGTATTACATTGGGTGGTTATTCGTTATAGATGGAGGTGACAACGATAATAGACATAGTAGACACGGAGGTGTCGACGGCCAACGGGGTGAGTTTCCACGGCATCTACAGCCAGGCGCTGCCCAGCAGGTGCTTCAGTACCGACGGCAAGAGGGTACTGCTGTCCTCCCCGCAGAAGAACGAAGTTAGGTCCTATGTTATAGATATCGGTGAGTAGTAGTGCTAACTTCTCAGTCTTTTAAACAATGTTGGACTAAATTGATAAAGGAAATTTGAAAAATGATGGACACAAGCGGGATTTGAACCCGCGACTTTCGCTGTACCGTGGCACAGCTCTAACCAACAAAGCTATCGTGACGTTGCTCATGTTGGACAAGTCCTCATGATTTATGTCAATAAAGGCATGTTTTTGTAAAATTGTGATAACACAAAATACTGAACCGATATTGTATTATAAACGTAACTGAACTCTAATCCTGCAATGATCCAACTCCGGCGCAGACGGCGGCAGAGTGACGGACATCTCCAACAAGAGCAGTCCGTGCTCCACCAGCGTGCTGGACGTGCGCTGCGACACCGTGCTCGCCACCTGCTCCAGCCTCACCTCACCGGGACAGGTATGATCTGTGAAACCTGTGACCTTGACCCCACTGAGGAAACGGTGACCTTCACCCCACTAAGAAAACTGACCTCGTCACAACTGAGGGAAGTATAAACTTGATCTCACTGACGCATGTCTGACCTTGACCCCATTGAGGAAACTGGCGTTGTCATCACTTGGCCAGGTGACAGGTGACCTTTGACCTCATCGCGACACGTGTGATTTAGACCCCATTGACACAGATGTCACCTAGACCTCACCAAGTCATGTATCATTGTGCTGACCGGAGTCCGTGGTCCCCAGCTGTACGTGGCCCGGCTGCCGCTCGCGGGCTGCGAGGAGCGCCTCACGTGGAAGAAGGTCAGCTCCGACAGTGTGTTGCCGCCCGCCGTCGCCGACTCCACAGTCGAGTACATGGAGCTGGAACACAAAGACTCGAAGGATGCCGTCAGTGAGTGTTCTTGTAATTGTTGAGTTTGTTATAGCTGTGCAGTTGAAGTTGGGTTAGCTAACCTAACTGGTGGAATGTGGGTACTATACTAGTCTCTTCTTTTGGGGAATACATCATCATCATCATTGTGCCGAGTGGTATCTGGCCTAGAATCGACCACCCCGCGGGTGACGTAAGAGGCGACTAAGGGAAAATCCAGAAGATGGGCAGCAGCGTCTTCTGTATTTTCACCAATAATACGGCGATCCCGAAGCTGCTTCCCAAGCGTGGGGATTATGGCAATACCTAAAGAGGAGGATGGTGGAGATGAATAGATGTCTTCCGACTGATGATGATGATGATGATAATACTATGCCGGATAAATGACAATAGCCTCTTCATTTGTAACCTCTATTACATGGGTAATACGGTTCAATATGAGTGTTCCTTGTCTGTGAATTTCCTATTCACACGTGGTATCTTCCAGAATCGTTCTCGGCGATCTACTTCGCACCCGTCGCGGTCGTGAAGCGTCTGCCGCTCATAGTGTGGCCTCACGGGGGACCGCATTCTAACTTCGTCAACGGATTCTCCATAGAAGCTGCCTTGTTCAGCATGCTGGGTGAGTCTGTTATGTTAGTTATAACGTTATGCTATTTATAACGTTATGTTAGTTCTGACGGTATGTTAGTTATAACGGTATGTTAGTTATAACGGTATGCTATTTATAACGCTATGTTAGTTACTACTATAATTATAATGTACAGTTATGATCATTATATTTATCGCAATATGTAAAGAAATAAGTATCCTTTTAAGATGGAATTTGAGTTCGATTTCGTGGCCACGACCTTATTAAAAAAAATTTTAGTAAACGTTGTGTATCCTGTCGTCTGTCTTCTTCTTTTGAATGTAAGGTAAATAAAGACAGAAAGAGACATCGTTGTATAATTAATCTGCAGCTATATATCTTATTAGTAAGGCAGGCAGTATAATCGTGGTAACGATATTAATAAAATATCGTTATTTTCGTCTTAATTTAATTCCTTCAAGCGTTTTGTAAATCCCAACACCAAAAAAGTAGGTAGTCAGAAACAAAATCAATTCCAGGATTCGCGAGTTTACTAGTGAACTACCGCGGCTCGACCGGCGCAGGGGAAGCCTCCGTGCGCTTCCTCCCCAAGCGGGTTGGCGACGCCGACGTCAAAGACTGTAAGCTAGCCACAGACGAGACACTCAACAAACACCCCATAGATAGCAACAAATTGTGCCTAATGGGCGGGTCACACGGCGGGTTCTTAGTCACGCATCTAAGTGGGCAATACCCGGATGTGTACGCCGCTGTTGTCAGCCGGAATCCGGTTACGGATGTCGCAAGCATGTTCAATTCCACGGATATCGCTGATTGGTGAGTTTGCATGATTTGATTGTTTGTTTGCTTTTGTGTTTGTTTGACTGCTTGCCTTGCATGTTAGACATGATTATAATTCTGCTGTTATAAAATAGGTATTTCTACTCTTGCATCGCTTGCAAGCGTGCGGAGTATGCCCCCCCCCCCTCTCTAAAAGTGAGACCCTTGTTCAGCAGCTTATCCAGCGTCATCTCGTTCTAATTATAATTCATAGCCTTCTTTTTTAAATGTTTTTAATATAAGCTGGTACTAAACATACGTCACATGCCTGATTTTTTGTAAATGAATCCCCAGTGTTCAAGCTGTCTCCATATCAAAGTCTATTCGTAATAATATTACAACACAGACTGACGTAGTTACTTTTGCATTTATAATAGTGAGGATAAGGATGGATGGGACTGCTTGCGAGACACATGATCTGACACAAACGTAGCAATGAAACAAACATAACACATCACGCCTCTATCACCTCACTGATAGCCGAGTAGACTGTTGGACTGCCAAGCCAAGGTCGCAAGTCCAAACCCCGGCACGCTCCAATGTCTTTTCGTATTCATGTGCGTACTATAACTTAGGTATTAGTTTGTAAAATTGGTGAAGGAAAACATCGCGAGGAAACCGGCACACCTGATATATTTTTCAACGGTGTGTAAAGCCATGTCAGAGGCCTACAGGCGGTTCAAACTGTCACACCAGGTTGTTCATCAACCGTACGATAAGAAGGAGATGCCTCTATTTAACATGGTGAAAAGCTACGTGCGGTGCAAATATAAGAGCCTCCACGTGTGACGATACTTTAGAACATCGTTCGCGCCGTACCGGTTAACCTCGCTACCATCCTTGTTTGCCAATCTCGTGGCCAAGGCACGGCCTGTTCCGTTATGACAATTCTGATACGGAGAATAAGAAATATTACTTAAAATATAATCAGCGTCACACCAAATCACCGTAGTTCTGTAATCGGTGGTAATTGATCGTTATTTTTGATGTGAAACATCTATTGGCGCGCCTTGGCAGTGATATTGATTCGGATTCCGTGATGGCAAACTGTGACGTGTGCCCTCACCATGCCGCCGTTCTCGACGTCTTTGTGTGCGCGCGTATACTACGTGTTGTGATGTTTTACATCTCGGGTGTCCCGTCTCAGCTAACTTCTTTTACTAAGACACCGTAATTCTGCCTTTGATTTTGTTTCTGTCTACTCATTAGAATACACAGCTGCAATATAGTATACTTAAGAACACTTTCTTCGTTCAGTTAGGTATAATTTATATATTTTTTTATTAGTATGTTTATTTGGTCTAGTGGTCGCGATTGCTGAGAATGAGTCCTGGGTTCGAATCCCGGGTCGGCTTATTGGGGTTTTCCATTTGATAATTTTCAGTAGCAGCACAGAGTCTGAAATAGTGCCTGTTTGATGGGAATAGACTTGCCCCCTATTACACTGGGACCTAAAACATAACAGGCGTAATGTGGGTGTACTATACGTGCATCTCTGCTTACAGCTCTGCAGAATACAGGCGTGACAGTTAGTCAAATCCTGATAGTTATTTTTAAAGTCTTTCCATATTATATAGGTTTCGCATCAACAAGAATAAATTACCGAGGCTCCATCGGGCAGGGAGACGCAGCCGTCCGCTCTCTCCCATCCCACGTGGGCATATACGACGTCCAAGACTGCTATCTTACTCTAACCACTGTACTAGAACGAAATGCGACGAAACTGTGTGATAAGAATCTGTTTCTCTATGGTGGGAGTTATGGCGGGCTAATGGTCGCACACCTCGCGGGGCAGTTCCCGGATAGGTTTAAGGCTATGGTCTTGAGGAACCCGTTGATAGACTTGGCCACTAAAGGCCATTATGCTGATAACTCTGACGGGTGAGTTTGTGTGACTATTTCTATGAATATATCTCGATATTTAACGGTTATATAAATGCGAAAGTAGGTACCGATTCGTGTTCATGGCTTAACAACTAAATTCATTGAATAGAATTTTGTAAGACGATAGCTTGAACCCTGCAAGTTTTTAACGTAGATACAACAGACAACACAAAAACCTCGATACAGTTCCAGGCGCACCTTTAGGCTATTTATAATAAAATTGGGTAATTCTTGGCAATTGCTATACGATTTTTGAATTGCCATACATTTATGTTAGTTATGTGTTGCCGGGGCATCAGTTTCAACCAACATTGCCAATCATCGCGCCTTAAGGCCATTCGAATGCTCAAACATAGCCCGTCAATTGTTTTCCTGTAACCAATTCTTATTTTTCTGCTTCGTACCCGCATGAGCTGTCTAAGGAGTAGAGCTCTAGAGGGTCATGCTCATACCGTAGTGTAGAGATTGGCCAGCCAACAAGGATGGTAGCGAGGTTGACCGTCCAGGATGCGCTGATGTTCTTAGGTATATGGAGTGATCACACGAGGAGGCATTCTATCAAGAAAGTAAATTAATTTACATTAGCAATGACACGATGCTATGTATCATGTCGTTTATCGTGTGCACTAGTTTAACGTAAACTAGTATATTCGTAAAAACATAATAAAAAAAACTGTTCGTTCATTCAACACTTACTACTAACCTGCACCCCTTTTATGTAATTACTAGTTGCGCCCCGCGGTGTAAGCCGCTACATTTTTTCGAGATAAAAAGTAGCCTATGCAGGGCTATGCTATCCAGGGTATCGGCTACCTCCATATAAACTTTCATCTAATTCGGTCTAGCCGTTAGAGCGTGAAGAGGTAACAAACACACTCACATACTTTCGCCTTTATAATATTAGTGTGATTATTCTCACCAAGTATATAAGCGAACGAATTCACTACAGGACAGTCTCAATGTTATACTAGTGTTCACAATCTAATCAGGTGTGCAGCAGAAGCCGGCTACGAGTTCACAGAGAAGGGTCCTGTATCTGAGGAGCAGTTGCTCACGATGCGGCGGTGCTCGCCCATCGCCCACGTGCACAAGGTCAAGGCGCCCACCGCCGTCATGCTGGGCAGCGGCGACAAGCGCGTGCCGCACTTCCAGGGCCTGGACTATGCCAGGCGGTTGAAGGCTAACGGAGTACCGACGAGGTAGGTTTGTTATCACAACAAGAGTAGGTTCCCGTCACGTAATAAAAAGTAATTTATAAAATGAGCAACCTGACTGCGTAAAATCTGAAAAGAAATAAACAAGTCTACAATTATGTTAGGTTAAGCTATAACATAGTGACTTTAACAGGCAGCAGCCATTCTTGAGGAGATTTGAGCCGGTGGAGGTGATAACAGATACTGCTTGTTGGTCTAGTCGCTAAGCGCGACTGCTGAGGTCCTGGGTTCGATTCCTGGGCCGGGCTAAGTGTTATTGGATAACTTGCGAAATGTGGGTGTACTATATGTGCAGATGCACCTCTGCCTAACCCTTTGGGGAATACAGGCGTGATGTCACGTTATGGCTTAACTTTCCTTTTTACTGTTCGTATTTAGTAGAATGAAATTTACCTAATAATCGAACCCATGTCCCCACGAATTTCGGGTCTAAGTTCAAGGTCTTCGATGTTAATGACGAACATATTTCAGACTTGAGACTTTGATTATATGCTTCCAGAATATACATGTACGAGGACAATCATTCGCTGTCTTCGGTCCCAGCTGAGATGGACAACCTCATAAACGGCGCTCATTGGTTCATGGAACACCTACAGTTATAGTTCACAGTTCATACTCTACAGTACATCATACTATGCATGCTCAGAAGCACTGATCAACGGTATAATGATCATTAAAAATATGAACTCTGTCTTTTGTAAGCTTTTAAAATGTTAGGTAATATTTTACCTAATTTTGTACGATTTTTGAGAATAAATCTGTATTTGTATATTTTGTTTTATTTGTGCCGTTTTTAACCGACTTCAAAAAGGAGGTTATCAATTTGGATGTTTTTTTTGTAGGTTCGAAGTTGAACTTATTAGACATGGGGGGTAATGTCTGTGTTTGCACTCGGATATAGTAGCTTTCTATGGTCCTAAGCTATTGTGGTTTATAATTAAGTGTAAATGTGTTATTGTAGAATCATTATCCTCGTACCCACATCTATAGTACTCATAGTACATAAATGACACAGGAATATCGGGACTTTCTCCTTTATAAAGGACAAAGAGAAAAGCCATTTTCCGAGAGGTGAGATTTTTTTCACAATTTTTCGGATACATCTTAACTGGTTAGGAATACTATACTAAAGTTTCAGCAAGGTACGAAACAAAAAGTATAACTGGTAGGTAGGGAGTTATACTTAGTTACTTTAGAATTCAAAAAATTAAGTTAATGGCCAGCGTTCTTTTTACGAGACGGGAACTATAACAGTCATAGACAAGATAATTTTTTCCACCCGGGTATATACAACGACGAAAATAAATGAATCATAATAATCAAATCTATTATATTGTCTACTGGAACAATGATACTATCTATGAATCATACCGGTTCACCTGAAATTCAAACCGTGTTTAGCTCTAGGGTTCCTTAACTTTATATGCGAGCGAAACCATAGAATCCTTTAAAAATATTATAGTTACTAGTAACTGGTGAAAAATGCAACTTGTATACGAATTGTGCTTGCCTACACATGCAATATTTTACCCATGTAATTATGTACCCTACTATCTATAATCAACCTGCTTATTTACCTGAGAACGTCACGCCTATTCCCCAGAGGGGTAGCCAGAGATCACGGATTTCCACTTGTTAGGATCTTGGCAACCGTCTTTTGCCCCAATACATTATACATTCCTAGTTAGCCTTGTACAAAAATCGCCCCAATACTATAAATATGAATAACATAAGGTTTATCACGAGGCGACCCTGAGCTAATATTTTTGTAAAGGGTGGACAATAAACTAGGGTGGGATAGCAAATGGTACCGTTAAAACAAAGTGCCAATAAAACACAAGTGAAATTACACAGCTAGGTACCTAATCGTCTGTATGAGTGACACATAGTAAAATTTAAAACAGTAAAACAACATGGGGAATTATTTAATAAAAGTCATCGTGGACCGCGGTCGTTATCCTTTCGTTTGTCACGTTTTCCAAGCAGAATAGTAAAACAATGGCTACATGCCTTTAGAAGGCGTCTTGACAGATAAAGAAGAAGAAGAGAAGAAAAAGAAGGCACTGCCAGAAACCAAAAACAATAAGACAACCTTAAAGACAACATTGCAAAACCCGTCAATAAGGTTTTGTTCTTGAGGCGAACTTCCAAGTTATTCGAAGACATAACTGATTAATGCTGAAGGGAAACCCTATAAAGAATCCTAGGTGTGTAACTAAATCTTGAGTCTACAACCCGCTGTAAACAAGTGTGGTTACTAACGGTCGTAGAGACTTCCCTGAATTTATAAAATTGTACAAATGTTGCTTGTTACAAAAACCGAAGAGTTAGATCCTTTCTATTTATAAAAACGTTTCATAATTCATATAGACTTTCCCTACTGTCGTTCCTGCACTGTGGCCCTGCCTCCCCTACCGTAACGAGACAGGTGTCCAGCATGTGTCGCAGCGCCATGCGTCCACATGGTTAGAACTAGTGACGTCATTAATTAGTACCAAGTGCGTCCAAAGTATTACGCATACACTTAACGTTATTGAGACAGTTTAAATTGACATCAGTTTAGAAACTAGAATTTTTATAAGGCAATTTTTACTGGGCATTTCGTAGCTTTTCTGGCAGTATCGTCGGGTTTTTCAGCAATGTAATATCAGACTAAAGTTCCAAATCTGAGCTTGTTTTTATCACATCAATTATCAAAGAAGCGAATGTGTAACACGTAGCCTATAGCCGTAGCATTGGTTGTTTGTTCGTAGAGCTAACATAGCAATAGTAACTATCTGTAATATAGCGGCTTTACGCAATGCATCTGAACCTGAACTACCTAGGTTTATTAACACCAATACATTTGAAAGTTAATACTTATTAGCCTTATCAAGGTAAATGCTCCTAACCGGCGTCAGCATTGTGACGTAAGAACCACAAAATCTACAGGTTTGAATTTTTCGTAGCATGTAGCTATAAGGAGACATTAAAACGACAAATATTGTGCACGAAACCTAAATGACTATAAAAAGGTTTTGTCTATTCTTTGCCTGGAAACATTAATAAGGGTTAGTAACCCGTTGCCATAAAACCACAAACGCAATTTATTTTTATTCACCCTAATTATTTATTATCTTAAACGCTAATTATTTACCAAACCCGAGAAACAAGCGTGACGAGAGATATTATAGAAAAAATGAATTCCCGCGTTTTTACCCTAGCGGCGGCCATATTGTCAGGTGAAACCGCGAGCCGGAACGCAGCCGTGCCAGCCGCCAGTCGCTCCCGAATGCATCCCTTATTATTAAAAAAACGAATTGCAATAGGGTTTGTTGTTTGATATAAAATAACTCTTTTTGAGGGGGTTTTAAAGTTGATTTTCAAGTGTGTGATTTGTTCAATATTTTTAAATGATTGAAAGCAGAGTTTGCGGTACCTATGGTATGTTATCGTCAGCCTATTACCATTTATCGAGCGTTTTCAAATCCAGGTACATATTCACTGAGAAAAACGTTTTGTGTCCTACCTGGGAATAGAATCCGATAGCAATGCCCTACAGTCATGCTAAACGGCCAAGAGACCAGAATACTGCCCCCTTACTATGAACTTTTAAAGCAGGATATTTTCCGGCAGTGTAATGCGGCATCTCCCTTCCACAACCTACACTGCCCTGCTATAAGAGATCATGGTAAGCGGGCCGATCTAATTTAAATCTAATGAAGAGCCAAGATAATCACAGACGATTGGTACTATTATTAAAATCCTACGCAAACAGCATTTCGATGTAAAATCACGTTCCATGCAAATGTGATTAACAAAAGACTTAGTTTGTATTTGTTAGGTTAGGTTAACGACCTCTCAACCTTACAGAATCGATTAGACTGGGATTATCGTAATTAGAAGTCGGTATGTTGGCTCATCAACTATTTAGAGAGCTGAAAAGACTGGGGTACACAAATCGAACTCATGTGTATTGGTTATGGTTTAGTCCAGGAGGATACCAATGTCGATGCACCACTGAAAAAATGACAATAGGCCTAACCTCTTAGTGAACTCTATGTAAAAGGTGGTTCATCAGATAGGTGTCTCTGTCTACCAAAACCTTCGATCTAGGAAATTTATACTAAGGCTTTGTATGCATCATATACACACGGTAAAGGTAAAAGTAAGGTAACCCCTAACTGTATGTCTTGGACTTATTTCCGACCAAATTGCATTGGGATTCCAAAGTTGCGAACTCGAACTCAATACTGGCGGCAAATTGTTTCAATATTATGTGTCCATTGGGAAGAACTAACAGAGATCAATGAACAACATCTATTTTGAAGAAATATGAATCATGTTTCCGATAAATCAATATTATATTGAAATTAAAATTAAATTAGAGAGTAGGCCACCTCAACCTGACCTTCTCCAGAACATCTTGTGATTTGTCTAACTGTGATTGTGGCGAACTAGCAACTTGGCAAACGCGGGTGTTATTATAGGTATCTAGGATTTAGGTATCACAAAGTTTTTATATCATATAGTACATAGTCGTATATATTAAAGTTCTGAGTCATTATCGGTTGTAAGTAAACAGGGGCAGTGGAGGGTGACAAGCAAGCACTTGCTTTAATTTTCTGTGTAGACGGACCAAATATGTTGTAGTTTGACAAATACACGCCGAATTAATGTGAGTACGTACTTCAGTAATACTCCTGAGGGGAATGACATGGTAAATAGTACATAGGTACCTCATACCTGCCTATAACCCGTACCTACTTCGTAATTTTGCCTTGACCGGATTTTTTATATACTTTTGTTACGTCGCCTTGTAAACCTCCTCAATAGTCTAGTGGTTAACGCTACTACCGAAAAGTTTGGTTCGTTCCCAAGCCAGACGAAGTGACTTTATAGTGAGGAAATTAAATACCAGCCCCGATATTGGTTATTGGTGAGAAGTGAGTATCCGGAAAACCTTTTGACTGGACACTGACTCTAGTATGACTGTCATGGCTTTCTTGGCGTCCAAGGCAAGGTGAAGTCATGGGTCAAGAGCGGTCACAAGGGTTTTAATAATAGTACTACAGATCGATAGTCTAACATCGTAAATAGTAAATATGTGTGATATACCGGAAATACCCGTATAAACTGACGCTTATGTCGTGGCGATATGCCTCAGAAACCATTGATCAGGCCCGCACTTGGGCACTCGGGGTGGCTAGACGTACCATCTACAGCAACTTAGGTATTATGCTACCTATAAATTTCATGAAATACCAGACATATTTTACTTCAACTTGTTTCGCTGGTATTTTAACCGTGCGACCTCGTGAGTTTTTCTTGGTGGTAGTTCTGGTGGGTTTTGGTAGGAGCAGGCTAGAGTCTCGGTCCGGTCCTGCGTCCGATAACCGTGGCTAATTGTCCGGAGCTATCAGCGATGCGGGCCGGCGTTGTCTTGCGGCGGAAAAATATCGATCGTCAGCACACACCTGTTCGGAGTCGTTCGACGCTGCACAATGGGGCGCGCACCTGCCCACTACCACGCGCGCCGCCGTTCCGCGCGCACACACGCACTCCACACAGCGCCGCGGCAGCATGCGCGCCACGGCCCCTCGCTGACCGCCGCGACGTCACGCCGGCCGCGCCGTCGCCGATCGATTCACTCGGACATTTTGGACTATACGGTCCACCACCTTCTTTTACCTCAGGTAATGCTCTAAGTGACCAAGTAGACATTGTCCGTGTTTCATTATTCAACTTTCTTGGAAATCGACTTTTCCGATATTAGCTGATTCATTAATACGTGACTCATCGGTTCTGTGTCGCAATATTTTCAGGGCGAGCAATGTAGTTGGCCACGATGCATATAACGTCAGGCCTGTCTCCGGCGTCCGGGGAGATGCTGGACGCGACGTCGCTCAATCTATATGGAGATGCGGGCGACCAGTGCGGGACGACATACTTCGCTGTGGACCACACGGTCCCGGAGTCATCTCATACCGTCGAGATAGAGTATGTGTACGAGCAACCAGAAACCTACGTCATCAATCAGGAAGATATAGACAAGTATGGTGCTCAAAAAGAAACGGTTGTGGTCGCAGAAAAGGAAGATTACTCCAAAAAGATACGCAGCAAACACAAGCCCAGCAGTATGGTCGTGGATGAAGAACCAGATGCTGACCTAACAAACTTGACATGGCTGCAGAATATAACGAACATAATGTCGGTTCCGCAGTTTCCACTGCCACCGATGTCTCCGGGCCCTGAAGTGAAGACTCAGCCGCAGAACACGAGGCTGCAGAAGTTTAATCAGACCATAGCGAAATGTCAGAAGGACTTTACGGAAAACAAGCACGAGTACAAGACGAACAGCGAGAAGAAGCCGCCGTACTCGTACAGCACGCTGATCTGTATGGCGATGAGATACAACAACGACAAGATGACCCTGTCAGCAATATACTCGTGGATCAGAGACAACTTCAAGTATTACAGGAATGCTGATCCCACATGGCAGGTGAGTGTTATCGCTTCGGTAGGGAACCCCTTATGATTTAATAAACGAGTGATTGGCAAACAATTAGATAAGATTACGTCTAATTGAATTTATGAAGGGAGTAGAGTGTTGTTTGATGCGTTTATTGGATAATATAAGTGATTGGTGTTTGTATACGCGACAGCAAATTGAGGAAGCGAGTTATTTTGAGTATTTTTATTTAGGTTAGAGGAACTTTAGATACGTAAATATAACAAAATATAAAGTATAATTTATGTGTCATTTTTGCTGTTTATATAATGACAATATTTATTACAGAATTCGATTCGGCACAACCTCTCCCTAAACAAAGTATTTGTCAAAGTAGCTCGATCGAAACATGAGCCGGGGAAAGGAGGCTTCTGGAAACTAGACCTCGCACATCTAGAAGGCACTAAACGAATCTCAAATAGACCACACAAGAAGAAGAAGACTTCGCAAAAAGAAAAAGCCACAGAAGACAAAACTGCAGTTGCGAACATCCCACAAATTAACGCGGTCGAAGAAATTTCAGACGAAATAAATCAGGCTGTGACGTTGCACTTGCCCGATTTCAATCTTGGCAGCATTCAAAGTCTTCCTGATATCGAATTGGAGACTAACATAGGAGCGAATGTGATCGTCGAGCCAGCTATACCACCTCCATTGATCCCTGAAGATGATCTGTCCTCGCTCCTCTTAAACCCAACGGATTGGGACGACCTGCAGCTAGACATGTTGGATAATTACCTGGATTCGTGTTTCAAGTAAGATTTTTAAATGTTAATTGGTGATTCGTTTCGATGTTAGGAAGTGTACAGTTTGGTTTTAGAAGTAGGCGATATTCGTTTTTTTTTGTAAATTATCCGACGCGACAACGGTTGGCGTATTTCGTAGTTGTCGATTTTTTCAATATGACTACGACATAAGAACTGAGTGATTTAATTTTAATGTGTTTTGTCAATTCTATATATTCAAACAAGTGAGACATTTTGAAATAATATTAAAAATATGAAATATAAAGGACAAAAACGCCACTACTAATCGTAATATAACGAACATTTTATAAATAAAGTTCGAGTCAAGCAAATGTCTATTCGAGTATCTAATGGCCCTTTTATTTATTGAATTTGGTAACACGATACTAAATATAATCTAGTCAGAAAAAGGCATTATGCGAAAGAATAGGAACGTAAAGTATTAAAATGTTGAATTTATTTTATTATTTAATGAATGTAGGAATATTTTTTTATATACGAAAGACTAAGGACACTTTTTTATTCCTAAAATTATACTTTAGAACTTTTAACGAACATAGACTCTGTGGTTCCCATTACAGCTCCTATAATTAAAGGGAAAAATACCGGTTTTTAATCTATTAAGTACCCCATAGTGTCCACCAATCAATTATAATTTTCTTCGTGTATGTATGAGTCAACCGACTACATGACAAAACCTATCGCCATTGCCCGCATTTATATTTTAAGTGGCATTTACAATAAGTTGTTTTCCTAGTATGCTAGTCATAAAATAGTTATTTTAATAATCGATAAGTTCATATGCACAATATGTATTTACCTATATATTGTAGAAATCTTGCGTTTAACGGAGTATAAAATACGCATCAAAAACTAATTGTCTCAATGAAATATAATGTTTTTGCTCAATAACGGCTCAGTCGATCTCCTAATAAATTGGGGGACGGTTATAAATTGTTTAATTCAAACGAAGCAGTATTATTGTATTTAGTAAAGTTATGCACAATTAATTGTAGCAAATATTTTAGTAATTTAAATATTATAACATGTAGAGGGTGGTATTTACAGAAGTTGGCAACTAATATTACTAGACAAATATCTATCGAAAAACCATAACCCTCCTGGCGCGGTCGGGTAAAAAATAAAGCCGTCCAAGATTATAAAAAGCGATAAGACCTCAAATGTTTACCTTTCGACTTTTCGGTTACAGTAGGCACTTAGGTACATACGAGTAATATTAAAGTACTTAAGTGTGGATCAATATTAACCATCAAAGATCAACAGCTATTAAGTAACGGTGTGCACAGAGAATCCTCCTTATTACTTACGACTTTGGACTTATTGCGAGAAATAAACTCGGTAAGCCTACCGGGAAGATCCTGTATTTAAGATACAGGATAGTTGCTAGCTTCGAGGCCCTCTACAAAGACGTATTTACCGCTCAGTATTATCGTGTACAAAGTATGAATAAATTGTTTGTAGTAATTATTAAGTGTGGCAATATTTTGTATATTACAATTATAAATGTCTTATGAAGCATTATCAGATGATCCGTCCAGTATTATATGAGCAGTTAACTGCTTTTCGAGTGAGTTTTGCTCAGGAAGATAAAATATATGTATTACTAAGTTTTTAATGCCTTGTAAAATGTATGTACTTTTTAAATTTTGGAGCAGTGTGTACTGAATGAGAACTTCTCTCCTAAAAATAACACTTATTAGTTTGTTTAACTATTAAAAATATTGATTGAGTCACATAATTAGGATGATGTCTATAATATTTGACAATTTAAGTTCTATCTTAACTTTAGCGCATGCGCTTTTCTTCTGTATGAATCGAAAAAAAAAACAGAAGAAAAACGCACAGTGGCTAAGTCAGTAACCCACAAACTTACATTGGAGGTACAGACAACTAAATAAGTCGACCGATATTAAATACCAAATTGTTTTACCATTTTCTCCTCGAACTATATCCAATTACACATTATAGAATAGGTATGTATATTTTTCATGCACAAATGTAGAGTTACTGTGTGTTAAAATGTTGTAAAGTTTAGACTTAAATGTAGAATCTTCCGTCCGTGAGTGTCTTATATAATACGATTTTTAATATATAATAGCCATCATAATGTAATATGTAACAGATTATGATGTGACTAAATATTTGCCTTTGTGAAAAATTAATATATGAAATAATATGTATGTGAATAAAATTATCGATGTAACTGTAGAAAATCTTGTGATAAGGTTGCCTGATTATGCCCCATGTTATTTGGAATTCTAATATTGATTGGGCCTTAATCAATCAATAGTTAAGTACCTAGGTATTTTCTAAAAAAAAGAAAATAATAATAATAAATCCCGGGAAAAGTGTTACTCGGTTTGTCCATAAGGTAATTCTCACTAGCAGCACGAAGCCTGGATTTGTGCCCGGCAATAGGCTCGCCCCCTAATTAAATTGGACGACTGGAAAAACGTAACTGGCGAAATGTGGGTGGGGTGTGCACCTCTGCCTACCCTGCCTACGAGGAATACAGGCGTGTTGTTATGTTCTTAACATGACGGATATTACAGTATTATTTTTATAAGTAATTATTAAAATGTAATTATGGTAACACTTATATTTGAACATAATTTGGTCAAGAGTATACCTTTGCTCACGTCGCGTCGTTACGAAAAGGTATTAATTTCCTAGTAAACAAAATTAAAAACTAGTCTTTTAAAGAAACGACGCATAGCATTCAGTGCCTGCAACATAAACTAGTCACTAATTAAATTGTTTGTGTTAGAAATTAGAGGTACAGAACTGTGACTCGATATGTTCAATGGTAGTTATTTTTTTAACTTTATAGAATAAAGATTTTAAATAATTTTGTTTAAGGAAAGTGTAATAATACTACATGGCAACAATTTGTATAAATTTATTTTGTAACTTTTTTATCCTTAAGTTAATAAATAGGTATTTATTTATCATTGTACAATAATTTAATTTTAAGTTTGGCACAAAACTATATAAAATATAAGTACATTTTAATATTATAAATTGATGTATTCATTAACTGTAATAGTATTTTACAATAAGAATAATTTACATTTACATGAAATAAAAATTATTACATGCATTACATACATCATACAACATTTATAATTGTTTATTATGGAATGAAATGTATTTTTAACATAACTAAGTACTTGTATCTTCCACGTGTCTCGGTAGCCGAAATAACTGGGTTATATAACAAAAACTAGCTGCGCCCTGCGGTGTTACCCGCTACACTTTTCGGGATAAAAAGTAGTAAAGTATGTGTTAATCCAGGCAGTCAGCTACCTCCATATGAAATTTCATCAAAATCGGTCTAGCCGTTTGAGCGTGGAGAGGCAACACACTCACAAACTTTCGCCTTCATAATATTAGTGTGATGTGATAATTTATATGATTCACTTTTGAATTGAAATTCAGTCATAGAATTTGATATTTGTATGTTTATTTCATGTAAAATTAATATATTCGTACTTGGATTATGGTTGTTTTGGAATTGCCGCTCAAAAAATGTTCTACGCGATTTCATGTCTAGAAGTGTCCTTAACATTCAATAAAGTGTTTAAATATATTCGTTGTTTTATTACCTGTATGAAGAACCTAATACTTATAAGTTTGAAAATGTTTATATTGAATATCCTTACTCTGAGTATCGGAGTAGCAAGTTGCGCCATTTGTCTATAAGTAAGTATATAAGTTTCATATAACATTTAAAATAATCAATATCAAAGAATTAACAAAAATTACTCTGGGGTTTATAATTTCAGTCTTTTTATCATTATCATTTATAATATAATTACTAAGTAGTCGGGTATAAATAACAATCATATTCCGCTACTTACATTTTTTCTTATCTACTGAAACACATTTGAAATAAATAGTCATATAACATGTCTTGCTTATAACATAATGGAATGTTATTTTTTGGTTTAATATTCGTATCAAAGAACACGCTCGCCATCATTGCGATAGCCGCATTAATATTACCACTAGGCAATGTTGGCAACACTGACGCATCAGCGACATACAGCCGTTCAACCCCTAAAACTTTAAAAGAAGTATCTACTACTGTATTTTTTGAGTCTGTCAACCCCATAGAACAAGTCCCAACTGGATGATAACTGGTCAAAGTCAAGTATCTTATGTAGCAGTCAAAGTACGAATCTGAGAAGATTTCAAAACTTTCACATCCAGGAAAATGATTTTGATTAATAAAGCCGCCAATATCCCGAATAGCTTTGGTGTTGACAAACTTCATAACTAGTTTTAGCCCATTTATCAAAGTTTCCCTATCCTCCCTATGTGATAAATACTTAGGATCTATCAAAGGCGGTGATATTGGGTCTGTACTATTAATGAAAACATGACCTCTGCTCTTAGGGTGCAGTATTACAGGAAATATAGTTGTTACATAATGATCAAACGATTTTGAAAAATATTTCTCCCAAACCTCATCTTTTATGTTAACATTTTTTCTTAATAAACTACCTCTGTCTGAAGCAATTCCTACTGGCAACACCATGAATTGTAAATCGGGGATTTCCTGATTCTTTGTTGACACAAACCCTACAACTTCACATCCTGGGGTTGTCCAAGGGCCTTTCCCATTCCATAAGTATTGTAAAACATGAAGTGGGTTAATCATATCCTTAGCACTAATTGACATAGTTTTATTAAACAAAACAAAGTCTAACCCTGTTCCTACATGATCTTGGAGATTTCTACCAACTGGTAGATTTTTCACAACGGAAATACCTAATGATTTTAAAAGTTTTTCAGGTCCAATACCCGATAGCTGTAAAAGTTTTGGTGTATTTATTGCTCCAGCAGATATAATGACACCTTTTTTGGCATTCACTGTGTTTTTCCTACCTGACAGTAGAAAGCTAACACCTTGAGCTGTGTTGCCACTGAAGATTATATTTTCTACTAAAGCATTTGTTACTACATGTTTTGATGCATCTAAGTTGTCTGACATGCACCATCTCTTTCCATTTTTCTGGCTGACAATAGTTTTCATAAATCCTGAACTAAAATTGTTGTCTAATGCTTTATATTTTAATTCCTTAGCAGCATTCAGCACAGCCTCAGCTAGTTCACTATGGTACTGCATATCATTAAGGTGTAAAACATTACTTTCTATATACTCAAACTGCTGTCTGATGTATTCTTCTCTGTGTTTTCCATGGAACCATTTATGATAGTGAGAAATGTTACCTCTTATATGTATCATGTTGTTCAATTTGGATGAGCCTCCTATGATCTTGCCTTGTGCTAGTTTACATTTCTAAAAAAAAAGATCTGAATGTAAGCTGTTGTTTATAATATGTCTATGATAACAAATGAAGGTCTTTTTCTTCTTTGTAGTTTCCTTATAAGGATCATGACTATATATGTTTCGTCCCTATTTTCTTTTGACCTGCTTCTCCAACGTATGCTTATGTGATTGAATTATATGTCCAAAGAAGCTTAGTTGACAATCTTGGTATATAGACGTAACAAATGAAATTTTAAGTTGAATATCTATTTCAATATGAAATATCTCTTATATACTTACATTGTTTTTCATAGCGAAACAAGCATCCTCCTGTGGCACAGTCTCATACTGCCAGTCAAATATAGATCCATGGAAGAATGGTCCTAGTACCGGTGCCTCAAGTAACGCATTACTTTTACTTCCTGCTTCCAACACTATGAAGGTAAAGTTAGTTTCTGTTGCTAGTCTATGAGCAATCACCGAGCCTGCGGTGCCAGAACCAACTAGAATTACAATATAGAATCATTAGCTTGCTTTTGTAAAGTCGATCAAAACATTGCCTACAATCTTTATGTATAGTATTTTTACGACTTAAATATCTTACCAATAATGTAGTCATACTCTGCTTCGATGTTCTGGTGATATAAGGCAGTGAAGATATCACTGTAGAATACTAAATAAGTATACAACGTAAATATGTGAACACAGGTACTAAATAAATAAAACTGAAAACAGTACAAAGTCCACATGCTGCTAGGTATCATATATATATTAAATGGAAGATAAATTTGTATTATTTTCTATTTATTCTCATTTTTATTTACTCTTTGGACTCTTTACATGACGTAAATTGTAGGTTAGGTATTTGTTTACAACTTTTGACATAGACTTTGACATCAACTTCAATATGTATGCGTTCAGGAATCAAATACAGATTGTTATTGTACTCCAAAGTAAAATGTATTTTTTTTAAATTAATAATTTCAGTAGAAATATAATATTTTGATACAAAAACGCAAATTTTTTAAAATGATTTAAACCTACAAGCGGCCAATTGTCATATTCAAGCACTGCGCAGAAATTTCATATTTTTTAAACACGTGCTGGGTATATTCTTTAGTGATAATGAAGGTATTGATATCAAAAAATTATTTAACACCGCTAACTCTAAATAATGTTAATTATAAGACACTATCACTTTTAAAACTGTCTATTCACTAGTCCATCACTTACTGTATAGTGTATAGTATCTACTTATTTGTTATTAAAATGTATTTAGTACTCACTACTGAGGGATCCTAATATAGTTAGCAAGATAAAATAAAGAAAACAAGGAGTTATTGAAATTATCACATTATATATTATATTTAATTCTCTTATTTTATAGTTACCATAAATATAAAATTGCAAGTGTGGTGTAGAAAATGTTATTTCTTAAATTTTATTATCAGTTGAAGCCATAGCCATATCTAGTATTCCCACTTTTGAGGATAACATAAAAAGGAAGGTAATAATTAGTTTAGGAACTTTTAATTCTTCTAGTCCAATCACTGCAATTCGTTTTCATTGAGTTCATTAACACTGTGTACTTAATTAATTGCTTGTCTGTTAAATTACAGGTTTCAATGTAGTTATATTTAAATGATCTTGCAGTTACATTATATCGAAATATTTTATTTTGTATTGAATCTCTGATTTTTTGCTATTAAAATGCTCCATCAACAGGTTTTATCTAAAACTGTGAAAAAAATAAATTAAACTATGTTCAATATCTGTGGTTCAAGCTTCAGCCTATTTATCGTTTCCTGTGGCATGCAATATGTGGGATTGACGGGCTTAATTTCGGTGTTGCCTAATAAAGACAGGCCTGCAAGGCCAAACAGTGTGTGGAAGGGGTCGGGAATGTCGCCAGGTCGATCGCTAAATCCACCGGTTTCGGCGTCTTGGCATGCCAGAATAAATTCTTCTAGTTTGCTTCTGTCCACCCAGTGGATTCTGTTCAGCATTGTCAGTGACGACATTACCCACCTAAAAGTAATAGGAAAATAAATTTAATGTTGTCAATGACAAAAATTGAAGAAGAGTTTTGGGTACTATAATAATAATATATTACTAGCTTTTGCCTGCGGCTTCACCCGCGTTAAGTAGCTAGTATTTCATAAAAATCGGCCCGTCGCTAAGTCATGAAGGCGTAACAGACAGACAAAGCTACTTTCACAATTATAATATTAGTATAGAAGTATGGATTGTTTAAGCTTTGCATAGGATGGAACTATTAACTAAGAGAAGATGGCATTAGGTCAGAATTTTTCATAATACTTTTATTTTATGGATTAACTTTTGTAAATAAAACTATCACAAAGGAGGATATTTTAAGGATAAGTACTAAATTCAGGAGAAAGCAAAAGATTTTTCTCCTGTAATCAGTACTGGCTACTTACCATGAGTAGCATAGATCTGGTAACTTTTCAGGCCTGCCATTAAGTCCACCGCTGGGCAACTGTCTCTCACACAACCACCATGCAAGATCATCTGCTCTCAGTACATCCAGCTTCTTACATATGGAGAGGGTACCCACACAACAGTAGATTAGACCTGAAGATTGAGGAACAATGTAACAATAGCAAGCAAAGAACACTACTATAGTGTGATAGCATAAGTATGTTTATACTGCAAATAAATGTAATCTTTTCAGATGCCAAATTTTAATTACAAAAAATATATGACATTTACACATCATGAATTATTTAATGTTTCAATGTTTGTTTTAGATACTTGAGTAATCAGGTTAACAACAGAAGTGAGAATAACTTATTGGTTTATTCAATTTTGGCAGTATTAGTTAAAGTAACATGTGCCCAAATTACTCCACAATGGCCCACTAAAGAGGCTAAGTGCGGCAAATGCCCAGCAATACTAATACCAGCAATACCATGCCCAGCATACCATGTGCCCAAATTGAATAAAGTAAATATTATATATACTGGAATGGAGAATTTTATTATTTATTATAATTTTACTTATTAGTACTTCATTATTATTAAAGCTGCACTTACCAGCATGACTTTCAGAGCCAGGTTTGGAGCCGAAGCCACCATCAAAGTTCATACAGCTGAGTACAAACTCCACTGCCTTGTCCACATTGATGGCATCAAGACGGTGAAGCAGCGAGAGGCACAACACAGCACAAAATGAAAATCTTGTGTCTTTTTCACCCCATTTGTCACCTGTGTGAGAGAGTACTAATTATTATACTATAATTGTGTCTTAATTTGTCTACACAACATGCAAATATTGTTACTGTGTAATGTGTATGGTACTGCAAGTGTATCTATACTTAATGTAATAAGAAGAGTTTGTTAGTTCAGGAATAACTGGTTCAAATTCAAATTTTGTGTTGGATCGTCCATTTATCGAGGAAGGCTATAGGCTAAACATTAAAAAAAAAAAAAAAAAAAAACATTCAAAATCCACGTGGACAAAGTCACTGGTGGAAGCTACTACTTGCTTTTAAAAAAATAATTCCTAATTTATGAGTATCTATTATTGTCTTTAAGACCATTTGTCCTACATACCACAAAAGCTGCCATCCTCCTGCTGCAGGGATGATACATATTTGACAACACCCTCTACATCAATAGCATCCAGTCTATCATACATTGTGAGCACCTGCACAGCACTGAGTGTGTACAACATGTGAGGGTCGTGAGGAAAACTAGCTGAGATGCCACCACTCTCCTTGTTTTGACATGTACTGATGAAGTTTATGATTTCTTCCTTCGGCATTCTAGAATGAATTGGAATAAATTACTTAGGTAGCTTTACAGGCATTGCACATATAGTCAGGTGTTTATAGGTATAGTAACAGATATTTAGTGTACTTGTACTTGGCTTGTAGTTGTGTATTCTATTATATGAAATTATAACCTGCAATTTTATTAATACGCATGTCTTAAGTTCGATCTTAAAACACAGGAGGGTGATGATAGGTACCTTTCAGACTCCCCCATAAGCTCCATAGCAGTTAAACTCCAGTATATCCCCGACATACGAAGATATTCAGTCATACAATATTCATAATCATCCTTGTTCATTCCGTATTTAGCTAGGTAGTCCGCATGTTTCTTTATTAGTAACGTTGTTGGTCGGTCAGGTTTCAAGTTTACGTCTTTGGTAGGAAAAGCCATGATTGCTTATTTAATAATTAGATAAATTATCGCTAATTCATTAATTTGTGATGATTACATGACAGATACACTAAACGTCACTGTCAGTCATGACAATTGACAAATTAAAAATTGTTAACGTCAACGAATAACGTGGAACAACCGTGAAACGGATTAAACTTATCTCTTCGTTTTACCACGGATTACTGGGTTTTAACTCACGCAGTTCTCATTGAGTATTTTATGATTCCTAATTATTTTTTTGCTATTAGTAATTTATATGTATCTCAGAATCATAATATTATTATTTCAAATATGTTTCTTTATTCGATTATTGAGTAGAATGAAACGTTATTTTTACTTTTCATTGTACGCAATAAAGTTTAAGAATGAGCAATACAATTGTAGAGACGCACTGGTCCCACGTCCACAACGCATTATGGTGAAGATCTATGCAATAGAAATATACGACACTCTCTACTGCTTTTATTTTCATACAAATAATAATCAAACGTCCAGATATCATAATGCATTGCGAGCGTGGTACAATCCATCTATGGTTAGAAGTACGTGGCCATTATGTGGCAATTAAAATTTATAAAATGAATGAATTTGAAAAGATATACGACGTTCCTATATAACTAAACCAACTAAAATATAGTAGACCAAGAAGTTTTAAAATAGATGAAGTAAGTGTTAGCTAAACATAATGTTTGTGCGGAGTATTTCACTTGTACATTTTTCCAAAACGCAGGTACATCGTCCTAAATAAACAGCCAGCACCGCCTATCATCCTAATTTAAATCGAGTATTTGCTTACATAAGATCGAGTTGTTGTTGGTTTGGGAAGGATTTTTCCATGAAAAACTAAAATACTTGAGTACTTATCTACTTACGCGAAGTTATTTTCAGGTCTGCTACTTATGTTTCGACGCTAAAGCACATTCTAAGAAACAATATTTCACAACAGACTAATTTAAGTTTATATTATGTATGTTACCAATTTGGGGACGAAAATATAATATTGCATTTTTATGTATTTATTTATAGGGCTGTGGTTGAGAGACGGCCCAGCGGCATCTAATCTGCAAAGCTTGTTTATTCCCTTAAACCTTGAAATTAATTCAGCGGCTCTTTTGTTTCTTTTCTAAACTTTGGACCAAATACAGGGTTAATTTGTATACAATTCAATATTATCATTAACCATATATTACATTGCAACCACATGTAGTATTCAGACAAGTAAACCTCTTTGGTTTTGTGAGGATGAAGAATAATAATAATATTATAATGAGACTTATTAACATAAATACTTCGCACTACTCGATACAACTCTCGGACTGCCTCGTTGGTCTAGTGGTTGCTAAGCGCGACTGCTGAGCACGAGGTCCTGGGTTCGAATCCCGGGTCGGGCAAAGTGTTACTGGGTTTTTCCATTAGGTAATTCTCAGTGGCAGCACGGAGTCTGGATTTGTGCCTGATTGGTGGCAATAGGCTCGCCCCTATTACATTGGTTCCTAAAACATAACTGGCGAAATGTGGGTGTACTGTATGTGCACCTCTGCCTACCCCTTCGGGGAATACAGGCGTGATGTTATGTATGTATGTACTCGATACAATAACGATGAGCGCATTGTTCAAAGACTAGCACAAGGTCCAAGTAACGGCGACGGCTGACAAAAAGGGTCTTATAATCTCAATAGCTGTATGACAAAATCCTAAAACACATCCACACGTGCCCAAAAATGCACTTATATTATGATTAGTTTTAGAGAGAATTAAGCAGTTATAAACAAACTATATTTAAAGTTGTATTGCAGTGTATATTTAAAACAATGTAACCCATGTAATTTATGATTTATATTCACAAAGTTATGCACGCACGTGCCGAAACAATCAAATTCCTACTTAGGTAAGTAGTGTACCTGTATTAACCCAAGCTTCACTAAGTTGTTGCTGAATAAATTGTGGCTCATTATGTGTGATGTAGCGTGCTAATTATTAATTTTACTTGGCGAATAGTTGTAAACGGAGATGGCGGGATCAACTGGACTCCTTTATGGAGGATTGGACATTAACAGCCCTTGACAGAGACGAATGGAAAGAGTGTAGGGAGGCTTTTGCCCTGCAGTGGGACATTATGGGCTCTCAAAAAAATTGTTACCTACAACCAAGACAGAAGGAACTTTTGCTTAGAATTGACGAAGTGGCTTACTCCCATCATTTTAGTGTGTTCCAATTGTTGGTTAAACAAACCAAACCTAAATAAAAATAAAATAACTAGAGTGAAAGGGTTGTTCAGAAGCAAAGCTTTTAAATTAAAACATGAGAAAATAGTTACGATCGCCAAAATGTCCCTGTAAATAGTCCCAGGGACTGGGTCACGCATTTGTTTACACATGGTTCAATGGAAAATGCTTATTCAGCTTAAACTGTTCGGTAATCTACCCTTTGGGGATAGGTTCTGCTATCAAGTTACACGAGAAATTACGGTGTGGCCATTACAAATGCGGAAGCTGGTATTTTTTAGTATTTGACAAACCCTTCCCCCCTCCCTTTTACCTTCTTCCTCTTATCGTAAAGTTGATGTACAACTTGGTGCCAGAATTTAAACCGCCTGTAGGCCTCTGACATGGATTTACACTACGTTGAAATATCTCTCAGGTGTGCCGGGTTCCTCACGATGTTTTCCTTCACCGTTTTTAACAGCTCATATAATAGGTACCTACGCACATAAATTGGAGAGACATTGGTGTGTGCCGGGGTTTGAACTTGCGACCTTTGAGTTGGCAGTGCAACGGTCATACTAACCATACCTGCCTTTTTATCCATTGATATATCCCGGTTTTTATATGGCTTTTCGTATATATGGCCTTAAATATATTTCTAAGAACTAAATTATAAACTCATTGTATAGCTGTTCTGAGAATGAGATCCTTGCTGTTGGCCATTTTCCGCTATTTCTTTGGCTCAAAACGTTTGGATTTGACCCCTTTTAGCGGAATTGTTCACGAATGTGATTCGTCCACTCTCAGCGTGGGCTTAGCTTTCTACGGTCGATGCGAGTGTTGTATTAAAAAACCTGAAAAAGAGCATTTTAATGGTCAGCAATATCCCGTGTCAAAGAAGTCTTCTAGCTAAAATACCGTCTCTTTACTATTCATGTGTTACTTACTTAATTTATTGTTCGTATAAATGACATTAAGTTATACCTGGCTCCTAGAATAGGTAGGGCAGACAACACGGATTTTAATTGACTGCTAATTTATGTCATTAGTCATATTTAACTTTACATAATATCAGTGGCGTAGCGTGCCTTAGACGGCCCTGTATCAAAATTTATCGAGGGACCCCCTAATTGAAGAGTAAAGATTTTTTACTAAATCAAAATGAACGCTCGCAATGAAGTAAAGTATAAGTTATCACTTACAATCAGGAACTAGGAACTAAGCTAAGGGCCAATATTGCTACGACAGCCAATATTGCTACGACGGCCAATATTGCTACGACGGTCAACATTGCTACGACAGGCTGCAATGATGGCCCGCTACGACGGCTTACATTGCTACGACGGCCTGCTACGATATCATTAATACGGCAGTTGCTACGCCCCTGCATTATATCACTCATTACAGGTAGGTACTAGGTATATCGGGTAGTTTATCCCTTAATATCTTAGAGCATTAACCAAGAGAGTATTACGTAATTGACGTGGCAGATAATTTACATGAATCCATTCATATGTCGCAGTATCGTCGTAGGATGCGATGACGTCATGCAAGTTGGGTGTACAAGCCACATGTGTAGCGTTTCAGTGGTAATTAAATACGACGAGAAGACAACCTGATATTATTGGTACAGATTGTTCATCTAAGAATATTGTATACTGAATCCTTAGATTAGATGTTGCCCAGACCAATTTGATTATTTTATTTGTGAATTATTATTTTAGCATTAGAGATAGCATTGAACAAATTAATTGATAGAGTGGCTGTCTGTGACAGATATATGTGATGTGCAGATATTTCTAGTGTAGTAGTTACAAGTGTTAATTCGTAAGTTCTGTTGATTTTTCCTGCATGTGTCCAAACAGAATGTGTCCAAAAGGACGAGGTATGCGGAGTTTGAGTAGATGTTCAAAAACCACCGCGTACGTTTTAGTGAGAAATCCTACACTCCGGTCTCTCTCTGGGAGGTAAGTGAAGGTTTATCCCAAAAAAAATTACCACACGGTGTATTTTTGAAATCTGCTACCGGCGCGGCACACACCTACTTAAGTTTCAAATTTCTTATCCGACTGTGGCTAAACGATATGTTGGCCGTGTTTTCACTATTCATATAATTACGCTTATTTGCACTTTTCACAATAAGTACGTAATTAAATACTTACGTTACAAATAAATTGAGTGAAAGAATTCCAAGAAAATATGTTAATCTTTCGGGATATTCAATTAATTGAAGAAGATCTTTGAAAGCCAATGAAAAAGGTGCTATAAGTAAATATTAATCAGTCGCCCACGCTGCGAAGGATGCACTTCATCAATAACGCTTAGTTGAACAAAGCAGTAATGTGAACGACCTCTGAAGGCTTTAACATGTTCATTGAAGTCTCATTCGATTTGTATGATAAGAGAAAATACAGTTTTTAATTTGAAAGTTTGGCCGAAGGTATTCTAGGATCGTTTATAACTGAATTAGAGGATGTCTGGTTCATTCGTTCGACTGTTCATTTGATGGCTGGCTGCAGACTGCAGTTGACGTTTTAAAGTAAATTAGGTTTTCTGATTTAAAAAGGCGACACGGTTCGATGAAAATTTAAAATGGTATAAGTTTGTGAGATTTTTATTTAATCTAAATTGAATAGAAGATTTAAAATTAAAAGATTTACGTACCTTGCTAATTCTTATGTCTATTTTAACAAAAGGGAAAGATTTTCATGGAGAAATTGAAGTAGAAAATACGATGCTATCGTGATTAGCAATCCGTTTTAAGAAACAGAATGATATGAAGTAAATTGAAATAATTGAAGAATTTTAATTTATATCTGTCGTACAATCATTATCTCTTGGTTACATGTATACGTCACGTCAAAGGTTTACATTATACAATATGGTTTACAACACGAGTTATCTCAGTAGTACTATCTGAATGAGGGGTCGTAAACAATATGTGAACAATTGATAATGATGATATAGTGGCCGGTACACACTGGCGGGTGATAATGACAGCATTATTATGTTCTCTATATATTCTTACTATTCTTACATATAAGTGCATCACCAAAAAAATCAATTAACTATGTACTGGGAGGTTAAGAACGCAGCTTTAGGATATAATAGCATGTATTTCCCAGTGTATGGTATATTGATGTTTTCACTAACTACGATTGGTGGTGCAGAAATATTCCACATCTTAAATCGCATGCAAATCGTGAATACATTAGAAAATAATTATATCACAGCCAGTTAGTTAATTCAATTCAGTAATTATATCATTAGCAGAATCATATTAAGGTGATATTAATCATATTGTCTTAAAACCGTCAAATTAGATACAATTAAGAATTCGGTATGATTCAGTGTTCAAATGCATTTATTTCTTAAATATTAGAGTAATTGCTCAAAATGTCTGTTTTAGATTAAGTTTACTATACCTCCGACAAAATAAATTAGGGTTTTACGGTATATTGTACAAATAAACAGGTAGACGATCTTCCCTGTAACATTGTCTCCATTTTCTAAATATATCCACGCTGCATTTATAATGGGAAACATGTTATGTAGCGTGACGACGTCTGGTGAATTATGTATGCTTTGTTTCGCTTCATCAAGTAAATACTTTAAATAATATCTATGGAGTAACTAATAGTATGCTAATATTATAGGTACATACTTCATTTTGTTCGGTTGGAGTCGAACCGCATTATGTTAAGCTGTAAGATGAAGACTTTTATGAGTTAAATTTATGTTATGCTGTGTTGTGTGTCAATATTTAATAGGTATTTTAGCTAATTGACTGCGCAGTTAATTTTAAAATTATCACACCAGTATTCCCTGATGGTGTGATGTGTGTGTATATTAACAATCTACGATGGCTATTTTTCAATGACTTTTAGATACTTAAATGACCTAATTGGCTCAGACCAAGCTATTGGACAGCTGCACTAAGTGTTGCGGGTTCGGTTCCCGCACGGAACAAAAAAAAATGCGATTCGCAGTTGTTTTTTCCAAGTCTGTGTAGTATGTGATACTTTATGTTTGTGAAACACATCCACGATACAGGAAAAGAATAGCGAGGCGCGACGTTAAAAAAAAATCTTTAGTCTTAGAGATTCAGCTTCAGGTGAATTCATATAATTTCGATGTACAATTTTATGGGTAAACATAGGTAGGTACCAGTATCCACCTGTTTAAATAATACACACCTGGTGTATCGCTGATCATTGTCGCAATTTATCGAATTAATTCAACTCATTTTGAATTACCTGTAATTTTGTCACATTTATTCCAAAGTAATATACAAACAACGGAAAATAAATAAAATAATCGAATTCATTGACACATTTGGAATGTTTAAATTTACCTTCCTGGATTTGTATCCTCTTGAAAAACCCATTCTAACTCTTAGGCTAGGTAATTTAACTAGCAGAATTTTGTATCACGCTATAGAAGGTACCTAAAGTAAGGTGTAGGCAGTGTCTGGTACACTTGTTATCCGCACTATATATTATTATATAATATCTAGTCCACCTACGTTTCAGCAGAGTCACCTTCCGCCTGAGACAGCTGACTCAATCGGGCCCATTTGTAAGGTATCTGCTACCCCTACTCAGCCTGCACTTGCGACGTATTATCAATATACCCACATACAACACAATAAGTAATTGAAAAATCTTTTCAACAGGTATTCTTTAGATCTCTAGGTAGGAAATATTCCTACCTACATGGCAGGTATTAGATGGTGTTGTCAACATCCCGTGGGCAATGCCCACAGGATTTTATCTCCTTAGCAAAATTCCGTAATTATTTACCAATTTAGGACGAAGTGTCTTGATGGTCCAGTGGTCACGAAGCGCGACTGCTGAGGACTTGAGGTTTCCTCATTACCAGCACGTGATTACAACTGTGTGCCCGGTTAATGATACGAGCTCCCCTATTACATTCACACACGCCATAATATAAAACTAACTTGCTGTGCCCGACAGGGTCCATAATTGTTTCTTTTTAATATTACCTACCAGCCATTGTATACATTATGGTATGCAATAAAGTTATTGAGTATTGAGTATAATTCTTGGCGAAATGTGGGTGTATACACGGGGGATACAGGCGTGACGTTCTTTTTAAGCGGGTAAGAACAATTCTGCTTACCTCACCAGGTAAACTGTCGTTATACACATGCAAAAAACCCTTAGGAAAACGAACATTCATCGATGTAAGCCAACGTCGTAAAACATGACGCACAGCATAATTGTAGTACAATTGTTTCATATTGAGTCCTCGGCCTAACAAATAATAACATTTTTATGAAGCGACCGCTATCGGCCATTGAGTAGCGTGGTCTGCGCAACTCCGTGCGGTCGTGTGTCGAGAACAAGGTATGTTGTGCTATAGTTTTGATAACGTACGTGTTTATTATGGATATAGTTTATGTATAGTGTGGTTTAGGGCAGTGGAAGTTACGTTTTACTCAATAATGTGCTAAAGCGTTCAGTAGTCCATAAAGTAAATAAATAAAGTCTTGGTTGTGCAGTGATATAATATAATAATGGTTGTTTGGTCAAGTGCGGATCGTGTTTAGTTTGTTTATATGTACAGACATTAAACTTGTGGTTACAGGACGGGATTTTAGTTATTCTGAATTCTGAGACACCACTCACTGACAGTATACATCCAACTGGGACAAGACTGTCTGGCGAAATGGAAGCGTGCTAATAGCTGGCACTTCTCTGCCTATCCCTTCGTTGAATACACTAAATTCATTGATTGTTGTTGAAAAAATCGTCTTAATATTTATTAATTGACTTGTTTCTTTCCTTTTTTAAAAGGTGTTTATTAAGTTTAAATCGTAAGCCATGGTCAAAAGAAACGTTATTATAAACGAGACACTGCTATAAGCAGTGCGAAGCGGCATCTCGCTTCCACAACGTAAACAGTCCTGTTTTAAGAGTTCTTGGTAAGGGGGCAGTACTGTCCCACTGCAGGACAAAGATCTTTCTCTATTGCACATTACCCGGTTAATGGCAATCTTGGTACTTTTTGACTTATCTATCTTATTGAGCGCGTTTGTCGACATGCCTAACACATGTATAAACTCTTTTCTTTCGTGCGTTTATAACATCGGCCGTATAATTATGAATATGGATGTATCCAATTACTTTGTGTAATATTTGCAACAGATATGTTGTTAAGTTATGCATATCAGATTAATAACAATATAAGTTCGTAGTTCGGATTTGAGTTCGGCGTCCACCTCGAATTAGGTACATTACATGGGTTATTTAAAATTCATGGCCAAATGTGGATGCAGGTACTATAATCCTACATTCTCTACCCCTTGGGGGAGTTCTGGCGTGATATTACGAGTTCTAATCCAAAAAGAACATGGGTGACTTTTTTATTTTTTGTAACTCAATCTTGACACAATCGAAGAAATCATTTAATGTTGACTAGTGCGCAAGAAAACATCGATAAATTATCGATGAATAGTGACCAAGCGTGGAGCTCAATAATATTCCCTTCTCAATACAAGTAGAGGTCTTCAAGTACAGTGGAACAGGGACAGGTTGGTAGGCAATTCTTTTAATAGCCTACGATCGTAGTTTCATTTATTTCAAAGTTAATTGTTTCACGTATGCTACAGAAAAGTTATTTAAGTACATGAATGAGATAATAACGTCAAACTTTAGTTTTAATGGGTATTTACTGAACATTGTTTTAAAACCTCAACAAATGAAATGGCTTATGCATTGGAGTGTAAAGTTATCTCATGAACGAGTAACTTTGAATGCTGAAATTAAGATGAACGAGTTATGTTTCGTCATTCGTTCTTTACTAAGGGCCTATTCAGACACTATAGGTAAGTACTTAAGGATCACTTAGCCATTTTGTTATATCAAGAAAATTGTGTGGAATATCCTAATATAGAATATTGTTCTATATTATACACCAATGTAACAAAATATCACACTAATATTATAAAGGCGAAAGTTTGTGAGTGTGTTTGTATGTTTGATACCTCTTCACGCTAAAACAGCTAGACCAATTTTGATGAAATTTCATATGGAGGTAGCTGACACCCTGGATTAACACAGACTATTTATCCCGAAAAATTGTAGCGGGTAACACCGCGGGGCGCAGCTAGTGTTATATAAAAAACAAATGCACAAGTGTTATCGCTAATAGCGATCTCTTCCTTATGACATTTACTGTTAATTTCATTTTGTTTGATAACCAGAGTGAGATAATGTAGTAAACCGTAATATTAAAGGGGACATTTATAATGTGTTAAGTAAAATGGCTGGCAGTGATTGGAGGCGGAGGGCCGAAGATCGAGATCAGTGGCGTGCCATGGGAGAGGCCTATGTCCAGCAGTGGACTGAGATAGGCTGATGATGATGATGATGATGGAGTTTCAAACACAATTCTCAGTTTAATAAACTCCTACCTACATATGCACCATAATACTCTTGGTAATTGATCCTTGAATTAATAATTATGTCACTGATCTTGCCATCTGGTGTATCAATGCGGCCAAACCGCTGCACTGCGAGAGTTTTATACCGTAATCAAGTTGGTAAAATTTCGGTTACATCGATTTTACACCACGCCTGTATTCCCCGAAGGGGTAGGCAGAGGTGCACATATAGTATACCCATATTTCACCAGTTATGTTTTTGGTCCTAATGTAATAGGGGGCGAGCCTATGTGCTGCTATTAAGAATTACCTAATGGAAAACCCAGCATAACTTTGCCCGACCCGGGATTCGAACCCAGGACCTAATGCTCAGCAGTCGCGCTTAGCAACCACTAGACCAACGAGGCCGTCGATATTTACACAGTCGTAAAATCGTCAATATTTGACGACCTGATTGGCGCAGTGGCTAAGAGATTGGACTGCTGCACTAAGGGTTGCGGGTTCGATTCCCGCACAGGGCAAAACTTTAGAGGTTTGTCCCGAGTCTGGGTGTTTGTGTATGTGATATTTGATGTTTGTGACACGCACCCACGACACAGGAGAAATAACTAGTGGGGGGCGACGTTTTAAAAAAAAAAATTGACAGTCGGTAACTCGGTACCTACTAACGTACTGTGTGTGCGCCCTTAGCATCGTTCAGTCACTCTTATCATTGTACACATAACCTTTTTAATCTGTTTGTGGACACAGTTTTAATTTTGGCACAGATGATGCCGTAGGAGATTAAAGTCTTACAACATATTTGTTGGTGATGCTCGGTTCGAGAACCTTCTTTCGAGTTAATACAGTCATGTTCGTCTTGATGTCCCTTATGTGCACTCACAGACTACCTCGTTGGTCTAGTGATCGTTAAGCGCGACTACTGCCATAGGGTTTTGGCTTCGAATCCCGGGTCGGGCAGTGTTACCGGGTTTTTCCATTGGCTAATTCTACACTGCAAGTAGCGGCGACTGGGGCTGTTCTGACTGAGTCCAGCAACTATTTTCTAGATATCTTTACTTACATTATTAACAGTGAAGCGATTCTCGAATGAATCGATTTAATGAATGAATGAATGAATTGATCGAATGAACAAAAATCATTTTGTTTGTTACTTGATTATTTTACTTTTGTTTAAAATTCACTTTAGGTAGGAGTATGATATGTATAAGTATGGCAATGACAGTCATTGAGCAAATATTAATATAACAGGCAGTTAAGCCTCGTCATAAATATATACTGATAGTGACCCTTATCAGATTGGGAACTAATTCGTTTTGTAGAGTATACACCTCTGTATTAACATTTTTATATCATAGGTATAGTATTTTTGTTATTACATAAATAACATAATACATAACATCAAGCATAACATATTTCTTGGGGTAGGCAGATGTGTGAAGGCGAAAGTTTGTGAGTGTGTTTATATATTTGTTACCTCTTCACGCTCAAACGGCTCGACTGATTTTGATGATTTCATATGATGGTAGCTGACACCCTGACACATAGGCTACTTTTTATCCGTACAATGAAGCGGGTAACACCGCGGGGCGCAGCTAGTATAACATAATTGGTAGAACTCGTTAACCAAAAATCTATACGGTACGTACATAATCGTTTACTTTAGAGATAACTCTGTGACCTAATACATAGTTATCTCTCTTGACGGCGAACTGTTTCAAGTTATATTGAACTTCATCGGACGGTATTTGTAAAGTATTCAAGATCAAAACAGAAACGTACTCGAGACGGTAATATAAAGCGTTTTAGTTTACATAATTCTATGAAATGGGGTTTTAAAGTTCACTGAAGGACTATAGAAGGTGTTTAAGAAACTATAAGAAAGCTTAAAATAGTATTCTAGTTTGTATGTTTTGTAACTGCTTGATGCGGCTGGACCTATTTTGTTAAATCTGGAGGTAGTTGACACTCTGGATTAACACATAGGCTTCTTTTTATCCCGAAAAAATGTAGCAGGTAACACCGCGGTGCGTAGTTTGATGATATGAAGGACTTAATAAATTTTTTGATTAGCAATTTTCCCTTCATGCAATTCTGTTAATTTTATGTAAAACTAGCTGAACCGGTAACTCAGCCAACCAGAACACAACCATCATTTAAACCTTTCCTGGACTTGTACGAGTGTTTTAAGACCAAAATTAGCCAAATCGGTCCAGCCGTTCTCGAGTTTTAGCGAGACTAACGAACAGCAATGCATTTTTATATATATAGAAGAAGAAGATATATAGAAGATAGAAGAATAATGGGAAAATGGTTAGGTATTAGGTATGTTACAAAATTGCGATTTCATTTTATCGAGGTCCTTAAATTGATTGCAATTAGAAGGCTCTTGGTCCCAAATTACTAGTTCAGGCTGCTCGGTCAATACGTTGAATCAGTTTCGCGCCTGACATAATTGGTATGCGGGTATCGAACCCACAACCCCTAACAATAGAAGGGTAATGTACTCAATATTACAGTCTCATGGGAACTCACACATGGCACACGTATTATAATCCGAAATGAACAAATCGGGGATGAAGCAGGGATTTGATTATTCGTTAAATAACATTATTATGTTTAGATGAATACATTGTGTAAGAGTGAATGGTACAGTCCGCCTTGGTGATCTATAATAATCTTTTTATATATAATTCTTCTGTACGTTTGTCACCTAATTCCTCCTAAACGGCAGCACCGATTGAGATGATATTTTGTGTGTATATTTGGTTCCTGTTTTGGTTCCTGGCCGGTTTGCACACACAATTGGGCCCGGTAGGTGGTGTTTCTTTTTAGAACAGGACGACGTCTACCTGATTGGGTAGTCCACATCCAGACCAATATCATAAATGTGAAAATAACTCTGTCTGTCTGTTACGCCCTCATGACTAAACCGATGGACGGATTTTGATGAAATTTAGCATGTAGACAGTTTAAGACCCGAGAAAGGACATAGGCTTTTTAAAGCGGGGCGAAGCTGCGGGCAAGAGCTAGTATAATAAAACTAAATACTTGTTGAAGTAGTAAATTAATATTTAGTTATACCTACTAGGTTTATGCGCAATTTGAGCTTAGAAACTAATATAGGAATAGGTACTTGTATAAAGAGATGTTTTAATGACTGATGATATCTAGCCTGGCTAGCAGGCCTTTTATTAGGTCTCGCCAAACGACCGGTTAAGCAGTAAGAGCTCCCTCAGAGCTAACGGCGAGAGACAAGTTCGAAAAAAAAAAAAAAAAAAAAAACTGATGATATCTTAGTACGTCCGGCACACTCTGGGCGATCAGCATCGCTATCATCCTTGTTGACTGGTCAATATCTACACCAAAGTATGACGGTTTCCATTAGACAATTTGCCAACACGAAGAAGAGGAAGCAAGACTCTGTTACGATATACGTGATTGAAGCTATCTAGGCTTTGTGAAGGTGCAAGGGAGGAAGCGCCGTCGCAGAACCAACAAGAACCGCTGCGGCACAGCTCCTGTGAAACCCAACACCACAGTGCGTGCTGCCTAGCCGAACACACCGGTGTACGTCTCCCGCCTGCACTACACCACTAAGGAGGAGGACATCGCTGAGTACGTGCGCCAAAAGACGAAGTACAGGCCGAGGGTGCAGTTACTGGAGTCGCGCCGGAATGTAAATTTCAAGGCATTCATGGTGCGAGTACCGAACTGTTTCCTGCCCCTCGTCATGGAAGAAGACTTTTGGCCGCAGGGCGTGGTGTTCCGTCGCTTCCGCGGACCAGTACCACAGGAGAGCACGAAGACAAGTGCAAAGTGAAGTGCTATTAACATAGTTTTAAGTTTTTTATTTACTAACACAATTTGTATTTAATTTATATATGTTAGTCTGTAAGGTATATATCTATGGGCCAATGAAGCCTGAAAATAAATGATTATTATTATTATTATTATATAATGTGTTACATTTACATTCAGATGTCGAACGAGGCTGTAGCCAAAGGGGAGCAGGTGCTTCTGGGACAGGCGCGCGACAGATTTGTCGAAGCGTTTAGTCGCCAGCCTACAACAGCGGCGTGCGCGCCCGGCCGCGTCAACTTGATAGGAGAGCACATTGACTACTGCGAGGGATATGTTCTACCTGTGGTATGTATAACGTAACATTACGGCTGTATTCCCTAAAGGGGTAGGCAGAGGAGTTACCACAGACTTATTTCTTTAGTCTCGTATAATAGGAGACGAGCTTATTGTCATTAAACGACAAAATACAGACTCTGATGCTACAAAGAATTATCTAACGGGAAATCCCAATTATTTTTTACTGATGTGGGAATCGATTTTAGGATGGCACGCACAGCAGTAGCGAATTGCGACTTGAATTAATTAATGTATCAATGCTTATACCTTCACTGTATGAGAAGAGATATTTGCAGGATAAAACGCTGGTAAATGTCATATTACCTTTTATATGTTTAAAACAATTATCATGTATATAATTAAATTAATATCTTGGTACATAAAGCGAAATGTTTGGACCTCTTTTTTCTAAAATTAGGCATAACGAGGTGAATGAAAGGTACAGTTAAAATTAGTTCTTCATAACAATATGAGAAGAAATGCAGAAAGCAAAAATTTGAATCCTAATTACGTTCAAATTTGGTGACAAGGCGACCTCTAGTCCTAATAATCTGTCCTGGCACGAAGCGCAGTGCCTTTAAAATCTAGATGCACATGATGTGGTCTAGCCTACAGTATCATAATAAAGGGAGTGGTCCACTAGCAATATAAACTGCGAGGTTTCAACGGCCTAAATAGAAACATAACGCTGACTATGTATATGTCTCCTGACAGTATTCACAGCATGTTACAGCATTGAACAAGGAAGCCGTGTTGAGGGCTATAATAGCTTCAGATTCTCGCATAAATAATAAGAACAAAAATGTGTACAAACGAACAGAACTGAATACGAAATGTGACATTTTGGAATAAAGTTATTAAGGTATTCTGTCAAAGAATAAGACATCCCTACTAATATTATAAGCGCGAAAGTTTGTAAGTATGGATGTTTGTTACTCTTTCATGTAAAAACTACTGAATGGATTTTAATGAAATTTCATATGGAGGTAGCTGATACCCTAGATTAACACACAAACTACTTTTTATCCCGAATTTTATGTATATATATGTTAAGTAAATGTTATGTACATTTAATCTCTTCAATCATGATTCTGGACCCAACAGCGTTTATAAGAATTTCCGCACCAGTTACTTTCAGTTAATCAATAAGGCATTCAACTGTCTCTCCGGAAACGTTAGTTATAATTATTTCTAACATGACATAAGATAACATCACGCCTGTATTCCCCGAAAGGGGTAGGCAGAGGTGCACATTTAGTACACCCACATTTCGCCAGTTATGTTTTAGGTCCCAAGGTAATAGGGGGCTAGCCTATTGCCATCAACCAGGCACAAATCCAGACTCCGTGCTGCTACTGAGAATGAGCTAATGGAAAAACCCAATAACACTTTGCCTGACCCGGGATTCGAACCCAGGACCTCATGTTCAGCAGTCACGCTTAGCAACCACTGGACCAAAGAGGCAGTCATAATTATTTCTAATTAAATATATGTGACTCAACGTAATCAGTATCCATAATATTACAAAGCCAATCAAAATAAATAAACACAAAATTACAGACGAGTTCGATCACACTCGTAAATCAATTGTTCAAGTTAATGAGAATCTCGCGCGATAATCGGGTTATTCCGATGATTTATTAAAATAACATCCATAACCTTGCAGATGGCAGCACTGTCGATTATTTTGTTGTTCTCGCCACTTGTAATTACTTAAACGGACTTGTAAAGTCAAAGGCTGGTTGTACCACGGTGCTGGTGCGGTTTGGCGTCATTCTAAGGGAACCATGCCGTCCCTTATAGCGATGAGCGATACACCGGGGTTATTTTAGTGGGTAGGATCTGTTGTTTTAAAGCGGACAGTTCCACACACCACCTCCCCTCTTCCCCCATGGGTGGTGGGGTAGTTCATGAGATTTTTCCCCGTGAGAAAAAAAGGTTGTACCACGCTCTTTTATATGAATTTATGTTATAAATGTGCCAGTAAAACGTGGTTTAGGATTTATGTTAATCCAGTGATTCCGACTAGAAATATTGCTAAAAATACTTTTCAATAATAAAATATGAACTTCGTACAATATAACCTTAATCAAACTAAATGTTTACAATAAAAATAATATTACCATATTAGACCAAACGTAGTTTTTTCATTATGTAATGCCTCTATTCCCCGAAGAGAGATCTGAATACTTTTTCCAAAGCCGAGTATGGACTAGGCTCGGTTTGATGAATGTATGGGGTTAACATAATGTTACGACTAAAGGTCACAGCACACATATCGGAAGAGGTCGTCACTGTATCGCTTTTCGCCTCGCTATCAAACAGGCGTCAACCCGAGTTAATCGATTACGTTACGATTCCGTAATCGATTAGTGTGCGTTGCCGTAGGGAGTTTTACACAACGAATACTGCCCGGCTCGAGTCGATGCGGTGACGATTACTTTCTGGGTTGATATGTGTGCATCCCAAGAGTCATATAACTACAGTTTTATATTAAACTACGTTTAAACTAACAGCAGTGCCATTGGACACAAATATTTATCACAATTTCAGTAAATGTCTAAGAAATTCTATGTTGACGTAATTTTATCAATATTTCGTTGATGTAATGATGATAGATCGAGATGAAATGATTGAAGTGGGCCCAGCTGTTTTATCCTTTACAAATACTTAAGACTTGGCTTGCCTACAGGAATTTATGAAAACAAAATTCTCTAATAACTGATTAACTTGCTGGATTGAAATACGAAGTAAAGGAAAAGCACCTCACAATTTTTCCCATTTACATATTATGTAAAGTATATATCTGAGTCGTGGTGGCCTAGTGGTTAACATACCGGATTTGTATGCACAAGGTTGCAGGTTTAAACCCGGGAAATTACCAATGTGACTTTTTCAATGTTATAAATACTTTCTTAGTTATTCTAAGACACCAATGACTAACGGTCACGGAAAACATCGTGAGGAAACCTGGATTTAATTATCTGAAATTGCCCGCATTGAGCTAGCATGGTGATCAATGCTCAGTCCTTATCTATACGAGAAGAGGGTTTTGCCCTGCAGTGGGACATTTATAGGCTGTTATTATCGTTATACAAATACAAATACAAAAATGTTTATTTTCTCTCTCGCATAGAATGATTACAAAGAAATATTATGTATATATATCTGAAATAAAATAATAATAAAATATATATTATACGTATTATATATCTGAAATTAAAGTAGGTGTTTTATAGAAACCATCCATTTGTTTTAGCGGGAAAAATAAATTAATAAGGTTATGTAAGAACTTCTAAAAATACAAAAAAAACAAACAAACAAAACACTTTATTACTGTCATCGAGTGCTCCGTACAATAAAATACATAACAATAACAACCGCTCTTAGTCAGAGATTACTTAATCTAACGCTAAGTAAAGATTTAATTGTAGTTTTTAATTATAACGTCTCTGAGTGTGGCAGTATTTTTAAGTTACATCGATGTTTGTACTATCAGTTATAAATTAAATCATGAAGATATTACAATTTTTTTTTTTATCAGTAATTGATTTTTCTTTGTAAGAAAAATCGTTGCCCCACACTTGGACTTCCTCTGTGTCGTGGGTGCGTTTCACAAACATGAAATATCACATACACAAACACCTAGACTCGGGACGAACATCTGTGGATCGCATAAATTTTTGCCCCATGCAGGAATCGAACCCGCAACCCTTAGCGCAGCAGTCCAATTGCTTAGCCACTGCACCAATCAGGTCATCATACAACTATAGAATATTAATAACATCAATGTGTTTCCCCAGGCACTGCCCTTTGTGACTGTCGTGGTTGGAAGTTTGAACAACTCTGGCGAATGTCACGTGGTGTCTGTGTTGGGAACCGGCGAGGAGGTGACAGCGAGTTTCCAGGCGCCAACAGCCTCTAGCCCTCTGAAGCCAGGATCACCAGCCTGGGCGAACTATGTGAAGGGAGTGGTGGCCAATTTCCCCGGTAAGTGTGACTGACTCTTTTATCTAGTGGGTGTTAAGCGCGTCAGCTGAACATGAGGTCATGGTTTCGAATCCCAGGTAGGATAAAGTGTACTAGTTTTTTTTATAAGACATTCTCAGTGGCACCATGAATTGAACCAGAATTTGTGTCTGTGTGTCACTAGTGCAAAGCTAGGAATTTCTACTGTGTCCCGGATGCATTTGACAGACATGATATTATATTATCAGATTAAAACACCACACAGACACTTAGAACAAATATCCGACGATCCCACACGTATTTTTCTGTGCGGGAAACGAGCCCGCAACCTTTGGCGTAGGAATTCCAGCTCAGCTAAGAACACAAATCGTGTCGTCATAGTCTATACCTACCACCTTAGGAAAGAAGCAAAACGCTTCGCGAATAGAAATCGGATGGTATGAAAAATATATGGGTTAGATATAATTATGTCATCGGTAACTTGTCATCCCATACTTTATTCCATTTCTATTTGCTTAGCCCACTTTCTTAGTTGATTTTCAAGTATTGAACCCATGCAACTTACTCTACATATTATATTCTGCCTACCCTTTAGGAGATCGTCGTGATGTCAATAATAAACATAATAGTTCAATTCTCATTTTCGAGCTTTCATAACTAAATATACTTAATGTCCTTTTAATATAATTGTCGTCAACGGCTCACTTTATTTATTTCTACACAAAAGTATAATTATTATCATAAAGTAATTGAGTGCCCAACCTTTAAACGGTTGTTCAAAGACACTAAATATAAATTTATATCAAAATTATTTTATGCTTTTATTATATTTCTTTGTGATGTTAGGTATACGTATCTTTATGACTGTACAATATTGAATGCCTTTTAAATATAACACTGTAATTTAAATATTATTCTCCATTTGTTACGTTATATATAATACGTTCATTTTATTAGACTCGCCCCGGTCTAGTGGTTGCTAAGCGCGACTGCTGAGCACGAGGTCTTGGGGTCGAATCACGGGCCGGGCAAAGTGTAACTGGGTTTTTCCATTAGGTAATACTCAGTGGCAGCACAGAGTCTGGATTTGTGCCCGGTTGATGGCAATAGGCTCGCCCCTATTACATTGGGACCTAAAAAAACATAACTGGCGAAATGTGGGTGTACTGTATGTGCAGTGTGCACCTCTGCCTACCCCTTCGGGGAATACAGGCGTGATTATGTTATGTTTCATTTTATTATTAATCGTCAACATATTACCTAGATAAACGATAGTCGCGGTGGCCTAGTGGTTGACATACCACATTTGTACCTATTCACTAGGTTGTAGGTTCCCAGGCAAGTGTACCAATGTCATAAATAATTTCTTAAAAATTCTAAGACACCACTGACTAACGGTGTCGGAATATATCGTGAGGAAACCTATATTTTACTATCTGAAATCGCCGACCCGCAGTGAGCTAGGGTGGTGATCAATGCTCAATCCTACTTTATAAGTTTATACAAGAAGGGGCTTTTGCCCTGCAGTGGGGCAGTGATAGGATGTTATTATTATATACTGTATCATATCAAAGCCTCTATGAGCGTATGTCATGGTAAATGTTCTGTTGTTGATGGTAGATTTTAGCCCTAAATAAAAGGTCTGTAGCAAGGAAATTAATTAATTATTAGTACCTGCACTACCACAAAGTAAATAAAATGATCTAATTCTAGAATCTTAATGACATAAGGTATGTGGCCTCCATGAATTGTAGTAGTTTGTGGTTTCTTTCTAACTAACGCTTATTACAGGTGGAGTGAGTGGGTTCGACGCAGTTATTGTAACAGATGTGCCGATGGGCTCTGGTCTCTCGAGCAGCGCATCCATTGAAGTGGCTATCTTCACGCTGCTGGAAGGGCTCACGGGCAGGACAGTAGGGTGAGACTGAACGTCTTACTAATTTATTATTAAGTGTGGAAGTATGGATAATTGGATATGTTATATAATAGTTGGGCTGATCTTTTACGACCTAATTGGTCTGCTGCGGTAAAGGTTGCGGGTTCGATTCCTGCACGTGAGAAAACATTGTGGAATCCGCAGATGTTTGTCCCTAGTTCGTGTTCGTGTATGTATGTGTATGATATTTCATGTTTGTGAAACGCACTCACGATACAAGAGAAACTCGTAGAGTGTGGCAAAGTCTTAAAAAAATTCTAGACAAATAGAAAAATAGAATGGTGAATGTATGGGCTTGACAGAATGTTACAACTACGATATAAGTATTTTATTTTTGGCTATCTTCTATCTGAAGTATTTCTAGCAAGTGAGAGTTATCACTGTTTAAGAAATCAGCATCCAAGACCTATCAGAATCACATACAAAATCCACCGAAATAGTTTTCATACAAAGTACAGTTTTAAGTTATTATGAGTAGCTATTGCTTAATCAATTTCAAAGGTTGCTCTGACTGCCTCGGTAGACTAGTGGTTGCTAAGCGCGACTGCTGAGCACGAAGTCCTGGGTTCAAATCCTGGGTCGGGCAAAGTGTTACTGGGTTTTTCCATTAGGTAATTCTCAGTGGCAGCACGAAGTCTAGATTTGTGCCCGGTTGATGGCATTAGGCTCGCCCCCTATTACATTGGGACCTAACAACATAACTGGCGAAATGTGGGTGAACTATATGCGCACCTCTGCCTACCCTTTCGGGGAATACAGGCGTGATGTTATGTATGTATGTAATTTCAAAGGTATTATTAACCTAAATATAAATGCAGTTAGACCAGCCATTCCCAGTCCGTGGCAGGCGGTGTTTGCTAATTAGTTCCAAGGCACGTCCCAGTGATTTCAGTAATACGATCGGCACAGTACACATCGTCTCGCGACAGGATTTATTGACTCCAAGCAAACATACTCGTTTTCATTTATTAGGCTTTTACACGACTTGGTAGGACGTTGAACCATCTGTAGCATCACGCGTGTAATCACCGATAGGGTTGACTGAACCACACCGATTGTCACGCCTTTATTCCCCGAAGGGGTAGGCAGAGATTTACATGTAGTACATCCACATTTCGCCAGTTATGTTTTTAGGTCCCAATGTAATAGGGGGCGAGCCTATTGCCATCAACCGGGCACAAATCCAGACTCCCTGCTGCAACTGATAATTACCTATTGGAAAAACCCAGTAACACTTTGCCCGACCCGGGATTTGAACCCAGTACCTCGTGCTCAGTAGTCGCGCTTAGCGGCCACTAGACCAATGAGGCAGTCAATCCAGGTTTCATTCACGATGTTCCTTTCCCGTTAGTCAGTGGTGTAGAATATCCAAGAAAGTAAATACAGCAGTTATAAGTTGGTGTTATCTTTACTACTGACTTACAGGTTGGTGGAGAAGGCGAAGTTGTGTCAGAAGGCGGAGCACGAGTTCCCGGGCATGCCGTGCGGTATCATGGACCAGTACATCGTCACCATGGGCAAGAAGAACCATGCGCTGCTCATTGACTGCAGGTCAGTGGAATTGTGGTTTTATTTGTCTTTGGTTTCATTTGGCACCTTACAAGCATTTGTATCACATAGCCTTTGCCCAACTATGCTTCTTCTAATTGTATGGTATTGAACGACCTGGTGTCAGAGTTTAAGCCGCATATTGTAGACTCCTGTCTTTAAACACCGTTGAAAAATCTCTCAGGTGTGCCGGTTTCCTCACGATGGTTTTCCTTCACCGTTTTTAGCAACCGAAAACTTATTTATAGTACGCACATAAATTCGAAAAGACATTGGTACGAGCCGGGATATGAACTTGCGGCCTTTGACTTGGCATTCCAACGGTCATACCACTCGGTTATTAGTGCTTTTTCATTCGCTATAAAATACCATTATCCTTTATAGAAACTAGAACTAAGATGATATTACTTTCAGGTCGTTAGAAGCCCAACAGATACCAATGGAGCTGGGTGACTTGTCGGTGCTGGTGACGAATTCCAACGTGAAGCATCAGCTGACGGGCAGCGAGTATCCCACGCGGCGCGCGCAGTGTCAGGAGGCGGCTGACAGACTCGGGCTACCCTCGCTCAGGGGCGCTGGCATCGAGGATTTGGAAAGTAAGTCACCATCTTTACTCTTGCAAAAGTCATCTCTAGCAGTCAGTCAGTTGCAGTTGTTTGTTTGTTACCATTCCACGCCTAAACCACTGAACCGATCGTCATACAATTAAACTTATACGTTATCAAAGTTACAGAAAAAGGAAGGTACTTTTCATCTATAACCAATACTTTTCCTGAGAGAACGAACAAAAACTTTCGATGGTCACAAAAAAAATTCTCGCAGACAAAGTCCCGGTCTGAATTTAGTACAGTTATGTATAATGCATATGAAGCCATAGCATGCTGAAGGCGTTGAGTGGTCGGTGGGACTGCCCAATGCTTGGTCGGTGGGTGAGACTACACTCACAGGCCGGCAATAAATAAATAGACCTACCGGCTTTATTTTAGTATTGTTACAGTTTAATTATGTCATTGTTATTGTATATGTATTTGTGTTACTAACAATAGTTAATAAGTATATTAATGTAAATACTAACACTTTGGACTTTAAGGTCTGCAAATAAATATATTATTATTATTATAATCTGGTTGTTGTAAGGGAGTTTTTATTTGAAGAACGTACGTATATAGAGACCATATTTAACAAGCCCTTGTCTTAATACCAACGCCTGAACGGTAACGGTAGTATAAAACTGCTTCCTTCCCCTAAGGGAAGTATACTGTAACTTCCCAACCCTCATTTCTTACCATCACAAACGTGACTTTGACCTCTCTTGACCGCGACCCTCTCAAATAAGTAATTTGGCCCGCAGCTGCGGAAACGATTCACTAAGCACGACACAGACCGTAGCGTATGAAGAATAGCTTAATCGAACGAATTTTATCAGACATCAATACAGATTTGCGAACGTTTAATATTATCGAAGATAAACAAAAGCGTTTTCAGGGGTGTGACGATTAGTAAATAAGTGTATAAATATTCAGACGAGTGCTAATGTATAATAGTTTTATGTTAGTAGCATTGTTGTTAGCGCGCATTCGAAGCGCCATTTTTTTTTTGTCAGACGTCAACGTTCGCCGCCAACCACCACCGCCTTTGATTGACGCTCGTAATATTGATGCTCTTGTATATTACAAGGGGTTATATCCACATTGCAGTGTTTATCATAAGTCCCACTCCTATGTGGGGACGCTAGCCTATTGCCATATATTCACTTCGGTTTCCGTCGGCTGACTCTGAATGCTTTGATTTTCAATGTTGACCTGCGTATAGCACACTCATTTACATTAGACCGGACTGGAGTATTTTAAGAGCGAAGATTATAATTATATCACCAATTTAAATGAGCGTAAAGATTTCACTTTTATTTCTTTGGTAAAGGTTGCTATATGAGACGACTGAACCATTTTACAATGTCTCATTCATACTCAAGTGAGCGCCAGAGGTTTGGTGAGCCCGAAAATCCAAACTTTTAAGTGTTCGGACCGCTCCATTGACCTTTCTTTCACCAAATCTTTGCGCGAATGGATGAAAGTTTGTAACTTGATTACTTTAGTAACAAAAGATAAACTTATTCCGTTGATATATTAGAACGAAACGAGCCAGTAAGGAATGAACTTGATGAAGTAAACAAAGAAATTATAAAGTTAGCAGGTGGAGACTATGAAGTTATTTATTAAAGGTTTTAGTGTTACAATTTGATAATCTACTTATTTTTGATTGCATCTAAGAAATGATCTTTCATAATGAAAAATGTGTTGCTTTTTTATTACTATGAACAGGATGCACGCGATATTACACATCGTCAGGCCTGAAAGGGTGTGCCAGAAATGTTTAATTTGGCCAGTGACCCCGCATGACCTCACCCTGACGCTCATAACTTGCGTTTGCTACCACATGATTCTCGACTTCACGGGCAGTTTTTATATTGATTCAAGAGAATTTGGTAGTACGTACAGTGCAAGCTTTATTAATGGTATTTTTTGATACTTTAGCTCGCACAAAACCCAGTTTCTTTTGTCTATTTAGTCATGTTTTAAACTACTAACTGGGGATGGCGGTAACCTTCTAGTTAGTAGTTAAATCTCTAAAATCTAGGTACATAGCAACTCAGCAGGTCACGACCTAGTTTCTCATTACAACAGATGGGACACCACAATGGATCGACAGAAGCCCTAATTTCAAGTGTAGCTGGCTCTAGCACAATGGTACCCGGATTAGTGGACACGAGGACACGTAGCACATGTACCGATAAATAATTGGAATAGTTGCATTAAAGCGTTGCGTATTGTTTATGTTGCATTTGTAAGAAATTGATTATTGACTGATTCCAAGACACTATTGCTCTTAAAAAATGATTTATTTTAGGCCTGAAAACCCTATACATTTGAATTAAGTATAAAATCGTTTTTTATTTGCTTTGAAATCAATAATACTTAGTAAGTCAATTGAGTTTGCGAGCTAGTGACGTCACAGATTCCTATTGCCATACTAGATCCATGGACGAATAGCGTTTGACAGGTCACACAGAGTATGTCAATTGATTGGTGGTGTCAACTACCCAATTATCATCAGGCGAGAGATTCGTATACAATTTTGTTAGAATGACTTCAGACTCTCATAAACTATCGAATTAGTGATGGTTTGGAGAAAATGTAGGGGGAAAACATAATTTTTGAACCTACGCTAGATGTTATATAATTATGTATATAAAGTCACGCCTGTTTTCAAGAGTGGTAGGCAGAGACCACGGATTTCCATTTGCTACGATCCTGGCATACTTCTTTCGCCTCATTAACACGCATGACATTCCTCATACACGCTCGTCGTTTAAGGCTTAAATTAATTAATATTTCCTTTCTATTACCAGAGCTAAAGCAACAGAAGTGCGACGGAGTGGTACTAATGAGAGCGAAACACGTCATAGAAGAGATCTCCAGGACGGAAGAAGTAGGCAGAGTTATGAAACAAAAGGACTTCAAACGTGTAAGTGGTTTAAGACTAGGATTTTGAGAGCTTTAACTTTGAATACTAGGTACTTACTTAGATTCGCCTCCTATTTCAAAGAACAAAATATAGGTGTATTATAGAATTCTCCATATACCTTCGAAGAAAACAGGCGTAATGCCAGAGTTCTTTGTTCCATTATGAGCTCATAACTGAAGATATTGAAGTTAGTTTCCCCCCATCAGGTGGGTGAGCTGTTCTACCAGTCGCACGATTCTCTGAGCCAGCTGATGGAAGTGTCCTGCCCGGAGCTAGACCAGCTCGTGGACATCATGAGAGGAGCACCAGGAGTGTATGGAGCCAGGATGACGGGCGGCGGGTTCGGTGGCTGTGTTGTTACCCTGGTAAGCTTAGCACTGATTAATAGTCTTAGCCCGACTGCAAGACAGAGAGGATTTGGGCATAAGTGTATGTTTGAGTCTATTTCTATGAAGCAACATTTTTTCCGCAGTTTTTATATAGGTAATTCATAAGATTATTTATACTTCATCTAAGTAAATCTGGCGGGCAACCGGTAGATGCAATTGGCAATTTGTCGTTCATTGTGGCGTTCTAAGGGGGAGGCCTTTGTTTAACAGTGGACGTCTTCCGGCTGATGATTATGATGATGAAGTAAATCTTCAAATACTTCAGGGATACAAACTGTTTAAATATCGTCTTCATCTATACTATATTATATTATATATTATTATATTATATATTATTATTATAATATTATAAAGCAGAAGAGTTTGTTTGCTTGAACGCGCTAATCTCAGAAACTACCGGTCCGATTTGAAAAATTCTTTTAGTGTTAGATAGCCCATTTATTGAGGAAGGCTATAGGCTATAAAACATTCGAAATCCATGCGGACGAAGTCGCGGGCGGAAGCTAGTATACAAAAAATTGGAATACAAACCTTGCTTTTGCTTTTAAGGACCAAAACGTACGAAAGAGCAATTATAATTAAAAAATAATACAAAAGCATTTGCATCAAATTGCCAATATCATGTGACCTAGATTCCCGAAATATTTCTCACACTCTACTAGTAGATTCTACTAGTAGATTCGGGCCCCTTTGGGTGTAGTCTGTGCAGTGTCCTCATTTAAAATATCTAATTTGTTTTTCAGGTAAAGACGAGTGAAGTAGAGAGCTTAAAGAGGCGTGTCCTATCCATGTTCAAGGGAACGCCCATTTTCTTCGTTTGTCAGCCAAGTGATGGAGCTAAGTTGTTAAAGTTGTAATAAATTAATGAGTTTTTTACATAGTTGTTTTAATTGACGATAAGGCCATCTAAACTGAATTGATTTGGAATTTCGTACCTCATACCTTTAAGAACCTTGATTTGTATAAAGGTAAAAAGAACTTTGACCGTCAACTTTTTTTTTCTTTTTTTTATTCTGTTCAGGAAGCAAACAGTCTCTTACAACCAATGTTTACAGTACAATTAGATACGTACAGACTTATAGTTCCATAACATTAATATTATAATACGATGCAGGCACTAGTTTCAAGTACAAGTAAATCAAAAGTTTATAATTCCAGTCTATTCTGAAGTGTTACCTATAATCAACAGCTTAGTAAAGAAAGCGATGATATCCGTGTGGAAACATCACTGACAGTCGCTCAGCTTCTTTTACGTGATGGGTACTATAGCTCACCCAAATCAGTTCGTCTCTTCTTCATTCCCGACGATCACAATATCTTAACTAACAACCTTTCACGTGTCGTGTTCGTCGTTTCTATATTGTGCCGTTTTTCATGATCAAAGGAGTCTAGCTAGTTAGTATTACTACGCGACATTTGATCTTTTAAAAACGGCACATGATAATCTATGTTATTACCAACTACATGAATATAAGATAGATGTTACTATCCGGCTCTTTTACTTACAATATCTCGGAGTAATTGGATCTGGATCACTAAAAGCAAAGAAAACAAAGCAATGTCCTTTGACTGTACATAGCAATGCGGAAATTAAAGATCTACAACAGAGAGTGGTTCTGACGTCGCTTTCAAGAATATAAATATCAAAACCCCCCCGAGATAAGATCCTAATGATAAGCCAATTTATATTGTCTGTATCTGGGCTGCCTCGTTGATCTATGGTCGCTAAGGGCGCCCGCTACATAAGTTAGAACTTAAGTATGATGCCTGGTTTTGAACCTATTTGTTCTACATACCCCTGGGACATTACAATAATATTTTAGTTAGTAAATAAAGTGGTGGAAATTTGGAAATTCCCAAGAAGACTGCCCGATCTGGGAATCTAACCCAAGGCCTTACGCTAAACAGTTGTACTATGAGTGTGCAGTCAGTCATCATTATCATCAGCCGAAAGACGTCCACTGTTGAACAAAGGCCTTCCCCTTAGGTGGGGGGAAGGGGTTGCCATAATCCCCACGCTTGGCAAGCGGCTTGGGGATCGCAGTATTGGTAGTGAAGTTACAGAAGACGCTGCTGCCCATCTTCTGGATGTTCCCTTAGTTTACTTTTCGTTTAATAGACCAACTCAGCAACTAATGAAAATATGATGTATTAGATACCGAGTGCCAAGTGGTGTCCGGCTTAGAATTGACCACCTCCTTTCCTCCCGTCGGTGTCAGAACAGGCGACATAGGGAAAACCCAGAAGATGGGCAGCAGCGTCTTACAACTAATGATGATGTGAATTGGTAAAACGAGTATTAGATAAACCTAAGAATACTCCTCGATATGTGAATCGAACCCATAACACTAAGCAGTCACGCAGTTACTGTGCAGATACATGGACTAACAAACCAATCAAAGTACACAATCAAAGTATATGCGTTAACGTAGAATGATACATTCTAGGAGAATTATTATCTGTGGCAATTAACAACATCAATTTCAGATCGTTCGAGCGTTATTATAATATCCATCGTGAGGCCTGGAGGCTGAATGAGAGCTAATTTATGAGTGCGTGCGAAACATTCATTAAACACCTAACTCATTCTGACAGTTGAGATTTATTTGCGTTGCGAAATATTACTTTTTTTGAATTTATTAATTTTCAGATAAATTCTGATTATCTGTTTTTGTTATTGTCGATAACACATATGAGTACTGTGTACTATGAAGTATTTATACTTTAAATATCTAAAATGACAAACTATGTATAAAAACAAAATGGAATTAATAAGCATCAAAATATTATTACCCATCTTTGTCAAAAGGAAAGTGCCCAGAAGACTGGCAGCATTGCCAGGTTGAATGTGTTTTAGATACACCATTTAATTAAACTACACTACACATTTTGATAGTACATTCGACATGCATAAACAGCCTTAAAAACGCACACTCCTTCCTATAATTCGGAAGAAAAAACGACGTAAAAAACTCAGTATCACAATCTGTATACAAACAAACTCAGTATCGAATCTGTCTGTTGCAATTAGGATTAAGACATTCTATCACCTATTGATTAAAATCCCATTTCATTTCCAATCAATATCATTTGAATCAAGAATATAGGCTGTTCGAGTCTGAACTTGCTCTGCGTTTCTGTAAATACGCATGCATTTAAACGGAGTATATAGTAATCAACTACTAAGATGTGACAACTGGCGAAATGTGGGTGTACTGTATGTGCACCTCTGCCTACCCCTTCGGGGAATACAGGCGTGATGTTGTGTGTGTGTGTGTGTACTAAGATGTATCCTTTGACAAACACCGCCTCTCATAAATGCAGATCATTTTCCATAAAGCCTGTTACAGTCTTAACATAGATGCTATCAACGCACTACAGTTTTCATCGCGACGATTTCCCAACACTCAGTCCATCGCGGTTGCCCGTGGCGAACAGACGTGTTTTAAGTGTTCGACACTCACAAAACAATACGAATCTCGATATAAACTTATCTCATGAAAACTGTGGATATTTAAATAGTGCTAAAGTGTATTTTGTATAAAACTGTGTTTGGTTGCTTTATTGGATTTTCTCGGACTGAACTATTCTGTGGTTTTACAAACTTTTTTGTAAGTAACACAAAATTATTAGATACTCTTTTATTGTTTTGTTTATTTAAATTTTGTTTACTTATTAAGGATTGTTTATTTTACTTCGATAAACAATTGGATATGTATCAATTCGTATAACTTATTTATTTATTATGCTTTTTATACTAAACTGAATAATGCGGATAATGCCTTAGGCATTTCCTACCAGTCAAACCTTTAGGTAGTGCAGAGATATTAAATCAAAAGGATTGCATAAGTATTTTTGTATAATAAGTCTAAGTGTTAATAGCACAGCTATTGACTGAATACTGTCCAAATAAGAAACGTAAGAAGGCAGCCCTTAACAAACGTACAAGTTATGCGATGAGAGAGAATTTAATGAATACGTCTGGCTTTTCTTGGTTCCATATCAAGTTGAAAAGAACGTGACGTGACTATTTATGTCAAGTCATACAAATATAACAATATGTAATAGAACATTCTCTGCAATTATATAGACTGCCTCGTTGGTCTAGCGGTTGCAAAACGCAACTGCAGAGCACGGGGTCCTGGGTGCGAATCCCGGGTCGGGCAGTGTTACTGGGTTTCTCCATTAGGTAATTCTTAGTAGCAGCTCGGAGTCTGGATTTGTGCCCGGTTGACGGCAATAGGCTCGCCCCCTATTACATTGGGACTTAAAAACATAACTGGCGAGATGTGGGTGTACTGTATGTGCACTTCTGCCTACCCCTTCGGGGAATACAGGCGTGATGTTATGTTATGTTATGAATTATTTAATCATCTATAAAAAGTTTACATTTCCCTCAAAATAATGTCGTCTTCCTGACAAGTCGCAACTGAAATAGCAGTAGAACAAAGATGCGCTTCGTGGTACCTGTGTTAATCATTCTTAACCATACTCTAATACAAGTTTATCGTCTAGCAAGGGATTGCAAGTTATTTGGAGCTTCTTCTCATCGTATGGTGTCGAACAACTTGGTATCAAGGCTTAAACCGCCTGTAGGTCATGGCTGTACACACCGTTAAAAATCTCTCAGGCGCCGGTTTCCTCACGATGTTTTCCTTCATTTTTTAACAGCTGATAACTAATTTGTAATACGCACATGAATTTGAAAAGACATTGGTGCGTGCCAGGGTTTGAACTTGCAATGCAACCTTTGACTTGGCAGTCCAACGGTCATACCACTCGGCTATCAGTGCTGACATTTGGAGCCGAGTACCGACCTTTATTAGTTAGAGAGGCACATTAAGAACAGAACTCTTCAATTGTTATGTAGTGATAGTAATAACAATTATTTACCAATACCAGGCAATTTGTACCTTAATTAGGTTATTGTTAAGATTTACGATTCGACCTACGTTTCTTAAATCATTATAAAGTTATATGTTAAATGTATGTAGAAAAATGTACAGCAAATTCGTTGGTCTAGTTACTAGACCAAGAGGCAGTTGAATCTTCTGTAATATTTCTAGGTCCCTTTGCAATAGGGGGCGAGCCTATTGCCATCAAATCATGACACAAATACAGACTTTGTGCTGATACTGAGAATTACATTATAGGAAAACCCTATGACATTTGACCTTACCCAGGATTCAAATCCAGGACTTCATGCTCAGCAATCACGCTTAGTGACCACTAGACCAATCAGGCAGTCAGTACAAAAATAGAGTGGTTTAAAAGCTTATATTTTTACTTTGCGAATAATTTGGAATACAAAAATACTGCGTGTGCTCTCGAGACTGTGAGGAATAATGGGCTTTTAGGGGTATATTTATGTTAAAGCCTTAAACACCATTAATTGCGGCCCCCGGGGAGCAAAGAGCCATTCTCTCCACAATTTATCAACGAAGTATCATAAAAATACATTTCAAGACTAAAATAAATAAATATTACATGTGTGTCACGCTGTGTAATGTGACTTAGAATTTAATGATGACAGCAACTCCTTACAACTATCTTAATATCATTATAACTGTATTCGCGAACGTTGTAGACTATACTATGATTAAATATAGGCGCGCAAATGATACCTATTTTATAGGTAAAATATCTTATGGACTATCATACCACCTTAGTCTGGGTGGAGGCGACAGTGCGTAGGACTGTGTGCTTGCAAAAAACATACCTACAAGAACCTGAATAATGGCAACAATAAAAAAAATATGTGTGGGGTTATTTGACTTTGAATTTATTTGGTCTTACCGCATGTGCGTGGGTGCAGCACACCCATGCTTAGGCACAGGCGTGCTTTTGCACCCCCTTGCCACTTGCTATTGAGTTATAAACAACAATAAGTATAAGCTAAGTAGTACTTTCTTGACGCAAGTTCAAACCCCGGCACGCACCAATTCGAATTCATGTGCGAACTATAAATTAGTGATCAGTTGCTAAAAATGGTGAAGGGAAACCGGCACACCTGAGATTTTCAACGGAGTGTAAAGCCATGACAGAGGCCTACAGGCGGTTTAAACTCTGACACCAGGTTGTTCATCAACCATACGATAAGAAGAAGTAGTTTCTTATATCATACTCGTTACTGGGTAGTCAGTTGTTTTAATATCTGGCAACCAGTTTTATAAAGGGTATTGTATGATATCGATTCGTCAATATTGTCAAACTAGCGAGCAACCTTGTAAATGGCTAGTTATCGAGAATTTGGGTGTACTATACCCACCTCTGCCTACCTGTGCGGGGTATACTGGCGTGATGTTAGGTATTTGTTTTTTTTGTTGCTACATAAATTATGTAGTCGTAGCTGCCAAAAATGCTGTAAAGTAATAAAATAAGTAAGGAAACGATTCCTTATCAGTGAGATATGACGTCACCTCATTGACTATGTTGGTATTATTGCCATTAGATTATAGATATACTATTTATAGTCTACTTGTTTAGGAATTTATGGTACGCTTGAAATATCGGTGAATTTACTATCTAATACCGTTACTTACTATGATAAATATTATTGTGATTGTCTTGCGGCAAAGGACGTTTCTAACACAGAAAATTACTAATATTCATTGCCTATTGGTTGGAGCTTAACCCATAAAATCAAGGTTTCATTTCCATGTTTTCCTTTGCCGTCAAAACTAAGTAAGTATTAGTGTAAACACTTTTAAAATTGCAATAACTTTCTAAGTAAACAAAAGGGACTTAAAATCATCTATAAAAGATTTTTTATTTTAAATCTCTAACTTATATAGTACATGAGTACCAGCCTTGCTTTTCTTAATGAAAACGTTGAAATCTTTTGGGTTACCCCGTTGGGTAAACAGCGTAGAAGCTTAACTTAACACCGCCATTCAGAAATGCCGTCTCGATGGAAAGCGAAGAAAAAAATTAAATTTTAAAAGTCTTAGTTTTGCAGGCCAGTGAGCAAAACAAAATCAATAGCCTATGATATATTTATGTTGCAATAAAACCCATAGTTACCATGTTTTTATTTCGTGTCGACTATAAAAACACAATACGTCAAACCAAGCTGCTTGTTGCATAGTACATAATTAATGTTAAAACATCCTAATCTAAAAATATGCGAAATAATGATAAGAACTATGCCAGGAATATAGCAAATGGAAATCCTTGGTCTCTACCTACACCTCTGGAAAATAGACGTGTATTGTATGTATCCTAATCTCCTATCGATACATCAGCAAAAAGAAGTTTATCATCCTCATTATCAGCTGGAAGACGTCCACTGTTGAACAAGAAGCTTACCGGGGCAAAATCTCCGCATCATTGTGAAAGGCATATCATTTTTCTGCTATTAATATTGCTTGGAGTCTAAAATGTAGCCCACTTTTTTCTGCTACACGTGGCGCGCGCTGCACTCACGGCGAGCACTTGAAAATATCCCGCCATTAAAGACCTGTAAAAATGTGTGCACATTTGTCCGCTTTGTTTTACTAAATGAAGGGTTTGAGTTCGTTAGCGGTTGTAATATACTTACAGTTTTATAGCACAGCTTCCACGTGTAAAAGGTGAATGTAATATTGTATGGTAGTAGCTTGAAGGTAAGGTAGGTTTTGAATGACGGAAGGGATCGCATTCAAGTTTGTCTTTTTGTGTCATTTTAGCATGTTGAGGTATAATCATGAGAACAAGAGAATTCATAGATTTTAACAGGTAATACCTAACGTCACCCTTAAGACGTAAATATGAAAAGGGAACTTGAAATTCAATGGGTGCGAGCAGCTATAGCCTAGATAGCAGAACTCCGCCACGGTACGGCTAAGGTTGCGGCTTCCAGTCCTGCTCGTGTCCATCAAGTATCAAATTTCATTTATGAATTTGGATACATTCAACTATGCTCGGTGCTCATGTTTAGCAATATCTTTTGGCTCTTTATTATCATTTCAGGCCGATATAAAATAAACAATAACAGCCTATAACTGGCCCACTGCAGGGCAAAGGCCTCTTCTCTTATAGAAGGATTGAGCATTGATCACCACGCTAGCTCACTGCGGGTTGGCATTTCAGATAAATAAATCCAGGTACCAGGTACCCCGACTAACGGTATTTTAATTAATAATAATAGTTTAAGCTTCATTAAGTCTACGGGAATGAAATATTGGCTTTATTACTGAGCGAAACACTTCATCTAAATTTATTATTCTAAGAATTTGCTACGGCGTAGCACGTTTACCCGTAGGCGTTTCTATTGCGTTCTGTAGAAAATATTTAACAGTAGGTATTTATACCTTATTATGGCCGCCTATAATGGTATCTTCAATAACCTAACCATATATTATAGCAAACATGTGCCCAGGTGTACTATAAACTTTTAAGGCAGGCCATTTTACGTTGTGGAAGCGAGACGTCGCATTGCACGTAGCGGTTTGTCGCTTCCACATCTTAAATTGTTCTTTTTTAAGAGTTCATGGTAAGGGGGCTGGTATAGCAGACAATGCTTTTCCCTTCTCTGTATGATAAGCCTTTGTCCATTAAACAATAGGACGATTACAGGCTGGTTAAGATTGTCTGACTGCCTCGTAGGTCTAGTGGTCGCTTAGCGCGCCTGGTGAGCCTGTGTTCCTGGGTTGTCATCCCGGTTCGGGTAAAATGATACTGAGTATTTTGAGTTCGGATTTGAGCCCGATTGATGGTAGTAGGTTCGCCCCTTATTGGATTGGGACCTAAAACATAACTGGCGAAATGTAGGTGTACTGTTCACCTTTGCCTACTCCATCTGGAAATACAGGCGAGATATTATGTATGCATGTTTAATTTTTTTATGCATAGCGTTTTATGCTTTTTCCTTCCCACTATGAAAAGCTCCAATCAATAATAGGACGATAACTACAGGCTTGTAATAAGAAGACTATACTATTGAACGGCCTTAATGGGATTAATATTAAACCTAGAACCAATTAAATTCTAGTGTTGAGCGGTTGTAGTTTTCCATCGACGTGCGACAGTCAATCACCCGCTAAAACAAACACACGAGGAGCAATGAGAGCTCCGGCTATTTTAAGGAAAAAAATACTTTCTAAAGTTTGTTGCAGTTTGCGCTTGATGGATCAGAGTGATCTGTCATTTCTATACCAGTTTGCACAGTTGGTTGTGTTTTTGTATATTTACCCACAACGGAACGACGAGTAGAAACCAGGGGCATGCTACGACGGCCAACACGCTACGACAGCCAACATGCTATGAGTGCCAACATGCTGCGAGGGCCAACATGCTACGAGGGCCAACGTGCTACGAAGGTCAATATGCTACGACAGCAAACATACCATGAGGGCCAACATGGTACGAATGGTCTGCTATGACGGCCAGCTACAAATGACCTGCTACGACATCCTGCTACAAATGTAAACAAACAAACAACCTCTTACCCTAAACCCATATACCTTCTCCGTTTCGTGGGTAAGAATGAAAGTAATCTCTCTGTGCTTAATTATGTGCACAATAATACTTTTCCTTTAATAAACCCGACTAGTTTCGAACTCGAACAGAGTCCTTCATCATGAGCTGGATATGCAGAGAGTTCGAGGAGTGGGGGGGTTGCCATAATCCCCACGCTTGGCAAGCGGCTAGGGGATCGCCGTATGGTGGTGAAGTAACAGAAGACGCTGCTGCCCATCGTCGGAATTTTCCCTAAGTCACCTCTTACGACACCCACGGGTAGAAGCGGGGTGGTCATATCTAGGCCGGATACCAGTCGGCTCCAGGAAGGAACAGAACTAACCTATTTCATAAAATTAGATTAAATAATAAATAAAATCATTCAGTTTGGTTCCCTTTCGCTTAACTATGTTATTGATAACCGGCTTAACTGATCCTATTGTAAAACCATCATCATTGAAAGTGATGTGTGTTTCAAGGGCTTTATCGCATGACGTGATATATTTACAGCATTGATAAGGATAGCCGTTGACCATAGATTACCCCCTCTATGTCGGTGACATTAGTACCTTGTACAAACGTCATAATTTTAATTGCAAGTCACGTGACGTCACACGTTCATCTATAAACGGAGTTAAGTTCTTTGTCAGAAATAAAAACTCCGTCACGTCAGACGTCATCATCATCATCAGCTTTTAAGTGACCTACAGCTGGGCATAAGCCGTACCTAGGTGTAAATAGCACTGATAATGAAAGTTATTAGTCGTGGCTGGAAGTCTTTTATTAGGTCTCGCCAATCGAACGGTTATGCAGCCTTGGGAGAGGCAGATTCGAAAAAAAAAATTGCGTATCACTACAACACGCCTGTACTCCACACTGGGTAGAGCAGTTGTATATGTGTAACACACCCATAACCACACTTCGCTAGTTATGTTTTATACATATATTATATACTAGCTTAGGCTGGACACATATACAATGGAAATTTCTAACCAATAATCAGGAACAATAAAGATTATGGTTAAAAATAAGTGAATGCACTGTGATATAGCTATTGCACTGTAGGTAGTTTTATTAGTATTGGAGTATAAATTAATAACCATAAAGATTACATGTTTACTTTCAGTGCTACGCTTTGCCTGTAGTATTGTCCGTACTCTATGACGCTTCTCTTTTGTTCTTTATAACCATAATATAATATACTTAAGTCAATTTAGTGTAAGGACTTTCACGTGGGTAAAAATAAGTGAGTGAAATCTCGTACTGGCTCAAAAATATCTTTAGATATGTAGTGACATCTACACGTCGAAGGAGGAGTGACGTTGCGAATCCTGCATCGCGCTAGCGAAGTAATCGCATTCGCTAGCATATACACAGCCACCCCGAGTTGACAAGCGGGGCGCCGCGGCCCACCAGGCATACCACCGCCTGGTTGGAAGATCTTCCCTTTTTGTTGGAGGAACTTCTCATCCCTGCCTCCACAGATATTACTTTACTTAAAACTAAAAAAATTCAAACAATTGTTACTATGTAAATATTATGCAAGAAAAGTAATTAACTTTACAAAAATAAAGAAGGCTAAAAATTTAAAATATATTTAATCCATTCGTCAAAGAATTCTAACGTTTTAATAGTTTCAAACAAGTTAAATATTAGGAAACAATTCCTAATTCTAAGTAAACCTTTAATTTTCCTCTTTTATAACTTGAAATTATCTAATATTAAGTAATTTCTGATGTAGGCAAAATAGCTTCCAAGCTTAAGCAGTTGGGATTAGACAGTAAACAACTTCGTGACAGGCCAGAAAATCCCCAAAACCCCATGAACCGAAAAAGCCGATCCACAGGGGTAGACCCACTAAGCCGTACAAGCCTGCTGGCGCCTATTATGGCGGGGAGGCGGGATCGCTATTAGAACTCTACCGCCAACGAACTGGATGCTTATCGTGACTGGCGTCAAGTGGCAGTGGACAGACAACGGTCTTCTACACATAGGCGAAAAATAGAAATTTGTTACGCTTTCATACATAACATCACGCCTGTATTCCCCGAAGGGGCAGGCAGAGGTGCACATATAGTACACCCACATTTCGCCAGTTATGTTTTAGGTCCCAATGTAATAGGGGGCGAGCCTATTGCCATCAACCGGGCACTAATACAGAGTCCGTGCTGCTACTGAGAATTACCTAATGTAAAAAACCCAATAACACTTTGCCCGACCCGGGATTCGAACCCAGGACCTCGTGCTCAGCAGTCGCGTTAAGCAACCACTAGACCAACGAGGTAGGCTTTTATATCACTACATATTTAAAAATAAATAGCCGTAGCAGTAGGATGGAACGGCTAGCTATTATTTGCACTCGGCAAGCACATCGCTAGTACGTAAATCTGATAAACATAAAACATAACATAACATCACGCCGGTATTCCCCGAAGGGGTAGGCAGAGGTGCACATTTAGTACACCCACATTTCGCCAGTTATGTTTTAGGTCCCAATGTAATAGGGGGCGAGCCTATTGCCATCAACCGGGCACAAATCCAGACTCCGTGCTGCTACTGAGAATTACCTAATGGAAAAACCCAGTAACACTTTGCCCGACCCGGGATTCGAACCCAGGACCTCGTGCTCAGCAGTCGCACTTAGCGACCACTAGACCAACGAGGCAGTCTCATATAAATAAATCTGTTCTTCAAATGTAAATCTGATGTCAGAATAAAATAAATGAAAGGTATAAAAAGGTTCATTCACATTTGACCTATTTCACTTTCAAAGCAAATAAATTCAATTTTCCAAATACCTCCAATAACAGACGATGTCACAATGCAATATTACAATGATCAGGATAAATCTGGCTGCATCGGATTTATCGAAATTTAAAAGGAATTTGTATTTGGAACAGCAGAAAGCACGAAATCCGTAAAATAGGTCAACTACCATTCGTTGAAAAATAATTTAACGTACAAATATGAGTTTGGTACTCATTGGTCTATAGTAATAATAATATCGGCCTGTATAACGGTCCTACAATTTGAATTTGGAAAATATTTTTGAATTTGACGTAATTGCTAAGCTAGAAGTAAATTTTTACACCAGCTATATTTGCTTATAGTGAAACAGTCAAAAGAAGTCAGAAATTAGTTATTGCTACTACGAATTACGAAACCACTGGATTAACACAGGCTACTCACTATCCTGAAAAAATGCAGTGGGTAACACCGCGGGGCGCAGCTAGTACGAAATAAAAACATTACGACAGTGACTATTGTACGGTGGTCTAGAGATTAGTTACTAAGATCGTAGGGGGATTGACTGGCAGAGAGCGCCGGATATACTATTAGGTAGTGTCGTTCTGAGAGGCTTTCCACTAGCACTTGTTACCTACATAAAATATCCATTAGGGACTCGCGACACACAATGTAAACAGACTGGTAGCGTGGACACACACGAAGATAAATCCTTTGCCAAAAAGTGTTACACACACATTACAATGTGTATATTTAAACTATACTGTACACTTGTTTTAAAATACGTAGGTAGGTACGCATAGCATGCGCACATAACCATTTAAAATGTTTTCTATAGTATGAGATGATCACACAATACGAGTCTAGCATACATCTATCTACATATAAATATAGAGTGGGAAAAAAATTGTTGAAGCAAATATTTGGATGTCTTTTCAAGAATTTTGCGGGCACGGTATGTTGAGTGCGAGATTTGGCATTGACATTTAGGTGGATGTAATTGGCAAGTTGTCGTTCATTGTGGCGTTCTAAGGGGAAGGCCTTTGTTCAACAGTGGACGTCTTCCAGCTGATGATGATGATAATTTGGCATAGTTAAAGTTAGGCATAGTGTGGAGAAGAAGTGCTGAAAGCAACATTTATGCGAAATTCCAATGGTAATTCGCCCTCGACGAACACTAATAATGAATTATTATAATTATATTGTTGTGCGATAAAAATACATTAGAAATTACTCTAGTTACCATTATATTTAACAAAAACCTATTTAAGACGTATAAACTATGATAAATGAGTCCACGAATTTAATTAGGCTCTTAGTCGGGAGCCCTAAAATTAGACAATGTGTTGTTATAACAGTAATCGTCTTATTTTAGATCGTAGGCGGCTGTTATTAGTTTCCATTTCGTGGCTTTCACCTTGTACACGGAAAACACCTGAACCATAGTTTTGGGTAACATATTGAGAAACAAAAGAAACGGATCGTTTCACAAACATGAAATATTACATATACAGGCACTCAGACTCGGGACAAACATCTGCGGATCACACAAATATTAATCCCGTTCGGAATTCGAACCTGCAGCCCTTAGCGCAGCAGTGCAATCGCTCGGTCACTGCGCCTATCAGGTCGTCGCATTACAAGTAGTATGAAATTCAACACAAGCCTAGTTAATAGCGTCGTTAACTTTTTATGAAAAGCTATGTAAGTTTTATATTGTCACCCTTGGAATGAACCTTGGCCAGCTAGTGTCCAGGTGTTGGCACTAAGAAAAATAATAAGGTCTTTTAAAATGTCGTTTATTTTTTAAATTCTCTAACAAATCACTGATCGGTAAGAGATGTGGTGAACCAATTACTGAACGAGTCACTTTTAATCAAGTTTCAATTTCTATCAAATAGTTGCTATACGCGGATATTGGTGTACTTAGATAAACATACATACAACCAGTTTATTATTTATTTATTATTAATTTGATGAGGCAATTTTCCCGTTCGTTTTCCTAGCATTGACGTATCTATACTTTTTGACATGTCATCATCGTTAGCCGGAAGATGTCCACTGTTGAACACAGACCTCCCCTTTAGGCAAGGGGGGGTTTGCCATAATCCCCACGCTTGACAAGCGGCTTGGGGATCGCGGTATTAGTGGTGACGTTACAGAAGACGTTGCTGCCCATCTTCTCGATATTCTTACGACACCCACGGGAGGAAAGGGGGTGGTCAATTCTAGGCCGGATACCACACGGTGGCGACATATTCCTTTGTAATGCCTTTATTCATCTCTTTAGGGAATACAGGCGTATTGTTATATTATGTAGTATTATTATATACAAAAGCTTCGAAGCTTTCACAAGTTTATTCGTGAGAACAAAGAGATTTGAAAACATCACTTAGTAACGGAATTAAATAAAAAAACATTTCCAAATACAAGTCACAGTTTTAATTTAAATGTTACGGACGGAGTAAGCCGGTGAGGCAATGTGGAAACCGTTTCATAAATGATAAGAAAGTATATTTATTTTATAAATTATCTGAATTTTTTTTTGTCAAAGGTTTTTACAGTTACTTGGTTTTATGTTTTTTTTTTGTATTTTGACGTGGGTAAGTTTTTATACCTAGGTAGTAGGTACCTTATTAACTTTCCCTAGACGTCGCAAAGTGCGAATGGCGAGCTTAAGGTTCTCTGTTCAATGTTCAGGTGGGGAAAATATTTATTGAGTTTTTCCATTAAATTTAATTTGACGACCTGATTAGCGCAGTGGCTAAGCGATTGGACTGCTGCGCTAAGGGTTGCGGGTTCGATTCCCGCACGGGGCAAAACTTTGTGCGAACCACAGATGTTTGTCCCGAGTCTGGGTGTTAGTGTATGTGATATTTCATGTTTGTGAAACGCACCCACGACACAGGAGAAATTCCTAGCGTGGGGCGACGTTCTAAAAAAAAATAAAAATAAAGTAATTCTCAGTAGCAGCTCGGAGTCTGGGTTTGAGCACAGTTATTGGCCATAGGCTAGACCCCTTTAACATGGGGTATATACCATGGTGACATACGGGCTTGGAGAACACAAGCGTAACGCTACATAATTATGTTTTATTAAACTCCCTAGCAAGCTGTCGTTCATTGTGGCGTTCTAAGGGGGAGGCCTTTGTTCAACAGTGAACATCTTCCGGCTGATGATGATGATGATGAAACTCCCTAAATAACAGCAAAACCTCTGAATATATTTATATAGACCTCTGAATATTAAAAGAGGTATATAGAGTGATCCGCGTTTACCAGCGCGAGGCAAACATAACGGTCTTATTTTTACAAGGAAATATAAATAAATCTGTTCCTTAGAATTCACGGAGTTAGAAAAGCGTGTTATTTATCACGCGACAGAAATTACAAGATGTTTATTGAAAATAATGGTATTTTTTGTATCAAGAAAACTTAGATATTTTATTCTCAATAAATATTATTTGTACATAAGGGAATTAGTAGGAATTTATTTATTTTCATGACTCGGGACAAACATCTGCTGATCACGGATTGTCCTGTGCTGTGGTCGAACACGTTTTTTTAATGTAGCAGTCCTTACTTAGCTACTCGGGACATAGATCTGCAGCCCACCCTGGACAAAACACTTGACGAATAGAAATTCGTTATATTCGAACGTACCGGTTGTTAGGTTTGAAACACATGAAATATTAGAAAGAACTGCCTCGTTGGTCTAGTGGTCGCTAAGCGCGAATGTTGAGCACGAGGTCCTGGGTTCGAATCCCGGGTCGGGTAGTGTTATTGGGTTTTTCCATTAGGTAATTCTCAGTAGCAGCACGGACACAGAGTCTGATTTGTGCCCGGTTGGTGGCAATAGGCTCGCCCCCTATTACATTGGGACCTAAAACATAACCGGCGAAATGTGGGAGTATTATATGTGTACCTCTTGTATACAAACGCCCAGACCGTATTCAAACATTTGTGTATCACACAACTATCTCCCCCATGCGTGACAACTGCAATTCTTAGCGCACCATTTCAATATCCAAACCCCTGCACCAATGAAGTTACATGCCATTGAAGCCACTCTAATACTGTTATTAGAGTTAAGTGCGCCGCTAGTGTGAATGTCTCCATGTACCATGCTATTAAAATGAACGGGTAACTGAGCACTACACGTGTCTGAAGGTACTCTGACCTTACAATACAGGACAAGTTTTAAACGTTCGCGTTTCCGTCGCGTCGCTAGGAATGTTTGCAGAGATCTAACGTAAAATTTAAGTTCTTTATTTAGGTATCTTGTTCACAAAGGTATTTAAGTTTTGTATAATGAAGTTTCTATGTGCATGGCCTTTGATTATTAACTTTCTTTTCTACTTGGGCTTTCATACAGATTGCAATTTTCAAGACACCCGGTCTTTTAAAAGGCTTATGTGGAGACACAGGTCCAACACGCAGAGGTCCGTCAAGAACGTTCAACTTAATGGGAATGGGAAACCAACTTTTTATCATTGATGATAACAAAGACGCCTAGTTATTACAACTAAGGGGGTAGACAGTCCTCTAGATACTAACATTGTCATTGCTCTATTTGTAGACTAAAAAGTATGGAACCCACGCCTTTACAGAAAGATTTTTGACATTAAAATAGAAATAACCTATGTATGTTGTCTTTGCTTTGCAAGCTTTGAATCAACTTGTTATTAATTTTAGCTATCATAGAGGATTTCATTTAATTTGGGAGTATTTGATGATACATGTATAAAGGAATTCGAAATGTATCAATAGACTTTACTAGACTGATATATCAGTAAATTAAAACATACCTAAATAAAAGTCGAAATAGTGGTTAACATATCGAATTTGTATGCACAAGGTTGCAGGTTCAAACCCGGGCAAGTATCAATGTGTTTTTTTCAATGTTATTTAAAATACTTTCTTAGTTATTTATGACACCACTGACTAACGGTGGCGGAAAACATCGTGAGTTCCCTCCCTGGATTTAACAATCTAAACTCGCTAATCCGTAGTGAGCTAGCGTGGTGATCAATGCTTCTTTATGCGAGAAGGATTTATTGATTGCCTTTGCCCTGTAGTGGCACAGTTTTAGGCTGTTATTATTATTATTAAATAGGTAGGGTAACTATGATGTATAATAAAGGACCCCTATTCTGTCTATATAAGTAGACCTAAACTGTAGTTTAAAATTATATACGGGCTGGCATAAACCTAAATTGGTTAGAAGTTCCTAATATACGAAGAAAAAAAAAATATACATTTCCTTCTATTATAAAATAATAGAGAATAATTCACTCTTGGTTGTAAATTGACTGATGCTTAAGCTGGTTATTGGGGTTAAGAGCCCGACGATGAGGGTTGAACTCAAGACTTAATTACTGACCGTTTATTATATTACATAGTGGCAATTTTATTCGTTTGGAATTGCGGATTATTCCTGATCGGTATTCTGTTTTTATTTATTTAGTAGGTTAAGCAATAAACCAGTAATATGTTTATATAATACTATTTTAAGGGTTTATTGTAACATTATGATATGAAGTTATATTTATAAAATGCTTTTCTAAACCTTGTTTTTTATTTACAGAAACCAACTCCAATGATGGACCAAAGATGAACTGACCCAACAAAAATGGCGTACATGACATATTTACTGTTTATCGTCCTCATCGAAATGGGACTATCCACTGAAGACGATCTTCAAGATACAGAAATAACAAACAGTATAGAACTGGACGACTATATCGAATACAACAATACGTCCAACGAATTTTACGATTATAACACAACAGAAGTAGAAACGAATAAGCCAATAAATATAGTAGCGAACGATAATCATAGGAAATGCGAAGTTATCAACGCAACTGCAGCCGACGATTCCGATTACATCCAAACGAAAACGCTGAATTCAATCTATTTGAACAACATTCATTCAAGTTTGACGTCAAATCTGATTGAACAGAAGTTATCTTTGGACGGAATGGAGTTGGAGGGAGTGAACCTGTTTGATATAGTGAATAGTGACTGTGGAGGAGCTAAGGTGTGTCCGAACGTGAGCGGTAACTGGACCAATGACAAGACCATCACCGTCGGGTTCCTAGGTGCCTATGGGAGAAGCCAGGTCAGTCTAAGTCAGTCAGAGAATCCTCCATAATTGTATACATTCATATCCTTACAAAGAGTATTTTTTTTGGAATCTTATTATTTGAATACTGGTAAGTTTGTGTGTATTCAAAGTAACAGACACGTACGTAATTTAGACAAAGTATCCAAAGAAGATTCACCAAATTTACCTCAACCATGATGTTTGGTTTGCTCTTCTCAAAATTTCATGCAGCATTTTAAAATTGTATGTCTATTAAAGTCTTTTTGTGGAGTTGTGAGCGATATCACGTCGTCAAAGTAGGCGGTGTTTTGTGGACAGTAAATGTTTATTTCTAGTCTCCATAAATATCAAAATAAGTAATGAAAGGTCTATCCTCCAGTCATGAACCGCTTCGTGCATAGCTATAAAGTTGACCGTTATAAAATATAGCTTAATGTAATGTTTCTACTCCTCCGAGGAAGCTTATATGGCAAAGCCTCGTTAACCTTACTGTATACTTATTTATCGGTCGTGAAAGTCAACATTTAATGAATCCTAAATTTTGTTAAAGCCTTACAGCTTACATACGAGTAAGTTTGTAATCGTGTTTTTTGATCATCGACACCCCATCGTGTTTCTGGAAGCACCTTAAGCTGTTGGTCCTCTGCCTGCCTCACTCCAGTCGCATTTTTACTATGAGTGTAAAGCATTTACTTTTTATTCCAAAAAAGTAAATGCGTTTTAATACTTGTTCTTTAATATCACGCATACAGGAATATATAGTAAACTAGCTGTTGCCCGCGACTTCGTCCGCGTGAATTTCGTGGTATGAAAATAGATGTTGGCCGATTCTCAGACCTACTCAATACGCTCACAAAATTTCATGAGAATCGGTCTAGCCGTTTCGGAGGAGTATGGGAACGAAAACTGTGACACGAAAATTTTATATATATAGATAAATAAGTACATATTTTTATAATAAAACCGAAGATTTTGATTTGTGTCGACCGCTTACATGCTCATAAAAACACTACTACTACTCAAAAACACTAAAATTCTAGTTGACATTAAATTTGTATGGCGGAAACTCGGAATGCAGCAATTAGCCAAACCTATACATATCAAGTTGCTACTAACATGGCAAGTGGGCACGTACTTTATATTTATTGCACAATATAGATTCCATCTTTATAATGATTTGGAGTTTTGAGCTTTGTAGACCCATGTAGAAACAACACTGTTATATCCACTTGGTGCTTTCATGGTACTCGTCTAACTGATCCGTAAATCTGAACGGGATAGAGTGAGATTTATGGTCTGCCACTAGCAAAAAGAAAAGCAGTTTCATTGAGACCTTGATGGAAAACTAACCTTCAAATGAAGGGTTTGATGGGTTTATTCGTAACCCAATTATATGACGACCTGATAGCGCAGTGGCTAAGCGATTGGACTGCTGTGCTAAGGGTTGCGGGTTCGATTCCCGCACGGGGCAAAACTTTGTGCGAACCACAGATGTTTGTCCCGAGTCTGGGTGTTTGTGTACATGATATTTCATGTTAGTGAAACGCACCCAAGACACAGGAGAAATTCCTAGTATGGGGCGACGTTTCTTTTTTTTAAAAGAATTAAATAAAAAAAAAATCTCTGTAACGCAAGGGTTTGTAAACTTGCACCATGAGTGATACGTTCTCTTTTGAAGGGTGTGTGGTTTATGGGAGGCTAGCGTGTTGGTTACACTTTGTACATACATTGCACTGGTTGTAACACCAGGGTTACCGATTTCTGTGTCGTAGTAAGCCAAGAAGCTTGCAGTCTTTCAAATGTACAATTTTGTATGGTCTAATAGAAATTCTTTCGATGTCACATAATATATTTCTGAACATATCTTATCTCATAGTCTTGAAGATTTATGAGCATGTAAGCGGTCGACACAAATCAAAATCTTTGGTTTTATTGTAATAATATGTACTTATTTCCTATATCAAAAGATCATGGTAAAACTTGCATTTTATGCTCAGAAGAGGCAAAATATCCAATTGCTGGTATTCATACCACTAGTTTGTACTCGGTAAAATACGACAAGTTTTATTGCCTTACTGATGTCTCATTTGAAGCTTCTACCGGGAGTTCATTGATCGGAAAGAGCGGTTGCCTTGTCCAAAAACGAAACCTTAATGTTCACTCTTATTTCAGAAGAAGCCCCAACATCTCAAAATACAACAATATTAACTGTGACTATATCCTGCAGTGTGATCTCTACGGATCATACCGGCTTTATATCGTACCCAACTTAAAGACTTATTTTTTCTTCAGCAGTATATTTTCTTTGGAGATAATAAGGAATACATGTCAAATCGCACTCCCACTGTTGTTTGCGTAATAGCATCGTGTGGGCTATGCGATGGAAGACATTTGCTACTGGAAATATAGAGAATCCGTGTTTTGTTAAAAAATAATAATCAGATAAACATAATAGCACGCCTGTATACCTTGAAGAGGTTGGCAGACATGTATTGGTACACCCACATTTTGTCAATTATGTAAAAGGTGTAGTAGGGGGCGAGGCCTTATAATGATTCGATGAGTGTATTCTACCTGCGTAGGATAACCTATTTGCTCTGATACAAGCCCGTTGGACGAAGGATTCTTTAAGGATTTTGCCACAAAAACATAGGTAATTAAATAAATGTAAAATAAGTACAAAAATAGTAAATGGATTCCAAGAGTCCCTTTTCTTTTACAAAAAATGAAGAAATAATTTTATTCTAGGCCTTTTACAACGCATTATGATAGTAGCATCAAAGGGTAGACAATGTATGACTCAATAAAAAGGTAATTTTACTCTATGACACGAGGCGACATAAATCAATTAGGTAATACTCTTGGGACATGGCGTAGATATGTTTACTATTTTTTTTTGACTAGATATTTAGCTTAGTTCTTTGACAAATAAATATAATAACGATATATGAATGACTAGATGCACCGCGCGGTGTTCCCCGCAACACTTTTTGGGGATAAAAAGTAGCCTATGTTCTTTATCATCATAATACAATACAAGAATACAATAATATAGGTAACATATATTTATTATTACCAAACGCTGCTAGAATCACTGACGTAAATATGTTCGTGATAGCCTTGCCTTCATTCACTTTGAAAGATTAAAACCTTTTTATATAGTTGGAGGCGCGGGCACTCTTCGTGGTAAACAAATTTGGATACGAAAGGGAATGTATTAGAGGCTTATAAAAGGTATTTTGGGACTAGCCTACTGCTATTGGCCTTCACAGTTTTTATATTCCAAGAACTACCTATAAAAAACTGATCTATAAATTAATCTTGAAGTTAATTCCGACTAAGTTGCATTTGACTTGTGATGTTTAGTACTTTTAAACTTAACCCTGACGTCAAACTGTTCCATTATCATGTATATCAATAGTATACACCATATATAAGCTGATGCTTATAATTCCCAAAGGGGAGGAAGGGATGTTGTCTCTTGTCCGTATTCTAAACAATCATAATATAACATCATACCTATATTATTATTATAGCACATCCAACCGCCAGTTATGTAATAGTTCTCAACATAATAGGGGAGAGTATATTGCCATCAACTGGGCACAAATCCAGATTCCGTGCTGCTACTGAGAAGTACCTAATGGAAAAACCTAGTAACACTTTGCTCGACCCGGGATTCGAACCCAGGACCTCGTGCTCAGCAGTCGCTCTTAGCAACCACTAGACCAACGAGGCAGCATATGTGCACCTCTGCCTACCCCTTCGGGGTATACAGACGTGATGTTATGTTTTATGTGTCCTAGAAACCTTATGCATCCGAGGCCAAACACGTCTAACTGTAGCGTTGATATCACATCTCTGCCTACCTCTGTGAGGAACACAAGCGTAACAATATAAACATGAGCACCTGTTCATCCACCCGCCAGTTATGTAATAGTTCCCAACATAATAGGGGAGAGTATATTGCCATCAACCGGGCACAAATCCAGATTCCGTGCTACTACTGAGAATTACCTAATGGAAAAACCCAGTCACAGTTTATCCGACCTGGTATGGCCTAGTAGACTAACGAGGCAGTAGTAATAAAAAGCCCCTTGTACAATAGGTAGTCGGTTGCCTACCAGTAAAGCTAACTGGATTTGTCGAATCATAGGAGTCGTTTTCCCTGCGATGGGACTTTGTGTTTACAATCCGTCATGCCGTGGTTTATAAAACCCATTAAATACATAAGTACTTATTTAAGGAAAAAATTCCCAATTTTTTACTGTTTTTACAAAGATTAAAAAAAAACAGAGAAATTAAAAACCCAGATACAAACACAATTTTCATTAATTTGTGTTTTATCTCGGTTATTATTGCTCTGTTTAATTATTAAATATTCAAAATTAAACTGGGATTTCATAAGTACTTATATTTGGTTTGTATTTTAATAAACTGAAAAGGTATTAAAAATATCGTCATATTTGTTTTTAGTCCTATTTTGTGTGATCTCAAAGTTTAAGACGAAGGTTAAAGGTAAAGATTAAAGCTCGTTGTTTATTTTAAGAGCGATTTAAGCAAAGCTCTCACATTGAATGATGTCTGTAGGTCACTAACACATCATGTTATTAAGATGTCGCCAGACACGTGAGTACCTACCGAATGTGGCGCGAACTTTCCCTCGCTTGAAGTAGCGTCCTAGTGTCTGGTCCTTTAGTTTTAAAAATGGATAAAGGACCAATTTGTAGGATTCATCAAAATCATGATCCGGATGACGTCCACTGTTGAACAAAGGCCTCCCCCTTAGAGCGACACAATGAACGACTACTTGCTATATGCATCCACGGGTAGATTGTAGGATTGCCTACGTGGTCCTATTACCCAAATTATTTTCTATGACGTATGTAGTTATTGGTGCAAGTTATTAATTAACTGTTTGACATTGCCTACACGTCAAAATAAACTACGACTTGTTTGTTCGACACCTGTTTGATTCCCGTCATCTGATTATGCCGCGAGCCTCGCGACGTCTGTCCGGGTCTTAATCAATACAGTAATCTGTCCTTTGATTACATATTCGTAATAGATTCCGTAGGGACACCAGGCCCATAAATACGTCGATGGTCCATAATCTCGACTGATTATTTATTAATTGGTTTTGTTTATGCGTATTTGTGAAAGCAATTTTCATCAAATCAACACGGGACGCATGAGAACCCCATCTAATTAGTTACTTAGAATATTCCAATTCAATGGGATGAACATAATTATGACATTTTTTATTTAAGTTTCAAAATTATACAACATACTTAAGCTAAACTTATATACACACTATAACCTACGTTCAAAAATAAATATTCACAAAAGAAAAAATTAAAACTAAAAGATATGCATCAAATACTTAGTCGAAATATGTCCTACATTAATTTATCATTCGATTTCCATTCGTCGGGCGTTTTTTCACTTGATACCCCTTTTTTCGCGGGGAAAATATTCTCCTTAACTATCCCACCACTCAAGGGGGGAGGGCTCACTTGTATCCTTTCCATTGTCATTATTTTTCTGTTTAATTAATTCCGTTACTGTGGTAATGAGTCTTCATTACTGTCGTTGTTAGGAAATTTTTCAAAGATTGTTTTTTTAAATTGTATAAACATTTTTACTCTCTTGTCTCTCAGTCACTTACCCGCTACTTACATGCATAGGTACCTACATAATGTGAATGACAATAATGTTTTACTCAAGAGTCACTGTTGAAGTTCACTCATACGCCCGTTGGTAGTCTAGACACAAAAAATATATCTGAATGCAAAAATATTAGCCCACATATTTCACATTTTAAAAATAAAATGACGGTCAATAGAATATTCAGAATATTTTCTTTTACAGTCGCTTGGAAAGTGAGTGTCTTGGGCGTTGGTATTTATGTTTTCGTAAGATAGAGAAAAGGTATTTTTGATCTCCGAAACTGTTAAAGGTTTGTCACTAAAAATACATTCTTGGAACTTAATTTTTTTTCTATTGTGTCGTCTTTAGGTAGAAAATAAAAACAGCTCATTATGGCGCAGTAAAATGCTTACCCAGCCATCAGGTGGGTTGATTGCCCAGGGTGCACCGGACGATTTATTGAGTAACGTGGTTGTAGACGGTCCTTTAATAAATTTCTGCCCAAATACCATGAGCTCTTGAAGCAGGATAGTTTACGATGTGCAAGCGAGACGCCGCTACGTGCAGTGTATGCAACCTTTCGTTTCCACGACATACATTGTCCGATTTTAAGAATTCATGGTAAGGGGGCTGAAGCTTAGCTTAGAAGAAAGAAATGGTTTGTGCTGGGCATGTTACTGTGTTATGAAATGATAGTTGCAATGCATATTTACTTTAGTTTCTTAGTCATATCTTCACACATACGGTACGGGTATGTTCCACTATATATTTTCGACACCTAATTCAGACGCTTTTAGTATATTTAAGTTTGTTTTGTTACGTTTTCTTTGTTAAATTTTATATGTAATGTATGATAGGACTGACATGTAAACATAACATAACATAACATCACGCCTGTATTCACCAAAGGGTTAGGCAGAGGTGCACATATAGTACACCCACATTTCGCCTGTTATGTTTTAGGTCCCAATGTAATAGGTAACTGACATGTACAAATAACTTTAATAAATTATAACGAATGGTCTAGTGATTGCTAAGCGCGACTGCTAAGCATGAGGTTCTGAGTTCGAATCCCGGGTCGGGCAAAGTGTAACTGGGTTTTTCCATTAGGTAATAGATCCGACTCCGTGCTGCCACTGAGAATTCAGTGGCAGCACGGAGTCGGATCTATTACATTGACACCAAAAAACATAACTGGTTAAAATGTGAGTGTACTACATGTGCACCTCTGCCTACCCCTTCGGGGAATACAGACGTTATGTTATGTTATGTTTACATGGAATAAAAATTATATATTCACATATTTTGTTATGTAATTTGCGTAGAATCTAAGTGAAAACATATAAAACCTTCGTTTCATAAACGAATACTTTGTCCCAAACAATTTATTAATTTCCAAAACTTCACGTATACGTTTTGCTGTAGAAATGTTGTAATATTTCGTAACTTAATGTGAAATTTCAGTACGTGTCTGTCAGACATAAAATATGGAGGAGCAAGCTAAAAATCCAGTACAAATTGCTTCCTAGCGCTCTCATGTTTCCTTTGTTAAAAATCTTTTTTATTTGGATTAAAAACACGTCAGTGAGCTATAAATTATTGCAGTATCAAAATACTTTGTTAGTATAAGTTTTGTACAAGATATTACTTAATTCATACTAGTATTGTGGAGGAAGGGGTGCGGAGTTCCTCTAGTGAAAAGGGGAGAGCTTTCAACCAGGCGGTGGTATGCCTGGTGGGCCGCGGCGCCTCACTTTTCAACTTGGGGCGGCAGTGTATATATCTAGTGAATGTCGCTTGCGAGATGCAGGATAAGCAACGTCATTCGTCCTTCGACATGTAGATGTCGTGTATTATTGATTTTGGAACTCAATAATATTGAACCTATAGAGTTATTGAGCACGTTAAATCAAAATAAGGATCAGTAAGCTTCAGTAGCAAATTTTTTTAAAAATATTAATTTAGTTAAAGAACAAATTCTCATAATAATAGTAAAAGGTCTAAAATATTCTCAGATCATCATTTGGACGTTTTTATTTTTTGATCAACACTTAAATTGATGTTTCTTTCAATTATGTGAAGGTTTCTTAACACGTTAAGCTGTTTATGATGCTGACTGTACCTACTTATTCAGGTAAGTTTCGACGGATGGGTCTCAGCCTTATATAGACTGCAGCAAGCATAGCGTAGCCGTACAGATTACAAGCTACGAGTTTTTACGTATTTATAACACACTAGCTGATGCCCGCGACTCCGTCTGTGTAGATTTCGGATATAGAATATAAATATATTGCGCCAGAAACCCTCTCGGGCGTCCTCAGACGACCCTACCAAAGTTTTATCATAATCTGATCAATGGTTTAGGAGTTCATAGAGGACAAACAACGAGGAATTGACTGCTGCGCTAAGGGTTGCGGGTTTGATTTCCACTCAGGGCAAACATTTGTGCAAATCGCAGATATTTCTCCCGAGTCTGGGTGTTGGTGTACATGTGATATTTCATGTTTGTAAAACGCACCCACGACACAGGAGAAATTCCTAGTGTAGGACGACGTTTTTTGCCAAAAACCATACAAACATTTATTTTTATTTATATAGATTAAACCTCAGTACTGTCTAAGCTCTGAAGTTATTCCAAGGCCAATGAACTGCGTGCTACAAGGTCAAAGCTAAGCGGGGGATAAACGCGCGAATCTTGACATAAAGGGATGGTGTTATCTTCAAAGTTCTTTATCTTGATATCTCTGCGATTCTTTGTGTTATTGGAACTTTGATTTTGGATCTTATTTGTGAACAGGTGTTCATGTTTATATTGTTACGCTTGTATTCCTCAGAGGTAGGCAGAAATGTGATACTAGCGCCACAGTGAGACGTGTTTGGCCTCGGATGCATAAGGTTTCTAGGACACATAAAACATAACATTACGCCTGTATTCCCCGAAGGGGTAGGCAGAGGTGCACATATGCTGCCTCGTTGGTCTAGTGGTTGCTAAGTGCGACTGCTGAGCACGAGGTCCCGGGTTCAAATCCCGGGTCGGGCAAAGTGTTACTAGGTTTTTCCATTAGGTAATTCTCAGTAGCAGCACGGAGTCTGGATTTGTGTCCGGTTGATGGCAATAGGCTCGCCCCCTATTACATTGGGATATAAAACAACTGGCGAATTGTGGGTGTACTATATGTGCACCTCTGCCTACCCCTTCGGGGAATACAGGCGTGATGTTACGTTATGTTATGTATGCAAGTCAACCCCAGAATACCTGCCAAGGTACACAGGCGCAACAATAAACATGAAAACACATAAATGATTGGCTTAGAAGACTCGTAGGTACTTAATGAACATTGATTTCAGCTTCGTCTCCTGTCGGCAATAAAGCAGCGATTCCATTTATCACTAACGACGGATGGGTGGGCAGTGTGGGCACCTCCACAAAGATTAACTGCGCAATCTGAAGGGCGCATTGTATAGACCCACCTACAAAGAATCTACCTACCCACAAGCAAGAGACAGTTATAATCTTCTAGCTGCGCCCCACGGTGTTACCTACTACATTTTTTCGGGATAAAAAGTAGCCTATGTGTTAATTTAGGGTGTCAGCTACCTCCATATGAAATTTCATTGAAATCGGTCAAGCCGTTTGAGAGTGAAGAGGTAACAAACATATAAACACGCTCACAAACTTTCGCCTTTATAATATTAAGTGTGATACCTATCAATACCATACCTATTATTTTTTATATTAAAAAGCTGAAGAGTTTGTTTGTTTGGTTGAACGTGCTTAACTCAGGAACTGCTGGCTCGAATTGCGAAAATATTTTTGTGTTGGATAGTCCTTTTATCGAGGAAGGAGGAAAAATTATGGGACCCGAGCGGGACTTGAACCCACGACCTTCGCCGTACCGTGTCGCAGATCTGCCGACTGAGCCATCGTGTCTCTGCTCGCACCCATCGAATTTCAAGTCAATCACCGTATTTACGTTTACGTCTTAAGGGTGACGTCAGGTATTATCTGTTGGAACTATGATTACTAACTCACCGGGTGAAGGTTGTGGGTTCAAGCCCTGTTTGTGTCCATCATTTTTCAAATTTCCTTTATCAATGTATATTCAAGCGAATCGGTATTAGGAGAACCGTAGCGGAATCACCCTAGCATGGGTAAAAAGCTAAAATGAAACCAAAATATTTTTCTAGTTAGTAATGATGCAAACACCTTATATGTTAGTATTTCGCTGCTCATCACAAGTCTCATGTAGTAGGTGGCCTCTTCGGCCAGCCTATTACCATTTTTCGGGTACAAATCGTGTTCATCCGCCTCTTAGCTTACCTCATACAACTATAGACAGTTTGTTATTGATACGTTGAACTTTGTAGACCACTTGCAAAAAGGTCGAATATTTTAATATTAATCAAAGATACACGTGCTAGGAAGCCGATGTACTCCTACTAACGTGTACCTATATATCCGTAAGTATCGAAGTAAACGCCATTGAAACAAAGAGATTTGTAATTTAACTTTGCTACCCCCATAAAATGGAAAAGGGCTCAAGAATGTAATCTTTTTAGATCCTTTATAAACCCTGAATCAAACGGTATAAAAAGCAATTTACTTTCAATTTATGTTTTATTTTTTTCTATGTTGACATTTATGTTTTCTATTATTCTATTTACAGTATTTGTCTTCACTGTCTCTAGTTAAAACATATTGGAAAGGACAATTTCCTGACACAATATTTTATTTGCTAGTAAAGTAAATAAAAATAAAATCGATGCTAAATGTTTTTTAAAACAAAATATTAACGTTGTGAGTGTATCAAAGAGTTTGTAAATAAAAAAAGTAAAATACACTTTTAATTCGACGACCTGATTAGCGCAGAGGCTAAGCGATTGGACTGCTGCGCGAAGGGTTGGGTTCGATTCCCGTACGGGGCAAAACTTTGTGCGAACCACAGATATTTGTCCCGAGTCCGGGTGTTTGTGTATGTGACATTTCATGTTTGTGAAACGCACCCACGACACAGGAGAAATTCCTAGTGTGGGGCGACGTATTTTAAATAAAAGAATAATAATAAAAAAAAGAATAAAAAGAATTCAAAAATAGAAGGGCCCATCAAACTGGTGTGGACATTAAAAATGTCGGCGACCATAATCAAATATTTCCGATTCCACAGACCTCGTAAAACGTAGTCCAGAATTATTTGAACAAGGAACTATTAAAAGCGTTCTCAAACCTTTTTGCAGCACTCACTGTATATCTGGGGACTTTCAATGTAAATTACATTCCAACCTGACCTACTTCAATTTGTGCTTACTCAGTATGTTTCTAAAACTTCGCATTATCAGGTGACGTACCTACCTGAATGAGAATTTGGGTAATTATTCTGCGAATAGTATATATAGTACTAACTGCGCCCCGTGGTACCCGCTATATTTTTCCGGGATAAAAAGCCTATGTGTTAATCCAAGTGTCCTTCAAAGTTTATGAATAATTTTTCTATTATTTCGACAGCTATGACAAACAATCTGAGCTTTGTAAAAATAATTATTTTATTGAGGAAAATCTTCATTTGTACCTGTTCTAAACTCCAATTTGAAAATGAATGAAGGTTTTTCGGAAATTTATATTCAAATTCATAAAAAGGGATCAGAAACACATATAATATCATTAGACACGTGTCAGTGTTAAAACATTTTTATTTTAAACCCTTTGTTAACAAAAGGAAGGCAGGTCTCAGTATGCCTGGACAGAATAAAATGACAGTCACAAACAAAAAAAGCAGACATACAGCTTGCTATGTAGGCGAGAGGAAAATGATTTTTCATTATCTTTTATTTATATATATATATATTATCTTTTCTGATTAAATTCGCTGCGGATCAAATACATGCAAAACTGTAATCACACTTTTAAAAATTGCAATAACTTTTTAAGTAAATACAAAAGAAAAAATAAAAGGTTCGATAAAATAATGATGACTGAAATTACTCTGAAAGCTGATAATTTTTTCTATATTTCTTTTTAAAATTTCAAAAGTGTAGAACTTAGTTTTGCAGGCTGGTGAAATATCTCTGCGACATCTCGAACTTAATTGTCTGGGTCTGTTGGTTATCAATATACCACTTGTTTTACTTGAATTAAACATTGCTTTGATAGTTTCACGTTAATAATTGTAGATGCTGGTTTCCAGGAATAATAATAGGGGCATGAGAGGTGGCCTTGTCAAAACTAAACTATACAAATATTCTACGTAAAGTGGGTCGTTTATATTTCTAGGTCAAGAATAATTAAAACTATTTTAAACATAAACATAACATCACGCCTGTATTCCCCGAAGGAGTAGGTGTCACACCTACATCTCGCCAGTTAAGTTATAAGTCCCAATTTAATAGGCGAGCCTATTGCCATTAACCGGGCACAAATCCAGACTCCGCGCTGCTACTGAGAATTACCTAACGGAAAAACCCATTAACACTTTGCCCGACCCGGGATTCGAACCCAGGACCTCGTGCTCAGCAGTTGCGCTTAGCAACCAATAGACCAACGAGGCAGTCAGTGAGAATCACTTTATGAAAAAAGCTAGTAACACGCAGTAAAACTATTTTAATTGTCATCATAACCTTTTCAATCCGGACCTCTATAAAGCTTGTCCCCAGCGGATTGTGGTTCTAATTACATTCCGACCTACTTTAATTCGTTTCTGGGACCGCCATTAATCGTGCGAAGTGACACGTCAGGACAGATTGAAGGTTCAGAATTAGGGCATGCTTATGTCCTTTGTCTTAGTGATTTTAGCTCACGATTAATAGGTATAATAAAACACTAATTTGCCTTAACAAAAAAAAGTTTATTTTGAAATCAAGTAAAAACGAAGTTTCCTTTATTTTATACTAGCTGTGCCCCGCGGTGTTACCCGCTCCATTTTTTTGGGATAAAAAGTAGCCTATATGTTAATCCAGGGTGTCGGCTACCTCTATATAAAATTTCATTAAAATCCATTCAGTAGTTTTTACGTGAAAGAGTGACAAACATCCATCCATACTTACAAACTTCAAACTTTCGCGTTTATAATATTAGTGTGATAGGCATAATAGTTTTATTAACTTTAGTTAGAAATGGGGTTAGGTACTGGTTATACACGTCTATGCAATATTTTCTTATGTTTTTAGTAATTATTGTGCTGTCAAACATTATATTGATTGTCAGATATTTGCATTATTAGGTACCTACAATCTAATAAATCTAAACTCACAATCTTGATTAATAAACAGCTGAATGGACCGTTTATTTGCGCAAGTGTAGCTAGTATCCTTTATCTGTTCATTTGAAATGACCTTGCAACGCGAAAACACAATGTAACTATTGCAAATGTTTTGTTTTCATTTCGTTAAGGGCAGACAGACAATACTTTAGTAAAAGCTTTTACATATAAACATAACATCACGCCTGTATTCCCCGGAGGGGTAGGCAGAGGAGCACATATAGTACACCCACATTTCGCCAGTTATGTTTAAGCTTTTAGTAGAATAGTATCATTATTAATGTCATCTTCTATATTTTACTTATACAAAACAAAGTCGGGTTTATTTGAACACTTATAACACGAGAACGGCTAGACCTATTGTCATGGTTTTTGATTTATTAGTTTTGTCTCGCCCGAATAGCAGAATAACTATTATAAAATGGAAAAAAAACACGAAAAAATATTAAACATGTAATACATTTTTAACAAATTATGGTTGGTACGTCCGCCATCTTTAGCAATTGACAGCTTACGTCACGCTGCTTTTCCAGGCACGACGTACGTCTGCCGGGTCCACTGGTATATTGATAAATGTTTCTTTTTTTTCTTCAAACGCCTAATGCACATCAACACTATTAAAAAGTGTACTATTCAATGAATACATTTCTGCAGCATGGTTTTATTTTTTACGTTTTATGTAGGTACCTAATATTTATTTATCCAAATGTCAATTCAAACGATATTTACGCCGTATTAATAGGATCTCTTTAATATTATTCGTAAATAAGAGTAGCTGTTCATGTAATAAAATTAATATTCAATATAAATTCAAGACGCTTGAGAGCAATCTTAAGTGAAGTCTAGTGGATTATGTCCACTTGACCAATATACAGTGCCCAAACTTAACTGAGAGCTGAGTATGCAGGATATTATAGGTCAAAATTACACTCGTAAAGCCGACAGAACCGAAGTAAGATCAGGTGCAGGATCAGCTGTTTAACGAGCTCTCTGAGTCACCGGGCACGTAGGATTCTCGGCGTGTGAAGTGTGGTTCCCACTTAAATGCTGATCGCAGCAAGCGGTGCTTTAACTCGTAGACTTACTGACCGGAGCGGTTGCCATGTAGGTAACGATCAGTATTTGCGAATCTATACTCATATGTTTAAATTTAGCTACTTAATTATAATTAAATTACAACATGGTAATGAATGCGAACACAAACCTTTAAATGGTCCATCATTTCCCGAATTCCCATCAATTCCTCTAGTATTCATAAAATAGTTGCATTTAAATGCTGAATCATGCTTCATTCATGCAGCAGGACTATAATTATGTATGTTGTTTTCATTACACAAACAGGTCGTTATATGAGATGTATTTATCTTTAGGTTCCCATTAAGCATGTACTTATTTTAAAATGTGGGAGAACAAGTAATCTCGAAATTAAAAACTAGGTTTATATCCAACGGTTTTTAAATTTTAGATCCAGATTATAGTTAGATAAATTTACTTCTTAATTTGTTTAGACGGTGCTGGGTGCCATGCCGCTGGCCGTGGCCGCTATCAACCGGGAACCGAGCCTGTTACCGGGGCTGCGCCTGCGATTCGTGGCCGCAGACATCGGCCGTTCGCGACCGCACCTACCGATGGATAAAGATAGCCTCTCATTACGGTAAGTTGTAGTTAAATTTAAAGATATAATTCATGTATAAAAAAAAACACTAAGAAATATTGCTATTAAAACCTTCTAGATGTCCTTTTTTGTTTTTATTTCTTGTTCTACGTCAGTTTTCCTAGTACAAATATAATCGATGAGATTATAAGCCGACCCGCGTTTTGGAATCTTTTTAAATTTTCACGTTATTTACTATTGTAACTCAAGGTACTTTGTAATATCTCTTTGAAGGCTAGTTTCAATTGAGATTTTCCGCCTTTATCAATATTTGATCTGAAGATAAGTGTAAACCAAAAGAACAAAATCAAAATAAGAAAACACTACAGCATTACACTATAAATACTACTAAAACAATTATTTTAAATGGCTTCCGTAAGTAAGAGGTTATTAGAGCGAAAGATTTACTCAAGTAAGATTGACTGCAAACCAAGCACTTGCTTCTCCTAGTAAGATAAACTTCAACACATGGCCGAAGTAAATAAATAGCATCGATTCTTCTACCAACGCCCGGTTCCCGTGAGGCTAGGAAAATAGATCAACAAACTGATCCGCTGATGGGAAGGGAAGATTAAAGTTTAAAGTTACAGTTAAACAACCTAAAATAACGTTGGACATCCCACTAATATTACAAAGGCGAAAGTTTGTGAGTGTGTTTGTTACCTCTTCACGCTCAAACGGCTAGACTGATTTTGATAAAATTTCTTATGGAGGTAGATGACACCCTGGATTAATACTTTTCGCCCGAAAACATGTAGTGGGCAAGAACGCGGGGCGCAGCTAGTACTATTATACAGCCAAATATAATGCTCTGTTTAATAAAATGATGAATTTTTTTTATTTTGCATATAGGTTTACAAGAAACACTTTCACAAGTTATTCTTTTTTTATAAAACTAAATGGCGTCCGTAATTCTTATTTGTCTGAGGCAGAAATGCAAAAACAAACTCAGGGGTCAAGGTCTCGTTTAAAGTCTAGACTACAATAATTTATGTGAGAACAGTGTAGGTGGTCTGAGATGTGCTCTTCTGAACCACAGCGAGTTTGAGTCCATCTGTCCTGACAGCTCTCTCGTACCATCTGGAAGTAACTGACAACACCAAAACAAAGTAGTTAACATTGCTTATAGGGCCTTAACTTATCTGCGGATTTGATAGTTTGTTAGTTAATTATTCGTTGATCAGCCTTTCAAAAGCCTGGCTGTAGTATTTTTCCTAAATCGCAATTTGCAGGCATATGATTCAAACTAAGATAAGATCCAGAGTATTTACGTATCTGATATTACGTTACATATCTTCTTAGTCTGTCTTCTTAGGACTGCTTCGTTGGTCTAGTGGTTGCTAAGCGCGACTGCTGAGCACGAGGTCCTGGGTTCGAATCCCGGGTCGGGCAAATTGTTATTGGGTTTTTCCATAAGGTAATTCTCAGTAGAAGCACGGAGTCTGGATTTGTGCCCGGTTGATGGCAATAGGCTCGCCCCCTATTACATTGGGACCTAAAACATAACTGGCTAAATGTGGGTGTACTATATGTGCACCTCTGCCTACCCCTTCGGGGAATACAGGCGTGATGTTATGTTATGTTTTTTTTTGTTTATATCTTCTTAGATACGACATTAATTGAAAGGAATCCATCTACTGAGTATCCATATTAATGCTATCTACCACTATACTAATATTATGTACAAACTCGTACAAAATATCACACAGACTAACCAACGGGCCGATTCTGGTGTCCACTACGAGGTTTAGACAAATGGTTACAAGTTTGTTTTGTCAACAGGGTGATGACACAGATGCGTGATCTGGGTGTGGTGGCGTTCTTCGGACCCGACGGCACCTGCCACACAGAGGCCAAGCTGGCTGCTGCGTGGAACCTGCCGCTGATCTCACACGTAAGTAACCAGATGTACTGGACTAGAGTGAGCTATTCATTGATTAGGGAAAAGGTTTGTGCACGTTTGCACAATGCACAAGTCAGTTCAATTGTGCATAAACATCCCTCTCTTGTTCATAAAAAAATAAACTAAGAATGATGCCTGTCATTCGTTTACATGTGAAAGAATGGAGATTTAAGGAGGGTTTATGTTAAACTTTTTTGTGATTGTGTAACTGTCTGTCTGTTTGTAAATTTATCAGGACTAAGCCACATTATCGATCGTAATTAAGTCCATAGATTGCCTTAACCCTAGAAAAGGATATTTTGAGGCACGACGCGCTAAAGAAACTAAGCTTGTAGTAACTGAGTGCAACCCGCAGGAGTTAACTTGAGCCTTCGCTCGGATGACTTAAGCGCAGGGACTGCAAAAAAAGCATTTGCTGATTTTTCTTTTATGGTTGTTTTTATTGGTCTGAAATATTGTGATTGTGCGATTGCTAACGGTACTTACGTGTCGACTGCGAGAGCGATAAGATTATAGGGGCCGGGAAGGGGGGGGGGGTATTCCTTCAGGTCTCAAATTAACTTTTGCGGGTTGTACACTATACGAACTTTAATAACCAAATCTTGAAACCGCTAACATACAGTGATAAATAAACCGATCATTCTCATTGGCTGTAGGAGCGTAGCTTTGTAGCGGTGAAACACAATTTCTGTCATCAAGATGTCATAATCGATAAGTAATCTTCACAGAGAATGGCTGCATTAGGAACGCTTTGTAACGAGGCTGCACGTCAATTCCTAGAGGCTATAAAGCCTTGAGGCTGTATACCGGGCTACATATTATGTAGGTATATGTATGTGTAGTATATTGCAGTCCTCGTAGTGACATAGCTAACTCGCAGATTACTCGCTCTGTGTGGTTAAACAGCGCTTGCTTCCATCAGTCCTTGATTCAGTGGCCGCTTTTTACATATCGATCTGCTACTGTGTATTAGAAGGCACAGGAATTGTGTTATCGAAGCATATGACTGTCAACGTTTTGTTAAGGTTACGGTTAGCTTTCCAAACAGTACCGCAACTTGTAAAACGTAAAAGTATATAATATCTAGGTATAATGTCCACGTATTTCACAACAATATGAAATAGACATTCTTCTTGTTAAGCTTGGCTTAGTCTACCATCTACACGACAGTCTTCGCCGGTTAGGGATTATATTTTGTAATGATATGATAATTATAATTAATTACTCTGTGGAAGTTTTACTGTACGAAAGCGGTGTATGAGTAATGCTATTTATTTGCAAAAGAAAGGGTTGTTTTCGGACCTATTAAGGATAACAATGGCCACCTGACGTGTGGTGTTTTGTAGCCTAAATAGGGGTTAAATAATGACACTTATAATGAGTTTGAAATGTATTACACACTTCGCATGTTACAGCTGGGATGAGCTTATCCTTATTTGTAATGGGATAACGGAATAGACAGGTGTACCAAACGATATACGATTAGAATTTCTTTACACAGACACAACACAAAAACTTTTATTGTAGGTTTATGTAGAAAGGTTGATTGAAAGAAAAGGTTATAATTTAATTGAAAATAGAAGACTTTTACCTACATACATTGGGTAGTTCGATATGGTTTTGCAGAGAAGTTATATTAGGAGTTGTACCTTAAAGCGATAAGCGTGAAAGAAGCATGGGATGCGGAGATTCTGAGGCAAAGAAGTGTGCTGGGGCTAAGCGATTGGACTGCGGCACTAAGGGTTGCGGGTTCGATTCCCGCACGGGGCAAACAGCTGTGCAAACCACAGATGTTGTTCCCGAGTCTGGGTGTTTATGTATGTAATATTTCGTGTTTGTGAAACGCACCCACGACACAGGGGAATATTCTAGTGTGGGACGACGTTTTTTAAGGAAAAATATAATAATATGCCTATTTTAGGTAAAAGACGTCTCCGTATGTGTAATAATACTACAGATTAGACGACCTGATTGGCGCAGTAGCTAAGCGATTGGACTGCTGCGCTAAGGGTTGCGGGTTCGATTCCCGCACGGGGCAAAACTTTGTGCGAACCACAGATGTTTGTCCCGAGTCTGGGTGTTTGTGTATGTGAATATTTCATGTTTGTGAAACGCACCTGCGATACAGGAGAAATTCCTAGTGTGGGGCGACATTTTTTTTAAAAAAGAGAAAAAAAAAGAAAGACATTCTTATAGTTCCCAACATGCTAATGCCCTTTACAGGGTAACGATTCTGAAGCCAGCATCTTGTTACTTATCACACACAATACAAATCCCAGTGTACGGGATCGGATCGAACTGGTGTGTTCCTGTCTATACCCGTACCTCTAAGTTGCTGGATTGGAGGAAGTACAACTGGTTCGCAATAAAAACACCGAGTGATACACTGTTTAACTGTTTTATTTACACCACAACTTAAAACTTTACCTAACACTATGCACAACTATTAAAACTTAGCCCTAAATTATAACTATAACTGAACACTAATTAAAACAGGAATAAACTATAAAACACAACTGAACTATAAACTATGAACAAACTCTGAACTGTATTACACTTGCACTGATCTTGCACTATATCGCACTTGAATTAACTGGACCGCTGCTTAAACTGAACTGACCTAAGCGCACAATGGTCCTCTATTTATAGTGCTAAATCAGATGCACACGTAGTGCCAGCGTAACCGGCCAGTCAAAACCTGTCTGACCAATCAGAGCGCTCGGCTCTCGGTTCGGAGTCAGACAGGTTTCTACAGGTTTCTACAGGTTTCTACAGGTTACGCTGTCGATTTACAAAAAATTATACTAACTTAATACTATGCCTACAATCTATTTGGTAAATACACGCTATTTATAACTTAATTCTATCGGGTATCCCGCACATTCCTCCCGCCGTGCGACGCCGGCCGCTGGTGTCGCAGTTACGGATGGTGCGGGATCGTCACGTTCCACTCGTAGTATTATTGTTTTCTTCACTGGGCGCCGTAGTGTTCCTCCTTTGGTGACCACATCCACAGTGCGTACCACCCCATCTGGGCCGGGATAAGTGGCGCAAATGCGCCCTCTGACCCACATATTTCGGGGGAGATTGCCATCTACTATAAGCACCAGGTCACCGACCTCAGGTAAAACGCCTTTGGTGTGTGGATTTCTTCTATTTTGTAATTATGGGAGATATTCCTTGAGCCACCTCCCCCAGAATACATCGGCGAGTCTTTGTGAGGCTCGCCAACTTGCTCGGAGGCGCACGTCATTGTCGTTGAACTCCCCGGGAGCCGCGACGCGACCTGGGCCACCCAAAATGAAATGGTTTGGGGTCAGCGCCTCCGGATCGTGAGGGTTCACCGATACATGGGTGAGTGGCCTGCTGTTCACCGTGTGCTCGGCTTCGGCGAGCAGTGTCTGGAGCACTTCTTCGCTCGGGAAGCGCTCGTTGAGAGTGGTGGTCAGTGCTGTCTGCACTGATCTCACCATGCGTTCCCACGCACCTCCCATGAATGGAGCACCTGGCGGGATGAATCGCCAGTCAATCATTTTCCGGGACGCTTCGTCAGCTGTAGCTGCGAAGACGGCCCTCTTCAGTTCTTTCTCCGCGCCGTGGAAGTTGGTCCCGTTGTCGGACCATAGCTGGGTTGGACAACCTCGGCGCGCAATCATTCGGCGCAATGCCATGACTGCTGAATCCGTGTTCAGTGACGCCACGAGCTCGAGGTGGATGGCTCGCGTCGTGAGACAGGTGAATAGAGCGACGTATCTCTTCTGATGACTCCGTCCTACCGTGATGATCAGTGGTCCAAAATAGTCTAGACCGACAAAGGTGAACGGCCTTTGATGGTGGGCCAGTCGACAGGCAGGGAGATCCCCGGTCATCGGTTGCGGCGGAGATGCCGCTTTCATGCGACATCGTAAACATCTTCCTATAATGCTCTTTACCGTAGGTCGCAGACGGAGTATCCAGTGCTGCTGGCGACATTCGTTTACTGTTGTCTCGGTACTCGCGTGATGCAATTGACGGTGTATGTGTTCGATCCATAGTTGGGTCGTGCGATGGTTTCCGTCGAGCACCATCGGTTTCTTCAACTTTTCCGTGACGTCTGTCATGACCGCTAACCTACTTTTCAGTCGAATCTCTCCCTTAATAAATTCTACACTTAGTGCGTGCAGGCGACTGCTTCGTGGTAAGGGTTCCTGGTTTTTTAGGACTTCCATCTCCTCCCGGAAGGATTGCTTCTGCGATGCTCGCAGGATTATATTTTCGGCTTCGCGGAGAAGTTCGGCGTTGAGGGGTAAATACTTTTCTATAATTTCATGCCTCTCAATCGTTTTAGCTTGCACCACTCGTTTATTTGTCTTCCAATCAGGATCGTTGCTACTGTTCCTTTTTGTTCTCCGGTAATTAATTGTCTGCTTCGATCGGCGACAAAGGTGTACAAACTGTAGGACTCGAGCTGTAGTTCGTAGATACCTCTCCCAGCGGGAAAACCTATTGACGTCTGGTATGCCTTCGATGATACTTATGTTTTTCTCGGTCAGATTACAGCTCCTTTCTTCCCCTGTAATTAAATCTGGATTCTTCTCGTCCGGCGGCCAATTTTCTGGAGGCCCGAGGAGGAATTCTGGGCCGTTGAACCAACGATGATCCCGGTTGTAGTTTTCCGGCACATCCCTTGTGGCGTCGTCTGCTGGGTTTAATTTTGTCGGTACCCAACGCCACTCTTTGGTTGAACTATGTTCTTCGATTTCCGCGATGCGGTGAGCGACGAACGGCTTATAGGATCTAGATCCAGTTCTGATCCATGATAGCGTAGTTCTGCTGTCGGTCCAAAATGTAGTCGACACTGGCGTTCGTTCATGCTCCTCTTTTACCGCTGACGCCATGCGTGCCCCAAGTACTGCTGCTTGTAGCTCCAGTCGTGGAATCGACATGAGTTTCAGTGGTGCTACCTTGGCCTTGGCTGTGATCAGGCACACATTTACTCTTCCGTCCTTTGTTATCGTTCGCCAATATATTGCCGCTGCATAGGCAGATTCACTCGCGTCTGTGAATACGTGCAACTGTATTGATTCTGCTGCACTGAAGCCTGGGTAGGTTCGTGGAATGGACATATGTTCTAGCTTCCTGAGATGTGTCAGCCATTTACCCCAACACACAGCTAAGTCGTCGTCCAGGGCTTCGTCCCACGCTGTTCCCCGACGCCACACTTCTTGCAGTATTTGCTTGGCTCTGATCGTGACTGGTGACACAAGTCCCAGTGGATCAAAGAGGGACATTACTATCCTGAGAGCTTCCCTCTTAGTCGGCGTGTTGTTCTGTATAATGTTCGGCGGTATGCGTGCCAGATTCAAATTGAAGGCAAGCGAGTCTTCCACAGGTTTCCAGATAAGACCGAGCACTCGTTCTGTCTTAACGCTGTCGTCCAGCATGACTGTGTCTTCGGTCTTGGTGACTTCCCCCAGCGCTTCTAGAAGGGCGGTAGAGTTGGACGTCCACTTCTTCAGTTCAAAATGCGCTTCTCTGTGGATGTCACGTACGGCTTGGGATACCTTCACTGCTTCTTCAAGCGTGTCGAAACTATTCAGGTAGTCGTCCATATAGTGTTTCATTTTGATAGCCTTGACCGCTTCTGGATATTCTTGTTGGAATCTATCGGCGTTTGTGTTTTTTACGTAAATCGCCGTCGCTGGTGATCAAGAAGCTCCGAAGATCAGAGATTTCATTCGATATTGTTCTGGGGGTTGGTCGTCTCTCCGATCCCCTCGCCACAAATATCTTAGTGCGTCTCGGTCTTCGGGTCGCAGTTCAATTTGCAGGAACATTTCGGTGACGTCAGCGGTCACTGCAATTGAATGCTGACGAAAACGCATCAATACTCCTGGCAGCGATTGTAGCAGGTCTGGGCCAGTGAGTAGCTGATCGTTCAATGAGACTCCTCCCGTTTTGGCTGCCGCGTCGCAGACAATCCTCAACTTGTCTGGCTTCATCGGGTTGAACACGGCAAAGTGGGGTAGGTACCACGTTCGATTCTTCGACGTCGTGGATGGAGCTAGTTCGGCGTATCCTTTCGATACCAGTGCCTCCATTTGTTCAGCGTACCTCCTCTTTAGTTCGGGTTGCTTGTCCAGTCTCTTCTCTACGCCCATGAGTCTGTTCAAGGCGCTGCCGTAGTTGTCTGGCATCTTCCCTTTTTCGTCTCGCCACAATAAGGCAGTTCGGTACCTTCCTTCTGGAGTTCGGGTCGTATGTTGTTGAAGGATTTGAAGTGCCTTTTCTTCAGGATCGCTGATGGGTTTCTTTGGGCTGACTTGTATGTTGTCTATTGTGATATATTCCTTCACCAGCTCATGTAGTTCGTCATCGGTATTGATGTTTCTGATGAAGTTTACCCTATGGCCAAGCGCTCGCGTATGGCTGCCATGCAGGACCCAGCCCAGTGGTGTTAGTGAGGCCACTGGTTGGCTTCTCTTTCCCCTTTTGACCGTAGTTGCGATGAGTAGATCCCAATTGTCTTGGCCAATCAGGAGTCTGGGTCTGGCATCTTCGTCTACCATATCCCTGGCGATGTCACGGAGATGTTTGCATTCTCTGACCGCCTCCCTGGGAATCTTTTGTGCAGCCAATTCTAGTTTCTTGATCGTTCTTGTGTGCAGCTTGCGTTCGGATGTGTGACGACCTTTTATGAGAAAGTTCACCCTTCGTGATGACGCATCAACCGTGGGCTCACCGTCAAAAGACGCTATTTGAAGTGGCTCACTGGATCCTTCTGCCCCAATTTGATTGGCTAGGCTCTCGTCGATCAGCGTTACGGTAGAGCCGTCGTCGAGAAGTGCATAGGTGTCGGCGGCTCCCGCCGGTCCGGAGATGCGTACTGGTATAATCTTCAGAAATGATACCTTCGGTGTCCACATTGAATGGACCTTTTCTTGTTCTTCTCTAGCGCTGTCGACTTCTTCTTTCTTAGACGCTGCTCTACTAATGGAGTGCAGCATCTTGTGGTGGAAGTGTACACAGTTGTCCATGTCGCATTTCTTCGGCTTACAGCTGTGTTGCTTCGTTCGGATTCTGAGGCACCGAAAACACAGACGACGCTTCTTCGCAATGTCCCATCTTACATCAGTAGCTGCCTTCTTGAATTGTTCGCAGTCTACGATGTTGTGCCCCTGACGATCACATAATCCACACTTTGGTTTGTTCGCTTCTTGGGTGGTGTGTACCCGTTGTTGACGGCGCTTCGCATTATGATCGTTTGTAGTCGCAGCGGCGATGTGTTCTGGTAGCGCATACGGACTACATAGCTCCGCTTCTATTTTAACGAACCTGGTGAATTTCAACAGGTCGGGTTCCGCTCTGGGTTGCGTTGCCGAGTATTGGTACCATTGCCTCTTCATTGTCGGTGTGAGCTTCTCAACAATGGATTTTGTGACCTCCGGATTAAAGAGGTAATGTCCGCAGTTCAGTGCTCGTAGCGTACCCACGATGTTCTCCACTTTGGTGGCAAAGGTACAGACTTCCCGCGGTGATTCTGTGAGACGAGGTAGACTTCGCAGACGCTCCAGCTCGGCCATAGCGATTGAGTCTGGCCGGCCGAAACGTAGTTCTAATGTCTTCATAACCTCATCCGGGTCTGCATTCACTATAAGCAGACCTTGGACTGCTTCTTTAGCTATTCCACGCAAGCTTCTTCGTAGTCTTGACATATTTTCCAGCGCCGTTAGTCGATAGGCTGTTTCGCAATAGGCGGCGCGAAAGGTGAGCCAGTCCTGATGAGCTCCGTTGAAACTTGGTAGTTCAGCATTTCTCATCGGCTGCTGATACTGTGCTGCTTGAATAGCTTGTGTTATCGCAGTTGCCAGTTCTCTTGTATCCATCCTCGCTTCTGGGACGGCTATTGTCGTAGGCTGTTGTCCGACGGGTATTGATGGCATAGACGGCGGCACCCAGGGCGTAGTAGTAGGCCTTGAATTGTAACTATGGTGCGGCGCCGTTGTGTAAATTGGCTGCCATGCTGTTTTCAACGCCTCGTGCGTCGAGTTCAACTGCCAGGATGCGGTGGCGATCACTGGCTGTGGGTTAAGGCGCGGCTGCTCAGTCGCGCAGTTCGGTTGCCAAGACGCGGCAGTGGTCACTGGCGGGTTCGGGTGCGACTGTTCAGCTACGAAGTTCGATTGCCAGGACGCGGCGGCGATCGCTGGCGGGTTCAGGCGCGGCGGTTCAGCCGCGAAGTTAGGGTGCCAGGACGCGGCAGTGGTCACTGGCGGGTTCAGGTGCGACTGCTCAGTCGCGAAGTTCGGGTGCCAGGACGCGGCAGTGGTCACTGGCGGGTTCAGGTGCGACTGCTCAGTCGCGAAGTTCGATTGCCAGGAGGTAGTGGTTCTCACTGGCAACGTGTTGTTCACAAGTTCAGTGTTCACAGGTTCAGTGTTCATTTGTTCGAGTTGCGGGAGCGCGCTGCTGACTCCCGCCGGTAAAGTCGCCGGGATGTCCCATGACACGGCGGCGGTCACTGGGACAGCAGGATCGGTCGACGACTTCACTTCAGCTTGATGGGTTCTGATAGTGGTGTCGAGTAGCTGACTTGACTGGAGCCAAGTAGTTACCCGATGATTGTTACCGATTTCCGAGGCAACGGAGGACACATCTTCATCACTTATGTCGGCCTCTACTTCGGCGAGACGTGCGGCGGCTAAGTCAGCTAACCTTTGTGCTAGCTCTGCCTTGGCTTTAGCCAAGCGGCGTGCTTTGGAAGATTTATTACTCTTCTGTGACGTAGCTTTGCTACGGCGACCACTTTCTTTAATTACGACAGTGACGTCATGCGCGGCTTGTTTCACTGTTGACTCGGTAGCGGCCGGGGCTTCTGACGTATTAGCCGTCGTTCCCGTCGCTTCAGTCGCGCTGGTTTCAGTCGTAGCTTCTGTGGCGGTTTCTATCGTGGTTTCAGTGTGTTCTGTAACCGTAGTCGACGCCTGGCAGTCTCGCCTTCCTGTAGACCTCGTAACCGGCATTGTTCTCTTAAACAGGGTTCGCTGGCGTTCTCTAGGTGTTATCTTCCTCGTATCCGGCTCGAAGGACCAAAATGTACGGGATCGGATCGAACTGGTGTGTTCCTGTCTATACCCGTACCTCTAAGTTGCTGGATTGGAGGAAGTACAACTGGTTCGCAATAAAAACATCGAGTGATACACTGTTTAACTGTTTTATTTACACCACAACTTAAAACTTTACCTAACACTATGCACAATTATTAAAACTTAGCCCTAAATTATAACTATAACTGAACACTAATTAAAACAGGAATAAACTATAAAACACAACTGAACTATAAACTATGAACAAACTCTGAACCGTATTACACTTGCACTGATCTTGCACTATATCGCACTTGAATTAACTGGACCGCTGCTCAAACTGAACTGACCTAAGCGCACAATGGTCCTCTATTTATAGTGCTAAATCAGATGCACACGTAGTGCCAGCGTAACCGGCCAGTCAAAACCTGTCTGACCAATCAGAGCGCTCGGCTCTCGGTTCGGAGTCAGACAGGTTTCTACAGGTTTCTACAGGTTACGCTGTCGATTTACAAAAAATTATACTAACTTAATACTATGCCTACAATCTATTTGGTAAATACACGCTATTGATAACTTAATTCTATCGGGTATCCCGCACACCCAGACAAGTAAAAAGTAATTTATTTAGTAAATTATATTTTTGACTGACTTGCGTTGACAAAGTAACTTTTGCTTGGAAACGTTAGAAGCCTTTGAAATAAATACTCGGAATTTTGTTCTTGTATCTACGTGAGGTCTGGTGTTGATATTGGAATATTCAATTATGATGTATTTTTTTTGCTTTATACCTATGTGAACCTCTAGTTGTGTAAAATTATGGTTAAATAGATGGATCTATCTATCTGTCGTTCATGGTGGTGTTCTATGGGAGTTGCCTGTGTTCAACAGGAGGTCTTCTGGCTGATGAGGATCCAGCCCCCTTACTATGAACGCCTGATAGGACATTTTCCGTTGTGGAGTGAAACGCCACTAACTGCTAAGTGTGTCTCGCTTCCACAACGGAAAATATCGTGCTCTGAGAGTTCGTAGTAGGGTCTTGTGATATTTTTTTAAGAACATAAAAGTTAAAATAGTGGCCGGTTAGGTTAGGTTAGGTTAGCGACATAAAATAACTTTCTGTTAGAAATTCTCTTAGTAGTAGTTCAGGGATTCTAACCAAAGTCCTGTATACTTGAGGCAGTACATGTGCGACTAAATACAATTAACATTATATAAGTGTCGTTTACCACTATAGTCATTCGATACCAACCAGCCAACTGGCTCCTATTAGATAGACAAAGAACTTGAGTAAAACGAAGTGTAACATAATTTTTTTGTCAACAGAAATGCGCAGGCGCTCACGGCTCTCTAGAGAAGGGTTCAGGACTCGGAGCTACGTTCGCGAGGACCCTGCCGCCAGCGTACAAGGCCAGCAAGTCAGTCGTAGCCCTGCTCAAGGCATTCGGATGGTCGAAGTTTGCCATCGTCGCTGGAGACGAGCTTACCGCGGCGGCGCAGCAAATGGATGCTATAAAGGTGAGGTTGATAATCTACTCGTTCACTTCCTCGTTGGTCTAGTGGTCGTTAAGCGTGCTGTAGGTACATGAGGTTCGGAACCCGGGTCTACCAAAGTGTGATTGAGTTTTCAATTTAGTAATTCTCAGTAGCAGCACGGTGGCTGGATGCCCGGTTGATGGCAATAGGCTCACCGTCTTATTAAAGCCTTTAACATAATACAGATTCGATACTACGGATGTGTTATATGATACGGTGTATTATATGGATTCTTGATAAAGGGGAACGTAACGCTCTTTGGCCTTTCAGGGCCATAATAATCTATACCTATACATACATGACATTTAAAGATTACTTAAACTATCACTTAAGTAAAGGCTTTCGTCGTGAAATCTTTACTTAGTGTCATAACATCAATGATTCCTTAAACTGAGAGCGGCGGTATATATATGTATAGAAATCAAATAGAATTTAAAATATATGGATTTGACATATGTCATCGCTAACATAGTCGAAACATTATGTCATTCCCATACATTTATCATTCTATTCGATTTCCATTCGTCAAGCTTTTAGCCACTTGTCTATGGGGGTACACAGAGAATCAGGATATTGTTGTTTTCATAATATAATATAGTCTTAGGATACATACTTTATCTCTATCGCACTAATATTATAAATGCGAACTTTTGTGAGTGTGGTTGTTACCTCTTCACGCTCAAACGGCTAGACAGATTTTAATGAAATTTCATATGGAGGTAGCTGACACCCTGGATTAACACATAGGCTATCCCGAAAAAATGTAGCGGGTAACACCGCGGGGCGTAGCTAGTTCACGATATTAATATTCAGAAGCATATATGATTAGAATACCGAGTTTCTTGTGACATTATCAGATTTTCGATTTCCGGAACGTAATATCAAAACCTTTGCTATCTTGAATCTTTTTTACCTACTGGCCCACTTATCTAAATAACAATCACTCGAGCAAGAGGCTCGTTATAACCGTTTTTATTATCTGTGATATAATGTAGCCGTATAATGATGCCGCTTGGCGTTGATTGGTTAATAATTCTGTGTGTGATCGAATTCCGCTCGCCAAAATCTTTAGGCGCTTGTAGGCAGAGGTGCACGTATAATATACCCATATTTCGCCAGTTATGTCGTAGGTTTTTTTTTAAACTTCGCCCCACACTAGGAATTTCTCCTGTGTCGTGAGTTTGTTTTATAAACATGAAATATCACATACACAAACACCCAGACTCGGGACAAACATCTGTGGTTCGCACAGTTTTGCTCCGTGTGGGAATCGAACCCGCAACCGTTAGCGCAGCAGTCCAATCGTTAATCCACTGCGCTAATCAGGTCGTCGAAGTCCTAATGTAAAAGGATGCGAGCCTATTGCCATCAACCGGGCACTCCAAATCCAGACTCCGTGCTGCTACTGAGAATTACCCAATAGAAAAACCCAGTAACACTTTGCCCGATCCGGGATTCGAACCCAGGACCTCGTGCTCAGCAGTCGCGCTTAGCAACCACTAGATCAACGAGGCAGTGGTAATATACACAACAACATATTTTTAATTTTATTGAAATTTGAGCCCAACTCGGGTAATCTACTCGACCTGGTTTTAACATTAATAATATAATTATTGACGTAACTTCAACTTTATTTATAGACTGCTATTTTCATAAGCTTTTCCTTTGTATTTATTAATAATCTAGTGGTTATTGAAATAATTATTTTATCCTTCTAAATTAACTGTGTTTATTACAAGCCCGTAGAAAGGTATTTGATTACAAACTTCAACTGTTACCGTTCATAGCGCAAAGAATAGCCGAGAAAGTATAGAATATTAAAACTTGCGAACCATTTTACATTTAGTTCTGTGAAGTTTTAAATTGTTCACTTTTCTCGTCTACTGTTCTCATGTTGCATATAATATGTTCGGACTAACATTTACATATCATACCTGTATACTACATTATATAATACTGTATTCTTTTTAATATTACCGTGAACCTGTTTGGGTTTCAATATTTTAAAACGAACTTTTTCAATTATATGGTGATAGTCTTTTATATGCTAAAAGTAAAAGGGACTTTTCTATTTGCATAAACATACATAAATTCACGCCTGTATACCCTGAAGGGTATACCTACATTCTACTAGTTATGTTATGGGTCCCAATGTACTTAGTCGAAACATTATGAGCTTATTGCCAATTTCCATGTTGCTACTGGAAATTACCTGATCAAAATTCCTGTAGACATTGTCCGACACGGGAATCCAGCCCAGGACCTCATGCTCTATAGTCACGGTTAGCAACCACTAGGCCCACAAGGCAGTTAAATATACGATCTAATTATTAAGTGTTTTTATTGAATGTCTTTCATTTACTAACTTTTGATTTTTTTACCAGGAGCTAGCAGCAGCCAACAGCATGGTGATCACGGCTGAGCACCGCTTCGCTGACTACATCCCTCGCCATATATCCGACATGGAGAGGATCGTCGACCAGACCTACGATAAAACCAGAGGTCAGTATTCTAAGTTTCAACTACATTATATAAATATAAAGGTTCCACATATCAAAAAAACTCAACTGACAATTTCGATGTAGGTATATCTATATATATAAAATTTTCGTGTCACAGTTTTCGTTCCCATACTCGTCCGAAACGGCTAGACCGATTCTCATGAAATTTTGTGAGCGTATTGAGTAGGTCTGAGAATCGGCCAACATCTATTTTTCATACCCCTTAGTGGTAAGAGTTTTTTACCTGAAATTCACGCGGACGAAGTCGCGGGCCGCAGCTAGTAATATATAATCTTTTGTAAGTCTTATACGGCCAACTTTCAAACAATAAGTCTTCATAAAGCACTACAACTCTAACTAATACGACTTTAATCAGTGGAGGCTGTGGCTTCACACGCTTAACTGGGGTTGTCTTTGCAACTTGGCATAACTTGGTTGCCAACATTACATAACATGCCTGTATTCCCCGAAGGGGTAGGCAGAGGTGCGCATATAGTACACCCACATTTCGCCAGTTATGTTTTCAGGTTCTTATGAAATAGGGGTAGAGCCTATTGCATCAACCGGGTACAAAACCGGACTCCGTGCTGCTACTTAGAGTTACCTAATGGCAAAACCCAGTAACACTTTGCCCGACCCGGGATTTAAACCCTGGACCTCATGCTCAACAGACACGCTTAGCGACCACTAGAACAACAAGGCAGTCTTTGGTTGGTTACCACATTAATATAACTGTAACACATCTGGCGATATGGGGGTAATTAATACATACACACATCTTTATCTACCCTTTCGGGAAGATGGCGTGATGATATGATAATCCATATTAATAATATCCATTGTCTGTCTGTTAAGCTTTCCCAGTTAATCCACACAACCGATTTTGGTAAATGGTACGAAGTAAGCTTGTATCCACAAAAAGGAATTACATTTACCCGGAAAATAGGCGTTGAAATTATCCACGTAGATATAGTCGTGGGCTGTATCGTTAAAGTTAAATATTTCCTTTTAACTCTTCATTAGCATAACATCTCGCCAGTATTTCCCAAAGTGGTAGGCAGAAGTATTTCAATGTAGGTTCCCATGTAATAGGGGGCGAGCCTATTGCTATCAACCAGGCACAAATCCCGACTCCATGCGGCTACTGAGAATTATCCAATGGAAATACGCGGTAACACTTTACACAACCCGGGATTCGAGCCCAGGATCTCATAGGCAACAGTCGCGCTGAGCGACGAGTAGACCAACGAGGCAGTTATTATAAAATAGACCATTTTTGTTCCGTGGAGTGCCAAAATAGCATCTTCCCATCTCGTCCCGTGGCGTGGGTGTCATAGGAGGTGACTGGAGGAAATCTAGAAGATGGGCAACAATGGGATTATGGGATCCCAATCATTTAGACCGTACCCTCAACCGAAGAGCGTGTATGAGGAATGTGATGCGTGTGAATGAAGCAAAAGAAGTATGCCAGGATCGTAGCAAATGGAAATCCGTGGTCTCTGCCTACCCCTCAGGGAAACAGGCGTGACTTTATGTATGTATGTATGTATGTATCATTTAGAGGGTCGGTAGACGTCTTCCGGCTGATGATGAGAACACGTGTTGCAAGAAACGTGGTAGGTTAACAAAGAGTAATAATATTTTACATTGTATTAGCATACAAGCAACCAATGTTAGCCGGTTTGCGTAGATAGAATAGATACATTTTCACTATACGATAATCCTGAAATACCCCTTAAATGGTTCTATTTACTCTCATCACAGTATTGGAGTTAGTCGATAGTAAACCGCTTTGACTCCCACACTATCTAGGTACTACGTTTATCACGCTTGTATTCCCCGAAGAGGCAGGCAGAGGAGTGTTATAATTACACACCTACACGCTTGTTATTTTAGTTCTAGGTGGGACCTTAGAGCTAGCCAAGAATTGAATAGGATAGACGAATAAATAATCTAGGTTTCTAATATTAGATCCCTATTTGTTTACATTATAATATTCAAGAAAAAGAAACCAAGGACGGCCAAAAGCATGTTGGATTGACGACATAAACCAATTCGCTAAGAACCTACACAAGAGACGCTCAAGATGGAGGATTGGCAGCGAAAAAGGGAGGCCTATACCCAGCAGTGGGTGATACCGGGCTGAACAATAATAATGAATCTACGGTTTAAAAGACCAAGAGATATTGTATTACTCGAATTTACATCATAAAGCCGCTGAGAAATGAGGTTTATGAATAAATTGGATTAGTGGCAAAAGTATGTTCATAAATGGTGTCTTAGCCGGCCGGAGTTTGTTTTGTTTTCTTTTGATACGCAATTTACGTGTTTCGTTATCGCATAATAATTTCTAAATGAAAATGGCAAATATGTTATTATAAACGTCAATCGCCATGTTATTATCTGTATCTACTTGATGACCAATTAATTATTTATGTATCGGAAAATAGTGATTAGCCGTGCATTATAGTGGAAGTGATTATAAAGTATTAATGAACATGATAATAGAATAAACAAAAGGTAAAATAATTTCACTCAGTATTATCTCATTGAACTTTTTGGACTGCTGAGTTGGTTTAGTGGACGCTACGAGTAAGTGCGGCTGCCGAGCTTGAGAGGTTTGATCTCGAATTTCCGTGTCGGGTAAAGTGATATTGGGTTTTTTCACTAGGCAATTCTCAGTAGCAAGGAGTTTAGATTTGTGCTCGGTTGATGGAAATCGGATCGCCTTCTGTTACATTGGAACCTATAACGTAACTGTCGAAATGTGGGTGTATTATACTCTGCCTATCCCTTTGGGGGATAAAAGCATTATGTTATGTAATTCAAGCCAGCTTTACACGCCAATAAATTTCAACGCTAGATTAAATTCACAACAAAATAAAAATCAATAAGCCAAAATCAAATAAAATTCTAAAATTAAAAATTCATTCATTCAGATTGCAATCGAAAACTGAGAGCAAGAAGTCGTTCAGTGTAAAGGTCAGTGAAATAAAATTAAATAAAACTGTCGAACGAATGATAAATGCTGTTTGGTTTGTAGATTGGAATAACTTATCGAACTTATTGAAGCAGGCGTAATACAAGGGTTAATTTTCCCGTAACCTGCCACATAGCAGGTGAAACGCAAAAGGCTAGGACCACGAAATCCAAACAAATCTGTTCTTCTTCTTCTTATCGTACGGTTGATGAACAACCTGATGTCAGAGTTTAAACCATCTGTAGGCCTCTGACATGGCTTTACACACCGTTGAATCTCTCAGATGTACCGGTTTCCTCACGATGTTTTCCTTCACCGTTTTTAGCAAATGATAACTGATTTACAGTACGCACATGAATTGGAAAAGATATTGGTGCGTGCCGGGATTTGAACTTGCGTTTTTTGACTTGGCAGTCCAACGGTCAAACCACTCGGGTCACAGTGCTTTTTACAAATCTGTTGATTATGCAATGTCGAGCGGACATTGCATGTATCATGATTAGAATGTACTCGTATAAGTCAAAAATGAGAAGTGAAATTATACTGAAAATATTCAAACCTTGCAGATTTGACAAAGTACTTTCAAGAAAGAAAGGGATTTTTCTTTCTTTATTCAAAGAAATTGTTTCTAAGAATTATTATTACAGTTGACCAAACTGTCGAAACGAAGATTACTGATAATGTTCGTTTGAAAATAATTCTTCAGTTAATATTTATAAAGGTAGGCGTTGGCAGCAAAACGGTAGCTCAGTTGAATAAGCAAGAAAAGAAATCGCGGGTTCGAATCCTGTACTATCAGTTTACAAATTTCCTTTATTTTCGTAACTTAGCGATAGACTGTACATTTTTGGGTAATGTACAAAAGTTAAACAACAATGGTCCCAAAACACGTCCTTGAGGTACTCCGTTTGATAACTTTCTCCTTGGAAAGGTATATATTTTCCATTAAAGTATTTATGTTGATTTAATACGGCTGTCGTTCATTGTGGCGTTCTAGGGGGAGGCCTTTGTTCAACAGTGGACGTCTTCCGACTGATGATGATGATGAATATGAAATGAACCTTCTTTGATCAACTTTTGTTATGGCGTTATAACTTCATGTAAATAAAAGAAGCGCGTGGGTCGGACAGCCCCCGAATCGAAGTGCAAGGGCACGCAAGCCACGCTGCTGTGTCTGGTACATACATGATTATTTGGTGGTAATTAACATTGATTTGACCATGGTTATTTCATGACTGAATATCATTTGTGGCTACTACAAAATAGCGGTTTTTATGACTGTAAAGTAACTTTTAGTTGTATTGACTGCCTTGTTGGTCTAGTGTTGCTAAGCGTGACTGCTGAGCATGAGGTCCTGGGTTCAATTCTCGAGTCGGGCAAGTGTTTGTGTGTTGTTAATTCTAAGTGGCAGCAGTCTGGATTTGTGCCCGGTTGATAGCCATAGGCTCGCCCCCTATTAGCTTACCTGAATGTGGGTGTGTTATAGGTACACCTCTGCCTACCTCTTCAGGAAATACAGACGTGACGTGTATGTATGTTTATGAGTGACGTGAGTCCTTTGCCCACAGTGTACGTGTTCTTGGGCGAGCACATAGCGCTGGTGGACTTCGTGAAGGTGCTCCAACGTCGGGGACTGCTGACCGCCGGCGAGTACGCCGTGGTGGCGGTCGACGACGAGATCTACGACCCCAGCACTGCGGCCATCACACACGCTGGTGAGCTCTGACAACGATAACAGCCTATTGAGCCTGGTTAATGGCAATAGACTCGCCTCCTATTAGGTGCAATGGATAACTGGCAAATTGTGGGCGTACCAACTATACAACTCTGCCTACGATATAAGCATGGTGCTATGTTATGTTTGATAAAACATATGGCTTATTTTTTTCGTGCTTCTATGGCGTCAATTACGTTTTATGGGGGGTTCAATTGGAGCAATGGCTGTTTACAGAACTGCCGTTTGTTGTTTGCTGCTCATTGATCAGTTGATCCCCATCAGACGTTTGAGAAAGTGGTGCCTATAATACAGAAAGTCATCGTTTGGTTAATTAAAAACAACAACCAGACAACAAATTACATTTTGACTTCTTACCATGAACTCTTAAAACAGAATATTTGTGTTGTAAAACGAGACACTACTATAATACACTGCACGTAGCGGCGTCCCGCTTCCACGTTGAAAAAGGTCCTGCTTTATGAGTTTACGGTACATTTTATATAAAGACCAAATCTTTTTATATAAGGGAGATGCGCTATAAGGTGTCTGTGTCTCCGCGTCTGACTAGTCTGATCAAATCATTAATAAAAGAAAAGTAAACTTTCTATTTTCACACCAAACTGCCGATCAACTAAAGCTTTTATTAATAAAAAATGGGTAGTAGAAAATTTATAACTGTTGCTAATCCAAGCAAGATAAAAAAATATGTTGTCAAAATATTTTTATGTTGTTTACGTCAAAGATAATTGAATTCATAATCCAATTGTGAACTTTTTATATTAAAACTAGCTGTGTTCCGTGGTTTTACCCGCGTATTTTGCATTTGTGCAAACTCCGTTACATATCTGTAATCTTGGTACTCAAGACAGGCAGGCAAATATCAATTGCGGAAGATGGCGGAGTAACAATCCTAATTTATTTAAAATTATCAGTGTTTCTCCTCTATATTATGCATATATTATGCATATTAACGTATATTATAATATTAATTTATATAAACATAAAATTGATAACAGTCAATCAACCATGTTACTGTGATAAATTGGATATATTCTACGTGCTTCCAAGTTTAAATCAATTGTCGTGCCTTTCCTAAAAATCGGTTTTGGTTTTAATTTTAGGAAGATTTTTGTTTTATCTATGTTCAATTATTCTTTAATCTAAGTTTGTCGTATGTATCTTGCTTTTAACAGTAACTAGCACATACTTTCGTATTATTACACCTGAGTACCACGTCTTTACCACGTGACATGTGTGAGGTTTATCGAGACAAGAGTAATCATAGAACTGTTTGTCCACAGAGCACTTGGGTCAGAACAGTAGCAACGATGTCTTGGCGTTCCGGGCGGTCCTCAAGCTAACGCCTTCATTCCCCACCAATCCACACTACGAGTAAGTATTATAATAATATTTATAACTCGGTTGGCGACTCTGCCGCTTCACATGCTCTTTGATAGGTCCGTTCAATTCCGAAACTAGTCTAGTATTACCGAATATTCTCGTGAGTAAAACAATATGATAAATAATACCTACGGTAAACACTCACAAAAGGTACCTATTATAGTTTTTCAGTGATAGACAGTGCTGCTGATCCACACTTACTAAGGACAATCAATACTTGTTTGTTTGATAGATATAGCTAGAAGTGAACCTCGAGCGTTTCAGGAAATACGTGTACCACTAAAGGTAAAAAGTTTTTCTGACAGTGCAATTTCATTCGCCTCCTTACCATGAACTTTTAAAGCAAGACAATTTCTGTTGTGAAAGCGAGACGGCATACTACACTGCACGTAGCGGCGTCTCGCTTCTACAACGAAAAAAGTCCTGCTGTAAGAGTTCATGGTAAGGGGGCTAGAGGCCCCTAACTATGTTGACATGACAACTAATAACCTAACATGACCACTAATAACTGACCAAATAAAAAAGAAATACATTTAGCTTCTCGTGTCCTGCTAATTGCCCATATAGTCGTTGCAATGTCCCAATGAAAAAGAAATAATTTGTTTATTTAATCCACCATATTGAATTTAGCGTGACGTCATATAGCCTATCACACGCAGCGAAGACAAATCTAATGATACCAAATTCACCGATCTATCATAAGTAGTTACTGAGTTAGGAGGGAACAGATGAACATACCCACATGCATAGACTGTTAAACACATAGTTCTTGCGGCTTTTTTGCTGTAGTCGGGTAATAATTCTGCTCTCATTTGCTAAAAGAAATAGCTAGAGTATCCTCGAAGTATAATTTTCCGTATGTTTTGATAATCGAACAATAACAGTAAAGATGGGAAAAGAAAGGATAACGTTTAGACTTACAATGTTGAGACGAGACGCACAAAAAAAGTAAACAGGTCACGAAAAAGGGAAGAAAAAATGTGCTTCTCATCTCCATAAAAAGATGATTATATTAACATAACATTTGCAAATAAAAATACAAATAAAATTTGATATAGAAATGCCGATGTTTTGAATTTATATATATTACTAGCTGTTGTCCGCGACTTCGTCCGCGTGAATTTCGTGGTATGAAAAATAGATGTTGGCCGATTCTCAGACCTACTCAATACACTCACAAAATTTCATGAGAATCGGTCTAGCCGTTTTGGAGGAGTATGGGAACGAAAACTGTGACACGAAAATTTTATATATATATAGATTATCTTTTGGTGATGACGTGAAAATTCCTTGACTAGTGCTTTATCTCGTAGATAGTGAAAGAAAACGCTGGCGCTAGACCGTTTGATAAAAAGATATTCTGAAGAATACTGAGAGCATGATTCATTGTTTCAGTGACCTTGTTTGGGTTTAGTGCGTCATATTTTTAATATTATTAACAAAAATATTAAACTTGCCTAAATATTAACTGCCTCGTTGTTGCTAAGCGCGACTGCTGAGCACGGGGTCCTGGTTCCAAATCCCGGGTCGGGCAAAGTGTTACTGGGTTTTTCCATTAGGTAATTCTCAGTAGCAGCACGGAGTCTGGATTTGTGCCCGGTCCATGGCAATAGGCTCGCCCCCTATTACATTGGGACCAAAAAAACATAACTGGCGAAATGTGGGTGTACTATATGTCCACCTCTGCCTACCCCTTCGGGGAATACAGGCTTGATGTTATGTTATGTTATTAACAAAAAACATTCAACAGTCATTCGTAAGAAAACCGTATCGCTGGCGTCAAGGTTGTGGGCGAGTGATAATAACATTCTAAAAACTATGGTGGAGAGTATCGACTCCCCAATTATCAAAGATTTTGTGAGAAGGTCAATCCCTAAACATTAAGGTGGGGATGTCCATTTCACAATATTATGTATTATGACTTCTTTTTCTGTATTTTAACTACTAAAACTAGTAATTAGTTACATTATTTTTACTAAAACGTTGGATCATTGTTGTCCGAAAATAAAGAGCTATTATTATACGACTACCGATTTGGGAACATAAATGATTGAGAAATGAAAATGAGATATTTTTCGAGAAGGTTTATACGCAGGACAATCGATCTGTTACATTCTTATTTGAAACGAAACAAAAGAGACGTGATTTTCATTTTGTATTTTGTTGCGATCTTCGACATCGCTTGCAATGTTGACCTTGCGATCCGTCGCTCCTATCGGTCTATTACGATGGATCTCTGCGATCCATAGCCTATGCCTGTTTTGACGCCTTTTAAACGTATAAACTAATTATTACAAAGGAAGAATTTGACTTGCACTCTGAAGGTTTTCCAGGATTTTTCTTTTAATTTTTTTTTTTTTTTTTTAAAAAAACGTCGCCCCACACTAGGAATTTCTCCTGTGTCGTGGGTGCGTTTCACAAACATGAAATATCACATACACAACCACCCAGACGCGGGACAAACATCTGTGGTTCGCACAAAGTTTTGCCCCGTGCGGGAATCGAACCCGCGACCCTTAGCGCAGCAGTCCAATCTCTTAGCCACTGCGCTAATAAATATATATAACTCTTTAAATTGTCTACATGTGCATACTTAAAATCCAACGATCTAGTCATACGCTAATTTAATATCCTCAATACTTGCTTCAACATGCTTTGTAATCAAATATACTCATAAATTACGTCAAACATGATCGTCCCGTCAAGGCAAAGGCTTACCTGCCCTTCCTTTTAATATTGGTGTACTATATGTGCACCTCTGCCTACCCCTTCAGGGAATACAGGCGTGATGTTATGTATGTATGGTTGACGGCAGGTGAATGAACTCTCGCCCCAGTTCTAGACTAGGAAAACCATCGCGTCTTGTTTATCTGTTTGCTAACACAAAGCTTCATTGGAAAGGGATTTGAAGTAGTTTTGATGTTTTATTAGATTAGTTGCTTGTGATGAGACTTAGTCTAGGGATTGTTTGTTTTAGATCATGGGTTATGGCCAAGTTTAGTGGAATTTTCTTTTGATATTTTACCAATACTTGTAAAGTATTCATCGCCGTTGATATAAGCTATTATTTATTGAGAATCACACTAATATTATATAGGCGGAAGTTTGTGAGTGTGTTTGTTACCTCTTCACGCTCAAACGGCTTGACCGATTTTGATGAAATTTCATATGGAGGTAGCTTTCACCCTGGATCATATAGGCTACTTTTTATCTCGAAAAAATATAGCAGGCAACACCGCGGGGCCCAGCTAATAGTTAATAAAACTATTATTATATTACCTTTATTTAATTAGTATAAAAGCAATATTCAATTATATTAGTGCAATCATCATCATCATCAGCCTGAAGACGTCCAATGATGAACAAAGGCTCTTTAAAGCCATAATCCCCACGTTTGGCAAGCGGCTTTGGGATCTCAGTATTGGTAGTGAAGTTACAGAAGACGCTGTTACCCATTTTCTAAAATCTCCTTTAGTCGCCTCCTATGACACCTACGGGACGAAATGGGTAGGTGATATTCTACCCGGCACTCCACGGGAAACTAAAGCAAGATACGAACAAAATGTTCATTTAATATAAACAAGCTATAATTATTTTTACTTTAATATTGTTGTGTTCTTAGTTCTTATGTTAAAATCCTACTATCCTACTAATATTATAAATGTGAAAGTTTGTGAGTATGGATGTGTGGATGTTTGTTACTCTTTCACGCATAAACGGCTGGACCGATTTGGTTGAAATTTGGTATGTAGATAGATTATACCCTGGATTAACATATAGGCTACTTTTTATCCCGAAAAAATGTAGCGGGTAACACCGCGGGGCGCAGCTAGTAATGTTATATTTGAGTGACGTACATAATATTTCTGGCTATTCATAATATAATTTGCATCGTGACGAATATGCTTCGTAGTATCACATAGCAATGAATCAAAGAGCTAGTCGCGTTCTCTCATTGAAATGTGAAAATTGCTATGCGACATGCTACGAATACGTAGCAGTCGTAGCCGTATTCGTGAGCTACGGCGTAGCTGCATATTTTATTAACGAACAGTTTTACTATTTTTGCAAGCTACATTTCTAAGCAACTCATAGTTCATGCGTTTCCTTTGACTTGGCTAATGATTGGCAAAGTGAAGACGTCTCTAAGTCTTTGAAAGTTAGGCGGGTTACATTTGCCCCGCGAACAATAATAATTCTATTGTGTTTGGGGAATGGCAGTCAAAGTAGTAATAAGTTGAAGTTGTAGATCGGTTTCACCGCTACTCAAATTATAAGTCTAACCTACTAATACTTATTCAAGTTTGTATGACAAAAGTTTGTGTTCTTCTTCTAATCGTATGGTTGATAAACAACCTCGTGTTAGAGTTTAAACCGCCTGTAGGCCTCTGACATGGCTTTACACACCGTTGTAAAATCTCTCAGGTGTGCCGGTTTCCTCACGATGTTTTTTTTACTGTTTTTAGCAACTGATAACTAATTTGTAATATGCACATAAATTTGCAAGTTCCGTGGTTTGAACTTGCGACCTTTGGCAGTCCAACGGTCATACCACTCGGCTATCAGTGATAATATATAATTATCTTAACAGGGTGCTGTGCCAAATGATAAGGGAGATGTCAGCGGCGCCGCCGTTCTGCGTGCCCAACTACCACAAGATCTTTGAAGATACATCGGTAAGTAGTTCTCAACTGTTATAGAAGACCTACCTATGATATTTACTACAAACATAGGTCATACGCTTTAACCCGGTATGACCTATTTACGTTAGCTGTGACCCACCGGACCAGACCTGCGGCGTACGCTATCAAATGAAACTTTAGAACTGCTTCGAAAACTTATATTATTATGGGAGAGGCCACACCAATCAAATGTTTGTGTTCGAACTAAAATATAAAAACCTGATTGGCTCAGTGGCTAAGCAATTGGACTGTTGTGATAAGGGTTGCGATCCTCGGATGTTAGTTCTGAGTCTGGGTGTGTTATGTGATATTTCATGTTGTGAGCCGCATATGATATAGGAGAGATTCGTGGTGTCGGGCGACGAATGTCTAATAAAAATATATTTTAGTAATGGATAATAATCTTCTTTAATAACCTAAGTTTCGAATAGGTAATCGAGTTGTATGTATATGCTCTTCTATGATAAATATCACGCTCGGAAAGACATTGGGGAATGGGGACATGAATGCCAGCATCCTAGTTATTGGCTCGTCAATCAACGAAATTGATTAGACGAAGATTGGCAGTTGGAAATTTTCAGAACAAATTAAGTATTAACGCAATAATAAATGTACAGCAGAATCGACTAAAATATATTTTAGTAGGTTTTCTGAAATTGTATAAATCCGTTAATAAAAAAAAATATCGATAGCCAGTACCTGATTGGCCATCGAAGCATAATATTTTGATTCCGGACGCTCTATTATTTAACTTTTTAAATTCAAATTCTGAACATTCTTTATTTAACTTTTAAAAATATAATCGTGTATATTGTAGGTACCTGTTTTTTTTATTCTTAATTTATTTTAGGGATTTTATCGAGTATCAAATATATTTTGTCTAGTGTAACTTAATACATTACTTTCCTCCCCCTCCTAAAAATAACAAGATAATTAACAAATGAATGTTCTTTATTTAAATTCTCACATTCTCGAATATGTGTTGAATGAAATTCAAACAAACAGGTATGATTTATATTAGGCATGGCTTCGTAACAGATATAAAAATTGACGTGCACAATGCACATAAGTCAACAACAAAGGTCATGGTTTTTATTGTACCTATCTAGTTTACGATATCTCTACCAACCCCTTATGGGCCACGTCAAGTAACCTCTACAGATTCGATCGAATAAAATATCTACCAAACAAATCTAAAATGCCAGACGTAGCTCCACATCGAATTTCGAACAGATGTAAAAGTACTAGTTTTCCAGGAATAATAAAACTCAAGATAAGTCCGCAGTCTCTGATCTGTCCATTCCTGCCAATAAGGATTTATTACTGTGATTTAAGTTTCAGACTGGCAACGCCGGCCTGCATCTTTTACATTATCGGTGAAACAGGTTATCGCAAACTTTTCGGGTTTGATTCCAGCGCAGAAATGGACCTGTTCTGTAACATAACATCACATAACGTCACGCCTGTATTCCCCGAAGGGGTAGGCAGAGGTGCACGTATAGTAAACCCAAATTTCGCCAGTTACATTTCTAGGTCCTCATGTAATAGGGGGCGAGCCTATTGCCATCGACCGGGCACAATTCCAGTCTCCGCCGCTGACAATTACCTAATGGAAAAACCCAGTAACACTTTGCCCGACCCGGGATTCGAACCCAGGACCTCGTGCTCAGCAGTCGCGCTTAGCAACCACTAGACCAACGAGGCAGTCTGTTTTGTTTATAAATATCGTTGGAGTCTATATTACCCGGGTATTGGTTACTACGGGTAATATTTTGTACACCTAGTTAACGGCTCAGTATCGGGCTTCAATGAATTAATAAAACGAAGCACTGCGCTATCCGAAATACTGATTCATTGCTGCGTCAGTACGTTAACTGTGAGGTTTTTTACCGCCGCCATATTTAGCGCGCGTTCGGACTCGCTCGCTCATACACCCTCGGTTAATGTAAGCATATGATGCGTTGACACAGTATTACTGGCTTAATCTAAGCATAATTTACAATTATACTAGAAGTAATTTACTCAAGGTTTGGTTAGGAAATCTGTGGCTTACCGCAATTAACTTGGGCCTTGATCAGTGGCCTGTGTCCTTTGTACAATACCTTGGCTATAAGCCGATGTTAGCAGACTTAACAGTCCAGTCTCTTTAAATTTATTTAGTCTTAATGTACTCGATTGGCGCAGTAGCTAAGGGTTCGATTCCGGTACGGGACAAGATATTGTTTGACCGTAGATGTGTGTCTTTGAATACTTTCGTCACATCAGCCTTGCAGGCCACTGCTGGACGTAGGCCTTTATCAGGACACACCACAAGGCCCTCTCTCCCGTTTATGCCAACCAGACGCTACCAGTTATCTGGAATACTAGGGCGGCCGAAAACTAGGGGCCGGTTTCGCAAATTTTCATGTGGGGTTTTACCTGTAGTCCCCACGCTGGATAGGGTTGACAACCGCAGTATTGTGAACGAAACCTACATAGGAAAATGCTGCTGCCCATCCCCCCGCAAAACTCCCTTAGCTATCTCTTACGACACCCACGGGAGGAAAGGGGGTGGTCTATATTAGCCCGGAAACCACACAGCATTATCAATCCTTTACGAAAAATAATTTGGAATATAAACAGTTCTAATTAATTATTTGAAGTAACTTCATTTAATTACTTTGTATTTGCCGATTAATTAAAGTTAATATTTAATTACCACAGTCAAAGGGATGTTCCCTTTCATGTAATTGAAACAATGGAAGTACGATAGATTGTAAGTACAGTTCATTGTTCATCCCCGTTGCCTTGACGCCCGATAATAATGTCAAAGACAGAGCTAGCAGAAAATATGACTATGTTTCACCCGTGACTTCACCCGTGTACAATACTTTTCCAAACGCGCCTTATATGTATAATTCAATTCAATTCAATATATATTTATTTCGGACATTATTTTATCCATATTTTTGTTAGTAATTACAATGACTTATGAACTATGTTAGTATTTTATATATTTATAAAACTTAACAAAAGCCTCTCCAAGTTGAAGGACCTCGAGTGCACAAATGTGTGTGTACCCAATGCCCAAGAATAGGGCTATCAAATTTATCACCCAATGTCTTCAGGATGATGTTAGAGCTCCCCCTCACTCTCACCATAACTGAAGCGATTCGTTTGCGCATGATGGCGTAAAAATCATCTGTACGCGTATTTGCAAACATTTCAGATGCGCTACAGTATCGGGGAAGACCCAACAGCACCCTAAAGGCATTATTATATTGCACACGTAGGGCATTGTAGGTCCGCTGCGTATATTTCACCCACAGGCTGCAGGTGTAAAAAGATTGACAAAATGCTTTAAAAAGCGTTATCTTTACACCCACTGTACAACGTGCAAACCTGCGGGCTATCATATTACATCGGACCGACAATGCCCTACGCTCCCTTTCCATGTCTGCATCATCCGAGAGATCCTCCGTCATCACATGGCCCAAATAAGTAAACCGGGACACTTGTTTTAAGGGCTCCCCATTCAGTGTGATCGGAGGAATCTCGGATGACACTCGATTTCTCCCCTTAAACATGAGGAACTCACTTTTTTTTACATTATAAATGAGTCCGTGGGAAGCTGCATACTGTTCACAAATATATAACAGTTTTCTTACCGCGTTGACTGATGGACCCAGCAGCACCATGTCGTCTGCGTAACTCAAATTATTGACTGAAATTCCGTCTATTGAACAGCCTACATTGGCACTGCTGAGTTCATCAATCAACTGATTAATATAAATATTAAAAAGAGTTGGCGATGCAATCCCACCCTGTCTGACACCACACTCTAACATATATGGGTCAGAGGAGCAGTTTGCCCACTTTACCCTGTTAATTTGGTTAGCGTACCAAAACTTCAGCAGATTAATCAACTCACCAGGTACTTTCAGCTTTACAAGTTTCTCCCACAGCTTGTCATAACAGACAAGGTCGAAGGCCTTCGAGAGATCAAGAAAGACCGCATAGACTGGCGTTTTTCTATCAGTATAATACCTGACGGTCTGCTTAAGCGCCAGTATTGCACTTTCTGTTGACAGTCCAGTTCTAAATCCAAACTGTGCATCATTCAGTTTTAGGTGTCCGCTAAGTTGGCGCTCAATCATACCGTCAAGCACTTTACCGATGATTGTGGCTAAGGAAATCGGCCGATAATTGCTTTTATCAGAAATGTCACCAGTCTTGTTCTTGATAACTGGCACCACAACGGTCTCCATCAATTCAGGTGGCAGATACGAATGCCGCATACAAAAGGTATACAGCATTGCCAGCACTCGAGAGATATGTGGTCCAGCATGGAGAAGATGCTCGATGCCGAGTCCGTCGTGTCCAGGAGACTTACCTTTGGACATGCTTATAATAACTTTGGAAACATCTTTAGCTGTAAAACCAAGCGGTGTCTCCGATCCACAGGACGCAGCATCGACGCCCCTCCACCCTGGCGTTATCCGAGACTGGACCCTAAAGTGATCTTTGAAGGTGTTTGCGATCCGTTCAAAATCCGTCTCACCATCCACACACAAAGGGAAGCCCGTTTTTGGGTTCAGGTTGTTGGTGAGCTTCCAGAATTTAGAAAAACGCTTATTTTGATGTTGTTCAGCTATAAGGTTCATACGTATTTGTTCTTTGTGGCTGATACAATACCTTAGGTTTCTCTTAAAAGTTTTTCTAGTGTGGTCCATATTTTCATATATGGGGCCAGAAGACGGCATGTCTGACATTTTCCACATATGAAATTTTTCACGAGCTTCCCTGTGTGCCTCCCTGACATGCTTATTCCAGCCTAACACCGTGCGACCCCTCCTGACCCTCTTCAGCTCATGACTACATACAGCTGCCTCCTTCAATGAGTCAACTATTCTACTATATAGATCCCTAATGAGTGCCCTGTGGCTTACAATATTACACATTTTGTCGCAACACTCACTCAAGGGCGAAGGGAAATCTATATCTCTTAATTTATTTGTACATAATTGATAATAATAGTTCTTTTGACTAGTATTCCTTTCTCCCCATTTTACCTTGTGGTTGACATTAATATCATGACTAGTAAGTATAATCTTAGATCTATTTATATTAAGGTTACAACTTATCTCTAACGGAAAATGATCCGACCAGTATACGTCATAACGCACCCTGATCTCATCAACCGTTAACCATGCTGCCTCAGTAACCAAACAGTGGTCGAGCCAACGTCGACTTCCGTGAGCGTCACTGATAAACGTAAAAGTATTTGAGCCACGTCCAAGTTTGGTTACATCAGCACAAATCCATTTTTGGTCAAGACAGAAATTATCTAGCTCTCTCTCAAACAATTCACCGGGATGTGCATTAAAGTCTCCCATCACATAAACGGATTCTATATTCTGGTTCTCAATTACAGCCGTAATCTCACTTAGACACTCACTAAATTCCACTAAGTTGTCTGCCGAGTCAGTCGGCATGTAAACATTAAAAACCAACATTGGGGTGCCACTTAATGTACTAACTTTAATGGCCGTGAGGCGATTGCTATTACACGATATAACGGACACATCACTGAACGTACCTTTCCGCCATAAAATGGCCACACCACCAAACGGCCTCCCACGAAGAATACCTGAAGATAAGTCAACCGCCGACTTCCCTGTGTATTCGAAGTTTCTATCAATCTCTGCTAACATTGGTATTTCATGATGCAGTAACCAGGTTTCTTGCAGGACAACCAAATCAGCTGACTTACACAGTGATTTAACACATTCGTATGACCTTTTTAATCCTTTACAGTTAAAGCTTATAAACTTAGATATCCTTTGTTTATACACATCCATTTACCTAGCTGACTTGTTAACAGGTTCAAAAGTCTGCTCTGAGTCTTTGTTACTTTTAAAATAAATAAAACGACGGAAAGCCACACCCTCAGGCCAGATGTTTTCGTCCATAAATACAGATAATTTTTTATAAGGTATATAGAACATGTACGCCTCGTATTGTTTGGGCTGTTTCATTCTTATCTTTGTAGGTACAACTTCAACCTGAGTTCTAGTTAGTATATATCTCGCTATGTCTTGCACCGACGCTCCTTTGTCCACATTATATATATAGAAGGGTATATTTACGTCAGCTGCCTTAAAAGTTCCGCCGGTTTCAATTAACGCCTTTCCTCTATTTCCTATAAACCTGTTTTTCTGTTGCCTTTTATATTTTACATCCGTCCACTCATACTTGCCCTCCACGTCCGAATTGTTGATACCATTTCGGACTATATCGGCCAATGTTTTGCTATTCAAACTGTCACTCGTAACCCGTTCTAACGATGATTCATGTCGCTTAGCTCCCACCTCTGCCGCCGCCGTCGGCAACGCCTTCATCGCACATACCTGTGACTCATTACTCATTACGGCCGGTTTGTTCGCAACCGCAGTGCAGGCCTCCACGTGTCCTTGCTCCGATGTAGATTGTTGCAAAAGCTCGGTGCGCCTCTCCACGCGTTGTTGATGAGTAGGATCGCTGTCTGCATTACGCACAGGTTGGAGTGAGACAGGTATATGCGCCTGCGTCGACAGTGGTAATGTATTGACAACCGGTTCTGGTGTTGATAAGCGCTCGGTCATCGACCCGTCCGTTGTACTTTTTATATTCGAATCTATTGTGCGTTTTGCAGGTGTGTTGTTATTGGAATATTCTAATAAATTGTTATCATTATAACGCACAGTTGCCGTTGTCGCCTGCGTACCCCGTTTCATATTCACGAAATAGCATTCAGAATCATGAGGAAACAACTTTTCGCCATCGTTTTTGGAGGCCAGAAACAATGTTTCAAACTGTTCCTTGGTGACATAGTTTTCTTTTAAGGACCTAATTTCCGTTTGTAAATTGACAATATCTTTTAATATCCTTGTCACGTCAACGTGATCAAAATTCACGGGTGGTAACTTATGTAGATCACGGGCTACAAAAATCGGTATCACTTCAGGATTGGTAACTTTAAATAGGTCTATGATATCTTCCATGTCCCGGGTCGCCTTTCCTTTTTTCTTACGAGATACCATCCGCTTTGCATTAGGTATAGCTTGAAAAAGTAAGCACTTAGCATTGTCTATCTCTTCTTCTTTGTATGCAGTGATGCAAATTTGTATTAGACTTACATTGTCCATTACATCTATTTTATTCTGCACAAATGCTAGAATCTCACTTATCACAATATTGCACGAGTTACACTTCACGATGTTTTGCGACATCGTCAATTAGCTAGGGTCAATGACCTCGCTTAGTGCCACGACCGCGTACGAGCTTATACGACCGTCTCGCTACGCATACAGCGGGTGACTGTATAATGTTCTGGTGACAGAATTTCGTTGACGGCAGTCCTTCTCATCTGAGACTAGCCAGCTACGCAGGAGATATTATAGTGCACAAAAATAACGCACAAACACAGGTGCACTCAAATAGTGAAGATTGTTATACTGATCATTGCCAATAAATTCAATAATGAGTTGACAATATTCATAGCATCCCAATGAGGTTCATCTGAACTATTTGTATGCCGCCGCATACGTTAGATATGTAGACCTAAAATACTTATGTAGGTTAGCATGAGTTTTTAGATTTCCGCGGTTTGTATACATCAAACAATATGAGCTCCTACCTAAGAGACCCTACTAGGCTAGGTTTTTTTTAATGAGCTTTTATCCAGTGGATATGCCAGCTCCATACGTCATATATCGATATACGTATTATACGATTAGGTATAGGGACATACTTAGTTTGTAGATAGATAGATAGAATATACGTTATTGCACACAAAATAACAAATAATAAAGGACAACCTTAAAACTAAACGCAGTGCAAGTGGCGGTCTTATTGCTTAAAGCAATTTCTTCCAGACAACCATTAATGGAAAACCAGACGAAAAAACATAACTGGCAGATGGCGGTATAGTACCTAGAAGAGTTTCCCTGGAACGTATTTTTTTTATTATGTCCCACATGTCGCCCCACGTGTTGGTGTGTTTCACAAATGTTGACGACCTGATTAGCGCAGTGGCTAAGCGATTGGACTGCTGCGCTAAGGGTTGCGGGTTCGATTCCCGCACGGGGCAAAACTTTGTGCGAACCACAGATGTTTGTCCCGAGTCTGGGTGTTTGTGTATGTGAATATTTCATGTTTGTGAAACGCACCTACGATACAGGAGAAATTCCTAGTGTGGGGCGACGTTGTGTTAATCCAGGGTGTCAGCTACCTCCATGTAAAAATGCCAATGGTTTGTTATATGACGTACCAATACAGTAAAATAATATGGATAACACTCACGAAAGTTACTCTAGTTATTGTATTGAGTTAAAGCAATCGCTTTAGTCACGTAGTACGTACCAATATTGAAATGGCAAAATATTTGTGTAGCTCTGTAAGGAATAATTAAAGACAATTCTTAGGAACTAATTTCCTATTCCGTCCAACAGGTACCGAAAATAACAACAGTATTAACCTGAAAATTAAAAACAACCTTACACAGCTAACACTCGGGTCTTGTAGACCAAATACTTAGTCTTGTAGACCATAGAAAGTCTTAAGAGAGCGTAACTTTCCAAGCGAATATCGGTTACATAGTATTATGTATTTCCCAAGTTAATATCGATAACTTGGTAATAATAGAAATATCTAAGTAGGGCAGTGTACCTACCTATAGTCGTGATCCGGGATCGACTGAACTGGGACGCGTGAGGCAGGTCAGGCACATATCAAGCTTCGAGTGTATGTTACGCGTAAGAACATATATTACGTAAGTTGTTCGATACAATATGTTTAAGTTTTATTGAATAGTTCGAAACCTTTGAGGTATTATTTAGGTAGTGAGATCTTTAATTATCTTGAAGTGCTTTTAAATCTTGATTGTAACAGCTAGGTACCAGATTTTGAGTATATTCGTTATCACTCAGCGATAAAACATGACATAATATCACGGACTGCCGAGCTCACGGTCCTGGGTTTGAATCCCGGGTTGAGCAGTGTTACTGGGTTTTTCCATTAGGTAATTCTCAGTAGCAGCAGGGAGTCTGGATTTGTGCCCGTTTGATGGGAATAGGCTCGCCCCCTATAACACTGGGACCGAAAAACATAACTGGCGAAATGTGGGTGTACTATATGTGCACCTCTGCCTACTCCTTCGAGGAATACTGGCGTGATGTTATATTTTACGTGTGTAATATCACGCCTGTGTTCCTTGAAAGGGTAGACAGAGGTGTATTTTAATACATAATACTGTTTTTAAACGAATGTCATGTACAGTTTAATTTGTATGTATATAAGAACTTGTACTAAATTTCTTAACCGAAATGTATACTGTTAAATTCTTGATACTACATTGTAAATTCGAATTACCAGAATACTTTCACATCTAGGTATACTCAACTGAAATTTCCCCAACGTATAAACAGTGAGAGCTTAACAGGCTATATAAAATAACAAGTGAATAAGTAGGGCAGTTGAGTATAACCTGGCCGGTAACAAGGTGGGAGATGGGTCAGTTACATACAGAGTAACTGTTTGCCAGCCACTGCCATGCAGGTGTATCGCGACGTTTATTTATAGAGATGGTAGTAGGTAATGTTTGCGTGGTACCTTAGTTAGAGTTGCAGTTTTGTTTGTTATGCTAGACAAATAGCAATGAAAATAGCAGCGTTAGTTGGATTTTGCAACTAAAACCTACTGGCATAGTTAGGGATCTAAAAGTTGTCACATGACTGTGGTTGCGCGGGTTTTATATTGGTATACCCGGTAACTTTGTTGCTCTGGCCTTTTGAGCTTTGTGATGTATGTTTTATACGATCTACTAATAGTAATGAGCATTCTTTATATTGATGCTATTTGGAATGCAAGTAGTTTAAATAGTACTCTTTTCGTAACCTTAGAAAGAATTTTTGTTTCCATGTATTTTTTCTTTAATTGAAACGTCTTTTAGCTTTAGGTACACTAAGCTAGGTTGATCTCACAAGATAGTCAAATTAGGTACTACAGTGATAAGTCGAATTCGCTACGTGACCACTGCGCTGATCGGTCGCTCTGCGAGGTTAAGCGGTGCTTGCTGCGGTCAGTCTCGTGATGGGTGTCCGTTGTCACATATCGAGGACCTATCGTGCTTCGGAAGGCACGTTAAGCCGTAGGTCCTGCGCCTGTTCTTCCTTTTATTTGTCCGTGCTTAGATTGAGTTTAAGATAAGTTTGAGTGCACTGCCTAGTATGAAGTTAATTGTTTGTTCCACAGGTGCCCATAGAAGCAGCGCATCTATACGACGCAGTGACGCTGTGGGCGAGAGCAGCGACCGCGGCGATGCGCTCCGGCCTCCCGCCTACAGACGGCGCCACCCTCATGAAACTGTTGCGCCCCACTACATACAGATCTGTTCAGGGATTTGATGTGAGTTTATTTTGTTTACTAACTAATGTTTGTGGCTTTTTAGTGAGATGTAACTGGGAAAGAAATAGTAATGCGCTTAATCTGGGGAGTCGGCGACACAACAGCGCTAAATAAATTACTATAAGATAGTAGTACAGTCTACACGTGACTATGGACGCAGTAAGAGATTCGAAAGATCAAGTTTTAGAAAATCATACTATATCAAAGTCACAACAAAAAGTATTTACTTCAAAAACTAATATAGTAGGTGTTACGTTAAGCTATTTTCAACTTACTTGAGCTGAAAAACTATAGTAACGTAGGCCAATGTTTAGAACTTCGACGCGACTTATAAATTGCCTCTTAGAACCGCCATCTTGCCTCTCAGCTCGTTATTCTAACAATTCTAAAAGAAACACTTGGTATAAATGTTGTTGAACAACTATAAATCCAATAAAGCGTAGCCTTTTCTACTTACATCTGTATTTACTTGTTTTATTTCAGTTCAGACTTAAGAAAACAATTGAATGTTTGTCTAAAGAAATTGGTATTTGGCTATGATGTTTCAAGAAAGTACAGATATGTTACTAGGGCGCTCATTTTGAAGTCTCGAAAAGGGGACAATTGAAGTCATAGGTAGTACAATTGTTGTACGATTTGACATAAGACTAGTACAGTTCGGACTCAGAGTTCGGCACACTTTTCTCGTTAATTTTGTTAGCATATGACTTATCTATACTTTTTGATATATAATTGGTATTTGATGGGTGTGAATCGGTTTTAAACGGATCACGTTACAATGTGTAACGCACACAAAAAACGGGATTACAAGTCTATGAAATAACTATTATTAAAATGGTACGTATGGTTGGTAAATTAAGGCAAGTTCTCGAGTGATGGTTTTAGATGTGCTTTCTGTAATTTCATAGTTATTCTAAGACACCATTGACCTCGTTGGTTTAGTGTTTGCAAAAAAGCAATTGCTGAGCACGAGGTCCTGCGTTCGATTCCCGGGTCGGGTAAAGTGTTATTGGGTTTTTCCATTAGGTAATTCTCAGTAGCAGCACGGAGTCTAGATTTGTGCTCAGTTGATGGCAATAAGGTCACCTCGCGGAACTAAAAACATAACTGGCGAAATTTGGGTGTACTATATGTGCACTCTTGCCTATCCCTTCGGGGAATACAGGGGTAGTGTTATGTTATGTTTTACTATTGACAATATTTTTATGACCGATATTAATTCTAAATGGATCATACACTATACCGCAACGTGTGTATACAATACCGCTCTTCTAATTATATGTATATGCGAGGAATACATTTGCATTGATATCACAATTTAATAGCAACCATTTTAAAAGCAAGTTCCAAGGGGTCTTTTATCATAAAATCCAATATCATTCGGGTCCACTCCAAAATTAAACTCAAAGCTCGTTTGAAAGTCCCATGTATGACCTAAATGGCTATATTGGTTCCGAGAATACAACAGAAGCATTATATATGAATTCGGAGCATTATTTTTACAGTTTCCATACTTGTAAAGCTAAAAGAAAATACAAAATATTGACAAGAAACTGAATGTTAAATCTGTAAAGAGCTTAGAACTGAGACAGCGAAAAAACATCGAGAGCGCGTGTAACGTCTTAACTTATACTTCGTCGTTAAGTATTTCAAGGTAATTTGTACATAAGCTCTAACCTACTAGACATGTCATGACCCATGACTATTGGAAGAAACGTGTGAAGACTGATAAAGGATGAAGAAAACAATAACTCTGTTGCCCCGCTTTTAAGATACAGGTGTGATTGTATACTATAGGAATAATTTAGGTTGTACTAGCGGACTCAACAGACGTCGTCCGGCTCAGAGAAGCCGCGCCGCACGGTGGGCTGAAAATCGGCTTTCATGGACTTAGGGATTTGAATTCGCAAGTGCTTGTTTTTATGCCGGATATCGCTTCTATTAGTCATTACTATGTACAAAAATGACACCCGAGTTAATTCTGCCCAAAAACGAAGAAAATATAATTTTTTTACGAAAAATTTGTATGGAGCTAGAATGAAAAATCGAATTATCTCGTAAACGGCATGTTTAACCGTAATATCCTTGGAGGTGGTCATAGTGCTAATTATTTATGATTTTTTGGTTGCCAATTTGACGAAAAATTTAATGCCGTTTTTTTTTTAAAAATCGTCAAAATATTTTTATTTATTTTTCCATGTAAAACGGTCCTTATTAGTGTTCAAGTTAAAAAGTTCGATATGTTATTAACCTAAATATTAAGAACACATAAAACAAGAAAAATAATAATAAAAAAATGCTGTTTTTGACACATTTATATTAATTTAAATAAAAAAAGATTATCAAATTATTATTTAAGTAACATTTATAGTTATATTATATACAAAATAATTTAATTTAAGGAATTAATACTAAGCATTTGTAAAATAAAGTAAAATAATAAAAAAATCATTAAATATTCCAAAAAAAAAACCCAAACACACTTAAATACAAATTTACAAATATGTACATTTATATTTTTTTACAAATTTTCCTTATCACTCTCGTTGTCAGACTCCAATTCTGAGTCAGCATCCAGATTGGATATATCCAAAAACTCGAACTCAGTTTCTTGAAATTGAATTAAGTCGAGAGTTTCAGCAAAAAAGCTCTGCTTCTTCTTGGCATCTAACTTAGGCCTTTGTGCACTTAGCAAAGGATCCGAAGAAACAACAAGCATATTTAAAATGTCTTGATTGCAATCCTGCCTGCTTCTTTTCCGCGAATGATGTTCTCGAAACCTCCTAAAATCTTTGTTTCGAGACTCTGAGGCTTCTTCCGAGAGAGTCCCAATCGGCACAATATTATTTTTCTCGATTATGTCAGCCCCATGGATTAATAACTTATGAACGGTTGACGACATATAGTACCAGTCGTATAATAATACGTACTTTTCTGCTGTTTTGCGAGCATAATCTCGAAATTTTATTATATCGACCTGCTCTCCAGATGTAATTGCTTGTAAAATTACAGCAAATCTTTTGATGAGGTCTTCATCCAAACCGGTTATAGCTGCAGTTTTATTAGGAAACTCGAAGAATTTTCTTGCAGTATTACCGTCATTGGTGGTTCCCGAGCCTTGTTTTACTATATCAACCAACAGATTGAGCTCATCTTTGAATTTATTTTGAATTATTTTCTTCCTTGTCTGTAGCATTTCTTTGTGCTCATCACTTCTCGCTGCCCACCGTTGGAAGTCGAGCCTGTATGCAATGTGTAACAGACATTCCATACAATTTATACGGGCGTGTAGGGATGACAAGCCAAACTCATACAGGTCCGAACACACAATTTTTGATGTTACAGCATCTAAGCGGTTCATTTCTGTAGGCTTTGCTAAGCACAGGTAGCACGATGCATTTGATCTAGCTACAGAAAGGTAAGTGCAGACTTTAGCGTCGATCATCGTCATCATTAGTTGATGAGTCACCCTATTATTATTATTGCACTCTGTGGGGATAAGGGCCTCAATTTCTTCATCCATTTGTTTTTTCAGCTCAAGGACAACTGCTTCACTCTCCTTTACAAAAGTAAACTGAACTGGACGACAATACAAAACTGAGCATGGTTTTGGGTTCGTCCATAAAATGTTGTCTCCATCTGTCAGTTTTAGTGGCACCAAGGAGGTCATGAAAATGCTCGAGTCATCTTTCTCACCCTCCATTTTCTGCTTGTATCGGCTTTGGTTAGAAGCACCATCAAATCCCCACTTGGATATCAGCTTTAACTGCTTGTTATGCTCTTCGTTAGAAAGGCTTTGAAGGATTCTTGTAACCGTGATATCAAGTAAGGCTTGAAGTGTAATCCTAGCCGATGAATCAGTAACTGTCACTGATTGCTTCGGAGGGTAGCAATCAAGCTTAGTTTGTTGCACTTTATAGTAAGATGGATAAATATCCTTAGCACCTTCCCGAATGGCAGCCTCACGCAACGTAATATATTGCCACTTTGAGAGTTTTAGCGAAAGAAGCAATCCAAGTGCCTTTTCTGGCGTAAATATGATTGTTTTCGCTGGTTTCTTAAGCGTTTCATTTAATTTAGCGGCTGCTTCAGGATTGTTCATCATGTATTCGATGACAGAGGCGATATCTCCATGCCCTTCTTCTTTTAAACGTGCTGCAGCTGCATATGCCAATTCACTGGAATCTTCGCGTGTGTGTTCATCAGATCTTCTCTTTTTTTGTTTACTTCCCAGATCTTCGAATGGTTTACGGGATCTTTTTGTCATTGTTCCAATGGACGTTGATGTCGACGGTTCTGGAGAGACTGAGTGCGCTCTTGGTATCTCATCAACACTTGGTTGTTGATTAACTAAAGTTTGCACACAACTCGGCCAATCAATATTTGCTCCCAACCAATTCTCGTACTTTCTCCTGAAATTATCAAGGAATCGGTTGGATTTCTGCCACCTTTGTAAAGCGGCTCGCGTAAATCTCCGACAAAATTCTTTAAGATCAGCACGATCTTCGCCAGACAGACAATCGCCTATGCGGGATACAACTGCACTGAACAATACTTCATAATCAAATGAAGTACTCTCACTTCGTAGAAGAACAAACAAGTCTAAATTGGTGATTAAACTTTCCATTCTAAGATTTTATAGTCGCAGATTTAGTGATGGCAGTTACACAGTTGTGAACAAATTGAATTATAAAATAAAACTTTAGCCCTTTTATTGCAAAACGCAAATGATTAGGTAACTACCCTCATTAGTTATCTCCTCATTAGCTAATGAAAATGTATAATTGTCACTAACTATTCTTAGAACTCATAGCACTGCTAATTAACAAATTAGCTTACTTATCAGGAAAAGTTGAATGTAATCCATAATTGGCATTGTCGTGAGATATTGAAAATCATTAAATCACCTATTAAGATTCATTAGAAGACCTTATCAGTGTAGTTACTTAATCACTTCTTTTCGGACTCATTAGAAGAGTAAACAATTAGTAATTTGGTTGTATGAAAAGTTTTAAAACTCATTTTGTGTTGATAAATATCTAGCTCTAACATAGTTGTCTACGTGTGGGTGTGTATTTTAAGTTATGTGTAGTTAAAACACCAAAAGGAATCGTTTCATACTTAAAAAAAAATAAAAATATTTTGACGATTTTTAAAAAAAAAACGGCATTAAATTTTTCGTCAAATCGGCAACCAAAAAATCATAAATAATTAGCACTATGACCACCTCCAAGGATATTACGGTTAAACATGCCGTTTACGAGATAATTCGATTTTTCATACTAGCTCCATACAAATTTTTCGTAAAAAAATTATATTTCCTTCGTTTTTGGGCAGAATTAACTCGGGTGTCATTTTTGTACATAGTAATGACTAATAGAAGCGATATCCGGCATAAAAACAAGCACTTGCGAATTCAAATCCCTAAGTCCATGAAAGCCGATTTTCAGCCCACCGTGCGCCGCCTACAAGGTTTAATTGTGGTTTCAAACTATCTAGAAACCCATTGAAATATACACACAAAATTTCATTCGAATCGGTCCAGCCGTTAAGGAGAAGTTAGGTGATAAGCGTACAGAAGAATTATATAGATTAAGATACGATGTATATGCGACCCAATTGGCGCAGTGGCTAAGCGATTGGACTGCACGCAGTGAGGGTTGCGAGTTGGATACCCGTTCGGGACTCCTGCAACAGAGACTCGGAATTTAAGGCCATCCTAATATATTTCTCTTGAGCAGATATCAAATTATGAATTAAGCTTTTGCACTCATTTCATTAATGAAACCTTAATACCGGTGTACTTAAAGCGTAGACTCAATTTTTTACGTATAAGAGTACAGATGTACGCTCAAAAACAAAAGATAATCTTGTCTTTTGTTTATGCTCAAGGATAACTAACTACCTAGGTACCTAGTAGCCCTAATGTATTTTTAGCTTTAGTCCAAAGAGGTTTAAAGTATTTGAAAACTTGATGAAAAAACTTATGCAGCATGTATTTCGTTGATAACTACTTGAAAACAGGGCCCTTAGCCCCTTCCCATGAACACTTCAAGCAGGATACTTTTTGTGAAAACGAGACGCCGCTACGTGCAGTGTATTATAGCGTCTCGGCTTTTCAACAGAAAAGGTCTTGCTGTAAGTTAAAAAGAGTTCATGGTAAGGGGGCAGATCCTTAAAGGTTTAAACCTGGGAAGGGCTGCGGTTAAGATAATCTGATCTTTGATCACAGTTTCACAGTAGCTAAATGTAACTTTAAACACACTACACCCCCTCCCCCCCCTTCTACCCCTCCGTCCTCCCCCTCCCTCCTCCCTCCTCCTCTTACTTATAAAAATTGTCAGTGTTGAACAATTGATTATATTATAAAGTAAAGAATACAGATGTCAATAGACTTAAGAATGAGTTATCTTAAAACACTTGTTAGTATCGTTTATAAGTAAGGGGGTGTGTCTGCTGCTTGATAATGAATGTGTAAAGAACAATGTTATTTTGTCCAGGTGAACATGGACAGCGCAGGGGACGCCGAGGGAAACTTCACAGTCATCGGCCTGGTGGCTGACTCCAGTATGCCAGGGGGGTGGAGCGCGAAGCCTGTGGCCACCTTCCGTTACGTCAACTCCTCAGATTTAATGCCGGTAACTTCTTTATGCTAATATCCTTATTAATCCAAGTCGTACCGGTTTTCATCACAGGCCTCTGCTTCTATTATACGAGTAGAACTAGTGGACACCCTGCAGACGTCGTTCTGCCTTATTTCCGATATTTTAATCACAATAAAGGGCGGAGACGAATCCAACAAATCAGACATAACCCTACGATAGAAATCATATGATGTATTTAAAATAAATACTCACAGATGTGTTAAACAAATGCCAAAAAAAGGTTACAGATTTTCAGCCAACCGGAAAATGTATTTCATTAATCAATATATTTGTTTTACTTAACACAGTCAACAAATACATAAAGCAATGTCAAGAAGTATACAATTGAATTATGAAACTTTCCTGCCAGTTTAACATTTATCAGATTTAATCACTGTTCATACTTATAGGCTTCGTATTAACGATTTTGTACCCTTTACGAAAATTAATTACTTAGTTATTTATAAGGAGTTCTATAATAATTTATCAAGAAAGTGTTGAACAGTTATCTTCGAAACAAAACCATCATCTTGATCAAATAATATAATAAAGGTATCGCATGTCTGAAATTCAGTCTGAATATCGAAGATCCTCCGCCGTAATTGATCGATTTCCAAACCACTTCAGCGAACTTCCGAAATTACTCGACTAATTAAGAAGTTTACCGATAGCATATTGAACAAAATACTGAAGTAACCCAACCTCTATTCAAAGCCTCCTACTAGTAAAGCTGGGAACGGGATAGTTAAATTGTACAAGCTCGTGGGGTGCCGGGCCCAAAATAGCACCTTCGAATTCCGTTGGGTGTCGTAAGAGGCGACTAAGGGAAAATCCAGAAGGTGGGCAGCAGCGTCTTCTGTAACTTCACCACTAATACCTCTGTGATCCCCAAGCCGCTTGGATTTCATACGATGTTGTATTAGGGACTATTAAATATATATATCTCACGATATGTTACCATGGGTGGCTATTTCAGGTTTTTATCCTCAACTCCACTTCCGTGATTCCACCGTTGTCATGGAAACCAATACTATAATATTGCCAATACCTATTTTCAACTAAAACGTGCCAGGAACACGGTTTAATTCCACATGAGTGCATTTTTATGAGTTTTCCTCAATTTAATCGAGTGATATCCCTCAGTTCATATTGACAGCAAATGCCGTCCAGTTCAGTTTATGCTTGGGTAATAAGGTACTTGTATTAGTGAAACTGTAAATAGGCTGAAGGAATAATTGATAAGAGCGAAGGCATTTTAAGTGAAAAGAGGCTCTACGGAATAATCTGTTCACTTCTTCTTATAATGCTAAATTAATGAAGACTTACTAAATAATTTCAAAGTGTTTCTGCCAAGTCTCCTATTTTAAATTAACAAGGACAAGCTAACAAATACTAATAATTCTCTATAAAATCCTGACATTTACAAAATATGTATGTCCTTGTTCTTTAAATGTCAATTTAATTATATCGAAACATGTTGCTGATATTTTAGTAAATAGGTGTTTTGAACGTAAAGGGGTTCAAACTTAGGGTTATTTACTAAGAATTTGACAATAGGTGATAATGATCAGGCTTACCTTCAATGTTATGTTTATTAATCAATCTCTCCTATGCTGTTAATAAACACTTTTTCTTTTCCAGCGTTTCGTTAGTATAAATCAACATAACTGAAGGTATATACAAAATATTATCTCACCCATGTATCAGTACAGGAATACTAAAATCACGCAAATGTATATCGATGATGTTATTCCTACCACGTGAGCATGATTGATGTCGCTAATGCGGAAATCCAGCCACGTTTTATGTAAAAACAAAAATAATGTAGGCAAAACACCAACATAATGACTTTGGAAATATTCTGTCTTCGTACTTTAGAATATTATAGAGAAAATTTTCGACTGTTGATAATTATAAATGAAGCTGTATACTTTCTGTCGTAGGAGCTGGTAGGGGCCAACATGATCGACTGGATTGGTGGAGGTCCACCGGTCGCAGAACCAGAGTGCGGCTTCGATGGAATCAAGTGTTCTCTGCCTCACGACCCAGGAGTACTGTCAGCAGCGGCAGCAGTCGCCGCAGCCGCTATCCTGGCTGCCGCACTCCTGGTGCGCCATTACAGATACGAGCAGAAGCTGGCATCTGTGCTGTGGAGGATCGAAGCCAAAGATTTGACCTTTATATCGGCCTACAATGCCCAGAGCACCGACAAGGTAGTGTGTGATGTGAGTTTGTTTGGTTTACTTATTAAAATATGCATTCTTTCTCGATAAAGCTTCTGAGATATATATCATTGTAAGATTTAGCATTTTGTTGTGGTCTTTCTGTCCTTCATGCAGATGTTACTCGTATTGTAGCCAAAATTAACGTTTTGCTTTCAAACTTTTTGGATGGTTTGTTTGTCTTACCTTTTAGTGGAACTAACATGATTGATTATTTAAATATTAGTTGATGAGCACAAACATATAAAAACCTGAAGCAAACCTTGATTTCAAATTATCTTTGAATGTATACATTGAAATCTGATTAGGACGCGTTTAAACGCTAGCATGATAATTCAGTTATTATAGCAAATTACTAAAATGATTGATATTCACCGAACATTCTACGTTCCAATAATTTGTGGGTTTGGGTGAAAGCATTTATATCGAAGTAAAATAATGAAATCTGTAGCGAATTACGCTTAAATTAAAAAAATAGGTCAAGTTACAAGGCCGATAAGCAGAATTTATAAGCATTCAAAGAATGTTTTTTACGGGAGATTAATAATTTACACGTACACCCACATTTCGCTAGTTATGATTTTTTAGGTCCTATTGTAATAGGGGAGCGAGCGTATTGCCATCAACCGGGCACAAATCCAGACTCCGTGCTGGTACCGAGAATTACCTAATGGAAAAACACAGTAACACTGCCCGACCCGGGATTCGAACCCAAGACCTCGTGCTCAGCAGTCGCGCTTAGCAACCACTAGACCAACGAGGCACCACTTGTTATAAGGAAAGGATAACTACAAATACTTCTAAAACGTATACTATAATAACACATTTGACGACCTGATTAGCGCAGGGGCTAAGCGATTGGACTGCTGCGCTAAGGGTTGCGGGATCGATTCCCGCACGGGGCATAACTTTGTGCGAACCACAGATGTTTGTCCCAAGTCTGGGTGTTTGTGCATGTGAATATTTCATGTTTGTGAAACGCACCTACGATACAGGAGAAATTCCTAGTGTGGGGCGACGTTTTAAAAAAAAAAAAAAACAAACATTGTTTTTGTTAGAATGTATATAACATGAAACGGGAGGTTTGTTTAGGATATTCCAGACTGTCTGTCACTGTACAATCAATAAGATTCAAAAAGGCGGATGCAAAATAAATTGCTTTTTCCTCGCTCAACTTAATATGCAGGACAATGAACTCAAGACTTGAGAATGTAATTAGAATATGCTTAGATTAACATTGTAATGTTTTGTTTAAACCCTTTTGCAATTCGTTTATGTATAATAATGTCGTCAAAGTAATATTGCAGATTATAAACACCTTTACTTAGGTTGTACTGTACAAATCTGGCTCAAGTAGTCTCGCCTTATGTCTATAGACCCCTCACGGGGTCGCTGGCATAAAAATATCCCGAAAAACAAAAAAGTTGTAAACATCATCATCAGGCCTCCCCTTTAGGTTACATTCATCATCATTATCATCCGCCTTTCTCAGTCCACTGCCGGCCACTTATTTTTTTTCCAAGGTTACATTATTTTCGCTTAAATATGATACTTTGTAGGCTTCAAATTAAGTATCTATCTATAGATTTTTCTCGTTATTAGGTTTAATACTTCTGATTCTTATTAATGAGCACAAAAGGCTTTCCCGGTATTTTTATATCTTTTCAATCTAAGGCTGTCTGGAAGATATCGCTTTGATCGAGAATATCTCCACAGCTCATTAAAATATTGCCAAAAAAACCTTTTAAACGACTTACATATACCTATAGTATCTATTTATAATATTTTTCAGTTAAATATATTTTTTCGATTAATTTCAAAACATTATTACTGAGGCAGTTATACTTTGACGTTTGATGGCGAGATGCGTTTGTTTTTAAAAAAACACCGCATTGCACATAGGTAACCACAGTACACAATACATAACTTAATCTAATCACTTATTGTAATGTATTATAGGTTTCGATATGAGCCTAGATACATGGGTAAACAAAAAAAATAGGTGCCTTGTATTCCAAAGCTCTAGAAGAATTCATCTGAACCCTAAATATAGATCACCCCCTTTCCTCCCGTGGGCAGCGTATTTTGTAACTTCACCACCAATACTGCGATCCCCAAACCGCTTGCCTGGGGATTATGCCCTCCTCCCACTCCAAGGGGGAGGCCTTTGTTCAATAGTGGACGTGTTCCGACCGATGATAAGATTTGATAAAAGGCCACCGTAGCTACATATGTGTGAAGGTCCGAACTACTGCATTCGTCACAAAGGACTCAATTAAATTCGATGTCATTAGTGCGATCATTTATAAAGCAGTGTTAACGGACTAATAGTAATTACATATCAAAGCGACTGTCAACAGAGCCTTGGTAAATTGCAGTTCACGTCTAGTTGATGTTCGTCTAGATCTTTAATTAGACTGATCTAATATCGGTTCATTTGGTATACATGCGTTATTCATAGTATTACCTACGTCTAATGAAAAATAGAAATTCATTTTAACATAACTTTTCATTGAAATCTTCCGCGAATTAACGAAGTTACCTTTAATAAAACTAATTAAAACCGCAATAAAATCCGTAAACATGGTTTCATTTCAATGTCTAATATTCGCGTAAGTGATGGAAATCATTAAAACTAAGACATATTTACGTTATGTTTGAAGAGTTATAGTTCTGTTATGAACGTGACCAACGTTCCATACAAAATCCTATGAATCAATTTTTTTTTTAAACGTTCGCCCCACACTAGGAATTTATCCTGTATCGTGGGTGCCTTTCACAAACATGAAATATCACAAACACAAACACCCAGACTCGGGACAAACATCTGTGGTTCGCACAAAGTTTTACCCCGTGCGGGAATCGAACCCGCAACCCTTAGCGCAGCAGTCCAATCGCTTAGCCACTGCGCTAATCAGGTCGTCTGAACATTTTATGGTATTTTTATCTATAATAGTAATAACTACCTATATAACAAGATACCAGCTGCAGTTCTCGTAAAATTGTAGATTCAATTTAATATATTTATTGGGTATGCAATACGTAAAGTTTTCAGATACGGATATTAAAACGGTATTCCCAAAGTTTTTAATTACCGCTACGGATGTGGAGAACCGATTTCAACGTTCTCTATTCAATGGGTTTATATCAACAAGCTAAAGAGGATTCAAGTAGAGGCACTCGATAAAAACATTTTATGGAGGTATTTTCATATTCGATGTGAAATCGTCACCAGTCATCATATTATGTGAGACAAACGTATTGTTTTGTACTCTGACTGAAGACTGCCGAGTTGGTCTAGTGGTTGCTGAGCGCGCCTGCTGAGCACGAGGTCCTGGGTTCGAATCCTGGGTCGGGCAAAGTGTCACTAGGTTTTTTCATTAGGTAATTCTTAGTACGTAGTCTGGATTTGTGCCCGGTTAATGGCAAGCTGGCGAAATGTGGGTACACCCACATATGTGCACCTCTGCCTACCCCTTCGGTAATACGTATATACGTATATAGGCGTGTTATGTTAATGTATTTTATTCTCCTAGACCTCAATGCAACACGACATGGAGACTCGCCGAGCCCACACCACTATAGGCATGTACAGAGGGAACATAGTAGCCATCAAGCGTCTGCAGAAGAAGAGCATTGACGTCACCAGAGCTATCAAGAAGGAACTCAAACAGGTATGTTGAGACAACTTCTAAACTGGTTTATGTGGGTGCTTCTCATCGGTACTTAAAGTTGAGTTGACGATTTGAAACTCTCGCACTTAATGTTGGTAATTAAGTTAGCAAACAGTTAATTAAGTGGCATCGAAACTACATAAGGTAGGAGTTTGCAAGAGTATAATTATGACCTTGTATGATAATGCTACATCAATTCTTTAAAATAGTGACTTTATGACCGATCATCACAAGGTGAAAGAAACGTCATAACCCGTAAAAGGGTCAATGAACTCATATATACGAACCTTTTTTTATGAACAAAATATAATCGCTTTATAATTTCTGCATGACAAAACGTATTTCGAATTTCGAAGTTTATTTCTTTTTTTGCTGATTTCTAGGTTATTCCCATCGTAAGCGTTTGCCTTAGATACTAGCCTTTTATCACCTAGGATACTCGATAAAATTAGGATTCCCAGGTAGACATCTACAATACAATATACTACGTGTAGTCGTGTATATTCCACAAGACATCTCTCAATTCCATGAAGTATTTATACATCTATGAAATTATTTGAAAGTATGTATACATATTTAAAAGCAACGATTCAAATATGAATTGAATAAGTCCACACAGAAATGAAAGCAAGCGTGAAAACGGACTGCGAATTCAGGTCAATAATACACTCTTAAAGATTGTCGAATCAAATGAAATGTGTCAACTGAATATGGACTGCTTATAACTTATTCAATGCTAATTTTCGTCCTTTAAGCTATGGGTTTAAATCGACTAGGTATCGACTTCACGGTCAATAAAATTATACCTAACTAGCTGCGCTCTGCTGTGTTACCCGGTACATTTTTTTGGAATATACAGCCTATGTGTTAATCCAGGTTGCCATTTGCCACCTCTATACCAAATTTTATCAAAATCGATACAGACGTTTCAGCGTAAAGAGGTATACAAACATACAAACACACTCACGTACTTTCACCTTTTTAATAGTGGTGTGATGTAAGTGTAATTTAAAAAAATAGCCTGATATTTTAGAAAGAATCATCCCTTAACAACATCAGTTTAGTATTAAACAAACGCGGTTTCCTCAACAATTTATACAGATACTATAGATTTCGCCCGCGGCCTTACCCGCGTTAAGTAGCATATGTCCTTTCTGGGGTCTTTCTACATGCCAAATTTCATCAAAATGCGTCCAGCGGTTTAGTCGTGAAGGCGTAACAGACAGACAGAGTTATTTTCACATTTATAATATTAAGTATATATATAGGTATCATACTTTTATGGCCGGCATCTAAAGTTGAGCTGCGGTTCTCATTAATCAAAACACAAACATAGGTATATTTGGGCGGTTACTAAAGTAATAAATCACCGAATTCTATTCAATCAGTTGCTGTTAACTTTTTGTTTTCATTATGTTAACCGGCCAAGTCCGAGTCGGACTCGCGCACGAAGTGTTTCGTACTATTGTCTCTGAAAACCATAAAAAAGGCACCTTTTGTTGTATGGGAGCCCCCTTGCATATTTATTTTATTCTGTTTTTTAGTATTTTTTCTAATAGTGGTGATAGAAATACATCTGTGAAAATCTCAAGTGGTTTAACTTTCACGGTTCATGAAACCTACGTTAGCCTGGTGACAGACGGACATACAGCAGAGTCTTAGTAATAAGGCCCCGTTTTCATCTTTGGGTACGGAACCCTAAAAATCAAATGAATTCGAGTATAATTGTTTGATAGATACTAAACAAAAATATTGTTGAACACCAGTGTTTTTGTTATTGAATACCAAAAATATAATCATTCACCTAGATAATACATTATTTACTGGTCATTATGGCCAGGGGTACCAGTGGCTGCCACAGAACATGCCCAATATGGTTTTAAATGTACTTTTAAGCCTTCTCACTAGAAATAAAAAAGAATATACGTAGCTTATTGCCTAAAATAGCAGTCACGAACCAGCATAGTCTTCTTCTTATCGTATAGTTGATAAACAAACTGGTGTCAGAGTTTAAACCACCTGTAGGCCTCTGACATGGCTTTACACACCGTTGAAATATCTCTCAGGTGTGCCGGTTTCCTCCCAATGTTTTCCTTCACCGTTTTTGCTACTGATAACTCATGAATACGCACATGAATTCGCAAAGACATTGGTGCGTGCCGGAATTTGGACTTGTGACCTTTGACTTGGCAGTCCAACGGTCATACCACTCGGCTATCGGTGCTTAGCAAGCATAGTGAATAGTGTTCAAAGCTCGTTCCATTACAAGCTGGTACCTATTATTTTATTATCATTTATTTATCTTCAATTCTTCAAGTTCAGTGGATAAATGTTTTATGGCGACGCATTACAGTTTTCTTTACGGTAGAGACAAAGTTTATAGCTGTAATAAAACTTTATGTGATGTACATTTCTTTCCCATACTGTCATAGAACAGAAAATAGGCGAGATAGTGAAACGATAGGTACAGATGATAGGGGAGAGCATACATTTATATACTTAATCAGCCACCATACCATAAACGCGTAAAGCAGGACATACGGCGTCCCGTTCGAGGCTTTACTTAATACATGTTTTTTGCAGATTCGCGAGCTTCGCCACGAAAACCTGACGGCGTTAGTGGGCGTCTGCGTTGAAAGCGGCTCCGCCTGCATCGTCTCGGCTTACTGCTCCCGGGGCTCCCTGGCCAGGGTCCTTGCCGACCGGGACCTACACCTGGACGACATGTTCGTGGCCAGCCTGGTCGCGGACCTACTCCGGGGACTAACCTACCTCCATGATTCCGCGCTGATCTCCCACGGGAACTTGACTTCTAGCAACTGTCTTGTGGACAGCCGTTGGGTGTTACAGATTGCTGACTATGGCCTCCATAACTTGAAATGTAAGTTAAATTTTTACAAGCTTTTATTTCACTTGCAATGTTTGGTTATGTGAGTTTGTTTAGGTCACATCTTGCAATCTAAATAAGAACCACTTTTTGATATCCGATTGAAATGAAATTTTGCGTACTTAAATAGGTTTGGTGACAATACAGTATTATGGTACTTTTGAGCTAATCTGATGATGGAGTCAGAAGATGGTCATAGGAACTCAGTGACGAAATGAGGCAATCCCACCGTGTTGGGCTTGTTTAATCCATCTTCACCAGTACGTTGAGCCTAGCTGGTTTAAAAGCTTGTGTTAAAAATATAATTTAAATATTAACTTATTTCTTTACTGAATAATCTTATTTGTTTTATGATCATACATCTATAAATGATTGAAGTAGATGTAAATATTTATATGGCTATGTATAGGTTATAATGAAGACCTAATTGGCACAGTGGCTAAGCGATTGGACTGCTGTGCTAAGGGTTTCAGGTTCGATTTCCGCACGGTACAATAATTTGTGCGATTCGCAGATGTTGTGTAATCAATAAAAGAGTTTTATTTTCTAATGCTACGGCGTAGCGACGTCGCTACAAAACCTACGCAGTCGTAGCTACTTAACAATTCGTCTGAATACCTATATCTATTTTAAAGCGCAGTACAGAGTATGTCGCGTTTTCTCACGGCTGGTGGGACTGTAAACATAGTCTTAATCGATCCAAACATTAGGTATACTCTAATTCATGGTCCGGATTTGCATAAAACCATTACCTTCGCAGTAAGAGACACTTAATTGCGTGTGACGTAAGCCTGTATAGTCACACTGACATAGATAAATGATATAGCTTTTCTAGATACGAAAATATACAAATATTGATTGTTAGGTCTGTTAACATCATATACGTAGGTCAGAAAGTAAAGATTAAAACCTCCTTACCATAAAAACTTAAAGCCGGAGAGCTTACGATGTGGAAGCGGGACGACGCTATGTGCTCTGTAATGCGGCGTCTCGCTTCCGCAACGTAAACAGTACTGCTTTAAGAATTCATGGTATGGCTGAAGATTTTACTATAATAACTTTTGTGAGTGTTATCCATATTATTTACTATATATTCCGGTTATACTCACGGGTGTATTCGGGAATGCCCGACTAGTTTCGGACTCGAATAAGGGCTCCGGTCGAGTCCGAAACTAGTCGGGCATTCCCGAATACACCCGTGAGTATAACCGGAATATATAGTAAATAATATGGCTGAAGATGTTTAACGTACGTAATATGAAGTGTTGTTTGTTGGCATAGAAACCGGTTATCAGCGTTATTAGGGCTGCTAGTAGAAAACAAAACCTTTTAGTTATTTCTTTCTAAGGGCGGCTATTAAACAAATTTAGTATTCCTATACAAAGAACACAATATAACATTTGCGTTTGCGTGGAGTGAGGCTGAAGCAACTCGCCCTTACATGCATAAAGTCACGCCTATTTCCCAGAGGGGTAGGCAGAGACCACGGATTTCGATTTCCACGAAATGTGACTTAAAACCTCTGCCTTCCCCATCGGGGAATACAGGCGTGATGTTATGTTATTTTATGTAGTCTGCTTTATAGGTACTATTTCGAAATTGTAAAGAATATTGTCAAACTTGCCTATTTTTTTCTATTTGATGCTGTGTCACCTTAAGTTAACCTTACAATATCACATTAAGTACGTACTATCTACATAAATGAGTAACCTCATACTTAATGCTATATGGCAAATTTGTCTAGATGAGATAGCAGATTTCATTTGATTTATGTTATAATTTCAATCTATGAGACGATCGTGAACATCAGACAAACCCATGCATCTTTGACTGCAAGGTGACTCTAACATAGTTTGAAAAAGGTTTTATACGCTAACAACATGAATTTATTGATTCAACGATAACTGTATAAAATAATTGCTATTTTTATGACTTACGTGAAAAAGACAAAGGTAAACTTTTACTCATTTTCCATCAGATGGTTGTTCCGACGCCGAAGATGCCTTACGAATGGAACGCCGCATGCTATGGAAGGCACCTGAGCTTCTGAGGGACCCTAACCCTCCGCCCAGAGGGTCGCAGAAGGGAGACGTGTACTCCTTCGGCATCATATTGTACGAGATTCTTGGCAGGAACGGACCTTGGGGCGATACCAACCTTACTAATGCTGGTAAGTTAGAAAAATAAATGTATTTATAACCTCCGACGCGAAATGAGGGGTGTTATAAGTTTGACAGGTCTGAGTATGTCTCTGTGTCTCTTATCGTTGCTCCTAAACGAATGAACCGATTATGATGTGTTTTTTTTTTGTTTAAAAGCTGACGTTATCGAGGTAGTTTTTACCTATAATTTAGGTTGTGTCGGGATCACTTAATTTTTAGGTAATTCTCAGCTGCACGGAGATATGTGCCCAGTTCATGGCAATAGGCTAGCTTTATTGCATCGGCACCTATAACATAACTAGCAAAATGTGAGTGTACTATACATACACCTCTGCTCCCCGAAAAGCGGGGAATACAGGCACCTGCATCTGGTTATGTTACACGTAAATCCAAAAAACACAAAAAAAACAGTTGGGTAGTCTTTTTATTGAAGCTTGTCAATACCATATGTTGTATACAGGCGCGTCAATAGCATTGAGATTGAGTAATCCATTTGGTCTCTAGCTCTATCTGTCCATTTCAAAGACAGTTAAAATAAGTACAAGGTTGGATGCTGGAACGGATTTTTTACAATACATACTTTAAAACTCATAATTATTATTCTGTGATTCATGCCTCTAGGGCAAAACGGGCTGGTGCCGTTGAAAAACAAAATATATTGGAACAATTTGAAGAATTCCATTATTCAAAGTCAAATAGCCATATTTCGAATACATACCCAAATTACTAACGAAACCTACATTCAATATACCTATATATCTACATACATTTAATACGTTCGATAAATGTTTTGTAAAAGCCAAATAACTAATAAACCGATGTTTATTTTATACCTTTGTTTTGGTCGAATCGGTTTAACTAAATACTGTTTGGGTAAACATATTCTTATTTATGTATTTCAGTATGTTTACGATGATACCAAAGATTTGAAAGATAAACAGATTTTGGCAAACCTCGACGCGTGCGTGTAGCCTCGTACCGATTAGAATTGATGTCCCTACTAGCTGTGCCCCGCGGTGTTAACCGCTACAATTTTTCGGGATAAAAAGCTTATGTGTTAATCCAGTGTGTCAGCTACCTCCATATGAATTTTCATTAAAATCCATTCAGTACTTTTTACGTAAAAGAGTAACAAACATCCATCCATACTTTCTTTCGCGTTTATAATATTAGTAGGGATAAATATAAATGTGAAAGTAACTCTGGCACGTAGAAAGTTTAAGACCTGATAAAGAACATAGGCTACTCAACGCGAGCGAAGCCGTGGGCAAAAGCTAGTAGCTTACACATTTTATTATTTGACTCAGAAATCATTGGGCGCGTCAGGCAGCCTATTGGCGGGGTGTTGTTCAGGCCGCCACTGGCAGGCCTGGTGGCCCGGCCGGCTGTCCTAGCGGTCCTGAACGCCTGCTGGAGCGAGCGAGCCGACCGCAGACCGGACCTCCGACTCGTGCGGCTCAGACTTAAGGATATGCATGCGGGCATGTAAGTACCTTGGAGTTTTTAAACTAGGTATATAGAAATAGACATTTATTTACAGAATCTGAAAGAATTGGAACCCGCGACCTCCGCCGATCCGCGGTGCAGCATTTACCAGCATGGGCAGCATGTTGCTGAAAGTCGAATAAATTCAAATCAATATTATTATTATGCCAACTTCCAAACACCTAGTTATCTCTAAACTCATCACGTGCCGGTTAATTGTAACTTAATTATCGGTAATCGTTATGCGCGGTCTTGTCTAACTTGTAATCCGTCTAGACATGTTTATGTAACTTTCTAAAATAAATTCAGACCTAACAATGAGGGCTAAGTGTAACAACTCAATGACAACGAGAAAGAAAGAAAATTAATTAATTTAGAGTGTCAAAGTAAAGGCGTGAAGTTCTAAGTAATGTAAAGGCTTTTCACTAAAATAAAATCTACGGTTGGTCTTAACTTTTTACGCGTCGTTTAACTATGAGAAAAACAAAAGTATAAAAAAGCTTTAAATTGTACTTTATTAAAAATGTTTGTGAAGTGTTAATATCTACATAGAAGAGTCCAGTCAATTTCGGTCAAAAAGGTCGGTCGTAAATAATGTTGTATCTACAATGTTCATCATCATCAGCCGGACATAGTGAAATTATTTTACTATATATCTATAGATAACTAATTTATAGTCCGCAAATGAATTCGAAAAGACATTAATTCGTGCCGGGTTTTGAACTTGCAACCTTTGACTTGGCAGTCCAACAGTCATACCACTCGGCTTTCACAACAAAGCAACTCTATTCCTCAGATACACGCAAAAGAGTGATTTCTTAACCCACATTCGTACTTGTGTAGGAAAACCAACATATTTGACAACATGCTGGCGATGATGGAGAAGTACGCTTCGAATCTGGAGGCGATTGTGGCAGCCAGGACCGAACAACTGCTGCAGGAGAAGAGGAGGACCGATGACCTACTGAACAGGATGCTGCCAAGGTAAGACCTATCGCCATTTTTAACTATATTATATACGACTTTTCGTATTTTTTATGCATGTTGCCATGCTAGGCTTAAATTATATACATGAAGTATTTTACTATAATAACTTTCGTGAGTGTTATACATATTATTTACTGTGTTCCGGTTATACCGGTGCGTATAACCGGAATATACAGTAAATAATACATGAAGTAGGTACAAATACAGCATGTTCTATTGTATTTTCGTGTGCGATTGTAACCAACTAGGTTCAACCCCAGAGTTCGTCTGCGTGGAAGTATTATGGTCCACCCAAATAGTCCTTACAAAATATTAGTGAAATGATTTTTAAATAGAATTAATAATTTCCGATATTTTTACTCTTACATACATACAAACTATACCTACCACTTATTTCAAAATAATTGAAGACAAATTTATTTAAATATATACATTACAATTATGACTATAAATTATGCATCGAAGTATATTTCATCATCGCTGTCGACTGGTAGAGTGCCTAAAAGGCTGGCGGCATTGCCACGTTGAATAGCAATGCTAATTCTTACCTCTTCACGTCAACCTGAGAGCACATCATCGAAGCTCTCACCAGTAATAATCCCAAGTCGCTGTGCCCGAATACGGTCGGGATATATATATGTATTTAGAGGGCGACCTTACGGAGGCGTGGCGATATTGTGGCGCAAAAGTTTGTTCAAAGAAGTGGCCGTTATCCAGTGTAAGAATCCGCGTATCAGTGCAATAAAAGTAGCTTTGAATAACCGTACATTTCTTGTTTTTAGTGTTTATATGCCAACCAATGGAATAGACAATCTGGAGGTTTTTACGAGTTGTTTTGGTGAGGTATGTGCTATAGTTGAAAACTATTCAATAGAATCTATCTATGTGCTAGGGGATTTTAATGCACATCCGGGAGAATTGTTCAGTAACGAACTAAATAGTATGTGTGTGGACCAACAATGGTCCTGTGCGGATGTGGACATACTAGGAAGTGTATCAGATAACTATACATTTATTAGCGATGCTCACGGGTGTGTGAGATGGCTCGACCACTGTGTTACTAGTCATTCTGCCAGACAAACTATTAAAAACATTTTTATAAATTATGACACGTTCTGGTCGGATCATTTGCCGCTAGTCATTGAATGTGAATTAAGTGCAATTATATGTAAAAACAGTTTAAGTAGTAACAATAGAAAAAACAAAGCTATTTGGGGCTATAGAACTAGGGAACAGATAAAAAACTATAGTAAAATGTGCAATAGTAAACTTAAGTTAATAGATTTTCCGGTTGAATTTATGCAATGTAGTTATAATATTTGTAATTGTAAGAAACATAGGTATAAGTTAGATAAAATATATAAGGATATAATAAAGACACTAACAGACTCGGCTATTAACACTTGTGAAACTCAGTCATACGCATTTAGGAAGAAAAGGCATGTGACCGGTTGGAATAAGCATGTAGGTGAAGCTCACAGGAAGGCTAGGAGTAAATTTTTACACTGGGTTTCTCAGAATAGGCCACAATCTGGTACAATATATGAAGAAATGTGTGAAAGTCGCAAAGAATTTAAAAATAGATTAAAATGGTGTTACAATAATAAAGAACAAATCAAAATGGAAATAATTTCAGAAAGTCGAGCCTCTAAAAATTTTTGTGACTTTTGGAAAGCGACTAATAGCCTAAACCATAAGTCCGGTCTCCCTGTCAGCGTGGGAGGTGCGAGTGATAGCAGAGATATAGCGGAACTGTTCAGAGAACATTTTACTACGCAGTCACCGTTAGGTCCAACATCTGGAGATCCTGGGTCTACCTTGACCGGTGACTTGTATAATGTGTCAGCTAAACAAGTACGCCAAATTGTAAATAGTATGTCTAGGGGCAAGTCACCGGGTCACGACGGGCTTAGTATCGAGCATTTGAAGTACGCTGGCGTCCATCTACCACGTGTACTCGCGATGTTCTTAACTTTATGTCTGAATCACTCGTACCTGCCCATGGACCTTATGAAAACAGTTGTTGTACCAATCGTTAAAAATAAAACTGGTGATTTGTCTGATAAAAATAACTACCGACCTATTTCCTTAGCAACAGTTGTAGCAAAAGTTTTGGACAGTGTGCTTGACACAGAACTTGACAGACATCTTAACATTCACGACGCTCAGTTCGGTTTTCGCGCCGGACTTTCAACCGAAAGCGCAATTCTGAGTCTCAAGCACACTGTACAATACTATACGGAAAGAAGTACACCTGTATATGCATGCTTTCTTGACCTCTCCAAAGCATTTGACCTGGTGTCCTACGATTTGTTATGGGAGAAGCTCAAGAGGACTGGTGTGCCTACACAGGTGCAGCGGATTTTTCACTTCTGGTACCAAAACCAGAAAAATTATGTTAGATGGGCTAACAGCTTCTCTGACACGTACAGGTTGGAGTGCGGGGTGAGACAAGGTGGCTTGAGTTCACCTAAGCTCTTCAACCTGTACGTGAACGAGCTTATAGTTGGGCTTAGCAGCACTCGTGTCGGGTGCCGGATAGACGACGTTTGTATGAACAACTTTAGTTACGCAGATGACATGGTGCTGCTGACCCCAACTGTAAATGCAATGAGGCAGTTGTTAGCCATATGTGAATCATATAGCCATAAGCATGGATTAATATATAATTGTAAGAAGAGTGAGTACATGATTTTCAAGGCCTCCGGTAAGTGTCCGTCAAATGTGCCTGCGATAAAGCTGAATGGTACTGAACTGAAGCGGGTACAACAGTTCAAATATCTCGGACATTATGTTACCGAGGACCTTGACGATCGTGTTGATATAGAAAGGGAACGTAGGGCATTGGCAGTCAGAAGTAATATGTTGGCCCGCAGGTTTGCGCGTTGTAGTAACCAAGTTAAAGTCACACTATTTAGAGCCTACTGTCAGACTTTCTACACGTGCAGTCTGTGGTTCAAATATACCCAGGGGCCGCTCAATGCCTTACGTGTCCAATATAACAATGGATTTAGGATGTTGTTAGGGCTGCCCCGCTTTTGTAGTGCCTCCGGTATGTTTGCCGAGGCCAAGGTAGACGGCTTCCATGCCATTGTACGCAAGCGGCTCGCGTCCTTATTAAGAAGAGTCCGGAGTAGCACTAACAGCATCCTTCAGGTCATTGCAGATAAGCAGGACTCAAACCTCCTGAAATATTTTATTCGTGCACAAGTACTGTAACTGTTTTTGTACTCATTTATTATGGACATGTTCTGCATTAAAGATTTATTATTATTATTATTATTATATGTATATACCTCTATATAATACATAACGAATGTGGTTTGTTGTTAATCAAAATATTTACGCAATGACCGATAAAAATACTAAAGTCAAAAACCGAGCGTAAATAGTTTGTAAAATATTTTATTGAACATAAAATTCAATCGAATTTGTGGTATAAGCGTCCAACATTCTTGGATTACAGCTAATAATTCAGTAATGTTGATCGAACGAACTATTCAGAATGTTTACCTGCCTCGAAATATCTAAAGCCCTTTGTTAAACATTTTTCAATATTGGAAATCTATTTTTATGTTTATGAAAAGGTTAGGCAATTTTGAATTTATTTTAATAATCCAAAATGTTATTACAGAATCAAATATGTGTATCTATAATCTATATAAATTTGAGGTACATACTTTCAAGCTTGCATATTACTATATGCTAGTTACTAGATCAATAGAGACGATAAAAGAGACATAATTTACAAAAAATGAGAAATATTATTCAGGCGAAGCTCTTAGCCTTGGCAAACAGTACCAAGTCAGCTGATACTTACACGAATTGTTTTCATCAGGTGCGCAACTGTTTGAAGGATATTAATTTGATAAAACGACCCTTTTTCCATCTGCATGTCCATATAATGTTCTCCTGACCAAATGTTAGTCACGGTCGCCTGTCCTCAGTCTGCCCGTGACCATGAATGCTGTAAAGGATTCGAAACTTCGGGACCAAAAATCAATTAAAAAACCGCGATAAAATCCGTAAACCTAGTTTTATTTCAACATAAAACTAATATTTAAAATCGAAGTAATCTTTTAAAACTTGAAGAAACTGAGTCATTTTAAAATGTGCCTATCTAGCCTAACTTTACACATTACATTAAATAGTTCGCAAACTTTCTTTGTTTACTTCACAGAGGGATCGTTTGCGTAATGATATTAACTTTAAGATGTAGAATGAAGAAGAATGAAACTATTATATTTTGAAACATTAAGGCGACGCATTATTCATGAACATTGCTGATATCAATCATTATTAAGCCTACATCATTCAAGTATGTTATACAAATATATCGTCTGTACCATCAAGAAAATAAGAATTTAATCCTTTTATGTACCTACTTTGATCAGATTAAACAGTGCACACGATCATCTTATGTGCCATTAAACTGCGGCCAAGTTTCTGCCAAACACGGGTTAAATTTCTACAGGACAAACATGTTAGAAGGACTGAGAACATGGCATTATATATTTGGTAAACACACCTACAACACAGTAGAAATGCCGAAAAAAGGGCAGTGATTAAAAAACGTCCAATATGCAACGTTTTTACAAGGATTTTGCCGTGTGTTTTTGACGTGACGTGATAGACAACGTCAGAAACTGATGGACCGGTACAGTCAGCACCATAAGTAATTGAACATTTACTTTTTTAACATACCAACAAAGAACATTGTGGCGTTCTAAGGGGAGGCCTTTGTTCAACAGTCTACCGGCTGATGATTATGTTTGCCGAGGTCTTCCCCTTTCCAATACTCCACTAACAATCGCCTCATATATTCGTTTATTCTCATATTGCTTAAAAAAATATTGATTATATATAACTTATCCATGAACAGGACTGTAGCAGAAGCATTGAAGAGAGGAGAGAGGGTTCAAGCAGAAAGCTTCGACTGCGTCACAATATACTTCAGTGATATCGTCGGATTTACCAAAATGGCGGCCACCAATACTCCTATGCAGGTAAGATTATACATTTTCTTTCCTTCTATACTTACTTAATTAAAGATCAAAACCTGTGGGGAATATAAAGTAATTATAAATACAACTTTATTTTTAATATTAAAAATAGATAGTAGAATAGAATATACTTTATTGCATTGCCTCGTTGGTCTAGTGGTTGCTAAGCGCGACTGCTGAGCACGAGGTCCTGGGTTCGAATCCCGGGTCGGGCAGTGTTACTGGGTGTTTCCATAGGTAATTCTCAGTAGCAGCACGGAGTCTGGATTTGTGCCCGGTTGATGGCAATAGGCGCGCCCCCTATTACATTGGGACCTAAAACATAACTGGTAAAATGTGGGTGTACTATATGTGCACGTCTGCCTACCCCTTCGGAGAATACAGGCGTGATGTTATGTTATGTTACTTTATTGCACACCAAGAAACAAATAACACAGATTTACCCGAAAATTGTATTCTATTTTGATTAAATACTTTGTTAATTACCATCATAAGATGATTTATGATAGCATTTTTAATTAATATGGTTGTAAGAGTTCCAAGGACTTTTGAGAATTTGCTTTTGAACAATATTTCAGTCACATCGTTCAACAAGATATTTTAAATTAATATTTTTAAATAGCCTGTCTTGTGTCCCACTGTTGTGGAAAGACCAGCCGATTATTCCTCAATGAATCTCTGTTTAACGTCATTTCGGGCCCATATCTTTTCCGTATAAGTGTCCAAATTGTCCCGCCATCACCTTCTTGTTAGCCTAAATTATAAGCATTATAGCAACATAGTAACAAATATTCACCGGTAGGTATAATAATAGTCAAGTATTTATTTTAGGACTTTCCATTGTTTAATACTTAGTACTACTTGCGCCCGGTTAATGACAAATAGACTTCGCATGTGTGGACATTGGGACCTAAAACATAATTGTTTTTTGTTTTTGTTTTGTTTTTTTTTAAAAAAACTTCGCCCCACGCTAGGATTTTCTCCTGTGTCGTGGGTGCGTTTCACAAACATGAAATATCACATACACTAACACCCAGACTCGGGACAAACATCTGTGGTTCGCACAAAGTTTTGCCCCGTGCGGGAATCGAACCCGCGACCGTTAGCGCAGCAGTCCAATCGCTTAGCCACTGCGCTAATCAGGTCGTCATAATTGGCGACATGTGGTCGTATTATATGTGCATTGTGCAGTGCACCTCTGCCTACTCCTTCGGGAAATACAAGCGTGATGTTATGTATATAAATATCAAACTCCTAAGGATAAACAGTTACTTTGGTGTAATGTAAATTTAAGTTAACAAGCGTAAGCTGAGAGTTACGTAGAGCGTAAAATTGGGCTAATCATTATCCTCGTACGTGCGCACGTTTCTGATTAAAATTACTTTGCACATATATCGTGTATGAATTTGTTAGAAAAAGGAGATTTTGAAATGTTTTACGACGCTATGAACCTCGTCTACATAAGTATTGATCTTTACTTTAGTCTAGTACACATAACATAAACATAACATCACGCCTGTATTCCCCGAAGGGGTAGGCAGAGGTGCACATATAGTACACCCACATTTTGCCAGTTATGTTTTTAGGTCCCAATGTAATAGGGGGCGAGCCTATTGCCATCAACCGGGCACAAATCCAGACTCCGTGCTGCCACTGAGAATTACCTAATGAAAAAACCCAGTAACACTTTGCCCGACCCGGGATTCGAACCCAGGACCTCGTGATCAGCAGTCGCGCTTTGCGTCTGTGAAACGCACTCACGATATATAGAAATTCTTAGACGTTTATTTAAAATAAAAATAAATTAATGTATGATCAAACATCCACACTATCCATAGTATCCGCAGCCCGACAGCGGTAAACGCAGCATAACCTTGATCCATCGCGCGGCAGTTACTCAGCCTCCGATAAATATAATAGATACATATAATCTTAACACGAAAGGAAAATAATCTCTTAATAATCATCATCTTGGGAATTATTGGCTGTCCAATCAATGACATGCTGTCCTAATATTGACAAGACAGAAGGAGATTGAGTTAAATATTGAATCAGGCGTTATATTGCGGAAATTGATACTTACATAATAATAAATATATTGTTTTTTTTAATCGATATGAGCGTGTATGAGGAATGTGATGCGAGTGAATAAAGCGAAAGAAGTATGCCAGGATCGTAGCAAATAGAAATCTGTGGTTTCTGCCTACCCCTCTAGGAAAAAGGCGAGACTTTATGAATGTATATTGTATGTATATTAAATATGTAAGGTGTTTATTTATTTCTGTATATTATGTAGATATTCAACTGAACTTGTGTACATTTTTTCATGAAATTATATCACTTTTTAACGGAGATTCAAGCTCCCAGATAAATTACGTTCAACCGCAAAGATATAAAACAAGTTTCCTTGTAGCGGTTTTGTTATTAGCTACAGTAGCGTAGCAAGTTTGTCCGAAGCGGCTACGACGCAGCTACGAACTGTTAACTGCTACTTAAGCTTTAATGAGTTCATTAATAAGATCTCCGACATTATCTTTCATTTTTCTATTAAAACTTAGCGTTTTTTAATATCCAGGTTCTCATTTCACATAAAAATTTTAATGTTTATTAGTCCGCCATATTTGGTAGATTGAATAGGTAGCTGCCTCGTTGGTCTAGTGGTTGCTAAGCGCGACTGCTGAGCACGAGGTCCTGGGTTCGAATCCCGGGTCGGACAAAGTGTTACTGGGTTTTTCCATTAGGCAATTCTCAGTAGCAGCACGGAGTCTGAATTTGTGCCCGGCTGATGGCAATAGGCTTGCCCCCTATTACATTGGGACCTAAAAAAAAACATAACTGGCGAAGTGTGGGTGTACTATATGTGCACCTCTGCCTACCCCTTCGGGGACTACAGGCGTGATGTTATGTTATGTTTATGTGAATAGGTAGCGTAAAATTATATTTTCCTTTTCATTACTTGCTGTAGTAGGTGCATTATGTTTACTGGAATGCAGTTCTGTGTGTATGCAACATGGCTACGAAAGCTATAACAAAAGACTAACGGCCGACGTCACAATTATTCTGCCTTGAATAAATAGTGTTAAACGCTGTGCGAAGTTGACTTTTAACTTTTAATGGGCAAAACGTTTATGATAATTGAAAAGTAAATACACATAGAATTACGTCTGTAAGTATCAAAGGGAGATTCGTCTCTTACGAGAAGTCTACACCTATATTTCACCAATCATTACAAGGGTACATAGCACACATATCAAATCGGAAATGGATCGCTACTGTACCGCTTTTCGCCTCGCCGTGCGCCGTCACACAGACGTCAACCTCACGTAAGCAAAGCGAAGCTGCTCCGATACGTCGACTCGGCTACGGCTAGGCGACGCCGCGGTTACGGCTCGCGCGTCTCGAGGCGAGGCGATTACGGTACGATTCCGATTAGTGTGCTTTGTCGTAGGGAGTTTTATACAAAGAATACTGTACGGCTTCAGTTGATACAGTGATGATCCCATTCCGGGGTTATATGTGTACTACGATCTATATAAGTAGCAACCCTATCGATATTGATTTGTCTTACCCACACATAAATAAAATAAAGTGTTTATTCTCTGTTTATTTTGACAGGTGGTGGAAATCCTGAACGACCTCTACACTTGCTGCGACGCTATTATATCGTACTACAATGTTTATAAGGTGAGTTTGTTGTTCGAACTTTGAAAAACAAGGCTTAAAGTAGTTTTTACTGGTATACAATTTGACTACCTCGTTGGTCTAGTGGTTGCTAAGCGCGACTGCTGAGCACGAGGTCCTGGGTTCGAATCCCGGGTCGGGCAAAGTGTTATTGGGTTTTTCCATTAGGTAATTCTCAGTAGCAGCACGGAGTCTGGATTTGTGCCCGGTTGATGGCAATAGGCTCGCCCCCTATTACATTGGGACCTAAAACATAACTGGCGAAATGTGGGTGTACTATATGTGCACCTCTACCTACCCCTTCGGGGAATACAGGCGTGAAGTTATGTGATGTACAATTTGGATTGAAACACTTCGGAGTTTCTGGATCGAACATGTGGCTTTTGTCGTTCAGGCAATCTCACGTTAACAGTTAACACCTGTGTCCAACGGATGATCAAACCGATTAACAGATTGTCATACGTTTAATTTATCTAAGATAGCCGTTTACGGATAGTGTAGGTCATTACTAAGTATTATTTACTGTATATTCCAGTTATACTCACGGGTGTATTCGGGAATGCCCGACTAGTTTCTAAGTAACTTGAAAAAGATAACGAATCGCTTTAGTTATAAAAATACGTATTTCTACAAAGCCATGTGACCTTAACTCTTTCAATAAAAAGAAAAGATTGAAACATTGTAACAGTGAGCCTATATTCGGCAGAAATATGAATCGTAATCAATGAACGGATGAACGATAGAGGGTTGAATGTAAGACAATTTCGCTTCGGTTGACAAACGATATCCAATCTTTATCCCAAACTTACGTAGTAATAGTACTATGAAGAAGAAATGTCAGAAACAAAATTGTCACTTGGGTATTCCGAAGAAATAAAAACGCTTGATGAAAAGGCATAGTACGTACATGAGTTCATTCATTTGTGAATGTAGGTACATAATAAATACTTAATAAAATATGTTTTAACATTATTCACGAAGGCTTAATTTTGAACAGAGCCGAAAATGATAATATTATAAAAAATACTTCAATGTACACTATTTTATATCGCTATTTATTTGACTGCCTCGTTGGTCTAGTGGTTGCTAAGCGCGACTGCTGAACACGAGGTCCTGGGTTCGAATCCCGGGCCGGTGTTACTGGGTTTTCCCATTAGGTAATTCTCAGTAGCAGCACGGAGTCGGGATTTGTGCCCGGTTGATGGCAATAGGCTCGCCCCCTATTACATTGGGACCTTAAAGCATAACTGGCGAAATGTGTGTGTACTGTATGTGCACCTCTGCTTACCCCTTCGGGGAATACAGGCGTGATGTTATGTGCCATTCTCTCCTCTTATTGTTAGGAGCAATGATAAGAGTTGGTTCTTATAAAAGTCTTCTGACAGGTGGAGACAATAGGAGACGCCTACATGGTTGTGGGTGGTCTCCCTGAGAGATGCTCGCGCCACGCTGCAGAGGTGGCGTCGTTGGCACTGCATGTGCTCGACTCAGTGCCCAAGATCAGGTCACGACACATGCCGGCCGCTAGGCTGCATATTAGAATAGGTGAGTGCTGAGAAAATTAGCTAACCACCATCTGTTTAGTGCTAATTTAGAAGTGGGTAAGTACATACTTAATGTTATCGTTGAGACCAAAATAATTAAGTGTAAGAATTTGCCTTTAATACCAATGTCATGTATTTCGATAGAATTGAAAAGAATATTACTAAATCTTTCTTTTTACATTTTGATTACTCTATTTTGTTAGTATAGCTTAAACATAATATACACAAGTATGTACTTAATTAAATTCAAATATTTTCAACCACAATATTTTATGGTTTATGACTCCGTTTCGCAAATACGTCGCTTTACCAGAGTCAGGTGAAACCACTGCTAACTAATAGTGTTTTACGAGGGTGTTAAAATACTTACATCGCAAAACTTTAGCAATTAATTAACCTGCTGCGCGAAACGACGCGACTTCACTTGACTAGCGAGACCTGACTCTGAGACCCACTCTGATATAATACTTAAAGTACTTAAAGTTTGTTAAAACATAATAAAATTATTTTATGTTGCATTGTGTTTCACAATATTATTATATTATCTACTCTATCCTACATATAAAATCCAGATGATGGGCAGCAGCGTCTTCTGTAACTCCACTAGCAATATTGCGATCCCCAAGCCGCTTGCCAGCGTGGGGATTATGGCAACCTCCCCCCCCCTCTACTCTAAGGGTGCCTTTGTTCAACAGTGGACGTAATCCGGCTCCTCAAGAATAACTATGTTATGAAATAACTGTGGGTTTTGTAGGTATACACAGTGGCCAGTGCGCCGCAGGAGTGGTTGGCGTAAAGATGCCAAGATACTGCCTCTTCGGAGACACCGTGAACACAGCAGCCAGGATGGAGTCCAGTGGGGAGCCCCAGAGGATCCATGTCAGCCATGACACGTACCTGCTGCTGAAGCAACATGGGGGCTACCATTTTAAGGAGAGAGGAATCGTTAATATCAAGGTAAGGATGCTTTTCTAAGTTATTTAGAACAAAGATAGATGAGAACAGAGAACTAAAAGTTGGAAGAGACATTTAGGGGAAGATATTTTTTGAGAAATAATATTAATAAATTTTTTTAGGGCAAAGGTGAAATGAGGACGTGGTGGCTAGTAGGCGAAGACCATGAGAGGAGAAAAAACACTATGAGTAGATACCGTGAGTACAAAAATTACTATAATTAGGGCAAAAAAAATTTTACCTTTTACTATTTTTATAGCGTCTGCCTTGAAGTAGACAGAAACTAAATACGCTCAAGCTTGTCTTCTCTTGCTGTATTTTCAAAATTTTAACATTTCCACAATTCTCCAGAACCAGGCCTACTCAGGAACATGGAAGACAACGAAGACTCTCTATGGGGCTTGAACCGCTCCATCCTCAACATCCGCGACCGTGCGCGCCTCTCCTGCGGGGGCTTGGCAGGGCCAGGCTCCGCACTCTCATCCCCGGGGCCACCAGCCTGCGACTGCTTCATCCCCAACCGAGACCACCACTCCGCGCCAGTAGTCCTATTTTGCGACGAATGACGTTAACAGAGCTCTCTCCAAAATTTCTGGTTGAAGAACGATTGTGATTCGCCCAAGGATGTGATTGTAGACATTGAAGAAGACTGTGGGTACTTCGAAGATAATTTTAATGATTATATGTTGGTGTACCAGAGTGGGAGAACCGAGGTGGTGGACGATGTTGGTAGCAGAGCTAGGAAGTTAGCGGCTCTAAAAAGACTGTATTGTGTCGATTATGAGTGCGGTACCTGGTTGTAATGGTTATTTGGATGTTAGGTTAGTGTAAATATCTGTGTTGGATGTAATAAATATAACTTAAAGCGCTGTTTGATGAAAGTGCAGTGGTAATGGTAACCTACAGATTGTATTGTTTTTTAGTTCAGTTTTTTGTAGCTTCACGGAATGTATTGGTGATAAGTATTATTCAATACAAAACTAAACAGTTTTGGAATTCTCTAGAGCTGTAAAGATTAATAAGAATCCGGATTAAAATTACTGGTTATTACCATTGTAATTTCATCCGCTTCAAGACTGTAGATAGATACAATTAAGTATTACCCAAATTGGAGCGGTCTGACTCTTATTGGACCTTAACGAAATATTGTAAAATAAGTATTGAGCATAAAATACTTTTAGTAGAAAACGATACCTACATGTATTTTGACATGACCAAACAACCAATTTGTGACGAAAATACTCAAATGAATACTGCCAAAGCAATTTGTTAAAAAATGAAAGAGTAAAGGCTTTTTAACAATAACGTCGTTAAAATGCTTGTTTCAAAATGAAGCATTTTTAAAAGCTTTCTATTTTTATTTCTTTTTTAAACGTAAAATATAACCTATATTCGGATTTTGAAGTAACAATTTTAATTGGCACTAGTTATAAATCTTAGTATATGAAACAAAGGCCCCTAGTAACGAAAATGTAGCAAATATATTTTACGGTGATTGAATAAGAAAATCTTGATTAGAATCACTTATATAGGGTGTAACAGAAACGGCATTATTTTAAGTTTAAATTCTGTCAGTAGATTCTAGTTATACCGTATTTTTTTTTCTAAATTGTCTCTTGCAGTTAGCTCTGAAGATCTTACTGCTTAACCGGTTGTTTGGCGAGACCTAATAAAAGGCCTCCAGCCACGTCTATACCGTATTACTCTTTGCCCCTTTTATATGGGATGGATAGATACGTACTACTTACCTTTCAGTTACACTATAGGGATACTAGCGACATAAACATGACTGACACAAATTAAAAAAAATCTGTCTCACATTTCTCCAATCAAGTTTGGAACATGGGTAGTACCTACCTAACAATTCGCTTCTAAAATAAAAGAATCCAATTTTCTCTAACACAGGGATATTTCTTGAAAGAAGAAAGTTTTACTCGTAAACCTCGCACAAAAGTTTATTCTGCCCCCATACCATGAACTCTTAAAGCAGGACAGTTTACGTTGTGGAAGCGAGACGCACGTGCAGTGTAATGCGGCGTCTCGCTTTACGTTTCGTTCATGGTAAGGGTAGGGTAAATAAAATTGAACTGAAATACAGATAGCATTAAAAACCTGAGGTTGGCTATCGTTTTTAATTATAAAGGTGACAAGGTCCATCTTTTAGTCTAATTGGAAATTGTAAAGAATGTGGTGAATTTAACAAACCGACCCCGAATATCTAGTGGCTGTTTAAACAGCTATATTAATTTATTTTATTGTTGCTATACCTTAAATCTTTTGTTAAAAGTTTTCTATTTTAAGAGTACAATATACAGGTAAACATCTGCTGACATTACTAATATTAAATTGCAGTACACCTGTACTTTAGTAAATTCAAGAGTAGACAATTTATTACATGACATCTAATTAAGCATTAGGCTGAGGCCGCACTACGCTTAAACTGCCGCGGTTTATAACCGCGTGATTTTGTGAATAAAGGAGGCTAATACAAACAGCCGCACTTGCGGATTTTTCCAGCGCGGACGTTTGTCTTAGTTCCCTTGTCAGGCGGTTAAAAACCGAAGCGGTTGAACCGTAGTACGGCCTCAGCCTTGAACGAAATTGAGATCGCTTTTAAGTGGTCAATGGAATTACGTGTCTTTGAATAACGTCGGGCACTTTAATATAGGTAAAAGACTTATCCGTTACTCAAAGTATTGAAAATACGGTATTATATTTGAGTGGGCAAACTGGTGGGCCGATGGCTTTAAAGGCAAATTGATTTTTTATGGACGGCTATTCAACTTGGCTATTTAGCAGCTTTAGAAGGATTATGCCTGCTAATCCTAGATCTAACTATGGACGCTCTTAAGAAAGGGCTTATACAATGAATGAGAATAATTTGATAAAGTACCTACCTACTACATTAAAGGATAAAAATGTAAATAATCATATTATTATATTTACTAGAAATAAAGATGGCAAGAAGAATTTTACGGGAATAAACTCAATTGGAATAACTTGTGTAAAGACGTTTTTATCTGTGTAATCGATTAATGTTAGTAATTTAAAAATCGACTAAATGTGATAGAAAATTAGTGAACGTTAACATATTATACGAAATGGAGAATGACTGAATGGTTTAAGGCAGCAAATATTGTATCTATATTAATTTTAGTATTATATTATATCGTTTTGATATAAAATATTCAAACAATTTTGTAACGGACCTAATAAATGTACCTAAGACCATGTTGTGTAAGATTTAGATTTAAGTCAATGATATCTGTGTCAATGAATGTTTATATGTTTGTATTATATAACTAAAATAGAGCCGTCACAAAGAATATTTTACATTCCATAGCTCGTGAAAGTTATCGAAATCGATAGGTAGTTATGATAGGAGGATAATCAAAAGTTCTGAATCAAGACAAAACAATACAACGGAAATATGTTTTTATACTATATTCCAGTACATACCTACGGATTACCGTTCATTCATACTGTTAGAACTTGTAGTAAATACAGCTCTCATTTTTTATAAAAAAAAGTTGAATATTCGTAATTTACGGCGACGAAAATGGCCAACCGGCCCTTCTATCATAACCATTATCTATGGTTCCATATTTTCTAGGTGTTACTCCACAAATCGGCAAAATATCTACTTAGTTTTAAACTGCATATTATACTTAGTCCGTAAATTGAATATTAAATACCTAATCCAATGAATGCAGGTCTCAACACTGCCCATACTACCAATTAAGATTTTCTGTCCGTCGTGAATACTTAAATGTCTATATAAACAGTCTACCTACTTAATGTTAGCTAAGAAAGAATATATTATACTTAATGTGTTAGATGTAATTAATAGTAAAATATACAAGTTAGATAAAAGTTCTTGTGAACGAATTGTAATGTATATAAAACAACCTCTATTACTAGCGATATTAAAGAGCAAAAGTCTGCAATTATCTACTGTAAAGATTATTTGACGATTTCGTGTCATGTACGAAAACGGTCACCCCATTATACATAATTATTTTGACGATCTAGACGTAATGAAATCAAGCAAAAGGACATACACCTATGTCAGTGTTTTAATCTATATATTTCATAATTCGGAATGCAAAGTGCTATATTATATAGTATATAATCTCATTTTAAAATTAGTTAATATCTACCTACTAGATCTTCCGAATCCTTCCCGTATTGGACAACACAACATAATATAGGTTTTATTTTGCAACATTGAATGCTTCTATAATTATCTTTTATTATATTCCTGATTAGTCTTGGTTGACTGCCTCGTTGGTCTAGTGGTTGCTAAGCGCGACTGTTGAGCACGAGGACCTGGGTTCGAATCCCGGGTCGGGCAGTGTTACTGGATTTTTCCATTAGGTAATTCTTAGTAGCAGCACGGAGTCTGGATTTGTGCCCGGTTGATGGCAATAGGCTCACCCCCTATTACATTGGAACCTAAAACATAACTGGCGAAATGTGGGTGTACTGTATGTGCACCTCTGCCTACCCCTTCGGGTAATTCAAGCGTGATGTTATGTTATGTTTAGTCTTGGTTGCTAACAATTAAGTAGTTATAATATCTACCAAGAAAGATAGTCTTTGGTTCAATTATCGACGCTACTGTCGTTTATAAGACCTAACTTACTTTAGCAGTACCTGGTATTAACCAGACTTTGACAGTGGTTCCTATCTGCTAAGGCCTATAGAAGAAGGCTTGACAACTGAGACGTAGATGCCTGACTGTTCAAAGCACGAAGTCCCGATTCAAAAATATTAAACCTAGGTTTACCCAAGTTTTATGATGTCAATGTTTATTAACAAACAATTACGATGCGTATTAATCTAAGATGTGCTGAAAGTTGTCCTAAGTCGTAGCTATTGGCCAGATTTTAAACCAATTAATGCTGATTTTAAAAATCGACTTTTAGGAATTTTCAAGATTGTTCCTCGCAATACTTATTTTTTATTTTATTTTTATATTATACTAGCTGCGCCCCGCGGTGTTACCCGCGACATTTTTTCGGGATAAAAAGTAGCCTATATGTTAATCCAGGGTATAACCTATCTACATACCAAATTTCAACCAAATCGGTCCAGCCGTTTATGCGTGAAAGAGTAACAAACATCCACACATCCATACATCCATACTCACAAACTTTCACATTTATAATATTAGTAGGATACCTATATCTATCGATTTCGATACAGTTTTGTTTACCAATTACACTGAATTGTCTACTTCTTTAAATAATATAAATTGATCTATGCCTACTTATATTTACAGACTGCGTTTTACAAATACGAGAATAGGTACTACTTATATGTATGAACGTCAATGTAATTTCAAAGATCCAGAAAGGTTGAGAATCATGCTTAATTGAGTATTTTACTAATTGTGTATACCTACCAAAGAATAGATAATGTTTGATTGTGCTATAAAATCTACATGGACTTAATTATAAATGTATTTACTTGAATATTGCTGTTGACTGTTAATAAATAAAGACTTTTTAATAAAAATACCGATCTCTTGTTATTTTTTCCTTGTCTTGATGTTTTTTATTTAAGCCTACGGACCGAGAAGGCGATGGCGAGATGATTTGGTCATTTTTGCGGGAAAGACGTGGCCTGAAATGGCATTGGACAGGGTTTTGTGGAGAAATAATGGGGAGGCCTTTGCCCAGTTGTGGGACACCGAACAGGCTAGATAACAAAAAAAGCCTACGGACAGTTTTATTAAAACGAAATTAATGGAACATTATATCAAATATAATTATTAGGTATCGTGTTGATATGCCTATATTATACCATTTTCATTTATTTAAATGGAAAATAATTATAATAATCGCAGCATTCACGTGGTTTTAATTACATGTTGATTCGGAAATCTACTGCACAATTATCCTCATTGGTTAATGTCATAGAAACCATATAAACAAGTAGACGCATTTTTGATATCTTAGCTGGAGGTTAAAACCAGATAAGTATTATATAGTAATTATAACCATTAGTTGCTCCGATACAAGCTCCCTCCCTTAACATAACATCAAACCTGTATTCACCGAAGGGGTAGGCAGAGGCAGGGTCGGAAAAGGATCGTTACGTCAATATTGGCCGTCGCAGTAATATTGGCCCTTACTTAAGTACTTTAATTACAATTATAATGTTGGTGAGGCTGTAACTATACGTTGAGTAACGTGGTGTTTTTTCTATATTAATAAGTAAGTTACTAGTTACTCATCAACATAATAACAAAGTAAATAATAATAACAGCCTATAACTATCCCACTGCAGGGCAAAGGTCTCTTCTCGTATGGATTGAGCATTGATCACGACGCTAGCTCACTGCAGGCGATTTCAGATAATTAAATCCAGGTTTCCTCACGATGTTTTCCGTCACTGTTACTCAGTGGTGTCTTAGAATAACTAAGAAAGTATCTATAAAATTGAAAAAGTCACATTGGTTCTTGCCCAGGTTTGGACCTGCAACCTTGTGTGTATGTTAACCACTAAGCCACCACAAACACATACATACATATACACAATAACTTTGATGCATAATTTTTAGTTTAAATTTTTTATTTGTATATATTTTTAAGAAGTGTAAATAACCTTGTAAATAAATAATTCATGTACACAATAACACAGTACCAACATATTAAGATGGTGCCCCTAGATTCTTTATTCGATTAGAGGGCAATTTCCAACTAAGCCGTCTGAAATAGGAAGGTATACCTAATCAGTCATGCGTATGAAAATAAAATAATGTAGGTACTTAAGAGATGTTATGATTTAATAAATTACATATATTTTTAAATCTTATAAGAATTATTATATGCAATATAATTGATTGACTAGTCTTCTTAATAATCTGACAACAGAAATACATCACATGAAAAACTAAATTGTAACAATAATAAAAATACTATTTGCTTAAGTTTAGAAACATAATGTAAAAGATTTTAACTATCAATCGGAATGAAAAGCTAGAGTAACGTCATTTAAAACAAAATTTGTATTAGCTACACTAACTGTATAATGATTTCTAAATAAGATTTGATTATAAGTTTTAACTTAAAACATTTCAAAAGGTTTACATGTCGCACTGCTGGTGTCTCTATAACATCTTGTACAATTATTTACAGAAATATTATTATAAATATAAAATAATAGTTTTACGTTTTAATTAAAAATTGTATATACCTACATACTGAATCAATACATTTATATCTACATCTCATAGCTGTTCCATGGGACATAGTTGTTCTTGATTGATCCCAGCAAACACTAGGAGAGCACCTTGACCAACCATTAACCGGACTAAACTACAGTACAATTGACTTCATTATCCTATGGTGTCCTAGCTAATATAACTAATACCGAACACAACTAAACTGAAGATGTGTTTTATGTTCCCAATAAAAAATATTATTATTATTAATCAATCATTTCTTCAGCCCTCTTATTCTTAGCTCCATTTCAAGGTAAGCTCTCATAGACGGGTCTTCAACCATTTTAAGCATCTTTTCTCCAATCTCAGGCCCCGCATTGTGCATTTTCTTTGATAAAGCCTCTGCCCACACTATAAACACACAGTTAGCACAACCAGACTGACAGCATGATGTTGGTGGTTCATCTATTGAGGCCTGTAATTAGGAAAGAGTAATTTGGCTGTATTAGTAGATTTAATTAACATAAAGCATGAATGTTATTTAGATGTTGCACTTTTTTGTATCACAGTCATGCAGCTGAATAAACAAAGGGTTTGTGGTTTAACAAAGGATAACCCAAGAATTGTCGAGTGAACGGAACTTGAAATTCGATGGGTGCAAGGCCATGATAGCTCAGTTGATTAGAGCTGCCCCATGGTACGGAAAGGTGGCAGGTAAGTCTTGCATGTGTCCATCATTTTTACAATTCCCTTTATCAATTTAGATTCCAGCTAGCATGAAAATCATGCTCAACTGACACCAAGTCATACAAGAATTGTTACAGAGGTTAAGAGCTAAGTTATTTGAGCATAAAAAAAGCCTTTTGATAATTATCTAACTTCCAGTTTGATATTTCTTTAGAGAATTTAATATGAAAATATTAGTATTTCCAATTAATACATTGAAGTAATGCAAGACAATGTTTTCCCTTTTCAAGTTATTATTACAGTATCATGTAAAGAAAATATCACTTTTTCACAATTTATGCAAGATCTACACATATTATTAGGATATGCAAGCTTTGTCCAAAGATTAACTTAAGTACAGGAAGAAATGAGGTTGAAATGTGAAGGTTTGTACCTAAAAGTGATGATACAGGCTGAATAGATGATTGATAGATAGCAGTATGTTGCTGATCTGGATTTTTATAGATTCCTGTGATCCACATCATTCTTCATCCGTATGACCAGCCCGCCTTGATAGTTCTGTCAAGTATCAAGGCTGGTGTTCCGAGTATATTATCAGACAGATAGTACAGCCTCCTTATTCTCTAATATTGAGGTCATCTAGGTACGATTTCAATGCAGTTTTATTAAAATGAAAGCAAGTATAGATAGTTAATAAAAATAGCCATCTTAACAAATTAAATCTTACTTCTTTGGCAATTCTTTCAAGTTCCCGCTCTTTTTCGTCATCTGTAACCTTTGAGGATGTAGTACACCTTCTGATAAACTGACGATGACATTTTACTAAGGCCACTGGTAGCCTGATATCTAATTTCTGTAATTTAGAATAAATATAAATTAAAAGATAATATGTAATAAAATAATACGTAAAATTGCAAAGTCAAATGAAGGACTTAAAATTACAAACATTTTGATAAACAAATAGGTACTTACAATCATTTTATTTGTTAGAAAAATCCCCTTATTTATTTATACAGATGATTTAGTTAAATTCATGTAAGTTTACCAATTATTGTAACAGTTTGATCATTATTTACATTTGTTGTCTCTGTAATGTTTAAATTATGTTACATAAAGATAATTATTCTTTTAGGATTCCAACAGCGACATAAATAAAAAATCTAGAAGGTAAAAAACTACATACATAATGCTTTAGTTTCAATACATTATTTTCGCAAGAAGGGAAAAGATGCTAAAAAATATTCATTTTCTTATGGAAAATGACATTTTATGACATTGACAAATTATCAATCCATGCTTGACATTTTTATAATAATTCGAAATTTAGGCTTATGAGCTTTTAGGCTAGTATTCCTGCATGTAAATAAAAATATCCTCAAAATACTATAAAAGTATCACATCTTTGATTGGATAAATTTGTCAAAGTCATAATTTTCCCAGAAGTGATACCAATTTTTTGTGTTTTGAATGTTACATTTTCTTTACCTATGACAAACAATAAACATAATTCTAATTCTAAAAGTGTTAGATATGTGTTTAGATTTCGGCGTTTGGGTCAAAGCGCTCGCACGCTATAGCCAAACGCTTACTCTATATTAATACTCAGAGTAATTACTAAAGCATTGCTTTAGTCATTACTCTGAGTATTAATATGTGACCAAAGCCAAAGGGCTAGTGCATTTTATGGCCAAAGATCCAGAATTGCCATTTAGTCTTTTGGTCACTTGACATCCATAGCACAGTCGACATGCATGGGGATCAATAAAATGATGCTTTTATTTGTGTATAATATTTTTAGTTAAAACAGTTTAGTTTCTATTATTTTGTTGCTGAAAGTCCATAGATCATCTAGTCTTAACCGGAAGTTTCATAGTTGAAAATCGTTATGGCAATACCACGAGTCTGAGATCTTGTCTAACAAGATAATGTTGTCTCTTTTTGTTGTATGAAAAACGATAAGGAGATCCTTCTGATTCGAGTGAGATAGAACTAACTTAGATGCTAGAGTTGCAAATGTCGTACGGCCATTTCGACGAATAAATTAATTTTGTGAGTTCGATGACCGCCCGGAATCGTTTTGTCCGTCATTTTTGATCTGTAGATTTTACAAAACGCTAATTTTCGTAAGTTGTATATCTTTATTTGGTGCTTATTAGTGCTAAAAACAATTGTGTTATAACAAGTTATTGATTTAGTTTTCGTCGACCGGCATTTTATATTATAACGTAAGTTATATCCATGTTTAAAATAGTGTCGTGATAAGGCTGCTTGTGAAGCTTCATTGAGTTGTAATGACAAAGCCGCTAAATTCTGTTATTGTCGGCTGCAAGAAGTCATTACTTCTCGCAGCGCTGCGTATTTTTCAACAAATCTAATTTAACTTATCTATACTGTCAGAAAGTTTATGATAATATATTTTTTGGGCGGTTCCAGGCGCGGGGGCTACCTACGTATTTCTTTTTACATCTTGTTATACGGGTTTTTAGTATTGTATGTCTATGCGTATCGTACCGTGTAAATTTGTATGTGTACAAGTGACGATTAATTAGAATTTTATTTGTATCAAATTGTAAGTACAATTTACTGTATGTAGAGGTTATAGGAGCTATGATTCATTTGATGTGCTCTGGGACGTGTGTCGATTCGTCGCATGTGACAAACCATTTTATACAGCTTCCTTATTCGAAGTACAACATAAGATTATTTGCATAGACCATTGTATGCACTTGTTTCATACAATAATTGTATATTGGCTGAATGAAGTGTAATTATAAATTAGTCCAGTGATAAGACAAGTCTAATTAGGTATCTATGAGTATGTATTTATTACCTAATCAAATGTGACTGGATGCAACTTGATCATTGATGCAATAGATGTTACACCTTTTAATATGTCTATTACTGACCTCTAATAATATGAATTAGACTATAATAACTAGTATAGTCCAATAAGGATTAAAAGTATGACTTCATTTAATTAATCTGATAACTGCAGTGTACAAATGTTTGCACCTTAGATATTCATAAGTTATGCCTGAAATCTATACCACACATTTGTTTAACATATTATTTACCTTATTACATACAGGGTAATGTTCTTAAGAATAATTTATAATTATGCTTTTGAACAAATGGAATAACCATTTCAGAAATTAAAATCACTTCTTTCCATTACAGCACATGACTCTTGTATGGAATATTCAAATGAGTTATGACATTATATTTAGGCTACATCACTATTTTAGTCTCATTGTGTTCCATAAATGTCAGGTTAAACTACTCATTCAGGCTTTATGTGTCTTGTAATCAGGGTTTATTAAATCTAAATAATTAATGCCTTTCTGTATGATAGACTGGTATCTTCATGCAGTGTTATGCATGTGTTATGATGACAACTTATTTCATTTGATAGTTTTGGTTTACTATATAAGTATTTACAATAACAGACAAGAGCAGCATATAACATTTAAAAAAATAATATTAATAATGTTTAATGAGGAAATTGTTGTTTATTGAGGCCGTAAGATATGATTCCTTGATTATTATTTTAGGATTTTACATACATACATAAAGTCACGCCTATTTCCCAAAAGGGCAGAGACCACAGATTACCATTTGCTACGATCCTTACATACTTCTCCACAATATTACTCAACAATATATTCTTACTTTGTAGAAAACCAACCATGTCTGGAGAACCTGAAGTGACCCGCACCCCTGAGGAGGAAGAAGAAGAAGAAATCAAGTCCTCGTACAGGCCTCCCCCAGAGAAGACTATTGACGAGATTCTAGCCGCTGACCAGGAGGACGAGTCATTACGGAAGTACAAGGAGGCGTTGCTTGGAGAGGCCCAGGCTGGTGCTGTGATTGTTGGTGAGAGACTTTATCATCTTATAATAGTTATCATTCTTCTTCTTATTGTATAGTTGTTGAACAACCTGATGTCAGAGTTTGAACCGCCTGTAGACCTCTGATATGGCTTTACACACCATTGAAAAATTTCTCAGATTTGCTGCTTTCCTCACAATGTTTTTCTTTACCGTTTTCAATAACTGAAAAGTACAATTCTTACAATTTATATAGCCAATCCTTCCAGCATAGCTGTAGTAAGTCCTTGTCTGCCGCGTAGTTGGCATTTAGGATGGCCAACTTATGATTTAACTTGTTCGTGAACTACGCAAGAATATTTCTCAAAAAAATCGGCATAAAAATAATAAAATTATCTTTTAACTAATTAATGATTTATCGAATCCATAAACAGGTTTCAATACATATTTAAAATCCAGTTTTCATATACTAAAATGTTTGTTCTGTATTCTGAGACTAAAATAGGAGTTTTAAATACGAAAACACTATACAAAATATTTAGTCCTAAATGTTTAAAGTTTTTTAAACAATTTCTAATTAAACGTGTCGTGTTAACACATGAGATCTATTATCAAACTTTCTCGAAATTGGTTTCAAGTACTGCCTATCAGTTAATACCTGATAACCAACGTATGGTTATCTTATCGATTTATGATTGCTTGATTGTTTATTGAATATGGAACACTCTTCACATGTTTACCTTATTTTTCTTTCCTGTGACATGCTTCAGCCGGCCAGTGCGCTGCAACACCTTTTTGCCAATCTATGCCCTTAATAAGATCTTATGTCATAGACTCTTTTAATTTATACGACCTACAATATTTAGTGTGTTGTCTTGCCAGTTTGGTTATTATTAACCGATTTCAAAAAGGAGGTTTTCAATTCGTCTGTATGTTGTTTTTTTTAACGATACGAAATTGTTTTGTATATCATTATGTTAGTATGGCTATCTCTTATTCGTGTGTTATTGTATGTGTGAGTCTAAACAACCCATTTCCTGGTTGACAAACCATTGTAATTAAGCTCTCAACTCTACTCGGGGGTTTTTACACAATTTTGAATCTGTTTCCTCAGTTACATGTCACGATATGACAATATTTACATGTAATTTTGGCCATTAACCCATTGAATCATGACAGAAATGTTTAAGACGTATGAGAATTACCGTGCCGATATGCCTCGGCCTTGATGGATCACTCCTGTTATCTTATAATGCGTTTCTAGTATCGTAAATTCGGTTTTAAACATACGGGTATAATAAACAGACAAAATATCTGTACAACAGACAAATGTATTGCAATTGTATTAGCTTACATTTCAGTAAATAACTGAAATGTTTATCGAATAGCCGATGTTATTGATCTCAATTAATTATGTTATACAAACATTTAGTCTCGCGATAATTTCACACAACTGCCACTAATACCATAGTAAACTAATACTAAAGTCAAGGTCTCTGCCACCTTCGCTCGTGGCCTTGGTGCACGGGTCGAAACAACCTGCATTGCTCGGTATTGTGCGCTAAACGGATGAGTAATCGATACTTATTACGAGTTCACTATCGATGTGCTGTCTCTGTGACGGAAATCGAGTTAACTTTGTTTTGTACCGTATTTGTTTTCTGGTTTTCTGAATGATCGTTCCAATCTCTGACTGCTCTGTAGATTGTGTTCATAACATCCTACCATAACATACAAGACGAATGATCACACACGTGAAAGTACGCATCTTCCGTCGGATTTAGATCAAACAAATCAGGATGCTACATTCACGTCTTAGACTATGTGCCGTGATTTTCTAATTTATTTATTTTTATTTAAGAATTGCCAACAGTTAGTGTAAATAGAATAATGTACATGCTAAATGCATAACCACTTAGAGACAAATGCCGTGTGACAAAAAAAGACTTAAAATAATGTATATAAAAAAAGTTGAGAAATTGAGGTCATTTTGTTGACCGACTTATAGGCCCTTTAGGAACTAATCCTTTTTTTTGTTTTTAAAAAACGTCGCCACACTAGGAATTTCTCCCGTATCGTGGGTGCGTTTTGCAAACATGAAATAACACATACGCAAACACACAGACACAGGACAAACATCAGCGGATCCCTTAGCGCAGCTGTCCAATCGCTTAGCCACTGCGCCAATCAAGTCGTCTCCATATATCAATTGCAGTACATAGTAAACTAGTAACAACGATTTTAAGATTATAGTTTCTTATCGTGCCCTACAATTCCCTGACGTGGATATCCGCTGCCGCTCTATGCATCCTGATTTATCTCGACGTGTTTTGTTTCGAAGCTCTACTAAATAAAGTGTGAAAACACTCGTAACTTCATGCCGTGTCAGTAAAAAAACATATGATATATCGCCAATCGATTAAATCAGAAAATGAGGATATGTAGTAATAAAAGCTTGGACAGTTTTAACATGTGGCTCAATTAGCGAATACTTTGTGTAGGTCACATCGCTCATAAATGAAATAAATATAGACATATCTTGTACTTTGTAGTTCTATCAGCTAAGTCCTAGTCAAATCGAAATCTGTCCTTTTACCGCGTGGATTAAAACACATTTTTAGAAGTACGATTAATGATTTACAGAACCGAATGGTTCAAAACAATTTAATATTGGCACGCTTCAAGTCTTTCAAATCAATCTGAATACGCAATCAACGTTCTGATTGGTCGGCTTCATGTTAATTAATCTTATTGAAACTATAACGACACTGGAAGTTTTCGTCGAAGCCTTATATAGGCCAAACAGCCTCATTATTTCCCTCAAACAAAAGACCCCAATTTGCCGACAAAATAAAGTTTGACGATCCTATTGGCGTAACGGCTCAGCTTGGATTTCTACACGGGATAAATATTTTCTACTAGTTTCGCCCCGTGGTGTTACCCGCTACATTTTTTCGGGAAAAAAGTAGCCTATGTGTTAATCCAGTGTGTTAGCTACCTCCATACGAAATTTCATTAAAATTCATTCAGTAGTTTTTACGTGAAAGAGTAACAAACAAACATCCATCCATACATACAAACTTTCGCGTTTATAATATTAGTAGGGATAATCCACTGATATTAAAAATGAAATATGGAGTTTCTTGTCTGTTCTTATCCAGTGGGATGACATGTGGATGGGGACCTAGAGTCTAGACTCGTAAGCGCATATAAATGGATTATCTATATACTAATACATTAACAGAAGACTTAGGGTTCTTTTATTATATTATTGCACTCACGGACGAGTGTGACCTTTGGCATGTTAGTTAATGTTTATATGAAGAAGAAGTGGGGAAACCTATAGGTACTTATTCCGGGGCCTATTAGTGTATGAATTAAAATCTTTTCGGTTTTGATCTCGCAATTAAAAACATTGATTAAATTCTCAGTATGGATCAACCTTTTAATGTAGCTCCATTGTATAGTTTGTTGTGAAATGAATGGAGAAATATTTTTATCTCCAATGTTTGAAGTTTTACTTTTAACATCAACAGTTGCGATGTTTTCTCTCTTTTCCAGCCAGGTAATTGTCGCCTACTCGCTATAGAATATTTATCTTGGTGTATTAATATATTTTCTGTCAACAGAAAGCGTAGGTAAGTCTCAAAGATAGCGGCGGAAAATAATCTGCGAAAAAGAAGTAATGAATTTGATCGCTTTGTTAGTGAAAATGGTTTTTTGAACTCTTTAGGTGTGAAGCAAAAGCTATTTAACTTTCTGTTTCATATTTAAAAGTACTTAATCAACTCATTATGAATGTTTAAGATTTAAAAACGGCAGTTTTATTCCATTAGGTTGACGTTATTAGACCTTAAGAAATAAATTGTAAATAAAATCGATTTAGAAATTAATTCGTATATCTAAATCGATTCATTATATGAAAAATAGTTAAACACTTCTTTGTAATTTGTTAACTATCGCATTATTGTCGAATAGACTCCCACTCCCTTATTCAGAGAAAAATTACAAATTTAACCTTGGACTAAATTATACCCGTCACTGTCATTTGCATGTCAAAGAATAGAGATGTCAATAGACTTCAAACGGGGTTTAGTTAATGCCGGCATGACCCACGTTTATGAGAGGGCCTAAGTCTTATGCGCCTTTATTTATTCTACAGACCCCAACGACCCACGTCGTGTGATCGTGAAGAAACTGGCGCTGTGTGTGACTGGACGCGATGACGTCGAACTGGACCTCTCCGGGGATCTGACCAACCTTAAAAAGCAGGTATGGATCTAATATACAAACTTCTAACCTCTTTCGGCGTGCCATTCAGTTAACCCCTCGGTTGTCTCGGTGGGGGTAGGGTCAAGAAGATTCACTTCCGTAGCCGAAAAAGCAAGTTAAGAGCTGATGAATTGGCTTTCCACCTATTACATGGGATTTAATGAGCGATAAGTTGGAGGAGAACAGGACCTGCCTACCTTATCGGGCATAACAGGTGTGATTATAACTACTACACATACTAGCTTTTGCCACACTACTAGACACACTAGCTTTTAGTGACTTTGCGTCTGTTGTCTGTGTTATTAATGCAATAAACAGTCCTGTCGCTCTGTCCCATAAACCGTCTTAAGAAAAAGATTCAATTTATTTAATTAAACGTTGCTCATGTGTCTGCGTAACAATAAACTGTGATTGAGACACTAATAACGCATAAAATTAAAAACTACTGTGGAATGTGCTCAATTGATATAATCAATTCATTGTTTTCCTCGATCCTCCAGGAAAATAATAGAAGAGTCTGATATTTCCTTGTGCCCATTTACGGTCGGTTATTGTGAAGAGGAAATAAAGTTATTTAAAGAATTAATTACAAACAAACTAATACGAAAAATAGGGGCCTATGTCCAGCAGTGGCCTGAGATAGGCTGATGATGTTGATGAAACTAAATGCCTTCATCATCATCAGCCGGAAGACGTCCACTGTTGAACAAAGGCCTCCCCCTTAGAACGCCACAATGAACGACAGCTTGCCAATTGCATCCATCGGTTGCAATTGAATGCCTTAGTTCAATTTAATACGTTTGAAATACTAATAGGTAGATAATGTAAGTACCTAAGCAACGATCGACGGATTAAATATTTGTATCTCCTATAGATGTATGAGAGGGGATGGGATGCTAAAACAAATTATTTTAAGTATTAATTTAACTACATATTTTCTTTTAGTGTTATGTTATGTTAGGTAAATGTTTGAGTACTTTCTGTAAAGTAAGTGTAAGACCATTTGTATCACCATCACACGAATAAATGCGTGTATTATGTTAGTTTTGTATGCAAGGCATTTTTTTTAATTAGGTAGATGATCATAAAATATTTTTTACCAGCCAGTTCGTAATCGACGCCTAGCGTAGCAACTACCTACTTCTTCTTAATGATTGTTCTTTAAATCCCTGTGATCAAGTTATTTTCAGCTGTACAATTAAACAAAATTACAACTTGACGCCTTGTCAAATGTCGACAGCTGATCCAACGTATAATTAGAATTCTAAAGCTTTGACTTAGACTCTTGTCCCTTTTACTGAAGAACTTCGTGTTGAACAGAAGCCATTTTAAGTTTTTATTTTGGGTTAATCTATACTTATAACTTATAATATATTTTTTTTATATTATAAAACTAAACGATTTGTTTGTTTGTTTGCTTGTACGCGCTAATCTCAGGAACTACTGGTCCGATTTCAAAAATTCTTTCAGTGTTAGATAACCCATTTATCGAGGAAAGCTATAAGGCTATAAAACATTTTAAATCCACGCAGACGGAGTCGCGGGCGGAAGCTAATCTAAAATAATCTTATTACTTAATATTATTATTCTTACTTCCCTATGTAGACCTATGATAAAACATTGATCTATAGATTAAGTAGGACAGTTTCAGTAGGTTAGTTAACTCCCTTCAGATGTAGGTCTTGACCCTGACACGATAACATAATTGCACTAGACATTCTATCGGCCGGTCCCGTCCTCAATTACCCTGCGCCATGCTATCTGATAGAGCACTTTTTGCCTTCACATGCACTATAGCGGCCACACACTATTTATAACATGACATCTCCCGTGTATTCTCCGAAGGGATATAGGGGTGTATGGGGCATCCATATTTTGCCAGTTATGTTATAGGTCCCAATGTAAAATGGGACGAGTTTATTGCCAATAATCAGCACGAATCTGGTAGTACGAGTTATTTAATGTAAAAATTCTTATGCACACAAATACAATAAAAATATGTGTAAAGGCGGACTTTATGCCTTAGACATAGACTTTCTAGCAGTCAAAGTTAGGGCGATGCAGAGACAAGAATTAGGTAGATGCACTTAAAAACACTGCCCGAAAATTGAACCCAGGACCTCACGCAGTCGCGCTTTGCCTCTACTAGACAAACGAGGCATCCGTAGTATTTCATATGATTTTTACACTAATTTCTTCTCATTTTATGTTTAATAGTGTTTTTATCTACACAGATAAATGTTGTGTAATATGTATAGGATGTTATGTTTGGTATCCGGAATTTTATAGTGTATGGCGTGTCATCGTCGAATATTAACACTGATCATTACTATGTAGGTACTATAAAATACTATAATGAATCTGTTTATATCTATAGCTGGTGCAGCTAGTACTGCTCTAGTTTTCCTTAATATTGTCTTAATATTGAAAAGATACATTCATAAAATAATAATATTGTGATATTTCATGTTTGTGAAACGCGCTCACGATACGGGAAAAAATCCTAGTAAGGCGCAAAGTTAAAAAAAGGTTTATAGTCCATCATAGTCACTTCGTCTCTGAAAGTAAAAAAAACAATATACCCATATCATATTATCTATGTTATCCCATAATCATTAGTAACATACATCATCTAAACGATCCTCATCTACTAACAAACATTTACACATTGTAACATTATTATCTCATTTATATTAGTAAGATCACTTGCAGCTTGTTAGCTGAATGCGAAACAAATTCGCATAGACGCCACTGAATAACTCACTAAATGATTTACGATGTTACAAGCCATATATCAGAGCTGTCTGTACTGTAGTAGCTACGTCGGTGTGACGTCATTTACCATGTGACGGGCATGTTGGTAGTGCTGATAGATAGATAGCGTAGTCTAAAGCGTACGATACAGAGGTTAAATGGATTTCTATATTACTTCCTCCCCTACAAGGTTCCCCATTCATAACAAAATGTCAATTTAAAACTATGGATTAAAATTATACCTGTCACTGTCGTTTGCATGTCAAAGAATAGAGTTGTCAGTAGACTTAAAACTGGTTTAAGTTAATACAAGTATTATCCTCGTATCCTCGAGAAGAGACTATAAGAGGATGTTTAATTTTTGGATCTTCAATGATCATCGGTTTATATATTAGGCTCGAATTTTTTATATGCTCATATGGCATCCAATACTGACCATCTCACAACAAGAGTGTACTTGAACTAAATATTGCAGATGTTCTACTTTTATGCTGGACCGATATCCGCGTTATTTGTAAGCTTTTATGCTTTATTTTATATCAGTTCTCTTTTGTTGTATGACGAAAGTCCACATTGAGACTCACTAAGCAGATTACTCTGTAGGTGTTGTTAATTATATTAAAAATTGCGATAATACTTTTCATCTTTAAAAAAATCAATAACTGCTTCGTTGGTCTAGTGGTTGCTAAGCGCGACTGCTGAGCACGACATCCTGGGTTCGAATCCCGGGTCGGGCAAAGTGTTACTGGGTTTTTCCATTAGGTAATTTTCAGTAACAGCACGGAGTCTGGATTTGTGCCCAGTTGATGGCAATAGGCTCGCCCCCTATTACATTGGGACCTAAAACATAACTGGCGAAATGTGGGTGTACTATATGTGCACCTCTGCCTACCCCTTCGGGGAATACAGGCGTGAAGTTATGTTATGTTATGTGTTTAAAAAAATCGTCGCCTCACACTAAAAAATATCCTGTGTCGTGGGTGCCTTTGACAAACATAAAATATCTAATATCACACACACAACCACCCAGACTCGGGACAAACATCTGCAGATCGCACAATTTTATGTCCCATGCGGGAACCGAACCCTTAGTACTGTTAGTACCTTACTGTTAGTAGTGGGGTTTTGTCCAGCCAGAATTAGTTACAATAAGTCATAGGATAAGGCTTTCAAAATAGTCTCAACACGTCTGATAAGCACCTTCAAGCAGCCTCAACAAAACGCTGTGATAGTGGTAAATGCTGTAACCTTAGTATATAACGTATAACCAGATAGTAGACATCGTACGGAAGTTGATATGTGTAAATCAAATGAAATTTACGATTGAAATCAACTGATCTGTCTTTGTTCTTTCAGCCTGGTTCCAATGTGATCGCTGCTCTGGTTATTGAACCTAATTTTGGAACAGACTCGGAAATATATTTGGATTAAACTATGTATAATATAAACTGAATCGGAACGGAATTGTGAATGATTCTAATGAGAATAATCTATTAAGTGAATGTTTGCGTCCTGATCTGATTTGGAATTTACTATTCTTAGTGGCATGGAAACAGTTCGCATTTATGTCTTATGGCATGTTGACAAATATTACCAGAAACAGACCATAGCCATGATGCTTCAAAGTTTACGAAGATCCAATTTATATAATTAAAAATGTTGCAATCTTTGGTTTCTTTGTTTTTAATTGATAAAGGGAAACTTGAAAAATGATGTACACGAGCGGGATTCTTTGTTTTAATAAATATTAGTAATACTCGACTTACTACAACCATGGGTATTGTTTTCTATTTAAATACATTTGATTATTATTACTTAAATCGTAAGTACAAAGTTTAGCAAACATCCTGAAATAAAAGACTAGGATATCGTTTACTGAAACACCAGAAAAATATAGTTTTCGTTGCCAAATGTTCGAAAAGGTGATAATAGCAAGCGCATATTATTTATAAAACTCCATTAATTTATGATTCGTAAAGTAAGAACCACTGAAATTATTTATGAAAAAAAATACCAAGGTCGAAATGATTACCACAAAATCATTGGAATGATCTATCTACTACATATTATATTTTGTTACACGACATGCTCTTTAATAGCCTTTAAACTTCTAACCTCAAAACACTATAATCTTATATTATATAAAAATGGATTGCTGTTAGTTAGTCTCGCTAAAACTCGAGACAACTGGAACGATTTGGCTTATTTTGGTCTTGAAATATTTGTGAAAGTCCAGGAAAGGTTTAAATGGCGGTACTAAGTTCGCCGGGTCAGCTAGTAATAGATATTTTTAGTAAAAAGGTTTCTTTAATTTTAGGTATGAAAATATAATCAACAATCACGCGATCCCTTTCACTAATCATCCAAATGACAGGTGCAACATGAACGGTGCGCCATAACTCGTTCAGTCACAATTATCGCTGGACGCCCCACCTGGCTCTCTGCCAGTACAGCTGCGTACAGGATGTTTGGATTCATCGGATACTTTTATAGGATTTTGTCGATTGAACTCCAATTGAATTGACGGTTTTGGCATATTAAATAGAAGGAAACGCTTTGTTTTTGAGACTATTAATGAGAAATAAAAATGTTATTGAATTACAATTTATGATATACTAACTGCCCCTCGCGGTGTTACCTGCTGCATTTTTTCGGGATAAAAAGCATATGTATTAAGCCAGCCTACCTATATACTAAATTTTAGCAAAATTGGTCCTGACGCTTGAGCGTGAAGAAGAAACAAGCTCACAAACTTTCGCCTTTCTAATATTAGTATAAAGTGTGTTGTGATTTGTGAAGCTTAGCTGGGAGAATTAAACTAAATAACTACTCAGGAGGGTTTTTGTGTGGTTATTGTGTATCATAGACGATTGTTGCAGCAGTATTTAGCGGTACTAGGAAGGGCATTCCAATCTATCTCCTTAGTAATTTCCTCTAGTTATTAGGTTAAAATTTAATAGTGTGTAGAGTGTGGAGCTGCTGACCAAACAATGTCCCATTTACTCGAGTGTCCCAAAGTCCTCGCCTGCACCTTGGAAAACCTAAGAATTTAGTAGTAACTAAATTCTTAGGGTTTTCCAAGGTGCAGGCGACAGTACCGTCGACTCGAAAAGAAGAAGATCTTAAATAGTACTCAAGTTTTTCTCAGTCCTCCGTTGCGTTCTGGGATGCGGCCTAAGATTTTTGTTACTTTTAATCAGCACTTAATAGATAAATTATCGACCGTTCTCTACTTCAATACACATAATAAGTACTGCCTCCGTGTCAAAATAGTCTACAATGTATGTACCATATAGATATTTCAGTCTTACTTGCCTAACATTTATCACAAGATAAATCTGTCGTCTGTCCATCACAGGCGTTTTTATCGGAATCAGTGACGCAGCATTTGGCATAGGCGTTAGATCGGACCGTGGTGACGTGAGATATTTCAAGTTTAAATTGATGAAATATTTTTATTGATTTGTTTTGTATCGTAATATTAACTCGACATCACACTGTATTCTAGCTCGTGCTATGATTTATGCCAGCTACAAGTATAGTTCGGTTCCCGACCCAAAAAGTTGGTGTTTCGGCGTCGTCCCGTTGACGTATCGTTACGCGGCAACATTAATAGCAACCACACGGATTAGACTGAGGAAAACAAATCGCTTGTCACTGGTGTAAATTGTGCAGATAATTTTAAGTATCGCGATATTGCAGTAACTTTTTGTACGTCTTATTGCTTTACGTGCTATATGACTTCTTCTTCTTATCGTGGTTGATAACATCCTGGTGTCAGAGTTTATACAGCCTGCTGTTGGCCTTTAACATGGCTTTACACACTGTTAAAAAATGTTCCAGGTGTGCCGGTTTCCTTACGATGTTTTTTCTAACCGTTTTTAGCAACTGATAACTAATTTATAATTCGCACGTGAACTCAAAAATATATTGGTACGTGCCGGGATTTGAACTTTGACGCGGCGGTCCAGCGGTCATAACAGTCGGCTATCAGTGCCATCTTGCTAAAATAATATTTGAAGGAAAGTAAATGTTTTCACAACCTTGGATTTCCTCTTATATATCGTAGGCGTGTTTCACAAATATGTAATGTCACATACACAAACATCTAGGCTTGGTATATACATCTGCGGGTCACAATATTAGTCCCTTGCGAGGATGGAACTTCTTAGCGCCGCTCACCGCTGTTCAATCACTTGGGCATGACGCCAAGCGGCTCATCAATGTAAAGATATTGATGCTGCTTTTCCTTTTTTCCTGTAACAAGGGATCTTAGTACATGGTGTTGTTATATTTTGCATAGATATAGATTATGAGTCAGGGTAACAATGGCTTCATTTCTTTGTTTCTGTGAGACGTCAATATTCCTACTCCTCCTATATATATGTTTATGATTTAATTTCGTTCCAAGACAGTCGAGTCATTTCTTAGGGACGCCTCCAGCTTCATTGCCTCGATGGTTCTTAATGGTTATCATTGTAGATCCTGGTTTACAGGAGTTACACGATGGGCATGAGTGGTGGGCTTGTCCCGAATGAAAAAAGACGGACCGAAGCTAGTAATTTATATTGTTTCTATCAACTTTAATCCGTACACTAATCTGTAATAATCCCGATGCTCTAAATCCTAATTATCTTAATACATTAAGACGGTGATTGTACTTTTTTGTTATTAGAGTATAGGCAGTAATTAAGACATTGCAAAGGACAAAGTCCAATATCTATTTTTTACTCATTGTTTTTAATTTTAAGTACCTACGCTAAGAAATTAGGTATTATTATTATGAGTTACGTGCGTATCAATGTCAATGGCTCCAGTTGCTTTAGCATTCTGTTGTAGAAGAATCGGCTGGAACTTTTATAGTTTTTCTATAACCTAAAGACATGTAATTTGAGACTAGTTCTATGTAGGTACACATATCGCCTATAATAAGCCAATGTAATGTAGGAGCGTTTTAATTGCCTTTCATCCGACTGACGTCTGGTTCACCCCCGTCTTACGATTTGCTCAGATAAGAATAACGGTTACCTAACATAACTATTTAACCTAACCTGACAAAATGTTTTGTAACTTACGAAGAAAACTAAAAATTATCCTAATATCTAACATTAATTTCTCTACTTTCCAGGTGTTCGTTATAAAGGAGGGCGTGCAATACAGGATAAGGATTGACTTCATCGTGCAGCGTGAGATCGTGCACGGACTCAAATACGTGCAGAAGACTTACCGACTGGGAGTACCAGGTGAGAAACTTACACGTATTATATACTAACTGCGCCCCGCGGTGTTACCCGCTACATTTTTTTGGGATAAAAAGTAGCCTATGTATTCAGGGTGTCAGCTGCCTCCATATGAAATTTCATTAAAATAAATTCAATAGTTTTTACGTGAAAGAGTAACAAACATCCATCCATACTTACAAACTTTCGCGTTTATAATATTAAATATAGTAGGGATTTGAGACTCTGCAGGGAGAACTGAGGTTTCGCTAAATGCAGTGTAATGATATTACCCAAATAAGAGGTACAGAAAAAGGGCAAAGGATAAACAATATTGATAATTGTACCATTGAGATAAGGTGATGTGTCTATTCGAGAATTCCCGACTAGTTTCGGAATCAGACAGCGCTTATTCATGAGCTAGTGACGCGGCATGTCACGAGTCGAATAAGTAATTTGAGAAATAGTCATGAAATATATAATAGTGGAAATGACAAGCTGAACTCTTGCTATCGTACGGTTGATAAACAACCGGTTGTCTGAGTTTAAACAGACTGTAGGCCTATGAAATGGCTTTACATACCTTTGAAAAATCTCAGGTGTGCCGGTTACCTCACGATAGTTTCCAGGCTAAACTCTTAAATTACAGAAGAGCTGACAGGTTTCTTTAGATAAAGTTTTCCTTATAGCTTAGTTAATTACCATTTTAAAACTAGTTTTATCAGTATTCAAATAATTGTGGTCGGCCATCTTGGGTTAGATTCCCAGATATATTGATCTTTGTCCAAGATATCTCAAGAACAGAGGGCTCACTTTCATATATTTAGGATGTAATACTATATTTTGTGAAACATCATTTAGCAACAGTGTGCAACCCACACAAGTATGATGATAAATATATCATTATAATTGTCTGATTTTAATCTTGTATTTTTTCACGCACGCCTCTCAGTGCCCGGTACGTATGCGTTTTTTATTCAAAGTGCATTCTCATGACACCTAATGTATGCCTTCCATGTCGTAGCGTATTGTATTCAATATCGTGACTCAACGGCCTGGAATTTTTATACTGTCTTGTTCCTCATTGATAGCAGTTTTAAGCTTTACGTATCTGAATGAATTGCATTTATGTATTGCTTATGCTGGAATTGATAAGGCTTTAAATGTTATTGTTGTTTGTAATTATGTATTACCTAGATGAGATACCTAGAGATGTTCCTTTCCTAATATTTGTTAAAGATATGAATAGGGATGATGACGACGATTTTTTTGATATTTTGAAATATCGTGTGGAAGTAATATGAAGACAGAAAATGAAATTAAATATGGCAAAAAATCACGAAGTTAAAAGCATTTTAAATTTACTGTCAGGCAGATTTTATTTATTTCTTTAGTTTTTCCAGCTCTTTGAAATGCTTATTTAGATTTTAATTAATTACAACGATCTTTGTAATGTACCTCATCATCTCTATTTGACCTGTAGACATAGCAGTTATCATTGATTAGGAGGAAGTATCCCGTACTCACTAATCAGAGCAAACGTAACTTCTGAATAGAATAGTCATGTCTATTTGACACCATACTACGTCTTTAAATTCGCGTATGAGAGAACGATATAATAGTAGGTGAGGCCGTTAATCTAATTCACAGACCACTCTAACGCCGCCTCTAAATATAAATGATAGGCTACGATCAATATGTCTTCGGTTCGAGGTCAAACGTGACCGGCGCAGAAAGATAAACTACTGTGTCAATAGGGTCGTGACCTTCAATGACTATTACTTTAGTCAATGAACAGCTGGTCTTTGCTTCCTTCACTTCTTACTTTATTAATTTGTGTAATTGATACGAAAGACGATGTAGAGAATGTAGGAGTCCTATTTATGCAGTTCTTAAGCATCAAAGCGAGGCGTAATTGCCTGCTAAAATTACTATAGCTATGCCTTGCAGCTTAAATTGTGCTCTATGTGACTTCAAGTAGGGTACATACTTGAGTAAAGCAAATAATAGCAGACGTGACGACAGGAGTCGTTAAGTAAATCCGCTTTGGTCGTCAATATAAATTTACCCTCAGTATAACCAACTAATTCATGCCTTCTCTAATTTCCAGTCGACAAAATGACCCACATGGTCGGCTCTTACCCGCCGAAGACTGAGATCCAGTCGTACACCACTCCTCCCGAAGACGCTCCATCAGGTATGGTGGCCCGAGGCTCATACACCGTCAACAGCCTCTTCACTGACGACGACAAAAACGTACACTTGCAGTGGGAATGGTGCTTTGACATCAAAAAAGATTGGAAAGATTAAGCTTGGCTGTTTTATTTTATGAAAAGACCGACTGGGTTGGGCTGCGCGTGTAGGCTGCTCTGTGCCATACCTTATTGGTTAGAAATACGCTCTGTAAATGATTGAGTGATAGATAAAATCTTTTGTATTCACTAAATACACTGAAGGCAATGAAATAAGGTTTCCCTTTTTCATTTACCGAATTTGTAAATTCAATTCCAACATGGCGGATATTTGTGGCGGGTAACTAGTGACGTGCTTTATTACTTAAGTTTACAAAAATCGACTAAAAGTTTCCATCATTCAATCAAAAAGAGCATAAAAATGTCAGCAATCAATTAGATGTTATTACAAAACGCACAGAAATAGTTTATTTAGTGGCCTTAGCGAGCTCAATCCAGTTGCACGTGTCGAAAATGGTGGCTGACTGAGAATACCTATTGACAAATTAGAGTAAACGCTTTGTCAAACAGAAAGTTGGATGCGGTTAAGAAATATTATTAAAAAATCGTTCGTCTCGGTGTCGTTTGTAAAGTAATCATTCACACACATAAACAAGATAAACTGCGAATCTATAACTATTAATATAAGTATATTTTTATACTAACTCGAAGTTTAATACATTTGTACAAATATCTCGCGTTCTTATCGTCACTTGTGTGTGGATTGACGTATACTTATTTACACAAACGTTCAAAATCACGTCTTTGGCCATCAATAATGCTCAATCGGTACTTTCTTAATCGTAATCCGCCAACTATTTGACGAAGCCGAGTCATTAGTAATACCTACCTATACATAAAAAGATATGTAATTATGTGATTGTATAATCGTGATTTTTTTAATTATCTCCTATTGTATGTACTCTTCAGACCGATTTGTGCTAAAGTTATATTAATATTAAATGATAATGACATCGTTTTAAAAGACCCTCATATGATTTCTGTTCTACTATTCTAACATAACTTTCTGTTGGCAACACTGGACCCTCTGTGAACAGTGTTGCCAACATTCTAAATATATTCGTAGATTGTATAAAATATGCAATGTATTTCCATGAATTTTCATATATTACAAAAGATGTAGCAATATTATTATTTAGATTATAATTAGCTTATCATTAATTTAGTTGTGGTCAATGCAATTTCTCTACAAACTGACGATGGCGATGGTAAACACTCAGTAAGTAGGTCAGTTCACTCTTAACCAGATAGTCGGCACTGTATGCTTACACCGGCATTCCTGAGAGCATTTTGGGCCAAGCTAAGGATTTTGGGGTCACCTTTAGTTACAGTAGAGTTTTGAATACAATAACTATAGATATTAATACTCTATTCTGATTGAATTTAAATTTTTGCAGTATTATCAATCTATTTTCGATACTTCCTACACCAAATTCGTGTAGATATTCGAATGTGGATATCTTCCTAATTGCAATATGATAAAACAATAATACTGCTCAGTGTTGCTATTAAATTGGTGTTTCTTAAGTATGATTCCAAAATGTATTAATGTATACTTAATTTTTTATTTTAAATAAAATTAAAATTTGTCAATTTTGCATTTTATTTGGTTACTACAGATTTTGCTGTTTATCCAATGTGGTATGTATTGCTTTTTATTGGCAACACTGTTTTATTTTCTAGTTTGAATCAGAATAGGGTTGCCAAACTTTATAATAGTTTAAAATAATTATTGTCTCAATTTATCTTTTATATATTTCTTTTAGTAATACCTTTTTATTATAATAAAGGTCACAGATATATAGAAAACCATCATGTAAGTACCAAAATATAGTATTATAAAATATGTAAGGGTATAGGTGCACCAATTCAAAGAAAAATCTATTTTTAATATTTCACATATTGCTTCTATTGTTATGAGCTGTGCCAGTGAAATCGTGGCAATAATATATTAAAAGAAAAGTATTATGTACGTACGGAAGCTATTCCTTTTATAGAGTAAATTAGGAATTAAGTCGTTTGAAATAAAGTACATTATTACCAATTTAATAACTGACAGTAATGGAATTGTTGTTTTCATTGACCGAAGAAAACATTAAAACGCAGCCTTTTCGTAGTTGTTCCAGAACCTATGAAAGTTAGGCATTGATATGCTCTAAATTGGAGTACTGCTAAAAACGAGTGGAACGGTCTTGTTGAGAGGAAATTATACTGCCGTGTGTATCGATACTTAAATAATCACAAGTTTCCATTTACAAATATCGGTAAGGCTTGTCGCATATATGTGACGTCGGTGTTTGTAGTGCGCGTCGGTTGAACACGACGCTTAGAGATGGGCTGGAGAGCTGTCAACGGCATTTAAAATTGAACAAAGTATTGCTTAAGCGTGAAAATATAGTGGGTGCTTCAGTATTAGAACTGGGTGCTCGACTTATTAAAATAAGGCTTCCCTTTTATAAATTTTAGAATTAATTATCCCAATTTTTAAATATATCTTGCATTTTTATTGGTCGGTAGATAGACCCAATATTTAAAATCATATTTCCTAAAGAATTGTAAACTAGAAATCATCAATTCATAGACACGTCACAATACTAAATGACGCATACTATGAGTTTGCAATTCTAAACGCCGGATATTCTCGCTAAAGATATTATTCTCGATTTGGTCCGTTTATTTTGACATGAGCGTGGAATATTGGTGCAAGTATTGGGTCAAATAATGTCTTACAGTTTGTGCTATTTTTTCTTAAGAATATAATTTGTTACGTTAGTAATGATTTTATTTCAATAGAAGTGTAACGATTTACGCAATGTAATAGTTTGGCCAAAAATAAAGCTTATTTATTCAATTATTGTTTTATTTTGTAAATAATAGTTAACAATGATGGTACATACTTACATAATCCGTTATTCCTTACCTACCTATATGAGTATTTTGTGTCTTGTTTGAGTGGGTCAATATAGTTGCGTATAATGCAAATGTGTTTCAATATTAGTTGATATTTTGGATATATATAAATTAATTATTCTGCTCTTCACTCACTGCGTGATGATGTCATTAATAAGTGTTTGGCTATCAACGAATATACACCCACATACAACCTATTATAAAAATATTTAGTAAATTATTTTGTTAAATATTTTTAGGGTTTTATTATTATGGTAACCCTAACATCTGTATTTTAAAAATAAACTCTCATTAGCAGGCATCGCCGTTACAAATTTAAAACCCAGATAGTTATGATGGGGAGGCGCCCGAGTTCTGCTTGCCCTGTAAGTGAAAATAGGGCACGTATATAACAGTACAAAGTACGTACATTAAGATCAAGTTACCGTTTGGTAGAATTTAAATGAAATTTTCAAACAATATTCAACGTTTTCTTTAATTTGTATATTTCTTTCATGAACATAATTTATAATCTGTAACAATCCCGTGTGCGGTGTTGCAAACTTACTCATGACATGTGTTGCCAGTTAACCTTTTAACCGCCTGTGTTTATAATCAGTTGCCTAATTGCCTTTAGCTTCTGCCTAATTGCGCGAATTGTGACATTAACTGAACGTACAATTTTCTTTTGGTCTCTAGGAGAAGCTACGCGATAATATTTGTCGGATCGATGTGACTGGAGCGGCAAAAAGTTGAATCGATTGTCTCCTCGCTAGAGCCAAGCCAACGAAAACCCATGAATAAAGGCAGCAATATAAAAAACAAAGCTGCTCTTTGGTCATCTCTGATAACAGAGTACCTACAAATTTTATTATTCAATTGTATTTACTTAATTTCAGGGCAGGTCCCTCGGCTATACTCCAGCACACGTTATTCTAACTCAATATCTCATCTAAATTGACATCGTACACTCTACTGTTTGGCAACCGCGTCTGTGATACGACCTCCTTTTTCAACGACATCACGACGTGTAGATCAGACTTCGTGGCTGGACAGAAAGCGGTGAGACGAGCAGGGACGTATACTGCGTTCAGGAGTTTTAGGGGCATTGCTAGTGCCATGCAGCCTTGTTCTGGAAAAAAGTAGCAGTTATTGGATATGGTGCATTCGGACTAACGTTAGAAGTTAAAACATCAATTATCATCCTCTTGAGAATAGTAGAACCTAATTTTATTGAGATACCTATCTACTTACTTTACACAGATTAATTTACTAACTACCATAAGTCACAATAAAAAAGGCTATTCTTTTTTTTTAAGTCGGTTAAAAGTCAGCCTGTTTTATACAATATTTCTGGTAACAAAAACTCGTTTTGAGCAGAGCTTAAGCACTGATAGCCGAGTAGTATGTGCTTTAGACTACCAAGTCAAATGTCGCAAGTTGAAACTCGGCTCGCACCAATGTCTTTTCAATTTTACTTATCAATGTAGGTATTATAAATACGTTGTCAGTTTCTAAGAACTGCGAACGAAAACATGGACACCGGCTACGATGTGTAAAGCCATGTCAGCGACACTCTGACAAACTCTGATATCAGGTAGTTCATCAACAATACTATAAGAAGAAGAAGAAGAAGCAGAGTTTAAATTGATTTCTTACTAACCAGGCATCTTCCTCCTGAAATGCACGTTCTCTATCATGTAAATGCCGCTTCTCCCGAGGACGTTGGAGACGGTCCTGCTGGCGAACTCTCTGGTCTGCTCCGACTCGAAGGTTGGGGTGTCAGTCGCAACGCCGACCACGTGACTTAAGTTCGCCGCAATCCATTCTGCTAGCTCGTAACTTAACCCTGTAGGAATAAAATTAAATTGTAATAAATACACGAAAATAATTATAAAAATTTGTCTACTTCAGAAATGTTATGATAAAGGGTGTTGGTACATAGCCTCTTTAATAACTATGAATTTGGCAGTAAAGGGTATTAGCTATATATCTATTTATGTAATGAATTATCAAATCGATTCAAAATTTCTGCTCACCGTATTCTAATATGCGTTAAAGCCGAACTATCATAACCAACTTCTACGATTTTAGAAATATTTATAGAGAGTTGTTTTCCGAGTCCAAAAGTATCGCTTAATTTTTTCTATTTGTTTTACTCACCAGGTATCTTACAAACACATGTCCTCACGTTAATCTGGTTATTATCTTCGTCGGTCCACCCAAACTTGAAGAGCAGTAATGTGGGCTCTTTAGGATCATGCTTCAGAGCTGCCCATTGTAACGCCACGTCTAAAGTTAGCACTACCGATGGGTTTAAGGTCGTCAGCGTGCTGACGTCTATTATTGATACTGAAAAGAGGAAATGCGGTTTTGTAAGGAACCTGCAAAGGGCAATTTCAGTCCTTGGACACTATTTCAACCCAAATAAAAGTATCCTTTAAAATAAATATATTATATCCTATATAATAAATATATTATATCCTATATAATAAATATATTATATCCTATATAATAAAATAGAATATTTTGAATTTTAATTTTGAATCCGAAACCAAATTCATCTCAAATGAATATTCAAAGTAATCGATAACTTGTTAAGTATCTACTTACATCGACTTAATAGATACTCGGAGGGTATAACGGCTGGATGCATAGACCCGGTCGTTCCCGTGTGCTCCAAGTGTATTCCAGTGCCCAGATCGGGCGCTCCACAGTTGATACACATCTTCCTAGAAAGGTAAAAAACTTAATTAAATTTTCGTAAAACACAAATGCTGCGTAATGCCGCATAGTTGGCAAGATAAGAAAAACATGCCTGGCGTGTAAAGCCGCACAACTGGATCGCCTGATCGCCACACAGCAGGTGTGTGCGCCCGCAGTTTTGGTCGGTTCGGATTATATTTCCCACCCGGGCCGTACGCATACCCCGTGTTTTTTCCCGTACCGGTGGCCCGTGCGTGCTTTGTTCGGCCGCAGCCTAAGTGTTAAGCTGACTCTTGGAATGATTTAGGCTGGTTTGCTAAAGATAATCCTTTACAAAACAATGATTAATGCGTGATGATGTAGGACTTGTATACCTGCCCGAATACCGGGCCGGAATAGCACCTGCCCATCTCGTCTCGTTGGGTGTCGTAGGAATCGACTAAGGGAAAATCCAAAAGATGGGCAGCAGCGTCTTCTGTACCTTCACCAGTAATACTGCGGTATATATTATATAGTATTAGTAGATAATTTTCAACAGTAGACGCCTTCTGGCTGATGTCGATTCAATGTACAGAGCAATCTTTTTCGCATTTTCTTCACTCACGGTTGGCCAAAGCCCTCTTATTTTGTACCAATCTCTACGTCTGAGCCAGACGAATAATATAATTTAAAATAGCAGTTATAACCGAGTGGATTGACGTTAGATTGCAAAGTCAAAGGTCCCAAGTTCAAACCTTGGCAAATTCATGTTCGTGAGGAAACCGGCAAAACTGACAAATTGTTCAACCGTGTGTAAAGCCACGTCAGAGCTGAGGTTTCAACTCTGACACTAGGTTGTTCATCAACCATACGATAAGAAGAAAAGAAGCTAGATTAATTGAAACCAGTGCTACTCGTACTTACCAGTGTTTTTCCATAGCTCCATAGTACATCGACAAGTCTCGCCATGTCGTAGGTTTGGTCATGTCCACAACATCTATCCGGTCTAGGTCTTCTCTACAGTTGCAGTAGCGTAACATTTGCAACAAAGATGTTACAATAAAAATAACTGTAATTTTGTTCATTGTGTGTGAATTAAGTTTTTTGACGAATGGATTTAGCTCTCTTATCAGTCACGAGCGTTGATTTGTTTGTGTCAAGAACGCTGTGATAATTGGTTTCAACAATTGAAGCAGAATTTCGGTATTTGATGATGATGGATGCGTTTTTGGAATTTTAACTTTTGTCTTTTGAATGTTCTCCTCACAGATATCGCATTTACGCACTGCTTTTTTTCACTAGTCACAAATATTCAATTACAATTCGAAGGATCCACTTTTCACAATTATACCAATCCTGTAACTGGAGTAAGTGACCACTGTTGAACTCTACAAGGAAATAACGCTACGTCTTGCAGCCTCTCCTATTTGTACTAGAGATTATTTGTGTCTACTGTTGCTTGTTTTTTGTTTTCAAATAGAACAAAGGGTTGACGAATTGTTACAAATTTCGTTAGGTAAGCTATACTGTCATTGGGAAGTAGTGTGCGGACCAAGAATGTGAGATGACATCAATAGTCTAACGCGCAGTCGTCTAGCCGCTATTTGTTTTAGTTACATTTTTAAATAGGTTAGCTGGTCGTACGATGTGTGGGTGTTTGATAATATCGGTCCTTTGCCTACGCCTTTAGGAAATATATGCGTTATGTATTCAGGTAAAGAATTCAAAGTCTCATTAAGATCCATATTGACATCGATCTACAAATGCAAGTCGGAAAATACAGCTGAAGTCACCATCCAAAGCCAATGGGGTTTCAATTATCAAACCTTGATGTTATAGCTGCCAATTTTGTTTTAGTATTATGTATTTGCCTAGGCATGAGTGACTGCAACGTATAAAGTGGTAGATAACGTGGGAGCATCTGTAGCCGAACTAGAAAGGATCCTGTATTTCGGCGTACAGCGCCATATCCCTCCAGTTAAGCAGATACTGTTTTGACGACCTGATTAGCGCAGTGGCTAAGAGATTGGACTGCTGCGCTAAGGGTTGCGGGTTCCGATTCCCGCACGGGGCAAAACTTTGTGCGAACCACAGATGTTTGTCCCGAGTCTGGGTGTTTGTGTTTGTGATATTTTATGTTTGTGACACGCACCTACGATAGGTACAGGAGAAATTCCTAGTGTGGGGCGACGTATTTTTTTTTTAAATATAAAATGAAAGATACAAAAATATATAGCCATAACTTTAGACTACAGCTGCCTTACCATGAACTCTTAAAGCAGGACAGTTTCCGATGCAGAAGTGTGACGCTACTCTACACTGGACGCGGATGACGTCTCACTTTCTCAACAGAAAATGGGCTTTCAAAGTTCATGGTAAGGGGCTGTAGCGTTTTGTTTAAGAATTATTGTTGCTATGTTAGTGTTCGCCTACTAAAGCCCCCAGCGATGACAATAAAATAATACCATAAACTATTTTAATCTAAACATAATCCCACCGACTTTAAAACTAATTTATGGGCGTCATGATCCTCCTAATCGTGGCAAATTTTCTCGGTCATTCTACGCTGTTGGCTGGAAATTTTATTATAGTTTCATATCAAAATTTATTACAGTTTATCTGTTATATGATAGGAAAAATTGTCCGGTAATGTTTTCATTATTGATGAACATTCTGATTTTGATGTCAATGTACAATTTTAAATAAACAACGGTCGTAGACATGTTGCTCTCAGGTTAATTACATCCAACGGCAACTAGATAGATACTGTATCCGGATAGAAAGTATATAACATTCTAATCCACGTTGTACACTAGCTGTGTCCAAATTACATACAGATCAGTTTTAGGTTACAGGTTTAGGTACTTTGTTTTAACCAGATACATCGGATGCACAGGACATCATAGATATGGGGACTTATATGCAATGGTTTTTTTCTCTATTATATTTTATCATCTATCTACGTGCACCCCGCACGTAGAGTCGTAGATCCTCCATAAACTTAGATCTGTCCAGCGCACTTTGGGCGTATTTGTTGACTGTCCAAATTTATTTTTTAATATAAACGTCGCCCCACACTAGGAATTTTTCCTGTATTGTGGGTGCGTTTCACAAACATGAAATATCACGTACACAGACACCCAGACTCGGGACAAACATCTGCGAATCACGCAATGTTTTGTCCCGTGCGGGTATCAAAGTCGCAACCCTTAGCAAAGCAGTCCAATCGCTTAGTCACTGTGTCAATCAGGTCGTCAAACAAGACGACATCGATACAAACAATTCCAAGAATTCATTTGCTTCTTCCTGCCGATACTTAAAAGACTTATCTCCAGCTTTAGTCCGTTACCCGGATGAACTGGTGCCCTCTCGCTAACCCAATAACTGTTTGACCGGCCCACTTATATCTACAGCCGCAAATCCTATATGCAACCTTATCAGTTACCGACAAACCACCTAAAATGCAAAAAGAACAACGATAAGCTAATACAATTTTCAACCTGTAGGTACTTGTGTTAATACCTTATCAAAAATAATACGAAGTTAATGATGAAGTCGGTGAGTAAACAATTGATGGTCATATAATTTTACAACTGTATTTGCAGAAGGAAACAAAAGCGGGGTGTGATAAATTTGGAATAATCTCAGCTATAAAATGTTTTTAACACTACTTGTGAAATAGATAAAAGTCATAAGGAATTGATTTCTAGTTCAATGTGTTCTAAGTAAGTAATGTGTGTCGTTCACGTACTTATCACGGCTTGTAGTCCTGGTGTTCCCCGAAAGGATAGACAACTGTTCCCTACATTGAACATACAGTATGAGTATTAAGACGATTTGACGACCTGATTAGCGCAGTGGCTAAGCGATTGGACTGCTGCGCTAAGGGTTGCGGGTTCGATTCCCGCACGGGGCAAAACTTTGTGCGAACCACAGATGTTTGTCCCGAGTCTGGGTGTTTGTGTATGTGAATATTTCATGTTTGTGAAACGCACCTACGATACAGGAGACATTCCTAGCGTGGGGCGACGTTTTTTTTTAAAAAAAAAAAAGTATTAGCTAGTGACGATAGGTACATAAGTAGGTACGTCCGGCGCACCCTGGACAGTCAACCTCGCTACCATCCTTGTTGACTGACCAATCTCTATCACGTGTCCATGTGCTCATGCTGACACAAATAAGGAGAAGCTAGTTATTACAGCGCATAATTTTATTAGTTGCTGGTTGTAACTTATACCATGACTGCCTCGTTGGTCTAGTGGTTGCTAAGCGCGACTGCTGAGCACGAGGTCCTGGGTTCGAATCCCGGGTCGGGCAAAGTGTTACTGAGTTTTTCCATTAGGAAATTCTCAGTAGCAGCACGGAGTTTGGATTTGTGCCCGGTTGATGGCAATAGGCTCGCCCCCTATTACATTGGGACCTTAAACATAACTGGCGAAATGTGGGTGTACTATATGTGCACCTCTGCCTACCCCTTCGGGAAATACAGGCGTGATGTTATGTAACTTATACAAGTTAGAAATCGAAACAAACCTTTTTTCCAACGACGCGCGGCGTTCAAATGAACAATGTTATGTTTTTGTTGTAATTACTTACCTGAATGAACAGAGCTAAACATTGATGGATAGTAATAGATATATGTTAGATAATATTAGTTGTACACTATATTGAATAATGTATTACACAGTACATGCATATCGTGAACAAGATCTTGTATTTTTATGGCTCGTGAGTCTGATTGAATATTTATTTGACTTTATACAAATCAAGATGTCTATCTCGTTGATTAATTAATTAAATCTACTTGCATGTTTAATTATCAATCACGTTTGAGACATTCATTAATGTATGATAGCTCGTTTTGATTTAGATACCGATATGCTGATCCTCATTAATATTAACGTCACTTTTGTAATAATAAACATTGAAGTTTAAGCTTTTTCATACACATATACACATGAATGAATACATCTCTTGATGTCACATTACATGGCACTCATCATTCATCATTCATGTTCTAATCTCCTGGATTGATTGACGGTGGCGGCCTGAAATTCAATAACTGCTATAGACAATTGCTGGTTGTTATACGAAAAAAGGTATTGAACTAGTGTGTCTTGCTAGTGATGACGTATGACTCCGAGACGTGGTCGCCTTTGGGAGAGGCTCAGAGTCACTCAACGAGCTACGGATATGTTCGGGGTTTCTTTGCGCAACAGGGTCCGGAATACTGAAATTCGCCAAAGAACTAGAGTCACCAACATAGCTCAAAGAATATGCAAGTTGAAGTGGCAATAGACAGGCCATATCGCTCGAAGAACCGATAACCGCTGGGGAAGGAAAGTTCTCGAGTGGCGACCACGTACCGGAAGACGCAGCCTTGGCAGGCGTTTGATTCGAAAACCTTCTAAATTGGTATTAGAACTTGGTGATTCATGTAGTCAAATGCTGTTCTAAAATCAAGAAAATAGTTGTAATTAAAAGTTGTTTCTGAATCTGGATGAAAGTACCTCAACTGAGAGATCATACCAATTACACGTACACCTTCTATAGTTCCTAATATATCGCCATTATAACAGTATTAATGCTTTTTGAAAATATAAAAGACACTCATGTTACTTGTAAAGTGTGATTTCATCTTGTCCAATCCAAATAACCTCTTTAAATCGTAATAAAATAAATTGTATCAAACGTTAAGTTTATGAAAGAGCACATAAAAATGATTCATCAATCGCAACAAAAGAAATCGCTTTGTTGTGTCAAAAACGAAAAGTAGATACTCTAAATATCTGATCCATATATTGATCTATAAACTTTATGAGCTCGGCTTTAATAAATAGTACGTTTTTATGCTATAAGCTGACCAATAAAGAGGCATATGCGTACGAGTTTATGCCAGACGCAATAAATAATAAACAATGTCTATAAACTTGTGATTTGTTAAGATTATTTATGTATGTTGAATTGTTGAAGCTAATCTTAGAAACCACTAAATCCTATTTAAAGAGCTTATTGGGATAAGACAATAAATTACATTGAAATTAGAGTGGCTGTTACTTAAATAAAAGAAACATTTAAAACATATAAGATTTTTTTTTGGTAAAAATTACTCAGGATGTTATAATTTATATTCTTTAGAGAATAACATTCACATAATCTGTCAATTATTATCATAAGATTATTATCACAATTGTAATTATTTGCAAACCAGTGCAATCCAAATTAGCTACTAATAACGTCACAATCATAGTTATCATAATTAGTACATCAATCAACTATCATAATTATTACATTTCAGCTCATAGATAATTTGTTATTTTGTATCCCTATTAAAATTTGAGAACCCGCATACTTATTTCTTAATTTTATATCAATACGGTTATCGATTCATATCATTATTAGGCAGTCTTCAGCCCATTGCCACCACAGCTTCCATTTATAAAACACTATAATTTTCAAGCTTCAAATGTTTATAGCCAATTCATCATCATTAGCCGGAAGACGTCCACTGTTGAACAAAGGCCTCTCCCTTATAACGCCACAATGGACGACAGCTTGCTAATTGCATCCACCGGTTGCCTGCAATTCTATAGCCAATAAAGATAAATTATTATTTTTAGCTAATAATAAGTAATATGATTAACGCCTATTTACGGTCTTGTTTCACAAACCATGAAATCCATTTCAGAACCTTTTGAAGGACCAACCGATAGAAAATATAGTATAACCATTTTTTTCAAATCCCATGCAGCCTCATGATTTTTAGTTCACTGCATATGGCGGATGCATGCGTCTTTTTAAAACACTAAAATCTATCTCACACTACAGATTTCATTCACATGCCAAACCTGTTTTGTTTCTAAGATTTTACCATTATTATTACAAATAAATAAAAGCCAAGTACATAATATGACACCTATTTAAATTAGAAAAATATTTCAAACTAAATTCTAATCATTATTCGTAAATCTAACTATGAAGTTTAAATTGGAAGTCGTTGATCAAATTGTTTCATTAAACGATAAAAAACAAGCATGTATTATCTCTCCTAATTAATTTATGCGACTTAGATTAAGGGTTTAACTAGAGCGGATTTTCGTCATTAATTTTTTTACTAACTATCATTATAATGTTATCCTATGATATGTGATTGAGCAAGAAACTCGTGACCGATTCTTAATAATTAGCCTATTTTTTTCCAATGTCACGTTAGTTTACGTTGTTGTCGCATGGTCACATTGAAAACTTACTATGTTGTTCTATATTTTAGAAGGAGTAACTTGATGATTAGGTAGTGGTATCCGACCTAGAATTGACCACCCCCTTTCCTCCCGTGGGTGTCGTAAGAGACGACTAAGGTAAAATCCAAAAGGTGGGCAGCAGCGTCTTCTGTAACTTCAACACCAATTCTGGGATCGCCAAGCCGCTGCCCAAGCGTGGACATTATGGCAACCCCCTTTACCTAAGGGGGGTGCCTTTGTTCAACAGTGGACGTCTTCTGGCTGATGATGATGAACTTGATGAACTTAAACGGCAAATCTTATAAGGCGTACCTGGTGTCACAAGGAGTCGTGAACTTTAAGCGTTTTAGGGATCTTACAACGACGATTTGTACAAGGCAGATCTCCAAACTCAGTTGTAGATATATTTATTATCATCTCAAAAATTCCCCGAAGGGGTAGAAAGAAATGTGTAGTGTACCTACATTTCACCAGTTATAGTTCGCAATGTAAAAGGGGCGAGCCTATTTGCCATCAACCGGGCACAAATCAAGACTACATGCTGTTACTGAAAATTACCCCATGGAAAACCTCAAAAACACTTTGTCCGAAGCCGGATTCGAATCCTTATGCTCAGTTTAGCAATCACTAGACCAACAATAAGGCAGTCAACAAACTTAGTCGTATTTTCATGAATAATAATATATCGTGGTATCAAAGACGTGTATTCTATTAGTTTAGTTAAAAAGATTTCCGCAATCAGAAAGAAATTCGACGAAATTAAAATATAGAAGGAAATACAACTTAATTGTTTTATTCGAAATCCACAAATAAACTTCTTTTTTGATACGCAAAAATTGTTGCGCATATTTTTGTAGTATTACTACGCCGATTGGTTCGTAGACATACTGTACTTAATTTGCTGATAATTAAATTTAATGATAATGGAGTTGAGGATTTGCCATTGAACTTAGCCGATTAGAAGCTAATCTGTAATTAAGTCGCTTTACATGATAATATTGTGATACAGGGTTAAAAGTATAGTTATATAAACATGGGCAAAACCACTGTTAACCTACAAATAAAATAAAATAAAAATAAAAAGAGGAATTTCACTGCTAAAACTGTAGAACTAATAAAGCTATTAAAAGAATGACAGAACCTCACTTTAAATTGAGCACTGACAGTCGAGTGGTGTGACCGTTGGACTGCCAAGTCAAAGATCGCAAGTTCAAACCCCGGCACGCATCCATGTCTTTTCGAATTCATGTGCTTTCTACAAATTAGTTATCAGTTGCTAAAAACGGAAAAGGAAAACATCATGAGGAAACCAGCAAACCTGATTTTTCGACGGTGTGTAAAGCCATGTCAAAGGCCTACAGGCGGTTTAAACTCTGACACCAGGTTGTTCATCAACCATACGATAATAAAACTTTAAATCCAAATTCAAAATGTTTTTATTTCATATAAACCAATTACAGGCGCTTATGAAACGACATTATACTAGTTGAACGGTTCCAAACAAGTCATTCCTATGGAAAAGGACCGGCAAGAAACTCCATTATGTTTTCAAGTCACAACAATTCTTACGTACGAATAATATAATGACGATATTAAATAATCTCTTCCCCCCTTATCTAAAGGGGAGGCCTTTGCACAACGGTGGACGTCTTCCGGCTGATGATGATGATGATTAAATAAGCATGGTTATGGTCAAAACCTGGTCTTTATCAGGACTAGTTACCTTTTAGATATTGTAAGTGCAATCCTTTTGTTTTTTGGCAGTTAATGGGGTATGCCGGCTTCCCACCGGCTTAAACTCCAGGGTGTCTTCCTAGCTACCCTAACCCTCTCTTACCTTTATTATGGGCACCTGACAGCGACTTTATTTCCGTCTTTTCCGGGATTAAGGATGCTGTCCATCCTCCTCATACTATTCTCAATATTTGAAAATCGATTACTTGTTAAGCTTACCTTATATACAGACAAAAAATATTACCTCTTTGAACATAGTGTAGACTATATTATGTTCTTAATTTAGTAAGGAATCACTATCAAATGGTCAAGAATCAAATCTTTAGGATCCAGCCCCCATACCATGAACTCTTGAAGCAGGACAGTTTCCGTTGTGAAAGCGGGACGCACAGACCGTTAAGTGCAGTGTAGTGTGGAATCTCGCTTTCTCAACGGAAACTATCCTGCTTCAAGAGTTCATGGTAAATCACCAGGTTTTCCATATTCGAACGTAACGTATGAACATTTATTATGAATGGAAGGAAAGGAAGGGGTGGCAATGTAACTTCAGCTTGTTGAAACTTTTATATTTTATCAAACAATTTACTCAACATTTGGAGGTATTATAAGACGTTCAAACATGTAAACAAATTGTAACTAGTTTAGTCAAAAACAAGGTTTATGGCACTATTAAACAACACCAATAATAAATAATGTATTCAAACTGAAACCCGTAAAGCTTCACACACTCATGTTAGCAGCTACCTTATCAATAGATAATATTGATGACGACACGATAAAATTCTTACAAAAAGACGGGGCAGCGGTGCTATTGTTGTCAGTATTTCCCTAACGTGCGATATGGTGCCTAAGATTGTACTTTTGGTCGCGTTAGCGGCTGTCACCACAGCTAGAAGAGCCCCTCACTCAGACTTTGTTGAGAACCTATTTAAAACCAATGTTGGCGCTAGGTTCTCCAGCAATGTTGAAGAGGATGCCTTGCTTGATGCGGTGAGTAACTTACTGATCTAAAATTTTAACTGCTTTAGAATTTTGACAGCCTTTTTTGTTTGATGGTTGCTAAGCGCGACTGCTGAGCTCGAGGTCCCGGGCCGAGCAATATGTTATTAGGTTTTTCGATTAGGTAACTGTCAGTAGCAGCATGGAGTCTGGCTTTGTGCCCCGTTGATGGCTTTAGGCTTGCTCCCTATTACATTAGGACCTATAACATAACTGGCGAAATGTGGGCGTACTATATGTACACCTCTGCCTACCCGTTTGGGAAATACAAGCGTGATGTTATGTTGTCAGCACTATCAATAGTACGACCATCACTGTCTTTGTAGGTAGAGAAAGATAACTTATTGGATCATGTGTATATTTACCACAATCCTATTCATCTTCTTTTCATCTCTTCACACAATGTGATTAAATTAATAATTGGGTTATTTTTCCTTTATTTTTGTCTTTTTCCAAACTACTACAGTACTGTCCTCATTAAAAGCAATACTTTAATTAATCCGGGCATCCGGACAAGACACCTTATCTACTTACAATCTTAAAGTGATTACATGGCATTATTAAACAAAATTATTTACTAGGACTTCTTATGCAGCTATTAAAATGACTAATTAAGAAATAATTAACGATGCAATAATGAAATGTAATAATGATATAAAAAAGCAAAATAAAGATAAGATTACCATCGGCATGGAAACTTTTAAAAGGCCAGCGCTTACAATAAGACAGTATACTCATAATTACAATTTTTCATCTCACCTTTATTACATTATAATGGATAGGTAATTAGGTATGGTCGTTGAAAAAGATTTCAAGAATTTTCATACGGACTGCCCATTATATCCATGACATCACTGTTTTTCTTGCATAGTTTGCCATTTAGTTTTGGTTTTATTATGTTTCTATCATAACACATAAATGACTGCCTCGTTGGTCTAGTGGTTGCTAAAGCGCGACTGCTGAGCATGAGGTCCTGGGTTCGAATCCCGGGTCGGACAAAGTGCTAATGGGTTTTTCCATTAGGTAATTCCCAGTAGCAGCACGGGGTCTGGATTTGTGTCTGGTTGATGACAATAGGCTCGCCCACTATTACATTGGGCGCAAAAAACATAACTGGTGAAATGTGGGTGTACTATATGTGCAGCTCTGCCTACCCCTTCAGGGAATACAGTTATGTTGTGTACAAATATGTTGTTTATAACACAAGGTTACTTAAACCTAATGTTGCACAGAATAAATATTATTTTTTCTCCTTTTTTATCATCAAATTTTAACCATCACCTTTTCTTTCTAGCCCGGCCTCGTAGCCAAATACGGATACCCCATCGAGGTACATGAGGTCACAACCACCGATGGCTACATCCTAGAAATGCACAGGATCCCTCATGGCAGGGACAACCACAACACTCGTGACCCCAACAAGCCCATTGTGTTCGTGATGCACGGACTCTTGTCTTCCTCCGCTGACTTCCTCGTCCTAGGACCGGGCAATGCTCTTGGTAAGTTTTCATTCAACCTATTTTCATTATGTTACGTTTATATTTGTCACTCTACATGTTTAGTATTAAGGTATTCATTGTGATGAGAAAATAAAGAAATTTATTATTATTATTATTATCTTCGGTGAAATGTCAAAAATTAGGTACAGCTATGTACCAATATAGTCATAATGTTAAATGAAACATGTTGAAGACAAGAACTAGACACAAAATGAGTTTTAATCATTTTTGATCGTTAATTTTAGCGAAAGTAATCACTAAGGAATATAAGCTAACTTAAAACTTAAAAGACCTGATTAGCGCAGTGGCTAAGTGATGGGACTGCTGCGCTAAGGGTCGCGGGTTCGATTCCCGCACGGGGAAAAACTTTGTGCGAACCATAGATGTTTGTCCCGGGTCTGGGTGTTTGTGTATGTGATATTTCATGTTTGTGAAACGCACCCACGATACAGGAGAAATTCCTAGAGTAGGGCGACATTTAAAAAAAAAAAGTTCTCATTTTTAACCGACTTCAAAAGGAGGAGGTTCTTAATTCAACAGTTTTTTTTGGTCTTCATGTTATGATACTTACTTTGCTACTAGGATAAGTTAATAACTATGTTACTCGTGTAATCGAATTAAAAATACTTATTAATATTATAATCTTATAAGTAAATAAAGCCAAATTGATAGCAGATAAACGGTTAATATATAAATAATTTTATAATCTCAATTTTAAAGATAGCCATGTATTTGGTCTTGAAAATTTTGATATTAAAGGAAAAGATAACCAAGGAATATTGAGAAATAGCTAGATTGACGAGATAATAGTCATAATTAGTAATCCAGGTTTCAAATCTTCTACTTGTGTGGTTTATGAACTATCTAATGTCAGAGTATAAGTGCCTGTAGGCTTCTGAAATGGCTGTGCACACCACTCCCACTTCACACACACGGCTTTACACTTTGAATCTCAGGAGTGCCGGTTTCCACTCAATCTTAATTAATTATTGGTATTCTATTAAGGAAAGGAAGTTTATAATATTTAATCGAAAAGAGTTCCACTCCTCTAACGAATATAAATAAAAAGACACACCTTAAACTTCGTATCAATAAAATTGGTTGATTAACAAAATGAATATTTGGGTAAACAACCCTGAACTGAATCGAACGATACCGGCATTAAAACATTTGTACGATAACTGACGCAGTACAATGATCTATGTCTTTGACTTTGAATTGTTAATACTACTTATCTATGTGCTATTGAACATTAATTGTTGAATGAAAACATCCTGAGCGTGATTGATAGAATTAACTCAATATTTCAACGCTTAAAGACATAATGAGGCAACAGATTTACCATGAGTGTGTTTTGAAACCTTGAGAAAACTTGTAAATAAATTAGGTAAGGGTGGAAATAAAATAACCTAATTAATAATTGTATTTTTGAGCCGTTTGGGGTTGAGAGATTTAGGCCAATGGGTCCGAGCGCTCGCGTACTATTTAGGGACGTAGCAAAACGTTTAGTCGACTCTACACGCGACCAAAGGGCTGGTGCAGCTTTTGGGCAAAGAATAAGCATTGCTATTCAACGTGGCAATGCTGTCACGTTACCAGTTGACATCAATGGGGATCAATATTATGACGCTTTTTCAATGTTTGTTTTTGTGTTAAGCCATAATGTAAATTTAAAATTATAATTTAGTTAGGGAATTAATCTTAAAATTGCCTATTTGAATATGAATCCTAGAGTGAGTATTATAAAGGTACATAATTGTGTAACAGACACAGTGTGGGCCAAAGATGGGCCTATAACCTATATATTTAATTTTTATTAAGCCACATAATCTATGACTTAATACGAAGAAGAACCCAAACAAGCATACAACCGATATATTATGATACCTACACGAAAATAATATTGATAATTATCTAATTAGTAATCGAGTGTTAAATGACTATTAATCGGATAACATCGGCTCAAACGATTATAACGTGTGATCAATCAACGCACAGACGACATAAACTATGTCGTAGTTCTGTGACGTTAATGATATTAGAGTTTATTTGCGTAGAGGTAAAAAGAACTGAAAAGAAGCTAGATTTACCTGAATTCAAAAAATCTTGATTTATCCGAAAAATAAATACTGAAGAGTCAAATCCATAACATAACATAACATAACATCACGCCTGTATTCCCCGAAGGGGTAGGCAGAGGTGCACATATAGTACACCCACATTTCGCCAGTTATGTTTTAGGTCAAATCCAGAATGTTTTTATTTCAAATCCGATTACATAAATAATCAAGATGCTAGTTGCACTACGTTTACTGATACATTCAGTTATGTTGTACTTATTTTAGATAACTTTATCCACACAGGCCTTATAAACCTAGGTTTACTAGATCCTATCCTTAGAGACAAAGATTATATAAAGCGACACCGGAATTTGCAACATATGCACTACAATTTCCTTTAGTCAGGCTTACAGCACTTAATTAACACTATTGCAGAGAACTAGACTCCAAATTTAACGTATTATCTCTCTTCCAGCTTACGTCCTCGCAGAAGCCGGCTACGATGTCTGGCTAGGCAACGCCCGTGGCAACTACTACTCCCGCAGGCACAGGTCCCTGAACCCCGACGCACTCCTAAACCAGAACTTCTGGAAATTCAGCTGGGATGAGATCGGTTACTACGACCTAGCTGCTTTCGTCGACCACATTCTTGCGACTACCGGACAATCCAAACTCCATTACATCGGCCACTCTCAGGGTGGAACTACATTCCTGGTTCTGAACTCTTTGAAGCCAGAATACAATGACAAGTTCATATCCTTCCAAGGCTTGGCCCCGGCTTCCTTCTTCCAGTACAATGATGTTTCCATGTTCAACACCTTGGCTCCGTATGAAAGTATAATTGAGGTTAGTTATTATTAGTTCTTTTTTCTTGTGCCGATATACATCAATAGGATTTTTTGGTGCATCATCATCTAAAGATATATCTGAAAATATTGTTCATTTGTCTTGAGTCATATCTGTCATTGTATATACATTTACACTTGTGTATTTATTATAAACGATAATACCGCTTGCTCACCTTTATTGGGTCAATATTTGTAAAAAATCCCCATTCCGATGTAGATAACGAATAGTCAGTTTGCAAATAGAACAAACATGAATCCATTATTACTGATTATCGCTTAAGATAATCACGTAGTTTGGTATATTGGCAATAACAACATAGTTGTAATGGAAGGAATGATTAAGGTGAATGATTGCTTTATTTATAATATATTAGTCAGATCTCTCGCTTCTGCAATTAATTTACGCTAACTTCAATAGATTACGCCAACTAAGATTTTCATTCAATGATTGTTAGAATTGACTTCGGCGATATGGTAATGGTCCATGGCCATATTTGAAGCAAATTCAGTACTTGAAAAAACAATTATTAAAAAAAAAACATTACTTTAGGGTCATTGTTTTTGAAATAATTTAACTAAATTATAATTATATTTTCTTTAATATCGAATATTATTATTAAGTTAGAAAAACTGGCTTTATTACATACATATATAAAGTCACGCCTGTTTCCCTTGGCTTTATTAATGGGATATTTTCTATTTTCCCCAGAGTACTGCTTTCGCTATGGGAATTGGTGAGGTTTTCGGAAACAGAGATTTCATCTCCTGGTTCATGGCCAACTTCTGCGAAGAAGGCTCCATCTTCTCATCGTTCTGCGGTTCTTCCATCACGGGCATCAACGAGAGGGAGTTCTATAACTCTGTGAGTATCTTTATATGTTGAAAATATATTATTTTATTGACTCGTATATTTTCATTAGAAAAAATACGAATATTAGGTTTTTTTTGCTTATAATTTTAAAAAGGTTAGGATTCATTCATATAATATTTTACAACTATTTACAAATTAATTAAAAATTAATAAAAAGTTAAAAAGCATCATAAAATTCATCCCCATCGGTCAATTGGTTATTGTTATAATATATTTTTCTTTTACTTCTAGACCATGATCCCGATCTTCCTCGCGCATGCGCCGGCTGGTGCCTCCATCCGCCAAATAGCCCATTACGGCCAAATCATCCGTTTCCAGGAGTTCCGTCGTTACAACTTCAACTTCCTTACCAACTTGAGCGTTTATGGCTCACGCAACCCACCACGGTACGACCTGTCGAAAATCACCGTCCCAGCATACTTGCACTACGGAGCAAGCGACAAGGAGGTGAATTATAAAGACATGAGACTCCTTGCTGACCAGTTACCTAACCTGGTTGGTAAATTCAGGGCTGGTAGGGACACATTCAACCACTACGACTTCCTCTGGGCAATCGACGCCAGAGAGCTTCTGTACGACAAACTCGTTGACTACTTGAAGGACGCTGAAAATAGACAATGATTTAACTTCTCCTGTATATAGTGTAAATAAAGTGTGTAATTTAAGGACATCTACGAAATTTTATGTTTGTTTTAAGAATTAATTGTAAAATAAACGAGCATCAACCACAATAAATTATACTTTTTCTTGCATAACCTCACTTTTTTCGAAGACTTCGTCATTAAATTACCTATAAATATCAAACCTGTGGAATACAGTAAAATTCTAGATTCCCTTTAACAATTTACTTTTAAGATTGACATGGGCTGTGGTATGGGCAATACTCGAAAAAGAAACCAAAATTCAAGTCAAAAACAGTATTTTAATAAGACCTACAAGATTTAGTAGAGATAATATAAGTATAGATCTTATAGATTTTACTCACAGAAATTGATTAGCAGGAATTCCATCCATTTTCTAATTAAATTATGGCTATTCCAACGTCGTTGGTCAAGTGATCGCTAAGCATGACTGTTAAGCATGAGGTACTGGGCTCAAATCTCTGGAGTCTAGAATTATGCTCGCTTTATGGCAATATGCTCACCCCCTATTACTTTGGGACCTCTGCCTATGTCATGATATCCCATGTATGCTGCTATCGAGCTACTTATATTATGAGTTATGTTGTATCTGAGGTTTACATCTGCAACCATGTCTTTTGCCAAGAATTTCGCTACTATGTTGCTGCTATCTGACAACACGTTCTTTTGAAGATCTGCCAATGAGAGCTGACGTCGACGGCTTATCGTGCTGTACGTCCAGTCCTACATCTATGGTAAATCATATTATGGTGGTTATGAACTCAATAAATCTATTATCACATACCTAGTTCATAATTCCCTATGCAGCTTAAGATGATCGATCATGTCAATGAATGGGTCTCATGCTATTGACTAATTAGCCACGTGCTGCTAACACGATAAACGACGCATATCATACCAAATTATCGGCACCAACAACGATAATTATCGACAAAATGTAAAAATATCGTTAGGTATCATACTGCACCTAATACGTACCTATATAATCTTGACTTACGTTTGAATGACGGCAGTCATTTGATGACGTTAATTTTTTTTAAGATAATGTTATCAACGTTTTAAACAGTTGACGTAACACTTTGAAAGTGGGTTTTCCGTCTCCTGTAAGGGAAGAAAATTAGAAGAATCACACTCATATTATATAGGCGATTTCAATGAATTTTCGTATGGAGGTAGCTGACACTCTTGAACTTGCGGCCTTTGACTTGGCATTTCAACCATAAAATACCACATGACCACATTCCACGGTTATCAGTGCTTTATCTGCTTTAAGATCATGCCAAGGGATCATACAGGAACTCCTTATAATTATCTGTAATTTATATGCCATTTTATGATCTGCAATCATCACAAATGTCGTCAATCTGTAGGGTAATTTTATCCATAGTGAATTGAAGTCGAGAAGGGATGCTACTTGTGTGATGGGAATTATGAGATAATTTAATATTTTTTTTTTAATTTTGTTGTTATTTAATAAAAAATTCATACATGAAATTGACGCTTATATTTGAATTTTGTAATTTGTTATGGTTGATCACACAGTTAACATTTCACACACAGATAACTTTGATAGCTAGGCTATTTATATTTAGTAACTTAAAAACATAACTACAAGTATAAACTAACATCACGCCTGTATTCTCCAAAGGGGTAGGCAGAGGTGCACATGTAGTACACCCACATTTCGCCAGTTATGTTTTTAGGTCCCAAATGATTCCAATGGCACCAATCGGGAAGAAAAAAAAAAACACAAATCACACTCATATATTATAATAAACGCGAAAGTTTGTGAGTGCGTGTGTTTGTTACTTCTTCACGCTCAAACGGCTGGACCAATTTTGCTCAAATTTAGTATGGAGGTAGCTAACACCCTGGACAGCTAGTCGGTTGATAAATTACGGAGTTATAAGGAAACATACATAAAAAGATTCCGACGAATTGAGACCTTTCTTTGAAGCCATTACCTTTATTTTCCTTGAATGGCTGTTTAACATGAGTTAATGAAACTGCAAGGATATCTTAAATCTGATTATTTCTTGTTTCAGTGTGTAATAGTAATGATTAATGAGTAAGAACATGATGACATTAGCAGTTATCGTCTACTGCAGGGTGTTCGTCCGATTAGTTTCTTAGATTACTAACATGGTTAGAAGTTCATTGTCCTCCTCACTTCTAATTACTTAGCTATCAAGGTTTATGATTAATGAATCATACATACAAACCTAACGTAATTTAACGTTTTAGGTCGCAATGTAATAGGGGGCGACAACATCAACTGGGCACAAACGAAGACTCCGTGCTGCTACTGATAAATACCTAATGAAAAACTCCAGTAACACTTTGCCCGACCAGGAAATTGAACCTAAGACCTCATGCTCAGCAGTCGAGCTCAGCGACCACTAGGCCAACGAAGCAGTCGTCGGCAACGAGACACACGAACAAATTAATAATTTGTCCACACTTGTAATCACTGAAGGGAAAAAACAGAGGTATTTTCGAAGTCGACGCACCTTGCATATATTTAACCGACTTCAAAAAAAGGAGGAGGTTCTCAATTCGACTGTATTTTTTTTTAACCGACTTCAAAAAAAGGAGGAGGTTCTCAATTCGACTGTATTTTTTTTTTATGTTTGTTACCTCATAACTTTCGCTTGGGTGAACCGATTTTGATGATTTTTTATTTATTTGAAAGCTGGTGCCTCCCGTTTGGTCCCATTGCAATTTGATTACGATCCGATCAGTACTTTTTCAGTAATTCTTAATAATGCTGTTTTTTTTCACGTTCTCTACTACATTTTTCTATTATTGTTCTCCGATTTCTGCGGTTTTTTTACTTTTTAATGCTTTTTAATTTGTTGTGAAATAGTTTTGTTTTGAAGTCGGTTTTTTTTTGTTAAATTTTTTTTCTGCTGAAGTCCTAAGTAACAGGTGGCGAGTCTATTGCCTTTCACTGGATCACATGCTTGAACCAACCCTTAGAACTATATTTTTTCCGGTGATGGAAGATAATTATTTTCTTTTGCCAATCTAATTTCCACCCGTACCCCACGGTCAGGTTTTTATATCATTAGGTATATTTATTATCATCTATACGATACCTAATACCTATGAATAATAATATTTTGTATTGTTCGAACACATTTTATTAGTAATCCTACTTAATATTATAATACGATAAATACTTGTTGGTTTTTTACGCATCACGGTGCTATGCGGAAAAATAATTTCTGTATTAGAGATAATTTAGAAGCCAATGAGAGAAATACTCTAAGATTAATTTGAAAAGAATAACAATCATAGTAATGTTCTCCTGACCGATTTTCCGTCACGAAGGCCTATCACAACTGAGACTAGCAAAGTACGCAGGAGTATGCGTGCGAACACAGGTGCACTCCCTATTCCCTCACTCTCATAGTCCGATGGGACGGTAGGCTGACACAACTGGAGAGAGATCAGGTGCAGGACCAACGTCTTAACGTACCTTCCGAAGCCCTTTATTCTGCACGGAATACGATGAATCATAGTACGAATCATACAAATCGCGCATGCGTAAAATTGACGACGAAAGATAAGCGACGAGCGAAAATTAGGATAATTTTTTAGTCTCTTGCCCAAAACCATAATTTATTTGTAAGGGTCTGAGTAAAAAAACATATAGCGACATTGTGGCAGAGTCAGACAACCGTAGCATGGCGATCTACTTGTTACATGACCAAGAAGAGTTGAAAAAAGTAAACGAGGCTTTTGCCCTGCAGAGTGACTACAGAGGCTGATGAAAAATGGCTCTGTGAAAAATCGCAAATGCAGTTTTTGATTTTGTTACTCAGTTAGGTTCACCTTTCGATATAAGAAACGCACTGAATTAGATCTCTTATCAGACCGATAAATAGATAAAGATCAATGACTTCATTGTACTCCAAAAATATTTCAACAACATTGTAAGGAAGCAAACTAGTCATAATAAAACAATAATGTTATATGCTTACATGTCTTTATTACAATAATAATGTAAATACAAGGAAATGCTACGTTTTATTGATATTGAACAGTTATATTTACAATGAGTAAATAAGTTCGATAGTAGACCAATATACATCCATTTATAATAAAACCTTTTGACAATAAAAAAAAAGATAAATTGAAGTAGGTACTAAAGTATAAGTAAGATTTAAAAACAGAACTAGATATGTATTTATAAATCGAACTACCGGTATAACGGTTTTGTGATTGGTGTATTTAGAATTCGAATAGAACAAGTAAATAGATGGCTTAAGATTTTTTCGAAAATAACATTAATTGGCAGTAGTGACATCGTGATCTTAAGCCAATTTTGCAAAAAAACAAAATTACCAAGATACGTATTGATTAATTAATCGCTAAATAACTAAAATAAATTAGTATAAGAAACTATATTCAGTTTTGGGACAATGATCTTCAGACCACCGATCAAATCGAATTGCATTAAACACAAAAATGAACATGAGAATAGAAAAATAGATTTTTAATGCTTAGGCTTTTAATTAGGTACGCAACACGTACGGCAATGTTGTCATCCACAGCTAATCAGAATTCGAATACCTCGCCAATCAATGGCTTAACATAAACAGATATATAGCATTAGCATACTGATTAATAATTACAGTGAAGAGTGCTTATTTTTCATATAATAGTCTTTCGTCGGTTGAAAGATGATGTATAAAATATTTGCGACGTCATTTTGGCCGACTCAGTATTTGCTAGCTAACTTCTATTGATTACAGGCCCATATTAATTGATCAACATCCCAAACTGAATCTTTCACTAACACGCTACTGTCCCTAGAGGGCTATATTGCACTAGTCATAATAATTAGGTACGAAACACTTAAATTAGTCGTTGGTTCCGAAAACATACAATAGAAGCACCTATTAGTACAACCCTGAAGGCATGTCCGTCACTTTGTGGATGCCAAATTTGCTCGAAGTTGAACCGATTGGAGAGAGGTTTTTCTTCAAATCTGCGTGGCTATGTGTACCGTTGACGACGAGACTAGTCATGCTAGCGGGAGCATCTCTAAGCATATGAGGCCCAGAATAAAAGCCAGCGTTGCTGTGGCCACGTTTCACCAGAAATGTAGAGCTATTAAAGCTGGGCTGGTTGTCGACACCAGAGTTCAATTTAGATTGGGTCATGTAAAATTTCTGCGACTCCGTTTTGGTGGTTTCATCTTTTTGACTCAATTTTGTGTCGTAGCGATGGATATTGGTAAGTTTGCTTGTAGATCTTGTGATGGGAATTAAGGGGCTCTCATTTCCTGCATCGCTGTTGGTCCTCGAACAAGATCTCTGACGGTTCTCGTAAGGCCAGACGGGCTTCCTTGGTTCAGAAAGCATTACTATGTCGACCATTGAGTTCAAACCTTCATCGATCCTATCAAGACTTTTCGTCAGTTTCTTAGACTCAATCAGATTTACTATTTCATCAACACGGTTACATTTAGAGTTAGATCTTTGCAACGGAGACATTGAACTGATTAAAGGTGTATGAGTTTCACCATAAAACATGCTATCTATATACTCGCGTTGACGAGTTCCTTTCTCAGACGTCTGGAACGACTCGCTTCGTTTTATAGACGTCCTTCTACTCTCATCTCTAGAACGAGTCCTGGAACGTTTCGTTCTACTATCATCTTTATTCCTATCGGTAATAGAATTGAATACAGCTCGACACTCGTGGAAATCGAAGCTTGAACCTGAAGGCTTCTTGCTGACTGGTTTGGTGTATTTTGAGGCGCTTAGCAAAGAATCAGATCCTTCGTCACTAGAATAAAAGTTATCATCGTAAAGGTCGGGAGGTTTGTACACCAATCCTTGGTCTACTACTGGTGGGACGAATAAATGTAATAGGCTCTTGGCTTTCCTAGGTGGGTGCGGGACTATTTTGCTTGGGACTATCTCAGATTCCTGATCTTCTTCAACACTGTCATCGGGGCAATCGTCTTTGCCTTTAATTTGAATGCTATGTCTTGTGCTGGTAATGGAATCTTCTTTTTCATCCCTATGCTTTTTGCATTCTAGAGCGTTGATAGGTACGTTAATTTCTGATGTTTGGTTACATCTAGATGACCTATCGTCGGTATAGGTATCTTTAGCATACTGTTCTGATTCAGCATGATTAACTATATTTCTCAATTCTTGTATAACTTCATCTATTGTAGTCTCATCTTCTTCATCGGAGGATTTCTTATCATTCTTTTTGCATTCTAGTTTTTTGTGTAATGTGCGCTTGTTTCGCATTAGGTCGTAGGTTTCGTTTTTGACGTTGAAAACTTCGTAGACCATTGATTCTCGTTGAGGGTCGCCTTCGGGGCTCAGAGATCTTTCCGAGGAACTGATACCCTCATCTTCTGGTGGTGATGACTCGTCTGTAACAGAAAATTATAATTTTGAGTATGCTTAATCTTTGGTGTAGATTTTGTGAAGGTAAGTTATTGGTTTTTTCCGCTTTATTTGTCTAGGTTTTGAGAGATGAGAAATAATCGAGTTACAAAAGAAAACTAATAGAGAAGTTAGGTATTTTGGCAAACGTTTTAATTAAGGGTAACAAAATTAATAATAATGCCAGGTTATGGATAGACTAATCACTATTTTCTGGCCACAAAAAATATTAAAGTTATTACCTCTGTTTTTATGCATAGAGTTTTTTTTCTTCATAGCAAATGGTTTCTTTCTGTTGGAGTTGCCATGCTCAGATCTAAGTGAGGACACCTCCTCTTGCAGTTCGCAGCATTTCTCCTTTAAACATTTCTCTAATGACAGCAGAATCCCTTTCTCTTCTTGAAGAATCTGTAATTAAAACATTTTATTGATAAATAATTGTGCGAATTATACATAAGTATAATATATTTATTTATATAACTCTAATTTATTGTTAGATTTCTTGCCTTCCTTAGAATGAAACTGTATTGTTTGCTAAAGAAACTTTGGGACTCTCTAATCTTCGACCAATTAAACTCACCTTGACTCTCTTTTCAAGCAAATCGAGCTTGTGCTTCATATCATCCTTCTCCCTCTGTGCTTCATTCGCTTTCTCGCTCAGCGTATCGATGTCAATCAGCTGCTTCTCGTAGTCGTCGATCTCTCTTGTTACTTGATCGTTAGCGTTCGGCAGTTTGGCTACCATCTGTGATTAATAAACAATAGGAATATTAAACAGCCTCTTATTTATTTTAATCCCTCCAATAAAGTTTCTGGCAGAGACAACAAATGAAGTTCTCTTGATTTTAGTCATGTGATTTTGGTTATTTAATAAGTTATTCAATTGTTCTATAATAAACATGTTTTAAGAAGAGAACAAAAAATCCAATACAACAAAAAACGTTATAAAACAAAAATAGAACTAACCTTTTTCAACGTAACAATATCAAATCCAGCCTGCTCCAACTCCGCCTGGATGTACAGCTTTCTTTGAGGAGTGGGAGCGCTGCACAGGAGCGCGTTGATGAAGGCCAGGCCAGCTGCCTGCAGATCGCCTGACCCGCCGGAGCTCTGCAGCATCCCCACAAGAAACCTGAAGCGGACCGGCTCGCCGTACCGCAGGCGGAGTGTTGAGAGAGCTTCGGAAACCATACTGTGGCCCTTTGCTGGTGGGTAGCAGGCTTTTGTTAACAGCTGGAATAGAATAAATAAAAGAATGCTATAGTTTTACGTAGGTAATTGGTAATCTTATCAAGGTAAAGTTAGGCAGAGTTATGGCTGGTACCAAACATTGCTTATGTTTACATGTGGTAAAGCTAAATATTTGTATATATATTATGCCATAATGAGAGGGACAGTCATGGTTCAGAGGTTTGTGGACATGATTGTAGGTTCAAAAACCGTCCGGTTGGTATGTAAGTCTTTTTTATTTATTTATTTATTTTTAATTTCATTAATTATTTGTTTTATCTAACGACGCTAATGACTAATTGGGAATTACATTCAATTATCGAAATGCTAAGAGGCTTCTAAGGTTTAGAGGTATCTTGGTGTTCCTATGGAATAAAATATATGACTGTATTTATGGTTTTTTGATCGGTGTTCTTACCTGTAGCGCTAGGACCCTGGACTTGTTGACGGTGGACATGATGCAGACGGTGAGGGTGTACACTCCGTTGGAGCCGGACACCAGCCGCCGCACGCAGTCAGGGTAGCGGCTGCAGCAGCTCCACAGGCATTGTCTGGAACACGCCAGGTTGGGTTTAGAAAAACAACATCAAGTAATTATGGTGAAATCAAAAAATAGAAACCAACTTTAATTATCGTTTTCGTATTTTGTTTATTCAATCTAAATTATTTTAGGCATATTTTTCGTCTTACATCGTCATTTTCGTCATACGTCTAACATAATAATCAATATGTGAGTAAAGAATAAATAAAGAAAAAGCTTTAACTCTACACATTTACTTTGTGGCTCTGCATTAATAGATAAGCTGTATTTTTTTTTATAAATCGTCCTTTGGTAAACTACTCACAGACAAGCCAGTTCATCCAACAATGGTCGTCGTCTGACAGCGGGTGGGCCCCGCGCCCCCTCTCCAGACTGACTGAGTTGCACGTTGCGCAGGAGTTCCAATAACAACGTAACGCCATCTAGCGGCTCGCACGAAAACTCTTGGACGAAACTGAAACCAAAAATGTATGTATTTAGTTTTTTCGCAATATATTGGGAGTTTGTATTTAATGTATTAGGGACAATGACTTTAGAGTTTTATTTACAAAAACAGATAGTTACCTATATATACATAGGCGGACAAACACTTAATCCTTCTTTTTGATGCGCAGTCGGTTGAAATAAAATCTTGTTAACCTTACAAGACAACAAAAACCCTCAGTGTCAAAAACTGATTTTATTCTGGTTTTATTATTATAAACGCGAAAGTTTGTATGTATGGATGGATGTTTGTTACTCTTTCACGTAACTAATACTAACTACTTAATGGATTTTAATGAAATTTCATATGGAGGTAGCTGATGCCATGGATTAACATAGGCACCTTTTTATCCCGGAAAAATGTAGCGGGTAACACCGCGGGGCGCAGCTAGTTAATCATAATTTTTATTTTATTTATTGGATGAAGCAGAAAAGCTTAGTGACAGGTCGTCTGTCACAATCTTCTCCATTACCAAAGAATTTAAAGAAAGGTTCACATAGAAATGTTTCCCCTTTATGTGAGATATTTATAGGGTAGGGATGAGAGTTGTGCTGTCGGGTTACGCGCCTTACTGTGCATTTTGTAAATAAACAAATACCTAAGACATCTTAGCAAATTTCTTCGGAAACGTTAGACTCAACATTTTATTTAGCACTAGTTGGTCCCGCAGTGAGCCTATGTTAATCCAGAGTGTCAGCTACCTCCATATGAAATTTCATCAAAATCGGTCTAGCCGTTTGAGGGTGAAGAACCTTTATAATAACTATTAGTGTGATGACCTCCTAACTAAATTAAAAGCACGAAAGTCGAACTACTTACCTATTTATATTGCAAGGATCGTCGCAGCCAATTAAAAAAGACTATATTATACTACGCTATAGTAGAGCACAAGTGCGCATGCGCTAACCCAAAAATGCATTCAAACAAGCAAATAAATAATTTATATAACAATTTTTTTTAATATCAAAGGACAAACATATCTTAAAGTATGTGCGCTAACATTTAAAATCATACAATTAAAACCTACAGCTATTAAAAACAAGGACGAAATCCAGAGAAGGACAGGTGACAGCCCTATAGCGTGCAGCTCACAGTAATAAACACAGAGGTATAATTTGACGACATAAAGAAAAATTATAGTAACAATTACCTGTGGGATTCAAGGGAATCGTCGCTGTTATTTGAAATACAAAAACTTTGATGTGTGGCCCTAAGACGAGCGGGGGAGTTCACTTGTAGGCTTAAATGAATACTAATTAAACAGATATACTGTCTTTACGTGCGTAACTAAAATTTAACTTGTTATTTATAAAGTTGTTTATTTTTTTATTTGTTTTTAACCTCGTTTTTTTTAAAATTGTATGTCTTTTGTGCGGGTATCTAATCACGACTAGCCTGTTCCAAATGGTTATATTTTATACATGATTCTCGACTTTAAATAAAAATACAAAATTTATTTTCATAGCTTTTCCATTAAAAGACCACATGTAATACTGAGAATTACCAAATGGAGAAAGTCATAAGCACTTTGCTCGACCCAGGATTCGAACCAAAGACCTTATGCTCAGCAGTCACGCTCGGCGACCACTAGACCAACGAGGCAGTCGGACGTCATCACCATTGCTTTTATTCTGTCTTTTTCGTCATTCATTATGTTCTGCCAAATCGCTATCACAAGTGCTAATGGCCCCACCGTTAGCAGACTGTCCCTATCCGGTGCAGTCACGAGACGTAACCGACACGTAATTACCCGTCGCCATCGCATTTAGTTTGTTTTATTTGATCTATGTATTACTTATGTTTTTGTATTGAAATGTACAGCTCAGACTTCTAATTAGCATTAGTTTAACTAACTGCAGATAAAAATCTCTAACTATCCCTAGTAACATTATAAACGCGAAAATTTGTATGTATGGATGGATGTTTGTTACTCTTTCACGTAAAAACTACTGAATGGATTTTAATGAAATTTCATATGGAGGTAGCTGACACCCAAGATTAACACATAGGCTACTTTTTAACCCGAAAAAATGTAACGGGTAACACCGCCGGGCGCAACTAGTAATTTATAAGCTTTAAGGTCAAGAATAGGGTAGATCTGATTAGGTAAATAATATGGATAAAGCTCCCGTTCCGTAAAAAGATCAAATGGGAAGTTCATTGTGGCGTTCTAAGGGGCAGGCCTTAGTTCAACATTGGACGGCCATCATCTGATGATGATGAAAACGGACGCTGAGCGACTGTGTTTGCACTCGGATATAGTCGCTTCCTAGGGTCCTAGGCTATTGCGGTTTATAATTAAGTGTAATTGTTTTATTGTAGAATCATTATAGGTGCTTTACGTAACAATTTGAAAAAGACTGGATTTAAAAAAAATTGGTAACGGCTTGCTTTCTTTTTACGTGACGGGAACTATACCTAATTGATACTCTTTAAAATATAATTGAAATATGCAGGCTCCAATTAATACTAAAGAAGAAACTCGAAAGGGTCTACCCCAGAGATACTTTAGCCATGTGTGCTACTGACAGATCTCATAGATCATCACACTATATTTTACCCTTATTCAGTAAAGAGTCGGTCTATGTGCAAGTCACTATAGATTGATACACTGTGCAATTTACAGAAGCTATAAAAATTCAATTTTATAGAAGTTAATTACATTTTACACCCGATAAGGACCAAATTTAAAGCCAACGCTTGAAAAAAGTACAAAAAATCTACTTCAAGACCTATAAAACGGTTATTTCTGTCTTTTAGGAATGCCAGTTTCCTTTTTTCAATTCCTTTAAAAGATTACCTTTAGTAATCTTTGTAGTGTAAGTGTTAAGCGATAGAGGTTTATGATTAAGTAATGCTTACGCCAATCCTCATCGTATTTTTAGATTTTATCATACCATTTTTTTTGTTTAAGCTAGGCCCGTTAACTCCGTATTGTACTTTAAGAATTACGCCACGTTTTCTTCTCTCTATCTATTAAAAAAAATCATAGGACCCTCGTGTATCGTGAGATACGTTTGACAAACACCGTATTTTACAAACATATTTTCTCGAATGGAGGGATCATACCAGAGACGCAGCGCGGCAGTCCAAAACTGTCATGTCAATAGTTACTGTGGCAAGTTTTCGCTAGACTAAATATTCAGCCCATGCACCAAAGGGAAATAAATGAAGAGAATTTTCAAAAGGAAGATGTTTCTAAATCGCGACATGTTATGCCTTGACCTACGCCATTATGCAACAGTGTAACATGCTATTAAGATCCCCATAAAGCTGGTCATTATAATAGCGAGGCTACCGGTTAATACGCATAATGGTGAAGATGATAATCGCTACTGCAGTTTACTTGCACACGTTTGTGAAAAATAACATACATAATATATTATTTTACTTTATGCTCAATTAAAATGATTAAAATACTAGCTTCCGTCCACGACTTTGGTTGTGTGAACAGCTTTACTACGTTTTTAATATCCTATCTCCTTATTGTAGGACTAGCTGCGCCCCGTGTTACACGCTACATTTTTTCGGGAGAAAAAGTAGCATATGTGTTAATCCAGGGTGTCAGCTACCTCCATGTGATATTTCATTAAAGTACATTCAATAGTTTTTACGCGAAAGAGTAACAAACATCCATCCATACTTACAAAATTTCGCGTTTATAATATTACTAGGGATAACTGGTTTGATTGTAGACTGTAGTATGGCTATATATGTGAAACACTGGATGAAAAAAGGATGTATGTGTCCAACATTTGGCAAATAAAAAACGATTAATAAGAACTTCATCATCCTAAATGAACTAAGTATATCGCATGGTCACATACCTTGGAAACGACAGACGCAGATCAGCTCTGAGCTTGGTGAGCAGTTCGCTGGGCGTGCCAAACTGCCTGAGGGTCATCTCCTCGCCGCCTGACAGACATGGGTTCCTGGAAACAAAACACAGTAGGTACCTGTATAGTAATTGAACAATGCATTTGATAAAGGAGAATTTTGGCGAAATATATTTGTGAAGGATATCGTCTCAGTGGAGGGCAAAAGTTTCATAAAGAGAAGAAATGAGTTTTTATCACCACGCCTGCACTGCACTTTTGCAATTAAGAAATTACTATAGCTTTAACGTTACAAAATGAACTGAAAGAATTCATATGAATGTTAAAATGGACACGTTCTGAATTCTGAAAGCCAGTTTTCGGAACCTCAGAATATATTATGGTTTACAATCTGATGTTTCTGATGTTACAATGACATGCCTACGACCCGGTCTAAGTAGCACAACGTGACCATTAGGGTCTGGGGCTATATCAAAAATTATTAAATAATACAAAAATTCTAGAACTGCTACAGTAATTACGTCCTTGGAGAAAATCCGCCCCAGTATCTGGTACCTACTTTGCTTTGTATTATTTTTGCATCTAATTCAGATTAAACCCACAGGATACGCTTTTTAGATTTAATTAAAGAGAAGTTGTAAATAAACTATCTTGCTAGGGTGCTATTATTTTAATTGACTCCCATTTAAGTGGTTTGTTGAAGTAGCGTGTTAACCAGATTACAGCATCCGTATTTGTGATAGAGAACATGACGTAAACATTTTTTTTTATTAGAACTATCTATAGTAGCAGTAGGCTTCCGGGATTCCTGACGGTCTTACTGGCTCATTAAAAAAGGCTTTTGAGGGAAGTTTTATTTTTGATATTCAGCAGCAAATCCAGATCACCTTTCTGTGAGTCAGCGATCTCAATGTTTACATTCGAAACTTGGCTAGGTTATCAGCATTTACTAATGCTACTTTTTCTTTGGTTGAGGTTGCTAAGAAACGAGGCAAATGGAGTAGGATCTTGATATATTATAGTTGTTTGACGTACCTAAAGTCCTTGCTACCCTGGGTGGGCAGGGTCCTCGATTTGTTGGCATCCTGCCCCGCCTCCAGGTCGTAGAGGCTGGCGCCCCCTGTCTTCTTCCCCCACTTCTTCAAAGACGTCGCGTAATCCTCAGGGTTGTAGATAGGAGGGCGCTGCTTGTCCTGCAATGAAAATAATGGTCAATTAGACTTAGGTCACGAAATGGTAATAAATGATGGTTGTTTTAATTTTTTTTTTGTTTTATCTTCTTTTGTTTTTGCATGAGCAGAACATTTTTTTGCTCTTCCTTCAAATGAAAATTTTAAACTAGTTTCCGCCGCTACCCATCCTTCACTAGGGCTCAAGCGACGTCCATGTCAAATTTTATCACTATGCTTAAATGCGTTTCAGTTGTTAATGATGTAACAAAACATGACTTACGCATACTATAGAAAGAAATAAGAAATATGAAAAGTAAATTGAGAGGCCATTATTCAATTTCTTCATTTCATATATTTATTATTGAACCAGCTAAAACCGTCGCCTTTCTCCCAAATCCTCATGATTTTGTCACTGCTAAATAAAGAAAGAAATTATGTTTAATCCGCGCAACAGGAGAACAGCCAACCACTTAGTCTACTTGATAAATCTACTACTTGATATGACTGCCTCGTTGGTCTAGTAGTTGCTAAGCGCGACTGCTGAGCACGAGGTCCTGGGTTCGAATCCTGGGTCGGGCAAAGTGTTATTGGGATTTTCCATTAGGTAATTCTCAGTAGCAGCACAGAGTCTGGATTTGTGCCCGGTTGATGGCAATAGGCTCGCCCCCTATTACATTGGGACCTAAAACATACCTGGCCAAATGTGGGTGTAGTATATGTGCACCTCTGCCTACTCCTTCGGGGAATACAGGCGTGATGTTATGTATAAATCTCTAAGAACAGCCATGTTGGAATTTTATGACCCCTTTAAGATCATCAGATACATTACATTCTCTAGTCTTCCCATGGTGGAACAATGTAACCACAACAATAGTTTCATTATATCGACCGTTTTTATTTTATGTAATACAAATTGTTTTAATAGTTGCTCACAATGCCACCATAGTGTATCATTACTTGTGGGAATTGCGATGAGTGGCTCTCTAAGTTTAGAAGCTCATAATCTCGTCCATGGATGCTGGATTGTCAAGAAGAAGATAGAAAGTTTAGAACAATATCACCCACTGTATTGATAATAATCTATCTTGATCGACGACCCGATTAGCGCAGTGGCTAAGCGATTGCACTGCTGCGCTAAGGGTTGCGGGTTCGATTCCCGCACGGGGCAAAACTTTGTGCGATCCACAGATGTTTGTCTTGAGTCTGGGTGTCTGTGTATGTGATATTTCATGTTTGTGAAACGCACCCACGGCACAGGAAATTCCTAGTGCGGGGCGGCGTTTTATTTTTAAATCAACAAAAAACAAATAAATGATTTCTATAACTTACTTGACATTAAAACAAAACTATTTTTAAGGATTCTATCGCGGTTTTATTTTATTTTTGGTCCCGACATTTCGAATCCTTTATAGCATACATGGTATCGGGTAGACAAAGTTCAAATAGGTTATAGAGAATTTCCCTTCAAAAAAAAAAAAAAAAAAAACCCTATACATTATGAGTATGAGGTACTTTGTAGTGGTTGTGTCTACACAATTATTTATCGTATGATAATTATAACAATATATAAGGACTGCCTCGTTGGTCTAGTGGTTGCTAAGCGCGACTGCTGAGCACGAGGTCCTGGGTTCGAATCCCGGGTCGGGCAAAATTTTACTGGGTTTTTCCATTAGGTCATTCTCAGTACAAGCACGGAGTCTGGATTTGTGCCCGGTTGATGGCAATAGGCTCGCCCCCTATTACATTGGGACTTAAAAACATAACTGGCGAAATAAGGGTGTACTATATTATGTACACCTCTGCCTACCCCTTCGGGTAATACAGGCGTGATGTTATGTTAATTATAACAATTCAATAAAACATCCCATAAATATAAAATGGCGATATAAAACAGGATATGTAACATAAATTATCGCCTGTCCAAACATTCAATTTTTATCTTTTCAATAAACCTGGTACTTGCTACAATTTGGGGGTCCCATTCATAACGTAACGAGACTACCGTATAATTACAAAAATCTGCGTTTGCGCACTTTCTCGAATGTAATGTATTATTATGTTACGTTACACGTTGTTTTCACGTAACCGTTGAATGCAAAGACATTAAAGGAAAGGTATTATTTTTGGAAAGAAAAGATAGAGGTATTACAAAGAAAAAAAACTATACGTCTATACGTAAAACTGGCCAAACTCCTACTTACTAACGAGCCTAGCATTATTTTTGTTTTTTTTTTACTACACTAGAAGTTACTAGTATGTAGTACTGTTAAGTAGGTATACCTACCTAGTTTTCAGTTGTATTAATGGTCATCATCAGCCGGAAGACGTCCACTGCTAAGCGAAGGCCTCCCCTAAATTGCTATAAACCCCACGCCTGGCAAGCGGCTTGAGGATCGCCGTGGTGAAGTTATAGAAGGCTCTGCTGCCAGTCTCCTAGATTTTTGTTTAGTCGCTTCCTACGCCACTCAACGGGACGAAATGGGAAAGTGCTATTCGGACCCGACACCCTACGGGACATTAACAGCTCTAACCTCAAAAAGAAAGTCACCGTGTCACTCAGTTCAGCTCAGTTGGCAGAGCAGCGCCACGGTACGGCGAAAATCGCGGGTTCGAGTCCTGGTTATGTCTATCATTTTTCAAGTTTCCTTTATCAATTTAAATTTGAGCCTAGCATGGCAACATGCAAAAAAAATACAAAAAGTCATCTCAAGAAGAAATGTTAACATCAGGCCACGTATAAAAAGAAGAATATTGAACTTCTAAAATGTCCCTATTAACACCGAAATTCCCACTAAAACTCTTTGGCATATCGAAGCCCCAAAGCCACAGGTACAAATGTTAACAAAATTTTCTCATGTCGTAAGAATTTGATGTGGAGTGTTACATTAACTTATGTCATAATTACGTGAAGCAGATGATTCATTAAGATTACGATTTATGTTTCAATGGGTGATTAATAAGGTCGGCTTTAAAGGAAATAGTGGTTATTGTACGAGGAAGTGATGTTTATGAAAAGGGCTCTTTGAATTATGGTAGCTGTTTAGAACTTATGCTTATAAGCAGTGTTGAAATACAAACGCGTACATGACTCAGAGAGCTTCCACAAATCATCATCGTCGACCGGAAGACGTCCACTGTTAAACAAAGGCCTCCCCCTTAAGGAGAGGGAGGGGGGTTGCCATTACCCTCACGTTTGGTAAGCGGCTTGGGGATCGGAGTATTGGTGGTGAAGTTACAGAAGACGCTGCTGCCCAATTTCTAGGTGTTCCCTGAGTCGCCTCTGACACCCACAGAACGAAATAAGGATGTGTTTTTCTGGCCCGGAACTCCACGGATCTCCTAGAGTGACGATACTCAATATGAGATCGTCAGCATATCCTGGGTAGACTCTCATAGTTAATTAAAAATCATAATGGATAAATAGTGGCTTGCTAACTTCACCAACTTCAAAAATCAGACCAAAAAGGTTTCACTTTAATTTTTACGGCACATTTTCGAAAGTCAATAAACCTACAAAAATCTCTTATGTGTATTCCAATTCCGATAACGTTCAGTAATATAATGTTCTTTATAACATTAATGCGATAATTCTCTGTAACGAGCGCGCAATTGATTACAATATAGCTGTAATATATGTCTGCAAAAAGCATAACACTAAAAAGTTAATTATATAAGTAATTCAGGAATGCTTCATACGTTAATTGCGAAGAAAGTTATCAGGGTTAACAAACGGACGGTGTTTTACGTTCGTCCAGCGATTGTTGTGTGTTGCAAGTTGATAGAGATGGCATTTAAAGTGTATTCATTTACTTAGAGCATACCGTAAAATGTAAAGAATTATTGTAATGCAAGCTGGCCATAATGCTGGCAATAATGTTAGCTGGCCTCCCACCAGGATGGATACAAATGGCAAGTTGTCGTTCATTGTGGCGTTCTAAGGGGGAGACCTTTGTTCAACAGTGGACTTCTTCCCCTGATGACGGAAATGAGAACAAAAAATGTACTAAATATATCTTCGTAGATTTCCTTTTTCAATAGTCAGCAACATATTATGTTTAGGAAGAGGAACAAAAGGGAGCCAATAGGTTCTTACTACGAGTTTCCTTAAGACATTTTTTTCAATCAGACTGGGTAAAATAAATAATATTAGTAGTTCCAATTAAGAACTATAGGTATATTCTGCGTCTTACTAATTATTTCTAAATACATATGTGTAATGCTGTTTACAACTCTTCCAACGTTCAAGTAATCTACATAGATAACGTCCCCCGCTACAGCTTATAGCTTGAGCCTCGCTCTTTAAGTTAAAAAAAACAAAACACTCCGTATGTTATGAATAAAACAGTAACAAATGAGTGGCTCCCGATGATTATCTCGGTGGCTCGGAAGCGGCCGGTAATTGTGCGGTAGTCGGAATGGAAAGCCTATTGTTATATATATTTATTAGATTATTTTATTACTAGTATTTTAAGGCATATTGAAGTGCTATGTGCCTTCTTCACAGGGGTGTAGCTTTTTCAATTTGCTTGAGTAAGATAGGAATGGTTGCTGGTTCGCTAGCTTTCGACTGCCTCTTTGGTCTAGTAATATAAAGGCGAGAAAGGTCAATTATAAAGGCGAATGTTTGTGTGTTTATATGTTTGTTACCTCTTCAGCTCAACTATAAAGGCGATGTTTGTAAGTATGTTTGTAACCTTCTCGCGCTAAAACGATTGGACCGATTTTAATAAAATGGTATGGAGGTAGCTGACACCCTAAATTTACACATAGGCACCTTTTTTCCCGAAAAAATGTTGTGGGTAACACCGCGGGAGCAGCTAGTCAATAAATATCATTACAACGAGGTGTACCAGTTTAGCTCCATCCTGTACATAGCGATAATAAAAAGGCACGCTCATAAAGTTTCGAAACTATTGTCGTTGAACTTTAAGTGAATAAATATGACGCTTCATAGGTGAGGCAATAGCATCATAATGCATTGTATTTGTTCATTCTGAATCGAGTGTCAATCGTTACGAAACTTTATGAACGTGCACAATAAATATGACATACTATTAAATATTTTATCTGCAAGACTGAATAATTAAGTGATTTAAATTTTATAATTGCGTTTGCGTTCTCCTGAAAGTAGGTGAGGATGTTTTTATACGAATTCATTATATGGACGGTTCGTATAAAAAGAGATACGTTTTAAGCCCCAGGGTCGTTGTTTTACTAAATACTAATCCCAAAATATCTGATGTTTGGAGAAGATTAAGGATAGAGACATAAAAAAATAATTACGTGAAGTTTACAAGAATGAGGTAATCCTTTTTTTTGAAAACGTCCCGAGGTGTTAACCGCTACATTCTTTCGGGATCTTCCTATCGTATGGTTGATGAACAACCTGGTGTCAATCTGTGTTCCAGTAAGTAAACAGTCTGTGTTCCAGTATACCTTAGTAATGATGTCTAGGAATCAAGTTACGCACGGAACCCACTGAAATAACAATAGCGCACACAGTTACAAACTTTTAATGCACTTCCAAAACTAATTGAGGAACAATTTTAAACCTTTGTTAGTTGACATAAGGCACATGAAAAGAAAATTGCAGTATAAACGACGGTAAATATAAGTTTGCAGATCTAAGTCAACTGCCATTATTGTCGATGAACTAATGTGAGAAAAAGGCTTGAAGACAGAGTGCAGTTAAGATCGTTTTTCTATTTTGGATTATCTAAGTTAATAACTGTAAAAGAAACTATTTCTTGGTATTGGAAACTATGGATCATTGCGCCTGCGACTGGATTTGAGATCTTGATGAGTTTAGATTGCTTGTTAGAGGGGTCAGGTCTTGGGTTTAATTGCTACATAGGTTAGGTTCAGTATGTTAGATACAGGTAGGTAGATTTGTTATAATAATACCGCGCCCCGCGGTGTTTCCATTAGGTAATTCTCAGTAGCAGCACGGAGTCTGGATTTGTGCCTGGTTGATGGCAATAACCCCGCCCCCTATTACATTCGGACCTAAAAACAACTGGTGAAATGTGGGTGTACTATACCTGCATCTCTGCCTACCTCTACGGGGAATACAGGCCTGATGTTATGTTATGTTTTTTTAATACTTTCTTTCTATACTCATTATATCTGTTACATGCGCAGGCGCAGAAGACAGTTGACATAAATTAACTGCGCGTGTGAGAACAGTATATAATAATTCGCGCATCTGTCGTCTTAAATTGTAACTTATCAATGTTTTGCGCTCATAAACTATTGTGATCTTCATTAATTGGCCGATAAAAACTAAATTATAATCGTAATCATTTATGTAACGTGATACATCTGTCTTTCTAGGTTTTTACTCAATAATATAATGTAGGGTGAGAGACGTTGTGAATGGCTGTTAATAATAGGTATTAATATCTTCCTGTATGAACTTTTACAGTATATTTTTTACACTTTTTTTGCATACGTCATTGCCCTAGTAAAATAATGTAATGTTGTTCTTTGATATATGGCGTTTGCACCTATATTTTCAGAAGAGGTAGGCAGAGAATATGTACAGAAAATACCAGGAATTTATAAACCTACGATTCGGCGATTAAATTATCATTAGTCCCGTGTATCTATTAGTTGGAGAGCCTATTGCTTTTTATCAGGGCTTAGGATCAAGATGAAAGCAGAATGAGCTCTTCAGTCAGATTGGGCTGTTGTGCTAGGGGTTGCTGGTTCGATTCTTGCACGGAATACAATATTGTGTGATCCGCAGATGTTTGACCCAAGTTTGGGTGTTTCTTTGTTCATGTGATATTTTAGGCAAACATGTGTGTGAAACTCGGGGCGCGACGCTTAAAAATGAATCAATATGGGCAGATAGGTTGATCCAACGCCTGTTTCTGACATCAGGGTACCAAAAGTCAAACGCTATTGCTATCAACTGTTACATACAACCTCAATGAACAGTAACGGGTGCATCCACCCTACAGTGATTTATCACCAGTAGTTCGCACGCTCTCGTTCGCCCAGTTTTTGTTAATTTCGACACGCAAACTGGATTGCGTCTAACAAAATTAATAGTTTGTGAACAACAATTGTCTCTGAGTTTTAGAAGATGCTTGTAGAACGGAGAAAGACTAGGTTTGAAAGAAAGTTGTCTGAATGGCTGGCAGGGTGATTCACAAAAGAATTGTATGGAAGTCTGTGGAAGTTTCATAGAGAATGATCACCTCTACCATGAGATTTCTCACGTAAACAGACTAGCGACCATGTAAAATATAACTTAAAACTTCACATCACGCCTGCATTCCTCGAAGGGGTGGGCAGAGGTGCACAAGTACACCCACATTTCACTAGATATGTTATACGGCCCAATCTAAGTCCTCTGGAAGTGTAGTTTTAGGGTTGTGAAGGTATTGGTAGTCGCTCTGGGTAATGTACCAGATATCGTATCCCCCCCCCCGTCCTAAATACCGTTGGGAGAAGACTAGGCAGATAATGACGCTGTATAAGTATATTATCTAGACCAATTGCATAGAGTACCTACTTACTGTTAAATCATAAAATTTTTGTTACCGCCACTTATTTCCAGCAAAACTCTTGAATGCGTGCGCGCATGCGCTCTACTTCGGTGATAGATTAATAAATTGTACATTCACGCAATTAAATAGATTTCACATCATAAATTGTTATTATGGACAAGATATGCTTCTAGAAACTTCCTACCAACTTTGAGCTAGTTTTAGTAAAGGTTGAGTCAATGTTAATTTGTAAATAAATTCGATTCGCAACACCATCACGCCTGTGTTCCCCGAAGGGGTAGGCAGAGGTGCACATACTAGGTTCTTATGTGTGGCAAGTGATACAGCTCAGTACACGTTAATTGGTTTATTTTTTTTTATTTGGAATAACAAACTTTACATCATGGGTAATACAAAAATGGAACTTAAAACTAATATATAATCAACAACGTTACCGACAGTATCATCATCATCATCAGCCGGAAGACGTCCACTGTTGAACAAAGGCCTCCCCCTTAGAACGCCACAATGAACGACAGCTTGCCAATTCCATCCACCGGTTGTTACCGACAGTATACAAGAACAAAATTACGCGCTTGATATAAGGTAGTACAGACCTTGGAGACGGGCTCCTCGCTCCAGCCCCCGCAGTTCGCCATTCCCTCCAGCAATGTGAGCTCACTGCAACAAACAGACGTTCCTTTATATTTTAAGTAATCATAACACTAACTTTGGTACATACTGAAACATAAACAACATCACGCATCGGGGAATACAGGCGTGATCCATCTTTTTTATCTCTATAATACTCAATTTTATACATCAGTAGACTACTAAAAACCTCATTGACTTTCGCATTTTACAACTAAAACACCACTAAGGACGCATCAGCGGTTGTTTAAAATAATTCCTAAATAACTTTGACGTTCTCCCAACTACTGCCTACCCTACAAAACCAACAAAAAATATAACACATGCACGTTAAAACCGGAGCGAATCATTTTCCAGTTTAAATGCATCTCAAAGAAACATCACTGACGGAGAAATACCATCAATTTAATATAACCAACATAACAAGAGCTCTGATTGCTAACATTTCGTTGGAGAAAAGAGATCTTTACTTGGTTCTTCGTGACAGCTATTAGAAATCTTATTTTCCGCAGGCGATTTCAATAATACGGTGATGTTACCGCTACACTGTGTTTTACAATGAAAGTGGGGCAAGCAGAATGCTAGTTATACATTTTCATGTGGATTTCCTTTTGTCAAGTAGGTGTTGGATAAATTGGAGCACGGCAGTGTGGCTGCTGGTTGACTATAATGTCGCTGGCATGATCAGAGGGGGCTTGTGGTTTAGTGGTGAACACCTAATAATGCTTCAAATGTATTCATCAAGTTTTGCTTATAATAATCACTATTACACGGTAGGCAGACGTGCACATACAGTACACCCACATTTCGCCAGTTATGTTTTCAGGTCCCAATGTAATAGGGGGCGAGCCTATTGCCATCAACCGGGCACAAATCCAGACTCCGTGCTGCTACTGAGAATCATCTAACGAAAAAACCCAGTAACACTTGTCCCGACCCGGGATTCGAACCCAGGACCTCGTGCTCAGCAGTCGTGCTTAGCAACCACTAGACCAACGAGGCAGTTATATAAATAGTATCTATAGTTATACTTAAAATAGCCTAACCAATATCTAAATAATCACCTATGTTCAGCGAATAAAATGTGTGTGCGAATCACAGTTCTGTCTACCTCTTTGATTAATACAAGCGAGATGATATGCATATAACAGCTACCGCAAGTGACACATATGAGACGATTTTCTAAAATCGATATATACGTAATCGTTACTCGATTTCCTTAGGCATTACCGATTGTTACCTAATCGGTAAATCTAATCGATTCTCGCGTGGTAATCAAACGGAAATCGGTTATGGGAGGTGGATTGCGATTACGATTGAACTTGTTCAGATAGGTTTATTAATCTAATTTATAATCGAGTAGAAATATGTGTTAATTGGAGATATTCGCACGCACTTTCTTTTAGGAGACCGTACGTCTGTATATTGCTATCTTTTATGATAGTTATTTTATACTTATGTAAGACCATGCATTATAATTATATTGAATCCTCAAATAATGTAATGTCGGGCTGAAATCTCCTGTGCCCTGGGTGTCTCTTAAAAACCTACATTGAGAACTTCTCCTACATCGGGGGTGAGTATCACAGGCATGAATCACGACATATACAAACACCCGGACTCAGGACAAACATCTGCGGATTACAGAATTTTTTGTCCCGAGCGGGAATCGGACCCGCAACCCCTAGCGCAGCAGGCCTATAGTCCAGCTTCTGGGCCAATCACGACGTCGAGTATTTCGCCGCATACAATTCTCACGTTATAATTCAGGCTGTAAATTTAGACCAAAGCTATCTCAATAAATCCAAGCGTGACCAGGTTCGAATCTAGCGTCAGCATCGCCACCGCTATTTTAATCACGACCATAAAGCGCTGCTGGCGTGAATGTTAGATAGTTAAATTACTGGGCTGCGGAGCCCCGTGAGCCAGCGTCGTGATGTAGGCATACAACAGTAGCTGAGCCCCGGGGTACGGCCGTAAGTGTGTGGGCTAAGTCAGGAGAATCAGTGACTAACATGAGTTTTTGAATAAGTGTAGAAATTGTTTGTTGTTTCTATGGCAACGAGACGCGATTAACTAAATTCGGTAGTAAGCTGACGCGACATTTAATGACAGTTTTACACATAGGTTTTGAATACCAAGTAAATTATGTCAACAATTATGTCATCCTCAACTGCATCTCGAAAGCTGTGCATTTTGTACTTTTGTAAATGATACCCTCTGTCAACTGAGCTATCGTGTCACTCACACCCATCGAATTTCCATAATCGTAACTATAAGTCTAAGTATTTATTGCTAATGAAAAAAAATCTTCGGTAGGTACTTCCATGTATTGGAACAGCTCGTACTGACAAATTCAGTCTATAAACAGTGGTTTGTTGTGGTTAGTGAACCATCACAACATGCACGTTATTATGATGGAGCTAGAACTGTGCCTAGCCTATAAGCTAAGCACAAATCATGGCAGATAATGGCACAAATAACACAGATGATAAAATAATACAGAGACAGCATAACTGGATAGGTAATAAAGTTTGCGGCCCGATGCGAGACGAATGGCGTCCCCGATCGCGTAGCGGGTTCGATTCCTGCTGATGTTATTGTTATCTGTTTTATATCTGGGTCTTGTTTTATGGTAGACTGAATTGAGTTGTTGCCTGTAGGTGTTCAGTTGTACTAATAATATTATATACTTTTGAACCAAGCAACTTGATTGGGCGTTTTATAAGATCTCTATAGAAGCCAATACGAAATAAAACAACAATGACTATCGGATTAAATGTACCTACAATTAAGAATAGAACTGAACCTATTGACGCAATAGATAAGTGATTGGACAGCTGTATTATAGGTTCCAAGTTTGATTCCTGGATTGGATAAACAATTGTGTGATCCTGGGTGTGTGCGTATTGTGCGTGTGGTATATTTTATCTTTCCATTTTATTGTAAAAAAAAAATCGTCGCCCCATACTATGAACTATCTAACCTCTTTAACATCTATTGTAACATTATGGACTGCAAATAAATATATGAATATGAATATGAATTTCTCCTGTATCGTGGGTGCGTTTTACAAACATGAAATATCACATACACAAACACCCAGACTCGGGACAAACATCTGCAGATCGCAGCCGTCCAATCACTTAGCCGCTGCGCCAATCAGGTCGACAGAATCAAAAATCAAATCTGCACTAATCATTTAATCTGTTTATTTTTAACCGACTTCAAAAAAAGGAGGAGGTTCTCAATTTGACTGTATTTTTTTTTATGTTTGTTACCTCATAACTTTCGCTTGGGTGAACCGATTTTGATGATTTTTTATTTATTTGAAAGCTGGTGCCTCCCGTTTGGTCCCATTGCAATTTGATTTAGATCCGATCAGTACTTTTTCAGTAATTCTTAATAATGCTCTTTTTTTCACGTTCTCTACTACATTTTTCTATGTTTGTTCTCCGATTTCTGCGGTTTTTTTACTTTTTAGTGCTTTTTAATTTCTTGTGAAATAATTTTGTTTTGAAGTCGGTTTTCTTTTGTTAAAATTTTGTTATACTATAATAACTTTTGTGAGTGTTATCCATATTATTTACTATATATTCCGGTTATACTCACGGGTGTATTCGGGAATGCCCGACTAGTTTCGGACTAGTTCGGGCGTAACCAGCTCATGAATAAGGGCTCCGGTCGAGTCCGAAACTAGTCGGGCATTCCCGAATACACCCGTGAGTATAACCGGAATATATAGTAAATAATCTCTTTATGGCACACACAGGACACAAGAGAAATTACATGTTCTGCAAATAAACGTATCATTTTTACTACAATATTACTGTCGGGAAAATGAAAGAAAAAGTATAAATATTTTTTAATCAAGCTTGCAAGCTGTCTCGTCTCCTGTTTAGGTACTTGTATTTATCAACTTGAGAACCTCCTCACGCTCCAGGCTAGAGAACATGACGACACATAATTACATACGCAAGTCCTTAGTTTTTATATCTGAGACCTAATAAATCTATTAGATATTCCACTCACGTTTAATAGTTATTCGAGAATCGATATATAATCGATTGAATAATTCATGTTCTTAGCTTGTAAACGATTGACACGTTACGATCTTCGTATCGATATACCCGACAAAATCGAATGGGTTATCTGTCATTTATCGGATAAGTTAATCCTTGTTTATTTATAACCTCTTCTTGAACTCGGAAGTTTCTTAGCGTTTGGACTTAATCCCTATTTATAGTGTTAGACTGTCTCTTAGTCTATTGTCATATAAGTATATTTTTTGTCATGCAAATGATAGTCATAGATAGGTATAATTGTTGAACAATGTAGTTTTTTATTTTTAAATTTGTTACGTACGAGTCTTTTAATATAGGCCCAAGTTTTAAATAAAGTTCCTCACAGATATGGTAAAAATCGTACAGGATACAATAGGTAGGGGCTAAATATCACCCACAAGGAAATAGTTTATGCTGCAGTGTAGATATTGGTCAGTCAACAAGGATTGTAGCAAGGTTGACTGTCCAGGGTGCGTCGGACGTACTTAGGTGTCGTCCCTCGAAAAGGCTCTCTACTTGCACCATTTCTTAGTGTTACATGCTTAATATAAATACTAAATCAGTGTCCAACGCATGTTAAACAGACTTATTTGACAACTTAATTGTCAAATAAGTTATTATCTAATGAAAACAATTCGTAAGCATACGCCATCAAGCAGTCACTACTTATGCCAGTTCCTTGGCAATTTGCCACCTTATTAAACCAACACTTCCTGGGTTCACACAGTAATAAATTGTGCCATGAGTATGGCAATAGGCGCACCCCTATCATACTTATATCTAGACACATGGCAGGGTCTGCCAAGTTTGTTTAGAGCTCTTCATCTTTGTATCGGCATGAGTTAATATTCACATGGATACAGATCGTGTCATGGTGTAAAAATTGTATAATGTATACTCATTAAATAATGGCCTAATGGCATTAAGTCCGCCTTTGTACAAATGTGCATCAAGTATAAATAATTAATAAATAAATAACATTACACCTGTATTCTCCGAAGGTGTAGGCAGAGGTGTATAGCTTAAGACCTTGCTGAGCAGCAGTCGCACTTAGCGACCACTAGACCTAGACCAGTCTTGGTCTAGAACCATGTCAGAGGCGTACAGGCGGTTTAAACTCAACCAGGTTGAACATCAACCATACGATAAGACGAAGATCATTTGTGGAGGCGCTATTACTAAAACATAACCTAAAACATACCTTTAACCCAACGCAGTCGGTTACTCCATTATCTACGATACCTTTTGCACTCTGTATCGATAAAATGTCAGCTACGAGCCATTAGGGACGTACCCATATCGATAAAATTAAATACGGCAGTATTGAATTTAATTAGTGCTGAACAGTGTAGGGATGTACCGTTATGGACGGTCAGCAAAACAATTTATTGAAAGAAAGCCTTTTATTTTATACAAATGAATCTTTATATAAATAAATCTTTCTTTATACAGCTTGAAAAGCTCATCATACCTACTTTTTCAAACAAAAAAAAATTGTTTGATGTCAAACTCAAAATATTTTTATTTTTACTAGGTAGTACTAAAATCGTGAAAGTTCCACAATTTCTCACGCCCTTCTGTAAGTACCGCAAGGTGTATTTACAAAAATAATAAGAAAAGCACTTCAAATCACGATCCAAAGACGTGCTTAAGGTAACGCAGGGTCGGACTCGGGAGCTTACAATATATCCTACTCTTAGGTACTTATAATCATTATGACATAGTCATTTTGGAACATAACTTACATATCAGATTAGTTGTCTTAAGTGCAACGGAAAAGTATTAGATTTGAATTTTTGAAGTCTAATGTCTCGAAAATTTATAACAGGATTTGAAGGAAATAGGAACATACAAAATGTGAGTATGTCGTTTTATAACTTTCGGCGTGCTTTTTTTATTAATTTTAGGTTTACTCCTGATGGGGTCAAGTAATTTGATCCGCCGATATTTGTTGTAAGTCTAGGTGTTCGTAAAAATTAATCATGAATACACTTATGATTAAGAAACAATTCCATAGTTTGACAAAGCTTTTTCTTCCTTATTATAACACAAAGGTATCAAGCCTAGTGGGGATTATCGAAACCCTGCCCCCACTAAGCTTTTTTCACGTTATAAACATTTAACTCTTCACCACTAGTTACTCAGTCCGTACCTGTGCCGGAGACAAAAATTCGCGTCTATTTAGCTATAAATCTCGGTCGTGCATAGTTTGCGGTAGGTCATGTCTAAGTAGCGGGACTTTAGTGTGCATGCTGCTTTACTTATTTATTTAGACGGTCTATCGATTGGAGGGCAATGTTTTATCGTATACCTTGACGATACTAAAGTATGTCCGGCGCACCCTGGACGGTCAACCTCGCTACCATCCTTGTTGACTGACCAATATCTACAACACAACATGATCTATTCTTTGTCGCTATTGGCTCATGCCGATTCGAAGAAGATGAATTTATTCTTTTACTGCTTCGTTGGTCTAGTGGCCGCTAAGCGCGACTGCTGAGCATGAGGTCCGAATCCTGGGTCCCATAGAATTACTGTTTTTCCATGAGGTGATTTTAGCAGCATGGAGTCTGGATTAGTGCTCGGTTGGAGGCTTGCCCTCTATTACATTAGGACTTAAACATGACTGGTGGATTAGGCATATTGTTACACGTGTATTTAGATTCTGATGGTGGATTATTTAATTATTCGATAAAGTTGTCCGTGAAATACTTTTTCTTCTTATCGTATGGTTGATGAACAACCTGGTGTCGGAGATAAATACCTACTAATAAATTTCGATAAAATTAGTTTGTTTAGCAAAGTTCAAAGTATTTTAATTCATTGGCAACGCATATTAAATTAAAGCCCCTCATGTAAGTTCATGGTACTAAAGCTATGTGATAGGTCAAGGTAAAGTTAAGTTAGCACTAAAACCAGTGTTATGTACCGCAAACAACAGACACGAAGGCCAATGAATAATGTAGTAGTGTGTGGTGTATGTAGTGTAGATACAATTACTATTGAACTTATAAGAGTTGTGTACTTAAACACACTGAGAAAACTGTCCAAGTAAAAACTACTACAGACCGGTAAAATCAACCAAAAACACTCTTAATAAACAAAGATCTGAGTCCTAGATAAAAACAACCTGAACACCCAAACACTATGCAAACAAGGCACTGTTAAACGCAGTTCATCTTTAACCATAACATATTTCAGTTGCTAATGAAGTAAGTCTAACCCGCGTCTAGTTCATAATATCTCAACGGACAAACCCACACGATAATTACCATCATAATGCGACAAACCACATGAGCATCAAAGACCATGAAAGTCCCGCAAGCGTACCATAGCCACACTTAATGTTACAGCCATCGCGAAGAAATGCGGGTACTATTGTCTTCGCCATGTATAAAAGTGGTTTACGATCCATGGTTTCTTAGAGCACTTGACAAAGTTGCAGAGAAAGCAGGAACTGGTGACGTCGGAGCTTGACTACCAGCTCATAAATAAGGGCTGCGTTTGATTTCCCGGAATTCCCGAATATACACGTGTAAAACATTTAGAATAAATAAATAAATAAATAATTTGGATAATACTCGCAAACAGTAAGAAAGCATGAAGTGTTGTAATCTGACGTAATTCTTATCGACATCTAGTATGAATTGTAGACATGTCATAATTGGGAGAATGACACCACCAGACAATTGACATACTTTTTATGAGCTGTCAAAACGCAATTCCTCCATAGATTTTGTATGGGAGTAGCAAGCTGTGACGTCACTAGTTTGCACACTCAATTGACTTACTACTTATTGATTTCAAAGCAAATAGAAATCGATTTTTACAGTCCATTAAAAAAAGGGGTTTTTAAGGCCTACAATAAATCACTTTTTCAAAGAAGTATCTTGGAATTATTGGTTAATGGTGTTACTATCCCAATTATATTTGGAAATGTAGGTGTACTATATGTGCACCTCTGCCTACCCCTTCGGGGAATACAGGCGTGATGTTACGTGCTTTTTATATTCGGAAATCCATCCCGCATTATAACAAAAATGGTCAATGTTCATATGTACGTTACACTGTAGCTTCCATGTCAAAGAATATATATGTCAATGGACTAGAAGACGTCTTGTCATCGTATACAAGTAAGAGAAATAGTGTTTAATGAAAACCGAATGTCCCACACAGACTGTTCTTAGATATATTATATTACCAGTTTACGATGCTATAAGTTACAACGTTTTCATATTTCCGCATGTTGCTATTTATTTTAATCGTGACTCCATTATTCTTCGTGTATGTATTATGACAATTTAATTAATAAGTATAATGTCTAAAATATTTACAGTTGTGTGCCAGTGAGAGGCAATAGTTGCAATAATATTTATACCTGAGAAATCACTTATGATACGCGGGATAATATTACATAATATACGTAGATATCTATTTAAAAACATAGCCTTAGAAGATAATTTCTCGTATATCGTAAGTGCGTTTAGAAATTTTCTTTCCTAAAGATTCCTAGAACACATTGTAAGTATGTATTTCAAGCGACTTACTAAAGGGGAGTAATGTTTATACTATATCAACTTTTCAGCTTAGAGCTCGGCAAAAAGGTTCCGCATACTAAGTTAGAAATATGCTTCAGACGGCAATGGTAGCAAGAAATCTTGCTCGGAATTCTTGGACGAGTTTGGTACGAAATGTGGAAGCAAGCGAGTGTTAAGCTGGGTGTTATTTATGTATTTCTTAACTACAAAACTATATTTAACTAGCTGCGCCCCGCGGTGTTACCCGTTATATTTTTTCGGGGTAAAAGCCTATGTGTTAATCCAGGGTATCAGCTAACTCCATATGAAATTTCATTAAAATCCATTCAGTAGTTTTTACGTGAAAGAGTAACAAACATCCATCCATACTTACAAACTTTCGCGTTTATAATATTAGTAGGGATGTGGTCGTGACCGAATTTTGGTTACGGTAGAAAATTGCAACTGGGGCTTGTCATGTACAATACATGTACACCTTCTGTCCCTCACACTTATAGTAGAATGGGATGGTAAACTAAACAAGATCGGAGATATTAGAAGAAGGATCAACCACTTTGCGGCCCGAAGCACGGATCATAATAGGTAAGTACCTAAGCTGAAAAGGAAAAATGATTTACTAAATAAGAATTTATATTATTAACACTATCTTGAATTCTCCGAACGCAAAGGGGTAAAAGTGGGAGTGGGACGGGTTGGACCTCAATTAGATGAGTCAACTATTGTCTGACGTTACATCCAATTAGGTGTGTCTGTAAGTTATACTTTTTAGGTAATGAGACACCTAACATATTATTAGTTAAAAACATTTTCCAACACCTTCCGAAGACCAAATATCCGAAGACTTCAAAATAAACAGCAAGTAGTTACAGCTCATACCTTGGACCTAAAATCAGTGGTAGGAATATAATGCGCATTATTGTACGTATTGGGCTTCTAATACCATGTAGCGATTGAGCTTAGGGTACCGTTCGCGTAATGCGATTTGTCTCAGACAATTTGCGCTGCAATTGAAACTATTTGTTTTAGTCAGCGCCTTATTGTTTGTTGGCGCATGCGCTGTTGGTACGAGTTTCTGGTTTAATTTTGTTGAAAGAGAGAAACTGTAGTAGTTTGTGGTCATTTATCTTTATTCGTGAATAGTACTTAGACATTAACTCATTTTTTTTGTTTTTTTTATACTATTTAGTTTAAATGATCTTTTCAGCTATTCCCATGATACCAACATATTATATTGTAAGCCAAAACTATATATCGGTACGTACAAAATTTCATTTCGAAACGACATTAAGTTGGTTGAAATTGCCTTCCAAAATTTACATGCTTATAAGTGAAGCCAATATTTAAATATGTGGTAGCAAAATTTCTGCGCTAATTCATCGCCGATATTACTTCAATAGAAAGCCAATTCCAACATATCAGATTATTACATATGGAAAGTAAAATACAGCAATAAAATATATATAGAAAGTAAAATAACGCTGTAAATAAATGTAATACATTTATAACATTTCTCTCTTAATTTTATTTCCGAGTGAAGTCATAATAGCACGTGTCAAAAAGAAATCTCGTGTTCAATATGCTGGCAACACAATTAAAATGCGTATAACGCTAAAACGTCCAGTTTTTACAACCACAGTTACCGCAATCAGGGTCATATTTTTGCACGAGTTTTGAGCCTGATTCTTCGAACAGGTTTCGAGATCCTTACGATCAAGCTTATTTTTAGCATTCTGAGCTAAAATACATGATGCCTACAGGAAATTGGAATCGAGTCTGTCTGTGGGTCAAACAAGGTCTTGCTTGTCCATTTAAGTTCTCTTAAGTATCATTGCTCACATAAGCTTAAGTGATAACGCAGACTAACTAAGATCTTGGGATTCTTGTAGTCAAACATAAGCACTCTTAAGAAAGGTGAATGCAGTTGTTACTTATTAGTTTGGGCTTTAGAATTCGCAGTTTATACCAAGACAGCTCTTTAAAAAACGTCTTTACAATAGATACCCCTCTTGTATCTTACACGCGTTTGAGAGAACATGACTTATCCAAAACTACCCAAACTCAGCAAACATCCGCGGACCACACAAATATTTGCCTTGTTCAGAAATCGAACAAGCATCAATCGATTTGCCACAACTCACATCGTTATTATCATCATCAGCCGGAGGAAGTCCACTGTTGAACAAAGGAATCTCCCATTATACACCACATTGGCAACTTGTCATTGCTCACATCAGTTCAAAATGACTTATTTAAGAAACCACAAAAATATGTTCCAGTCAATATGGCCGTAATTTTTTTGCAAATCCATTTTTTAACCGACTTAAAAAAAGGAAGAGGTTTACAATTCGTCGGAATCATTTTTTTTATGTATGTCCCCCGATTTCTCGAAGACGCCTGGACCGATTTAGGAAAATCTTTTTTTGTGGATTATGAGTCACGTAATGTCTTGCGACGTTCACAGGGCTTAATAATTCTTGAACTAACATAACGTTTGAAATAATTGCTGGGTTGTCGGTTCCATAGATAAGATCAGCTATCCTGTCGTCTTGTTGTAACAAGTTATTAACACACTTTCACGCTATATCCGCTTGTATACTAGAAATATGGACAACTCGAAGGTCCGGCAAAACACCTTCATCTTAGTTGCATAAATGGCCTAGTAGGCTTTTACCGATTATAGATACTAATAGTAATATTTGAAGACCAAGTTGTTGGCCTAGTCGACGCTAAGCGCGATTGGGCATGAGGTCCTGGTTTCGAATCCTGAGTCGGGAGGTGTTACTGGGTTTTTCCATTAGGTAACTTTAGGACGTTCGAAAATTTGCTCGGTTGATGGCGGTTAGCCCCCTATTCCATTCATCAACATCAGCTTCTAAGTGACTGCTGGGCATAAGCCTCCTTAAACGCCACTGATTCCTGTTTTGAGATTACATAGACCTGCAATATAACTGGCGAATAATGAGTGTACTAATAATATATATGTGCATCTTTGCCTACCCTTTTGGGGAATACAGGCGTGATGTTTAAAAACATGTCTATTAACCCAGACTTGGGACTAATAACCGCGGTTCGCAAATATTGGTAACGATGCGACGCGCAGTTGGAACTCGCTGCCTTTGCAGCAGGCTAATCATAGAGTCCGTGCTCAAATTAGGTCGTTTAAATAGTAGATTTTGAAATTTATCTTTTTTACTCTTGTAATATGTTGCCAAAATTCTTTAGAGCAGTAGTATTTGCTTCCCAAAGCTCCACACGGGCAACGAACAGGAAAACCTATGTTTTAATACCAAAGGTGAAACAAAACATAATCACTTACTTTCATACAATTACATTTGACGCAATCCTAAGTACTTTTTATTGTTATTTTGACTAAAAACAATGGCGGCAGTAAAAGTTATAATTTTATTATAATTATCAGCTTAATGTCATACTTTCACTGATTTAATTCTTCGTCTACGCTCTACGTGTTAATTATGTATTTCAAGAGCTGTTCCGATTCTCATTAGTGTTTCATATTTAGTAACTTTTATTACTGAATGGACAAATTAAACATTTATGGACAATACAAGAGCTATAAGTAGTTCTTCTTAAGCAATGTGAAGACGGCAAATGACTAGTGTTTGTTTTAAATTTTATGGGTTTTTAACTCTTATTCTTTGTTGGAGCTGGTTTCCTTATTACACAAACGTCAGTCGGTCGTTATACCACTAACATCTGGTTTTGATAACTAGATTGATATAGTGCCTGTTGCGCTACGGGATGCGGGCAAGATCCCCTTAAGGGACAATTATTTGTGTGGTCTAAGACGTGAATGTGATATTTCTATTCATAAATTGTACGAAAAGAATAAGAACTTGAAGGAAAACCTTTAATCAAGGATGCATGATCAATATCATACCTTACCAATCTCTCTCTGAGGCCAAGATACCTTTTGCCATCTCTGAATTGTCGTGTGACATGTGACTACTCGACTGGCAGTGAGTTATCGCTCCTTAACCTAGACTGGCCATCTTCTCTCCACCTGTAACCTTAAGACGATATGGTGCAGGCATTTATCGAATCGGCCCGAATTTATCTATTTATTTATTTATCACATTTATGGTAGTAGTACTCGTACCTACAGCCCTCTTGGTACTTTAGGGTTCTTGACAGAATTGCACGTGTAAAATCGTTTATAATACGGTGACGTCAGTACAAGGCAATTTTCGTAAGAATATTGAATTTGGGACGCTGTGTATAACTAGACTCACCAGAGAATATCTGTCCGACTGCAATTCAATGTTAGACAGAGGAGGGAAGTCATATAAACACATGTAATATCCACTTGTTTATCTTCTTTCTATTTAATTATATAGAGTGTAAAATGTCTTACTTTAAGCAAGTTGTCCCCATCGGCAAGTAAAATGTAGGTTCAAGGAACCGGTTGTTCTGACTACCGACTCGAGTCCCAGCGGTGCAAAACTGTACTCCGCTACTTACTACGGGAACCGTGGACAATTAAGTAACAATTTAAGAAGCAAACGTACCAGTCGTTCGTGTTTTATCATAATAATGTCCCCCTGACCGAATTTCGGGCACAGCGGCCGGTCTCAGCTGAGACTAGCCAACTGCGCAGAAGTGCACAAGTGTGCGCAAACACAGAATCTGCAATGCTTTTTTTAAACATCTCACCTCGTACGTCCCCTTGCAATGCGCTAGTATCAAATCTCACTGCGGATTGACGTATTTAGTACGTATTTTAACTTCTCTAATTTCGTACACTTTGTGGCACAATAAATGTTTACTTTGGGCGTAAATAAACAACGCAAACTTTCTTATTGGGAAGGATAATTAGGTAGTGACAATTTGCAAAATCTATCTACTTTAAGAACCATTTCACAGCTGAATAAACTTAATGAATATTGGCCTAGTAAACCAATCATTAAGGGTACAAATAATTGAAAATATTTTCGAAACTTTTGAAATAGATTGATCAATTAGAGTTACCAAGCCATTGGCATGAGATCAACGAAAAGATACTGGATCAAAAAACGGTCCTCGTTTAATTATTCATTGTATTTCGGACACCTTAAACTGCTTAGATTTTTTTCCAAAAACAGTTTTCATGTCCTAGGAATTCAGGAATTTGACTCTCCACTCAGTCACCAAGCTCTGAATCAATTACAATTACAAAACCATGTATTTTCTCAGTAAATTGTTACCATGAGCCATTAAACTTGACACTTGATGACACCTTACTGAGAAACAATATTTCAAGCTCAAAGGATACGTATAAAATACTTTAGTAAAAGCCTTTTTATATTTAACCTGAACAATCAAGAGAGGAATGACATTCTTTTCTGTCATTACAATACCAGTAAACATTCTTGGTCATTTAAACCGTATTTTTTGTAAAATGTAGGCCCATTACACACGGTTTTAAATTCATGTTCATTTTTATAGATCCTTAGTTGGTTGTTTAATACGGTGCCGTTTCTAAGACTCTTCATCTTCATCATCAGCAGCTTTTGGGTGACCCACTGCTGGCCATAAGCCCTGCTGGTCCTGCCTCAAACGCCAGTGTCCTGTTTTAGGCCTGTTGCATCCAGGTGACTCTTGCTCTAGACAAAATATTGAATCTGAAGATCAATATTTTCATTTATTCAGAGTAGTGAGTATATCACATAATTATGTTTTTTTTTTGGGACAAGCCCACCACTCGTCCCCATCATTTCGACTCCTGTAAGCCAGGATTTACAATGATAACTGTTGAGAACCATCGAGGCAATGAAGCTCGAGGCGTCCCAGAGAAATGACTCGACTGTCTTGGAACCCGCAACGAAATTAATCATAGAAGAAGACATAATATGTTCATTGTACATGGGATATTTTCAATTTAGCTATAACACTATTTGAATGTATATTGTTTTTATACTTTTAACACGATTACGTCTAATCCCCGAAGGACATACCACATTATTTTTCTTTGTAAGACGTTTATTTACCCAAATTTTGGTATTAAAGTTCAAAGGGGAAAATGACAAGCATACTATATTTTTTTTGATAAATTCGATTCTTATTCCGTCTCCCTACGAACAATAACCTTACTGCGATGACTCCAGTTAAACGGATGAGTAGTACATCAGGACATTCCGACGCGCGTTCATCATAAAACTTGATGTGAATAATTTGTGGGTATCTGATGATGAGGCCCTTGATAGGGACTTATAGTGATGCCCAGTCACTTATCGATAAACTGTAGCTGCATATATTTTTTTGTCGTATTGGTCATGCTCTACTTATAGAAACAATGAAATAAGATGGAAGGGGAGTATTAAAATACTTTTTTGGTTAGGTATATTAAGTATCTAAGTGACGAATTAATCTGTTAGTAAATTATGGTTTAAGTGTCGCAGTTATGCAATTATATTTCACATAACATTGTTAATATGTTGAAATAATTGTGCTTTTACCATACATTGTAACTAGTAGTCTGTGTATGACAAAAACTGTCACGTGACTATTACATAATAGGCGTAATTAGTTCTCACTTATGCATGCACTATAAACGTAGTATTTTTTGTGTGACGTCACATTTCTCGGCACCTAACAATTACGGTTTATCGATATCAATGAAGCCCATCACTATAGGTTCGTGGTAAACACAATAACACAACATATTAAAATTCACACGCTATTTAACATGCCACCGACGAATTTCATGCGAAACTGCATTTTACTTCAGGTGACGACACCTATTGGCATACTAGGTAGCTGATTATTAATCATTTAAAATCATATTAAACATAGTCCTAATACAAGCTTGACGATATCGTCAGAGTTGCGGACAATCGGTAGATACAATTTATTTTCAACGGTGTAAAGCCATGACGGAGGCCTGCCTACAGGCGGTTAAAGCTCTGACACCAGGTTGTTCACCAACCATACGATAAGTAGAAGACTACAAAGCCGATCCGTTAACCACTAGGCTACTTTATAGGCTAATATAATACGTGTTGCTACGTAATCAAAGAATATATACGACACAATTTGCAACAGTAAATTACAGAATAGTAAACTAAGCAATTTGTCGTTACTTATGAGCGATGGGACTTTCTATTTCCATTTCGATCTGGTCGTAAAAGCTAATCAGAGCGTGTCCACACAGACTTTATTTACTGCGGTTAATCCAGAGTTTAAATGCGTCTGTAACAACCTGTCTGAGGCTCTAGACAAGCAAACGGGTAGATAAATAGAACTCGAATAGAATAAAAAATATATGGGATAGACATATAGTGCCATGGATTACATAGTTTAAAAATTATGTCATCGGTCATCCCCATTCATATATCATTCTCTAGTCTAGGTCGGTAGATTGGTTTAATTTTTTAAAACCTCGCCCCACAGCAGTAGTTTCTTCTGTATCGTGGGTGCGTTTCACAAACATGAAATATCACATACACAGACACTCAGTCTCAGTACAAACATCTGCCGATCACACACATTTTTGAGCCGTGAGGGTATCGAATTTTAGCGCAACCCTTAGCGCAGTAGTGCAATCGCTTAGTCACTGCGCGAATAAGGTCGTCAGAATGTCTTTCTCTTTAATATCCTCTTAAATAAATCGGAGCTGTATTTTAGAACTACTTTCTGTATCATATGTGCGTGTACCTGTTAAAAATACAACACTTACAGGAAAGCTATAAAAATAAAATAATAAAAATAAAAAGGTTTATTTCAGAAACTTGTACAACTATTTAAAAATCTTACATAGGGACCTCCTTTTAAGTAAAAGTAATACCTGTATATATCTTCGAATAAAACCTATCAACGCAAACTACTCGAGTATCCACAGTGATAATCAAATCAAAGAACGTCGACGTACTAATTAAAAACAAATTGATTAAAGAGCGCTACAGGCAACAGGGCCCTCTACCTCACATATATTTTTTATTGCCGATGAATACATTTACATATGCAATCGATATCAGTGCGTCGCATGAATTTAATCTCGAAAACCTCACAACATACGTCTTGCATGACGGAAAACATTTTAAGAATGTCTGTAGTAAATTTACTCGAGTTTTTGTAAACACTTACATGAATAGTAAACATGCGTTTGTTTTTTATTGTTTCTTTAATATAATACGGTGTGTAAGTACAGTGTTTTCTTAAAAAAAAATACTTACCTTCCGTTGCAAGGAAATGCAACTACACATACAATAATATAACAACTGTATGCCCCAAAGAAGTAGGCATAGATGCGTATGACACCCATATTTCGCCTATGACCGTTAAACGGGAAATGAATTCAGACTGATACCTACTACTGGGAATTACCTGATATAAAAACCCAGTAACACTTTGCTTGACCAGGGAATTGAATTGAGGACTTCAAGCTCAACAGTCGTACTTTACGACCACTCAATCAATCTTTTTAATTTAAATTCGTCTTGGCATGACAATGACTCACCAGTATACTTATTTCTAGTACATAATGTTATGTTTGCGGTCTTTCTAGCCGCCGGTGGCTGGCGGTGGGTATCGATGGACGGACAATCTGGACACCTTTGCGTGAAAGACATGGCCGGAAATGGCACTGCCAAGCATGCATATGCCAAGCAGTGGGACACAATTTACAAAAAAAAAACGCACTGGCATGAGCTTCGCACGTGCACCAGCTTGCGCGTCTCCTGCAGTTTAGAAACGTAACCCATTCTTTTTACGAGTCTTTCAACTAAGCCTGCCTTTGTAACGTCAAATGCTCACGATAGTAGATTAATTCTCATGGAAGACAATTAATACTTGTCTCTCAGTTAGCATATAAGAATTGTGTTCAGCTAGTTTCCCAGGCATGGTGAGCTGTGTTCAGTTGGATGTCAGCCTGTGTGATGGATGCTTGACTGTATCCGCGTCGCACTATTTATCGCTAACGAATATAATATGTGTAGGTATTATGTGACGTTATATACGATTTTTTAGGTTAATCATGTTCGAAGTACTTGCTGTTATTGATTTGTGTTCATAGATAGAAAATTAAAATGATTTTCTTGTCGTGATTGACGAAGCTTTCACGACCCCAATTATAAGGCATACTTATTTTTTGCGTTGTGCACTTGAAGCACACTAATAGTACCCTACATAGTTATATATTTATGTAGCACCTACGGCTAAGGTACACGATTCTAAAGATATCGATAACACAACAAACCATCAATGTCCACAATAGTTTTGTTGGTACGAACAATATTTTAACTACCTATGAAGTCAGGCAAGTGAATTCAATTTATAGGCGAAGTCGCAGGCAGAAGCAAGAAGTGCATCTACCTATATTATAGTATAAGATAGATAAATATCCCCAGGTTCACTGACCCCAATTACCGACACCAGCAAGCGATGTTTCCTACCGTTGTCAAGTCAATGCAAATACAAGGCGCCGTAAAGAATGTATTTTCAATTTGTATATAGCTTTAAATTACAATATCAAGGACTCAAATCATATTTATTACAGTGGAGCCTGCATTATACGGAGGCTTCAATAAAACCCCTTCGAGGGCTCAGGAACTCTGTAGGGCTGGCACTGAATAAGAATATCTAATTCTCTACCTGAATAAATTGGTTATCAGTTGCTAAAAACGGTGAAGGAAAACATCGTCGTAAAAAACCGGCACGCCTGAGAGATTTTTTAACCGTGTGTATGGCCATGTCGGCGGCTTACAGGCGGTTTTAACTGTGACACAAGGTTGTTACAACCATGCTATAGGAAGAGGAGGAATTCTCTGGAAAATTGTTTGTGTTTTTTAAGTTATTTGTTTATTATTACTGTCGTAATTTTAGTCCCTATAGGATATAGTTATGTTGAAGTCAGTATTCGTGGCATTTAAAAAAGGGTCTCGGCCTTTGGCCTCTTCTATTATTTTCATTTAAATTGAATACCTATTTTAAATAATTAGTTTAATCGGCGTGTAGATTCCTATTATATATCAAAATAAATATTTCCATCAATATTAGAGTACGCCTATTGTCATTTATTAGGCATAAACACACATATTACACCTACTAAAATAGATTTGAAAATGTCAAAAGGAAACCTAGAATTTACTGGCGACTTAGCCCACATTTTTTGTAGTTAAACCTTTGTATGTATTCCTAGAATTACAGCTATATTCATTTACAAATCAATAAAATCTGGTTTCAAGTTTTGCCATAACAACCAGAAATAATAATTTCTATCTCTCCAAGAAACTGGCCATCCCTAGCTTCGCTGCCAGTAGGCATTTATCACACTCCTGTATCAACCATCCTATCTGATTATAAATTATGAAGCTCACCTATTCACGAGTTAAATTGTGTCTATTATTCTGCCTTACCGGTAAACGTACGTAACTACTGCAGATTAATAAAACGGATTACATGGTTATCAACGGATCGGCTGCCTGTGAAGTTTGTAATACATTCTGTGGAATTCTGTTATGTTGCCCTTTTGCATATGCATTGAATATCTCGGATGTGCTTGTCAATTTCATGGGTGCTGTGCTTTGCTATTAAGTGGTTACACATCTTAGTTATTATAATTAGTCATAAACATATTCAATACATTATTTTACTATTGTGTATATTTAACATGTTATCCATATTATTTATATCTATTTCGGTTACGTGTATTTTTGGAATGCCCGATTACTTTCGGACTGAAACAGATCCTTTATTTATGATATGGTTGGCTTTCTTAGATTTCTAATATAGATACCGCTATTTTTGATTTGTGTCTTGGCCTATGTTTAATAGTGGACGTCTTCGGGTTAATGATGATGATGAAAATAAATTGCAAGTACCTTTTTTGAAATTTATTGTCTCTAAAAATAGTCCTCTCTCTCTCTCCTGAGGCTTCTGTCAATAGTTTTGATGTTTGACATTATTTCGAACCCAAAGCTCTGTGAGTCAAAAGCCAAACTATTTTCTGAATGACAGTAGTCTTAACATTTAATCTTAATTGGATTCCAGTAGCAAAACTCAACGACAATAATTATAAGGGGATTAGTGTAGATCTCATCATTCTTTTGTTTGAGTTTCTCTATTAGAAATGATTGCCTGTATTGTTTTTGCGTCATCAGCTTTTGATGAACATCTGTAATAGTCAGTTCTGGTGATTATTTTAATTGTTTTAAATACTGGTATGTTACGCGGCTTGGAGGTATTATAGTACGTAGTTATATAGGAGGTAGTATCGTATCTGTCTTCCTTAGTGGCACTAGACGTTAAATTAGGTACCAACACTTGACTTGTAGTTTAGGCACAAAGATAATAGGCCAAGACTCTGACCATCTTATCCAAAGAATTGATCTAGCAACAAAGGTGTAGACGTGTAAAAATATCGAAATTTTTGGTGAACCAGATTGCACCAGCTTGGTGTATCAGCGAACAGGGTTCTTTGCCCAGGGTTTGCGGGTTCAAAGTGTACAAACACATGCAGGTAACATTGTACAAATAACATTTGACTCCCAAACGGTTACCTACCGTTACAAACAACTGAAGAAGATGGCGTAAGTTCCAGTTGAAAAACGGTCACATTACCGGTTATTTACCGTAAACACAAAAACTACAGATAAAATAATCTAGAAGTAATTCCATAGAAGCACAGATACACATCGTTTCCAGTTAATCTAGCAACGAAAGTAACAAACTGTCTCTGTCAACGGTCTCGGTAACTAAGTAGGTAGAATACTGCGATTACTCACAGAGATTGCAAAGCTGGTTGCAGATAGCGTTTCTGTTTTTATTTACTTATCATTGGTCAATGGCCTACTGATTAGTTATTTTTATTAGCAGTAGCTTAGTGTTTTGTGCTATACTAGGTGTTGCGAGTTTGATTCCCGCATGTGAATAATATTTGTGTGATAAGCTAATTTAACTGTGACTGACAACATTATTATATTACTAGCTGCGCCCCGCGGTGTTACCCGCTACATTTTTTCGGGATAAAAAGTAGCCTATGTGTTAATCCACCCTGAGTCAGCTTGGAGGAACCAAATGAAATTCCATTCAAATTCATTCAGTAGTTTTTATGTAAAAGAGTAACAAACATCCATCCATACTTACAAACTTACAAATATGTAAATATGTATTTTGAGTGTACACCGAATGGCACCTAGGAATCATTACAGAAGTAATTATTTGTACCCAAAGTAAAGTCTACCACTGGAGTTGTTATTTACAGTTACCTTTTATTCGTACTTTAGTGTAAAGTCTGGACATAGGAACTTACAACCCTACACAGAAGGCCAAAAGCTATCAGCACACTTTTATCACCTACCAGCCCTATACATTGTAACCGGCCGGTAATAAACAAAATAAACAATTAACACACAATAAATTGGTACCGGCATTCCCATATCAAGTACCGTTATGAGCCAGACATAATGAACGACGCAGGGTTAGCCCACTAGTGTAACTATTAGTCCGCCTCGTTTCAAAGATTTGTATTGACTATTACACTAGGTTGTATATTAAAACTAGTAGGTTTACTTTACCTTTTTAATTATAAGCGATGATGACATGTTACATGTTAGTCTATTGATAATACAATTTTTTGGATTGGTTAACGACAGTTACAGGTATAATTTTATCAATGTCGAATCCCGGGTCGGGCAAAGTGTTACTGTGTTTTTCCATTAGGTAATTCTCACTGGCAACACGGTGTCTGGATTTGTGCCCGGTTGATGGTACTAAGCTCGCCCCCTATTACATTGGGACCTATAAACATAACTGGCGAAATGTGGGTGTACTATATGTGCACCTCTGCCTACAATAATAAACTAAATACAGGCGTGAAGTTATGTTTGTTTAAAAATTAACCCTCTTATAAACGCTGATCATACCGGCATTACCTAAACCTCGTATTAAGTCTATTAACATCTCTATTCTTTGTCATGCAAACGACAGTCACGGGTATAATTTAGTCCATGGTCCATTTAAATTGTAATTTTTTTAAGAATAAGGGGATAACGTTGGGTTGATGACATAAACAAGTTCGCCAAGAACACCTGGATGATAGACGGTCAAGGTAGAGAGGGTTGACAGAGAAAAAGGGAGGCCTATACCCAGCAGAGCGTGATACCGGGCTGAGATGATGCGTGTAGTTCTGGTTGAGAGATCTACTGTGAAGTTTCGTGGGCGAGATTTCGGCCTCAAAACTTGGATAAGATCGACAAAAGCATGACTGCTGAGCTTCAGATCCTGGGTATTTTTCCCGAGTCACGTTTTACATTTTAACCTATTAATGGCGATGGGCCGCCCCGTTTTACTCTCTACTATACGCCTTTTTACACCTTCGGGGAATACAAATTAGTCCCCTTACCATGGAGTCTTAAAACCAGGCTTTTTATATTGTCGAGGCGAGAAACAGCTGCAAGCACTGTAGGGCGTCAGGCATCCACAGTGGAAAATTTCGTGCTTTAAGAATTCATGGTAAGGGGGCTGATATACTGTGAAAATTAGTTGTCCTATCTCCTATATATAGATTACTGTTACATGTGTATATCGCTCATAACAACTCTAATTCCCATGCACGAGGGCGAGCCCCAAGACACACTAAGCCCATTCATTATTCATACCAACACTACTCATTATTTTACGTTTACTTTTTTTATAACTATGTCAACGATTGTCATTCCATGTCGTCTGTCCATCTATGCTAATGAGCGACATTGAGATCGTGCGCCATGATGGCCACTGTCGTCCACTGTGTACACGACCAGGCCAATATGGTATTTAGTCTCGATAGATGGCCTGCTTAGCTTTTTGTAAGGCGTTAGGTCGCTTAGAATAATGACTATCACACTCAAGATGGTTATATAATAATGTTCTCATAACCGAATTTCGGGCACAGCGTCCAGTCTCAGAGACTAGCCAACTACGCATATATTGTAGTGCATAAATATGCAAACACTGGTGCACTCCCTATTCCCTCGCCCTCTTATTCCCAAGAAACGATAGAATGACATGACCGGAGAAATGCTAAGTGCAAGACCAACGGCTTAACGTGCCTTTTGAAGCACGGAGGGGACACATGTGAAAACGGTGACCCATCATAATACTGACCGCGGCGACCACGGCTTAACCTTGCAGATCGACTTATTTGCGCGGTAGCAATGTAGCTACATACCTCTCAAAAAATTCTAATTTTTGAAATGTAATGATCACAGACCTAAAAAAACATAACTGGCGAAATGTGGGTGTACTGTAGGTGCACCTCTGCAGACCCCTTCGGGGAATACAGGCGTGATGTTATGTAAAGATCACAGAGGGAGAGATTCCCAATTTAATTTAATTACATTTTGTGTTGCGTATATCTGGCCGAGCATCTGATAGCATTTGGTTTTTATTAATTAAGAACAAAAACAATTCGATAGTGGCCAGCACTTTTATGAGCCAAACATCTTATTTTTTTAAGTTGCCAAAAGCAGACATTGTAAATGATCCTTAAAATAATAACTACGCATTTATACATTTACCATATAGCCACATGAATTCTTTCCTTCTAAGATATTTATATGAACACTTGGCGTATAAATAATGGCTCCATGTTTGCATTGAGACTAGCAGCTGTTGGCAGAGGAAATAGCTGATGTAGATAACTCTATTTTATAGACTGTGTCGTTGTATTTTTATACCACCTGCTGGCTCTATAGATATAACTCGTATAGATCTCAAACAAGTATATTCTGTAGTCGATTGTGAATCGATATAACATAAATCGATTTGACTTGAATCGAGTACAAGAATGTTAAATAAAGCGTCAATTTACAACTTTGTAAAGTTATTGCATGTATAAGTTTTATTACCCAATAAAATGTATTTTAAGATATTTTGGAATTTTTTAGGCGGTTATGGCCTGGGTTTATAAATACTTATTTGACGTCATTTCATTTGTTTTTATTGTGTTTAATGCTATCAAGATTTGGATGAACAATGCTTGTTTATTTTCTGAAACAGAAAACACAAAATACAGAAGTATTATCCTTTCAAAGAACAGTTACTTAGGACTAATATTGATTTTCAAGAATATAGAGTCAATTACGACAATTTGATTTAAGTGTAGAAGCTGTCTAGCTGTGCACTGTACTTCTTCATCTTGCTATGGTATTGCAGGTCTGACCTGACACAGCGAAAAATGAACTGCAATGCAAGCTCATAGTCATGCCTGTCACCTACCCTACCTTCCACAGCGAAAAATGAACTGCAATGCAAGCTCGTGGAAACCCCGCAGGTCATGCTAATGTAGACCGTCAGGTTACAGAAAGATCTGTAACCTAGATATCATCATGGACTTGGATATCATCACTTGTAGAGTTTGCCTACTTGCTCTGCCTCTGCTCTTCTAGATAAATGGCAAAATTCTCGTCGAATAGAAATCAAAAAGACTAAATAATGGGTTTGATAATGTCATCAATAACATAGTGGAAACACAAAGACTTGCTTCTCTAGGAGATCTATTCACCTAGATTTAACCTTTATATCATGATAGAGCACGATACAAACTTTCGCATTGATTAGATGCAATACCAAACTAAACAGTTTAAGTCAATGAACGGTACGATAGTTTACGAGCAGGCGCGTGAGTCAGCATATAGTGGCATGATCGACGACTTTAGTATAAAGATTCTCATAATTTGTGATAGGTACTTTTCTACATTGAACTCTCTTTGAAGCTTCTGAATGGGTACTAAACTTTTACTTTTAAAAACGATTCGTACCAAAGGTTTGATGGCGGTTTCTATGGGTCTTATCTTCAGTATACGTAGGTACCCACATAATTATATTATTGAAACTTTTAGAAAGTGTAGAAAAACCTCTGTTCAATTAGCGCAGTCTCGGTTCGGTTAACTAATGATTTTGAATATTAAACGTTCGTTTTTGTATTGTTATTGCTGTGAATATGATTTATGGAGTGTGTGGATACGTAATGGAGAAATTTGTGTGACTATGCTGTTTTGAACTGGTTACAAAACGTTTGGAAATTATGGTGGATTGGAATTTTTATGGTTTTCTAAATGCAGAGCTTATCAAGCTTTTTTTGGTTGTACATTTTTCGACTTTACGCTATCTACTAGGTACTTTTAAATGTCGATTGCATCTTTGGCCTAGAGGTCGTTTAGAGCGACTGCCGAACATGATAGTTCGAATCCCGGGCCATCAAACAGCTAGACCGATTTTGATGAAACTTCATATGGAGGTAGCTGACACCCTGGATTAACACGGCTACTTTTTATTCCCAAAAAATGTAGCGAGTAACACCACGGGGCGTAGCTAGTATATTATAAAACTAATAGCCACCATTACACATTTAGTTGTGGGAAAAAATTAACTTAGCATACGTAGTGCACAGAGCTACAGAAAATATAAAACCACAGATAAATAAATGTCTAACACATTGCCATACTTTAACATAATATTTATCTCCATGTTTTTAATAGAGTTGTAACAAATTGAATCTAGTAGTTATGTATAAGATATTTTTCCAGTAACTTGTATGTTAATAGCGAGTAACATAATAAATTGCAAACAGATTTTGCAGAAGAATATAAAGTATATTTTATTCCTAGCCCCATTACTATGAACTCCTAAAGCAGATCATTTTCCACTGTGTAAGCGAGATGCTGCTATGTGCAGTGCTTTGTGGCGTCTCGCTCTCTCCACGGAAAATGTCCTGCTATAAGTTCATGGTAAATGGGAAGAATATTAGATTCCATGCAACTATGAGCATGTATCTTGTGGAATAAACAAATAAACACACATACACGGTGCAATCAATGTAAATAACAAGTCCTAATGTGCTTCATATATTATTATTCAACATTTAAAATGCATCGGTACCAAGCATTTGAACATTAATAATGAATAAATATCAAGAAGACTCCACATTTGCCTTGCATACTAATAACGCTAGTGTTGCACCCAACTTTCTATCGATATCGACTTAATTTCGATTAGTTCTATACCGATTGTTAATCGATTGGTTCGGAGCGAAAGTGTCGTTGAGAATTGGTATTAATTGAAGCAATGGGTGGTTTATAAAAGTGGGTAGATGTCACGGTTTGTTTCTATTTAATCTATGATTGGGCGTGCAAGTAGTCCAATGACTATTTGGTTTGGGAATTATTAGGAAAAGTGAAACTAAAATATTAGTACCTATAATACATGTGATACTATAATATAGATGCAGTAGGGCAGTGTTTTGTTTCTAGAAAGTAGTTTCTCCATTTTTTTTAAACTTCGACCTATACTATGATATTCTTCTGTATTATCTGTATTATATCTTTCTGTATTATATATATATATAAATTTAGGTACGTTTCCCAAACATAAAATACAACATACACAAACACCCAGACTCGGGACAAAATCTGCGAATAACATTTTTTTTTGTCTTGTGCGGATATCGATCATGCAATCCCTAGCGCAGCAGTCCAATCGCTTAACCACTGCACCAATCAAGTTGTCTTGTTGTAATTTAGTTAATTTATTGATGCACATACAAGTATGTACAAAGGCAGATTTAATGCCTTTTCATCAAATGATAATAGCCTCACACATAAATTGCAAAAATGATTTGTAAGCAGTACGTCAAGAATCAGTAATAGTTTAATACAGTTATAAACAGCAAATCTTCCAGAGATTCTTAATTAATACTTAAATTAACCTTTTAGCAACAAAAAAGGTAGAATTAACAGTTCTCGGCGAAGTTAAAACGAAGGAAAAGTTTAAATAAAGTTGTCATCAACTATTTAACATCTTTTTAATTATCTTTAAAGATAATTAGCCTACCAACAAGTTAAATGTTACTACTTAAGTTTAATTAAAAGCCTTAATTGTAATTTATGTACATCTTTAGTTTCAAAGATAACGCGTAATGAGAGTTTTTTTTTTAATGTTGCCATCGCAATACTTTGAGGTTATTTTTATGGTGTAGTAAATTATAGTGTTATTCAAGTTCTGAATGATATTTACTCGTTGACATTTTAATATGTAATATTTAATTTAATGTCTTCTTCATATTGTGCCCATGGCGAAATACATATATAATATACTAAGTATTTATAATTTGGTATCTAAAATCAAAAACCTTAGCCCAAAATGCAGCCTTTTTGATAAAACCCACTCTCTCTCTCTTGGTATCTCTCTCTTTCTTGGTATGCACCTTTACGGTAGTTAGTTAGTGTTATTACCAGCTAACGTTATGGTTAATAAATATAATTATAATTTTCCGGTGTTTAATTGCATGTCATTGCATTAAAGTATAGATGACCAAATAATTATTTTGTTGACAAAGTAAACTTCTGGCCTACTGGCCATAAAAAAAAAACCTTTTTTAACCATTGTGGAACCATTTAATAATCTAATAATTTTGCAAGTATTTTCATTACGGAATAATCCACAATCCAGTTTACCATGCTAATGATCTCATAAAAAATACAAAAAAGCAGTTTATCGATAATTTACGCGCCCATCTCTACAAATAGTTCCCATACCGTGGCTTCACGCTCAGCGCACACGGCGTAAGTAGTTATTAGTAAAGGGCAACGGCTAAAAAAACAATCTACATCGCATAGCTTTATTCTTTTTTTAGGCATTGGCGTTCTTATTTTAAATGGAGTTAGGTTCGTGCAAGGAGTCGGGTTTAGTTACAAGCCTTTTAACTTTAATAGGAATAAAAAAAATAGGCACGCAATGTGTCTATGATTTATGTTAGTGGTTTTTTGTTTTCGTAGCATCACGCCAGTATTCCCCGCAGGAGTAGGCGGTGCGGTATAATAGGCAGGTGTTTAGACACCAACATTTCGCCAGACAGTATACGAGTACGTAATTGTAGCAATGAAATAGTTAGCGAGTCTCCATTTAACAGGCACAATAATTAGAAAGAGTTGTCTTTATATAATAATTAACCTATAATGACTGGTCCACTGCAAGGCATATTCCACCTTCTCATAAAAGAGAACGAAAGTAGTTCACAACGCTTTGTGCTTAAGTCGAGTCTTATCACACTAATATTATAAAGGGGAAAGTTTGTGAGTGTATGTTTGTTACTTCATCATGCTCAAACGGCTGGACCGATTTTGATAAAATTTGGTATGGAGGTAGCTGACACCCTGAATTAGAATATAAGCTAATTTTTATCCCGAAAAAATATAGCGTGTAACATCGCGGGGCGCAGCTAGTAAAATATAAAACAGAGATACTACTTTACCAGTAAGAAACTATTAGAAATGCCGAGAGCCAGTCTTCAGTCATATCCAACAAATAAATTCAATAGCAACTATACGAGCAGTGCACGGCGTTGCCCGCGGCGATAAAACATTGACAGTGGGCAAATAAAATAGACATGCATACAGGACTGCGCGCGCAGCGAGACTGCGAGCTTCAGTCAGCCTCATGTTAATGAAGTATAGTTTATTAATGCTGTACGATATAATAAACTAGTACAACTGCAGATAATAATTAATTTTGTATATATTTTTGAGCCTAATATTTTATAAAAATGTAATGTTATTTAGACTGGAAACAAAATACAGTGATCAAACTTTCATCTCAAACAAGGTACCTAATTGAGGTTATTTTCCCCAAAACGTCAATTCTGCCTTTATAATAAAGTTTTCCTAAAGTACAGTACACACTAAACAGGGAGCACATGCGCTCTACATTGCGTCAAAGACCATTTCAAATTGGATAGTCACACACAATGATTAAGGTTCAATTTAGCATGGAGCTTTTACGTCTTGCAATGCAGTCGCGTGGCTCCGCGCATTACGCGGAAAGCAGTCTGCCTCACGCGGAAATTTGAACTTTAATTACTGTAATATACACTTCAATATCCTTCATCGATCGTGTAATGAGGTCTGAAGCGTCTGCGCTGTTTAGTGTGAATTGCACTTCAGTTTGGTCACCCTACTCCTCATTATAGAACAATAGAAGCTTATTGTAGGAAGTGTCGCTTCGCGGTATCCACACAATGGGTGGGACACCACAATGATGATCGGTACCGATTCATTACGAGAACAATGTGTACGGGGAAGTAACTCGATCGAGAGCTGACGCCGAAATCGAATCGAAATTGTTAGTTAGTTTGAGAATTGGTATCATGAAAGCAAGAAATTGAAGTCTATTTTAGAAACGAAGTAGAGGAGGCCTACATTTTTGGATTTATTATTTCCTAGTTTAGTATATAGCTGTCGGATGCCGGAAGAAAGTTTAATAAACATTTCCTTTGTTTACAATATTTGGGTTTAGTTGTACATCTTTTTGTTTTATTTTGATTGAAGTAATGTAAGATTTAATTTAATTCAAAAATAAATGATGCGCTTTATTAGACACGTAAGTTAACTGAAATAAGTAAGGGTGTATGAAATATTTGTTTCCAATCTGTCTTTTGGGATAGGCCTATCTCCACAATGAACTTCTTTTTATATTTTAGCTTCTTACAATAACTTTTGGAAGCCATTAGGCATGAAATAACTTCAGTAGCATCGAAGAAAGATCTCTGATTCTCTGTCCATAATGATTTAAAATTTTGGACTAACCAAACTTGATCTTGAAGCTTACCTTACCTATGACGGGTTTCACCGCTTGCCTCGCAATTATACTTATATATTTTTATTGCAACACTCTTACATTAAAGTGGACTGTGATAGGCTGATGATGACACTCACAATTGCTGGAATAGGCCTCTTCTATAGCACGCCACTGGACTCGAGCTTCGGCAGTCCGCTTCCAACCGCTTTCAGCACAGCAGTGAACATAATTATATAGGCTGATGATGACGATGTTGATGACTCTCACATTTTGTAATACGTTGTCTTTCAACATAACTGTTCGATACAATAGTCTTATTAAGTTTGTTTTGTCATAGTCGCTCCTCTGCCCGTTAGAGCATTATAGTAATTCCACGGTTGGTTGACGACCGCATTAGATCACAGTGAAGAGAATAATGAGGCGGAAATGGACCTGTGAATACAGTGTCCAACTGTCCTCGCACAAGGTTAGTAAACACATACTGCTTTACGATTATAGTACATTATTTTTGAGTGGCCTTTAACTACAGAGCTAATGCGCAGGTCAGTATCTCTCTCTCACCCTATCATGGTCTACTGCCGGACATAGGCCAGGTCAGTTGATCATTACGAAGCGATATCTCTCGATGCCTCATAGAGCTTATATATACTTTTTGTGTCATGTTACCCAAATGCCCATACTTAGTTTTAATTAAATTAATAAAATTGAAAAATGATGGACTCGAGCGGGACTTTTACCGGTGACCGAACAATGGGTGTTTACAGCGACATGATTGCTCAGTTCACTGAGCAGCGCTCCAGATCGATAAAGGTAGCGAGCTTGAGTCTCATTTTTCAATTTTCTTTTACCACTTTAGACCTCATAGAGCTTGTTGAGTCTTTGGTCAACGACTGATCTATATTCAACCGCGTTGGTACTATTCTCTAGTGTTGCTTTGTCCTGTTCGATTTATGAGTGTGAACATAAACAAGTGTACCAACCTAAGTTTGCACACACATTTTGTGGACTTAAATATTCTGCGTAAAGTTCCATCGTCACAGTTATGACCATAGCCGTGACCAAAATTCCGACTGTGTATTATTGCTAATACTGTACGAGAATTGAATTCACAACTAGGTACTTGCATAGTATAGAAATACAGCTACTGTGATAAATGGGTCATCTATACACAATTACACACATAAGGAGCTCGTAGCTACGTGGTTACCGCGCGGAACAGTCGATCTGCGAGGTTAAGCCGTGCTCACTGCGGTCAGTCTTGTGATGGGTGACCGTTTTCCGATGTCGAGACCCCTCCGTGCTTTGAAAGGTATGTTAAGCCGTTGGGCCTGCGCCTGATCCTCTATCCAGTCGTGTCGGTTTACTATCCCCTCAGCCTATGAGAGCGAGGGGATAGGGAGTGCACCTGTGTTTGCGGATGCGCGCATATTTGTGCACAATAATATTCCCTGCGAACGTGGATAGTCTCAGCTGAGAAAAGCCGCCGTGATCGAAATTCGGTCAGGAGAACCTTATTACTATCATTATTTACAAAACCAGCTTGTTAGTAACTTTTATCATAAATGTAATATATTTCGACCTCATTGAGAACGCTTTAATCAGATCGGCGGGCGTCGCGCTCCATCAAATACGAATCGCAGTTTTCTTACATAAAATATAGGAAACTATATTTATAAGCGGCAGTTAAACTTAAAGCCTTGTTAAAAATAACTGGAACTATCAAAAACCGTTGCATGCATGCACGATATTCGAAACCAGATCAAATTAGTGGGCCGATTGCTGCAACCCGTTTTTTATCAGACTCGGTAGGAAGTTGTTAATTCTTCGAATCGAGTATTGATATCGAAATACCAATTAATCTCTCGTAACGAGATATATATGAGATATTACATCGCAAATTAACATTGTAAAGAGATGAAAACGTATATGATTTTGTGGTTGAAAATAAAACTTAGGAAGTGATCGATTATTTGCAAAAAGCTCTTCTTTTCTGGCTTCAGCGAATTGCGACCAAGGAGGGCTGTATTACTGATTTCCAGAGTTATATACCAAAATAGGGAGAGCTATTTTGGCAATAATTTTCACAGTCATGAAGATTCAAGGAAAAAGAAGTCATAAACAAAAGATCGCATTATCTGTGGCGAAACAATCGTAATGACAACAGGCTACACCTTATTACGGATATCACCTACCACTACTTGCACCCTATACATTACAAGCATAAGGACAAGTGGAGGAGATAAGCCTATCTATCCTGGAACAATAGGTAAGGTCACAGAATGAATGTCAGCAGAGAACATCATGGACCCGCCGCAACAATGGCTCTTTGTCGAATATTCCCACACGGTAATAGTATAACTGTTTCTTAACATTACCTACAAAAGTACATCGAAATTCAATTAATTTTGCTTGTTCGAAGCTAGTTGTTTACCTCGTGTAAGCTGGAGTTGTAAGGTGTTTTATATAAGCTAGGCCCCTTACCATAAACTCTAATAGCAGGGCAGTTTCGGCTGTGGAAGCGGGACGCTGCAATACACTACACGTAGGGGCGTCTCGTTTCCTCAGGGTACCCTGCTTTAAGAGTTCGTGGTACCTGGTTTAAAGGCTTTGGTTTGGACTAAAGCTTTTGTAAACATGTTTGAAACAGGAATGTGTGGAGATATTTATGGGATGCCTTTAGCCGAATATTTGTTTAGTAGACTAGGGAGTCAACACGACACAAAAAAGATGTCCTTTATTGCGGTAATTGATTGATTCGCAATCGATGATGATGGTGGTTTCCGAAAACAATACTATCTCTACTGAGACTTGAATGAAAGATATTTCTTACTAGTCCGAATAATTTATAATTAATATATCAATAGGAAACAACTGACACATTCACACCGAGTAAAGGGTCATAATCCTAACGAACTGACTGCAAAAGCACCTACAAGTGGAAAGTGGTACCAACACAGGAAACTAATTTATTTTTACAAGCTTGTGTGGAACCTAATTGGTTTTCTAGGCGACTTTCTGAAACTGCTTTTCCTTTCTAAGTTTTCCGAGACGAACTCGATTGAAAACTATATTAAAGTACCTGTTAAGTCCAGTGCCAAGGGCAAAATCCAGTAGCTGAGGCCTCATTAAAAATAGTGTATGCTCACGTGGGGTATTAAGCAATATAAGGCTGGTTATGCTTAATGAAAGTAGTCTTTGGGCGAGATATTTAGGCTATTAGAATCATCTAAAGGAAAGATTCTTTCTGCAGCACTGGGTAGTCTTTGTCAAAACATAATCTGCCTTAGTTCAGTTTTTGTCTTTTATATCTCACATAGTGATGATTCATTTCGTTGCAGCTTCCGAGGCAGTAATTTTTCAGTTTCGTCAGTCAGAGGTTTCGGCAGGCCTGTCACTTCGCAGCAGTGATGTCCCTATCTGTGTTCTCTTTTATTGATAATATCATTGTACGTGTATCACTAACATAGTTTGTAAGTACCTATATTGTTACTAACACTATGAGTCATGTTGCTTGAATTAAACATTATTATTATTATTTCTCTGAGACGCTTCGAGCTTCATTGCCTCGATGGTTCTTAATGGTTATCATTGTAGATCCTGGCTTACAGTTAACTGGAGTTCAAGTGGTGAGCTTGGCAAAAGAAAAAATATCAATGTTTATTAAAAAACGCGCCCTACAATATTCAACTTATTCCAATTGAGAGGTTTTCTACAATTTTTATTACAGTAAAATAGAATCTTCAACATTCCTTGTCAACGGTAAACAACTGACCCGGAGATCAAAGTTTTAGTAACCAAGAGAGAAGAGCCGTGCCGGACACACAATAAACTTAAAAGTAGAAGCTAAAATATCAATATAATTAACTGTCTCTTTATTTCCATTTCGGATTCATGTGGTTTATGCTTGTCAGGCGCTGTTTATGTATTCTAAATTTGATGAACAGCTAATAAAATGGCTGGAAAAATGGGTCTCAGTCGCTCGTTATTTACATGAAAGCTTTTAGGGACATTTTTAATGATACAAAGTTTTTTTATCAGTGAAGAAAACTTAATAAAGAAAAAACATAACTTCTACTTTTACTCATAACTCTACGGTAGCATCCATTGAAATTAAAATTTCCTGAAGAAATTACTAAGGTTTTGCTAATATTTCTTCTCTATTGGATTTCAATTTTAGTATGACATTCTAAAGATCTTTACTTTTCATAAAAGGTTAAAGATAATCTGCTTTCATCATCACCATCAACCGGAAGACATCCACTGTTGCAGAGCAACAGAGACCTCCCCCTCATAACCCCACAATGATCGACACCTTACCATTTCAGCTTTAACTTCAACTAAACCTATAAATCGAAAATTGCAGATTCCTGGAAAACATGCTCAATATAGTCTACCATAAGGATACAGGCATGGATCCATTGATATCGGTCTCTAAAATCAAAGAAACAAACCACTTTTCTCGGCGAGTGTGTGAGAATGAATCCAATGGAAGTTAGAACGAGAAATTGTATTGGTACCTCGGCCGTATAGTTTGGTATTATTATATTCCGAAGTAGTAAACATTTCCTTGATTTAAGTATTATTGGAATGCTCAGTTTGTACTGCGATGGGATTATTGTTTTAAACGTTCCATTTGTATGCTTATAGAGATTGTAGGAATGAAATAGTATTCTTGATCAGTTCTTACTCGTAGCTATCCTTGTAGAAAACATGTTTAATTATAAACCTGAGGATGAAGTATCAATTGCATTATTTTGCTTCAAGTGACTTTATGATTGTTGTCTTGTATGTTTAATGCTTCAGGACTAAGGTTCAAATGAAGGTAACTTAATGAATTTGATGAATGAATATATAATATATAGGCAAGACGTGCACAAGAAAATTTGAGGTATATAAATGGCTTTAGTAGCTTGAAATACTTCTCAAGATTAGCGAAATGAGATTCAATGGCTGTATACCTCTTTAAATTAAAATCATAGATAGTTTCTAAACAGACAAATTTTCCAATACTTAACAGGAATTGTATCCTTTTTTGGAATACCCTTCAAAACTGCAATTTATAGGGAATGTGAGTATCAACTCACTTTTCCCATCACGAAACGTAAATAAATGAAAGAAATACCTATCATAAGGTAATTTCTCAGCAGTCTTCACATCTTGCCCCAGATTTTCTTCAAAATGACATTCCATATCGGTAATGACACACCGATTACAGTAATCTTCAGAATTATAGCCACATGTTGGTGCTTGGTGCTCGGGACACGAGTGATTATTTGCTAGTGATTTGTACGGTACTTCGTCGTTCGTGGTTTGCCTCTGCATTACGATTTGGGTCTTTGGTAGGCCATCTGGGTGTCTATGAAGGTTTTTTAATCACCATATTTGGTCTGATTGGTCTATATCTGATAACAACATTGAGTATTTAAGTTTTGTCTGTTCAGAAATTATATTCGGGTTTGGCACTGTATGCAGGATTAGATTTTTTTGGTATAAGAGACAAAATATAATTATGTTTTTTTATATTCTTTTTGTTCGTTTGTTTACATTGTACCTATATTGATTACTGGCAGATAAAATAATATTTTTTTATCTATGTTTGTATGATCTCTTCAAACGGCATTGATGCTACTATTGATAGAAACATCTTGGATTCCTTCTACCGTTAAGAAAACATTACTAATATACCTTCCTTCCTTCGTTCGTTTCGAAACAAATTAAAGATGCCTTTTACAGTTCTGTATAACATCACGCCATGGCTACCAAAGGGCAAGCAATTTAGATAGAGAAAAAATCAATGGTCGTAACAGTACTGGATGATCGTGACATTTTTTTTTCTAAAGCAAATAACTACGCCCGTTACCAGGCGACCATAATATTGTAGGAGGTAGTTGACCGTTATAAACACAAACATACTTCCACTTTGTCAATTGAGTTTGAACTTTATTACTGTGTCAATAAGGTCAGCATGGAATGCAAATTTAAAATTGGTCGACAAAGTTAAGTTATGTAGTTTGTAAAATGAATTGTCGTACAATTTTGAGGGAGTTATTGTGATATTGAAAGCAAAGTTAAATTGGTTGTAAGTAGAATGCTTCTGTTGACTCGTTGAATGAGTGCTGGCTTCTTGTGGGTTCAATAAAATAGGTATGATACTGTGTCGAACGGAGCAATTTAAACTTTTTTCTAATTGTTTTGTTTAGTTTTTTGTTGCATTGTATTGATGATTTGAAAAAAGAAAATTATTTTTTTATTTAAGTACGGAAACAGCCAGTGTTTTCGACAAGGCTTTTCCCTAATTAGACAAACCTCCTTTTTATAAAACCTTCTTACAATAAAGTAAATTATACTGATGACACTAATGACGGCGATTGCTATGTTTTCTCTCTTTTTAGCACTTAGATGTAAGATAGTGTTATCTCACTCAGTCATCTCGAATACTTTTTTATTCTTAGACTATGCAATTACGTTGCCAAATAACCTGGTTTAAGGTTGATTTTCTTTGGCGAGTTTCGGTTTCTTTAACGGAACGATTGGCGCAGTCGTTAAGTGCTTGGGTTACAGCTAAGGGTCGCAAGTTCAGTTCTCGTACAATTAACAAACAATTGGAAAATTCCATTCGAAGTGCTGTTACAGGCTGTGGGTGAGCACTACATTAAAAGACACTTTGTATAATAGTGATGTATTTTTTAAAGTAAAAAATGCTACATTATTTTGTAAGTAACCATGTGGGTAGGTATGGACTAAGAAAACAAATCCCAACCATTGCCGGAAAAACGAGACATCATGGTAAGCGACGAACCCAATATGGACCCTATATGATTTAACGAACCTGCTTTAGGTTCGTCACATCTTCCCATTAAATTGGCTAATCTCATTAAATTGTTATAATATAACTTCAAGAATACTGCCCACCATCCCTACCATCGGGGGCCCAAGTACCAAGACCCCATCGGGGATTAAAGGCGTAATAACAAGTTGAAAGCGACAGCGACGCTATACTTTCCTGTGCGTGGAAATATTTTCTAGAAGTAAGTAATGTGTCGCTATTGCAGGATGTCGGTCATCAAACGCGCCGGCTGCGCTTGCACACCGTGTGACATTGATATACAGGGTGTTATTTTCATTTTTTTTCGATGCTGGCAGCTCTGTATGAGCGCTGCCAACTTAGTAAAAGGCCTCCAGCCTTACTAACTTGGCGTTGGGCCTCTCCGGTGTGGACGCTACGATTGTTACTATAATTGTTATTAGAAGTAAAACACAAGAGAAATAAACATTTTCCCACACAACCGTTTACCGGATGGTCAGAATCGCTAAATATTATGAGGAAACTTGGATTTAATTATTATAAATCGCCCAGTGTTAGCGAATGCTATTCTCTGTATGAGAAGAGATGTTTTCCTTGCAGTGGGACAGTAATAAGCTAAAAATTATCTGACATTGTCGACGACCTGATTGGCGCAGTAGCTAAATGATTGGACTGTTGCTGTTGTTCGATTCCCGCACGGAACAAAAATTTGTGTAATCCGCAGATGTTTGTCCCGAATCTAGGTGTTTGTCTATGTGATATTTCATGTTTGTGAAACGCACACACGATATACGAGTAATTCCTAGGGCGACGTTTTTAAAAAAAAGAAATGCAGTAATCGAGCTTCTAAGCACCTAATTCATAGTGGCGTGACATCACTAAGCTAAAGAAATATTATCGGTAAAGTTCATTGACCTACAAGAACTTGATTAACGTTGACATTGCCTCACTCACACATTCAATTAGAGAAATAAAAAAGTCATTTTACGAACTACACCTCTATACATACTAGTAAACACCGTACGTGACAGGTGCGCAGGCGCATGCGGCGTGTTTGATGTTACGATACCGTGAGTATAGGGACACTGTCGTTTTAATTCGATTTATTTTTAGTATGGTTCTTTTTGTGATTGGACTGTTGTGAGTTTTTGTATAATAAAGATCTTTCTAGCTATTAAGTTTACATTATTAAAAAGCTCGTAGGAAGAATATGTTATTTTATTGTTCTCCAGATTTAAATTTTTGACATCTGTCACTATATCTACGCAAAAAATATTATAGTGTGTAGTGTGCCAATAAAGGTGCACTCTTGATTGAGAACTTGAATCATACAGGTGACCCATCCAATGACAGACCTTGGCAAGCGCTGCTTAACTACTTAAACTCACTGATCGGCTCCGTACCTCTGCCTATAAGACTCATTAGTGACTACTACATAACAATTGAATGCATAAACAAAAAACTTTCAAATTGTCATAACAACCGCGCATAATAAACCACAGATTAAAAATCAACTCAAGTCACACGAGAAATTGTTGAATTGTTTCTTCTAAACAGTTTTATCGTAACAAATCTTCAATTTCAAATGTAGAACGAAAGTCTGTATCGAATGTCACACTGTTTTGCGCATCTCTACCAGAAGACCTATATCAACACAACAATGTGACTCCACACGGTTCCATTGCGTGGTTTCTTACGATTTATTTATGTTCCGTGCTGAGTTATGCGGTAATGTATTGTATATTAAGCAGTAAAGTAGTTATTAGATCGTCGTATTAGAGTTTTATAATCCAATTAGCTGGTTTCGATTCGCGTGCGCTCTCAAAGAATGCGGAATGAGTGAAAATGTGTGTGCCTGAAAATGCACTGTCATTTTGTTGAGAGGGTAAACAGAATTGTAGGTGGGGTAACTGTTATAGAAAGTTGTAATTTATATGTATCTTAGACTATTAAACTAACTACTTGATTTATTAGTGATGCATGCTTTGTGGATCTAATTGCGTTGGCTCCAATAAAGTGAGTTGAATTTTCATCATACTTGGCACAATTAGTTCGACTCTGCTAGATTCTACAGTTAGTAAAGTTTCTATAGCCTTTCGGATTGTTTGTGTAGTGAGTAGATCTTTAGCAAATTCGTTTACGGACCGTACCAAATGTCTAAAGCAGGAATCGAACTCGAGACCTTTTTTCGAAGCCCTTGTGAATCATTCATTACAACGTTTGAACTATCAAGCAGTATTGTTAAATACATATTTAATAGTTACAAAATATACAGAGTACATGAACTTGACTGGCCAAATAATTACTCAATCGGTCAAGAGCGGTTTTTATGCTTCACGTTTTTATAGTTCAACAAAAAGTTCACAGTATCATTTCAAAATAAGAATGCTATATAGTTATTCTTTGAGATGCCAATGTTTATTTAAAAAAATAACGTTTAAAACGTTTTGTAATAACGTCATTCGAATTTAAAAGTTTTTATTTTTATAAACTCATAGACCAGTTCATATATTATGTCTCTTAACCTGCTCTTTTTTTAACTTTAATAGCAGATGAAAGCACGTCAGTTACACAACACTGGCTGGAAATAAGGCAAACAATAATAATCAAATAGTTATGATTCTTATTTTGAAATGTTCATGTATGATGGTGAAGCTTTGTTAATTCTCTGTATGAGAATACAGCTTAAGCTTTAGTTACACACTATTGCCAGTATGCTTTATAGTATGGGACTATGAGTTATATAGTTACATCCTATTGCCTGTATAGTCTAAGTCATATAAACTGTTATTCTCATTGTTTATGTGACACATGTTAGGAGTCGTATCTACGATATATGATATGAATCGTCAATAGATATTATGACGGACGGACTTAGCCAGGGATTCTCAAACTATTTTGCCGATGGTTTGGAAAATATGTGTATGTGTAATGTAAATAATCGATGATCGAATAGACGCAGAGACTAAGAAATTGGTCTACTGTTTTAGAGGTTGCGAGTTTCATCTCCACATTGGACATATATTTGTATGATGGCAAGGAACATGTGGAAGGCAAGATGTCAAACGATTATCTAGCCTTGGTTAACCCTTTATTGATTGAGCGGATACTTTGAGAATCCCTGTACAAAATAATTATGATAATAAATGCAAAAGCTCACAGCTTATAGCCATCAATCATGTTCGTGTTATCATAGACAGCACAATAGCTTACGTCACCCTATGAATGTTATATTAAAACTATCGATATTAACGTGGGAACGTAATCTAAGTGTGTTTATTAAATAAACTTAGACATGTGGAATATGTTATGACTATTCGTTTGGGAATGAGAGAGTTGGATGGAGTAAGAGTGTTACATTCCAATCTGACTATGAGATAATGTTGCTGATAATGTTTATCAGCAATTACGTTGCCTGAGATATTTATTGACTTATGTATAATCTGGTGTGACAATCTGCATATTAAAACGATTGACGGCCTCGTTGGTTCAGTGGTCGGCAAGCGCGGCTGCTGCGCATGAGGTCTTGGGTTCGAATCTCGAGTCAAGTGAAGTGTTATGAGCGTGAGAGCTAAATGGGTGGCGTAACTAATCGCCTATGTCGCACTATAATTATAATTTTCCTTCAAACAGATTTAGTTCCAAAATTTTGGTGCATTTCAAAGTCATAATCGTATCTAATATTTTGAATGGCCTTCATATCTTACTTCTGTGTAATTGGTGACAAAATGAGGCACGAGCGCTGCTAAAATGGCGTAGGCAAGGTTTCGAAATCCGCTTAAAATTAATGGTACTTGCGCATTAAAACCTCAACAATATACCTACATAAATATTACTTACGGCCTACCCCACACTGGGCGTGCGCGTTCCTCGAGCGTGTGAACGACGCGAACGTTGCGTGCAAGTCGCTCGGCTAGAACTCAAGCGGTTCGCACGCGGCGTCTGCGGCGTCCGCACGCTCGAGGAACGCGCACGCCCAATGTGGGGTAGCCCTAAAATTACTCTTAATTCAATAATCTCGGTACGCAAAAAAATCATATTTTTGAATTTCGACTGCCGGCAAACGGATATTAAAACACCTTATATGGAACAACGTTCGATAATCGATTTACTAACGATGCCATAAAAGCTGTACGATTGCTATTTAAAAATAAAGTTTGTTAATTAAATATGGTAACTTGTCAGCCAGCAATAAATTTAGAACTTTATTGCACATCGAATTTAGGGTTGGCAAAAGTTTTTTAACGGCTTACTACACTGCATGAATAGGCATCTCGCTTCCACAGCGGAAAATTACCTGCAATGCTAGCTCATAGCAACCCTGCAGCTTTACCATGATACACATTTAAGTGATGGTTATGACTAAACTATAATTATAACTAATATCTTGCCTCTAATACACCGACCTTCAGATAACTAACTTATAAAAAGTTCGTACCTTTATAGTTTTTATTCCGAAGACGTCTAGTAGACGAGTTGTCTATGATACGTCAAGTTTTTTATGCTGTACCGGATCTGAACAAAGCATAGTACTAGGTATCACCTCTTATTACCTATCGATATCCTTAAAGGTTCATTAGACTTTAGACGAGGTAGGCAGGGTATACTGTCGGAAAGAGCATGTAGGACATGTAGGTATTATATTGTGCATTGTTTTATCGACGATATCGACGTGAGTACAACCGGTATATATAGTAAATGATATGGATAACGCTCACGAAAGTTATTATAGAAAAACATATTATATTAAATGAAACACCCTTTTAAAGTGTGGATGGTAAAATAAAAATCTGAAAATGGAAGAGTTCAATATTCATGCAACATACAACGGTGACTAAATGCCTGATGCGTGCACTGGTGGTGCAGAAATGATTATCATTAGATTTACTACAGTAAATGTGGGGAAAAGTCTACAAGTAACTAGTCTACAAGCATTTTAGTCGTAAAATATAAAGGTGAGTAAACATTGAGACAGCCCTACTCCAAACTTAATAATTTTGGTTTTCAACACGATTGGTATCAGCAATCCATCACGGCCACTAATCCAGACTATTTCATTAGCATATTATTACATATTACATCATTACTGTTACATTAACAACGGATCTAAGAATTATCAAAATTGATCAAACCTGCCCCCGTACCATGAACTTTTAAAGCAGGACTGTTCACGATATTGAACCGAGAAGCCGCTCCATGCAGTGTGATGCGGTGATTCGCTTCGTTGTTCATGGTAAGGGGGCAGATCTTGTTAAAAACAAGATTACGAAATAGTGTTATAAAAAATAAATGTTGTTTGTTATATATTTGTTAAGCTAATCATACGGAAGTGCATACATATTGTGGTATTATTAAAACTATATATTATTAACATTCGATTATCTCGTAACCGCAATTTGCATTTTTGTTACCAAGCAAAAGGAGCAAGCAATAAATAATAATAGTTATGTAAAAGCTTGTGTTTTGACTACCTTGATAGAAAGGTGGCGTGACTATATTTATGCATGTTGACAGATTTAGAATGCGGATAAATAATACTTTTATCTCTGTATGAATGGCAATGTTGTAGCATAAATTTGTCAAATAAATGGTTTGCTACCACATGGGACTTATGACAGACACCGTCTTAATAACATAATATCACGCCTGTATTCTCCGAATGGGTAGCAGAGGAGTATAGAACACCCACATTTCGCCAGAAATGTTATAGGTCTTAATGTATTAGGGAGCGAGCCTATTGACATTAACAATGCACGAATCCAGTTGCTGCTAGTGACCCGGTGCTGCTACTGAGAATTTCCAAGAAATACCGATTAACACTCTGCCTTATCTGGGATTCAATCCCAGGACCTAATGCTCGGCAGTCGTACTTGTCAACTATAAAACCAACGAGCCAGTCTAAGAGAATGAGTGTTTCAAGACACTGAATACTGGATTATACCTCTGCTTTCCCTATCACAGGCCATATCGCTCGAAGAACCGATGACTGCTGGGGAAGAAAGGTTCTCGAGTGGTGACCACGAACCGGAAGACGCAGCGTTGGCAGGCCTCCCACCAGGTGGACCGACGAAATCGTCAGAATTGCAAGCAACCGGTAGATGCAATTAGCAAGCTATCGTTCTAAGGGAGACGCCTTTGTTCAACAGTGGACGTCTTCGGGCTGATGATGATGATGAATTTCCCTACCACGGATGACAGGCATAGTTATATGTATGTACAATACGTAGTAACTACATCCTACTATCCTACTTAATAATATTATAAATGTGAAAGTTTGTGAGTATGGATGTATGGATGTGTGGATGTTTGTTACTCTTTCACGCATAAACGGCTGGACCGATTTGGTTGAAATTTGGTATGTAGATAAGTTATACCCTGGATTAACATATAGGCTACTTTTTATCCCGAAAAAATGTCGCGGGTAACACCGCGGGGCGCAGCTAGTATAGAATACAATTAAGACACCACACGCCTCGTGTGAAGAGTTTTGTCATACATTACGGAGCTGTCCGAGCGAAACGTGATAAATATCCACTCATGCGCATCGAGATCTATGCTTAGTGTCTATTTACAACGATGCTTATTTTATTACTCTGTTCATGTATCTAGCTTGTTCTTCCGCAGGATATATCAAGGATTTTCTCGTTAAATGCTTTCGTCTTTAGCCTAGAACCTTCGGTAGAGACCCTGTCAGAGTTTTTTTAAAAGAACATAGAGAGGAACATACAACCTCCTCCTTTTGAAGTCGGTTTAAAAGTGTGTGCAGGACACATACCACTTATTTTGCTACTCAATATTATGTTTGTTAATTTAAATAATGCTAAATGTGTGTCGATCGTAAAACAAGAAAGAAATAAAAAAGTCTCTATACAAAAATATCTAATGTTATAATGTGACAATAATTTTGATTATAAGGTCCAAAGATATTTGGGTAATTACCGAAAATCGCATTAAAGTCGGTTAAGCCGTTTTGAACATTGGCAAAAAAAACCCCTTGCATTATTTAATCAAAAACTTTCAGTTAACAAGTAATTTTGTTTTTATTTTTCATAACTAGTATAAGGAAGTATATCAAACTTTAATTGAGTTGAGAATCAACTATCTAATTTATTGGAGTAATCATGTATGGATTTATGGCCACTATCCAATCTATCAGGATTAAATAATCTGTTATTTATTAATATTTTGTTTACTTGCATATTTATTAGGTGAAAGTTTAAGAATGTTTTTATATAAGTGCAAATATTTAAGGATTTTCGATAGCAATCGGTAATTGTATGTAAATAAATAAATAGGGAAAGTGTTTAAGAGAGTGGCGTGACAAAATTGTTACGGATATCAATCTAGATACATAGTTATTGACTTATCTGAATAATTTTGTGATTACATGTTTTGATATTGGCTGTAGACAGAATGAATTAAAATTGCTTGGTTGTATATTATTGAATATCCAAACAACTTCGAACGATCTCAACAATGTTTTAAGAGAATTTGTCAAATTCCAGATAAAATCGGAGAACGCCTCAAAATCCTTGAATTTCGATTCGATAAAAGGACAGTGTATGGCGCCATGCGATTGATCGTGACGATTTCCTTCCGATTGATCGTAACTACTGTATGTTTAAGGAGCTCTTAACGTCTCGATAAGAGCCAGACGGACGATCCCTGTTTAGAGATCAAATCCTCAAAATAATTGGGCGACAATATTTACAACTTAAAAAGCTGGTCAACTGATCACTAGCAGAGCTGCCTGAGGTTCGCAAAATAAACGATTAAGCATCGTTATTTATGAACTAGGTATATACAATGTTATGTTATAACTAAAACTTACCAATAGCTGTTGTTAAGTAAGCATGTGTATTTCACTAACCTGAAAAGACAAACATATCAGATTAATACATGCAATTATAACACCTAACATCTTAGTGTAAAAATTATATTCTCGAACGTTGCCATTAAAGCAAGTCGTGGAGCATCGAAATTGGTGTACCTATGATGAGCAGCCTATAGCGAGTGATAGACTTCTCAAAAAGGAGAGCCACTCTGCCTACTCCTTCTGAGATTACTGGCGTGATTGTTTGTATACCAATCCTATATATAACTTTTTATTCGTGAGGATTACACTAGACTTCAATAAAGTTGTTACAGAAGATATAAATCATAGCGCACAGTTACCGGCAATTTAGAAATTACTTCTAATGGTGCAAATTACGTGTAATGACTAGGTACACGCGCAGCGAAAACTGTTTGTTTAACCTGTGATGATGATTGTACGGGCTTTATGTAATTGCAATGATTTAATGATGCGACTAATGAATTAGAGGACACGTGGTCGTTAGCTCGAGTCTTGAATACGAGGTCTTTAGTTTGGATTCTCAGGCTGGGACAATGTTGGCTTCTCTTCTAGATAGTAGTTTAATGGGGTTTGTAAATTTATACCTTACTAACTGCGCCCCACGGTGTTACCCGCTACGTTTTTTTAGGATGGAGTAGCCTATGTGTTAATCCAGGGCGTCAGCTACCTCTGTATGAAATTTCATCAAAATCGGTCTAGCCGTTTGAGCGTGAAGAGGTGACAAACACACTCACAAACTTTCGCCTTTATAATATTAGTGTGGTAAAAATTGACAGTGTTGAAAAATTTACTGGTCACTGTCGTTGCAAATGAGTTGCCAACCGAGAGGCCTAAGTCCAAATCTAGCAGTGAACTGCAATAGGCTGATATGATATGATGAAGCGTTATGGTCCATGGCCTAGGCTAGGGCTGTATGGGTTTCGAAAAAGAACCTACGGACACATTGCCTACCTCTTTAGAAAATAAAGACATGAGACACACGCAGCATTAGAAAAATGGTTTTGACCAATATCTTGGGTTATTTTCCAGGTCGGGCAAGTGAGATTAAGGTTACATAGAAATCGAAAATACCTTTCCATTCATTCGGGGTCTACCTTAACAAAAATGCTACTTTTTAAGGTCGCCTATTGAGTGAGCATGAGTCGTAAGTATTTCAAGTCATCACCAATGACTAGTAGTTTCTGGAGAAAGCTATTGTTATGTATATGTGATGGTTTCGTGTTGACTCTCAGCTGACTAGAGAGTTCTGACGCGTTGCTTTATTGGTAAGATTATTTAAATGCCTAAGTGTGTGTGTAACTGCGTTGCTTGGACGCTAAGTGTGACTCCTAAGCTTGAGGTTGTAGGTTCTAATCCCAGGCCTGGCAAAATGTTACTGGATATTCCATTAGTTAATTTCTTAGCACAGAATTTGTGCAAATTGTGTGTTTTATGGCAACAGGCTCGCCCACTATTACATTTGGACCTATAACATGACAACAATTCTAAATCTTATTCCACATCATAATATACATGTTATTGAAGCATCCTTTCTAAATGGGAGCTTAAAGCCACAAAGTGCGTGAAAAGAAACGCAAAAGTGGAGTAAATGCGTTCCATTATACGAACGCAGGGTGCTGTATTACAATCGTTGCGGTTTCTTCATTATTGTTGAGGTTTTCAATAGTGCGAAACGTTTTGAGATGGGCCGTGAAAGTTTATAACAGAATTGGCTTATAAGCGGGTAATCTGAAATGATTTAGGTACAAACGAAGGTAAATACTACTTGTATAGATTTATTTATTTATTGATAAGGCAAACCAACGACATATTTACAATTACGATTTGTGACATTATTTCCATAATTTATGTACAGTGTAAATACGTCACTTACAGGTATGCACACCATTTACAGTATACTACATACAAACATGCTATATGCATTAGATAGGATAGAACTAGTAGAAAATTCCGGTGGTTGTTGATTTTGACCCGATATTCCAGTATTTTGGGTATTCGGGATCCCGGTTTGCGATCCCTGGATTGAACTGATTTATGAAAAGGTCTTTTAGGAAAAAAAATGAATTTCCTGGAATTAAATGATTCCGAGAAAGTGAAGAGAAAATATATGTTTTTTATTTTATTTACATAACATCACGCCTGTATTCCCCTGAAGGGGTAGGCAGAGGTGCGCATATAGTACAACCACATTTCGCCAATTATGTTTTTCAGTTCCAATGTCCAGGAGGCGAGCCTATTGCCATCAACCGGGCACAAATCCAGACTTCACGCTGCTACTGAGAATTACCTAACAGAAAAACCAAATCTTACTCGAGCTTACTTTAGACCTTATAAAGGTCCTTAAATAATCCAAACTGGATACAGCTCTCTAGTAGCTGCTCTAATAGCAGTCATGTCATAACCTAAGGTCCAAACAACGGTTCATGAAACTTCACTGATAGTTAACGTTTCGTGAAAGTTTTATCCAAATTAGTCCAACAATTTTGGAGATGAAAACAGACGTAATTTCTCGTTTCTTGCGTAATAATTGGAAAAGATGCTCATGCGTGGGCTAGTTGTAATTTATAACTAATAATTATAATTAGATGGTATGTAGGTAAGTATACTTTCACTCATTTATGGCACCTTGATTGTAATAAAGGCCGTTTTTAATTAAGAGTCTATAGACGTTAAAATATAGGAATCGTTTAATTGACATGTGCAAATGTGCATGCCTATTTCAGAAACGCTAGACGACCGTCGAAGCTAGAATGCTGGCTAAAAAAAGTAACTTAAAAATTAAAAAACTGAAAAGAAATAAACAAGTCTAGAAGTCTTATGTTAAGTTAAGGTTAAGCTATAGCACAGTGACTTTTACAGTCACCCTCCTTCTGGCGCAGTTGGGTAAAAAAGTCAAATTTGGTATGAATACGGACGTATCGAATACCGTTCGATCAATACTCATCCAACTTAAAAACATCACAAGCGCCACAACAGTTACAGATTAATTTGCCGTTATTAAAATTGCAACACACTTTCAGACGAACACGCTTTTTTCTGACAAAACATTAGGAGACAATGGAATTTCAACTTTACATTGTTACATTTAAGAACGTAAACCATTTGTAAAGAAGTTTGCAACAAAAGAAAGTCACGTGGTAGAATCACGATATTTAATTGGACGTTCGTGATATATAGCAATAATAATTGCATTTTATAATAACGGAGAAGTGTAACATTTGATATATAATTGCGCGTTCAGATGGTATCAGCAAAGATTATAATTTTTTATATTGAAGACGGGTATCTTCTTACGTAATTGTGAAATATAACTTGAATGAAACCTATTTGCAAGACAACCATTACAAGAGTACAATTGTTTTAAGAAAGACATTTAACACCGACAAAAGTTTAAAACAACTGATACATTGGTGACTAGCGGTGCCTCAGAGGAAGGGTAAAAGGTGCCTGATTGAATAGTCGTGTTGGCGTATAGAACTTCTAAAAGCCAGCGTTATAAATATCCCTAGCGAATACGATGTCCAGTCTTCCAACCTATTCACAAGTGCATACGCATAACATTTCTTATTTAAAAGCATTAATTTACATACATATATTTTAAACTAAACTTTATTCATTCCATTTAGTTTTGTATTTACAGGCCACCTGTGCACATGTTTAATTTTTTACCATTAAAAACTCCATTTGAATCGGAATATATTATTTATCTAATGAACGCTCGCATCCCACTAAGGATTCCAGATGCAATTATGTATATAAATACAGCCAGATGTATCCCTTTAAAGCCGGGCTTAGCATATAAATTGGCGGCATTTTACCCGCCATGTTTGTCGGCCATTTTCTATTATATTCAAATTAAGAGCGTTCAGTGCGTTCCTTTTAGAAATGTCATTTTTGAAGAGGTTTGAATGGTATGTCTGATTGTGTAGATACTGTATATTTAGTTGATCTTTTATGGTGGTTGTTCAAAGATAATTGTATGGCTGAAGTGCCAATCATAGTACCTATACGTTAATAGCCTTCAAGCGGCTTGGCGACTGAATTAGCTTTAGCAGTTTACCATTTTATTTCAGTAACTTCACAAATTCAAGTTCATCTTCTCTTAAAAGTAATAAGTACGTCATGTATCAATTATCTTGGGTTCTTAGTCAATATATAAATTAAGTTTATTACATTTTCTTATGGTAAGGGTACACCATAAAAGATATTTAATGTATTTTAATACCCATTTACGTCTAATAGCCCATAAGTATAGTTTATACCCCTAAGATACCATGTTATTAGTTATGATTATCCGAGAATGATCTATTAAATGATCCTTGCGCAGGCGCATCACCATTTTCTAGTAAACAGAAGGGCCACATTAGTTTGGGAAGTAAATAACAATATACTATGTTTCAATATATAAATATTTGCATTGACACACACACAAGTAAAAAAAATTAAAAAATCAAGTTCCTGATCCCAGGAAAGGGGGTTCTAGATGATTTAAATGGGGTATTAGTAGAATTCCTTCACAAGTGTTGAGGGAAGTACTACCCAAGTACGTCCATCGCATCCTAGGCACTTTCTACCTTCTTACCATCGTGTGGCACAGCCAAATGTCAATATGAAGACGAAGAAGAATATCATTTTAGATCGATACCAAAATGTTATGCGGAGGTATGCAACAAAAAAACATACTTGAGACTTAAATATTAGGCCAATATAATGATAATATCTCTGTACTGCCCCCTTACCATGAACTCTTAAAGCAGGACATTTTCTGATGTGGAAGCGAGACGCGGCTATGTGCTGTGTAATGCGGCGTCTCGCTTCCACATCATAAACTGTCCCGCTTCAAGCGTTAATTGTAAGGGGGTTGACCTTTTGTATTCGTCTACTACATGTACTTTTATACAGAAGTGTCGTAAAATATACTCTATAGATTTTAATACGGGTATTATGGAAGTCGTTTAATAGCAATTATTTTTATTATAGCCAGGGTGGTATGGTTAAATAAAAGCTTTTCGCGATTAATCCTGCGAACTATTTTTATGGGGAAATATGTGATATGATAATGCATTTTAATAGTCAGAAGATTAAGGCACTGGGTTAGAAACATTAATTAGAAAAATTTTGCACTGATAGCCTAGTGGTACGACCGTTGGGCTGTCAAGTCAAAGGTCAAAGTCCAAACCCCGGGACTCACCAATGTCTCTTCTAATTCATAATAATATGCGCACTATATTTAAGTTATCAATTACTAAAAACGGTATAGGAAAATATGGTGAGAAAACCGGCACACCTGAGAGATTTTTCAACGGTATGTAACTGTCAGAGGCCTACAGGCGGTTTTAACTCTGGCACTAGGTTGTTCAACAACCAAACGATAAGAAGAAGAAGCAAAATTGTATTTAATGGCCTACTCAATTGCATTGTCATTTCTTTACTGTGTATGTTTATGAAAATATTGCAAAAATACACAATTCTGAAAGAAATTTCCAATACAATAAAAATCCGCATCAAAATCTGTCGAGTTGTTTAAAGAAATAAGAGGACAAATATACAGACGATATAAGGGACTTTGTTTTGTAATAAGTAAATCTTTGTTTTAATTATATTAATAATTTAGATATTTAAAACCTCTTAATTATGGATGTTATAAATGCTGTGCTTCACATATAGAAAAATAAAAATGTTTATGTTATGTTTATGTGGTCTTCTATAATTGAAGGAGTACACCTACCAATAATTATTTGTATTTAATTAAAAATGATTGTGTATGTCCTTTGTTGGAGGCCCAATAGTTCCATAAATAAATGTTTGTGAATTTAAATGCCTGTAGAACGCACACACAAACCACGAGACATTCCGAAGTATGACAGATTACGACGTTATAATTAACTTCAAGAAATACTTTATTAACGAAGGTATTTATCCGTCTTTTCTTTTACCAATCTTTAGCATCAGTTATCTTTATATGGAGTGAGATTGCCGGTAAAAGATTTACCGTTAAACGCATCGGTACATTAATTACCGTGGATAGTTTACTGTGTAGTAACTTAAACATTGCTCTACATAGCGTCCACTCAATATATTTTAGTTATGCCTCATCATCAGGCTAGTTTGTAATTAAAGCTGTAAGTTTGAGGTTGTAATTGGTTTGAAGAGTTTTTAATAAACTTTTTGTATCAAAATTGTGGTACATAATTTAATTAGGTATATTGCAAACTAGAGGTACGCTTACTACCAAATTGTAAACAATGATAGATGCAGTCCAATAAGAGCCGCATGGCAATACGTAGTAGTAATTAAACCTAATTAAGGCATTTTTTATTCCCAATTCAAGTTTAGGTTAAGTAGTTTTAACTTAACTAACTTTTACTGTCCAGTGCACGACATAATATATGGTACACATCGATTGTTCAACTAATATTATATAACTTATATAATCTCCTAATAAAGAAACTATAAACTAATACACATTCATTATTAATATTAATTCATTAGCTTAAAAAACATTCCCTGTCGACTTAATTGCCTCAGCTTCTGCAAACCCTTTTCAAACCGTACCTCAATACAGAACAATGATGAGAGTTAAACAATTTCTACCATTACCGACAATTTCTTTGCTATTATTTCCGCGAACAATTTTCCTAACAACGCATGCGCTGTGGCAATGCGTGAGTACATTCATTACTGTGAGATCGCTATCTCATTAGGAAATTTTCTATTGATATTGGCGTATAAACGACAAGTCACAGCCGTTTTCCTTTTTGCACGAGGCTTAACATCCTCAATGGTAGTTCAGAGTTAGGTAGTTGATCCCGTGTCCTAGGGTAGCTAGGAGGATACCCTGGAGTTTTATCCGGTGGGACTCCGTCATTCCCCTTCGTCTGCCCCAGCACAGAGGAAGTCTATAATGATTTCACCAGTCGAAAAAAATGGTAGTTTTCGCTTGATCTTTCTCCGGTGGTATCAGTTAACCCGTTTACCGTCCCATCGGACAGAGCTTAGGTAAATGGAGAATATACTTAGTAGGTTCATAACTGCATAATGTGTTTACGCGCTCGTGCATTTGCGGTCTTGTCTATTTGACTAATCCAAGATGAGATTAGACGCCAGTATCGAAATTCGGTGAATGCAATTGGCAAGCTGTCGTTCATTGTGGCGTTCTAAAGGGGAGGCATTTGTTCAACAGTGGATGTCTTCCGGCTGATGATGATCCAAATTCAAGTAATCACACACACCTGTACCTAATTTCCAAAGGCATAGGCAGAGTTGTTCTTTTTAATCAAGAGTATCTTATTATGTCCACATCATAAGTCTTAAGACTGCTATAAACATTATGTCTTACTAGGTGCCCCCGCGGTGTTACATTCTTCGGAATGAAAAGTAGCGTATGTCTTAACCCAGGGTGTCAGGTACGTCCATACCAAATTTTATCAAAATTTGTCCAGCCGTTTGAGTGTCAAGAAGTAAAAAACATACAAACACATTCACAAACTTTCGTCTTTATTTATGTGCAAATGTGATGTGATATCGGGCCAAAAAACTGTATGCTATATACATTACAGAACTCAACACAGTTGAAAAAGCCTCGGTTGATAACATTACCGAACGTGTTATCGAGAAGCCTTTGATATTAAGCCCAGCCTGTAATGACACATAGTTATTGACAGGTAGTTAGTCAGAACGTCGCGCGCGCCGGTATAACTAGTTATTTTAACGTCACTTTTATGATTCACCAGACGGCGCTTCGTTACCCAGTCGAGTTTTTACAGAGCAAGCGTTAACGTTGAGAAAATTAATAACCATATTCTGGTTTGATTTGGATCACTTTTGTCCTATATTGAATGCTCGCGATCAAAAATAGTTGATTGAAATAAAGAATTTATAAACAGGAGAACGATTCCATAAGTCAAAGATAATATTGTAACGGTTTTGGTAAACGAGATTTTCTCTTAGATTCAAACTGCTAACTATATTATGTTTGATTTAAAATCTAGCTAATAATTTGCCCCGTAACCGAAGTGCGTTTTCGACACAGCCCCCCTACCATGAACTTTTAAAGCAGGATTCCTTAAGATGTGGAGGTGATACGCCGCTACAAGCAGTGAAATGCGGCATCCCGCTTTCACAACGTTTACTATCCGGCTTTAAGAGTTCATGGTAAGGAGGCAGGCTCATGGGCACAGTTTAGAATATATAACAGATTCAAACGGACTAAAGAAAATAGCAAGACATACAAATAAAATAAAAAAGTAAATAAAAAAACTAAATAAATATTCTTCCCGTGCTAGAATCGAAAATCGAATCTACAACTATGCAACAGTCCGCTCACACTAGCAAGTAGAAGGAAATAAACCCGACGGAAACCACACGACAAGGAAATAGTGTCTTAGAGAAAAACCCATGAAATGTCGGTGCATTTTTACGTCCCATTAAAGGCTTCGGCAAGTACGGGCGATGGCTAATTGCGGACGGTTACCGACTTAAGGAAATTGATGATGCCCATAACGTTGTAATGTGGGGACTTATATTAAAAGAAACACGAGTGTTCGGTGAGACGTCTCATTTAATACTGTCCATTGACCATACAATAACTAACTTAAATATACAGTACACGCACACCACTACACAATGGGGGTGGCGGTAAAAAAAAAAAATATATTCTAGTTTTTTTTTTTGCATTAGGTGCGTGATTTATATTCATAAAACATAAGGTTTCGTTCTATTTTTATGCACAGTTTCAGGTTTATTATTTTTAAGAATAACAACATTTGGACCTTTATCTTCTAAAACACTATATGGACCATTAAACAATTGTTCCATTTTATTACCTGATTCATTTTTTAACAATAACAAGTCATCCTTATTGTATAAAAGTGGTTTACAATTTTGGTCGTAATTAATTTTTCTTACAATTTTACTGTGAACTAAATTTTGTTGAGCATCCTTATGCGCTTTTTGTAACCTATATCTTAATTCTAGAGCATAATTTTCAGTATTATATAATGGTTCCATACAATCTCTTAATCTAGTAGGTATTCTACATGGTTTACCAAAAACAAGCTCATATGGTGCGTACTTGGTTGCTGAATGGACAGTTGTATTGTAACTAAAACTCCAGAATGGTAGCCAATGGCTCCACGTTTCGGAATGTCCTCCACATTGTATGCGTAAAAAGTTGCGTAAGTTTTTATGAGAGTTCTCTAGCGCTCCTATTGATTGATGATGATAAGCAGTGGATGATTGTTTATCTATATCTAGAAGTTTACATACCTCTATCATAGTTGCAGCCATAAATTCTGCTCCTCGGTCTGTTGCTATTGCCTTTGGTATACCGTATCTTAATATAAAATTACTTACGAATGCTCTTGCTACAGTAATTGCGTCTTTAGTAGGTAATGCGTAGGCCTCCACATACTTACTCAATTCGCACTGTATCGTGAGTATATACTGATTACCTTCTATGTCCTTATCTAAAGGTCCTACTATATCTAAAAATATTTTTTCTAGGGCTCCTGAAGCCGTTGTAGTTATAACCATAGGTTCTTTATAACTAGGAGTATGTTTCATAATCTGACACTTAGAGCATTTGCTTACAAATTCTCTAACATCTCGTTCTAAACCTGGCCAAGTGTATTTCCTCTGTATATTATTTACCATGCGTCTCACTCCTGCGTGTCCGCTGGTTGGCAATAAATGAAAGTCTTGTAATATAAATGTCCGCTCGTTTTTATCAATAATTTTTTTGACATTTCGCAGTACGTGTATAATTATATTTGGCCATTCACGTCTACTATTTATTTCAATAGTTAATTCTTTTATAAACAACGCGTTGTATGAATCTTTAATTGTAAATATTTCTTGAATATTTAACTTTTTACAAAAGTCTCTTAATTCATTCACAAAATCGACTCGCGAGTATTGCGCTTTGAAATTAAGATTAACATAAAGTGTTTTATCTATCGGTGCGTACGCTAAACAGGTAGTTTCGTCCTGTATTTCTCCTTTTTGTCTTTTCTTGTTCAGTTCATGTCCCTTTATAAATGTTAAGTCGACACTGTTGTCGCTACTACAATCGGTCGGTTTTCTTAGTATATCTACGACTCGTGGTTGATCAGGCCCCTCGACGATAGGTATATTAAGATCCCGATTATTGTCTTTCTGTTCTATTTCTTTTAATTTCCTAATCTGTCCTCTAGTCATAACAGTTATAATTTCTTGATTAATTGTTTTTAAATCGTCAGATGTTATTTGGATACGCGATAACGCGTCGGCTACGACATTATTTTTACCTTTTATGTATACTATTCTGTAATCGTATTCTTCTAAAGTTAATCGGAATTTTATTAAACGACTTGAAGGATCTTTCATTCCAAATAAGTACAGTAACGGTTTATGGTCGGTCATAATTGTAAATGTTCTCCCATATAAATAAGGTCTAAAATATTTTACACACCACACTATTGCAAGTAATTCTTTTTGTATTACAGGATAATTTAATTCAGCTTTATTTAACGGTCTGCTTGTATACGCTATTGGCTTTAAATTTTTATTACAAAGTACTCCTCCTATCGCTACTCCTGACGCATCGGTTTGCAGAATAAATTCATTTTTATCTGAAAAATCTGGATATTCCAGAATAGGTGGTTTGGCTAATGCTTCTTTTAGAAAATTAAATGCTTTATTACACTCCTGTGACCAAATAAATGGTTGATTTTTTCTTAGTAGTTTATTTAATGGTATTGTAATTTCTGCAAAGTTTTTAATAAATTTTCTATAATAATTACAGAACGCAACAAATCGTCTAGTGTCGTCTGCATTTTTTGGTACTGGATAATTTTGAAGGATTTTTGTTTTATCTGGATCCGGTAAGACACCTGATGATGATACAACATGACCTAAATATAAAATCTCTTTTTTCATAAATTCGCATTTATGTGGATTGAGTTTAAGATTTACTTTCCTGAATCTTTCAAACACCGATATGAGATTTTTATTATGCGTTTCTAAGTTCCTACCGAAGACAATGACGTCATCACAATATACAAACGCTTTATCATAAGTGAGTCCCGCTAGCGCTATTGACATAACTCTACTGAATGCGCTTGGACTTATTTTGAGACCCATAGGTAGGCGCTTCATCTGGTACTGACCTGAGCCGGTAGTAAATGATGTAATCTTTCTGCTTTCTGGTGTAAGTTTTACCTGATAAAATCCTGAATTTAAGTCTAAATGTGTAAAATATATTGATCCTCCTAACGAATCAAGGATTTCTGCAATATTAGGAAGTGGAAATTTGTCATCCTGTATGACTTGATTTATTTTCCTGTAGTCAATTACTAAACGCCATTTTTTATTTCCTGACTCGTCGTTTTTTTTCGGAACCAACAAAACTGGACTTGACCATGCACTACATGATTTTTCAATTATATCCTCATTTATCATATTTTCTATTTGTCTTTCAACTTCTTGCTTATATTTTTCTGGTAACCTATAGGGTTTAACATAAACTGGGCTACTGTTTTGTTTTAACGTTATTGAATGGTCCATCAAATTAGTTGTAGTTAACTTGTCACCTTCCAAATAAAATATGTCTGCATACTTGGCACAAATAGTTTGTAAAGAAGTTTTTTCTTCTATATTAATATGTTCTAAATTTAATAATGGTAATAACCTTTTAGCTCTGTTTATGTCTAAATCAGATCTCTCGAAGTTACATATCGTATAGTTACGTATTGACTGTAGCTCTGGTTCGAAAACTGGTAGTCGATAAGTGTCATCTCCACTATTAAGAATTCTAACCGGAATTTTTCTATTTTTTGGTGTTACAACTGTACTAGCTAAAAATATATTCTCCCCTAATTGTTTCGAAAATAATACGCAATCTTCCTTTATATCTTGTTTCAATTCTATGAAGTGTATAGATTCGCTTCTGGGAGGTATTAACAAATAATCATTGTTAAAGTTTTTATCGTTACAAAAATTATAAATTGGCATTCTCCATTGTAACCGATGTTTATCGTATAAGCTTAGAACATTGTTCCTCAAATCAATGTCAGCATTGTTCGTTCTCAGGAAATCTAATCCGAGTATGCCGTCTGCTGAGCTCGGCATGTTATCGAATACATGGAACTTATGAAGTAACAATTGTTCCCCGGTGTCATTATACAAAGTTAAATAAACGTACCTACTGATTTTTACATTCCCGCCTATACCTTTTACTGTTGTATTATCTATATAGATAGTTGTATTTTCTGGGATAATCTTACTGTGTATAATAGAAAGAGATGCACCAGTATCTAATAATAATTTACATTTTTGTTTACCGATAATGAAGTTAACGTAACTTAAATCCTTGTTACACGTGAATGCTTTATACTCGAAAAAAATTTAGTTCTGGATTTCCTTCACCGTTTACAGGTGTCGCATTTACCTGATTAATCGGTATGCTTGGTACAAATTGTCCTGGTTGATTTGGGTTAGGATGATTTTGCGAGTAAAATACATTATGTTGATAACGCCCTTGACCTTGACCTCGATAGCCTCTATAACCTCTGCGACCTCTTCTCCCACGATATTGTCCTCGAACATGGCCATTATTTGGGTTGTAATTATAATTATAATTGTTAGTATTACCTGTTCCACGATGACCTTGACTTCGTTGCCTTGGTCCTGGTCTGTCTGCTCGGGCTCGTCCTCTAAAACTAGGTCTCGACTTACCCCTGTAATTCAACACCACACCTGCTTTAGGCTGCGCCAAGTCTTCGTCCTCTGCAGCTCTAATCGCTTTCTTCAAGCTGTCAAAATTTCTAGCAGCTATGATGGTGCTAAGGCGTCTATTTCGTAGGCCATCTGCAAATCTTTTAATTGCAATATTTTCATTTATTGGCCTTAATATTTCATAAGCAGAGTTGTTATTGTCTGCTTGTGAGATAGTAAGGTCGGCAAATAGTTGTTCTATTTTTGACCCATAGTCGGTTACTGACATTTCTCCTTGCGCAATGTTATTTAATTGTGTCAGTAAGGAATTTGAAGATTTTTTTGTTAGTAAATAATTTCTCATGTCACTAATTAGGGTATCAACATTTTCGTATTTTGATTTAATTTTTATTTGGGCTAATTTACTTAATCGCGTCTTTAATACAAAGGAAATCAGCAATTTTCTACTGTTTTCATCCGACAAACAGCTATTGTACATATCTATACCATTAATTATTCTCTCAGTTATTTCATCTGTTCCGTCCATAACAGGAATCAAGGACGCTGCCGCTTTTATATCGAACTTGTCCATGGTAAAATCACAATCTTTTTCTGGCTCAACGCAAAATTTTAAAGTTAACTCATAAATTGACTCGATTTTTTCAATCAATGTCTGGTAAATATACCCAGATAATTCGCTTGAATCTTCTTGCAAGTTAATTAATTCTACAATATCCTTATACTTACAATACAATATTCTAGCTTTCTGAATTTTATCGTTAACATTATCTTTATATTTTAATCTTTTACTAGGGCCCAATTTTCGTAACGCTATTTGAATTAGTTTCAACTTTTCATAGATTTGCTCTAAATCATGTTCCATTAATAATACCTAACTAAACAATACATATTCTAATTTATCTTAACTACCCGAAAATTCTATAATTAAACTGCACCATTTACCTTTTCTTTTTATATCACTTTACTCACTTTATTCACTTCACTCTCTTCTGTACGCTGTGGCTATAGCTCAAACATCCTCCTGGCCCTTAGGTTGATCGCGTTGAAGTCCGCGTCCGGAAAGCCTTGACTGAATTCGCCTCATGAAGTCAGATTGTATCTCCTTCCGTATCCATTTCGAGTGGCATTTTTTGTAGTATTTGAAAATAAATATCAGTATTCCGATTCCCAAAATAGCAAGGAATATTGAGAGCAAGATATTGTTTGCTTGCAGGTGGTCTGCAGCGATTCCTGTAGCGCCATTGTCACCGACAGCATTTTGGGAAATTATGACTTCTTTTTCTTCTTGTTTGTTATAGGTCTGACCCATCATAAAAGTTTTTAACAAAATTTCACTCAGGTTTCCGGCACTAAAAATGATTGCAAAAGTTTTCGGCACACAAAATAATGAACGTACAGTTTTACACTTTAGCGTTTCGGTTCAATCTGCATAGCAGTTTGTATCGAGTTTATCGGAATGTGCAGACTCCGCGTTTTGCAGCCCGACGCTGGCGCATCGCCGTCCGCTCCCACGCGAAACCCGATCTGCTCATGGCAGGGTCGCCATGTAATGTGGGGACTTATATTAAAAGAAACACGAGTGTTCGGTGAGACGTCTCATTTAATACTGTCCATTGACCATACAATAACTAACTTAAATATACAGTACACGCACACCACTACAACGTTACGTCAGTTAACTGGAATAGGACTGGATTAGCTAAGCCAAGATTTATTTTCGGTGCCGACACCTGAACAGAATTATAATACTAGTTGACTATAAATTTTATATAATGTATTTCTGGTCTTCTCCTCCATGTAGACTTTTACCTTGTGAGAAATGTCAAAGTTCTCCAAGCGCGCGATATTATTAAAATTAGGTCCAAAATTACCGTTTCACGTATATTTTAGATACTTTTTAAAGGTTTAAGTTGTGCTTTTTAATATATTCGACTGTAATAATTTGCGAGGCTGGAAATTTAAACCTTAATCCTTGAAAATGTATTTCTTACTTTTCCACTCTCTATAAATACTTCCACTCTCAGAAGTGTAAAAGTATAAGTTTTCCGATAAGCTTAAAAATCAAACTGGTTTCAGAGTTTTCACGCAGAAATATCGGAAGTCTTTTACCTGAGAACTCATTGACGTCATATTTAGTTCAGATCATACGTTTATAGAAGTATCTTTCCCGTGCAGTAAATCATCCCGCGTCTATTAGCATGCCACGCCAAGAACCCATTCAAAGTACAAGATAAAGTACTTCTAAATAGATAAAATACTGTAGAAACATTGATAGTTTATATTCACGCCATCTTGACGCCAGTCCCACGTCTAATCTGTTGTACCTTTGAATTCTGATGAGCTGGCATTCATAACATATAAATCTACTAGTCAGGATTCAGTGCCAATATGATCTCAACCATACTTCATGTTGGTGTTATTAATTTGTATTCTACAATGGACGATGAGATGGCGAGTGTTGTCCAGCTGTATCACTCAGCCAAAAGACACACTCTTAAGTATAATAATCAATTATACTTTACTTAATCTAATCAGCCCTGAAGTTAGAAAGAAATAAATAATTTATTTATTAGAATATAGTACAATTTAGTTGTATATATATTTTTTAGTTTCATAATAATATGTTCTACCAGTTCTGGTGTACAAATATTTAAATATCTATTAGTTACTTTTATAAAGTCTTATCACTAAGGTATTAAAGAATCAATAAGCAGTTTCCGAGAAAATTTCATACGAACCAACGAACAGCTAAAACAAAACACCTCTTTTTTGAAGTCGGCAAAAACTGCGAGTTGAATTCAAGCATTTTTTCTTCAACAACAACCCACATTGTACGGCCAAAGCTAATTGCTGTCGACGCACATAGCTACCGATGGCTCGCTGGGTTTATTTACCTCTCTCCGGATAGTGCAGTTGTTAAAACGGTACACATCGGCTACCGTGGAACGCTGGACTAGCCTACATATTTTGTGCTGGCAACTCCATTGAGATTCGATTTAAGATTCGAGGTCTTTTTATATGGCAATACATTTTGGAATGCTTTTTTAATTTCGTTTTGAATTTAATTAATTGTATGGTGATTTGTTTAGTTTTTATAGTCATTTGAATTTTATTGTTTATTAATGATTTGACTTCTTACTTCTTCTCCAATTTAAAATATCGCTCGTTGGTCTAGTAGTTGCAAAGCGCGACTGGTAAGCACGAGGCTGAGTTCCAATCCCGGGTCGGGAAAAGTGTTACTGTATTTTTCCAAGTAATTTTTAACATCAGCACGGAGTCTGGATTTGTACCCAGTTGATGGCAATTACCTCCCCCCTATTACATTGGGACCTACAACATAACAGGCGAAATGTGAGTTTGGGTATACTCCTCTGCCTACACCTTCAGGAAATACCGGTGTGATGTTGTGTTATGTAAGATTGGTAAGTATATTAGATGACAGTATTCAGTAACTACATAATTTGTCTCACAGAGTAATTTGTACGTAGATTAGGTTCCTGGAACATTTTGTCAAGATAGACAACTTAAAAAGCTTCAAGATTATCCTTCAAGACAGTTCGAAAGACCGGAGCATCGCGAAGTATTTTTTATTTAACGATTTAGCCTTGGATTGTACTATATCAAATTACTTACGGTATTTCTTCACTTACTGTTAAAAATTACCGGTGAGTAAAAATACCTTAAATGTTTATGAAGATTCATTAATTTTTTATTCACGTGACTGCCTTTTTGGTTTGGTGATCGCAAGCATTGCACATGTGGTCATATTCCTGGGTTCTATTCCGGGGTAGGACTAAGTTGTCTTTTCATTAGAATTTCAGCATGTTTTGTTTTGTGCCAATTAATGGCAATAGGCTCGCCCCCTGAATGGGATGGGATAAGTAAGATAAGTGCTAAAATGGGGGTGTACTACCCATTCCCACCTGCCTCTTCGGAAATGCCGGCTTAGTATATGAAGAATATTTACATAACGTTTGATGACTACATTGGAACAGTGGCTAAGAGATTGGACTGCTGCGCTAAGGGTTCGATTCCCGCACGGAACAAAAATTCAGGCGATCCGCCAATGTTTGTCCCGAGTCTGGGTGTAAGTGATATTGCATGTTTGTGAAACGCACCAACGATACAGGAGAAATTCCTAGTGTGGGGCGATATTAAAAAAAGCTGTTTAACATTGCCAAGGATTATAACCATTAACTTTAAAACCCACAAAAGTTAAGATACTTAATTTAATGACCATGAAACGACAGCGTAAAAGAATAACGGTAATGTGTTTGCTGAATGCAAACATTCAAATTACGCGTCAGGTGAAAGTAAGTTTAGTGTTCGTAGAAATAACATAATGATTAAAACCAGACGATCGAGACTGATTCCAAATTGTTTTTGTATAATAGTGCGCTACTAAAACCAACACCATGATTGTTTTAGCGTCTCTACTAAATTCTTCGTACATTAGAAATGATTGTTTTCCACCTGAGAGATTTTTTAACGGTGTGTAAAGCCATGTTAGAGGCGTGGTTTAAACTGACACCAGGCTGTTTATCAATCAACTATACTATAAGTAGAAGAAGTAATGGCGCTTTTTGACCTTTTGAGCATTATTTTAACCTTAAAACCAATGAGGAGGAGTATCATGCACCCTCAACCGTCATGGTATTCCATGAGGAATACTATGCGTGTGAATGAAGCAAAAGAAGTATGCCAGGATTCTAGTAAATGGAAACCCGTGGTCTACCCCTCAGGTAAACAGACTTTATGTATGTATGTGTGTAAAATCAACGATTTCAAGACCTACAGTAACCCAATAAGATAGCCTCGGAAATGTCTAAGAACCCACTTATCAGGCCTATAATATGCAGGGCGCGTCCTTGCACACAGCCCGGCTGTACGGGGAAGCACGAGGCCTGATTATGAAATGAATAATTCTATTATGGATGCTATTACAGAGCTAAAAACGTGAGCAAGCGCCATCAGTTCAGACACGTTAGCTCATGACTGTCTTAGGTCATTTGAATATAATAATTCCGTCATGCCTTCTCTTCAATGAGTGGCTTTATTCATGACATAACATCACGCTTGTGTCAGAGGTGTACCTTTATCTTTTAGCACACCCACATTTCGCCTGTTATGTCACAGGGCCAGGAGGTGAGCCTATTGCCATCTAACGGGCACAAATCCAGACTACTGAGGATTACCTAATGGAAAAACTTAATAAGACTTTGCCCGACCAGAGATTTAAACACAGTACACAGAGACACAGATTTAAACACAGTGCTCCGCAGTCGCTAAGTGCGACTGCGGAGCACGAGGTCCTGTGTTAGAGGACTTGCTTGCAAGGATAGAGGTGTTCTTCTGTCGCAGCCTATCTAAACCCTTTAAATGTGCTTATTACTGCAAAATAACAGGTTTATCAATAATTAAGTCACTTTTCATCAGCATGTATTTTGGCTTCTATATAGAGTTTAAACCACCTATAGAAACTCACACACCGTTAAAAAATCTCTCAGATGTGCCGGTTTCCTCATGATGATTTCCTTCACCGTTTTTAGCAACTGATAACTAATTTATTATACGCTCATATTTTGGCAGTTTATTGACTAATTAGTGTATATATTTTGATCCAAGAGTTCATCTAACAAACTTAATACTCGTTATATAAAACTTTACTTTAAACACATAACCTAATGCGGTCTTATTAGGCAGGTGTTACCGTAGTCCTAACTGCCGTTTAGTTTTTTCTTTTAACCGCGACAAACAGCATTCCAGTCTACCTTTGACGTTAGGACTTTATGCAGTTTCTTTTTTATTGGAGCGGATATAAGCAGGATGAGCTTACGTCACATAGATAGGTATTTAAGTTTGCAGGTAAACGAAAGTAAACTTTCAATGTAATTGTCGGATTTTTTAACTTCTACGAGAATAGGTAGGACATGTGTTGATACTTATGAGTTTCAAGCTTAAACCTAGTCGCGTTTTTGGCAGTTTTGATGGAACTATATCGGTGTACTTTCGGTAGTAGTTTAGGTATCCAGTATGATCGCTATGTCTACCATGAGTTCTTGTGTTTTATCACGTTTTTAACTTACAAACACTTACAACGAGCACAAAGCCTCTTGAAGTGAACGCGATAAACTAAAAGGTATAATAGGGGTAAGCGGAAAACACGACGTTCAATGTAAATTTTTATTTCAACCGATAAATTATATTGATATTATATATTATTCAGTCAGCTGATGCACGTTTTAAAATGTGTTAGTTATACTTTTGTTAGTTATTTAGTCATGAGTGCATCGTGTGCGTCTGAGTGTGTATGAGTGCGTCGTCATAATTATGTGCGTCGCACATCAAATAAAAAAAAAGAGTTTCACAATACAGTATTGTTATTATCATAAATAAGAAACAATTGATTAAAATAACTATTATAATAATACTATTTTTTTTTTACGATAAGTACTTATGATTAGAAACAAATAATAATAATTTCAACAATAGTAAATTGCTTTAATCACTTTCACACACGATCTAATTTGCGTGAACAATAAATATCTTTAGATCTTAATTGAAATAATTTTGTTGTTCGCTTTAGAACGAACAATGCACTGAGAAGAGAATCTAAAAGACAGACTTTGAAACGACTTACAGACGTCTCAGTCTTACCTTTTGAGTTAAGTCAACTTCAGTATTTAGTTATTTACAAACCAATCTTTATGTTTGTCCAAAGGGCGCGCTATCCTAAGAGGCAATCTAATAAAAAATTCCAAATAAAATTATTTGGGGGCCTTCAAAAGCCCGTGCCCTATGGGGGTGTGGGATTTCTTCCGCCTTAAAACCACTTCGGTCATTACCATCTGCACGATCAAGGGAAGTCCCGGGACATAAATAAAAGTTGCCTATATGATTTTTGAATTTGTCCGTGCTAAGATTGAGACTAAGTTAAGTCTGAGTGCACTTTATAGATCTCAACTTAAACTAAGTAATCTTTCTCTTTTTTCCTGTGTTTATACCATCGACATACATTGTTTCAACTTTGAACTCTGCTCTCCCAGTCAGCGAGCGAGCGCACAGATTAATTTATGACATACGTTCATTGTTTTTATGCATTCTGCATATTATCATGATTCCCACAGCCCACTTTACACAACGCTGGCGCATAAATAGACAAGACATAAGTAGCTTCAAATTGTTTTAATTCATGAATTTTAAATAAATTATTGTTTTGTGTTGGATGAACGAGATAAGCTCGCCATCTCAAGGGACTTATAATAGGCGAAATGTGGGTGAATAGCCTCATACGCCATCCCGCAGTGTGATAGCGTGGTGATCAATGCTTAATCCTTCTCAAAACGAAAAGAGGCCTTTGCTCTGCAGTGGGGCAGTTATAGGCTGTTATAAGACTTCAAATATATAAAAACAAATCGTTTACTTCTTTACACGTAATAAATCAACGCCAAATCAAAATCATGAATTGTAACAGTGTTAGGTTATGATGTTGTAGATGATGATATAATATATGTATATTAATATGTGTATATGTATATTTGTACCACATACAGGATTTATAAATAAGCGAAATATGGGTGACGACTTCTAATAAACGGGATGACCTTTTTTGGAATTACAGATATGATTTTACGCATGATGGTAATTATTTTATAATCAGTATTATATAATCAGTTGTTTATGCACAAATAAAGACAAACAGAAGAACTTGAGGGGCCATCCCAGCAATATATAACAATACGTAAAGAATTAATTTAAAAACAATTCATGACCAAACAATTATCAACACACCGATTATTTATTTCTAATTTATCGTTCCGAAACAATGGTGCAATCGATCCAATCTTCAAACACCATATTTAACGGTAGTTAACTTAACGAAATGCTGTGCAATCCATTTTGGTACTATTTGAAATGGTACTTAATAGTCCCACGGCAATGTTGAAATGTTTGTCAATATTAAATGAAAGCTATATCAACATAACGAACCGAGTCCATAATAAAGACTAATTTCATTTTTAACGACGCTTGATTGTTGAATACATTAGGAGGGAAGATTTATTGGATTGTATCAGGTTTAAGTTGTTGGTTTGGTGATATCGACTATAATACTCCCACTGTAAAACAGTTTTTCCTCTATTTTCTCTCTAGATGTGACTTCATCACCAGCCAGAAGACGTCCACTTTTGATATAATGCTGTATGAGCGCTGTTTTCTTAAAAAAATATTTACCTTCAAATGCGAGAAAAAGCAACATAACATCACAACTGTATTCCCCGAAAAGGTAGGCATAGGTGCGTTGGACACTCATATTTCGCTAGTTATGTAATAGAGGGTGAGCCTATGACCATTCATCATCAGCCGGAAGAGTCCACTTTTGAACAAAGGCCTCCCCTCTGAGAACGGCACAATGGACGAAAACGATGATAGAGCTTTACTAAAATTTCTGCCAAATTTTACTTAACTAAAAGAGGCTTCTCAGAAAACCTACACTGTTCTCATAAAATTATTAAACTTGTCTGGACTGTAAAAGAGACCTTGACCCCTGAGTATATAGTGGTATTTCTCAAACGTAGTCTATTTGGAAATGCCGACGCCATCTAGTTTAAAAAAATTAAGTGTAGTTGTAAACACACTTGCTTCATAAATACCTTACAATCTACATCAGTGATCGATGGCCTAAATAAAACATAATATCACTTTGTGTTAAAATATTCGCGCACCTTGCATGGTGTTGGTAGCTCTAGCCTACACAGTCCCCATAGAAAATTTAATACCATAAACAGTTATGCCATATCGAATAGCGACGCGTACCCGCCGATCACATTAATATGCCTAAGGCGGACTCAGCCAATCATATTTATAAACACACATGTATTTACGTATACACGGAGTAAATAGAATATTCCGAGATAGTAAACAAGGCTGGTATTTATACTTGAGAGAAATAGAGATTCTCAATACAAAAGAATAATTCTTTTGTTTTGTATTTATGTTCAGTGTTTGCGGTACCACAAACAATTGAAAATCTCTTTTAGTTATTGTTTTTTTTTCTATATAATGATCGTTGTTCTAGTGGTCGGTAAGCGCGATTGATGAGTATGACGTCCTGGGTTCAAATCCGGGATCAGGCAATGTGACAGATACTGAGTTTTTGCATTCGGTAATATAATTTTTAATAGTAGCACGAAGTTTGGAGCCTGAATTTGTGCCCGGTTAATAGCAATAGGCTCGTTCCTTTTGGGACGTATAACATAACTGGCGAAATGTGGGTGTTCTTTATGTACCTTCACCTCAGCCTACTCCTTTAGGGAATACAGACGTGATGTTATGATATGTTTTCCTATAAATTAAGCTGTAAATATAATTATACAAGAAAAGAGACGTATGTTGTCGAGTTTTTTACCAGCTAGACAATTTATCTTTGATACACCCATGAAGCAAATGTAAAACTTTAATTTTTATCAAGCCAATAGTTTGATGAAACTATTTAAATTAGAACTAACTAGTAAAGAAAATAAAATATAATCTAAAGCTACTATTCAAATTGATTAAACATTAAATAATTTTAAGCTCTCAACTAAAAACAAAATAAAAACCAGCAAAGCAGTAACTCTAAAGATATTTCTTAAAAACATTCCCAAAGACAAATTAAAAACGTTGCATCAACCAGCCAATACTAACCACGTTTAAATTTGCATACACATAAAATAAACATACTAACATACCTAACAAATTAGCTATGAATAATATTATGGCACCCATTAATTAATAACCAATTAACAAGTTTACTATCACTCCAGTTTTAGGCACGGAAGTCGTTACATTTTTACATAAAGATTATTAGTGAGACGTGCTTGTTATACATAACGGGTGTTATATAACAGTGGCTCGATAGTCTAGTGAGAGACTCGAGACTGCCGAGCAAGAGGCCCTGGGATTGAACCCTGGGTCGGGAAAGGTGATATTAGGTTTTTTTGTAAGTAGTTCTCAGTAGCATGGCGTCTGTTTGTGCCTGGTTAATAACAATAGGCTCGCCTCATGTTACATACTATATTGTACATCTCTGCCTACCCTTTGATGTTTCATCATCATCAGCCGGAAGACGTCCCCTTAATGTTTACGTTTGATGTTTTCTTTACTAGCGGTCTCTCTGATCCAAATTAGTTGAGATTGTCATCATTGGTTGTAGTTTACATAAACGTTCAGATTCGGGGCACTTCACATGGGAAGTTGGTAATAAAAATGTGTCTTGTAATTTTGTAAACAGGTTCGTAAATTGGGTGTAAGCAAGTTTTACGTCCATATTTTAAAACTGTTTAAATCTATGCTTATGTGGCAATATTTAAAGACTTACAAACAGTTTTGTTAGTCACAAATTACCGCAAACGAACGAAACGCGGGTGAAACCTAGCTTTCAATCAAATTACAGCTGGTAACCAAATCACTGGTCATTGACGTATAGTTTCAATGGCCATAGTGTTGCCCTACCAATTAAACAAGAAAGAGCGTGAAGCATAGACACTACCATTTAATTTCTAACCTATTACACACCGTGGTTACGCGATAAAAGCATGGCAACATTCAAAGCCCTTTGTAATATCGATTACAATAATTTAGCAAAGACAATTAATTTTCAGCAGTGTAGGTCACTTACTAATCAAGACATAAATAGATTTTCGATTCGAACCAGCAATTCCCGAGATAAGCGCGTTCGACCAAACGAACTCTTCAGCTTTGTAATATTTGGATCGTGTAAGACAGTTCCTTCCGTTGCGTCGACGGAAAAGCAAATCGGAATAATTTGTGGTCTGCACATGAGTTTTGGCCTTTGTTCATCAGTGGACGTCTTCCGGCTGATGATGATGATGATGACATGAGTTTTATGATGGGTGAAGTTTGGGTGCAATGTATTCCTGATAAAGAAAAACTTGTGCCAATTAATGTAGGCACCTCAGGCGTAGGACTATCTATGCGTGACTTTAGAGTAACATGTTCTTAAATAATTTAACGAAAATATTTTTCTTGGTATCTAAGAATTCTTGTCTATTTTACAGATCGTTAACCATGACTAGGTAAACAAAACACTTATCAACCTAAAGTATGTAAACGTCTTTTACGGAGTCTAAAATTTCTCATATACATATTCCTTCTTCCTTATACAATAATGTTAGAGTTATATTTGTTAAAACTTGGTCCTTGAGTGCTGTTAATGGCTGAGCGTCAAAGGGATTTGTATGACAAAGGACCGAACAGGCGAACACGTCTACATAAATGCTTCTCGATGGGTTTTTGTTTTTTGTCGTTGCAAATAGTCATGTGTTGCCTATTCATGAGCGAGGCCTGGTGGTTGAATGTGGCTAGCGTTTGGTGTGGGATCGATTCTTAGACCGTGAAAAATGTAGCTAGTGTTCTTGGATAAGTCTTTTGCAAACTGTCTCCTTCACTAGGCTAAAAAAATTGAGGTTTTTGTTGGTATACGGCAATAAACACTGAATATTGGATAGGTCGTACATCATAAATATTATACACACTGATCTGATTGGCGCAGTTGCTTTGCTGGACTGCTGCACTAAGGGTTGCAAGTTCGATTCCTGCACGGGAATAATATTTATGTGTTCCGCAAATATTTGTCTGGAGTCTGGATGTTTGTGTATGTGATATTTCATGTTTGTGAAACGCACCCACGATACAGGAGAAATTCCAAGTGTAAGGCGACGTTTTTTTTTTAACTTTATCTTTCCCTTCAATACCATTATCTCTCTTCTTTCTCTTTTGCAAAATACAGACGTGTCATACCATATACGATAGTTTTAAAATAAATCAAGCTTAAACCCGCCTCCATGAGACGAAATAGTTTTATTAATTAAAGAATTCATGTTCAAAACAATAACGTGGGACTTAATGACTGAATCGACTTTAATAGTTCCACCGGCTTTTATTACTTACCGCAGGCTATACTTTGAGGCTTTAAACACGCGATGGATTTAATAAAACAACGTAATATACGAGACTACATACCTACCTCTATGTATATATAACATCAATATAATATCACGCCTGTTTTCTTAAGAGATAGGCAGATCTGTGTATCTGTTCACCCACATTTCGCCAGCTATGTTATAGGTCGCAATGTAATAGGGGGCGAGCTCGCCATTAACCGAGCACGAATCCAGACTCCGTGCTTACTGAGAATTACCTAACAGAAAAACCCAGAAACCCTTTACCTGACCCGAGAACCGAATCCAGGGCCTCATACTCAGCAGTCGCCGCTTAGCGGCCACTAGACCAACGAAGCACTCTTATAGTCTCCACCTCGATGAGATTACTAGTAGCAGCACGGAGTATTTGTATCGAATTGATGGCAATAGGCTCGCCCCCTATTTCATTGGGACCTTTAACATAACTGGTGAAATGTGGGTGTACTATATAGGCACCTCTGCCTACCTCTTCTGGGAATACAGGCGAAATGTTATGTTATTATTTACTTACTTTATACACCTCTGCCTGTACCTTCTGAGATGGGCGCGATGTTTTGTTATATCTTTATAATAACACACCTATAATCTAGTATTTTAGCCTTCTTGGGCGGTAGGGGTAAAAATAAATATAAATGTTACAACGCAATAAAGCTGGCTAAGTCGGTGATTAGCCTATTTTATAGCCGTTGTATTATGCTTATCACCATAAACCTAGGTCTGATGGTATTCGTGGTAGTAAAGAGTAAACCATAGGTGTACGTTTAGGTTATTATTTGTACCCTTATATGTTTTAAAACATGTGTTTTTAAGTGGTACACAAATAACGCGTAAACCGGAGATTTTTACAAAGTTTCTAGTGGTAAACAACCTTAAAATTGAGGAAATAGCTGGTTTTCATTTACCAAGAAGTTTGTTTTTATTGTGGCGTTTATAGGGGGAGGCCTTTGGTCAACAGTGGACGTCTTCCAGCTGATGATTATTATGTTTTTATTAGTTTTTAGAAGCAGCGCAGACTCTGGATTTGTATCAGTTGATGGCAATAAGCTCGCCCCCTATTACATTGGGACCTAACATAACTGGCGAAATGTGGGAGTACTATCAGCTCTGCCTACAGACGTGATGTTATGTTATGTTTTATATCAGTAATTAATCCTAAGACACATATTCTTAGCCTTAATTAATTAAACACGGAACTTAATCTACACGTACAGGAGAAAGCGATATAATGAATCATATATTTATCATAATAATTAGCATATTTATTTTAAATCTATCTGTAGGAATAATTAATTACCCTTACGATTACATAACTATAACTGTTTTTATTTCTATTTTGAGTTATTCAGAATTGTGTAAGATGTATTTCCGATTATGTTAATATATTATATCACTGAGTTATTAGATAATTATGTAAAATATATTAGTTATCATGCCTTTATTATTTACGACTGCTGAGCATGAGGTCCTGGGTTCTAATCCCAGGCAAAGTGTTACTGGGTTTTTCTATTAGGTAATTCTCAGTGGCAGCACGGAGTCTGGATTTCTGACCGGTTGATGGCAATAGGCTCGCCCCCTATTACATTGGGACCTAAAAACATAACTGGCGAAATGTGGGTGCACTATAGGTGCACCTCTGCCTACCCCTTCGGGGAATACGGGCGTGATGTTAGGTTTTATGTTCATTATTTGAAGGGGCAGACAATCATTGAAGAGACAATTGGCACGATGGCTATTGCAATGTTGTGCCAAGGGTTGCAGTTTCGATTTCCTGCTCGACACAAATATACGTGTAAACCGGAGTAATTTCAACCAACTTTAAATGTTTGAGCCAGTAATATTAATTTCATATCTGTGAAACGCAATCACTGCATTGGAACAATTTCTAGTGGCAAACGTTTAAAAAAACTCGTAAACCACGATATTTTGACGTCCCGAATTCCACTAAGCTATTAAGAGCTTGGAAATGTACCCACATTAATCTACACATTCTGCCTGTACTCCAGGGATGACTGGCCTGATAGTAGACTTGTCATATACATATAAGTTCAGTGTCCAAGCTTACGGGACAATGTAACAACATAACGGCAACCTAATGTGATAATAATGCTTCACTGGCACAGTGACTGCTTGGCTTACTCCGAAGGTAAGTTTTAGGTTCGAAATACATAACATCACGCCTGAATTCCGTGAAGGGGTAGGCAGAGGTGTACCAAACTATGAACCATTGTGAAATCTGGTATCACCTGTGTTCTGAGCAAATAAAATGCCATGTTTGTGAAACGCACCTACGATACAGGAGAAATTCCTAGTGTGGAGCGACATTTAAAAAAAAAAAATTCTTTCCTTCTATAGAGCAGAACAATTAGAACAGATCTTTATGAAAATACAGTAATTTTGTCTAAGAAGTCTTGTTCAAGTTGTATAGACTTGAAGACTGGCAAAACACAAAACATTCATTTGACTCACACTAGAAATTATTATACACACAGTCACACATACTTTAATATGAGAAATTACTATGACTATGAGGAGCGTAAAAATACGTAAAATACTTTTATAAGTTAACAACTTGTGATTTTGGGAGTAATGTCAATGCTCGAAGCTTCTAGCACATAAAAGGTACCACTACATACAATCACATAGTAATTAAAACTTCGTTAACGTTATCATACAAAAAATCTCATTAGACGGCAAGTCCAAAAGTCCCACAGCTGGGCATCGAATCCCGTTATCTTAAAGTCAACGACCACGTGCGAGACTATGGAGGTTACTGGTCTGATTCGGTTGCATATAATTCACTATAGTAGATGGTGTTGTTTAAAAGCAGTGTTCAAAAATTCAATCATAATAGCTCTTAGGTTTTTCATCTTACTCTCCTTTCTGCGCGTAAATTGCTGCGCAGTACGCTTAAAAAGACGGACAAAATCACACTAATATTATAAAGGCGAAAGTTTGTGAGTGTATTTGTATGTTTGTTACCTCTTCACGCTAAAACGGCTAGACCGATTTTGCTGGAATTTGGTACAGAGGCAGCTGACACCCTGGATTAACACATAGGCTTTAACACTTTTTATCCCGAAAAAATGTAGTGGGTAACACCGCGGGGCGCAGCTAGTAATATAATAATTATGATCTATATGTATTGTCATATAGTAGCTTCTAGCTTAGTACTCCTTCACTTTATTAGCTTTAACTATACTGGATGTAACTCTGATTTGTGCGCGTAATAATTGCTCTCCGCAATACGCGTAAAAAGACACACAAATTATGTTCTTAATGTACTATCATACAAAACTATGCATCCCATCACGTCTTTATTTAATGAAGAGGTAAGGGAGAGGAGCAATCTCTCCTTAAGATAGCTTGTAGTGGGATAGATAGATATACAGTCTGATACATTACAGCCGATAATGTAGAATTTGTCAAGTCCATTTCATAGGTTTCGTTCATCAAATTATTGAACACTTCAGTTATGTTATAATATAAAGGTGTATAAAGTATAAAAACAGAGTACGCCAGAATTGTAGCAATAGAAATCCGTGATACCTGCTACTTCGAGAAACAGATTAAGATGCTGTTAAGATTCGCGAAGTCACGCGACTTCTCAAATCTTTAGTATAATTTCTCTTAATTGTCTTAGGTATTGTGAAATATAAAGATCTTATTGTAATAATAATATACCTAATTAATGTAGATTAGTTATTCTAAGACACCATTGACTATCGTTGACGGAAACCTGGATTTAATTATCTGGAATCGCCAACCTGCAGTGCTAGCGTGGTGATCAATGCTCAATCCTTCTCTATACGAGAAGAGGCCTTTGCCCTGCAGTAGGACAGCTATAGGCTAATTAAAAACAGCATTGTTTATACAGTATCCTAATGACATAATTAAGGTATGGCTTTACATTTGTCTTTTTTCCATTTATGTCTTTCGTCAGTTCAGAAGTGGGTGTTCTAACTATTGTCTTATAAATTCATTGTTTTGTTATATGACGCATTTTATGTGTAATTGAAGTGATGGAGTAGCGGTAGCTATCGCAAACGAAAATCAACTGATTACTTAGAATTTCTTTTAAATAATATTCACTTAATTAATTAGCATTGTTAAATAGGATATAATTACTGGTTAGATTGATATTAAAGGAATATTTTTCTCGGCAAGGACTGCGAGGCTTTCTATATTGATCAAACTATGAACAGTATTCTTTTCTTTATTTTAACAAATATCTACAAAAAAAAACGATATTAAAAAATATAAAATATAGCGTTTAACCAGCAGCGGGAATAGGGTCCAAGATACCGGTGGTTAGGGCTTCAGAGTATCTAAAAAGAAGTTAAAATAAATATTATGTCTCTAATTTATGAGATACTATTTTTTTTAAGTTCATTTTTAATAGTTGCTAAAATTGTTTAATAATCCAAAAATATTTCTGATGTTGCGGTACCAAAAGCTCAGAACTAAAAGCTTTTATAATAATTCAAACTTAACGTATAACCGCAACTTGATATCAGCGCAAGCGCATACAACAAACAAAAGACGATCTTACCTTTAAAAAAATCACCAAAGCAAAAGTAAATTATCCCAAAACACAATAATAACACTTCATTCACAGCACAAACACGCACACATCTTTTACCCGACTTTACCGAAAACGACTGACGTGCGCGTGCGCGCGTTCCGAGTTACCGACTGGTTGAGTGAGTGTCAAGTTTACGAAGCTATTCGGGTTATGTCGCTTCTGTGTCGCTGGTGAACCGAGCGGTTATGTTGGTATTACGTCAGGGAATATAATAGTTTATGGTTCAGCCTGTGGCTACATGTATTATGGCTACCGAATACATCGATCGAGCTTACCTAACTTAAATCATTAAAACTTGATAGTGTAGATACCTACTATTAGTGATAGCCGAGTGATATGATCGCTGGACCGCCAAGCCTAAGGTCGCTAGCTCAAACCCACCGCACCAATGTCTTATTGAATTCATGTGTAAATAAATTAATTAGTAGCTACAAAGGGTGAAGGAAAACATGGAGAGGAAACCGGTACACCTGAGATTTTTTAACTGTATGTAAAGCTATATAAAAGGCGGTTTAAACTCTGACACCAGGCTTTCCATCAACCATACGATAAGAAGAAGAACGTCATCTTACATTATCTCAAATAGTAAAACTGTCTTATTGGCTAACCCAACTACCCATGACAAAACAGACTGCTTAATATCGGAAATCGAATGGTGAGCACGGTAGCTATGTAGCTAAATGCCCCTCGTTCCCATCCATATACTTTATTATATGTATTTATACTCTAGGGTCTGGTCTGATGTTTAATAATGACCGTATCCACAGGGCGGAGCGGTGAACCGCCATCTGAGGTCAAGGGCACCGATAAAAGGGTCCGAACCAACAAACGTTTAATTGTACTCCTTATTTAACCCAAAAGGGTTAACGATGCGTGATGGTCAAGGTCGTGAGTTCAATTCCTGCGTCAGATAATATACAATGTATACATTTGTATAGATGGTGAAGTAAGTTATTTATGTTGGGACGCCAAAATAAATATGGAAGAAAGGTTTTAGGTTCAAATTGTTTTTTTATATTCTGTCACTTCGAGTGTGGAGATTTGGGTAACTAAAGTTTAAATTCGAAGAAATCTTCCACAAACTTACACAAGTTGTAGGCAGTGTACACTGCTTACTCTTTGTTATAAGACAAGGGCGATAATACTGAAAATTAACCTTATTTTAAGTAACGTAGACAACTCTCCAAGTATGCGTCTCCCTCCAAAATAAAAGTACAGACAAAACTAACCCTTACATCAACACCCATAGAGCTGATATCCGTATAAAAGTTGTGCTATAGTCAGCAGTGCGTGTAATCAATAAGAAAAGTAGCTACTTCAACGTTAAAGTTCGTCTTTGTATCGCCTCAGGATCGCTTCAAAAGAAAGTGTTAAACTTTACTTTTAAAAGTTCGAAAAGTCTGGGTGGCTTTTTTGTTTTTAAACTGCCAGGATTATTTCAGTATCCTTGGTAAAGATCTACTGTAGTGTACTTTCTTTGACTTTAGAAGCATCTCGGATAAGTTTTGCCATAACATAACATCACGTCTGTATACACTGAAGGATTAGGTAGAAGTGTACACCCGCATTTCACCAGTTATGTTATAGTTCCCGATGTAATAGAGGGCGCGTCTCCCATCATCATCATCATTCACAGCTTTCAATATCCCACTGCTGAGCATAAGCCTCCCTTAAACAATGCCTCCCATCAACCGGGCACAAATCCACAGTCCGTGCTGCTATTGATAATTACCTAATTGAAAAACCCAATGACAGTTTTCCCGACCCGGGATTCGGTCCCAGCACCTCGTGCTCAGCAGTCGCGCTTAGCCACCACTAGACCATCGAGGCAGTACACGATACAATATGATTATTTCTGCAGTTAACAATGGAAAGCGAAATAAGTTTACAAACTGTCATTCTTTACAATTCAATGGAAGACATTGTTATGTCTTAGATTTGAAGGAAATGTTTGTACAAGCTGGATTCCGGGAACAAACAGACTTTACTGTAAAAAAAACGAGGAAATGCGAAGATGTATCGTAGATCTACTGATCCTATCGGTTTTAGGAAGGTTTGTTTTAACAAGAAGCTCATTATTTTACGAACAAACTGGAAATCTAGGAACAACGATCCTAGTAAGCATATTCTAGAGGCAAGGGAACTATCACAATCTATACCTCGCAAATGTGGGAAAGGTTCCCACACTTCGTTTGTAATAACTATTGAAAATGCAAGGAAGACAAAATTTCAAGATATAATACCCTACCATTATCGACAAAATTCGTTGTAAGCCAGAAACCCGGTGTAGAAGAACACCTATACTCGTACCTACCACCTAAAACTGCTGTCAAGATTGATACTGTTTTATTACAATTTTCATGAATGTTATCCATTTTATTTTATGCCGGTTTTACTCACGTGTGTACGAATACCCGAATTAGTTCGAAACTAGTCGGGCATTCCCAAATACACTCTTGAGTAAATCCGGTATTATAATAAACTAGTTGCACCACTCGGTGTTACCCGCTACATTTTTTTGGGATATAAAGTAGCCTTTGTGTATACAGGGTGTCAGCTACCTCCATATGAAATGTCATCAAAATCGACCTAGCCGTTTGAGCGTGAAGAGGTAACAAACACACATACACACTTACAAACTTTCGCCTTTATAATATTAGTGTGATAGTGGAGATTGCCACTAATTAGGTATTAAAAAAGCGTTACTTGAAAAACACAAAATGCAGTACGGTATATCTCGTGCCTATATATGGAAAGTTTGTACGTATAAACAGCAAAGTCGATAGACACTTCTTTTAATAATGTTTTCTTCACATGTATTAGTTAAATCGCTATGTAAAACTCTACATGTGGAAAGCTTGTAAACATGAAATCATCGCCTCGCCGGGGGGCGAAAAATGTAGTTTGAAGCAAGGTACTGATATAAGCGGAAGCGATTAAGGAATAGATAATGAAGATTTTTTTGCTTATACGATTACTAAACCAGTACCCAATGATCAAAAACACGTGACTGCCAAAGACAAATTTTTGAACAACGCGGACCTTGTAATGGTACAAAAAATAATCATTAAAAAGCCATATTAGACCCAAGATGTGGCCTAATTTGCCAGCTCTCCTGTTATATATCTGCGGATCAGACAAAAGCTGTCACACTGTGTTGAGTCTGCAACCTTTTGCACTCTTGATCTAACTCAGGGAATCCGGTGTTAAGACCGTCGCTATAAAACGATGAGTAAAAGAAAGGTAGACCTTATAAAATCATGCCAATTTTGTCTATGTGGCCAAAACACTCATGTCTTCGATCTTAGCCTAAAAGATACTTGGAGTTGTTTGAAAAAAAAAGAAAACGAAAGGTAAAATAAAATAGTTCCAGTACTGGCTTCACTTTTAGGTTCCGAAGTAGTTTTAAATCAGTCCAAGGTTATAAATTAGGCAACTAAGCGACAGCAGCAAGGTTCTGGTGAATCATATTATGACGCTCAGATTGATTGCTGTGAGGCTGATTTGCAAACGAGTAACGATATCCTTCATTAAAGCAATCACGTGGATTTCCGTTCAGAAACTGGTATTTTTATGAAATACTAGCTGTGCCCCGCGGTGTTACTCGCTATATTTTTTCGCGATAAAAAGCCTATGTGTTAAACCAGGGTGTAAGCTACCTCCATATGAAATTTCATTAAAATTAGTTCAGTAGTTTGTATGTGAAAGAGTAACAAACATCCATCCATACTCACAAACTTTCGCGTTTATAATATTAAGTAGGGATAGATGGTATAGTTTTCTTTTATGGAACATGATTGGGCCTTCGTAATTTTAAAATGTTTTCTAGCACTAATTAGCTTTGGTATATCATCATTCTCAGCCGGAAGACGTCCACTGTTGAACAAAGACCTCCCCCTTAGAACGCCACAATGAACGACTACTTGCCATTTTCATCCACCGGTAGCAGTTTTGGTACAGTGGCAGATAATTTTTATCTATTTGACACCTGCTTTTACTTAAAAGTCCCTTGCAATATAAGCTTAGCGATCTTGTCAGGCACAAGTACTAACTGCTGCTAGGAGTGTTTACCGGTATATCCGAACAAGAAAACGAGGAAGTATAGGGTGATGCCAAGTTAACCAACAGTAGGAAAAATTTGAGAAAAAGTTCGCAAAAATTGACACGGGGTTTCTTTTTTTATCAGCCTGTATTGTTCAATTGCAGGTCACATAAATTGGTAGAAAAAAATCGCGTGAACCCCGCTGGTAATGGGACCGCGTCTTAACCTACCAATCATTATAAAACCAATAGACGTCGACACGGCGGCTTCCAATCACGCAATACCGTTGTGTTTATCTGTACCGTCGCCGGCGCCGGAATCCGAACTATTTTATGTAATTTAACGCTGTTTATTGCTATTATCAACTTGCATGTGTCGCTTTGTATTGTTAATTTTAGGTATTGTGAAATTTAGTTTCAATCAGATGTTAAAAAGTGGTTCTAATTTAGATTGCAATATTTGACCTAAAGAAATTTACATACAATGGTGCATCGATATACATAAATAATCATTGCAAAAGCTTGTAATAAAAAGCATGAAAAATCAATAACCATGTTTGCTCACCTTGATAAACAAATACATAACTTTAGCTTCACAAGCTTCAAGATTAATCAGTTACTATAATCATAATCCGAATTAAACCCTATACAATCTTGAACTAGTTTAGAGCCTGTTTCTAGGCTATAGGACGGTGCACATTAGATAACAGTACGTCCTAAAAGCACTGCTATGTGACCCGTGTTACCTTCACCGATAACCTTACCGAACGGCCAAGTGCAAACAACTCTAAAAATACGATGTACAATGTAGTGTTATAGATACTTGGAAACAAGGGCTCTGTGTGATAAATTCTAGAAAGGGTGGAGATATTTAAAAAAAAAACTAATAATATTTGGCGCAGTGGCCGAGAGTTTGGACTGGTCCGCTATAATATCCCTACTAATATTATAAACGCGGAAGGTTGTAAGTATGGATGGATGTTTGTTACTCTTTCACGTAAAAACTATTGAATGGATTTTAATGAAATTTCATATGGTGGTAGCTAACACCCTGAATTACCACATAGGCTAGCCACATAGCCTTTTTTCCCGAACGGTAACACCGCGGGGCGCGGGGTTTATTCGGGAATGCCAGACTAGGTTTTTAGTTACACCTGTGAGTATAACCGGAATATTTAGTAAACTAGCTGCGCCCATCGGTGTTACCCGCTACATTTTTTTGGGATAAAAATAGTATAGTAGCCTATGTGTTAATCCAGGGTGTCATCTACCTCTATATGAAATTTCATCAAAATCGGTCTAGCCGTTGGAGCGTGAAGAGGTAACAAACATACAAAAACACACAAACTTTCGCCTTTATAATATTAGTGTGATGTGATTTGATAATATGGATAACATTCACGTAAGTTATTATAGTAAAATGGTCGGCTGTAAGTTAAAATTTCACTGAATGATGGATGAGCTTTAGGTTTTTTTCGCTGACTCTTGTAAAGCAGGTTATATACATAACACTGAAGTCAGGGTCTAATATATCTTTACGCACCCACAGCCTAAAGATAAGGCAAAGGTTATTTAAAATCAATTGAACACTCTCAGCTTTCTGGTGAAAATAATAAATAAATAGTGGCATTTAATGCCGGTAAAAGGTTACTTTGAAAGGCTAGAAAGTAACTAATTTTCCAGGAATTTCACACACTTTTACATAACATCACGCCTGTATTCCCCGAAGGGGTAGGCAGAGGTGCACATATAGTACACCCACATTTCGCCAGTTATGTTTTTAGGTCCCAATGTAATAGGGGGCGAGCCTATTGCCATCAACCGGGCACAAATCCAGACTCCGTGCTGCTACTGAGAATTACCTAATGGAAAAACCCAATAACCACTTTTAGCAGACTTTAATTTGGTTTTGTGAAAATTGAGCCCATAGCCCAAACCACAGTTCTACCCTATGTGTTATTAAGGTTGTGTACCAACAATGCCACATTGCATTTCCAAATACCATAAAAGTCAAGTCTTCTTTGAAAGGAGACAATGCGTCGTTGGTAAAATCACTTTATTTTGCTAGAAAGTTAGTAATCTAACTGAACTATTTTGTATATTACTTGGTTTCTAGGGTTTAGGGTTTGTTTAATAATAGTGTGAGACTTGACGCCTAAAGGTATGTCTTAAAAAAAAAGAGTGTCACCCCACACTAGGAATTGCTACCCTATCGTGGGTGCGTTTCATAAATATATTAAAAAACACCCAGACTTGTGCCAAACACCTGCGGATCGCACCATTTTTTGTCCTGTGCGGGAATCGAGCCCGCAACCTTTAACGTAGCAGTCCAATTGCTTAGCACTGCGCTAATCTAGTCACCGTCAAAAATTATTGATCTTGAACGTTTCTAGATTTTTTCTACCTACATAAGGATGCGTACCTATACAGTATAATATACACTAGGCAGGCATAAAAGCTCTGATACAAAAATAATATTACTATTAACGTACTAAGTATCTATATTTATAAAATTTGTTGATACCTATGCAGAAATTCTTAACTTGCAAATTAGGTAACCAAATAATGTAATTTTACAATTATATTGTGCGTAAACCCTACTCACGCTAACATTATGATTGTTGTTTGAAACACGCTTAACGCCATCTATTGCTACAATACGAAACTTGTTGCTTAGCCAGCTGAACAAGTTGCGGTGAAAGTTGAGGACTTGATCAACTTTGTTATAAATTCAGTCTGTGACCACGAGATGGCGCTTATTTCAATGCTAAAAAATTGCAGCGTGTTTCAAAATTGTTACACCGAACTTTTGTCTGTTGTATAATGATAAATATAATTAATTAGATTTCTATAATGTAAAAGTACCTTGATTACGCCTTACAAATGGACTATCATCCTGAGAACAAACTTTTTTTATTACACTACCTATAGGTACCTACTGACAAATACTATGCTAATACATAATATAAAAAAATACAATTATGTTGATTGGTCAAAGTAAAAAAAAACAACATTAATAAATAGATTGTTTCCGTCTCTGAAAGATTTCATCAGACCTTTTCTAAAGAAAAGTCACCAATGCGTAGCCATCAAGCGAAGTGAAGCGAGCCTATTGTCATCAACCGGGCACAAATCCAGACTCCGTGCTGTGACTAAAAATTACCTAATGGAAAAACCCAGTAACACTGCCCGACTTGGGATTCGAAACCACGACCTCGTGCTCAGCAGTCGCGCTTAGCAACCACTAGACCAACGAGGCAGTCACTGATTTTCTCAAGTCAGTTAAAAAGAAAATATATTTTAATTGACGAATGAGAGAAGCTACTCCGTAGACGTGCGCCCACCCTAAGCATCTCTTTGAACCGTCTCTCAAAGATTAGCACACATTTTTACTTTGAACATCTAAGATAATAATTATTTTCCTTTACAATATTACCTATTTACTTCGTCTGAGAATGTTATTAATCTCTGAATATTCTTGTTTGTTCATTCTTTCTTTATGATTTGAGTTTTTTGTAGCGTTCCTATTGTTGTATATTGAGTTTGGGCCTCGTCGACCTTGACGATGAGCGCAGAATTGTCGCTGTTCTTTTGACATGTAACCGTTTTACACGCATTCAGACCCATCGAAGTCCGCTTGAATGAATATTGGTCATAGGTACAATTTGAAATAAAGCTAGCCATTTTATATGCAGGAGATAAGAGTATGTATAAGGGTGTGGGTAATCAGGCATGATCGGAAGAAGATCCGATGTCCAACCAAAGAGTGCTTTGCGACGAACATGCTATTTGTGACAGAAAGGGTGTAAAACTGTCAAAAATTCAATGACTAGGCGTGTCAAACGCTGATTAGCTTGATTATTTCTACCGATTTGCGCTGTACTTTTATGTTATATGTACTGGCTCTTTATGGGAAATATAGGCCTGACAATTTACCAAATAGACGATACATTTATACGAATATTGGTCATTTTAGGCACGAAACAAGATCAAAAAATGACAAGTTGATTAGTGCAGTGGCTATTAGTGGGTTCGATTCCCGCACGAGACATACATTTGTGTGGTCTACGGATGTTTGTTTTCAGTATAGGTGTTTGTGTATGTGATATTTCATGTTTTTAAAACAATATAGAAGAAAATCCTAGTGCGGGGCGATGTTTAAAAAAAACGATCCATCCTTCTAGCTTATTGGCCCCTAAAAATAAAACCAATGAAGCCGCTAGTCTAGGGAGTGCAGATAACCGGCATTTTAGCCAGCAGTCCGCAGCGGAGGAATTTAATTGTTATGTGTTGCGATTGTGGACGGGGTGTGGTCGCAGTTACTACGGAAGATTCTATTTACAGAATATCTGAAGAAAAGTTTGTACTTCTTTTAGATATTGCGCCCACGTATGAGTGACTGGGCATGGTTAAGAATATGGAGAAGAAGTGGTAGAATGTAAAAGAAGAGTAAAAGTTGGTAATTATAGTTTTGGAGTAAGCTTCGTAGGATTGCAGAGCGGAAGGATACCTATGTTAGGAAGAGGACTATTGGATTTTTTATTTCAAAAAATTCTGTATTAAAACTAGAAATAAAATTTTGTCCTGTATGTTCATTATGGCGTTCTAAGGGGTCCGAGGCCTTTGTTTAACAGTGGACGTCTTACGGCTGATAATGATAATATTTATTGTAGACTATCCTTATACATTTAGAATTGTTTTTTGGAAAGAATAGAGTAGTATAACTAGCTCTTCATATTCCTAAGTTAACAAAACTTAATTCAGTCCCAAAAGATGGCGACGAAAGACCAAAACTTTTACCCTAAAAAATCTACGAACTATGATTAAAAGTATAATATATTTTGCTTCTAAACCCTTTCTTAACTCTACTCATAAATAATAAATACATTTCATCCAATAAATTTTGCTGAAATGGCCTGACTCTACCACACCCCAAAACTTTAGCCGGTAAAGGGAAAATAAAAGAGTTTTTGTTTTACTAGCGTTCATTACGTAATTCTAGAGATACTAGGGCTTCAGCTAGGTTTTAAGGAAATAGAAGCTCTAAGATTTTTTTGTCTAGGATAAAGATGTTGAATGTAGTCAGCATTTTATCTTAAATCTACTGTGATTCTTTTGTTTTTTAAATGATTAATCGTAGTTTTTAGCCAGCGTAAATTGTTTCTTCCCGCATTGTTCCTATATTCTTCGAGAATAATTGGGTAATGTTTTTGAAAAAATATGAATGAGTACTTATTGTCTAATCTTATTACTAAATGCTGGCTTCACAGTCCTTTCCTCACAGCCATTTTTTTAGTCTTAGCGGTAGTGTAACGGTTCTCTTACCTGAAACAAAAATATTCATAAATATAAGTATGTCTAATAATATGTCAAAGTTTCTTTCTTAAATTTTGCTAGATTTTTTATAGGTCCCAAAGTTATATATATAGGGTGCGAGGCTACAAAGCCAGAATTCGTAGAATACAACAACGTGGTGCATTTACTGCCTTAAGCGTTTTAAAACATTTAGGTAGTGTAGAGATTCAGCAATTTAAGGTGGCACTAGATGCTCAAGGAGAAGAGACTGTCAGAAGAATCAATAGCTCTGTATACTGAATGCAGTATCGAGTTCTGTGATCGAATCAGGGTACATATTCTGTATCTGTACATAGATGACCTAATTGGCGCAGTGGCTAAGCGATTAGACTGCTGCGCTAAGGGTAGTAGGTTCGTACCCCGCACAGAGCATTTTTTTGCCAATTCTGGGTATTTGTATGTGATATTTCATGCTAGTGAAACGCACCCACGACAGGAGACATTCCTAGTGTGTGGAAACGTTTTCTTAATAAAAAAAAATAGACGTAGTTTGAACCTACCTGACACAGTCATGGGCGCACTCCCTGAGCCGGCAGTAGCTGCAGCTGCACGAGGAGTAGCAGGATCCAAGGTCGGAGTCCGCCACGCTGACGGAGTCGAACCTTGGAGCTAGCCCTTCGCCCGAGCTGGGCACCGTGTGGGAGCCGCGCCATCTGGAATAGGTCAGGAATAACATTAAGTAAGACCTTGTGTTAAGTCCTCTTGGATTTCTTGTGAACGTAAATATTTAGTTGGTATTATCAGATCGTTTATCGCAGAGAATTAGATACGTGTTTGTTCTACCGTTTTTCATCCTTTTCAAATAAAACAATGTGATTATGACCTTTTCGGCATAGGGACTACAAATTAAGTCATGCAACGCCAAGTCTGTGGGTTTGGATTCGATTTTGGAGATATTACAGGCATCCGTTATGGTCATGAGTAACTCGGAACACGTGACTTCAAGGGCCACCGCAGACACAGAACACAGAGGAGAAATTACTTTAAAGCCACACGAAAATAAACTTTAATGCTTTTGCTATAAAGTACAAATACCAAAATAAAAGCTGTGAGCATAAGCGAGCAAACATGTGAGCGGTCCTTAGGTGATAGCTGATAGGTTTATAGTAATACCTGGCACTCTTTGTATCCACATGTTCTACGACCACGTTCCAGGTCCTGTGTATCAGGTACAGGAGGAACAGGACCCTCGAAGACTCAGCATGACGAGGTGCTTCTTGTTTGCGACCCGCCCACTTGCGACTGGCGGCGCTACTGAGCCCGCTGCCCATTTTGATTTTGGAATCACTTCATTATTTGATGACCTTTCGTTGTGCGTGGATGTGTTCTGGAAATAAAAATGGTATTTATTATTTAAAATTTATTCTTTTATTTATGTGTAATTGTATTTTGTTCATTCGCTTATGGGAAAGAGGTCTTTATATTATTTGCTGGTTATTTACTAATCGTTAGGTAGATCTTTTTTCAAATTATCATCATTATCATCAACTGGAAGACGTCCACTGTTGATCAAAAGCCTCCCCTTTAGAACGCCACAGTGAACGAAAGACAATTATTTTTTATTATGGGTGAATTATATGAATTGAAAATAATTATATTGTACCTACTTAGTTCATAATTATTATATTTCAAAATTCTACCTAACTGGATTATTCAATCACTATCTATTGGGCCTCTATTAGACCTTACAAATATATGACTCCGCATTACAAAAAAGAGTGCACAGATCTTTACCTAGTCAAACACAGAATAGGTATATTAGAGCCGTCAAGCTTCAACGCCAAACGTTTACGTCTCAATAAATTCAAAAAAATAGACTTGCTATACTCAACATCCTCTTTGTAATAACTGGTCAAAAGAAAACTAGCCCGACCGATCCGACCGTTCCGACAAGTAGGAATTACTCGCGCGTGAGAGTTTCCGTCATCAATCATATTCTTATTCTGTTCGAAATCTTTCAGTATCTTATAACATCGATAAACGATTGAGATATGCTAACGACTCTGCAAAGGAATTTTACTTTTTTAGTTATTTTCCCCAAGATCGACGTGATCATTTCTTGCTCATAACGTTTGGTAAACTTCTGACTACACTTTCAGGGAATGCAGTTGTAACATAACATAACATCATGCTGATATTCCCCGAAGGGTAGGCAGGGGTGGACATTATAGTACACCCAAATTTGCACGTTATGTTATATATTAAATTGGGACCTGAGCCTATTGCCATCCACCAGGAACAATTCCTGACTTCGTGCTGCTACTGAGAGTAACCTAATGGAAAAACCAAATAACACTTTGCCCAACCCGGGATTAGAACCTTGGACCTCGTGCTCAGCAGTCGCGTTTGCAACCACTAGACCAACGAGGCACTATATTTAGTCCCGCCTCCGAAGAATTTTTAGTGAAGGGCAACGTTATCCCCCAAAAAGCTTTTCTAATCTCCTTCAAGACACGGTATCCTTCCAGACAAAAAAGAAACAAAGTCTGATAAAATCATAAACTTCTCAGAACGAACGTAAAACACAAAACTTCCAAACGTTACTTTAAAGGAACTAGTTTGTCTACTTTCATCAGCTTAACTCAACAATTTGTTCAAGGAATTTCATTTCAACCTAGATAAGACTATCTGTGAGCTTCTCCTTTATGAAAAATGTTTATAACTAGGAAACTCATTTATACGGGGATTGTAATAAACTGGAATTTATCTGTGCCGGGCTGTATAATCTGGATTTTTATTACTCTGTGCCCTAGTGGAATTTTCCAGTGGTTCAATTTTGTTGCACAAAGCTTAGGCAGACTTATTGCTTTTGTAAACCTCTTTGTATGATTAAGGTTTTTTTTATGTCCTCGGGTTACTCTATAGGTGATGGAGCAAGTAAAAAATGATTTTTCTTCTCCGCATAAATTTATTTTGATTTCTTCTTAATTTTGTCGCACAGTCAAATCTTTACTCCCTTATTAAAAAATGGGATTAGTTAAAGTTGGCCCTTGACTCCATAATGCTATTTATAGGTCCAGAATTAATATTTCACGAGGAACTAAAGACAGGTTACGTTCTTATTATCGTTTGGTTGAAGAACAACCTGGTGTCAGAGTTTATACATAATACAGCCTGTAGGCCTCTAGCATGCATGTCATCTCAACACCCCTTATAAAAATCTCTCACGTGTGCTGGTTTCCTCACGACGTTTTTAGCAACTGATAACTAATTTATAGTAGGTACGCACATGAATTCGAAAAAACATTAGTACATGGTTAAGAACTTGCGACCTTTGACTTGGCAGTCCAACGCTCGTGCCACTCGGCTATCATGTGACTAGCGTCATCTTCATTACTTTTAAGTTGCACTTTATATTGACGTCTTAGACTACTGCTTACCCGCTGCTGTGTCCACATGTCGTGCGCGGCAACCACATTAATTATGTCCCACAGTAAAATAATGGACAGAAGTTTTTGTTAACGCAACTTCACGAGTGCAGTTTTCATTTTAAATCGCACTTACTCCGTGCGTTCCGTTTTTATTAAAATGTCAATTGAAATTCATTTTTAGTGGAACGATATCGCTTTTCATAGAAATATTGGTTGGATGTGGTTTTTATTGATAAATGGAACCATTTTGGAAGAATCGATAAAGCGTTTTGGTTTTTCAAAACTTGCTCTGATTGCTTTTTGGGATCATAGCAGTTAATAAATTAACTTGGTTTTATCCCTAATCTGCTATTGATATAATGAGAGATAAAGCCTTCATCATGAGCCGGAAGACGGCCTTTGTTGAACAACGGCTGCTATCTATGCTGAGCCTTACATCTCACGCGACATTATGGTGAAACATTAACTAGCAACATTAATCTGAATACGTGTTACTTGACATGTTTCTTTTGCTTTTAAAATACTTAAATTAGGTATATACTTATTTACATAATTATATTATTTTAGACTGCCTCGTTGGTCTAATGGTTGTTAAGCGCGACTGTTGAGCACGAGATCCTGGATCCCGGGTCGGGCAGTGTTACTGAGTTTTTCCATTAGGTAATTCTCAGTAGCAGCACGGATTCTGGATTTGTACCCAGTTGATTGCAGTTTTTTGCACCTCTGCCTACCCCTTCGGGGAATACAGGCGTGTTGTTATGTAATCTATGTAATGATGTGTAGCTTTTTTCTATTGGTCTTCTTTATTTTAGTATCTAAAAGTACAGTCTAATTTCTATCTCTTTGACTACTAATATAAATTTAAAAGTACCTAACTATATCTGTCTGTCCAGTTAGAGTTTAGCTCGCTCACCCAGGAGCTTAAAAAAATTTCAAAGCTGAACCAATAGATGAATGGATTCATAAGCTTAAACCGTTGAATGTTCGTAACGCTCCTATTTACCCTAGGCAAGCGGTAAGGACACCTACTACTCCATATCGGAGGAACGGAGGAAGGAAGGAGAGGGGGAGGCTTTTGCCTTACAGTAGGAGGAGGTAGTAATAAATACATATACTACAATAACCGGACAACCGGTAGTCACACTTTTCACGCAGACAAAGCCAGATGAAAACCACTAGCGTGATCGTAATTTATAATACAGTCGACCTATCAATTGAAGCCGTGTCAATTTGTGACCGTTATCGAGTCTTCCCCGTAATACCAGTGATATGGTCATGTACCATACGTAGCTAATGTTATAGACACGGGGCTTCGGTTTCTAAGAATGCTGGCTCGACCCCGTTGGGTTCCGGCCAATTGGGGCAGGTTGTTTTACAAGGAATTGCTCATAAGTTCCCACGTATTTGGGTATTAATATGTGTCAGACTTGTAACGAGGTATTATAATTTAGGTATTGTTATGTCGCTCTATGTCGAGCCATGTCGGTGACTCTAGTAGACTCTCTTTGGCAAATTTCCGTATTCCGGATCCTGTTGCGCAAAGAAACTCCGAACATAGCTCTCTCCATAGCTCGTTGAGTGACTCTGAGCCTCTTCAAAAGGCCAACCGTTAACATTATAAATTACTAACATCTATTTAAAATCTTCAACGACTAGATACTCTGTAGGCAAATTAACTTCATAAGCATTGTATGTAAAAAGCTAATACGTTGCAGATTAAATACGTCATAAAAACAAAATGATATGATATTATCAGTGTCCCACTTTCTGCGTTAATCTAAGACACCACTGAATAACAGTAAAAGGAAACTTTGTAATCAATCCTAAACTTAATTGACTTGAGTTGACGACCTGTTTGGCGCAGTGCCTAATCAGTGCTGCTGCGCTTAGACCCAAATACCCAGTCTCGGGACAAGCATCTGCGGATCACACCATTTTTTGTGGCGTGCGGGAATCGAGCCTGCAACCCTTAGCGCCTTAGGACCTCATGCGCAGTTACGCTGACCCCTACTGGACCAACGAAACAGTCAGTAAAAATATACCTAACATAACGTCACGCCTGTATTCCCTGGAAGGGTAAGCAGTGGGGTACGATCAATACACCCACATTTGATCATTAACGTTATGGGTCCCAATGTAATAGGAGCAAGCCTATTGCTATCAATCGAGCAAAAATCCAGACTCCGTGCAGACCGTGCTGCTACTGAGAATTACCCAAATCCAAAAACATAGTAACCATTTGCCCGACCCGGGACCCAGGACCTCGTGCTGACCAGTCACGCTAGTCTCCACTACACTAACGAGGCAGTAAGTAAGCTTAGTACTAAGGTGCTTACTAACAATCAGTACACACTTCAATTCAACAAGTCCAGCACTAGATTGCAAGGCCGGCGAAAGTGCAGTAGACAGGCACTGGCCAGATAGTAACCCGTTAGAAAGTAAATACGTATGAAGCCTTATTAAGCTGTAATGAGGTGGGCAGAACTTCTGGAATTCATATAATGCTAGACAACATTTTACTTTATAGGCTAAGTTTAGATTACTGAATCTACTAGTGTAGTAAAATCAAAGTTATGCATAACAACATCACGCCTGTATTCCCCGAAGGGGTAGGCAGAGGTGCACATATAGTACACCCACATTTCGCCAGTTATGTTTTTAGGTGCCAATGTAATAGGGGGCGAGCCTATTGCCATCTGATGTTATGTATGTATTATATTAAGTGACCAGGTTAACTGATACAGTACTGTTCCTAACTATTAACTCTTAGAGCAGGACATTTCATTATGGAAGCGAGATGGCGCATTTAATTGGATGTAGTGACTATGTCAGTGTCGACCTATCGTTTGGAGTATATATACGTACCTAATAAAAAAGATAAAACAAAATCAATGTGCGATCAAGTGCTCTTACAATAGAAGTAGTGCAGTAAACGCCTGCTTAGCGCATACCGCCAACTAGGTCGCCACACAAGACTGGCCAACATTTGGACAAACAGCCAACAATTGGAGCAAAACAATAAAAATCACGAAGTCACTCCTATTTGTCGCATTCTGCAGATATACGTCATTTCCGCGTGAACTCCCCCAAAAATACGAAAGTACATTTTAAGCTGTGTATTCTTTGGGGTCTATTTATGACCCCGTCAAGTTTGTACTCCACGGGGTCATTATATCCTCGTAAAGATTCTTATTATTATTATAATACAGTATGAATTCAACATTTAAAACCTAAACCGGACGGAAAGAATCAAAATCTATAACAATATTACATTTACCACTAAAGATCTTATCTTCAGAAATCATAATTCAAAATTATACTTACTCAACCACAAATTAAGGTTGTATTTCAGTTGTATTGACGCGTATAGTTAATATATTACCGCAAAACATTTAGAACAATGCGGGGTGTAAATCTTGGAGTACAATGACCAATAAATTGTGAATTGAATGTCATTAGCATGTCGGTGCAGAAATTAGCGGGGGCCAAACAGGACAATAATATATGGACCGTCGAACAAGCAAACATACCAGGCTTTATATTATACTCCTCATCTTACTATCATAACTCTGTTGTACTCATAAGTTTATTGAGATAAAATAATACATTATTATATTTCTGCAAATGGGTTTCCAAAAACGTTAACGAGTAATTTTTTTCTAAACTTGATGGCGTCGGCATTTCCTGACTCTGAGAATAAATGCCGAAACAAACTTAGGGTCAAGGTCTTTTTCAACCGACTTCAAAAAAAGGAGGAGGTTCTCAATTCGACTGTTTTTTTTTTATGTTTGTTACCTCATAACTTTCGCTTGGGTGATCCGATTTTAATGATTTTTTATTTATTTGAAAGCTGGTGCCTCCCGTTTGGTCCCATTGCAATTTGATTTAGATCCGATCAGTACTTTTTCAGTAATTCTTAATAATGCTCTTTTTTTCACGTTCTCTACTACATTTTTCTATGATTGTTCTCCGATTTCTGCGGTTTTTTTTACTTTTTAGTGCTTTTTAATTTGTTGTGAAATAGTTTTGTTTTGAAATCGGTTTTTTTTTGTTAAAATTTTATTGAAGATATATCCGACTTTTGGACTTCGACGTCAGGTGCTTTGAACTACAGTGGACGTCTTCCGGCTGTTGATGATGATGATGATGATGAGTCTTTTGTCATCCGTGAGCGCAAAGGTTTTATTTAAAGACTTGTATTCAATTTCGTTAGCATCTGCCTATTTCTCACTATTTGCAGTCACCTTGCAGTCAATTGGACGCAGTATTTTTAACCGACCTAAAAAAAGAGGGACTCGCTTTGTTTTTGTTTCTTTAATTTCAAAAAAGCTAGTTTAAGAATCAAAAGCCTTTTAAACCGTATAACATAAAGAAAACTTTTCAGAAAGCCTTAAACGAAACTTAAATACAGTTTCAAGTATAGTTCCATAGGTACCAACTTAATAAAAATCTCGTATTTCACCTGCAACGTAAAACATTTTGACTGCAGTGCTACCAATCTGAGTAATGACGGAGGTTTGCTTTGGCAACGATCCCAAATGTGGATCAGTTACATAAAGATTGCTGGTGCAATGTGTGTTGGACTTTGGTAAAGCTTAGTTGAATGGAAATTAAGCAGCTTAGAGGTTAGGTTAGAAGTTAGACGTGAAGAAACGGATTAAGAAAAAAAATATTTGCCCGCTGAGAAAGCGATTGGTAAAAGCGAAGATTCTTAAATAGGCCAGGTCTTGGCAATAGATTTGACTCCTAATACTTGATATTACTTTTTCTTATCGTATACTTGATGAACAACCTGGTGTCAGAGTTTCCTATTAAAACTTGACGTCAATGTATAGACTCTTGGTAAGGAGAACTCCTTTGTCTACTTCTTTGTGAATTAGAGGTGCAGTGTATGTTACAGTACCTACCTATAAATATTGGCTAGAGATAGCGACTTTTTGAGCAATGGGTCATTTAGGTCGCTTCACATTAGGAATATTTTCTCTATCAGAATGCGTTTCAGGATGCCTCCCAATTCTAATCCGTGTGTCATGACAAACACATAAATATTTAACAGGCTGGGTACCATCATTGCAGAATTTAGAGCGAGAGTCTGTATCGTACACGATACAAACTCTGCCAGATATAACAAAAATATACAAGCGAGATAATTCACATGTGACTTACCTACGATATCGATACAGGCATTCAATTAACCATTCGATTAACGAACCAAAGCTGAATAAAAGTCTTGTTAAAATAACGTAACGCCACAATTACACTAACCGCAGTTAATTGAGTTAACTGCAGTTATTTATCGGTTCATCGATTAACTACGTGTTTAACCCGTTATCGCTCTTCATGCATTCCAATGACATATCATCGTATTGTTGCGTAGAAATAATTAAATCTGCTTTTAATTGTACTCAACTGCTTCATTGGTCTAATGGCTGCTGAGCATGAGGACCTGGGTTCGAATGCCGGGTCCGGCAAAGTGTTATAGGGTTTTTTCATTAGATCATTCTGAGTGCCTCGTTGTTCTAGTGGTTACTAAGCGCGACTGCTGAACACGAAGTCCTGGGTTTGAATCCCGGGTCGGGAAAAGTGTTACTAGGTTTTTTAGTTAGGTAATTCTCAGTAGCAGCGCGGAGTCTGGATTTGTGCCCGTTTGATGGCAATAGGCTCGCCCCCTATTACATTGGGACCGAAAAACATAACTGGCGAAATGTAGGTGTACTATATGCGCACCTCTGCCTACCCCTTCGGGAATACAGGCATGAAGTTATGTTCATTCTGAGTAGGAGCACGAAGTCACTGTGGCAATAAAGATTGCAATATTGCAGTCACCGAGCTGCACAAATATCGAGAGATTTGGAAACTCGAGGAAGACCCCTGCACCCAGCTAGTGGTAAGGTACCTACCCAAATTGGCTAAAACATATTTATATTGGTAGCTCAATGATTGGCGGCAGACCAGCCCGATCTAAGATCTCGTCACAACATTTTTGCCTTATTTTCTAGATCAACTCCTGACAACCTGATTAGCGCAGTGGCTAAGCGATTGGACTGCGGCGCTAAGGGTTGCGAGTTCGATTCCCGCACGGGGTAAAACTGTGTTAGTGTATGTCAATATTTCATGTTTGTGAAACGCACCTACGATACAGGAAAAATTCCTAGAGTGGGGCGACGTTTAAAAAAAAACTCCTCTAGGCACGCTGTAAGTAGTTACGAGGCCTATCATAATATGTGGCGCACCTTGGGGAGGCCTATGTCCAGCTGTGGACTGCAACGGGCTGATGATGATGATGATAAATCATATCGTGATAACACTAAAACTATTCACCAATGATAAATGTATGGTCTAGCAATTCGTGCATGTTACACGCACCGACATACATTATTAGTATACAGATCTTAATTAGATTTTGACCTTACCTTACCCTTTTTAATTAAATTACCCTTATTATATCTTAAGATAAACACGGTCCTGCATAAATAATGCCTACTTTATACCTGTTTGATAATTCCAGTCTTATAAGGAATTTTAGAGAAATCCTTTGTTGAGATCTATTTGTTTGAGATTTTAAGCAAATATTTGTATGACCTGGATCTGTAATTATAATTTTATGCACTATGGTATGGCAGTAGGTTCTAGACGCTATGGTAGTGGACTATTTATTATGAGATTTTTTTTTACTACTAACAGAGTGGTGGCCCAGAGGATTCTGGAGAGCCCCTGGCAGACCTCCAGCGAGGTGGTCTGATGATGTTGTTGCTGTACAGGGAAAGATCTGGATGCAAAAGGCCCAAAACAGAATGCAGTGGCTTTTAGGAGAAGAGGCTTATGCCCAGCAGCGGATCACTTAAAAGATGATGATGATGAGAATGATGATGATGACTAACTGATGACGGCGACTTAGTGTGGACTTCGGATGAAGTATATAGATTTTTCGCCAGAAACCCTCTCGCTTTACGGTCCTACCTGTCTAATTATCGAAATCATCCTGTGTAAAATTAGTCATTTAGGTATACGACTGAAAAAAATAGGGGTGGGAGGACATGGAAATTACGCTTAAAGCCAGTCTATAGAACTACGAGACACAAAGACATGTTATTTGTAAATTCAAAATTGTATCCTCATTCCGCAGTAATACCGTCTGCCACACATCCTAGATTTAAACACCATCAATCAAAATAACGGATTCTGTTCTAGAAATAACTTAAATCTTTATATTAAGATATTCTAAATGTTCATTTTATGGTAATATAGTTTTTAAATTGATAAGTGCTATACCGTTTAGCTATCAATAACACAACCGTTATTCGAGCTTTATAATGTTTGTAAATTATAGAATTGGTACAATGTAATTTTTATCTAGAATACACATAAATAACATGAATGTGCTCCTGACCGAATTTCGGTGACGGCGGCCTATCTCATCTCAGGCTAGCCAACTACACAGGGGATATTATAGTGCACAAGTATGCGCGCAAACACAGGTGTACTCCCTATATCAGGTGTACTCTCGATATATATTAATCTCATAGTCCGATGGGACCGTAGACCGACACGACCGGAGAGAGATCAGGCGTAGGTCCAACGGTTGAATGTGCCTTCCGAAGCATAAAGAGCCCTGCTGTAAATCAAAGGTTTAAATTTCAACTTAGTATTGTCTCTTATAGCTTTTTCTTGGAGGATAATACAGTCGTCTGGGTTGATGGACTGCGTTGGTTGACCAAAAAGGTATATAACTAGCTACCAACCAGGCCGACTCCACTAGTGGATTCGAGTAAAGCATCAAAAGCATGTGTAGGGAGTGAATAAAGGGAAACCGTGTTAGGACGGTTTCTGCCTCACTATCAGGAGTTTTATTTATTTTTCTACGATATTCTTCAAACACGTGTCTGTTCTCGTTCGTCAAATCTATGAGAATGACGTAAAACCAAAGCTACAAACAATCGTGCAAGATCCACTAAAGACAATAATAGAGTGTCGAAAAGTTTTGTTTAACCTACAACGCTCTGAAGGTCTGATAATAAAGCGAACAATAATAAAGAAAGTAATAGTTGCGTGAGAAAAACGCGATCATTTACCAAACAATGCTAATGATAAAGTAAAAGAATTTTAGCGTGGGATGGACATCTACGACCGGAAAGGCATTTCGATATAGTGCCATTTTTAGCGTATCTTCTGATCTATACTTTTAGAATGAAAAGATAAAGAGTTTGTTTGTTTGGTTGCACGCGATAATCTTAGGAAATACTGGTTCGAATTGAAAAAAATAATTGTGTTGGATAGTCCATTTATTAGAAGGCTATAAAAATCGAAATCCACGCGGACCAAGTCGCGGGCGCAAGCTAGTTTTATAATATTTAAAGGTTCTGATTTAATAATAATGGATATTTGTATGAAATATATGACACAACGAAGGATTCTGCTTCGTAATTTGAATTTTAATAAAATAATTGCGACATTGAGTGATCATATTGTGTTGATATTTGGATTAGAGAACAAATTGACAGTTTAGTTATTAAATTGAAATTGGTTGCTAAAGTATTTATTTCAAGAAAGACCATAAAGGATAACATGAAGTCTTCAACTATTCAGACACACCGTGGTCTACCAGAAGTAATAATATTTCGACAACTGTTATAAAGAATGAAAGTGACAATGTTCGTGAGAAAAAACCAAGATATTAAAAAGTAAGTAAACAGATAAAATAATTGTGTGGTTAATATAATTGTTTTTATTGTGAGAGAGACTCTATTATAAAGCTATTTGATGGTTTAAGAAAGTTTTTAATCACGACAGAAGAAAAAAATCGTTGTTAGGTAGTGACAGCTTAATTAAAGCAGTGCTTTACGAGTTAAGTGTAAATATATAAAGCATCTTAGACTGCAATGTTGAATGTCAATGTTAATTCTTTGGCCGAAGACCAAGCCAAGCCTTTGGTTACTAAAGGTATGCCATATATGTACAATTGTACATCTCAGATATAGATAAGATTGTTCTTCTTCAATAACAGTGTCTTAAATCTAACGTCATATAAATACTGTCCAGATATTTCTATTAGTCAAGCTATTTCATTTTACATTTTTTTAAATTGCGAATATTTGAGGAAGACTACCAGAGGTCAACAACGAGAGTTAAAATACGAGTTTCGGATGTCGAATCAAAGGCGAAAAACGTCAGAATACAAAGGATCTATAACCTCGGATTTCGTTGTTGGAAGTAAGCCGCCAGCCCATAGAACTCTAAACAATGTTATGAGATCTATGTTAAGAAAGAAAGAAAGAAAGAAAGATAGGTAAGATTAAGACGCTGTGCTAATAGCAAGTTGTGAATGTGTTCAATCTATGCATTTAATACATAATGTATGGTATAATATTTGTTTTGTATACCTGTACAGCCCCCGTACCAAGAACTCTTAAAGCAGATTAGTCTACGTTGTGGAAGCGACACGCTGCTACGTGTAATGCGGCGTCACACTCCCACATCGTAAACCTTCCTGCTTTAAGAGTTCATGGTGACGGGGCACTCTGTTAGGTTCCATGTCTGTAGAAGTCTTTACTGATTAGCGCAGTGGCAGTCATTACCTGATTAGCGCAGTGGCTAAGCGATTGGACTGCTGCGCTGAGGGTTGCGGGTTCGATTCCCGCACGGGGCAAAACTTTGTGCGAACCACAGATGTTTGTCCCGAGTCTGGGTGTTAGTGTATGTGAATATTTCATGTTTGTGAAACGCACCCACGACACAGGAGAAATTCCTAGTGTGGGGCGACGTTTTTAAAAGAAAAAAAACAAAAAAAAAAAAAGTATAAGCTTAAAAATATACGTGAAATCAGCCTTAAAACTGTCACTATTCCATCTGTCACTATCCACGTTGTCAAAATTTAAATTATCACTTTGTGTATTTTTATTTTCGTCAGTTTAATTTGAGGCATAAATTATCTTAACCTACCTAACACTAAACGAGAAGGTCCCAATTAATTTAGTCCCCGAAAATTAGACACCACGGGACTTAATTATGAATCATAGGGATAGCAACTCGTACTCTCATGTAAATTTTATGCAAATACTAAATACACCTTTACCTACAAAGCCAACGTGTTCGTTCAAAGAAACCTGGCAATTATCGCTGATCTATTATGTACGGAACATTAGCACACCGCTCTCTCATAAATACAAACATGCAAATTATCCTACATGACCACTGTACCTTGGTAGTGAACTAATAACTAGTGCTGTACCAGGTGAACGACGAAAGCCGAAGACGAAACTGAAGATTTTAGAAAACTGAATTTGAAAACTATATATAAAACACTGTTTAAAATGATTTCCTGCCAAACATTTCTCAGTATTTGCGATATTTGAGCTGTCAATTATTACTTACGGAAATTTACAGTACACCCACATTTTGCTAGTTATGTTACAGGTCCCAATGTACTAATGGAAGCGAGCCTATTGCAATTGACTGGACTCAAATCCTGGCTATGTGCTGCTAAAGCGAATTACATTTATCAGACGCTAGAATCAAACCATGGGCTGCACGCCTAATTGTGATCAAACATTTCGGCTGAAGCTTCGGCCAATTCGTCACACACTGACGAATTAGCCAGACGTGTACCAGGCCGAAAGCCGAAACGGATCCTTGAGCCAGACACTATTAATAACATGCTTATAATTATGTGTTTTTATATCAAATCAAACAAGATAATATGTAACATCGTCTGGAAATCGGCGTTTAATTGTATTTCTAGAAAACGAAAGGAAAGTTTTATACTGCGTTAAAAAATAATGGCTGTGTGAAATATGTAATTTTTTGGACGTGTCTATTTAATAATATGGTACTGATTTCTGATGTTTGGTTTTGTATTTTGGTGTTCAATAGACATATAACTAGGAGTGCTCCACGGTTTTACCCGCGTTAAATTTGAATTATGAAACACACGTCCTGCCATCTAGCGTTTGTTCCCTCCGAAATCGTACTTTTTAGGATAAATAGCCGTTTTTGTCCTGATAACTCCTGTGCATGCAAAATTTCATGATAATCGGCTCAGTAGTTTAGGAGGGAAAAGGTAACAAACAAACATACTTTCGCATTTATGATATTAATAAGTATTACTTGAAGGTGGAGTACTAACTTAGCATTAACGAAGAGTCACATATTCGATTTCCGCACGGAACAAAAATATTTATGACGTCAAACTTTCTCAACTTATGTCACATACAAGTACATATACTTTGGTGTATATAGGCAAAATATATTCCACAGTATAGCCTTATGATATACACGGAAGAGAAGCATTGACCACGCATGCGCAGTGTGGAGATAATTCGCTTCCATTAGTTCCAGGTTTCACGATGTTTTACTTAACCATTCTCAGAAGTATGTTGTATTAGATTACCTTAGAAAGTACATGTGACATGGATAAGGCACATTATACATGTTAGTTTAGCTGTCGACTGAGAATGCGCAGTTACATTAAAATATATATTATAATTTCATTGATATTATACACCAAACCCAATTTAAACTGCCTAAGTACATAAAGTAATATGACATTAGGATCCCAAGCTAAAATGTTCAATTTTAGTCAAAATCAAAGATTTATTTGCAGGTAAAGAATTAATTAATGATTAATTTAATTCGAAATGATTGCCTCGTTGGTCTAGTGGTCGCTAAGCGCGACTGCTGAGCACGAGGTCCTGGGTTCGAATCCCGGGTCGGGCAAAGTGTTACTGGGTCTTTCTATTAAGTAATTCTCAGTAGCAGCACGGAGTCTGGGTTTGTGCCCGGTTGATGGCAATAGGCTCGGCCCCTATTACAATGGGACTTATATTATATCTGGCGAAATATGGGTGTAATAGACATCTCTGCCTACTCCTTCGGGGAATAGAGCCGATTTAAACTCTGTAAAAACGGTGAAGTAAAACGTTTTGAGGAGACCAGCATACCTGACAGATTTTTAAATGTGTTGAGATGACATGCTAGAGGCCTGATAACGTTTTGAACTCTGAGACCAGGTTGTTCATCGACCATACGATAAGAAAAATCAGTATACATGTGCAATTGTGCACATTACATATTGATGTATCGATATCAAAATAAGAAAACCCTCATTTAGCTAGAGACGACATTCATTCATTCATTCATTCATTAGACCTAATGATGACAAGAACAGGTCATTAGTTCGCGACTGTGATGAACAAGAAATGGCAATCACATGGCAACGTTAGGAAGTGTTGCTATGGAAGATCTAATGCTTTGTATATAAGGTACGTGTGTATATAACACTACCTGCGCCCCGCGGTGTTACCCGCTACATTTATTCGGGATAAAAAGTAGCCTATGTGTTAATCCAGGGTGTCAGCTACCTCCATATAAAATTTCATTAAAATCCATTCAGTAGTTTTTACGTGAAATAGTAATAAACATCCATCCATACACACAACTTTCTCGTTTATAATATCAGTAGGGGAGTATAGTATGTTTAAATAATATTGACTACCTCGTTGTTCTAGTGGTCGCTGAGTGCGACTGGCAAAGTGTTATTAGGTAATTCTCAGTAGCAGTACGGAGTCTGTGTTTTTGCCCGGTTGATGGCAATAGGCTGGCCCCTATATTACATTGGTACCTAAAACATAACTGGCGAAATGTGAGTGTACTGCATACCACTGCCTACCCATCAGGAAATACAGACGAGATGTTATGTATAAAAGTACCAAACGCTTACAGGTGTAGGCAGAACTGTTTTGCTTATAATTATCAGTTAAAACTAACCGCTATTTTAAGCATAATTACTTTTAAACAGATCTTCTACTAAGAGCGTTTTTACACTTCATCGAACTTAATCCCATCAAAGCGATCAACCATAATACTAATATTATAATCAACCACTTCGCTAGGTACTTAACCTACAGAATTCCCCAAGAAATCTCATAAAACCAATCAACTGTGAACTAAATCCAATAAAAAGTAATACAACAAACAATGCTAATACCGTACGAGCAGCTCACACTTGACCGGATTATATTGAGCGTATTGTTTCCTTCCGTATGTTTTAACTTGTGACAGTTTTATGTGTACACGCTTTATAAGTTGTTGAGGGTTAAGGAATAAGCGGGAGCGGGTTATAATTAAAAAAATGTAACATGGGCCCTTACAAAATACTCTTAAAGCAGGACATTTTCTCTTGTGGAAGCGAGACGCTGCTATGTGCACTATAGTCCTGTGTCTCGCTTCCACAACAGAAAATGTCCTGCTTTAAGAGTTCATAGAATGGCAGTTGTAACTGTCTCTGACCAGCTTTGAGATGTTCTGGAGGAATGTCCCGAAATGAATGAATGAATGACGAAAAACGACGAACTTGAATAGGTAGACATGTGATAAGAGTGAATGAGTGAACGGTTGTAGTTTTATATCACATTTATTTCCATTCTAAAAACTAATTGGCTAGAGTCAGTAGCCTAAGGTTGAAACTGTAAGTGCTCATCTTGTTATAATCCTTGTAAAAACGTATAAGAGTGAAAGAGACGGATAATTCTTTTTGTGTCTAGGAACAAGATGTCGAAAAAAATCCGAGATAGAAAGGTAGATGGCGTTAAAATGAATTTCTTTGTATGTTTAACTCATTTTGGACCTAAACCATAATCGGTCAGTTTATTATTTATCGTGCGTTTTGATCAAACAACAATGACACATAATTATAGCCTCATAATACAAAATATTTTATTATTAAAAAGTAATTCTAAAAATATTTCGCTGCAGCTCATAACTCAAGCGCTTGAAAGTCGATGAATGTACGCGGGACTGCGCCTTGCGCGAACGCATCCGCGTGCAATTGCTAACGTACTGCACAGCGCATGCGCCAGCCGATATCTTTGATAGCCTCATTGATTGATCACACATACAACAAACTAGTTGCTGTATAATACAAAAAAAATGTTTTGGTTCTTTGAGAAATTATCATGGCTTAGTGGTTAACATACCGGATTTGTATAGACACGATTGCAGGTTCAAGCCCAGGACTTTTACAATGTCATAAATACTTTTTTAGATATTCTAAGACAGTGACTAAAGACGACGAAAAGCATCGTGAGGAATCCTGGACTTATTTATCTGAAATCACCAACTTAGCTAGCGTGGTGATCAATGCTCAATCGTTCTCTATACGAGAAGAGGCCTTTGCCCTGCAGTGGGATAGTTATAGGCTGTTATTATAATATACATGTGGGGTCCAAGTGGAGTCTTGGAACGAACTGTAGGTAATCGCTACGATATTGTTGACAGGTTTATTTATAAGTACAGCAAGTTATTAACTATTTCAACGTAATAATTATGCTAAGCCTCACGCAAAGAAGAATCGCAACTATTCGTGTAATCTTTTCCCTAGCTTATCTACGAGATTTTCCCAGCATTCCACTTTTGTAAAACACCAGTTCAATATCCAAGAGATATCGGTGTTTCTTGGATTTTCATTGACTTTAATCTAATCCATAAAAAAGCTATGTTATTATCTAGATTAGTAGGTATTGCAATAAGTGAATAAAAGATATATTGTGGCAATAATCTTCTTCATACTTCAAAACTATCGCGTTGCACGATTACAATAAAATTTATTACGACACGGGAATTAACGCGAACTCATGTTTTTTTTATTTTGGCTTGTCGTTTTGACCGGGTTGCACCGACCGTGGTCGCTACCAGACTTTGCAGTCTCTCCGTGTCGTAAAGTAAAATAAAATCGTTTTAATTGAATACAAGGAGTTGCTTGGAAAGTTGATAGATTGACAGCTGCTCGTACGCATCCGTGATCGGTAATGAATGGCTTCGCGCATGCGCCAACCGATGTTTGATAACCTATATTGACGAGTAATCAGCTTCGTTCAGTTTTTGTTCTCATTATTACGTGGAATGAGAAGAAGGAACCGTTTCAATGAACGGGAATAAGTTAGACTGGTAAATAAAAAAATACCTACTAATTTGCGAAATCTTATCAAATGAAATAGAAAAAATATGTGTATATTATTCTCTATTATTCTCGATTACATTGTATACCTAAGAGTTAGCGCACTGTTCCAGAAAGAAGTTTTTATTATGCATTTGTATAAATTCTCATTAATATTTGACATTATGTTTTTAAGATTACTCGATTTTCGAATGACAAATGAGACAGAAAAAATGCTAGAAAAAAATATAAAAAGACCACACTATTAGACAATGCGCGCAGGGCAGATGTCATCATCAGCCGGAAGACGTCCACTGTTGAACAAAGACCTCCCCCTAGGGCAGATGTGATTGTGTAATATTATTATTTGATACCCACAGTCTAAATAAATTGTGGATATGAATCACAATGAATACTGAATTGGAAACTTGACTGACTTTAGTTATCCCAAACAATAAAAATGGTGTCTCGTGAGTTGAGACACAAATACTCACTCGTTTAACATAAGTAGGCACTTTTATTATGCACAACTCTTACTAAAGGTATATCTTCGATAATACCTAACCGACTTTATCAATTTTGACCAATATCGATTTAGAATAGAACTTCAGCTCCATAGGCTACTTTAGACTCGAGAAAACAACACTATTTTCCACGCTAACATGACGAAATAGGTTAAGTCTTACCTCTCTTAATATCATTTTAATGCGATCTTCTTTTTATCGTATGGTTGATGAACAACCTGGTGTCAGAGTTTAAACCGCCTGACATGGCTTTACACACCGTTGAAAAATCTCTTAGGTGTGCCGGTTCCCTCACGATGTTTTCTAGGTGATAACTAAATTATAATACGCACATCAATTCGAAAATACGTTGGTTCGTGCGTGGTTTGAATCCTTAACCTTAATACGATGAGATATTTTTATCAGCCAGCAATGTTTTTCAAGTTTGTGCCTAATCAAGTAGATCTAACAATTTAACATTTGTAACACAACAGTAGTTTTTTTTTATATCAGCCTTGATTATCGATGCGTTTAATGAATGAAGGCTACGTTGGTACAGGCAGGTACGTGAGGTTACCGAGATAGTTTTTGCGGACAAAATGACACGATGACACTCAACTAAGTTTAATTAGATCTTGGGTAAATTGAACTGATGGAAATAGTTTTGAAATTTGGTTAAGTTAGACTTTTTTATTTGTATGACTTTTTGTATCTTTTTGCATGTTGCCATGCTAGGCTAAAATTTCTAAATTGATAAAGGAAACTTGAAAAAGTGACACGGTGGGTCAGTTGGCAGAGCGGCGCCACGGTACGACGATCAAGTTTCCTTTATCAATTTTTTATTTGTTTTAGTTATAGTCGCGGAATGTTTTTGTTATATTCTTTTATGAAGAAAACAGAAGCCCAATGCCCATACCGATTAAGTAAGCGAGATAAGCTAGACAACAAGTTGATCGGGTTGAGTTGATTGGCAGGATAGAACGTCCATTGAGTGCTGTTCGTTCTTCGCGTTCATTCTTTAGCATTTTGTTTTAGGAACATAATTTTGGCTACTACAATAACTCAAATTGATGGTGAAGTACAAAAAATCCTCCTTCACTTATCAGTAAAATGTCAATGTCACAAATCCCATAAAGGTATAACTTTGATCCTTACGTCCTTAGTTTAACGGTTTTCCGAACATGACCATTCCAAATTTGAATTTCAAATCGCGTTCGCCCAACGGTTGTTGACATTTGACAGCCGACCCGGGCGGTTGCTGTCTCGATGTCTGGTCACGACTGCGATTGCAACTGCGATTCTGAAGGGCCAGCAGACTTTATTGACAGCTGTGCTCTATTAATTGGAAAAGACGGTATATTAATGTTGATGACTATATTGAGCAGAGTCTAAAAGTGCATGTCGACAGTTTGCTTACTGACTAATGCTGATACAAAGAAGAATACCGAACATAAATGATTGGAATCAAGTCCGATACAATTAGGTACCTATTTACTTAGATTGCAATCTTCAGATTAATGCATTGACATTGAAAGAGCTACCATTTAGAGACCTTGAGGCGTTAATAGTATATTCAGTGAGTAAATCTGCAAGATTAAGCCGTGCTTGCCGCGGTCAGTCTTGTGATGGGTGACCGTTTTCTCATGTGGGTCATCAGGGTCTCACCCCTCTGTGCTTAGGAAGGCACTTTAAGCTGGTAGTCCTGCGCCTGATCTCTCTCCGATCGTGTCGCTCCATCGCATAGGACGATTATAGAGAACCCATAGGGAGTGCACCTGTGTTTGTACGCAAACTTGTGCATTAGAATATCTCCTGCGTTACTACGCGGCCTATCTCATCTGAGATTAGCCTACTGACTAATCTCAGATGAGATAGGCCGCCTCGCGCCGAGACCAAAATTCGGTCAGCAGAACATTGTAGTAAATATTTTATAGTTCTTTTTTAAACTAGAATAACCGTTTTACTATAAACCAACAAGTTAGTGTTAACGGATTAAAATTTAAGCATCGGTAGGCCCGTTTCTGTTAAAAGTGTGATCATAACATTAACGTATAACCGTACGGCACCTAACATTATATATTTAAATTGTATTCGATATTCAAATCAACCAATTAATAAGCGTGATTTATTCATAGTATTTTATTAAAACCAGTATTTTGTGTTTATTTTTAAAGAAGCGTTTTAAATGTAGGTTATAGCTTGGTTTACTTTTTAAATGAAAGTAAATTACCTTTTTAGGTAATAACTACTTCGTCTCCTTATCGTATTGTGATATTGATCAATAAGAATCCTGTAGGCCTCTGACATGGCTTTACACACCGTTGAAAAATCTCTCAGGTGTGCTGGTTTCCTCACGATGTTTTCCTTCACCGTTATAGCAACTGACAACTAATGTATAGTAAATTCGAAAATACATTGGTGCGTCTGCAAGTTTGAAACTGCGACCGTTGACTTATCAGTCCAACGATCATACCAATCTGCTTACAGCGCATTAACGCTACTTAAGAGGTGATTAATATCTTAATGTTGTAATCAAATTAAGTGCAGTTTTAACTTTCTTTCTCTTTTGCAATCAGTTTAATTAAGTTGTACTTTGAAGTGATAAGTTAATGACTGCATTTAATTACCGTACGGGACAGATATTTTCATGTCTTGAAGATATGATATGTCTGGACGTATGCGTTTAAATGCACTTGAGACACAAGATAGCTTTTTCGATAAACTAGATACTAATATAGTCATGATATAATAGTTATAAGCATTATAAAATCCTATGTTGGAGCAACGATTTAAAAACAAAACTGTATCAGTCAGTTCTTTAGCATTAGCATCGAAATTTGAATATGCAACGGTCTCGCTACTCAACCATAGACATAATTATTATCAGCCAGTACTTATTTATTAGCTTCGAAATTCAAAACTCGATCATAGACAAACCAGTCTGTATTTTTATTACATTAAAAATTAACTTAGCTCACTAATAAACTGTCCAGTATTTTTTTAACTTAAAAACGTTAGTGACAGTTTTCTAGGCTTCCTTAGTGCTGTTACGAATTATGACTTATAGTGATGTTACACGGCACTAGTGATGCGAAACGGAACGGTTACGTGTTACTTCCTAGATACATATATGTTACTTTTTGTTACAGTCTTGTAAACTTGTGTTTCTATAAAAACTTGTTGGTTTCGGCTCGGAAGTCTTATTGTTTGTCTATGGCGTAAGCTGGAGGGAAAGTTATCAGGAGTTGCTGGCAATGGTTTGTTTTATTCCTTTGAGTATTTAGTTAAGGTTTGGCAAAGAAATGGGCCGTATTTCAACTAAGTATTTAGTTATTATGCTAAATATGTTCCATAATATTAAATAATTATGTAAATGCTTGTTAAACCTTCGTCCGGATCGCAGCTGATACCTACTGCATCAAAGTCTGTAATACATAGTGAATCAATATGATTGTTGTAGCTCGCGACCTTTTTTTTTTTTTTTTTTTTAGTTAGCCTGATTAGTGTCCCACTGCTGGGCAAAGGCCTCCCCATTATTTCTCCACAAAACCCTGTCCGATGCCATTTCAGGCCACGTCTTTCCCGCAAAAATGTCCAGATCATCTCGCCATCGCCTTCTCGGTCGACCTGGTCTTCGGCGTCCGGCGGTGGGGATCCATTTTGTGGTAATATTGGCCCACCTTTGCGGGTCCATACGAACGACATGGCCAGCCCACTCCCATTTCAGCTTGGTAGTTTTTCTGCCCACGTCCGATATACCTGTCATGGAACGCAGGGTGGTGTTTCTGACCCGGTCTGTGCGTTTAACACCTTACCTATTTCTTAGTAAATATAAAAAATAATCATTAGGTACTGTAGCATCATAAGTAGCTTAACATGTCAAGAAATCTGACAAATATGTAATTGAAAGATACAAACATCAGTGAAGATAATGTTTCAAAATAAAGAAACGTCGGTAGGTACTCTATATTTTACGAAGTAAAGATTTTTTTAACAAAAACACAAATTCTATTCTAATATACTACAAGTAATGGTCGTGGTGGCCTAGTGGTTAACCTACCGGTTTTGTATGCACAAGGTTGCAGGTTCAAATCCGGGCAAGTATCAATGTGACTTTTTCAATGTTATAAATACTTTCTTAGATATTCTAAGACACCACTGACTAATTGTGACGGAAAACATCGTGAGGAAACCTGGATTTAATTATCAGAAATCGCCAACCCGCAGTGAGCTAGCCTGGTGATCAATGTTCAATCCTTCTTTATACGAGAAGAGGCCTTTGCCCTGCAGTGAGACAGTTATAGGCTGTTATTATTTATACTTCAATTACTATGAAACATCATTATCTATTCACAAATTCGTTCTAGTTTGCCACAAATTTTCGATACAATTTTCAGTTCTGACTATAATTACCACTAATCCGTAATAATTAGCCATAATTATTATGACATGCAAACATTTATGTAAAGCGAATTAAATTTGAATAATTAAATTGAATTAAATTGGAATATTGTATTATTGAAATACACTATGCAGTGCCTGTCAGCGGGTAGGATTTAAATATCCATTGTGCGTCGGTGATAAGTAGGGGATTATCAAAACTATTTCAATTGCACTTATTACGTAACATAACATCACGCCTATAGCCATAGGGCAAGGCAGGGTTGCACATATTAGAACACCCACAGCCCGCCAGTTATGTTATACGTCCCAATGTAATAAATAGGAAGCGAGCCTATTGCCATCAACCGGGTACAAGACTCCGTGCTGCTACTGAGAATTACCGAACGGAAAAACCGGTAACACTTTACCCAACCCGGGGTTTGGACCCAGGACTTCATCGTCAAGCGGGTCTGCTGAGCTGAGCAAACTTATAACTTCACTGGCTACCCCTTAGGAAGTACAGGCTTGATGTCATCATACGTTTTAATTAAAAAAAATATTTTATTTGTATGGGACAAAAAACAGTTACACGTTAAAATCTATACAATAAGTTCTTAAATTGATATTACAATAATGTAACCCACAACATTGTCCACATATTATTGAGGGGAAAAAAATAGAAGTAAGAGACAAAACTTATACAATCACAAATATGTTCGTGATAGCTGACATAATTAAAATTTAACTTGTCTACATTAATCCATTTTAGATAGTATATCTATTGTCTTTTTAATAAAGTTTTAATTTGGCCAAGAAAGGATTATTTTGAAAATATTATTCAGTGATTGTCTTTATAATTTACTTGTTACATAATTTTACAGAATTACATTAATTCCCGCTAATCCCGCTAATTGTGTGTGTAATTCGTAAAAATAATTAAATATATAAACCTACCTACCTGCTTATCGTTTGTTCATGTGTAGTCCCTAGTTTTTATTATACCCAAATATTTCTTAGGAGTCTGATCGTTTGTGCATGTGATGCATTTGATAATTGTCCTTTGCACCATAAACATAAGGTTTTTTTACTGTGAAGAGATGTTATAAGAGACATAATTATATTGCTTACATGTGTATGCCTACCTTCAATTATAATATTGTTTCAATCACTAATTGCCACTTATTTTAATAAAACCTCAAAATATCAATCTCTTTCACAAATCAATAACCACACAAATTCACATTTAGAACACAAAACTTCAAAACAGCACAAAAAGTTCAGTTCAGTTCGAATTTCAAATCGTTTGTTTTCGTTGTCACAATTCGTTCATTCAGTGAGTGAAAGACGAGCCACCGCGAGTGACCTAGAGATACTGACACGAACGAGTGGTGCGCGAGCGCAGCGCACAGCATTCGAAAACACGGTTTGTAGGCGTATCGGGAAGTCTTGATACTTGTACAGGCAGACTGAGGCAGATGATTTCAGTAAACACAATTTTACTAGGTGCGTAATATTTTTATCATTGTTATCTAAAATAACTGATGTACTGGTATATTTATTTTATGAGACAGTAATAAGTTAATACCAATCGTAACAATAAAATATGAGAGACTATATTATTTAAATCAGTACTTAGTTTAATTATAAAATTAAAATACGCAGCGTGATCAACAATTATTAAATATAACATTTATTTTTCACAAAATAAAGCAAGTTTCAACAAGGCGATTTTTTAAACGATTTTTTTTATTTTGATGTTATTTACTTACCCTCTTCGTCACATTAGGAAAATTTAATCAAGTATCAACACTCTCCGGTCGGCGTACAATTTTCCTCTAACCGCTAAGCCGACTGCGCACGAGTTTCTACCGGCCACGCGCCGATGTAAACAATTAACACATAGTAATTGATTTATTTCATACAACCACCATTTTTTCTCGTAACTGTTGTAGATATTTGAAATTATAATTTCTTATATGTTTATTATGTGTCAAACATCTTCTTGATATGCTTACGAGAGGGCGATTTATGTACTGGGGACACGACACGTATTTTTTAGTATTATTAATAAATATTACTAACAAATGTTTTTACTATCTAGTATATTATTTAAAACATAACATAACATCACGCCTGTATTCCCCGAAGGGGTAGGCAGAGGTGCACATATAGTACACCCACATTTCGCCAGTTATGTTTTTAGATCCTAATGTAATAGGGGGCGATCCTATTGCCATCAACCGGGTACAAATCCAGTCTTCGTGCTGCCACTGAGAATTACCTAATGGAAAAACCCAGTAACACTGCCCGACCCGGGATTCGAACCCAGGTCCTCGTGCTCAGCAGTCGCGCTTAGCGACTACTACTAGCCTGGCACAGTGGCGTGGAGACTGACTCAAAGAGAGGCTACCAAGCAGTGGGTGAAGTCGGGCTACAGATGATGATGATGGCGATGATAATTATTGTTATCACCGTGGAAAGTCCGAGTCTAACTAATAGTGGTTAACTTTAGATTATTCTATTAAAATAATAAAATAAACACAGTTTTATGACTTGTATTACTTACTTGGAGCCTTGGAGTTTATTTGTGTGGCAAAAATGTCAAAATAGGGTCAGAAAATAGAAGGGACCTCTTAATAGTGACCTCCGTTTAGAATCTAGAATTATATTAATACGTGGAGACAAAAATTCGGATCCGAATTGCTACTGCGGGCCAAACAATACTTGTGTTGCTACTGCGGGGCAGTTAACGGCGAATATTACACGATTGGAAAAGTGTGCGATTTGGAATAACTAAGCAAAATTTGGAGAAGTACAGAAAGCAAAAATTTATATCATAATTACGCTCAAATTTTGACCTCTAATTATCACAATTGCCGTATTTGAATGTACTACCAGATGGTTTAATGATTTATTTCAGATATTCACGATATTATGCATCATAACAACTACTGACGGATCAATGACCTGTCTTTTATAACCGCCACTCTCATTTATTATCATTTTCATTAAATAAAACAGGATTTTTTTTCCGAACAATACAATAGATGTTTGTTCAAGCATCGTGAATAAGATAGAAGTAATTTTGCTATAGGTATATCATTAATTTTTACATTCCGGATTCCGGAACTGAGTTTTGTAGAATCGGTTTTGAGAGTAGAAACAGTATAGCATATTATTGGTATCACGAAAACTTTTTATTTTTATAAATTACGTCGCCCTATGCAAGGAATTTCTCCTGTCTCCTGTCTCACATGAAATATCAAATACACGAATACCCAGACTAGGGACACAAACATCTGCGGATCATATTTTGTTTTGCCCTGTGCGAGAATCGAACCCGCAATCGCTTAGCTACTGCTCCAATTATCTAATGGCATGCATCATGGCATGAAAAACACTCTTTAGTTCGATGGCATGAATTAAAAGCAATGGAGTTGAGTTTATATCCATTAAGAATACGTGCCGCAGTACACCATTTTGCTAACCCTTGGGTACGTATAATACCATCATAATAACTGCCCTATCAAATTACCTCCATTTCTTTAGAGAAGGATTGAACATTAATCAGTACAATAGTTGATACGGTAGGTGATTTTAGAAAATTAAGTGTGAAACTCACGTTATTTGCTATCACAAAAACATAATGAAAAAAGGTCTCATTGACACTTGCTTGGGCTGGAAACGGCAACCTCATCCTACGAGGGTCAAACTGAAAGTTCTTAGAACTGGCCACTTATAAACAATATAATAAAAAAATAATTCTAAAATTTGAAAATAGAACTCTTTGCCAATATTACTGAGTATATATTTCATTAATTTGTCATTTGTTTTACGATTTGGCGGCAAATTGAAAATTGTCTGTGTCACGTCAACATGAATTTAACACGAGAAAATTTTCGTGCAATGATTTTTTATGACTTTCGATGTCATTTAAGTCAACAAGAAAGTTATGATAGACTACGATTGGCCTTTCACGATGAAGCCCCATCTCGTGCGACAGTTTACAACTGGTTTAATGAGTTTAAACGTGGTCGCACTAATCTCACTGATGATTTACGTAAGGGACGGCCTTCTACGGCGAAGACTGAAGATAACATCTGTGTTGTGCGGCGTATGATAGAGACTGACAAAAGAGTGACCTATCAGCAGATTCGGACAAGCTTAGGCATCGGTATGAGTCAAGTGCACAAAATCCTCCACGAACATTTAGCAGTCAGGAAGCTTTGCGCCCGGTGGATACCTCATAATTTGACTGAGGCTCAAAAACTCCATCGTGTGGATTGGTGCCGTAAAATGATTGAAAGATTTGACGGAGGTGACTCAAATGCTGTGTTCGACATACTAACAGGTGACGAAAGCTGGATTTACTGTTATGATCCTGAAACCAAAAGACAATCTGCTCAGTGGGTGTTTCCTTTCGAGAGGTTGCCAACTAAAGTGAAGAGAGATCGAAGTGCGGGAAAAAAAATGGTGGCCTCGTTCTTTGGAAGGATAGGTCATTTCGCAACAATTGTGTTAGAGGATCAAAAAACAGTTTCTGCAGAATGGTACACTACCAATTGTTTGCCACTTGTCTTGGAAAAAGTTCGAGAGAAACGACCTCGCAGTAGGATCCTCCTTCACCACGACAACGCCTCGTCGCACACCGCTAAGCGAACGATCGACTATTTGGCGACATCAAACGTTGAATTACTGGGTCACCCGCCGTATAGCCCCGACCTCGCCCCTTGTGATTTTTATTTATTTCCAAAAATTAAAGAAAAACTTAAAGGAAAGCGGTTTATGAATGCTGAAGAAGCGGAGGCTGCGTATCGCGATGCCATTGAAGAGAACCCTAAAGACGAGTGGGCAAAGTGCTTTTCCCAGTGGTTCCATCGCATGCAGCGGTGTATTGACGTGAATGGACAATATTTTGAAAAGATATAATAAAACTAATAACTGGCTAATGTAATCAGTTTTTGATTTTCTAAGAACTTTCAGTTTGACCCTCGTATATCTAGTCCATAAACCACTAGGGCGGATTTATGAGGATCTCCCGTAAAGAAGGCCCCACTATTGGCTAACAAAAGGCTATTTTTTGTGGAGTAATGCTGTAATTACCTCTGTCGCTGGGCCAGGATAATATTAAGAATAATGAGGTAATATAGTTGGGTGTGTTCTGTCGGAACCTTCCTCACAAAATAACGTTTCATTTGCTGCTTATTGAGTCGCTTTATCTTCCTAAGTCCAGGGAAACAAATATTGCAAGCTAATATATTTTTTATTCTGGTTATAATAAAAAATATAAGTACAATGTAACTATTTAATCTCTAGGGGTAAGTGGCAAGTTTATTGCCATTAACCGGTCCCCATAATAATATAGGTGGCGAATTATTACCATTAACCGGATCCTATATTGGTGGCAAGTCTAATGCCATTAACCATGTCCCATATAGGTGGGAAGAATATTGCCATTCATCGGGTTTACTATGGATTCGTCACGTCTTACTTCGGCTTTTCCGGCTTGATAATGGAAATCTATCCCATTACAGACTCCCTAATACATAACATCACGCCTGTATTCCTCAAAGGCATACACCCACATTTTGCCAGTTATTGCCACATTAGTCCCAATGAAATAGGGACGAGCCTATTGCCATCAAATAGGCACAAATCCAGTTTCCCTGCTGCTACTAAAAATTATCTAATGGAAAACCCAATAACACTTTGCCCGACCCAAGATCGAATCCAGGACACAGCAGTCGCGCTTATCGACCACTAGACCAACGATGCAGCAATTAAAAACACAGTTAATCTTAATGTTATTAGAAGCAAAGTGCAGCTGTCCAACAAACATTTCTTGCTTCAATCAACTTATCACACCGATAAGTACTAAGTAGTGAACGCTGGAAACAACCATGATAAATCCAGGGTACTTTAATGGCATTGGTCTAGTGCCCTCGAAGCGAGTGCCAGTCGGCAGCACCCCGGCGTATCCTTGTTAACTAACGGTAATTAGCGTATGTGTGGTGCAAGTGATGAGATACGAGCGTTTCGCTTGGTTTGTTTTGACTTTGATGAAGTAAAGAATAAAGTTTGGGCCCTTGTTTCATATTTATGACTTTAGGGGAAGATTCTGAAGTCTATCTTATAACTAGAAAAAAATTGTTGTAAAAAAATGTTTGTGAAGTCCTCGTTGATCTAGTAAGGCCCTGAGTTAGAATCTTGGGTCAGGCAGTGTTACTGGGTTTTACCATTAGATAACTCTCAGTGGCTTCTCGCATTCTGGATTTGTGCCCGGTTGATGGCAGTAGGCTCGCCCCTTATTACATTGCGACCTATAACATAATATTAACTTGTTCAATGTAAGTGTCACTATATGAGCACCTCTGCCTATCTCTTTGGGGAACGCAAACGTGATGTTGTGTTATGTAATTTTATGATAATCTGAAATTTAACTTAAGTATTATACATAAACATATATATAGTTATTATTTAAGTATCCGTACTGCGTGAATACGAAAACAAATATGCAAGGCAAAGGATTTTATATTTATTTTAAAGTTAATTAGGAAGTTTTTGGTATAACTATGACAACTTATAATCGCCAAAGAAAAAATGATAATAATGACTATGATTACAATTGATAGTGAGCAACATTAGTTTCCTATTATTAAGTTATATTGTAAGTAGATCTTGACATCATTCTAAAGCTTATAACTTGCGCCTCAACAAAGCTGGTAGCACCTAATAAGTACAAATTTAAACCTTCACGAGTTGTTTTACTTATTAGTAACTTTGTAAGTGACCAAGTTTGTTTTTAGATATATTATATGGGTTCTTAGTTCTACTTGCCGAAGCCACTTGATATGAAATTCCAGTGTTATGACATTTTAAAGTTTCGTATAAAAGAGATAGCTTAGATACCTACTTTGTTTGGTTTTATTGTTGTCTGTCGCGCGTGCGTTGAAATAAATGCGTGTTTTTATTGCTAATGCCAAATTTCCATATCGGTCCAGTCGGTCATTGTTATCCTAGCCACAATAGAAGTGGGAAGATCAGAGCTTGTAAATACGAATATTTTTAATATAAAGGGAGCGAACCTATTTTGTAATAGGTTCGCTCCCTTTACTGTAAATAATCGCACAATACATTAAACTTCTTGAACAATTAAGGCACAAATCCAGAGTCTGTGCCGCCACTGAGAATGACCTATTGGAAAAACCTAACACTCTACCCGACCTGGGATTCGAATATCACTACACTAAGGAATAAATACGTAAACAAACTTTAGAAAAACTTTTTCGAAATAGCTATGAATACTGGATTTTTCCAGCCAAATAACAGTCGGCCATTAAAAATGTGTTTATTTTGATTCTCAAGGATGTTTATCTGTACCAGCACCAGTAAGTAAAGTGGGAGACTGTTTACTTAGCACTGATGGGTTTGGAGCTAGCTTTCATTATTTACGGAGTTTATATAGTTGGTATGTATATATATTTGTGAAGTTTTTTATCCTATCTGATCTACTGGACACGGTTTCGGACGACGACGATATTGGCGTCACTTATTTACCTGTTATTTATTCCTCTTAAAACCTTTTTCCTTAAGACAATTAATGTAAAGGGGGATGAAATTATGTCTTACTAATTGCGCCCCGCGGTGTTACCCGCTACATTTTTTTGAATAAAAAGTAGCCTATGTGTTAATCCAGGAAGTCAGCTACCTCCATATGAAATTTCATTAAAATCCATTCCGTAGTTTTTATGTGAAAAAGTAACAAACATCCATCCATACTTACAGACTTTCGCGTTTATAATATTAGTAGGGATGTATTTATAAGTACAGTCAAGAACATAAGCAACAGAACATAGTTTTAGTGCAAGTAGAAAAGTTAAATGTATGGTGCGATTATTTACAGTTTAAGGTAATTCTCAGTAGCAGCATGGAGTCTGGTTCTGTGCCCGGACGATGGCAATAGGTTCGCCCCCTATTACATTTCACCTTCGGGGAATACAGGCAAGATGTAATGTTATATGTTATACAATATTATATCTGTATTATCTAAGTTTATCATACATAAGAAAAGAAAAGTTTTCAGCACACTGATGGATTCTGAGAAAGCTTATCAATATTTATGTAAGTCTTATTTAGTTTTTCTGTTTGTTGTTTCTCGTCAGCATTTTCTCGTTCAATGATATTAAGGTGCTCTCTCACCTACAGTCTACGTTACATTCGTGCGTGTAATGTAACGTTACAAAGTCGAGGGAGGAGAACCGAGCTTTACATGGCACAACTTGATACAATGCGTCACATTTTGATACAAACTTGAACGCTCGACAAATCAGGGAGGCAATATTTTAATGTAATGCTCACAATACCTGTTTAGCGCAGTGGCTAAGTGATTGGACTGCTGCGCTAAGGGTTGCGGGTTCGATTCCCGCACGGGACAAAACTTTGTGCGACCCACAGATGTTTGTCCCGAGTCTGGGTGTTTGTGTGTGTTATATTTCATGTTTGTGAAACGCACCCACGACACAGGAGAAATTCCTAGTGTGGGGCGACGTTTTTTTTTAAAAAAAAAAAAAGATTTATTTATATCTATGAGGGTTCTGATTATGCCTCGGACATGGAGCAAGATGAGATTCATTTTTTTTAAGAATGTCGCCCCACACTAGCACTGTCTCCTGTATCGTAAGTACGTTTTACAAACATGAAATATCACCCACAAACACCCAGACTCGGGAGAAACATCTGCGAAGCGCACAAATTTTTGTCCCGTATGGATAAAACGCTTAGGCAGGAGTCCAATATCTTAGCCACTGCGCCGATCAGTCGTCAATTCAACACGCGAATGCTCTAAGTGTGGGAGCACCTTTACGGAGAGATGAAAGCTGAGTTATTACAAGTAATTTCTGAAATGGAATCGACGGTATTTAGTTTTTGTTGACATAACTAATGTACTTTCATATAATATGAACGATACTTATGTCTTTATTACTTGTATTTCGTTTTCTTCATGTGGCGGGTAGCAACACGGCTACAAAATGACATCATATTTACTCAGACTACCTCGTTGGTCTAGTGGTCGCTAAGCGGGACTGCTAAGCACGAGGTCCTGGGTTCGAATCCCGGGTCGGGTAAAGTGTTACTGGGATTTTCCATTAGGTAATTCTCAGTAGCAGCTCGGAGTCTGGATTTGTGCCCGGTTGATGGCAATAGGCTCGCCCCCTATTACATTGGGACCTAAAAACATAACTGGCGAAATGTGGGTGTACTATATGTGCACCTCTGCCTACCCCTTCGGGGAATACAGGCGTGATGTTATGTTATGTGTTATGTTTTTTTTTTATATTTACTCAGAATCATTATTTTTGTTGTAACAGAATACACGGATCAGCCATGTATCTTATAAACCTGGGAATACAAGATGTGAATGTAAAATCAACCTTGTTTATCCGATTATAAAATTAATATTTGTGTGGCTGCATGTTTCATTAAGCATGCATGGATCTATCTTAGATTCGCCATGTTTTGTCGATTATACATTAGATTATTATGTACTGCCATCGTTAAAACTTTTTCGAATTATTGTGTATTTATAGACCAACAGAGTTAATGCTAATGATAGATAATTAATTCGTTATCATTGATTAATTATTATTGTTATGTATTCTTGATTGCCTCGTTGGTCTAGTGGTCGCTAAGCTCGACTGCTGCGCATGAGGTTCGGGGTGCGAATCCCGGGTCGGGCAAAGCGTTATTGGTTTTTTCTAATAGGCAATTCTCAGTAGCAGCACGAAGTCTGGATTTATGCCCACTTGACGAATAACATAACTGGCAAAATGTGAATGTATTGCAGGTACACCTCTGTCGACCCCTTCGGGAAATACAGGTGTGATGTTATGTCATGTTTATGTAATATATTCTAATGTTATCGGAAACATGTGAAACCTAGGAATTGTATTACAGAACTCATTTGAGAAATGCGTAAATCATTTGCCTGCGGTTATCTTAGGAAATGTAGTGTATTTCCTACTTTGTACGTAATTCTTAAGTAATATCAGAAAATATTACAATTTTTATTATATTATATTAGAACATATTCTAAGGGTGGGTTATTTTAAACAGTCTATAAACATACTACTTGGCTATCAGTGTTTAAGTACCAATGATAAATAAATACATTAAAACCTATATTATTTCCGTTTGTCAATATCTTATTGGCGACCTGATTAGCGCAGTGGCTAAGCGATTGGACTGCTGTGCTAAGGGTTGCGGGTTCGATTGCCGCAGGAAGCAAAACTTTGTGCAAACCACAGATGTTTGTATCGAGTCTGGGTGTTTGTGTATGTGATATTTCATGTTTGTGAAACCCACCCACGATGCAGGAGAAAGTAGTATGGGGCGACGTTTTATAAGAATAATAATCTCATAAGCTTATGATGTTGTCCGTACGTTATAAACTGGAGCGTCTCAATGGTTTTGAAGTACAATATAAACTCAACGGTTTGAATGGAAATGAGCTATGGAATGTACTGGCTCGTATGATTTAAAGCTTATTGAGCAAAATAGGATATTATGATACTTTATTGCCTTATTATTCTAGTGGGTAGAAATAATCAATGAATAAATGTATGTATGAATAAATCCGGCTTGAAATATCACTGCAAGCATGTTGGTACGCAAGTTAGGATGTTAACATTGATTTATTCATAACGTATTGTTCTAGACTGCCTCGTTGGTCTAGTGGTTGCTAAGCTCGACTGCTGAGCACGAGGTCCTGGGTTCGAATCCCGGGTCGGGCAAAGTGTTATTGGGTTTTTCCATTAGGTAATTCTCAGTAGCATCACGGAGTCTGGATTTGTGCCCGGTTGATGGCAATAGGCTCGCCCCCTATTACATTGGGACCTAAAAACATAACTGGCGAAATGTGGGTGTACTATATGTGCACCTTTGCCTACCCCTGCGGGGAATACAGGCGTGATGTTATGTTTATTATGTGTTTTATGAATAAATCCGACTTGAAATATCACTGCAAGCATGTTGGTACGCAAGTTAGGATGTTAACATTGATTTATTCATAACGTATTGTTCTACTTGAAAGTTTACTTGCATGGTACAAAATTGATGTTCAAATGTATAGAGTTGATGTACTCTTGCCCCCTTACCATGAACTTTTAAAGCAGGACTATTAAGATGTGGAAGCGAGATCCCGCTACCTGCAGTGTGATGCGGCGTCTCGCTTCCACATCTTAATAGTCCTGCTTTAATTGTTCATCGTAAAGGGGTTTGTAACATAAACATAACATAACATAACATCACGCCCGTATTCCCCGAAGGGGTAGCCAGAGGTGCACATATAGTACACCCACATTTCGCCAGTTATGTTTTAGGTCCCAATGTAATAGGGGGCGAGCCTATTGCCATCAACCGGGCACAAATCTAGACTCCGTGCTGCTACTGAGAATTACCTAATGGAAAAACCCAGTAACACTTTGCCCGACCCGGGATTCGAACCCAGGACCTCGTGCTCAGCAGTCGCGCTTAGCAACCACAAGACCAGCGAGGGGTTTGTACTTATTATATTATATTATAATTTCAATGGATATTAACAGGCTTATTGGTGTTCTTGAGATTTTTTCTCGTAATTCCCTGTTAGTGTTCTGCCTTTGGTAAATTACAGAAGAAGATGTTTTTATGAGCAAATTCTTTATACGATGTTTTCCTTCACGGTTTTAGCAACTTATACTTACGCACATGAACTCTAAAAGACATTGGTGCGTGCAGGGGTTTGTACTTGCGACCTTTGATTTCGCAGTCCAACGGTCATACCACTCGGCTACCACTGCTTTTTGAACTTAAGTCCAGGACATGGCTACTACATAACATAAAACATAACATCACGCCTGTATTCCCCAAAGGGGTAGGCAAAGGTGCACATTTATATAGTACACCCACACTTCGCCGGTTATGTTTTTAGGTTCTAATGTTATAGGGGGCGAGCCTATTGCCATCAACCGGGCACAAATCCAGACTCCGTGATGCTACTGAGAATTACCTAATGGAAAAACCCAGTAACACTTTGCCCGACCCAGGATACGAACCCAGGACCTCGCAAATTAGTCGCGCTTAGCAACCACTAGACCAACGAGGCAGTCTGGCTACTAATATCCCGGTAAAGCCATATTTCCTTTGCAGATGAAGTTGCAAGCTAGTTCATTTATACAGCGTGTTTCTTATAATAAGAAGCGACCACTCTAGCCGTCATATCTCATTGAAAGGTAACTGTAGCTCCAAGTTCTTCCGACACACGGGGATACAAGGAAATAAAATATTTATGGCTCCCATCAACCAGACATTAACCTATGCAGGAAGATAATTCTAGCGTCATTGCAGCTTTCCCTATAGGAAGTAGTTTACAAGTATTAAATTAAAATACAGCCTATTAATTGCATATTTATTTACAAGGTTATTTACACTCGTTAAAAATAAACATATACAAAAGAAAAAAATATGCTCCAAAGTATTCCTCCTCATCGCTGTCGACTAGTAGGGTGACCAAAAGGCTGGCGGCATTGCCACGTTGAATGGCAATGCTAATTCTTTGGCCGAAAAACAAGCCCGCCTTTTGGTCACGTCAAGCATCAACCAACCGTTTAGATAGGTCTCTAAAAAGAAGACGCACTCGGACCCCATGAGCCGAGTGTTTCGACCCCAAACGGCTCAAAAATATATATTTTCGCCGCTTGAGGGTCTCCGCAGCTGCCGCAGTAGCGCCAGGGCAAACCGCTGAGCTGGTTACATATTATGTTATCTTTATGTGTGAAGATGCGGAGATCAGGTGATAATTTGCTGTGACCTTAGTACAATCCTTTTATCGTAAGACGTGGAATAAACAATTAAAAAATGTAGTAGTGTGTAATGTGTAGTATGTAGTTGTGAAACGTATGCGATACAGGAGAAACTTCAAAAAAATGCTTAAAGAAACATATAGGTTCAATTCTACATCACCTTCCGGCACTCTAGAAGTCTTTGTGAGTTTGTATTTATTTGAGTAGAGCTCTGGTCAATGCTTGAGAACAAACTTTTTCCTTTACAAACCTCCTTCGATATAAACAAATAAAACTTCAACACGTTCACATGAGCTACTAAATCTATTTCAGAACTTTTCGAATGCGCGAACGGTGCAAAGTTTCGAATGGAAGTTTGACCGCGTTTGATTCGAAGCCAATTCCTCCTTGCTTGATTCAAACTTACTCTTTTCCTTGCATTATGTATATCACGCCTGCACTTATTACTTGAAGGCTTCGGCGGAGGTGAGAGTAATAGAATAGAATATCTATTGAAATACAAATGGTTAAAAACATCACTGCCTGCCTCGTTGGTGTAGTGGTCGCTAAGCGCGACTGCTGAGCACGCGGTCCTGGGTTCGAATCCCGGCTCGGGCAAAGTGTTACTGGGTTTTTCCATTAGGTAATTCTCAGTAGCAGCACGGAGTCTGGATTTGTGTCCGGTTGATAGCAATAGGCTCGCCCCATATTACATGGGGCTCTAAAACATAACTGGCGAAATGTGGGTGTACTATATGTGCACCTCTGCCTACCCTTTCGGGGAATACAGGCGTGATGTTATGTTGAAAATTAAGAAAGTTAATCTTTAAAGTCCTCCTGCCATTGAGAACTACCTCATGGAAAAACCCAGTAGCACTTTGCCCGACCCGGGATTCGAATCTAAGACCTCATGCTCAGCAGTCGCGCTTATCAACCACTAGACCAACGAGGCAGTCAAAATAATACAACATGATATAATACCTATGCAATTTAAATATGTTATTTAAACACGAGACCAGATTTAATATTCAAAGCCAGGTTTATCTACCTTTTTAAATAAGATGCATAAGCAGACCTGCAATATACACAAGATACAAAATAATATGAAGTGAAGAGTCACTTAACATTCATGTCGTGTGCCAGCACACTGGTAGCTCTAGGTACCGTATCCGATGCAAATGCAAGATGTAAACAGCATTCTGTAACAGATGCTGCGCTTTGAGTGGACGAAAACGATAGAAAATACTGCATGATATCTTAAACGGAGCTTCGGTGAATTAGAAAATATCACTTTTATGGCTGTGTATTTATATTTGGCCTATGTTCAACAGTGGATGTCTTTGGGCTGATGATAATGATTCTTATTTGCCTCAAATATTGCAATATTGGAATTGAAAAAAATCGGTCATGATTGTGCACGAAAAAACTGTCTTTATAGTACCTCATCATAATCGTTTCAGCCTGATATCACTCATTGATGCTGGGCATAAGCCTCCCTTTGTCTCTGCCATCCGTCTTTGTTTTCGACTTGAATTATACATAAAAGTAAGGAAAATTTAAATACCTACTTTTAAGTACAATTCATTCGACCTGGAAAAGTTTAATTTCGATACAGTATTGGACCTTGTTTTTTGTTAAGTTTTGGACGTTACCTTGAACGAGTGTATTACCTAACTAAGAATGTTAATAATTAATAATGTTTTACCCAAAACAATACATTTTGGGAATAACGATGAAGTCACTTTAACTTGTGATCGCCACTGTAGCCAGTACTTACCAAGTCTCAGCCTAATTTGTTAATGACATTCTGCACTAAGACAAAACGTAAAAACAAGGGAGCCTTGCAATAAATAAGAAACAACAAATCTTTTAAAAAATGTATAATAATACTCTTACATCTCTTTGTATCTAAATACAATATTTACAAGCTTAATCACATAACTAACTATAATTATAATAAACTCACATACTATCCCAATATTGTCACTGATCGTCCCCATCAGTGTACTTGCCATCGGCAATGGGTGGCAGTGGAAGGCAGTGAAACAGCTGTTGTTGAGTATTTCGTATTAATATAAGTACAAAAAGCTTCAGTTTGCTACTTAAAATTATTATTATGATGATACAGTCCTAAAGATACATAATTTATGTCGTTTTCAATATATTGATTGATTAGAAATTGATTGATTTTGAAATGACGAAGACAATCTTTTGGCAGTGCCTCCTAAGTGCAAGGTGGGTTCTATTCATTTTAAAAATTCGTTCATTTAAAAAGTTTTGGGAATCTTTTTCTTTCGATACATTAGTAAAAACAGCATTGTCTTTAGTTAGATCTAAAGCATAGTGTTTATCTTCTTGAAAATCGTTTTCATTATGTACCTTTGGGAGAGTAAACCACTAGTCTAAGAAATATAATTTAACAATAGATACATCTAAGAAGTTTCAATAATAATGTTAAAGAAATTTACATTTGTTTATCACACAGTTCCTTTCATCCACTATCCATGAAGCCAACTAACGCCAATAAATAATGTAATACATAACAATAAAATACATAAGTAAAATTGGTGGTCTGTCATGTTTATAATTAGGTTAATTGATCACTTTAGTTTTGCGGATTCAATAGTTTAAATACCGAGGTTTGAATCAAATTTTGTCCAAATAAATTAAAATTCCTTTAAACGCACTACTGTGTTTGGCGATTAAAATCCATACAAGTCATGAATAATATTTTCTGGACCACTTAAATTTTCTTATATACTTTTGTCAGCCGTCAATCACAGTGGCACTATCTAAAATGGCGCGTATTTCTCATAAATAAAATCAAATTTCAGTATAAAAATAAAAAAGTAAACAATCTCACACACCCTCTATAGTTTGCAAAGTTCACAGAAAGTTCTCGAAGAAGTCAATACGTCATCTAGATAAACCTAATTTTGAACACTATGTATTTATAATTATTGCAATTTACATAGCTACAACGGGACTTATAACACCAAATAATATCTAAATACGCCAACAATTGATTTTATAACGTTATTTTTATAAGCAAACAAGAGTTGAATGGTTTACAGTAGTATAATCCTACTTGACGGTAAGCTTATCGTCGAGCGGCGGGTGCTTGCGTGTGATGAGTGCATCCTTCTACGTTTTCTGGCCAATCGCATACATTTTCGTTGGGGTTGAAGACGAGGTTTGATGGGCAAGGCATGTGATGTTTCCTCTCACCTTCACACATGTAGTACATGGTGCAATCAGCTCTGTCTTTGTGGTATGAAATGTGACCATCTTCCTCTTCGCAAACAACTTCGTTGGCTGAAAAAATATAATTTTCGTTAGATACTGATAAAACTGCATGTGTTTGGTGTAGCGTCAAAAGTAATTTAAATATAAATACATTTTATTCTAATAATAATTTATTATCTACATCAATACTTACGATCTTTAGTGGTGTACTGTCCATTAGGGTTTGATGATTCGTAAGGTCCATCGTACTCCAATCTGACTTTGTAGTCTCCTAGCTCCTGTTTCATGGCAGTGATCAATGGGTACTTTCCAGTGCCACAGGACCCTCTGAAGTCATCCATATCCACGGACCAAACCATGATACCACCGAATCCTTCTTCCTTCAACCAGGCCATCTGAAAATGAAAAATATTTGATGATCTTAAAAAAACTACTAAGCTATTAAGAGAGAAAAAATATATTTAAAAATAATTTATTTAGCTAAAGTACAAAATTGCCCTATATTTTTTTTACTTTATGCGTCTAAATAACCATGAAGTTAATATTTAATCATTTCTAGGGCCAGTTGCCACTAAAATCGTTACTAATAAATCATCAGGGATCAATATTTTGGTATCTCACCTTAGTCTTCAATGATCTCTCATCATCGAATCCGACCCACTGGTCATCTCTGTAGGCGAAGGGCACCATCTGCTCGTTGTCCCACACCAGGGTCGTGTTGTCTTCACGGAGGAACTCGCAGATTTCGTAGTACGACATGAAGCCAGCCTCGTTGGTGAACCGTCCCGCAGCACCTGAGATTGGAACAAGAATTCCTTCAAAATCTGAATTTAATTTGAATCTTAATAGGTCACTGTAAAAAAAATATTCTTTGCAAAAGTATGCGGATTCAACAATGATCTTTAAGCTGTCAAACAGTATATATGGTTAATCACATTTTTAACGATCGTGAACTGGCTTAATATTTTTGAAGACAGAGTTTAAGTTTGCAACTTTTCGAATTATGAGTTTAACTAGATTTCATTAACAAATAATATTATTTTAATACACTTACCACCACCAGAGGCTGGTGCTCCGATATCGAACTGCGTGTCGTTGATGAGGGTGAACGACCTTCCGTATGTCGGCATACCGATCATGAGCTTCTCTTTAGGAGCACCTTGGCGGACCCATTCGCGGGCAGAGTAATCCTGTTGACAGAAGGGTTTTAAATTAAGTACCAATGACATAGTTTAGGGGACGTCCACACGTAGCATTTGGATATTAAATAGATGAAGTCTTACAGAAAGGAGTAAATTATTAAAGGTTATTCATGAACTGGTGACGTGACGTTCTGTTCGCACATTACCTGACTAAGAGCTTTGTTTGAGCCTCAAAATAAGCAGGCGTTTAAACACATTCGTAAGTGTAGTATACCTACTACTTACATCAGGCGTAACAACTAAACATTTTTTTAAATAACTTATTAAAATACTTACCACAGTGAGTTTCTTCTGGTAGCTGGTGGCGCTTTCAAGAGGGAATAGGGGGCTGTTGTGTCCGACCTGACGCTCCCATTGTCCGTGGAAGTCGTACGTCATCACGTTGATAAAGTCCTGCAAATTACCAGTATATAAGAAAGTGTGTCAATATCCCTTCATTTATAGAGGGTAAGAATAGCATTTCTTTCTATCTTCAGAAACGATGTCAATGATGTTAGAGGTAATAAACTCAGTGTGAGGCCAAATAAAGGCAATAGGCTAGCTGCTTGTATACACAACATAGAACCTCCTCATGTTTGAAGTCGGTTAAAAAGAACTCTTGCTTGCCCTCTAGGGAATTACGACTACATTGTCACATAAAATAAATTATAAAATAAACAAAATAATAACGTTATAACCCAAAATAAAAACCAAAATATTTTAAATGCTGACTTAGTTTGCCGTGTAGCAGACAAAATATACATTTTAATATGAAAACCATGCTGACTTAGGTACCTACACTCTGTTAGAATAGTAATATTACAAAGTTAGTTGTTTTAGAACAGTTGGGCTATAGTAATAAGTAAAATAGCTTGAACTTCCTTAACTTATCGCACACAATGGAAAATTACACCTTGCTAGCCAAATGGCTGCAGGCGCTTGCTTCAATGATTACTTTTAAAAATATAGCGAGAAAGCAATTGTTAATGGTACTTTCTAATGTCAACATAATAACATACTAATTACTAGTATTAAACTATAATTATCGCCACAAGAAATGATTACTTTCTATTGCATTGTAGGTACTCTATATATTTTGTTTTATTTTACGCAGTTTCTGATATACCGAAAGTGAGTTTTGTCCTTTACGCATAACTAAAATGAAGAAGATGATAAATACAGATTGTATGTCTTCAAGCATTGAGTTTCTATTAGTAAGGTTTATTCTAAAAGAGCAAGGACAATAATTATACAACGTTAGCATTAGACTTGTGTCTTTTAGAAACTAGATACTGATAGAACTAGAGAAAGGCTTTAATGGTTAAAGCAGCCTGCCAAATGGAGTTATTTCAGGTATGAAACTAACCAAGTATTTAGAAATCTCTGGCACGTCATATCCAGCGGCGATGGCTTCGAAGGAGGCGGGTACGGCAGCGGACAGCAAGAGTCTTGGCTGGCCAGATGTCTTCGCTTCACCCTCAAATGCCAGACGCAACTCCTTCAGCAAGGATACGAAGGCAGCACGGTCATCAGCTCCTCTGAAAACGAAATAATTTTGAGTTACAGTGATTGGTAAAGTGATAAAGCCCATTTTTGTTCTCTACATCATTACTGCAGCTCTGGTATTATGTGGTGTTTGAAGTGAACTGATCAGTACGAAGATCATCCAGGCCATACATAAATGGGAGTTCCATGTGATTAAATCTAGTTTATTGAATACATGTCTGTCACTGATTTGGAATGTTGGTGTTTCTTGTAAGAGGCGTAACGCTCCTATTGCTTCTTAAGCTAAATTTAATTCTTTCAAAGTGTTTTTTAGTTTTGAAACCATATTCTACCCTTGAGTCAAAATTGGCGACTTCAATTCAAAGGTTATTTTTATCTTTTTCTGACTAGAAACAATATATTTCGAGACAGCTTGTCTCGATAATAATATTTTTAACTTTGGTAAAATCTTGCTTAAGTGAAGACGACAACTAAGATTTTTAATAAAATATTCTATTTTCCCTTTGTTTGTTCATTTAAGCCAGCAGTCATCAAACTAGAGGTCAAGTCTAAAAAACGAAACAAAACTGGTGTAAATATATTATCAATTGTTAAAATTAATATACACGAGAATAGGTTTTTACTAGCCAAACAATTTAATAAGAGAAAAAAAAATGTATTTTATGTAGGTATTAACGAAATATCTGAGTTTTTATTTTATTTTGTGCAGATACATTTCTAGACGTATTCGCAATCAAGTTATTCTACTAGCCAAGGCCAGACTACTTTAGTGATAAGTGTTACTTAATGTGTTTTTAATTTTCTCTTATATTGACACCATAGTGAGTAACCTTGAGAATTAAGTACCTCAACGATCTTTATGTAACACCCATGTAACAATGATGTGTAAATGTGACGTAATCAAGAGGTGTTAATAAGTGATGTAATAAAAAATCCTATTTTGTTTGATCATCCAAAGCTTTTGTTATTACATCGTTCGTAGGTCTCTCTTAAAATTCAACATTTTTACTTCATTGGCTTTAACTTGAAGCTTCTTAAAAGTACGTACAATAGTTTTCTTCAGTTCGATCAAAAACAATATTGTTTTCACAGAAGTAGGTAAATATTCTGTTACTTTAGTAACAGTGTTGATATTATCACTCTTCAATAAATAGATCATCTTATCAGCACAAACCCTATAACTATTGGCATTCTTTTCTCAGAAAAATTCCAAACAATTCCAAAAGGAAAAGGTCGGCTAATATAGTTTTTGCCTTTTGTAGCATCGCCACCGTTCATGGGGATAGAGACCTTCATAAAAAGGGCACTTTAAATGAGACGAGATGATAGGGGTGTACCTACGTATTTGTAGTTGAAAAGTAGTGGGAGGAAAACAAGTCAAAACAACTGTGACCTGTGAAATTCTAGTACGTGTGTCATAAAACCTTAGTCATAAATGTAGCAATTAGAATACAACATTTTCTTGCTTCGCTTTCAAAAAGCTTAGATTCTGTCTTCGGAAATTAAGAATCCTCCATAACTCCTTACCTGGGATACTCCCAGTCTACATCAAGACCGTTGAACTGGTAGTCCCTGAGGAATTCGATAGCTTCGTACACGAACTGGTTCATGCGGAAGACGTTGGAAGTCAGCTCTTTGAAGGGAGTGGAGCCGAAAGCCCAGCCGCCGATCGCGAGAAGGATCTAGAGAAACAACAACATAGGAGATGAGAAAAATATTAATATAATATATTTTTTCTGAAGATCTATATCAGCTTTAAAAAGTATAAAAACGCCCTTAACATACCTTCAAGTTAGCGTTCTTCTCCCTCAAAGCTACAACCTTGTCGTACATTTCTGTGTCTTTCTCGTCTCCTTCTGTGAGTTTATGGTCCTTGAGGGTCGCGAAGGCGTAGATGACGTGGGTGCAAAGAGTAGGGTCTACGTTCTCAGGCATAAACCGACCGGCTGACGGCCTCTTAGAAGACCAGGAAGTCAAGTAGCAAAGAATTTGAGGTTCACGTCCTGAGAAAGAAGTATAACCATATAAATAAAGTGCAATCTATTTATTGATCTTTAATACCTGAAATTCGTAACAAATAAATGGCTCTGTCTATAAATTGTAATTTTTAAACTGGTTTGTATCTAACGCAATAATAATTGTGGCTTAATTTTAAGCTAAATATGAAATATCCTTAAGAATATCAACGACCATACTTTTTCCTTCGTAAACCATTATATATAAGTTTTGTATTATATTATTTCAGAGTTTGTTTGAAGTTTCAACCTCCTGCCAGTAATTCCAATTCCTAATCTTTGATTCCTTGAATTTCGAAATCTAACTTAACATTTGCAAATTCACAAAATGATCACAGAATTTCGCAATTCATATTAAAATGGAAGATGAATACAATTTAGCACTACCATATTGTAATTTATTATTCATTTGATGTTTTATCAAAAAGCTCATCAATCAGACATCAAAGTCTAATCAATTATGGAAAGCAGACTGAGATTTAAAATATTCAGCGCAATTGTTAGCTCATTAGTTTGAAAATTTTTGATTTTTAATTCACGCGTCGCGAACGTCTGGCTTTAGCTATAATTTTACACTTGCTCATTATAATTATGTATGTTTTATTCTTTACCTACAATTATATCTATATCAACTTACGTAACATCTACCATCTAACAGCATCATCAAACATTATTTATCTTTTGGTTATTATACATAATATAACATTGAAACCCCACCTTATTCCAACTAATTAGTCCCATGCCTCAACAGAAAAAGTTTCCATCTAAACGAGAATATTAATAGAAGTATAACATTGAAAATATTATGTTATATATTACAATCCCCCCACTTAAGAGGCAGTAAAACTTGTACCTACTTGTTAAAATGTCGGTAGGCGATGTCATAAACTTGACGGCATTAAATCACAAACCCCATTAGGACCTTAACACCAGTTTAAGCAGACCTACAAAGCCCTCTCTCATACCCAAAAATGTGATACAGAATTGTCTGCAAACATATTTTTAGGGATCTCAAATTTCTGGTCGCCGGTACTGCTTGAACGTAAAAGCACTCGATGTTTCAAACTTTTAGCAACTATGTCACGAATTGTCGACTTTCGTAAGCCATTCTTGGCAACAACAGAAGGCCTAAGAGTGACCCTTGCGGTACTCGGTTGAATGTTGAGCTTTTAGTGTCAAATACACTTTCTGTTGTTTTTGTTCCATCTGTTATAAGATTTCCACTAAGAATGTCTGCTAATGAAAGTTTATGAGCACAAAGACTTTGTTTTCCAAGACCTTAATTTTGGGGGAGCTGTTGAACGGAGTTGTGAAGTTGTTTGTATCGGTGTAGTTTGACTTTGTTATCTTTTTCTTTTCTAGATATAAAATGTGTATTTAATGTTCTTCAGCTTGCTGTTACAAGTTTCTTGTAAGCTGTTTTCTTTTGTAGGCTTTCACAATTTGGGTCGAATGAACTAAAATCCTTTTAATATTATTTGGGGAACTCCAAAAGGCAGCCTGTCGATACAGGTGCCAAGCGAAGTGTTAAAGACTCAAAAATATCTTCCATTTGCTTTCAGGTATTGTTTATTTTTCCGATGTTAGAAAATGGGTTTGCCAAACATGTTTACACCGGAGCTTTGCGCTTGACGTGCCCCAAAAGAGTCTGGTTAAACGAAATCGTAACTTTATACGTTTTGAAGTTTTGAAGATTATCCTTTGTTTTAAAATTTTATTATTTATGCTGTCTTCATGCGTTCTATAAAAGTTATGGCTTTGAAACCAAAGTTTGAAGATTCAATATCAGGACATTTTTAAAACTTTTGGTTTATTCTCATCTCTCTTATTCCTTTATTTTCAATTTTTAAGTCTTATGAGATTTTTTTATGGTTAGTACTTCATGGAAGCTCACGTTTCTTTGAGATAAATTTCAATGAAAATATTTATTAAATTATATTTGTCTGAAGGATAATTGCGGACCCGATGAATAAAAATAATTTTCGCTAAATTGACTCCTCAATGATCCTTGATAAAGATGAATACACAAGGGCGTTCCCATTTCGATACAAATTACGTAATCGCAGGAATATAGTACCAAGTTATATAATCATTTAGTACATACGATAGTAGCTATTACGTAGGCACGTAATACTTTGCTTTTAGCAAAACAAAAAAGATATTCAACAGCAAGAATTCCTGACACTAAAGACAATAATTTTAAATTTTAGAAAGTTAAACTGTTTACACGAAATAAACGTCACTGTGGGTTTGGTTAACGGCCAATTATCGACATGAGAAAGTGTTTTTATAGCTATAATTTTCATGTTAGTTAATATCTAATTATCTAGTTGAATGCGGAAGCATAGGGTTTGTCGAGAGCGCAACAACGGACTAACCACATTGGTTAATTACTTAATAGACTAAAAAGTATTAATAATGATAATATTGCATAACATCACTTCTTCACAACATAGGATATCCTAGTGTGGAGATCCTTTACTTGCAACAATAAAGTTATTATTATTATTTAGAATACTAGACGTAATAACCTAAAACTTATTTCACCTTTTATAAAAGATTAAAATTTAAAACCAAGGATTAAATTATAGCTGTCTCTGTCGGAGCATTTCATATAATAGAGACGTCAATAAACTTAATACAGGGTTTAGTTAACGCCGGTATGATCCTCGATTATGAATAAGAGGGATCACGTATTGTGTTGTAGCTGCCTGTGGTTTTATTACTCAGTTCTATGTACAAACTAGTATAGTAATAATTCAGTTCGTGTATTGCAGTATCACACTGAGATAGTGACATAACATTTTTGGCGTCTTGTATGGGTTCCTAGTTTATGTTATCTATTCTTCTTGTACTACCTTGTTGGAGCTAGTCCATGAATATTTTTTCTAGTTAGAACAGGTAATAAAATTACAGTACGAGGACACATCGGTGGCTATAACTTATTATCATTTTTATCATACACCTATAGGTATGTATACCATTAACGGTATCTCACATTTTTTTCCTTCAAAAGTATGAATAAAAACCCTTATTATATTTTACAAACATTCTTCAGTACCATTTCACTTTTAAAACAACGAAAAACAAAAGAGGACTTACTGTTCTTATCGATAACAGCATTATTATTGTTCTTGATGATGCGAGTCTTCTGTGGCTTGTTCTTGACCCTGGTGAGGACATCGGAGAGGCTGATCTTGATAGGTTCTGGCTTCTCAGGTTCTTCTTCGACCAAGACGTTGGAGGCTACTGAGGCCCAGTCGACGTCCTTAGCGTCCTTACCACGAGAAATGCCACGAAGTTCCTCCCTAAGAAGATGTTAAAAATATTAGGTACTGCTTATGTTTTCGTGTTACAATATACCTATAGAAAGAATCAGACTAAATACTGAAATTAAAGTAATTAGTTTCAAATTAAATTGTCTGTAAAATATATGAATTTATCATTTCAATTGGTTTTTTTTAATTACCTCATAGCTCCAATCAAGGGGTATTTGACATCACCACCGCATACGCTACCGCTGAAGTCATCCATATCAACTGTCCAAACCATAGCTCCACCGAAACCATTGTCCTTGATCCATCTGATAACCAAAGTCATTATTAATTCCTCTATTTCGCACTTCGCTTACACAAAAATAAAATTTACGTAAGTAACCCCCGACACAACATAAATTATAGCTAAGAATCATCTTGAAAACGTCAGCTTACAAAACAAAAAACCGCATCAAAATCAGTTCATTTGTTTAGGTGTTACGATGCCACAGACAGATACACAATTATACCAAAGTCAAATCTATAACAGCCCTCGTTTTGCGTGAGGGGTTAAAAACATGTAGATACTACAAAAATTAATAGGTATCAATAATTACATATAATTGGAATTCATACCTCATTTTGTTTCTGATAGACTTCTCGTCATCAAAACCGACCCATTGGTCTCCATTGATAGCGTAAGGCACCTTCATTTCCTCGTCCCATATGTAAGTACCACCGTTTCTCAGTAAATCACACACCTGAAAATTTGTTCATGTTCAACGTTTTTCTCTTGTGTATAGACAGCAAACAAATAATATAAAAAGCCACATTTTTAACAACTGTGATCTTCAAATGATCAAAATCTTCTTTGTTTTTTATGACTGCAATAAAGTTTTTATATACCTACATACAAATGGAAATCCGTGGTCTCTGCCTACCCCTCAGGGAAACAGGCGTGACTTTATGTATGTATGTATGTATACCTACATACTTGAGAAGGACCTCATCTCAAAACCCAGATCCACTAACACAGTAAAATTAACTCTAATTTCAGCTCAAATTAATCCATTAACATGGCGTGTAATACCCCAAAAACGACCTCATATACCATTCTCTCGCATAAATCACTTCCATACTTGGAGCAATATTTTTTAATTATAATAACCTCATAGTACGCGAGGAAGCCTCCCTCCTTTGTGTACTCGCCAGCTTTCCCACCCCCACTGGCTGGAGAATTCACTTTGAACTTATTAGGGTTGGATAGGGTGAAGGTTCGTCCGTATGTCGGCATACCTGCAAATTATGTACGTCATCAAAATGTTCCAGGTTTCTCGACAATTCTCGGAGATTCTGGCTTATTTGTGAAGCTTGTGAAATAGATTATAGCACGTGTATGGGAATATTGTTGGGAATTTGCTAAAGGCAATAGTTTAAGCTTTACTAAGGTGGAGATTCTAATTTAAATGTATTAAGACTTACAACTGCTTGTAGTTGGCGTCTCAAAGGACCAGTTTTTAATATGTACATAATTTTTTGGTATTTCAATCAAAATTATATTACATCTACTTCTTTGCATGATATTTTATTGTTATTTTAGCATGTTTCCCATGCTGAGTTAAAATGTACATTAAAACCAAAATTTGAAAAATGATAGACGCTCGTGTCCATCATCTTTCAAATTCCCTTTATCAATTTAAGTTAACTTATTTTTTTAAAGGGATACAATCTTACAGTTGAAGCATTATCGTTATTTTTATCTTTAGTCTGCAGTTGATGATACAGCTAAGTAAAATACTTACCAATAATAAGTTTTTCCTTAGGAGCACCAAGCTTGACCCACAGATGAGCGGCATGGTCTACAGACAACTGCTTTCTCCACTCGGAGTCTGAAGAGGGAGAGTATAGGGGAGCGTTGTGGCCGGTCTCTCTCTCCCATTTACCGTGGAAGTCGTAAGCCATAACGTTGATGAAGTCCAAATAACTGCAGATAGAAAGAATATTAAATAAACATTATCGATATCATAAATGTTCTTTGTCTTTATATCTACATTTGTAAATTTTGTTTCTATTAAACTGTAACGGTATGTTTGTAAGTATAATTTAGCTAACATGGAATAGAATTAATAAGATAATAGTTTATTTGAGTAAAATGAAACTGAAAAATTATAACAGGCAGTAAAAAAAATATAAAAACTTTTTACTTAAAAATATTGTTATGTCAAATATTGCTATTAAATTTAAATGAGCAAACATTGATATGGTAATAATAACGTGTACGTGCATAATTAAACATTATTCTGTATAAATAACACCTATTTGAACACTCAACCGAAATTGCATATCAAAATGTTGTATCAACGAATTGAAATTTATAACAATGAGTTTCACATCTGACAGAAAATCTTCGTTAAAGGCAAAATTTAAATGTTTTTGATAGACATATCAAAAGAGCGATAAGCAAAACATCAAAATACGCGCCAAGTTTGGCAAAAATAGTAGTAGCATCACAAAATAAAGACCCAAAATTATTAGTCCTTATTCCAAAAGAATAGAGCATAGATTAGAGCCTGAAATCTCTTAACAACGTTGCTGGTAAAGTTGCTCCCTACACAATGTGCGAATGTGGGAAAACGCATGGAGTGGGTAAAACTACTACATAATAATAATAAAAATAAATGATATTATTATTTGTATCTCATCTTATTTACTCGGGCTATCAACCATGCGGAAGATACCCGGACTTTTAAAAGGCTTACGTGGGGACACAGGTCCAACACGCAGAGGCCCGTTGAGAACTTTAATCTAAAAGGGGATGGGACACCAGCTAGGGACACCACACAACTGCTCTATAAAAGAATAGCCATGAAAAGTCCCCAGAAGGTGCGGGACTATTGAGAAAGATGGATACTAAAATGATTTGGTCTATTGTGTTGGGATGTTTCGTGAAATGGTTACTTTTATTTTATACTGAATAAAAACGGCGTCTGCCTTTTATCACAAAATATATAGAATATTAGCAGACGGTGACTCGCCACTCACTAGATGGGCCCCCTAAACAGTCGCCACTATAGGCAACAGGGAGCAACACCGATGCGAGTGGCTAGGGGTGTAGAGCGGTGCGGCCCCGGTTTCACCATCGCGCGTCTCGAAGACTCGGAGCGGGTTTCCCCGCTATTACGCCATTAGACACTTCCACCCCCGAGCATATAGCTCTGGCGACCCCTCTCTGACCAGCCAACTAAGGCAAGAAAGAGCTGAGAGTCCTGCGGGCGCTCTTCGGTTTCCACTCCAGCTACCCATATCGGGCAAACCGGAGATGAGTCCCTGACCGGCTCTCTGGGGTATCAGGCACGTTGTGTCGCCACTCACAAACAGCTCGCCACAAGCTGCCCTGCGGTTTGTGTGCTTTTAGTAAAAGTCCTTGTGATATATTTTTTATTTCTATCACGAGGGTTGGTAAAGCTACTACTGTCCCCTCCGGTGTTACGTTATTCTCATGTTGAGGTAACGATGTGCCCAGAGGGTATATTATTATTATTATTATTATTATTTGTATCTCATTTTATTTACTCGGGCTATCAACCATGTGGAAGATACCCGGACTTTTAAAAGGCTTACGTGGGGACACAGGTCCAACACGCAGAGGCCCGTTGAGAACTTTAATCTAAAAGGGGATGGGACACCAGCTAGGGACACCACACAACTGCTCTATAACAGAACAGCCATGAAAAGTCCCCAAAAGGTGCAGGACTATTGAGAAAAATGGATACTAAAATGATTTGGTCTATTGTGTTGGGATGTTTCGTGGAATGGTTATTTTTAGTTTATTCTGAATAACAACGGCGTCTGCATTTAACCATATAATATGCAGTATATTAGCAGACGGTGACTCGCCACTCACTAGATGGGCCCCCTAAACAGTCGCCACTATAGGCAACAGGGAGCAACACCGATGCGAGTGGCTAGGGGTGTAGAGCGGTGCGGCCCCGGTTTCACCATCGCGCGTCTCGAAGACTCGGAGCGGGTTTCCCCGCTATTACGCCATTAGACACTTCCACCCCCGAGCATATAGCTCTGGCGACCCCTCTCTGACCAGCCAACTAAGGCAAGAAAGAGCTGAGAGTCCTGCGGGCGCTCTTCGGTTTCCACTCCAGCTACCCGTATCGGGCAAACCGGGGATGAGTCCCTGACCGACTCTCTGGGGTATCAGGCACGTTGTGTCGCCACTCACAAACAGCTCGCCACAAGCTGCCCTGCGGTTTGTGTGCTTTTAGTACAAGTCCTTGTGATATTTTTTTTATTTCTATCACGAGGGTTGGTAAAGCTATACTACTGTCCCCTCCGGTGTTACGTTATTCTCATGTTGAGGTAACGATGTGCCCAGAGGGGTTTTATTATTATTATTATTATATAAAACAATAAAAAATATTAATAAGACAAAAATTTGCAGTGGCCGTGCGACAGTGTTTTTTGTCCTCAATATAAATTATTCGGGTCATATTTAAATACAAATGGACTCTGTAAGTGTGTAGGGTTCGGGGTAGAAAAAGTTTTTGTGAAGTTATAGGAGCAAATTAATGTTTTTGCGAAATTATGTTCTAGACCGCTTGTAGCATGGGCGAACTCCTCACGATTAATAACCAGCGTTTGTGAAAACATTTTTTGGTACTAAGTACTATGCATGGTTTCAAATTAGCAGTGTAAAGGTTTCAATTTCCTTTTATAAGTTTTTTCTCTATGAAAGTATGGACTATGAGTTATACCTCTTAATATATTTAAAAGATACTTAGAGTTGTATTACAACTATTTGAGTCCCACGTTAACAGAGGTGAGATTAAAGCCATCAAGAGATCATAATAGAAAGTAAGTGGTAGGTATTTCTAGAAACTGCGACAATACATCCTTGCGATTGATATAATGACGATCTATAAACCACTGGCCACATCAACTTCATTAAATAATTATAGTATGTAACGGATTACCTAGCAACAGCTGGTACATCGTATCCTCCCTTGATGTTGTCAGGACCGACGGGGACGGCGGCGGTGAGCAGCAGACGGGGTTTCTTTACTTCTTGGGCTTCAGCTTCGAAAGCCTCACGCAGTTCTGTAACAAGACAAATTAGTTCATAAAAATTTTGTTTATATAGACAAAAGGAATAAGAATATAACAGTTATTAAACGCTTATTATGTAGTTAACTACTTCCTGGTAGTTATTTGGATGCCCTAACTTACATTGGTAATTAAATAGATGCTGAACATATTAAAAATCATAGTTGTAGTCAAATAACATTTGGTTAGGTTAATTTTAATTAAAGTCACATTTAATGGTGGTTAAAACTAACGATAAATAAATTTTGAATATTAGGAAACAATACTTGTCAAACTCAAATTAAAGTAGTTTCAACCACGTTCGTGTTTACTCTTTGACGTACAATAAACACAGAACTACAACGAAAATCACGCGTTTCCAAGTATGACTGACATTCCATTAGCTTCGCGTACCTTAGGAATCAAATCTCACGGTACCTAATGCACAATTTATGTTGGCACATAAAGTTCAAGCTAGGCAAAAAGTGTAAGCTAAAAGATTCCATTATGATAGTTTATTGTAGGTATAATAAAGAGGTATAATGTTGACTGCTGTTAAGGAATTTTCGAAAGGCCGCAGTTCCTCTCTAAATGTAGCAAGGACATTGAATGATGTGATATAGTATGTACTACGTATACGTACGTGTTGATTGCTTATTGTCTTATTGGAGGTATGAGATTCAATTGTCTGTGATTGAGGAATGTTTTCAATAAGAATAGTGGCTTGTAGTAAAGCTTGGTTTGCGTAACAAGCTGGTGTTAATAGTGGAAGAATGATTTGGTGATTTAGTATCTTGCTAGCTAATGGTACTTTAGTCTGTGTTGTGATTATTCAAAAAGAAATTGGTCCTTTTACCTGCCGCATGACTACTTCGAGAACTAAGCTTCAAAAATAGTTGATGTCAAAAGTAAACATTCTTCTAGAGTTTTTGGAACTTTGACAAAAAAATTGTGCCTAAAATGTTTCCAAAATTGCAATCCTTAACAAGAATCCACCATGAAATACCTACAATTGAGACACGTCACGTGCGTGGAATCGATAGCCATCATAAAGTTCTGTCTATCCCAGTAAAGAACCATGAAAACAGTGAATCATGATCAAGTCTAGACGCTTAACATTTATGAAACAAACAGTCTTCATATCGCACGAAGGTTTTATAGAACATGATTGTGAAAGGATTCTCATCATTGTCAGCGTCCAACGATATGATTGACCTTATAAAATGAATAATATTGAAAAGGTTCCTACGGTGCAAACAGAATTTAAGCTTTTGTAATTATGAGGGCTTTAACTCAAAAAGGGACCTTACCATGGATCATAAAACATGTCATATTAATGTAAACTCATGTCATGAAAGAGAGATTACTCAGTCAATAATTTAGAATTTCTTTAGATATGATTGTATTTTGTGCCAAATATGAGTAATAAACTTACTAATTACTAAAGTAATTAGAGTGACAGTTGACGTCGGGAGATAAGGAGCCTGTCAGCAATTTAGAAACTAAGGTATTATATATATATATTTTGTGCTTAGTATGTTTAAGTTTAAGTTTGGCATATTTTTTTGGTTCACCTTTTCCTTACCTTCCTAATTTATTTTCGGAGTCTTCAACTACGTTTGTATCAAGTTTATTGATCTTTCATAAAAGTAGGTTGTCTTCTCCATAAAATAACTAAGAACTAACCTACAAAGCCTTGGTATGATACCACAACTAAAATCCTAGATCATGCCAACAATGTGTAACTGTATTTAATCTAATTTAAATATCTAAATGCAGGCTGGCTGGGTGCCACGCATAACTGTTTCACTAGGTACGTCTTAAGAATTCATATTTCATTTTATTTTGGCACTAAATTTTTATATGGAACACTGCATGCGAAAGTTTGGTTATAAAATTTTAGTAGCGAAGTATGAATCACAGTGAGATTCTTTTTAAATAATAATACTAAACATAGTACATAATACTAAACAATTACAAATATAGTAGTTCTTGTTATATGATCCGTGGGTAGGAATTGAATTTGTAATTCCGTCATTTCAGCGTCAATAATTGAGTCGGTAAAATCATTGTGGGCCTGGTGAATGCCATTAGTCTCGATCGATAACAAGGGTTTTTTTTCTTAACGAACGGCGATTGGTCACTATGCTCCTACATTGTATTTTTGCACATATCCAGATTTTTAAGTAGTACTAGTAGGTCTTTAATATAATAGAAAAATACAGAACATAAGTATTTTTTGGGATATGATGGAGATACCTAACTATATAAGCTTAAGCCACTACGACACTTACCCTTACATTGCAAAAATAAATTAATAAATATATTATCACAGCACCAATATTAGATACTTAACAGAATTTATGTTGGTAATAAATAAAGTTGTGACGTCATATTTATTCGGCGCGGCGAGAAAATATTTATTTATTTATTCACCCGGAAAAAGTACCCTTTTATATGATACATCTCTACTGTTTTAATAAAAGCCATGTTGGTCCTTTTTTACGCATTTTTGTTAATAAGTATCAAAAAGATTTTTGGGAGGGAAATGTGTTTTCATTACAAATATTAAAAAAAAATTGGACCACTTTTAAAATCATTTACATCTTTTAAGCTAGAATATTATAGCGTTCGGTATTCTTAAACGTTACATTTTGACGAATTTTCCTTTACAAATAGAGTTGGAATGCATTTCTTTGCGGGTTCGAGACAGTCAAATAATTTCCCGGGTAATACCGGGTTCCAAGGTACAAAAAAATGCCTTCACACTCATTTCCTTATCCCTGGCTGGAGGCCTTTTACTAGGTCTCGCCAAACGACCGGTTAAGCAGTAAGAGCTCCTTCAGAGCTAACTGCGAGAGGCAAGTTAGAAAAAAAAATCATGTCCTTATAGAAACCCTGGCGATGCAAGAATTGTGCTTCATCCTTGTCATAAATGATCATACAATTGTATTTATATCTTCAACATCGATCAGCTGACAAGCAACCGTTCCAGTCCATATCAAATAAACCATTAAATCAATCTTCATATTAGACATAACTTTCACAAACTGATACCATATTAACCTCTGCTTACTCCACAACGCGAAGAAGCGTGAAATCCCAACTATACCATTACATGGATTACATCGACAGTAAACAAAAAGAGTTACGTAAACGCCATGTCTCTGTGATCGGCGTAACCATGGTAACGGGCTGTGTCGCAACTGATAAAGTTCTTCATAATTCACACCACGCGACCGTGGCCTGCATTGTTTGTTGCTGGCCAGTTTACTTTTGTAGCAGAAAACAAACTTAATTGATATCATTAACTTTGTTTCATAATAAAATTATGTAATAGGGGCTACCTTATTGCCATCAACCGAGCACAAATCCAGACTCAGTGCTCCTACTGAGAATTACCTAATGGAAAAAAACTCCATAACAATTTACCCGATTCGGGACTCGAACTCGGGTCCTCGTATAGTAGTCGCGTTTAGCGACCTTCTTACCCACGAAGGACTCATTTTAAAACTTAAGACACGTAAAACCTACGCAACCTCTAAAGCCAAAGGGTCTATCGTGTAATAATGGACCTATGTATAATATATTGTCAGATATAGTTATAGATATGTAGAAAACTTGCAAGCTTTGAGTTCCAGATACAGCTACGGGGGTATAGCACCTTTATATTAATTAATTAGCTTATAAAGTTCTGTTTTACTATAAATTAGTTTATAAAACTGCCCAGAAAACTTCAGTTCAATCTCTCAATAAGTCCGATTAAGTCGTAACAATAATAATATACCTACTATTTCATCCATGGGCGTAATAACCAGCTCAAAGTTATCTAACAATAAAATAAACGTCTCAAACTGTCCAAAGCATGACTAAACATAGAGAAAGTTAAAAACATTTATTTGACAGCCATCAGACGTCATCATCGTTGAAGTCCACAGCTGGACATAGGCCTCTCCCTATCTACACCACAAAGCCCTAATACATGTAATAATAAATATAAAAACAAATGAAATAATTGCCTACCCCTTAGGGAAACAGGCGTTACCTACTTTATGTATGTACGGAATGATTATTTCCTTGGGGAGTATGCGTCTCACGGCTGGACCAAATAGGCGTGCATGCTCATGTCAAACACAGGTGCTTGACGCAGATTTTCATCAGAAACCCATACCACACCGATATCAACTAAGTGTAAGTCTATAAATATTGTAGAAGTCGGAACCACAGCCATACATAATAGCCTTTTAACCAACACAAAAAAGGTGGTGCCTGTATCCGGAAATAAGAGGTCACACGTGTTGTTTCTCTATGTGTTATACCCGGCTCTATCGTGAAATTATATTTGACTTTTAAGGTCGACAGTTTCAAGGTTAAGTTAGTTTAATTTGTGGTTACGTTTGAACGTAGAATAGACAGACATGATTTATGATTTAAACTAGCCGTTGGAAACTGCTTTGATAATGTAGAAATCAAAAATGAGTTAGGATTCATCATAAATCAATTCAGGTACTTTTATAAAATTCATCTTATACCTGTTCAATTCAGTATTTTTATTATAGATTTTTCTACCTAAATTAAAACAATAATAGTATACATCTTAGTAATAAACAAATAAGAAAATAACTAAATTATGCATCGAAATATTCCTCCTCGTCGTTCTCGACTGGTAGGGTGCCCACAAGACTGGCGACATTGCCACGATTGCTATTATATGGTGAGCAATGCTAATTCTTTGGTCGAAGATTAAGCCTGCCCTTTGGTCATATGAAGAGAAGATTAGCCATTTAGATAGGTCACTAAATAAAAAAGAAAAGATAACTGTACTCATGTACTTTTGCTTACTCACGTATGAAAACTTGCAATGTAAAACTATAATCAAAATAAGAGTCATGGATCAGGTTAAAAATAAGCCAAATCGAATATGTTTCCTTAATAAACGACTGAACATTAAAAAGGATATTTCTTCACGCCGAATGATTAATCACATACGTAATACTAACCTTTCCGGCTAATTCTACTCAATACTAATAACATTTATAAAAAAAACTCAACATTCTGTCAGTCAAGCAAGAAGCACCATTTGATTACCAACATTCACACCAGACAGGTAAAATGGTTACGAATTCATAATTGTTGTTTTACCGTTTATTAACCCTGCAAGTGATATAGCGTGATGATCCAAGTGATTATGAGAATTAAACGCACTTATGGGTAATAGGAGGGTTGCGCAAGAGTGCGGCGTGACACGCTAACAGCTGTTCAGCAGGTTTTTGTGATGCGGCAAGCACGCGAGAATAGTTAATCAATCATAATTTTCGTACAATTTTTTTATATATAAAATAAGGCTGTGCATTTTTTGTCACTCATTGTCTAGACTTCTAGAGTATATGTCGGTTGGTAATGGTAGGTAATGGACGTTTTTTTTTAAAAAAAAAAAAAAAAAAAAAAAAAGAGGTCTTATGATTACCATTACCAACCGACATATTTCTAACCTTTTGACCAAGATTAGTGTGACCGGGTTAAGTTGGTTTAGTTATTTTGGTTGTACAGGTCGGTTTGTTACTGAAGACTAACTCAGTTGGCGAGATCTGCTTTTACAACTGTTACTTAATTATACATGAATACAATATTTCATGTGTGTATGTCATTGATGAGAGCTTCAAAACGGTACTAGAATAATGATTTCTAACACCAACGCGACAAAATTAGGCATTAAAATAAAAATATTGTTGACAATGAATGCTGTAAAGGATTCGAAATATTGACCAAAAAACTAATTATAGCCGCGATAAAATCCGTAATAATAGTTTTATTTTAACTGCATTATAAACCAGCGAATGGTGGCTTTATGTGCTGTCAAAAATTATGATGTTTGAATGGACGTATTGATTGGTTTATATTTGAAACCGGTATGTCACTATAGTATAGCCATAAAGTTACGTGCGTATTAAAGTCGGTGCATACGTAACATTATTTCCGTACAAGGCTCGGTTTCCGTACGGAACACACAATTCCTTTCTTGTGTTCTTACTCAATGCTTAATTATAACTAAGTTGGTTAACCGGTAATTACCTTTACATTATCATTTAAAAAGAACATTTTTGTCAGACATTAAAGTAATTAGTTTAGATATATGTCGAAAGTAATTGTCTGAATTAAATTTTACACGTAGCATTTTGTTTCAATTTTATGTTTGGCTTTCTTAATTAATTTAAATGCACTGACATCACTTAAGTAGTTCTCAAGTAATACTAATGATATTCTAATCAATTTGTTATTTTGTAGTATTATATTCATCATCGCATCTCATAGAAAGCACGAAGAGGGCACGGGCACATCCTAGCGAACTATGGGAAATTGCCAAATAGTTGGCTGTCCGATATCCTAAAGAAAAGACACACAAGTAAAATAATCTAGTTTGTTTGTTTACCGTGTCCGTTACTTTTAAAAATCTGGAGCAAACAAATAATGATAGTCACGAAAATAACTAAACACTAAAGTATAGTGTTTTGTGTGTGATATAGGCACATAGGTATAATGTATGGTCTTTATTCCTAATTCCGCAACTCCTTCATTGTGGCGTTCAAAGAGGGAGGCTTTTGATTCACAGTGGACGTTTTCCAGTTGATGATGATGATTCTCAATTAAAATTAATAGCTGTCAGACTTCAACCGCGTTTTCATTGATATTAAAACTATCATACAAATTATACAAACAGCCAGCTACATAAGCGCAGAGAAGACAATCTTAAAGTTAATAAAGTGAGATACCACTCAAAATTAAAAGCCCTAAAATTTCTCGTGCATTCGAAATTCGTGTTAATATAAGGTGCCATTAAATATCTTACATAAAAAAACGATTAAAAAACCAAAAAGGTATTAACATATTTTTTGCTTTTCTCCTCTAAAAGCTTTAATGTTCACTTCGCTTCAGATGGCTGTCTAAAGGAGCTAAAACCGCGTGAAATTGACCTGACATCGGGTCCCAATCTCTCTGTGCTCCCGAGTAATTCCACATAGTAATCAATGTAAAAGCTAAAGGTAGGGTGCTATTGTTAGCGTGAAATATAAAGTAGGCATTTTTATCAATTAATTAATCTTAGTTCCACTACAAGACGGAAGCCTTTGTTCAATAGTGGACGTGTTCCGGCTGATGATGACGATATTGAGTAAGCAAACTACAATGTATAATGGTGTATTCTTCGAGCCCAAAAAATTATTTAGAATCGAATCGTATTCACCAGCAAAATTTTAGAACCAATATCTGTTGGCCATAAACAATAAAATCTATTGGAAATGTGTATCAAGTCAAAAGCATCGTAAATCCGAAGGTAAACAAGAATAGTGATAGTGGATAAAACAAAAGTGGTTTGGCAGGATTGGGTTAGTAAAAGTTTCATGTGCAATATTCATTTCAACTGTGACCTATTTTATAAGTTAAAGTACTGAAATTATTGCCTTTAACGGTAGGATATCTTCACACTATCATACTTCATCATCCAGTTATACCCTGACGTCACTGGCACCGCACACTGCGCCTTATTCTGTCAATGTTTGAGCGTGCCACTGATTGAAGTCAGTGAGATTGTTCCGTACAATGTTCAACGGGTGATCGCGAACGTTATTGGCTTGTCTACAGAATTCAAAGGTCCATATTGATCTTGTATGTTATGTTTGTTTAATTCCAAAGCCCCTTTGGCAGCAAATTGTCGGCAGCTGAATGTCTCTGGGGCTCATTACTTAGTCTACAGATATTTGTTCTGGGGTACGGTTGTTAGCTTAAAGTTTTGTCTGTTGAGGTAGGCCATGTTCAGCATATTTTTCGGATACTAAGTTAGTATTAGTTGTATATGTTTCATTTCCTTTGTCAATACTATCATTATTAATAGGCAAAGGATATTCGTGACGGATTTCTGCATAATTAGGAGGAATAAGAAATCCGTGGCCATATTTAACTTTAACATGAGCACGTGATTAGCAATCAGTAGTCACGAAAAAAAAAGGTGGAATATTTATGATAGAAGTCCATTGAATGTATAATAAAAGAATCTGTGGTTATGAGATTCAATTGTAATATTTTGATTAAGGTATGCGATGATCTGAATGTAATACAAAAAGGAAAAACATCTATCCAAAATATGTGTTAGCAAAACGTTCATTTGATTACTCCAATTTCCAGAAAAAATATCAAATTCCAAAAGTTTTTTCAATTCCGCTCAAAACAAAACATATTGGACAGTCCAGCAAAAATACAAAACAAATGATATCATTTACATAGAAACACAAGATAGTCAGTTGACCTTATCTAAATGTCGAGGTTACCATGCATCTTGTGAGTCAGAAACCTTTTTATAGTGTTAAACAAAGTGGGCGATTTGATTAGGACTCATTTGTTGCGCTCAAAAATGGTCTAGAAGAAGCCAAGACCAAAAATGCGGGGAAGGATGGATTCGGAACTAATTAATGTTGGCTATCAAAGAATTTATAGCGCGATTGACTTTTGACTTACATAGCTTTGCTTAGAATGAATAAGGAACTACTCAAGCTTGAAGTGAATCACTATTTTACGTAGGTAGGTTACTGTGATTTCGGGAAGCGGGATGTTTTGTCACGGTTTAAAAATTTTGGAAATAATTAATCTTAATCAAACAAAAGGAATGTACTACCCTTCATTTTAATCGTAAATTTGAAACAATTGTAATTTATTTTTGAGATAAGACAACCCAAACAAAGATGGTAATGATTTCCAAATATAATATTCAAGTTTCTTCGTTAATTTTCAGCAATTATATTATGTATGTATGTGAGCAATTATGTATTATGTAGGTGAACCTATATAGGGGTCAAAAAGGAGATTCTAGCTTTTTTAGACCTTTTTAAAGTCGCAAACGAATGATAATTTTATATCTCTGACATTGTGTATAATATTTTTGTTTTTCCGTAAGTATAACGTTTTTGCAATTCTTAGCTAAGAATGTGAATCTACTGCGCATTTGGCGAAAATAAAAATACATTTTTACAAATAAAGGTATGAATACTGGAGCATAATTATGAGGTTTATGGTATAATTATGCTAATAGAACAAAATAAATTAAAAATAATTCTGTGTTTGTTTATTTTTAAACTCCTGTTCTAAAAAGCCGATATTCTTATAAGATTATGTTTGTTTTTTTTTACGTCGTAACGCATTACTATACGCGTTTGGGTAAATTTCCAGACAAAACATACAGCCATAATAATAATCTAAGATATTCCACCTTTAGTTTCTTAAGTAATTAATTTTAAAACATGTTTTATTAGCGGATGTTGCTTCAAACATATCTAATTAACTTATAGAATATTTCCTTTTTTATATTGCGACTATATCATAAATTGTTGTGCCAAAAAAGGACCGAACATTTTTCATTTAGATTTTAATTATTATGTGTCATAACATAACATACAACATAACATAACATCACGCCTGTATTTCCCGAAGGGGTAGGCAGAGGTGCACATATAGTACACCCACATTTCACCAGTTATGTTTTTAGGTCCCAATGTAATAGGGGGCGAGCCTATTGCCATGAATCACACACTGCCACAAATCCAGACTCCGTGCTGCCACTGAGAATTACCTAATGGAAATACCCAGTAACACTTTGCCCGACCCAGGATTTGAACCCAGGACCTCGTGCTAACAACGAGGCAGTCAGTTTTTTTATATTATTTACTAGCTGCCCCCCGCGGTTTTACCTGCTACATTTTTTCGGGATAACGGTATGTGTTAATCCTAGGTGTCAGCTGTCTCCATATGAAATTTCATTAAAATCCATTCAGTAGTTTTTACGTACAGATTAACAAACATCCATCCATACTTACAAACTTTCGTGTTTATAATATTAGTAGGGATTAATTATAATGTTTAGTTGTCCCCACAGATTGGTCAGAAAGGCTACCTGCAGGTACGTGTCATTCGTGTGCCAGTCGCCATTTCGGGCACAACATACTCAGTCACAATATTATACATTGGTGTCTTAACAGATGTCAACATCCGCGGCACATGCCAATTATTCCACCCACAGTTGTATCACACTCGCGAGACGTCTATATTCTTACACCTCGAGACAATTAGTGTACGTTTGCTTAATCTAACAGTCGAATTTAATTAAAGTAATAGAGTAGTTCTAACCTCATTTAGTTAGAAAAGCCGAAACATCGGAACAACTGAAAGTTACCCTCACAGTATGTCATTGGGGCTGTAATTAAGCCCCTTAATGTTTCTTGTTAATGAGCGATCGTACGTATGGTTGTATCATGAGGAGCCCAGTAATTAACGCGGTGAATAATATGATTATACCTCGTGATGTGATGTAAGGGCTCGTTGCTTCTCTGTATGAGAAGACCCCCCCTTTTTTTTAAAGTCGTCCCACACTAGGAATTTCTCCTATATCGTAGGTGCGTTCCACAATTATGAATTATATATAGTACATACATCCAGAGTCGGGACAAACATCTGGGGATGGCACAATTTTTTGTCTCGTGCGGGAATCTAACCTAACCCTTGACACAGTAGTCCAACCGCTTAGCCACTGCAACAATCTCGTCCATAGAAAAATATCTTTGCCTTGCAGTGAGACAGTTGATGTTTCATGTTTTTGACCATTCAGCCTCCTCGTATATTGGCGATAGTTCACGATGTAAGACTATTCAAAGTTAAGTACTTTTAAAATTAAGTACTTTTCAAATGCTAGTAATGCAGAGCGGTTGAAACACTAACGATTTAACAAACAGAGGGCGAGATTAATATTTTTTCAAAGTTAATTTCAGTTGTCAGGGCGACAAAAAGTTGTATAACTTATTGTTTGAAACAAAATGTCTTGTGTTAATAAATAATAACGGGGATTTTATCTAGTCATATAGATAATTGAAAAACAATTAAATCTCATGAAAGTCACGAGTGAAACTTAAAATGTTTACGATAACTGGAAACGCCTACATTAAGTATATTTTATTTTTTACCTTAAAAACATTACGCAATTCTTCGGTAAAGTGAAAACCGGTAATTAAAAACAATAATAAAACACGTAAGAGCGGATAAGACTGTCTATATAAATATATAAAGTTAATAAAATTCCGCAAACATAATAATATTGTATATTATGTTCGCCATTATGTAACCGACGTTTTGTGGATAAAAGAAGAATAAAAATTAAGTAAATATCAAACAAGACTTATAAAAGAAAAAGTAAAATAAAACATAAGTGTATATTTTAGCATGGCCATGAAGTATTAATGAAATTATATTATAGATATTACTTGCTTGTAGGTATCATCGGCTTTTGTGAGTAGTTTAAGATGTACATGGCATTTATATTATACTAGCTGCGCCCCGCGGTGTTACCCGCTACATTTTTTAGGGATAAAAAGTAGCCTGTGTTTAGAAGTATTTAAAAACCTACAAATAAACATACAAGTTATTGGTAAATAATTAGTTTAAATAATAGGTACTACCTAGTTTGTTTATTTGATACAACATAAAATCAAATTAATAATAATATTCTCTTGACCAAATTTTGGTCATGGTAATCATAGCTAAGACTAGCCAATTATGTAGCAAATAGTGCAAAGCCAATTAAATTATCTTCAAAAATCAGCTGTGTGGCCAAGTTCTTCAGTAAGAGTAGTTCCAAGTACTGGGCTGCTTAGCTACTACACTGAAGAGCTTGGCCACAAAATGGTTACTCTGGCGGTGAATCGCAGTGCTCGCCAAAAGTCATTAGCAGACCATTGCTAATGACTTCTAGAGCCTAAGTGACTTCTCTTGCACGTAATGAAGCTATCCAAGTCACGGTGACTAAGTTACGGTCTTCATCAACAAACTATTTGATTATGTGTGTGTTTATTTTGACTGCCTATGTTTTGAGGAAGGCTGGCTGTTAGGTATGCTTTAGCGTGTTTAATTTTTTCGTATAACGTCCTTGCTTTTTACAAGCTTTTATTTAACTTGCAATGTTTGTATGTATGTGAGTTTGTGGTCACATCTTGCAATATAAATTAGAACAGCTTCTTGACTTCCAATTGAAATGAAATTTTGTAATATGTAGGTTTGGTGACAATACAATATTGTGGTACTTTTGAGCTGGTCTGATGATGGAGTCGAAAGTGGTCATAGGACTACTGTAATGAAATGACGCAACCCCATCGTGTTTGGGCTTGTTTAATTCGTCTTTACAGGTTCTTTGAGCCTACTTTTAATATACCTATATTCATTACCACAAAATTTGAAAAAAAAATGCGTTATTTGATAGCAACGTAAGCCTATCGTCATCTTTTGGGTACCTACCTTCTTAAAAATATGGCTGATGAACAACTACCACAAAATCCATGTATGTAGGTACTATGTGAATCATGCTAAGTTGGGAATCAAATTCGAGATGAGTCAAGTTTAAAACTAAATAGGACATTATGTATGTACCGTTATTTCAGCAAGTCTTGCACATGCGTTGGTGGTGTAATGGTCAGCATAGTTGCCTTCCAAGCAGTTGATCCGGGTTCGATTCCCGGCCAACGCATATATTTTTTTCCCTAAATATTAGTGTATAAGAATAAGATAATTTTTGGGTATTTTATTTACATTTAATTAACTTAAAGACATGGATAAAGTTTAATTATTAGTGAAACCAAAAAATCGAGCTCCAAATAAAAAACAATTAAGAAAGAAAAACTAACGAGCATATCAATAATAGAAACCATAATATCAAGCAAAAAAAACAAGAGATAACATTAAATGATGCAGAAGCAATAAGTCAAGACCAAAGCAGGTAGAAATCCGCGACTGACTACACAATGCGACAGACAATTCTCAACACAGACTATACTAATCGGAATGGAATTCTAAACATCTCAATCGCTGAACAATTTACCCTAATTTTACTCAACATGGAGCGAACAATCTTTTGTCCATCTACAATATTGCGAAAGGCTGATAATTTAGTTCTAAGCTGTTCGTTATAGCTGGAACACGACTAAGTGTTGTCGTGACGAAGCTGTGACGAAACGTGCCCCGGGTTTTGATGTTTGATGTTACAAAGGATTCTAGTGATGGGATGTTACAGGACTTATCGATAAACGATGTATCGATGTTATTGATGGCCGGTAGGATTTTATTTTATTTTTATTCCTATTTTTTTAGATAGTTGTTTTTTGAATATGGAATATTATATTATGGTGGTTGCTTGCAATTCAGGGTACGCTAGTGTGGGTAAAAGCGGGACTTTGAATCGGTAAATGTATTTAAGTTTGAAATCACACATTTACTTCAGTATGACCACAAATTTACATAGCATACACAGTTGATAAGAAATACAGTCTGATTGAGATTTTTCTCCTTCTTAAAGTCCAATTTTACTTGAAACCATTATGATTTTCATAAGACTTTCAAGAGCTTATGAGACACCGTGATCAACGGAAAATTGACCTTATTGCTATCAATATTTCTATCTAGTCTAACAACGTAATGCAAGCAATCACGTTTAGTATTATTATCAATTTGCTATGACGTTAAACTATCTCATGTTGCAATTTTTTCTTTGATATAAAACTAGGAAGCTATTATAGCTAGACGTATGTAGGCGCTGTTTTATGTTGACATTAAAGCAAGTACTAGCAAAAACATAAAAGCTAATGTAACTCTATATTTATTTGGTAAGCGATCAATAGAAAAAGCAGTATTTACTTTCCGCATTCTTGGGTACATTTTTAAAACTATTAATTTTAAATTAAATATTCTTACTGTATGACGTAAAGTAGGCATGAGGCCAACAAATTTAACTGCCTGGTTATCGCCCTATTATCTCATTTATAGCCAATAATACAGTATTTTATGCATTTTATATTGGTACATTAGCATATATTTGACTACGCTTCGAAGGTCTATTTTAGTCATACATAAGTCAATACTTAACGTCACCTTGACCAAATCACACGAATGTTAAGAATTTAAATCTAAACAACAATCGATTTGTTCATTTTTATTATAATTCTGACCTTATTTTACAAATTGATTGATATATCGTAAAGTTTTTTATAGAATACCGTTTTTGGTATAATCAGGTTGCAACTAGTGAAGTTTAGATATTGGTGGTTATAAAATGGGTTTTAGGTTAATCTTGTGTTAACACGATAAGTACATTAAGCGCAGTAATACATACGAGGGTCAAACTGAAAGTTCTTAGAAAATCAAAAACTGATTACATTAGCCAGTTATTAGTTTTATTATATCTTTTCAAAATATTGTCCATTCACGTCAATACACCGCTGCATGCGATGGAACCACTGGGAAAAGCACTTTGCCCACTCGTCTTTAGGGTTCTCTTCAATGGCATCGCGATACGCAGCCACCGCTTCTTCAGCATTCATAAACCGCTTTCCTTTAAGTTTTTCTTTAATTTTTGGAAATAAATAAAAATCACAAGGGGCGAGGTCGGGGCTATACGGCGGGTGACCCAGTAATTCAACGTTTGATGTCGCCAAATAGTCGATCGTTCGCTTAGCGGTGTGCGACGAGGCGTTGTCGTGGTGAAGGAGGATCCTACTGCGAGGTCGTTTCTCTCGAACTTTTTCCAAGACAAGTGGCAAACAATTGGTAGTGTACCATTCTGCAGAAACTGTTTTTTGATCCTCTAACACAATTGTTGCGAAATGACCTATCCTTCCAAAGAACGAGGCCACCATTTTTTTTCCCGCACTTCGATCTCTCTTCACTTTAGTTGGCAACCTCTCGAAAGGAAACACCCACTGAGCAGATTGTCTTTTGGTTTCAGGATCATAACAGTAAATCCAGCTTTCGTCACCTGTTAGTATGTCGAACACAGCATTTGAGTCACCTCCGTTAAATCTTTCAATCATTTTACGGCACCAATCCACACGATGGAGTTTTTGAGCCTCAGTCAAAATATGAGGTATCCACCGGGCGCAAAGCTTCCTGACTGCTAAATGTTCGTGGAGGATTTTGTGCACTTGACTCATACCGATGCCTAAGCTTGTCCGAATCTGCTGATAGGTCACTCTTTTGTCAGTCTCTATCATACGCCGCACAACACAGATGTTATCTTCAGTCGTCGCCGTAGAAGGCCATCCCTCACGTAAATCATCGGTGAGATTAGTGCGACCACGTTTAAACTCATTAAACCAGTTGTAAACTGTCGCACGAGATGGGGCTTCATCGTGAAAGGCCAATCGTAGTCTATCATAACTTTCTTGTTGACTTAAATGACATCGAAAGTCATAAAAAATCATTGCACGAAAATTTTCTCGTGTTAAATTCATGTTGACGTGACACAGACAATTTTCAATTTGCCGCCAAATCGTAAAACAAATGACAAATTAATGAAATATATACTCAGTAATATTAGCAAAGAGTTCTATTTTCAAATTTTAGAATTATTTTTTTATTATATTGTTTATAAGTGGCCAGTTCTAAGAACTTTCAGTTTGACCCTCGTATATAATAAAAGCGCCAAGTAAGTATAATACTAGCTGCCCCAACAAGCCCTTATCGCTATAGATGCAATAGTATGTTTGTTGGTTTGTTACCTTTTCACGCCTCCACCACTTTACCGATTGTGTGAAATTTTGTCTAATATACGTTGTCTTAGTGTACAGAAAAGGATATAGGGTACCTTTTATCCAGAGAATGTACTGTTCCCGAGAGAGAGAAAAATATCATTTGACGGTGACAATTGTTTTCCGCCGCTAGATGGAGCTACCTATCATTCAAACCATGATTAAAATTAAATGCAGGTGAAACCTCGTATTTAATAAAAACAATTAACCACTGCAGTGGCCGGTCATAAATATAAGTTATTAAATTTTATCGATAAACCTTTTTTATGCCACAACACTGCCGTTGCCGGCGACAGGTGCAACCGAGCGGCCGGTACCGACACGGTCTATCGATATATCGATAAATTGTGCTTTGATAGCGCACAGCACTAAGATCGAGGTTAGACGCGGCATTATTGTTGGTAGATGATTTTGCGACAGATCTGGTCAAACGTCACCTAATTAAGGTTAAGAGTTATGATGTATGCAGTGATTTGATAGATTTAAATGGCAACTTAATTAAAATGATGGCGGAAATTAGCAATGTGGTATAACCTCATAATACCATCTAAGATCATCTAAGTTTATTCTTTATTGATTTGGTTTCATAAAGGTTTTTCCAGTTAATTTAGCTGATTCATTAATTTTTGATTATCATTTCGGTATTCCAGATTATTTAAGTATTACTTTATTAAGGACGTTATTATTTATCATCAGGTTGGTATAATACAATTAAAACTCTTTAAAAATCCTAATCGAAATCACGTCGTTAATTCCAAATTTTGTAGTCACATCAGAGAATGATATCAAAATTATGAACGGGCTTGAATATTTCATAGCCTAGGAGCAGATACACTCTCTCCCCTGCTAACCGAAACCGCCATAAGAGACGACACACATGGGGCTCAATGGGAAGGCCCTCCATTAAATAATCATTATAAATGATATTACTCTCAGACACATCGCCACAGCACCCTCTCGCTCCAAAGGTTACCCAATGATTAGTTCTATAACTAATTCAAATAGTATGAATAATGTTGCCGTACTTTTCTTAGGTATGGGAAGGAGACCTTGGAGGTTTAGCCGGTGAGAGGCTTGCATACCCCTCCGTACGGCTTGGGACTGAGGAAAGCTATAAGGAATTTCCCAGTAAAAAGGAAGGTATTCTGAGTCACCACTAACTAATGTGTAGTAAAGAGAAATAGCGATATGATGCGTGGCGTTCAACTCTCGTTTCTTCTTAGTATGATAAGAAGATTTTTGCCCTACAGTGGGACAGTTTTATGCTGGTATTATAATTTTCATGTGTATGCCAATAAAACTAGAACATTTTTTTTATAGAATAGATTCTAGAGAAAAGGAACTAAGAATACATAATCAACAACAATCAACATCACGCCTGTATTCCCCGAAGGGATAGGCAGAGGAGCACATACAGTCTTCCCACATTTCGCCAAATATGTTTTTAAGTCCAATATACTTGGGGGCGAGCCTATTGCCAGCAACCGGGCACAAATCCAGATGCCGTGCGAGACTGAGAATTATCTAATGGAAAACCCAGTAACATCTTGCCCGACCCAGGATTCGAACCCAGGACCTGGCTCAGCAGTCGCGTAGCAACCACTAAATCAACGACGCAGTCAGCAAGAAAAATGCGACAGGACCAGGAATACCCATTACTTTTGTGGTGCCTTGTCTAAAATTTAGCTGATCTATGTGAACTGCCACCTGGGTACAGGGACCACAGTCCGATATTTGCCAATATTTAGAAGATCCACAGCGTGGACACAGATATTGCAATCTCGGCCAGATTACATTTAAAATGAATCCCGATATACCGGAAACCTACCGTTTACGATTTGAAATGTGGGACGGTTTAAAATGTCTGGCAAATCTATATTGTGGCTCTCTGGTTCTATATTGTTTTGTTAGATAGAACATCGAATATAGGAGCTAAAATGGTTTGAGATTTATTTATTTATTAAGGTCTTCCCACAGCTTATGCGTAGAATTTCTATATGAATACATACATAGGTAACTAAAGGCTTACGCACTAGCCAATTACGGGCTAACCAACATTCTTCTAAACAAACTACTGTACACTATACTATGCACATCTTAAGAATGAAGTAAAAAAAAAACAATTAAATATAACCTAATATAAATTTGACAGTGAGTGAGTGATACTTACAAACATATTGCTTATTGTGAGGACAATGGGTTTTTATAGCTTTTATGGGACTTTAGGATCCTGGACCTAAATTTGTTATGTGAGTCATGGTGTATGTCAGCATCCGGTACACTTTTAATAAATGAGATCAAAATGAAAACGACTAAAGGCGTTAATGTTCCTATTAGCGAATAAGCTAGCAATTGTCAGACTAAGGCTTGCGTGTACAATTCTCACATAGAATTGTGAGAGTCTGAAGACTGTTTAATGAGAAAATAAGTGTTTTTTTCATATCTATTCATTTAAACCTAAGCCTAAAAGACAGGAGTGCTTATAGGAAAATCTTTATACACCACGTCCGTTATATGAAATTATAATGAACGCGGTCACTTTCTGTTTCTTTGAAGATATCCTAAAATTGCCAACAATCCGTCCTTATATTATAGAACCAGTTCAATGATATGTTAAAAATTATAGATACGTCATATGCTAACAGAATGAACGAGAAAAGTGTGCCGAACTCTGAGTCCGACCTGTACTAGTCTTATATCAAATCGGACAGCAATTATACTACCCTAGACTACAATCATCCCCTTTTCAAGTCCTCAAAATGCTGCAGCTTTATAATAACATTCCATCATATATATAAGAAACCTGCACTCGTTTAATGCATTCAAAACTCAGCTCAGCCATTATCTAATTACAAGACAGATATCTGAGAAATGAGTGCGTTGGATGGGACTTGTTTATAGCTTTAATTTTTTTTATTGTCTGTACCAAATGTTGTCGAAACTAATCTTAATTTTAAACTAATCTTAATTGTTATTGTTCTCAAGTAAGCGACATTATGTGATGTTTTTATTGAGAATAAAGTTTCTTTAAACCTAAACCTAAATGAGCAGGCTAGTAAAATATCTGTACTTTTTTGAAGTATCATTGAACCAGTTAATCGAGAACTTCTTACCTTTCAGCAGTAACACGTAGTTCTTCTTGTCTTCGCCGCCCTTGGGGTACTCCCAGTCCACATCGAGCCCGTCAAAGTTCCTGTCGCGAAGGTACGGGATGGCGGAGTAAATGAATGTCTGACGCGCATACCGGGTGGCAGACATCTCCTTGAATTTCTGGGTACCGAAAGACCAACCACCTGGGAAAATTAAACGAATAGTTAAAATATATTTACTACCTACAATTTTTTTTTTCTGTTTTCATATGTTGCTCTAGACCAAAGATATTCTTGTATCGTGGATGTGTTCAATGAATAGGTAATATCACATACACAAACGTAGACACCAAAAATTTGCTTACTTTTTATGAGCCTTCAAAACGCTTTTCCTCTATTAATTTTGTACTGTAATAGCAAATTCTGACGTCACTACTTTACCAACACGATTCACTTATAGTCTAATTTTATAGTTAACTGAACATTAATTAGTTAATTATGTCAACCATCCATTTCTTTTAGGTTATTACTGGCTATCTCTTTAAACGTGAATACATAAAAAAACAAAAGCAGTTTGCTATTCTCAATTCAAATAAACTTAAACTAAGTGATTGACGTATAGTGATACCTAGGTCAATCACAGAGCTTGTAGGATACTATATATTGGGGTCTAGTATATGCAGTCGTGTGTAAAAAGGGACCTTAGCACTTAAGCCAATGCTTCAGTATAGCTTCCTGCGTCCTGTTTTATGTACCCAACACACAATGTCTGCTTGGGGAGTAATTTACAAAATGTGAATAGCCTAAGTTTTCGGTGGAAGCTAAACAAAGATTTTATTACAATATTCACTTAAACGAGCATAGTTTGAAGGAAAAACCACTATATTGTTACGTCAGTAAATGAAAATAAAAACTTAGAGAACGACTTTGTATTAATTCTTAATTAGTTCATTCTCGATGCGGGCATTCAACTAAGTTATCGTTCAATACCTATTCATAAATCAGAATTATCTCACATGTATCTATAAAATTCACAGCACTAATTATAAGTTAACACGAGCAAATTTTCGCAACTGAATAGTGAGGTGAAACTATAAAAAAGTAGCGAGTCGATTTCTTTAAGCTCATAATGCGTTGCACCATAGCTCAGCCCACACATTGCTCTCGTGAAAACAGGCGCGGTTTTTGCAGACATTCCCGTGAAAATAGGTGAAAACGTGGCGCCAAGCGCTTTGTGCCGTGGGAAAGGAGTCGCGGTGAGTTCGCACACGGCTAGTGTTGGGGCAGGTTATCGATATCGATATTCCGACAATTTTCTTTTACCACGTTTCCTTTAAAATGTATGCTTGTTAGGTTTATCAGCTCGTCGTATTCAAGCGGTATAAATTAATCAGTAGTTTTTTACTGGCGGAAGTGTTTAGAAAGCTGGTTTTACGAAAGCACAGCACTGGCTAAGTGGGATTTTGCGGTAAGGGTTACAGTCTCGATATCTAAGATTAGAAATTTGTGTCACAATTACAAAGTGATGCATAACTTCTATAAATATAGTAATTGCGAATTTTTTAATGGAATCAAAACAAGTGGTTTCGTTGCTAGATAGGTTGGTTGTTTTTTTTAATCCTTGAAAAAAGAAATTGCCATTTTCTTTGAGAACAATTATACTGCACTTATACAATCTAGCAAATGTCCATACACAGTTATAGCGCTAATCATTCAATTCATTCTCCAATTAAAAACGTGTTTACTAAACGAAAAACATTTAGTAGTAATTAGAAAGTATGTTAACACCATAAAACTATTTAAGTCATAATATTATTATTAACTGATGTCAAAACGGGTTTATTGGGGCCTAATGATTGATTGGACCAATCAGAAATTACGCAACGATTATGTATGACAGTGACGTGACGGTATTGATATCGATAATGTTCGATACGTAACATAACATCAAGCCTGTATTCACAAAAGGGTAGGCGTAATGTGTAACCGTACACCTAACCAGTTATGGTATTGGTCCTAGTAAGTTTGAGAAGAGTTTGTGAGCAAAATATTGGGAAGAAACCTGCGACCTAAACCTTAATCCATTTTTAAGAACTTATGTAATGATAAAATAAAATTTCCTTGCGGGACAAAAAATTGACGATTCGCATATGTTTGTCCCGACTCTGGATGTTTGTGTATGTGATATTTCATGTTTGTGAAACGCACCCACGCGGGACGACGATAAAAAAGAAAAAAAACAAATTACCTACATCTAATGAAAATGTACAATGGGCGGTCTTATGACAATATCAAGCTCTTAGAAAAATACCTGTTTTACTTACCAATAGCCAATAGGGTCTTCAATTTAGGATTAGCCTTCTTCAACGCGTTGATTCTGTCGTATAACCCGGTCTTTCCGTCCTTGGTCTCATCGTTGGTTTCGAAGGAGCTCAGCTTGCCTTTCTTCAGCCAGCCGAAAGCGAAAATGATGTGGGTGCAGAGATCAGGCTGGATGTCTTCGGGCGTGAACTTGCCGATCTTCGTTCGGTATTGGGACCAGTTGGTGTAGTAGCAGACAATCTGGCAAATGATAATACAGGATAGTTAACATCATGCCTGTGTGCCACAAAGGGGTAGGCACGTATATGTGGAAGTACTCTCCACATTTAAAAATTATGTTACAGTTCTAATGTAATAGGTAGCGAGCCTATTGCCATTAACCGGGCAGCCATTTGTACACGTGCTGCTACTGAGGATGACCTAATGAAAAACCCAATAACACTTGCCCAACTCGGGTTTCGAACCCAGGACCTCGTGCTCATCAGTCTCGATAAAGTGACTTGACCAACTAAGCAGTCGAAGAAGATGAATATAATTGAGCCATAAATCGTAAGGTCTGGGAATAAATAGATAGGACTAAGACTTTATTTTTTTTAAGTATCTAATTACGAAATAACACACATACGGAATAGATAGCGATAAAGATTTAAATACTTTAACAAGCATCAAACATATTAAATATATTATTTTTTCACTTGAAAAACCAACAAGATTGTTATTATGACTAATAGTTCTGAATCAAACGAAGACAACCATTTATTACTTCCAAACATCAAGTTATTTCTACTAATATTAATGCTTTGAGGAATTACTTGTATATTTGATAATTAGATGTCTATGTCATACTCCTAATAAAGAAGCACACCAATAAGTCCTACATCTAACACATTGACAATGATAGGCGTGATCATATTATTGTAATGTATGCATGTTTGATGTTCGAGATATTTATTCAAAAACTTTTATTCGTCTTCTTTGAAGAGAGGTCAAAGTTTGTAAAGGCGAAAAGCATCCTAACATAATAGTCATAAATATGTCCACTCGAGTTTCCCGAGAATAAATACATTCCAAAATGCTCCACAAAATTATTTTACGACAGAAAGTAGCATATACATAAAGTTGAACACTTAACATTCAACTTAGTAATGTAAGCATTCTTATTGTTTCATTATTGTTAGATGTTTCTAGAAAATTCTCATTTTACTGCACTTTTATTGCACGCAATTATCCTCAAGGGTTTAGTGCCCCTTACACAAACAATATTAAACGTATATTTCTAGATTCATATTCTTTAGTAAAGTTTGCGTTCAGGCACTCAGTTTTATAACCCACTCTCGTATACTGCTTAAAAATACTGGTACATTTAACATGAAAAATATTCTTACTGGCACACTCAAATTTAAACCTTAGACATTCGCAATAGAACCCTTATTGATAGGGCATAAATATTTTCTAAATTCACAAAGTTTTCTTAAGGTATTTGCAAAAGATTAAAATTCTAAAATGTGAAATAAATGTTTATTTTGACCTTTATTCTTATGAGAATAAAGTTTACGATTGCTGGTTTAAATTCTACGAGAAGCAAACACTCATTTTGAAGGCTAACAACTTCACATTTGCGTTCGAAAATCTCACTTACATCCGCGTTGTACTTTGCGTTTGCAAAGTTGTACTTGCGTGTGAAAAATTACAATTTACGCTTCTATAGCTTAGACATACGGACCTAAATTGTTTGTGTAGTTAGTATATTAAGTAAAATTGTAACTTGGTGTCATGGTTCTCGCAAGGCTCAATGTTCGGTCCACCGTCTTTTCCTGTCATAACTATTTGAGGGAAGTAATATTTGTAAATCGATACTACTAATTAAATTAGTTTTATTAATTTACATTGACTGTGTGGATATTGTGCTGCCTTCTTAATAAATTTATATTGGTTATTTTGCTATATTGATCTGGCACATAAGGTGCATAAATATAATGAGAGTAAATGTTAAAGAAAAAATCACTGGTCACTCTTTTTGAACCAGTGGTAAAAAAACCGGAATTTTGAATTCTTTGTACAAATAATTAGAAATAATTTAATTGTTATATTGACTAACCTTGTATCCATCTTTGTCTTTATGGTGATCTGTGGTGACAGAGTTATCAATAGCAGCAGATGACTTTCTGCTGGCAATGTTGGGGCGTCCACGTATCTTAGGCCTGTTGACGCTAGCTGATATGACCTGGTCTGAGGATCTTGATACGCTGGTTGTTACTGAGGTGGACACTTTGCTAGGCTTGCGAAGTCTTCTGCGAACGGCTGTGAACAAAAGCAATTATTGAATTAGTCTCAGAAAAATAATGGGGTCATACTAGCTAGAATTTTTGAAGCATGTAAGAAGTGATCAGTGATTTTATTCCAAAGATGTTAATTAAAATACCTAATTATGTATCTTTTACGCGTTTCCTTTTGTTTGCCTCTATAGGTTTGTAGTTACCGCGACTTCATAATAAGCCTATCAATTGTAATTCAGAATTGTTTTACCCACAAAAAATGTATACCTCCTTTTAATAAAAGTAATAAATCCCTTTTATAAAAAATGCTTTATTTCCTTCTTTGGTTTAAAACTTTCTTTAAACATAAAAGTATGAGAGTAGATGATTCAACAACAGTAAGTGAGTCAACAGACTTCAGTAAACAGTACAGAAAGGTCACGTCTTACAATATACTCGTGGGAAAAGAGGAGGATACCTTTTCGTAACCGAGTGCCTTCTTACACACAGGCGTATTGTGAAGTAGCCATTAGTATGCTACCCTCGACTTGTAGGGTAAATCGAAACAGGCACTCGTCAAGTTAGAGGTATGTCGAGTCGTTGCTAATTTTGATTGAGTAGAATGGGCTGTAGAAACTTTCAGGGTCTCTTTCCATACGTTATTTAACTATCTAAATTGGCAAAGGTAATGTAAAAGGTAATGTAAAATGACATGAGCAGGTTGTGGAACCCGCGGACTTTGCCGATCCATGGTGCGGCTCTGCTTACTGAGGTATTGTGTCGCTGTTTGCATCCATCGAATTTCAAGTTTCCTTGTGATTCCTTTATCATTTTTAATTCAAGCTTAGCATGGGCAACATGCTAAAATGACACCTTGAACCAACCATAAAAAATCTTACTTATTTAACTATCGTTTTGTATCACAAACCAATTTCAGATTTCTATCAAGTTAATAAAAAAAGATTAAAATTTAAAGTTTAAATTTTTTATTTTTGTATATATTTATTTTTAAGAATTGTAGTTAATAAATAGGTAGGCAGAAATTCCAAATTCCAGAACTTCCAAATTTTGCCAATAATCATAGTTATTTAAAGTTTCACCTATGACCTAATAGAAGGCGAGCTTCTCGAAATCCTGATTTCAAGGATTTTCTAAACGTTAATACTCTAATACATTTCCAAGAACCATTGCTAAAGAGGAATCGACTAAGTACTCAAGTAAATAAATTGAATTAATTCAAGTTATGCGATAACAGCATTAATCAGATGATTACAACAGAAGCGAGGGGGAGATGCCAATAGATTAATTAAATCTTTCGCGTTGATTATTCAACAGTTTTAACTGATTACATTTAAATACATTGTTGACTGTTTATTAGAATAAAACCAAGGTAGATGAGGATTAGGTTTTCTCGAAAGGAATAAAAACGGATTTTGATTGATTAAGAGTTAGCCAAGAATTCTTGGGTACAAAATCTTCTCTAACGCCCCAATGGGCGTCGTAGCTTAGTGATTAAATCGTTGGACTTACAATCGCGGATTCGATCCCCAGCGTAGATAAAATTATAGCTGTAAGTCCTATAAATAATTAACCTGTGTCAAGTGTAGCTTTGTGTGATTTTTATAGAGTCTAACACATTTTCAATGTACAAGAAAATTATGGAGAAAATCAATATTTTTTAAGTAACGAAAAAGATTTGTCTATTTATAAGCATTTTAAACTTGATAATGCTTCAATTGTCTCAAGCATACAAACTAAAGGAAACTAGGAAGTAGTTGAACTAAATGTCCATAATCTTGACATCAAAGCCGTTCCCACCTAATTCTTCCATTCAATTAAACTTCAAAGCCAAGCCATATTGCGTTAAGTTACAGTGTTAGTTATAAGGGTATCTTTAGTAGTCTCTGTTCACGCTTGTTTTATCTTGAGTGGAACGGTAAGTAACAGGTCTTTAGGTAGGAAGTCCTTGGGTAATATTATATCGGTAATTTTTTCTTGACCGTATTTTGGTCACAGAGGCTTGTCTCAGCCTGACTAGCCAACTAAGACATATTATAGTGCACAGCTATACGCGCAAACACAGGTGCACTCCCTATTCCCTCACCCTCATAGTCCGATGTGACCGACACGACCTGAGAAAAATCAGGCGCAGGACTAACGGCCAGCGGCTTAACATGCCTTCCGAAGCACGGAGGGGTCTTGACATGTGAAAACGGTCACCCATCACAAGACAGACCGCAACAAGCACGGCTTAACCTCGCAGATTGACCGATCTGCGCGGTAACCTCGTAGCTACAAGCTTATGTCGGTAAGTAAGTCGTACAGTATAGTTGCAATTATATTTTTGTCAGGATGTTTGTATTGCTGATAAGCCTGAAGTGTCGTAAGAAGTAATTCAAGTAGGTTGGGAATTACTGACATCCTTTTTAGCATATTTACTATGTGATTAGGATTCCTTGGGCATGACTTAGTGAATTTAAAGGTTAGAATCAGCTCATGTTCAAATTCTTAACAGATTTGATTGAAATATTGTGATTCTTATTCATTTAAGAGTGAAGCAAAATAAATAGTCAATTTCTTCGTGAAATATGGTATGTATAGTATTAAAATTATACATGTAACAACTTTTCACCAACATCAGCTTTGGGTTCTGGAAAATGAACGAGAGTTGGGAGTACTAGTTAATCTTTTTCTGTTTTATTTGCAACGACATGTGAAGCTGTAATCCGTGCAAACAAAAATGATCAAAACGAAATAAAATACGAAACTAAAGGTATATTTGCAACATTTTCACAAACTCATTTTTCCAATATGTTCCGAGTAATAAACTTGGTGTACACTTTGAATTTCAAACGCCCATAAGGGACACACTGTAAATGATAGTATTCCCACACAATGGAATTTGAACCTTAAATTTGGTGAGTTTAGGGTAGAAATTTCTGAAGCTGATGATATATTTTCCCCCACAAAAGAAACTGTTTTAATGTATGAGTTTAGCCGTGGTGTTTGTTTTGTAAAACGCTAGCTTTGTCCTTGGACATTTGAAACGTTACTTAGTATGATGTATGGCGATGGGAGGGTTATTCAGGGAAAAGGTTTAGTGAAACTGAACTGGTTTTGAGAGTTATGGACCCATATTCTTTCATACTACGAGTTTTTTTGACACTTTATTGATAGGTATGTATTTTCGTAGCTAGAAAGGAGGCAGGGTTATGGTTTTTGAGACTAGAATGATTATTTTTAATCAAGAGCTTGTTTTTCACTGAAGGTCAATAATCTATAGGAAATTTCTATTTTGCGTTACGAAGTTTACTAACTGAATTAGCAAGTCTAACATTTATTGGTTCTTACTCTTCTAGACTCTGATTTAATTTCGTTATCTGCTGTCGTATTTTACAAAGCTTGGGCTTACGTCCATTAAATTGAATTTCCTTATCGACGTAAGCCAATTACCACGTGGAAATAGATCATGCCGTGGTGTAGAGATTGGTCAGCCAACAAGGATGATAGCGAGGTTGACTATCCAGGGTATACTGGACGTACTTAAGTATCATCACTCGTGGAGGCTCTTTACTTGCATAATCATTAATATTCCAAACGAAATCCGAAACACATTTAACTTTTAATTCTAAAAAACTCAATTTCATGAATACTATCTCCATAAATTTCGTACCCACGCAAAACAGATACGTTGACGCGGTACGATTAATAAACCGCCCCTGTTTACCCCCTATAAACACGAAAGGATTTGCATGAAAAAATCAACTGCCGGGTGAATTCTGCGCGCGTTCACAGTTTCAAAGCTATCGCGCTCAGTTTAGACAAATCAGACGGTAAACACGTCGGCTCTTTCATGAAATATATAAATCTTGCAGGACAGCATATGAAGGATACTCCGTAAGTCTTTTTATTGCTAGCATTTGTTTTATTTAAACTTTGCGTCTCCCTAGAAATTTCTCCTGTATCGTGAGTGCGTTTTACAAACACGAAATATTCCATATACAAACACCGTCCTATTACTTTCTGGCGAATTGTGAGTGAGTAATGGCAGTTACAACCATGTTGCAACCTGATTGGTGAACTGGCTAAGCGATTGGACTGCTGCACTTAGGGTTGCGGGTTTGATCCCCATGGGGTGATTCGCAGATGTTTTTTCCGCATCTAAGTGTTTATGTATGTGATTGCACGTTTGTGGAACGCATCCATGATACACCAGATATACCTAGTGTGGGATAAAGTAAAAAAAGAGAAATAGTATCTAAGATTACGAATAAGGTAAAACAATCAGTACGAAAATAAAAGCTCTAATACAAACAAGAACGAATGAGTCATACAAATCTACATAATATACACATACAGTCATATCAAGTACTGCCTATAGATGCATATTTACGTATATAATATGTAAACACGCACATTAGGATAATGAACGCACTGCTTCCTTTCTTGTCTATTTCCAAGGTGCACTGGGGTAATTAAACAATCGACACTGGTAATTAATACTGATAGTGGCAATAATTCGTATGTTAATTATTTAGAGGCTGGTGTTTGGCACGGGAGCGGAGAGCTGGAGATTGGTTGAATAAAAACAAGGTTGATGCAATGGGCCAGACTGTTGGTGGTGATGATGATGCTAGGTACAACTGGAATTTTCAAAATCATCCTACATTATTGGCAAGAATTATAGCTTCTTACTTAAAAACTGTGTTCTAAGAGAGGGCCTTTGTTCAACAAAGGACGTCTTCTGGCTGATAATGATGACTTAAAAAACGATATTGTCATGAACGATGGAGTTAGAAACGATGCTCAGTTTATTGACGTTTGTCTTCTTTCATATAAAAACGATGTGTAATTTAATCAATTGTTAATCATTATTGTTGATTTTGTTTGAAAAGATATTTAGTGTGGGCTCTGTGTCCAGACAAAAAGAAAAGCCTTTTTCTGACCTTTGGATGCCATAGACGGTTACTCATGCACCTTAAGTTCGAAATCATCCGCTCTGGCAGAATCAAGTATCGTATAGTAACTAAGATTATGGTGTTATTTATGTTTTTATTTTCTCCCAAAGTGGATGTGCTTACCAGTTTAACCAGATTTATTACCAACATTTACTATACGGCAAGGTCCTCCCTAAATCAACTACGGCGTTAAAAAAACAGCGTTTTTAGGCAAATAAATTGCTGGGCTATCAGCAATATATATCTACGGTAGACCTCGTCCATGCAGACATGTCAGGAAACACACGCATAACGATAACTCCGCTTCAAACAAATCGCTTGTACGATATATATGCATGTATGCAACACTGAAATTCCAATGGCTGACTGTCCATTGAACTTATTTTGAAAAACGAATAGCTTCATATTTGGAAGCCTTTGAACGATTTTATTTGTTTCTTTGTCAATATCGGAAAATATGGAAAGATTTTTTGAATTTTGAAATTGGAACGCTCTATTGGAAGATTTTATTGCGTTGCCAGTATCAAAACATTTTTGGCATTGGCATTTATGATTTATGTGATTGTCGTTGTTTACAAACATATACCAGTATGTATACTATATATATATATATATATATATATATACAATAAGTATATATATATATATATATATACAATATAAAAGTATATATATATATATATACAATAAGTAGATAATAATAAAAATAATATTATATGGGCTTTGTTGTACTTACTGCTTGTAGAGTTTGATGTTGGAGCGATGACAGCGACTATCAGTAGGACTGTGAACGCCCACCGAAGCAAACTTGGCGGCCACTGTAACAAACAAACGATAAACATTAATTTTTAATACAAAATCATGATTTAATAATATGATCAAATAAAGCTGTGAGACACGGGGCTGCACTTGAAGTGATAGGTTTACCTGCAGATGGAAAGCAGAATATACGAGAAAAGTCGTCGATTCTTTTTCTATCAAACAGAGTATCTCAAAACGAAATTATTCCAAACCCTAAAACAACAGACCGTTCTTGAAAGATATAAAATTCCATATTAAATAGCAAGGTCAATATCACCAGAATATTCTCTTACACTCGTGGTACGTATGTTGGAACAAAAATAATATTTCAACCATATCATGTCACTCGCTTTAATATTTTCGTAAGTGGCTCGTCTCACAGGACCTTTAGGATGCGGTCACGATGACAGCGGGGTGGGGGGAGATGGAAAGCGGAGTGTAAAATGGTCAATATTAACGGCTCAATTTTCGCAAAGGATGACAGCAGCGTAGGTACTGATAATTTAATTAATTTGCGAGATTCAAAAGGGGTGATGTAAAGTCATCAACGTAATTCATTTAAGTTGCATTTCTAATTACTATATACTGGTAATTTGAAATGTAAATATAAAATACAAAATGTTAATTGCTTAAATTCAGTCTGTGTTACACGTGTCTTTCCAACAAAGTGATGAATTACCGTTACAGACAAATCAATTATAAATAATTAAATACTCAACATAAAATATTTCCCTTCCCATAATCATAATCGTATGCCCGCTAATCGCTCCCAATACAGCCACCCCCTACTCCAAGATTACAGTTTCAGACGGCCGTCAACACGTCACCGTCATGAATAATGCAGCAGTGAAACGCGACCCCAGTATTGAGATTATAAGAGAAATAGCATACCTACATAGTTGTAGTATGAAATATGCAGTGGTTGCTAGATTTCATATTGATCTGCGTATGGAAAGTAGATGTCGAGTTCTTGGTGATGCTATTTCAGCAGTAAATAAGTAACATTATTTTTGAGTAGGTAAGTTATTGAAAGATGATGATGATGAAGGACTTAGAAACGATTAAGAATATTTTGAATTTCATCTTTTATTTGATAAGGTTTATGTCGCTCCAAATTGCCGTATTTATGGGTTTCTCTGATAAGTCAAAAACATCAACTCTTTGACAAAAATCCTGTTACTATTTAAATCGTCTGTACCCAAGATATCTTATCAATACCTATGTAATTGCAATTCATATACATTACTTTTGATATAACAACAACAACCAAATATATCCATTCAATGAAATTGGCAGTCAGGTAACAAAACTGCCAATTAACGTCACGTATTGTTTCATTCGGTTAGTTCCAAAATCGTACAAAGGACTTTGAGTCAATACTGTCGGTAATCTCTATTGTTGTCGTAGACGGATCAGTTACAGCTATACTGAGCTTAATTAGTGTGCTTCGGATCGGTCCAAATTAACAAGAATCATATTGGTTGTGTGTATATAATGGCACGTTACCAGTTGACATCAATGGGGATCAATATTATGTTGCTTTTGTAAGGTTGATACAAAAACAGTATACATAAATTGTTTATTGATTTTTTGTTAATAGGTACTTAATTGTGTGTGTGTTTAGCTTTATTTCCACAACATTAGTAGAAAGACTTCTCAAAATAAATACATGTTTCGAAAAAACTGGCAACTGATTTCAATTATATTTCGCTATCTATAGTGAAAGGTTTATAACATTTACTTCACCAAATAATCTGTGATTCCATTAGTCTTACAAATATTCTTTCAAAGAAAACCAAATCGAAACCAAATCTACTATTGGCGAAGTCAAGGTTTAAGGTATTAAGAGAAATTACGTCCTCATTTTTATTTAAAATCGTGACCCAACCGTATTGTCTGCCTCTTTAAGTATGTACTCCTCGAACGAGTATAAGTGTGCCATTTGACTACACACCCACATTTCGCCAGACAGTATAAGTCACACGTAATAGGGGTCGAGCCTTTAACCATTCATCGGGATAAACTAGTCAGATTAGGTAGTAGCTGCTTAGAATACATATGACTATGAAAGGACAACGCCCACTTCTGAGTGCAGCATGTATAGATACAATATAAAGTGGTTTATCAAGGTTTGGACTCCAAAATTTATAGAAAATGGACGGTGACTTTCCTCACATAGGTTGGCCTGAATTAAAACAACTTTGACCACATTCTGCTGAATTTAATGGAAACAGTCCGATATCCCTACGGTTTATGTCGCTTATTAAAAAAGGGACAGAATAAAATGTAAACGAAATGCAGAACAGGGATATCCAAATAAAAGTATAAAACAAACAGGATAAACTTCGGGATGGAAATCCCTTTCTACAACCGTAGTATGGAACCGAAGCTTCATCTCAAATAAACTAACTTTGCTCATTATTTATTGAATCTATAAAAAGTCCTTTCCTTCGAACTTCTTCAAACATGTATAATTGGATGAAAAGCTCGTGGACTTTTATATACAACTTTTTTATACAATATTTGTTCGTATTGGCCTCAGCTTTTAGGATCAGAATTATATGCACCGGATTACTGAATCAACCTAGCTGAAAGCTAACAATATCATCCAAATTACTTTAAAGATTTAGTGTTTTGGCAAAGAAGAACAATGGAACGAATTATAAGGAATTGTCAGCACGCAGTGAACAAAATTGGTGATCAATGACCATACTTTCTCTGTATAAGAAAAACCCTTCAGTGTAGATAATAATTTCAGGCGGATTTCCATATTTTTATTAATCAATACTGATTAATATCTATGTATATACTTCCTTTGCGCGAACTTCACCAACCTCATTAATTCTGCAGAATCCCATAATATGTACTCAATCAATATTATTTATTTCAAACCGCTGGTAAATGTAAACACATTTCTGAGAATTTCGCGATTCTACTAACATTATCATTGGAACTTGGTATTGAGGAAAAATACGCTACGAAATACTCTGATTCCGGTTGAGAGGATTTTCATCATAATTTGCGATTTATGAGTGCTGTGAGCTTATTGGGATTACAATAAAATGTTATTTAAAGGAGACGACATTTTACCATTTTGTGAAATACATTACATAATATCACGCTTGTATTCTCTAAAGGGGTAGGCAGAGGTGTACCTATAGTACATAGTAGCACCCACATTTTGCCAGTTATGTTATAGATCCCAATATTATAGAGGCCTAATGCCATCCAACGGGTACAAATCTAGACTCCGTGTTGCTACTGAGAAATACCCAATAACATTTTGCCGGACCCGGAATTGGAACCCAGGACCTCACGCTCAGCAGTCGCACTTAGCGAGTAACAAGGCAAAACACTATTATTACAAAACGCTTTCTCTTCGTTGATGACATTACAGATGCACTAACTTGGAGTACCTGAGCTTTCTATGGTCAGGATCGTAGGTTAGATTTCTACACGGGTCTAATTAACTGTGTAACCTGCACATAATCTTCTCTCTTTGTTCATCTATAATCTTTGTGACGTCATATTTGAGAAATCCTACAATTAACAGACCTTTCTTGGCTTCAAAACGTATTAACATAGGTAATAATATACCTTATGAAATCATAGAGTATCGCCGTGAGCAATCAGACCGCCTATTGTACAATTTTAGTTTTAAGGATTGCTCTATATATGTTTCTTATATTTTGGTGTGCAATAATATATTATCATCTATTACAGTTGGCAAGTGGCTACTCTCACCCAAAACGTCTTTAAATTGTTCAACTTACCTCAAGTTCCCAACTTTTTTAAACCACGAAAGCCGTAGACATACCTAGAGATATAGGCATTTATTCCACGTTGCTAAATAATGCAAAAATATGGACATCGCCTTCGGCTCTTTTAATTTAAAATCACTATCGTCCCAAACAATAAGGGCGGTACTGATTACAGAAAAATTATGACAAATGAATTCGGTGCCGGAAAAAATGATATTTATTAAGCCGTTTTCGTCTAAGATTTTGCTTAAACCTTAGGAATAACTCATAATTCATTTTAGACACGTCTTCTGTAATTTTTGGGGTAACTAGACTGTTTTCATGCCAGAGATATTTTTTGAAGTATTTTCTAGGTTAACCTTGATTTATGGCAGAACTAGGTAAGTTGATTTAGGAATTCATTATTTAAATGAAATTTTGTCTTTGGCTTTACTTTAATAAATTTAGGTGCCAAAAATATAAATTGCTAGCTATCAGAGCGGAAAGCTGCGTGTTTTTGGGATACGTTGCTACTCAGAAGGTATTATTATTACCTTATTTTGCCTGATAGTAAATGCATAATTAATATACATAGTAAGTAAGCTTACTGCCTTTTTTCACTAAAATTGTTATTACTTAGGTACTTTGTCAAAAACTAAAAATTTATCTAATTCGTAGGCAAGTACTTGAAGAGTGTATCCTTTGGCAAAGATTTTTATAATTATCTACTATATATATTTTTATAATATTTATTATTTTTGGACGTTTTCTGCGCACTGTCCCAGACAGTACAAATATTAGCACAAATCGTCGCCGGGCGCGCAGTAATTTATTAAAAGCGTCATGCACCCGCGACCTGAAATCCAGAGTAACAATGAAAAATGTACCAAATTGCTTTACGTTTGTTTGTTGCTGCATATTTATGTGTGTTCCGTATGATAATGTATGCCATAACAGTTACATGATATTAATATTGAGCTGAATAAGGCGTTTGGTCGTGTGTATATTAAGGTTGATCCAGTTTCTTTTGTTTTGGTCATTACCTATGTATTGACAAGGTGCCTTATTACCTAAAATCTTTTGGTACCTGAACTTGGAAAAAATCTAACTTGTCGTTCATTGTGGCGTTTTAAGGGGGATCCCTTTGTTCAATTGTGGACGTCTTCCGACTGATTATGATGGCGAAGTATCTAATTATGTATCAGAGATTTTTAAATTCATGTCATTTCGTAGTAATTTGAATACTATCACTAATATTAAATAATATTAAAATGCTATAGGACATATTTAGAAGCATCTGCAAAGACAATGACAGTACCTACTTAGTTACTTAAAAACACAGCAGCACTAGTAAGTTAAATAAATCACGAGTAAACACACCTTTTTAACTCAAGATCTTAGTTTTAATAAAACAAGTACATAGGAAAATCTCTGAATACAGATCGATAGTACTAACAAAAAACATGTTGTCTCAAGACCAGGTCTAGTATTACCATAATAAGTCCAGTAAGGTCAGGACAACCAGTCAGACGTATCGTGTCTGTATAGTAGGACTTAATCTGTATCAATATGCATATTCTTCTTAAAGGCGTAGAAAGATTGTTACAATTTCAACATTCTGCAGAATACATTGGCATGTTTTATAAATTTCTTCAACTGAACTTTGGGCTGCAAGTTCTGCAACTGATCTTTTTTTCAGACAAAATACCAAAACTGTTTGGCTATTGAATGAAACCTTTTTGGTAGTCATAATTATCACCATCGGCCGGAAGACGTCCACTGTTGAACAAAGGCCTCCCCCTTAGAACCCCACAATGATCGTCTACTTGCTAGTTGCATCCATCGGTTGCCCGCAACTCTGACGATATCGTCGGTCCACCTGGTGGCAGACTTGCCAAAGCTGAGTCTCCCGGTTTGTGGTCGCCACTCGAGAACCTTTCTTTCCCAGCGGTTATCGGTTCCTCGAGCAATTTGGCCAGGCGGGACCATTAAAATTATTATTTATTGCAATTCTCAAATTTTTTATGTTTCTAATAAGCCTGTACAAATGATGATGTCTAAGTCCCAGGCACCCTGGATTGTCGACTTCGCTACCATCGTTGTTGACAAAGTTTATTTACCGACTTAAAAAAAGAGGTTGTATGTTCGTCTCTCGTATTTATGTTATACTTTTTTATCCATCGATTAGTCAATACACATCTAATTTCATCTGTTACAAAATACCTCTAAATAAATACTTTGCCACTACGTAGGTGCTAGGTAGGGGCATCATGTTGAAAAGCGCAAGCCCACGGAAAGGCAAACCCTATCAATTCCGTAGTGAGGTAACGTGAACGAGGCAAGCAGAAAAGCCGCTTAATGGAGTGTAAATCAATTTATTGGATATTTAGCTGTCGATGAATCAATGTCACCGACGCAGTTCATTGCGTACCTGACAGATGGCGCTAGTAGCGACTTAAAGCGATTTTTTTGTACTTTGATCATCATGGGTTTAACAGATTTATAGGGTTACCAGTTTTTCTTCATGCCTACTTAGTCGGGATCCGTGCAATGTTTCCCATGTCTTTACTCCCTATCACACTTATTTGTGAAAAATGATGATAGAAACAAAGGGCCATCCCTTCCTTTGATCATCATTTCTTACCCAATCCTTTAAATATCTCTCTAACCATCTATCCCATCCTACTATTCCTGTTCCTAAAATAAAATTATAAACAGTTTGTGAATGTATGATTGTTTTTCCTTTACGCAAAAACTACTGGTCAGATATTGATAATCCCGTTAACCTGTTAAATTGTTGCGGGTGAAACGGCTTTAGACTGAAATATAAAAATCTGGATAAAAAGTAGGCTATATAATCTAGGGTGTCAGCTACCTCCATACTAAATTTTATCAAAATCGATCAGCAGTTTGAGCGTGAAGAAGTAACACACATACTAACAGACTTTCACCTTAATAATAGTGTGATTAGATAATTAAGTGACATGTGTAATACAAACCTTATTACTTAAAAATCTTACTGCTTTAGAGAATATAATAGTCTAAAACAAACAGTCTAAATATTTCTCTTCAGTACCACAGGATTCAACCGAATTCATTACTGCACCCTTTACCCCAATATTATGCCGACTATTCCGTATATAAAGAGGGTCCAATCTTTACCGAAACATTAAGGGGAGGAACGAAACGATCCTTTCGTGGCACTTGTGTCTGTATTCGGGCTGTAAGGATACAGATTATTGTTTTTATGGTAAGCGCTTTATAAGACCTCCGGGGACCCAGCAGTTAACATAAATAGACCACAAACAGTTCTATGCACGTCTCGTAAGGGAAATTGAATGGAGTTTTTGGAAATTAGAATGATACTGTCCACATGGTTAAACCAAATTGAATGTGTGGAGAATTTCTGGGCTTTGAATTAAAACAAATATTTACATCAAAGTACTACGATATCCATTGAAAATATTGACGAGATTTGTTCTCTTTTTACTATGAAAACCAATGACGAACGGTACATAATATAAATATAACATAACATCTCGCATGTATAATACAACCACATTTTGCCAGTCATGTTTTTTTAGGTCCCAATGTAATAGGGGGCGAGCCTGTTACTTTCAACCGGGCACAAATCAAAATTCCGTGCTGTTAATGAGAATTACCTAATGGAAAAATCAGTAACACATTTTCCGTCCCGGGATTTCTACCCAGGACCTCGTGAGCAGTCGCGCTTAGCAACCAATAGACCAACGAGGCTTTTAGGGACAACATTTCTTTATATTTATATCTTACCCATGTTATCTGCTTCATAATGTATACATTCAGTACATAAAACCAAAGACTAAGCAGCGAATTGTTCCAATACTTTGAGCCAGTAAATACTGCTTAAAATTCAGAGGAAATACCAGATCCTAACTATTGCCCACTAAATTGAAACTAGAAACAATTAATAAGTTGTTCGCACCGTGTATTAACGTATTACTATTGTGGCACGCACGCGCAAGGTCGAATGAAAGGAAAAGGCGCGGGCAAAAACTGCACAGAGTAGTTGAGAACAGAGGTGGCAAATTAATATAGTTTTTTTTTTAATACCGACTTCTAGTTTGTGTATCCTAGCAAAAACTATTCACATGTTTGTTTTAGTTTATTTGTGTCTGTCATTTGTTCGCATTCCGAGCAAGAAACCTGTTTATACGTATTTAAATGCAGATATTTTTTTTTGGATTATAATCATGTGTTTAACTCGGTGGTTTTGTCTATTTCCAGAAGGGGTAGGCGAAAAGCCTTCTGTCTTCCCCTTCTGGGATTACGTAACGTGGAATTACAGCCACATGCAGTCACATAGCTTTAGCTTGTATTAAGCTAGACAAGACAAGAGTCTATTCCCACTCTTCAAGCATAATAATTGGCCCGTAATGATGATTTAGTAGTGTCGCAGAATAACTAAAATAATAAAGAATTTCCATTCGTGCATACATTAATTTACCATTTTAGTACAATAATTACTTTGGTATTTTACATCCCCCGAGGAAATTAATAATACAAGTTAAAATATAAAGGTGAGCTTCGCGCTTTTTATTTTATTTGCAAAACCTTTACAGATCGAGCGCTCGTTGCCATGGGAACAAAAAGGCGGAGATAAAAAGTGGAATGATTAAACATAGGGCAAACGATACAGTAATATGCTGTTCACATTTAAAATATTGAGTGAACTTGAAATTTAACCGACTGCCTCGTTGGTCTAGTGGTTTATAAGCGCGATTGCTGAGCACGAGGTCCTGGGTTCGAATCCTGGGTCGGGCGAAGTGTTACTGGGTTTATGCATTGAGATATGCTGATAATTCTCAGTAGCAGCAAGGAGTCTGGATTTGTGCCCAGTTGATGGCAATAGGCTCGCCCCCTATTACATTGGGACATAAAGAACATAACTGGTGAAATGTATGTTTTTACTTCAATTTAAATTGGGCACAGGTTTTATATAATGCTAAGAGAATTCTGATTATTACAAGATTGGTATTTAAGGGCGATGATCTAACGATTCATCATTCATCTCTATTGATATGAACCACCGCTATTTTTGGATTTTACCAAATACAGCCGATCAAATCAAATCTACTAATTAATTATTGGCAAATATCGCAAAAGGTAGATGTAGGAATAAAAGGGAAGTATTTGCCCAGTAGAGAAACGCAAAAGAAAAAAAAACTAAGCTAGAGATAACAAAGACTTTCTATTGTGACGATGTTGTGGTTGAACCTAAATTGACTTGACGAAAAACCAGTACTCCAAGAGTAGAGCATACCAACAGAGATGACAAAAGCATTCTAATCATAAGCTATAAAGCCGAAATCACTTCTATAAACACGGTTTAAGAATAACGAGTGTAATAAATCTGTTGTTAGCTTAATACTCGGCCCTATAAGCCTATAACACCAATGACTAACTATAATGAACTCCAAACAAATCACTTTCTCTAAGGAAGTTAATACAATGCTCAATAAATCCGTGTCTCTCATCGCGTGGGCGTTCGAGCTATCTGTCAGATTACCTCTTTATTGCCTGCTGACGATTGTGTCATTTTATTAGCCATTTATGTAATGTTGACATTTTGATTGTGTTTGTGCGATTGTATAATGTTTGTTAAAGGTTTTGAAGAACGTTGTTAGATTTTGCAGGCTCTAAATGAGTTTGTAGAAACTATAAAATATTTTTTTGGAAAATTAATAAAACTGAACTAGCCTTTAAACTCTTCTTACTATCAGACCCATCAGATTAAACGTCTTAAATACAAAAAACTTTTAGCCTAAAACTTGAATTGTTTAGTATACAATTGTACATGATAGCATTGGTGTTGAAAAATTTACTAACATAACCATTTATGCATAAATAATTCACATCACCCCACACATTTCAAAGTCACCTAAAAAAAAACCGTAACTGTTTCGAAAATATTTGTAACCTCTGTCCTCAACTACTCTGTGTATAACCGGCCAGTAAGGTCACAAGTATCTTAGATAAGCTTTTTCATAAAAATTGTAACAACTATATCTTGTGGCATGCGATATGGTCATTTGTATGTGGTTTAATAAATATAATGTATGTTGCTTTACGGGCTTTTTTGGGACCTATTTTGTCAGGGTATTGCGTTACCTTTTGAAGTTATGTGCATGACAGTAAGTTTGTACGTAAAATGGAAGACTGAATTATATTAGGCTGATAATATCACGGTATTTTCATTTAGATTAAAATTGGTATACAAATAAATAAAGATTTTGATTTAAATGGGACATAGTAACCTATTAGTTTTATAAGCTAGATACAAATTCATTTTATTATTAATCAAGGTAAAGGGGAAATTCTAGGCGTTTTTAGGGACAGATAAAACCTATGATCGAAATATTATGTTTTAATTTTTTTTTAAAACGTCGCCCCACACTAGCATTTTTCCTGTGTCGTGGATTCGCTCCACAAACATGAAATATCACTCACATACACAAACACCCAGATTCGAGACAAACATCTGTGGTGCGCACAATTTTTAGCCCCGTGCGGGAATCGAACCCGCAACCCTTAGCCACTGCGCAAATCCTGTCGTCAATCCATTATAAATCTACTTACATTTACTGTACAGTCTAACCTAGATAATAGCGATATTGTACACAATATTACACTTTTGACTAGAGCTAAAACTAAAAATGTGTTAATTTTTACACAATAAAACAATGCCTAATCGTTATTTCGACCTTAAATCTGGTAACTGAGGTCAAAAAACAAGGTTCTCGAATCTCTTGACGTTACGTTATCAAGAACTGTATAAATAAGCTTGGTGTTTATAAACATCACGGCTTCCTCGCAGGGATAGGCAGAGGTGTACCTAATATGTGGTAGTATGTGAACCCACATTTCGCCAGTTATATCATAGGTCCCAATGTAAGTAATAGGAGGCCAGCCTATTGCCATTAACCAGGCACAAATCCAGACACCATGCTGCTACTGAATTATCTGCTGTAAAATCCCAGTGACACTTAGTCCGAAGTAGAATTCGAACCCAGGACCTAATGCTCAGCAGCCACGCTTGACAACCAGAAGACCAACGAGGCAATCAGTTAAGCCTTAACAATCGGAGTTAACCCATAAGGTTCAAGTCGTAATAGCCACTTCAATGAAGTATATTATTTCTCAATACCTCGTCCAACCTTGAACACAGTTTACAAGCTACGTCTCTGGAAAACTAAGGTCTAAATCATTACCCTATTTATCGTAGAGGTAAAAATAATTACCGCATTATGGTCATTGACCTTGCTTTCCATGTGTTCATTTATATGTCCATGCGAATGTAATTTATCATTGTTTATAGTTGTGCAATGGTTAATATTGATATTACGAACTATGTATAAGTATATTCTGCTGTTAACTTGAGGATATTAACTACGTATGAGTGCTGTCGTGGCGTAATGAATGGATTTCTAAATAGACAGGGAGGGAGATAAGAGTCAGTAAGTAGTTATCGTATTCGCACTTTCGATCATTAATCGACTGCCTCGTTGGTCTAGTGGTTGCTAAGCGCGACTGCTGAGCACGAGGTCCTGGGTTTGAATCCCGGGTCGGGCAAAGTGTTACTGGGTTTTCCCATTAGGTAATTCTCAGTAGCAGCACGGAGTCTGGATTTGTGCCCGGTTGATGGCAATAGGCTCGCCCCCTATTACATTGGGACCTAATACATAACTGGCGAAATGTAGGTGTACTATATGTGCACCTCTGCCTACCCGGCTACTTCGGCTGAGGCGAAATGTGTTTTTTAAAAGAAAAAAATCACTCCTTCGAAAAATATAGGCGAGATGTTATACGGACTCATACAGATTTTTATTTATTTATTTTTAAACGTACATATTGTAAGATGTTTGTTCTCTAATTACCTAATTCCTGAGCCTGTCTTACCCCAGTACTAAACTTTCAACATAACTATAATGAAGTGTTCGTTGCATAATAATTTGCCTATTTCCAAATGAGTGTTAGACAAGTCAACATCTTTCTAATTACCAACATGTTATGACATGTTTGATGTCAAACCTGTTTTTAATTGCAGAACCAGTTTGGAGAAGTCTATTGAAACAGTAGTCAGTATTTATTTGGTATTTTAGTGAGGTGCAATTTTATTTCGACAGTAAAATCGGAGAAGGTTTTTGTTAGTATTGGTTTTTGTACAAAACCCAAATTCGCTGCACCTAGATTTTAAACTAGGCTACCAAGTTAAGATGTTTACTGAGAACTGCAAATCAAAAATCAATAACTCGATAGAGAGCAGCGACACGGTGGCTCAGTTGGTTAAAGCAGCTGCCACTGTACGGCGAAGGTCGCGAGTTCAAATCCCACTCGTTTCCATCATTTTCAAATTTCCTTTATCAATTTAGACAATAACTCGATATTGAAACTGGGAGTCGAAGCTTACACCCCACCCTGCCTAACATTTCAGTCGCTAATCAAAACGTAATTTAAACAGAGCCATCAAGTTCATCTAACTCAAATTAACTTTTCTTTCTTTCTCAAACCCGTTAATCCATTTTTCATTTTCAAATTCAGAAAGGCAATCAAAAACACATTTAATTCCATAAACTTTCGCGAAAAAGAAAAAAATACTTTTCCTACGTTTGGGAAACGGTCCGGGAATTAAACAGTGCATGAAAAAATGTGGTCGTCGAAATTTCATCAGTGCAGTGCAATGCAGACTGCAACAGCATTAGCTTCATTGCCGTAGCAGATAAATATCCAATGAGACTTTTTGCTGGACTCGCAGCTTGAAATTGTCGTGGGCTAGTGATGGGAAATTATTTTAAAACGACAGTTATCGATAGTTAAGTAATTAATGTCAGTTTCTTTGTTGTTATTTCTACTGCTAATAAGACCACGAAGTTTTTTTTGGTGGACTTTCTCCTTAGGTAGGGCAGTGAGTAATGTTGAACTCTCATCGGCTAAAACCATCAGTGTGACCTACTCGCCACTCTGTGTGTGTGTGTTCGGAGGAAAACTCATCTCAGTTTGAGGGGAACTGATTCCCAGATCTAGTAATAGAATAGAACTTGCAAGGTTGCAAAATATAATGGTTATAAACTAGAAAATTGCCAGAACAAAGTCACATTAGGACATTTAGTAGGCCATTGTAATTTTTTAGATATTTATATAGTGAAATACTTAAGTTTAATGGCGTGCTTAAGAGCCTCTATGAGCGTTCTAGTATTATTCTAGATAAAACAAAAATGTTGAAACCAATTATCTCACAAGACTTGCAAATTCTAGATTTAAATTTGAATAACTGGCCAGTATTATAAATAAAGTTGCTGTTTTTTTATCTAGTAACGAAGGCTAATGGCGTTCAACATTAAGATAATGAATTTTGTTTCTCAACTATGTAGCATGATACACTTATTAATTGAATAAGTACTTATTGTTGTAAATTACTTCACACTTTAATTAGTTATGATGTTGCTTTGTTAACTATGGTGTAATTAAGATAAACGGTTGGTCTTAGCTAATTTAGGGCATATGTTTCCAAATAACTTAATAAATTTTAGTTTGATTTAGACTCACTAAGTTTTAAATTAAACCAAAATGTTTATATAAATTTTATCGATATAATTGAGTTACTTTTATCGATACACCCCTATCCCTAACTATACATTTGGCCAAAAGGCATTGCGGGACTCTGCGGTATTGCTAATTCAAAATTACTGTCTATGAAACATTCAGTAGGTGGTATAATGACATCACTATTTCAGAAACTCTGCCCATTTCTACTAGAAATTGGCTAAATGAAAGCTAATATTTTAACTAGAGGCAAAAACTACATAAACATAATTAAAATATTCGGAATTTTTTGTTTGTCTGTAGATCAATTACACAAAAACCGCTCAACAGATTTCGATAATTTTTGGAACACTAGAAATTATTCTAAAACGAATAAGGTAAAAACTGACCACCCATCTAAAATATGACCGCAGCACGTGATGCTTAACCAAATTAGTCTATTCAAACAGTAGCTATTACCATTGCTCTATAAACACAATTTCACCCAGGTAAGTTAATACCAACGATTTCATGCACTGATTCATATTACGCGTTTCTTTCAACGCGATTTGAATCTTCTTAATTAACATTAACAAATTGCATACAGATTCACATCGGGCATTTCACTTTTATACCTATAAAACAACAATTTATAAAGCTGCAATTAAAATATGAAATTCCAATTTAAAAAACGCATGTTCATTTTTCTTTAATGAGAAATATCGTACAATTAAAAAGTTTGTCGATGTATCTTGTCAGTAATTTCTGATTTAATATCCTAAGCCGGTAAAACACTTATAAAAAGAAATATTAAATACTAGCTGCGCCCCGCGGTGTCACCCACTACATTTTTTCGAGATAAAAAGTAGTCTATGTGTTAATCCAGGGTGTCAGCTACCTCCATATGATATTTCATTAAAATCCATTTAGTAGTTTTTACGTGAAAGAGTCACCAACATCCATCTTACAAACTTTCGCATTTATAATATTAGCAGGGATTATATTTTTCGGTTTCATTTTAGCATAATTCGTATTCATGCCTAACATAATGTTTATTATCGTCACCACTATGACGTATTATGATTTAAAAATCTTTAACTCAACAACCAGGAATATGTCAGTTTGACATTTTTGACAGTTTTTAACATTGCATTGTAAGAACTGAATCCGAAAATCTAATCTAGAATAACGTTGAAACAAAAACCTTAGTAATGAATAGGAAAAAAAAAAATCTCAGTACGCAAACAGCAACATTTTACTATCAAGCATCTACAGAAGGTAAATAATTGAAATATTTACTTAGAAATTGACAAGTGTTACAATTGTGGCAAGTAGAGCGTGGTGGATTCCGTCACGCAGGGGACGGCGCACTGTGGTCCAAAACGAGAGCGGACGTGGACAAAAAATTACGGCCATTTTTATAAAAAAAAAAATTAAAATTTTCATAAAAAATTGTTACGAGTTAACGGATTATACTGTAGTTAGAATATATTGGTGCACGACTTTAATTTTGGTGATATCTGTGTAGTTGTGATTGCGTCACGATTTTGGTTTACTAAATTGTCAACAAATCATCGCCGATTTGTTGACCATTTTGGTGAAATTATGAGGATTTTTAATTATGTACGGAAATTTTAAGCAATTGAAAAAAACTATAAATTTTTCTTAATTTCTAAATAAAAATCTCTTGTATCTTGGACCACAAGAGCGCCGTCAAGTGTAGTTATTAACTTAATCGAATGTTTGCAAGAGAAGCATTTGTGACTACAATACATGATTCGTTGTTATTATTTTTTTCTCTTTCTTTTTTACACGCATTTTATTAATTTTTACTTGTAAGATAACTTTCTAAGGTGTAAATATGCAAATAGGTGAATTAATTAAGAAGTAATTACTCATTCAAGCACCTTGAGTACCATTAGCATAGTTATAATATAATAAACTAACCTACTCTACTTAGGCCTTATATAAGGCTAAGAATAAAGATACAACTAATGAATTTATAAAAATAAGAAAAAGCTTTTATATTTTATACTTTTTCTCCAAAAGATGGTAAAATTGATCACCTTGCCGCGAACACCCGGCCATTATACTTTGTTTACGATTCGGAAATAAGACACAGGGCTCAGTAGGATCCCTCGCTTTTTTCTTCCAAACCGTTTGTACTACAATTTCATTACTTGGAAACGTATCCGAATTTCCGTAATGTGCCCTTTTTGTCCTCATGTGTGTTTTTTGCGCACTGTGCTTTGGGACTTAGTGTTATTTATTTTAAATGTATTAGCGGAGATAGAGACTGACAGATGTGTGTAGACGTACACTTTCTAGAAAAGAAAATTCGTTAATGAAAGTCTAAATTCTGAAATGATGAGATTATTTACATTAGCAACTAAATTGACACCGACGCTACGAAGGTACACCATACCGTACCGAATCGACAGTGAAACCAGAACTAGCTTCTCGACTAGAAACAAGAAGTAAATAACGATTGCTTTCAGCAAAAGTGGCTACAGAATGGCACACTGCATGTAATTCTAGATTTCTCTCTATTCTTACTTTAGGACTGAATATTCAACACTCGAATATTCCCTTGTCAAAATTATTCATATCAGATCTGGTAGTCGGGGCCACAATTTTTGCTTTTATTACTTTGCAAGCGCATCCTAGGGAATTGAGTTTTACTCCCCAAAATACCTTTTCATCATGAAATTCTAGAGCTCCAACACTTTCAGGCCACGTCCCGTACATTAATCTATGCTGGGAGAATTTCAGACGCGTTTCTGTATTTGTCGTATATTTATTTTCGTGACAATTGTCTTTACTTCACGAAGGCTGAAGTTTTTTATTAGGTTTCATTTTGTACCTATTTTGAATCGCTTTTTTACACCTGTTTTTATTGAAACCTGCTCTGTATTTTTTTTTTTAAATAACATCAAACTTAAGTCCAACTTATTTTGTCTGACTAATGAACTAAAATTTAACTTTTCTTCACATTAATTATTCTCTTTTATTTAGAAGACTACGTACCCAAGACAAGCAGGTAAACTGATGAATTTTTAAAGATTATTTACAAAATCCAGATATCCCCGATGTAACTTTCATCAATGTACTAAGTAGTATTCGTTATCTACTAGATCTATCACCTTTCTAAATCGAAGTATTAAAACTCTACTTACATACTTGCATGTTCATGAAACACTAAGTTTCACGTAACACTATCGAGACCCGATTCCATTTGAGTTCCGCCAACAACCAACAACCGGTGTCTGCATTTGGCAACGTATTCGCAATGCCAATTATTGGTTGCGGCAACCAATTGATTGCTAGTGTGGTGTTTGCTACTGGTCGCTGAAGTTTTAGATTTATTTTCTATTTTTGTTGGCAGCGCTTTTGTGTTTTGTTTTTGAATTAATATGATAGGTTATTTATCTAGGTTTTTTAGGAATTTATTTTGCAGCTGAATCAATTGTGGTCATTGCATTTTCGCTTAACACTTTTGGAATTGAATAAACGCTAGGATCTTCTTACGTATCGAGATGATTACATATATTAGACATGGATTGAAAAGAGAGGCTCTTGCATATACACTATTTAGCCGCTTCGCCGCGTCATTAAAAATAAAATGACAGAATCAATTCACACAAAATAAACTCGATACTAAAAAGACTTTACTGCAAATAAGGTTTATTAAAAAGTCTCCAAGGAACACACGACACGAAAATGTCGGCTAAAATATCATTTGAAGCAGCTTAAAAGGAAGCACAAACTCCACAGAATGAGTGTCAAAATGCCATTTATTTGTGAAAACGAAACAAACTCACAATCCTTAGCACAAAAACTATTTGCGGAAGAAATTTCAGAAATGCGAAACATTGTTTTAACAAAGTCGCTCTTCCCACAGTGTCATCGTTTTCCCAAGGTAATCTGAGACCACGACAGCCTCAAAGCAATTTAGTACAGTTATCCAACCTGTTACATGCGACCTGGTCTTTTTATGAAAGTAAAAGTGGTACAAGCAGACTACTAGCTCTTATGTAATACGTTTTGGTTATCATTGTAGAGTAATTAATACATAGTTTGAATGAAATTGATCGGAAACTTGGAGCTTTTTGTTTTGACAAGTTTGAAGCGTTTCAAAGTTCTTCAGAGTATTTCAAGAGCTGTCATTAACAGGTTATTGTATTGTTGCCGAAAATTTAGTTTTCTTCTTTTCGTTATTCAGCTAGGAATTAATCGTAGCAGCCCACGTTATAGAATTGAGTTCTATAAATTTAAATCAGTACGTCTATAATTTAAATCAGTACGTTTATAATTTATATCCTGTTATAATACTGGGCTTAGTGTCTCGGGAAAACGGTGTGTAATAGTTACACGTCTGCCCCGATCCTCGTGGATTATTAGTGTGATTATGTGCATACATTATGTGTTCCAGTTATAAACACTGATCTCCCAAGCAGTAGTAGTTTGACCCAAATCTGATATCGAAAGCCATACCATATTGCTTTAGTCTTCGGTTTGGTATCAAATTCGCAACTAATAGCGTAAATACCAAACCTTAACATATTGTTCGTCCATAATCTCAAGTAAGTTTGGTGAAACACGAAATTCCAAAACCATAGTATGAATTTAAAGGTATGGAAAGGAGGAGAAAATTTCATCATTTTCTCTAGATCAATCATTTCTGATGGAAAGCTATCCAATCTGCTCGGATGCAAATTGTCATTTTCGAGAAATTCAAAGAAAAATCATGCCATACAATTGCAATTGTAATCCGCAGAAAGGTAAACAAAGTTGATTTTCTTTATTTCAGGAGTCTCACCCACCCATATTTTGCCTCATGATGAGGAGTCTCCTAAAAAGATCAAGGCCAACCTTATTGTCATTTTCACCTCCTGTCACCTTCAGTAGGTACTCTATACACCATCGTCACGTATGTCATCATGTGACACATTTGCAAATGGTACGTGCAATTTAACGCCAGCTAAAGAAATCGTTACCCAACGTTTTTTTCGGCGACATCAAAAATAAACCCGCCCGAACCTCACACGTATTTTTGCATAACACTGGGAATGTGTGCCAATTTGTAAACGTTACACGCATTTGACACTCTTTAGGAGTCTGTGGATGAACACAATGGTACCTAAAAGAAAGAAAAATAAACTTTTATGCTAGACCATACTCTCTTTCTTTATACATGCTCTTTTCATTGCATTCCAATTTCAATTATTTTTGATCAGATATTTGACACATCCAATGTGATCCTTCATCTCCAACCTGAATATTCTTTTCAATATCTGCCCCTTCCATTTATTCTATAAGCTCTTATATTAGCTTTGTCAATCTTTAACTTGCATTACAGTTACAAAATATAACCCGCTTGGGTGCAAATGGTCGGAATAGTTCTACATGTGTCAGAAGTTCTGACGCAACAAGTTTGTGTTGCAAATGTCAGTAGTGGACCAGTATCTTGTCAAACCAGTGTTTCCGGGGCACATACAGACTTTGGTAGACTGTTTTGATCTTGTTTTGTTTGGTAATTTGATGCTGTATTGGTTTTTAAATAGATTGTAATCGAACTATTAATATTCTTGCTACGTAAACGTTCAAAGCAAAGTCTACGTGAAACTGAATGAAATATCAATAATAATTATGAAATTAATTTTGTAATTCCTACTGGAGATACTATGGATATACCTGCAATATCATAATATATTTAAGAAAAATTGCAGCAGGCATGACAAAAATTGAGAATTACGAGGTGTAGGTAGGTGACAATGAAGATATAAATTTGACAGTTTTTACGCATTGTGAAGCGTAAACTGGAGAGACATTCGTAAATCGATTGTATTGTATGAATGTATAATCGTAAGAAGAATTATCAGAATCAACACTAAATCCGTTTGTGGCTTGAACGTAGTTCTAGCTAAATCCAATCCAAATGAAACTGGTTTGAAAGTCTACGCCTACATTATAGATTTATTATATAGGATTGTATCTCGCTTCCGTGTGTCAATATTTATGACACGTCATTATTCTAAAGTTAGCGATTGATTAAATTAAAATGTTAGTTTATGAGTTTCCTAAAACATCGTTAATGTGACAGTTAAGTTTTATATTGATTGGGTGACTATTCTGTTCACATTAAGTAGGTGGTTCTGTCAGTCAGTTTTGGCGAACATAACTTAGGTATACCTAGCGTAAGCTACATGTGGTCAAGGTTTTATGTAATTAGAGTCTTGCCAATTATAATTTCAAAACTCATTCCATTTCGCCTATCCTCAAATTCCCATTTAGTCAATGTTGATGGCATAACGAAGAAGAAAAATATGTCGGCATGAGCCAATTGCCACATGGTAGGAGGACTGTCGTGGTGTAGAGGTTGGTCAAACAATAGGATAGGTCCAGGGTGCGCCGTACGTACATTAGGTGATTTTGTAAGTATTAAAAAAAACTTTTCTTTCGGCAATTTTTGATATCAAAGTGACAAGACACAGGTTTCAAAATAAATCAATGCAAGTTTGGTCTCCTCATAGACTAAATACAATCGTGTCCTAAAAATACCGGAATTTAGATAATTGAACTTAATTACTGGCTATACTAATACGGGATGAGTTATTCCAGCGTTGAACGCTGGGTAAAATGCTTGACATTAGACGAAGCCCCGTCGCTGCGACCTGAATACACGACACGCCGATGACTAACAGTCTGACTCTGCTAAGGCTCTTCATACTTATCTACATTGAAGTATTTCTGCTTACCTGTAAAGAAAAACATTATATATAATTAATACAATTGATAAAACTGTTTGATATAGAAGTAGAAGAAATTCTTCTTCGCAATTTGCAAGAATCGTAAATTAATTTTGATGTAGGACTAATTCTTCGATTGATTGTCTTTTAAATTGAGTTTAGATTTCTAGTTTTTAGTGAAATATTGAAACCTACCTATCTAAAATATAATGATATCGACCAATATCAGCTGTCAAATGACTGAATACTAGCAAAGCAGTAGGAACAATTTGGAATTTAAAATCACCAAAACCGTTTGCCTGAGGAGAATGTCCATTAAGTTAAGGTAAATGAACGCTTTTAAGTCCAACGACTAATGCTACTAAAAACTAAAAGATAAATAATCCACAAATCATACAAATGGAACATAATAATACAAATCGCTAATGGTCTCAAACAATAAATGATTCTCCTAAGATTCTATTTTAATTCATCTCATCTGATCCTTTTTAACTACAAGTTCGATAGTACGTCCTAAATTAGGTCAATCCAGTAGACTGATTGGTAAAAGCATTAGCCAATCGGATTGGATGTGGCTCACTGATTGCCTTGGGTATGCCACACGTAACAGGATGCAAATTTAGAACGTCACTCGGGGATGCTTGTTTACGGTAAGAATAAAGTAAATATTCCAAAAATTTGAAATCAGAATTGGAAGCTGAAAAGGTTGTATTAACTGAATTAACCTTCCAATTTCAATCAAAGAACATGGCTGCCAATATTATCCAGACTCCAATAAACTTTTAGACGTGGTCGCTAACGGTTGGCCTTTTGGAGAGGCTCAGAGTCACTCAACGAGCTATGGAGAGAGCTATGCTCGGGGTTTCTTTGCGCGACAGGATCCGGAATACGGAAATTCGCCAAAGAACTAGAGTTACCGACATAGCTCGAAGAATATGCAAGTTGAAGTGGCAATGGGCAGGCCATATCGCTCGAAGAACCGATAACCGCTGGGGAAGAAAGGTTCTCGAGTGGCGACCACGAACCGGAAGACGCAGCGTTGGCAGGCCTCCCGCCAGATGGACCGACGATATCGTCAGAATTGCGGGCAACCGGTGGATGGAATTGGCAAGCTGTCGTTCTTTATGGCGTTCTAAGGGGGAGGCCTTTGTTCAGCAGTGGACGTCTTCCGGCTGATGATGAATAAACTTTAAGGACAATTTTCATATGCATCGTCTTATGAACAAAATTACAATCTTTGAAATTCATTCGATTTTTTACTACCGACGTATCTGCTTGTTTTGTCCACTGTAATGATTTATCATCTGATACAAATTAAATCAAAGTCAATTGATATCCTAATTGGTTACTTGGTCAGAAACTATGAATAAATTTATAGTCACTTCTGACTCATTTCCGATAGCCTTGGTTGTAACATTTTGCGATATGTAGTGACGTCATTCAATCTAGATACTTCTTTTATATTGTCACAACAATTTTTTATCATAAAACTTAGAAGGCGAAAATTAAGAATTTTATACGATTATTCTACTCTATCACCCTAGGTTTTCTTAAACGATCTTAATCCCTTTTAATATTGTTTCTTCTATCTCTAAATCCTTTTACAACGAAGTAGATAAATGAGATAGTGAATACTGAAGTAATCCTATTGCTGAAGACTTAAACAACAACGTTGATGTTCTTATGAAAGTACTAATTATAATCAGTCAAAAAAATGTTAATGGCTATAAAGTAAGTGATGGTGACCTTGTTAGTATAATACTGGTCATTAAGGATAAATTTACTTTTAGTTTTATTGAAGCCACACAAGCAATCAAGCAATGCATGACTTAGAAACATAAAAAAGATACATAAATATGCATAATTCTATTATTATCAATGTAATACCATCTTGACATAATAATTATCGTAAATTAACTAATTAGTGTTACTATAAACATAATTACGTTAAAACATTAAGTCTTCAAAGCATAAGATTCCCATTACCAAAGGCCAAAAATTACCAGATTAACATTTAAAATTGCGAAAACGATTATTACCTTCAAATCGTACGAGAAGCTGCGCGATATGGCCGCAAAATTAATTTGGTTATCTAAATTCATCATGTTTTGTTTCAACTCCAATCTAATTTGAACCCAACGCTTAACAAAATAAGACTCAATAATTAACACTCCGCTTCCTAAGACTTTCAAAGTAAAAACCAAATTAGATTTGCAATTTTGCTAATAGAATTTGAATTTTAACCCCATCAAACAGAGTCTAAATTGATAATTATCTTAACGTGGTAGATGTTTCCGGTGGAAACAATAGTGAAGGATATTGTCCAGTCCGTAACGCAGATCGGAAGTGATATGATTATCTTCACGGCTCGTTGATTAGAATTGGTAAGGACAAGTTTTGATTTATTTTATGATCATTCTGTAAAGGATATAGTAAAGGTACCTCGTTCTATAGTAGTCGAGCATATAGGTAGCAGATAATAATTTTGACGTTTAATGAAATGGGTAAGATATCACTCGGGCCTGCTTTGCTTTTCAGAATTAGTCCTGAATAAAAGCAAGGCAGATCCTATGAAAATCATAAGAAGATTTCAAAGGTAAATGAATAAAATATCATTAATAATGGCCTCTAGTATGATTACTCCGGGGTAGCAGTTTCGGTCTTTGTTTTTCAATATCAGCAACCACTGATTCTAAAAAAATATGTGACATTGAAAAAGACAGCAGTACCAGATCTTGAACCCACAACCTTGTGTTTATAATAATATTATCTAGTAGTAACCTTCAGAATCCATAAACTATAGACCTTTTTGTTTTACCAAACCATATAATATCTTCATTGAGACATATTACACCATTATTTTGTTTACCGTTCTTTGTTTATTTCTTGAGAGCGAACCCCTTATTATCCGATGTTATCCATTCCGCGCCACAGAAAAATAATATTAACGTAATGTCAAAGTAACCAATGCCCGTTAGCCCAAAGAGGTCGGGGTCAATAAACCCTCGAAGGTCCCTGTAAGGTCTCGTTTGGAGCCTTTGAGCCTTTGTGGTGCTTTTGCTTTAACGATTGTCGGGTCGGAAGGCGATCGTTACGTCTGAATATTTATAGCCTAGGGTGATAGCGAGGGTTATATTTTCTAACAAGTTGTCTAGAAATGAAGCCTGAAGGAGGGTTTCTTCTTTAGATTTTTATGTGACACTAACTACTTAAAATGTTATTTTTAGAGCTTTGATAACTGGAAAATTGTTAGCTTTAGAGTTATAAAACTTGTTATATTTCAGCTACCATTAAAAGAATTAGTGCCTGTGCTAATTTCTATACAGTCTATAAATCATTAACGTTAACATCTTTATCATCAACACCATTTAGTTAATCAAAAACAAGTCGAATAGCAATCGTGTCGTCACCAGAAAGCGACCTCACAAGTCCAGCATAACGCATAAGTCGGACTTTATGTTCTTTCTTGTTAACTCCCCGGAAAGAAATTGTATGGAGTGCTGGAAATTTTAAAGTTATGTTCGACACGAGGTGACTTGCTTTTTTGTTATTATTAATTGTTTCGTCTTGTTACGCTTTTTAAAATTACTGAGTGAGTAAGGCTGGTAACATGTGGTGAGTATAAAACGAGAAGCGAAATCCATTCTTTCGGCTTGGTATTTTTTTTGTTACTTCTTACGGTTTGTTGTTAAATTTAAATCTTTATACTTTCATAAGAAGAGCCATAAAGACAAAATTATTTTATGTGGTCATAAGTAATACTGTGATTTACTTAAAATTTGACTGTGAACAATAATTTTGCTTTCGAAGCACATAGTTTTAAGAATCAACAATTTATAAATATACAAAAAATAAATAACATATTGAATACTAAACCAAAATTTACAAATATTCAAACCAAATCTTACATCTAAGATATTAGCATTAATAATGGTATCTAAAATCTTGATACTCTACTATGGTTTATCCTGTCACCTAGTAAAAAACTCAAGGCTCACAAGATGGATGGATAACACACTTCAAATATGATATCGGTATCCCCGTAATATTGGTTTATCGAGGATCCGAGGTTGGTCACGTACCTACTAGATATTGGGATCCAGAGGTCATATGGCAGGCATTATGTGTAACATATTGATGTAAGACGATACTTGATTCGGTGAAAATCAACACCCTCTAGTCTGAAGAGGAGGGGGTGTTGTTTTGTCTAGACTAGCGGGTCTTAATATTTTTCGTATAAATACATATTAATTATACCAAGAAGCTAAAACTGAACACTGAGGCGGTAAGAAACAAACTGAATAAAAACGTTGAAACCATGACTGAGATGATATTAATGATAATTCGGATATCCATAGACATGGTGCTAGAAAAGGATGTAAAGCTCCCACACGAAACACAAAATTTCGAAGTGGATTCGCGAAAATATTTAATCAAAGTGCGCAGCTAAAGGCCGGTCGAGGATCGATGATTTATAATGGTAGTTGATAGGCAAAAAATAAATGCAAATACAATTTTACTGTGTCCTATCTGAGTCATAGACAAATTTATTATTATTAAAAAAGATAAAACTTCCATATCCGTTGAACCGCAAGTTTGTATTAATAACAGATAATTTTATTCGATCACGCCATTATGTAAATTTTAATAATAGTATCCTTATATCCTCCTTTACTTAATTAAAACTTCACACGGAATAGTTAATCGCTTTTTAATTTTGAAGTAGAATCTTAAATATCTTCCTCATCACGTTTTGAAATATAACAGCTATTTTTACCTGTTATTTTTTGGTTTTATTACTAAAAATACCTGCTGTTATTGAGACCAGCGAGCTGTTATAATGATGACTTATAAACGGCATAGCAGAAATTCTAATAATGACTGAATATTTGAAATTATCGTTGTACCTAAATTTAAAGTCAGAAAGTGAATAAAACAGAGATTTATTACTAAATTCTATTGGCTTCAACAATTATAAGTATGAATTGTAATTTGTGTTTAAAATGCTATGTCACAATAATTAGAGAGATGAAGTAGAACTACAATATAATCACGATAATTCCAGTTTCTCTTCGGTGAAACGCAACAGTAGTAACATAAATTTTTATTCCTTGGTGAAATTGTATGGACTAGATTTCTTGAACAACTTTCTACAACAATTGATTTAATCGATTTGGGAACTGTCAATTGATATCTTAAGTGAAATATCTCAAGACTAGGTATTAACCAGTCTTTGTTTATTTGCCTTACATTCGAGTAATTTTTCTATTAAATGATGAGACTATTTGCAGTACTAGAGATAAATGATCAATGAGTGATAAAATCTACAAGTTAGCTATCACATTTGACGTTGGAAAAGAGAAAGTAATAAGTGAACCCAGAAAAGAAAATTCAATTAAGAAACCAAACATAAATAGTAAGCTTTAAGTGTGAGAACTTACGTCACGACAGTAAATAAAAGTATTATTCAAAACGGTAATTTAATCAACTCATACAAGAAAAAATAATTTGAATAAAATTCGTTAAAAATTGAAAAGTTTGTAAGTACATCATCGAATTACTGCGAAAACAGGCTGTGAAGTTGAAGCAAGGAATCATTATAAAAACTACAAAAAAACTGCATTTATGTCATTCTGAATTCACCGCTGGAAGTTAGTCAGCTTGTATAATAAAAAGAAAACCTTGAACGTGGGTAAACTTTCTGTTTTGGCCAAAGACCTTATCGAGTTAAACAACTAAATATTTCCCAAATAACAGAAATTAAAAAATGAGTTTCACCATAAAATCTATTGAATACTTACCTCATTATATTCCTAAATCAGCGTGAAATTAATACTACGGACATGACCCATCCAAACTTAAGATTTATGAACACAGCTTACCAAATAAATCCTTTTGCAACTAACCAAAGTGTAGAAAGACAATCTCCCAAACACTAGACTATACCGCATCGAATCATCAGTCGGCAAACAAAACAAAAAGTAAACTAACCGTTACAATGATCTCGGTGTCCTTGAAACCATCACTTTCTTTTTTATTTATACCACACTGTGTCAGTGTGTCAGAACGTGTCTTGAAGATGAGTCGTTCAAATATTTGGTTTCCACGAAAGTGCTTAAAATTTGTAATAAAATTATGGTTTTTGTCGTTTGCGGGTGCAATATTTACTTATGGATACCAAGATTTCGCCCAATGCGTTAACAAATACTTATCTTTCAGGCACAAATATATGAAAAATAAATTAGCGAAGTCTACTCTTTTAGAAAGTGCTTTCTAAGGCTCACATAAAAACAAATCTAGATTTATAGCAGTATTTGACCAAACTACAATTTAAAAATCAAAACTAATTTGTAATATTACAGCTTTTCTTCATTCAAAATTCTTAAGGCTTCAGTTACTGCACTTAAAACCTTAATTAGAAGGAAAGTACTCTTTTAATTTTTACCTAATCATGAGATTGTCAGACTTCCCAGGCAAGAAAACTTACAAAGGACGTAATAAGTGAAATTAAAATAAGTTTTAACATCATAAAGGCAACGGGAGAAGTAAGCTTCTAAGTTAATCAAATACTTATAACGATATTCTTACAGATACTCGATATTTGATGGGCTCTTCATTACCGGAATGCAAAAGTTAAGTCAGAAGTTTTAGATTAAAGTCAGGATATTAATAAAACATGATTGGTAAGAGCTGAAGTTAAGAAAAAGGTAAGGAATGATTGATCATACATGTTGGTTGTAATATTTTCGGAATACATTTCAATATTAGGAGAAATTGAGGTAGATATTTCTATTATTATTCGTTGCTATAAACGGTGAAGGATCGTGAGGAAACCGGCACACCTGATAGATTTTTCAACGGTGTATAAAGCCATGTCAAAAGCCTCCAGGTGGTTTAAACTGATTGTTCATCAACCATATACGATAAGAAGGAAAAGAATATTATTTGTAAGCTAATGCTGCATATTATAGCTGAGAATGTTGGAACAATTAATAGTATCAACACCAAGCAGAATTATACCAAAGATCAAGTTAAGTATACAGATCTTGAAGGACATGGCTGAACTTAAGATAATGATGGTCCAAAAGAAACATTACAAATAGTTGGTAAGCAAAAACCATAGCCTGGGAACCTCATTGCTTCATTGCTTATATAACGGTTAAGGTAAACGACATACTTTGCCATGTCAATCCATTATGTAAGGTCTCCAAAGTCAATATATCAATGACACACATGTTTCAATTAGAGTATTGACGCTAGTTACATAATTTCGGCCGGTCAATGTACTATTTGTATGTAAATAAACTTGTATTTTTAAACGACATTAAAGAAAAATTAAAATTATCACTATGATCTTTTTGAAACTGGTTCACTTTCAAATGGTATTTGGGCTTTTGCGATGGTATTGGTGTTTCTTAGATAGTTTTTTGGATAGCAGCTTTTGGATTTTGTCGATAGTTGGTTATTCGTTTGGGGGCTATACATTATTTTTAGACTGACAGACATGGATGTCTTCAGATATTCTCATACCTAGCCTGAGAATCCATGAATGGGATAAAAACATTCCAAACTCCTCTTTATTTAAATGTTAGGACAATAAAAATTGGTAATCGCCTATCTTCTGTAAAAGATCGGTTGTAGTTAGTATGTTTTAATTTTTAACTTCTTCTTTTATTTTCAAGAACTGGGGGCAGTTTTCTTTGACTACTTTTCATGGAAGGTTTTTCCCATAGTCACCACACTGGGTAGGCGAGATTGGCAACCACAGTATGGTAAACGATACCTACATAAGCGAATGCTGCTGCCCATCTCTTCGGAAATATCTCTTAGTCGCCTTTACGATACCCACGGGAGAAAAGGAGGTTGTCCATTCTACGCCGAATACCACTCGGCACAATTAACAGATGATTTAGATGTCATGATTAAGTTGTTATATGAGATTTTATAGCATTTTTATGGAAGACCTCAAATAAAGGTAGATTTACCAATAATGATATTTTCTATAATTAAAAAATAATTAAAAAAGGTTCTAGTATTTCAATTTAAACCGAAAATAGACTTCATCTTCTGGTCCTAAATTTTTTTAACGCCAAAAGATAATTAAGTCAGCTGTTTAATCAAAAAGTCGGTTGAAATTTGTTTAATTAGCCGTAATTCGGGAGTTAATTGGTTCTTTGATGTAACAATATAATTAATGGCACCGAATGACGTCAGCTTGTTGAGGGTTCGTTAAATACTACCTTAGGACCTTTCAAAGAGCTTGTCTTTTTAATTTGGGGTCCTGTTTCTTTAAAGTAAACCCTCTTTATTTACTGTTTTGTGAGTTTAAATAGACTTGAATGATTACTTTGGGATTTGCCGGGAGTTTTAGCTTCTGCTTTTTTAATATCGTTGTTTATATTTGATGACTTGATTGGTGCAGTGGCTAAGTGGCAGGTTTGGTTCTCGTACGGGACAAAAACGTGCGATCTGCAGATGTTGGTCCCGAATTAGTGTTTGTGTTAGTGAAATTGTATGTTTGTGAAACGCACCCACGATACAGGAGAAATTCCTAGTGTGGTCCGTTTTCTATAAAGTGTAGGCATGGTTACTGCAGTTTAAATATGTAATATTTCGAATATTTTCAAAGATAGTATAAACACACATACAAGCTGCCATTAGGACAGCCTCGTTGGTCCAGTGGTCGCTAAGCGTGACTTCTGAGCATTCTTCTCTGAAGTCACGCTCCGTTCGAGTTCGAAACTAGTCAGGCATTCCCAAATGCACCCGCGAGTATAACCGGAATATACAGTAAATAATATGGATAACAGTCACGAAAGTTATTGTAGTAAAACCCAACATTTCCAGTAGAAACTTCTTCAGGATGTCTCGGATTACAGACAAGTGGGACAGAAACTTTTGTGAAAAGCGAAACCGAACCCCATTTTGAGTACCCAAGTGAAAGTACCGCGAACCAGGCCACCGTTTGATATTTTTGTTTTCGTAAATTAACCTTAATTTTGTTTTAATGAGTTTGCATATGCATAAATTGCCTGGTTTTGTTTCAAAATGTCAAAGGTCAAGTAATGGTGGACGTTTAAGAAATTTCAGAATTTCCAGTGTAAGTTGACCGGTTACGAAAAATACGGAGTTTTTATATTTAAGTGCAATTACGGATGTAATACTTTTATAAGTGAATGTGATTTACGTTCCGTTTATCCGACATACGCGTATTTATTTAAGGACTAGCTGCTCCCCGCGGTGTTACCCGCTACATTCACACATTTTGAAACAATAACTTGAATTGATGTTTGTTACCTCTTTCAATTAATGTATACTTATAGTAAGACCAAATAATGTAACGATTGTTACTGCAAATGAATTTCTATATCTAATTATTTGACAAAAGGTTTCTTCCAGAGACTTCAACATTATTAAAAATTTTGTTCGGATAACGTTACTTAGAACTAAATACTCGAACAACGATATTTTGAGTTAACTTCAAGCCCCCTTTACATGTTAAGCTACTTATGTCGCTGGCTGTACCTTCTATTATTAATATTTTTAGTTCAGTCAGTCCCTCCAGCTTAGAGCTTCCACAATCTGTACAAAGGACGTTAAGTTAATCCCTCTGTCTACGTTTTCTCTTCGCTCCTTTTGTTAGCTCAAGTCCAAATAGACAGATCTAAAATAGGCTTCCAAGAAAGACAATGTACCTATATAATTCATATTCTGTGGGCTGATTCATTATTCTATCGTTTTAAAGCAAATAATGCCTCGTTGGTCTAGTGGTTGCTAAGCGCGACTGCTGAGCACGAGGTCCTGGGTTCGAATCCCGGGTCGGGCAAAGTGTTACTGGGTTTTTTCATTAGATAATTCTCAGTAGCAGCACGGAGTCTGGATTTGTGCCCGGTTGATGGCAATAGGCCCGCCCCCTATTACATTGGGACCTAAAAACATAACTGGCGAAATGTGGGTGTACTATATGTTCACCTCTGCCTACCCCTTCGGGGATTACAGGCGTGATGTTATGTTATGTTATGTTAAAGCAAATAATTGAATTAAATTAACAGTTAAATAAGTAACTTAAATCCTAAAGCCCTTTCGCCATATTTAAAATTATAAAATATGCGCTAAACATATTATTACGTTATCTCATTATCATAATGACCTATTAGATAATCAGCTATTACTATTGTGTCAATAAACTAACTTATGTCAGCAGTTATATTTGCCAAAATGACTGTTATTTTCATTGACATAAAAACCAATACGGCAGCACAATAAAATTTGTCTAGACAGAACAAAACAAACTTATTATGCATTTCTGAAATTTAAGTGTGGTCGATTTTGAACTTTATGCCTTTGAGTTAAGAGTGTTGGTTTACTTTGAGGGCGATGCTTATTGTTTTTGCATATCGTAACTTATTGGTCAACGCATAGGCTCCTATTTATGGGCGCACACACTGCAATGTCCGTTGCGTTTCGCAATGCGCGCTTACCTTTATAATTTTGTATTGTTAAACTATTAGAGGTTTTGATAGATATAGGAACCTGCGTTATTATAAGTGTGAAAGTATGTCTGTCTGTCTGTATGTTACTTTATCACTACATGCCTTACTTACTAAACTTACTGATCATCATAGAATATGTAATGTACGAGGCACTTTAAATTCATCATTGAAAACGCTTTTACTTCTTACACTTCTAACAATTACTACTAATTTAAAACTGGCTAAAAATTGTTTTACTCAACTAGTTATAAAAAGTGCACATTGTATGCGTACCCTTAAACGAAACTATGAAAATTTGGGTTAAGTGTAAACGGTTTATTAACAAAACAAATTAAAAAGTAATAAATAGTAAATAATTAACATAGTAAAACAAATAAGCTAGAAAAATCTAATCTTTTACCTTTCATAAAAATAATGTCCATGTTCACGTATCTTATTCTATTAGGATACATCTAAGACTTTTTAATGCAAATGTATCGTACTCTACCTGTCTTTATGCTCACCCCTTATATGGATAAGTAGCGGAAGACAGCAGCTTCAAGTAACGTTACTCAAAGTAAATAATGTGGTGTAATTATAACAAGTCGTAAATCAATGAACCATTAGTTTTTTTTTAGAGTCGCCCGCCGCACAGTATGATTTTTCCTGAGTCGTGAGTGCGTTTCACAAATATGAAATATTAAGTACACAAACATCCAGACGCACAAAATTTTGGACCCTCGCGATCCCTGTGCACTCCCGGTTGTTGCGGTGCCACGATTTCTTTCTGCGTGGACTCTTCTTCGTCCCGCAAAATGATTATAAAGAATTATTACTATTTAAAGATTTTGAAAGCGCATACCCAATCCAAAATGAAGAAGAAGATGTAATACAAACCTGAAACAAAAAATAATTATTATTAGCATCACATTCAGAACACAATATTACGAGTAGAATAAAAGTGAATATTTTATTTATAAATTTTTGGAAAAATATATTTTTAATGATGACCCTTTGGATTGTCCGTATAGGTAGGTATATGTGGTGGGACTAGTTTTTACTAAATCCTTATTAATACAGAAGTGAACATTTAATAATAAAATATGGTCAGCCGGCCAGATGGACTGATGACTTGAGGAGCGTAGCTAGTAGTGACTGGATGACGATAACGGGAGAGCGAGCCTTGTGGTGTACCCTGGGGAGGCCTAAGTCCAGCAATGGACTGCAATAGGCTTATCCATAATATGGATAACACTCACGGAAGTTATTATAGTAGATAAGATTTCTGATTATAAAATAATATCACATCTACAATGACATTTGCATTCTTCATCATAATGATGCACATTTTGCCATTTATAATAGCCAAAATAACCGAGCACAAATCCTGACCCCTGCTACTACTAATAGTATTAGTATCAACATTTAAACACCAATCTCCACTTGCCACACTTGCGAGGAAACGATTAGCGATCGGCTTGTATCTCAAGAAAGGTATCATTGCCGTATATTATACTTCCGTGGTGTATAATGATAGACACGCATCATAAAAACCGTTTATTGGTTCACGACTAACTAGATCAACTCTCGCTGTACTAGTAGCTACAGCGGCTTAATTAGACTGATTATGGTAAATTAGATTCATAATACATACATTAAGATCTTATGTTTGATACTGACTTTTAGGTCTAGGGGCGATTAGTGACTACTCAATGTTTCCATTACCTAGGCAATAGGTTCGCCCCCTATTACGTGGGTCATATAACAACTGGCAAAACTTTGGTATTACTCATTTACTAGACATCGTGTATACAATTCTGCCTACCACTGAAGATAATTAGATAATTTCATTCGTTTTCTTTTGTTAAGATAGCATACAAATCAATCATGATTTTTCATGCCCACACCCATCCAATTCCAAGCCTTAACAGACGTTGCTTAACCTTCGTAACATTCAACGCACGAACTAGTGATAATTGTTACCAACGGTAGGCCGTAACGGCTCTATCAGTAACGGATGTGATGTAAACACTTGAGGTCACATATTTCGAAGGTGATACTAGTGGAACCTTAAAATGTTTCTTCAGTTACTTTGAGGCAATTGTTTTGGATTTTAAGTTCATAACCGTCAAGTATCTATCCAATCCGTCCGTTTTTGTGCCCACCAGTTGGCGCCACTATCGAGTAAGGTCCTAAAGTATACCTGGCTTGCCTACTCTCTATCCATATGTCTCTGTCAAAGGCTATCAATGACCAGTACTCCGTAAAAGAGTCTAGCTCATCTCGCTATCTCCGTTTGGGTCGGCACACGCTGACGTCTACCTTGTAGAGTGGTCCATTGGGCATGTATGTTTGCACTGCTAAGTAATAGGCTTTATGTCACCGTCATTTTATTCAGCGCTGCGTCAATGCACGACTAACGTTTAGAATTCCTTAAATATGTCTCAGTGATAATTAAGTAGTATTAATTTATTATTTATGGACAACATGTTTGGAATTCGAGTAAGTTTCGTACGAAGAATATCCTGTATTAGGTTAATGTATGTGAGAATTACTAGAACCGAATATTTTGAGTAACGGATGTGGCGCAAACGGCTGAGGTCGATGCGATATCGAAGGCAACTCACACGTGAAGGTGAAAATTATATATGAACTGTAAATTATATATAATTAACTTTAATTATGCAAATAATACAAAGCACAGTGCTACTATTTTTCATTAACTTTCTTTGTTTTGGAATATGGTTTTAAAATTATCGTAGCCAAATACGTAGGTATACCAATTGAAACATGCAAAAGCAGTAGGAATTCCACTGAAGCTATTTCCTTTCCGTCAAGAAAAAATGGTACCTTGTGGGACCCAAATAACTGTCAACGGGTAACCCTTGTAATGTGGGCAAAATTACTATAAGCCAAGTACGGAGTCATTAGGCCCATGTTACAAGGGACGAATACCATTAAGACACAATTAGAATCCTACCTGAGGATTTTGCATAGCCATTTACATGCCTAATAGCTAAAATACTTCATAAATTAGGTCGCGCCAACGATTCAATGTATCTACCACGAGTAACTAATGAAAACTATCAAAGAAAATGTTTTCTTTATTCTACAAATTTTAATAGGCCCCCAGATAGTTTTGCATGTTACCATAGAAATAACAAAAGCTTTTGAGAGAGTTAAAAACGCTTATCAAACAACTTGTTTTTCTTCTTATCAGATGGTTGATGAACAACCTGGTGTCAAAATTTAAACCGCCTGCAGGTCTCTGATATGGCTTTACACACCGTTGAAAAATCCCTCAGATGTGCCGATTTCTTCACGATATTTTCCTTCACCGTTTTTAGCAATAGGTAACTAATTTGTAGTACACACATTAATTTGAAAATACATCAGAGCGTGCTGGGGTTGACCTTACAACCTTAGATTTTGTAGTCCAACGGTCATATTTTCGACTGTTACGAGTAGTAATATTATAACAAACAACTAAAGGTAGATACCCTGATTACCGTAAGCCAATAGTAGTTAATACAACGCAGGCTCATTATGCACGAAGGTTTCTATACCCCCCAGTGTTGCGTAAAACAAGACATCGGCACATCAAAACTGTCGTCTTGCCTACAAATTACATTGCGCCAGACACGTTCAGTCGTCGACCAACGGTGCAGGCCCTAATAAATTCTGAACACTAGATTTATAAGTTATTACCTTGTCTTGTAAGACTTGTTCTATCATGTTTGAGGCAGTAGAATGGAATGTTTAGGACCTATCGATATCCGTATAATTAAACGTTATGGTGTTAAGGGGGAAGGCAAATTATGGTGATGGCAAAAAGATACATTTTCTTGATAAAACTTTGGACGAAAATTTATAAATATGGCGGACACTAAAACTTAAAAAGGGGCTTAAGAGATGTTGCTTGGACTCCTAAAGCTTGTTGAAGATATACGAAGATGAGAGCAATGCTTTGGATATGAAGAATGAGAGAGTGACCACGAAATACCGAAAACAAAACGCTACTGCCTTACCATTTCAAAATGTCCATATATTATTATAATTATACTCGTAAATACACCTAGGTGTTCCATATCCGTGAGGCAAACCCGTTGCTAGTACACTTAATAGGTATTTCTAGAAATATTAACGTCATCAAGCTTGACAGGTTGATTCTTAGAACCAATCGGGTAGCTGAATGTGAAATAAGTAGTTTTTGCGCTGTTCGGTGCAACTTTGATTACAGCTAGAGATAGACATGGTTTTATTACGAATATTTGCTTTCTATCGAGTGGTTAGTAGGCAGTAGGACTCAAAGATATTTATTATCAACCCTTTCCCTGATTATTGTACCACATATCACGTCCTTTTTACTTTTTACTACATTGCACCTACTTCGACATTTCTGTACCATCCGTTGGTTGACTGGTAGTGAATGCCTCAGGCATTAAGTCCGCCTATGTCAACTTTATGTAACATGAAGTTTAAATAAAAATATCATGATAAATGACGATTGTTTAACTCTCGTGTCTACCGTCTGAACAGGCAACGTTAAGAGCTATTTGTGTCATAGATCAATTAAATATTAGGTAGACAGAAACTCTAGACCAGTGGAAAAACGATTTACGAATACTTTAATAAATATTATAGGATCGACGTATTTCGTAGAATAGATAGTCGAAACATTATGTCATTACCATTCACTTATCATTTTATAATTTTTTTATGTGTCGAGTGTTTTGCCACTTGTGTAGGACCCCAGACCATACAAATTGACGAAACCCATTAGCGCAATGGCTAAGCAATTAGACTGCTACAAAAGGGGTTGTGTGTTCGATTCCCGCAACGGACGAAAATTTGTGTGATCCGCAGATGTTTGTCTCGAGTCTAGGTATTTGTGTTTGTAATATTTCATGTTTGTGAAACGCACCCGTGATAGAGGAGAAATTCCTAGTGTGAGGCGACGTTTTTTTCAAAAAATAAATATAATGAAACAGGTGAAAGGTATTTAATACTGTGAAGAACTCTTCAGTTATATAACTCAATAAACGCTGACGGGCTCTAGACGGTTATCGGCGAATATATATTATTCATTGCATTTGCTTGCAGTGACCTTTGAGTCATGAACTTTGACACATCGTTCTAAGTCTGGACTTGGCTAGTTATTTAGAATGCAGTGTGAAACGAAGAAACATTACTAAAGATTAATATTATTTATGCCGTTTTATTATAACTAAAACTTAGTGAAAGATACCAACGTTGTGGCAATTAGAAAGCCAAAACGTAAGAGAAATAAAGCCGTTAACTTTACTGATAATACAGTGTTTTCTCAATGTTTGAACTTTTTCCATTTTTATGTGTGATGTGACAAGAAAATAATTACTGTTGCTGTGACAAGGAAATATGTTGCAAAGTATATTTTCTTTTTCAAAAAAATTAAAATATACTATATACTAAGAGTCACGCCTGCTGCGTAGAGGGGTAGGCAGAGACCAAGGATTTCGATTTGCTACGATCTTAGTCTTTCGTGTTATTCATTCTCATCACATTAAATTAACAATCTTTATCCATGAATGTAAAATATATACTTAACTTTACTTGTACAGTAATAAAGCCTTAAATATTATAAAACCATGATCTATTAATTTATTAAGTCGTCAATATAACTCTTAACCATTATGACATTAAAAATCGTAATACAAAGTGACAACCTAACATACAGTGTCCTTACCGAGACCCGGCGGCCTTGTATGCGCGTGCGCAAGCTTTCAACACCAAGTTACCCAATAACCACCAGAATAAGAAGACCCTTGAAGAGTTTATGTTCGCTCTGTGGACGGGCTCAACTTAAAATAGACGTTACAACCAGCGTAAATTGAGCCTGGTCAGTTGTGATTTTGGAGTAGTTGAACGTTGTAAAGGCACTATCGTGGTTGAAAACAGAGGTTTGTATGGTAGTTATGTCCAGCGTAAACACGGCAGCGTGTACTCAACCAACAGCTTATAAGACAAAATCTTATTTGATGGGCAAAGAAGGAGAATAAGATGCACTTTGGGAGAGGCTTATATCCAGTAGTGGACTACAATAGGCTGATAAAGAAATAAGGGGAGAGACACTGTAATATGCCATTGGCGTTTATCTTTTAGCTAGTTTATAGATTGAAGGCTTAATTAGGGCAGTTTATTTTTGTTTCCATAATAACGTTGTCCCACACACGCCCTGTGTAAGATATGTGTGAGTACGTGCGGTCAAATATAACATGTTTCCCCCTGGCTCTGTATAAAAGGCCTTTTCTTATACAGAAACTGAGTTAACTATAATATTTTGTTACATTATCGATTGAAAGTGAGGCATTACTTTACAATACATCATATAACCAATAAGTTCAAGAAACAATATACGAGTGTATACTCTTATTACGAGTATAACCATGAGCGCAGCTACTATCCAATAAAGAGACTGGACATACTAAGGGAGGTCTACTTAAACTGGGCGTCTTCAGTCAGTTTCGCGAACAGTCAAGAAGTTTGATATTTACGTGGCCGATTGAATAAATATTGTAACTACAGTTTTTATACGTCCAAGAGATGTGGAACTGGTAAGTAGCAGGGATTTGTTTCGAGACCTATCTTACTGGTACAATTATTTTGGTTAATTGTTCTTTGGCGCCCTTTAGTTTCTGCCTACACTCATTGAAGGCGTAATATTATGTATTTAGACTAGTCATTACAATCATGTTAAGGTCGGATTAGGAATTAAATAAACTATCGTTAGTATTTATTTGTGTCTTCTAACTCGGCTGATGACCGGTTGAGATTGATGATTGTGAATAAAATAAGGGCCTCCACAAGTTACCATATAAAATTATATATAGAAGAGCCCCTTAGCTACTAATTTGCTGATTGGATTATCCTATTTTCAAAGCAAAACCTCTTCTTTTAGTAAACAAGGTACAGCTGATATCAATACTATAAAAGAAGTACGTAACAGATTTTCTAAAAGTAAATACTTCGTAGACCCTGGTAGACCTCCAGCAAGGTGGACTGATGATGTTCTTGCTGTACAGGGAAAGACCTGGATGCAAAAGGCCCAAAACAAGAATCAGTCGCGTTTAGGGGAGGAGGCTTATGCCCAGCAGTGGGTCATTTAAAAGCTGATGATGAAATACATCGTTAATTAAACCGCTTTATTTTAGGTTTTGATAACAGAGTTACGAATATAATTTAGACCATCTACAGTGAGGAGCAAATTGCAAGAGGAGAGTAAGTAAAGTGACTAAGTCTTTACGATGGAAAAAGCAAACCAATTATAAATCAAAGTATCTATTTCGTAGTAAAGTAAGCAGAAAGCATGTAAATGTAAAGTTCTTACAAAGACCACAACAGATTAGGAAACTGAATCAAATTATTAACAACATATTTGACACTACAATACGATACTATGTAACGTTTCTCAATAAATAACGACGTGCATTCATAAATAAATAATACAGATTTTGTTACAGAAAAGTCAAGGCCGTGTTCCAGTCATTATGTAAACGCAAAGTTTCCAGTAGTGAATGATTTGTCAATGTTAGATATTTCCAATATAGACGAATATTTTTGTGCGCTTGGTGTAGAATAAATTAATATTGCGCCAACAAGGGCAATGCTCTGATAAAAGAAATAGAAGTAAGACAATAAAGTTGATTATTCCATTGAGTCCAAAAAGTTAGCTTTTATGAAATCTGTCTCGTCGTTTTGGTATGCTAATATAAAACGGTGACAGTATCTCAAATTAAACTTGGCGTACTCTAGACAGTTAACGTTGCTTCGCTGAAGCTATTGCTGACTCGCCCATTTTACACCACAGCACGAGTTATTCTGCCGACTCGCAAAGAAGATCAATGACCATTTTGTACAAGCTTTTGTTTTGTATCTTTGATGAACGAAAACCTAATGTATCCTGTTATAGAGATAACACTTTATTCACATCTATATAATTTCCTCTACAACTCCCAGAGACGATTGCCTTTATTAACCCCATCATTTTGTATTCCATCTATTAAGTTCCATGTATGCTAGGTGCTGAGCCTAATATCAGCATTTACCGAGCCCATAAGAACCCGTGTGTGCAGTGGGAATATTCCCACTCCATTCCAGTCACTATATATTATAGTCTTTTCATTCAACTTTTCTCAAGTTCTAGGATTTCTCAAACCTGTTGCTACTATCCGCAATACAGAGGCTTTTCCAAAACTTTTAATCTTGTTTAAAAATAAGTAGTTGTTGCTTCGAAACTGTTTGTCGTAAGTCGGTCTGAAGGAGCTAACTGGAACAGTATATTAAACGCGTAATGTTTACTAACAATTTATGTTGATGGTGCCTTTGGGTTTATCTTTTGCTGTTTTAACTGACTATAACAAAGACTTTGGAAATATCTGATGAAGACGTTTAGAGATAGACAACAAATCGCTATCTGTATCATTTTTTAATTTCTTTGATCCACTGCTGTTTATCTAAATCCTTGTTTTACCGTAAGTAATATAGTTTAATTTATTTTGTTCTACTATTAGTCTGCTAAAATGCCTTCATCTAATGATCTGAAGTTATTGCTTTGGACTCTGTTATTGCATTTTAAATAGGTATTGTCAAACTATAAGGAACTGCAACGAAAGTGACCTTTAAAAGCAGGAACCGATAGCTAAAGAGAAACCTGTATAAAATGTTATAAACATTATGCAGAAAGGAACCATTAGCAAGTATTCACTTGGTACTAGAGGCAGCCATAATGTTGACTCAACTTTCGCCAAGTCCAAACGATACTTTCTCGAGTTCATTGAGGTTAATATTGTGAACTGTACCGCGTTTAGTTTTGTTTATAATATTGTTTTACTGCCGTTACATAGTTTCACGAACTTTGGTACTGAATACAATTTGAATGAAATATTTATGGGCATTTTTGCAATGGAGTTTAAGGGAGTCCTGACAAGTCCTATTTAATACGTTCACTGGGACATACACAATAATATTATTATCAATAGCAAACATGAATTTCTTATGAGTGTCAATGTCTATTTTGCATTCAAGATCGATCAGTGTCATTTGCACTTTCTAAGTCTAAGTTTTTACTACGAGGGAGAATGTGATTGACGTTCATTCTTTGTCTGAGATATAGGACGTCAAATTGCAAATGATATGGTAAAACAGTTACATCTTTATCAGCCTCTTTAGCAGTCCGATTTAATCTTATTGTTCCAAATCTTCTCCATACAAAACATTACTATCGTCATAGTTTTATTCAGCTGCTAGCAGTCTACAAAGTCTCTGATATATTAATTACACTATGTAAATATGTACTCTACGTAAAGTACGCGATCTCAATCTTCTAATTCTATCTACGACTATAAAACTAATTGTACAATACTAACGTAGACATTCCGTGTTATATATCTTGAGGTAAACGAAGTAATTCACCGCTTGCTCACCTAGAATTTATGTGGAAAACTTAATTATCTTGCTTTCAACATAGGTAGAGGTATTGTGGATATAACTAGGCTAGCTCCATAAAAAACAAAACGAGTGGTGTTAGAGACAAGTTATAAACAGACCTAAATGATTTAGGACTTAAGTGTTGACTATGAGTGTGAGGGAATAGAGTGCACTGTTGTTTGCGCAAATTTGAGCCCAATTTATTTGGCTAGTTTAAGACTATTTTTGAGGCTAATTTTTTAGTCGGTTTCGAAGCTGCAACCTTTAGTAGAGTATAGTAAGTTGATGTTCGAGAACGGCAATCTTATCTCTCTTCCACCCAATCGGGTTGTTGAAATCGTTGAAGCCGAATGTCTCGTGCAAAAAATTCTGCTATATCGTGACTATTCAACGACTTACAAGAACGAAATTAGTCTTATGCACGAACATGGCACTCCAATTATCGTAGAATTGCACTTACTAAATACACTAATCATGCTCTAAATTGACTCGATAACAATCATTACAATCATGACATTGTTGATCAAACATCAAAAAAACTGAATATCAAAGCAGTTGAACGCACGTCCTCGGTATAAAATGATCATGTCTATAGGCGTACAAGGAAATGCGACTATCAATGCGTGTCAGCGACTTTTACCACGCCACCTGAGCTTATTGTCATGTAATAAATTAATACGTAACTATTACGCGATACTGTGCGTAAAAACAGCAAGGCTTCGACTCTTCTAGTCCACGATGTTTTGCGTACAACGTTCAGTTATTCGATGATCGTAGAATTAAGATTTTTTTTAACCCCTGACACGATGACTGACTGACTCAGACCGACTCTTTGATGGTAGTGTCTTAAGTATTTACAGAATACACGTGTATTACCTAGTCATAAAAATATAACTATGCCTAAGTGTCCTAGAGGAGTACTTCTAAAAACTATTTTCAATGTTTCAAAGGACCAATCTGTTATATATCAATATCATTGCGGTCGCCAAAACTCCTGGCCAAACTGAGAAATATGGACAAAAGGAAAATGAATTAATATTATCTAACTTCCCTTTAGTTCATATATCTGTATGTATTATATACTATTATAGGTCCAATACTGGGCTTATATAATACAATGATGATTATGACCACAGTGTCAACATTGTGGCATTCGGATCTATATTCAAATATAAATTCAAAACAATAATTACGGATAGGACAAATACTTCTAAGAAGACTTTTTATAGACATGCCTAGTCAGATGCGAGAGCCGACGCCGACTTATAAAACTATTTCAACGCAATTTTGCGTGAAATCTAGCACTTCTCTAGAGAAATTTAATATCCCTGCACCAGTGAGGATGCCATAAAAATATCCTACCTTTCTAACTTTGATATGAGTCGAAAGTTTTAGACTAATTGAATGTAGATGATTGATCGATTGACCGCAATTAAAATGTGTTAGATAGCCTCCGAGATCGATGTTTAATATCGAATGGCGAGTTTTAATTACTTTTTAACGTCTTTTTAATATACATGAATGGTAGAATCCTTGCTTTCGATTTTTATTTTTAATTGCTTTGATTGTGAAACGTGGCGACACTGTACGTGTTATTAGGTTTCTCTATATTTTTACGAAAGAGGCGGTATATACCTATGAGATATATTTTGGTATTGTCTTAGGCTTAGGATTTTTTAGCATCCCTTAATTTGGCCAAATAATGGCTGTACGATTAAACTTCCTGAAAAAGGGGTAAATCCTAAATTTAGGAAAGACCTTATTTATATATAATCAAAAGTGTAAGTATAATTCTATTTAATTACGAAAACATGCCAATTGCAACAATCAAATAACAAATCCAAAAACACTTAACTAAGAAGTAAATGTAAAAATGACAACCCCAACTTTGCATAGTAATGAATCAAGTCTTTCAAAATTCAAAAATACAAAATGTTTTTATTTCTTGTAAACCTATTACAGGTGCTTATGAAACGTTACGATGCTAGTTGCATGGTTCCAAAATGTAATTATTTCACTTAAATCTTAAGCCATATAATAAATACCAATAAGTTTTATTTAACACCTTGAGCCATCATTAAGACGCAGACTCTCTATAACAACATCCTTCTATTGACCATCGAGAGGGAGCTTCGTTAAATCGACTCGCTCTATTTGCGACCGCTAGACATCATTGAGATTCTCTCAAGTACTTTAGAATTCAGTCTGCTGAATCTGATAAGGATCTTAGGTATTATAGTTTTGCTTCAATAGATTTTCTTAGTGATAATGGTTTGTAAGACGTTGTACGTGCTTTTGTAATTTCTTGACAGCCATTCGACATCAAAAAGGATTTTTTTTTTGAAAATAATGTTGTCGGTCAATTTATCTGATCAAAATAGACTGAGGATTCAGCCACGATTCTAACCATCACCATCATTTTAGCCCGGTATCACCCACTGCAGGGTATAGAGCTCGCTTTTTCTCTGCCATCCTTTTCTGCTTTGAGCCGCTCTCATCCAGATGTTCTTCGCATTTTATAAATGTCGTCAACCCAACGGATTCAATGGTCGTCCCAGGCTTTTTTGACCTAACCTTGGCTGCCATTCGCGATACCATACGCTTCTAATATGTAAGGTTAATTCCCAATCATCAAGATTGAAGTAACGGTTATATATGCAAAGTGGCCACTGAGGCTATGTCAGCCACCAGCCCAACACCTCTTGATTGAGAAACTACGGGCTGGAGATCGTCCCTACGAGTTGCTGATGGAATTAATAAATGCAAGCTTTATATTGCAGAAGTTGCACAACACACTGTCAAAGAAGATACTGACTCCAATATAGTCAAAAAGGTATGGTAAAAATCTTAAGATAAATAGTAACCATCTAGAATATACAAGATAATGCTTAGTTGTACGACAGTTCATAGGTGAGGTCAATAGAAAAACAGGTCGCCGCAACAAAGTCATTAAAAGTCAGCAAGTTACAGGTTCTAAGTCGATCGAAAACGAGTTTCTAAATGAAACAGGCGAAATACCCGGTAGTCTAAAACTAATAGATCACGAACCAGTACGATGACTTAAAAATTACACAGTTAACCACATTATTATAGAAAATTAACAAAAGTAACCAGGTCTTGGAGGCAATTACCAAAAATTGAATCACGTTTCGATTCGCAACTGGTTATGTAAGAGCACAGAAATATCATCGTTTACCGCAAAATATGACTTAATGGATAATTTGGAATGTTTTGTTTTAGGAACCATTTTTACACGCTTTTTATTAGCTTCACTTGTATGTATGTTTGTATATTTGTATGTTTGTAAATTGTAACCGACTTCTTTGGGCGCGATTTTGACCCACTTTAAACGGCTAGATTTTTAAAACCGATTATTTAACAGTGTAAATGATAATAAATTATTCGTGTAAATAATACAATATGAATAAAGAGAATTGAATTATTAACAACATTGTTTAAAACTAAATACGATGTTTCCTTAACAATATAAGTTCATGATTTTAGTAGCCAATAAAAGTAATAAATGATTATTTTTAGATGGGAAACTTGTTTTCTTGTATTTAATGTCAAACACCTTTGCACACATTTATAGAAGGTTCGATTGTGAATGTATTTTTTTTTACTAGCCTGGAATGTTCCACTGCTGGGCATTAGCCTCCCCACTCTCTTTCCAAATCTCTCTGTTTGTCTGTGAATGTATTAATTAAAGGAAAAACATTGATTAATTTACGATTTTTGTCAGCGGCATTCTTTTTATTGGGATTATTATTTCGGCTGAAAATTAAAATTAATGGGGTATCTGTACCCGTAAGACCCTATCGTACATTATTTCGAAGATTGGGCTTCAACTAATTATTTATCATCATCATCATCAGCCGGAAGGCGTCCACTGCTGGACAAACGCTTCCCCCTTAGAACGCCACAATGAACGACTTATGTATACTCACTGGTAATTGAGTATGTTTAAAGTTACTTTAAACTAATCTGATTGGATGAGAATACACAGTACAAGATTTTTCTTTATAACACTGCAAACAACGGCCTTCTAAACACCCCCGATATTAATATGTAAATGTCTGTCTGTATTGTACATTTAACGAGGAACATTTGCAATCATAGGTAGCCCTGTAAGCAATTTGAATATATTAACCATTCAAATATTGACAAATGGTCAAACATCTTCGTTAAGAAAAGGTCAAGTTACAATTAACAATGACGTCATAGGGTGCCAATAAAACCTACTTTAAAGTCAAAGTCAAAAGGGATTATTACAGGAAGGCTCAAAAAAAATATAGAGTGAATTGGCAGAGAAGAAGGGAGGCCTGTACCCAGCAGTGGGTGATACCGGGCTGAGATGGAGACGGTGATAAAGTTCAAAAGCACTTATGACAATGCTTGGTGTCAAAATGTCCTTTTGGAGGAAGAACGGTCACACTATAAATATTAAAGACGACGACCTGATTAGTGCAATGGCTAAGCGATTGGATTGCTGCGCTGAGGGTTGCGGGTTCGATTCCCGCACGGGACAAAACTTTGTGCGAACCACAAATGTTTGTCCCGAGTCTGGGTGTTTGTGTTTGTGATAATATTTCATGTTTGTGAAACGGACCCATGACACAGGAGAAATTCCTAGTGTGGGGCGACGTTTTTTTTAAAAAAAAAAAAAAAGACCTTTTGAGAAATGCAAACTGCAACGGATATATATATACCTAAGTTCTTTTAAACTGAATTTTATACATCATATTTAGAATGTTTGCGTCGTTTCTCTTAAAATACGCTTGTAATAAACAACCGTTATTTAATAGTATAATTATCCATACAGTATATCTACAATGCTCTATCTGCATACGACTCAACTATATACAGTCAGGTTTTAGTTTCCAAAAATCTTCTAAATTACATTTTTAGATTGTTCTATCTTTTAACTAGTTTTTTTCTTTGGGTTCCTATCTCAAATGAGTTGCTACTTTTATTTTATTAGTCTTCAATTCACAGTCACAATGTGCAACCAACTTCTAGATCTCAATATTTTGAGCTTTATCACATGTTGAACCACAATTCTCAATCATATTACATATTCTATTTGTTGTACCGTTAGAAGACTTTTCTGCAGGCGTTCTCTAGAAAATTTCTGTGGACGAACTCTAAAAATCCCCCAGAGATAACCAGACATGACGCTCATGCATAGAAACAAGACTCGCCAATTATATTATAACCAGAATCGCGATGGAAATCAAATAGATACGAACATTTTGTAACTGACTCGAACGCCGTGACATTTGGCGTACATGCACATATAATATTTGTTGAAAAACTACTAAAATATGTCAACACAGAAAATTTAACTTTATTATTATGAGCATAAAGTTGAAATTTAGTATTTGTTCTAAAGTTTTGGAGCAAACGAGTTTTGATGAAATATATGTGATAATACGGTGGGAGTTATTATGCAAATTGGTAATCAAGTATTGGTAGCTTTAGGGTCTATGTTCCCTGTTTTTTTCTATTAAAAAATGATTGGGTCTATATAAAATATAAATATCCTTTTTATCTTCATGGTTCCCATGTTTTTAGATTAATAAATTATTATTTAAATATAGGTTCGGTGATGAAGATAAAAAAATGACTACCTAAAGAATTTAATGGGCAGTAGCATCAAAATTTTAAATAAAGACATTTTTTCTAATGCAAAATAAAAACTGTATAAAGTGTATCAAATTAATAATACCCACGACCGAATTCACGGTTGATTACTGGTAACACTTGAATATAATAAAATAGTTTTTACGTGATATTTATATAAGTTAACATACAGTAGGTGGAACCGATCATATTTGGGGGTCGGAGCTATTAGCCACGAATATGGGTGATTAACTAATCACCTTGTTCCTGACACAGACTCGTCTGGCATAGAAACGGTGCTGTTAAGTCATTTAGTATTAATAGACTTGATTTATTAATTGCTTAACATGTTTTTGGATAAGGTAATTGATTTGAATATTTTGTAATAGAGCTTATTTCATGCTTCTATATGGCTAATGGTTCTTCTTTGTCGTCATACTCTTGGCAGAGTTGTCGTTGCCAATGTTTAGTTTTTTTTTTAAATAATGAGCTTGCATTGCAGGACATTTTCAGTTTTGGAAGTGAGACACCGCACCACACTACACGTAGCGGCGTCTCGCTTCCACAATGGACATGGTCCTGCTTTAAGACATCATGGTATCGAAATGATTGGCGAAACAATGGTGTGCATCTCTGATCTAAATATTATTTAGAAAAAAAATTAGGGGCAACGAAAATCCACGATAAAAAAGTGCTCTTTTGAAGTCAAAGCGAAATGAATGGTTGGGAAAAAAATTGCAGACACTGAATTACGATTCAAAATAAAAAAGCCAAATGCGTGTATAACCTACGGCTATTGGTTTGCCGAGCGTGTAATTTACACGACTATTATACACACACCCACAACTTTAAAAACCAAGTAACATTGTATTAAAAAAATAACAGATAAAGTCCTTAACTCCCCACGGACGAGTAAAAACCAAATTGAACGCCAGTAATAAACGACAAATGATTGATTTATCGTGCAAACGAACGTTGTTCATACATGTCGTAGTATAGGTAAGTACGACAAAAGGCTCAGTTTCTCTCCATCTAGATGATCTTCTGATATACCACGCAATTGAATAGGCATATTTATATGAGTAAGGAAGCAATGTGGTATCTCAGAAGTGCAATCGAGTATCGTTAAGTTTCTGATACTAACTATACTGTTCTCATTGCACTGGTTTCATTATGCTTCTGTAGAAAGTACCTATATATATAAGCATAAGCATCAATAATTTTCTCCTTACTGCTACATTTTCTTTCAGATATTTTCTATAATAACTTTGTCATGCTGTATAGGTGATCCCAATAATACCTCCTTAGCAAATGGAAATCCGTGGTCTCTGCCTACCCCTCAGGGAAACAGGCGTGACTTTATGTATGTATGTAACAATACCTCTCCGTTAGGACATTAAAAATTTCATCAAGCTTACCAATTTTTAAATAATATTCCAGTGTTTGACTCAGATACCGTCTCCTTCCATGCAATAGAACTAGTGGAAATACCTGCCCATATCCATCAGCTCTCATCACATAAGAACTGCATTTAAGGTGCACAACTAGAACAAATTGCAAGCTTATCTTCTTTGCACACAGTAATGACGGATTTCCTTATTCCGTACCAATAGTAAGTACTCAGATTACATAAGCAAATAAACTAAGACGGACTGTCTATCCGGCTGTCGATAAATGTTTACGTTTCCTAGGTTTAGAATAAACGCACTAAAATTGTCAATGTTATACCTTGTATTGCCAATTTGTCAGGTTCATAAATATACTGTGGTAGTTCTAAAAAAGAAAAAGTGAAGTGAATTCCCTAAAAGGAGTTAAATTCCAAACTGTATGAGTAGACACGAGTATCTATTTAGAGAAGTCAATGTATAGAAAGGATTTTGATATATTTTCAATATGTAAAAAGTAACCTAGACCAAATCGGAAGTGTTCCGCAAAAAATGGCAAGTGAGGAGTACCCTCAAGCGAGGAGCGTGTATGAGGAATATGATGCGTGTGAATGAAGCAAAAGAAGTATGCCAGGTTCGTAGCAAATAAAAAAACAGGCATGATTTCATGTATGTAAAAAGTATCTAAAACGTTAACAACATTATTCGTAAAAAGATTTGTATTGATAATTTTGTCATCATTTAATATGATATAATCTTATTATACTATGATCACTGTTAACGCCTTGATCTGTTTTTTAATAGTCTATTTTATGGACTTAAACTTCTGTTTTATTAATTTACTGTCATCCTTCTCATTTGCATAATTTAACAACAAAATAGTAGCTTAAAATCGAATACGGCGCATCGTTAATCAGATTAACCGCTCCAACGAACGCCAATCAATGGTTTTATTGCACGGAAAAATATTTTAATTTCCATACCCTAGTGGGAATGAAGAAAATCTTTGAGCTCTGGAAAAAATTGATGTATGATTGTAGTGTAGTTTACTTATGTAAATGACGTGTAGCCATATTATTAACGAAAGACAGATCCCGAGTTATAGACATTCGTATTTAGTAGGGAAAGATTTTAGACCGATATGTCCTGATTTATGATATCAGTTTGAATAATACTTGGTCTACCTTTAACTAAACCTACCAATAGCGTTTTCATCGCATAGTTAGCCAGTTCTCGTTTCGATTCCAAAGGTATTGGGTCAGTCGCTTTCGTTTAGTCGTACTTCGTAATTGGCCCAGAAAAATTGGACGAAACCATTTGATCAAAGGACTTAGTTTTTAAAACATTGGCCCACTTATTGGGGTCCCCATCGAACACGTTTCCCATCCCCCAGGGATTATCCGGGGATGGCGGGCTATGGTCCCGAGTTTGAATTGTTACCAATGAATTTCAACTTCAATCCCCAAATGTGGAATTTTGGGAAATCCATGATCCCCTTAGGATTTAAGGGATTGGTTTAGCCGAAGTTGTCTTTTTTCTTTCCTATGGGAAGCATTATCGGATGTTGTATTTAAATGAATATTTGGAGCACGTATCCTATTGATTTTGTTGTCACCAAGGTAATTAAACTACATTAATTTGTTTACTCGTACGAAACAGTTTTACCTTCACCTGATTTCATCTGGTTTCTTTTTTTGTTGGTTAGCGTTACTTCATTTGTATTTACAAAGTATACAATAACCATTTTATATCTAGGGTTACAGCTGTTAGGTAACCTCTACTTAGCTTAGATATTGTTAATTATTGCAGAATATAAATTTCTTCATTACCTTTGTTGATGGCGAAGCAATCATTCATAATTATATAAATTATTTTTCAGTCACCTTGGGAGTCTAGACAGGTTGTTTCCTTTCTCCTATATTATGGAGAAGCAGTGTTAACATATCACAGGTATATACCACATAATAGTCAGGTAGGCTCGTTTTCACCACGGTTCACGCATCGCCACGCTGGCCGACGAACCGTTGAATACTTGCGACATGTATTATTAGACAATAGTGTACTTTTTAATACATTAATGAAGGTAGTTATCAAGCTACTAGGTATAAAATTAGTATGTACCTACGTTTTGCCAGTTATAGGTCCCAATGTAATAAAGGGCGAGCCAATTGCCATCAATTGGGTGCAAATCCAGAATCTACGCTGCTACTGAGAATTACCTTTTTCTAATTCAATTCAACCAAATTAAAACTAGTGCTTATCAATCGCGCTTAGCGGCCACTAGACCATCGAGTTACGAACATGGTCAATTACATTGTGACAGTTAAGTTCGAAGTGAAAAGTTTATTGCCTTCTCTGTTTGAACTTCCAATTGTTTGGAACCGAATACTTCGTCCAGTGGCGAAGGGTGCTAAGAGCGTTAATGTTGTGGGGCACGGATCCCGCAAAGTTAGTTTTGGGGTGCTTAAGAAATTTGTGTGGGTTATATAATGGGCTACCTTTTTGGTCAAACACAAGTGTAGTAGGTGCTTCATAAATAGCAGAATATTCTTATCAACATGGGATTCACTATTGTCAAAAACTGTCGTGCATGGTGCAACACTTCTAAAAGGGATAAAACTACATGTGTTTTCTCTTTATCAGCATCACCATCAGCCTATCTCAGTACATTGCTAGATATAGGCCTCTATGTTTTTACTTAATGTAATATTAATAAGAATAACATTGTTTTGTTTTTACTAGTAACATAAGTACCTAGTTACTTGCTTATTCAATTTGAAGCTCAGCTGAAGGTAGAATAACGTATAACCTAACCATAACCCATACGATATCAATCGATGCACACATCCCAAGAAACAACAATACGGTTGGACGCAACTGTTGGGCAACAGTCGTTACGCTCTCGTTACGTAACCGTGTTGAAACGATGCCGTAAGGACTGGGTGAAAGGGTTGCCGGGATTTGAAAGAGGGGGCTAACATATAAAGCTCATGAAAGAATGAACTTAGGACCTATGATCAGCCATTAGGATTTATTAAGGCAATTTAGTTAGATATCCAGTTTTATAAGCAATAGTGCTTTTTAAGCTATCTTGGAATTTTCATCACTGGATATATTTCTGGAATTAGCACCGACAATTATTTACTTAGTACTTTTAGTGCCTCTTAAGTGGGTTTCATTAAAAAACTCCTACCTTTCTTTGCTTTGCTTTTATTGTCTTTGGTATTGTTGTCACCGGCGTGTTTGTTAAAGTAAGGGTGTGTTTTGTTAAGAGTTTTTTTTAAATATTCAGAGTAAATATTCCACTATTATCAATTTAGCTCTAAATAGCCGCATTCACAGTATCCCACCAAAAAATATAATAAAAACCCGCAATTTCTGGACCAAAATTTATTCTCACTTGAAACCTCAGACGAAGTATATGAACTACTTGGATCCTATATCTATGCTTGAAACACGCACGAAATTGTCTTCTATAATTTATTATGAGCTTGTAATGTCAAAATTTTCCAAACCCAAAACGTCAGAAAATCAAATTTTACAATCCTTTCACAATCCCATCGCTACCAATAAAGTCCGGCCACCAATTAAACCAAAAACATTAAGTTTTGATACAATTTTCTGTCTTACAATAAACAAGCCTTCCTAAGCCAGTAACTTGATAGGAGTTGCACCACGCTATGCCATAACGGTAATAGCAGATTGCGCAGCTCACGACACGACACAGTTTTTAATGTAAATGTCACCGTAATCTTAGTTGATGTATGTGACAAAATTTGTTATTAATCTCTGATAGATTGTAGCGGGGAATTTCAAAATAGATATTGATTTAATCGGTCCGATCTATGACCCCGATCTTTGGATAAACGGCAGAGAATCTAACATCATGGTCGATTGAAATCTGCCTCTGTTTTACGGGCCCACTTATTTTGGGCAGTTTTATCAGCGTTAACCGTGTTTTGAGTTGCCTAACTAACATAAACATGAAAGTAACTAGCTGCGCCCCATGGTGGTGCTCATTAAATTTTTTTGGAATAAAAATAGCCTAAATGTTAATCTAGGGTGTCAACGACCTCCAAACCAAATTTTCACAAAATAGGTCCCGCTGTTTGAGCGTAAAAGAGTAACAAACATACAAATACACTAACAAACTTTCGCCCTAATAAATTAGTGTGATGTAATTATACTGGAATACTTGTACAGTTTCAAAAGCCTACCAACATTTCGATCAAATTCCTTACTATACTATCTAAGTTTAAGCCTAGTGTTACACCACTCAACTTGCTTGCAAGTCTTGTTCAAGTTTTATCGCAACAAATATCATTAATCTGACCAAGTCAATGTATACGAATAACTTCAGTATAGACAGCTGTAAATAAGGCTAAATTTGATCTTCAAAGCGCTTAAAATCCAGCCAAGCCAGCTAAGTACTGATCCAGTTCATCAAATCAGATATTTTCTCAATTTACACAGTTTATCAAAGTAGAACTTCTCCAATCCTATTAGGCTTATGTTAATTATCTAAAACAGCAAGCCGATTGAAACAAGACTCAAAGAAAGTTTGTTCTTGAACTACTATTTTGACTGAATATGCATTAATTACGCAAAAAGATTCTTAATGCCTTCATTAAAAATTATAATCAGTTTGCAAACGAAATTATGTCGAACACGAAAGCTAAGTGCAACGCTTTTTAAAATGTCACGCGAAATATTTTGTGGCCTTTATTGCATGGTCTCGTTTCCTTAAATGCAAACAGATTTTGATAACGACACTCTTTGTGTGTCAGTGTCACAGTTAAAGCGAAACTTAGAAAAAATCTGATTTTGAAATGAGAAGCCATGGTTGGCCCATTAGAATCTTGTAATGATTTCATCTTAAGCCTAGATACAACGTTTAATGCGCAGACCGGCTATTTGACCTTTAGATAACCAGTAAGGCATAGAATTCAAAGTTTAAATCGGAATTCACATAATTTAGTTACCCTACTGCCTTTAGCAGCTGTCTTCAAGATAGTTGCCGAAGATTCACAGCCAATGGAAAAACTTCAGTAACACGTTCGCTTACAATTTACTGTTTCCATGGAAACCTTTTCTTCTTATACCAGTTAAGTCTTTAATATTTAGTATTTATTTGTTAATCAGAATAATCATTATGTAGGTATTTTTTACTGATATATTCAAGTAATAACTCATCGGCAATGTATAGACAACGTACATACGTCAAAATCATCAGCAATTTGACTAGTGTTTAATATTCAGATGAATGCAAAATGTATACTTAATTAATTGCAGGAAATAATTATTGGTTGATTGGGTTTAATTATATCAGATCCACAATTAGGGGTAGTACGTTGATTTGTTTGTTTACGAAATTAATGGGAAATGGATGATTAAATTTAATGATAGCTACAATGTACTAGATATTTTCGTCGTTCTTTATTAATGAAGCAACTAAGACTGGTACGTAGTTACTGGAATTAAAGTTTAAGATAGTTTTACTGTTAATTTACATAAGTTGGCATTGTCTTTGTTATATATTATAACGTCTTTCATAATATATATATATATACATTCATTTATACCTGCGTGCTAAGAGTTTTGAAATAGAATAACTTCTACATTTTTTTTCATAGCCTATTTTGTTTCCTACTGCTAGGCAAAGGCCTTCCCTTTCTTCTTTGCAATATCTGACCACGTGCGTCTCGCATATGAGACCAGATCATCACACCACCTTCGCTGTGGTCAAATTTTTCATTACTCGTTTTAATATTATAATTAATCAAATTGAAACCCATTAAATGGTCGGGCAAAGTGTCATTGAGTTTTTGTATCAAGTCATTCTCAGTAGCCGTATAGTCTAGATTTGCGCCGGGATAATGAATACTTGCGGCCAAATTAATAGACAACCCTGCAGAACATTTCCTCTATCAATAAATTAATTGATAAAAACTGTGTCGCAATAAAAAACAAATGAACGTCTCTTTACGGAGGAATCTTGTGCTACTAGTTACAAAACAAAATAACAATCTAGAAGTAAGTATAAATCTAATTGGTAGATTAAACAAAGATTAAGTTACCTACAATGATAAACTCGATAAGTTTACAGATGACATCTAGCTACCAGCTAACCAGTCCTCTATACCAAGTACCGTAGTGACCTATTTCTCGCCAATACCTTCAACGACGCCTGGTACAGTAAGATTTATGTTCCCATCAATCCTAATGCGCCACACTGGCCGTTCGTATGAACCAACGTCTTGGTAAATATATCCATTGCGGGCTTGTAACCCACAGGTTTATTGGAATAGTGAGAGAAGACGTAATGGATGCAATTCACGTGCCAATATACGAGGACAAGGTAACAGTAAATAAAATAGAAATGTATCTAGATACAGTGAATTCTAGTAAGACCAATAAATCGTTGGTTACTTAGTACTTGAAATTCAATTTAGATATTGTCAAATGCATCTTGTATTTTGTAAACTGTTAATTTACCGTATTTATAGGTTACCTTAGTACTATTTATGACTTCTATCTTACGTGCATGTTTATTTACGATGTGTGTGAGGTTTATGTCCCTGATTATCGATGTCTTTAGATATAAGCTCAAATCGATGTCAGCTTAATGCACAGAAATAAAAGTGTCAAGGATAAGGATCGATCGATTTGTCATTCAATTTCTGTTACCATCATCTCGATTAAGTTACTTCGTGATTGATTAAGTAGGCGCAATTTTTGTCGCTATAATATGATTCAAAGGTTAATTGAGTGGCTTGTCAAATTGCGTACCTTCCAATATAGCCAATTCGGCTTCTTTATACAAATTTCGCGCAAATCGCTCAAATCTGAGGCGTCGAAATTTTGAATAGGCTAAAATATGAAGTTGTGTGTAAAACTTTCTCATTGTTTTCTTTTGTATAACACGTGCTTTCTATTATCTCCCTAACATCCGCGTCATAATAGCACGTACGAAAAAAAAACTAAATCGACGCAGCACACACGCTGCGCCGCTGTGCGAACGCGCCGATTTCTACACGACCACTGTTCACTTTCACTGGGAGAAACTGAGTCTTTTTGTTCATTGTCAGCGCACTACACCGATTTCGAATAGCGTACCGCAAAGGATTTCGAATTCGAATTCAGAGCAGAATACGGCGGTAATTTCAAATTTAGCGCAGAATGAGGTCTGAATTTTGTATAAGAATATCGCGCGGGACTTTTAAATTTAGAAAAGAATTGGCGCAGATATTTTTTTTTAGATAAATGATGGTTCGATTATCATTGTATAGGTTACGATATTGTTTGTAACCAATGATAATTATGTAGTGCTAAATCCTTTCAAACCTTATTGTTTCTTTGATACAGTTTTAGGACAAAGAACATAAATGGATAGCAATCGATTCAGTTTTGAGCTGGTTTTTTTATGATCAAGACGCAGATTGTGACTTGTCGTATTTATTATGCAAAAAAGGTATTTAAGAAAACAGGTTCAAAAGTTCTTGGACCTTGTTATTTATTTTGGCAAAGTTTAAGGTGATTTAAAATAAATGGCGTTGAAGGCAATATAAACTTGGAAACATGAAACGTTAAACTGGGTTTTTTGTGAGCAAAAAAGTGAAAAGCTCCGCACTTTAGCAGATTAATAATTTATCAAAGGAAAAATATAAATGTATGCAAATTGAACGTTCAGCAGTTATACAATAAAAACATAATCATATTTATTGTTAAACATAAATATTAGCATTCAAGCTTCGGATATACTTTCTAAGAACTTTCTATTTTGACATTTACTTCAAATCAATGAGGTATACCTATTAACAAAATTAAAAAAAAAACATTTGCTTACCATTTTTCCGGGTTCCCACGAAAATCACAATACAAATATATAAAATAAAAACGAAATATCCGCACTAAACACAGTACCGCACTCAGTACAGTCGGTCACAGAAACACGAGTAAAAATGGAAAAATTCACAAAAAATCTTTTTGTTCGATCACTTCGTTATAAACTAAATTCGCATAGAAAAATTTATATAAAAATCGTTTGGTATACAGACATGTCTATCCTGTCGTCTGTCCGGTTTGAGAGACAGTCGTGGACTGACCGTGCGACGGAAAGTCTTGCGTTTCGTGGTTCTTGGTTATTCAAAGGTGCGCTCGCGCCGATATGCGGACCTAACTGTCTTGAAGCTTTGTCTTGAATTTTGATTGGTGTAAAATCGAGAGTGCTTTTTTAATGCATATATTTATTACTATTCCTTTGATTCCTACGTAGGCTGTTTATTTTTGTATCACGACTTAGTTTAGTAACTGGGTGGGCAGTTTTAAGGCACGCTGAAGGATGTTGAAATCTTGTGAGCGTACTGCGAGATGACAAGCCACTAATTCGCAGTTTTATTATTCTGGGGTGTCACAATGACAAAGTTTTAATATGATCATGTTACAAATAGCAATATTATGTTAATTATTTGGTAAGCTCTACAGGAAAACGACTGAAGGTTGTCCAAATTAATAAAATGTGTTTAGTCCCTGAATCAAAATGAGACACAAAACATATTAGAAGTCAATCAATGAATGGAATACTAGAGGCAGTATGAGGAGAATTTTATTGGATTCATAGAAAAAATAAAATTAGAGAAAATAAGATTTTTTAAGAAATTAATATTATTTCTACATTTTTATTCGAAATTGTCAATCATCTCTTAAAGTATCAAGATCACTTACGCTAACAATTCCACGCGTTTTTGTCAAAGTAAAAATCTGTTCGGTTCCTTTCACCCCCAGCACACGCACAGTAGGTGGGAGCGAGAGAAAAAATGTCGCATTCAGATCACGACCGCAACACTCCATTAGCTCTGTCAATTCATTTAATAACTATTGTCATTTTAATCAACGAAAATATTCTTGTTGAATAACACTGAAGGTACTTGTGAAATCGAGTCTACTAATTTAAATTTATTCATCAAAATATTTTGGTAAATCGTGTAAGGGAATAACGAAAATCGTTTTCATAAAATATACTTCTAATCTAACAGAAATAACAATAACTAATTTAACGACGTGTACCATAACTAGAGATATGGGTGCACTACAATTATGTGTACCTCTGCCTATCCCTTCGGGCAATACAGGCGTGATATTATGTATGTGTCAGTCAATCCTTGGCCTTCCTCTTCTTCCTTGTGTCTTAATAAATATTCCATTATTCTTGGTCTCCTATTTTGTATGAATTTATGAACACAACTTACGCCCTCGTGATGAATAATATACCATAGATTAAACTATCTGTCATATATCAGAGAATACAGATGTCAATAGACTTAAGTCGGGTTTAAGTCGATACATGTATTATCCTCGTATACGCATAACAGTGTATCTATCTTATATATAAAATTCTCGTGTCACAGTGTTCGTTCCCGTACTCCTCTGAAACGGCTTGACCGATTCTCATGAAATTTTCTGAGCATATTGAGTAGGTCTGAGAATCGGCCAACATCTATTTTTCATACCCCTTAGTGATAAGAGGTTTTTACCTGAAATTCACGCGGACGATGTCGCGGGCAACAGCTAGTAATATTATACGTTTGTTTTTGTATTATTATTGTTATATCAGAATGTACTAGTTTACGTTCATACATTGTAATAATACCTTCAAATCTCAGAACCTTACACCTTAAACCTCTGCTTAACAACAAACTACGCGTAGACTAATGATGAGGTACAATTAACTGTCAAGTTTGCCGTTATGTAATTACGCTAACTGTCGTCTTTAGTCGATTCCCTCTAGTTGTAATACGATAATGGTGTAACTGTACCAGTGACTGTTATTATACAGGGCTTAGTCTAAGGGTCAGTGTAGACCGAGAGGTATAACCCTCGCGCGGTCTCGGGCATGCTCGCATACTTGGCGCGAGCTTATTTGAGCATGTATGCGCTTTTTTTATATCGTCATCGCCTTTACGATCTGCCTGGTTATCGGCGGTGGGTATCCATTTTGTGTGTGTAATAATGGCCCGCCTTTGCGGGTCCATAAGCACGACATGGCCAGCCCACTCCCACTTTAGCTTGGCTGTTTTTCTGCCCACGAACCACTGGACATTTGCGAGAGAGATATGCCCCGAAATGGGATTGGACAGGGTTTTTGTAAAAGAATAATGGGGAGGTCTTTTTGCAGCAGTGGGACACTAAACAAGCTACATGAAGAAGAAAGCTTGTAAAAATGCAATTTATAGCAACAGTCTTAAAGTTTAATTTTGAGTGTAAAAAATACTATCTGCTGCGCTGACCCTTACTTGCAGATAATTCTGATTGCGCCAAATGCAGATTCATATATGAAATATGTTAGGTTTTTGGGATTCATTTTGTATGTGTGTGCAATATTTTTGTCTGTAACTGTACCGTATAAAAATAAATAATAAATTAGGCAAGTTAGAGTGATAATAAAAAAGGGGTCTTAGTTTCCTTGTATTTTATTACCATAGTTAAAAAATGGTGTCATACGATTCTATTTTCATATTATTCATCTTAATTTTGCCTCTAGTTTTCCTTAACCTTAAATACATAATTAAAATGAATTACCATAATTCTATACTATACATGTATCGACTAAGATCAGATAAACGCAAGCATTCACAGATGATCAGGTCACGTACCACTAGATCCTGCAAGATTGCCAATTTAACACCTAGGACTTACAACTCCAGAATACGAAACTCACTTTCCATGCAAAAAACATGGAAATCAAGCATATTAACGTAATGCGCTGGCTTTGAACCAAAATGTTCACTTGTTTTGCAATGAAACAATCATTCATTCGCGTCATGAGTGAAAGTGGACTTCCGACGAGGAACGACCGACGAACCAAATACAGTTACCGGTCATAAGTCATGCAGACCTGTTATTGATTTGTAAAGAACATTTAACTAGTATTTCAAACAGGATTTTACGTATTACTAATAACGTTCAAGTAACAATTAAAAAAATGTCTATAATGGTTGGTATAAATCTCCTCGTGACCGAATTTGATCAGAGCTCCGAATCTTAGATGAACCTGGCAACTATTAAAGATGCATAAAATACTAACTGCACCCCGCGGTGTTACCCGCTACATATTTCGGGAAAAAAGTAGCCTATGTGTTAATCCAGGGTCTCAGCTACCTCCATATGAAATTTCATTAAAATCTATTCTGTAGTTTTTACGTGAAAGAATAACAAACATCCATCCAATCTTACAAACTTTCGCGTTTATAATATTAGTAGGGATAGTGCTTGGTTTTCTACGCATTTATAGCTTGATGGAAGGGAAATAACCATGAAGAGATCAGTCCATGATGCAAGAAAATAAAATGAGATAGAATATGCTATAAAAGTAAAGAAAACATACGAAGATGTTACTTATCAGCAGGTATGATTAAGGCAAATGACAGACAATCGTAAATTTCACTGACAAAAGAAAATCTTTAAAACAAGAGAATGTAGGCTGTAAACACATTAATTTTATATGTTGGTTTCTTTAAACTTATATTTTGATAGCTATTTATAGAGATCAATAAATAATTCGGTATACACCGGTCGTCATGCAGATGTGTTAGGCATACATCACAATATATCATATTTATTGCTTATAGTACATTAGCGTGATTAACACGCTTGATAATGCCACTATCTAAGCTAAGCGTTTAGCGCTATGAATTATAGGTAATGCCCATATCCAGGATTAGATGGAGATATCTGGTTGATTAAAAGTTAATAATAAGAAGAAACTATAGTTTCGTCAAAAGCAGTCTAGCTGTGTGTGGTTTGGTCGAGCTTGTACGTAACTGTGAAACATAAATAGCCTATAAAAAGTAAGTAGCAAGATATAAAACTGATTCCTCTTGGAAACTTCTTTTTCCTGTGCTATCTTGGGGTTGGTGCAATGAGTATTTTTTGCCATATTTAGCCCAGTCACACACCAGACCTCACATTCCACACACACATTCACATTGCACAAGTTTCTTTTCCCTGGGAGGGATAAGAAGAAAGCCTGTACTGGTATGCAGAAAGGAAGGTTCGGGAGACCGTCAATGCCATAACAACTATGTGGTTGCGTCCATAGTTAACAAATTATTCAAATAATTCTTATTTCCTCATTATCTTCACTCAATTGCGTCAGAATTGTCAAACACACTGAACTCACGAGTCGTAAATGCGTAAACAATGATTGCCAACATGCTTAAATTCTAACGTCACACTGTGGCTTTGATTTATATCGGTTTCATAAAGGAGTTTAAACTTAGTAGTAGTAGTAGCGACACAGGTCAATTGATCAAGGTTAATCTGTATTCCATCAATTTTATACAGATTATGACATTCGCACGTCTTTGACTGTCGTTAAGAAATATTTAGGCGTTAAATATTACCATTTGCTGAACCCGCACTGGATCTACCACCTATTTTTATTTTTAGTTCATTTTTTTTCTAGTATTTTTCCTTAGTCTTTAATCTTTGGAAACCTTCAATATCTCACTGTTGGGTATAGGTGTCTCTTTAACTTTGCGCTGCGGTCCTATATCAATCCTATTCAGAATAGGTACTTAGTACCTATATTTTATATTATGTATCCCACTCATCTCACTCAAGTAGGTAAATCAACTTTTACCTGATGAACATTCAAAAGAACAGCAAGTTCAATCCACAAACAGTTCAAAAAGAACCAACCAGCCATCTAACAAAAGAATTGCAGTAAGTATTTCTTTCTTCAACTAATAACCATGTAATTGTACACATACATCATGGTTATGGTATTCGCAATGCATTATAGTAATCCACCATGGCCAATTGGTATCAATAACCAATGAAAGTGGGACACACTAGAAAATATAGTCTTGCACAGCCGGAACATATTAGGGTCAGATGAGGTGATTGAATGTGCTTTTGTTGGACAGTTGAACTCACTCACACTCTTACGTAATGCCTTATTTGTTTTGGTGTGCGAGTAGTTTGTATCTCACTTTGGGTCGTGACTAAATCATGAATGCTGACGAAGATTTACCGACTTAGAATAATTTATTGGAGGAGGAGGTTAAAATACTGTTAATTTTTTTGATAAAATTCATAAAAAAATTCTTTGGGGATTGATTCAAAATACAGATATTTAAGAGGCGGTATACTTGGTGCAGCTTTGGCAAGCCTCCCACCAGGTGGACCGGCGATATTGTCAGAACTGCGGGCAACCGGTGGATGCAATTGGCAAGCGGTCGTTCATTGTGGCGTTTTAAGGGGGAGGCCTTTGTTCAATAGTGGAAGTCTTCTGGCTGATGATGATACTTGGTGCAGGCACAATGAATTGCAATTGCATGGCAATTGTGATGATAAGCTGCAAAATGTGGGTTGTAATTGTATAGGTTCCTGAATTGAAGTCTTCTTCTTTTTTTCTTGACTACGTCCTACAGGCGCCATTGTATGAATTCAGTAAGCCCTGCATCCTTCACCTCTTTAGTCATATTTGTAAACATGATAACATAACTAGAGGTCTACTTTAGCCCAGGTAAGACAGGTGCACATTGTTTTCCGTTACAAAATCAGCATTAGAATTCCAGTGTTTAATTGCAGTTAGATAGCAAGAGACTGTCCTAATAAATTATACTTAAACGACTTCTAGAGGCTTTGGCAAAATGTTGGTTGGCAACAACCTAAATCTTCCAGTTTAAAATATTCCAACAAGCTTAATAATATACAAGGAACATATTCCGAGTTGAAATAGTCTTTAACACTTCATTAGAACGCTGTCCATTATATTAAATGCACATCTAAAATGCGAAACAGAACTGGTTCTGTCTTATTGCCCAATATAATCTAACTGTAACGATATTTAAAGAGGCATTCTATTAGCGTGCATACCACAGTTTGCAATTATAATTAGTGCTCAGATATTACTGCACTGCTGAACATTGACTGTACTTAATCTGCTCACAGGGATGCCAACTTGAGGAAACTGAAGGTTTTTTATTGTGGCAACACTGGTATTTTTTCTAGATTAAAATTCAAATCAGCAGGAAATGACTTTTCAATCTATAAGTGATCTATTATATTAAAGGTTAAATTTTAATTTTAATTAAAATCGTAGTTAAAAATGATGAAACATTTAAATTTAAATCTGCCAAATTATCGACCAAATTAAAATGATTAATATCATTCGTCAAGACAGAATTGTAAAACGAGATTCAAGTATTTGCTCAACTATGTTGCAGCGGGGAAACCAGTTCGGAGACCTCCGGCTACCCTCAAGTCTCTTTGAAGATATACAAAGCACACAGGCCTTACTATATGGTTAATAAATGACCACTAAAGAGAGCCGCGGTTGTATGACGGTGCGTGTATCAGAGAGGTCTCGTTAATTGGTTAGTTAAAACTACTTTCACTTGGTACATTTTGCAACTGACCTTATTGTGAATTATATCGGTGCAACGCATGCAGGAAACGAAGCTAATTGTATCACAAACCTTTAACGATGTGGATAATAAAATAATATGAAGAGGATAGCCGGTTATCGGCAGTATACCTGGTTGTGTTCTTTGGAAATATTTGTAAAGCCAACGAGGTTTTTAAACTTATGAAACTTCAAAAGTGATAAAGTTCAAAAGAGCAATTTTTGTGGAGCAGAACTAGCAAGGAAATTAAAAGGAAACATAATGATTTATTAAACAAACTATGATTTATTACACTGATTTCTGATAAATACATTAACGAATTTTTCAGTTATTAAATCTAGTGGGTAAATATATGCCGATGATTTCAAAGTTCCATATAATAAGGGTAAAATATGATGTTTGTCCCGAGTCTGGATGTAGCTGTATATTTATGATATTTCATCCCACGATACAGGAGAAATTCCTAATGCGGAGTGATGTATTGATTAAAAAAAGCTGACTGCTTAGAGTAAACAGTAACTATGAATAAACTTTATTCAAATACTTGTATAAACAAGAAACCATCTCTCATTGCATTTGGTTGCATCTTAATCATGACGAAACTGCGCTGTGATTATAAGCATTGCGTAAATATATAAGGCGCTAAAGAATGCGTACCTTCGTAATTAAGTTCTTTAGTAATGTTAGGTACTGTTCAACCTTGGTTTAACAAACCAAAGATAATTTTAAAAGAAATAAAATACGAACTTCTGCCTCCGACATCATCACCGAATCCAGTACCTTTGTGCGTTCCGATTTGGGGCATTATTAGTTTACAATAGTTATTATGAATTAAAAAATCTTCACTCCACACTAAGAATCTCTTTTTTTATGGATTCGTTTCCCAAACATGAAATGCCACATACACAAACACCTAGACCTCGGGACAAATATTATGCAGAAGTTACAAATATTTCATCCTTCCAGGAATGGAAAAGGAGGAAAAAGCACAGCTGTCCAGCTAGGTCACGCATCAAACTAACAGACAGACCTTTTTGGAACTTTCTAGAAATAAGTTGAATGGATTCTTCATTTGGATGAAGGAACCCCAAAATTTCACATGTGACATGCCACAGGTGTAAAGTCTTTGAACTAAAACGAGTACACTTCGTTAAATCGGTAGGTTTTATGTAATAACAGCACATTATGTACTTATTTAATTTGTGTATAATTATTACGTAAACAAGTAAATATACACTAAAAGTTTTAAAGCAAATATTTCGTATTTTTTTACTGTAAACATTACTGTGAATGGGTGATGTGGAAATATGGTGTTTTCATTATTAAGAAACCTATGACCATTTTTTATGAGGAATTTTTTGACGACCTGATTAGCGCAGTGGCTAAGCGATTGGACTGCTGCGCTAAGGGTTGCGGGTTCAATTCACGCACGGGGCAAAACTTTGTGCGAATCACAGATATTTGTCCCGAGTCTGGGTGTTTGTGTAAGTGAATATTTCATGTTTGTGAAACGCACCTACGATTCAGGAGAAATTCCTAGAGTGGGGCGACGTTTTTTTTAAAAAAAAAAGGGATTTGTTGTAGACAACTTCAACAGCGACAGAGTGGACTATCTGGGGCAATGCTTCTGTAGTAATAATAATAGCCTATAACTGTCCCACTGCAGGGCAAAGGCCTCTTCTCGTGTAGATAAGGATTGAGCTTTGATCACCACGCTAGCTCACTGCGGGTTGGCGATTTCCGATAATTAAATTCAGGTTTTAGAATAACTAAGAAAGTATAACATTGAAAAAGTCACATTGAGACTTGCTCGGATTTGAACCTGCAACCTTGTGCATAAAAATTCGGTATGTTAACCACTAGGCCACCACGACAGGCTGCTGTAGTAAGTATTTAAAACAATTACAATTATAAATGAACAAACTGTTAAAATAAAATAAAACATTGACCATAGCAAGTACAAATCCCAGATTAGAATCTTTTCCAAATAGAATCCCAGACAAGAAGACTTATTAACACGTTTTATCGAACGTCAAAAAACTTGATACAATTTTAACTCAAACCGAATATATCATCTACAAAGCCATGCTCCTATTAAAACAGTTCTATTAACCTTCGTCAAAATGTTTTTACCCATATGTCGTTGAGTCGTCAAGGCGAGCAACTAACTGAGATAATGTCGGTAGCATTCATCGTGTTATGATTTAAAACACCTGACTTGGTGGACAGCGATGCAACTGGTACAGCCAGCATTAAGTAACATAAAACACATAATATAACATCAAGCCTGTATTCCCCGAAGGGGTAGGCAGAGGTGCACATACAGTACACCCACATTTCGCCAGTTATGTTTTTAGGTCCCAATATAATAGGGGGCGAGCCTATTGCCATCAACCGGGCACAAATCCAGACTCCGTGCTGCCACTGAGAATTACCTAATGGAAAAACCCAGTAACACTTTGCCCGGCCCGGGATTCGAACCCAGGACCTCGTGCTCAGCAGTCGCGCTTAGCAACCACTAGACCAACGAGGCAGTCCAGCATTAAGTACATTAAACAATATCAAGGATGCGTACGTCGTTCCATACTTAGCCCTCTTTTTGTATGGAAAAACTGTCTAACGACGTCGATCAATGCGTTTTCACCCTAACTGGAGTGTTTTTATTCATTTAAAAATAAAAATCAGTTAATCAAAATTGACTATACTAAATAGTAACTAAATCCTTTCTAATCGTCGTACATCAGACCCCTAAAATCCCGCCACCACTGCGTTGGAGCACTGCTAACGCTGGGAAGAACCAAATAAAAAAATACTATAAAACTTTTTCCATACTCTAATTATGAACTGCTATGCTATTCTGAAACACTAACATCTCGCCAGTAACCTCGCTACTCATTGTTTGGTGAACCTAGTGTTGAATCCCACCGCGGATTCAGAGAGTTCGTAAATTATCTTCAGAATAGCACAGCGGTAGTTTGAATAAAAGTAAGTACCTATAATGGAAAAGAACGAACATAGAATAGAGATGTCAAACATAGATAATAGAATAGTCATGTAAACGTTTCTCCCAAAAGATATGCTTAAAAACTAGAATGTTCGGCTACGTATGTTGCTGACGTTACTGGCGTTAAATGTCTCATGAATGAAGGCGACGGAGGTATTAAACAGGTGAAAGGCAACTGCATCTCAATTCTCAATACCAGCAAAGGATGCAGTCCATCGACTAGTATTCTACTAATACAAATGAATATATGTTATTCATGGTAAACATAAACTGGCTTATTCATGAAGGCATAGTATTAATGGTACCCTTATGAGTTGGAGATGCGGCGAGAACTGGTCCTTATTTCAAACAGTGGGAAAATTATAGCCTTCATTTATATAGAGATACAGTGACTTATGTCCAGCAGTGGACTCCTATAGGCTGACATTATGTGCCAGTGACTATTTATAACACAAGGCCTTTATTCACACACGATTGACAATATCTAAATTATCAAATTTTATTTTTATCGATTCTAGTGAGTCCATGACATCGACAACTTGATCTATTTGCCAAACTATGTGATAGTGACCACTTACAGGTAACTTTTGTCCCATAGACTGTTTGATTCCTGTAGGAACTTAGCCAGGGCTGAAGCCTCATCATAAACATACAATTATGATATTACTGTTCAGCTATAATTTTTTGCCGAGTGGTATCCGGCGTAGATATGACCACCTACTTTCCTCCCGTGGGAGTTGTAAGGGGTGACTAAGGGAAAATCCAAAAGATGGGTAACAGCGTCTTTTTTAACTTCACCGCCAATACTGCGATCACCAAGCCGCTGGCCAAGCATAGGGATTATGGCAACCCCCCTTTGCCTTTGTTCAATAGTTTTCTTCCGGCTGATGATAATGATTATTACCAATTATTATTTAAATATTATACTTCAGTTGTCTTCACGTGCTTTTCCAGGAATGCACAGAAAGTTTCCGTTTATATTCCTCACTTATTTACTCAATAAAAAGTCAACATTTTATGTGCTTACCAAAGAGCTGTGTGGTTTTATTCAGGAAGGCATTACACCTGTTTTGAAAGGTCACTGGTAACCTACATGAATCACCGGTGAATGAGCTTTCACTCGCATTTCGATGAATAAACACAAATATGCTTCGTAGACGTTTCTTTTGGTGAATCAACATTTATTAGAGAAATTGATAATTATGTTTCATGATTCATACATCGGATACATTACGAAGTATGGTCTGAACTTCCAAATTTCTGGTTTAATTACTTTCATTTTCATCAGCATCAGCCAGGATAACTCCATTGTTGAACAAAGGCCTTGCTTGGCAAGGGGCTTGGGGATCGCAGTACTATATTATGAGGCGAGTGTTAGTGGAGTATCGGAAAGGGGAAGACCACAGAACAAATAAAACCTCCTTTATTTGTTCTGTGGGGAAGACCTAGGCGAATATACCTAGACCCAATCGGAGATATTCTGCAAGATATGCCAAGATCGTAGCAAATGGAAATCCGTGGTCTCTGCCTACCCCTCAAGAAAACAGTACTTTACAACAGGATCTTATTATTTAGATTAATGATATAACAGTTAAATATTATTAACCGTGACTAATTTAACTGATACTCCAGCAGTTATATAACAGTTATATACTCATTATATTAGTATGCACTCGCCAAGTAATTGGTATTTAGGGCGTAACCGCTTATGTGTAATTGTTTTTATATTATTTTCCGTACAAAAAAGTTATTACGTCTGTATGTTTAAAGTAAATAATATTATATGAACATTTCTCTTTTTATTTTCTTTGCTAGCTAATTCAGACTTCTAACATACATATCATAACGCCTGTATTCCCCGAAAGAATAGGCAGAGGTGTATACTATATAGTCCACCCACATTCCTCTCGTTATGTTAAAGCTCCCAATGTAATAGGGGACATAAACCGGGCACAAATCCAGACTCCGTGCTGCCACTAAGAATCGCCTAACGGGAAAACCCAGTGGCACTGCACGACCCGAGATTCGAACTCAGGACCTCATGCTCAGCAGTCCCGCTTTGTGACTACAAGACCAAAGGCAGTCGTGAGTAACTAAGGCGTATTATAAAGCTAATGCGATCTATCTATGTTCATCCTGCCAGAACAAGTTTTAACATTTCCCATACAAAACAAGTATGTAGTCTGCGAAACGGCCGGTGTTACCCACGCCAGGGCTTTCACGGTAAACCGGTACTCTTAACGTATTGGTTCACTTCCTGCACTAAATGTCGACCCATATCCGCCTACCGCGTAGTTATAAATTGTCAAATATCATCACATATAACTCACGTGTGAACACGCCTGTAGGTATAGGTAGATAGATGGTGTGATACTTTAAAACCATGTTTTTTAAACTTTGCCCCACTGTAAGAACTTATTCTGTGTCGTGGGTACGAAAAATTACATACACAAACACCTAGACATGAGACAAGTATCTGCGGATCACGCAAATGTTTGTCCAGTCCCGAATCAAAGCCGCAACCCCTAGACTGCAGCGAGACATTTGGAGTTAGTGGTACATTTTGTTATCGTGCAAGGCGAAAAGCCCGGTGGGGGTCCTATAAACACAGCAAACATATTAATAAACCCAAACTTTTCGCTTTACTTATTAATATAGAAGGGGATAAAGATTCAGGTCTTATGTGCGCAGAGAACAACAACACAAATTAACTTAGGTATTATTTAACAAATAATAAGCGAAATAATGTATAGACTTCTTATATGGGAAAACACCTTTGTCCTATCCCTTCGGCGAATGCAAGCTAGATCGAATGTATGTGTAATAAAACAATATAATCATGTATAATAACGTATCAGTAAAAAGCTGTTAGCAATGCAACACATACATAAAATCAAAGCCTTTGTCAATCTGTCCGTGACTAGATTTTTTGTGTGAGCGACCTTGCCTTTCTGTCCGAGCAAAGAATGTCAGATGAAATCTGTATATAGTAGTCTGGCGTACATACTAATTACGTTTTAATAAGCAAAGGTTTTATAAATATAATAATGTTCTCCAGACTGAATTCCGGTCACGCGGGCCTATCTCCGAGTGGAGACTAACCCACTACGCAAGAGATATTATACTGCACAAATATACGCGCAAATACAGGTCACTCTTATAGTCCGATGGGACGGTAGATCGACACGACCGTACGGAGATCAGGTGCAGGACCAACGGCTTTACGTGCCTACCGAAGCACGGAGGCCCATCACAAGATTAACTGCGGTAAGCACAACTTAACCCTCCAGATTGCCTGATATGCGAGGTAGCCACTTAGCAATGAACCCCTAAATATAACATGACGCCAGTATTACCCGAAGAAGTAGGCAGATGTGTATAATTCACTCTCATTTCGCCAGTACAAGAGTATTGCTGTCAACCGGGTACAATTCCAGAGTCCGCGCTGCTACTGAGAATTATCTAATGGGAAATCTCAATAACTATTTCCTGACTCTGGAATCAAACCAGACGTCATGTTCAATATTCAACGAGGCAAACGAGGCAGTAAATATTAGTATGTCTAATCCATGCCTGTGTTTGCCGAAGGGTGGCCATTTAGTGGGCTGGTCAAAGCGCAATGAGACGCAGGTTCCGTGAATTATTTTCAAGTCTGTAAAGCACACCATACAGAACAATAAATTGCTAAATATATAATGGGGCAACGATTTTTTTTATTTTGATTGTATGCACGTAAAATTGGTAGGTAGAAATAAGGCCCAACCACATTTTGGAAACCTATTGTTATTGATTGGCTATAATTACAAGTTAGTCAGTAAGATCTTTATTATCTACTATATATACCGGTTGTACTCACGTCGATATTCGGGAATGCCCGACTAGTTTCGGACTCTAACGGAGCCCTTATTCATGAGCAGGTGACGCGGCGGGGTCTACTAGTCGGGCATTCCCGAATATCGACGTGAGTACAACCGGTATATATAGTAGATAATATGGATAACACTCACGAAAGTTATTATAGTAAAGTAAGATCTTTGATTAAAATAATCCCTACTAATATTATAAACGCGAAAGTGTGTGAGTATGGATGGATGTTTGTTACCCTTTCACAAAAAACTACTGAATGGATTTTACTGTAATTTCATATGGAGGTATATGACACCCTAGATTAATACATACCTAGGCTACTTTTTATCCCGAAAAAATGTAGCAAGTAACACCGCGGGACGCAGTTAGTATTATATAATTATTTATTTATGAAACATGATTGATATATATTATGTGCAACACAAATTAATAGATGCGACACAAAAAAACAATATTTTCCATTCATTTAATGTTTTTAATTGTATTTATAATTTTTTCATTATGTAACAAAGAACTTAATTAGCGCCAGTGTCTTTAAGGTGCGTTGATGATAATGTCCACATGTAAATGGTTATACAACTGATGATTAACACCGCATGGAGCTATTAACTTTTTACGTAAAATTATTAATAGCTTAATTAGTTTTATTCATAGTCGACCTCAGAACTTCTCTAGCTTTTAATTAGTCACTGATGATTATTTTCTTGTTATCAGAGGTTAGACAGATCAGCTTAATGTTTAAAAAAATATTATGTACCCTCTTGCTAATAATCCTATGAGATCTGATCGATGCTGCTGTAAAGAGAGGCTGTGCATAAATTTACCATGAAGACCAGCGAGCTCTGCTTAAAGACGTCCCACATCATTTTTCTGACTTTTAATATAATTTTAGCATGTAGGCAACATGCTAAAATGATCATCCTTATCATCAGCCGGAAGACATCCACTACTGAACAAAGGCCTCCCCCTTAGAACGCCACAATGAACGACATCTTGCCAATTGCCTCCGCCGGTTAGCCGCAATTCTGACGATATCGCATGTTACCTATGCTAAGCTTAAATACTAATTGATAAAGGAAATTTAATCATGAACACGAGCGGAATTCTACCCTGCAACTTCGTGAAACTGTGACGTAGCTCTAACCAACGAAGCTACCGTACCTACTTCAGGTTCGTGAAATGCCGAAGTCCTTTGTCCCTAAGACAGCATCATCTTCAACACTCGAATAGTAAAAACAAGTAAATAGCTGTTCAATCAATGACCTTCTTATTAAACAAACAAATCTTGCAATCCAATAAACCTCAATCATTTCATTACTTCTATTACCTAACAATTCAAATCTACAAAAGCATTAAACCTCCTTTACGTAATAACATTTATCTTTAATAGCAACAAATTACTTTTGCGTTGGTAATTTTAAAAAACGAAGTGTCAAATTGACAATTGAATACATTATGTTGGTCGTGTCATTACTTTATTGTGTTCGATAAATATTAATTCATAATGTCCAGGAAAACGTTGGACAATTTTTTGAAATCGAATGTCGTTGTAGAAGTTGATCCCCTAGAGTGTCCGTTCAGGGAGTTCCGGGACAATGAGTTGCAAATTGATACTTGGGGGCTGGTAATGATAATTTCTCTCTAAAATCCTGAAAACTTTACTCCCATCTGAGATTATTTACGCTACCTCGGATTATTGTGAATTAAGATTGTAAAATCTCCATAATCAGCCTATTAATCGAATTTTGGGGCTTATATGTTCATGGCTTTGTTCAAACATTGTGTTTAGTACCTATTGTATGTCCTTACCTTGCACAAGAAAGAGGCATAGGATCCGCAGGAGGTGAAAACAAACTACGCATGATGATATTAATGATCCGGTCCTTCTGTGTATAGTTTTCTGTCCCCAGATTTTTAAAGTTATTTCAAACCCGAAATTGCTTGGACATTTCTTATCAAATCGGATCCAAAACTGATCGTATGTTTAAAAATATTTCTTAACCATTTTTGACAACGTAGGGATCAGCTGCCTTCAGGGCACATACCATGTACGTCAAGATGGCCACGAAACCAACTCATGAGAGTTTAGCTCACGCGTGGGTAGACGACCAGACACAACCGTTACCCAGATCGGTGCGACAATACCTTCACGGGTGGATCAGGGCTGAAGAACTAGCTATGGATAGATGGGACGCTGAAGTTGTTGTCTATGAGGTATTCAAGGATTTGCTACCATTATAATAGTTGTAACTTGAATGATGCTTGTAGGAGTTACTTACCATAGATTTTGTGTCCAAGAAGTTCTTCTACTTCCACACAACAACACAACCGTATTTCACCGTACAAATTAAAAATCACACCTCTCACCAAGCGATTGGACTGCTGCTCTATTTATTTATTTAGATAGGGACAACAAACAGCAGTATATTAAATAAATTGCTCTATGGGGTGGGAGTTCGATTCCCGCACGGGACAAAAAATTGTGGAATCCTCACTCATTAGTCCCGATTCTGGGTGTTTGGCACCATACAGGATAAATTGCTAGTGTGGGGCAATATAAAAAAAAGCAGATTCCGTGCTGTTAATGATAACTTTCTATATGAAAACCCAATTGTACATCGGGTAACCGGGTATCCAGCTCAGTGCCTTACGCTTATAAAACTTCATTGTTATCCATATCCCGATACTTGTAGCTTCCTATCTGTTATATGACCTCAATGTTCTTCCCTAGCTGAGAACGGAACCAATTAAAGTCATTATAATACCTTCAAGGTAACTTCCATGTGTTCGTACCAATTGGATCGGATGTCATTAATCAATATGACAAGAGCATTTAGAACTAGATACATGTTGAGAGTGCAACACGATTTTATTATTTCGGTAGGATCATGCTCTGTTACCATGAACTTTTAAAGCAGGTCATACATCGTGTGTAAGAGAGATGCTGGTACGTGCAGTGTAGTGTGGCGTCTCGCTTTCACAGCGGAAAATGTCCTGCTATAAGAATTCATGATAAGAGGGAGGTAGAGCATTTCCTTAGGCATTATCCAAAACACCAATTCCCTTCCATGGCTGTAAAAGCAAGTCGTAAGAGGCAACGAATTTAAAGTTGGCTCAATAAATAGCAATACGCTCGCCTTCTTTTGCAAAATTTAGAAGTTAAGACTCATGGAAAAGAAGAATGTAATTGTTCTACTTATGACTTTAGCGCAGTCACATATTTGTGCCCGGTAAATGCCAATAGGCCCTGTAACCATATATTATTTAAAACCTTAACATAAATGGCATATGTAACAGTACTATAGGTACACCTCTTCAGACACCTTCGGAGGATATGTATAATGTATTGGCAGGTAAGCATATGCCAAATGGTATGCGGCCTAGAATTGACTACCCCCTTTCCTCCCGTGGGTGTCATAAGGCGATTATGGGAAAAATCCCGCAGATGGGCAGCAGTTTCTTATGTAACTTCACCACCAATACTGCGATCCCCAAGCCGCTTATCAAGCGTGGGGATTATAGCCACCCCCCCTTTAAGGGACAACCCTTAGCCCAATAGTGGATTATTCCTGGCTGATGATGATAATGATTGGCAGGAGAATGAAGGCGGCAGGTTAACGGCGGGTGATATACAGCTGAGTCATGCTCAAGTCCTGCTGCGATCTGCGTTCTGCAGGCGTGTGCTGTCTGCTTGTTTTATGCTGGAGAGGGTTGAAGGGCTAATAGTGAGTATTATCCTCTAAGCTTGACAGCTGCAAGCTTGTAGTTTAATATCAATTTTCACCTTCTTTGGAATATCATGGGCTTCTTCTTATTGTATGAATGTATGGTTGATGAAAAACCTGGTGTCGGAGTTTAAAAGAGGACTGCCAAGTCAAAGGTAGCAAGTCAGGTGCCAGGTCAAAAATCGACACAAACCAAAAATATTTTCGAATTTATGTGTATTCTAAAAATTAGTTATATATAGCTAAAAATATTGAAGGAAAACATCTTGAGGAAACCGGCACACGTGAGAAATGTATAGCTATATCACGGTGTGTATACCTATGTACAAGGTGCTTAAACTCTGACACCAGGTTTTTTTTCAACCATACGATAAGAAGAAGACTTATTATATTTATTAATAGAATCTCTAACTACTTATAGGTGGAACATCAATGGGATAACTTCGTTTGCAGTTTTGCACCAGAGGGATGGAGAGCCAAATACCATATCTATTCCCCTGGTATGAAACCGGGAGGAGGCCCTCAACACAAGCCCTTACTGTCCAAAAATGGTAAAAGTATATTTTTGACCCTGTTATGTATCCATGAAGGGGCAGGCAGTGGTATACTTGCCAATTATGTTATAGGTGCCAATGTAATAGTGGCGACCCTATGACCATCAGTCAGGTAAAAGTCTAGACCCCGTGCTGCTGCTGAGAATTATCTAATGAAAAAACCCAATAAAACTGCCCGACTTGAGATTCGAACTCAAGACCTCGTGGTCAGCAGTTGCGCTTAGCGACCAATAGACAAATGAAGAAGTCATTAGAAAGCGCATGGAACCATTTTTTTTATAGTGACTAATGAATCACAAATTTGTAATTTCTTTTAAATTCACGTGGCTTTCTGAGGGTAGGCTTTTGTTCAACGGTCGACGTATTCCGGCTGATGATGATGATGAAAAAGCCACCTAAAGTGCGCATAGTTTAGTAAACATTCAATCTACGTGTAGGCGTATTCTAGCAAGCATAGCAATGAGAAAAGGATTCATAGAAACTATTTCCGTATACCCAAATACGGTTACGTTTGAAAGTAGGAAGCTAACAGTACCTACTGTAGGTATATCGTTTGAATCACACGGACAGTCATCGAAAGGGAAAAAATACTTAGTAATATAATGTTCCAATAAGTCCTGTTTGGACCAAAAAAAACTTGGAAATTTTAAATAAGGATTTTTTGTACCAATTCGGCTTTGTCTTACCTTCCTTATTGATTCATCCTGACTTGTTGCATTTTAAAATTTAATGTTTTTTATATTGCATTGTCATGGTAGCCCAAATTATATTTTAAAATACATACATACTTTGTCACGCCTGTTTCCCTGGGGGGTAGGCAGAGACCACGGATATTTTAAAATGGTGTTTTATTTTCTTTTTTATTTTATGCTTTTAAAAAACATCGCCCCACACTAGGAATTTCTTATGTATCGTGGGTGCGTGTCACAAACTTGAATTATCACGTACACAAACAAACCTGTTTATTTTCTGACCAAATTGTCATGGACTTACTTCGTCCTGGGGCGTGTGGAATGCTATTCCGAACTCTTACTAGCTGAAACCCCAGAGTGTCCTCTTAACTGCCTTAAGTCCAGGGACGCGGGCACGTACCATCTCAAAAAGCACGCTTGGATCTAGGCAGGCACGAGCCTGGATTTGAATCATAAAAATACATAACATCACGCCTGTATTCCCCGAAGGGGTAGGCAGAGGTGCACATATAGTACACCCACATTTCGCCAGTTATGTTTTTTAGATCCCAATGTAATAGGGGGCGAGCCTATTGCCATCAACCGGGCACAAATCCAGACTCCGTGATGCCACTGAGAATTACCTAATGGAAAAACCCAGTAACACTTTGCCCGACCCGGGATTTGAACCCAGGACCTCGAGCTCAGCAGTCGCACTTAGTGACCTCTAGACCAACGAGGCAGTCAGTAAAAATAATTATTTGGTATTACTTAGGTTGCTACCTAGTCCGGCTCTTCTTCCTAGGAGCATGGCGCTGCGTGTGGGTCAGTGATCAGGTCCCAGTGGATGCCATAGACTCTCCTCTGCTGCCATTCTCTCCCCTACTGATGCACCCTCCCACCACTAAGCCTGGACAGAAGCAGGCACCAGCTACGGTGACAGCCAGTGTTGTATTCTTGTGGCCTCTGCTGCTGTGTAAGGTGGGTGAAATATACAATAGTAATCTCATGAAACAACAAAACATCACGCCTGTGTTTAGTCAGAGATGTATGGTACACCCACATTTCGCCAGTTATGGGACCCAATGTAATAGGGGGCGAGCATATTGCCATCAACTGGGCACAACTCCAGACACCGTGCTGCAATTGAGAATTACCTAATGGAATAACCCAATAACATTTTGCTTGATCCAGGATTCGAACCCAGGACCTTATGCTCAGTAGTCGCTTTAGCTACCACTAGACCAATAATGCAGCTTATGATATGAGTAAAAAGTTATATTCTTTCTATTAAGAATTAACTGAAAAAAACTCTTTCATTACTTGACACATAATAATGGTGGTAAAAATTACATTACCAACAAATTGATCATTATAAATATGAAATACTAATAAAAAATTGTGAGCCTAGTCTGTTAAGCAATCCAAACTCTTATACCTCGGAAATCTACTTCCTTTGTTTCCAAGAAAACATTGTGCAAGACAAATATTTCAGTTATTTATTGAATAAGCAAACGAAATTACCACCTTTCTAGCACAAAACAATCTAATAGAGTTATCGGTACCCCATAATGATGAACATGGGGCATTAGTAGAAGCTGAGCTGTGAACATGATTGTAGAAAATTCTAGAATATTTTTATCATCAGCCGGAATACGTCCACTGTTGAACAAAGGCCTTCCCCTTAAGGGGGCGGGGTTACCACAATCCCCACGCTGGGCAAGCAGCTAGGGGATCGCAGTATTGGTGGTAAAGTTATAGAAGACTTACAACATCCACGGGAGGATAGGGGGTGGTGAATTCTAGGCTGTATTGATATCCGAATGGTCTCAGACAGAGTAGAATATATTATTCTATTAAAAAAAGGATGAAGGATTGAATAATTTGGGAAGTTTTAATTGTTTCAAAGGTTTTGCTCGCCTAAGATTTTTAGCTTTGATCAAAACAATGAAGCTTGTCCATTATGCTCTGTTGCCAGATTGCCTCGTTAATCTACTGATCATTAAGCGCAACTACCTAAAATTTATTTTATTTATTTATTTATTTATTTATCGAAACCTTAAAACTATCATTACAGGTGAGTACTACCCAATGCGATAGCTAGGCACTTATGACTTATTACTATTATATAAACTTATTATTATTATAAAAAAAAAGTAACATTATAAAAATTACATATAAAAATAAACAAAATCAAACATAACTATTACAACCTGTAATACTGAAATAAAACTTTTACACAAACAATTATTTAGTGTAGGACAATTTGAACAGTAGCACCTTTGCGAGTTCACTCTTGTTACATGTAAACACATCTACTGTATTATGTACTTCATTAACAGTACGTAAAGCACGTGTGAGATGAGTTTTCGCGAGCAGGTTTGTTCTGGCTGCCGGTACCACCAGCAGTGGCGGGCGCCGCCGTCTGCCCACATAGCCATCCGGCACATTTATATTAATCCGGTGAAGTACTCCCGGATTTATTTCCATGCCACGGAGTAGTTTCACAATGTACTCTACAAGAGCAAATTCACGTCGCACCCTCAACTCATTGTACCCCACCATACCCAATACAAATAGTGTAGGGTACATTAACGGGTAAAAAGGGTACACGCCATATAATTTAGAATATAAATGTCTTGTAAATTTATTCTGGACACGTTCCATCATGACACTATATTTAGCCTCATGTGGAGCCCATATCACTGCACTAAACTCTAGGTGACTTCTCACTAGCGCATCATACAATACCTTAATTGTTGTTATATTTGTGAACCCCTGTGTCTGCCTGAGGACAAAACCTAAATTTCTATACGCTTTTTTGCATATCTTAACAATGTGCTCACGAAATGTTAGGTCCGGAGTAAGATGTACACCTAAATCACGTACTTGTGTCACACGCTGTATCGGATTTGCTTCTATGTGATACTCGTAGCGCACTGGGTTCCGCGCACGAGTGAATGTCATCACCGAGCATTTGGATACATTAAAATAGAGATTATTCTCTTGGCTCCATTGTACCACTCGGTTTATGTCCCCCTGCAGGCGTTCACAAAATGAGGTTTTAGGTTTCAATACCGGTTCGGGCAAAGAGATAACAGGTCATTCCAATAGGTAATTCTCAGTAGCAGCATATAGTCTCGAAGTGTGCCTGGTTAATGGCAATAGGCTCCTATAACATAGCTCGTGAAATGCGGATATACTAACTATACCTATGTGTCAAGTAGATGTTATGTTATGATTAATCCTTTGTAAAAGTAGCTTCAATACGTCGAAATGAGTTTAACCTACATCCTCAGTTTGACTAACAGCCACCGTTCATCTCTCACTCATCTCCCACTGGGACCACAACCCATCAGCAACCGCTCGTTTATTGCAAAATAAATTGGAGATTTATACTTCAACTCAGCACTGTGAAATTACTTGATGGATGTAAATTGGTCTGTTTAAAGTACAAGAAATTATGTTGAGATAGATAAGATCTTTTTGGCCTAAAATATTGGCTGCTGGTAAATTTAAGTAGGTATCGTGTCTGGTTTGGTCTCTTTAAGTCAAGTTGGTTGTTATGTTGGATTGTTGAGAAATATTATTTGAAAGGCATTGGTATAAATTTTGTTATTTAAGGTACAGAATACGTACTTTGAAATTATAATTAAGTTTATATTTTATATTAGTAAATATTTTATTGCATCAGACTATCAAGTTGAGTGCTGCGCGCTGTTTAATGTCAACCTTGAAGTTATTTTGCGGCTCTATATATCTATAATAAAATCCTTAACAATAGTTTATACACAAGTCGAGATCATCAATATAGAGAACATATCTGCATGATATTTAAGTAAATAACAATACCTACCTCATTTCACCACCCTGCATAACGTTAATGATAAACATAATTATACCTCAAAAGTATGGTCTATGCTAAATCACAAAGCCGAAAGCAGCAACCTCCAATTACTTCAAAACTGTCCTTGTCAACATACTAACGCCTACCTGTAACATTCGTGTCACGCGGACAACTAATTGCTAATCAAAATCAAACAGGCGCTACTCAAGCTGGCTGCACCTGACATGAATTCAGATGAAGATACAGAATGCGTAGAGGATGAAAGGATGTCAGAATTTAATATAATGCATTGCCTCACTGGTGCTATGAACATGAAGTACTATGTACCTGGTAACTAATACTCTACATTATATTACAAGTTTCCTTTCCCCTTGACAGATTGATGGACAGATAACAAGGTGGATAATATTACAATTGCGAGAACCATCCTCTGGCATTGTTTACCTGCGTTGGGGTTAATATGTAACTTAGGATACAATGTAACTTATTGTTGAAGATTAATTTTATTTATAATTATCGCCGAAGGTAATGAAGTAAAAGTTTATGTCTCTATGGGAAAAGTATCATGATTAAAAAATAAATTAGGATCGCGGCACAAAGTATCTGCTGACTTGGTACTGACTTAATAGGTAATTAAAAACATATAATTATAAATTTGAAACTAGCACATGTATAAGTTTATACTTATACCTCAGTAGCGCGGGCTATGGTAGACAAGATAATTACAGTTTTTCAAGTAAAAGAAGAAAAATAATTTAGAATTATCGAACGCTATTTGAAATCAATGTCCATTTGTATAACTATAACAGCTGGTAACAGGGAGATGTGGAAAGAGAGTGGGGAGGCCTTTGCCCGGCAGTGGGACATTTCAGGCTAGTAATAATAATAATCATTGTACCGATAGTTGTTACGGTCAATAGCCTAGTAGCCAAGAGCGTCGACCAACATCTTAGGAGGCTCGCGTTAGGCGACTGGGTTAAGGGCTTGATGCAAAAGGCGGTACTCCTTGACACGGCGCGCATAGTCAGAAAGTTCCTCTCTTTGGAGGCCTAACCACCGGCAGCTAGGGCCCTATTCCCGATGCCAGTTGGCGACAATTTTTTATATTTTTAAATATATTTTATTCTCTCTATATTGCTGTTTGTACCTAATAATATATATTTAAAAATGTAATTTATAAGTGAATATTTTAATTAATAATATAATTATCAAATTACACATTTTGTACCTCCAAAGATTACACTGACCTTTGGAACCTTATCACAAGTGAAGTTCCCGTGTTTTCATGGGACGACGACGATGAGACACAGCCCAGCACGATCAAGTCCAGGAGTACGAAGAAACCGACGGCTAAGGAGGCGGCTACTATACGGGTAAGACTTATTTATGTCCACAAATTCTTTGTAGATGATGGAGCTTGTGTAATCAACAGCTAATGGTGTACATAACAATAAAATCACGCCTGTATTCCCCGAAGGGATAGGCGAAGGTGCAGAATATATATACTCTCTTAAACGAGGATCACACCGGCATCAACTAATACAGTATTAAGTCTATTGACATCTCTATTGTTTCATATGCAAAGACAGTGACAGGTATAATTTAATCCTTGGTTTCAAACTGTATTTTTTATGAATAAGGAGTAAGTCGTGGTGGCCTAGTGGTTAACATACGATTTGTATGCACAAGGTTGCAAGTTCAAACCCGGACAAGCATCAATGTGACTTTTTCAATGTTATAAATACTTTCTTAGTTATTCTAAGACACTACTGACTAACGGTGATGGAAAACATCGTGAGAAAACCTGGATTTAAATATCTGAAATCGCCAACCCGCAGTGAGCTAGCGTGGTGAATAATGCTCAATCCTTCTCTATACGAGAAGAGGCCTTTGCCCTGCAGTGGGACAGTTATAGGCTGTTATTTTTTTATGGAGGATTGAGTGTAGACTTGTATTGTTGACTTTAAGTGTTGTTCCAAAAAAATCCTTCCATTCTTTCTATATGCATTCATACTGATGCTAACTAAATTAAACTTTTAAACACAAATAATATTCAAGTGACATTTATGAAATCTCCAAATGTTCCATATAACTCACAATGTTGATCACATCGTTCGTGTTTTTAACACCTCCCAGGACACGTGACCGGCAAAGCTTAACTAAGCATCTAATATTAATAGGTTTGCGTCGACGAAGTTTTCATAACAGTGTTAAGTCTAGTCGTTTTACAAGTCACTTCATTGGATTAATTTAGCTTTTTTATTGAAGTGTCCTTAGGGGGAGTGTCGTTCCACTGTTCCTCTTTCATATCGTCATAAACTGTTATGTCATGAAAGCATGGTTTTTGGGTACTGACTGCCATCGGTAAACGTTACCCTTAGGTGAGTATAATCACCCGGTGGAGGACATTTTAAATATTTCCGCCACCTAAAATCCTTCAACCTAAATGATAAATGAAATGATAACTAGCTGCTTCGAGTGTAGTGCAATAGTGTGCGCAATCAAAGGTAAACTCCCTGTTCCCTCACACCGTAATAGCAATGAGTGTGTGAGGGAAAAGTGGGTTCACCAACTATCTATAATAACTGACAGTATGAAAGAGGATGAGACAGTCAATGTATATTACTGCCTTTATTCAATATTTTTCAATATTGTATAGACTGCCTCGTTGGTCTAATGGTTGCTAAGCGCGACTGCTGAGCACGAGGTCCTGGGTTGGTATCCCGGGTCGGGTAAAGTGTTACTGGATTTTTCCATTAGGCAATTCTTAGTAGCAGCACGGAGTCTGGAATTGTGCCCGGTTGATGACAATAGGCTCGCCCCCTATAACGTTGGGACCTAAAAACATAAATGGCGAAATGTGGGTGTACTGTATGCCTACCCCTTCGGGAAATACAGGCGTGATGTTATGTTATTCAATATTTTTGACAGAATCATTGGTCTTGTGGTGGCAAAGTATGAAATCCTGAGTTGAACTCCGAATCGGGCAAATTGTTATGAGTTTCTCCTTTAGATAAATCCCAGTTGCAGCACGAGGGTTGTACCAATGCCCGGTGTAACATTGATAATTTTTCTAAACCTTTTAGCGGCCGAGTATGGCGTACCTAATACTTTACGACACAAAACATCTCCCACCGTACCATCTGCCGGGCATAACTCCTGGACATCAGATGAGCTTGCTCCTAACTATGGCAAGAGATCTACCACTTAAGAAGCCTCTTCCTGAACCAGGTAACACTGTATTTCAAATTATTATGATAAGCTTGACTACACCGTTGACTGGCAACTTTGGAGTTTAGAAAATATTAAGTAGTAATGTAAGTACATACACTCCATGATTCATTTATAAATTCTGAATATGAACGTGAATGAATGCATTACGCTGGGATATTAATAATAGGAAAAAATAACATAGTAAATAAGCATGAAATCTCAAATGAGAAAATTAATTCCTTACCTAAATTAAAAAAATACTATTGTGACGTAACTATTGGAATATCTAGCAACCATGCATAATATTTGTAAAACTAAAAATAAATACAAAAGAAAAACACTTCCACTAAACGACGCACGGAGACGCACTGCACTTTTAAATCTTCCAAATAACTTTAAAGGCATTCTCTTAATGTTTTTGGTTACGACATTCACTTCTTCCTTCCTCGTTCTTCTCTAGATGTGGCCTTATGGAAGTACTACCGCTGGGTGGACTGGGCCCGACGTCACGGCCTGTACGAGGCCTACGACTGTCCCCGTACACGGTACCTTAAAGTCAATGGCCTCATGAAGTTATCTCATGCACCTCATCTCTTGGATGTCCAGAGTACACAGTCGGTAAGTGCGACCTGTTTCTATGCGTGAAAGTATTTGATTAGTATACTTGATGTTGTTCGCGTTATTTTGATGTGATGTGGTGCCTTCTTGACGTGGTTTCTTTTGCTACTGTGTTGTTGAATTTCTGGTTTGATAACTTTTCTTTCCTTTTCAGATAACATATGGTTTTATAGAAGAACATGTAAAGAGTAACATTGCCACGGTATGATTGAGTACAATAGTATATTATATAAATAAGGAACTAAATTCCCAGAATCAATCTTATTGGAGGCAAACCTTGAACCTAATATTTATAACTTAACTTTTATTATTCACTATTTTCCGTTACTCGCGTTTTATTTGGAAAAGCCCGATTAGTTTACTCGAACGGAGCCTTTATTCATGAGCTGATGAAGCGGCGGGGTTGCGAACCAAATTTGTGAACAAATGGATAACTTACCAAATTTAAAATAATAAAATACCTTTATTAACACAAGTCATTTAATACATGAGGGTTGACAAAACATTATATTCCCAAATAGCTTCACCATGACCATAACCTAAACATTTAAGACTTCAACAATAATTCTCACCTGACAGGGAGATGAACCGAAAAAGAAAGATAAGAAACCGAAGGAAATGACGCGATCAGCGATAAACGCAGCAAACTTAGCGGTGCAACAGATGAAAGAAGAATTGAGGGAGTGGGTGCAATATGATCCGGTACTTATTTTATTGCGGTATTACCTTTAACTGATTCCAATAATTTTAGTTTACTGGTATCATTAAGTTTAAAGGTCGTAGCACAATTAATCAACTCGGAAAGGGATCGTTACTGTATCAACTCGAGCCGTGCAGTATTATTTATATGGAACTCCCTACTGCAAAGCACACTAATCGGAATCGTGACGGAATCGCCTCGCCTCGGGACCGGAGAGCCTTAAGCGCGGCGTCACCTGGCCGTATCCGAGACGATATAATCATCTGAGCTGATCCACTTTGGTTACGTGCTTACGTAAGATGACACCTATTTGACGGCGCGGCGAGGCGAAAAGCAGTACGGTAACGATCCCTTTCCGATTTCAATGTGAGCTATTAAAATAGTTTTAGCTGGGTATATTTGAATCGGCAAGTTTGTTTACACAATTCTTATATTATTGAAAAAAGGTGATCAAATTTATTGTAAATCAGTTATTTTGATTATGGAATGCTAATTAACCATATTGTAAATAAGGTTCACAATACTTAAGAATAAATTCAAAACTAAAATAACACGTATTTATTTCTCATCTACTCAAAAAATATAGTAGCAAACATTCAAATTTCAGATCCAGAAGCTTGTAAGCAACATTTTCGTGGTATACTACCCGTCCATGTTTGAATTCACATCAGCTGGTAGTAACCCTCCTATGAGGGTCATGAAAACTTCAGCTCTAAAAACCTCAGACATACATGCTCCAAAATCCGCTCCTTTATACCTTCAAATTGATGGACCAGAATCTAACAAACTTAGAATGTCTTTAAGTGCTATGCACCCACGAATCCTATTCAATGCTGGCGCAGCCGTCCTTGACTTCATTGAACCGGCCAATGTAGTGCTGGAGAGATTTGAATGGTTCAAAGATAATGCGATTGCAATTCCGAAGGCGTATGTCTCGACTCGAGGGTACGAAACTGTTGAAGTGGACTTTCAGCCTGGGAGACACTTTTGTAGGTAAGCCTATGTCTGAAGTTACTGATCTATTAAAACGCCTGTATTCCCTGATGGGGCAGAGGCGTATAGTACACACACTTCGCCAGTTCTATTTTAGGTTCCAATGTAATAAGGGGCAAGCCTATTGCCATCAACCGGGCACATATCCAAACTCCGTGCTGTTTCTGTGAATTACCTAATGAAAATACCCAGTAATAATTTACCCGGGTCTCCAGCATAGGCCTCATGCTCAGTAGTCGCGCTTATTGACCAACGAAGCACTATTCTAATTTAGTCCATAAAAGCCTAACTCTTTCAACAAAATATAAGATTTAACTTTATGACCTTCCTACAATTCTCTCGTGACTTAACTGTGTTAAAACACTCTTTTACGTACATTGTAGCAATATTCAGCTAACTTCGGCTGTTAAAACATATTATGATGAATATTTTATACCAAAAAACCCCTGTTTTTCCCCGTAGTAAACTCTCAAAGTATACCTCATATTTCCTTAAGTAGGCAATCAAAGTGATATGGGGGCACATTATACTCTGGTACATAATGTAGCATTTAATGGGTTATAAGGTGAATATGAGATTTTTTTATGGGTAATAACGCAAGTGTTCTGGACGTCTTTTAATGGATTAATATTTTTAAAGAATTTTTTAATGTCATCCACAAGTTTTAAGGATAGTTTTAGATTTTTTTTTAATATAAACGTCGCCCCACACTAGGATTTTCTCCTGTGTCGTGGGTGCGTTACACAAACACGAAATATCACATACACTAACACCCAGACTCGGGACAAACATCTGTGGTTCGCACAAAGTTTTGCCCCGTGCGGGAATCGAACCCGCAACCCTCAGCGCAGCAGTCTAATCACTTAGCCACTGCGCTATTAGATTGCTTACTTTATATAGCCTATGTAGGCAGTTCAGACTGCCTCGTTGGTCTAGTGGTCGCTAAGCGCGACTGCTGAGCACAAGGTCCTGGGTTCGAATCCCGGGTCGGGCAAAGTGTTACTGGGTTTTTCCATAAGGTAATTCTCAGTGGCAGCACGGAGTCCGGATTTGTGCCCGGCAATATGCTCGCCCCCTATTACATTGGGACCGAAAAACATATTACACTGGCGAAATGTGGGTGTACTATATGTGCACCTCTGCCTACCCCCTGGGGGAATACAGGCGTGATGTTATGTGATGTGTGTGATTTAAAAAGTGAGATTTATTAGGTTTTGACAACTTCAGGGCTTCAAGCCGGTTTGTGGAACCACTAGTTATCAAAACTGTATTAAAAATATGTAAATCATTTCTAAACCTTCCCAGGATCTGGACTCATTCTCGGATGAATTGGCACATAATGTTGATAAGTGAGTCATCAGTACTCCTTGGAACTAGGGACGTCATCCAGGGTGCTGCTGTACGTGAATGTCCCTGGGCATCCAGGTTTCTTTTAGCTCTTGGAAGTGCCTTCTCTAACTGGATAAAAATTAGTCGCTCGAACCCTCATATTGTGTTGGCGGCTGATAGAGAATTTTTCAGGTAATAACTTTTTAATTATATCCTATATATATATTTCTTATTATTTTTATATGGTCAAACCAGTGCTGCTAAATCATTTTTGACATGTTATACTATGAGTCAAAATAAGCCTTAGGAAATAGTTAATTGGTCAGCAGGTCAAGGTGTTCTTCCAGAAATTCTGTGACCTTAGTGTAAATTTGAGAAAATAAAAATAACTACGATTTGAAGGACACTTGATTATATTATTATCATTACTGTTTGCCAGGTCGTATTTACCTGATTTGACTTGGGATCAAAAAGTAGTAGGTTACGACCGAGCTCTACTACACTGGATGTTCAGACAAGCTCTTCAGTCTCATCTAATGAAGCGTATGAGTGCGTCAGAAATGAAGGCTACTTGGAACGTTCTAAGAAAATATTTTTGTGACCCCGACTTTGGGTTCCCAAAAAAACCTTTGCCACCGCTTCAATCAGTTAGAGACATTTCAAATTTGGATCCCTGCGACTGCGTTATGCCTGTCATTGAAGAAACGGAGTTTTTTGAAGAACAACTCGGAGAAGAAGAACAGGTATTATGTATTTATTCCTTTTACAGTTTCAGTTTTTATTTTATTTTTGTCAAAACCAATTCCGTCGGTATCATTTTGTCGTATTCTTTTTTTATATACCGACATGTCAGTGATATAATTACTTATCCATCCTAAAATAAATATTAATTTCTTTTTTAAAAAACGTCGCCCCACACTAGGAATTTCTCCTGTGTCGTGGGTGCGTTTCACAAACATGAATAATCACAAACACAAACACCCAGACTTAGGACAAAAATCTGTGGTTCGCATAAAGTTTTGTCCTGTGCGGGAATCGAACCGGCAACCCTCAGCGCAGCAGTCTAATGGCTTAGCCACTGCGCTAATCAGGTCGACGTCAATTTAAAAATTAATGAGTCCCAAATTACAGGCAGTCGAAGAAAAACCTTTAGTAGAACCACATGTTATGGCCAAGTTACTAAAAGCTCCGAAGCCACCAATAGCGTCACAAGTCTGCGAATTAGCTTCTGAAGATTTACCGTGCGGAATCCTAAAGGATGAAAGAGAGAAAGTTATTCGGAAGCACGAAGCTGCTACTGTCCTTCAAGCTCATTGGAGAGGAACTTGGGCAAGGAAATGCCTTAAATCGAATGTGGTATTTACTCCGGATGTTACAAAATATGTAAGTTAGATTAGTGTATTAGATTTATTGTTCCTATATCTGATCCTTGGAATCTATCGTAAGGAAATGATATTTTTAATTCTTTAAATTTAAAGCAACAATCCAAAATTCGCATTTATCAGAGTTTTGAAGAAACAGATTTGTAAGTCTTTCAACACTTCCTACAGTTTATTTCGTATAATAATAATAATATAATGTATATGTAATGTCTTGCCTTCTTTCAACTATGCTAACAAAAACATAACATAACATAACATCACGCCTGTATTCCCCGAAGGGGTAGGCAGAGGTGCACATACAGTACACCCACATTTCGCCAGTTATGGTTTTTAGGTCCCAATGTAATAGGGGGCGAGCCTATTGCCATCAGCCGGGCACGAATATGCTAAGGTATATTTTAATTTGTTCAAAATACGTCGTAATACTTGTTTACTGAAACCGTTTTCTAGGTACAAGAACATGCATTTGGAAACATAGATGCGCTATCAGGCCTTATGAATGAGTTCTTCGGTATGTTTCCTGGTGCAAAGTATGCGTATTCCGTTGCATCAGCTTTAAGTGGAGTCTATGGCTTACACCAGCACAGCGGACTGAGTCCAGTCACTTCTAAATGCAAGTGGATCCCATATTTCCAAGGAGTTTTCTATTGCCATGCACATGTCAAAGTACATTTTGATGTTCATAGCACCATAACCCATAGTACACTGGCTGTGTTTGATAATGACACTGGAAAACAGCTTCCACAGGCCTACAACTCACATATTACGTTTGATTTTCAACCTAATTTTCTGGGGTAAGTGGTAAATTATTTTTTGGATTTGTGATCAGATATTTTAAAAATTCCTTTATTTTTCTTGTATATATTATGCGCAATTTTTACAGCGTTTTTAGCTCATTTTTTATTAATTAATTTAGTCTATTTTTAGACAAAGATGAAATCTTGAGATAAATGCGAAAATTTGAAATTATATAAAAGTGTTTGTCCTGAAAGGGACAAATTGCCGTGTGGTATCCGGCTTAGAATTTACCACCCCCTTTCCTCCCGTGGGTGTCGTAAGAGGCGACAAAGGCAAAATCCAGAAGATGCAGTAGCATCTTCTATAACTTGACCACCAATACTGCTATCCGCAAGCCGCTTGCCAAGCGTGGGGATTGTGGTAACCCCCTTCTAAGGGGGTGGTCTTTGTTCAACAGTGGACGTCTTCCGGCTGATGATTACGGAAAGATTATTATCATACTTCTTTCAATTAGTTCTATCTCCTCAGCTATACAGTAATGGGTCACGGGACAGTCACCCAGGCCTCAGGTTCCAACTACGATGCCCACTGGCAACTGACAGTGATGTCCTGCATCGATGGCGCCTTCCACATCTGCGACAACGAAGATCCTTGCAAGGACATGCCTTTGCCTCACGCCAGCAAGTTGCATATAGATGAAATATTTGTACCGAATAGAAGGAACATTCTTGGTGGGATTCAGATCACTGTTAATAAGCACGAGTCTGTCAGCTTCAGAGCCTGTGCCACGTCCCCTGATGTATGTTGAGGAATTTTGATTTCAACAATAATAATACTATGATTGGTTCTATATTGGAGCAATGTAACAAAACTGCTATACTTCATTTGAAATAACATCAGTTGACAAGACAACCTTTATGTACAATCCATTTAAATGATTTTGAATTCTATTTCATTAGTGTCAAGACAAAATATGACAGCTGCAGTAAGCAGTTGGCGTTAGGAATAAGTTTTTGCTTTTAATACCATCCTTATGCGTCCAGAATAGAAGTCAAATTCGCTTGAATAAACTGAAAATAGATTAGATCTAATCCTACTTTAAATGGAGTATACAATCTAAGGCTACTGAGAAGTTTTATACCAAATCAGGAACCTTCAAATTGTTACGCTTTAGGCTTAGTTCCAAGTTCAATAATTAATTTTTGAATATTCTACGTTAGTAAACGAAACTAGCAAAACTTTAACTATCGTCATTAAGTTATTAATATTTACTGTGACAACAATAAAATTAATATCAAGCTTTTTCGTACAGGTAGAGATGGTAGCAACTTTACGCACTACTTCGTCTATGGGGGACATTGAAGAACTTTCGAAATGCCGTGGCAAAGGAGAGATACACTGGCCGTACATTCGATTAGAACCAAATCCACCACCTAATAAGGCAAGATCTATATCCCATCATCTGCAGCTCGATTTCACCTGGGCATACCTCTTTTTGGTGCCAGACTCCCCGCCTTATTGCATGCCTTATCCAATCTAATATGGTAGACCTTTATTTCATGTGTTTGTAATGTAAAAAAATAATTATTTAACACCTCGAACTGACCAATCATCACTGCGGTTAAATTCATATTAATAGTCTTCTTCAGGAGATTCTTGCATTTTAATAACAGTTTTGTTTTTCTTTTTTTTCTTTAGATCGGAAGAGAGTATGCCGTAACAAGCGCTCGTTCTCTAAATATAACAAAAAAAACTAAACATACCGTTAGCTCAAAGAACCGATCAGTAACGAAGGTAGGACCACCTGCATTGAATTTGGCCTTTGGTACATACATACATACATAAAGTCACGCCTGTTTCCCACGGATTTCCATTTGCTACGATCCTGGCATACTTCTTTTTGGCCTTTGGTTTTTACATAATAATGAAAGTATAATGTACCAATGATCTTATATCACAGAGACTATTCTCGTGATCAAACCATTTTTTTTCTACTTAGTTGCTTAGAATAATCGGATTTTCTTTCAGCTTAAGCCTGTTCATGAAGCAAAGATGTATTCGATTGAGTAAGTTTCTATTTGTGCTTAATTATAGAGAGTTATGATTAAGGATTTTATTAATTAATTTCTCTTATTAGAGTTGTGTGCCCGACGGGCTGGCCCCTGACCTTGGCCCAATGGCGAAGAGTAGACGAAGTTCGCAATTCTCAAGAATACACTAAAATTGAATTGCCCTTGAAGAAATTGGTTAAAGAAAAGGTACCTATTGTTATTGGGGTTTTCGTTTAGATAATTCTCAGTAGCAGCACGGAGACTGGATTTGTGCCCGGTTATTGACAATAGACTCGCCTCCTTTTACATTGAAACCTATAACATAAAAAGAAACGGGGATTATAGGCGATGATTTATATTATTGTATATCACATACCTACGACTCGTAGCTATGTAATAATATGCCTAATAAAAATTATGTAGTTATAATTTTGCTAAACTACCGGGCATTTGAGTTCATCAGCTAGGTTAAGCAGAGTTTGCTTCGGTCCATTCTTAGATGGAGGTTTTTTTCATCAAGGTTTCTATGGCCTTCAATAAACACATTAAGCCATCGTTAATCAATTAGTAACGGATGGATAGATCACCTGCTTAGCTAAAACTAAACTTTAACTTCATCTCAAGATAAATTTATACAAATCAGACAATAGCCCACTTAAAAGCAATAATATTTAGACCTATTATTTTCTTCCAGTCAGTTCTATCAACACAGAAGCCAGCGTCAGCAAAAGAGAAGGAGAAAGATAAGGATAAAGAAAAGGAAAAGGAAAAAGAAAAGTTACCGGTCACGTTTCATCCCCATCACCCTCAACCGGGCGATGCTTTTGTTGAGCTAGAGTGTGCCTTAGCAATAGGAGGAGGCGCTCAAGCTAAGCGAGACGACGATAGGGACATACAGTTTTCAGCAGCAAGAAAAGCTTGGGATGCAAAAGAACATGGAAGAAATCACAGAGGGGCTTTGATCAGGTCAGTTACATTAAAAGCTGAATCAGAAACTAAGTTGATGGCTGTCTGATTGTATCTATGACCAAGAAACCAATAAGACGAATAGCAGTATTTTCTTTTTTTATTTCCATACGGTATTTTACACCACCAATCAATTGACATACTTTTTATAAACTGTCAAAATGCTATAGATTTTGTACGGCAAAAGCAACCGCTGACATCATTGATTTACCAACCAAGTTACCAACTATTTATTGATTTTAAATAAACAAAAAAAATTATATACTATATTATATTCCGGTTATACTCACGGGTGTATTCGGGAATGCCCGACTAGTTTCGCACTCGACCGGAGCCGGAATATATCTCTTACATATAAAATTCTCGTGTCACAATATTCGTTCCCGTACTCCTCCGAAACGGCTTGACCGATTCTCATGAAATTTACTGAGCATATTGAGTAGGTCTGAGAATCGGCCAATATCTATTTTTCATACCACGAAATTCACGCGGACGAAGTCGCGGGCAACAGCTAGTAGTAAATAATATGGATAACACTCACGAAAGTTATTATAGTAAAATAAACAAAAAAAAAGTTTGTTAATTAAAATCAATTCTGTTGTCAGAGCAAAAATAAAGCAATTTTGAGAAGTTTTCTTTTGGAATTATTGGTTAATATTGTCAACAACCAAATCGATAATCGTACCTAAAAAAAATTATTCTTTAACTTGTTAATAATAAAACATAACATAAACATAATAATATCACGCCTGTATTCCTCGAAGGGGTAAGCAGAGGTGCACATACATAACTTGTTAATAATGATATGTATGTTTCAGAAAAGAGTTCAGAACAGAATTTCTAGAAGTACCACCACAACCTATGAAATCTGAAAGCTACGCAAGTGCTCCTGATGTGAGCATCATTTGTTGTTGCATATTATCTTTGTATTTTGTCGTTCTTTCAGAAAATTATTTTATAAAAAAATACTTAACCTTTTGAACGCCACTGTCGGATATAGCCGACAAATGAAAACGTTCCCAACATGCCGCCGTCGGCTAATGCCGACAAAAGATGCCCATTTTCTAGTATCTTGGCGTACAAGTGGCGCCGATGCGTTTACACTCTGGCGTTCAATAGGTTAAAAACACGTCATCAGCCTATACAACGTACCGAATACTGCGGGCTTTCCATTCAAGGATTCACCTCAGTAAGGGCTTCTGAACCTCGCAGGTGACGTAAAAAGTAATGAGTCAAGTTTAAACACAATACCTCCAATAACTTTACTAATATGACATTGAAAAGGCATCATCTGTGTAAATTTCAGGAAGTGACGCCGTTTGACGAAACTGAAGGAGAAGAAGATAAAAGTAAGTGATTATTATCATTAGGTACAACATAATATCATTCTATTGTTTAATTAAAATTCTTGCACAGAATTTGAATATATACATATATATATGTATGTTCTTCTTTTCTTGAAATGCTTAGGATTTAATCATCTATAGATAATTTTCTAAAACTCCATTGACTATCTAATTGGATTTAGATCCCCTTCTATCACAAGGAACTTTTTTTACTTAATATGTAATTAATATAAAGAATGGACAGATAATTTTTAATACTACCCCTCAGGGAAACAGGCGTGACTTTATGTATGTGTGTATGTATTTTGATTTTGTGATGTTATGTTATGTTATTTATTCAAAAGTCATTAATTTACTCTTTGCAGAAGATCAGGTCCCAGTGCAAGGACCTACTCCAGTGACAGAAAGTGGACGTAAGTAAAAATTACAAATCTTTATGAACTTGAAATTCTTTCAATTAACTGCCTTGCTGGTGGTCGCAAAGCGGGACCTGAGCATGAGGTTCTAGCTTCGATTCTTGGTCAGGGTAAAGTGTTATTGGGTTTTTCCATCAGTTATGGTCAAAGTCTTAGTCATTAGGTTATTAATTCATGTAGGCTACAAAAAGGCACAAAGTTAGCTTATGTCTGGTTGGATAAATGTATTCTTAAACTTTGGGACCAATTTTAGTTAAATATGGGTATACACACATAGTGATATGTTTAAATTTCCAGTGTTAGAAATGACAATGGAAAGTGAGGAAGAAGCCAGTTACCTCATGATGCCTGATCAGCTTCGAGACAAGTTCATTCCTCTATACTTCCTGCCATTCTGCATGAAAGACAAGAACGATGAAGAAAGGTTAGAGTAGTATAATTGTGACTATCAGATGATTGCAAACGACTTATTCTATTGTTTCCTAGTAAAGATAAAAATAGTATTAGGTTAATGTCATGTAAAATAAATAACATATGATTTGAGGAGAACGGTTCTCATATTATATGTAATAGATGGTTTTTAGCTATGTGGCTGCCATGCAGATCAGTCGATCTGCGAGGTTAAGCCGTGCTCGCTGCGGTCAGTCTTATAATGGGTGACCGTTTTCACATGTCGAGACCCCTCCGTGCTTCGGAAGGCACGTTAAGCAGTTGGTCCTGCGCCTGATCTCTCTCCGGTCGTGTCGGGCTACCGTCCTATCGGACTATGGGAGTGAATAGGGAGTGCACCTGTGTTTGCGCGCATACTTGTGCACTATAATATCTCCTGCGTAGTTGGCAAGTCTCAGATGAGACAGGCCGCCGTGACCGAAATTCGGCCAGGAGAACTTTTTAGATGGTTTTTGCCAATTTCAATATGTTGAACTACGCACTTTGGGCAGCCAATGACTGGAGTACGACGTCTATAGCTACAATTTTTATTCCACACATTAGAATAGAAAATATATACCTACCTACATTATACACGGCTATTTTGTAATGTCAAATATATAATTTACAATCAGAGCTTATATTTTCTGCGTGTATGTAGCGCACTGGTGACCCCTGAAATGGCCGAAGCTGCTAAACGAGAGAGACATGAACGCATTGAGGCGGCGGTGGAGCGCATGCGCGAACTGCAGGTCTTCAATGAAGAATCTGTGTTGGGTAGGCAGAGGAACCGGTGTCAGTTGCTGGAGAAACTGTTTGTGGGTAAGTAGAATAGAGAATTTAGAAAATAAGAGGATTACCAAAACTCTCTCTTTTGTTAAAACCTATAATTAAAAGCCTTTAAAAAAATGTATGAAAAACTCCTTTGTACCTAGTTTATTTCGGCCTCACATAGACGTAGGAGAGAAAAACAAATCAAATAAGTTATATGTTTACTAAAAAATAAATATTTTAGACTCACAATGGCCACAAGAGTTGCAAGACGTTTTAGACGAGAGAGATGAAGCTATTGCTAAAGAAACGCTGAACAGAACTCTCTCTGCAACGAAGAAGAAGATTGAAGCGAAGAAGAAATAATGAAGAAAAATAAAGAATATTATAAATTTGATATAAGAGAAGACTATTAGTTTTGTTTCACTGAACAACTGATTTAAGTTATATAATTTGAGTAAGTCAGTTAGGCTGTCACAATAAAAGGTTTAAATATATTTCAAATATCTTATTTAAAGCAGCACGGAGTCTGGATTTGTGCCTGGTTGATGGCAATAGGCTCGCCCCCATTACATTGGGACCTAAAACATAACTGGCGAAATGTGGGTGTATTACCTATATGTGCACCTCTGCCTACCCCTTCGGGGGATACAGGCGTGATGTTTGTTATGTTTATGAGTGTGATTCTTATTTAAAAATGTGTCTTGGTGGCCTGGTGGTTAACATATCGGATTTGTAAGCAGAAGCTTGCAGGTTCAAACCCGGGCAAGTATCAATGAGACTTTTTCAATGTCATAAATACTTTCTTAGTTATTCCAAGACACCACTGACTAACGGTGACGGAAAACATCGTGAGGAAACCTGAATTTGATTATCTGAAATCGCCAACCCGCACTGAGCTAGCGTAGTGATTATTGCTTAATCCTTCTCTACACAAGAATAGGCCTTTGCCCTCCAGTGGGACAGTTATAGGCGGTTATTATAATTATTATTTTTATTTAAAAAGTTTAGGGCTCCTAGACACGTGGCAAAACTTGACGAATAAAATGATAAATGTATAGAAATTACATATTTGTATGACAAATGTCAATCCCATATCATTTTTGTGTTCTTACTGGCTGTTATTTTTAATGGACAATTAATTTTGTAGAAAAAAACTTAATTTTATTAAACTTGAGTTGCATAAATATAAAGTACTATCTTTTGCTCGCGGCTTCGCCCTAGTTAGTAGCCTATGTTTTTTCTCGGGTCTTAAACTTCTTACATGCCAATTTTTATCAAAATCTGTCCAACGGTTTAGTCATGAAGGTGTAACAGACAGAGTTACTTTCACATTTATAATATTAGTTTGGATGAGTTAGTATACGATAATATGTATCAAGTATAATTTTCAAGTTGAACGATGCGTCTAGAGCTAATAATTAAGCTATTCGTGGTAATAACCAAGAACTGTTTAAATTAATAATACAGGTTCCTGTCAATCAGGTAAAAAAATTAAAAATCAAGAAAAACATACATAAAAAGATTTCTCTTTATTGCACACCAAAAACAAATTTATAAGTACAGTATAAGGATAATGTACAATCGGCGGTCTTATCACACTAAGCGATCTCTTACAGACAACCTTAGGATGGAAAGAATTATATGAGATAAACGAGTCCATCTAACCAAACTAAAACACAGAACGCAATAAAAATAGCATGACACTCACCTTTTAATAACCAAAGCATTTGGTTCACAAAAAAGTTAAATAACACGAGAACCCTGCACGATATTGCGCTCAAGTTAAAATATTTGTTCAACAATTTAATAACGCGAACGTACCTGGTTTGAATTTCACTGGAGTTACAGTACGGTGTCTGTGTCATAATGACGATGATATTAGATCACAGTACGTATTGGACTAAAGCCGGTTGCTCAAAGAGCTTTCAGTGTTGGTTTGGGAATCGGGCTTATAATCTCGTCAAAGTCTATATGCTGCATTCAGCGCTCCAGCTTCATTAAGTCACGCTGCAGTCTGAATTAATTTCATTTGAAGAACTGATATACATGGACATTTTCTGGTGATCCCTGATGACTTAATAGCTTTATTACTGTCATTATTTAAAATATTAACTATTACCCTGATTAATGGCAAATTGGCAATTTCTCGTTACCTATTACATAGAACCTTAAAATACCTATGAGCTTTAAAATGTGGATTCATTGACTCCAAAAAATGTCTTTTGTAAAACTTTCTTGTCTATATGAAGGATGAAGCTATTAAAGATGATAAAAAGGAAGAGCACGGCTGTTTTGACGTCATATAGAACAAACTTACAACGACTCAGAAATATTGAATCACTAAAGTGAATGTTGACGACGACGTTTAGCTGAAAATCGGTCATTAATTTTAAAGTGAGTGGATTTCGAGGTGACAAGCGTAGCGTAGGCTGGAGGAACGGCAATGGATACGATGCTACATGATATATTTTCTATTAAAAAAAATGTCGCCCAACACTAGGAATTTCTCCTGTGTGGTGGGTGCGTTTCACAAACATGAAATATCACATACACAAACACCCAGACTCGGGACAAACATCTATGGTTCGCGCAAAGTTTTGCCCTATGCGGGAATCGACCCCGCAACCCTTAGCGCAGCAGTCGCTATAGCATCAGGTTGTCATATTTATGGTAAGTACTAAATTGTTGGGTGTCTAGACTCCTGACAACACTTCTGCCAAACTTATTTGTTCCGATTAGCCTGTCTTTAAAGATATTATGTAACTTGATGCCTTCAATGCCTAGGTTCCTAAGTCTTCAAGACGTAACAATGTAAAAACTCATAATCATCATCGTTTCTCTCACTGTTGAGTAAAGATCTCCCTATTCCTCTGCCCCCCTTCTCTGTCTTTAGCGTCTCTTATCCAGATGTTCTTTGCAAACGTATAAAATTATAAAACTTTACACGAACTAAACTAACTATCAAAAAACACGTTTTGAAATACGCACTCAAAAGTGAAAAATAATACTTTACTCACTTCACTTTACATAACCGAAGTTGAAGTCGTTCCATATCTCCGAAGTTCATTATTACATCATGACAATGTTAATAGGGGACCAATTCGAGAAATTAAATTACGCCAAACAAAAAAAACAACATCCGTCCACAATTGACGGTATAATCGTTGAACATAAATAAAAAAATACATACAGACGAATATAGAACCTTATTTTTGAAGTCGGTTAAATATAGTAAGCATGCAAACAGTAACATCCATTGTAGGCCATAACTCGCCACCTACATCTGTCCTCAACTAACAATAAATTTTATATTCTTCTATCTTGAAGTGTAAAACTCTTAAAAGAACCATTAGGGAAATTATTGGTTCCATTAAATATCACTTAAGTAGCAATTTCGTAAGATGCCCATCACAGGCGTTAAAATGTTGTGAATGATATAAAATGTCGCGCCAAGAGTTTATAAGTACTGGGGAGTGGTAGGAACATTCTGTCGGATGGAAATGGCAACGGTCGGTATTTGGTTCCTATAATTGGAAAGTTATAGGAAATATCACATTGGAATGGTTAAGAAGGTGCAGATTCGATTTTTATAAACATAACATCACGCCTGTATTCCCCGAAGGGGTAGGCAGAGGTGCACATATAGTACACCCACATTTCGCTAGTTATGTTTTAGGTCCCAATGTAATAGGGGGCGAGCCTATTGCCATCAACCGGGCACAAATCCAGACTCCGTGCTGCTACTGAGAATTACCTAATGGAAAAACCCAGTAACACTTTGCCCGACCCGGGAACCCAGCTCACAGTCTCATGCTCAGCAGTCAATTTTTATTTAAATAATAATTTACCGATACATATATTAAAGCCAGCCTGTTTTCCAGACGAGTAGGCAAAGACTACAGATTACCATGTTACGATCTTGGTACTTATTGAGCCTCACTCGCGAATCGTAAATCGAGACAAAACTTTGGAAATGATGTTATAGCTACAAAAGTAGGTATAGATTCCATTGAGGACAACAAACTAGTCTTTTTTGACAACTAACTGTAATAATTTAATGTAAAAATCAGTTTCAAAGTTTTGTTTTTATTCACCCCATTTTACCCGGTAATGCTAATTCTACTAAAAGCTGTTAAATATTATTTTGGTTCTTTTTCATTTAATTTAATTTTGATTTTTTTTTTTTTTTATTATTATTAATTGACATAAATCATGTAAATGGGAATTAAAAGTAGGGATAACAAACCTTTTATGTAAAGCATAAAACTTTTAATAAAAATTGCGACAGCTACGTTTCTACCCTAGATAATGGAAAATTCTTGTTTTACCTCTGTAACAGTATTAAATAAAGGTTAATTTCCTACAACGGCGGCTACATTAACGGCCAGTCGGCCATCGATTTCATCCCTAGTACTGTAAAAGTAATAAAGCCACGTGGTCCGCGTGGTCACAGCTCACGACTGTATGAGAGCGCACACCAATACCAGATATTGGTTCTCTATCTCCGCCATAGAGTAGACAATGATTCCATCAGACTAGATATTAGATACAGAGTTTTATACCTATTTGTCTCCTTACGTTTTAGAATAGGTTATTAACTGATAAGTACATAGATAAGTGACTTTATGGTCTATACCAATAAGAAAATGTATAACTGTATGATTCAAGAAAGTTGATTAAATTTTAACTCAAAGTCGTCGTCATTTCCCAAAATTCCAAGAAGAATGATCTCGCTTAATAATGAATAATACATAGCAACTATACGACGAGTGTAAATCATACAATAATTGTCATAAGCGGTGATCAATACTGTAGGTACAAAATGATTCCGCTATTATAGTTCATTTGAGAAACAAAATCAAACACTACCAATATATAAGTTCTGTCGCATCTCCACTTACATGGTCCCCCATAATCTTCGTTCTCACAAAATCTGCACGGATCACTAGTGTTATTGGATTTCTGGCTTTATGATGTTCGGCTGCCGGACAGGCGTTGTTATCACGTTGGATGAGGAGAAGATTTATATGTTCTTGGTTGAAGCCATGCTGATCTGGGTTAGAACAATGTTATGAGCTTACGTCCATTTGTGTGAGATCAATGTTCTGATATTAATAACTCTGGTCTTCTTGAATTGTTGAAGAACAATTTCGAGTTTAAACCGCCTGTAGGCTTCAGTCACGTTGGAAAATCTCTCACGTGTGCCAGTTTCCTCACGATATTTTCCTTCACCGTTTTTAACAACCGATAACTATTTTTTTTTCATAGCCTTTTTTGTTTCCCACTGCTGGGCAAAGGCGTAACTATAACTATTTTATAGTACACAAATTACTTCGAAAAGTCACATTGGTATGGTTGGAAAAAGCACAACGTTGTGCAAATAAATCCTTTCGGCAAACATGAGAGAAACGAAGATTGATCATCTAATAAAAAAAATATTGTGAATCAATAACATCTTGTTTAGATTGCCGATAAGTAGCTTCAAATTTTGAAATTAGGACGATAATTTATTATGCTTAAGAAGCGGTTTTTATGGAGAGTTCTGAGTGACAGCTAAAACAGAAGCAATTAAACTATTGCTAAAGACTTAAGCGGGTAACTGTACTACTAAATGTACTAAATTGTCAAAACGGGCTTTTAAACAAAACGATAAATTGACTCGCAAGACAAGAATAAGTACCACCATTAGTATATTGTGTACAAGAGATGCACCTTTAAGCACTGTGTAAATAGTTTACAGAACACTACGTACTTGTTGAGACAGATGCTAAGTGAACTTTGATGAGCGGTCGCTAATGGTCGGTGCGGCCAAGGGATGGGTGACCTGCGGATGGTACTGGAAGCTGAAAGGTAAGAAATCTACTTGTATAATTATAACCTGAGGCCAGACAAAAGGAACAAAAAGTGTAGGACCATACCAAAGATTGGTGGATATAATTGGCAAGCTGTCGTTCATTGTGGTGTTCTAAGGGGGAGGTGTTTGATCAACAGTGGACGTCTTTCAGCTGATGATAATGATACCAAAGATTCTACTTCAAATTTTTGGTTTTGTTTAAAGTTAACTGTTGCTCTTGCTGTTGGTAGAGCTTTAGCTGAAACACGCCCCAAACATGACCAGGTAGACAAAAGTCAAAAGATAATAAAAATAGACTTATCTATTTCATCGTCTGCCTCACACGAATATTGAAACATCACTTTGCACTCACATTCGCTAGCGCTAAAAATAAGTCGCGTGCTCCCTCCTCATGGACCACAGACGCCACCATCGGCTGCCACTCATTATTACTGAATGCTACGAGTTCTGCACATCTTAAAGGAAATACTTAGCAAGTCGTCGACTCATCGCATAAATTGTTACACTTTCACACTGTTCAATTGTTGAGGTTTTAAGTTCCAGAACATTCAAAAGTTTGTCTTGGGAATTTCTGAATAGAATGCGAATTTTGAATCTAGAAGACAGCTGAGTTTGAATGATCATTACATTATAACGTTCGTCATTCTTCAATTATCTGCCTACAATGGGATGGCGAACCAATACGACTGAAATGAGATCAGGATACGAGACAACTGCTTAAGGTACTCTCTGGGTCCCAAAAAGGTAATGACACATTCAATAGGTTTACTGCAGCAAGCTCTGCTCTTTAAATTTTCTTCGCCAGAAGATTAACTGATTAAGCTATAGTTATGTAGGAAACCAACCTGATTACTGCCACGGTTTTGGCTAGAATTAAAATTGTCCCTTAGATTTCCATTTTGCACCGTGGGAAAACTGGTATGGGTAACCTTCCGTCTTCCACCTTATATACTGAAAGCGTGATCCTTCCCAGTAAAGTTTCCCAAGCAATAAACAGCAAACAGCTAGTTGTAAACATGCTAGTAAACACTATACTCCCTATTTTATGGGTACAGTAATAAAAACATAAGGTGACTTGATATGCAATCAAGTTGAATTGAATGCTAAATTCCAAAAAAGAAAATAATCAAACAATTGCCTTAATCGACGGTGAAATAGAATTAAGCTTTACCCAAATATAACCTTTGCTCCCTTATCTTAACACCTGTTTTCCCGTGAGCAATAAAGACAACCCTCACCGTATTTACTGTAACTGCAGTGGCAACTTAAAGTAACGTGCAGCAATAACTTGCTTTGTTAAGTTAAGCGTACTTTATGTTGAGCCGCAATGTTCTGGAGGATTCTCACGTATCCCTTCATACTAATAACAGTAAAATCTGCCTGTACTTGTAGACAATGTTCTTCTTTCGGAAGAATTTTGTGTGTCGTGTTAGTAGTTTAAGAATTTCTAAAGTGATTTCAAAAAAATCCTAATTTTGAATTACTAATAAGTTTAAAAAGAAAATACTCCGCCGCATCAGTCCATTCTCTGCAATTTTATTCTTTGATAACCGTATTGCGAATCAGATCATATCACAAAATTTTTGAGTGCTTAATAATAAATCTACCTGTGATTATGTGATTAAATTATGTTTGCCAAGATTATTTTCTGTTTCCCTCTTATGTCCTGATTTATAAAGGTACTCTATCAATCACTATTTTTGCTGTAATATACGTAATTTATCTTCTGTATATAGTTTTAAATTAACGTCATTTTTCATTTCTAGACTTCCATCTAGACAGACCTACTTATAAATATATTTTAATACAAACCTGCCTACCTAGAATATTTTTTGTTACCTTTTTTATTTCTTTTTGTTTTATCTTCCTTCCATTAGTTGTAATTTTTATATCCTTTTTATTTATTTGTAACTGTTTTCAAATTCTAGTTTAAGTACCCATATTTGTACGGCTCCACAGCAAAACATAGTGCTCTAACTGTTTATTTCACATCTGCAACAGATGTTACACGAATAAAAAAATAATTTGATTCGAACACAAACTTCTAAAATCGTTTACATAGCAGAACAAAAACAGGTAACGTAATAACAAAATGCATATTTAAGTGACGAAGGTACTTCTCCAGTCTCGAGTAAGTTCGTGAGCCTCATACCAACCTTAGTTCAGGGACTTAGGTACCTGTCTTTTGTTCAAATTCACGGCGTGTCCGATGGAAATTGAATTTACTTTCAGACGCATCAAACTTCGTCAGCCACGTTAATGGAAGTTCCTGTAGCAAGAAGTATGTATACGCTGTTTGTTCGCCGTAAAAATTGGTAATTAAGATTGGTGGGTTTTGGAGCAAGTCTGGAAGTTCTGGTTTCTATTTTTTTTTTCTTATAATTTCTCATAGTATAAATATAAAAGTAGCTCTCTGTGACTGTTTGTTTTCTTAACATGACCTAACCACTGAACTAGATCTAATGAAATGTTATATGGTGATAGCTTAAAACATATGAACGGCCAAATGCTATTGCTATCCTTGTGAAATCACAGTTTGTTATTTAAAAGGGAATAGGTTTATTTTAATAATTTATCTCCTTACGCGAATGCTTTTAGTTTCCTGCTATTCTAGTTAGTTTTAGTTTGCAAATACGAGATAAATCAAAACATAAATTAAACTCTAGAACTGGAATTACTTCCTATTTAAACAGAAACGAGAAAGTAACACGAACAAGCTTTACGTCATAAACAATTCTGTATTCTGTAAAACTAATTAGAACGAGCAGTTTCATCTCATCCTTTGCGCCAGAGCGCAGGCGCGATAAATCCTAATAAATTGCAACAATATTAAATTCTAATCTGCGTCGGCGTGATGTAAGTTGTGGAATCAATTAAGCCAGCAGTTCGGGCGGGAGTTCATTAAAACAGGACATTCTGCATACACTGGCGTCTGTGCTACAGTGGTGGTAGGCTTTTTGAGAAAGGCATTGATGAGTTGGTGTTCTTAGATTGATAGCTCTCTTGTGAGGAGGAATAAAGATAAATGATAAATTATTTTATTTCTGTAAATAGGCTTAAAAAAACACTTTTACACAAGAAATATTATTATTATAGCTGCTTGGCTTTGGCTAAATCGACATTGTTTCTAGCAGCTGATTTTGGAAGCATTGTAACTGGCTAGAACGAAAGTCTTTTTTTATTTCGTCAAATTGCTTTTTAATTTTGTGGTTCTTTAAATACTATGTGACCTGATCAAATGTCTGTCTCTATGTCTAAAGTTTTATATTAGAATCGAAACATATTGAATTTGTCTCCGATAAACGGTCTTATAAATTACCTATATGATACTGGCCTGCAAACAAAGTAGTTCACTTATAAAATTTCATTCTTTTCTAAACTATAGAATCAGTTTTGTAGCAAATAATTGTCAAGCCTTTTTTTAAACTGTAGTTTTTTTCTTAAAAAAATATTACAAAATGTGTGATACCTACTTCGTTTTTCAAGCCAGTGTATACTGACTTTGGCGTTAACATACGTCATACATATATATATTTTTTAACAACATGTATTGTGCCTGCAGTGGCCTCCCTTTCATTCTTCCACTTTATTCTATATTTACTTCTCGTTAAATTAATACATTGCTTAGTACTGTTAAATACGCTTGTATTACCCTTCTAATCTCACAAATATATATTTTTTATGTAGCCTGTTTGGTGTCCCACTACTGGGCAAAGGCCTCCACATTATTCCTCCACAAAACCTCACATATATAGCAAACAAAATCCACCACCAAGCAAGTATGAATTCAACCATTGTAGACAAATTCGCTTCGTTGTTAACACGTTCTGTTTTTAATCAAGAGCTCGTCTAGTCTGTGTGTATAGCCTCCGAATCCGTTCACAGCCAGCAGACGTATGTTTGAGTTTATATTGAAGAGGGCATCACTCGATTCAATAGTATGTGAATATGTTGTTTTATTCGTGAAAATAAATTTTTCATTCGTCTAACCTATTTCTGTTTTTTCTTTTAGAATCACACTAATATATTGTGTTTGAGTATGTTTGCATATTTGTTACCTCTTCACGTTCAAACGGCTAGACCGATTTTGACGAAATTTCACATGTAGCTGACACCCTGAATTAACATTTTGGCTACTTTTTTTTTACTGAAAAACAGCTCCAACATCTATAATTCAACATCAATCAATGCATCTATTTGAGCCTCTATACAAAACATTACATAACATCACGCCTGTATTCCCCGAAGGGGTAGGCAAAGGAGAACATAATATAGTACACCCACATTTCGCCAGTTATGTTTTAGGTCCCAATGTAATAAGGGAGCGAGTCACAAATCCAGACTCCGTGCTGCTACTGAGAATCACCTAATGGAAAAACCCAGTAACTCTGCCCTACCCTAGCAACCACTAGACCAACGAGGCAGGCCTAATATACAGATTTAACAGAGAATATGGGCGTAATAATGCTTCAAACCTAATGCGTCTTAAATTCCTTCTTCCCTCCATAATTACGTATGTACAACACAGTTCAAAACTGTATTAAATCAATAGTGTGTGGGGCCATTGTGTTGGACCCTTGTCTGCGCGACAGTACAACAATCACTGTCACAACGATTGTTCTAGTAGGGTTGACGAACATAAATTATTGTTCGGTTTATGTTTGTCATATTAAATTATGCATTGAAAGCGAGAAACGGCCTTTAGTAGGTCAAATTATCGTAGCTTAAATTTGGTTGGTCTGCGTTGGGTCGGTTTTGACGTGAGGAAATATTCGTGATTACCTTGTCTAGAGCTGGACAAGTTATAATAAAAGGGTTAACTAGATTGTCTTCTGTTTACACTGATAGTTTTTCATGAGGGTGACCGTTCAAATAAGATATTTTTAACGCCCCTGTAGATAAGGGCCTACGAGGGTTAACTTGGTCTCACTATCATTGTGTTTTTGGTAGGTCTCGAGTTGATCTTTAGCAATGCTAGAAAGCACAATAAGACAAAAAATATTTTTTTGTAATATACGTATAATTTAGTTAGGATTTCCTTGGTAGTAGTTTGGAGCTTCTTTTCTAAATGTTTTATTGCGAAAAATCTGCTACATATTTCTTGTAACCACTAACAAACGCTTTCCCGAAAATACATGCTTTCGAAGACTACACAGGAGAAAGACAGGCCATCTCCGAAGATCCTATAAAAATACCTACGGATCAAATACAAAGTGTTAACCCTATAAGCGAAGTCCAGAACTAGTGTTGGTACAATACGCCATACAGTGGCCATAAGTGTACGTAACACGATACTGCGCAGTGTTGCCGGTCAACTTTGTACCAGTTCAATACAACTGCCTGTCATATTCATGCTCGTACAATAGTGCTGGAGTTATAAGAATTGATTCGACTAGCTCATGTTTTAAATAGTTTTATGCTGTGGCAATGGTCCATGTTACAGGATGCTTAGGTCTTTCTTTAAATTTCGTGGGAATCCTTATTTTTATTTTTCAAAAAACGTAGCCCCCACACTAGGATTTTCTCTTGTATGCATGCGGGTGCGGAGTGGTTCCAACCGGTGGATGCTAATGGCATTTGCGTTTGTTCAACAGTGGACGTCTTCCGGCTGATGATGATGAAATTTGACAGTAAAAATCTCCTGATCCTATTGCCCGAGTAGAGTCACCATATTTCGTTCGTTTTATACATCCCAGTAAAAGTGGGTAAGCCTATTGCCAGTTACCGTACCCAAACCCACACCAAAACCAGACTCCATACTGCAACTGAGAATCATCTAATGGAAAACTTAATATCACCTAGCCTGACTTGAGACGCGAACCCTGGAACGCTAACGATCACTAAGCCAATGAGGCATTAATTAACTCAATCAGTTGATGAGCGGTACTCTATATTAGCAGTAACGTTTGTATTATGTATGTATGAATGTAACACAACGGTCCAGCGCTCGGTGACCGCTCATCCGAGACACAACCGCGGTATGGATTACTTAACCGCAATGGTGTAACACGGAAACGAAGTAAAAAATAATATTTATTACTTTTAACACCTTTTTGTTTGATGAAAGGAAAATCGTAATCGTAATCGAGTGAAAAGGCGCAGCACTATTTGATTAGTAGTCGAGGATTTTTTCCCCTCTCTATTATGACAGTTGATGATTCTTTTGACGTTTCTTTCTTTTTATGCGGGAAACTTATCTCTTAATTGTTTTTAGTCCGTCTCGTTTAGGTAGTATATTATATTTAACCATTAACTGAAGCTGATCTTTTGTTAATACTGTTTAATGGGCACGGGTGTTTCATTGGCATTACTATTTTGTTGGGCCAATCAATAAAACAAATAAAATAATGTACCTATCTCTAAAGTAGGAGGATTATAGTTACCATGCAATCGTGTAAATCACTAAGGAAGTAGGTAGGCAGAATTGTAACATTAGGAGGCTAGGTACATTTAAAATGTATTTAAAAAGAAGCATCCCCGAATCGCACAAATTTTTGTTCCGCGCGGGAATCAAATCCACCACTGCGCAGCAGTCCAATCGCTCAACCACTGCGCCAATCAGGTCCTCAAAACCTGTATGAGTTTAAAGAATTTAACATTTTGAGCAATTAAGTTCTATCAACACAGTAATACAATGCTGGGTCAAAGATCACAATCGTACGTAATAAGAGACAGGTCAGTAGGGTAAGTGGCCTTATTGCTCTTGTGGTTATGTATGGCTTCGGATGTTAACCCTCTGATACTGCTGTGTCATAGACTGGCAGAATGCGCAGCTATGGTACAAAAGACCGAGCGTTGAGAGTGGTAGAAAGAAATTGATCATATTGTGTCAGTGACACGGCATGTCACTGTAATTTAGATTTTACTAGTTATAATTTTTTTTTCTATTCTTAATTGATTAAAAATGGTTATTAGATGCTTAATTTAGTGATCAATCATTTAACATCAGTGCTTGTAGTTTGATGCATTTTTTTGGTATTAAATGAAATGAAATTCTTGCCTATGTATTTTTCATTTATTTATTTACATTCACTTAGTGGTAAGTAAAACTTATAGACTAAGCCCTACAAAACTGTAGCAGTGGTTTGACTGAGGGGTCGGTGAGTCTATACATATGTTTATACCTATGTGTATATTTTTTCTCTGACATACTTAGGTATAGAACACACTGTCTTACTAACCGCGTTGCGCTAAAACAATAGAACTTGCCTCTTGACACCGTCATGCAACGCGACTATTGAGAGGCATAGACAAAGAAGACCGCGATTCTAAACCTGTGCTAACTTCTATATAAAATAATAAAATTAGTCTTAGTATACAAAGAAAGAAGGTTAATTTGAAATTGAGACCCTCAAATTTCTCTAGGGTTGAATCTGACATATTTTGTCATACGAATTCGGTGCCGACAAAAACACTGGTCTTTTAGTCCAGTAAAACCAATAACGGGTTAAATTCCTGGAATCAATCCCTAGTTCAGATGTCCATCCATACTAATATTATAAGTGTGAAAGTCACTCTGTCTGTCTGTCTGTTACGCCTTCACGACTAAACCGCTGGACGGACTTTGATGAAATTTGGCATATAGAAAGTTTAACACTCTCAGATGTGCCGGTTCGCTCACGATGTTTTCCTATGCCGTTTTTGGCAACTGATAACTAATTCATAATACGCACATGAACTCGGAAAGACAATGATGCGTGGTTTGAACTTGCAACCTTCGACTTGGCAGTCAACTCGGCGGTCAGTCGTAATTTAATTTTATTATTCATAACATGCTTCTTCTACCATGCTCGTCCAAACAACAGCTTTGCAAAACAGGTAGTCGAAATAACTCCATCAACTAAACATATTAACTCGATGCTCGTTACCCAATAACCGAAGCTTAGATAGAAATATAATCACATCGCGCTGCTCCAGCATAATGATCACATAGGGCCTATAGTAAAATGTGTGTGTGATCGTTTGCACCTGCAATACATACATACATGACACGAATCATTTACGCGGATGCCTCTGTGAGGATGAGTTCGTTTTCATTGTTTTACAGGTAGTAGATTAAGCTTTTTGTTTACTCAATTGCCGTTGGCCCGTGAATTCTTCCACGTGCAAAATTCTATCGCGTCTCTCCGGCATTATTTGCAGTATTTGGTAACTTCTTCTCCCGTTTGAAACTGAGCATCTAGTATTAACATTTCTTAAGTGTCCGTTATTGTTTTACATGAACCATTTTGATCTGAATTTTAAGTAGCCTAGGATTCAAGATATCCATCCATATCTTGCATTACAATTGCTTTATGTTTCATTTTAATGACGTCACAAATAGTCAATACTGAAAGTTATTTCGTATGGTCAAAATATTCCCACAAGACCAGGCAATTGATTCTTTGATCATATAATAAATTCAAAATTTGACACAACTGCTTTCACGGTGCCTTTTATTTCTGCATTTCAGGCAACATTTACCATTAATTTCTTCTGCATCTTTAGCTTCAGTCACACCGAATCTCGTGTGACAATGGAAACTATCCCAGCTAACCTAACTCATAATACTAAACGGTCAATATGCATCCATCGCTGATGCACGTACACGGGCATGTGTGTGCGTGTCTATTAGCTGTGCATGTATGTGGCCCTTGTTTGAGTCGCTTGGTCGGCAGAAGACTGTATGTGAGCATTTTTTAAATTATTTTTAAATATTTAGATTTAAAATTTGAATTGATGATTATGTTGAAGCTAGATTAACGATTTTTGGTCGTTATTGGTGGGGAATTTTCTTGAAGGTTGTAGAGATATTTAGCGGGTAGGTGGTATTTGTCTTTCTCAGTTCTGTAGAATGTGGTTTAAAGCCGTTTAGAGTTCGATTCACGTGTAAAGTAGTTACTTTATGCTTGATGGATTGTGACGTATAACATAATTTTTATTATTTAAACTTGGACAATAATTTATGCGAAGTAGTTAACGAAAAATTAAGATTTTTTATTTCAGCGTGTTGTGTGTGTAAATACGAATAAGACTGTGAAAACTAAACTAAACAAAAGATTTTCAAAATTAACATGCGCAGTAGCATGAAAAATAACGAAACATAAGTATAGTTTCTAAATGCCGTACCGAATCACGCAATAATAGAATGCAAATTGTCATCTTCATTATTTTTAGCACTACAAAGCTAGAATATCAGAAGTTGCATGATACATTCTTAGTCAATTAGAGCGTAGAGCGCGGTAGCGAGCATACGAGGCCTCTACTATAGTGGCACTGGCACTCAAGACAGACGGTACGTTTTCCATCATAGAACACAGTGTAAAAAAACAAAAAAAAACACACAAAATACGAAAATAAATAGAACACCACATTTAAAAGGAGTACACAATAAAAAAACGAATAAAAAGTTAAAATTTCGAACGCGCGAAGTTTGAAAGTAGTTTGTTCTAATCCGAGTTTCGAAAATCGAATAGGTTGGAACAGGATAGGAGTTTCGTGTTTTAAGGCTGTGTGTGGGTACTATTTGTTTTTCGTGTATAGTTTGTAGTTGTGTGCGTGTGTGTGTGTGAGTGGAGGGCAGACGGGAGCTTATTGAGGTAATCGAATTAGTGATAATTAAATTAGTTTAGCGGTGAGTCCGGTGTCACGCAATGAAAAAATAGGTTGAATATTTGACGGCATTAAGTCTATTTGCCTGTGTTTCTTGTTAATTACTCGTTGTATTCGAGGAAATTGTTGTTCTGGGCTCTTTTCATGTAAGTACAAATGTATTATGTGCTAAAGGATTTTTAAATAATATTTTTACTCGACTAAATATAGACGTCAACCTTTTTAATGAATTTTTCACTTCAAGACCTTCAAGTCATGTTTTTGACTGAGATAATTATCCTAGTAGTAGGTAACTAACAAAATTTTCATTTAATATTCTTACCTTCGAAGTATCCACGTCTGTTAGTATAAATTAAAATTATGCTTCTTTATAATACGTATTATTTTCATATCACATTTTAATGATACCGTACAACCTTAATTACTAATTAACATAGACAATTATCATCGGTATTGTCGGGAAGCGTGGAGTAATGCGTTTGCAATTGTATTATTTATACCATAAACAATGCGTGCTGGTTGCCCTAGTTAAACGATGGTTGCCATGGCATAGTAGAATACCGTTCGGTCGTAGCCAGGGCTGTCGTGGAAGCCGTATGGTTACAGTATGGGTTTAGAAGCAAGAGGCCGGGACTTGTTGGCTCTTTGAAATTGCTGTCGCATATGGCATTCAATGGTCCATCAAACTTAAAGGTATAAGAATAAATAATCCCTACTAATATTATAAACGCGAAAGTTTGCAAGTATTGATGAATGTTTGTTACTCTTTCACGGAAAACCTACTACATACATGGATTTTAATAAAATTAAATATGGAGGTCGCTGATGCCCTGGATGCCGTGTGAAACGGCACTGGCTCGGTAGGCACTGGCTCGGTACAGCGCTGATTTCAGCCACTCATTATTTTGTTTCATTCTTCAATGTTGACAGGATCTAAACCAATCTTTAAAAGAGGTATAAGGTAGATGTATTTCTTACGCTTCTAACATTCTGTTCTTTTTATCGCATGGTTCATGAACAGGCTGAATCGCTGACATGGCTTTACACACCGTTGCAAAATCCCTCCGGTGGGTCGGTTTCCGTTTACCGTTTTTAGCTACTGGTAACTAATTTATTGTACGCACGCATAATAGGCTATCAATAACCATTCGATCTATAATGTTCGATGTTAATGATAATTAATTTTTACACGAATAAAACCTAAACTCTCTCGTCAATCATAATCTTGTTTGTTTGTTTGTATAAATAAATACTATACAAAAACCAAATATCCCACATGTAGGTATCTAAATTGAAAAACAAACCTTCACTGTGCCGTTCTCGTTAAAATCCATTCGATAGTTTTTGTGTGGCAGATTTGTGCGTCCATCGCGAATGTTTTTTGTATTCAATACCAATCACATATGGGTCCCGTATTTGTTTTTTATTTGATTTATGTCTATGCAAATTGGGGTTCTGATTTCGCAATTAAAAGCCGTTCTGCCTATTCTTTTAGGCAATGTACACACGTACACAGGTATTACAAATATTTAGTGTGGGTTGTTGCAAACAGTTAGTTAATGTTACATAATATGGTTTTTAAGTACTTTTGAAATCGGTTGGATATTTTCAAAGATTACCTCTTAAGAATACATACACAAATACAAATCATACCTCTTTATAATACCCATACTAATATTATAAATGTGAAAGCAACTCTGTCTGTCAGTTACGCCTTCAAGACTAAACCGCTGGACGGATTTTGATGTAATTTGGCAAGTAGTAAGTTTAAATCCCGAGAAAGGACATAGGCTACTCGGCGAAGCCACGGGCAAAATCTTATTAGTTATAAATATGCAACTGTCGCGTCGCCGTCGGTAGCTCTGTGGTTGACGGATCAGTTTCATGTGGACAAGGTTGCGGGTTTAAATCAGATTAGCATTAATGTGACATACTGAATGATATTGATATCTTGATGATTACGACGACCTGGAGCAGTGGCTAAGTGATTGTAGAAAAAAGTGTGGGTCGCAGATATTTGTCCGACGAGTGGTTGAGTCTGGGTGCTTTGAGTTTGTAATATTAATTTCGTGTTTGTCAAACGCACTGCTACGCCACAAGCATAGGAGAAATTCATTTTCTAAAGTTTGACAGATTGATTGTGCTGCTGGGCAGTTTGTTGCGGCTTTTCTTCTACTCAGCACTAGGAAGCGGTGACAGGCGTTTTGGGGCCTGTCTTGATGTAATTTGAAGTTCAAAAGGTACTAAAAAAAATGAATATTTTTATCTCCAGGTAACAGGGAGATTTGGAAAGAGAGTGGGGAGGCTTTTGCCCAGCAGTGGGACATTCCAGGCTAGCACAAAAAAAATATCTTTATCTTATCCCAAATGTGGGACGACGTTTTAAAAAAGATAGAATAGTTAATCACCAGAGTTACCTGTAATTAGTTATAATTGATATAAACTCGTGACGAGGTGGCCATATCATGGTGAAAGCGATATATCGCTACCTGTGGGACACTACTTTCCCATGGGAAATGAAACAATGGAATATTAATAACTGTAGTCTAATTAGACAATTACATTAAGTGTTTGGATATCGATCATATTAGAATGTATGTACAAACGCGTATTTGAATAAGGGGTGAGAACGTGTATAATGTTTAAACGAGTTTTGATGGGACTATCTTAATTAATTATCGTAAACAATACGATAATAAAATCGTGGTTAATCTTGATAATTAAAAAAATAATGATATAAAAACTTGTCCTGAAAAGGCTTGTCAGATGTGATTACTTGCAAAATGTGAGTGTAAATTGTTTAAAAATCATAGTTGGAATATGTTTTATTGTTTACCAAAAATCTTCGATTTAATAAAACGTCACCCCTCACTAGGAATGTCTCCTGTACCATGGGTGCGTTTCACAAACATTAAATAGCACATACACGTACACTCAGACTCGGACAAACAAATGCGGATCACACAATATTTTGCCTCGAAAGAAAGAAAGAAATAATGTATTTGTTAGAATATAGTTAAATTTAGTTGTAGGTATACAATATTTTTAGTTTCATAAATTCTACCAGTTCTGGTGTACAAATATTTGTATATCTAAGTTACTCTTATAAAGTCTTATCACTAAGGTAATCATTAACAGAGTAATAACATTTGTCTAAAAGTAAATCAAACAATCTGCGTTTAAACATGTGTACATTAAGGGTTTAATACAATTCGGCAGTTTATTATAGATTCGGATTACCATACAAAATGAGTTCCTGCTATGTATGCTCGTGTAGATAACTGTACCCACAGCAGTCCTATCGCTTAGCCACTGCGCCAATCAGTCCTCTTACCATGGGATTTTGCAGCAGGGATTAATTCTATATCTCGTTCTTTGTCTATCTATACTCATTCTTTGTTTGTATTATAGAGCAGTTTGCGTTGTGGAAGCGAGACGCCGCTACGTGCAGCGCTCTACAATACAGAAAATGAACGAGCATTAGTCACCATGCTTATTATTTATATATTATTATACAAAAGTGTACAAGGCGGCATTAAATTCAAGTGTTGACAATACTAAAGCTTGAAGCCTAGGCTATATACCGGTGCTAGGTATTCAATTATATTCAGCAGACGTTCCAAGAGATAATCCTCTAGAGAAACAAAGTGATGCTGTATCTGTTACTAATTTGTCTGTCTCGCTACAGATGTTACTAAGATCAACATTGAGATAGCCGAATACGTCGCAATTAATTAGGGAATACACCTAATTGTTTAATTAGTCTCCTTCATGTGGTGGGTTCGAGGTGGTGAATTTGATTCCCGGAGTGTATTGTGTTGTTGAGATTTTTCTAGTTCCACACACACTTTGTTAGACAGACATTATGTGATATATCAGTTTGCCTGGTTCTAGCTTAGCATGTCATCATTGTCAAGATGGTACTTATCATGCTGTTGCATGCAGAATGGTTGGTTATCTATCTTTATATATAAAAATGAATTGTTGTTCGTTAGTCTCGCTGAAACTCGAGAACGGCTGGACCGATTTGGCTAATTCTGGTCTTGAAACACTCGTGGAAGTCCAGGGAAGGTTTAAATGAGAAGGTGGTACGAAGTAGTTAGTTAGCTATTAAATGATTAATCCGTAATTGGCTGTAAGATTGGTTTATAGGCTTAGTTGTTATTTCAAAGAGCTGTGTGCTGAACAAACATAACATAACATCACGCCTGTATTTTGCCAGTTATGTTTTTAGGTCCCAATGTAATAGGGGGCGAGCCTATTGCTATCAACCGGGTACAAATCCAGACTTCGTGCTGCTACTGAGAATTACCTAATGGAAAAACCCAGTAACACTTTGCCCGACCCAGGATTCGAACCCAGGACCTCGTGCTCAGCAGTCGCGCTTAGCAACCACTAGACCAACGAGGCAGTCAGTGTTGAACAATAAATAAATAAAATCCCTACCAGTAGTCTACCAGCATCAAAGTCGTCTAAATAAACTAACGCAATTTACCAACTCAACACCCGTTCTCCTTTCCACTTTGCCGACGGTTGGGAGGTGATAAAACATTAATCATATCAATTATGTTACAGACGGAACTATCTCGAGACACTCGACACCACGCCGAGACTGAATCAATAAGAAGCAATTAGCAAGAAGGTGAGTCTAAGATGTCATTTTGAATGGTGTTTGGTGACTGCAATAAGATTTAAACTGGATATTCAAGCTTTTGATTTGAGTGCTTTTTCTATGCAGTCTTATCTGTTGTTTTTTTGACTATTTTTATAATTTATTTAATACTATAAAAAAAACCTCGCCCATACTTGGAATCTCTCCTGTGCCGTGGGTGCGTTTCACAAACATGAAATATCATATACACAAACAGCCAGACTCGGGACAAACATCTGTGGTTCGCACAAAGTTTTGCCCCGTGCGGGAATCGAACCCGCAACCCTTAGCGCAGCAGTCCAATCGCTTAGCCACTGTGCTAATCAGGTCGTCAATATATACCTGGTAAAAAAAACAACAGATATGTAAAAAAACTGTCCAAATGTCACATTAGGTTGACTTAATGTCTGAAGCAATATCTACCAGACAGCTGAATGAGATTAAACTATTATCGTTAAGCTTTTTTTGATTTAAGAGGTTTTTCAAAGCTGCATATCATGTATACGTGCCGTATATGGAGTATATATAGCCGTGTGGTATCCGGCTTAGAATTGACCACCCCCTCTCCTCCCGTGGGTGTCGTAAGAGGCGACTAAGGGAAAAAATCCAGTAGATGGGCAGCAGCGTCTTCTGTGACTTAGCCACCAGTACTGCGATCCCCAAGCCGCTTGCCAAACGTGGGGATTATGGCAAACCCCCCCCTAAGGGGAGGCCTTTGTTCAACAGTGGACGTCTTCCGGCTGATGATGATATCATGTATACACTATACACACAAACACTCAGGCTAAGATCTAAAACCTGTAATCCAAATTGATATTAGTCCTGGTCGTAAATTAAGTCTGTGATCCGTAGCGCCATAATAATTACTTCATCACTTTTATACTCCGTTTAGCCAGTAGGCCTTTCCATTGATTTAATCTGATTATATATAAAAAATGACGTCATGCATTTCCAACCCAAAGACATGTGAAGATGAAGCAATGACCTCAAAAAGCCAAATACTTACCAACGAATTGGCTTAAATGGTGTATGGCTTCTTACCCTGGTCGGCGGTCTGGCGGTCGAGCTAGGTGGTTAATAATTTTTTAATGGCAAAATATACTTTTAAGAGATAACGAGATGATTAAGACTCCTACATGCGGGACTGGCCTTGGCCTAGCAGTGACTGTAGGCCACTTTGGCCTCATAATAAGCTGCAGATATTTACTAGGATTTTATTTTTCTTTGTCACTCGATGGACGACTCTATTGGTTGTTGCTGTGATTAGATAACCGCTCTGTTTAGCGAGTTAACCAGGTTTCAGTAAAAAAAATATATGATTTTCAATTGTCCCAGTTTGTGCAATATATTAGTGTCGGTAAAATGCACCCACATTATCCACTTGTTAATTTTTGTGTGTACTAGTTATTTAAGAAAATAATTATGCGATATCATCAGATAAAATGATATACTACTTTTAAATTCATTAGTTTTTCAAAGCACCTCACAAGGGCCATGCTAATGAAAAAAAAATCCAGAAAAGCGATTAAACAAATGCATACCTATCCGCATCGTTCTATAACGTAACACACCACCTAGTGAAAGAAATCCTTTTCTCTCACAAAATCAATTTATTTACCGCAAAACATTTGGGAGGAAATCGATCTGGAAAATAATAGGCCCCGTAACTCCCGTAAGGAGTTACCTCTCTGGAGCAAGGAATTAGTTTCACGACATAATTATATTTGACAGCTCATTTATTTTGATCATGTTTCCTTATTGGCTTTGGTAGAAGATGTATTATGTATCGTATTCAGCCTGGAAGAGAATTAGGTGAACCGTTCACCTACATTCCGCTGATGGTAAATTTATGTCGGTAGTTTGTTTTGCAAGTGTTTTTTTTAAGAATCAGCTTGCCAATTAAATTTATTACTTCTGTTAGTTTCAGAAGCTATAGTAAATCTCTACAGACTTTTTTAAACCAAAAATCTCAATTAAAGACTTTTTGACAGCCTATTCTGTCTCAATCCTCCGTTCAGTCCAATTTGTAGCAACCCTGTGCTATCTCCGTCCAGATTTGACGGAATCTATCCAATTTCGTCTCGTCTTATTCTTCATAATTCAACTAAGGTTTTAGTTTTACTATACCATCAAAACTACGCTGGTAAGATATCTACGAATTCTCATTGGCACCTGAGATTGGACCTGCTTATTTATTATAAGCCCGTGTTGTCCCACTGCAGGGCTAAGGCCTCCCTGTTTCCACTTGCCCATGTCTGCCATCATTCGACGCACGTCCTATACGAGTTAAGTTCGTCACGCCATCTTTTTTTCGCAACCTTGTGCATACAATCGGAGTATACACCTCCTAAGTGCTTACACACTGCATACCACACCGCTCGATGCCCCCACGAAGATATTTACAGTGATTTCCACAGAAAATGAAGGAGCACTTCTTAAACTATCTCTCTTGTTTACTAAACACGAGCTGTTTGTCAGCTTGTTGTTGAGCAGATGGCCAGTCCGACTCCAAATTGTAATGTCTTTGTTTTTTGTTTGTGTCCAGAAATAATCTTCAAAACTGGTCGAGTTCTGTATCAGGGTACCTTTTGTTTACACAGATAATGTCAATTAAAGTAATGCAACTTTTGATGACCTGATTGGTGCAGTGGGTAAGTGATTGGACTGCTGCGCTAGGGGTTGCGGGGTTGATTCGGACGAAAAATTGTGCGATCAGCAAACGTTTGTCCCGAGCCTAGGTGTATGTGTATGTGATGTTTCTATTTGTGTTAACGCACCCACGATACGGAAGAAATTCCTAAGTGAGGCAACTTTGAGAAAAACTAGAGTTAAAATTGATTTTGCCTGACTTCGTCATCAACAATGTCTCCATAACACTTCTTAAAGTAAAACCTGGTAGACAAATATGGACTTAAATGCTAGATGGCTTTTGTAAACATATACAAAAGCAGTTACGGTAAAATATGTTCAAATCGAAAGCAAATATGATTTAAAATGGATTACAAATTCAGAATTAGAACTAATTGGTGACCAAAATACTATCTAATAATACTAACAAACCAGAAAGAGACAAACAGACTTCGGTACAGCAATACTTGAGTAACCAAACATTGAGTTTTAAAGAAAACCTTTATATTTCTTTTACCTTTATCTTTTGTACCAAGTAATTTCAAAGGAAGTACTACAAAAAGTTAGTAGTTTATGATTAAAGTGAAGCCTCCAGTATGCATGGTTTATTATTATTTTATCCTCATTTTCTTTGCGTTTGACGCACATTTTTCTTTACCAAATAACATTAAATTGTCCTTTACAAAACTGTAGGTCTGTTCAGATTAAAACTCGTTAATAAATAACAAAATCCAAAAATTATTTATTTTTTAATAAGCGGAAACTTAAACAAAAAACTATTCAATTTAAAGAAAAAAAAACTTCGCCCCACACTAGGAATTTCTCCTGTGTCGTGGGTGCGTTTCACTAATATGAAACATCACTTGCACAAACACCCAGACTCGGGACAAACATGGTTCGCACAAAGTTTTGCCCCGTGCGGGAATCCGCAACCCTTAGCGCAGCAGTCCAATCGCTTAGCCACTGCGCTAATCAGGTCGTCAACTCAAATATTTTTGATCTCCAAATTTTGGAGTAATCACGTATATAAGTGTAGACGAGTATGTGCAAAATCAAAATCTCTTGCATATTTTGCAAGTAATATTAGTTACACAATATGTAAGATAAGTATTATGTATTTTTACATACATACATACATAACATCACGCCTATATTTCCCGAAGGGGCAGGCAGAGGTGCAAATATAGGACATCCATATTTCGCCAGTTATGTTTATAGGTCCCAATGTAATGTTCTGTATTTTTAAACATTAAATAAGTTATTTAAACTCTTGTATCTCAAAATTGTAAACTTTCATTTTGAAGCTTGTTTTGAATAACAATGTACAGTTTTTATTGCCTAATTAGACCGTGTTAGACGATATCTTAATATTGTGTTCTTAGTAATTAGTTGTTGGTTTCAGCAAACTTTATTAAAGCTTAAAATTAAATGGACGGGATATACAAAATTTACAGGCAGTATTGTTTAAGACTAATCAATGTTAAAATATTATAAATCTAGCTAATAACTGTAATAAAGTTTTTTAGACTGAACCTGAAGATTATTAACCCGATTTTTTACAGTTAGAGATTAATTTGCCATAAATTCAATTTGATTGCCTCGTTGGTCTAGTGGTTGCTAAGAGTGACTGCTGAGCACGAGGTCCTGGGTTCGAATCCCGGGTCGGGCAAAGTGTTACTGGGTTTTTCGTTTAGGTCATTTTCAGTAGCAGCGCGGAGTCTGGATTTGTGCCCGGTTGATGGCAATATCCTCGCCTCCTGTTACATTGGGACCTAAAACAACTGGCGAAATGTGGGTGTACTATATGTGCACCTCTGCCTACCCCTTCGGGGAATACAGGCGTGATGTTATGTATGAAGTTAAATGTATAAACATGTTCGCGGTTGATGGAGATAGGCTTACCCCTTACTACATATATACACCTATAACTTAAACGTCAAAATGTGTGTACAATGTAAATACACCTCTGGAAAAACAGATTTATAGAAATAAAACAGTCTTCTGATTCTCTAAACGATTCGTATATTATCACGCTCTATTAAAACGTAGAGTTCAAGCATATTACTGAAAGATCATTAAGGAGCTGTCGGGAACAGTAAATAAGCAGAGACCAGGAGGAGGAAAATATATCTAGCGGTAATTAAAGTATGTTTTAAATCAGGCACCGTCAGTTGCAGCTATATCTTCCCGTTATGCTGGATGGTAATGGATGCTTTAGAGCCATCCTAATTTTATTGGTTTATCGTATTTATTTATCTATATGCACCTACATTATTTTACATCTTGCATGCTGATTGTATGTGTAAACCTATCTTATCTTAGACAAGGATAACATATAAGATAGACAGAGAGAAGGACAACAAAGCGACCCTAAAAGTTGCTTTGGTTCTTTCTCCCTTTTTGAGGTTTGGCATCCTTAAATTGGCGAATGATAAGAGTTGATAAATCTAGCGTACATATAATGAATGATAGCTCGCTAGCCATTTCTATTTTCTTACAGTTTTTTTTTATCAGGTTGGTAGGTACACTTTTATTCCTCAGCTCAGAATTTTAAAAGCGGTGATATAATCGTTGGACTGCCAAGCAGAGGTCGCAAGTCCAAGCCCTGGCACGCACCAATGTCTTTTAAAATTCATGTGCGTACTATAATATAGTTATCATTTGCTAAAAATGGTGAAGTGAGACATTGTGAGGAAACCGGCATACCTGAGAGATTTTTCAACGATGTGTAAAGCCATATCAGAGGCCTACAGGCGGTTTAAACTCTGGCACCAGGTTGTTCATCAACCTTACTACTACTAATACTAAATGTACAACATAAGGAACAGAAAGTCAACATACTTATATTTAGTGATTTTCCACACCAACGGACAAACAATAACATGTTTTTATGATAAAAAGATGAGTAAAACTCCTCAGAGCTTTTCAATTGCCGTCAACAAACTTTCCGTGTCACGCAAACTTTTAATTACTTCACATTTCAAGTATGTTATTTGAGTTTTTGGGTCGTGTCGTGACGTCACTCGATAGCGATCTAAATGGTGATATCTATGTGGGGTGAACAGTATTAGTCATAAGTCGATAAAGCTGTAGCTAATGGTGTTTGCGTGTTTCATATTATGGAGATATTCTTTGTAAATAGTTTGATAATTTAACAAGTGTTTTTTTAATTGTCTGTAACATAATCAGATAGACAGATAATATTATTTATTGCACACCAAGAAACAAAGAATACAGACAGAAAAAAAAACCTAAAACATTTCGAAAAGCACATTACCAATAGATTCCTGTACAATGCTTCCCATCACTAAGCCACTTCTTCTTCTTATCTCATGATTGATGAACAACCTAGCGTCAGAGTTTAAACCGCCTGTAGGCCTCTGACATGGCTTTACACACCGTTGAAAAATCTCTCAGGTGTGCCAGTTTCCTCACGATGTTTTCCTTCACCGTTTTAGCGACTGATAACTAATTTATAGTACGCACATGTATTCAAAAAGACATTGGTACGTGCCGTGGTCGAACTTGCGAACTTTGGTAGTCCAACGGTACTAATATCTCAAACATTGCGTCTCTACGTCGCATCACTTAGCCACTGCGTGTTATACATTATTTACTCAGTGTACATGTATTTTTAATATATTAACTAAAGGAGAAACTCGTTCTACATAATTAAAAGCTAAGCAAGGGTCAGGTAGAGCTCTCTACAATTACTTTTGTGTTTTCATTGTAAAACGACCTATTGTCTTTGTTTGAATAAAAATCTTGACTCCACCATTGTGCTTCTAATTAATTATTATCTCAAGATTATTTGCTTTGAGTTTTGTTTGGATTCAAATGGTAATTAGTTTTGATAATAAAGCTTTGCTCTCAAGTTTGTACATTATGCTCAAGGTTGCGGGTTTGAACTTCGTCTAGGTTACGGTACATATATTACCTTCTAAAGTTTTTTTATTCTAATACACTACCGTGTGACATCGCCCTCGGAAAATGTCAACAAGCTTGCTGCTGAAATGTTCAATGAAAGACATCTGTTCACCCTCTTTAATGAAGACAGGCGTCATATTTAGACATATAACATTCATACTATAAAACGTATATAAAATATAATATTTTTTTCTGAAATTCGATATCGCACTGAACATCATAGATGTAATATAAAGTATCAAATATATCTATTGGTTAAGAAGCAAACCCTTGGTAATTAACTAAAAGACATTAGCTAACTCTGTTTTACTACCTAACATGTAAGATTTATTTAATAAAAGCATTTAATATGAATAAATTTCCATCATAATACTAAAACAATTATTACTTAACAATAATATTCTAGCTCTCGAATATATTCCACATTCCACTAATGCACGTATCCGAACGCGTTTTTAATCGCTGCGCACAGTGCCCTCTATGTCGCGGCTCGGAAACAAAGAATAATGGTGTACAAAACGCCAAGAACTACCGGGCATTACGCTTTAATTCATTAATTTTACAACTGCCATAACACACAATATCCAACCCTACTCCAATAAAAATAAAGTATTAATTCAAACGACCGTGCGCTAACTAACTTTGCGCAAGCTAACTTCAGTGTTCCTAAAGGGGTTGTCATAGAAACTGTGAAGTTCTGCGCGCGCATCACCCACACATGCACGACTCCTCACACACGCGTGGGTTTCCCCTAGCGTGCGAGGGAGATGGCGCTACTGTACAGTCGTGGGGAAAAGTGTTCGGTTTTGAAATTGGTTTAGTCTTGTATTAATTCGATTTGGTAACGTATATATTTTAATAGAATAACAGGAAAATGTTGTGTTAGGATAAAAATAAACGGACAAATGCTTAACTTCCTGTTACTTTGATATTATTATAACGAGTTAACTGTAAATAAACAAATATGCTCTGCGGTATGTATTTAATTTAGACATAATGATTGCGCAATTATTGCAGCTAATAGGAATTTCGCCAACATCATTGTTGACATTAAGAATGCCTTTTTACATTGTCTCGAGTGTTAATTTTTTTTACAAATTAAGTAGATACTATTTTAATTTGTAATGTAACTAATTGTTTCATGTGTTACAGAATACGAGTTGTATCATCATTATTATATATATTTTTCGCTTTTATATAATAATAATGTAACGCCCAAGAACGATATATGAACCCTAGGCTGCAAAACTAAGTACCTTCTACACTTTTAAAATTCTAATTGAAAACATTTTATAGCAAATTTTATCAGTTATCAGAGCAGCTTTCAAATTTCGGACTTTTTAATGTAGTGATTTTTATATACTTGAATAGTTATTGCAATTTAAAAATGTAATACTTAATTTTGCAGGCCAGTATATTTATTCATTGATCTATCTTCACCTTCCTCTACCTTAACAGATGCCACCATTAACCCGCAAACCTTTTATCTACGTGCACAACCAAATTCAATTACTTGATAAGATACGGCTGTAATCTAATTAAAATATTATCTAGCGAGACCGTTCTGTCGCCACCTGTACACGAGTCGTCCCTCACTTACACAGACACAGTATACACTAACTATGTGTGCGTGTTTTACACCACAGATTCTGCGCGATGGACCCTAGTATTCTTGCAGCCATGGACAAAGAAGCACTCAAAAAGCAGATTGAAAACATGAAGTACCAAGCGTCTATGGAGCGCTGGCCGCTTTCAAAAAGCATTGCTGCGTGAGTAATTCTTTATTTAAAAATTTAAAAATATTAGTAGTGAGTGACGTCATGATGTGTAGTGCAAGGGAACCGGGAGTCGCCCTGTGTGTGTGCAAGCAATTATAGTGCTTTTTTCGACGTTACAAAGGCATAGAATTGCGTGGTGGTTGCGTACGACGATTAAGGGATTATGTATGATATTTTTTGTATAATATCAATGTGATTAGATTCCGTATTTATTTGATATTTTTTCGCGTTTTTTTCCGTTGTTTTGGTGTCAATATTGCCTTTGGTGAAGCAGCAATGTGTCTAGTAGTCAATGTTCAGTATAATAATTCGTTTGGTTCAATTAAATTGTGCTATATTCGTCCTATTTCGGTTCATTTTGCTGGTGTACTAATTGTTCCGTCATATTACGGGTTGGGTTCATCGTTTGTTTAACTTCCAGCATTGAAGTTGTAGACATTGAAATAATCAATAGTTTCATTCTTTACCGCTGCAATCAGACTAACAAGTGATACAGAAAAATCTTTGTCTGAATTTCTTGTCATACCCATTTTGACAGATTCATAGAACATTATTTGTCTGACTCAAACAACGCCCAATCAATAAGAAGTACTTATTCCTCCAGCCATACATTTAGCTAATTAAATGACTAACCTACAATTTTCTACCTTATTATTATAGAATTTTAGTTTATTTTTGATTGCACTATAGTGAAGTAACCCTGGTACAATGGTACTAGTAAATTAGTCAATGATTTTCCATGACAGGTGAATGTGACGTCACTCCGTAGACCAACTAACTCTTGGCTACTTTAGAATTATTTATTCTGTATATTTTAATGTGTATTTCGGTATATCTGTGTAATAATTATATATTTTATTGGTATATTATATTACTTTGGAAGCGTATCTAAAATCACAATCCACTACACCATATTTTTTACTAATCATGGTCCTAGGAGAGCTTCGCCGAAGTATCAACAAATTCGCTGTATACAAATTGTCGCTGTCTACACTTTAGTATACATTGCTCTAGTTGTAGACAAACACGTGGATAGGCTGGTCTAATTCCTTCGTTGTATGCTAAAATGGGCTGATCTTCAAAAGTTCATCGAATGGTAGTGGAAAAAAGGAGTATTTAGAACGATATTGCTTTAAGACCTGTATTTCATGATGTGATGGAACATAGACTTCCTACACACCAACTTTTCTTTGTAGGTAGCAAGACTATTGCCACATTTCGTATGGATTTTCAAATCCTATTATGGTAACTTGAATATCTAAATGCGTAGTACTGATCGATAGAAATCAAACCATGAATCTATATGCTTGATGATGGTGATGGGATTATGACAATGTAAGTGTGTCTAATGAAAAATTCAACACTGACATATCCGTATTATTTAAATTATGACTTATGATATTACTAGAAAGCAATGAGGAATGTGATGCCTCAGAAGCAAAAGGAGTATGCCAGGATCGTAGCAAATGGAAATTCGTGGTTTCTGCCTACCCCTCAGGGAAACAGGCGTGACTATATAGATGTATGTAGAAAGATATATATTTGCTGCGTAGTTATTCATCAGACTAATACATTTATTTATCTTCTTCATGATCCATCACCGGATGACCACTATGAATGAAAGTCTCCTTTTCTAATTGTAAATCATTAAAGAGTTAACAACGGGCTGATGATGATGAAGCTCAAAACACTCTTGGTTGTCAATTAAATTTCTATAAGAGTCTATGCAAAATGGCTTACCTATTGCCGGTTGAATTCCTATAATCTTCATGTTACCTGTAGCAACTAGATCTTGCGTTTTAGCTGTGTATTTGTTAAATTCTTATGAGAAATTGCTCACTGTTATGAAAATGTCGTTCAAAGCATCCATGGGGATCTTATCAACTTCACAAGCGTTGGCTTTGCTTATTCAAGCTAAGATAATTCTTTAGGGTGTGTAGCATCAACATTTAGAATTTTTGCTACAAACATTTATAGTGTCGCTAAATTATATTCAAATGGTGCTTCAGTTATGTTGGCTAAACTTGAAGGTAATTTAGCACGTTTAAACATTTACCTGTTGTTACGTTGTTTTTTAAATTTATTTTTCCTATTGTATGTTTTCCTCATTGTGACCAGTGAAAGTTACGTTAATTCCATGGTAACACAACGATTGAATTGGTAGGAATGTTTAAAATCTGTGGTTTATGACTAAGAATAGTCACTTTAGAAGCCGCCTGCAATGTTTGCTTCCATTGATATTTCTTCTCAAAATTTGTTCGCATCAATAGGTACTAATTTTAATATTTATGAACTTGGAAGCTGCTAATTATAAGACACATTTTAATGAAAGTAATAAAATATAGCTTATCACGAGGATAAACCAAACTAGGTCTGGTAAAGTATGTTAGAGTAATTACAATCTTTTAGCTACCCTTTTTCCTCTGAATATTGTAAAGATTTAAATAGCATTCGTTTAATCATCTTTTATTCCTTCATTGGCTACTAGAGAGCCAAATAGATGCCAGTTAGCAAAATGTTGTATTCTGTTTTCGCTAACATCTAACCTAACTTAACCTAGAGTAAAAAAAAACGATTTATAAAACGTTATATACACTTATTGGATTTAGGTATTCCCGAAAATATATGGTCAATGTTGTCCATTTCAAATTACATTTACTTACGCCTATTTCAAATCCTACATCATTATACCTATTTTTACATTTGAATCTGGTCCTTTAATAATATTGTTCAGTACTATTATTTTAGGTAAATCTCCTTCCATATTATTGTGGTTTCATTAGCCCTGTTCGTTTCAAACAATTGTCCATTAAACTCCTAGTAGCTCTCATTTCGTATATATCTAAGATAGTGTGAACTAAAAATTCATCAATCTCGTCTTTTATAGTAGAGTCATAAATGTCATTCATTATACTTATTTCATCATAATTATCATTTTTTAATGCTGTTACTAATTGTTGATCACGGGTTTCTGAGAACAATACCTCACGCGTTTAAGTATCAATTGTACGGCACGTATGCCATAAAAAATGTCATGTCTCCGTTTCTTGTCGATGTCAAGTATTGTTAGTAACATGCGCAAAAAGTAATCTACGCTTGTAAGGTAATGGTTATCGCTGCTTCGTGTTATTATTATTATAATCGATAATTATCCATTACAAATATATCGACTGCCTCGTTGGTCTAGTGGTTGCTAAGCGCGACTGCGGAGCACGAGGTCCTGGGTTCGAATCCCGGGTCGGGCAAAGTGTTACTGGGTTTTTCCATTAGGTAATTCTCAGTAGCAGCACGGAGTCTGGATTTGTGCCCGGTTGATGGCAATAGGCTCGCCCCCTATTACATTGGGACCTAAAACATAACTGGCGGAATGTGGGTGTACTATATGTGCACCTCTGCCTACCCCTTCGGGGAATACAGGCGTGATGTTATGTTACAAATATATCCATGAATAAATTAGTAATCTATGTTGGCAGAGGAATTCTCTGGTATCAGTAGCGTTTACACTCTTATCTTGTCTAATAGGTTTATAGCGTACTGCCATTCATCAGTTCCACACCGGGGAATTTGAGTACTGTGATTTACTGTGTCGAAGACTCAAAGGAATTCTATTCAGTATCCGTTTCACCATGGGTCCATGATATTAACTCAAACGCATAGATATCGTACGAGTGAAGTATTTACATAGAATAACAGGAAGTAAAAAGTAAGCCGGCTCTAACATCAGATAAAAATAAAATCATTATATAAAAAAGAGATTGTATGACATCAATCACCTGGAAGTGCTCAATCTTTTGTTCTAAACGATCGAGAACATTCTGTTTATTTTATTTAGCATAGAAATAACTCACAACACCTTGGCAATCCATAATATTCTTAGATCTAAAAGAATTTTCATGCCTTCATTCATACTTACTACGTACATACTGATATTTAAATTATTTTTATGAAATCTTGCGCGTAACAAACGTGCGCGCGAAATGACGGTTACCACACTCAAAACAGATTGACTAGTACAAACAAATGCATGCTGCCCACGCGCATATTGTGTTGCCAGATTTGGTTTAAAATTTTCCACTGAAAGTATTTCTTTTTTATTGGTTTTAAAGGTAACATGACATATAAGAATCCCATAGGTATCTACTTTTTGTCCTGATTGCGTGTGTCACGTGACATTCTTAGGTACTCGGAAATCATTTATTATTATTAGCCTGTTTTCATTTATTTTAGTTTCTATGTGATATAACCTTTTTTTCTTTACCTCCACTTTTGTTAAGAAACCGATCATGTGTCTAGAGAACTATGACGTTCAATTGGTCTCATATTAGTTTAATTATCGTAGTGCGAGTGACTTAAATAAATACATACTAGGCACCGTATAAAATGTGATTTCAAAAGTATTTTACAAGCCTTTGATTTCCAAGTCTAGTACTGTAGAATCTGCCTACATTTCTCAATGAAAGAAACAATTCTTTGAGTTCAGAAAAAGAGAAATACAATACAAAATCTCGAGTGATAGAGACTCAATCAGGCTCTTCAAAGTGATTTGACGCGTAATGTTCAGTCAGTCGTGATCTCATCTTAATTTTATTTAGGACGTGCTTAGTTTGTGAAGCCATTTATTTCTGAAGCGTATTCTACTATTCATTGTTGTAATTTTTAGCGACGATTTTACGAGTGGGTTAGTTAAGGGTTCTAAATAAAATTGGTACTTGAAACATACCTTCGTGAATCCAGATGTTCATGTTATTTAGGTAATATCGACCTGATTGGTGCAATGGCCAAGTGATTGAATTACTGTGCTAAGTGTTGCTTGTTCAATTTTCGCACGTGGCTACAATTGTGTGTGATCCGCAGATGTTTGTCTCGAGTCTGGGTGTATTTGTATGTAGTGTTTCAAGTTTGTGAAACTCACACATGATACAGGAGAAATTCCTAGTGTAGGTTCATTGTTTCCCCTTACTTATGATTTTAATTTTTGATTGTATTGAGAATTCAGTCATGCTTTAAGAGCACCATCATCTTCCAGTAATCAGTCAAAATCATTAGCGGGATTAAAGTAGCTTGTATTTTTAGTTAGATTCGAAAATCAACACCGATATCTAGAAGAAATACCGTTGTTACTACAAAATCAAACAAAAAGACATAATACACAACTTCTACCATAATACGGGGAAAGCGTTAACTGGCAACCCAGTCGCAATCAAAACAACTGTCAATATACGATTAAGTGCGCTTGCGACTGCGTATAAAGAGTCGTTCTATAAATGAATGCGCTCATTTCTTTTTGTTTCAATCGATCGATTGTGTATTACTGTGTTAACAGAACCGTATTGTCATGGATTCAGTACTTAGAACTTAAAGACATTAAAATGGAATAGTTCTTGGAAAATTACTGAAGAAAATATCTTTGAAAGAGATTTAAGTTTTTATAAGAGAAAGTATGTGGTTTCATAATCAAGTGTTTTAGGTTTATAATGATGACATTAAACTCAAAAGTATTTTTTTTTAGGTTTTTTTGAAGACACAACGGACGAGAATTTCTCATGGATTGGATGGCCATGAAAATTGTGTGTCTGTGATGGTGTTTTCCCCTTATTTCAGGTCTAATAACATGTAATCAACCTATGGCTTGCGATCTGCATACCCTTTTAATAATACGAGTAGTAATTAACAAACATAACAGTATTTTACTGGTACAGTTTTTTTAAGATTACCATCGCCCCACAGGAATTTCTCCTGTATCGTGGGTGCGTTTCACAAACACGAAATATCATATACACAAACACGCGGACTCAAGACAAACATCTGTGGATCGCACAAATTTTATCCCGTGCGGGAATCAAACTTACAACCGTTAGCCCAGCAGTCCAATCGCTAAGCCACTGCGCCAATCTGTCAGCATTAGTTTATTGTGGAGTTACTAAAAGCGGCAAATCTGTTTAACGAATATAATGACAAAAAAAATATTAAAGCAAAAAGTCTCCCACGATGCTCAGACAAATTCTCTCAAAGAACAATACAGTTAACACGTTTAAGATCCATCACACAAGATTTCGCATGAGATAACCAACTTACTATCTTCCCATCGCTCCCAGATTACCATAGAAATATCGTGAATAGGTACTACCTACTTTTATGCACGCGAAACTTGAATCGTTTAGTGGGATTCTTTCCATTTAATCTCAGTTCCGCTTCAATTTTACGTAGTCACGCTTTGACATGATATTTACACAAATAAATAGCAAAGAGGCTTGTATTCCTAAAGGAGTAGGCAGAGGTGTACCTATAATACACCCACAACTCGCCAGTTGTGTTATAGGTCCCAATATAATAAGGGCTGAGCCTATCTACCGGGCACTAGTCCAAAATCCGTGGTGTTACCGAAGTGTTGAACATTGCCGAATGGAAAAACCCAATAACACTGACCCAGGATTCGAACCCAGGACTTCATGCTACGCAGTCGCGCTCAGCAACCTATAGACCAACAAGGCAGTCAAGCAGTCTAAAGTGTAAGACTTAATTTTAAATAAGTAATGAGCATTTTAGAACACTTCTTAGACAGCTTGACTGCCATTTTAAACAACAAACTAAACATAAAACAGTTAAATTTCGTAAATAATTAGTCGATTTTACAAAACCTGAAAACGAGTAGAGATTACCATGACAGTCAGCTGTGCGCACTAACTGTTAGTTTGCGGTAACGAAACCGCAAGTTAATGATTTAGTTAACCAATTAAATTGTATTTGCTATGTATCCTGTTTACATTGTTGTGTTATTATTATCTGTGACGTCATCAAGCACATGTGAGTGGCCGTATATCGTGGAGATATTAAACACACATTTAAAGCATGCTTGACGAGTGTTTCGGTACACTTTGATACTCTGATTAATCGGCTACTTATTTTAAGACGAACAATTTTGTTTAACAAAATGAATGCCGCGCTGGCATAGGGCTTTTCGGATTTGATACTTATGAAATAGTATACCTTAAACATGCTAAAAGGACAAGTCAAGTTTTTCATAAATAAAAACAAAATAATTAGTTTTTCCACGTAATTCTCAGTAGCAACACGGAGTCTGGATTTGTGCCTGGTTGATGGCAATTGCTTACTCAATATTACATAGGGACTTATAACATAACTAGCAAAATGTAGGTGTACTGTAGAAGTATACACCTCTGCCTACCCCCTCGAGGAATACAGGTGCGATGTTTTGTTATGTATTTTTACGAACGTACGAGAGCTATCGCACTGTCGACTGATCACCACTGACTTGGTTGACGACGACTGCGACTTACTGTAGTTTCATTAGGTGTTTACGCACTTGGTGGCCGGTCGCCGAGGGACCAAGTCGCCCGCGACCAGTCGACAGTGCAGTCATAAAGTTACAGTAACGAAAGTTAAACATTGACTTGCACTCAATGATAACTTTCGTTCGCCCATATATTGTCGATTACAGTATTAGTTTTTATAATGCAGCGTGATAACAGAGCTTATCACATTTTATCGTCAGGCCGATGCTTACAAGTAACTCATTAATGTTGCAAAAATAGCAACTCATTTCACGGCCGTTTTACTTAAAGGGATAGACAGAGATGTCAGTACAATATCGTTCACGATGTCCATAAAAAATCTGATTATTTCACGTACAAAAAGTGTATCATCACTGACCACTATCTATTCCAGACGATTGCAGTATGGGTAAATAGATCCCATAAATAATGGCTGTATTCCCCAAAGGAGTAAACAGAGGTGTGCTTATAGGACACCCACATTTCACCAGTTATGTTATAGGTGTCATGTCTCATTGTTATATGGGAGTTTGCACGTAGCTGCAGTATTGCGCAAAATGAATTTCTGGGGTAAAAATCGACACCAACTATTTATTTATCTACAACAACGAATAGCAAAACTTATCTATCTACAACCATAAGCCACTAACATATCCCATTACTTACGCCATCAGGAATAACCAATACAAAAGCTCATAGATTTCCAATTGCATGGGAATATTTCCCATTACTTATACTCCTATAATAAGCCCTTCGCTTTAGCCTATATTTCATAGCAAGTTGATTTATAGCCAATGTTATTCAGAAACTTGAGACCCTCTTTCTTGTTTAGATTAATTTCACGCCCTTATTGTGAAAAGGGTTAGGCAGAGGTTAGAAAGAAAGAAGATCAATGAAATAATTCTCAAAAAAACATTGTATTGTCACCTAACCTACATGACTATCATCATCATTTGCAGAGGTCTTCTATTAAACAAAGGCTTGGAATTTGCATCAACCGGTTGCATAAGGCATAAACTTTCTAAACATGAAAAGCTACTTATGTTGCTGACTGTACAAATACATAAAATATTCTTCAAGTAGATCAATCGGTTTAAAGGTACCACTTCCAATATTATATTTGGCCGTTTTTCGTCCCCAGTTCGTAAACCACTTATAAAAATTACTCTACATGCTTCATTATCTAAAACCATCAGGAAAACGCGATCGTTAAACTACATAGTATATAATATGGTACTACCATTATAACATAATATGATATATACCTTAAGGGGACACTCAACCTAATTCAATTTCCTCTTTTCTATATATATTTTGCTGCCATTTTTCTCTCAGAACATTTTATTCTTTCCGAGTCCTCGCGCATGCGTGAGCAGGCTATGGTAATGATGTAGGTGGCTTTGTGCCGAAAATGCTTCGTCTTTGTGGAGAGTATCTGGGCGTTTAGTGTGAGTAAAGACGGGCGTTTTATTCGGTAATATGATGTTTTTAGTATCCAGTGACGAATTTTTATTAGGTTTGTACTTGCCTCTATGTAAGTTTGTTGTTGGTTTAGTAAAAGCTTTTTTATTTCTTACTATCTGCGCTTGTTCGTGAGTTACATTCGCTACACGCGGTGGTTAAGATTCAGGAGTTATGACTTTACTTAGAAATTGAGATACAATAACATAACATCACGCCTTTATTCCCCGAAGGGGTAGGCAGGCACGTATTATAGTACACCCACATTTCGGCAGTTATGTTTTTAGGTCACAATGTAATAGGGGGTGAGTCTATTGCTATCAACCGGGCACAAATCGAGACTCCTTGCTGCTACTGAGAATTGTCTAATGGAAAATCTCAGACACTTTACCCAACCACTAGACCAACGAGGCAGACTCAAAAGAGCTAGAAAAATACAACTTTAGAGCCAAAATTCGTGACCACTTTTCAAATTAAAATACGCCCAGTAATATTCATGGCCCTTAAAAACCCAATAACCGATTTTAGAAGCGTTCCAAAGAACTCATAACAATAAATAACAAAAAACTTCGTCATATTAACGGTTCCCTTAAATTTTTATGTCTGGTATCAGGTGGTTTTCATACTCCCTGTCTTGCTCCATAAAAACGATGAATGCTTTAGAAAAAGATCTTTTAACACGTAGATACGAAAGTGAGTCTACGTTACACCTATTATGTTTTATAGAGATGTATTTATGTATGTATTATATGAAAAGTAGCTACGTATGTATAGTAGGTACTTGTATCAATTTACTTAGCGACAGAGGCAGATGACATTTTCATTTTTTATCATCTTGCCTATCCAGATGTAAGTGGAGATGAATTGATGTTACCCTCTTTGCAAAAAACAGTTTTAAGTCTCATGTTTAAGGCGAGTTAGAGTTAACTAATTTAGTGAGTGATAGACTCTTGTAGCACATTGGCATACCTACCTTTATACAACGCCTATTTCAGTCCACAGTCCGCTGCAGGATATAGGCCTCTTATAAGGCACGACACGGAGCATACATAATATATAATCAAAGTTTTTTATTTTCTCCGTCAAAGAATGAATCGAATCACGCGGATTTTCGGAAATGCAGTAGTTTCCAAGCTATAACATAAGTCCCAAAGTGACGAGGATTTTTCCAATTATATTATGGAGCCCTAACCGGGTTTGCTTTCACAACATATGTGACAAACGCAGAGCTTATTCCGTGAATTATTGGATTATAAACTGCGATTGCAATTGGATTACCGACTCGCGCTGCAGCTCTCGACAAGTCCATACGTTATGCGGATGCCTCATGGAGATGCGAAACACGTGTCGAGTATCGACTGTACCTTTAATACGTAGAGGGGCTCGTAGAGCAACGTTCCAGAAAAATGACTCGACCGGCTTAGGACCTGCAACAAAATTAATGTAATTATACAATATTCAATTCCTATGCAACTTAGCTTTTAAACGAGAGAAACAGGCATTTTCCAAGACAGTACAGTTGCTGCAGTAGCAACATATAGAGTGCCTCTCAAACCATACAAAAATTCGCGCACAAAATATGTACAGATATGTATACATAACTTCAAAGGGCCCTCTTTAAACAACGGTCTTGGGTCTCTTTACAGACAGCTTTAACTGTATACACGTGCGTATATTACATAGATGTATATATATAAATGTATATAAAACATGCTAACAGAACAACTGACCCAAAATTCCTCTGTCGTTACAAATACGGTTTTATTGTACACATTTGTCTGAATTTTCATAAAGATTTCGTTTAGGGGAAAATGTAGGATTATACGTTTTTAGGTGGAGTTTGTTTGGGGATTGAGTCCATAAGAATAAGGGAGAAGCATGTGTTTTTTGGTAACAAAGATGTCTTTGAAATGCCTGTAATGTTGGACTATACAATATATTAATTAAGAATCGCTGTTCGTTAGTCTCGCTAAAACTCGAGAATGGCTGGACCGATTTGGCTAACTTTGGATTTAAAACACTCGTTGAAGTCCAGGGATGGTTTAAAGCGGTACGAAGTTCAGTGTCAGCTAGTATATATGAAAATAAATTCCAGTTAGTTAGTTGCTAAAACTCGAAAACGGCTGGACCGGATTGGTTAATTTTGGTCTTAAAACACGTGAAAATCCAGGGAATGTTTAAATGGCAGTACAAAGTTCTCCGTTAGCTAGTGTTAGATAAAAATATCAAATGTAGCGTAATGAGGCGAGAGATATTCGTAGTCTTAATAATATAAACTTTTATTATGTCGTAGCTATAACAATTTCTGACGAAACGATCTAAAACAGAGGTTGTTGGTCTAATGGGAACGGAAGATGGGAATTTAAGGCTTTCGTGAAAGTTTTGATTCGACTCTTCGTGAGAGCAAAATGTTAATGTCCTTATTATATTCAGCATGTATTTTTAATACTAATAGAGTAGATATAATAATTATATTATATCACTGATATTATCATTAAATATTATTATCACTGTCGTTCATTGTGGCGTTCTAAGGAGGAGGCCAATCTTTACTCATAACTTTACTCATCTACAACATTATTTAATGTAATTCATCATCATTATCATCAGCCGGAAGACGTCCACTGTTGAACAAAGGCCTCCCCCTTAGAACGCCACAATGAACGACAGCTTGCCAATTGTATCTACCGGTTCCTCGTAATTCTGACGATACCATCGGTCCACCTAGTGTAAAGTAATTAAATCTGCGTAAATATTCCTAAAACCTAACACCAAACGCTTGTGAATTCCACTTGTACAGGCCGTCGCTGAGCGAGTAAGAACGTCATCAACATATCGCTATTTTACTCAGAATTACTGACCCAAAAACTGAGTCACTCCCCTGTTACTGACAGGGGAGGTTTTTGGCAACCCACCCTTCGATAGGGCTGGCAACAGTAGCCACAGCTCTTATTAAAAAAGGCTTTTTAATATTTATCGTGTTTCACTACAAAAAGGGGCTGTGAGAGACAGGTTGCTAGATAGGTAGACGAGGGAAAGACGATCGCGGGAAACACCTGATTTCGTTTACCTCAGACTAGAAAGAATTAGTGGAATGAAAAGTATTCCAAGGCGGGTCAACACCAGCTGATAAAGATTAACACCAATTCACACATTTTGTATACTGGTATAGAAGATCTAAGATTAGCTACTAAAAGCCATTCGACTAATATGTAATTACTAGCTGACCCGGGGTATGAAAAATAGATGGTGGCCGATTCTAAGACCTATTCAATATGCTCAGAAAATTTCATGAGAATCGGTCTAGCCGTTTCGGAGGAGTATGGGAACGAAAACTGTGACACGAAAATTTGATATATATAGATTACTGCCTAAACTCTTGCAAATTGTTAAGTTGCCTCAATAAACCATGAGGGAATGGTAAACATTGCATGATACTGCCTCGTTGGTCTAGTGGTCGCTAAGCATGACAGCTGAGCATCAACTTCGAATCCCGGGTCGGGCAAAATGTAACTGAGTTTTTCCATTCGGTAATTCTCAGCAGCAGCACGGAGTCTGAACTTGTGCCTGTTTGATGGCATTAGGCTCGCTATAACAATTGGCGAAATGTGGTTGAACAATAATATGTGCATTGTGCATTTCTGCCTATCTCTTTAGGGAATATGGGCGTGATATTACGCATAATATTAGAGACCCACCACTTCCATAATAATACTATTTTTTATGGCAACCCTCAACACATTTCGCTGAGATCAATAACTCGTGTCTAAGTGGTGATTATATTGTTTTAAATGCATAAACACATCGCTTCCCACAAAATAGCTGACCTAAAAACAGAGTGGTCTCATTCCTTAATGTGACAGGGGAGGATTTTAGCGGTCCCTTCTCCAATAGGGCAGTAGGGCTGCTCACTGAGGCCAAATTACATTCTTACGACATTGTTCGCGTTGAGGGAGTTCTAAACCTCAAAGTACTACGGGTTTTCTGGGAATCTTTCTAAAATATTTTAATTTTCTAGTTGATTTTAGTGTTTTCTTTTAAAAAGAAGAAAAAGAGGGAAGATACCCGATGTAGCAAATTATATTAGGTCATAGCGTAAGCTTTCATCGTGGAAACTTATGCACATTTTTAACGACCTGATTGATGCAGTGGCTTGTGAAACGCACCCAAGATACAGGAGGAATTCTTAGTACAGGCCAACAATAAAAAAGGAGATATATTACATTGGCCTTTTAACATGTTTTTTATCTAATAGAGTTTGAATTCTTCTCAAAAATCTTGAGTTCATTATGAAGCAATAAATAAGTATGACGTCGAATGAGTTTAAAACATGTAATGAGATACAATGATCGTAATAGCACGGCGTATAATAGCAAAATAACATTTTGATCAACAATTGTGTGACAAAAACATGGTTATATCATTTCGTCTAGTACGTATACATAATAATGGATGTAATTAACAAGTTTTAATCACTCTAGACGTGCAATTAATTATGTATATGGTTGTGCAAGATACCCACACTGTACAACATCCCATCCCATCACATTTTAGTCTGGAATTATGGCTCCATTGTAATTTGATGGTTCTGCCAACATTAAGGCTATAAACACATAATAATAGGTGCTTAGTTCACCAAAATAGACTGAACTATTGACCAGTAACAGATTTATCGTTTGAGGAAGTATTTTACAGCAATATAGTAAATATAATACCTAAACAGAACTGGCGATACTAAACTATAAACTACTTAACCAACGAACGTGTATAAGGAATGTGATGCGTGCGAATGAAGCAAAAGAAGTATGCCAGCACCGCAGCAAATGGAAGTCCGTGGTATCTGCCTACCTCTCAGGTAAACAGGCGTGACTTTATGTATGTATGTACTGAACTGGCATTTCCTACTGAGAATTACCTAATTCATAAACTCAATAACACTTTGCCCGACCCGGGAGTCGAACCTAAGACCTTATATTCAGCAGTCGGGTTTAGCCACAACTTGACCTTCGAGGTAGTTTACGAAAAAACACAATCTTAAATCAAGATTCATTATTTCGTTAAAGGTGTTTAAAAAGCTTGAAAGTTGCCTTACCATGAACTGCAGTTAAAACAGGACAGTTTACAATGTGGAAGCGAGATGCCGCTACGTGCAGTGTATGCGGCATCTCGCTTCCACAACGCTTCAAGAGCTCATGGTAAGGGGGTAGAGCCAAAAGCCGACACTGAAACCCTCAAATCTATTGCAACGTTAACGTGCTTTCTGGGGCTGAAAACGGATTACTTCCTTTACTTGTAAAGATAAAAGACTGCCTCGTTGGTCTAGTGGTCGTTAAGCGCGACTGTTGAGCAAGAGGTCCTGGGTTCGAATCCCAGGTCGGGCAAAGTGTTACTGGGTTTTTCCATTAGGTAATTCTCAGTGGCAGCACGGAGTCTGGTTTTGTGCCTGGTTAATGGCAATAGGCTCGCCCCCTATTACATTGGGACCTATAAACATAACTGGCGAAATGTGGGTGTACTATATGTGCATCTCTGCCTACCCCTTCGGGGAATACAGGCGTGATGTTATGATAAAAGATAAAATTTATCCTTTGGGTAAAGCAAGGACGTTTTCAGTCGACTCAAAGCTGAAGATTTTCTTGTACTAAAGTCTTTAATGTATTATAGCGGTAAGGGGTGTTTGAATTTTGTATTATAATGCCGCGCGGGTTTGTAAGGATTTACGCGTCTCGTGTCGCCTTAAGTTGTAGGATACCAGCTCATGTCGTGGTAATAAGATTGGTGGCTGTTCGATCTCAGTATCGCAACAAGCTTGATACTGGTAGCAAGGCCCAGGATGCACTGTGGGATCAATTAGACATATACAATATAGGTACATACATATAGTTAAGTCCTCCTTGTCGATTTCAACAACCCCTGAAATCACCTTCTTTGACGAGCCCTAATATGGCTCACTAGACCGAACTGAGTTGTGATATTTGGTCGCATGTACTGCTATAGAGTTGGTATGGAGAAGTCTAAGGTCTGAGGTCTTTGTTTACGCGATTGGCCCCCTTAATAAATGATAAATCACCTAGATTTGTATATACCTAGCGGTTGAATAAAGAATCTCTTTTTCTAATGCTCAAAGATAAGAAAGAAAAAAGTTGGTTGTGTATTCGACCTGTGGGTGCCTTTGTATGCAAATACATATTATGTATGTATGTTCGCGATTTTCTCAAAAATTACTGATCCGATTTAGATAGGGTTTTTTACAGAATATAAACATTTAGTTTTTTTTCATTTTCGTGTTTATTTTATCGCACGACCATCTTGAAATAGTTTTCTATAAATTGTAACAGGCTCATCCTATCATGGAATTTATACATTGTTACCAAAAAAAGGAGTTTAATGCTGTTCTCTGCCAACTCCTAAAGTGAATACAGGCATGGTGATAGACACCCATTAAAAGTTATGTAGCAATGAGCTAAGCCAATCAACTTAATTGAACGTTATACTAAAACTCAATTCTCCACCTATGAATATAAATGTTACTACCAATAATGTCCGACCATTCGTATAAAAATTAAATAAAAAATACACGAGTATGGCGACCCTAATGCTCGTATCGAGAGGTCATTAGTTTTTATGTGTACGAGTGTATTGTCTGGACCCACTCTTATGAGCTGTACAATGTACATACTTGTCATACATACATATGTGGAGAAAGGGATGTGGACTTCCTCCAACGAAAAGGGAAGATCGTCCAACTATACAGCTAGCGAATGCGATTACTTCGCTAGCGCGATGCAAGATTAGCTACGTCACTCGTCCTTCGACGTGTAGATGTCGCTACACATACATAAAATCATGCCTGTATTCCCCGAAGGGGTAGACCTGCACATAGAATACACCCACAATATGTCACCACTTATGTTATCCTTCCTAATGTAATAGGGGGTGAGGCTGCCATCAACCGAGCACAGATCCTGACTCCGTGCTGCTACTGAGAATTACCTAATGGAATAGCCCAGTAACACTTTGCTCGTCCCAGGACCTTACGCTCAGCAGTCGCGCATAGCAGCGCTATGCCCGGTTAATGGCAATAGGCTCCCCCTCTATTACATTGAGACCTAAAATATAACACGCGAAATGTATTTGTAACAATAACTTGAAGTGATGTTTGTCTCTTTCAATTATTTGGCAGGTTTCTCAACATGTTAAGCTATTTGAGTTGCATAATTAAAATTACGATTACCAATAGTTTTTAATTACCACAATGTTTTGGAAAATCGTGGTTTTACGAAACTGTGAATGTTTTTGCGACTAAAGGTTGTAGCACCTTATGCAAACGCTGCATCACCAACCCTATAACTCCATTAATATTTATGCACCTCTTACGATTATTCTTAACTCTTCACCGACTTACTGCGGGAAGGTTTCAATATTAAGAGAATTACTTTTATTGTTAAGAGAAAACTTACTAGTAAGTTTATGTTTGAGCAATTGTGAAATGGGTTGTGTTTATTCATTATTTCTAGTTAGTACAATGGCTTTGTTCTTCTAGTAATGGCAATGCCTAATTTTAAAGCCATTTGTCTCACGGCATAGTGTTTTATGGCATCGTTTTAAAGTAGGTAAAATGTTGTATCTGTTTGGATTCTGTATTTGAATAAATATTTGCACTATTTTTAGGCTCGAATTAAATATATGTGGCATGAGACGCATATATTTAGTTTTATAAGTAAACGGTGAAAGAAAACATCGTGAGGAAACCGGCACACCTGAGAGATTTATCGACTTTGTAAAGCCATGTCAGACGCTATGGTTGATGAACAACCTAGTGTCAGAGTTCGACACTAGGTTGTTCATCAACCATACGATAAGAAGAAGAAGAAGGCAATTCTTAACTTATTTACCGTATCCGAATATTGATCCGTGGTCTATGTCTACCCCTCAGGGAAACAGGCGTGACTTTATGTATGACGTATGTTATCCAATAGATCCATCTATACATCAAAATCATATTTAAGCCTACTATACAAAAGCGTGCAATGCCTACAATTTAGGTGTCACAAACCCATCTTCAACAAGCTCACACAATACAAAACTAACTTCTTACTTACATAAAATGGAATAAACAATAAATACGGCGCGCCATTTTTGTTTGACTGACAGTCAATTAAGGGCTTTAGCTCCGTAGCGACCTGTCAGAGAAACAAACGAAGTGGAAAAACTACGGTAATATATTCCCGGTATTCACGTCACGAACCTAAAAGGTTCTGATAGTTATAATGTATTTTTGAATGAGTTTTATTATTTTTATGATCTGTTTTACAATGTCTAAGTGGCCAATATAGAACCCATTTTAATATTATAAATGTGAAAGTAGCTTTGTCTGTCTGTTACGCTTTCATGTCTAAAACGCTGGATTGATTCGAATGAAATTTGTCATGTAGAAAGTTTAAGACCCGAGAATGGGCATAGTCTACTTTTTTTTCAGATTCATCCCTCTAAGACATTAAACTAAGGGTCAACGTTTGTATTAAACTTGTCGTCAGTATTTAAAGCAGTTATTCGAGTTTATTTTAACCACTGCAGGGCAAAGGCCTCTTCTCTTATAGAGAAGGATTGAGCATTGATCACCACGCTAGCTCACTGCGGGTTGGCGATTTCAGATAATTAAATCCAGTTTTCCTCACGATGTTTACCGTCACCGTCAGTCAGGTGTCTTACTATGTCTATGAAAGTATGTATGAAATTTAAAAAAATCACATTGGTACTTGCCTGGGTTTTAACGTGCAACCTTGTGCATACAAATCCGGTATGTCGACCGCTAGGCCACCATTACTTTTTTATAGTTTATTAAATGTGTTAGCTTTTATTTTTTTAATTACCTTTGTACTAAATGAAAAAATGTACGCAATACAACAAATTCAATTAATTGTGATTTGTAAATAAATGTGTACCATTAAAGCAAGTCATAGCTGTAGCTACATCACAGTATAACATCGTAATGCCTTCTTACCTATACACCACACTGAAACTCATTTGTTTCACTCATTCCAGAAAGACGTGTCATGAGATTTAACGCCAAAGACATAAGGTTCAAATTAGAATAATTAACGCAGCTTCGTATACATTAAATAAACAGTGAAATGCTCGTTAAAGTCAACGCGTAACATGTACTAATTCGCGGGAATGGTCGTGGAACACCCCTACCTCCCCCTGTCACTAGGGCTGTCAAGTGATCGGGACTCGACCGAGGTTTTCTTTCAGTGCCAACCTTGATTGTCACTCAAAATAAAAAGGGACACTTTATTTGATTTTCATTTTATACGACTTTTTATTATATTTCGTTTACATATTTCGGTTTTTACTGTAGCTTTTGATATTTGTTGGAGGGTTAAATACTTTTAAACTAAATCTCATGATTATGTATCTATATCTATCAGGCCTCGGACATTTTGCAAGTAGACCCTTTTTTTTAAACGTCTCTTTATATTTCTCCTGTAAAGTGCGTTTCATAAACACGTAATATCACAGACACAAACCACTGCGCCAATCAGAACGTCAAATTCAAATTTGGAAAAAGTATACAACTTTTAAGTTATTGAAATGAAATGAAAAATTGCAAGAACAGTTCAGTACAGATGTTTGTGTTTTACAAAGGTCAATACAATTGTATCTCGCCTATTACATTGAAACCTAAAACCTAACTGGTGAAATGTGGGTGTACTACATGTACACCTCTGCCTACCCCTTCGGGGAATACAGGCGTGATGTTATGTATGTTATTTGGAATAGTGGATACAATTACCTAAGACAGTTTCAAAAAAGCCCACCCTTTAGTTCCCAATGTGTAGTCATGGTGTGTTCAGTGGAAACAATCATCAAAGCCTATGCCTAACACATTTCCAAGAGAGCGGTCGTAAATGTCCCTGTCTCCTCCTTGTGTCAGGGTTGTCACTAGTGCCATAAAATGGTAGAAAATACCTAAATAATGGCTTACTTTTTATCTACAACTACAATTACTATCTATAACTAAATAATTGTGTTCAAGGCAGATCATGATAGGTTCTGCAGAGGCCCGATCACTTTTAGTTTCATGTTATTGGAGACAAGCCTAATGTCATGACATAACATGGTTGCCATAGACTTATAGTACATAATATACATACATATTATTAAGTCAATTTGCTCAAAAATATAAAACTAACAGTTTTAAATCTACGCGTACAGTAACATGTACTAATTTTCGAGAACAGTCGTCAAAGCCCCCCCCCCTCGCTAGGGCTGTCAAGTGGTTGGCACTTGACTGTTTTTTTCAGTAAGTACCGCAGTGAGAGGGTAATAATTGGACCGATTTTACTTTGTTGATTGTCACTCAAAAATAAAGACCGGATGTATTTTGAGTGCGATACCCAAATACTTAAGCATGTACTTTTAACCCTGTGTTCTTTCATACATAAATATATTATGTACTTCCAATATTAATACATACGGTGTTAGCTTAGTTGTATATTTACGAGCATGTTTTTTTATCTATTATAGTAAAAACAGATGCATGTTTTTCAACTTTATAAATCTTACTTCAGGCAGTGTGTGTCTATGTATGTAACATTATTTTAAATACTGGAATATCACTCAAAATTTTCAAAATGGAGTCCATGACTATCTTTGGGACATTTATATACACTAGTTTCATATCTCACCCAACTGGGAACTACATTTTGTCCACCAATATCAGTGGAGGCACCCCTAGCTGTATCGCTCTCGCCACCCCACTCCCCCCGTCACAAATACGTGACTTTATCGGAGAATTACGCAAATTAACTTGACGCAGAACATAAAAAATAACGTTCCTGTGAACAAAACGTGCTTGGTGTTTCGCTAAATTAAATTATGAGATGAGTCTAAATATTTATGGGATCGGCCGAAGGAAATAGTGCGGTGAGAGTGAGGCCAGCTCTGTTAACGAGCTTAATTAATTTATTCTGATTTTGTCTAAACAAATGGGCTATAACAGTATATTTTCAAATTCGTGGTGAGATCCTGGAGAGCTCCTGAGGGAAGGACGCACAAAAAGCAGCGTATAGCATAAAATAAGGCTCATATTCCCTCTTACAAACGATGCTAAAATGTGTTCTAAAATCACCACTTCTTAAGCCTATTGCCATCTCTATTTTATGACATGCAAATGACAGTGACAGGTTTAGTCAATTGTTTAACACAAATATTTTTTTCAGTAAGGCGATATCTAGCTGTGTGCAAATGAAGATTTGATTTAATATTTTTCTATCAAAACATTTGAGAAGGGTCGTATTACGTCAATCTATGTGCCTACATTAACGTGTAATTTTGGTTTAGTATTTAATTGTCCCAATTTTCCATTAGCAATATGATGATAATTTTCCATTAAAATTACTAAGTAAAATATTTATTTTTTATAAAGCAGCCTTCGTCACAGTTAAACGTATTAAAAAAAGCCTTGTCTTTAAAATTCTGTCACCATTCAGCTCAGTGAAGCTGCAAATCTTCTTCTAAAAACTAATATTGAAGAAAAAGTCGCATACTATCTAAAGAAGTTGAAGTATGCCAAACGTTGGCCATAGCACTCGTTGCCAATGCATTTGGGTTCAATGGCCTCGTTTTAGTATTGATCGAAGCCTGCTTACCTCATCAGTAGGAGAACGTGACGATATATAACCATAAAATTCTGCATAGTTAGTTATAGTGCTGACGCCTTAACATCGATAACATCTTGTATCGATATTATTTGGCTTAACTGATTTGATATGCATCGATATCCTTGTATCGATTTTTTGTAAACTTTAATTTGTGATATGTGTGTGGCGAGTTTTTGACAGCCTCGTTGGTCTAGTGGTCGCTAAGCGTGACTGCTGAGCACGAGGTCCTGGGTTCGAATCTCGGGACGGGCAAAGTGTTACTGGGATTTTCCATTGGGTAATTTTCAGTAGCAGCACGGAGTCTGGATTCGTGCCCGGTTCATGGCAATAGGCTCGCCTCCTATTACATTGGGACCTAAAAACATAACTGGCGAAATGTGGGTGTACTATATGTGCACCTCTGCCTACCCCTTCGGGAAATACAGGCGTGATGTTATGTATGTATGTAATTTGTGATAGCTTGTTATTATATTGAGTTTATAAGGTGGAACTGCAAAGTTTTAATTGATTAGTACTATGGCTAATAACTCATTTTAACTAAGTGCTGCCGTCACAATAACAGTATAAGCCAAACCCACAGAGAGTTCGGTCAACAATATTAGATTAGTCTAAAGTTAATGATAAATTGCCTGTAATAAATCTTCGTTAAAATTAAAATGCCACCCCGTTTCAAACGTTGGCCAACTCATTTACATACGTGTACACACTGGCCGTAAAACTGGACGTTAATTAAGTACCATATTGATAGCATATATTAAGTATACACATAGAAAATATAGATACAGATACTTACTTACCTTAACTACGGAGTCCTTTCTGACTAAAGTAGATATACCTAGCTTTGGGGGGCCGGCTTATGAATACCTACCGTCTTTTCCGTCACAAGGTTATCAAGTCGTAAGAGGTCGCAAACCCTGTGTGGGTCTGATGGACTCACCTTCTCTCAATATGAGACTGGATGGACGGCGAAATTTGGTTGTGGAAATTATTTTGGACTAAAGTTCGGAATAAATGCTCCGATTGCAGCCAATTAACCGCATTACTCCAGAATGTTCGAGTACCTTCACCAACAATCAAAAGCAACAGCTAATAAAGGTATTTGTTAACCCCAAACAGTTGCAATCCCTAAAATATTCATCAGAGTATTTTCACAGCCCAAAAAAGTCCCGCCCCATAAATAAAAAATAATTTTCCTAAAGATAAGCAGCCGTGTCATCCCCTGGGAGACAATGATAAATTATTCAGCGACCGTTCGTCCTAAGGATACCCCAAACATTGATATTATACAAATCTGCCCACCGGAGGAAATTATTGTTTTTCACAAATATCATTATGCTTATTTTATGTTGAAATATTCAAATTATGAAATATTGGATCCAGGGTATTGAGTTTTGGGTAAATATTTTTTTTGATGTTTCCCATATTGGAAATGTGTCGCCTTTTTCGGTATATATTTTGTATTTAACGACGGCTTTTCGGTTGAACTATACGTCACTTGGGAAGAGGGAGTAAGGCTTTGACCTAATGGAGGCCAAGGTGAGGTCAAATAAGTTAGGGATGATCATGAGCACGTTGGGTTGACGACATTTATAAAACTGTAAAGAACACCTGGATGAAACACGCTTAGACCATCCCTTGGCTCCTTTTTCGCAAAGAAAAAGGGAAGGCCTATACCCAGTAGTGGGTGATACCAGGCTAAAATAAGATGATATTACCTCACTTGGGTCGCTTAGTCGGTCAAACATTGTCTTTTATTTTACTCCCTTTCTAGAAAAAATGATGCAAAGGATTAATCGGTCCTAGAGATCAAATAAAGAGGGTTTCTGTCAAAAATCAAAACCAGTTGCCAAAAACATCAGAGTCATGATGGGTTTCTGTGAATTAATACTCGTATGTATGTACCTACAACCTTAAGTAAGCCAGTCAGCCAAATTGCCAATTATAATCTCAAAGCCATTAAATATTAAAACTACACATACAGACTTTGGACTGGTAATCCGAACACCGAATTACGTACGTCTGACAGATTAATTCAGTGTTCCAGCAATCGACGCTGACCCGATCTGCGGAGCGATTAAAAATTTAACAGATTTCACGAAATTCGAATGGATATTGGTGTATTAATAAAGTTGTTTAAGTATTACAGTTGGGTTAAGCTGATTGGACATTGAAAGGAGAATTATTAATGTATTCATTATTTAATATGGAATTTTCGGGAAAGGTCTCTCTGATGTGAGCTTTAATTTTGGGATTAATATTTTTATGGCCTACAGTTACTTTGTGTTTAAGTCTATTTATTTCATCTATGGGATGGTTATGTGTTGAGTTTTATGACAATTAAGTATAGAAAATTCAATACTGTAATGTTTGAATTTTCTGTTGAGCATTTCACTGTAAAATAATAATAATATTCGAAAAGGATAGTGATAAAGTCTTTATAGCTGAAAAAGTCAGTGTCAAAATATAAAATACCTCCGAACTTAGGTAATGTAAGAGTTATATCTTAATTAAACCAATGTCAAGTAAACTGAAACTAAGAAATGACCTTAATTTGAAAGTAGTAACTGTTCATCTGTACTAGTACATTTACTCAACTATACTAATATTATAAAGAGGAAAACTTTGTTTGTTTAATTGTAATGAATAGGCTCAAAAACTACTGGACCGATTTTAAAAATTCTATCGTCATTCGAAAGCTACACTATCCACAAGTAACACGGGCTAAATTTTATTTTGGAAAAAAATAGGGTTTTCTAAGATATTTGGGTTTTTCGGACACAAGGTGTAAAAAATCGACCAGAAAACGAAACATTCGAAATCCACGCGGACGGAGTCGCGGGCGGAAGCTAGTGTTATATAAAATTAAAATCTTTATCTTTATCTTCATCATTTGGGCCCTACGATGTATAGAAAATTGGTGGTGTATTATAAAAAGTATCTATTTCTTTCACAAAGTCTGCTAAATGATTATATTTCTGAGAGGCCATTAAAAATATTTATAAATAATAACTATCAATCATCTAAAGGTATAAATATAAAACGGCTCACCGTTCGAAAAAAGTATTCGAGACTGTCTGTTTGTTATCTACTACCTACTACATTCGTGTGCGTTTTAAGCCGGTATCACACTGGGAGTGTCTACGGTCAGACGCGTACGACCGACGACCTTGAACATTCACGCACGGTGACAAGCCAGGATAGTTTTGAAGCAATTTTATACATACATAGTGATAGAGAACTCGTACCGCACCTTTGAAATTATAGCGGATCGCACGCATTGCACGCACGTGTGTGCGCTACTACAGACGATAGCCTTTCCACGGTGCGTCGGTGCAGGCTGATCTGTGCGCAAAATCACGCTTCGTAGGAAGCCGGCTTTATACATTCTGTTTGTTTAGTATATATTCACGTAAATATAATTGTTATTGCGACTGTAAATCATTTTAATCTGTGGCTAATTTTTGACTTCTTAATTCGTCCCGTGTTATGTCAAATTGAGCCAATGACGAACCCGGTTTGGGCTCGACAAATGGCATTAGACTTATTACATGGAACATGGGCGGGATCTTCTTCGGGGATAACAATTATGACTGGTATATATAATATGTAGAATACATATATGCATATACAGAACTTTTGCCCGCGGATTCGCCCGCGCTAAGAAACCTATGTCCCCCTTATATTCTCGGGTCTAAAATTTCTACATGCCAAAATTCATCAAAATCCGTCCAGCAGTATAGTCGTGAAGGCGTAACAGACAGACAAAGTTACATTCACATTTATAATATTAGTATGGATATACCTATAGATGTATTCTTTATTATTTAGGAACTTACGTTAAGTATTTCTCTATTCAGTTTGCGAGTGAACGTAGCACCTGTTACAGACAAGTGAGCGCGTAGCCTAAAAAAATCAGTATTTTTATCATCACAAGTTAAAGTTTAATCGTATTTCGTCTATAAATTCGCTATGATGCCCGTTATTGCCTCGATAATTTATTTAATGCTGGATTTTATGAATATATTACAATTGACTGTATGTAATTAACATCATACAGAGAAGAAAGAAGGATTTTCATTTCGTTCACCACACGGCAGTGTTGTCGCGACAAAACTCTACGATTTTTCAGATTAGCTGTTATTGTTAAACCAACAAGGGCTTTCTATTTTTATGAAAGCTATAGAAGGAAATCTAATAATAACATTTTATTTTGCCTAATTATTATATACCACCGATATGCAATTTCGCGACACAAAACTATATCACACTAATATTATAAAGGCGGCAGTTTGTGAGTGTGTTTGTCTGTTTGTTAACTATTCACGCTTAAATGGCTAGACCGATTTTGATTAAAATTACTATGGAGCTAGCTCACACCCTGACTTATCTGACTGAGGCTTGTTATCCCGAATAAATGTAGCGGGTAACATGTAGCTAGTTGTAAAATAATATCATTATTATTATCACGGTATTGTTTAATTTTCCGGTTATAAAACACTTTGATTATACTTGCATTATACTTCTGCATATGAAATATTTCCAACTTTAAAATAAACTATAAAAGTTCACTAAAGTAAATTTATCACTCGAAATCATGAACAAAAAGTTTCCCAAACCAAACAAATTTATAGGACTTTTTCCAAAACTTCCTTGTGGACCAAACTGTAATATTACCAGTCGTTATTTATCAAAACCATTCCCATTCCAGCTAGTCTCTGCCCCGAATGTAATCGAAATGTTTTCACCGCTGAAAAGTCCACAGACGCTACTCCGTAATTAAAGTTTTAGTATTAATTGATTCCGTTGAAGAGTTTGGTCCATTATGAAACTAAAATTGAACTCAAGTGCTTCATAAAGGCGTAGACGGAAGATAAACCCCTTTGGAATGCTTATTGGAATTGGGGTACTTAAAAGCTCGTTATATAGATGTATAAAATGTATTCCTGAATGGTTGTCGATGTGGATTAGGTTATAGTTATTGAAAAAAATTGCCGAATGCTAATCGCTTATTTTACATGACATTTCTGCCTTGAATTGATCATGACGGTAGAGTGAAATCAAGTAGTGTGATAAGTTTAGTTTCTATTCATCATCATCAGCTTATATATGATCACTGTTGGGCCTCCTCCCTCAATCACCACGGTTTTCGGTTTTGAGCCGTTTGCATCCAGGTCTCTCACTGTACAGCAACGTCCACCTAGCTGGTCTGCCAGTAGATGCGGGAGTCATTAAGTGCCAATAAAAACAATTTCATCTTTAAACAAGTAAACATTTACCTTTGAATATAAAGACTTTCTCAAATATAAACAAAGAAAACCTTATATTTACCGAAAAGCGAGCCCGCATGATACGTCAAAAAATAACCTCACCTAAATAACATTGAACCTTTCCAACATTCTCAATAATCCAATCTTTTGTTCCAGGATGAGGGAGTATGTGGAGGAAAACGAAAAGAATGATCCACTCATACACGCTCCCGACAAGAAAAACAACCCTTGGGCTGAAAAAGGGAAATGCATCATTATGTAATCGTACTAAACATAAGTAAAAATATCACCAAAATTCTAAAATATTCAGTTTAAGAGTATGGAATCGAGTCTGGTACACTCTGACCGGCAAGAACATCAGTTTATCGAAGACACAGATGGTATAGCGAAAACTGCCAGACAATATAAGATGTAGCATAACCAAACGTAGAGCCAAAAGTGGAAGTTACTTTATTTTCTTATGATTTTGTTAAAGTAGTTTTTGTTCCCGAACGATTCTAGTCCCTTATAATTCTAATGTAAAGAATGTACATTTAGACTGTGCGCGAAGCAAGGATGTACTTATGAATGTTTTTGTTAAATAAAATGAAGTTTAAAAAATGGTTGTAAATACGTTAAATTTTGTATTTCTAGTAATAGAATGTTTGGACATGATACTATCGGTAGAGGTTAATGGGAAAGTTAAATGATTGAGATAAACAAATTGTAATGTGGAAAGTGTAAAATAATCTTAATTGAACGTTGACAACCGTATTATTTATTTGAAGTGAAACTTGACGAGTATTACCTTGAAAATTGGTTAGAATATATTTTCTAAAGAACCCATGCAGTTCCATACGGATATAAGCAACTTCCTTTTTCATCTGTTTGTATGGATTTGGGATGGATTCTATAGTAAACCACGTGAAGTGCCTAGCACGCACTCCGGGTGGTTTCTGAACAGACTTTGCCACAAGTTTAGAAGATAAAATAAAAGTTAAATGTGAAGATTCTCTGAGCTCACGAATCTTCGTATTTAATATGATATAATGTTTAAACTATAGGGATAATCGCAAATCACAACTTAATACATATTCGCTGAATCACGGATTAGAGATGTTAAAATATTGGCAATAAAGGGAATGTAGTAGGAATAAAGATAAACGATTTAAAAAAAGGTAGTGACGATGAAAAAAAATGTAAATTTAAGAGTAATGCGACATAATCTTGTTTGAAACTTAATTGTTAAGCTGGTTAGGATACTTTTTTATGAACACGGGTACATTCCACAGTGCCATTGATCTAGTTGCTTCTAGCTATTAGCTATCTTCTACTCTCCAAGTCTTAATATAATCGCTACTAAGCAAATCTATCGTTTATTTCCCGCTGTCTAACATCTTTGATTTAAATATCCCAGACACCTAATAAAATATTTAAAACTAAGTATTTAAACTCAAACTATCAAAAACATTTTAAAGATCTAGCACTTGTTTAGCTTAGTATAATTCAAAATTAAACCGACGAAATTCTACCTAAGTCATTGAAAGTTTACTTAATAAAGCGATACGTAGTTTCCATATAAAATTCTTCTAAATTCGTAATCTAAGATTTCTGCGACTGTCCCCCAAAATTGTTTCGTGAACAATTTTAATTTGAATCGGAACAATTCTGGTCGTTCCAGTCCGAGTAGCGCTACTAATCTTACATTCCAATTAAACGGATTGAATTTAATCCTAATTTTTGATTAAAATAGAAAATTTAAACTTACGCACTGTAGATAATTATAGATTAAAAAAATTAAATCTAACTTTAAACTTAAAAAAAACTCTTTTTAAAATTTAAAACTACTTCCTCTACCATATCTAGACACGGTGTATGGAAAATCATTCTGGCTGTGAAACGATTCTTGATTTTTTTAGATGGTTCATTTGTCGCTAGTTCTCACATGACCATCGTACACAAGCAAAATTATACCGACAATAAGATCATGCGAATTGTTTTCTACACGGAACACAGCTTTGTCTTCAGCACCATCGTCTATGGAACCTATGTCAATTGTTTGTACGTACTATTTCTATTTTGTGTCATCTTCACAGACCATTTCTGCTCCTCATAATTATTATAGTTTGATCGTCTTTCTACAAACATAAGTTCAACTATCCTTTAGGCATTAAAAATAGTTAATAAAAACTTAGAATTTTTAGTAAGTAAAGTAGACTTAGTTAAGTAATGTGGAAAATCAACAGTTGTTTGTTAATCAGTAAAATAAAAAATGCAATTCAGAGATTTTAACCTTAGATTAATAAAGCTGTTTAATTAAAATTAGTAAACAATAAGGGAACTTGTTTAAATGTGGTGGCAAAGTCTGTGTTTGTTTCTATTTTAGGGGGAAGGTGAATTTTCAAGGGATTACTATTGTAATTATTTTATGTTTTTATTGTAATATTTTTATTCCCTTGTTATGCTGTGTTATTGAACCAAAGATTTCACGGACAGAGGTCCTGAAGCTGATAATTTTCAAGCTCTCAACTGTCATAATAAAATTTTAGCACCGACGCCTTAGTCGTTAAATCGTCTAAATGTTTCCCTTGATTACCGTTGTTTAATTTATTATGATAAGAAGTAATAAACAGTAATTTGTAATGGATTTATCCGTTTAATAACTAGGTAAGGGTGATATTGGAAATGATTTTTTTAGAATCAATAGCTGTAAGGTATCGTATGTTATTATTAATTATGTAATCAGTAATCACTGAAATAAATGAAAATCTGTAATATTTGTTGTTTATTTGTGCATTGCCCATTACTATACCTGATTACTATGCCTCTTTCCGTGCTTCGGAAGGCAGGTTAAGCCATTGAGCCTGCGCTTAATCTCTCTCCGGACGTATCGGTCTGTCGTCCCATAGTGAGGGAATAGGAAGTGAACCTGTGTTTGCGCCCATACTTGTGCACTATAATGTCTCTTGGGTAGTTGGTTAGTCTCGGCTGAGACAGGCCGTAACTGAAATTCGGACAGGAGAATATTATTAATTTATTATACTACTTCTGTCTCTACTCGTGTGATGTGTGTTTGCTCAGAGGTAAACATTAAGCATAATTGAAATAAATTCATTAATTGGATTATTTATTAGTAATTCATCATTAGCCTTGGGGGGGGGGTGCCATAATCCCCACGCTTAAGAGGGTGATCAATTCCAAGTTAATACAGTTTCTATAACAAAATAGGAAAAACTTACAGTATACTGTTTAGCTTTAGGTACAACTCAAAAGGAAACATGAGTAAGTAAATAGGTGAGTCATAAATTATGAAAGAAGTCAAGAAATCTATTATTTATATTATTAAATACATTAATTATTTTCTAGAAGAAAATATAAGTAAGCATGGTACTATGTCTAAGCATGCTAGTCAACAAAGAGATGAATAACTTTTGGAATAGTTAGTACTAGTTACCCACTAATCGATTGATGGCCTAATTGCGCAGTCGCTAAGCGATTGGACTGCTGCGCTTAGGGCTGTAGGTTCAATTCCCGCACGGGATAAAAAGTGTGCGAACCGTAGATGTTTGTTCCAAGTCTGGGTGTTTCTGTGTGTTCCATGTTTGTAAAACGCACCCACGATACAGGAGCATTTTTTAGTGTGGAGTGAAGTTTTTAAGAGAAAAATGGTGGAGAAGCTTACTGACTAATGCTTTTATCAAGATTGAAGCACAAACGGCTCGTCAGAATCTATATTTTTGGTAAATTTTGTACTTTCATTAATATAATATGGTGCTAATGTCGTGTGTGTCACAGCTGGATCGTTAAGTATTAGGTTCAATTACTAGACTTTGATACTACGAGAAAGTATAGGTACAAAAAATTGTATATTCAACTTTTCACATTAGAATTACGTTACCCGCTACATTTTATTGAGATAAAAAGTAGCCTATATATTAATACAGGATGTCAGCTACCTCCATAAGAAATTTCATTAAAATTGATTCTAGTTTTTACGTGAAAGAGTAACAAACATCCATCCACACTTACAAACTCCCGCGTTTATAATATTAATACGGATAATCAAGAAATTTTAGGCGAAATCTTTCGTATTATTAAAACTAATATTAAGTTTAAAACAAAACTTAATTGGATAGAAACATTGACATAAGCAAAAACAGCAAAGATAAATGAAACAGCTAATAACTAGCCACGGATCCCAAACTAACAACTGAACAATAATTGAGTTTCCAAACTTTGAAAAACATAAACCTTATTTCATGATATTGCTACCACATAGGTAAGTGTGGTTTAAGTGTTAGTTAAGCGGTATAATTATCGCTAATATTTATGATATTAAAAAGAAATTACATGCACCAATGTCTTTTCGAATTCATATGCGTTTTATCAATCGGTAATAACAGTGAAGGAAAATATCGTGAGGAAAGCAACACACCTGAGAATTTTTACAGCAGTGTGTAAAACCATGTCAGAAGGGCACCGGTGATTTGAACTCTGACACCAGGTTGTTCATCAACCATACGATAAGAAGAAGATAGGACTTTTTATTGCATAGAGGTATACAAACCAACAGCTTTAAATGTAAACAATGTAACGCATTAATTTGATATTCGAACTCTTCCACAACCTAGTTTTAATCTATTCCTGTCAGAGTCAGAAAACAACTATAACTCGTAATTAGCTAAAACAACGAAATTGCATTAAACGGTAGTTCGTGTGAGCAACTTTGTGAACTTAGTTTGACCTATTGTTTCTCGTGTAAATAGCCACATTTATACATAAACCCCAATGAAGAGTAGCCAGACTGCCTCATTGGTCTATTGGTTGCTAAGCTCGACTGCTGAGCACGAGGTCCTGGGTTCGAATCCCGGGTCGGGCAAAGTGTTACTGGGTTTTTCTATTAGGTAATTCTTAGTAGCAGCACGGAGTCTGGATTTGTGCCCGGTTGATGGCAATAGGCTCGCCCCCTATTACATTGGGACCTAAAACATAACTGGCGAAATGTGAGTGTACTATAAATTATGTGCACCTCTGCCTACCCCTTCGGGGAATAGAGGCGTGATGTTATGTTATGTTTATGTTGTGAAGAGTAGCCAAGGAAAACGGCCTCCAGTTCCCGGCCACCCTACTATTCCAGGTAACTGGTAGTGTCTCGGTGGCGAAACCCGGAGAGCGGGCCCTATGGCGTACCCTGGGGGAGACCTACGTCCAGCAGTGGTCGACAATAGGCTGATGTGATGATGATAATGGCGACTAGGAACTATAGCAAAACTGTGCAACTGTATTTGACTTTGTGACGAGGTTTTTCTTTCCGAGATTTTATCGTTTAATTTTCGTTTAACTTATGTCTACGCTCTCCCACTTTAGAAATTTCTCCTGTATCGTAGATGGAGATTTACAAACATTAGCTACATAATACATATACAAACACGCACATTCAATTCACCCACAAATATTATGTTTCCCGTGTATTAGTCTATTGAATTGCATACTTCCTGAAATTTTGCGGTATGGCAGTATATAGAATGAAACAGCATTTCTGCCAACATATACGGGAATGTAGGTGATATTCCCAGAAATGGTGGCCAGAAAAGCTCGTCCATTTAGGTTATATATTTCACATTCATTTTAACATTCTACAAAAAACCAATTAGATGGAATTTCATAAAATCCAGCTTCTAGGAATAGTATATATCTACTAGCAAAAAACATATAGTTTCCATTTGGCTGATTTTGATGGAGTGTGTAAATCTGGTTTGAATTCTCCGAAGTGTAGGTAGAACTAATTTTCGATGAATTTCAATGGACTGTTCTGCATCCACACATCGAAAATAAAAGTCTTTTGAAATAATTATTAATTATTTTGCACATTGGTGGTTTTAATTACGAAACATAGACAATATAGATTTTTAAGTGACCTAATTATTATGATTCTCACAGGACTTAATAATCTTGAAAAAGTAATACACCACCAGTGTCCGCAGTCCAACCTTGGAATTATTAGTAGGGTTTAGTGGATAGGTTAGGTAGGTTATGCATTAGGGTCGGCGAAGGTTGCGGGTTCGAACCCCCCTCGTGTCCATCATTTTTAAATTTCTATTATTCATTTTCATTACTTAAACTAAAGCTATGGATATTGCATATGTTTGAAGGCTCATCTCATACTATATAGGTATGCTTTAGGTAGATCTCGACTATAGGATTGTCTCATTTATAGATAAACATAGTATAATAAGTGCGGAACAAAACGGTTTCCAAAGAAGAAAGTCAACTACACTAGCTTGCTATCAACTAATCAAACTAATTACCGAGAATATAGATAAGAAAATACCGGTCACTGCTATATTTTTTGACATGAGCAAAGCGTTTGACTCTGTAAAACATGACATACTGCTTAGAAAATGTGAAAGTTGCGGAATAAGAGGTAAAGCGTTAAATTGGCTTAAAGACTACCTAAGTAACAGACAGCAACGTGTGGAAGTTCTAAGTATGAACAAAGAAAGAGAAGTGTTAAATTATAAATCTAAGTTTAGGGCCAATACATATGGCGTGCCTCAAGGTAGCATTTTGGGGCCAGTGCTCTTTCTTCTGTATGTGAACGATTTGCCTAATGTAACACAGGATAAATGCGTGTTATTTGCAGATGACATTTCTTTAGTAATAAATAACGAAAATAAAAATGAACAGCATGAGGACAAAATAAATACTGCGGTAGAATGCATACTAGATTGGTTCGAACAAAATAATTTAAGCGTAAATATTTCTAAAACAAAATATATTAATTTCTGTAATTACAAGATGACAAATAAAACAATGAAAATTAGTGGCCGTGATATTGACATTGAAGAAGTTAATGATACAAAATTCTTAGGCATATTAATTGATAGAAATTGCAATTGGAAAAAACATATAGATAACATATGCAACAGGCTAAACAGCTTTGCATTTGCACTTAGAAATCTTAGGAAAACTGTTGGAGTAAAGGCCGCTCTACTGGCTTACCACGGTTACGTCTCCTCTGTTCTTAGATACGGCTTAATAATATGGGGCAATTCTACGGACAGCGATAGGGCTTTTATTGTTCAAAAAAAGTGCTTACGAGCTGTATTTGGTGCAGGCCCATTGGAATCATGCAGACCCATATTAAAAGAGCATAAATTATTATCACTGGCATGCTTATACATTGGAAATGGGAGTGTTTGTAAAAAAACACCCTAACCTATTTTGTAAAGCCGATAGTGTAAACATGTATAAAATAGGTAAACACTCAAGGGATCCAACCAGATTGGCTATGCCTAGGTGTAGAACGGCATTTTTCCAAAAAAACACCAGTCGAATGGCAATAAAGATATATAATAGGATACCTAAGATAATTAGAGAACTGCCTACAAATCTATTTCAAAAAAGACTCCGAACATGGCTTATTGAAAACTGTTTCTATTCGATTAATGAATTTATGAATTATAATACGAAGAGGAATTTATTACAGACATGAATAATGTAATAATGTAATTGAATTAACTTTGACATTCCTGTATACTTATTTTGATTGAACATTGTAACCTTTGTAATTATAACATTAGTATTTTTTTTAGAGTTGACAGTAGTAGTTTTCATAGTTTGACATTTTTAATATTCATAGTTTGACATTTGTATTTGAATTCTTGACAATTTCCTATCGTGACATATTTGAATTATTACAATTATTATTGGATTCATAACAATTATGTCACAATCTAAATTTGCATGCTGAATTTAGTAGGCGGAATATGCAGTACTATATATAATGTATTTTAAGATCTGTAAGCACCATATTTCATGCAAATAAACGATATTATTATTATTATTATTATTATTAAAGAAGGAAAATTGAGAATTTTTGTTTTGTCAACACGTGTTGATGACACAACTCTCCGTAAAGGTGGGTTATCTCAAAGTACACCCAGTAAACTAAGCAGAAGGTATACATTATTCAACTTAGTAGGGTATACCTATGGGTGTTCAGTTTCTATTGTCCAAATACCTTTTACCCTTCGTACAACAATAAGTCATGCCGTGTCATTCGTTCCCCACCTTAATGATGCTAAGCTGTTTTGTTTGAAACTATTGTATTCCAAATGTTTTACTGGAGTTTTTTTAAAAGAGAAAAAAATTACTTTTTTACAACTTATACCTAATTGTGTCATCATCTGGAGACGGAAATCAAGAAGTTGTTCTCTGTTGAACAAAGGCCTCCCCTATGTAAGGGGTTGCCATAATCCCCACGCTTGGCAAGGCTTGGGGATCGCAGTATTGGTGGTGAAGTTGCAGAAGACGCTACTGCCCATCTTCTGGATTCTCCCGGAAAGTCAATTCTAGGACGAATACCACTCGGCACTTGTCGGTTAGGAGATTTTTACAATAAAAACATAATTTAAGCTAAATCCAACTAAATACAACTGATTCCCCATGAGGATAGACTCATACTAGTAGATCCCCATACCAAACATAATTCAAATGCACGATAAAAAGTTCAGGCAAGGAACTCCTACCAAACATAGTTAGCATCTATGTTGACGAAAGTAATCTAAGATAAATTTATTCAAAGCGACAATGACCAATTAATGTATGTACCTACTGGCGTCCAGCCAAAAGCTTCCATTTTAAGTTAAATACAAGCTGCATATTTATCCCGGCTGCAGGCAATTTGTTAAAATTATGTTCACAAGAGGTCACATAATGATCTCCCAAAGCCGCCATTACACGACCATATACTGGTTATAAGCGGATAAATCCGGTTTCATAAACTTTTAGGACTGTACGGTCAGTTGACGGGAGTATGTCAAATTGTGAACGCCTGGCCATTTAATTTTTGTACACAAGCGAGAGAATTTATTTAACTGTAGTTATAACCATTTTATCTAAAACACAAATAATAATTTATTTACCAAGTTTTCAGTGCCTTTCTAAATATTTTTTTAACGAAAGCTGTCTGTCGAAATAATCTGTTGGCTGCCCATTTCAATGAGTGCGTAATGCATATACACTATAAATATCTCTGTCATTATGCACATGCGCTGAAACTCAAAACAAAATATGTTATGGTCATATTTTGCGAGATACACTTTACCAGTCAACCAAAGCCAATATTATAAATATGTTGTCCAGTAATTCAGTGCTTCATTAAAAACCATCTAAGAATGGCAAAATACAAAAAATATTATATAAATTATTTACACCCTGGACAGTTAACCTCACTACCAACGAACTGCCGATTCTAATAAATCTTTCGATACAAGAAAAGAACAATTTGAGTACTCCAAAAGCCACGCCCATTTTCATTTTAACACCCACTGAATCCACCATAATCCTCTGACTACGGCCTCAGTTACCTCCGAAATCCACTTTCATCCAGTTTTACGAGATCCGGAGTGAGCCGGTATTGCACCAGCGACATGCATTTTATCCTGTGAAACTAGTCTTTGTCGGGTCTAAAGATTTTGCGAGCTACGTGTTCTAGATTGAAGTTCTTTGGGCGGAATTTGGATTGTGGTGTGTGTAAAGTTTGACAAAAGATTTATATGAGGTCTGAAGATTTTTATGTTCCATCACAATTAATTTGTAAATCAATGATAATGGTTCTCCTGTATTACTATCCTGTACTATACTTTCTTTCATCGTATTGTGTTAGATTTGGTAGTTAATTATCATTTATAAACGGCCGCATTAGAAATAATAAATTCATAATTTAAAGCATAATCACACTAATATTATAAAGGCGAAAGAAAGTTTGTGTGTGTTTGTATGTTTGTTACCTCGTGACGCAAAAAAGGCTGGACTGATTTTGATAAAATTTGGTATAGAGGTAGCTGACACCCTGGATTAACACATAGGCTCAATTTTATCCCGAAAAAATGTAGCGGGTAATGCCGCGGGGCCCTGCAATTATTATTTTTTCTGACGTGTCTTTCATACTATACTTCATTAAGCTCATTTTATACAAGACTTTTATTTTAATTAAAGTTACCATTCAACAGTTAAGATTAAGTTCACCTAATGGGCAGCTACAGTTATCGAAATTACATCAGAAATTCAACCAAACCGTTAGCCGGTCATCCATCAATGAACATAAAATTGCGGGCTACAGCGGACTGTGGAATCCATTACAACTTTTGCAGTAAATCAAACTTCGGACACATCTATCCCATTACCTGGATATCATTAAAGTACGAAACTAAAGACACTAAAATTATAGCTTTTGCTAAAATTATACACTGTCCTTAATAAAAATAAGTCTGATTATAAAGGGAATACTGAGCGTGAGGAACCTGGGTTCAATTCCGGGGTCGAGAAATATGTTACTGAGTTTTCCCAAGTGCTTTTAAATGTAGTACCCATCTCTTATTAAATTTGAATCAAAAACATAAACTTTATTTTGGAGTGGGAACTAAATTTATACTCCTACTCCTCCTTTATAACCTTTTACAATTAACTAGCTGCGGCCCGCGGTGTTGCCCGCTACATTATTTCGGGATAAATAGCCTGTGTGTTAATCCAGGATGTCAGCTACCTCCATATGAAATTTCATCAAAATCGGTTCAGCCGTTTGAGAGTGAAGAGGTAACAAACATACAAAGACACAAACTTTCGCCTTTATGATATTAGTGTGATGTGATTTCGCTGCAGGTTCCAAGACAGTCGAGTCATTTCTCTGGGATGCCTTGAGCATTTTATGTCTCGATGGTTCTCAATGGTTACGGTGTTAGATCCAGAGTGACAGTAGAATGGTGGGCTAGTACCGAAAAAAATCATTCTGCGTGCCGCTTAGCTTGTGAGAAACAGTTTTCACCGTCTTTTCTATAATAAAAAAGAATCTAAGTCCTTCTCCAAGGTTCAATCACTTTTATATCAAAATGAACCTTTATTTAAAACAAAGGCTTATAAAATACTTTCACGTTTATTCAAACTTTGAATGCGAATTTAAACCCTTTTGGTACTTATTGAAAACATTTCAATAGATTAACTGGTAAACAGTTTCAGTAAGTAATTTTTTTTTTCAGTAAGATTGACTGAAGTTTGTACATTTATAGTTATAACATTTAATTGAATAACTGCTTATTACTTAGTATTTTTTTAATATTCTCAGATCATCTACGTTTTTCCTTTAGGTAATTCTTAGTAGCAGCACGGAGTCTGGATTAGTGCCCAGTTGATGGCACTAGGCTCGCCCCCTATTTCATTGGAACCTAAAAGCATAACTGGGAAAATGTGGGTGTATTGTATGTGCACCTCTGCCTACCCCTTCGGGGAATACAGGCGTGATGTTATGTTATGTTTTTAAGCTACTCATGTTGCTGACTGTACTTTTATCCCAGGGAAAAAATACAACAGTAAAGTTTAAAAGGAGCTATCTCATATACCTGAGCCATAGTTTCTAACTCAATATATTACAGCGTACACGGAGTTGGTAGGTCGCCAAGCCGTAGTGTTAGATCTTTGACGTGAACATAGAATTCTTGGTACATTCTACAGATAATAAGTTTTAGACGACTCTAAGCCGTGTGTATCACCTTCACGCTTCTGTGCCAGGTGGTAGGTAGATGTTTGAGTCTGCTCACATGTGGAACTGTTGCGGTATTGGGTGCAATTACCATATCCATAATACCAGTGCTTTTGCGTTTTTTGGAAGTGAATTTTCGGTAGCACTCCGAGATTAAACTTTCCATTTATATTCTTATAGGCTTAACAAAGGATACAGCCTATACACAATAGGTTAAAGGGTTTTATAATCCTAACCTTGCCTATTTTCAAAATATCATTTGGTACTTGCCGATTGGCGCTGTGGTTTAGACATTGATCTGCAGACATTAATTACACCGAGTCTGGGTGTATGTGTATGCGATTTTCCATGTTTGTGAAATGCATCCATGGTACAGAAGTTACTATAATTAAAAACTATAATTTCATATATATTATTTGCTTTTTTTTTTGTTCCTTTTTTAAAAAACGTCGCACCACACTAGGAATTTCTCCTGTATCGTAGGTGCGTTTAACAAACATGAAATATTCACATACACAAACACCCAGACTCGGGACAAACATCTGTGTTTCGCACAAAGTTTTGCCCCGTGCGGGAATCGAACCCGCAGCCCTTAGCGCAGCAGTCCAATCGCTTAGCTACTGCGCTAATCAGGTGATCTTGTTTCGACTGTTTATTAAAACTCGTCTCGTTTGCTTGTATTTTACCATTTCATATAAGTGAACCATAAAAAGTATAAAATTTCCAATTATTTACTTAATACACTTGTATATTCACCGGTTTAAAAGGACATTGACCCTTCCCAACCTTGCTCTCAAGGCAGACATTCTTGTCTAACCCTCAAGCTAGAAGATCTTAAATTAAAATACCTTGGCTAACATCAGGTAGGAGCACAGTTCGTACAGCTGATTAATTAATGGTCTAGACATAATTGTCTTAAAACTCGACGGTCCATTATGTTTAACAAGTTCAAGAAAATGGTGGGTAATTAGAGGCTGTCTAGTTACTGAAAAGATGCAATGTTTGATATGAATTTGTCTTTTATCTTTAGTTAGAAATAAAATACACATTTAATTTAATAAGACTGCCTCGTTGGTCTAGTGGTTGTTAAGCGCGACTGCTGAGCACGAGGTCCTGGGTTCGAAACCCGGGTTGGGCAAAGTGTTACTGGATTTTTCTATTGATGGCAATAGGCTCGCCCCCTATTACATTGGGACCGAAAAACATAACTGGCTAAATGTGGGCGTACTATATGTGCTCCTCTGCCTACCCCTTCGAGGAATACAGGCGTGATGTTATGTATGTATGTATTAATTTAATTTGGTCAAACATAATTCGAAAAAGTCGACCGACTATCGGCGATTCTGAAAGAGGAGCTGTGGCCGAAAGGGGTTGTATTTAGGAAATTCCGCGGCCGCCGGCGTCCTCCGATTGTCACAGAACGTGCGTTATACGTCGCGAAAACGTGACTTAGTTATAAGTTTATATTTTTGTATGTTAGTCTGTAAGGTATATATAATATGGGCCTCTGTAAGCTTTGTTTAGCATTGTTTTATATTGCCTGAAATAAACGATTATTATTATAGTTATAGTATATATATTATAATTATAGTAACAATTTATACGAATCCACGAAATATTCCAACATAATATCCGTATATTGAAATTCGATGGATGCGAGCAGTGACACAACGGCTCAGTTGGCGGAGCAGCATCACGGTACGGTGGAAGTCGCGGGTTCGAGTCCCGCTTGTGTCCATCATTTTTCAAGTTTCCTTTACAGTGATGTTATTATAACAATATCAGTTGAGCAATATTTGAGGCGAGTGTTAGTGGAGTATCGGAAAGGGGAAGACCTAGGCGAACATACCTAGACCAAATCGGAGATGTTCTGTAAAAAGGGCAAGTGAGGAGTACCCTCAACTGAAGAGCGTGTATGAGGAATGTGATGCGTGTGAATGAAGCAAAAGAAGTATGCCAGGATCGTAGCAAATGGAAATCCGTGGTCTCTGCTTACCCGTCACGAAAACAGGCGTGACTTTATGTATGTATGTATATATGTATCAGTTGATAAAGCCACATTTAATTAAATAAACTTACTCTTGGCAGTTTTATTCATTTAATTCCAAATATAAGAGCATCCAATTAGCACGATATGATGGTCTGATGCGAAGCTCAATTCACTTGTGAAGTTTATGCTATTAAACTCAAAACTGCATTTAACGAAATGAAGTTATAATTTGTGTAATATTTTAGTAAACATTTCAGTAGAAGTTTTCATTTAGGTCGCGGTGTGAGCAGCTTTCTTAGGATATTGGTATAATATAACATAAATCACGCCTGTATTCCCCGAAGGGGTCGATAGAGATGCACATATAGTACACCCACATTTCGCCAGTTATGTTTTTAGGTCCCAATGTAATAGGGGGCGAGCCTATTGCCATCATCCTGGCACAAATCCATACTCCGTGCTGCTACTAAAAATTACCTAATGGAAAAACCCAGCAACACTTTGCCCGACCCGGGACGCAGGACCTCGTGCTAAGCAGTCGCGCTTAGCAACCACTAGACCAACGAGGCAGTCTCAACAGATAAAAAAAACAAAATACATTATCCCCCAATAAAAGTTCTTTACACCAACAAATTAAGCCGCTAATAAATTAAACATTTTATCTAAATGCTTTAAAAAACCTAACTATAATTAATAAGTGGAATCGGCAGAGCAAATTTACTCAGGAGTCTAATTAACAAAGAGTACTCGGGTCCTCCAAGTTGTCGATCTAGAGGCGCGGTGTAGCGCACGAGAGGGAGCGAGGTGAATATATTTATGTCGCTTCAGCTGCGAGAGAGGTCGTGGATATCGCAAAGGTGGCAGGGTCTAGGAAAATTCAAGAGAAGCCTAAATCCAGAGCTTTTTAAACTTTTCCACACTAGGAATTTCTCCTGTATCGTCGGTGCATTTACTCGTAACAATCATGAAATATCACATACACGAATAACACATACATCGAACTCGAGACAAGTTTAAAAAAATGATTGCACGGAAATAAATCTAAAAAAATCTTTATTATATTTTTTTTACTTTTTAGCATGTTGCCTAAGACATCATAAGCCGGAAGACGTCTACTGCTGAACTTAAATCAAAATGATAAAATAATTTAAAAAAATAATGGACATGAGCACGACTTGAACTCGCGAGCTTCAATGATCCATAGCGCAGCTCTGCCAACTGACACAATAGCACATTTGGTAGAGCTACGCTACCAATCGCTAAAGGTCTGGAGTTAACAGCATGAGTGCCTTAAAAAAAATAAGGTCTGCATTTTTTATTTTTCACTTCGAATTACGTGTTTACCTTCTTCAGAAACCAGCTATAACTCTAAAGTTAAAGCTGGTTAAGGAGGTCACACCGACATCAAAAAGTCAACGCTTCTCCCCTTTACTTTGCCCCACATTGGGCCCGGTAACTCAAATGGTACGCTTCAGATGACTTTGTGGGTATATATCCAACGCGACCACAAACACACCCGACAGTACTGTTTAGTGGTCATACGGCTGGATATGGCGATCACATGTTTGTTATACCTTTTACAATGGAACGTTTTGTGTATTCACGCAAATTTACTATGAAACTATGCAAAAATAGTTGTAGCACGATATCTTTGAACAGGTCAATGAAACAAATAAATTGACCATTCATTTATTTAACCTTTTAAGCGCCACGTCTTGTATAGAAGACAAACGATTCAGTGCTCACCACGCCGTAGATTTATTATATGACAATATAACATAATATAACATCACGCCTGTATCCCCCGAAGGGGTAGGCAGAGGTGCACATATAGTACACCCACATTTCGCCAGTTATATTTTTGGGTCCCAATGTAATAGGGGGCGAGCCTATTGCCATCAACCGGGCACAAATCCAGACTCCGTGCTGCCACTGAGCATTACCTTACGGAAAAACCCAGTAACACTTTGCCCGGCCCGGGATTCGAACCCAGGACCTTGTGCTCAGCAGTCGCGCTTAGCAACCACTTGACCAACGAGGCAGTCTCAGGTAGAGTCGCAGAAAAACGCCATCAAAAGCTTTTCTCTCAAATAACAGCTACTTATGGTAGCCCCTAATGAATTTCACATGTAAATACGTTAACCAAAATACAGTACTCACTGGTACCAAATAGGTACCAATAGTACCAAGTACGAGTGGTGGCTGTGGTTTGCGGTACGGGTCACATAATGCCGGTAATGTCCGGCGAGAATGACGGTGTAATTAGCACTAAATATTGAGTGAAATAAACACTATACCGCCTATTAACGAAATACAGTTACATATTTGGTGGCATTTTGTTAAATGGTGTGAGGTTAGTATTGTTTTTTACGGGTTAATAGGAGATCTGGCAAAGTTGCTGTACAGGATTGATGAAGTCACCAGTTATTGTACCGATGTCTTAAAGGCGTGTGGCCACTGTTTTACAATTGTGTCTGCAAAACGTGACAAGCGAAAGTATTATATCTATATATATAAAATTTTCGTATCACAGTTTTCGTTCCCATACTGCTACATCCTCCGAAACGGCTAGACCGATTCTCATGAAATTTTGTGAGCGTATTGAGTAGGTCTGAGAATCGGCCAACATCTATTTTTCATACCACGAAATTCACGCGGACGAAGTCGCGGGCAACAGCTAGTATTATATATGTTTACGGGCATTGTACGGCTATGCGTACAGTAAGACACAAACGTGGGCTTTACAGAGAAGGGCTTTTGAAACGTGAAATGTAAACATCTTTTTACACGTGGATGTGAATAAAAAGAAGTGACGTGTGTTTCCAGTCTCTCTTTTGTTTACAATGCTAACGAAACAAAAGGGGTAAGCTGTGTCTCAAATGGGGTAAGGATTAGGCATCGCGAACCTTTTGTTCCACACAAAGGTAGGGTTTACAATGACAGTCAAGTTTGTAAGTCGGTCAATGCGTTGTTCTTGCATATGACCATTGTGTTTTGAATTTTTCTTTTCAATGTTTATAGTTGTAGCACGAAGATGGGAAAGTCTACTTTGGAAGAGACCTACCAAGTGACAACATACTTCTGGTAAGATAATAATAACTTAAACTATTCCTTAACTAGACTAGATATATAATACTTCTGTTGCTTTGCTAGACGATGTGATTGGCGCAGTGGCTAAGCGATTGGACTGCTGCATTTACTAACTAATAAATAAATGGATGTAGTCTTAGGATGAATCTGAAATAAATGATTATTATTATTATTATTTAGAGTTGCTGGTTTAATTGCCGTATAGGTCAAAAATTAGTGCGACACGCAGATGTTGGATTTATATGGATTTTCAATTGGATGTCCCGAGTCTAGGTGTTTGTGTATGTGATATTTCATGTTTGTGAAACTCACCCACGATACATACAGTGGTTTTTTTTAAATTGTGTGTCTACTTAATGTATAAGACAATAGTTTTTTCCGTGTCGCAGTTAAGAACAGTGATGTTAAAGTCGCTTCGTGAGCGCCTATTAGGTTTTAGTAGCAATAACTCTTCCGAGCATATCATGAATAGCACAGAGATTCGCATACCATTCTTTATGGGCAGTCAGAAGGATGAAAGTATGGACACCAAATATATTTTAAACATAACATAACATCACGCCTGTATTCCCCGAAGGGGTAGGCAGAGGTGCACATATAGTACGCCCACATTTCGCCAGTTATGTTTTAGGTCCCAATGTAATAGGGGGCGAGCCTATTGCCATCAACCGGGCACAAATCTAGACTCCGAGCTGCCACTGAGAATTACCTAATGGAAAAACCCAGTAACACTTTGCCCGACCCGGGATTCGAACCCGGGACCTCGTGCTCAGCAGTCGCACTTAGCGACCACTAGACCAACGAGGCAGTCTAGAAATATAATTTATTTAAAACATTTTTATGTGTGTTTAAATTATTGTAGAGACGCATCAAATCTCGCCAGTTTTCCAAACTGGTAGGCCGAAGCCATTGATTCCCATTTAATACAGATTATAATCATTTTTCATAAACACAATCCTATCGCCATCGAGTTTCCCGGTAACTCATCTCGGGATTTATTTTTAAATGTCATCAGAAATGACGTAATCCGCGCCGATTCAATAAATCAGCAAAAAAATCTCAATTAAGACCGTCGGACCTCGTTACAAGGCAAAATGACATCGCGAAACAACTTTCCAACATAACTCGCAACCCTTTACATCAGACCTTGTCAAAGGTCCTTTTCTGACGAAAAAAAAACCATTAAGCCCAAGCGGTACCCGCCCAAATATTGTTTTGGGCGGATTTCGTTATTGTGAAAAACTGACCCATTTATGATGTCGCATGAGGGCACGCTATATTATGGAAGTGGTATGGAGATTCGCGTAAAAAAATATACATACATACTTACTCATTTTTAATAAAAAAAAGGGTTTACCTAAACAAGCTAATACGTTTGACTCACTGCTTTCCAAGCGTCTGTGGCATTTGCTAATTACGAGTGTCAAATTAAAATATAGTCTGAAACATATCATAACCAAATAACTATATTTATCAAGGGAATCATAGTGTAAAACCGCATTAAAATTGGTCAAGCCATTTTGGAGAAAATTGGCAGCAATCACACATTAAAACGGTAGCAACACTAATCTACGGCAAAGGTGCACGTGTACGGCCACATCCGAGTTTGGTAACAAATTGAGGGTTGGATTTTGGCATAAATTAAACGCGATTGGACATTTTAGGGTTAAAACCTGCATCTTAACACAAATATTAGGGGTTCATTTTAATGGAATAGTCGTATTAAAAGTGTGAGTGTTTATATTGTATATTGCGTACCCTGGTCAGCCAACACCTAGCTAGTACGCACATGAATTAGAGAAGACATTGGTGCATGCCGAGGTTAGAATTTGCGACCTTTGACTTAGCAGTCCAACGGTACGATACTTTGCCTTTTGATATTTTAATTATGAACCAAATTTTATAAATCGTTGTGGAGTCAAAAAATTAAAAATTTAATCGTAATTTAATTAATTTATTTACAAAAAGAAGGAAAGTAAATATCATCAGCCGAAAGATGTCCACTGTCGAACAAAGCCCTCCACCTTAGGTAAGGGGGGCCATAATCCCCACGCTTGGCAAGCGGCTTAGGGATCGCAGTATTGGTGGTGAAGTTTCAGAAGACGCTGCTGCCCATCTTCTGGGTTTTCTCTTAGTCGCCTCTTACAACACCCACGGGAGGAAAGGGGGTGGTCAATTCTAAGCCGGATACCACTCGGCAACATTTCTCTGAATACAGGTAAAATATTAACAAAACAATTTTCTTACTTCTAAAAGCAGTACGTATAATTATTATTACAAACATATTCGACACAAATACATATCAAAAGCTTGCTTGAAGAATGTCTGTCAAACTGACTGATAGATACACTCTGTCACTATGATTGTACCGTGCTGACAATGAAATATGAGAACAGCTGATGGCGTAGCTCGTACCGGCTACGAGCTACGAAATTTCGTAGACGGCTCATGTTGCTACGGTTATTTATTTGATATTGAGTGAAATTGAAAATCATGAAACATTTGATAATTATGCTTTCCTGACCGCATTTCCGTCATGTGTCAGTTAACCTTATGGATTTCAGATCGGGACCTTATGATCTGTATAAGCTAGGTATTAAACGAATCAGGCTGGATGTAAAGAGAAGGAACAGCATACTACCGTATTTGACAGTTTTCTTTAAGGTAACATCACGCCCGTATTTCCAGGCTTCCTCACGATGTTTTCCATCACCGTTAGTCAGTGATGTCTTAGAATAACTAAAAAAGTATTAACGACATTAAAAAGTATTTCTAAAAGACACTACTACGACTAGATTAACATTCCTAACTCGTTGTTAAAATGATTAATTAATGCGAATTATTAATTAGTTATGTAATATTAAGGTTGTTCGTTTATTACTAATGTGTTTTATACATTTACGTATATTTGTTACAAGGTGAGAAGAGGTCTAACTAGCAAATCAAGAATCTTTGATGGGAAAAAATATTTTATTTATTTAACATCGAAGGAGATTGATTATATTATACATTTAAAGATTGTAATCACATGGAGGCTTTCCTGTTTTGCATAGAAATGTCTCTTTGGAACCGCGTAATTAGGCTTGAACTCCGAGAAAGAAACCTGAAGAAGAATACAGCTAGGTTTGACAGTGTAGGACGTTCTCCAGCTAGGTGGGGCGACGATATACGCAAAATGGCTGGCAGCGATTGGAAGCTAAAGGCCGAAGATCGAGCTCAGTGGCGTACCAGAGGCATAGGAGAGGCCTATTTCTAGCAACTGCTGGACGTAGGCAGTCCACTGACTGAGATATACTGATAACAACATAACATCACGCCTGTATTCCCCGAAGGGGTAGGCAGAGGTGCACATACAGTACGCCCACATTTCGCCAGTTATGTTTTTAGGTTATATACTGATAATGATGGTATTAAAATAAAAAATAATTTATTTCATTACTACACTGCCTATCGTTCCGAGTATTACAGTATCTAACTGTATGTATATACTTATAACTCGTACATAACTTTATTTTTTATATTAAAATAATAAACTACCCGTCTTAATATGGTGCGAAGTTCTTGTTGGAATTTTAAATTCAGGCAACGTAAGTTTTACTTGTCTTCAGCGGTAGGGGACGGTGGAGGACTAATGAAAAAAGTTTAGTTTATACCGTTAGAAAAATACTCGGGACTGTTGGTCTAAGGCTATTTCATATATATTATCACGCCTGGAGGATTCCATGGGAGTAGGTAGGGGTGGTTTATTCACACTTTAGTGCCGTACTTATTAGTCTGAGATAAGTGGCAATACCTAAATGGAGAAGGCCCAAAATTGTCCGTTTAAGGAAGGATGCTTATGCAGTGGGACACTTAAAAGCCGATGATGATGGAAAATTAGTAGGTCTGGTCATCATCATTAGTTGGAAGACGTCCACTGCTAAGGCCTCCCCTTAAAGAGAGGGGGGAGGTCCATAGTTCCAGTAGAAGTAGAGCCACTTGGCAAGCGGCTTCGGGATCTCCGTATTTGTGGTGCAGTTACTTTAGTGCCCAAGTAATGCGGTTCTGCCCATCTTCTGCGTTTTCCCATAGTCTACGACACCCAAAGAGATGAGATGGGATGGGTAGGGCCTATCGTAATCGAAGGCGAGCCTATTGCTACCAACCGAGCACAAATCCAGTCTCGGTGATGCTTAAAAAAATTACCTAATGAATAAAAAACAATGACAAATCGATCATAAACAATGACTCATCAATGAAAAACCCAGTAACACTTTGCCCGAACCGGAATTGAAACACGGGACCTCAGGCTCAACAGTTACGCTTAGCAACGACTAGACCAGCGAGGTAGGAAGCTTATAGTCGTTGAAAAGTGATAAACAAGCATTGCAGTACAAAATATTCAATAATTATTTCCACCTGCTGCAATTAACGACTCTTGAAGGAAAAATTCGCGGCATTTTTTCAAAACCCTGCATAAATTAGGCTTTGCTTATAGTTATGGCGGGAACGTGACGATACTCCGTCGGGAGTGACGTCACACGGGGTTAATGAACTTGACATAAGGTAGCGTCAGCATGACGACAAAAATCAAAGACGTTCCAGTGTATTTAATGTTTTACATACCATTATTAACTAGCTTTAGGTGCTAGGTGCTTTTAAAAAAAAATATTATACGACTCCACTCACTCGACGAATAAATCAAGGTATTAGAAACAGACTTTTTTCTTTTATTAAAATACCTCGCCCCACTAGGAATTTCTCCTTTATCGTGACAAACGTACAATATCACTCATGCATCACCTTCATTTTTGACCCAAACGTGAATCGATCCCACAACCCTTACCGAAGCAGTCCAAATACTTAGCCCTACAGTCAATCAGGTCTGCTTTAGCGTACACCTCACCATACTATTCTGCTTTTATCCGATTCTAGCACGTGAATAATAAATACGAGCCGTAAAGCAAAATAAACCGTCAACAAATACAGCAATACGTATGATTTATAAACCTATTACCAACTTTTTTCAATTCTATTTATTTAGGTATTCATAAACTGTAGCACAAACAAAAATGTTTGTACAAAATATTATCACAACAGTTTTCAGTTGGACGCACTGCATTTTATTTCCATTGGCAAGCTATTGGAGCCAGTGTACAAAAATAACAAAAAAATCGTATGTAAAATGGAAATATAGATTCGTTCTATCACGTGATAACTGTTAGGCCTCAAACTGTATGACAGCGGGCAGCGGGGCGGTGAGCGACGCGTTCAAATGTATTAATTTGTATTGAACTGTTCGCAATAGCAGCGGCGCGGGGAGCGGTTGTCGCCACCGCCCCACAGCCCGCTGTCATACAGTACGCGGCCTTATGTATTGAATATAACTGTCGCATTCAACTTGTTTGAACTACGTTCTGATACTGTAAGCCACAAACAAATGAACGCAGTATGTAAAACCACAAACAGACCTCCACAGAGAAATGTCTACGCAGTTGTGTCAATTTAGTCTGTTATTAGTTCCAAGAATATTGCTAATAAAGGCAGCCCTAACCTTCACCTAACCTTTATCTCTGTCACAGAGTAATCGTTGAAGACATTTGCGATCCAAGCATTGGTATCTTTTCAGTAATTCACTGTAATCCAATCATAGAATAGATATTTTTAAATAACTGTCAGTTTGACTGACATAAGAATATGGTTTCAGTACCTTTGCATAAACTTACCATCAAATCTCACGCACCTCCTCTTATAATTAGATAGTCTTCGCTTTACCCTTTAAATTTTTAATTTAATTGACATAACTTGTCACCACGCGGCGCCTGTATTTCCCAAAGGGGTTGGCAGAGGTGCACATAATATATCATACCCACATTTCCCCAGTTAGGTATGTTTTTAGGTCCCAATGTAATTGAATATGAATTACCTAATAGAAAAACCAAGTAACACTTTGCGACCACTAGACCAACGAGGCAGATGATTATTATGAGATTCTTTTAAACGCGTATATTTTTTTTGCCATCGGTACGCCGTCTGGTGCATCAATAGCGTATAGGGCTGCTTTGTATGCTCATTTCGAGTCTCCCTCTGGGTTCTGTCGCACCGCACTTTTCAACCGCATACACTGAACTACAAGGTACAAGCGTCAAGCAGAACGGCAGTTCTCTATTTTAATAATCTTTGGAATTTAAACAATGCTAACAATTGTTATAGCCTATGATATTAATCATCATTATCATCAGCCGGAAGACGTCCAGACGTCAACTGTTGAACAAAGACCTCCCATAGAACCCCACAATGAACGACAACTTCCCAATTGCATCCACTGGTTGCCCGCAACTTTGACGATATCGTCGGTCCACCTGGGTCCTGGTGGAAGGCCAACACTGCGTCTTCCGATGCCTTTTTATATGCCTTTTAATCATGTTTACGCCATAGTGGTGTATTACCGCCTTCAATTACGCTTGTTATGCCCAAAGGAGTATCTATACACTATCCCCCTTATTCATAAAATCTAAACCATGGACTAAATTACCCGTCACTGACGTTTGCATACGCCTCTCCTCCCGTGGGTGTCGTAAGAGGCGACTAAGGGAAAAATCCAGTAGATGGGCAGCAGCGTCTTCTGAAACTTAACCACCAATACTGCGATCCCCAAGCCGCTTGCCAAGCGTGGGGATTATGGCAACCCCCCCCCCCCTAAGGGGGAGGCCTTTGTTCAGCAGTGGACGTCTTCCGGCTGATGATATTGATGACGTTTGCATAGTTATCAATATAGTTAACAGATATTGTATATACAAATCTGTTAAATACAGCAACATACTAATTATAACAATGCTGTTGAACAACAAAAACATACAATAACACAGATGGATTGCTTCCAAAACCGCTGAGCTCTTGTAACTTGTGTGTCACATCAAGGTGCATCACGTGCGCATTATACGCGCACGCGAGGCAACACCAGGCCTGTGCTGCGTGCATTGTGTGTTATACACGGGCTGTGCATGTACCTGCTCTAGAGCACCTAGTTGTCTCAAGAACCTGTTCTTATGTTTGTTTAGCTATAGAGAGTGTAGAAGATGAATGCCGTCTGTTATCCAGCCTAGAATTGACCTCCTCCTTGTGGGTGTCGTAAGAGGCGACAGGAAAAATCCAGAAGATGGGCTGCATCTTCTGTAACTTCACCACGAATACTGGGATCCCCAAGCTTGCCAAGCGTGAGGTTTGGTATGGAGACCTGACACCCTGAATTAACACATAGGCTACTTTTTATCCCGAAAAAATGCAGCGGGCAACACCGCGTGGTTCTAGTAACTTATAAGTACGTCACATAACCAATTTTTACGAGTCATCGACCTACGACCCCTCCCGTTATAACTGTTATATTTTTCGCTATAAAATTTTAACGTTACCATATCCAAGATCCTCACCGCTCTATAAGGCTAGTTATCTTTATCGCGCGTAAACTTTATCGTGTGTGAACGTGGCTTTATGTGACATCTAGTTCAGGTATTGTGTGGGAAACTTTATAGGATTAGTTTACTCGAGGGCCTTGTAAGTAAAGGTTTTACGTTAAGGTGATTTAGATGCGGCCTGGTTTTGGATGGATCTATTTTCGAAGGTTAGGAAACTGGGTGACTGCCTCTTTGGTCTAGTGGTTGCTAAGCACGACTGCTGAGCACCAGGTTCTGGGTTCGAATCCCGGACCGGGCAAAGTGTTCCTGAGTTATTCCATTAGGTAATTCTCAGTGGCAGCACGGAGTCTGGATCTGTGCCCGGTTGATGGCGATAGGTTCTACATTGAAACCTATAACATAACTGGCAAAATTTGGGTGTACCTAATAGATACACCTCTGAATATGCTTATATTAAGAGGTGTATCTATATTAGGTACACCTCTTAATATAAGCGTTATTAGTTTTTCAGTGTTTTTCACATCACTGAAAAACTAATAACGCTTCCTGACTCAGGTTCGAACCTAAGACTCGTGCTCAGCAGTCGCACTTAGCAACCACTAGAGCAACGACACAGTTAATTAAACAATGCAAAATACAATACATTCTGAAGGCAGCTCTTGTATTTATCTTAAATCTCAGAACTAAAACTTCATCACAGAATCCTTGAACAATTTTAATTCAAACAACAAAATATCGCGCTGAGTACAATATCGTAAGTTTCCCTGTAAGTTAACGAAACAAGCTAATTAAGCTACGTTAAGTTTGGCAAAGTTCGCACTTCATTACGACGCTGCTCTTGGCTACCCCCAGAGGCAGCGGACTGAAGATACTAGTATTATTTGTTACTAGACTAGGTACGCCCCACGGTGTTACGCTGCATTTTTTCCGGATAAAAAGTATCCTATGTGGTAGTCTAGGGTGTTAGCTACCTCCATACTATTTAAGCAAAATTGGTTCAGTCGTTGAAGCGTGAAGAAGTAACAAACATACAAACACACAGTCATAAACTTTTGCCTTTATAATATTTATGTGATTAAATACTATTATAGTGTGATTCAACCTTTGACGACCTGATTAGCGCAGTGGCTAAGCGATTGGACTGTTGTGCTAAGGGTTGCGGGTTCGATTCCCGCACGGGACAAATCTTTGTGCGAACCACAAATGTTTGTCCCGAGTCTAGGTGTTTGTGTATGTGATTCTATGTGTATGAAATTCCTAGTGTGGGACGACGTTTTATTATCAAAATTAAAAAAAAAACCTGCGTCTTCGTCTTCTCGTCATCCATTCATATAGGAGCTACGATCCCAGAGATAGATAGATACACAGACTGACACGTCAAACTTATACCCCCCCCTTCCCTTTGGAGACGGCGGTTAAAAAAAAACCCTTCTTTGCAAATTATTGTTATACCCTAATTCTAAAACAAACACAACAATATACAGTAATTTTATTCGCTTTACAGAAAGTACTTAGCAGTTTGAAATCGTCTCAATGTTTTAGTTGAGAACTGTCTGCGTCCTACCCACGTAACAAATTAAGCGGGATCACGTCTGTACTCTGTTAGTCTTTCTGCTCGTACTAAAACACTTCTTAAGCGTGAAGACCAAACTTGGCGCAAACAAAAGTAAGGTAGCAGTTTATAAGCCAATGCTATGATTATTCATTAGGTGATTAGTGTATGTTAATTACGCCTGTATTCCTTGCCCTGTTGGTTTACCGTGACTGCTGAGCGTGAGTCCTGGGTTCGAAGCCCGGGTCGGGAAAAGTGTGTGGCTTTTACATTAGGAAATTCGCAGTAGCAGCACGGAGTGTGGATGATGACGCAGTTGGTAGCAAGTAGAGAGCCTCAAGTGAGAATACCTTAGTACGCCCAGCGAACCCTGGACGATCAACCTCGCTAGCATCCGTGTTGACTGACCAATCTCTACATCATAGCATGAGCTATTTATATGCGGCAGTTGCAATAGGCATGGCAATAGGCTCGCCCCCTATTATGTTGGGACCTATAACATAACTGGCGACATGTACTATTCACCTGCTATGTATGTATATTTATTCATTAGGCGATTTGTGTATGTTAATTACTCTTGTTTTCCCTGAAGAACTCTAGAGTATTATATTAGGCAGTTTCACAGGAGCCTATTGTCATAATAATGAGCATAATATTCTAATTTAATTGTCAAAATATCATACTACAATATCCTAAAAAATTTTGTGAGAATGAATGGATGTTTGTTACTCCATTTCGCAAAAACTACCAAACGAATTTTGATAAAACTTTGTTGACACACGAAGCCTTAACTCGTCACCAATATTTGCCTGACAGACATCAAACCATAGTATACAAATGATACTTAAACCAAACGTAGCTTAAATAGTAATTCACTTACATTTTTATCATCCACACAAAGTGTAGCTCCCATACATCATCCAACGTTCCAAGTTTAGTACAGTCAGCAACAGATAAGAAAAAACAAGTTGTTGTTTTGACGCGGCTATAGATTTATTGTTCCCTAAACTACTTAGCATTGTGTTGAAGAGTTTGTAGTCCAGTGCGAAGCTAGGCTATGAAAGCTGTTAGACAGAAATGCTAATGACTGTTTTATTTCGACTCTATCAATATTTACTGCACTCCGAAGCTCGACTTAGACCCAAAACTAGAATTAAACTGAATTTCAGTTTAACCGTTATAGTATTTACTTTTCGGCCTTTCACTATTCACTGTACGGGCAAAAGTGTCCACCTTACCATCAAACCTTAAAACAGGGCATTTACTGTTGTGGAAGGGAGACCCCGCTCCACGCATAGCAGCGTCTCGCTTCCACATCGGAAATGTTCTACTTTAATAGTGATTGTATACGTAAAAAGTAAGTTTACGCTGTTTCTGGATGACTCGAAAATATTTATTTGATCACTCTTTAAGTAAGTTATATTTGTTTTTAAAGCTTAGCCCCCTTACTATGAACTCTTAAAACAGAACAATTTACAATGGACGCCGCATTACACTGCACCGTGCACGTAGCAGCGTCTAGCTTTCGCATCGGAAAATGTCCTGGATGTCGTGGTGGCCTAGTGGTAAACATACCGGATTTGTATGCACAAGGTTGCAGGTTCAAACCCGGGCAAGTACCAATGTGACTTTTTCAATGTTATAAATACTTTCTTAGTTATTCTAAGACACCACTGACTAACGGTGACGAAAAACATCGTGAGGAAACCTGGATTTAATTATCTGAAAACGCCAACCCGCAGTGATCAGCGTGGTGATTAATGCTCAATCCTTCTCTATACGAGAAGAGGTCTTTGCCCTGCACTGGGACAGTTATAGGCTGTTATTATGATCAGAGTTCATGGTAAGGGAGCAGTTCTTTAATTTTGTTTGTTTTTAAAACTACCCTAATGCGCTGTAAAATGTTAACACATTGATGCATATCTTCGGCACCGCTTTAACTACCCACAAGCCTAACAAAACTAGCAACAAGAAACCCAGCAAGTTGCTGCAACATGCATCGTAACTTGGCCATTCGCCATCCGATCTGTACCAAACAGATTAGGAATGTTAATGCAGTAGTTTGTCTTGCGTGTTCGTTGTTCTGTTGAGCTACGTGAGCTGTTATTTATCGCGCGTCAATGCTTGTACTTGAGTGGCCTTACTATGCTTCTGATGCCTGTAGTCTGTAGGAGATATTTTGTGTTTAAAATTAAATGTAAGTGAGTTTTGCTTTGTAATAAGGTTAGTAATAATATCAGCACTTTCAACGTATTCAGCGTATTTGCTTTTTATTTTTCATGTATGTAAAAATTGCTTGCGTTACGACAATTAAAAATTACGAATTGCAAGCCGACTAATATTTTATGTAATATTTTCTGCGTACCTACTCAAATACAACTTCAAGTTTATTAATCGTACTATTCACAAAGAGACCCGCGACTTCGTCAGTCTCTTTCTCGTGTTTTTTCCGGGATGTATGTTTTCTATATATATTTATGCAATGAAGGCCAAATCGAGATAGGTAATATTCACCTCAGTCTCGAAGATTACTCTCTACGTACAAATAAACTAATACCTGTTTATAATATTAGTATAATCCAGACGAGTAACGGTCAAAGTACAACATAACATCACGCCTGTATTCCCCAAAGGGGTAGGCAGAGGTAAACATATAGTACACCTACATTTCGCCAGTTATGTTTTAGGTCCCAATGTAATAGGGGGTGAGCCTATTGCCATCAACGGGGCACAATTCCAGACTCCGTGCTGCTACCATGAATTACCTAATGGAAAAACCCAGCAGTCACGTTTAGCAACCACTAGACCAACGAGGCAGTCCTAATTATAGTCAAAGTAGATGATTTCCACAGAACCAATCCATCGATTTACTCTGAACCAACACAACACAATTTATTGACGATGCTCTATCAACTGCACTAGCTCTTTAATCTCACAGTTTCTAACACAAGTTTAAATCACTAAAAACTTTGCTAATCTAGCTTCACAAGTTAGTCCTCAGTGTACTATACAGGGTGTATCGAATAAAAACTCCAAGTTAAACTCTCGATAATAAGGAGACGATCAAAGGAAATGATCTTATAGTAATAAGGGAATAGGGTTGTCCAATAGGAGTACTCTTTTTAAATTGCATATTTGATTGCCTCGTTGATCTGTGCCACTGCTGAACACGAGGTCCTGGGTTCGAATCTCGGGTTGGGTAAAGTGTTACTGGATTTTTCTGTAAGGTAGTTTTTAGTAGCAGGACGGAGTCTGGATTTGTGCCTGGTGGGTGAAAAAAGGCTATCCCTCAATTACATTAGTACCTTTAACATAACTGGCAAAATGTGGGTGTACTATATAGGTAGATACACCTCTGCCTACACCTTCGGGGAATACAGGCGCGGTACTATTTTTGTACGACTGCATTTATTTTCATCGGCAGACATAATATAGACACTCCTGAAGTCTTAATGGGCAGACAGGTGTACTTCTTTATAATGGGTCTAATATTCAGCCATATTCTTCATGTAAAATAAGAAAGCCTATTGCCATATTTATCGAGCTCATACCAGGTTCATACCATTTTCAATGAATCTCTCGGTCACAGAAAACAAAAGTATTATTTCCCCTCTATAATACATCAATGACAAGTGCCTGTAAAAATATAATTAAAAATCGCCTTTATTAAGTTATACAATAAAATTAAATGTCTTGGTAGATGCAAGCACATCCATAGCATCAAGCTAGTATCAGAACAAAGTTCCTAGTGACGGTTGTTATTGGATATTCCCCATCGCGGCTGTTTCGGCTTCCATAGAGTTATTGCCGCTACGAAGCGGCGTCCTTTATTACATTTGTGAGCCAACATGTGGCCTGTTCATCTCTATACATGTATAACTCTGCTGTTGTTTCAAAATAACAGGAGATATGAATTTGTGGGGAATATTGAATACGTTTTCATTGAGTAGGTACGGTGTTATTGTTGAGCACGTGTCTTGTGTCGAAAGATACACGTGTAAGCACACATGTGTAATGACTATTACTCGTATAGTATACATATACACACGTCTGTAATATCTAAAGGGGAGAATATAAATGTGCTGTAATGCACCATTATTTTAGGAACCATTATGTAGAGTGTAGATATTATAATAATAATAACAGCCTATAACTGTCCTACTGCAGGGCAAAGGCCTCTTCTCGTATATAGAAGATATAGCTATAATACATATAAATTGCTTCATTGGTCCAGTGGAAACTAAATGTGACAGCTCAGCACGAGGTCCTGGGAATCCCGGTATGGGTAAAGTGTTATTGGATTTTCCATAATTCCTAGTAACAGCACGGAATCTGGATTTGTGCCCAGTTAATGGTAATAGGCTCGCCCCCTATTACATTGGGACCTAAAAACATAAATGGCGAAATATAAGGAATACAGGCGTGATGTTACGTATGTATATATATGTTATGCTGCAAAAAAAAAGCGATATATATATTGTTCAGTAATATCTTCTATTTTTTTCAGTATGTGTACTTGGACAAATCCGTTCTAAGCTAAGGCGATTAGCTAACGGCTTACGTAACCAGCTGCGCCGATGTGGCTTCAACATAAATTAACACCTGGAGTTCCGTTCAGTTTGAAATGCATTGTACTTATATGCCAATATTACATTACAACACGCCTGTATTCCTCGAGGGAGTTCGCAGAAGTGTGAAGTATACCCACATTTCGGCAGTTATGTTGTAGGTCTCAATGTAATAGGGGGCGAGCCAATTGCCATCAACCGGGGACAAATCCAGACACTGAAATTACCTAATGGAAAATCTCAGTAACATTTTGCCCGACTCGAGATTCGAACCCGCCGAAAACTTCATGCTTACCAGTCGATACTGATTATTATTAATTAATACGCATTAGACTCAATATCAAAACAAAAACTAGCAATTTTTGGGTAATCATAAAAACTTCACGGTCGGTTTTCTTACTCTGTCTTCCCTAGCCAAAACTTATAGCATAATGTACTGAAAATTCTATCAAACTCCAATATTATTGTGTCAAAGACAGATGACGTATTCATAGTACTACTAGAAATATTTCTAGAAACAACGTTCGAAGATAGCTAAGTAAAAAAAACTGCGCAACTGAAATATTTGATTAATCTAACCCGCCATACCTAACATAATTACCTTATTTCCTTGAGCTGTGAGCTGTGAACCCAGAATAATACGCCTAATAACGTTAGCTCGGATATTTGGACGTACATATGTTGCTAACTGAATCAGACTGGTGGTTCAGCGGATTCTAATCCGATTCCAGTCTCAAAACAAGCGGTGTTTGATGTAGATAGGAGTGGTAAAAGGTATGTTTAATATGATTCCTGCCCTTTGAGCATAGAATTTTAGTAGTGCCATATTTAATTCGATGATCTGATTGGCGCAGGACCTGAGCGATTGGACTGCTGCGCTAAGGGTTGCTATTTCTACATGGAATAAAAATTTGTGTGATCCGCAGATGTTTGTTTTGAGACTGGGTTTATAATATTTTATGGTTGTGGAACGCACTCACGATACAGGAGAAATTTTAGTGTGGCGATGTATTATTGATAATTAAAATACAAAGGCAGTTGGGCCGGCTTCCCTGTTTAGAAAGTAAGTCTTGACCACTGGTATCTTTAAATCTATAGACATTATACTGATTATTCCTCAAATTACAAATATACAATGACACATAAAGAATTCTCTACAAAGGATTCTGATTCACTATCATCATCATCATCATCAGCCTATCTCAGTCCACTGCCATGAAGATCGAGCTCAGTGGCGTGCCATGGGAGAGGCCTATGACTCACTATAAGTTCTATAAATTCTACGAGCCAGTTATCATTCACCCAACCCACTCAGAATGTTACTCAGGACCAGCCTATAGGTGTAGGCCAAATGTTGAACCGTTATTTTATGAAGAAGAATTTAATCTTTTAGGGTTTAATCGCTGCCAATTCTTTTGAACAAAGAAAGCCAATTCAGCAGGTTTCCTCAGGTAGTAAAGTAAATTCTAATATATTTCCCTTTCAGAATAGTTCCCTAGACCACAATGATACCCGCATAAATTTAGGACCGGAATCGGGCAAGATTCGACAAGTTTATTGCATTGGCCTGATTCTTGATTCTTAGTAGTTCAAGGAGGTTTGAACCAGTTTGAAAGCCTTGAATTAGATGTTGTTTCAAATGAAGATTCTGCAGTAAATGATTCTATAAATGAAACTTATAAATAAACAAAAAAGGTTAGAATACGAGACTGCAAGTATAAAGACGATTCGCAAATTGAGAACACTAGCAGCAAGTTTGACGATGACATTAAACATAACATTCACGCCTGTATTCCCCGAAGGGGTAGGCAGAGGTGAACACATACTACACCCACATTTCCCCAGTTATGTTTATAGATCCCAATGTAATCAGACGTCAGCCTATTGCCATCAACAGGGCACAAATCCAGACTCCGCGTTGCTTTTGAGAATGACCTTTTGGAAAAACCCAGTAACACTTTGCCCACCCGGGATTCGAACCTACGACCTCCTGCTCAGCAGTTGACTCAGCAACCACTAGACCAACGAGGCAGTGAATGACAATAGGCTAGTCGTATTACATGCGACTTCGAATGTGGTTAAATAGGAAAACGATCGATGAAGCTCCCGCCCATTACGCGCGCTCTTTGCACGCTCAACGCGGTATCGCAACAGACTGATTTATTTAACTGTATTATAAATGAATTCACACCTTAATATCTCGTAGTTAGTAGGTAATATTGATTCTGAGGTTTGTTTTAGTTTGTAATTACACTATTATATTTAGTTACAATTCATCTGTGATGGTAGCTGTAACTCGTAAATAAATAAGTTAATGATTAGAGATATAGAATAGATAGAATATGATTAGGTTATACCTATAATAAAGATACTTCGACTAGGGGCGTAAAAACAGTTAGGTTTTTAATAACAATAGCTTAAAAATCTCATGTTTTTTAGAACCGTTTCGTCACAATTTGTTATACCCACTGTATACTATAACTACCAACGATAATTTGATTATAATCTCGTTTCCTTCTCGATCAACTCGCAAATTCCATGCGATAATCCCAATGCTTCTCCTTCTTGATAAATTCCCATAGAAATACATTCGAAACGCTCCGTCATAATCCTTTGATAATACGAAAACAATGTTCCATAACGTTCTATCACTTATGAATAAGTTGACTTTATTTTCAGGTGCTGGCGAAACTCCAACGCTCTGAATATCTCTTCATTCTCGCGTTAGGACAATTCTTTTTTTATTTTTTTTTTATTTGGAAAAACAAACAATTGTACATTGTGTCTTACTGGCTAGGTACATAACAAAATTAATTAATGTACAATCCACGACGTTTCCACATATTACCTTGAGAAGTACAGTTAAACCTAGTTGAAGCTTAAAGTTAGTAACTACTTAAGTTGGTTGTGGTTTCTGAAAGGCTGATTAACACAAAAATTAGTTAATCAACTGTCAAATCTCATGTCAAGCGCTTTTGTTTAATAATGTTCTGCTGACCGAATTTTAGTCACAGCCTATCTTATCTGAGGCTAGCCAACCACGCAGGAGATATTATAGTGCACAAGTATACGCGCAAACACAGGTGCACTCCCTAATCCCTGTGCTCTCTGATCAGGCGTAGGCGACTTAACGTGCCTTTCAATGCACAGAGGGAGGTGTCTCCACATGTGAAAACAGTCACCCGTCACAAGACTGACCGCAACGAGCACGGCTTAACCTCGCCACGTAGCTACGACCACTTTTATTTGTAAATCGAAAGGTTTAATTACATTGTATTGAATCTGGTGAATATTGTATTGAATCTGGTGAATTTCCTGACCTAATGAAAAGCAGTAAGATAATACCTCTATTTAAATCTGGTAGCACTTCTGACCCTACTAACTTTAGACCAATTTCAGTGCTACCGACATTTAGTAAAATTTTTGAAAAACTTATTTTAAATCAAATGCTCAGCTTTTTTAACAAAAATAAGCTGCTTCACTCTAAACAATTCGGATTTACAAAGGGTCGTTCAACTACTGATGCTGGTGTTGAACTACTAGGTCATATATATGGTGCCTGGGAGGACTCACACGACGCGTTAGGCGTTTTTTGTGATTTGTCCAAGGCCTTTGATTGTGTCCCTCATGAAACATTGATCAGGAAATTGTACCACTATGGTGTAAGAAACAATGCTCTGAACCTTCTTAGTTCTTATTTGAGTAATAGGGTTCAGAAAGTTGATATCAATGGAAAAAGATCCCCGGGGTCCTTAGTGACAATGGGAGTGCCACAGGGTTCTATTCTTGGTCCATTCCTATTTCTCGTTTATAAAAATGACCTGCCTTATCTTGTTAAGGATTCTCATGAGATTGTCCTATTTGCAGATGATACTTCTCTTTTATTTAAATTTAAGCGCTCTAACCAAGTTACCGACGATGTAAATAGTGCTCTCTCTAAAGTGGTCCACTGGTTTAATGTTAATAATTTGCTTTTGAACGAGAAAAAAACCAAATGTATTAAATTTACTACACCAAATGTTAGACAAGTGAAAACCAGTGTACATATGAATAACGAAGAGTTGGAACTTGTGGATACCACTGTATTTTTAGGCATAACTTTAGATGCTAAGTTACAATGGGGCCCACATATACATAAGTTGTCCAAACGGCTGAGCTCTGCTGCATACGCCGTATTTAAAATAAGAAACCTTACTGATGTTGATACCGCTAGACTCGTTTATTTTAGTTATTTCCACAGTGTTATGTCGTATGGCATTCTTTTGTGGGGGAATGCTGCCGATATACAAACAATTTTTGTACTACAGAAGCGGGCTGTTCGGGCAATTTATAAATTAAGTCCCAGACATTCGCTAAGGGAAAAGTTTAAAGAGATTGGTATTATGACTGTCCCATCACATTATATTTACGAGAACTTGCTTTATGCTCATAAAAATATTAATCTTTTTATTAGAAACAGTGATGTTCACAACATTAACACTAGAAATAAACACAAATTTGTTGTACCAGCCACTAGGCTTCAGAAAATTAGTAACTCATTCAAATGTCAATGCATACGTTTTTATAACAAGATTCCAAACGACATTCAAAACCTGAGTTTAAACAAATTTAAGTCGTTTATCAAGCACAAACTATGTAGAAAAGGTTACTATAAAGTGTCTGACTATATGCTAGATAAAAATGCTTGGGCTTAAGCCTCTTCTTGTATTGTTTAATTTTGACAATTTAATTTCTTTACCCTTTTTTACATATTTGACGCAAAACTGACATTGTTTGATCTTTTGATCCATTTTGTTTTGTTTTTTTATATTTTTACAAACTGACATAAAGTATTTTTTTTTTCTTTAACCTCATTATTATTGTTATATTAATGTACGATGTAGGATTTTCCTTCTTAGATAGTTTCTTGTCTGGCGGTTTGAGTATCTTATACAGCCTACCCAAATGTCCTGCAGATGGTACGAGACGGGGCGTCTGTCAGGACAGGTTGACTCAAATCTGCTTTGGTTCTTTCTTTAAAAGACCATCACAGACGTCCTACATTGTACATGTCGTGTATTTGTAAATGTGAGCATTGCGTAGGTTTTTTTTTTCCTTCCTTTTTTTTTTTATTCCTATGCGTGTCTGACGGTTTGAGTATTTTATGCGGCCTACCCAAATGTCCTTCAGATGGTACGAGACGGGGCGTCTGTAAGGACAGGTCGACTCAAACTCGCCGTGGTTCTTTCCTAAAAAGACCACTTCTCAGACCACCTACACTGTTCTCGCATAAAATATTGAGCTTGTCTGGACTTTAAAAGAGACCTTGACCCCTGAGTTTGTTTCGGTATTTCTTCTCAGAGGTAGTCAGTTAGGAAATGCCGATGCCATCTAGTTTTTAAAAAATGACGTGTAAAAGTGTTTTTTTAAACCTATTTACAGAAATAAAAAAAAAAAAAAAAAAAAAAAAAATTAAAAATCTGCAGCGAGATTTTTGGCTGACGTGGTGGCAAAAACAAGTGCACTCTTTTGTTTTTTGGGCTCATAGTCCAATAGAATGACATATCTGTTATTTATAAACTATGGTGTGTTTTAAGCAATGGAAAAAAAAAAATCCTGTCTAACGACGGAAGAGCGGCGTGTTGTGGTTCTATTTTATGTACTTAAAGCTGTATGATCAAACTGTTGATTGAAATAAATTAATTACATTTTGCTAAAACTTCCAAGCTAAAACCAAAATTCTATCTTTATATTTTTTACTATTTGTCTTCAACAAATCCGCTATGAGTACAGCCCAACCCTACCGCTTTGCAGCTTACATTAATCTTTTCAGGGACAATTTTAAGATCACCTGAGGATAGCCCGTGTTTCAGCTCCGCTTCGGCTTGTAATGCGCTGTAAATCATAACTTTCTACTCCACGACCCGTTCTAATTCGATATCGATGTTTCTGGAACTTGGCACTTGCAAATGGCTATTTTCTTTCGTTTTCTCATCTCTATTTTCCCGGATTTTTACCCAGCTAATGGTGGGGCCTTTGTTCAACAGTGGACGTCTTCCAGCTGATGATGATGATGAATGATAGTAGTAGTGTCACTCTACATTGGAACTTAAAATATAACTGGCGAAATGTGGATGAAGATACACCTCTGCCTACCCGTTCGGGGAATAAAGGCTATGTTATATATGTTTTGGTTAGAAGTAGGCTGCATTGAGCAACATGGTGACCAAACTGGTCTGGTGGTTAAGGAGTTATTTTTAATATTTTTCACTTGCTCCATATCTTTACCAACTTGAATAGGTCCGTTTAACCAATGGTAATACGAATACTATTCTGACAAAGGACCTTCACGATGGAATACTTTCAAATGATACCCCGGACTCAGACACATGACGTAATGATCACTAATACACACTTACGTGTATTAGTACTTAATATACAACACTTAATCTTAGTGTCAGTTTAAGTTATCATTAACGTCTCTGAGTACTGCGGATAGAAGTGTGGAAAAAAAACCAATTGAACTAATTTAAGTTTTTGGAAAACAATACCTATATTGATGACGATAAAGACCTGTTTACCTTAAAATTATAACGTTTAACTAATTTAAAATTAACTTCCTATAGGTAGGTTGAATCAAGTAATTTCTGACACGAATGCCTGAAGGTTATTCCTCGTAGGAAATAAGCCAATATTTCACTCTGAGGTTGCTAATTAAGCAGGAAAACGATCAGATGTCTGGAGAGTTGGACGTGTTGATGCATGTCCCAAAACACCAGCGTTTTAAATAACGTCCTACGAGACATCTGAGAGCAGAGTACTGTTACTGTATTTCAATATAGCACTTAAAAATGGGTGTTTAATTTGATATAAACTTAAACCTATCTCGTTTTACCTGTAATTTAATAAAGTTAATAGGATGAAAGCCTAATTAAATACACCCTAATTTTAAACTGAAATATTAATTGCTGCGATTGTGTTCCAAGTCAAAAACCACGGAATTGGTAAGTACAAGACAATAATATTATAAAGGCGAAGGTTTGTGAGTGTGTTTGTATGTTTGTTACCTCCTCACCGCGGGGCACCGCTAGTTATACATAAAATAAGACGTATCTACTGGTAAAATTTCAACGTTCTAGCTTCAGTTACGCTGTGTGATGATCTACATACATACATAAAGTCACGCTTTTTCCCTGAGAGGTAGGCAGAGACTACGGATTAACATTTGCTACGATCCTGGCATACTTCTTTTGCTTCATTCACACGCATGATGATCTCTTCCTCCTTTAAGCAGATAGTAGAACATACATACAAGTTAAAAAAAAATTAAGCACCCAAAAAAATTATTAAACTTTTCAATATTATTTTTCAATTCACATAATAGAAAAGGTTGTATATTAATACATTCAAAGTAACTGAGTTCCGAGGTCATGAGCAAACGCACTGGACTAGTAGTTTATATAGATAATAACATGTATTCAAGAATTCCGTTGTTGACAAGATGTGATATAATTTATGTCCTCAATATACTCACGCTATATATCGTAAGACAACAGTTTTACAAATTATCTGTATACACAATGTTATTTATGTATATTAATAGTGGGTAAACGCACACGAATACAGAACAAGGTCTAAGTAATAACATATTCTGATTTATTGTCTGAAACTTGTCCTTGGCGTTAACTAATTTATAGCCAAGTTGTCTCAGGAACATGACTTGTTGTATGAGCCAAAATACCAAGTTTAAACGGTTAGTCGAGTAGCTAAATACTGATAATCACTTTTTATGGTAGAATTCAAATGTTAATAAGTAATGGGTACTTTAGCTGAATGTAGAGGTAAGAAAGGGCTAGACAAAGGTGTGTGACACTGACAATTTGCCAGGCAGAGATGCACATAATATTATAGTATACCCACATTTTTCCAGCTATACGTCCCAATGTAATAAGGAGCGTGTCTATCGCCATCAATCGGGCACACATACAGAACCCGTGCTATTGAGCATTACCTAATAGAAATACCTAATAACACTTTGCTCGACCCGAAATTCATACCCAGGACCTCATGCTTAGCAATCTCAACGGCCACTAGACCAACGAGGCAGTCAGGCGCATTTTAGCCCTATTTTGAACCCTGTTCTTTCTAAAAACGTATTCATTGAACATAACCTTGGAATTCAACCATATACCAAAGAGCCAGTCTGAAAATAAGTATCACTCATAAGTGGTAAAAAGTTCAGCTAGATAGCAGGTTAGTAGCGAGGCTGACTGCCCTGGATGCATTACCATCAATAATTAAGTACCATCACTCGTAGAGGCTGTATGAAGAGGCTGTATTCAACTCTTACGATACACCTTCGTGATGTTCTAAGAACTGACGTTAGGACATTAGATTCTTTCCGTAACCGATGAGCTGAATAAATAAAACGAATGCCTCTGTCCCGGGGCTAAAACCGGGACATTATTCAGGCTAAATCCCGGGATTTGCCGGAACTCCCCGCGAATCTCTTTACATTACCGTTAAATTGTTTCATGTCGTAAAAAATGGACGAAATTAAATTTCTTGGGGTATTAATATCGTGGAATTATGATTTTATTTATGGCTAGTAAATTACTTATATAGGATATGTCTTAGATTCACCGTAAGTCGCTTTGGGTGCAATTACATTAAGTACACCACACTGAAGTGGAGAGAGGTAGAATTTTAGCATTAAGTCGCCTGACCAAGGAAAATACAGTAGCAGCACGGAGTCTGGATTTGTGCCCGGTAAATTTTTTTTATTTTTATTTTATTTATTTGGCTCACCAACAATTGTTTACACAATAAAAATATTAAATACATTCATCATAATACAATACTCGTGTAACAATCTCTTATAGGTAAGCACAGCATGCATTAAACTACATAGTTAAAGTTAAGATTATGACAAAATTGAAAATAATGATACATACAAACATGAATGTGAAAACTGAATGAAATTAAATTTACCAATTGAATTAAAAGCTATAGACTAAACGAAATGAGATAACAAAGTAGACCAATATTTTTTTTTTTTAAAAACGAATTCTTTTGAGTTTGTTAAGTGAGTCAGCGTATAGGTCAACCAGATCACTGCAACTATTTAGTAATTTACACAAGCGAGGGATAGGTGAGTTGGCACCAAGTACGGTTCTACGAAGTGGAGGATATAAAGGAGTTATTGGAGCCCGTGGCATCCTAGCGGGGACTCGGAGTTTTACCCGACTCAGAAACTGTGGACAATCAATTTTGTATCGTAGGATTTTAAATAGGAAAACAGAATCGAGTATATCCCTTCTTTTTTGTAAAGAAACCATCTTAAAATGGGAAAGCCTGTCATTATACGATCGTATTTTTTTAACCAGACCGGACGAATATGCTAAATGCCACAGGAACCGTTTTTGTATCCTCTCTAGCCTCAATGTATGTGTTGCATAATGTGGTCTCCATACCGTACTACAATATTCCAGCACACTGCGGACAAGACAATTGTAAAGTATGATCTTAGTCTTGCACCGACGAAAACAAGTGACATTCCTTAGTACAAATCCCAGCATTCTAGAGGCTTTTTTTATAACATTTTCTATGTGGGGTATGAATGTCAACTGCCTATCGAATAAAACTCCTAGGTCCCTAATATTCTCAACTTCCTGGATTGAACTTTGAGATATGTGGTAGTTGGATAGCATTAATTTACTTTTTCTAGAAAATTTTGCATGGTAGCATTTTTTTACATTTAAACTCATGTCATTGTCCTTACACCACTCAGCTAGAGCGTCAATGTCACATTGGAGCAACTCAACGTCAGCGTCCGATTCAATTACTCTGCAAAATTTTAGGTCGTCAGCATACATATAACATTCCGAGAATTTTAACATATGAGGGATATCGTTAACATAGAAGTTAAATAATACAGGACCAATATGGGATCCCTGGGGAACACCGGATGTAATCCCGTAAAAGCTTGACTTGTAGCCATTAACGGCGATATAAAAGGTGCGATTTTCAAGGTACGACCTCAACCAGTCACGAAGACTGCCGGTGATACCATATGCAGATAACTTTTGCATGAGTTTGTTATGGGGGACACTATCAAATGCTCTACTGAAATCGGTATATATCACATCCACCTGTTTAGCATTATCAACGGCAGCCATTAAAGTCTCAGTAAACGCTACTAGATTAGTACAAGTAGACCTAGAACTTACAAAGCCGTGCTGGGAGCTGCTAAGGTAAAGTCTCAAGTGTGACTGTATACACGGGCAAATCATAGACTCGAAAACCTTGGCAAAGGTAGACAAGATACAAATTGGTCTATAGTTACTTACATAAGTGCTATCGCCGGATTTATATACTGGTACAACCTTAGCTTCTTTCCAAACGTTAGGGAAACTTCCTAACGCAAGAGATCGGTTGTATATAAGCAACAGAGGGGCTGTCAGGGAAGAGGCGCACATGGAGATGAAAATAGGAGGAATACCGTCCGGGCCAGCACCTTTTCGACGGTCAAGAGACTTCAGCTTATTAAGCAAACTGTCATGCTCGATTATTGGGGCTGACAAAGGCAGGCTGTAGGCTGCCATAGTTTTTAAATAATCTGTAGAGAGAGGTTCGTTCGTATTCTTTGGGCTACAATACATAGCGGAAAAATGTGTAGCAAACATTTCGGAAATATTAGTTCCATTAGAAGAAGATGTCACGCAGTCGTTCATAGTAAGAGGATAGGAACTAGTGCCTCCGCGCTTCTCTTTTATATAGGTCCAAAACCTGTTGGGATTATTGGTGATATCAGATTCTAGGTTACTTAAATATGTATTGTAACAGGAAGTAGCTATAGCTGAGCACCGTTTACTCAACAACTTAAGTTCGAGCTCATCCATAGGGTTCCCATATGACTTATAACGAATACGTACCTTTTCTTTGTCTCTCAGGGCTCTTATTAGTTTTTTACTGAACCAAGGAGGATATTTTTTACGTTTATGTGACGACGTGGGGGCATTCTTCAGTATTAAACTATTAACTTTATTATAAAAAATACTAACCATTTCATTTACATCTTGAATTCCGTCGAACAAATAGTTCCAATCAATGTCATCTAAGTGCTTACACATCATATTATAATCTAATTTGAAAAAATTCGTTCTCTTATTATTATTATAGGGAAGCCTCGAGTCGTCGTCTGATTTAATATGAATTTCAATTGGGGGATGTAAGGTATCAACAATACTTAATGGGTTTTGAGCGGCAATAAGGTCCCAATACATTGACACCTATAAATGGCGCAATGTGGATGTGCTATATGTGTACCTCTGCCTACCCTTTCAGGAAATACAGGCGTGATCATATTAGGTTACAAACTAAAGGTGTACGCAACTAGAGGCACGCCGGAGAAGGGATTTAGACCTCGGCTTAGTGCTTTTGAATCCAGTTCATAAAGCATCAGTGACCGTATACTGACAGACAGACAAACAGACGGACAGACAGCGGAGTCGTAGTAATAGGGTCCCGTTTTTACCCTTTAGGTACGGAACCCTAAAATGAAGTATACATACAGTGCAAAAGTAACAATAACCAGTACCTATCATCACATTTATCAGAACACATACAATACGCCCATCCATAACTAACTAGAGCAGCTCAAATAAAACTTCCTCTCACTAGATCTCTCGTGAAGTTGTGAGTTCCATTTGAACAGAATTTACATGTAATCAGCCGTGAGAGACACGGTCAGCAGAAAAAGTTACATAGAGAAAATAGACGGAATATTTTTTAATAAATTGTGAAGAACGAACTAGAAATTATTTATTAGAGGCCCCTCTGAGGCCAAAATGTTACGTTAATTTTTATACAAATTCTAGCTTTCTGAATTTTTTCGCCTTATAAACTTCAACTATGCCAAATATTATACAACTCCATCCACGTATAGATTATCATCATACCTCAATTTGCCAATTACTTTAATGTCCTCTTAGCAATGTTTATTCAGCAGCTAGCTTCAAGTGAGACAAGTTAACGACACTACCAAAGTCATGTGTACAAAAAATACCTACTCTTACCACTTAATGCTTTACGTGCTCTCTGAGATACTGAGAGGTATATAAAGAACTAATATAGCTGTGATTCTTGCCCGGTATCACCCACTGCTGGGTATATAGTCCTCCTTCTTTCTCTGCCATCCTTATCTGCTTTGAACGTCTCTCATCATCATCAGCCGGAAGACGTCGACTGTTGAACGTCTCTCATCTAGTGATAAAAAAATAACTCTAAATAGTACTAATAATTTTGAAGTAAATCTGCTGCTATTCATCAATCACAGTTCGAAAATCTGGTCTGATATTATTTTTAATATAAATCGTAATCACACACACCTTGTCCGAAAACCGATCCAATGAGCAACTCAGCAGCTGCAACATTAAACACTAGAGCGCATGAAGTTATTTCAAAGAATTTATAAAAAGAAAAGAATAGTGGCTAGTACTTTTCTGCTGACAGTACTTACAGAAAACCTACATTTGAATAAAGTTGGTCAAAGAGGAATTGAGGCAAGAGGTACTAGAGCGCTGTATTACCTCTTAATGTGTAAGGTTTAGGTAACGAAGGTAATGAGCCTCTAGTGTGAGTTGCTTGATCTAACTTAACTGCTGCGTTTGCGTTTTGTTCTTTCACCTGTCACTTAACAACAGAAAAACGTAGACGCCGTAGTTAGCTTAGCCTTTAACGTAATCTATAAGGGCTTGTTTAAGCGATATGGGTGAGCTATATTTAATGATTGTTTCCGATTACTTGAACTATGAATTATACTCCAAAGTATGCCACACGCTGACCTACTTTCTTCTATGTCACGATATTATGTAAAGAATGATCACTCATCGAAAGATGCAGCACTCTTTGCAACTCAAATAATGTATAGTGAAGCTACAACTGCATTAATAAAAATAAATAATATACCTTTATTATTCTTTAGGCTAAAATAAATGCCTACTAATATTATAAACGCTAAAGTTTGTAAGTATGGATGGATGTTTGTTACTCTTTCACGTAAAAACCTCTATCGGATTTTATTGAAATTTCATAATATGGAGGTAGCTGACACCCTGGATTAACACATAGGCTACTTTTTATCCGGAAAAAATGTAGCTGGTAACACCGCGGGATGCAGCTAGTAATAGCTAGAAAATATTTTAAGTAATCGTCTCTTTTTTGCAACTTTCAATTAAGAGATTTCTTCTGTATTTTATTATGTTTTACAAACACTGCATCATCTCATTATAATAAAACGAAAAAAACAAAAACATAAGTTAATCCGACGCCCATATTTCTTGGAGCCATAACAAATGTTTATTTGACCCAAAAGGGCAAGATTCTTGGAATTCCGCATCACACTTTGGCTGCCCGCCAGTCGGTTCTGCAACTCAAAGACATTGGTATTCCACTGGTTATCTTACGTATACAGTATACAATGTATAAAAATGACAAAATTTTAAATTGATTCTGTATATTTTTCACAAATAATGCTTGTATTTCGTGGTTTTGAGGTTTGAGACTGGATTCATGCAAATCATGCAATACACAAGACTATGGCAAGTAAAAAATGTGCCTTTATTACGGACAAGAAGTTTAGTATCATGGGTGCATTTGACATAGATACAGGTATTGTAGTACTAATGCACAAACATAAATACCTGACAAATATGGGTGATACAAATATATTGTCCAAAGGCTAGCAAAGGCTTAGCCACTACGCAAAATAGGTCAACGACTATTTCATTGTTATAATATTTTTTTTTTTAATAAATAACTCGTCTCACCTGAGAAGCTTCTCCTGTATGTGGAAGCGTTTCACAAACATGAAATATCACATACATGGTATCCAGACTCGGAGCAAACATCTGCGGATCGCATAATTTTTTGTCCCGTGCGGGAGCCGAACCCTAGCGCAGCAGTTTGTTGTGCACCAATTGTCTACACTGCGTCATTTAGGTCAGATAACTTACTTTAAATTTTTTTTATTCATCGAAATTTCTTTAACACGGCTTCTAACTTCCTTTCAGACATAAAATAATACAAATAAATCAATGCAAAAAGACAATCTGCCCAAAATTCCTTTTAAATCAAATTCCAGTGTTTGACGCAGTTCGAGAGTTCAACCAAGTTCCGAAGATTAGCTAAGTTACACCGCGACTGACCGAGATCGAATAACTCCTGCGATTTAAAACCGAAAAGGTTTTCCTTTAATGTAAACCTTAAGTTTTTCGATTTGGAATTCTCTTAGTCGAATACGGGAATAAGTTGTATCAGTATTAAGAATATTTTTTCGGAATTTCTTAGTAGAAGGTTTGTTAGTGTATTTACGACAATTTTTAATAACCCTATACTCTATTCAACGCAATAGCTATACGGGTTAAAACGACACTGTAAAAGAAAATAATTATTTTTACCACTTCAAAATCGATAGAAGACATAAAAAATATTCATTGTGTACCAAAAGGACAACGCCGAAATCCGTGGGGTATCCATGGATTTTGGCATTGACTTTTTGGTACCATCAAATGTCTATTAGTATTTAACCTATTGGTATACATTTCATTGCTGTCGATTCTGGGTTTTTACTGTATGAATCTTTAGCCATGTCCTTTAACAGCTTGCAGTAAAACCCATTCTATCGATACAGTTCCAGCGTCATAAAGCTCGTCACGTATTCTCCTTGTAGCGATTTTCACTTGTGTCCCAGTCTGCGGACCCCTTTATAAACCTTTAATAACTGAGTGAGGCTTGGATGTACGGCATTAAGGATTCCAGTTCGATAGATGAGGACCGGGTTGATTCTGGACTAATTATTCAAGGGCATTGAGACGATATTGAAAGGCTGTTTTGAATTTGAAAGAGCTTCATTTTCTATGTGTAATGTAGTGTTTAATCAGAGTTATTTGGACATTTGTATAGATAGATAAATATTTTAGGAGTGTTCAATCCCCTAACCATGAACTCTTAAAGCAGGGTATTTCTGGGTGAGGAAGATAGACGCCGCGAAATGCTGTGTAGTGCGACGTCTCACTTCCTCAACGGAAAATGTCCTGCTTTAAAAGTTCATGGTAAGAAGGCTACACAATTGATATAAATACCTAGACCTTATATGTCCTAAAAGCTTCTTTTATTTTGCCAAAGCGTCAAACGACACTGAACGTTGTTTTGTTATGGTAGATATAGGAAGACAAATTTTTAGACCTGATTTCAATTGATTGGCTGTTTTTGTTAAATTAAGAATAGGCCACGATTGGCTAATGATTGTGCTCGCTTCAACAAAGTGTTAATTCTTGTTGACATGGTAAATATATTGGTTTTTTTAAATATAGTAGTACAAGCAAACTGTTTACTCCTAAGGCAAGAACAGGCTTTGTGATGCTGATATCAGCAATTACATTGGTCAGTTAAAAGCAATTTAAATCATAATTATGCAAAATGGAGATAATGTAATTCTACCACAGAAGCTCTTTTTGGGACGAAAATTTTAATATACCATAGTTAATGACTCAGAAATTTGATTAGGTCCTTTTCGTGCCAAAATCGGGGCTAAAGGCTCCCAGATAATTCTCTGTCAACGAGAAATATGAATTGTTAGCTGACTTACCGGTTTTTTAGGCTTGCCAACGAAAAATGAAAATCTTTTATCAATTTTCTTTTTAGTGTGAAATTTTAGATGTTCGTTTTTGTTCTCTATAGTCTCGTTGTGGGTTCAATTCATGTAATTGCGATTTTCTGTTTGGCAATTTAATTATAAATTATAAAATCCAGGTTGTTTACAAACCACCATGCTTTCATAAATTTTAGAACTCCAAGTAGTCATCATCATCATCAGCCGAAAGACGTCTACTGTTGAACAAAGGCCTCCCCCTTAGTACGCCTCAATGAACTACAAGTAGTAAAAGAAATAATTTAATAAGTAATCAATCAGGCACAATTATTATTAGAATGTGGTGTCAAAAAAACTGAAGTAGTGCCAGGGGACAGACAGGCAGAAACAACATGAATCGTATTAACTTCTCCATATAACATTGCAAAATTTACACAGGTAAGTTTCCAGTCCACAAAGGTCAATTTCGTTTGTATTTTCAGCTCTAAACAACTACGTCATACAAAATTCGTCCACTTGTCCGAACTGTATTCCAACAAACAGTAAATTATAAACGCGGGTAAAAACTAACGTGGACATTTCAGAGCCCTTGGGGACAGCATTCTTCAGATTTATTTCGGTACCCGCCCGAGGTACGAAATGTTTTGGTCCGGATGGAGTAACCTTTTTGGATACGCAAATTATACCAACATTAAAGGCATAATAGAGCCTTTTTTCCCAAAAGGGGAAGTCCAAGGTATATCTATAGTGTTCATCACATTTCGCCAGTTATGTTATAGGTTTGAATGTAATAGAGGACAAGACTGTTTCCATCAACCAGGCATAAATTCATTCTCCGTGCTGCTATTAGGAATAACTTAATGGAAAAACCCAGTAACACGTTGCCCGACCCGGAATTTCAACCGATGACGTCATGCCCAGCAGTCCCGCTTAGCGACCACTAGTCTAACGAAGCAATTGTATCAACAATATTATAACACTTACAGTGTACTTGCTGCAAGGAAAAGCCATCATACCATAATTTCGGGTCATCGTCTTCTGTAACTTTACCACCAATACTGCGATCCCCGCTTGCCAAGCGTGGGGAGGCCTTGGTTTATCAGTGGACGTCTTTCGGCTGATGATGATGACTGTTACTGTATTCATTCCTATTCTAATCACCGATCATGTAAATAAACCATCCAACCTCAAATACCTACTCCACAATCTTCGTACATCCGCGGGTATCAGGTAAGGGCAGGCGGGAGCCCCTTATGACGTCAGCGATTTCTGTGACGTTTCCCAACCCTGAATTATTGCGGTGTCATAATTTTAATGGCTTCTAAACTTCCCTTTGCCGCTTTGAATATCATGCTTGTGGGTTACCTGAAATGTGAGTGGTACAGCCAAGGTTGTAGGTACTAGTAGATACTGTACGTAAGAGATAAAATTTATTCAGTTTTATTATCGTTATTTTTGCTTTTACATTTACGAAAAGAAAGTGTGTGAAAAAAAATAAGTCGTATTTTTTTTCACACACTTTCTTTTCGTAAATCAATACCGTTGTCTTAGGGTTATCCAATGATTGTAGAGCTCGTGGCTATGTAGCTATCGTGCAGATTAGTCGATCTGTGAGGTTAAGCTGTGCTCGCCGCGGTCAGTCTTGTGATGGGTGACCGTTTTTATATCAGCGTCTGATCTCTCTCTAATCCTGTCAGTCTACCGTCCAATCAATTTTTAAGTGCACCTGTGTATGCGCGCATACTTCGCACTATAATATCTCCGTATAATATCGCCCTGACCAAAATTCGCTCGGGAGAACTTTATTTATCCAATGATATAAGTAAAAAGACGTAATTAAGCATGTTGTACGCAACATCAATCTTCATAAACGACAGACAATATTATAATGTATGACATTACATTATATGAGATGTGAAAGTAAGACAGCACGACGTATTTATCGGGAGTGGAAAAGAGATGACCGTAGTTCGGCCAGCTAATTACCCTATATAAGTGAAAAGCTGATACATAACTGGATTGTTCGCTCACTTCTCTGCAGTACCGTTATTACTTTATTATATCTATCGGAGTATACTTAGATAGGTCTGTTGTTCCGTACCTTTGATGCCTGAGACCTACGCAAAGCATTCTGACCTAAGTAACTCTCAAGATGACGGCCATCCCCCTAACGTTACACGCGCGCGGCAGAGTACATACATAAGAATAAGATAAAGTCACGCCTGTTTCCCTGAGGGGTAGGCAGAGATCCCGGTCTTCCATTTGCTACGATCTGGCATTCTTCTGCACTCGCATCAAATTCCTCATCCAGGGTCGTCGGTTAAGAGTACTTCTTACTTGACCCTTTTGCAGAACATCTCCGATTTGGTCTAGGTGTAGCGACATCTGCACATCGCAAAACCTGCATCGCGTTAGGAAAGTAATCAGATTCCCTAGCTATAGATACAGCCGTCCCGAATTGAGAAGTGGGGCGCCGCGGTCTACCAGGCATACCACCGCCTAGTTGGAAGATCTTCCCTTTTCGTTGGAGGAACTCCACATTCCTTACTCTACATAGATATATTCGCTGAGGTCTCTTCTTCCCAGAGTAACTACCTACTAGCATGTATTCGTATATATTTTACTTGAACAACGATATTAATGATGTCATTACACATCTCATTAATACTGTGGAACATATTCCTCTTTCCCGGCGTAATCCCTAAGACAGATTACATGTGGCGTCTTATAGACGAGAGATATGGACCTTTCTTAGTTGAATACAGTGGTTCTTCAGTTCTATATAGTATTATAATATTGTCATGATCTATAGTAACCTTTCACGAACAATAGATAACATTATCTATATTGTAATTACAATATATAAGGGCATTCAATGGGTAAGTATTCAGTTTTACAAGTTACATTTTAAAGATCGTCACTCAACATTATTAATTTCTCCTTTATTATGGATGCGTTTCACAGACATGTATTATCACACTAACAAATACACAGACTCGGGAAAAATATCTGCGGATCGCATTTAATCTATTCTTTTAATGAAACACCCTACTGCATAGCACACTTTGAATCCAGGACCTCATGCACAGCAGTCGCGCTAAGCGACCACTAGACCAACGACGCAGTCATAATATATACTGGATTACAAACCCAAAATCAAGACCAAACACCTGCAGATGGACCGCAGTTTTCTACCTACTTTTTCATCAAACTCATGTGTAAATGTATAGAACAGACTGGCCACGTCTATCCATTAAAGTAGGTACATCAGTAAAACAAAACAGTGAGCACTCCTACAACAGTTTCACAGTTGCTACAATGTTTCACTTGTGGATTGGCAGAAGTTGGTTGCACCAGTTTTTTGAGCTTGTGTAATGGAATAAAGGTAGACAGTTTGTTTTCTGTTCAAGTTTAGTACTTTTCGGTAAAACGTTGTAAAAAGATATGTATTTATTTGGCTCACCAACAATTGTTTACACAATAAAAATATTCAATACATTCATCATAATACAATACTCGTGTAACAATCTCTTATAGGTAAGCACAGCATGCATTAAACTACATAGTTAAAGTTAAGATTATGACAAAATTGAAAATAATGATACATACAAATATGATTGTGATAATTGAATTAAATTAAATTTCACCAATTGAATTGAAAGTTATAGACTAAATGAAATGAGATAACAAATTAGACCAATATTTTTTTTAAAAAACGAATTCTTTTGAGTTTGAGTCTTTTCTGATATAAGCGAGTCGATGGGATAAAAGACACATTGTTTCGAAGTGTACTTTTTTGGTAATATAGCATACATGAAAACAGTCATGCTTTTTGAGCAACTGCTCCGAAGATCAGCTGATCTGCTTTGGTTACGTGCTTACGCGAAAGGCATTGCGGTGACGGTCCCGTCTGATGTAAGTCTGAGATGTAAGTTCAATTCTTATATAACAAAAATAATAGGAACTAGTCTGTAACTTAGCTACAGTGAGTTATTTTAAAGAAACATATTTTTTAATATTACTTTCTGGTACATAGACTATCTCCATGAATAAAGACTCATTCGAAATGATTTTTTGCTGAGAAAAAATTATAAACCAACAAACACACATTCTCATGTAAAATACGTTGGATTATATCCCCGTAAAGCGCTGTACTGTTTACCTACTGTTATATTCGCCACTATTTCCCGTGAAAGTCGGTTAAAGAAAATGTGTAATGACGTTTGGCATCGCGTGGGATGCGCGGGAAATCTGCTGAAACTCATCCAATTACAGAGGGAATGTTTTCGGGAACTGTAGCACTGTGAGTAGGGTGACCATGATTTATGTGTTGGCTGGGATCGGCAGGGATGGTAAATGTCCTCTTCCTGCGTTTCTTAGTCAATATTAGTTGGTTATCCTACTTATTATAAGTTCCGTTATTGACTACAAGTATCGAACCAATTGGCTAAGTGATTGGACTGCTGCGCTAAGGGTTGCGGGTTTGATTTGTACTTCATGCATGGAACTTATTGTTTGAAAGGCACTCACAACACAGAAATATACTGTGCAGGACAATGTTTTTTTATTATAAAGAAAAATATCAGTACAATGAGGCATTCATTATACTTCGACCTTTTAGTCTTCTACGACCTATAAAAACGTACGCTAACCAAAATAAACAAGATAAACATACATATTTCACACACTACAAAGTTTTGTCCTACTTTTCCAAAAACCATGGCCAGTCCCAGACAGCATAACAATGCATTCAGCAATGAATCGGTATTTTGAAAACTATTCACAATTGATCCCATTCTATCGGCTTCTCTGCGTTCTGGAATACTCATGTTCGACATTCCAGAAGCTTCGAAACTAGTGAAACAGCTTCAAAAGAGTATAACCGTACGTTCGAGAACTTTGCCTGCATTTTCATTAAACTAATCGAATTGTTTGACGAAAAGTACGTGCCTTGGAGATGCAGGAATGTTTAAGTTTTCATCATTGACTTTTGTGACTATTGCAGGAGATTGCAGTGACACCTACCCAATAATGAAAAAGTTGGTATCTAATTAAGGTTAATGTCGACGTTTTCCTCCGACGTTTCATAAGTATTACATACATATAGGGAAGGAGGCCTATGCCCAGCAGTGGGTCATTGAAAAGCTGATGATGTTGATGACATACATATAAGAAACATCAAGAAGCAAGTTGCAATAGGTTTATATCAAATAAAAAAAAATTGGTCATTGTATTTTAGATACGTACTATTCAAAGTTTTGAAAGTACGGAAACAAGACAAAATATTAAGTTTAATAGTTAGATATTTGAAAAAACTGCTACCACTTGATGATAAGTGCCATAATTAAGAGAATAAGAAGAACTCTTTGAGCAGAAAGCCATCGTTAATCCATATTCACAAATCCAGCTAAAAGCATTCAAATAAATATTGAACGGATGTTACCTCCAAACGGAATTTATGATCAAAGCAACAAATGTATGTAGATTGATATTATTAAACTTTTAAATATTAAACGAAAAGAAAAAACCAAAGAATTTGTGACAATTCAATGACTAACATTTGGGCATTATCATGTCAATTTGCTGTATTGACTATTGAGTATTCAAATGATACAGTCTGCAAAAAAGATATACCTACATATACTGTGGATGTGAGGGAATAAAGAGTTCACCTGTGTTTTCGCATACTCATGTACTAAAATGTATTTACTTACATAACATAACATCACGCCTGTATTCCCCGAAGGGGTAGGCAGAGGTGCACATATAGTCCACTCACATTTCGCCAGTTATGTTTTTTTCTATAATGTATTTACTTAGTGGTCTGATACTGCTTAAGTCGCAGTTACTCACGAGTATGACCACAGTGACCTCGCAAATCGACAGATCGGCGCAGCAACAATGAATATTCGATACATAAATAACATTAAGTAATTTCAGTGCGATGCGCGGTCAAGTACGGTCGCGCTTGCGCTGCACAGTACGAATATTATATTCGCGAACTGCGCGGCTATAGCCGCTGCCCGTTTTCCGCTATGAGTTCCCAACCTCTCATAGCCAATGAAGTATTGGCATTCATTAAACATGCCATCGACTACATGGACGAAGTAAGCATCATGCAGATCTGCAAGTCCTCGTACAAGGAGGACGAGATTAGCAGTGCCAAGTTGCTGCTGTTCACAACGCTCGGCAAAGTCAGCCAGATGCCGTCTCGTCGAAGGGACGGTACAGAGAAGAGTCTCCAAGACATCATAACACTGATGAAGGAGACCGACCCTGACGATGTGCCTGAATTCGTGGCGAAGGACCTGCATAAGCTGCCTCCCGTCACTTTCGATCACGTCGACGTCACTAGGCTGCTGAAGGACATTACATTCCTGAAGCAAAGCCAGGCCGAGATGCAGCTAAAGTTGGAGGTGTCGAATAACACCATAAGTGATCTGCGCGCTGAATTAGTGTTGTTGCGCAATGCAATTTCTGCAAGTAGGTCACCGACCGGCGCCGCTAACGTGAACACGCGTCGCGGCGCACAAAACGCCTCCATATGCAGTTTTGAGTCAGCGAGCTCAACTGCGTCACCGACTGCCGAAAATGCAAGCGTTGCACTTGCAACGCATGCCGCCGCCGTCCCTGCCTCGACAGCGGTAGAGACAACGCCGTGTGTAGGTGCATCGACCCCCAAGCGAGCCTACGCAGCGATATTAGCCGCTAACAAGCCTGCTGAGTTACAATACTCGCAGGCAAAGCAAGCGCTGACTACAAAAGGGGGTCAACAGAGCCGGTCGAAACCTAACAAGGTTTTGAAAAGGCGGGGTCCAGAGAAGGACACGTGCGACAAGGATGGCTTCATAAAGGTAGAGAAGAAGAAGAAGAAGAAGCCTCCTTGTCGGAACCAGTGCGGTACCGCGCTGGTAGGACCCAACATGCTGCTTCGTCCAGCAATCCCTACGACGCAGCTGTACGTGTCCAGACTACACCACTCCACGAAGGTTGAAGAGGTCGTGGAGTACCTGCGTGTGAAGACCAACTCGATTTTGAGGGTCGAGAAGTTGGAGCCGCGTCACAACACTAACTTCAATTCGTTCGTGGTGCGTGTTCCGACTCAACATCTTGAAAAGTTCCTCAAAGAAGAGTTATGGCCGAAGGGTGTTGTTTATCGCCGGTTTCGTGGCCGACTAAATGACACCAGTCAGCGAAACACGACGCCGCCACTTCGTGTGTAGTATAGTTATATAATTGTATGTGTTTATAGTATTTTTAAGTTATATTAATATAGTATTGTATTTATAGTTATGGGCCTTTGATGCCTGAAATAAATGGATATTATTATTATTATTATTATTATTATTAAATTGAATATACCAATACTGTATTCTACTGAACAAATTGATATCGGTTCGCGGTACAGCTATTCAAATGATCGCAACACTGCACGTGAAATTTCCAGAGAATCACGAGTAATTACGAATTCAACGAAGCTCTCAAAGGCGTACCGATGTAATTTCCAATAGCTGTGCAATATCAATGCCACGATTTTCCATTGTCTTGATATATTGGCACCTGAAATTGATTCATCAAAGGCGTATGAATGCAATTTGTTGGATTTTGGTACATAATACATACCAATTGCAGCTTACATTATGTACGCTTTGATATAGATATATACGAAACAATTTTAAAAGGTACATATTAAACGAAGTTATGTTAAAGACACTGGACTTCTGGACTTTAAAAGAGACCTTGACCCCTGAGTTTGTTTCGGCATTTCTTCTCAGAGGTAGTCAGTTAGGAAATGCCGACGCCATCTAGTTTTTATTTTGACGTGTAAAAGTGTTTGTAAAAAACCTATTTACAGAAATAAATCAATTATAGACAATATGTAAATTTTTAACAGCCATTAATATTAATTTATGCGTAATATGGAAGTTGAAAATGTTTTGTGAATTTTGCGCCAATGAGTAGGACGAAATAGAGGTGCACCCATTGACGTATTATACAAAAATATAGATTGAAATGGGTGCACCTATCTTTGTGCACATACATGGGTCCTATAATCTCTTGCGATGTGAAGTTTAAGATGATAATTATAGATCATATAGTTCTCTATATGATCTGCATGCATGAAAAACGGTCATAAGGGACATTATTTGATACGGCTTACAATTTTGTTCTTGCTAACTCAAAATAACCAAGCGTGACGATAAAATATTTGTATTATAATGTGAATCGGTATCCGTGTGGAGACCAGATATATTTTGTCATATTTTGTTATGGCGAACACGCCATGGGCAGACATTTCAACAATTTATCACGTACATTGACTGCAGATAGTGTTTGGTACTTTGTAACTGTTGTGTAGGTACTACAAAACTACATGTGGATTTCCACTGAGATGAAAATAAATGGAAGTTATTTCAGTTGTTTTTCTCTTACATGTTTTTTCAATCAAATTCTTGTGTTTTATGGTAATAAGACACAATTATGGTTCCCCATCAAAATTTCAAATGAAACAGCAACGCGAAGTCCATTCTTTCTTCATATCAAAGTATTGGTATTGGTTACTAAGAGCGACTTCTGAGCATTAGGTCGAGTGTTCCTGGGATTTTTTTATTAGGCAATCCTCAGTAGCAGCACGGAGTCTAGACTTAATCAGTAATATTATCTTAAAGATAATTTAGCATCAATCGGAATACGTCTACGGTTCAACACAGGTCACTTTTCTTCCCCTTAAAAGGGGGGGGGGGTTGCCATAACCCCTGTAAAATAAATTACGTCATTAAAATTGAATAAAAAAGTAGTTTCGTTGATTTTTTTGCTGACCGTCGTATAGCTGATACGATACGAAAATATAAATCGGAAAAGTAACATCTCAGTATACTGTCCGAACTAGCCAAGTATTAAAATGTGGAGTCGAGTAATATTGATATCGGTATTCTGTTATCTAAGTTTGGGACTTGACCAAAACGCTTTGAAATTTGGCACAGAGTACTTCAAATACAGAGACGTGAAATTCGTCTGTTTGCTTACATGTAAAAATAATGCTGATGACAGTTGTGAGTATAATAATTATGAACATATTCTATCAGTACAAAAAAGTGATGCCTATTTTAATAGTTGAATTAGTTGTGATCAAATTCAGTTACATAATAATCTTTTAAATACCACAGAGTCAGATATTTGAAAATAATCCAGAACAAGCAAATGTACTTTTGTGTAGAAAATAGGCAGTGCTTGTCATCTTTAAATCAAATCGATTGATACTTGTTAATAAAATCGACGAATATTTAAGCGTATCTTCAATTCGCGAAGATTGCGACAAATCTAACAATTGCCGTATCGAGAGCTTCAATAGATGACACTCTGGTCGGCTTCAATCAACTGGAGAAGTGCTTACAGCGGAAATTACATCCTGTTGGAGTGCTCTTATATGGCAAATGTGAAAAAGCTGATGATGTTCTGTACTTTGTAAGTATTATTGATTTTTATTGTGTACTAGATTGACTGCCTCGTTGGTCTAGTGGTCACTAAGCGCGACTGCTGAGCACGAGGTCCTGGGCTCGAATCCCGGGTCGGGCAAAGTGTTACTGGGTTTTTCCATTAGGTAATTCTCAGTGGCAGCACGGAGTCTGGATTTGTGGCCGGTTGATGGCAATAGGCTCGCCCCCTATTACATTGGGACCTAAAAAACATAATCGGCGAAATGTGGGTGTACTATATGTGCACTTCTGCCTACCCCTTCGGGGAATACAGGCGTGATGTTATGTATGTATGTATGTACTGGATTCCGCTCGCGACTTCGTCTGGGTGAAATGTTTTTGGATGTCTTTTCCTGGATTAAAGTAGCTCACGTACATTCTGTCCATTCTAAATATTGGTGGAAGAATCTTGAAAATCTGATGGACAATTCTGTATATTACCCTCTACTGATCCCAATAAAGTAAGATTACGTTATAAGATATTCCAATGTAAAATCATATAATTTTTTTTTTTTTTTTTTTTTAAAAACGTCGCCCCACACTAGGAATTTCTCCTGTGTCGTGGGTGCGTTTCACAAACATGAAATATCACATACACAAACACCCAGACTCAGGACAAACATCTGTGGTTCGCACAAAGTTTTGCCCCTTGCGGGAATCGAACCCGCAACCCCTAGCGCAGCAGTCCAATCGCTTAGCCACTGCGCTAAACAGGTCGTCAAATATCAATTAATTACTAACAATTTTCAGGCTTCTCAGAATATGTGGCTGGATTCCGAACACAAATGGATCATAATAGACAATGAGGAAGCGAATCCTGTTCTCAATAATAGTACAGAAATCAATACTATTATGTTTGATGAGAAACATAGCTTGAGTTTAATTGAAGTGCTTCGTAACTTGAATGTTTCTGTTGATGCCGATATTGTATTAGCTACGAAAGGTAATTTATTTGTTGTTACATTAAATTCTATTAGTTCTTCTTTTTATCATATGGGTGTAGAGCAAGCTGGTGTCAGAGGCCGCCTGTAGGCTCCGGACATGGCTTTACTCACCGTTAAAAAATCTCTCAGGTGTCCCGGTTTCCTTCAAGAGTTTTCCTTCACCTTTTTTAGCAACTGATGACTAATTTATAATACGCACATTAATTCGAAAAGATATTGGTACGTGCTTGAGTTTGAAATGGCGACCTTTGACTTGGCAGTCCAACGGTCATATCACTCGGCTATCATTGCTTTTAGTGGTTAAAAGGAGTGTTACGTATCTGCAGACGTATGTCATATTTTAGTAGGTAGTTTATGTGATTAACTGGAATAAATAATCCTCATCGAAAAATGACAAAAAATCTAAATTTTGTCTACACACAATTTAAAAGTAACTAAAAATCCAAGAGTATTTTCAGGTGTCTCCAGGTACAACCTGTATGATGTATTCAACTATGGTAGGGTCCAAGGAGGGTGTTTAAATGTGAACAAAGTTGCGTCGTGGGATGTTGAGAATGGTTTCAAGCTTCTCGTGAATTTAAACGACTACAAATATTATCGTCGATGGGATTTCCAGAATATGGCTATGAGGATGATTTTAGTAGTAAGTATATCTCTGCCTACCCCTCAGGGAAACAGGCGTGACTTTATGTATGTATGTATATTTTTTTCTATGGCGTTATTTGAAAAGGAGGAGCTTTTTTATCGCACCGATATGTATGTATTTTTATTTAATGTAACTTTATGTCGTCAGGTCCAATCATCCCCAGAACGTTTTAATCCAGATTTATTGACCGGCTTAGCACCAGTTCCGGGAGTCGCCATAATTTCACAAATATCTGCATCCCTCTTGGATGTTATCGCTAAACTACATAACTTTAGGTAAGATCATAAAATACTTACACACCCTCACCCCTCTCTCCTCCATTCAGTACCATATTTTATTTTGTAACTTTCTTAACTGTGATCGCCATGGTTTTATGGTACTGTCAAAACTCGTTGTATGTGTTAAATACGTTGAAATGCAAACTGCCATACATATTTTGTACGGAAAATTCACGTAACGCTACACCCAAAAAAAATTGTTTTTTCAAACGGTATTATGTACTTTTTATTGCAGGCATAATATATGCAAATAAAACTAATTCTTGATATTTTAATTAAACCTAGTGGAAACCAGCGGTTTTAGTCAATAATACTTTAACTGTTCTGACAGTGGAACGAACTTTTCACCAGTAGTTAGTTTTGACCATCACATGGACAAAAGTAGGACCATTACATAAGTGAACATAAATCATACAGATAAATCAAGAAAAAAAACAGTTATAGTTATATCCCTGCACAACTGTTAATGTTAGATCTCATACAATAAAATGAAGCTATTATTATGGCCTAAAATGTCATATGTCACAACTTGATACAGCCTGGGGACAGCGCCCATACTAATTTGCTCATTCTCCTCTAATCCCAGAGCTGTTAGTCCCAGATGCGTTAAGATTTTCGCGAAATTTGATTGTAATAAGACACCACACGAAATATACTTAACAAAGTTTTACAAACAGTACCTGATACCTTCACTGTTCCTTAACGAGTAAATATAAAACCTGAAGTGTATCACGTTGATATAACACAAGAATTCACGTTCAAAGCACGCTTTATTGCAGGTACGTTTACACAACAACGGATAGATGGATCGGCACGTATGAAAGAAATAGCTCTAAGGTAGGTTTACATTTTCCTCTCCTAACAAAACGATGTCCCACCCTTCACCTTTCTACTTAAGTTAGCTACTGAAGACTCTATTTTGTTATAAAGTTGGTGTTACCTTGTAGGGAAACCTGTGTAGCTAGATGATTAGTAATTTTAAACCTCATAATTATCAGGAAACTAGACTTAACAACCTGACTGCCTCCTCGGTATAGTTGTCACTCAGCGCGGCTGCTTAGCATGAAGTCCTGGGTTTGTACCCCGGGTCGGGCAAAGTGTTACTAACTAGATTTTTCGATTAAGTAATTCTTAGCATCAGTACGAAGTCTAGGTTTGTGCACGATTGATGGGAAAAGACTCGTCGTCTGTGGTACTACCAGTAGGACCATTGGTATGACCACGGGTAAGAAGTGAAACATAACCTGCGATGTGATGGTGTACTATAGGCACACGTCTGCCTACCCCTTTACACAAAGTATTAATTAAATTATTATAATTTATTATTTAAAAAAATACAGGTAAGCTTTTGTATACAATGGTCCATAAAACTGTGTTACATAGTAAATATGTTAATACTATAATGGTAATACTATTTTGCAAGTTACCATGAAATTTTAATGATTTGGGACTACGGCCGGTGCAATTCAGCGGAAATGTCAAACCAAAATTAAAAACTTATGTTCGCGTTAACTTTCTTGTTGTAATTTAAATTTATTATGAACTGTTTAGGTTCCCAAAGTTGGGGAAAGGCCTCCCCATTATTCTTCCACAAAATCCTGTCCAAAGCCAATTCAGGCCATATTTTTCCCGCAAAGATGTCCAAATTATTTCGCTATCGCCTTCTCAATCTGCCTGGTCATCGGAGGCTAGCGGTGGGTATTCAAGAGTATCCAAGTCTATTATTAAAATTCTTTATTATTTATAGGTAGTGGCCAACACCTTATACTTTAGGGAGCAAGATATTTCACCAGTAATGCGATATTTGTCCATTTCCAACATATTAGATATCATAAGTACACCAGTAACGTCAATTGAGTGAGTATTTTAAAAATTAGTACGATAAGGTGCATCCCCACTTGTAACATTTCTACGAACATTCCTTCGTGACCATATCAAAGTGGTGTATCTGTTCCATATCGAACTCCCAAAGTAACGGTGCTTCGGCAAAATGTTACAGACAAATGTTACTAGTGTGGACACATCTATTGTAATATTGTGTTTTTGAATTGCTTTAAGAGATTTTTAAAGTAGCATTTTAATCATTGTTTCCTGTACTTTTGATTGATTGTTGAACTGTAAATGGTTAAATTAAATAAACCAGAATCTAATAACAAAAAAAATCATAAGTAGAATCTATTTGGATGACGTAATTATTTTTGTATTTTTTAAGTTTTGGGGCAGTCATAATGTAATTGACGTTCAAAAGTCGGTTCTATATTAATAGTTGATTTTGAATAAGTGATTCTTTATCTTTATCTTTTCCGATTCCAGAACAAGATACTACTACCTTATACCTACTGAAGGGCCTGGAAAGTTTGAGAACCAATTTCTAAGACCTTTAAACACAACAGCGTGGTGGTGTGTCATAGGAGTACTATTATTATGTGTCTCGATTCTTCTGCTGTCAGCATGGTTGGAACACCGTCCATTTCCGTTGCAGTATGCAGTTTTTTCCGTCGTGGCTGCTATCTGCCAGCAATGTATGCAACCATTTTGATTTCTGTGACTGTTTTAAATATGTTTTATGCGTGGTAATGTATTTAATTTTTGTTGTAGTTTTCGAAGATATTGATGACGATAAAACTGAAAGAACTTCATCGGGTAATTTTTCAATTTTAGTGATTAGTTTTATGCGCTTACTGAGGCCTTATTAGCTTGCATTACAGGTCACTTTCCGCCGCGCAAGCGAGAGTCGTCACCGCTTCTTGCATTTTATTGCAGCGTTGTGCTTTCACCCCCGCTGATGTCGCAATTCGCAGTTTCGTTTAATAATCAATTTAGATATTTAATTGTTGCCTAATGTACATGTTGCTACCTAATTTAAAATGGATAATTTATTCGTCATTAATTTTTGCCATTTAATTTTAAAGTTATTTTTTTTTTCCGAGTAGAGAGTGAAACTCCACAGGTATATAAGATATGTCAAAGGTTTCGTGCAGTATACACTTATTTCTTGTTCCAGCTCGCAAAGCAACGGTCCTGGTAACAGGTCTCTCCTCCGTCTTGATATACAACTATTACACCAGCTCAGTAGTAAGCTGGCTGCTGAACGGTCCACCGCCTTCTATCAACTCCTTGGAGGAACTCCTGGAGAGTCCACTAGAGTTGATCTATGAAGATGTTGGGTATACGCGGTCGTGGTTACAGGTAATATCATTCGACGACCAGTCGACGCCAAGTCTGAGTGCTTTTTCATGTGGTGTTTCAGTGTAGAGGCAAGACTTTGACTGGAAAATCAGACAATTCTAGTATTGTGGCTATTTAAAAATAATAAGTTCTTAAAGTTGAACTCCTTCCACTGTTCTTCGATGGCGTGAAACAAAAATATAATCTGTCTTGCCAGAACTCTATAATTTGTTCTTTTCACAAAAGATGTATTTTTGAGATTATTAAAAGAAAGTATCAATTTCTTTGTACATAACGACGTAACTCATGATGAACCCATTCTATAATTTCACAGATCCCCACATACTATTACAACAAAAGGAATGCCTGGGTTGAAGACGCACTCCGCCAAAAGGTATTTAACAAAAAGAAAGACGCGCCGTTACTTGAGCCTTTGGAGAAAGGAATGGACATGGTGCAGAAAGGAGGTAGGTATAGGATTTAATAACTAAGTCTTATTTTTGAGCCGTGGTCATAGAAGTGTTATTAAAACTGTATTTTCCGAAGAGATATATAGAGGTAATCGTAGATTCCAACAGATAATATCTGACGTCACCCTTAAGACGTAAATACTAAAAGGGAACTTGAAATTCGATGGATGCGAGCAGTGACATGGTGGCTCAGTTGGCAGAGCGGCGCCACGGTACGGCGAAAGTCGCGGGTTCAAGTCCCGCTCGTGTCCATGATTTTTCAAGTTTCCTTTATCAATTTAGATTTAAGTCTAGCATGGCAACATGCCATGTAAATTATTTCTTTATATATTCTTCCTACAAACTATAGTATTTTTATGATCTTCAAAAACGAGACTGTTTCAGGCTATGCCTACCACACAGAGGTGAAGAATGCCAATGCTTTGATATCGAGAACATTTACACCGGATGAACTTTGTAGGATGGGCTCCTTGGATTCTATAGAGAAGACCTTGCTGAACCCTTGCATACAGAAGAACAGCCCATTCAAAGAGTTTTTTAACTGGAGGTAGATTTTCATGCCTGATGTTTACGATATCGTAGATTTCACAAAAAAAATATAAAGGACACCGCCCATTTTCCGTACTTGGGGGTCGAAAAAGAGGGGGGGAGGAACTAGTATGGGCGCTGTCCCTAGACTGTGTCATGTTGTGATATACGTCACTTTAAATTCATAATAATTGCTTAATTTTATTGTATAACACCAACATTCACAGTTGTGCAGGGAAAGAACTATGACTGTTTTTCTTCTTGATTAATAGGATGAAGCTATTGTTGATACCTTTAAAATCACATAATTATGTCACAACTTGATACACGGTGGGGAAAAAAATGCCTCCTTTGATGAACCGTTTTCAGTTTCAAAAGAGATATTGTTAGATATTAGCTTTATATCAATATAAAACTTGAATATTTAAAAAAATTTACCGTTTTTATTTTCCACCTGCTACTTTAATGATCGTCTATTCATAAGGTGCTTGTTCAGGATTTGACTGCTGATCACAGAATGTTGGCTTAGATCAGTTGAAAAAAAAATAGTGGAAAACTATTCTTTAGATGTTGAAATCCAATCCAAGGTCTAACGATCACTGTCTCGCTCTAGCTCACCCATTTGCGGTCACGACTACGGACTACATCACTTTAATACATGAAACTGTCTACTTTTGTTTTTATTTCCAGTTTCATGCGTCTATCAGAGCGCGGCATAGTGTCCTCCGTTCAGATCCAGCTAACATCTTCAGAAGTTAAGTGTGAGGGGAGCACTCCTCGAGCCCTCGCGTTAGGAGGGGCAGCACCTGCTTTTATCTTACTAGCTGGAGGATATCTGCTCGCGACTGTCATTATGATAGTGGAAAGGTAGTATAGTTTATTTTTCCTTACTTATTTATTGTAGTCAAGGATCCACAGACCATTTTTAAAATTGATTACCATCAAGCAAATTTTCTGCGGAGAGCTTCATTTTGATGACACGTCCAACATTTTTTCTTACAAATGTTCTCTAAATGGGCCATTCATTTATTACGTTAGTCGATTTGAGGGAGAGTGGTCAACCATGTCTTATCTTTATTTACAAGGGAGCGGGGGGGGGGAGTCCTGATAGTTCTTAAGTTAGATCACAAAAATGTTCAATCCAACCAAAACCAAAATTACCAAACCAAATTATCATCATCAGCCGGAAGATGTCCACTGCTGAACAAAGGCCTCCCCCTTAGAACGCCACAAACAAATGCATTAAACCAAATATTATGTACTCATATTTTCCTTTAGATTCTTTCGTAATAAATATTTAACAGGAGCGAGGGGGCCTATTCTTATATTTTCTTGTATAGGGGGGAGACGGGGTCAAAAAATAGCAAAAAATTGTCTTACGTAATTATTAAGTTGCCCAAAAAAAGTATGGAAAACAATCGATCAATTACTAAAAGATGACGAATTCCGGCTTAATGACTGTCTTTGAGCCTAATGTTAGGAGCACTGAGTTAACTTTATCGAATTCCCATTAATTCTGTTATCTGACTTCGGAACTAATTGTCAGACATCATTTAGGATAGCTATTCTACACTGATTCCTAACAATTTGGGTCAAGGTCATGCCTACATTGAGTATACCTATTTAGCTGTTGCTAACCGACAGTCAAAGAAGAGTTATGGTTATTTGTAAAACTACTTGTAACTGGGACTGCCTATAGCTGATGCTGCTTCTGCATCGTGAATACTCATATAACTTTATTTATAGAACATGTTTTGTTTCAGATACGTCTACAAAATGCAGTATAAAGACAGTGTCATTAGATATTAATAAATTAAATACCTTTTTGCAATCAATTATCGCTTTGTTGCAATTAATATAGAAACTGCCACAGTTATAAATTGTATAACGCTCATCATTTCTCAAAAGTAACTAACTCTGTCTGTCGGTTTATGATTCTATCATTGGCTTACGATGATCGCAATGAAATTGGACCTGGAGGCTCTCACACAAAAGTAATTTTGTTCATCAACCTAACTATTGTAATTTAAAAAGCTTTTTACTTTCTGGGCTATTATTGGATAGGTAAAAAGGAAAATTCGCATGAAGAAGGAAAAATTGACAGGAATAGGACGTGCCTTCAGTACCTAAATATAATCTAGCACGTGACTACGGTCTTAATGTTATTTAATTATGTATATATATATTATATTTATGTAAAATAGAAATTAAAAGACTAATAATAATATCGCTTTTTAATTTATTTTATTTTACAAATTTACTTAACTTAATCTAAAGAGTTGATCGTCTGGTACAGCCTGGACGACCGTGCTGCTGACAAGCTTATCATTTGTTACGGCAACATGATAATATCCATATAAAAAAAATAACAGTAAAACAATTGAAGGAAACGTTATTTTCCCTGATAAAAAAGCTTCGTTTCAATTCTCAATACTAAATTTTGGCACTGGACCCCAAATTTTTGCATCAAAAACTGGAAATACAAGTTTTTTCGCATCCAAGCGACGCTTTTTCAATCAACGGCCTGGCGAAGAACCATGGATTACAGTGGTGCCTATTAAAATAAAGCCAGTTTTAACAAACTAACGTAGTGATGGACATACTGCCAGTTTGTTAGCGAGATGTCTATATCGTCCACATTTCACCAGTAACCCTCTTACATATTAAATCTTCTTATTCTTTGACATGGAAATGACAGGGGCAGACATGTTGTTTAGAAATACCTCTTCACCCCTCCAACTGTCTTGCAGTGGATTGTAGACACACATAATCAAGTTGAAGGTTTCTCAAAGTAATCCTTATATAGAGAAACATCATTGAGCGGAAGTTCTGATCACATGTAGGGCTGGCAAATCTACATACAGTCACGTCTTTATTCCCCAAAGAAGGCAGATATGTACGTTACGCTCACTTCATTTCACACTTTCGCCAGTAATGTTGTAGGTTCCAATGTAACGGGGGATGAGCCTATAAAATTAACATTCATCATTGTTAGCCGGCGAATAATTAAAATTATGGCTAAATTGGACACAAATTCATATTCAGCACTGCAATCGACGTCGATTAGTGGAAAAACCTATAACGTTCACGTTCAAATTCGCATTTTGCTAACACAAGACCAATGAGACAGTCAAAGTCTAAATTCATAACATATATTATTTAAAAAATAAGTATTGAAATTCCTTTCGGGAAGTAATTTGGTCTACTGATGTTTTACCCATAATTCACGCGGACGAAGTCGCGGGTAGTATCAAATAAAAAAGGAATTTAAATTTTGTCATTACAATTTAGACACTAGGCTGAGTTTTCAACGCACGAAAGTCTGACTTAATAATAAGTTAAATAAATAGATATTTGAAAAAACTACTACGTACCACTTTGTTTTAGCAACAAGACGTGAACGTAATAATAAGTGCTATAATTATGAGAATCTTAGAGCAGAAAGCCATCATCTATCCATATTCAGCAATCTAGCTAAAAGCATTCAAACAAATGTCAAACGAATGTTACCTCCAAACAGAATTTATGATCAAAAGCAACAAATTATGTAGATTGATATCATTAAACTTTTAATATCAAAGGAAAAGAAAAATCCAAAGATATTGTGACAATTCAATGGCTATCATTTGGGCATTATCATGTCAATTTGTTGTATTGACTATTGAGTATTCAATTGATACAGTCTGCAAAAAAGAGGTATATAAATGTTTTAATATCCTCTTGACCTATGAATGTATAGGAAGAAAATGCATGGCAGTTTGCAGAACAACGTACTTTACACTTATGATGAGTTTTGACTGTACCAAAATAAATAAGTATGTCATAGATATACTGCTGGCATTTGTTCACATGGAAATGGTACTCGATGCAAGTCTGAGGTACCAGACCGGATGAACGGTTTTAGTCTAAAATACTTCCGACTGTTTTTGCAGTTCAACATACTCTTTACCAAGTATAAATGTTGCCTGTAACATAAGTACGAAGGTATATGTATATAAAAATAAATAAGTAAATTATTTATCTAGATGATGTTCTAGATAAATTAAAAAGATAAATAGTCGTAATTCTATCCCTGCACAAGTGTCAATGTTAGTGTCATAAATAAATTAAGCTATTGTTAAGACCTTTAAAATTACATATGGTACAACTTGATACAAGGTGGGGGACAAAATGCCCTTACTTATTACAAATATGGAATTGTAGAAAATCCGGGCGGAGATTTTTTTTTGCTGACCGTCTTATAGCTGATACGATACGAAAATATAAATCGGAAAAGTAACATCTCAGTATACTGTCCGAACTAGCCAAGTATTAAAATGTGGAGTCGAGTAATATTGATATCGGTATTTTCTTATCTAAGTTTGGGACTTGACCAAAACGCTTTGAAAGTTGGCACAGAGTACTTCAAATATAGAGACGTCAAATTCGTCTGTTTACTTACTTGTAAAAAAAATGCTGATGGTAGTTGTGAGTATAATAATTATGAACATATTAGATCAGTGCAAATAAGTGATGCCTAATTTAATAGCTAAATTAGTTGTGTTCGGTTTCCCATTTACCTAGCTAAAATATTAAAGATCCAGAACTAGTGCAACTGTGTTCATTTGTGCATTGGAAGATAGTGTGATTTTATATAAGTATTTTGTAAGTTGGGTAGAAATTTTTGTAAAAAAATGGGACTTTATAAATTATTTTACTTTCAAATTATTGTTAGTCCTTCCATAATATCGTCATCTAACAATAAAACACCACCCACAATATAGTGTAATCACTAGTAAGCCCGGAAAGCATCCCTCGTTTGTGTTAATATTCTCGTTGACATTCTGTTAAGGCCTATGTTATTGTTTCTGATAAATACTAGCCAGCAATCCATAAACACCTCTAAGCCTATAAGTCTATTAGGCACCACCAAGGTCAACGTAAAATAATTAATTAGTACCAATGTAAGGGTACCTTAAGCCTAAACCACCCATTATAAAGCCTGGTAAAAGGTTTTCATAAGTTAAAAATGTTTAATCGATTTAAAGATAGGTGAGGTGAGTTAGGTCACCCGAAGACTAAAATACTTTTTTTTACTCTCGTATAATCGCATCGTCGTTTAGTAAAGCTTTATTACCCTAAAATGAAATCATTTTATCATACTTGTTATAAACGAATATTTAAGCGTATCTGCAATTCGCGAAGATTGCGTCAAATCTAACAATTGCCGTATCGAGAGCGTCAATAGATGACACTCTGGTCGGCTTCAATCAACTGGAGAAGTGCTTACAGCGGAAATTACATCCTGTCGGAGTGCTCTTAGATGGCAAATGTGAAAAAGCTGATGATGTTCTGTACTTTGTAAGTATTATGTTATTGATGTTTATGGTATACTAGACTCCGCACGCGAGTTCACCTGTGCGGTATTTTACGAGTCTTTAAGGATTAAGTTAGTCACCATCACAAAACTGAAAGACAATTCTTGAAAATCACAAGGATCGTTCCGGCTATTACCCCCATTGGCTTCAAATAGACAAAAGTTACCTTTTTATATAGATTAAGAAAAATTAACAAAGGAAGGCTGAATCGTAAGAGGTAGAAAAAAGTATTATAGATATTAAGACGTAATTTGGAAATTTTGGATAACGACTAGTCCAAAACTAGTAAATCATTGATTGCTGTGAACAATGTACAATGTTATAGTCAATATTACATGTATCATATCCAACAATGTCTAAAATAAAGATAAAAACACTGGAGTTGCCCGATTTTATGCAGCCATATTAATTGTCTACGTGATTCAGATCCTAAGCGAGGGATTTACTCGGATTGATGATCCATCAACCTATAGATACCAAACATTGATACTGTGAAACTAAAAGCGTACTTTTAGGATTTTAAATGTCGACTATTTCAATTAAAATAGGATATTCGTGATGAAATATTTTGATAAGAAAAGAAAATGGAATTCGATTTGGAATTTCAAGCTGATACTCTCAATTGCAATGACCACGAGAAACCTTTGGGCAATAAATTATATGAATTGACTAATATACTAAAAAAATCGTGGAAGGAAGGATTAAAAATATAATTTCTTCTTACCGCTGGGAAAACGTGTCGTAAAACGCGACAATTCTAAACGTATAGCCCCAATTTTTGTATTACCTCGTCAACTATATTATCAGCGTTTGACATTAATATTATGATTGTAGTAATCAGAGTGTTTTTGAAAGGTTAAATTTTTATCTATTAACCTCCAAATCGTATAACTTTTAAGGATTATAGGCCAATTGTTTACTTGTACTATTACAAGCGTACAACTACTGCCAATCCCAAACCGTATCAATTAATTACCAACAATTTTCAGGCTTCCACAAATATGTGGCTGGATTCCGAACACAAATGGCTCATAATAGACAATGACGAAGCTAATCCTGTTCTCAATAACAATACAGAAATCAATACTATTATGTTTGATGAGAAACATAGCTTGAGTTTAATTAAAGTACTTCGTAACTTGAATGTTTCTGTTGATGCCGATATTGTGTTAGCTACGAAAGGTAATTTATTTTTGTTACGTTAAAGTCTGTGATTTATCTTCTTACCGTATCGGTGATGAAGAACCTAGTGTCAGAGTTTAAAAAACCATCTGTAGACCCCTGACATGGCTTAACACAGCGTTGAAAAATCTCAGGTGTGCCGATATTATGGAAGATCTATTTCCTAGAAAAGATAACTAAACCTCTTAAAAAAAACATTCAAAACAAAATAATATTAAAGCATGTATAATTTGAAATATGGATCCTTCCTTATTTCCATAATCGTTTGTGGATTGCGTTACCTTGGAGGCAATGAGATTATTGACTTCATCGTCACAGTCCTTTAGGAATTAATAGAGTCAATCGAATCAATCTTACGTAAATTGATACGAAACCCGTTGTAAATTTGCGTAATCAGATTGTTTTAATAGGGGAAGGAGTACGAAGCTACAAGTTCTTGTCCCAGTCGTCTAAATCGTTCAAATTCGGCGTTGGATGCAATTAAAGACTTCGTAAATGACACTAAATTAGCATAAAAATGGTAGCACGATATCCGAGTGGTATGATCGTTGGACCGTCTTGTCAAAGGTCGTAAGTTCAAACTCCAGCACGCTCCTTACTAATTCATGTGCTTAGTATAAACTGGTATCAGTAGCTAAAAGCGGTGAAAAATTACATCGCCTACAGGCGGGTTTATCTCTCTCTCTCTCTGACATCAGGTTGTTCATCAACCTTATGATAACACGATTTTTTTTAAAGCAGCATGGTTAATTTTGCAAACTTAAACCGAAATAAAATTTAATTAAATCCCTTAAATAATATCACACTGTCAGTGGCGTTTAGTCTACCGGTACCCTCTATTAAAAACCCACTTTGTCTCTTACGCTTAAGACTATTGAAGATGCGAAGATAAAACTAAAGAAGGAATAAAAGAAAGTGTATTAAGAAAAACGTTCATTATCAGACCTTAAGTTCTTATCAACAAAAATCTAACTAACGATGTGTGAAAGTGGGAATTAAGATTGTATCAACAATAGTTTTTTTGGACGGTAGAACCGTTATCTTTATCCTCATAATTCTTGCTGGAAAAGTAAAGTTAATCAAGTCAAGCTTGAAAGTTTTTGCTATACCACTTTTTGTAGTGTTAGATCACTGTCATATGATTTGGATCTTAACATTAATAGGTAGGTACTTTAACAGTTTTTATTTGTAGAGAAATTCTTTTTTACAAAATAAAGTAATTCTTGAAGACAACATCCAAAATAAAACTAAATTGAATTCATAAAAACCTTCCCATCAAGTGCCAAAAAATATAAATGTTATCTATACACCAGCGATTTAAAAATAACATAACAATCCAAGAGGTTTTTCAGGTGTCTCCGGGTACAACCTGTATGATGTATTCAACTATGGTAGGATCCAAGGGGGGTGTTTAAATGTGAAAAAAATTGCGACGTGGGATGTTGAGAATGGTTTCAAGCTTCTCGTGAATTTAAACGACTACAAATATTATCGTCGATGGGATTTCCAGAATATGGCTATGAGGATGATTTTGGTGGTATGTATTTTTTTCCATGGCGTTATTTAAAAAGGAGGAGCTTTTTTCGCAACGATATTTATGTATGTACAAGTTTAAGGTTAGACTTTTGTACGGTAAGTATAAAGATTAAAACCACGTAAAAAAATGGACTCTGGAATTATGGAAAAAATATTGCTGTCTTTTTATCACTTAAGCAACTTAGCGTAAGCAACTTATACCTAATGAAAGAACATAGGCTACTATTAGCTGAGCTGTCTCGAAAAGCCGCAGTGAAGGTTTCGTTTTTTTTGTTAGAAAACTTGTTTTCTTGAATGAAACTTTATGTCGACAGGTCCAATCATCCTCAGAACGTTTTAATCCAGATTTATTGACGGGCTCAGTTCTAGTTCCGGGAGTCAGCATTATTACACAAATATCTGCATCCGTCTTGGATGTTATCGCTAAACTACATAATTTTAGGTAAGATGGTAAAATACTTACATACCCTCACACAACATACTCACATACCCCCATACACTTCTATAATATTTTATTTTTTAATTTTCTTTACTGTTATAGCCTTTTGTTAACGGTGTATTGTGCTAGTAAGACCTGACTTTGTTATTTGGGCAGACCTGGTGTTGATACCACTACTTGTAACATTTCTATTATTGTGGAAAAAAAATAAACATTATTTATTACCATATTTAGATACCATCACATCATTTCGGGATATTCAAAATTTCCGAAAGTTAGAGCTTTCCTGTAAATTTTTGGCAGCACTAAGAAATGGTTACCGAATATAGACAATGGATTAATGTCATTTGTCGGGGAGTCTTATGGGATATAATTATGCATCAAACCTTTCTTTTCCTAAAGTTTATGTTTTCGATCCTTCTCAATGGAGTCCGGACGCTCACGCGTTATTTAGAGACGTATCGAGAAGGTTAGTCAAGACTACATGTTACCAAAAGGTTATTGCATTTCTGGGCAAAAATAAGCACTGCTATTCAACTTGGTAATGCTGCAAGTCTTTCGGGCACGTTACCAGTTGACACCAATGGGGATCAATATAATGATGCTTTTTAAATGTTTATATTTTTGTATAGGTATTGTTTTTCATGTTAGATTTAAGATAATTTTGTAGGTAATATTAATCCTTAATAATAATAAGATTGGCACAGGACCGCGGCGGATGGCACTGTTTAAGGGAGGCTTATACCCAGCAGTGGGATACTGAAGGCTGTGGATGATGATGATGATGAATAATAAAATAATAATACCAGCCTATAACTGTCCCACTGCAGGGCAAAGGCCTCTTCTCGTATAGAGAAGGAGCTTAGCTGAATTTAAAATAAATTAAATCCTAGAGCTGTGAATCCCAGATACAAAAAGATTTTTGCGACATTTGAATGTTACTAGACAACACACAAAATATACTTTACAAAGTTTTACAAACAGCACCTGATACCTTCACTGTTCGTTAACGAGTAAATATAAAACTTGAAGTGTATCACGTTGATATAACACAAGAATTAAAATTCACAGTCAAAGCACGCTTTATTGCAGGTACGTTTACACAACAACGGACAAATGGATCGGCACGTTTGAAAGAAATAGCTCTAAGGTAGGTTTACATTTTCCTCTCCTAACGAAACGATCTCTCACCCTTGACTCCATTTTAGTATTGACCTTGTAGGAAACTTGTATAGTAGATAATTAGTACTTTTATACATCATAAAAAAGGCCTCCCCGTTATACTCTACAAAACCCTGTCCAACGCCATTTCAGGCGATATCTTTTCCTCAGATATCCAAATTATTTCGCCATCGCCTTCTCAGTGTGCCTGCCTCGGCGGCCGGCGGTGGGTATTCACCAATATCTAAGACTACCATTTAAATTATTTATTATTTATAGGTAGTGGCCAATACCTTATACTTTAGGGAGCAAGATATTTCACCAGTAATACGATATTGGACCATATCCGACAAATTAGATGTCATAAGTACATCAGTAACATCAATTGAGTGAGTATTTTAAGGTTTAGTACGATAAGGTGGGTCCCCGTCCCCACTTGTAACATTTCAACGAACATTCGTCCGTGACGATAACAAAGTAGTGTATATCTGTTCCATACCGAACTCCCAAAGTAACGGTGCTCCGGCAAAATGTTACAGACAAATGTTACTAGTGTGGACACACCTACTGTAATGTGTTTTTAATAATAATAATAATATATTTCATTTATTTAAGTGACCAGGACTCATAATTGTTAGTGTAACTTACAAGCTATGTTAGTATGACAATTATATAACCATAAAACATACTTTTAATTTGGCCTCCACTGTGGCTCACCGCTGTACCATTCCGTGAGAGATGGCACTGCAGCGATTCACGTACATGCAGTCCAGCCGACTAGCAATCATATTTAAAATGCTATTGGAGCTACCCCGCACCCTGCTTACCAGAGATGCACACCTCTTTCGCATAATCGTATAAAAACAATTTACTTGTGCATCTGCGAACATCCCTGATGCGCTACAGAAACGAGGTAGCCCCACTAGCACCCGGAATGCGTTGTTGTATTGAACACGGAGGGCGCTATATGCTTTCTGCGTATATCTGGCCCACAGGCTGCACGTGTAGAGGGTGGTGCAGTATGCTCGAAAGAGAGTGATTTTAACTTTAAGTGAGCAACGCGCAAACCTGCGAGCCAGCATATTTGCCCTTACCGACAACGCCCTCCGCTCGCGTTCAATGTCAGGGTCATCAGTGAGACCAGGCGTCAGAACATGACCTAGGTATTTGAATGCGTTTACTCTTTTTAATGGTACTCCGTTCATATTTACCGATGGCATACTCTCAGTCATTCCACGCCCTGCCTCAAATACCATGACCTCTGACTTATTGCAATTGTACAACAAGCCGTGTCTTTGAGCGTAGTTTTCACATATTTTAATTAATCTTCTGAGGCCACAAACTGACGCACTCAGCAGCACCATGTCGTCTGCGTAGCTGATGTTATTGACACAAATTCTGTCTATGTGACACCCGACTCTGGTGCTGCTGAGCTCGCCAATCAATTCGTTTACGTATAGGTTAAAAAGCGTTGGTGAGCTCAAACCCCCCTGCCTCACCCCGCATTCCAACCCATACGAACGCGAATGGCCTCCCGCCCATCGCACAGAGTTGGTCTGGTTACTGTACCAAAATTTAAGGATGTTTATCATTTCTTTAGGTAAGTTTTCATTTTCTAGCTTCTGCCACAATAAGTCATAAGTAACCAGATCAAAGGCCCTCGATAGGTCGAGAAAGCAGGCATAAATAGCAGTATCACGCCGAGTGTAGTATGAGACAGCATGCTTAAGGCACAACACTGCACTTTCCGTTGATAGACCAGGTCGGAAACCGAACTGGTTATCATGAATTTTTACAAGCTTGCTTAAATGTACGTTAAGCATGCTGTCAAACACTTTGGCTATCACTGTAGCCAATGATATTGGCCTATAGTTACTAATGTCCGCAAGGTCACCAGTTTTATTCTTTACAATGGGCACAACTATAGTCTGCATCATTTCCCTCGGCAAGTAGCTATGGCTCATACAGATGCTGTACAACATTGTGAGAACTCGGGCCAGGTGTGGACCAGCATGTTGCAGGTGCTCGATGCTCAGCCCGTCATGGCCAGGGGATTTACCTCTCGACATAGTTCTTATGGTTTTACTTATCACTTTAGAATTGAATTTAATCTTCATTGCCATACCGGGCTCAGCATCGAACACCGAACGAGAGGGGCCTAACGGGGACTTTACAAAGAAGTGTTGCATGAAGAGATCAGCAATCTCTTTAGGGTTTGTTTTGCCACCGACACTCACAGGGACACCTGGTCTACTTTGTAATTTATTGGTATGCTTCCAAAATCCGCGAAGATCCTTTTTGGAGTGATGCGAGGCCAGAACATCCATTTTTATTTGATCTTCATGGTCCTGACACCACTTTAGCCGCGACTTAAAGACTTTTCTGGCCTCACACATCTCCTCGTAGACAAACCCGGACCCCGGCTTGCCATACCACACCCATACCATAAATTTTTGCTTAGCTACCCTGTGTGAGTCGGCAACGTGTTTATTCCACCCTATCACCCTCCTTTTAGAGCGTCGACTACCGCCTTCTCGACCTATCACAGCCGCTTCGCTCAATGCCTGTACAATGTCTAAATACAATTTATCTATTATTATAGTATGGCTAGGATTGCTGCACATAGTATCGCAACATTTACTGAATTCGTGTGGAAAGTCAATAAGTCTCAGTCGCTCATGGCATTCTTTTTGATAAGAGTCTATTTGACTTTGACTTCTATCCCCCCACACAACATTGTTCGGACGCACATGAGAGACACAGTTCTTAGACAAAATTTTATCTAGGCTGCATTCAACTACCATTGGAAAATGGTCAGACCACAACACATCATACAACACATATACATTGCTAATACACTTCGCGGCTGCTTCTGTTACTAGACAGTGGTCTAACCACCGTTTTGAGCCATGCGCTTCACTTAGAAATGTATATGTGTCGGACCCTATACCTAAAACATCCGTATCGATACACTTCCATTTTTGTTCACTACAAAACCCAGCTAGTTCATTATAAAACTGTTCGGCCGGGTGCGCATTAAAGTCTCCCAAAACGAATACGAAATCTATGCTACAGTTATCTATAATTGCACTCACCGAACTCAAGACGTCAGTAAAATCCGTTAGATTAGCCACAGTATCCGTTGGCATATACACACTCAGCACTAAAAACGATTTATCGTTTAACACAATTTTGACCGCACAAATACGTGGATTACCGCACTGAACAATCGTCACGTCTGTAAAAAGTCGTCGCCTCCACATGAGAGCAACCCCGCCATATGGCCTGCCCTGTAGCATGCCCGCCGATGTGTCCACCGCCGATACTCCCGTACAGCTAAACTCATCACTTATGTCACTAAGGAATGAGATATCTTCCGGTAACAACCACGTTTCCTGTAGGGCAATCACATCCGATAGATTACATAGATGACGAATACTCTGTACAGAGCGCTTGACACTTTTACAATTAAAAGTCACAAACATTATTTAATTTGCTTTTAGTGATTTCTAAAGTAGTATTTCAATCATTGTTTCCTGTACTTTTGATTAACTGTTGAACTGAAAATGGTTAAATTAAATAAACCAGAATCTTATAACAAAAAGTCATGAGTAGAATCTATTTGGATGACCTAATTATTTTTGTTTTTTTGAAGTTCTGGGGCTGTAATTGACGTTCAAAAGTTGGTTGGTACTATTTAATAGTTAATTTTGTATAAGCAATTTTTATCTTTATCTTTTCGAATTTCAGAACAAGATACTACTACCTCATACCTACTGAAGGGCCTGGAAAGTTCGAGAACCAATTTTTAAGACCCTTAAACACAAGAGTGTGGTGGTGTGTCGTAGGAGTACTACTATTATGTGCCGCAGTTCTACTGCTATCAGCATGGTTGGAACACCGTCCATTCCCGTTGCAGTATGCAGTGTTCTCCGTCATCGCTTCTATCTGCCAGCAATGTAATGCATTTTGTTACTGTGACGTGCCTGTTTAAAATATTGTGTTTACTAATGTATTTTTTTTGTTGTAGTTTTCGAAGATATTGATGACAATAGAGCTAAAAGAAATTTAACGGGTAATTTTTCAATTTTAGTGATTAGTTTTGAGCGCTTACAGAGGCCGTAGTATGAGCTTGCATTACAAGTCGTTTTTCGCCGTGGAAGCGAGACGCATCGTCCGCGCCGCTTCCGCTGATGTCGCAATTTGCAGTTTCGTTCAATATTCAATTTTGATATTCAACTCTTGCATAACGTACATATTGCTACCTAATGGAAAATGATTAATTTATACGTCATTTAATTTTGCCATTTTATTACTTAACATTTTGTAAGTAAAATCTATTTTTTTTAGTAGGAGACAAAAGATCCACAGTTATTAAAGATAGTCAAAGGTTTCGTTCAGTATATACAAACGTTCAAACAGTTTTTGGTTGTTACACGCATAATGATACCTATTTCTTGTTTCAGCTCGCAAAGGGACTGTCCTGGTAATAGGTCTCTCCTCCGTCTTGATATACAACTATTACACCAGCTCAGTAGTTAGCTGGCTGTTGAACGGTCCACCGCCTTCTATCAACTCCTTGAAGGAACTTCTGGAGAGTCCACTTGAGTTGATCTATGAAGATGTTGGGTATACGCGGTCGTGGTTACAGGTAATATCATTCGACAACCAGTCGACGTTTGATGTGGTGTTTCAGTAGGAAATGTCTCGCCTTACTATCAATCTAGTACTGTGTCTATTTTAAAAAATATAATTACCTAAGACTAAAATATCTTAAATGTTAAACACCTTCTACTGTTCTTCGATGGCATGAAACAAAAATACAATCAGTCTTGCCTCAACTCTACAATTTGTACTTTTAAAATAGCTGATTCAATTTCCTTTTAGATAACGGCAAAACTCATGATGAACCCATCCTATAATTTCACAGATCCCCACATACTATTTCAACAAAAGGAACGCATGGGTTGAAGACGCACTCCGCCAAAAGGTATTTAACAAAAAGAAAGACGAGCCGTTACTTGAGCCTTTGGAGAAAGGAATGGAAATGGTGCAGAAAGGAGGTAGGTATAGGAAATCCTAAAATCACTTTCTATGGAATCATTTTCTATGGAAGTGTCAATAAAACTGTATTTTTCGAAGAGTTACATACAGGTAATGTGTAATGGTATGTTTACACACCCTCATTTTACTGGAGTATTAGTTAAGCGTTTGAGGCAAACCTGTAATCTAAGAAAACGCGACGTGTTCAACAAATCACTACCCTAAAAGGTCAGTTACCACCACATTCGAAGACTCAGAGGCTAATCAAAGAGCTATTGATCTGGCTCTGGCTGTTCAGATCTAATGAAAACCGTTGACATGAGAAAAAAACTACCACATTTCCCCAATGAATCCAGTCAAACCCCGACACAGCCAATCCATCACACAGTAATTCTGACTTCATAATCTATCCAGCACCAGTTCAGCTAATCAAGCAAAATTCCAGACTACACTCAAAAAGATTGAACGCCGACATTCTTACCCACTTTTTGCACATACAACCTTCCGATAAATCTAACACCATAAAAAAACGATGCTGGACCTTATAAATTACCCCCATCTGTAACGTTACTCGAATTTCGAAGCCCTGTGTAATGTTTCCCATATGGTTATGCATTGGCATAATATATTCGTTTCAATAAAGTATAGTTTTGTTTGGATTACATTGCTGCTCGTTGGTCTAACTAGCATGTGTACTAGGTTCATGTAGGTTACTCTTAGTAGCAGCACGGAGTCTGAATTTAAAATGGAGAGCCGAAAATGGAGTTAGTGTCTTTGGCGCGTATTTTGTTAAATGTTTGCACTCCGATTACTGCATTAATTATATACCGATTTAGATTTTTTTCCTATAAACTATACTACTTCGAAGATCTTCATAAACATGACTGTTCCAGGCTATGCCTACCACACAGAGGTGAACAGCGCGAATGCTTTGATATCCAGAACATTTACACCGGATGAACTGTGTAGGATGGGCTCTTTACAATCTATAGAGAAGTCCTGGCTGAACCCTTGCACACAGAAGAACAGCCCATTCAAGGAATTTTTTAACTGGAGGTAGATTTTATACCTGTTTTACACGAAAACTATTCGATATCGCAGATTTTACTAGAAAGTATAAAGGGCACTGCCCATTTTTTGTACTTAGCTTTGGGGCCATTTCGATTATTCGTTACAAGTTTCAAATTAAAGTCATTTGTTAGATAAAAGTTTCAGCTTTAAGTTGCCTTCATTTTAGTTTGATTGACAGTGACAGAGTTTAGATATACCTCTGTCATAACCTCATAGTCAGTCACGGATCATTTTAAAAATTAATTCCTATCAAGCTAATTTTCTATCTATTTCAGTCTAGCCGTTTGAGCGTGAAGAGACGCTCAAACAGCTAGACCGATTTTAATGAAATTTCATAACATAGTAGCTGATACCCTGAATTAACACATAGGCTATGTTAATCCAGAAAAAATGTAGCGGGTAGCACCGCGGGGCGCAGCTAGTTAGTTATATAACAGAGTACACAATATCTCATATACCAAAGAGTACAGCGCTATACGCTTATAAATCACGGTTATCGCTAAAGTTATACTATTAATTATTTAGTGGAAGCAACATTCCGGTAGCATTTTACTCATAGATATTAATAATAGATATCTATGGCCAGATTGTATTGTAGATCAAGTATAATGTAACTACAAAAATATGGCCTTCATCTTAATGACCAAATCTTGGCTTTGCGAGCAATACTGAAAGTACTGACATTGTTTATTTCATCAAGCTTAAAATCCCATAATTTTGGGCAGAGCTAGCAGTAAAGCCTTACTTTCAAGATCTTAATGATAAATCCAATCCAAGGTCTATCGAACAATACCTCCCTCTAGCTCAACTATTTGCGATCACGACTACATCAATTTAATCCATGGGACTGTCTACTTCTATTTTTATTTCCAGTTTCATGCGTCTGTCAGAGCGCGGCATAGTGTCCTCCGTTCAGATCCGGCTATCAGCTTCAAAAGTCAAGTGTGAGGGGAGCTCTCCTCGAGCCCTCGCGTTAGGAGGGGCAGCACCTGCTTTTATCTTACTAGCTGGAGGGTACCTGCTCGCGACTGCCATTATGATGGTGGAAAGGTAGTATGATTTCTCTTTCCTTACTTATTTATTATAGTCAGGGATATGATGAATTTATTGGTGATTTTCCGTGAGTAGCTTCATTTTGATGAGATGTCTAGCGTTACCACAAAAATTCTCGATTTTAGTATATATTTTGTTCCAGATACGTTTACAAAATGCAGCATAAGGACGGTGTCATTAACTATCAATAAATTAAGTACCTATTTAATTACAGTACATTCAATTATCGCTTTGTTGCAATTAATGAAGAAACGACCACTTAGGTATTTAGCCAGTGTTATTGTGCCTTACATAATTCTGTTTGTTATTTCATCACCGGCTCACGATAATCGCAACGAAATTTGGAATTAAAGGCAGCTCTCAAGACACACTAATTCTAATAATAAAAAATACGTAACCATTGTAACGTAAAAAGCTTTTTACTTTCTGGGCTATTATCGGATGGCGGAAAAAAGGAAAAATCGCACGAGGTAGGAAGAAATTGACAGGAAAACGACGTGTCTTCAGTTACTAAAAATAATCTAGCACGTGACCATGATTGTAACTTCGTGTTGAAAAGTCAAGGGATAAAAAATAAGATTATACTTAATTAAATATGTAAAATCGAATAAAAAAATACGCTTTGTCAATGTTATTTTATTTTACTTAGCATCTGGAGAGTAGAGATCGTTCGGTACAGCCTGGACGATCCTGCTACCAACTACTGACAAGCCAATCTTTTGCTACGGAATTATGATAATACTGTCTCGTTGGTCTAGTAGTTGCTAAGCGCGACTGCTGAGCACGAGGTCCTGGGTTCGAATCCCGGGTCGGGCAAAGTGTTACTGGGTTTTTCCATTAGGTAATTCTCAGTAGCAGCACGGAGTCTGGATTTGTGCCCGGTTGATGGCAATAGGCTCGCCCCCTATTACATTGGGACCTAAAACATAACTGGCGAAATATGGGTGTACTATGTATATGTGCACCTCTGCCTACCCCTTCGGGGAATACAGGCGTGATGTTATGTTTATATTATGATAATATCCAGATCAAAACAAATTGCAATACAGAAATAGAAGGAAACAGATGTAATTTTTTCCGATAAAACAGCTTCGTTTCAATTCTCAATACTGAATTTTGGCATTGGACCCCATATTTTTGCATCAAAAACTGGAAATACAAGTTTTCGGGCACCCAAGCGACGATTTTCAATCAACGACCTGGCGAAGAGCCACGGATTACAGTCGTACCTATTAAAATAAATCCAGTTTTAACAAACTAACGCACTGACGGACATACTGCCGCTTTGTTAGCGAGATGTCTGTATTGTCCATATTCTGACGAGATTGATTGATTTTGGGAGTACAAAGGAGTCTTTAAAATTATTGATGAACGTTATCCTTTATGACATTTGTTTTAGGTTTTCGCTGACAATTGTTTTGATTGGTACATTTACAACTGGGAGTTCCAGATTGGCATGGATAACAAAAAAAATTAACCACTTTTCAAGGTTAGCCATAATTATTATTTTGTTTTCATGCTAGTGATAATATATAGTTGTCGATCATTGTGGTGTTCTAAAGGGGAGGCCTTTGTTCAACAGTAGACGTTTTCCGCTTAATACGGAGACCCCACAACACAAGAGACCTAATTTTCTTTTCTTGACGTCAATCGTTCGGCCACCCTGTATACTCAATTCCAAATTATAAATGTCTTTTAAAACATAGACAAAACTACCATTACCACAAATGGTATTCAAATTCAAGTGTGAATAGGTATTATAAATTAGTTATCAAGTGCTGAAAACATCACGAGGTAATCGACATACCTGGGAGATTTTTCAATGGTGTGAAAAGCTACGTCAGACACCTACAGGTGGTTAAAACTCTGACACCAGGTTGTTCATCCACCATACCATAAGAAAAAGATTCTGGTTAGCAAGTGTTTTTAGACTGTCTGCTTATGTTTTATTGGTTAAACAAAAATTCTATAGGGTTAGGTTATCATGCCGGCGGGGTTGGCGACGGAGTGCTAATGGCGATCTCGCCTCCCCGCCATCATAAGCACTAGCAGGCATGTGTGTTTTTTAGTGAGTATACCTCTGTGGATCGGCTGGGGAAGTCCCAGATAACCACGGCCCTTCCCAGCGGCAGGGGATGCGTAACGCAATTCCCTCTTATAAAAAAGATTATATTTATCTAAAAACCAGGTGGTTCAATATAGTGCTACTTCTTTGAAGCTAAATCGAATATAACAAATGGTGACTATCCAACGGGAGATCTATCTACTTTGGGTTTCATATCGTTAATTATAATTACTCACGATTAAATATAATTACTATAGGTATGTTTATGGAAGGGGCTTACCAATAAGTATCTAAATATTCAAAGCATAATAGCACTTAATTGCTTCATAGTTTATCAAATAACCGAACTGCCAGCCAATAGAGCTAGTTCAGAACTTAGTTATCACAAACTTTGAGTTCTAAACATATGAGTCTAATAGTTTTAATTAAACATGCTAGGTCAAGGGTCTGCAGACAAGACTTGTTGGTAGATGGATTTCAACTTCGTAGTATTCATAATTAAGTTGAGGATATAGTGAATTTCTAGAAATTGTACAGTCAGTAACATACGATGCTGAACATTACAATTTTTAAACATAAGCACAAGTTCTTACAAAGAAAAAAGACTTACATTTTTCTCAGATAATCATTAGGACGCTCCTATAATATTTGATACAATAACTTGAATCGATGTTTATTTCTTTAAACTATTTTACATAAAGGTTTCTTAATATGTTTAGCTGCTTATGCTACTGACTGTACATAGGTAATTTAATTAAAAGTTCGATTACCAGTGTTATAGTTCTACTATCACAATATTTTGGAAATTTAGTATTATGATATTGTGTATTTATTTTTGCGAATAAAAGTCCTAGCACACATATCAACCCGGAAAGGAATCGTTACCGTATCAACTGGAGCCGTGCAGTATTCTTTGTATGAAACTCTACTGTAACGCACACTAATCGAAATCGAAACGTAATCGCCTCGCCACGGGTCCGGCGAGCCGTAAGCGCGGCGTCGCCTAGCCGTAGCCGAGTCGACGTATCGGAGCAGCTGATCCGCTTTGGTGACGTGCTTACGTGAGGTGGTCGCCTATTTGACGGCGAGGCGAAAGGCGATACGGTCACGATCCGTTTCCGATATGATATGTGTGCTATGACTCTAAAGCTAACAATAATCGTTTAATCTATAGAATAGTTAGAAGTTTTAAGGATACGATTACTAGTTTTGGCAGTTTTCAATAACCAATAACATGGTTAGTGTAATTTGTATATATTGTTGAAAATAAGTATTACATCGATTGGTAATTCTTATGACAAAGGTTATTCTAATGGCTCAAACTGGGTAGGTACACAGGTATTTTTTTTTTATATAAACGTCGCCCCACTCTAGGAATTTCTTTGGTGTCGTGGGTGCGTTTCACAAACATGAAATATCACATACACAAACACCCACACTTGGGACAAACATCAGGTTTACACAAATTTTTGCCCAGTGCGGGCATCGAACCCGCAACCCTTAGCTCCAATCGCTTAGCCACTGCGCCAATCAGGTCGTCAAAATTTAATTAAATACAACGAACTTTATGACTAAATAATTTCTATTCATATGTAAAAAACATTTTGGATAAATCATTTTAAGGCATTCTTGAATAGTATTTTTCCTGTAGTTTCCATAGAACCGTCTGTCCTCCACCAGAAGTATTGTAACCCACATTTATACCGATCATTGTTGGTCCTATGTTTTCGGTATGGCGATCGTATTTCCAATATATCGGGCTAGCCTTTGTTTTTGGCTTCGACTCGTATTCCCGGAGATGAAACCAAAAAAGGATATTTTGAATCTTTGATAGTATTATTGAAATACAATACACAGCCCGAACAAGCTTGTCAATATAGGCTGATTCAGTTTTTTACCATTATTCCAACAAAAAGTTATCAACAGGACTATACTAAATCGCAGTATCGGACAGAGTTGATTTAATCCAATATACGCTAAATGCATTTACCAAGGCTGCATATTATTTCATTTATAATGTTAAATAGAATGTTTGACAAAATGTTTATTTATGTAGTACCTACTAGCTTTTGCCCGCAGCTTTGCCCGCGGCTTTGCACGTGTTAAGTAGCCTAAGTCGTTTCTCGGGTCTTAAACTTTCTACATGCCTTTTATCAAAATCCGTCTAGCGGTTTAGTCCTGAAGGCGTAACAGACAGACAGAGTTACTTTCACATTTATAATATTAGTATAGATATATAACCTGGTTGTTAGTTACTATACGTGCACCTCTGCCTACCCCTTCGGGGAATAAAGGTGTGATGTTATGTTATTTTAGTTACTATGCTATTGTATTAGGTTCACCTGTGAGGATAGCTGTTGGTGGAAATAAAAACAATACTGGGCCAACTGATCAATTCACACTAGCAAACAAAGGGATTCCTACAAAACAATTCAAAAAGAAACACATAAAACTGCTAATAAACGTCACGATACCCAAATAAAACCCAACAACTAGTGACGTCATACATGATTTCTATACTACCCAGATTTCCCCGGTGACAGAAAAGGTCACAAATTGGAAGGTAATACAATTACAGTAATGTTCCCGGAATTGTAGCAACAATGTGTGACTTACAACTACTTTTATAGTTGTATCTGCGTGAAGCAGCGTGGAAAATTGATTTTCCGGGACAAAAGGTACTTTATATGGTAATCCGGGATACATTTTACTTCGATTCAGCAACGAATATTCATGTGACAGAGAACTGACATGTTTGCATCACGCTTGTAATCTCCGATAGGGTAGGAAAAGGTGTACCTAGGGTACACCCTCAATTCGCCAGTTATCGACAACCGGACTCAAATCTCCGTGCTGCTACTAAGAATTGCCTAATGGAGAAACACTTTGCCCGACCCAGGATTCGAAAACAGGACCTCATGCTCAGCAGTCCCGCTTAGCGACTACTAGACCAACGAGGCAGTCTTCACAAACATCCATTCCATTCCAGTCTACTTGACATTGAAAAAGTCACATTGGAACGATACATACTTTACTAATATTAATTTACAAGAACGATCTTGTTCTACATGGCTTGCAGACAACCTTGGATGGTACAGGGATAAGTAGAAAAAACATTACATGTAGCGATATTACTGTTATTCCCTAGCCAAATAATAAGACAAAACATATATTTTCATACAAGAAATGTATAATAAATATATTATTTAATATGAATACAGAACACATTGTTAGAGAAGATAATCTTATTATATGTGGATAATGATAAGGTGTACTCTACAACTAACCACCATTACCGACGTTATTTTAAGATTAATGATGTATTTTACCTATTGTATTTCAAACAAATATTCTATTCTATTCTATTGCCGACCAGAACAGACAACTGACTGACTTGGCGATTGCAAGCAACACCACTCAACGTTACCACTAACCACAAACTAAACATCGAATAAGATCTAGCCAGTGAATACAAAAGAGGTACGTTGATTCTTGTAACAAGACTCGATGCACCTTTATTTCGTCGCTCATCATTAAGCCTACGTAATAATGGCAGAGTTCTTGCCATTTTTCGAGCCTGCACCTGAGCCTTAGACAGGTAGCAAAAGCTTGTATAGAAAGCTAATAGAATAGAAAAATATGTGATTGACATTATGTTATGTCATAGATTATGTCATACATTTAGCATTGCATTAGATTTATGCGTCGAGTATTTTGCCATGAAACTACGGCCCCTTCTTAGATTAAAGAGCTTTGCTCTTGTTGGTCCACGAACCGGAAGACGCCGCGTTGGCAGACCTCCCACCAGGTGGAGCGATGATATCGTCAGAATTGCAGGGAACCGGTGGATGCAATTGGCTGTCGTTTATTGTGGCGTTCTAAGGGGGAGGCCTTTGTTCAACAGTGGACGTCTTCCGGCTGATGATGATGATAATGCTCTTGTTGGTGAAGCAAACGCCAGTGTTTCTATTTTCAGCATTCTATTTGACCGCTTGGTATGCCTCAACTCCTACCTTCTCCTTTACTTGTTGAAAAAACTACGCCTTGGCTTTCCCCTTCTATTTTTCCTTCTAGAATTCTCTACGGCCCCAGTTAGGTAACAAAGTAATGGATTATACCTCTCGACTAAATCTTCTCCAAGAAAGCTTCACCTATGTCTCGGTTTTAGTCTTATATAAGATTCTAAACAAATTACAGTCCTCTTCGTGCATTCACAATGGTAGAAACCCAACATAAAAATCAAGATATATTTTTACAACAACAAATATTTTTCAAAACTCTCCAGCATTTTCTGTCCTTACATTTTCCGGGTTTGCTTGTTATATTTTCGTTCTAAGTTATACCACATAATTCTAGGCAGGAACTTCATAAAATGTTTGTGGTTTTGAAAAAGTGTAAAAATAACAATTAAAATTACGATAAATAATTTTGATTCTTGTTAACGTTTTCTTAATAAATGATGAAAAGGTGTTCTTCTTCGTATCAGTATAAGCCAGTAGCTACATGGAATAGGTCATGCCGTGGTATAGAGATTGGTCAGTCAAGAAGGATAGTAGCGAGGTTGATCGTTCGAGTTGTGCCGGACGTACTTAAGCATCGTCACTTGTGGAGCCTCTGTTACCCACTGTTGGGCATAAGCCCCTTCTTGAACGCCACTCTTGTCTGTTTTGGGCCTTTTGCGTCCGTCTTTCACATCTTTGGGGATACTAGCTTAGAAACATACTATAACATCACGCTTGTATTATGCAGTAGACAGTTACACCCACATCTCGCCAGTTATCTTACAGGGCCCAAGGGGCGAGCCTATTACGATTTTCAGGCATAAACCCAGACTCCGTGCTGCTACTGAAAATTACCTAAGTAAAAAACCCAATGTAACAGGCTTAATCCATAAAAATCAAGAGCTTTCAGAACACCCCATACATCATCATTGGATCTACGTCATCAATATTAAACTAGCCTAAAACAAAACGTACGGACCTTTTTCGACCTTATGCGTTCACTAATCTCGTGAAAGTATAGTTTTTTATCGGCCCTTCCAATATTGGGGTGGAGTCGCTGTGATAGCGGAAAATAATTCTTCTTTGTGGTGGTTAAGCGATTGGACTTCCGCGCTAAGGGTTGCGAGTTTGATTCCCGTACGAGATATATTTTTTTTGCGATCCACAGATTTTTGTCCCGAGTCTAAGTATTTATGTAAGTACATATTTCATCACGCCTATATATGTTTAGAGCCTCTACAAGAGGCTATATGTAATGGATCTACCGCACCCTATAGTTATCAGCCCCATTACCAGCTGACTAGCTAGCTTTTGTTCCACGGCATGAGATATATTAATTGTACAACTCGTGTCAACGGCATTTTTTTTGGGGAAGGCTACCACTCTTGCCCAATGCCCATCGCTGTGACTCCTGTAAGCCAGGAGCTACAATGATAACTATGAAGAACCATCGAGGCACTGAAGCTGGAGGCGTCCCAGAGAAATTACCCGACTGTCTTCAAACCCGCAAAGAAATCACTACTAATATTATAAACGCGAAAGTTTGTAAGTATGGATGAATGTATGTTACTCTTTCACGTAAAAACTACTAAATGGATTTTAATGAAATTTCATACGGAGGTAACTGACACCCTGGATTAACACATAGGCTACTGTTAATCCCGGAAAAATGTAGCGGACAACACCGCGGAGCGCAGCTAGTTATTCATAAAAGGATGGAGGAGTAGAAATATTAGTTTTCACTTCTACCATAAAAGAATGTAGAATAATTAGCAATCGCTCCCACTGACACTCCTTACTCAGAGTGTTATATAAACTGTATATTATGTAGGTATATACACCTGACCCGTGTAATTCCTGGGCCAAAAATTTGGGACCTTTACTGAAAACAGGTATAGGTAATATATTTCTCTCCACAGGGTCCCTTTCATTTCTTAAATCTATCCGTGAAGGTGGGCTGGGAACAGGTAATTTAAGGACAATATTATGGTGATATTTAATATTAACACATAGAATAGGTATTATGGTGTTTTTCAGTTTTAAGTTTCTGCATATTAAACTCACAATAATACTCATAGACATTAGTACAAGCATTGGGTAAGGATGACATCCAACTATAAGTACGCTTGGATCAAATGAAAAATGGGAAGCAATAGCATTATCACGTATTTATTTATATACAATTATGAATTCACTTGACTGCTGAGCACGAGGTCCTGGGTTCGAATCCCGGGTCGGGCAAAGTGTTACTGGGTTTTTCCATTACGTAATTCTAGGAGCAGCTCGAAGTCTGGATTTGTGCCCGGTTGATGGCAATGGGCTCGCCCCCTATTACATTGGGACCTAAACATAACTGGCGAAATGTGGGTGTACTAAATGTGCGCTTCTGCCTACCCCTTCAAAAGGCGTGATTTTATGTTAATGTTAATCCACGTTGAAGCTTTCAACACGTGGAGCGTTTTAAATTGATACTAGTTCTAAGAACATAAGTCCATCTCAAATAGTACACTTTATTAGACCGTAAAAGCCGTTCAGATATATTACAAGCTCACCTTTACAGGAGCCGGGCTCCCACATAACATTAACGCAGGCGTTTAAATTCACACTCGAGAACACACGGGAGCTGATTACAGACTGGCGCGGGCAGTTGCAATATACTTACTATTATTTTTATTATCCTCTTGATCAAATCTCACAGCAACTCAAAGGTTTGCTGTCAGAAAACTCAATTTTGAGTTAAGCTCGCCTCTGTACATCAAATTTATTTATTTATTTATTTATATATTTATTATTTATTTTTTATTTATTATATATAAATTTCATGTTTAAAATACATATGTGTTTTGTGTGTACAATAAAGAATTAAGGATACTTATTGCAGGCAACCGGTGGATGGAATTGGCAAGCTGTCGTTCATTGTGGCGATCTAAGGGGAGGCCTTTGTTCAACAGTGGACGTCTTCCGGCTGATGATGATGATGATGATTGAGGCTAGCTGGTTACTTACCTTAGACTGACCTTAGTGAAGAGGTCGTAGTTATATATTTACTGTTGATAGGCAAGGTTAATCCACACACTCTGTGTCTTTGGATGAGTGACGGTTATTTATATAAAGACCACTAAGGTCCTGTCATGTTTTAAGCCCTCGGCACTGTCTGGAAGACGCAGCGTTGGCAGGCCTCGCACCAGGTGGACCGACGATATCGTCAGAGTTGCGGGCACCGGTGGATGCAATTGGCAAGTTGTCGTTCATTATGGCGTTCTAAGGGGGAGGCCTTTGTTCAACAGTGGACGTCTTTCGGCTGATGATGATAACGATGATGTATGTCTGATATCATAGATCGTGTTTTATTGTCCCATCAAAATGTGACTATTACAGACACTGATGTGTTGTAGTTAGTTGTCTAGTCTCATCACCCAAATACTTAGGAGTAGCTTTTCAATATATATTTTGTACAGTACCATAAGTAGCTTAACATATTAAGAAACCTTACGTCGAATAATTGAAAGAAACATACATCAATTTTATATCTCCTCACCATATTTTTTTTTTTGGTTTGTTAAAAAAAAGTAAATATTTAGTTACTTATGATGTACAAAAGGTACTTGCGTGTCCGTCTCACTTACATCCCCGTGTGTCCCTCTGACCAAACGAGCCAGATAAGGATAGTTTACGATTCCATTCGGATCGCATCGCACATCCACCGGCCACTGGCGAGCGTTAGAAAGAAATCTACGCTTTGCTTAGCTGTATGAGATTTTAAAACAGTCGACCGAAATACATACAGTTCAGTAGAACCAATTTCATCTGTATTAGAGGAAAAGACGCTTTTACTAGGCTTTTAATAGTATTTCTATAAACATAATAATAATATACCTATGTCGTTGGTATTTAATATTTTTAGTATGAATATAATTTTAAAAAATGATATCTTTACTAATATTATAAACGCGAAAGTTTGTATGTATGGATGGATGTTTGTTACTACTAAATGGATTTTAATGAAGTTTTATATGGAGGTAGCACACACCCTGGATTAACACATAGGCTACTTTTTATCCCGAAAAAATGTAGCAGGTGGGGGCAGCTAGTCATCAATATAAAAACGTATGTACTTAAGTATACAGATATGAAATTACTTATTACAATAAGTTACATAAATTATAATGTTGTAAATAATTAGGTTAACTGTCTTCCTCCGCTTTTTGCTGTGCCCGACAGGGTCCATAAAGATCTGTATTATTATAAGTCCATCAATGTACCTACTATTATGGACTGCTATTAAGTATTGAATATGTTTATCCTGAGTCTGGATGTTTGATGATGATATTTCATGTTTGTTAAACGCACCCTCGACGCAAGAGGAATTCCTAGCATAAGTCGTCGTTTTTTTAAATACTCTCTAAGGACTGCTCTCTTAGGAAGCTGCTAAAAATTTGCTTTTACCCGTAGGCTCTCGTTCGTCTAAAACTTTTTCCAGAAAACTTTTCCCACTTTTGTTTTTGAGTCGCGTGCTATCTTAACTGGCCCCAGTCTACCGCTCGCAGACTCCCGCGGGTGCGCTAAAGACCATTTACGTTTGAATCAGTCTGTTCCTATCTATCGTACGTTTTTAGATTTAAGCCACGTCTGTGCTGTAATAGGAGGAATTGAGATCGCTTAAGGCACAGCTTTAACAGCGTACGTTGAATGAAAAGGTTCAATTTTTGATGGTCAGTAATAATATTTATTTATTTTACTGAGAAAGTTAAAGGATATCCACATATAAATAAGAAAGGAGAAGAACTGCAAGCCACTTCTTTTACTTGTCTAGATAAAAGTCCATGCTGTAAAAATAACTAATAAACAAGTTTTATTTATCGATACTGTCGTCTGTCGCAGGTAGCTCTGCAAGAGCTCTCCCTGCTAGCGAGTACTAATAAATAAAAGAGTTAGCAATTTGCTAACGAAAGCATGTATATCGTGAGTTTGAAGGGCTAGGCTACCCGATAATAATTCATTATCATCATATTCATCTGCCGGCAAACGTCCACTGTTGAACCAAGGCCTCCCCCTTAGAACGACACAATAAACGACAACGTACGTACATAAACGTACATAATCGTCGGTCCACTTTGTGGGAGGCCGATAATAATTATTGTAGCAGAAATTCAGTAATATTTCTTCAAGTATCTCTAAATCTTTTCTAACATTACATTCCCTCAAACAATACCATCTAAATACGTTGACAAGCCACTATTTATCATACGTAATCTGAAAAATCAAGTCTTTTGTATGCATAACTGGTTACCAAGAATATTCTGGAGCTGTATTCGGGACAATTCTTCAGAAGATTTGGTCACGTACCGACGAAGGTAATCTTAATATATTTCTAACCATGTTTTATGAGTTGAATCGTTGTTCATTGAATTTTTTACTGACATAAATCTTATATAATAGAATTAATACTACGTTGGATTAAATTGAAAGATTTTTCAACTTAAACATAATACCACAATTTAATCTATGTCAGTGCTTCTTCTTCGTATTGGCATTAGCCAATAGAGTTATGGGACAGGTCATGCCGTGGTGTAGATATTGGTCAATCAACAAGGATGGTAGCGAGGTTGACCGTCCAGGGTGCGCCAGACGTAGCGACTTTAGTATCGGCACTAGTGAAGGCACTCTACTTGCACCCCAATGTCAAATATATCTAAATAAAACCTACGGTTTACCAAAGTAAAGGTTTATAATTTTTACCCATTCATCACAAAAGTTTCAATTGTAGTAAGAAAAGTTAAACTATTACCGGCGATACTATATTGCAAAGAAAAGAAAAATAGCTACACAACCAATTGAACATGTTAGCAATGTCATCTCAGCAATAGTAATTGATGTATAATATAATAATACCGATTTCCATCGGCCACGTATCTTCAAGCACATAAATCGCCCAGGGACAGGAGGTACAAAAATTTATGGTCCAGCCCGTGCCAGGGACCGCCTCGCACTTTTTGTGGATAGGGGGTAAGCGAGAGCGTATTGCGTAATGGGGGTAAATGGGCAGTAATATATACTGCATTGTTTAAAATAGAGAAACCATCATTTACAGTTGTTTCCGACACTTTCTAAAGAACAAATAGCTGCTTTGTAGAGAAATGGTAAAAAGTTAGTCTAAGATTAAAATAGATGTCAACTGGTGGATGCAAATGGCAAGTTGTCGTTTATTGTGGCGATCTATGGGAGAGGCCTTTGTTCAACATTCCAGGCCTAGCGCGTTACAAATGCAAAAAAAAGTAACTAAATGAACAGTGGCAAAGTATATAATATTATTCATATAAATGTTTTAATTTTCTGTTGAGTTTTAAAAAACATGACAGTCTAGATATCTCCTCATTTTCACTTTACTCTCATCGCTTGAACGTCTTCCAGAAACCTAAAAGTTATCTCCAACTTTGTTATTGACGTAATAACATGAAGTAGAAAGGGTAGGCAGTGCTGGAGGTCAATTGTCTCGACTTAACGTTTACTATTCCGACTCCGTAAGCGATACATCAAGATTCCGTTCTTACTCCGATGCTAATATAATGGGGTTCAGATGATGTATTGTTTCGAGATCAAGGATGGTGGTCTGATATTGCGGGGATGAGAGGTCAGCTAAGATTAATTGGAAACATTAGATTCTTCTTGCCATATATTTGCTTTTTTTAGACGAGGTCACTTGCAAGCCTTGCAGCTTACTTTAAGAGTTGCGTAACTTGGCGTTTTCCAAAACCATCGCAGTCAGTTGTCAGCTTATGAACCAACATAAATTGACCTACAGCACCTCATAGTGAGGTTTGGACCTTAGCTTTAAGTGTTCTGGGGGAGTAGCAAGAAGCAAATATTTGTCACAAATCTAGGAATTTTAGTATATGATTTTATCACGTCTATCTGCGCGGTATGACTGTTGGACTGCCAAGTCAAACGTCGCAAGTTCAAACCTTAGCGCGCACCAATGTCTTTTCGAATTCATGTGCGTGCTATAAATTAGTTATCAATTGATAAAAATGGTAAAAGAAAACATCGTGAGAAAAACCGGCCCATCTAAGAGATTTTTTCACCGATGTGTAAAGTCATGTCAGAGGCTTACAGGCGATATCAACTTTGACACCAGGTTGTTCATCAACTAAACGATAAGAAGACTAACGAATCACGAGGCATATTTTGTAGTAGAGTAGGTACTAAGCACCGTAGGTACACAAAAACAGTTAATTTCGAACAATTAAAAGTTTAATTAAATATAAGGAGGGAGAAACACCACGTACTAGAAGATTAGGCACCTATTTACCATTGGCGTCATAAATCAACAGTAGCAAGTCTCGTTTTTCGATTAAACTCCCCCGACAATATCGCTATAAATCCTCCCGCCGTTACTACTACCCGCTTTCGACACTTTTTTGTTGCCCCTACCATTTGAGAGTTGGACCAATTGTTATGTCTGTTTGTGCGGCTGCACTATTTATGATGTCAGGAAACTATGTTTTTATGTAATTGTACATACAGTTATGTGAGTTATGTGTATATCCCAGAGGGGTTAGTAGAGAGGACCATCTCTCTGTTAAGCAAGATCCCTATAAAGAAATTGAATTCAAGTTTGATCTTCTCCCATAAAGATCTCTCTCTCTTGACCGCCCCGTTGGTCTAGTGGTTGCTAAGCGCGACTGCTGAGCACGAGGTCCTGGGTTCGAATCCCGGGCCGGGCAAAGTGTTACTGGGTTAGGTAATTCTCAGTAGCAGCGCGAGATCTGGATTTGTGCCCGGTTGATAGCAATAGACTCGCCCCCTATTACATTGGGACCGAAAAACATAACTGGCGAAATATGGGTGTACTATATGTGCACCTCTGCCTACCCCTTCGGGGAATACAGGCGTGATGTTATGTTAATTAATGCCATTATGATCCTCGCTTATGAGTAAGAGGGCCATGGTATTCTATTTACAAACTAGCAGTTTTTTTAACCATCATAAAAATGAAAATATATACGACTTTACCCTTCACACAGACATATTTACTTTCTACACAGTTTTCAGAATATTCACCACCCTACATAAACTAAAATATCTAGCGGAATGCAATTGGATCGGTCCCTACATATGTAAGGTACATTCATACGAAGGACAGTCGTAAAACTTTTATGTCTTCATCGTCTGAAGCGGTCATGAGACCCAATGTACTAGGTACTGGGTATTTCAATTTAAAAATGTCAGTATATTACGCCCTTTTACATTGACAAAGAGGATTGAACTCAAAGCATTGCTATACTACCATATATCGGTACTAATGTATACTAGATATCACGTCACACTAATAATTTAAAGGCCAAAGTTTGTCAGTATGTTTGTTACCTCTTCACGCACAAACGGATAGACTGATTTTGATGAAATTTCATATGAAGGTAGCTGGCACCCAGTAGTAATACATAGCCTACTTTTTATCCCGAAAAAATGTAACGGGTAACACCGCGGGGCGCAGTTAGTATATAAATAAATATGAGTACTTAAATTTAAACCTACTGCGTCTAGGAGACTAGCAGACACTCTTTTGTCCCTGAAGTTTTACGAACTTTAATTACCTAACACTCTTGTTCTCTCTTGCTGGCACTCTTTGCTAATGTTTCGCATTACACTCACTTTAACAAATGTCTGGACATTATAGAAGTGTAGTGGCATTTCTCAGGAGAAAACAGAAAATAAAGAATCTTAGACAAAGAGTAGGTTATTGAAGTATCATGAACTAAATTCATATTAATTCGTCTGTCAAGACGTTCAAAGGCGTGTGGCCATTGTTTTATGTGTCTGCAAAACGTGACAAGCGAAAGGATATAATATTCTCTTTTACACCATGATTGAGCCAATGTAACTTATTAAACAACACGACTTGTGTCTTACTAATTTGTATACTATCGCGTTGTATATTGTAATAGAATTGAATCGAGAACTCGGTCGAAACGTCAAGCCAACAATTTGTAAGTTGCGTTCGCGTAAATTCCCGTGTTGAAATTAAATTCTATTGAGTCCACTCTTTGATATTTTTCAGATGTCTGGTTCAATTTTGTATTTCTTTTTTTTTAATTTTATTTTTTTTGCACTTTGTACACTACTTTTACCATCATGTAATTCGTTATTGAAGAGCGGGGGCCTCCTAACACAGGTATTACTTTTACTTAAAAGGAGGTCCCTATGTAAGATTTTTAAATAGTTGTACAAGTTTCTGAAATAAACCTTTTTTTTTTTTATTTTTTTTTTAAATGTAAACTAACTACTGTCACCTTTTTGGAGAATACAGTTACGGGTGTGACGATATAAACTCGATATACATACATACACATATACGTTAAACCTATAACCAAATAAAGCGAGTCATCAACGTGGTTTATATTTAAAACAGTGCGATGTTTCTGTCATTCTGTAATACCATTACACATTTAATTATTTGCAATCTAAAAAGTTTTAACAATAACCGTTTGGGGTTTTACCAACGCACAGAATTACCAAACTCTGTTTCGTGAATTTTGTACAACTTTTATTTTGTTTGTTAAAACGTAGTATTATTAGTGTTCGTTCCAGAATATTCTAGACAAACCTAGGTTTTATATCATTTTGACGGCAAAAAACCGTATTTATTATACTTACTCTAATTCTAATGGAACGAGCTTTGACTAACCCGTTATTTTTACATTTTCATCGAAGTCGTTAAAAATGTTGCTCTATGTCTTAATTATGTGGTGTTTTAACACCACTAATCGACTTACTAGTCGAGTTCGGCTAGAGATTTGATCAAGCATATAAATAATAGGCAAATTATAAAAAGGCGATAAATATAATCTCATCTCGAACGCACGTCGACATTTTAAATTCCTTCGAGAACCAATAGTAATTTCAAATTCACCAATACGGCATATTGTGGTAATGTCCCTGGCGGCCGGTGATAAATATGCCAGGGAGAAGCCATCGCGCTGATGAGGGTACGTGTTAATTTAAAGTCGATTACTAAAACGACTTTTATTTGACGCCCAAATTACTGACCATTTGATGCTTTATTATTAAATTTAGAAGCCATTTTTGATGGAAGTTAATTGGAAATATAGCTAAGACTTTAAAATTATAATCATAAAATGTTGACTCACTCCAACTGTCTTCATTATGTATGAAGAAGCATGATTACGAATGACATGTAACCATGTTCACTTAATTAAAATATTACACGAAATCAACGTTTTAGATGTTTTGGCAGGTAAAAATCCCGTATTTTGAGTCTTATAAACACCATAATAGACATTCAATGGTGTATTAGGCGAAGTTTTTTACGCTAACAAAACAACCACCAGCAATATAAAGTACCTACTAGGTACATAGGATTACACTTTAAAAAAACCAAGCTTTCAATCGAGGTTTCCTTTCAAAATGAATACCTAACACCGATCAAACCAACACACCGCTCTTTCAAAATGCATAATATTCACAAAATGAAATCGCAACCGACTGCACCAAAGTTTCGGAATACATTGCCGCTAATATTCGGAATGGTTACTAAAGAATCCAGCGTTGGTATGAGATGGACGCGTGCAAATTTGAAATGCCGCGAATAACTTGCCGATGTCGCATTGCTGCAGTGCGTTACCAGTGGTTCTCGATTAGTTCTCGATTGGTTCTCGATATCGAAGTCGACTTAGTGTGTTTGCTTAGTATGGCAGGCGAGTCTAGACGGGAATTACCATAGGATTGTAAGCAATTGTTTGTATACAACTCAATTACTTAGCGAGCAAACAGAAAGCTGGTATTTCAGAATTCTAGACTGTTTATTCTTTTAGGCTATATTACATTTGCATACTGTAGCGAGCGATTCGTGTGGTACTTAAATCGACTATGCAGAGCGTAGTCTCGGGTACTACTCCCAAGAAAGTAAAAGTGATTTTGTAAAATATTCCTAATTATTTTTGTTTATTATAATTTCGTTTAATTTTGTTCTTTCTCCAAATATTGTCCTAACGTTATTATTTATTATAAAAACAGCAGCTAATTTCCGTTTATAAACAAACATTTTTAATCTCAATTTATATCAAACCGTAAAGATCTTATAGTATCGGGTACACGCTGTATCCCGCGACTTCGTCCACGTTATTTTCCCGCAGAACCCTAAATATATAATATAGGTTGTTTTTAGACATCAGCTATCCACCAGTGAGAGTCCTGTCAAAATCGATACTGCCGTTTCGAAGATTAGCCAAAAATACAGACACACAAAAAAAGGTTTTAGTCATAAGTATTGTATACTTACAAAATGAGAAATAAGCTGCTTTTTTTCACTCATATTTATTTCGATGTCACAGACAGACACTTAAAAAATATCTGTATATATAAAACAAATAGCTCAACTAACCAGTACAATTTCACCAAGTTGGTAGCTGTGACCGCACGGCACAGGCGGCTCCAATGCTGCCAAAAACTGATTTGGTTTTAAAATGATCCAACCCTCGGACTGTTGCAGGTGTTTTAAACAAACCAGAAGTTAGTTGTTAGTCGATTTTCGTTTGAAGTCTTGTTTATAAGGTCCTGGGGTCCCGAAAATACATGCCCAAAGTTTTGACGATATTCGGCTCATGTATAATGGATCGTCGATTATTATAGGGCTACTAAGCAGATCAATAGGTCTATGAGGATCAATAGCAACTATACTCTTTTGATTGGTGACTATTTTTCGCACTTCGAGACCCTCGAAAACATAGGTAGCCGTTGATAATTTCCCTGATCCATCCTCAGTTGTAACAGTTTGTCGTATTATCTGAGCATACGGAAATTGAGATTCCACTTATTTGCGCACTCTAATGTAGTATAATATATTAATTATCTTTAGTTTTGTAATGGGTGACCGTTATTACATGTCGATACCCCTCCGTGTCGGTCTACCGTCCTATCAGACTATGAGAGTGAGGGAAAAGGGAATGCTCCTGTGTTTGCGGGGATACATGTTTACTATTATATCTTCTGGTAGTTGGCTAGCCTCAGATGAGACAGGCCGCAGAAGGACATTATAATATTATGTCCTAAATAGTTGGTGATCGCTGTTGATTGGACACTATGAGCTAATTCTGAGAGCCATATTAATGTGGCAGGACAGAAGAATGTTTAATGGACAGTTTTCATTCCATGTTAGTACACGCTAAAAGTACACGTTGAAGTACACTCCTCCAGAAATGTGCTTTATTCAATTGATATGACATGAATATAAAATGACTGCCTTGTTGGTCCAGTGGTTACTAAGCGCTACTGTTGAACTCGAGGTCCTGGGTTCGGATCCCGGGTCGGGCAATGACTTACTAGGTTTTTTCAATAGGTAATTCTGTGTAGCAGCACGGAGTCTGGCTTTGCGCCCGGTTGATGGCAATAGGCTAGCCCCCTATTACATTGGGACCAATAATAATTGGGAATACAGGCTTGATGTTTTTTTTATAAAAGAAAGGTTCGTTACTTATCATATAATTTCATAACCTACAGTTCTCACCCTCAAAAATTGTCAGCTTCCATGGAGAATGAAACTCTGTATGTTTGTACGTACATTGTTGCTAAAATTGCGGTCTCTCTGCGCCACGGACTGCGGCAGCGTATGCCAGATGTATGCCTCCTGGAATTCACTGCACCATACCTAACTTATATAACTTATATGGTGAATACTCGCTTCGGTAGGCAAGCTGTGCTGCTTTGATTTAAACTTAAGTTAAAACCAATGTTATGTTATTTATTTATAGTCCCGACTTTGCCCATTTTGTTGCTTCCTATACAGAGGACAAAGATAACGGAGTAAGCACTGGTCTTTATTCTGATTGGTGGACTAAATAGCGCTGTGTCAGAGTGATTGAACTGCCGCACTAAGGGTTGTGGGTTCGATTCCCGCAGGGGACAAAAAATTGAGTGATCCGGAGTTGTTTGTCCCGGATATGGGTGTTTGATATATGTCATGTAAAACGCAGCTACGACACTTGAGAAATTTCTAGTGTAGGGTGGCGTTTCTTTCTAAAAACAAAATATTATGTTAATTAACTGTGGCGTTTTGGTCAAGTCGCATTTTTGATCATCTTTTTTAGTAGAATATTTACAAAAAACAATTATTAAAAAGGACAATTCGACACTAACAGCATTTGAACTTAGATATTCATTAACATTACCTAAGCAGGCAATTAACACAACCAATTATCTTACCACTTTTCTTTTTAAAACCTAATTAAATATTCCAGAACCCCGATGGAGACAATTCAACCCTATTCAAATAATAATTAAGATTAATTTGGTCCCCAATTAATGTCCTTTCTATATTATAATACAAAAGGCCGCCACATGTGACCCCAGCCCCGCTCTAAGCCCATCACCGGGTTCCTCACAGTACAGGAATTAAGCCATTGAGAAACAACAATCTATTTTAGTTAATACGATCGTCAGAGTTACGTTATTCATCAGAGGTGTCTTATTTAAAAACCAAACATCACGCCTGCATTCCCTGAAGGGGTAGGCAGAGGTGACTGTAAAGTACACTCACATTTCGCTAGTTATGTTATTGGTCCGAATGTTGAGGCGAGCCTATTGCCATTAATTGGGCACAAATTTAGACTCGTGCTGCGACTGAGGATTACCTAATGGAAAAACTCAATAACACTTATGCCCGACCCAGGATTCGAACATAGTGCCTTGCGCTCTGTGGTCGCGCTTAGCGACCACTAGACCAACATTCAAAATGTCACGTGGATATTATACCTGGATTTGAATTTGCAAACCTTTGCATACAAATCCGGCTTGTCAACCACTAGATAACCACGACTTATAAAAAAAACATCCCTTAATTTGACACTCACTTTTATAGATATTTTTACTACAAACTGATTAGTGTATATTATCAGATTCCTTCTGTATCAACTCCCTCTCCACTCCCTCCATTCTCTAGTCAACACCTACTCCCATAATACGTGTACGTCATCAAGTCACGATCGGCGCCAAGTCGGCCGGAAGCGGAAATAGTGCGCCCGTTTGATGCACCCACAAAGCCCCTTGAAAGCCCGCTAAAACCTTTCACGTATACGATCGCTTTTCATAACGACAACTCCGTGGATTTTAGCTTCCGCCCCAAATTTACTGTGAGTAATTGGAATTTTCAGTTTATAAAGACAGAGAGTTCAGGGCTTAGTTAGTTTCTCGTGTTTTTTTGGTGATTCGGATTCATTTCACAACGGTTGTTGCCTGACACTATACCTTTAATAGGATACGGACTTGACCGTTACGCTTTCTTCACTCCCAAAACTCAAGTTGCTATGATCTTTCTCAAAACTTTCCCAGTCTGCTGAGCCACAATATTATGGTACATGTCGATTGTTTAACTATTGTGTCTGCTTTTCGGAGGGTCAAAGTGTTAAATAACAATTTAACCAAGGGTTTTTGTTAAAAGTATTATGAAGGTATTGGAGAAAAAAATTGACACTGTCAAAATACAAGAATATGCAAAGGTGATTGCTAAGACAATTTACATCGATCACATGATAAAACTAAATATATTCTCTCTTTTCCTTATATAAAACAAGTATAGCATGTAAAACAGTCAATAAGTTTACTAAACAACACACTCTATCGTTGCCTCCCAGCTCTGCCCACCCAGCCGATATTCCGAATACCCTTATGACTAACAAACGCACAAGTTATGAACCGAAAATAAGTAAGTTTCAAAGGGCCATATTTCAAAGCAAAAAAGGCGTGAAAAAGTTAAAAGGGCCGACTGAGTGAACGATTCCGTTCAATGCTGGAGTGCAGGGGAGAGGTGAAGAGCGGGATGAAAACAGACTTAAATCGTAACGACTATGATCTTGCCAGAAAGCTTCCCGTTAAGTCCCTTATTGCAATAACAGGAATATAATTGCCGTTGATTTTATAAGTACTTAATTATACTAAACTAGCTGTTGCCCGCGACTTCGTCCGCGTGAATTTTAGGTAAAAACACCAGTAGACTATAATCAGATTTTGTAAGTAAGTGGAAAACACTACAAATTACTTACCGAATGGAATATACATAGTATTTTAATGATAAAGGTATATTTCAAATTAAGATGGGGCTAGTTTACTTTTTATACCGATTTTGTATGATCGGTAAATATTGAGTGACTAACAGGAAAGTTATTGACACGATTTGTTGGCTTATAAGGAATTTCAATTTTAAATGTATCTTTATTTTACTGTATCTATGTACTACATTGACAGCATGCATTTCTCTGAACTACGGTTGTAGTTTTGTCTTCAGCAAAAAACATTTACAGAGAGTGTGGACTGGTAACTCAGAAGCGACCGTCATACAGTAATCCGTGTAAAAATCAGCTGGTTTCTAGGCCTTAATTAAGTCTACCTCTGCGTGTGCTAATGGTGATAGTTTGTATGCCAAAATGCGCCAAGCGCTTGTTTTGAAATTTATTGTAGCCGAAATTTAAACGAACTGCTCATGTCCGTCACCCATAGGTTGGGCCTGTGGGCGACAAACTTGGGCAGTTCGATGCTCAAACAGAAAAGGCGGTTTTAAGGGACATAAGGCACGTAGGCCGTACCTACGTGGTGAGCGCGACCAATCGCGAAGAGGCGAGTCAGAATTTGTTTAAAGAGATGGTGTAGCATACGCGGATCGCGAGTCCCTCAACCTAAGGTTGTTAGGCGGATACCCTGAGGTTTTAGTTAGTATAAGCGGCATAACCCTCCGTCCGCTCATGGTGGAGGAAGTCCATGAGGATTTCCCCAGCAACAAAAATACTTTGATAATTGTGTGGAACTTAGAATTTGACTGCCTTATTGGTCTAGTGTTCGTAAAATGCGACTGCTGAGCGGGAGTTCCATGTGTTTGTTTACCAGATCCGAAAGAGTGATTGGTTTTTCCACTAATTCTCGGTGGCAGTACCGACTTTAAATTTGTGCCCGGCTAATGAAAATTTATGTCTATGATGATTATCTACAAAAGGATAACTTTGAGGTGGATCACAGACCTTTAACTTGACGATGGTTGCCTACAGTCCATTTTCTGCTAGAGAGTTAAAACATAAACCAATAAAATTAAAAATATTATGTTGTTTGAATAAGCAAATATCTTGCCGAACGCGGGAATCACACTATTAAATCATATCTTTACCAACTTATCCAAGAACGTGAAATAATGAGCAGAATTCTATATACCCCGTCTAAATATTACTATTTATTGATATTTATGTATATCCAGTGTATAAAGTGAAATATATAAAGAAAGTTTTTACAGAGCATTTAAGTCAGAAAATATTTCTCTAAAATCACCGACGAACAGGAATGTGCCGATCCATCACATGATTGTTGTTCCTGCTTAGTTCTGTCTAAAACTTTCACTATGTGGTATTGTACATTTTTACTATAATTATGACTACATTTCGGCAAATTTCTCTTAAAACTATTGCGTAACTCTCCAAGAACAGACGTTTTATTGCTTCGAATTGATGTGTATCTAGAGTATGGCGAGCGCTTATATTTTGTCATCTAAGGGAGAGAGAGGTAGTAATTCCGGAAGACAATTTTGCCACCGTTATTTGTTTAATAACCTCTGCAAGAATGCCAGTGGTAATAAATGTTTTCCCTGTTCCACCAGGAGCATCCAAGAAAAACATTTTACCCTGGCCGAGCCGAACCCTTTCAAGGACAATATTGTAAATCTGTGCTTGCTCTGAGGTAAATTTAGTGACGTAGTCATACACGATGGTGGTCATTGCGTCTTGGTCATAATTTGTTTCGGCGACATACTTCCTGTTTCCACGTTCTTGATTATTTAATGGTTGCGGAGCCGGTAAACCGTATTCCAACAGTGGATTGCCCCCGATGGCAATGACTACGTCTTGATGAGAACTGAGAAAGTGGTTCAAAATGCGTTCATCAGTTTCTCCGATGTCTCCTTCAATAGTATGTCTTAAAGCCCATGAAATATCCTCAGAGAGATGACGCCAATATTTTTCCCGCAACAAAACCGGGTTTGCAATACCGCAGAATACCAACATGACGGCAAACAAATGTCATAGGCGACTTGGGCTATCACTAACGCTAGCCTCCAGGAGAGTGTTGTCCCAGTGTTGGTCACCGTCAAGAAGATTTCGTGCTACGCAGGCTGCACGAAATGTCGGATACTCCATATCATCAACTGTCCTTAAGAATGCAAATGACGTTGGCCCCTATACGATGTGAAGCAATAGCCGCAAATAATAGCACTCGGCATTATTTGGATGCACAGTGTAAATCCTTCCCAATGCGTCCATAAAGATTCCCGGAAACCCTTCGACAATACGACCACGTCGATGTCGATTAAATACACCTCTTTGCTTGTCGTATGTATAGTACGACGGCACCTCATCATACGTAAGTGACTTTGCAAAAAAATCAACTTCACAGAGACGTAAAAATGCCAAGAGTCGTCTGTTGGAATCGTAGATAATACCTGACGTCACCCTTAAGACGTAAATACTAAAAGGGAACTTGAAATTTGATGGATGCGAGCAGTGACACGGTGGCTCAGTTGGCAGAGCGGCACCACGGTATGGCGACTGTCGCGGGTTCGAGTCCCGCTCGTGTCCATCATTTTTCAAGTTTCCCTTAATCAATTTAAAATTTAAGCCTAGCATGGCAACATGCATAAAAAATACCAAAAGTCATATAAATTTGGGTTGGTATTATCGGTTTAGTGGTTTGTAGCTGTAAAGGTACAACACTGAATTGGTAATCGTAGATTCCAACAGATAATACCTAACGTCACCCTCAAGACGTAAATACTAAAAGGGAACTTGAAATTTGATGGATGCGAGCAGTGACACGGTGGCTCAGTTGGCAGAGCGGCGCCACGGTACGGCGACTGTCGCGGGTTTGAGTCCCGCTGGTGTCCATCATTTTTCAAGTTTCCCTTAATCAATTTAAAAATGCCAAGAGTGTTGTTTGGCGGGGATTTTCCAATCGCTCTAATACATTGGCGGGGTCGAAAAAAAATGCGCTGGCCATTCTCAAAATGGACGTCCATGAATTCATGACCTCTGGATGCCGATCTTGTATAGAGAACGCCAGCATTCGCCATACTGCTTCTGAAGTACTAATGTAGCGACCAGACTGGTACTTGGTCACTTCATCCCGATCAGTGCTTTGCAAAGCGAACGTTGCCTGGTCACTACCCTTGTTTACGTATTTGCAAATGTATTTAATTGACTCGACGCTGGAACACGATTCAACATTGATGTGTGTTTCAAACGTCCTAGAAAGCACAGGTGAGTATGGAACAACCTATCTGTTGTCAACGTGAAGCGACTGCTTTTGGCTTCAGAATTGTTTGGACATCACTTATTTGAAATGGTGAATTTACAAACTTACTAATGTAGAAAAAAAATAAAAATTTAGAACTATAATTTACTGGAAATTGTTGGTAATAATATTACGTTAAAATATATATTATAATTGTCTTTTTATTGATATTTAAGTCAAAAAACATGCAAAAAGAAATTAAAGCTAACGCAAAAAGAAAAACCTTCGGCAAGAATCGATCTCACTATGCATAACTCGTAGGGCGATCGTTAAACCGCCACGCTACGATGACACATAGCAATATGTTTAAAATAGACGTTTCTATTCATGTCATGATTCACTGCTCAGTTCCTTGTGGATATAGCGTGATGATTTCTACTTCAGAAGTTCATCTGTAAGTAATCTGCATAATGCAACTATTGGTTTCGTCTTTTTATCATTCTACGGCAAACATTAGACAAAACAAAGACATAATGCAATATTGCTCAGCCCTCTTTGCAAATGCCGTGATGATATTAAGCATACCGACGCGCCGGCCCCTAAAGAATATATTTGCAAACTTTCAGCGGATTCTATTCAGTAGTTTTTACGTTAATCTAACACATACATACAGACAAACAGACAAACAGACAAAAATTCTAAAAATTATATTTTTGGCTTCAGAAGCGTTCAGACATCCCATTGCACTTATTTTTTTTCAAATATCTTCAATGTACAGTTTTGACTTCGTTACGATTTTATTATATGTATAGATTTGTATCATAAAGATTTTTTATTCCAAAGAAAATTTTACTTTAATGTAGAAAATTAGAAAAAAGTAGAGGTATAAAAAATCATTGTTTACAAGCTTTAAGTACAATATTTTGCTGAAACTAACTCAACTAATTATATTCTTGAAAACCCAATATAGAATTGTGTTTAGTTAGTGTGGAAAATTATTGAATAAAGAAATCCCTACTAATATTTTTAACGCGAAAGCTTGTGAGTATGGTTCATCCATATGTTTGTTACTCTTTCACGTAATAACTACTGAAAGGATTTTAATGAAATTTTATATGGACTGACACCCTGGATTAACACATAGGCTACTTTATATCCTGTAATAATGTAGCGGGTAATACCGCGGGGCGCAACTAGTCCTCTATATATTCACCAGCTAGAGCAAAATATAGTGGCTAACAACTTCGACAGACGTATTCAATGGCGCATAGTTTCTTTATGTCGTTCGTTCTATCTCCAAAACTGTATTAACCTGAATATCCATAATTGTATTACTACGCGATCTTTTACGTCTTGTAACATGCCCTAAATTCTTACCCCCAGTTTCTAAAAGCCTATTCAAATCACCGATCAGTAAATCTCTTGTAAACTGTTGTGATTGGTGGACCTAACTTCCAAAATTATTCGACATTTTGACGTTGACATCAAATTTGGCAATCAAGATTTAAACTTCTAGAATGATGTTTATTTGTAATGTCACGCCTTTTATCCTAAACAAATAAAGGGATCACGAGTTGATTTTTCATGTGAGTTTGACATAACGTTCTAGTCTTATTCAGTTTTGTCACATTCGGAAATCCGTCGTCTCTGCCTACCCGGGAAACAGGCGTGACTTTTTGTATGTATGTATATATTTCATTCTTCATACTTGTCAATTTAGGATGCTCCTGAACTGAATTGTCATCAATTTTTTTGCCCTACTGTGAACGAGCTTACTTCGATTCTCCAAAACTTCGTTACCAACAATTTTTGGATCCTCTCAAGAATGTTTTATACCATAAATTTACTATAACTTAAACAAAATCGTACCACCTCTGCGTCACTTTCACGGCAGTATCTCACAATATAACCCAAACATTCCACAATCATCGATCAAAGAGCTTCTTATTACATTCGCCGCGAGTTTCATCCGTTTGTCAGACCAACTCGGGAGAAATAACTTTCCAGAAATATGCTACGTACACATCGAGCCACACCACAGATAATATAAAAGCTTCAGTGATGACAGCGCATGAGAACTCAGGTTCAATCGATCAAAGTACAAAGGTTCTTCCTTCAGGTGGTCCATATACGGACCATATTTTTTACATACATACATACATAAAGTCACGCCTGTTTCCCTGAGGGGTAGGCAGAGACCATAATTATTTTTTACAGTACTGAAATCCCCTCGTGCCCCAAAAAAATTACGTTCAACTTTCGGCCCAGCGTCATTAGTAAATCTTATAGTATATACTTAGTCTGAAAAAAAATGGCAATTATTAAAATGTAAGTCAAAAACCATTACCAAAAAGGTTCAGCTCGTCCTTCATGTTAGGAAATTTCTTATCTTTCTTCTGTAGAATGAAGTTGGAGTAGGTTGGGCGTTTTTGGGGTGGATAACGACCAGAAAGTACTTTTTGAATTAGTCGAATGATTGTACTTATTTCGAAGAAGACTATGTTCAAAAGACCGAATGAAGTGTGAGACTTCTGAAAATCTCCTGTCCGCGCATATTATACAGGGTATTAGAGTCATTCATCTCCTAACAGCCACTGTAAGGATTATCATATAAATTGCCGATGATCCTAAGATAAGGCGAACGTCGGAAATCGAGCTTGATAGTCGATGTTAGTGAGAAGATAGTTACTTAACTGGATATACGTGTCTATTGAACTGCTATCCAAGGATCTTTTTGTTCACTGTTTTCAGAGTGCCTAAGATTCTTTATTTGTAGCTTTAGAAGCTTTTAGAACTAGTGCTAGAACGATACGGGCAAAATAGGGGGGCGTAGTTAGAGGCACGGTTTTTAAGAGAATTCTTCTGTTTACAATTGTTGGTTCGATTGGTTTCAATCTGATACTGACATATGGGAAGGAATTGAAAATTAAAACACATTCGAAGAATGAGGTGCAATATAATATAGAACATGCAATCCCAAATAAAAAAGAGTTTAGCAATTTCCGGAGAGTTCTGAATTTTCTGCTAATTCTGAGTTGATGCTAAAAAAACAAAAGACCACTTATGCAAACCGTAACTTATATGTATACTAAAGTGTTAATATGTGTGTAATAATTAAATACAATCAGCTAAAAAGTTGACCTTTTCAATTTAACAATAATATTTTCCCTATCAACCTCATCAGCCGGAAGACGTCCACTGTTGAACAAAGGCTATATTTTCCCTATACTAAATATAAAAAATACTTCTACAGGAGACGGCTAACGAACCGTACCTGATTCTATTAAAGATATCGTCCATCAGGCTTCACGTTGAACGAACTAGCAAGTATGATGTTACGTCCATTTCATCGGTATTTACCTAAATGCTAAGCTAGGAATATCTCTAGCCTTCATTGCTCTGAAGGAATAATATTTGGTGAGAGATGTGTAGAGTGATATTAGTTTTTTGCTTACTTTCAAGTCGCTGGTACGTCAAAATTGAGTTCACATCGATAGTTTTTATAGAAAGTTTTCACTAGTAAAGACTTTTATTAAATCCTTCAGGGGTTATAAATATTATAAATACGTGTAACTATTTTAATTCATAACATACTATTTTACAAATATATACAACTTAATTCTAATACAAAATAAAAACAATATATACAAAAATAAAAAGTTAAAAAGCATCAAAGAATTCATCCCCATCGATGTCAACCGGTAACGTGCCCAAAAGACTGGCAGCATTGCCACGTTGAATGGCAATGCTAATTCTTTGGCCAAAAAATGAACCAGCCCTTTGGTCACGTGTGGAGTCGATATAAAATATAATTGAATAGATTCTGGGAAGGATTAAAACCAGACATTTTAAACTTTAGTTTTAGTTAATGACTGTTGGACATACGCCATAGCCTTGTCTATGGCATGCTCATGGGCTCAATCTTCGACCTTCCGCTGATGATATAGAGTGATGATGAATTACACCACTATGGCAAATTACAAACTTATTGAGTATTCTTTTTCTGTAGTCCTCACTTTTTAAGGCACATGAAATACTCTAACTACAAAAAATAAACTATCAAGACTAAAAATCGAGCTATCCAACAAAATCAAAGGTTTCTTCAGCTAAAATGAGCTTGACGTTATACCAACATAATATACCTCTATACAGGCCTGCTCGTAAGGCCAGGCTGAGGCAATGGCATGCTAATTTATGCCATTAAAGTTTGTCGACGCCCCACTGCAGTGTAAGTTCGTTCATTTATGAAATTACTTTATGGCTAGTTCCGGATTTTTCGCATTTTTCGCCATGCAATTGCCAGCTGCCTCCACTTTTAGAGAAAAAGTTGAAATACTTGGTGTAAACGTAGCTTGTATTAAAAAGTTTTGGTGTTTACCTTTATTTTGGTTAAACTATTTATTTTAGGAGTTTAAACCATATTCATTATTATACAAATTGCAACTCGTTACGTATAAAAATTATCAATGCTGAACAATAGATAACATTATACCTGTCACTGTCGTTTACATGTCATAGAATAGAGATGTCAGTAGACTCGAGAAGTGTTTAAAGTAAAACACATTTCAGCATTGTTTATACGTAAGAGGGTCATGTTTATCAAAGATTTAATACTTTAAATTTTAACAAGGAATTGTAACAAACGTAAAACTGAATCTAGGCTGTTTCATTTCTCTATTAACACTTAACCTTGCAATAGATACTATTTGCTTCATAAACGGGATCATGTCCACATTTTTAACAATGAGAAGAGCTGTTCTAGTGCACTCTTACTCTGCCAGGCTATGACAGTGGTTTTCTTCAAACACGAATTTCATTCTCCTGGCACAATTATGTTATTAACTACTATTTAAAAGTACCCAAAAGTGCACTAGGATAGTTGAAAAATTGCTTATCTTGTCCAAAAAAATGAGCCTTTAGCCACTGGACCACGTCAACCGCAAATTTACCCCATGTGTCTATAATTGACTTGTCACCGTAGCCCCTCGGTGTCTATCTCCGAAACGCATCAACCTTCAATCGCCGCATTCAGCCGCAACGCCGCAAAAAGGAAATTGGACAACACAACCCGCTGTAGCCGATCGGCGCACAATAAAACGATATTTATGAAACGCGTGGCGTACTTATATAGGTTCATTTCCCGTTCTAAAGTCGACGAGTGTGAACCGACCCTAACGTGCTTCCGTAGCCACTTGATACACTAGACGACGTTGTTGTAATACAAGTTGAAATGTAACATACTAACATCTGCCTGCGACTTTGTCCGCGCGGATTTTTATTCGAGATGTGAACCTTATGTCCACCCTGAAAGTCAATCCAAAATATTCGTGATAGAATTTTGGAAATCGGATGGATTGTTACGGAAATTACTCCATTACATAATATAAAAAAAAACAATTATATGATAAAATATATACATAATGTCACTATTGTATCCCCCAAAGGAGTTGTTGGGAATTAAACCCAACAGTGCGCGCGGGCTGGCCGCGATCGCGCGCACGTAAACAAAGCGTGGACCACACGCATTGGCCGCGTGATCACAAGCACGCGCAGACAGCGGCGCGGGCCGCTACGGTGGACGCGCTGACCACTCGCGACCACGGACACCTCCGCGACGGACGACCTCTAATTTTATATTGTTTGTCCGGGACAGTAATTTGTACCACAAATTAACGGCAAATATACCAGCCTTCACCTACAGTCCGCTTCTCATTTCTCCCTGAGTGAACAGGAGTTAATAAAATAGGTTACTTAGGAAAAAAAATAAGTTTTTATTCGAATTTTCAGGTTCTCGTTTAGGATTTAATTACCTGCCCTGCCATTTAACTACCTGCTCATTATATTGCGCTTCGCACACCATGTTGTAGAGATTTTCTGCTGCAGATCAAGAGAGACATTTTTGTTAACAAATAATGACAAGTAGATGCAGATCTTGAAGCCTAAGATGATAAACATAAAAGTAACATTGTAAAAGTATAATAAAATTCCATCCAGTTGACGAACTGATTAGCCCTGTGGCTAAGCGATTGGACTCCTGCACAAGGAGTTGCGAGTTTGATTTCCGTACGGGACTAAAATTTGTAAGATCCACAGATGTTTGTTCTGAGACTGTGTTTGTGTCTGTGATATTTCATGTTTGTGAAACGCACCAATTATAGCTGAGAAATTTTTAGTGTGAGCCGGCGATATACAAATAAATCAAAACTATCCAAACATACTTATATAAATCTTCCAATAATTATATTACGAAGATCAAATGGCAATCACACTTCGGGTTTAACTCAAAGCCGTCCCGATAACTGGGAAAAGGCTAAGCTGATTCAATGCTCCACATCGTATATCATTTAAAATTACTTTCGAGACGGCATTTTTATAGCACATCCCGACAGTTTTCGATATAGTATTCTATTGGTTTTTGGCACCGAATCCTCTTGACAGCAGTTTGAAAAATCGCTGTAAGTAATAACGCCTTACAAACTTGAATAGCTTTAGGTCGAATAAAAATGTGTTGCTGTAATAGTTTTATGAGGCGCTAGTAATAAATATTGAACCAAAACTAAAGCAAGTGATGGCATCTTTTAAATTAAGTATACATACATACATAAAGTCACGCCTGTTTCCCTGAGGGGTAGGCAGAGACCACGGATTTCCATTTGAGTATCTTGAATATAAATTAATGCTAGTCAGTATTATTCAATTAGGGTAAGTTTTTGCAGCAACAATTTGAGCAAATCATCTATTTTTATCTAGATATACAAGATCATACCTTAGTGATTGGTCCCATTTTTTGCCCATCGTATTGTAAGAGCCGTAATCCTATGAATAACTTTCTGGCACTCATAAAATTATCCTTTCAACCCTACTTTAGCCTTCTATAAATCTTATGACAGCCATCTTCTATTTTCCTTGAATCTAACTACCGACAAGCTAACTAATTACGAGAATAATCTGTACATAAGATACAGTATATCACAGTGAATTACAAAAGGGTTTATTAAGAGACTCAAAACTAACACAAAACGTTTTTTCTTAAAGATACAACAAAACAATATAACCACAAGCAAGTACGTAATCATCTAAGTTTCAGACACAGATTCAACCAACAACCTACAACCAATAGATACTTTAGTCTGCAAATAATTCCCCATTATAAACATTATTTATAGTCATGTCAACCATCCATCGTCGCATGTTCTAGCTAAGTTTATTGCCTCATAGAACACAGCAAGCAATGTATTACAAACATTGCGTAATCGTCGAAAGCAGATCGCAGACGGTCGTTGACTTTCGCCCTTTGAAGCACACAATTTGCTATAAGTCATAGGACGTGTTGGTTAACTTAAACCATAATATTTATGTTGTGTCTATTTGCTATGTGTAATCAGGGATTCTGGTAATATTTCAATACAGGTACGTTTGTGGGTATTATACGTAGTATTCCACAGTCGTGATAACCAAACTGTGGTACTATTTACATGCATACATATAATCTTGTCTGTACTTCTTAAAGGGGTAGGCAATGGTGTTCTTTATCAAGAGTCTCGAACCTCAAGAATCCCATGTTATAGATTCGGTTTTGATTCCCTTCGATTACAAGAAAATTGTATTTTAATAGGTCCCTTCACGGATTATCATGATCCGGAAGATGTCCACTGTTGAACAAAGGCCTTCCCCTTAGGTAGGGGAGTAAGGGTGGTGCCATAATCCCCACGCTTAACAAGCGGCTTGAGGATCGCAGTATTGGTGGTGAAGTCACAGTAGACACTGCTGCTTATCTTCAGATTTTCCCTTAGTCGGCTCTTTCAGCACCCACGGGAGGAAAGGGTGTGGTCAATTCTAGGCCGGGTGCCACGGATCATAGAACCTAGTTACAATATTAACGTTCACTTATTCCTTATACCTTTTCAATAGTTCAAAAAAAGTATCTTACTTAAAGAAAAGGTTTCTCTCTTCTTCTAAAAAAATATTTAAAAAAACACATTAAATGCTCTCCAAATAACAAATGAGTGAAACTTTTATATATTTCCTAATAAACTTTGTAATATACTCAAAGCCGGGCGTACTCAAATTAAATTCAGTATTGCCCACAATGGCTATAAAAGAAAAAGTTTTTACATGAAATAAAAGATAATGAACCACTGTTATGGTTGTCCCACTGAAGACTTCAAGGATTGTGAGGGAAACTTGTCTTGGTACGTAAATTGATTTTAAAACAAGATGGCGGAAACCTATTGGAAGCGTTAGGAACAGTCAGTACCATGAATAGCTTGACAGGTTACGAAGCTTTATTTATGTCAAATAATTAATTGAAAGAAACAAACATCAATTAAAGTATTACTACAAATTACCGAAACGTCCAAATGATGATCTGAGAATATTCAAGACTTTTACTGTATAACATAACATAACATCACGCCTGTATTCCCCGAAGGGGTAGGCAGAGGTGCACATATAGTACACACACATTTCGCCAGTCATGTTTTAGGTCCTAATGTAATAGGGGGCGAGCCTATTGCCATCAACCGTGCACAAATCCAGACTCCAAGCTGCTGCTGAGAATTACCTGATGGAAAAACCCAGTTACACTTTGCCCGACCCACGATTCAAACCCAGGACCTCGTGCTCAGCAGCCGCGCTTAGCAACCACTAGACCAACGAGGCAGTCATATTGTATTAATGTTATACTAGCTGGGCCCCGCGGTGTTACCTGCTACATTTTTATGGGATAAAAAGTAGCCTATGTGTTTATACAGGGTGTCAGCTACCACCATATTAAATTTCCTTAAAATCCATTCAATAGTTTTTACGTGAAAAAGTAACATACATCCATCCATACTTACAAATTTTCGCGTTCATAATATTAGTAGGGATATAATAGTAGGCCTTTGTCCAACAGTAGACGTCTTCCGGCTTAGTATATAGTATAGTATATAATGTAAGTATATAGTATGAGTATGATTAAAACTCATTTCGCTACTTAAAAACAATATAAATCTTTTGTTTTATATAGGACGTGACCTTGCCTTACGACCCGGCAATCTTGCAGTACACTGATTATTGTTAAATACAATATTGCAGTTTTATATTATAATAATGAGTATCCGAGTAGGTATCAGTTTGAGGCCTGCAAGCACTACTATGGAGTACCATAGTACAGTCAGCAACTAAGAAGTCGTCGACCTTATGTCAAATAATTGTAAGAAATAAACATCAATTCTAAATATCTGCTCACAGACAAAGTCACAGGGTAAGTCCATTGTCATTATAAAAAAAGCAGATTACGAAAAACCCACTTATTAAATCATAAACAAATAGTTTGTTAGTTTATCTACTACAGCTTCCCTATATTTTGTCTTCGTTTACTAAGCTACTGCGTCCCACAAAATGATAGTTTTGCTTTTGAGCAAGGCAACATTCTGTATTGTCATAAGTCAATACAAGTCCCTTCATAAACATATTACTGTTTCGGTCTCATTTGTACTTCTTAATAATTCTTAGAAAATCTTGACTAATTTTGGCATTTTCAGATAATTGACTATAGACTCACCCCTAATATACACTGTCTGGTCAAGTTTGAAAGTGCAATAGCAGTAGTACTTATCTGTATACTCAATAAATACCTAAAAAACATAAGTGGCGAAATGTGGGTGTACTGTATGTGCACCTCTGCCTACCCCTTCGGAGAATACAGGCATGATGTTATGTTATGAAGTCAATAAGACAAGACACTTGAATGGACGAACAGTGCCCGGAAGAATATTAGTGTGCAAAAAAACGCACCCCTCCCCACCCTATCATAAAATTCAGTCGTTATAATAGACGGAGTTGATTTTCAAACATTATGACATTTTCCAATGCTATAGATACTTTTTTAGTTATTCTAAGACACCACTGACTAACAGTGATGGAAAACTTCGTGAGGAAATCTGGATTTAATTATCTGAAATCGCCAACCCGCAGTAAGCTAGCGTGGTGATCAATGCTCAATCCTTCTCTATACGAGAAAAGGCCTTTGCCCTGCAGTGAGAAAGTTATAGGCTGTTATTATTATTAGTACATTTTAAAATCTAAACTTCTGAAGCGAATCTGCAAGGCTAACTAGTATTGTTTTAAATATATCCATGTTGAAAACAAGAGATAATAATGTCAAAGATCACTGGCCCCACAATTTTACGCATTTTTATAATATGATAAAATAACCGTATTAGTTCAAAGAGTGTTTGTGAATTGTGAGCATACCAGTTTGTTTTGTATTCAGAATGTGGCCGACATTAATTATTCTGTCCGTTTTTACATTTACTGGTTCTGTGAGTATTTTATTATTTATCTTTGCTTGAAACTGTATTTTGTTCTCGGTGTCTTCGGCATAAGCGTCCACTAGCCTTGATTGGATCTCGTGAAGCAAAGAGCCACTGTAGAACGAACTTGATGACCATGTTAAGACTTTACCTTCAGCACAAAGAGTTACAAGGGACAATCACTACATAGGAACATCAGTGTCATTTGCAAATATCAGCTCCATGACTGGACGAGCATGTAACATTCTTGCAGGATTAACCAATGACAAAAGAGAAATCATAGATCAAGTCTTCGTTTTAAAGGGGTTATAATGAATTACTATAACGTATCTTAGTAGAGCTAAAATATTTTTGTATTAGTGAGATATAATAATAAAAGTCTCACGTGCCCTAGATGACACAGCCCATTGATTAGTAGTAGCCAATTTTTGATAACGTCTTATAAGTAGCAGCACTTATTATTATCATAATGAAGCGGGCAAACCTCGAATGGTAATTTACAATATTAGTTACATTATAAAAAAACACGGTTCCGAGAGGATCCAATAGAGCCTAATAGCTAACCTCAACCAGGTGGACTGATTAATCATTGAGATTGTGCATCGTAAAATCCCTTGTGCAGAAACTCCAAAACAAAAAAGGGTGGCGCTTGGAAGAGAAGGCCCAGCAGCGGATTAATTAGAAGCTGATGATAAAAACCCAAGTAGCTACTTTCTTACAGTGTGTGTTATGTCTATACTAAAAAAAACCATTACTTCCAGCTGACGACATCCTTCGATCTCCGAGGGGTTATCAATGGCAACCGCATGGGTAGCGTCCCCCTGGGCCTCACGCTAGGCAATGGAGAGCTCGATGTTGAAGGCATCTGCACTAAGGCCGGCATGGCGTGCCAGAACTGCAGCCACGCTGTGTCCTGCGTGTCTCTGCCTGTCGGATGGTTGAAGGTGAACTACAGCATGTATTAAAGACCCTTTTTCAGTAAATATTTCTTTGAAAGACGTGCCTTTGCTCTTGAACCTAAATCTCTCCGATCGTTGTGTACAATATTCATCCAAGATCAGTTACACTATATTACTGGCTATCTCAAATGTGCTTCTAGGTGCCATAATCAAGGACTACTTTATTTATGAGAGAATATTTAAAATGACTTCGTATTATTACGTTGCTTATCTCCGATACCGTTGTTTACGTTATAACTAATATGACTTGAATATAAATCTTTAACTTCTTCTCCAATTTCAGGTTCCTCTGGAACAATGCGAAGAAGGATTCACGTGTAACGCTCACCTTGGCCAGTGCTCAAAGAAAGCAGTTCCTGAGTGTACCAAGGTTGCCCAGGAGTTCGACCATATATGTGAGCAGGTCAGTTCATATTGAAGCTAAGGCAAGATTGGAATCCCAATTCATTTGACCTTAATTACTTCTCTTTGATACGACATCAGCGAAAAAACGTTTTATAGCACAAATTTGTTGGAGTAGAAGAACAGCAGTGACACTTGGAGACGTGAACCGTGAAAGTCTGAAGGCATAATGCCATATATAAAACACTACAATAACACATGTTTATTTACCTGTTTCACTTTTCCCAGGTGGGCATTTTCCCAGACGCTCACGACTGCAGGAAGTTCCACCTGTGCTCACCCCCCGATGGTTTACCTGATGGTAGGCCCGCAGACCACAGACAGGCTCTATGCCCAAGACATTATGGGTATAACCCACACACTGCACAGTGCTCGGTAAGTGAAGAGAACAGTGCTTCAACATCTCTAAATATTATAAGTTTGGTTAGAACCAGCTTTAACTGTATGATATTTATGTATTTTATTATAACTTATCGTATTACAGACTAATTTGTTTGACTAATGTCTCTAAACTCCAATCTCATATTATTATACAGATAAAACTGGAAAATGGTCAATGCACCAAGGCACCAGTTCCCAAATGCAAAACTGTTGGCCAACACGGAGTTCTACCGCTAAGCAACAACCATTACTACGTGTGCCTCATCAAGGACGAAGTCTTGCACCCACAAATCTTCATCTGCCCCCACGGTTGGCACTTCTGGGCAGACTTTTGCCAGCCAGAGCCCGAAAAGAAATCATCAAAAGATGCTAAAAATGAAGTCAAAGCAGAGAAATTCGATGAAAAGAGTTCAGAAGAACGTAGCTATGATTACAGCTCAGAAGAGAGTACCACAGTTAGCACAACAACTAATAAGATAGATAGTTTCTTCTCCACTGAAGAGGCGACTACTTACGCAGCTGACACGTTCTTAGCTGATAAGTTTGATCTGTCGAACTATGGTAACACTGCCGATGATATGCCGCTCCCTGAAGACAATGACTTCGACATCGACAATGACTTCGAGACTTGGTAGTCCTGTATTCTTTATTAATATTTAGTACTGACATCTTTTAATGTACCAAAGATAAATCACTTTTTAAGTAGGTATACTTAATATCTATATTTATGAACTTTTTCATTTCAAATGCTAATCAAAAATATTAGGTAAATGTGTGTTATTTATGAGAATAAATATGAAAATGGTAGTCATTGTTTTTTTTATCCTCGTTAATACGGCTGGAAAAAGTATGTTTTATCTACTACAGTTGAACATATACCCCCGCCTTAGAACACCACAATGAACGACAACTTGCCATTTGAATCAGTTCAACAGTAGACGTCTTCCAGCTTATGATGATGATGAATCTACTACAGATATTGGCTATCAAAATTTATGCCGTAATTCCTCAGTGTTTGGAGATAAGCCTAATAAATACCCTGTAGATAAAAGTTTCCCCCTAGCTCAAATGATGATTAAGAAACTATGCCTTGATTTTGATGACATGTGAATTTGCCATAATGCCTTTATACACATTGGAGGATTCAGTACCCAAGTTACGTTTACCGAGGCATTAAATACGCTTGAAGCGAACGAAACTAAAAAGGCCGAGAAATAAAAAGTTCAGTAAAAGACAATGCCTATCAAGTTATCAGCGAGCACCCCTGACAAGTACAGTTAAACAAAAATCTAATTCTGTCATCATGGTTCACAATGGTACAATCGCGACCGATACAGACCTTTGTGGATAGCACAAAGGCAGTGTTATCACTGCCATCTCTGCCGAGCCCCGCAGGAGATGGTGCAAGCGAGAGGATATCGCGGGATGTACTGCGAAGAAACACGTGCTTTCCTTAATTTGAGGATAGACTGCCTCCGTATAATATGAGAACTTTTACATAACTTGCAAGATGTAGGTGTCGTACATCACACAACAATACATCTGCCCCTTCGAGTAATACAGACGTGATGTTGTGTTATATCTATTTGAGGATTTTATTGAAATAGTAAAAGATATTGTTTGGGCTTCTGAAGACCGAGTGATTAGCGCACTGTAGGCGAGGAACACGTTCAGAAGTGGACGGCAATTAGTTAATAATAATGAGGGGAACTCTTATAACGAATTCTTCATTTCTCCTCTAATTCCTCTATTTTTGACAAGCATAATAGCAAACAATAGTTACTGATAGAATTTAATCACAATTACCATATTTATAAGTAAGGAGGCAAGTGCTAATTTATCTTTAGCGTTAGAACTTCTAGTTTTATTGCCCATAATATATAAATAACTATATGTGTCTTCCAATATTTGTACGAAGTCTGTGTATTGGAGGATGTCTAATAAATGTCTGTCTTGCCCTCAAGGCTACAAAAACAAGAATGCACATATAATATATAGGTATTTTTCTTTAAAGTATTTTTCACGTTTCTCTCCCCGCTACTTTGAATGACTTGTTCCACAGTTGACGCAAGATTGACGGTATACAAATATATCTTATCAGTGTATCATCCTCAGCTTGACATCAACCTCCAGAAAACTGAAAATAATCTTTTGAATATTGGGAAAATTGAAATGCTTCGCAGACAACTGAGGTATTTTCGGATGTTCAAAATAACTGCAGATTACTGTTAACTAAAATAGAGAACGGTTACTTGAAAAAGGTGAAAAATACAATAAAAATATGCTTCCAGCACTTTTTTCTATATTTAATGTAACTAAACTATGTATGCGAAATTTAAACACATAAAAAGAGTCACAAGTTTTTTCTTCGCAAATAATTCAGGACACAAGACAGGCCCGTAAGAAAATATGGTTTTTTAATTTTAAATTGAAGAATTTTAACGGACAGTAAATCCTATCTCAGTTGCCAGGCATATCGCTTTTCATAATCGCTACCTCCTCTAGCTTAAAGTACTAAATATTTCTGCAAACTTGATGAACAAAAACCGGTAACCTATAGCATTTAACGCAGGAATTTCGTGTGATGTAAGGAACTAATGATTTGACGCCTATATCCATATTTGAAAAACGAGCCTTAACTTTATGATTAATGCCTTGCACGACACATGAGCATTAAATGTACAAAGTATCAAGATTGATTTATCTGAGGAAGCACTTTAGGAGATGGCATGTAGAAATTGCCGTGTGGTATCCGGCCTAGAATTGACCACCCCTTTTCCTCCCGTGGGTGTCGTAAGAGGCGACTAAGGGAAAATCCAGAAGATAGGCAGCAACGTCTTCAGTAACTTCACCACCAATACTGCGATCCCCAAGCCGCTTGCCAAGCGTAGGAATTATGACAACCCCTCCCTTTAAGGGGGAGGCCTTTGTTCAACAATGGACGTCTTCCGGCTGACGATGATGTAGAAAAATACAATTGGAGCACAGTTTTTCTATTATGTAGATAAATCCAGCTAGTAGTATGATTAGTTTTTGTTGTGATAAATATAATTTTGCTATTTTGCTGAGTGAAGGACAAATTAATTGATAAGGATAGTAATACTTGAGTTAAACAGCAGCTGTTGGTTTTTCACTAAAGTAAAATAGCTTCCAGAATGTAATCCACGCTTTCCATTTAATACGAGTACCATACACCATATTTGCAGGACAGTGGCATCAAAGGATAACCTAACTTAGCTTTTGAATTACATTTAATGCAGTTAAGCTACAAAAGCTTCAGTTAGTTCACATTAATTATTGTCTATAATCATGTCCATTTTTGTTTTATGTATTAAAAATTATTTATAATTTATATTTTCCTTACCTAACTTATGTGACTCTCCTCCACTTTGACACTAGCTCTTTTATCGAGATATTCTCTTTGGCATGGGTTTATTGGGTATTCGCAAGGACGTGAAATATATTTACTGGAAGAAAAAATGGTATACCTCTAATCGTCATCATCATTCGGAAGACGTCCACTGATGAACAAAGGCATTCCCCTTACATCACCACAATGATAGCAATTTGCAACCTGTAATCATTTTCATCTTATTTATATTTAGATTTAGTAAGACTGACCACAAACTTCTAGTCCTCATGGCAGCTTGTCGACGTTTCACGCGTCCGCTTATGAAATCGCTTAATGCTTTTAACTTACACCACACATAATTTTCCCTGCATTTCATCGTTACTACATAAAATGCCAAACGAATGAACAACAGAGTATGCCAAATCGCAATTCAGTAGTTCTTCCTCAATATTTTCCGCTTCCGCTTGTGTTATCGCTTGTTGCTCGTCACGTACACCACACAGCATTTGTGCAGGGCTAACGGTGTACAAAAAACGGGCACCTCTGACATTAGACACTAGAATTGCATCACAGTTCACCGTGGGAAGCTTACCTATAGACGCATACGCCGCTAGAAGCTACATTGTATGGAGGCGGCTTCGTATATAAATATTATACAACCAACCAACAAATATTGTATAACCAAAAATAACCAAATAGACGAAATCGTTTTGTGCTTAGAGGATTATAGTTACCCAGTCTAAACATTTTTGTACCATTAGTTAGTCAGTTATAGCGCTATTCAATGTGTTGCAACAAAGTATAAAACATGCAACGATTGCAGAAGTAAGACATTCGTTTTAAAAGGCAGAACCGTCGATCGACATCGTGACTATGATTCAGTCTAGTTCAGCTTTGTTTCCACAAAGTCCCTAATTTTGTGGTCTGTGCTGCCTAAACTTAGCTGCTATAAGACGGTTTATAAAGTATGGCCTATTTAAAGTAACGTTCTTTAAAAAATCATCAAAAAAAAATAGCGAACAGAAGGCAAGGGAGGCTTCCCTTGCCTTCTGTTCTCATCATTATGCTTATAGAAACCGGATCCCATTGAGAAATCCTGAAAAAGCATTCTGGAAGTGTACTGAACAAAATATGTTATTTTCTTGACAACTTGAAAACACAACTTAACAAAAAAGACTTTTTAAGACCAGAAACATCGAGAGCGAATTGACCATACCCAAAACGCTTTTACTTAGGAGTCAAAGACAAAAGACCACTGCGATTTCTATACCGCAAGACTCAGTACTGTCTCTGAATAAATACAGGTTCCTTCTGAATACGCCTTCAGATAAAACAAACATAACAACAAACATGCAAAGAATCAAGAACATGAATAAAATTATAATTAATCTACTCCACACGATCCAGCTTCGGCGCGAGTGTTTTGTCAGCCAAAATGCCAAGTCAATTCGAGACTACAGACCGCTACACTATGTACAGCGACTGACGTGTCTTGATACTTGGCAATAGTGCTAAAGGTCCACAGTAACTTGCATTGCTTTAGTGTCAGCAACTAATGTTAGTTAGATATAGAAACATAAGCTTGTGTTTAGTTTTTTTTACAGCTTCTCGATTTAGTAAGCCTGACGCTTTTATAGTATTTTTAAGAATTAGCTAAATAAAATTATTTTTAATATAGTTTTTTTCATGGTTCATGGCTCAGAGTATTTCATGTTTTCTTAATTTTAAGTTAAAAACTTTCTACATTAATTATATCTGCCAATCTCTTTCTGAATATAATTAAATTCAATGAATATTTACAGTTACATTTTATCATCATTATCTCAGCCGATTAACATTCACCACTTTTCCTATTTAACGCTTAAATCACACCTTCAAATCTTGCAAGGATTAATAATATTATACAGTAAATAGCACTCTAAAAGAGACACTTTAATTTTCTCATTCACCTGACATAAAAAGCCACTCAATCAAAAGTATCAAGAACTGCAGCGCCAATCACATTTTAAGACACACATTTACCGCCAAAGCCGTTCAAGCGGGCACCTCGCTCCACCATTCATTACTGTGCCGTACAAACCGATGCACTCGTCGTTAGTACGAAAACTCTGAAATCTTTCCAGCCAGTATCACTAAAACATATTTTATTCGTAATTCAAAATTTTGAAACTGTCCAATCCCGTTTGGCACTCACCCCAACCGTTAGTTGCAATTTTAAATTTGGAGCGTTCGCGAGTTGTGTTTTTATTTGGCCAGTGATTTTTAGTGTGGTTTGTTTATTTTTTAGGTTTCCTTTGCTGGAAGAGGTAAGTTTATTTTCTCTATCTCTTTAATTTCTTGTATTTTAATTAAATAAATTTTACACCATTTTAAGCACGCAAAAAATATACAAGAAACCAAATTCAATTATATAAATTCAATAATGTAATTGAATATCTGCATAATTCATTAGTTTTTGCGCGTCTCACGTTATAAATCATCGCCGTCGAATAAAGCCTACATAATAAATAAAGAACAAAAAACAAATTGCGGTGCTCGGTTCTAGTGCAAAAAATCTAAATGATTGCCATAAAAAAAAACAACAGAAATGTTTTTTGTGTATGTTTACGTTTTTTAAAGTGTTATTACGTTTCGGTTTGTTATTTTTTGTTACTGACGAATTACGTCTGAGTCCTACAGCACTAACTTTAGTGTCACTTAATGTTAACTTAGTTTTCTCTAAGCATAAACAGCCATAACTATGTCATAATATTCTAGGTGTAGCCTGCACCTTCATCGGCGTAGAAAACTGAGCTTTTTCCTTTTCCTGTCTTTCCTAAACGTAAAACTGCATCTATACTGAATTTCATTAAAATTGCTTCAGCAGTTGAGTCGTGATGACGTCACAAACAGACAGAGTTACTTTCGCCTTTTTAATATTGGTGAAAGATTTTACTTGCTTTATCATTGGCCGGATTACGATCGTCTTAGGTTCGATTCCGTAATAGATAACACTATAGCCGCTTCAAGTACCTTAATAACTAGTCCCACTGGTGTTTACTCAAAACATCTACTTTTCCATCTACCAAATTATTCCCAGTTATAGGACGAAAATTCAATCGTGATCCATACTAATACTTTAAATGTGAAAGTAACTCTGTCAGTCTGCATACATGACTAAACCGCTAGACAGATTTTGATGAAATTTCGCAAGTAGATAGTTTAAGATCCGAGAAAGGCCATAGGCTTAACGCGAAGCCGCGGGCAAAAGCTCGTTCTTAATCATTCGTGACGGATATTATATTGGGATATCAGCTACTTACTATCTCCATAGGTACCTATTTATAAATATCTTCTAAATATTTTCTAATCGAATAAACTCGTAACCGAAGACCAGTTACCTAATACATAAAATAAACCTTATCTATTTCCAATAACAATTTCACTCTACACTATTCCTGGTACTTCAAACAAGTGCTCTCAAACTCAGAGGTCTAGCGGAGATACGAACCTGCGACCTATCGATCGTGGTGGAGTGCCAATTTACTGGCTTATCACGTAAGGGTGTAGGCATTAATAAACCACCCTCTAAGGTCCATTTAAGTTTATCTGGTTGATCAGCTCGTGTTTAGACCTTCGATTTACCGATTAAACCTATAGGTACCTACTGTAGGTGTTTTTCAAACTGACTGCCTTGTTGGTCTAGTGGTTGCTAAGCCCGACTGCTGAGCACGAGGTCCTGGGTTCGAATCCCGGGTCGGGCAAAGTGTTACTGGGTTATTCCATTAGGAGATAGCGCCTATCAGAATACAGGTGTAATTATGTCCATAACATACTTATTCTATATCTATTATCTATGCTATTTATTATTGTACAACTAATATGCAAATATTCAATTTATTCATCTGTAACATAGCTGGAAGCTAAATGCAAATAATGTTTAATTTGTGGTCGAACTATTCGTTGCATAAACTCATTATGCCGTAAAATAATTTATCAGTTTGCCTATCGAAGTAAATATTATACTATTACTAAATGATAAATGCAATAACCTTCAAATAGGTTAATTGGTAAACAGTGATTAGTATTATCCTTCTTATATATTTATTTAAAAATATATTTATCCAAAAAATATGATAGGTGCATATATTTTCTATGGACAGCTGCAAACCGTTGGAAATAATGTCCAGTCGAAACATCGGAATAGTTGTTGGCACACGTTTCCTAGACAAGCATTGCTGTAGTCTACTGAGAGCTAAAATGATTCTTTGTACGTGACAATTTACTGAAAAGCAATACCAAACACCCACACGCAAAAACCAACTTTATGTGGTTTGCAATAAGTTTACTTATTCACTACAGCGCGACACTTGGTATAATTTTCCGAGTTGAATCCTCTGGGCAGGTAAATATAACACAATTATTTTTAAACGAAGATAAAGGGGAAGATTTTGAGTTAGTTACAGCATGAGAAATACCTACTAGTTTAAAAATAAGCAAATCTCCTTCGTACTAGTATTAGCATAATCATGTTATATAGGAACAGGACAGACGTAAACAGCACTGATAGCCGAGTGGTATGACCGTTGGACTGCCAATTTCAAATCCCGGCACGCACCAATGTCTTCTCGAAATCATGTGCGTATTATAAATTATCAGTTGCAAAAAACGGTGAAGGAAAACATCGAGAGGATACCGGCACTCCTGAGCGATTATATTCAACGGTGTATAAAGCTATGTCAAAGGCCTACAAGCGGTTTAAACTCTGACACCAGGTTGTTTACCAACCACACGATAAAAAGAAGAAGGACATACGTGTAGAGAGATATTTATATAACGTAGTGTACAATTAATTAAGTTAGGTTCACCGGCCTGTATGGACCATAAGTTATAGCGTCTTTACCCGACTACAGTGGAACCTAAAGGAAGGGTTATGATTTTAGCAGTCGATCTCATTTCTATAGGATCGCGCATAAAGTCCTGTGACGGTAAGGCGATGAACTCATATCTGTATAGTATGCAGAAAATGCGTCGTGCAATGACAGATTTCATATCACAAATATTGACAACTAGCAGACCCGGCGAACTTCGTACTGCCATTTAAACCTTCCCTGGACTACCATGAATATTTCAAGACCAAAATCAGCCAAATATGTCCAGCCATTCCCAAATTACGGCGAGACCAAGGGAAATGGGGATTAATTTTTTTATATAGATAATACTGTCAGCTGACGTTTTTTAAATTTAGGTTTTTTTCTTTGGTCATTTCTGGTAGATACACAGGGTGCAGCAAACGTACTATATACAGGGTAACATTACTCGTAGAGGCTTTACTCGCATCCCCATAGAAAGTTAATTACAATAGGTAGCATAACATAACATACCATTATAAGCAGCATTCTAATTTACGAACCTAATTATAATTATAAGTCGGTACAGTCGACAACGTAAATTAGTCCAGACAAGTTGTATATCACCGCAGCGATTGGTTGCGAGTTTTAATTTCGTTGCCATCGGTACCAATTTGGGAATAAGACGATAAATAAGTGTGGAGCCAGTAAATCAGCGGGGTAAAGAAAGATATTTATTTAGAACTATATGCCCTTTTATACTGGAAAATATCCAGTGTGCGATAAATATTAAATGTAATAGTTTTCATTTATTTGCCAAATATAGCCTAATAGTCTCACTTAAAAAAAAGATATTTTGAGGGCTAAAAAATATGCTGAACTTAAAAACTGCAAGAAAACAATATATTTTTCACTTGCAGCCATCTTTATTTACGTTTTCATAAATAATGATTTGCTATTTGGCTCACCCATAATTGGGTAGGAATCTGATTTATCTGATTAAAATTTTAAGTGAACTACTTAAACGACCTACAAGTATTTACAACAAAAAATTAAAAGTTTCTTAAAATAAACACAAAAAACAGTTCCAGATCATCAAGGAAACAACAATGTAATAAATCATTCGTATTTTATATAGACATGCACGGAATCTTACCTTTTATTGGTTCTTAAAGTTTCAATGTTTTCGAGAAAATGTCAAATATTTTTGAACACTTACAAACTCAAGGCTGTACTGGTATATACTTACATGGTCATTACCACAATCAGGTTTTAAAAGATTAATTATATACACCCAGATTTTGTAATGAAACAGTAATATAAACTGTATCAGCGCAACAAGATTGAAGTTTACCTGTTTGTCAGTTTGCTTGACACAAAATAATAAACTCGTTCGTTGATGTTAAAAGTTTAACAAGAATTTTGTTTTGCGGCACAACTGTATGGAGCAAAAGATGCAAATATTTGCTCCTACCTAAATGTGCCTCGTTAGTCTAGTAGTGGCTAAGCGCGACTGCTGAGCACGAGGTCTTGGGTTCGAATCCCGGGTCGGGCAAAGTGTTATTGGGTTTTTCCATTTGGTAATTCTCAGCACGGAGTCTGGATTTGTGCCCGGCTGATAGCAATAGGCTCGCCCCCTATTACATTGGGACCTAAAACATAACGGGCGAGATGTGGGTGTACTATATGTGCACCTCTGCCTACCCCTTCAGGGAATACAGGCGTGATGTTATGTTATGTATTTGCTCCTTTTAGAATTGGTTAAAAAGAATATTATTGTTGAAATAACAAGAACTACGCTACTAATGATATTTTTATACACATACAAACGTATCTCGCCCACTGACTCCCAAAAAGGAAATAAGATCAAACAACTATTTTGACTATTAAATCTGTTATCGTTGATATTATGTTTAATACATTACTTATGTGGACATCGATAAAGAAAAAGCAAGTCGAAATATGTGAGGAACTAGTCGAATGGCAATAGGGTTGCCAATAATATCATAGAACTTTTAATTTGATGAGCTACAAAATGGGGGCAGTACACTGCTAGTGTAGAGGATTTCAGGCATCTTAAATTTACATACATACATTAAGTCACGCCTGTTTCCCTGAGGGGTAGGCAGAGACCACGGATTTCCATTTGCTACGATCCTGGCATACTTCTTTTGCTTCATACACGCTCTTCGGTTGAGGGTACTCCTCACTTGCCTTTTTTGCAGAACATCTCCGATTTGATCCAGGTTATTTTAAATTTAACTTTAGTATTATTACATCTACAATTAAAATTATACTAACTTATTTATACTATTTCTCAATAAATTGAAATTTTGATTTATCTTTACTAATTTTAAATTATTATTGTCAATTTTAATTATATTATAATTACTTATTTTTTTATTATTTCTATGTAACTGTATGAAGCTAACTTGATTTTGTTATTGTTATTTAATATCTGTTTTGTAGCATGTTTGTATGTTGTATACTGTAAATGGTGTGCATACCTGTAAGTGACGTATTTACACTGTACATAAATTATGGAAATAATGTCACAAATCGTAATTGTAAATATGTCGTTGGTTTGCCTTATCAATAAATAAATAAAATGCTTCTAATCCGCTAATCTCGAAGCCACACAGCACCTTGACAAAATTGTGCGATACAAATAAATGGTTTTATCGGCAATTTAGTGTGATGCCGACTCCACGCCGTTACTGTTCCACATTACGACTCTATTGGTAACAAACGAGTTTGTCAGACGCTTTATTTGTTCAAACGTTTCTTCAACTGAAAATATGGTGGATGTATCAAATACCAATCTCATCCTACAGTGAATTAGGGGGCTTTGCCTTTTTTTCTGGGGAAATCCTCCTGGGCTTCCTGCGTTCTAGGGCGGATGGAGGGTTATGTCGAACTCTTGCCGGCTACGACCCCAGGGTGTCCTCCTGGCTACCTTAAGCCAAGGGACGAGCACCGCTTCCCTCGTGTTTACCTGGTTTTGTCAACAATAGTATGTAGTTTTCTTTATGGTTTTAAGACACCACAAATGTGTAAGGCTTCTAGTGTATTCTAATATTTTCGGGCAAAGTGCTGACCTATGATTATGTCTCTACTTACGTACCTAAGTTGGTTTTATCACTAATAATTTGCATCAAGGTAATGAGCTACAGGCTGCAATAGGCTAACTCCGTAAACCATTATTGAAATACATTAAAAACACACGCAAAACGAGTGTAATAAAGACTCAACATCTAAACATAAAGAAACTAATTCTAATTAGTTAAGTAATTAATAGCTACCTACCTAAGTCCTTTAATTAACTACATTGATAATTAATGTTCTTCTTGTACCGAAAACATTTGTAATTAAATACTGTGTAGTAAATATTTTAAACATTACTAAGGTAATGAAAATGGCTAGGAGCCAACATCTGAGGGTCGTTCCAAAATCTTCCTTGCGCTAATCGAACCCACTACCTGAGCGCAGAATAACCAATACCAACCACCAGTGCGCTTACTCTTCAATTTAATTCCAACCAAATTTTAATGGAATTGTAAATTTGCTGAGTGGTATCCGGCCTAGAATTGACCACCCCCTTTCTTCCCATGGGTGTCGTAAGAGTAAGGGAAAATCTAGAAGATGGGCAGTAGCGTCTTCTGCAATTTTACCACCAATACTGCAATCCCCAAGCCGCTTGTCAAGCGCGGGGATCGTGGCACCAAGGAGGAGGCCTTTGTTTAACAGTGGACGTATTCCGGCTCTAAGTGCAAGTGTAAAATTGCCGAGTCTTAACTTAACACTGGCATAAAATAATTTCAATACTATGAGTCCATTGAGAGGAAATAACTGAGATAAAACGATTGACAGTATTTTTTTCATTTAAACTGAATCATGTTTCCGTTAAATCAATATTAATTTCGCATTGGTTTTGTTTTATAATTAAAATTAAATGGAAGAGTAGGCTACCAGTACCAATGGCGTACTACTACAGACGTATTCTGATATCCATAATAACGATATTAAAAAGTTAGATTTGTGATAAAGTAATAAATAATATATCTGAAAAGTCTTGTCAAATTTTCTTTAGCTTCCCAATGAAAATTATAAAGTTCTTAGCTCGTTACCATCAATTTAGTGTACTACAATACCTACATACACCCTATAAGCTTGAAGATAAACCTAGGTACGGAGAGAACATCACAAGACCTAGGTGAAAGTCAGGTCTTTGACCCTAGAAAGTTGTTTCTCGAGCGTGGAAAACGTTTTGTAGCTATTAACGTTGATATGTTGCTTCACGCTCTACGCATCCCGTGGTGGGGTAGACAGAGATAGGTACCATACGAACAATCACGTCTTTAATAGCCAAAGAGAGAGGCAGAAGAGTTCTTCTTCATCTGAAGTGAATATACTTATATTTCGCCAGTTATAGGCAAAGGTGTCTTTTATCAGGAGCTTAGGGGTGTACGTCAAGTATGAGGACTATACCTCGTTGGTCTAGTGGTCGCTGAGCGTTACAGCTGAGCATGAGGTCATGGGTTTGATTCCTTGGTCGGGCAAAGGGTGACTGGGTTTTTCCATTCGGTAATTGTTAGTATAAACACGAAGTCTATATTTGTGCCCGCTTTATGGCAAGAGGATCACCCTTATTACATGGGGCTAATGTAACTGGTGAAATGTGGGTGTTCTACACAACCCTGCCTACCCCTTCTAAGAATACAATTGTAAATTTAGGTTATGTTTTGTTTAATACATGTAACAGACAGACGGTTACTTAGTTTTTAATTAGACTAACTGCCGCCCGTGACTTCGTCCGCGTGAATTGCGAATGTTTTATAGCCTTCAAACATACATGTCCTCGATACATGGACTATTCAACACAAAAATATTTTTTCAATTCGAACCAGTAGTTCCAGAGATTAGCGCGTTCAACCAAACAAACAAAAAAATCTTCGGTTTTATAATATTTATTATAATTATTTTTTTTTTTTTTACGACCTGATTAGCGCAGTGGTTAAGCGATTGGACTGCTGCGCTAAGGGTTGCGGGTTCGATTCCCGCACGGGGCAAAACTTTGTGCGTACCACAGATGTTTGTCCCGAGTCTGGGTGTTTGTGTTTATGATATTTCATGTTTGTGAAACGCACCCACGATACAGGAGAAATTCCTAGTGTGGGGCGACGTTTTTTTTTTAAAACAACAAAAAAAATAAATTATTATTAACTTTAGTATGGAATGTTCCCGACATTGACGAATATGGTCTACGATTAGCACACCTCTATGTATTCTATAGAATAACAGGCGTGACAATATACATCATTACATACATACAAAAATTCCCACCTATTCCGCCTGAGAGGTAGGCAGAGACCACAGGTTTCCATTTACTATAATCCTGGCATACTGCTCTTCTTTACTATATATTAGTCATGTTAAACCTTCATAAACGGATCTTAAACCTGTGAAATACCTTTTTAATTGTGCCAATAAACGGCCATTTTAAACCACAGATTAAAAATAATGCAACCGTAATAAGTAATAATTGAATTAAAGGTGTGATTCATTCGGCATTGAATTGACAAAGAAAGTAACAGAACGACTGACATTGCAATATTACTCATATAATTTTGTATCATAATTATATTTATTATTAGTATCCTATCGATATGCCCTTGAAAGTTGTTGACAAATGGAATTGGAATAAATATTTTATAACAATAAAAATTACTAGTTTTATCTTTAATCTTTACTGTCCAAAGTTTCAAGAGTCATTTTGATTGGAAATGTTTTGCAATTCAAAACCATTTTTTTGGTTTTATTCTAATTTAGTGGATGCAAATGGCAGTGATGTTATAGGTGCTATACCAATTGATATGGAGGGAGACCGTTCCCATCAACCGGGTACAAATCGAAACTCCTTGCTGCTACTAAAAACATAACATAGCATCACGCTTGTATTCCTCGAAGGGGTAGGCAGAGGTGCACATATATACACCTACATTTCGCCGGTTATGTTTTAGGTCCCAATGTAATAGGGGGCGAGCGTATTGCATATATTAATAATTACTTGATGGAAAAACCTTATAACACTTTGTCCAACACAAGATTCGAACCCAGGACCTTGTACTCAGCAGTGGCGCTCAGCGACTAGACCAACGAGGCAGCAAAATTCAACTTATTGGTCATTTATTTTTACCGCGAATGTGGCTACATCAAGGCTAAACCGCGGTTGATGAAGTATGCGGACTGCCTACTACCCAACTGTCACTTCATGTAACTACTACATAAAAGTTCAAAAGATCAAAGAACAGTACCTATAGCATTTCAAAACCCGATTCATAATGGTGATAAGCCTGGAGCCGTGCTTCGGAAGGAACATTCAGCAGTTGGTCCTGCGCCTGATCTATCTCCAGTAGTGTCGGTCTATCGTCCCATCGGACTATGAGAGTGAGTGCATAGGTTTGTTGACCAATCTCTGCACCACGGAATGACTTGTTTCCATATGACATTTGGCTGATGTCGATGCGAAAAACGAGAAACACTTCCATGTGTAGGTGCCGATCCTATTGTAATTCATCAGAAACTGAAATATTTTGCCTCTTTTCTGGCGATGAGAGATAATAGCCTCCACAATCACATATCATGAAGTATGAGAACGTATTTTATGCTTAAGGTTTCTTCTAGTTATAGGAACTAGTCCAATTATTAATTTAATATAAAGTACCTAGTCTTAGATATTATACCAAGCGACCTTGTATAAATAGATACTAAATAAACTTAATCCATTAGTATTATTGACAATAGTTCAGTAAAGGGAAGCTTATCTTCTGCTGGCTTATGCTGATGCTTTTGAAATGCAAGCGACTGGCGATCTTCATTTATACATCTACATAAATGTTTTTATTTCTGCAAATAAGTTTTACAAAAACACTTCTACACGTCAATTTTTTAAAACTACTATTAATACGGGGTTTACTTAATACCGGAATGATCCTCGTTTATGAATATGAGAGTATGACCTTTGTCAAAGTTAGGAAAGACACCACTCTTGCGATCACGTGACCTATGGCGACCAAAAAAAGTCCAGGAGGAATAATGGAAAGGCCTTTGCCCAGCTGTGGGAAACAGAACAGACTAATTAAAAACCAGATAGAAGACCACGTATTGCAGTTGCAATAAGACATAGTTTTGGATAAACTAAATCTAGTTAAACCTCTGAACGCTTTTCGCCTACATTTAGACCACTTCCTTAATAAAATCAGTATTGGAACAGCAATTTATCTTAAGCGAAAATCTGTGAGTAATGCCTAGCTATATATACTTCAGGGGTAGGCAGTGAAGACGTTTTTACTGATTTGCGGTTAGCATTTCGTTAACTTATCTATGTCATCTTGAGGGATATGTAGAGATCTAGGTACTAGTGTCGCTATGCCCAACTGTTCATATCCCGGGGCATGCAAAATGTAATTAGGTTTTTCCATTAGGTAATTCTCAATAGCAGCACGAAGTCTATTTTTGAGCCCGGTTGATGGCAATAGGCTCGTCTCCTATTACATTGGGGCCTACAACATAACTTGCGAAATGTGGGTGTTCTATATACCTACTCTCTATCTGCCTACCTCTTCGGGGAATACAGGCGTGATTTTATGTTGGCCTTCAATAAGCCCATGAACCAGTATTTCTCAATTAAGTCCCGTTATAACAACGATAGCGTGAAGGATTAAGACCAGCGGTCAAACTAACTGGGTCCACTCCACGTGTGACCCACACGGATCTAACACCTTATTATACGTCCTAATGTATACTTTTTTCTTACTTTACGTCCTCCATTTTCAAGATCATGTCATTTCTTTCATATATTATCGATTTATCTCTCAATTTCTCGAAGAATTAACCAAAAACAAACTTAAGAATATCCATCATGCAGATAAGTGAATGCTTTGTCCAAGGATGTATTGCTTATAGCAATTTCTAGTAAGGAATCGTTGCCTTTTAAGGTAAAATATACAGAATTAATTTAATTTATTTTTTGTTACTGTTTTATTGAATTGCAAGAAAACTATCGCTACTACTGATCTGCAGTTTCGACCTCCTTTTGGTCTGGGACTATAAGTTACTAGGACTAGGTATGTAGAGGAGGTAATAAACCCGGCATGAATCCCCTAACACTGACGAACGTAAAAAAAGTAGATCTGATAAAAAATCATATTAGTTAAATCTAACTTCAAACTCTTAATCATCCGATCAAAAAACCTCCAAGCAATCCCTTTTGTTATTGTTACCTACACTATTTTAACCATATTCGCGCAAAATAGGCTGTTTGTTCACAATTTAATGGAGAAGAACCGACGTCATATTATATCGCTTATCAAAACACTTTAGGATGAGGAACGTTGTCCTTTCGAAGTGCCTTTTATTGGCTTCAGTGAAAAGAAAACTTTTATCTTTGCTTAGCTTTCTGCGAAGTCGCGTTATTCCTGAAAGGGGCGGAAATATAATGCGAGGCGAGTAGAGATGTTTTTTTTTTAAATATATTTCTTCAATAATAGGTATACAATTGACAGAGGTATTGGTGAATATCAATAAAAAATGGAAACAGTTGAACGTCCTTCTTTTTTGACGTCGGTTAAATTATGTTCTCTCGTTACGTAATAGAAGACATGCTTGTCATTTTAAACCAGCTTTATTTTGGAATTATTGTGTTTGATTAAAATATTTTATACCAGCTGCGCCCGGCGGTGTTAGCCGCTACATTTTTTCGGGATAAAAGCCTGTGTTAATACAGGGTGTCAGCTACCTACATATGACATTTCAGCAAAATTTAGCGTGAAAGAGTAACAAGCATCCATCCATACTTACAAACTTTGGCGTTTATAATATTAGTAGGGATCGCTTTAAGGTTTATGTGATCTCACAATCTAATTATTTTATTAAGCCCTGAATCAACGCGTTAAGCTTATAATCAACCGAAAATTGAAGTACTGGAACGGCTTTGCCAAAAAGAACCCTGCTGATATTTCATGTACTCGATGGCAATAGACCTATATGGGATATTTATGATGAGCGACGAGATGTTGGTGTATTGAATCTTTATAAACAAGGCCATGATTACATATACAGATAGCCAACTTTCCATGGTTCCTGATCTCTCATGAGAAGACTAGACTAAGTGACATTTTGATGTATATACTCCTGATAAAGAGCAAAATCTCTGTTGTTGACAAAGGTGTTCATTTTTATAAGAAGTACCTCAATACTCATTCTTTAAAGACAACAGGCGAGTTTAAATTTTATTTTTATTTTATTTATTAAAAAACAAAAACGTCGCCCCACCCTAGGAATTTCTCCAGTATCATGGGTGCGCTTCATAAACATGAAAAATCACAAACACCCAGACTCAGGACAAACATCTGCGGTTCGCACAAATTTTTGCCTCGTGCGGGAATCGAACCTGCAACCCTTAGCGCAGCAGTCCAATCGCTTTGCCACTGCACCAATCACCTCGTCAAAAGCAATAACATACTCGTAGCAACAACACCAAATTCCCATGGTTCAAGATTTTCAGAAGATCTTAGAATGGTTTTTCTATAGAACGGCCAGTATCAGCGTCTGAAACCAGTGTCTTCATCAACCATAGAGGCTACTTAGGGAAATCCCTGGCCATTTGCAGTAGCGCTTAGCGGATGTCCCTATTATATGACACGAACCCGGATGTGGTGGGCTACCGTTATATCATTCATCGCTACCAACACAATATATAGACAGACATACAAACTTTTTAACTAGTGTTACATTAACTCGCGCTCGTTTATGTGTCATTTCAAGTAAGTTGTTTTTATTGAAAACTGTTTGGTGAAAGGGATTATTGAATTAAAACTCCTTATTGAGGCTTATATCGTGATTTTACGTGACGTTTCAATCGATAGTTATCTATTTGAGATGCTTGGAAGATTTACAGCTAAAGTATGCAAAACTATAGTGAAAAACTAAATGTGAAAGTTTTTTTCTTTTTATTTGACTTTATCTTTATTGTGGATCATAGGTAGGTACATAATATAGGTCTTATAATTAAATTGTGAACTATATTACCCTTAGGGCATACAATAGTTGCATAGAAATTAAAAACTAAGATTTTAACTGAAGTTTGAAAACCATTTTTGATGAAATTTTGTTTATGTCTGTTACTGTTTCAGTTATTAATGATTTATATATAAACCTGAAATAATTTTGATTATCTACAAAATGTAAATCACACTGTGAAAAACAATTAATTATCTTAACCAACTCGATAATTTAGATCGATCTCATAAAAATATTGATTGTTCGTGAAGTAATTTGAATGTTGAAGAAGCTTCACTATTTAAATCTAAAAAAATAACTAACCTGAAATTCGAATACTTACCGTTATTTAAAAACAAATGACAAGAAATACAGCCAGCAACAAAACTCTGTAACTTATTTAAAAGAAGAAATTGAAGAATTTATCAATACATACAAATGTCTGTTTCGCGACGACAAATTACGCTTCGTGGCTTTTCCAATTTCACCATTCCGTTTCTTTTTATCTTTTTTCCGTAAGAACGTATCTACCATATATGTATGGAATTTCTTTTACATTTCATAAACAGTTAAAAAAGTCTTTCATCTTTACTTTAAAGGTGATGAAACCACTATGAAGTGAACGCCTGTTACGCGGATTAGTCCTATGAATTTTATGCCCGTTCAAAACTAATTATAAGTATGCCTTTATAGGTAACCAATGCCTTTTTAAGACGTGCAATAGTAATCATTTTATAATTGGTTGTTTTATTAGCTTCTTACATCAATGACGGCGGGCACAGAATTCCTGTCATTTCTGAATTCCCTTTCAAACTGTCGTAATGCAATTATTCGAAAAATAACATTTGATTGATTTATTTAAGTTTTTTTATAATTTTATCCTGGTCGCATTTTACGGGACTGCAATAAAACATCGTCAATACAAATGACATTAATTATCGACCAATCAGAGTACGCAGATATTCTTGCAACTAAAAATTTCAAGAGACATCGAGAAAGGCTAGAACTCTAGAGCACATGAGTCAATTAGGGTGTTATAATAATGATAATTTATTAATGCACAATTTTAAACCATATATCTGAACGCGTAAGCGTTGAATCTCAATGCGTTTCGTGAAAATACATTACTTATACAAAAACGATTTAATAAATACGAGGGTCAAACTGAAAGTTCTTAGAAAATCAAAAACTGATTACATTAGCCAGTTATTAGTTTTATTATATCTTTTCAAAATATTGTCCATTCACGTCAATACACCGCTGCATGCGATGGAACCACTGGGAAAAGCACTTTGCCCACTCGTCTTTAGGGTTCTCTTCAATGGCATCGCGATACGCAGCCACCGCTTCTTCAGCATTCATAAACCGCTTTCCTTTAAGTTTTTCTTTATTTTTTGGAAATAAATAAAAATCACAAGGGGCGAGGTCGGGGCTATACGGCGGGTGACCCAGTAATTCAACGTTTGATGTCGCCAAATAGTCGATCGTTCGCTTAGCGGTGTGCGACGAGGCGTTGTCGTGGTGAAGGAGGATCCTACTGCGAGGTCGTTTCTCTCGAACTTTTTCTAAGACAAGTGGCAAACAATTGGTAGTGTACCATTCTGCAGAAACTGTTTTTTGATCCTCTAACACAATTGTTGCGAAATGACCTATCCTTCCAAAGAACGAGGCCACCATTTTTTTTCCCGCACTTCGATCTCTCTTCACTTTAGTTGGCAACCTCTCGAAAGGAAACACCCACTGAGCAGATTGCCTTTTGGTTTCAGGATCATAACAGTAAATCCAGCTTTCGTCACCTGTTAGTATGTCGAACACAGCATTTGAGTCACCTCCGTTAAATCTTTCAATCATTTTACGGCACCAATCCACACGATGGAGTTTTTGAGCCTCAGTCAAATTATGAGGTATCCACCGGGCGCAAAGCTTCCTGACTGCTAAATGTTCGTGGAGGATTTTGTGCACTTGACTCATACCGATGCCTAAGCTTGTCCGAATCTGCTGATAGGTCACTCTTTTGTCAGTCTCTATCATACGCCGCACAACACAGATGTTATCTTCAGTCGTCGCCGTAGAAGGCCGTCCTTCACGTAAATCATCAGTGAGATTAGTGCGACCACGTTAAAACTCATTAAACCAGTTGTAAACTGTCGCACGAGATGGGGCTTCATCGTGAAAGGCCAATCGTAGTCTATCATAACTTTCTTGTTGACTTAAATGACATCGAAAGTCATAAAAAATCATTGCACGAAAATTTTCTCGTGTTAAATTCATGTTGACGTGACACAGACAATTTTCAATTTGCCGCCAAATCGTAAAACAAATGACAAATTAATGAAATATATACTCAGTAATATTGGCAAAGAGTTCTATTTTCAAATTTTAGAATTATTTTTTTATTATATTGTTTATAAGTGGCCAGTTCTAAGAACTTTCAGTTTGACCCTCGTAGTGTCCAAGGAGATCAGTGCAACAGCCTCCAACAATATCGTCATAAATTTAATTATTACGATAGTGAGGCGCTCGAAATAATTCCAGTATCTTATCCGATACCGGTTCCAACTATTCAGAGCATTAGGTCACCTCTAGTCCGGTCCTCCCGTTAGGCACTGCACTATAATTATTGTCTATTAAATGACCCGGCGATGCCTGTATGAGGCGTTGATTTGGAAAATGTTATATTGATTATTTTGGTCAGAAGGTAACAGAGAGATGTCGTGGTCCGGTCGCAATGTCAGTTTCGCACTATCATAATCATCACCTTCTGCTGGATATAGGCCTCTCTTTTTCTTTGCTATCCTTCTCTGCTTTGATCGTCATAAATCCAGGTGTTCTTCGCATTTTTATAATTGTCGTCAAGTCGTTAAATAAACGTCAGCTTTGCACTATAAGAAATTAATATTTTTATATGCAGAGATTAGGGGTTTGCTAAAGCCTAATTTATGCAGCTAGTTTTAGACCGAGGTATGATGCAACCACGATGTTTTTTTGCCCGAACTGTTCCCTTAGGCTTCGATTGATCCTCATAAAACGCGGTAATTTTTTCCACGCGGATTAAGTCGTAGCTGAAAGTTAATTAACTATAAATATAAAAGTCGAGTATTTTATAAATATTGGTAATACTGGATAATCTTTATGAGCCTTTAGACAGACACCCTAGAACCCTAGATTATATTATACCATTCATATACTGTCCTGGTTATCAACCTTGTAGCCTTCAAAAATGTCTGGTGCGCAGTAGATCGAGCGACCTCGTATGGGTATATGGACAAGGAAGACGTAAATATGTTATTTATAGACCCACGTGGTACATGACGATCAATTATTATACCTACAGTCATAAATATGAAGGGAGAGCAGATTGGTTCAATACATAGGAATGCTTTTACCTGCAGATTTTAAGTATGAGATATGTCATTATGGAGTTGGTTTCACACTAACTTGCACAATTTATTAGAATGTTAAAAGGTACACTAGACTACAATTTGCTGCAAGTTCTCCCCTACGTTTTGAATCCTTTTTATCTGCAAGATTAGAAAATTAAAAAGATCTGCCTGTAATCGCTTTGACATTTTCTGCAGCAGTTTTGATTTAATAAGACCCAATATTTCAGCAATATCTGTCCCAAAGACATAACGTAACGTACCATCACGCCTGTATTCCCCGAAGGGGTAGGCAGAGGTGCACTTACAGTACACCTACATTTCGCCGGTTATGTTTTTAGGTCCCAATGTAATAGGAGGCGAGCCTATTGTCAATAACCGGGCACAAATCCAGACTCCGTGCTGCTACTAAGAATTACCTAATGGAAAACTTAGTAACACTTTGCCGACCCGACCCGGGATTCGAACCCAAAGACATATTTACAACTTCAACAGTTCATGAGTCAGACAGGGAGTAGAAAAGGCTTAATCCAAAAAACTTCTCAGCTACAAATCATGCAACCATTTACTGCCAGTAAGATTAATACAGCTATAATTGTGATTAAAATACTCATACTAATTAATCGTATTTAAATGGAGCACTCTGATTGGACGTAAATCCGTGGTAGGAACGCGGACATCCTACACTGTGTCCGGTACTCAGGTATTTGTGAATCGGATCCGGTACTAGAACGATTATTCTATACTAATGTTGTATGTGACAACTTATGGTATATTCAACGACCTGATTAGCGCAGTGGCTAAGCGATTGGACTGCTGCGCAAAGGGTTGTGGGTTCGATTCCCGCAAGGGGCAAAACTTTGTGCGAACCACAGATGTTTGTCCCGAGTCTGGGTGTTTGTATATGTGAATATTTCATGTTTGTGAAACGCACCTACGATACAGGAGAAATTCCTAGTGTGGGGCGACGTTTTTTTTTAAAGAAAAAAATTATATGTATGCCTGTGTTCGTCATTATGTCATGGAGTATGCAATTTTGTATGTTAGGTACCTATTTTTATCTTAACTTGTGTCCCAGTAGAGAATGCTGGCAAATTGACGACTTGATTAGCGCACTGGCTAAGCAATTGGGCTGCTGCGCACGTGGCAAGAATTTGTGTGATCCATAGATGATTGTACAGAGTCTGGATGTCTGTTAATGTAAACAAAGGCCTCCCCCGTGGAGTGGGGGGTGCCATAATACCCATGCTTGGCGCTTGGCAAGCGGCTTAAGAATCGCAGTATTAGTGGTGAAGTGACAGAAGACGCTGCTGCCCATCTTCTGGATTTTCCCTTAGTCGCCTCTTACGACACCCACGGGAGGAAAGGTGGTGGTCAATTCTAGGCCGGATACCACTCGCCAATAGTTAAAATGTACTCTTTATTAACTTTTATCATATTTGCTCTTCAATAAAGACAGGTTGGTCTAGATTATCAATGAATACCTGAGTGTCGGTTCACAGTCAGAAGTTCAACTTTGTAAGGAAGTGTTGTAATACTAGTATCAGTATGAGTTCACTATCAGTGCTGGAATATTATATAGTGATAGATAACTTTCGCTCGCGACTTCCCCGCGTAAAAGCCTTCTATATTTTTTTGTCATATATGCTCATCATCATCAGCCGGAAGACGTCCACTGTTGAACAAAGGCCTTCTCCTTAGAACGCCACAATGAACGACAGCTTGCCAATTGCATCCACCATCGTCATATGCTTATTCGACGCCAAATTTTATCAAATTCGATTCAGTGGTTAACCGTTAAAGCGTGACAAACAAATACAAAGTTAAATGTGAATTATAAATAAGTTGCTTTTGTTTTGTTTAAATTTGAGATCTTGTTTGTATGTGTGTTAGTTTTCATGCTTTAGCTACCATATTCACCATACTACTTATTTGACATATTAATAACTTGGAAGTCTCAAGAGACGAACATACTTTAACTTCTGAACTATTTCTTTAGCTCTTCAATCTGATATTTCACCAGAAACCGAGCGAATGTAATTAAAATTGCAAAACACTTGTCAGTTTGTTACGAGAATTCTGTTTCCAACTTATCATGGGTGAATTAATTGTGTAAATCGATCGAATACGTTATGAAATGACACCGCAAAGTGGAAATAATTTGCTTTTTCTGTATTGGACTCTTCATGAATTTGTTTCGGTTATCTGATGAAAAAGGTATGAGAATTTTCGAAATTAATTTTACTTTACTATGAAAAAAGTTTATTCCAGTTCCTAGAACACAATAAATAAGTAATTTTGTAATTTCCGTCGGATTTTCACAATTGGAAGTAGACGAAAATGTTTGATTGATAATGAATTTGGCTAGGTCTTAATTATCAGAAACTTTACTAGCTGTATCTGCGAATCCTAAAACTCGCAGTCTATGTCTAGCAGTGGACTGCAACGGGCTGGTGATGATGATGGGAATTAATGCTAATTTACTCCTTAATACCCTGATCATGAGTAAGGAGGCACGGTTCGCAGTCCTAGCAGGAGATAGGTACTGCAATATCTAAAACAAGCCTTAAAATATCCCAAAGTCACCACGCCTGTTGAAAATAATAACGCCTCTGTGCCAGAAAAAATAACCTATGTTTTTCTATAGATTCGTTTTAGTCGGTGTAGTCACGTCGTGTTGACGTAACAAACAATCAGTTTGGCTATATTTATATTAAGGAATTAAAAGTATTCAGGAAGTTCCGTATCGTCTGCTATTTATAGAATTATTTGGATCCTTAGACCTTCGAGTGGCCAATCCAAATCAGAGCACCAGTCGAACTTACATTATGTAAATTACTTATACTTATGTATATCGTTTAAAAAGTAGGTATGCGGGAAAATTCCGTGTAACACGGTCCGGGGCAGCGGCCTTGTTGCAGTCGACGAACTGTAAACGCGCCCTTAGTACTTTAACAATAAGGTGCTAGTAAGACTATTTGGTGTGAAAAATATATTTTTGTCATTGTATAATCGCTCTATATTAAATTCGAGAACTGGTCCTTTTCAAGGTGATTCTCAGTTGCTAAGTGCATTGTGATTAAAAAAAGTTTTTTTTTGTTAAAAAGTTATAAGTTGAAGCGGTGTGTGGGATTTTTTTAATTTGCTATCTCGAGGCATGAAACTTGGAGGTGTGGGGTGGCGTTGTTTACGTTTGGCTTGCGCCTCGATTTCAGCAAACAAGCGCTTGAAGCGCTATAATTGAATGTTTTTGAGAACTATTCATTTGGATCTGTTTTTGTCCACAGCTTTGGTTTGACTAGTTATGTGGGTTTAGTAGTATGTAATTATTTTGTTATGTTCAATGTAGATAATTACTGTCGCTGTCAGTGTGTTAGTGAGGTGCTGAGTTCTGACCTTTGAAAATGTTAGTCGCATTACATAATTCAATACATTATTACATTACCTAGACATTATACACAATAGTAAAAGATATCTACCAACTTCGCATTTTATAGTAAACATCAATCTACATCGTAAACCAAAATACCTTATAAACTGTAACGCATACACTGAGCCGTCTGGTATCCGGCCTAGAATTGACTACCCCCTATCCTCCCGTGGCATGTCATAAAAGGCGACTAAAGGAAAATCCAGGAGATAGGCAGCAGCGTCTTCTGTAACTTCACTACCAACACTATGATAATGACAACACCCCCCCCCCCCTTACCTAAGCGGAAGGCCGTTGTTCAACAGACGAGTTCCAACTGATGACGATGCAAAGAATGCCAACAAAGCAACCTACTACGATTCCCGCTTGCCTACTCAAACAATTTCTACTCTTAAAGGTACATCAGTTTAAAAAGCTCCAGATTTATCTACTTACTCTGTTCAAAGCTTACTCTTGCCAACACATCGTTGAAACGAGGCACAACTAATTTCCCCTTTGAAAAATGCTCATCCAAATTATAAAAGGCTTCACATAAAAACGGCATTTTTCTATGTCGGTACAGTCCACAAAAAGAAAATGGGTAATCTATTTTGATGGAACACCAAAAAAATTCCAAGCAACCTAGACTGGTGGACAAACTTTGAGATGAAGCGATTTGCTATTCTATTTCCAATTTTATTTTATTTATTAACATAGGTGCACCAACAGCTTCTGCATAAAAAATATTAAAACACATAGAGTAAGATTAGTATAATTCATCATTAAAATCATGATAGCGTAATTTTTATCTTCCTAGAACTAATGTGAATTTTACAGTGCTTACTTAAGAGTTTAATTAGATATTCAAATAAACCATTAATAATAGCTATGCCCAAAAACATGGCAAAAGACTCGCCAATAAAATTATATGAATAATTGTCAATTGGCTCCAACATCAATAGATTGGAAAAAAAGAAGAGCAACAAATCTTTTTTACTCTTCTGACTGATCTTGATGGACGTCTTTACGCCGTAATCATATGGGGTCAGTGAAATATCTTGGCACATTACACAAATCTGTCAAACTATATGTATATTCTCAAACTTGATTAACCCAGACAATGACCAATGAATTCAATTATCAAATAATTAATGTTTGTTTTTTAAAATGTCCTGTCAGCTGACCAGCAATAGGCTGATCCTAGTGTAGAGGTTTATAGTATACCCACATTTTGCACATGTTTATTCCAAAGTAAAAGTCAGCGAGCCTATTGTCATCAATCGGGCACAAGTCCTGATTCCGTGCTGCTACCAACCCAGTAACACTTTTAAACCAAGATTCGACCCCCGGACCTCATGCTCAAGACTCGCGATTAGCGACCATTAGACCAAGTCGTCTTGGCAATTGCTTTTCAATTTTTTTATTATCCTCTTTATTTGGAGAAAGTTGAGTGTTTCTTAATAAGGGAAAAGGTCTGATACAACTCATACAATAAATGAAGCCACTTACACCATAAGAGTAGCCAACAACATAATTTAAAATGCGAGGAACCGGGTCATTCGTGATGTGTAACCGATAAAGATCGATGTGTCGCAAACCTCTCGGCTCTGATAAAGACTTGCAGCGCGGGTTTGGTTGCTCGATATAAGTGCATCGGCCGTGTGGTCCAAATGTATGTAATTTAGTGTATTTAGTGTACATCTTGTTTTGAATTTTGGTCTTTTGAAATAAAATGTAAGACTGCTGTATCTAATATTCTTTTGCCGCAAGCTATCTGTTTTAAACTCTAGCAGTTGTTACTTAGATTTTCCAATGTTTGGATATCAATGGATCTATTACTATTATTATTTATGGATCGCAATAAAACCTTTCACTTAAATTTTATTATATTTTGGTAGGTACAAAATGTTGACTCCTTTTATCCTACTGCCTGGCTGCAACAGGCTGGTATAATTTATTTGTATGTGTCATTATTTTAGATATTTTTAAAACTTATTACATAGAGAAAGTCCTAAAATTTCTCCCACGAAAACGTAGACCTGGATATCTCCAATTTTTAAGACCTTAATTCTTTCCTTCGAGTTCTGCTCCTACCGTCCTTAACGCGTATACAAATATACAGGAGAAACTGGTTATAACCTAAGACGTATAGACGTGATGTCGATATCTTCGATAGTTTATGTCAACCAGTTTCCTCAACATAGTTTCCTTCGGCGTTTATTCAAGTAATAAATCGTGAACATGTTTGAAATACGCTCACATGCGACGGGAATTGAATTCTCGACATCCAGTGCTTGATGTATGGCGCACACTGTACCTTACTTTAGTAGGTAAATAAAGTAGATTACATTTTCAATCGTCTACTCGATCACACGGTATGTACGGTCTACAGTCCACTTCGCCGTTACCGGTGACAACGATAATAATGTATTTTTCGCTCCTAGTTGCCTTGAAACATAAATGGTAATTATTCAGAAGAGGTAACAAAAATCACATGCGGTATGTGTAGACGATTAGCTAGCGGATAGACCATATTTTTCCTACTACTATCAAGATTTTTCTTCATCGCTGAATGTCAGCGATTCACCAATAAAGTCTGTGTAGCTTAGCGTCGAGTTTGATTCCGTGTCTAGTGTATTATTTTCTTTACTTATAACTTTATTTCTTTCTGTTTCAACAAATAGCCAACTACGTCGAATGGCACCAAAAATAATTAAACTACCAATGTTTATCCCGCTACCGCTTATGCCTCGCGCCGCGTATTTAATTGTTCGTTTCGTGTTACAGTTAGTAACTGTACCGCCACAGTTTCGGCTCGCCCGTTTTTTTTTAATTACCCAAGCCACCGCCACCGTCCGCGAAGACATTGCAACTCAGGTCGGGTTTTTTACTTTTTTATTTATATGTAACCATTTATGTAGCTCACTGTACTTGGTGTTTTTTCTGATTCAAGTTGGTATGTAAATTGGATGTGATATAATGCGAGATTAATGCAGTGTGGTCCCTGAATGGGAATAGGACAATGTTTTATAACTGTCGCAAATTAAACGAAGGTCTTGAGTTTCCCTTAGTTTGGACGTGTGTTAATTCGACTTTTATTCTAATTCTTGAAAAACTGTTATTGCTAGGTAGGTAATATCCCTTTCTTTCTAAGTTTTAAGATGTGAAAGAATTCTCAGATTGTTATTCATGAAACTGGCTTTGCATACTCTGGGATTTTTTGTTATGAAGAAGTATTATGTATTCTGACAGAAGGTTATTGGTCTGTAGAATATAAGTAGGTAGGTACATACCTAAACTAGAAGGTTAGGTATCCCTCAAAGATTATAATAATATACTCGATCTTTTGCTACCTAATTTATTCATATAACTAGCAACTGCCAATCACATGTCACATATATTTTGCAACTGAAAAAGAAGTAAGAATACAATATAACTAAAAACTACATTGTACTTCTCATTCAACCTTCTCGATTTAGGTATTTATCTGCCCAAACCACACCGCATGACCTCAGGTCTATTAACACTTAGACTACTTTTTATCCCGATAAATTGAAGCAGGTAACACCGCGAGGCGCAGCTAGTATAAAAAATTAAATTGCTTCCTCTGACAAATGCATGCTAATCCCAAAAAATGTAACATTTCAATGGACTAATCCTCTATCTAATATATTATTCACACATCTGTCAACTGTCAATGGTCTGTCAAAAAATAAACTTCTAAATTGGATGCCTGAACTAGAGAAGGCTCTATTAAATATTCAATTCAATTAACGTATCGAATCATTCGAATATTCGATTCTATTCGAAATACCCGAATACGTTGTGGCATGTCGTTGTATTATTCAAATGTGACCTAATACCCGATTTGAGTCTAGTCTAGATTAATTAACGGGTATATCTAGACATGTTGAATTATTTATAGTTTTTATAATGATGTATGATTATTAGAAATATTTATTGATTGGTTTATCGATTATAACATGAATTTTTTAGACTTGTTTCTTTTTTGATCGTTATTTGTGTGTTCTTTTTATGAAATGTTATTTTTTCTCCTTACATTTTTAATCATTCTGTCGAATACATTTGATCTGGAGATAACTGTTAATATAATAGATGTTTTATTTGGTAGGTATACTGATTTAAATATTATCTAAATTTAACAGTATACACAAGTATAAATATTAAAAAAAACCATCATAATGTTGAACCTACTCGATGTCAACTGGTAACGTGCCCAAAAGACTGGCAGCATTGCCACGCTGAAGAGCCTCTAATAAGAGCTGAAGAAAATATTATAAAATAAAAACCAACACATTCTGTAAACTTAAGGGATATTAATATGCACCTTGATTACGTAACAACATAAATAGTGGAGCGATAGTGAAACCATAAAATAAGGGATTTCCCCTCGATAATTATAAATAATTAAATGTTCCACTTAATTATTATTACAAGAGCAACGCTTACATTGTAAATGTTAGCTATATGTATTCAGAAGATCACGTTTACTTGTCTAAAAGTTACATCGTCTTCTGGAATGTAAATCTTTCCTAATTCCGGCTTCTGTGCAGCTACTGCTAATCCCCGTATGGAAACCTTTTCTTTTTCGGGGGAAACCCTACCCTAACCCGTCCCTATGGGGGTAGGGACCAGGGAGTGTCGAATTTATACTTTACTAATACCACCCCGAGTGGTATCCGGCCTGAAATTGGCCACCCCTTTTCCTCTCGTGGGTGCCGTAAGAGGAGACAAAGCGCTTTGCGATTAGACCAACGGCAATCGATAAACAAAACAAACTGTTAATTATGTTATTCAAATAGGTATAAGATTAGTTGTTCTTCTTACAATACTTAGGAACTTATCGTCAAATTTCAGGTTCACACAATGTCGCACAACTGCAAATCATCGTACGCCACCGCGCCCACCAGAGACGCGAATAACAACACCCTGTATAACGGCGGGGCCAGCCAGGGGTACGGGGGGAGGGGGTATTCACCCCCCAGCGTCACCAGCAATGGAAACTATCAGGTATGGAGTTTATCACTTCTATAGTTTTTCTCCCCTCCCAATCACATAACACTAATATTATAACGGTGGAAGTTTGTGTGTGTTTGTATGTTTGTTACCTCTTTATGATCAAACGGCTGGAGGGATTATGATAAAATTTGGTATGAATATAGCTAACACGCTGGATTAACACATAGGGTACTTTTTGTTCCATAAATGTAGTCGGCAATACCGCAGGGCAGCTTTTCCCCTTCCTATTTTAGATATATTTGATAGTTTTTCTAACCAAACTGACGGTCAATCTCCGATCACCCATCCAAAACCCGACCTCAAAAAAAGCTGCTTAACTTGACCATTTATCTAAGCGGTATTAACAAACTCCTGTGTACCACAATTATCATGTAATCAGTACCTGGAGTAGTATTTAATGTCGCCAAAAATTCTGTAAACCCTCAAATCAAGTGAGCCGTGCTTGTACGCGTCAGTGAGTTGGGTTGCATTAACCGTAGCCCGCAACTCGTATTGTGTTTGTATTTATTCACGCTTGTTTTAACTTAGATGGGCAGGGATGGGAATCTGCGATCCACTAGTTCGGGAGTTCAAAGTTCTGTCCTAATTATTTTTGACGACCTGATTGGCGCAGTGGCTCAGCGATTGGACTGCTACGCCAAGGGTTGGCTTCGCGCTCGGAGCAATAATTTGTGTGATCCGCAGATGTTTGTCCCGAGTCGGGGTGTTTGTGTATGTTATATTTATGTCTTTTTTTGTGGAACGCACCCACGATATAGGAGAAATTCCTAGTGTGGGGCGAAGAATTCAAAACCTTTAATAAATAAATAAAATAAATTATAACTAAAAACGGTGAAGGAAAAGATCGTGAGAAAACCGGCACACTTGAGAGATTTGTTAACGGTATGTAAAGCCATGTCAAAAGCCTACAGGCAGTTTGAACTGTGACACCAGGTTGTTAATCAACCATACGATAAGAAGATAGGATAAGGATACTAGAATCAATGGTGCACTTTTACTGGCGAGTGCTCAGTGAGTAGGTACGGTAATCTTTTAGAACACTATAACATAATTCATACATTATGTATGAAATGCTAGATTGCGAAGCCTGCCTATCAGATCGGATGTGCGCTTGACTGAGCAATTGTATCATCCTAATTACGCATGCGTATTGCTCTCACTTCTTGGGCATATCATTCAAATTCTAAAGTATACCACGTTGTATACGTTGGCTTTGTTTGTTTGTGCGTATATAACGTGCGAGTAAAACACATAATACCACGCCATTAACCCCTGAAAGGATAGACAGAGGTGTTCTTCTTTATGATGCGTGGAAATAAACAATTTATTATTATTATTTTCAGACATGTCAAGTAGGTACTAAGACTTGTCAAGTAAATCATATTTACAAAGACCTAACATCAAGTTTCCTTCTATCGTGCTAACATAATAATCGATAACAGATCGATTACAAAAAAATGTTGAAAAACCAGAATGCTGATTAAGTTGAAGCACACGCCATTGTCACGCCATGACTTGTTTAGTAGTTATGGTACCTTTATTTACTGAACTCAGAATATTATTGCTGTACAGGGTAAGACCTGTAAAAGACATAAAACAAGAAACAATCGTTTTTAAAGGAGACAGAGGAGTTGGTCACTTAAAAAGAAAAGGGTTTTACTTCGTACAGGGACAAGGCAAAGCAAAACCAAACGAGACAGGAAAAAAAGACATAAGGCCGAATTTTTGTAAGATACTAGTCCACATTCATGCGAATCTTATAGTGTGTGTTGTGTGTGTTCACAAACACAGGTGCACTCCTAGCTTAATGTGACGGTAGACTTGACCGCAGACAAGTCAGGCACAAAACCATTGGCTTAAAGTAGCTATCTGAGTCTTGAAGGCGATGGACTCGTTGTCACTAAAACTTTTTATATAGATCCTCGATTAATAAAAACCTTAATTTCAAATGGTATTAATTATAACAGTTTAATTAAGTCTTCCTTGAATCTCTTGAAATCAAAATGTTTTCCAGCAATTAAATTATCGAAAGTCGCTCAAAAACTATGTCACATAAAAAGTTTTATTGGCGCAAAATAATTGATCCAGAAAAAATATATACAGTGTGTTGCAATATGTTTATAAGGTTTCTCTGTACAGCCTTTACAAAAGCAACTGCAGTAACGAATATAAACTTTAAAAGAATGATTATGTAAAAATATTTCTAAAATAAAAACACAATTTTGTAAAATCAAGCAAAAATCGGCCCAGATATCACACACATATAAACAAATTTACAAAAGATAATCGAGTTGAGAACATCCTTTTTTTAAGTTATTTAATAAATAAATAAGTATATACGAAGCCTGGTGTTCTTTCCACATTTTGACATTTACTTCTCACAAATAAACGTCACTTCTGACATTTCGCATTGAAATTATTGGAGCGTTCCTAAATTATGTGAATTGGCGTCTTGAACATTTTCGTACATCGGTGACAATGTGAGATCGTCATAATATCAACGGTTTAATATGATAAGACCTCATTTATAAGTCAAACATGACTATATTATTACGATAAAATACAGAATGGCATGTATTTTATGTGAAACATGTCGCCTGTATTGCCCGAAGGTTGATGAGACATTTCGCATGACAATACGAATCCTGTAATTGGGCTGAGCCTATTGCCTTCCTATAGCTGAATTATTACTCAGATATGTCTTGGAATGACTGAAAAAATACATTATAAGAAAGCTGGTCCTAAATATTTTATTATAATAGGATATTCAAATGAAACGCTTAAGGTGAACTTTTTTGTGAGAGCACTGGTACCTATAACACAAGTTAGCTGATAATTCAGAGATCAAATAAACAAAAACAAAAAAAAACTATGTTAAATGTTGAACAATACAAATGTTTTCCCTTTGGTAAGAAAGGATTTGATTATCAATGATTATCAAAACGTTCATAACAGCAGTTATATTCGTTTGGGTCCATATTTAAAGTTGAATACCTCTACCTCTGTATGAATACTACTAAATATCCCTTATCATTTAGTAACACGCTGTATATTAACAAATTTACACGATGCATGTAATACTGTATTATATGGGCATGCGGCCGTGCAGCCGTACGGCCAACAATCGTAATGATAATATTTATGTAGAGCAGTCGATGCAGATCGGCCACTTATATTCTGACCGTTAAGGCGATGGTTTTTATTTAATTAAAAAATACCGATGTATGAGTTTTTCTGTGAATCTTTTTGTAGAAATCCGAATATTTGGAATACAGTAACTTTGTTTCAGACTATTAAAAAACTTTCAGAAGGTTACCAGTTGTAACATAGTTCGATGGGCGGTCTTATCACTAACAGCTAAACATTCAAGACATCCTTGAGATGAACTGGAAAGTAAATTTTACACCAGGGTTTTAGCCACTTTTAACGGCCTTTCTACTTCAACTCTTTATAATATAACTATAAAAAGTATAGATAAACAAAACTATTGAAACTTAGAACGTACTCGCAGCTGCAATTTAAAAGTAGGATCAAAAACCTACACAATTAGTGGAAACACAAAACAAAACCAAGCGACCCTCAATCCATCCATGAAAAATCGATAGGTGGCCCACTGAAGCATACATACGCCTTAACAGACCTTTCTCTGTAAAACGCGGGCGGTAATGGCGGACCTAATTGCACCCGCTCATTCCACGATGATGGCGATCGCGATCCAATTCACAACATTGGGTAATATGTGGCATTTTGTAATACTGAAAACGATTTTATTTGACTGCGGAGTCAAGGGTGCGGAAAGTTTTTTGTGGGACGAAGAAAAGGCCGGCAACGAATCTGAATCTTGCTGTCTTTCCAAAATAAAAATAAAAACATGCTACAAAAATAAGTGTACCGGAGTCGTGATAAACAAAAACAACTTTCGCCTTTAAAATCTTTTTTTTTCATTGGCGAAAATAAATAAGCATGAGGTAACAATTATTGTTATAATAAAATGTATGAAATACAATGAAAATATTGGCTAACTTTATCTCATATAAGTACTAGATAATACAAAAAAAAATACATAAGTACCTATCTTATTACTTTCACCAAAAACTCAAAACCTAAAAATCTCATATTCTGATAGCATATTCTAACAAAATAGAAATGCTAGATTCATCTAAAAATTGTAACGTTGAATTGAAATATCGCCTACAAAATACAGTGTTCCAAGATGTGAAACAGCTGTTCAGAACTTCCATAACTCTGTCGATAGTCTCAAGACGTTAGTTCCTACTGTTTTCGGAGACAGGTGTGAGCTGGCTCCTTGCCAAGCTCTGCACTTAATTTCGTCTGGCCTTTGACATCTGCAATTTATTGTACACTAGGAGTGCAGCCTGGTTTTGTCTTTCTTCTCCGTGTAACGCTATATCAATCTGTAGATATGATTGTTATGCTGTTTGGATGTTTAATGGATAGATTGGATGAGACTCGCACACTAAAACAGAGGCGTTAAGGTACCGAGCAGTGGGTGAAGTCAGGCTAATGATGATGATGAATTAAAAAAAAATCTTGACAGAAAATCATTGCGAAAAACACAAGGCAGTATTGATTAAACTGCCTTATTGGACTACTGTGTTTTTCTTAAACAATCTTAAATTAACGCTTTAATTAAACTAAGTAAGGTAAACAAAGAACAGTTTAATGTTTAATGGTCACAAAAAGTGCTAATCATTGAAGTGTGAATTAATCGTAATTAAACCACTTTATTACAATTTAGATTTAACTATTGTTATACTGTGTCTGTCGTCTACTGCTTCGTAATTAGATTTAGACGATACTCAGCTTTATATTCGAACCATAGTCTGAGATTTAATCACGTAATTTTGGAACAGTTTTGGTACATTCTAGTTCTTCTAAATGTCATATTTTGATATTTTTGCCACGTTAATTGAAAGATGTCACTTAATTCATTGAAACTCGTTTGACATTAAGTTATGACAGTGGCCTTCTGCAGTCAGATGCTAAACTATGATTAGCCTTAAGATGCCATCAATTAACCTAACTTAGACAACAATGACTGCAAGAAATAAAACATTGTCTATATAAGGCGTTTAATTAATTCATCGAAACGGCGAATGACGCTAATAAATTTGCAGATTTGCTAAAATGTTGACCAACCATTCGCTAGATATAATGATTTGTGTATTTCCAGCAAATGACAGCGAAAGTACTGTTTGGCAGCGTCACCACGATCAATGACCTCAAGCGGCAGGACAAGACGGAGCGAGATGCGCGGCGGACGCACTAGCGACATCTACACACAGGTGACGTAAACGTTACTTTAGTTGTGCAAACATAGATGGCGTTGGGTGTGCGTTCTTCGCATGATAGCTTACGGTTGGTGTAGTAAGGTATTGGAATTGTAGATGGCGCTGTCTACAGAATATTAGTTTTGATCTTAAAAAATCCTTGATTCATCTTTGCCAGAATACAAGGACTATACTAATTTTAGTCCTTCACTCAAAACAAAATAAAAACGGCTAAGACTTATTTGCAAGATTACGAAATTATTATGAAATTACAGATATATTAATTTGTGAAAATGTTTACGTCTTTTTACCCGTTATTAATTATCTTTTTCTTTCTACTTTCAGACCCTGAAAAATATGTGATAAGAAAATATGGGAAGCTAAGGAGTGATCTCGGAAGACAGAGTTTATTGTGCATAATAAATACTATTAATATTTTTATATAAATTTTATAATTACAAAATAAGAAATGCAGTTTATATTAAGTAACACGAATTTCGCGATGGCTACAATTAATTTAACAGCGACATCTATTGAGTGACATTGGAATATCAAATTCTTGTTACGAATAAAAATGACGACTTATTTTAAGATAGTTTTTATGAGAGATTTTATGTATTTTTAAAGTACCTTCAAAAGCCATGAGAAATTATAATTATTCCTAATATTCCCGCCTCCTTGTGAAATTTTATCGAAATTAAATAAATGTTTTATATTTTTCTAATTCTTATACGATTTTTATGAATTCCTTTAATTATATACGGGCAAATAAAATATAATGAAGTGGTGGTAAAATAATTGTTTATTCATCTTCATTGATGACACTACTCAATTACTGTGGCGCTATTGATGCAGGCAAAAGAGTTAAAGAGGCTAAAAGATTAACTAATGTATTAAAATTTACAAGAATAAACGCTTGACCTTGAACCGCTGAACTTGTGACCTGCAACAGACGACCTTAGTTATGACATATTAGATATAGAACATTTAATAATAACCGAGGTTCTTTATAAAGGAAATAAAGTAGATATATAGTAGTAGGATTATTATAGTAGGTACCTAACTTTCGTGAGTGTTATCCATATTATCTACTATATGCCGGCTATACTCACGTCGATATTCGGGAATCCCCGACTAGTTTCGGACTCTAACGGAGCCATTATTCATCAAAACGCGGCGCGAAACTAGTCGGGCATTCCCGAATATCGACGTGAGTAAAACTAGTATATATAGAAGATAATATTAGTATTATAGTATCTATACTAGAGTTCCCTTTGGTTAAGATTGTTCATAGAATAAAATAAGAGTTTCGTGAGTTGGGTAGCCAGTTTCTGTCAGATTAATGCCATAAAAGTGAGGCATAGGAGGCGACGAACCAAGTGCGAACCAAGTGCTACGAACAGTAATAGGTTCGCCACCTATTACTTATTGGCAGTGGCGGATTTATAGATTTGCCGCCCGTAGGCTATTCAATTTTTGCCGCCTCTAAATTTTGATATCTTAGTCCACAATCATAATTATCAATTTTCTATCAATAAAATTCCAACTTTATAATTTGTGCTTCGTCATGTCGTTTGTTCTGGCGTTACAATACAAATACGACTACGCAATTGCATGCCTTAAGTGCAAAGCGCGTAGTAGGTATGCTCTACTCTTGCCTAAAAATCTAAATCCGATGTTTTCTCACATTAAACCGTACCTAACAAATATGATGTAGGTACATGAATATTATTTAAAAAGCAACTTATCGGAAAGAAAAATGATCGCTGAGCTTAAAAAAATATTTTTTCGGTTATGATTAACTATTTTTTATTTAAAAGGAAGTAATTTTAATGCCATATCGTATAGATTTTAAATGATCGTGTTCACAGTAAACACGATAACTTTCGAAAAAATCATTTTTTTTTAATATACTTGTTTAACTGGAGAGGAGCCGTTGAATAAAAAATTGCAGCTGAGTATTGTTTTATCTTATTATAATTAATTCATTCCGATTGGCATTTTCAGAAAAAGTTGGCTTTGCGAAAAAGTTATTAAATCTACTGATGTAAACATTTAATTTATATAATTCGTGTACGACATGAGTGCTTAAGGCCTGCTCATTTGGATTTTCCAAACTTTTTCTTACTACAAATAAAATAATTAACTGATAAAATGTATCAATTTTCTAATGAGCAAATTGTCTCAAATTGTTTTGTGGAGGGATTTTTTTTATTGTCAAGTCACAGTCGTTCAACTATAAGTTATTCGATTAATATGATCTCTATACGATATTGAACTAGTTTTTATTTAATGAAAATTAGTCAATTTTAGTCAGTATTTTTATTAGACCATCGATATTATATCGATTGAATTGGGTAAGCAGATCTCATAATTATTAGGTACACGGAGAAAAAATTATAGCAGTTATCAGTGAAGAATATATGTAAAAATTACTAAATTTCGATTATAATAACGAATCGCTATTGCGATATTCTAAAAGTTCATAATCATTATTGTATAATTAGTAAAGCGTTTATGAATTGTTCATGCAGAGATGTTGAAATACTTATTAATTAGCACTGTAAATGAGAATATTTCGATTTTTGTTAAATATTTTAATTTCTCCCGAATTTTCAAAATTTTTATTATGTGTGTATAATATATATTTTTTTAAATTTGTAAATCGAAATAAAAAATTTATGAACTAAATTTGCCGCCCCTTAAAATTTGCCGCCCTAGGCTCCAGCCTACTCAGCCTGCTGGTAAATCCGCCACTGCTTATTGGTCTTTATAAGAGTGTCGAAATGCAGGTATATATACTGATGAAGATGTTCTTCTTCATCTCTGTCTAGTTCGTCAGGACCTATCTACAAGCGAGATTATATGTATGTATGATAGTAGGTATCCCACAATTCATTATTCACTTATTACTTTCGTAACATGAATATCAATTTATCAACAAGTATAATAAAACCAGCAGCTGCCAACAATACTGATTGAAATAAAATTGATCAAATCTTGCGAAAAAGTTGCTTCGCTTGATTGACTGGGTGTATTTCCTGAAGTTTGTTGCAGCCTATTGGAATGATTGACAGTGGAATTGTAACAAGAAATATTGTGGCTGACGCCTTTTTGGTTTCGTTGATTTTAATTCCCGATAGTGTACTGTTACACTAAGACTAAAGAGGAAAAGTCGTAGCAAAACCATCCAAAAATATTGTTAACACCTATTTCGACTGCAACGTTTCGTGAGTGTTATCCATATAATTAACTATGTACGCCAGTTTTACTCACCTGTGCATTCCTAAATGTCCGTCTAGCTTCGAACTCAACCGTAGCCCTTATTTATCTGGTTACCCGGTAGAGTCATGAAGAGGCATGAGCCGAACTGCGCGGAATCTTTGGACATTAGTTTTCGGAAGTGAAGCAGAAAAGAAAAAAACATCATCAACATCGCACGCTACATTTTCTCTGATCTACCTCTGAATGTGGAAGGTCCATGTCTATCTGCAGATGCACCGTAAAGTCTTTTGGAAAAGGTTTTACACATTACCTACATTATTACAAAAGTATTTAATCACTGCAGTATCAAAGTGGAAATTCCAGTCTACGAAGATGGTACCGAGCTTGACTATGTTCTAGACACCATAACTTCTAACCCCCTTAACAAACACCATGATGACATACTACTAACGACAACCATAGACTACTCGTCATCAATTCGCAATAAACTAAACAGGTTAGGGTCACATCGACTTACCCACGTCACGTACTGTCATACGAATTGTGTAAGCGCACCTTGGCTGTATAATAGCATACGTTGTGCACATATCAAAAAAGTTACACCTGGTGTCGTTGATTAGGAAAGCTGGTAGGCCTATGTTTGTTTATGAATGTAGCAAGTATGACGTATGAAGTATAGTATTCATATCATCACAGTTATTAAAAAAAAACAAATTAAATCATCAGTACTGGACGAAGTAAGTAAGTATTACCACCGTGTAACTTCTAGCACAAAACCTTTGCCCCTGGCAATTCATTAAATCTAAAAAGATAATAAATTGATAATTGCGCCTTTGGGTCTGCAATCTACTCGAGGTCCAATTTCATCGAAACCTAAAATACCTCCCTCCAGGGTTTAAACAAATTAAGCAACAGTATAAATAATGAAGAAATCTAGAATATTTAAAACCACTGTACAATTATACATTTCTCGGTACATTACACAAAACAACGAATTTCTTAAAAAAAACTGGTTTATCAATCATTTATTTATTTTACACGCATGTGCTCATGGTATGCGTGCCCAGACAGATTATCAAAATCAAGATTCAATTGTTGTGTACTTGGGCTCACAAACGTGATCATGAAAGAATTGTTTTCAACTAGAAGTTTAACGCTATTGCGAATTTCTAAAAACATTGGATGAATTCATTGATAGCCGAGTGGTACGACTGTTAGATTGCCAAGGTACCAAGTTCAAACACCGGCAGGCACCAATGTCTTTTCAAACTTATAAGCGTTGAAGGAAAACATCGTGAGGAAACCGGCACAGATAAGAGTTTTCAACGGTGAAAGTAAAAAATGAAATTTTAAAAGTGTAGTCCTTAGTTTTGCAGGGCCAGTGTTTATTACTAAGAGATCCGTCATTATTAAGCTTATCTGTTTTACGATTATGATTATTTGACTGAGTACTAGTTCAGTCAAATAATACAGTACAAAATATAAAGTCAGTCAGTCAATAAATCCAGAATGCAGCATTGTAACATACCAGTAACCTTACCGCACTTCTCACATTAACTTACAGGCTTCAGGATCCATTATACTACCACCAGTCTCACATTTATCTGGTACTATGACTGTACAAAGAAATGGTTGCATAGACCACAGTACAGAGCTCCCAAGAATATCCAATCAAATAGCTATTACCGTTGCAAACGCGAACTAATCACAATTCCAAATTGTGAGACCATCAGTGACAATGCTATTGTTTTTTTTATCGAGGCAAAGGTCTTTAACCGATGGGTTAAATCGCTCATGTCCGGCTGGTGGTATACACAAAGGAAAATGGTTTGCCGTAGGCGGTTCTAGCTTCATTACACCGTTGAGAGCAAATGAACGAGTTAAGGTAATGTTAAAATGACGTCACTGTATCTAAGTTACATTAAGCGTGAGTCAGCAGGGTTGAAGAACATGGCGAGGAAATTCAAGAAGTATCCAGCCTCCGAGGCTATGAACTTTTAAAACAGGACAGATCACAATGTAGAAGCGAGACGCCGCATTATACTGCACGTAACAACGTCTCTATTCCACATCGTAAACTGTCCCGTTTTAAGAGTTCACGGTAAGAGGGATGTTGGACTTAAAAAATGCAAATGTTCCAACCATTGAGCAGTCACTCCAATCACCAGTGCTTATCATTTATAATCTATCAATAGAATTGACACAAAGAAAGAAGAAACAAGATTGTCTGGACACGAAGAAATAATAAAATATAGTACAGACAGGAAAACTACTGATAAACAAGACTTTAATTCACACCAAAACACCATTAACAAAAACCATTTACAGCTGAAAGAGCCAGATCAATACCCAACGAATAAAACAATTGGCCATCAATATAACAAAATGATAACGGGCGCTCAATTAAAGTAACACTTTAAACCACAGACGATATCGCTCGCAAAAAATATAGACGATTGCCAGATATTGAGAGGTGGTGCCGTTATGATACTAATACTGAGATATTTTGTTTCAGGTATTTAGTTTATTCTCCTCCAGTTATGTTTTATGATACTTTTGAAGTGTTTGGCTGGCTTTCCGTTCAAAGTTGGTAGAGCCTAACATTGTAAAAGTGATGGATTTTTATGCTTCTTAATCCCAAATGGAAGATCGCTATTTAACAGTATTTTTTATCATCAGAAGACCACTACATGGTAAAATAAACTTAGTCCATCCAAAATATAAGCAGTTTCTTTGGCAATAACATTTGTATAAGTAATAGAAGTTCTATTAAGAAAATACGAAGCATTTTTTAATTGCAAACCAAGAGGTGCTGACCCTGTCGAGGCTCGCGACTCCACCATGTCAGGCACCAGCTTATGAAGCAGAGCTCTATTTGAGTCTAATCGAATATTCTCGAATTAATAAAAAAAAAAAAAAAGCTGTCGTTCATTGTGGCGTTCTAAGGGGGAGGCCTTTGTTCAACAGTGGACGTCTTTCGGCTGATGATGATGAATAAAAAAGAGTACAATCGGTAAATAGTATTATGGGATAACTCTAAAGGTATACAACAAAGAAGAAGAACGTTCTATTGATATAAACGTTTAAATAAGTGATTAATTTAACGCTTCAGTACCATCCTTAATACATGATGATAACAGCACCACCTACCAGCTCTCAAGCCAATTGGCTGATGATTATCGACGCGTGCCTTGCGTAGAAGTTGCGGTGTGAACATGATAGTGTGGTTAGAGAAAAGATATAATATGCATTGATCGTTCGACTGCTTCGTTGGTCTAGTGGTTGCTAAGCGCAACTGCTGAGCACGAGGTCCTGCGTTCGAATCTCGGGTCGGGCAAAGTGTTACTGGGTTTATCCATTAGGTAATTCTCAGTAGCAGCACTGAGTCTGATTTTGTGCTCGGTTGATGGCACTAGGCTCGCCCCCTATTACATTGGGACCTAAAACATAACTGGTGAAATGTGGGTGTACTATATGTGCACTTCTGCCTACCCCTTCGGGAATACAGGCGTGATGTCATGTTATGTTTATGTTATGTTATGATCGTTTGGTAAAGCAGATTATCACAAGATTAGTAATATGTAGGTACCTTTATTTCTGCCCACTTTAGTTACTTAGATTTTATTGTGCAAATGAGAAAATAATACTTACCGGAATGAAAGCCGTAAAAAATACATAGGTATAATTTTTAAGGCGTTAAACCTCAAATGCGTTTACCGTAACGGTGTGAGCGTTATCAAGTACGCATGCGCTACAATATATAATGCTGAAGTAACAATTTATATCTACGATTGAGCATTGAAATATTTTCCTCAAAATAGGAGCTGTAAAGTATAAAGTATGAAAAGGTTGCTTCAGTTTAATTGTATATGGATAATTACAAGCTTAGCAATAAAATTATATTGAGTATGATTTACTTTTTAAATGTAACATACATACCTATATATACACAACGCCCATATTTCCATAAGGGGTAGGTAGAGGTGCACATAATGAATACACCCACATTTCGCCACTTATTTTGAAGTCCCAATGTAACATGGTGAGCCTATTGCCATCAAAGGGCTCAATTCCAGACTCCATGCTGCTAGGAAGAATTACCTGGAAAAACCTAGTAACACTTTGCCTGATCTGGGACGAACCCAGAACCTCAAGCCAACAGTTGCCCTTAGCGACCACTAGACCAATGAGAAGATATACTTGTGAATGAGAGAATATACTAGACCATTTAATAATACCAGGTAATGATGCGGATTCACTTTTGCAGGAAATTGTTCTACGTGACCATTATAACCCTTCAGAGGTTCATTTATTAATAACATACAAAGCATGTGTATTTATAATCATGTTCGTTCAATAATGTTAGGGTTGGGGCGGTCCACATGTAGCCAACAGTCTCAATGGAATCGTGATCAATGCACGTAATTATAGGCCGATGGAGGAGTAATGTGGGCCCGATGGATAGGATTGGACTCGCCGGAAACTGTGAATAGTAGGTGTGTACACTTCAGAAAAAGAAAAACACATGCTTCGATTTCCAAGTGAGGCTTGTGAAGGAAGTATGTTTGAATATCATCACATTCCTGGAAGGGAAAGGCAGTAGTCTGCTTTTCTTTTCGCATGGTTGATGAACAAACTGGTGGCACAGTTTAAACTGCCTGTAGGCCTATGATAAGGCTTTACACACGTTGAAATATCTCTCAGGGATACTGGCTTCTTTACGAAGTTTTCCTTCAAGGTTTCAAGCTCCTGATATAACTAATTTATAGAGCGCACGTGAATTTGGAAAGATAGTGTATGTGCCGTGGTTTGAACTTGTAAGCTTTGACTTGGCAGTCCAACGGTCATACTATTCAGCTATAAGTGCTAAGACACCGTGGAATAAAGTTGAAATATTACTTCTCTGGATTCGAACGCAAAGCTTCTTCATATAAGCCCGTTACGTCAACCACTCAGCCACAACATCTTCACGGAGTCTTGAGGTTGGTTAAACATCTTCCAAAAAACCAAACAGCCTCCTCCAATTACCTTTTTGTCTACCGCTATATTTATAAACACCGCAACTCAAAACTATATCAGTAACAAGGCGGTAATTTTAACGGAATCTTGAAAACCAACCCATCGGTGTGAGTGAGCCAAAAAAGCTCATTTTGCCACAAAACAAGCAAGCGGACGTGAGGCGAGATCATCGTTCGATACGAGGTCTTATAACTGTACTTTAATCATTCCAGCCTCCCGGCGTTATGTAACTGCTAGTCCAATGGCGCTTGGCCTTAACACAACACGCCTGGATCACGGCCGCATTTAAAAAAACAACAAGGATTTTTAATCTGTCAGAATTCACCTGTCAAAATTTGGCGGGAGTGTCGTTCGTGTTTTATGTTTTATTCGAGGAGTTTGTATTCGGAGTGTTTTTATAATGGAAGTGTTACGGTTTGTATTGTTTGTTATATTATGTAAATTATATGTAGATATGTAGAACCAGTAATATTCGCGATTGTTAGAATAGTTTTATGAGTAGGTATTTAATATTTTTGTAGCTTGTTTTGGTCATGCTAAGAGGACTTAAAATCGAGATAGGTTTTATCGATCCATTACTTCATGGCCGCTGTATATTATACCTACCTTTACACTGTAGCTGCTGTAAAAGTTATACCTTCACGGCTTAGAATGCACTGAGCGGTTAATCAGAGATTGCAAACACATCGCAACAGGCGTCTACCTTAAAGCAGTGACAGCTCTGTTGAAATTATATTCGCTCTGCTCGGCAGAAGTCATGGGTGCACCCGCTGCACTATTTTTGCAAATTTTCCATTATACAAACAAAGTCAGCTCAGTTCCGAGACCAGTCGCACTGTTAGGCGGAGGCCATTAGCTTAAATTTCTTTCGATATTTTTTTCTAAATTCCTTTTATAATTGGAAAACTCCATCAGTATCATTATTATTGGTTATTTGGTTGGTAACAAAGCCATATCGTCTCATTATACTACTCTACCTACCCTCAATGTTGTAGTTTTGCGTGTAGATGTTAGTCGCGGCGCACGCAACAGCTAATTGCTTGTTACTGGCCACAGATCATTGGTTCCCACTCACGTGAGAAGCATCGTTTTTTTTTTTTTTTTAATCCCGGTTTTGTTTTTTTCCTCTATATTTCTGTATTAATATAGATCTATAGGTAAATAGGTGACACTTATATTTGAACCGAGAAAATATATGGTCATGAATATATTGCGCGACTGCTGAGCACGAGGTCCTTTGGCTGGAGGCTCTCGGGTCTCGCCACAAAGTTCGGTAAAGCAGTAAAAGCCCCTCCTGGGGCTGACTGCGGCAGACCACACCTAAAAAAAAAAAAAAAAAAAAAAAAAGCACGAGGTCCTGGGTTCGAATCCCGGGTCGGGCAAAGTGTTACTGGGTTTTTCCATTAGGTAATTCTCAGTAGCAGCACGGAGTCTGGAGGTGTGCCCGGTTGATGGCAATAGGCTCACCCCCTATTACATTGGGACTTAAAACATAACTGGCGAAATGTGGGTGTACTAAATGTGCACCTCTGCCTACCCCTTCGGGGAATACAGGCGTGATGTTATGTTATGTTATTTATATTGCCTGCCTCGTTGGTCTAGTGGTCGCTTAGCGCAACTTGCAAGCACGACGTCCTGGGTACGAAATTTCAAATCCCGGGTTGGAAGTGTTATTGGATTTTTCTATTAGGTTATTGTCAGTCGCAGCATGGAGTCTGGATTTGTGCCTGATAAATGGCAATAGGCTCGCCCCCTATTACATTGCGACCTATAACATAACTGGCGAAATGTGGGTGTACCATAAGTACCAGAGCCAACCCGTCAAACGTCAAATCAATGATGAATTGTAAAAGATAAAGTAAAATAGTTTGGCTCTACATTATCTAATACTTTCTGCATCTCACATACATACCTACTTTTATTTGTAGAAGCGCCACATAAATAATAATCAATTTACTTCCAAAGCAAAAAATAACCCATTAATTACTATTCCATGTAACGTGCAATTAGTCATACGCTCGAGCGATTGCACTTCACTTCACGCAAGTGATTTCCAACTCTATAATGTTACTTTTAGAGTTTAAACTTGCTTAAAACTGGCTTTTGTTTTTAGAAGAGTTCGCTTCACTTTACCCAAGTGATATTCAACTCTATGTTACAGTTTTAGAGTTAAAATTAGCTTGTTACACTCATTTGTTTCAAGAGAAGTCCGCATGTTCTTCAAACTAGTTTAGATCGATGTTCCTGACATGTATGATGATAGGTGATCTTTCGAGTTGGTGTTAACACGTGCCTTTTTATGAATAAGGTCTATAGTATAGGGACGAGCCATTGCCATTAACTAGGCACAGATCTAGACTTCGAGCTGCTACTGAGAATATTATCTAGTGGGATAAAATTAGAGCCGAGAATCGAACTCAGGACCCCACCTTCAGCGGTCATCACTAGATAAAACAGGTGTAGAAGAGGAAAAATAAAACCATCTATATCAAACAGAAAACAGTGAGTTTCATTCTAAGACCAATAGGTCACATAAATTTCTAATTTTCTATACGAAAATTGTCAGTGAACTAAGCATTGAAAGTTGTTCAAAAACCACCATCAAAGACACCTAAATGATAGTACAAATTACCATAAATCGGTACACATTTAGTAAGTTAACGGTATACCAGTGACAGAACAACTCCCCTTATAAGAAACAAGCGTGATAGTTGAATATAAACTATAGTTATTAATACATAAACGTTGTATCTGACGTCCAGCAACACTACATTACATTATCTGACAGTCCGGTAATACTACACAATATTCAAACATTAGTATGTACCTGACAAGCCGGTTCACTTGCAGCGCAAGTTCTTTACATAATAACAGGCCTTCCTGTTTCCCGTGACACGGAACTTAACTTACATAAGTTATGCTCGCTTGTAAGTATATCGATGACAAACACCCGGACGCGTAGCTTACCATGTTTAGAACCACCGCGTGATGGATAGATATTGGGTAACCATTGTACATACCTGCAAAAGTGGATTTGTAACCCCTTACATGCCTGCAAAAGGTGTTTAAGATATTTGTATACACAAACACATATTGTTAATATAACGTAGATATTCTGACTAAAAATAATAATAATTTTATTACTTTAGAAATGGATTAATTACAAAAAAAATACCAATATTAAGTACTTTTTAACAGGCAACATTATTAAACCTTAAAAAGTCTACGAAAAATCGTCGACAGGTGCCTGGACATAAACTTAAACATTCAGAAAATCAATAAATGGACACGTAAAATAAGATTAAATGGTTTCGTAGAGAATGCAATTTATACCCTTGGCTTATCGGTTATGGTCCGTCCAACCAAAAAAAACAATTATAATTAGTTAAACGTCTAACATCTGATTCAAAACCACATTATCCATAGATAGAATATAATACAAATACTCATTCACCTATGAAATAACGTAGATGAATCACATAATACCTACAAACGTCTATTAATTAAAGAACTAATCATTCAATTTACTTTTAACTTACCGTCAAATATCTACAAATGTTTGCCAACGCAATTGCCCAACTGTGTGGCAAACGTTCGTTAATTTGTCCAACAAATCCAACAATAGCGATTGCCTCAGTAATAAGTTTTGTAAGAGCAAAAGATTCGCAAAACATCACCAACTTTTATTAAATTGCGACACAATCATTGGATTCTCATTTAATTAGATTTTTTTAATGCGTATTGCTACAGATTGGTACGGAGTAGAATGTTCGGCTTGTAAGATGTGTGTACATGTATATTGTACACCCACGGTGTATGTTTATGAAAGTTCTTAATCGTTTATGAAATGGATGCTCAATGCTGTTCAGTTTACAAGAGAATTGCAATTTAATTATTTCTCATATCGATTTTGCAATTGATACTGAAAATGATATAAATGATGAATACCAGAAGGTTGCCATGTATAATATTCATAGTCCAGTTACATCAGACAAGCAGATGATATCGCTTTTCTTTTTCCTATTCTTATCGTATGGTTGATAAGCAACCTGGTGTCAGAGTTCCCGCCTGCTATAGGCGTCTATCATGGCTTAACACACCGTTAAATAATAAATCAGGTATACCGGTTTCCTTACGATGTTTTTCCTTCACCGTTTTTAGCAAGTGATAACTAATTTATAATACGCACATGAATTCGAAAAGACATTGGTGCGTGCTGGGGTTTGAACTTGCGACCTTTGCCTTGGCAGTCTAATGGTCATACCACTCGGCCTTCAGAGCTGGCTGGCTATCAATCTAACTCGGTCTCACTCAGCAACATTCTTACATGACGCAGTTCCAATCACCATCGTCAGATGTAGACACGTTGACATTAAACGTTCGGTAACATACAATGGCGACAAAACAACGCAGAGAAAGCACACTTTCCATTTCTGGGTGACGGCCGGTCGCGAAAGTATGTGGACAATACCGCTTACCTATGACTGCACAACGGAGCGTAATGTGGACTTGTGTAATATTTGTGGCTGAGACTTCAACTGCGTAAAAAGATGAATGTATGATATGAATGTTATATATTAAAAATAGATGTAATTGAATGATCTGGACTGCCTCTCTATTCTCTCTTGATGGTCTAGTGGTCGCTTAGCGCGACTGCTGAGTATCAGATTCTGGGTTCAAGTGTCGGGCTAAGTATTAGGTGATTCTCAGTAGTAGCACGGAGTCTGTGACATATGACATAACTGGTGAAATGTGGCTATAAGTACACCTCTGCCTATATTCATAGTCTAACGGGTTTCCAGACGGAGATGGCAGGACGACGTGAGTAGGGGGAAATTGAAAATTAGAGGAAAGGCCTTTGCCCAGCAATGGGAAACATTCTAGGCTGGACAAAATAAGTAGGACTGTTTTCGATTGTGTGGTTATAACTTCACAACCCGGCGCTTGACTTGTTTTGAATTCAAAGATTCAGAATATTATAGATAAGTTTAATAAAATTAGCAGCCTATTAGAATCTTAATTGGTATAGAACTCTCTAAAGCCTGTTTGGTAGCATAACAAATATCAACATCTGAATTAATGTAAAAAGTTTCGCTTTTTATTATTATGGATTATTCAAAAAATATAAAAACGTAGGAATCGCAATATTTAGTAAGTTAATAGATTTGAAACTGATTTTGAAGTTGAAGACAAATTGAATTTGATTTGAAATATGCTATAGAATAAATAATACAAATTATATTATTACAGTGTTGTTGGTGATAAGCTTACGTTGATAACCAATTAACTGGTGTTAATATATGTATATTTATTTGTCTTTTGCAGCTACAAATACATCTTCATGGTAACCATATCGCTTCTTCTTGAATCCGTCAGCAACGAAGAATCAAAGACAGACACTACTGGAACCACACCTAACTGTCCCTTCACAAAGATCATGGAAGACGTCTTCAAAATTAATAATAAAACCTCCAACAAAGAATTATATACAAAAGACAGAGAACGTGTCAAAATATTTCTGAGCACATTGGCAAATTTTTCAAATGAAAACTACAGCAGGAAAGAGGAGGACCTTATAAATATTATAATTGCTTCAATTAATAGAATAAAAAATAATATAAGTGACACCCCTGATAAATTAAATGAAGCCATCATACTACCAGCTCCAAAAGGTAATGTTGATAATCTCAATGGTATAAAGAAAGTAAATCAAATTAAAAGCGGTATAGAAGACAAGGTTGACACAAAACCCAATACCGTATCCAAGAAACATACAACGAAAAGTATAGAAAACTTTGAAGATATTTACACTACAGTAGCACCTAAACCAGTGCTTTTAACAAAAGAACCAAATGTCAAAAATACAACATCAGCTACGATAATAGAGGTTCTAAAACATTTGATGCCTCTCTTTAACAGTACGTTAACTAAAGAAATTCACAACTTAACCATTATAGAAAGAGATCATAAAAAAAATCATTCCTTTTCTGCCACCAAAAATGTATCAACCATCATAGTAACTTACTGTGATAAGGACAATTTGACCAAAGCTAATAAAACCGTTGATAATAAAGATAGTGATGACCCAGATGAAGACAATGGTGATTACTATGATGATCAGGATCTTGATTTAAATGGAGGTGAAGCTGAAGGTCGGAATATGACGATAGGAGAAAAGAGGGAGATCATGGAAGCCGCTGAGTATGGAATGCAGAAGATGCATGAGTTGTACACTGTTTTGGAGCCTAAGCTGTATTCAATGGGTGAGTAGAAATAAAACTAATATTCTGTTACGTGTCTTCAACTCTTGACTGTCTATTGTGCATGTAAAAAAAAGTACATGCCTTGTACTATATAGTACTTTGAGCTTACTAAGGTCCTAATACAGATGATTTTCTAAAAAACGCTGTAAAACATTTACTATGTAGTAAACACAAAGACATTCTGAGAATGGACAAATTCCATCTATACAAACACTACCATCAACATACAGTCTACCACAACCTACTAGCCTATAACATTCTTATCACCACAATGTGTCCATCAGGTCTTTGGCTGGACGACAACAGTCCCGCGCGTTATGTAGCAGCTTTCAACGCACCTTCTGAAGAAGCAGCCAAGTTCTCCCGCTACGGATACGCTTCCCTGCAAGCTGCAACCAAACTAAGACAGCTCACAAGGTCAGTGATAAAAAAAGACACGAATTGACGACACATTGAAAGTTTGACGTTTGGAAATGTCAGTGTCAAAGACACAGCTTGCTAGGTTTCAAATATCGTTTGTTTTATTTTTGGTTACATAATCATGGTGCAAGGTGATCCAAATTAGATGAAGTAATACTTAAAGATAAAGTTAAAAATAGTAGCAATAGTATAGATTGATAGATCTCTTTATTGTACACCAAGTATAAACATAAGTACAAGCACAATATAACGTACAATGGGCGGTCTTATCGCACTGAGCAATCTCTTACAGACAACCTTAGGATGGACAGAGTTGATTGTACAAAAAAGTTAGGGTAGTGCAGTATAGCAATAAAGTACCTAAAACTAAACAATTATTAAATAACTATCTAAATATAAAATAGTAAGTAAATAATTAATATAGTTATCTTGTGTCTCTGACTTACATATTGTACTAAAGTAAACGTTGCATTTAGTCAACACACATATCGCAATGGATCTATAATTTTGTAAAGATATCCCAACTTACGCGTTTACCTTGACGAGAAATTCGTGAGCTTTCTGCCAACAGTCACATCAAACGATTACATTCTCTTCGTTAACACTTTTCTTAGTAGATAGGGTTGCCTCGCAGGCTCTTTGATTGCCTTTGGACGTTGGTGAATTATCAGAAATGTACTGACGCTGTACGTAATGTTAAGACGAAATAAAGTAGTATAAGCGTGATATAGAAATAATGTCATACACACGAATGCGGAAGAAGATTAGATATGGATTAAATCATTGCAATATGCTGCACGATTTGTGTGCAACAAAAAGTGCGTATATTCGTCACAGATTTGACACGCACGCGTTCTCTTCCATATTTCCATAATACATTCTCTGTTTGCAATAATATATTCAGTTATGGTATGAGATGAAATAGCTGTGACTATAGCAACTTGACTAGGTACCTACACAACCCTATGGAAGAAGAAGAAAAGGTTATATCATAATTGTTATGCTAAAGTAACGGGTTAATGACCGATCCATTAAATTAGATGACTTTGTAAGAAATTTGGAGATTCTCCGCATGACTTTTAAGATTTACAGATAGATATTTGTTCCGCATTTCTTATTCTATGCAAGTAAGATTTACCTCTGTTACTAGAAACAAAAAAAGTTATATGTTTTTACATAATACAGTCGCCCATGTGCATTGCTAATACAAGTTAAGAATTTCTAGGAAACAAATAACATTTGACACAGGAATAAAATTGCATCTATCATGAAACATGTATTCCTGAAATATAAAAGCGTGTAAGAATTCTATTCCCCCTTTTTCGCTGCAGGCTAAGGTTTCAAATATACTACCGTTCGAAAAAAGTACCTACACAAAGTTTTTTCAAATCATCATCATCACCATCAGTCGGTAGACGTCCAGTGTAAAACAAAGGCCTGCTCCTTAGAACGCCACAATGAAATTAAATAAATGACTTAAATAATTGGCTGTATTTTACGAGTTTCCTAAACACGGATGAAACATGTTGATGTAGTGATTGGCACACACTTAGATTACACTTACCTGACGGTTGCACCGCTTGTGAACGTGAAAAGTTATATTTAAGACGTCAAACACATTTCCACAACATAACCAAAAATGTATTCACCAAATAGAATGTCTCAAACACCAGACCACGAAAATCATCATTACGAAAAAAGAAAAACATTGACGGCCAAATCGCCACAAAGCTAATATTGGCTTAATAAATCTTGCAGTGTTATTACGAAACAAATGAGGTAGCAATTACAGTACCATCGCTCTCAATTTGGTTCTCGTCAGCATAAGTGAAGACGGAAAAGGGTAAATAATGTCGGTTACGTGCAAGTGATGTGCAATCATTTCGTTTTATTACGTAGAAATGGAGTAAACATTCCGATTACCAGTCAGATTTGTCTGGCGTGCTCGTTGCGATTTCTCTTAAGTAATATTTCTTGGATTGCTTTTTTGTCAGTCATCATCATCATAAGTAGAACAGCTGCTGGGATTTCATCTTTGGACCATTACATCTGACCGGTTTTTTCAGAGCAAATTGATGATCCCTCTCATCTTTGGAATATTGATCTGATCGGACTGGTTTTTGTGCGGCTACATTTCTGCCACCAATCCTTTGTAAACATACTCCAAATTAAAATGGAAGACTGTAATACCTGTATCGGCTTGTTATCCTTGGAACAGGCTCTAACAAAACTATAAAAGGGAAGGGAATGTAATTGTAGGCAGGTTTTCTGTATGTACCTTCTGTATATCTGTATATCTTCAATCACCATGCTAAAAGACAGCGGCGTTATACAATAAAGCAAAAATTACCACCAAGATTATACCCATTACCTTGGGCAAAGGAAGCCATCTTATACAATAAAATTTACGCATAATTTGCGTCAGTATAAATAATACCAAAGCAGAGGATGTAAAGCTTATATAATCATGTTCGAGGCAGCCGAAATCCGTTCGTGAGTTGATATGCACTAATCCGATCCGTGCGATTTCTTGACCATTTTCAAATGATACGCTCGCAGACTTCACTGAACTTTACAAACTTGTTTGGAACCAGATTTTAGAAACATTACAACACGTTTTTTTAGAGAAGCGCCTTCTGACCGAAGGGTATTGCCGAATGGCGAATTCGGTTTTGACTTTTGCCGAATAATGTTGCCAAATAGTGCTAGAGGTAAATTCAAAAAATCCTTACTGGGTATTTTTCGTTATTCAGAGACTAGGTAAGCTAACAAGGTGTCTTATTTAGTTATCTTAAATTACTTTTTCAGAAATACATTTATTTTGGAGCAACCCAACCAAAATTAGACAATATCAGGACTCTAACAATCTATACATTTTCATTTGACAATACGACAAGGAGGTCTACTTAGGACCACACAAGACTTTAATAAAGATAGTAGATCTAACGTTCATAATCTAGATCGTTCAAGTTAATTAAGGAAGTAACTTATTATAGGTATACTAGTCACATCATATTACAAGAAGCCTAGTTTTAACCATCTAACTATTACAGGGACTAACCCATCTTGTTTTCTAAGGCGCGACTGGACCCTGAACTTCAACACATTAGTCTTGTGAACAAAAATCACGTGATGTTTTAGTTTTCCCCCCTGGCCTAATAATAACCCAACATTTATAAGACTTAACAATGCTAAACCATAGATTAAATTATACCAGTCACTGTTTTCATGTCATATCATTCATTACATATATAGGTCTTCCCACAGTTTATGCGCACAAAAACAAACATACTTAGGTATTTAAAGGCATACGCATTAACCAATTACGGTCTAACCAACATTCTTCTAAACAAGCTACTATACACTATAAAGTTTAGAGGTACTTAACAAAAAGAAGTTTTAGCGTCGTTTATAAGTAAGAAGGATAGTGCAACTGTAGAGGGTTTCCAAATAAGCCAGATTAGAGGCAAATATTCCATATTACATGGATCATATACTTCTATACGGTTTAAAGAAAAAAAATGCAATCTAGAATCATCTGTAACTGACACGATTAAAAAATCAACATAATACGATCCGCAAAACAAATTTCAAGGTGATTACTAATGAGAAATGCTAATGTTTGATCAGTTTCAGTCATCCTAAAACCTTGCTATTTATGAATCTACAAACATACCTTTCTAAGTGTTGCAAGTTATCAAAATTCACACGACGCCAAATAAATCTTGTTTCGTTTAGTATCTGAGATAACCTGCGTCGGTTTAAGACCCCGAGGCTACAAAGAAGATCTTTTTATGCAATTTTATAACTGTCTAGATGGAGCAGTAGATTCGTCTATGTGGACACTATCTGCGTGTAGATCATCTGGCTTGATATTTAAAAATATATTTGATTTTCATGGAGATGTATATTTTGTAAGAAACGACAGTAAATAAAAAGATTAAAAAATATTATGGACCACAAGCTCTCCAAAAAAAAAAGTTAACGCTCGTTAGTTCACTAAACCTTTACAGTAAGTACAATCGTTGCCCTTTTCTCAACATATCTATGTGACAAGTGTTATCCTCAAACTGATATTCAAAAGTATCCGTTGGCAAAATAACCAGACTTACTTACCTAAGTCTAGGTCAGACAATACATTATGAAGCATCCTCTAGGTAAATACAGTATGAGTCACCTACACCCATTCAGGATGCGACAACGACATCCGACCGTCCTCCTGACAATTTATGACTGGACCCTGGGCCACCAAACAGGTCCATTGATGGCCAACGTCCGTCGCACCGCTGTTGCAATTTGTTGCATCCACAAGATTACCGTGTCCGGTCGTAAACACACTTATTAAAATAAGTCGACGCCTTTAAGATATAAATATTTGTTGGCTGGCTTGCTTTTCGGCCAAAGAATTAGCATTGCCATTCAACGTGGCAATGCCGCCAGCCTTTTGGGCTACCAGTCGACAGCGATGAGGAGGAATACTTTGATGCATAATCTTTAGTTTATTTTTTTTCTTTTGTATACATATTTTATTTTTTAACATGTGTAAATAAGTGTAAATAACCTTTTAAATGAAAAAGGTAACATTAGTCCCCTTGTTAAAATAAGTCGACGCCTTTAAGATATAAATATTTGTTGGCTGGCTTGCTTTTCGGCCAAAGAATTAGCATTGCCATTCAACGTGGCAATGCCGCCAGCCTTTTGGGCTACCAGTCGACAGCGATGAGGAGGAATACTTTGATGCATAATCTTTAGTTTATTTTTTTTCTTTTGTATACATATTTTATTTTTTAACATGTGTAAATAAGTGTAAATAACCTTTTAAATGAAAAAGGTAACATTAGTCCCCTTGTTAAAATAAGTCGACGCCTTTAAGATATAAATATTTGTTGGCTAGCTTGTATTTCGGCCAAAGCATTAGCATTGCCATTCAACGTGGCAATGCCGCCAGCCTTTTGGGCTACCAGTCGACAGCGATGAGGAGGAATACTTTATGCATAATTTTTAGTTTAATTTTTTCTTTTGTATAGGTACATTTATTTTTTAATGTGTGTAAATAACCTTGTAAATGAAAAAGGTAACATTAGTCCCCTTGTTAAAATTAGTCGACGCCTTTGAGATATAAATATTTAGGATCCTTCGTTTGCAATGTGTCATGTCCGCCTGTTTGTGCTACGGTAATGTGTTTATTCATGTAGAATTATAGAAGTTAATTAATCAATGCTGAGGTCTTGAATTTGATTTGTAGGTCAAATTAATAGTTATAAGGTTATCTTCTAGGAAGTTTTCGGTCTAGAGATGTGACTGCCACATAGGCATTAAGTCTCCACTTTCTGCCATCTTGTTCGGGGAATACAGGAGTGAGTATACTGTTAGTCAAATATGACAGAACTGAGATCAATGTTCAGCATTACTCAGTTACATAATTAGACAATAAATTAACCAAACGTCAATGGTTATTTATCCTTGCCACGCAGAGACTTATGACAAATATAGGGAACGCATCATAGTTTTTTTTTTTTTTTTTTTTTATTTAAAAAAAAACGTCGCCCCACACTAGGAATTTCTCCTGTATCGTGGGTGCGTTTCACAAACATGAAATATCACAAACACCCAGACTCGGGACAAACATCTGTGGTACGCACAAAGTTTTGCCCCGTGCGGGAATCGAACCCGCAACCCTTAGCGCAGCAGTCCAATCGCTTAACCACTGCGCTAATCAGGTCGTCAAAAGTTACAGCCTCCTTACCTATCTCTTGAAGCAAGACAGGACGTTGAGGAAGCGAGACGCCGTATTATACTGCATGTAGTGGTGTCTCCCTTCTACATCGTAAGCTGTGTTTAAGACTTCATGGTAAAGAGGCTGGCCGGTTAAGAAATCTATTATTTATCTAGACTTCTAGACAGTAACCTACTCGCAGTTACGCATTTAACCTACTGCGCTTGCGCATTAAATCCGAGCCGAGGAACCAATCGGTTTATAATTTACGTATCACTGAACATTAATTATTTTATAATTAATTCATTATTCCATTTAGAAGATTAGCGGAGTGGCTAATCAATTTGTTAAATGATTTGATAATTTAATGATTAATTTATACAAAATTATAATTATTTATTACAAGATAGGTAAGAAAATCAAAGACATTGAGAGTGTTCAGTGCCCGAAGACAATGTCAGATACTGAGTGAAGCAGAGGAAAAAAATATGTGCCTTCAGCAGTAAGTAGCAACACGGAGTCTGGTATTGTGTTTGTTTGATAGCAATAGGATCGCCCCCTATTATTGACGAAGTGTGAGTGCACTATACACGTCTGCCTACCCCTTCAGGGAATACAGGCGTGATGTTGTGTTATATAAAATGGCGATAGCATTTCCTACAAAATAAAGACAACGATATTCAAAGATCTCTAGCCTTCTAATACATAAAAAATACAATTTTAAATCGTGAATTAAATATACCTACCCGTTACTGTGTCAATAAACTTAAGAAGGGTTTAGTTAATCCAGGTATCATCCTCGGTCATGAATAAGAGTTTTGAGGTATTAGGGAAATGTAAAAAAAATAAATTCACGCGTTTATTAAGTAAGTATATGTAGTACAAAATAATTAGTTTTATATGTAGATTACATAATACCTAAACAGATTTGCTAAACAGATTTCTTTGAATTTTGAATCTAGACCGATCTCGTAAAACAGATATATTTCCGAGACGTTACTACAGACTCGTGTGACGTCTGGTTTGGCCTATGAAGAAAGACTGGAGGTGAATGGTAGAGATGACGCATGGTCTTGCAATATATTCGTAACGGAAGCTTATTAAAAGGACTAATTTTATTCAATATTTTTATATGTAATTTTCTTTTCTACATGTAAAAATAATAATCGACCAGGTGGACCGACGATATCGTCAGAATTACGAGCAACCGGTATCCACCGGTTGCTCAACGCAACAATGAACGACAGCTTCCCAATTGCATCCGCAATTGGGAAGCTGTCGTTCATTGTTGCGTTCTAAGGGGGAGACCTTTGTTCAACAGTGGACGTCTTCCGACTGATGATGATGATGAAAAATAATCCTACTAATATTATATCCTACTTCCTACTAATATTATAAATGTGAAAGTTTGTGAGAATGGATGTATGGATGTGTGGATGTTTGTTACTCTTTCACGCATAAACGGCTGGACCGATTTAGTTGAAATTTGGTATGTAGATAGGTTATACCCTGGATTAACACATAGGCTACTTTTTATCACGAAAAAATGTAACGGGTAACACCGCGGGGTGCAGCCAGTATACTCATAATCCAATGCTTTTTAAGGTACAAAATTTATAATTACTTCCTGGTGAAAAAGTAAACCTGCCTCTGTCTTGTGAAACTCTTAACTATCGATTAATTGTGAGTAAGTTTCATTCACACGATCTGGAGCACTAATGAGAGCATTATCTTAGTCGCCAAGGCTACGCTAGCCACCCAAAAAGCGATATTGCACACCATTGTTAACTCATTGTGAGGTTAATTCGAACCGGATTGTGGCATTTATGTTATTATTAATTGGACTAATATCTCTATCTGTCTTTCTAGAGTTAGTAGGTAATTCTGAAAGGGAATCTATAAGAAACTGTTTGTTTTATAGTCTCTTTTTACGAAAAATAGTAACCTATTCCTATTTCCAATAAAAAAGTCACAAAGATTACATAAGTAAATTTAAAATGTGGCAATGCCGCCAGCCTTTTTGGGCACCCTACCAGTCGACAGCGATGAGGAGGAATACTTTGATGCATAATTTTTAGTTCCAATTTTTTATTTTGTATATATTTATTTTTAAGGAGTGTAAATAATCCTGTAAATAAAAAAAAATCATAAAAGTGAAAAAAATTAAAAAAATAAGTTATTTCTTTTCTCAAATTCCGATCAATCGACGATAATTAAATTCTTTTGATGACTCTTACTGACGTAATAACAATATCGTCAGTTTCTCGTCAATAATAGGAAGGTTGAAGAAACTCCCACCCGAGTTAGTAGAGAGGGGATTAGAAAAGATTTTCTAAAATTATAATGATAGTACACATGTCATGAAGATGTTATATTTAACAAGAAACGAGATAATAATACCCATTTTCAGAACCATAATTATAGAATAATGGTTTTTTAATCACCCGCATATCTTATACGTAGCATAATCTACATGGATTTAGTTCAAATTGTAACTGTTTTGATTGTGACAGCCTCGTTGGTCTAGTCGTTACAAAGCGCAACTGCTGAGCGTGTAGTCCTGGTTTCGATTTCCAGCTCGGGCAGAGTGTTATTGGGTTTTGCCATTAGGTAAATATTTGCACAAATACGCCAAGTGTAGTGCCACCATAAGAGTGACGAGCAACAAAGTCGCGGGACAAATGTCGCCTACTGAAAACGCGGCTTTATATTATGATGTAACACTTCCTTTGGTCCATAATATTACGAAGACAATTACTCCAAAACAATCTGTCATGGATTTGCGACATTTATTATATTACGAAATTGGTTTTCCGTCTTTAATTTGCGGAGATTGATTCGGAATCAATTGGTTCTGGAATTATATATTTTTGATGGTTGACAGTAGCAGTTGTAACAGATCTAAATACATTGTCACATATTTCTGGTGGACTAGAAAATGTGCTTTTGCATCACGCTCTACATTGTTTTAAACAATTCGAGACTGATAATAGTGTATAATATCTTAACGACTTGGAGCCTTTTTACCTTACTTGGGAATCTAAACAAACACCGAGCAAGAGCCTATGTAATATTCTAATGATTAACATCCGTACTCTACAGATGTTAAATGTGTCTTGTCTACACTAAACATTTTTGTAACGATAGGCTATCCAAGCTATATGAAATAACAGATAGTAAGCATGTACTGAATCTTCTTCTCCTTCTTACCGCATGATTGATGAGCAACCTGGTGTCAGAAGAAAAGCCTACAAGTTAAATTCTGACACCAGGTTTGTCAGAATTTAAACTAGTAGGCTCTACACACGTTTAAAAAACTTCTCAGGTGTGCCGGTGTCCTTAAGATGTTTTCCTTCGCCGTTTTAGCAACTGGTGACTAATTTATAATACGGACATGAATTCGGAAAGACATTGGTGCGTGCCAGTGTTTGAACTTGTGGCCTTTGACAGTCCAACGGTCATACTACTCGGCTGTCAGTGCTGTTAAATACTGAAGCTTATGATGGGGGCAGCTTATACTGAGGCAATAACTCAAATAAATTAAGAGCAGTAATCAAAACGAATGATGGAAATGACAATGAGTTAACGAAGCGTGCCTACGACCTACTTACTTGTTTTGGACATTGTAGGCTGTAGCTACTTATTGATAAACAATAGCTATCGCAGACCATCGGTTTGGCAACTGATCGCATTCAGATTGGAATTAGCGCAACTTTGGTATTGATTTTAGAAGTTCGGTGTAATTTAAATGGTGAGAATTATTATGTAACTGTTTTGAGGAGCCTGTTGCTATGCCAAGACTAGTGGCAAACGCTTAACTACAAATTAAATAGAATAACTGCCTCGTTGGACAAGCACCTGGTCCTGGGTTGGAATCCCGGGTCGGGCAAAGTGTTACTGGGTTTTTCCATTTGGTAATTCTCAGTGGTAGCACGGAGTCTGGATTTGTGCCCGGTTGATGGCAATAGGCTTGCCCTTTATTACATTAGGACCTAAAAACATAACTGGCGAAATGTGGGTGTAATAAATGTGCACCTCTGCCTACCCCTTTGGGAAATATAGGCGTGATGTTATGTTATGTTTTAAATAGAATAAAAAATATGTGATAATGACATCATGTTCATCAGCATCATTTCAGCCCGGTATCACCCACTGCTGGGTATAGGCCTCCCTTTTTCTCTGCCAATCCTCTCTATCTTGAGCGTCTCATCCAGGTGTTCTTAGAAAATTTGTTTATGTCATCAACCCAACGGGCTTTTCGGGTCCTTGGTTTCATTGTCATCATGTTACGACTATTTAATCCATGACGTAGGAGGTCAATTTTATATTTATTTTATTCTATTCGATTTCAATTTATCAAACGTTTTTTCATGGATCGTGGTCGTTCAATTGAAGGTTAAGCTCCGCTTGCCACGGCTGACTGTGGATGGGATGCTCGATCATCTTTTTTTATCGAGAACCTTTCTTACTTTATACAGTATCTTAAGCCGTTTGGCCCAACTGTCATTCGTAGACATTTGACAATCGTTACGAAGTGTCGGAATCCCGAAAGACAAACCACCAGTAGATTCTGGTGGTTTGTCTTGTTTGTCCTTATTAGGGGATAGGATAGATATCCTATCCCCTAATAACTTGGCGAGCTAATTGCCATCAAGTCAAAGACTGAATCCCGCCTGCTGCTAAAAATGACCAAAATGAAGAACTAGCTAGTCCATATACTCGGCAATAAAAGTCAAAAGTTACACTCGTAAGACAAAATTATAATAGACATTTCCATCTTAAACTCTTACGGAGCCTAGCCAGCTACTCAGGATATAGGTATTGAAGTGCACAAGTGTATGCGCAAACACAGGTGCACTCCCTATTCCCTCACTCGCATAGTCTGATGGGACGGCAAACCAGACACAAGACCGACGGCTTAACATACCGTTCAAGGTAAAGTAAACTAAATAAACTCATTGCGATTCCTAGGACCTAATACCCATTTTCATTGTCACTTACGCAAACTGACATTGCGACGTGTGTGCCAAAACGTAAACACTACAAGTAGTGGGTAGTCCTACTAGTTCATTGCCGCGCATGCGTGGTAAGTGTTTGTAATGCTCTGCATTATATAAGATGATTGTGATTTATTTAGAATGTTTGTAAATATAGCGAAGTTCATTTGTTTGTTCCTTATTTATATTATAAACGTCTCTTTATCTATTTAATACGCGTAACAAATGTATTAAAAGTAAATTACGTCTAGACTCTAGGATTCAAGCTATTTTTTTTCTAAATTCAACGTCGAAGAAGTCCACTTTTGAATAAAGGCCTCCTTAGAATGCCACATTGAAGGGCAACTTGCCATTGGCATCGACCGGCTGCTCGCGACTTTGAGGATGTCGTCAGTCTACTTTGTGGTAGGCCTCCCAGCGCTGCGTCTTCCGATTCGTGGTCGGCACTCGATAACCTTTCTTCCCCAGCGGTTATCGGTTCCTCGATCGATGTTCCCTCTCATGCAATATCATGTCTGCTGATACTTAATACATGCTAAGTATGCTACATGACTCTTTAGAATGTTTGTATGATAATCTTGCTAAGGCTTTAGTTCAAGGCAAAGCCTACGCAATCATCTGCTTCATTTAACTACTTATTATAAAGAAACATGGAGAGAAAGTTGTCTGCCCACCCACTACTGTAGCTAGCTTGAGTACTCTTGCGACATATTTGCACAAATAAGTGGTTCTCAAGTATGTTTGTTAAAAGCTTCTGTAGAAGACAATTTCTAAAACTATAAGGGGTAATAGTAATGGTAGCCGTTTTTAAAATAACTTTTATGGTGTGGTCGCAAATGAACGTAAGCTCCAGGGTACGATTCCCGTCCAGAATCTGGCAGTGTTGATGTGTTGTCGATAAGTTATCATTAGCTAATTCTTAGTAGTATGGAGTCTGGGTGTATTTAATGGAAAAAGGCGCCTCTTAACTTAATGGTAATTATAACATAACTGCCGAAATTCTTCTTCTAATCGCATGGTTTATGAATAACCTGGTGTCAGAGTTAAACCGCCTTTAGGCTTGTAGTTCTTTTTTTTTTTTTTTTAAATACGTCGCCCCACACTAGGAATTTCTCCTGTATCGTAGGTGCGTTTCACAAACATGAAATATCACAAACACAAACACCCAGACTCGGGAGAAACATCTGTGGTTCGCACAAAGTTTTGCCCCGTGCGGGAATCGAACCCGCAACCCTTAGCGCAGCAGTCCAATCGCTTAGCCACTGCGCTAATCAGGTCGTCGTAGTTTTACACACCGTTGAAAAATCTCTCAAGTGTGCCTGTTTCCTCACGATGTTTAATGACGAAATGAGAATGCACTTTACACGTCTGCCTACCACTCTAGGAATTTGTCCCTTTAAGCGTAAAGTTACTGGGAAATGCCATTACAGTAGAATTTAAATTTAGTATTTTAGTCTCAAGAATCTCAAGGACTTTAGAAACCCATGACCATTAGTACCTAGGTAGTGCTTTCGTTCACATAACACGTCCGATCCAATGTCAGTTTGCGCAACTGGCAATGAATTTGGCGATCCTATGACTTTGAATGATAGCAAGTAGCAAGTACGTAACCATTTGTTCTTCAAATACATTATTTTGATACTTAATAGACTGATGATTAAGGAGAATACCTCTACTTACCCCTACGGGGGTAACAATAGGTGTGATATATTTACGTTTGTATGAATGTAAAGTGCTAGTAGTCATGTGTTCGATTCTTGCATGGTAATATTAAAATTATCTTAAAAGTTTACTTCAATTTGTTATTGTTCATTTGAGTTCAGAAAGTGGGGTAAGTTTTTATTTCCTACCTACAGGATAAATTATTATCACGCCTGTATTCTCTGAGGGAATAAGCAGTAACCTACTGGTCCCCACCTCTTTATGTTAATGACGGAACTCCAATTGTTCTATATGTCTCAATACCTTTTTTGTTATTAGAAAACATGCCTAACAATAACAAACCCACGCAAATCATCTTCAATCAGCACACTGTCATAACAACTCAACTATCTATATATAGAAAACTTGTTATGACAAATGAATGCGCGTGCGCCGGGTGCCGCCGCGAAAGCTGTGCTCTCTAGAAAGCACGGAGACATTGCGACCGGTTCGGCAAAAACCGGTGCGTTTTGTATGGGAAACTGTGGTGGTGTCGCGTTAATGTCTGTGTGTTTGATACTGATTTTTGCATCAAAAGAGCCTTTAAATTATGGAAACACTCAGGATGACCTAGGACAGTCAGCTCCTCTACCAACCTTTTTTATTACTGGAGATATCCTGCTCAAAACTAATATTATACGCAGAAGTTTAAGATTTATATGAAATTCACCTCTGAAAACTCACCAACGATAAAAGAAAAATACTGAACGTAGAAGAATAATTAAAACAATATCCAATTATGAAAAATAACTTTAGCCTAGCATGTACGGACATTAGACAACGGAGGAACTGTAATTATCTAATTGTTAATTAGATTCACAACTTAAAATAATAATTACTTTATCAACTTTAATTTCAATTAAGTAAAATTCCCGAAGCGTGGCTTCCTAATGTGATTAACTAAAGTTACGATCAAGTTACGAATTACGTAAATTAAGTAATGAGATTATTCATAAAATGAAAATATGAACATTATACAACATAGTGTTATGTTAATATTGTTTATAGTATATACCTTTTTGGGATTCTGTGCTGCAATGATGAAATAACACTTTTTAAACGCCCTCCACGTCTGAACACTGTCAAAATAAATGTATGAAACATCTTACTTAGGTAGTTTAGTTTAAAAGAAAGGTCATTTCTCAATATCGATTTAAAACAAACTGCTAGTTAAAATTTTCTCCGCTGAAACACAATAGAACTAAATAAATCAAGGTTTTTTTTATAAAAAAATATGGTAATCCCATAACACCATCACACTAATATTATAAAGGCGAAAGTTTGTTTGCGTTTTTGTATGTATGTTACCTCTTCACGCTCAAACGGCTAGACCGATTTTGATGAAATTTCATATGAAGGATTAAGTACTTTTTATCACGAAAAAATGTAGCGGGTCCGCGGGGTGCAGCTAGTTTTGAATAAAATTTAAATCAACTATCCCGTAAATGGGCGGACATCAAAAGTACGGAACCATAGACGCATATTAACCGACTCACACACATTTCTTGAATTAATTACATATACGATGTGTGATATATTAAACAGCAGTTAGAAAAGTAATTTGTGGCTAACGTAGTAAATAACTCATGATTTATTTAGTAGAAAGTTTGACGAAAAAATATTCCTAATTATATGACATCATCTGGGATTAAATTACGATGCTGACACTTATTTTAATTACACGTCTAAATATCGCTGGAAGATTACGAAAAAATATAACATTACGCCTGTATTTCCCAAAGGGTAGGCAGCGGTGTATTGTATAGTCCACCCAAATTTCACCAGTTATGATATACGACATAATGTAATAGAAGGCGAGCCTCTTGTCATCAACCGGGTATAAATCCTGATTCCGGACTGCTACATATAATGGCCAATGCGCGTGCTTAGTGACTACTAGACCAACGAGAAAGGTATATTGTTGAATTTTATAAAATATTTTATCACTTCATAAAACTCACCAAAAATGCAATAGAGAAAAGTATAATGATAAAAAAATCCTTGACCTAGACATCAGTGTTCAACACAATGTCATTACCGCGAAGACACCTGCGCAACATTTTCAACAACATATAACAAGTCAACATAATATAATAAGGTGTTCCGAGCGGAACCACCAGTCTCTAGGAACAGGAAGCCACGCCCCGCTGCACTGGCCACAGCGTTATGTAGTATAATATATCTTTTAATATTTTAAAGAAAGAAATATTTAAATAATATGACTAGAGAGTAGGGAGGCTCTTGCCCTGTAGGGGGACAGCATACATACATAAGTCACGCCTGTTTCCCTGAGGTAGGCAGAGACCACGGCTTTCCATTAGCTACGTGCACAACTGTATTAAAAGTCACGCCACCGCACTTGAAACTAATATTAAAAACGTAATACTGTTATAAAATAACTGAACACGTAACGTTATAATTGTAACGGACGTATAACACGTACAATATTATACAAATGGCCTCAAAACTATTATGTTATCTTAAAAGGTATTGCTAGGAGGTGCTTACTCTGCAGAGGGACAATATACTCTCATAATCTTCTCCTTATCGTATGATTGATGAACCGGTGTCAGAGTTTAAACCTGTAGGCCTCTGACATGGCTTTAAACACCGTTGAAAAATCTCTCAGGCATGCAGGTTTCCGATTCTTGCCTTCACCGTTTTAGGAACTGATAACTAATTAATAGTAGTCATATGAATTCGAATAGACATTGGTGCGTGTCGGGGTTTAAATTTGCGATCCTTGACTTGGCAGTCCAACGTTCATACCTATATTAAAAATAATAATAATCATTTTATTTAGTATCCTCTATCTATATTTCACTATAGTCCTGCTCCTTCTGGTGACTAATATGGCTGTTCTTTTATAGGGCTGAGCTTTAACAGCATCAATAAACAAAAGCTTCTACCCATCCTTTCACATGGAACACACGTGTTATAGTAGTACGCGTATTAAAAAACACACTATGGTTTATAGTTCAATAAAAACCGATCTCCAGTTATTATTTCAAGCGCAGTCTCAATTACATTTTGCATTGCCTTTCGCCTCCAAGTTCACCGTACTTTCCAATGGGCTGCCGACGAGCATGCCCCTTCATAAACAAATGCTAGTGTTTACGCATGCGCCTGCACAAGTAAACAATGTGTTATGAGCCTTTCGCTACAAGTGCAAGGTCTCACTTTCACGGCGCCCACTTTCGATTTTATGCGCTTCTGGTGGGGACACTGAACTCTGTCTAGGGTTGGCACGCGCTAGGTGTACAAATACAATTTAAGAACCTTATAAAAAGATGCAGTTTTAATGTGAATGAATTAATAGGAAAGAAATGTACTAATATGTCACATTTTTTATTGCCAAGAGTACAATCTTAATATACACTGTTAATAATGTGCTGCAACCTTACACTTACGCGATACCTGACCTGCCCTTTACCTTGAACTCTTAAAGCAGTACATTTTTCATTATGGAAGCGAGACGACGCAGGGTCGGGGGGGGGGGGGCAGACGCTCGGTTGGAATGCTACAGCTTCAACTAATCATGATTTTAGTAGAAGTGTTTAATCATGATCTAAAAAAATTAAAACTGACACTCATGAAGAAATGTGATAAATATCAACAAATATTTTAACCAAATTCGAAAACACAGCTGCCAACCCTAGCGCTAGAAATATACCGCTGATAGGAATGTGTGAATGGTGATTGAAATGTATGATAATTGTATGGGTTTTGTGATGTGAATGGAAATGATGAACAAGTTAGTGATACAATATTGTGAAGTGATGTCAATCAATACAATACACATAACTTGTTTGTGTAACGTATCAAATGTCTTTGTATAGTCCTTTGTTGTGCGACAATTGATTTCAAACCTTTGTCCTAGATAGTATGGCCTACAGGCGTTTTAAACTCTGACACCAGATTGTTCATCAACAACACGATAAGAAGAAGACCAGGTCACGCCGTAGTGTAGAGATCAGTCAATCAAGTAATAACTGGAGATCCTTGCCAATCCGAGCACAAATCCAGATTCCGTGCTGCTAAAGAGAAAAATCTAAAGGAAAAACCAATAACCCGTTGCCTGATCCGGAATTTGGACCCAGGACCTCATGCCCAGCAGTACCATTAGACCAACGACCAGTCATATTCAATATCACCACAAATAAAGCATTTATCGTGGTTTCAAACACAATTACATTTATATTCTAGTTAATGATCTTTATCTAATAATACGCAACTTTCTCGCATATCGTTTGAGACAATGGAGAGATCGGGGTACAGTCTCTATAATAAGTAACATTAATACCAGTTAACGAGCGATATAACTAGACGTTAACTCGTTAAGTATGGTTAAGTTTTAACTTTGGCGCAGTAGCTAAGCGATTTGACTGCTGCGCTAGGTGCAACGGTTTCGATGTCAGCACGGGACAAAAAGCCGAATTTAGTCCCGAATCTGGGTGTTTGTTTACGTAATACATATTTGTGAAACCGGTGAAACGCACCCACGGTACGGGAGAAATACCTAGTGTGACGCAAAGTATTTTTTCATAGAAAACAAAATGAGATGTAGATAGAAGCAATTTTTATCTGTTTTGATTATTCGATTATCGATCTTTCATGGATTAAGTACCTATCTCACACAGTCTAATATTACTTAGAGTTTAGAAAAGAACAGAAAAAGACACTCATAATATTACTTTATAAGGTACGCATCTAATTATGTAGTAAGACATGTAATTAGTTTAATATATATTAAAACGAGTTCTTAATATCAACAAGTAATAGGATTCTGGAAATGTCACGAGACGCAGCGAACCCGAGACTCCAAGTAGTCACATTCACTAGATGACATTCAATTAATTATTATGTGTAGTCTGACATCGCAAGTAGTAAAGAACGAATTTATCTTACTAGTCTTACTAACAAATTAATAATACCTCAGTTAATAAAATATATATTTAACTAGCTGCGCCCCGCGGTGTTAATCGCTACATTTTTAGGGATATAAAGTAGCATGTGTTAATCCAGGGTGTCAGCTATCTCCGTATTAAATTTCATTAAAAATCGATCCAGCCGTTTGAGCGTGAAAGGGTAACAAACATACAAACACACTCACGAAGTTTCGCCTTTATAATAGGAGGAGGGTTTTCAATATGTCCAAGACGGTCACCCATCACATACTTTTCTGTATGGTAGGAGACACTGGGACTAGATGGGGTATGTAAGACCCCCCCCCCCCCACTCCCAAGAATCTAATAAGATCCACAAGGCCTCATAACGCCTGCTCTGCGCAATAGCATTCTACCGCCAGATATTTTAATTTAGCCAAAATTCAAGAAAAACTGAATACCATTATTCAATGGTTTTTAAGAAATTCCCATATTACATAGGATGCTTTCTAATTCGTCTCCCAGTGACATGCACGCAAAAGATTCACACAATTGTGAGTTTAGTCAATAGGCTGTATGCGTTACGTTTTTGCCGCGACTCAGGCGCAGCATTTCCGATTTCTATATCGATAAAAACGTCTCGTTGACACAATAGGAAAAGTGTCATCGATAAATTGTATCGATGTTTTCTAATTCCCACGATAACATTTTATTGAGGTACTTATATTGTTCGTGTGTGGGGTTTTGTACTTTGAAGGTTAGCAGTTGGTTGGGTGTTTCTATATGCAAGCTTTTTCGTACATCGATTACTTTAAAACAGACTCAAAAGTTCTCAGTACGACTGTGTTTTTGTATGTATTAGCTATATCTACGTTACATAGTAAAAAAGTAATTATACATACGTAAAGTCACGCCTGTTTCCCTGAGGGGTAGGCAGAGACCACGGATTTCCATTTGCTACGATCCTGACATACTCCTGCCTCATTCACACGCATCACATTCCTAATTATATATTTCTAAGAAATACTTTTTTATAATGCCCCGCATATAAAGGTAAAAATGGATGAAAGATAGTCAGAGGACACGCACGGCGATAAAATAAACTTCACGTAACATTCTCGCTCTATCTAAAACCTCAGCTCTAAATTCTCCGTCATCTGACAGTAAACATCTCCACGCCTGTTAAAATTCACATTTAACAAAAAAACCTAACGAATTTTTACCAATTATCACCGTTCAAAAAACTCGTTCCCACGTGTTTGTGCAGACTTAGCTAATAGATAATGACTGGCACACATTCTGGCCGATCACTAGCCGATAAACCGACAAGCGAGAAAAGCATTTCAGTCCTTTACATAAACGATAGGTTACTCTACGCATGCGTATAAAGTATAAAGAGTTGGTGTACATTTCCTCTATATAGTAAAAGTACAATTGTACGTAGAATGGAGTTTTATTGGCTCAAATGTACCATATACCTAAAGATATTGGTATACGGTAATCACACTTTCACACTAGTATTATAAAGGCGAAAGTTTGTAAGTATGTTTGTATGTTTGTTACCTCTTCACGCTCAAACGGCTCGACCAATTTCGATACAATTTGGTATGGAGGTAGCTGATACCCTAGATTAACACTTAGAATTTTTACTCTGAAAAATGTAGTGGATAACACCGCAGGGCGCAGCTATATACAATATACTAATTTCACCACATTCACCAATGCAATTTTAGCATGTAAATTATGAACTAAATGTCTAATTAAGTACTGAAACTGAGAAAGCATAATTTCCTGAAAAACAAAGCACAAAACAAAAGTATACAACTCAATTATAAATGAACACAAAGCCATTTTTTGCGCGCTTGTCTACCGCTTCAGAAGTTCAGAATATGTAGATCGCAGTAACAAGGAGAGCAGTGCATTTTAATTAATTATTTTAGACTAATTAAATTATGTAACGTTTGGAAGTAATTATAACCAAAATGCAGCAAGAATAACATCACACCTGTATTCAGAAGTGCACTTAATTACACCCACATTTCGCCAGTTATGTTATAGGTCCAAATGTAATAGGGGGCCAGCCTATTGCCAGCCAGACACAAATCCGGACTCTATGCTACTGAGAATTACCTACACTTTTGCCCGACTCGGGATTCGAGCCAAAGACCTCATTCTCGACAGTTGCGCTAAGCCACCACTAGACCAATGAGGCACTAGTCCAACTCTAACCATCTAGTTTTAATGACGTGTAAAAGTGTTTTTGTAAAACCTATTTGCAAAAATAAATTCATCTATCATTTAACCAAAACAATTTCAAATCCACAATATTCTATACAGTTTAGTATCGAGTTTGATCTGACCGAACCACATTCCAATCTAGTAGAACAAAATCGAAAACGAATTATGTTTCATAATCAATTTTCTATTATATCAACATAACTCTCACGTCGCAGTAAGCTAATGGATCATAACTGCGACGCACCGGTCACGTCACGTGCGCGTAAACGTTACGTAATCGCAACGTGACAGTAACGTCAACGTTATCGCTGTGTCAGTTTTGGTTGGGGTACACCGGGTTATCCTAATCCTAATTATTGTGGTTTCTAGGTAGCTGAGATAATTTTTGTAATAGTTAAATTATTTCGTTCATTTAAAAGAATAACTTCAATAAATAGGACTATAGGTTATCCAACTTTTTTTTTATTCATCATTACAGTAACATATTTTACTTTACCTATGTTTACTTGCTCAGTAATAATGTAATCGCAAAAATTAATTCCGCTTTTTACTATTATAGCTATTTTAAAAATTAACCTCAGCCAATTAATAAGATGAGTTCAGTGGCCTGCCATAGGAGAGGCCTAGAGCAGTGGACTGAAATAGGCTGATGATGATGATAATTATTAAAATGTGCAGCAGCGTTTTTTGTGTCCCCTTTATCCAAGGGGGAGGCCTTTGTTCAACAGTGGTCGTCTTCTGACTGAAAATGATAAATATTAAAACACAAAAATCAATACAAATGACGACCTGATTAGCGCAGTGGCTAAGCGATTGGACTGCTGCGCTAAGGGTTGCGGGTTCGACTCCCGCACGGGGCAAAACTTTGTGCGAACCACAGATGTTTGTCCCGAGTCTGGGTGTTTGTGTATGTGAATATTTCATGTTAGTGAAACGCACCTACGATACAGGAGAAATTCCTAGTGTGGGGCGACGTTTGCTTTAAAAAAAAAAAGAAAACAAAAAAAAAATACAAATCAAAAACAGATCAAGCCCAGTGTGCCACAGACCTGCTACATTTTTGACGGCGAAAGTGTAACTCGTATATACTAATTACGTGTACTGGCGTTCTTCTGTTATCCGCCATAATCTATTGATTGACGAGCTCTCGTCAAATGATGTAATGTTCACAGTTTTTTGTGAACTTGGAAGTAGGGTGTACAAATGTTGCTGGTTCTTACATGTTCCAAGTTTTTTGTTCAACCGGAACACTGTGTGAGAGAAGGTAATTACCATTATTTAATGTTTGGCTACTTGTGAGATTTTTGAGTAAACTTCACGCCCGTCACAATAATAATAAAGATTAAATAGTTATTTTTTATTATCTGCTGAGGGGTATCCGGCCTAGAATTGATCACCCCCTTTTCTGCCGTGGGTGTCGTCAGGCAACTCTGGGGGAAAATCCAAAAGATGACTAAGTCTGTAACTACCCCACCAATACTGTGATCCCCAAGCGGGTTGCCAAAAGTCGGAATTATGGCACTGGACGACTATAACTAGAGCAAAGTGTGTGCTCAAACACAAGTACACGCTCCACTCCCTTACAGTCTAGTGCAATAAACAGTAAACAGACCCAAATGAAATTAAACGCAGGTTCCACCACTTAACGGGCACTCTAAAGCCTATGGTGGCAGAAAATATCGTAACGAAACCGACACCTTTGAGAGATTTTTCAACGGTGTGTAAAAGCATGTCAAAGGCCTACAGGCTTCAACTCTGACACTAGGTTGGTCATCAACCAATAAGAAGAAGAAGCCTAAAGAAATCACGTGGAGATTGGTCAGTAATCCAAAGGCTGACCTTAGTGAGTGCCTACCTAGTAGAACAAGTGATCTGCACAGTAACTATGTGTCGATGCCACCAGCACTGCGTCCATCAGGCCGACGGTAATGATTCGTTAACGACTGTTTCTAGTGAAGCTCAGTAAAAAGTAATGAGAAACGTCGCCCTGTGAATATCTAGTAATGACCACACATCAATCATGACATCAATTGTAATATGTCTGCCTACCTCTTGGAGAAAACAGGCGTAATGTACATACAAACATAAACATAAATATAGACTGCCTCGGTGGTCTGCAAAGTGTCATTGAGTTTTTTAATTAGATCATTCTTAGTAGCAGCCAGTAGAGTAGAGTCTGGATCAGTGCCCGGTGGCTGGTAATAGACTCGCCCCCTATTACATATGCACCTATGACATAACTTGCGAAAGTAAACCCCTGAAAAGTAAATAAATGATTATGATTGCTTCTGCCTGAGCCATCGGCCTTCTTTTATTTATTTATCAACATAATATAATTATATCTTCGATAGATATTAAACGAGTTTCTACGCTCAATGGGTATTACATTAATAGGTAGGTACTTTCATCCACACTAGTTTAAAAAAACTCACAAAACATCAATCTGTTACCGGCGAGTGACAGCAGATCTTTTGAGCAGACATTAGAATATTTTCTAATGACTTGTTACGTAACGTCTATCGTTAAGTAACTCTAAGTTGTGCTAAGTCATGTTCGCTTCGCTTCGGACTCTTTTGTATTTCAGTAATGATTCTGAGTTTTAACGGAAATATGTTAGGGTTTCTACGTACCGAGAACGGTGGTTTAATATCTACTTCATTATATATTTAATAGTTTATTTGCTCCAAAAACTTACCCGTGAAGTGCCCGGGAAGAATAGTACCTCCCCATTTCGTCCCGTTGGGTATCGTAGGTGTCTAAGGGAATATCGAAGATGAGCAGGTGCGTCTTCTGTAACTTCACTACCAATACTGACGACCCGAAGCCGCTTACCAAGCGTGGGGATTATGTCATCCCCCATCCCCCTTAAAAAGATGTCTTGCTCAATAAACGTCTTCCGAGTGATGATGAAAGCTTATTATATACTAGCAACAATTTGGCGGTATTATTTACGACTTAATATGAATTTAGCTTCTATAGGTAAGCGAACTAGGCAATGCCTGTATTTACGTTAGATCTATATATCTAATCAGTCTAAATGCGACCGTCAGCCGTGAACTGAGGCTTGATGTGTATCAAATAGAAATCATGTTAGATTGTCAAGTAAAACAAAGAGGCTTTGATGCGCACAGTTTTTGTTAAACCAGCATTGTTAATCCATTAAATTACTTTATAATAGATATTACCTTTCATACCTTCCGATCCAGAGCAAAAACGGCTCATTATCTACATTCTAGTTTGTCTACTAAAAGCTACTTCGTGACAATATTTTGAAGAAAACTGTAAAAATGACAAGCTAGTCCTAACCATAAAAATTATCAAGCGTTTAAAAAGCAGCCTCAAATTAAATCGTTTAGGCTTTTATAATTTCGATAAATAGCATCGTCAAGAAGAATATCACAAACATAGCCATCAAGATGCAATGGATCACCAAACACGAGAGAAAACACAACATAATATGTATTATGCAACTTGGAATTATCCTTAAACAACGATAAACTGTCGTAAATAAACCCACGAACACCGCTGGCTGATCTAAAGAATATGAAAGTGCAGCGCTGCATAATATTAACTGACGAACATACAAATTAGTTAGAAAGTAATATTAGGCAAAACTAAGACTCTCACTTGATTGCAACTGGTAAATTAGCTTTAAGATGAGGACTTTCGCCTCGTTTATGTGGCTGAAGCTTTGGACTATCATCGTCTTTCTTTGAGCAGTCGCTGCATTATAGTGTACAGCATTTTATCGCCTTTCGAATCTCGGCAAAATGGCACGTGTAGTAGCTTTATACGTAGGTGTGATTGCTTAGGCTCTAGACCTTACGCTTGCACATAAAAGAGGGTAGGTTATATTCTTATACGGTAGGCGTAGGTCTTTATCTGCGGGGATACTATGAGCTTGTATTGTAGGTCACTTTCCGTTGTAGGAGCGAGACTCCGCATAACACTGTACGTAGCGGCGTCCTGCTTCCGATGAAAATGACCTGCAATGTGAGGTCATAGTAACGGACCTGTACCTACCAGAACACTATACACCCACCTATCATCGCTTATCAACCTCATGTCAGAGCTTGACGAGCCCACACAAAGTTTGTCGCATTACTTAGCTTTCCCAACACGAATCCCATTTTTCAACTATTCCGATACAGAAAAATTCTAGAAATATATAATTATGCAGTTTTCTTTCTCATTACTTATCTACGATACCATCATCCTTTTTCCGCCGCATAAGGGCAGACAGCCATGTAGCCTGATCACACGGGCTTGGCAACTTTCTCGCGCCGTGTAACACAGGTTTCTCTGCCGACCGCCCGAGAGTTATGGAGGTGTTATACAAACCGATACGTTCGGTTTTCACCTTGATTAGAATTAAATATGTATTATGTTATCTTGTTTCTAACTTGAAAGCTTTGGACGTAGATTTATACGTCACAAGGCGTCTTCAAGTTACATAAATCAATATCTAATCTATTCTATTTTCATCGAATGTGGTCACTAAAATAACCTTAACTCGGTCTAGTGCAAGATAAGTAGAAACCATGATGATAGTATTCTTCTTATTTGGCATATTCCTAAAATGTTATTTTTTATGTGGTTAAAAATTTGGATCAAGCGGAAGTTTGAAGATTTTTCTACTTAACTCTTTAACCTCTATACCTTCGAAAATAGATGGTAAGTTTATTTAACTTTACCCAAAGCTCGGCGCGTGCGACTTATTGTAAGCGACGCATATGAGTTCATGACACTAGCTTAAAAACAACACAGAGTTACACGTGGTTATTCTTCTCCAGCATGAAAGAATGTCTCATATAGACGTTGGTAGCATCTCTTGCGTCACAGGGCGTTTCGGCGATCCATACTAGTAGCATAGGCAGACAACACGCAGCCTCGTGTATAGTAGTCTGACGTAACCTTAAACGAAACTAATTTAAAATTATTTACGCCCGAAATTTCATTGTTTCCGATACTTAGGTCTGCAGTGTATTTCAAGCGATAATATAAAAAGATATTATTGAAAGATTTTGTATATTTGAGTAATTTACTGTAACTTTTTAAGGCCATGAAATATTGGAGCACAAGTCGAGATGCATTAATTATTCGAATGGGAAGATGCAGCATTGGCAGGCCTCCCACCAGGTGGACCGACGATATAGTCAAAGTTGCGGGCAACCAGTGGATGCAAATGTCAATTTGTCGTTCATCGTGATTTAATGCGGAGGCCTTTGTTTAACAGTGGAAGTCTGCCGGCTGATGACGATGATGATGAGTTATTATCTCATCTATATATGCCTCATTTTGACAAGGTATATAATGTTCTCTCTCTATTTCAATTGAAAGGAACACATTTCTACGCTAACATCGCTTGCTCTACTCCCCAGCCTTCTCAGCATTGTCGCCAAAGTACAATTACATAACCATAAAACACAATACGCATATTTTGCCGAGATCACATAACTTTCGCGTGTTATGACCAACTCCACTGAAACAAACTTTCACTACGGATGTGACAAAATGGCGGAACTCGGTAATGAGCTGGAAACGGGGGACTTATCATGCTTTATTGACAAAATTGGTGGCTAAAAGCTTCGTCGGTAAGCCTGGCATTTGCAGTAACTCACGAATGTTAGTTCTTTTGATCGTATGTTCATATTGTTTATGCATGTAAGCTTTTCATCTGTAGTCTTTGCGAACTTGAACTACTCTATAAATATCTAAACACAAGCCTGTAGCAATATTCATAAACGAGGATCATACCAGCATTAGCTAAACCCCGTATTAAGTCTATTGAATTCTCTATTCTTTGATATGCAAACAATAGTGACGGGTATAATTTAATCCTTGGTTTAAAATTGTATTTTTTTAGAATAAGGGGAAGTAGTAATTCTAAACATAAAAGTGACAACAAAAATCCACATTTATACACCTTATTATAGTACCTACATTCATTACAAAACAAGATGATCTGATTGATCTGACGACCTGATTACGCAGTGGCTAAACGATGAGACTGCTGTGCTAAGGATTGCGGGTTCGATTTCCGCGCGGGACAAAAATTTGTGTGATCCGCAGGTGTTTGCCTCTAGTCCGGATGTTTGTGTATTATTTCATGTTTGTAGAACACAACCACGATACAGGAGATAATCCTAGTGTGAGGCAAGACTGAAGATAAGTGGCGTCACAGTATACATATACAGTAGTTAGTACATAAGTTACGTTTAGGGGAGGAGGCTTATGCCCAGCAGTGGGCCATTTAAAAGCTGATGGTAATGATGATGAAGTTACGCTAAACCCATTTGAGGACTTCTACGTACAGCCCTGGGTTCACACAGACCCATTATATACATCACGTAGATATCCACTGCTTCCTCATCCCAAAACACAATAATTTACAACTGAAAGTTAACAATACCTCAATGACAAAGTGAAAACTACACCCATCTCCCTCTAACTAAATGAATAAACAGAGAGAAATATAGGAATGATGACGTTCCATTTATTGTTACGTACAGTTGCGTGCGCGCATCGCATGACACTTCCTTGCCGTGCGCGAGTGAAAAAGAAAAGTTCCCGGTAGAAGTGTTTGGTATCATTGAACCGCATGAATGTAGGCCCGGAAGAATGACTGCTAATTAATTACGTAACATCACGCCTGTATTCCCCGAAGGGGTAGGCAGAGGTGCACATATAGTTTACCCACATTTCGCCAGTTATGTTTTTAGGTCCCAATGTAATAGGGGGCGAGCCTATTGCCGTCAACCGGGCACAAATCCAGACTCCGTGCTGCCAGTGACCACGAGACCAACGAGGCAGTCAAGCTCTAAGTGCTAATTAATACACGCCAGTTCAACCAAGTAAGGTTCCTAAGTAAACATTCTCTCACACTCATAGTCCGACGGGACGAAAACTGACCCTGGGCAGCCTAGCTACAATCATGCTACTTGTCATCTCTATACCACGGCATGAGCAACGTTATGATATATAATTACTCTTTTGTTCTAAGTGTTCGGGCATACAATGTTTTTTCCATATTTTAATTATTGTTCTGTTTTGTTTACAAGAGATCCTGGAAGATTATCTAATTTAATAAAACTATTAACAAATCAAGACTTTTTCGTACATAATACCGTTTTTTAAGAATCGTGCAAATGGCATATAGACTTTAACCTGTAAATTGGTTAACATGAAATAAAAATAATTTCAGTTCATTAAATTTTGTTTTATCTTACAAATGTTCAAAATAGATTATAACATTGATTATGCTGTTCCGTAACCGGTGTAATACTATTAAAGAAACAGATCGCAACCGCACTTAGCGGTCAATCGCAACAGCGCATTTTTTACCCAACCGCGGAAATGTGGGGTTATGTTTTTACTAACCTTGTCAGCGCTAAACTTTGATTATTATTGAAGCGGTTATTATTATTGGATAGAGTTATTGTTATACGTTTTATGTAAGAGTTTTTATTGCAATTAAAAATGTTACACCGGTTGATTTTCTTCTTATTCTTTAAAAGTTTTCTTCTACATGAATGCCTCGTTGATCTAGTGGTCGCTACGCGCGAGGTCCTGATTTCGAGTCCGTGGTCGAGAAAAGTGTATTCGTTTATTCGATTAGGTATTTCTCAGTAGCAGTACAGAAACTAAACTAAACTAGCATCCTGCACTGATGCTAGTTGTACTGCCCTGGCCTCTTATGTACTTCCTGTACATGAGCCCAAGGCAGCCTGAAGTTGCTGTTTGGTCGGGGACTGCCGGAGCAGCGAGCGGTGATATCTCACCGCCGATCCATTATCCGCCACCTATGGACCCCGGTAGTAGCGTACAGCCAAGCCCTAGAGCAAGGGGCGCATACAATCCCCGGGTGAGATCTCTTGACTGTCAAACGACTTCTGCATGTAAAACGGACTCAGACCAACTACACATTATTACCTACAACGTAAGAACACTACGAACAGAAGCACGATTAATGGAACTAGAACACGCAATCCAAGACCTTAAGCACGACATCATAGGGTTGTCGGAAGTGAGAAGAGAAGGTGAAGACTCCTTTGAAAGAAAAGATTACATATTTTATCATGTAGGCGAAACCAACACCAGAAATGGTGTAGGATTCCTCGTGTCCAAGCGCTGGAAAAACAACTTAAAGGAATTTATTGCCTACTCTGAACGAATAGCTGTTTGCAAATTATTTATTAAAAATAATAAAACTCTCACTATTGTTCAAGTTTATGCTCCCACATCCTCACATCCAGACCAAGAAATTGAAGAGTTCTACGACCTTCTCGACAAAGCAAGTGAAGAAAACAGAGGAACTTGGACAATAATTATAGGAGACTTCAACGCAAAACTTGGCATCCGAACTGACACCGACAATACCAAAATTATTGGACCTCATGGCTCAGGGTCAAGAAACGACCGAGGAACGCGACTCTTGCAATTTGCCTTTGCTCAAAATCTTAGTATAAGCAACTCTTTCTTCTATAAAAAACCTCAACGCCGCTGGTCGTGGTTGTCCCCAGATGGTATTACTAAAAACGAGATAGATTTTTGTCTCTCTTCTTGCAAACAAATTATAGCTAATACAGAAATACTCAATAACTTAAAGTACAGCTCAGATCATCGACCACTACGCATCACATTAAAATTAAACACAAAAATACTCCGGAACCACATAGTAAAGAACTCAATTAAACGTCTAGATAAATTAACTTTACTAGCCCATAAAGAACAATTTTTACTTGAATTGAAAAATAGCTTTAAGATACTAGATCCCCAAGTTTTTTTAGATGACCCACAGATACTATACAACTCGTTAAAACAAGTAGTCAGAACAACTAGTCTAAAAATCAAAAACACAAGGAATAAAGAGAAAAAATTAAGCACAACCTCCAAACAGCTTATCGAAGAAAGGCAAAACTTACCATTTCAAACTGCTGAATATCGAGAGAAAGACCGAAAAGTCAAACGAAGCATTCGGACAGATTTGCGAAACTATAACACAAAAATAGTACAAATCGCTTTACAACAAAACTTTTCTCTAAAAACAGCAATCAAAGGCAACGCTACAGGCAAAACCTCAATTAACAGCTTGAGAGATAGTGAAGGTGTCAAACATGGCGACAGAGACAAGGTCTTAGAAATAAGCACTAAGTTTTACAAACAGTTATACTCCAACTCCAACTCAGCCCCTCTAGCCATTCCGGAACCGTATTCGTGTTCTGACGATATTGCCCCTATAACCGGCTTCGAAGTACACAATGCATTGGTTAACATGAAATATAGCCGTAGTCCTGGGGAAGACGGCATCACCTCCGACATATTAAAAATAGGAGAGGCAATACTACTTCCACATATAACCAATCTTTTCAACTTAATTTTAAAAACAGGACAGTTCCCCTTTAAATTTTGCCACTCAAATATTATACTATTACACACAAAGGGTGATAAATGCGACATAGGCAACTATAGACCTATCAGCCTTGTGTCCCACTTGCATAAAGCGTTCATCAAAGTGTTTGAAGGCCGTATTGCCAAACAACTAGACTCACACCAGCCACCTGAACAAGCAGGATTTAGACGCGGCCTTTCAACTACGGATCACTTACAGTCGGTTAATCAAGTAATAGAAAAACACCAAGAGTTTCACCTTCCCTTATACCTCGCATTTATAGATTTTTCAAAAGCTTTCGACAGCCTTAACCATTCTTCAATATTTCAAGCTCTCCATAACCAAGGCATCCCAAAAACATACATTCTCCTACTAAAACATATATACCACAATAGCACAGCTTCTATAAAACTACACACAGCCGGATCTGCTTTTAACATACAAAAAGGAGTCAAGCAAGGGGACCCGCTATCTCCTAAACTCTTCACAGCCACTTTAGAAGAAGTTTTTAAATCCCTAGCGGCTTCCTGGGAGCAGAAGGGCATTGTACTCGGCGGAAAGAGGTTAACAAACCTTCGTTTTGCAGACGACATAGTCCTTTTCGCTTCCACGGCCCAGGAACTAGGCACAATGGTCCAACAACTACACAAAGCAAGCCTCGAGGTTGGACTTAGCATGAACATGGGAAAGACCAAGCTAATGACTAACAGCATTAAACGTAGGCTTGAGATAGAGGGGACTGAGATTGCATATGTCCAAGAATACCTTTACCTTGGCCAAATAGTTTCTTTCCAGGCGCGACAAGACATGGAAGTTGCTAGACGCACCGAAAACGCCTGGAAAAGCTATTGGTCAATGAAAGATCTCATGAAAGGTGAGCTACCTCTCACACTAAAGAAAAAGCTCATGGACATATGCATACTCCCCATTCTCACCTACGGGGCGCAGACCTGGTCTTTAACCATTCAGCAAAAGTCCAAACTCGGGGTGTGCCAACGAGCCATGGAGCGCAGCATTCTGGGGGTCAGGCTGACTGACCGCATACGGAACACAACACTGCGCTCCAAAACACAAATCGTTGATGTTGGACACAAAGCCGCTAGTTTGAAGTGGAACTGGGCTGGCCACATCTGCCGCATGCCAGACGATATGTGGGCAAAAACCACTACGGAGTGGATGCCACACAACATCAAAAGGCGTCGCGGTAGGCCCAGAAGGAGATGGCGGGACGAGCTGGACTCCTTTAAAGTAAATTGGTCTAATGCAGCTCACAACCGAGAGGAATGGAGGAAGGAAAGGGAGGCCTTTGCCCTGCAGTGGGACGATCATGGCTGAAATAAATAATAAATATAGTACAGAGGCTCGTCCCCTATTAGGTCTTCTCTCCTATTAGGTCTACTCGTCCCTTATTGGTCGAAGATCTTCTTTTCCTTTTACGCTTTGTACGAAATTTCTCCAGTGGCGTGCTATAGGAGAGGCCTATGTCTAGCAGTGGACGGAGATAGGCTTATGATGATGACGAGATTTTTCGTTTGTTTTCTCCTTATTCTTTTTCATAGCAATTATTTATTTAGGATAATGGTTGTGGTATTAACCAATGATTAATAGACATGATATCGAAATAATATTTTGTAAAAGTGATATTTTTACAACTTGCAACTAGATAATATGAAATGTATAATTAGTGTTTTATGAGCGATCCGATTGCTAATAAAACGTTAATGCAATTTCTTGCACAGCTTTCAAACATTCAATACAATAAAGTCGCAATGATTTGGATGTTTCTTATTTATTGATGCTGCGTTGACCTGGATGTACAAATAATGTCTGTGGGTAATTAAGGCAATATTATATATCTTGTATATCTTGTATATAATGCAATATATTGGGTTAATGAAGCACGGAATGACGGAATCTGTAAAACATTCATAATAGAAATATTTTGAACTATGTTTTTACTTTTAATTACTTCTGATGTATTTTCTGTGCGCTGAAGAACTTGGACCAGGAGAAGAACGTAGTTTGTTGTTTACGGTGCGCCACACTTCGAATTTCACCTGTATCGTGGGTGCGGTTTACAACCATGAAATATCACATACACAAACACCCAGACTTGGGACAAACATAAACACACAAATTTTTGTCTCGGCGCTATCTTCGGTTCGTTCGATTCCCGCGCGATTGGACTGCGCTAGGGCGCAACAGCCCAATGGTTTAGCCACTGTACCAATAAGATCGTCCAGTTATAATAATAATGTCTATATTCTTCTACGGATAAGCAGAGATGTTCTACAAGCCTTATATTCGCCAAAGAGTAGTTAATTCCATGAAATAAAACGCGAACGGACCATTGTGAAAGATAGATAGGTACCTACATACATCAATGACATTGATAAAGTGAATACTTGCCCATGTTTGAACGTGCAATTGTTTGCTCATACATCGGTTAATCAACCACACAGCCACGAAAAAGACCAAAGTCTACAAAAAAGACATAAAAAGACCAAACTCGCCCGCTATTATGTATTATTATGTTCACAAGAACTGTCACTTTTGATCCATCACATAATTAACATTTAGCCACAGTCTGATCGGTTTAGCAACACCTGGTCACAGGCCAGTGGCTCGTAGGTTTACGTCAGTAAATAAAAGCATTTACTTTGATTACATTGACCAGACGTGATGTTACAATCCAGGTCAGATGTACCACACTTACAGAACTAGAAGAAACTATGTGTTATGATCATAAATGTGTCAATATCATAGAATAGAATACAATATTTATTGAAATAAAAATGGTAAATTACATCATTAATCTTAAAACACCATAGGTAATGGAATGTTAAGCGTCAACATTATGTTTTTGGTTGGCGTGTATAAAATTGTATCGCAACTAGGGTCTGAGATATTATCTCTAAATTGTGATTAGGTTTTTATTAGATACAGTCAGAGAAGAGCATTTTTTAATTGTACTCGTATTACACTAGGAATTTCTCCTGTGTCGTGGGTGCGTTTCAAAAACATGAAATATCGCATACACAAACACCCAGATTCGGGACAAACATCTGAGGTTTGCACAAAGTTTTGCCCCGCACGGGAATTGAACCTGCAACCCTTAGCGCAGCAGTCCTATCGCTTAGCCACTGAGCTAATCAGGTCGCTAAAAGTTATTCTGGATACTCTGGAAAAAAGAAGCTGTAAAAGATCTAAGAATAATAGGGGCTATTTTCAAAGAACCTCACTTGAAATGAAAGCTTCGGGGACTCAGATTTTCAATGACTTTCCAAGCATGTGTTCATAATTCAAGACCAGTTCCAAAGGTAAGAGACATCGGAAAGAAACCCACACGATACAAGCCCTGGACCAAAGGTCATGCCTCATGCCGCCATGTAGGTAGACAGTAACAACCATTCACTTAAACTCTATTAACTTTACACTAACAAACCTACTTACAACGAATTCAAACGATTTTCAACTATATTACTAAGGAGCTAAGGATAGCCTTTAAAGCAAAAACGTATTCACCATACAAGTAATTATTGCAGCTGTTAATTGTCATATTACGAGTGCAATAGGAATCAAAGTTGGTTGAACGGACTGTAAATGAGAGCTCCATATATAAGTTTGGAACATAACTTACCAGCCCCCTTACTATAAACTCTTAGAATAGGACAGGTTACGATGTGGAAGCGGGACACCGCTACATGCAGTATAATGCGGCGTCACGCTTCCACATCGTCCTCAGTCTTGGTTTAAGAGTACATGGTATGGAGGCTGTATATTTAATTAGCTGATGCTCTGGTCTCGTAATATCTGCGACAGAACGTCAGGTTCTATAATTAGGTCTTCCTAAGGTTGAAGGACGATTACATACAATCAAATACAGCTCTATAATAATCTGTTCTGTATTAATATCTTTTGGATGTGTAAGCTATGTTGGAAATGTATGTCACTGGTTTAATAAATGATGTTGCTTGAAGTAAGTAATATAGTTTATGAAATGTACTTATTGCATTGGAAATTGCTGAAGGTTGAAAAGATTTCCTATTGTACCTAATGAGTCTTCTTGTTCTTCGTATCGACATGAGCCAATAGCCACATGGAAATGGTCATGCCGTGGCGTAGAGATTGGTCAGTCAACAAGGATGGTAGCGAGATATACCGTCCAGGGTGCGCCGGACGTACTGAAGTATCCTCACTCGTGGAGGCTCTTTACCTGCACTCTTGCCTAAAATGTGCCAAGCCAGAGTAATAAAAAATGCATCGAAAAATATCTGACCCAATTTTTTTATTCCAAAGACTAATTAAAATTTAATTAACCATGTTAGCCGATCTACTGAAAGTTCCAAAGGAGGCTCAATGAAAAAATTTCGTCAATTATCATTTAGCAATCTGACAATTATTGCAAAAACAATCGCGGTCCGGAGCCAGCCACTGAAAGAATATCGAACCCGTACAACGAATTGATCAGTTCCAAAGCGAATTGTCTTATACTGTTTATCGTACCGTAGCACCGGCTAATGTCAACATGCACCTTTTAAAATTATTATTACGACATTTCGCGAGTAGTAGTGGTAGTATTTGAGCGCGCGCATTCCTCCCCCCTCGACAGTTCCGCGCGGACGCCATGGCAGCCCGACGCAAACTGACATTCCCGCGCGCCAAATTTAAATTCTAGTCAGATTCCATTTACAAACTAAACCATAGACGAGTAATGTTTTGACTGTGTTTTATGACTGAGACGAAGGTAATGACTGAGTTGTGACGTGACGGTGACAGTGACGAGTGTGACGATATGACGTGACTTGACTTGGATTGACTGACTGGACTTGACCGTTGGAGAACGATGCAGGTTGGTACTACGAGCATTTTTATACAAAATATATAAATTAATTTAAACGTCTTATAAATCAGAAACAATCCGATCGTAATCAAAAAAAAATTTTTTTTTAATTAATTAAAAAATGATCAAAAATTTAATTAGTACATATATTATAATTAGTGTAGATAATTATACAAGCTATCATGATAAAAGTTAATCCATTCAAGAGAAGTAAACTTTTAAAAGTGTTCATTACCGCGACCCCGAAGTTAATACTGCATTAATTTAAATCTTAATTAGACATCCTAATCCATGTCAATGCCATGATTGAAACAAAAAATATATAACCAGCAACATTTAATAATAATTATTACTATTACTTTTAAGAATTAATTAGAATTTGTCTAACTACTTTAGGTTCCGAATTTTCTGGGAGGAAACCTTTGCGAGATTTTTTAACAAATATTTGAAGCTCTTGGATTATTGTCATAATCTATTAAATAGAGTTGGTGCTACTTGCAATAAAAATAGTCTCTCAATAGTTCCATGATTGGCGCAGTGGCCTAACGATTGGACTGCTGCGCTAAGGGTGGCGGGTACGAAAAATTCTACGATCCGCAGATGTTGTCCCGAGTCTGGGCGTTTGTGTATGTGATATTTCATGTTTGTGAAACGCACCCACGATTAAAAGACGAATTAAATGTGTGGGCCGACGTTTTTATTTAAAAAAAAGGTATAGTTTCTTATTTTCTTTAAATTTAGATAACTCCTATACCGATTACATTCCAGCATTTATATTAAGAGGACTATAACGCAACATAAATAAAAAAAGAAAATTCGTTCCATAAAGTAACTGTGGATAGACTAACGTGGGTATGATATTAAAAGAACCATAAACAAAATAGAGAACACGTACCATAAAGCCAGTAGATTAACGTGGGGACGTACCATGTTTATATATACACCATGTATTCGTATTTGGTAATATAATATCTCGATGTGACCTCGAGTGAAAGTGAAGCCGCTTTCGCTGGCGTTCACATAATAATTATAGATTTACACATGTGTGTTATGATAGCGATGCGGCGGTTTAAAGGGATCTTTGTTTTAAACTGGTTTTGTACTGTCAATTAAGTTACATTCTTAACTTTCTGTTTGCAGTAGTGAATGAAGTTTTTGCTTTAGAAGATACGTCGTATAGGACGGCTACTTTGTGGATGCTGAGGTAGTTACACTGATTTACTATTAGGATAAGAAGCACTAAGTTCACCTCGAGTTAAAAAAACAATTAAGTCTGAATATTTAGTTTTGTCTGTGAGAATATTAACTCCAATAATATAATGTTTATTCAGAGCTCTTTTTTTAAATGTCTCCCCACACTCGGTATTTCTCCAGTGTCGTGGGTGCGTTTCACAAGCATGAAATATCACATACACAAACACCCAGACTCGGGACAAACATCTGTGGTTCGAACAAAGTTTTGCCCCGTGCGAGAATCGAAGCCGCAACGCTTAGCGCAACAGTCCAATCGCTTAGCTACTGCGCTAATCAGGTCGTCAGTTTTTTGTAGCCATGTCAATGGTGCTTCATTGACATGGCTACAAAAAACTAAGCTGACGATAAACAAACATAATTAATTATAAATAAATCGACGCTCTTCGTTTAAAAACAAGACTATTTACATCTACAAAAAAAAATCACTAGTAACTTGTTATAGTAAATTTCCTTGAGCTACTGAATTTAATCGTAATTAAAACGTAAAAAATATAGCATAAACACGAATGTATCAGCATTAAAATATTCACACGATTATTTGCGTGTATAAAGAAACGCACGTCTTTTTAGTGTGCATTAAAAACATAAGTTAATTGTGCGTAATTACTGACTATACTATACTTCCCGGTGCACAGGTATTAATTAGCATTCAATTATCATTAACACAAACATTTCCTTATGTTAAATGATGCGCGAAGAGTAGGGAAACATAACCTTACCTGACCTTACCCTAGTTTACTTGCACTAGTAAATATGCGTGTTAATAGATAGGTATTTATTTCACTGAATTGCCATAATAACTCATTTATTAGCCAATATTCTTTTGAATAAACAAGGATTCTTTGAACCAAAAATGTTTTTTGTCATAGTCATAATGTTTTTATTTCATTCTGGTTGCGCCCCGTTGGGCCCGCTACATTTTTTCGGGACAAAAAGCCTGTGTTAATCCAGGGTGTCAGCTACCTCCATATGAAATTTCAAAATCGATCTAGCCGTTTGAGCGTAAATAGGTAACAAACACTCTCACAAACTTTCGCCTTTATAATATTAGTGTGATAAGCTACAAAAGAGCACTTACATAACGTCAAATCTAGTAGCTCGGTTCCAGAATGTCGTTTCTATGGAGAACCGGCAAGAAACTCCATAGTAACTCTTTCAAAAATATGTTGTAGATATATTACAATCATTAAAAGCATGAGAGGATAATAAGCTACACAATACTTACACTTAAAATGAGAATACGAGTAGCACCTAAGTCTTAAAGAATTTGGATCGTCCGACCTAGGCAGACAGGCTCTCAAAAACTTGCAGTCTGGTATAACATTTTTACAACATTCTTTAAACTAACGAACTGCGGAATTTGTTCCTAAACTATCAATAAACAAGTCAACGAGACGATAAAGTAAATAATCTCCAAAACAAACGTGAGACTTTATGACTTTCACTTAAGAAACTCCATCGGTTTTCGAAACATCAACCAAATATTTATTCACTTTCCCTTGAAATCCGTATACAATTTATTTATGTTAATATCAAAGCCTTGGGAATCATTATATTTATAGTGTATTTATTGAAAAGATATAAAGGTTATTTTGCACGATTTTGAACTTTATGACGAGTCCAAAAGGTCCTGTTTCATGGTCGAATCAGATCGACCTTTAGGCGAGTTTGTTCAGAATAAGTTCATTTGTGTGGTGATAGTTGACCCATTGCTGCTCATCGCGTATCGTATTTATATTGTAGTTAAATACTGAATCCGTTTTCGGATCCGGTTGGGTTTTAACCGTCCATCCGTGATATCTATTTTGTAATGTGTATAGGAATTTTAATGAGGCTTGTAAAAATGTTTCTTCGACTTAGACTACCGCAGGACTTGAGCTAAATGGCCTCCAGCCGGCAATTAATGTTTCGCAGTTTTTAAAACTAGTTGTAGATGTATAGATATGTGTAATATCATAAAAGAACGACTTCTCAGTTGCTTTTCTAGATACATATAAAACGATTTATGAAGCTTTGGAGGCGGTACAAATCGAATCTTCCCACTGAGGTCATAAATCGTTTGTATCATCAGAGACACTAACTAGCCGCTACCACACTAGCACTACAAAATTAATTGGTTTGAAATCAACATCACATTAACACGCGACCGTCATTAAACATCGTATTACATCGACAGATAATGACCACATCAATAACCGATAGATACATGTTTGACATGAAAGAAATTTCAATGACTAATCACCAAATGTATTCAAGCAATATGTTATAACATGTCACATGTATAACGACACAGAAACTGTTTTCATTATGTACATATTTTACGTGAGAAAAATATACTGGCTAAAACTTTATAATTGAATGATACTGCTGATAGGATAGACCTATTTTCCTGCTCTTTGAATCAGTTCACAAAAACTACATTGTATGTATTATGTTACATTGAAAGATGATAGAAGAGAAATTTGTTACCACACTACCGCATTGGGGAAGTTATGTACCTGTTATGATAGCTGTGTTTGTGATAAATAAATAAAATAAAAAATTGTCCAATGCAGTATCAAACCGGCGACCTGTAACAGTCGGCAGTCCAATAAGTAAGATGCTGCGCCTATAGGTTAAACCTTAAAGTTTCATAATGGGTGAATGTGGCTTGCCCGTTCATTGCCAATGGTAACACAAGAGATTAAAAGAAATATGTAACACACAAATACCCAGACTTAGAGCAAATATCTGTTTCTCGTAATATATAATAAGTCCCTATAGTACAAATAGAGAGCCTCCACGAGTGACGATACAGTACGTCCGGCGCACCCTGGATGGTCAACCTGCCTACCATCCTTGTTGACTGAACAATCTCTACACCACGGCATGACCTATTCCATGTGGCTATTGGCTCATGCCGATACGAAAAAAAAGTCCCTATGCGTGGAATAAATATATTATGGGAGCAAAAAAGTATTCTTCTTTCTTCCTCTAACCATTGTCTGTATTGTTCCAGCGGTGGGAATGGCGAGGGTCTGGAGGGGCGTGGGGAAGAGGCCCAGTTCCCGACAGCCAGTGCCATGAAGCAGTCGCCCTTGATGCAGCACTGTCCTCTCAGGGGAGCGCCGAAGTGTCCTCCAGCTTCTAAGAGGTAGGTTCTGCCTGTTTGAAACTTTTAATAAAGGATCAGTCATTTTGTATTTAAATTGTAGGAGTAGTCTTCGCTGCTTTATTATCTTTAGATTGATAGATTTAGATAAAGATCTAATTTCAATTTCACAATGCATTTTTTCCAATCCCCAGATACCGGACCCACGATGGTACCTGCAACAACATCAACCGTCCCCGCTGGGGTGCGACTATGACTCCAGTGCAGCGGTTCCTTCCACCATCCTACTCCGACGGCCTCCAAGCTCCAAGGATCTCTATCTTTGGCTCCAAGCTGCCTTCAGCACGGGAGATCAGCTCTACTATTCATGAAGACAAGAATGCTGAGGCATTAGGAGTGACGCATCTGCTGATGCAGTGGGGACAGTTCGTGGATCATGATGTGACCTCGTCCTCACAGTCGAGAGGGTTCAATGGATCAGTGCCGCGGTGCTGCAAGGATGGTGGGAGGGATTTCGTACCAAAGGAGTTTCTGGTGAGGATCTTTATGTTATGCAATATATCTTTTAAACAAGTTTAAGGCATGGCAAAAATTCTATTTAACATGTAAAAATCTTTGTCTTTATAATATCGTCTTTTAGAACCTTTGGAAGTAAGACATAAATCTCCTATCCGCAGCATCCAGAATGCTTCCCAATCGCGGTCCCTGCATCAGACCCGTTCTACGGACCTCGCGGGGTGCGGTGCTTGGACTTCGTGCGTTCCTCACCAGCGCCACGTGATGACTGCGCTCTAGGCTGGCGGGAGCAGCTCAACCAGGTGTCGGCCTACATCGACGGTTCACCGCTGTACGGCAGTTCGGCTGTGAAGTCCGACAAGTTGAGGCTGTTCCGAAATGGTAAGACGATAAACAATAACATTTCTCCACATAAATTATTGAAATATATGTGGCGGGATATATAAATTTGCAAATCCTAGTTGTTTGAATAATAAATAGGTAACGTTTTTCTCTAACAGGCATGCTCCAATATGGTCGCATGCAGCAACGCCGGCCAGTGCTACCACCAGAGCGGCGCGATGAGCTCTGCCGCAAGGGCGCTGTCTCCACCGACTGCTTCAAGTCAGGAGACGCCAGGGTCAACGAGCATCCCGGACTGGTGGCTGCTCATATCGTGTGGCTGAGACAGCATAACAGGATGGCGCAAGAACTGACGCATCTGAACCCTCACTGGAGCGATGAGAAGATTTACCAGGAAACGCGGAAGATCGTGGGGGCCATGGTGCAGCACATCACGTACAGAGAGTTTCTACCTATTGTGCTGGGTAAGTGAACCGCAAATTAAGAGACACACTTATTCACATAAATCCTAATTCTAAAACAATTACTAGCGTCGACGACTCCACATTGCCTTTTGGAAGGCTGTATTCTAAATAAATACAGCCTTCGCAAAAAGGTACTACACACTTTTCGGTACCAGTTTGTACGCATTTATAACGGATAATCTTCATGTTTACCCTCGATTCTAGGAACTGAAGTAATCCGCCGCTTCGAGTTGGAACTCCAGAAAAAAGGCTACCACAAAGGCTACAACCCTAAGATAAACCCGAGCCCAGCGAGCTCGTTCGGCTCCGCGGCCTTCAGGTTCGGCCACAGCCTCGTGCAGTCTTCCATGGTGCGCTACGACAAGTTCCACCGTCCCATGAATAATAGTGAGTAGTTTTGCGTAGCAAAACAAAATATATACTGGATAATAAAATATTATCTCAAAGATTCATAAACAAGTTTATCACTGTTAAGTTCTATTTATAATATGGCTATATATTTGACCTTCAAACTCCGAAACAATTACCCAAAGCATAGAGAATATGTTCAATGTTATCATCTTTTCCAGACGTTTCTCTGCATGACGAACTGACAAACCCCTCAAATATTTGGTCTATCGGAGCAGTCGATCGCTTACTCCTCGGCATGTTGAACCAGCCCATCCAGAAACGGGACGAGTTCATCACAGGAGAGCTCACGAACCACTTGTTCCAAACTCCTCACTTTGACTTCGGGATGGACTTGGCAGCGATTAACATTCAGAGGGGGAGGGACCATGGAGTACCTCCGTATACATTCTGGAGGGAGCCGTGTGGGTTGTCGGTCATTGAGGACTTTGAGGACCTGTTTAGGGTAATGCCGGCGAGGGCTGCCAGGAAGATGAAGGCATTGTACAGGTGAGAACGGAATCTGTAAATAATGTGGAAAGTTTAAAAATGAAATAACATACCTACCTATACGCAATAAAGGAAACGATTCTAAAAATGTTTACTTTACTTTTTAGACACGTGGACGACATAGACCTGTTCACAGCGGGGATGGCAGAAAGGCCCGTAATTGGAGGGCTTGTCGGACCAACCTTTGCCTGTATCATAGCGCAGCAGTTTGCCAGCCTCAGAAAAGGAGACCGATTTTGGTGAGTTTTACAGTTGGTTGTGTAGTGATTTGGTTCGGTTTTGATATTCAGTAAAGATGAAAATATACCTACTAAATAAATTATAGATATGTCTTAGTTCATATATATTCATATCTAAAGTGTTTCATGATGGGAACCATTAAACTTCTCAAATAGCGTCATATTGATTCGAAGTACCAAAGCCAAGATAAGCTTCTTCATATACCGCTGGAGCTGATGTTACGTCATTAATATCGTAATAACTCAAAGGTTATCGTATAAATTGAATGTTCAAAATTGTTAGCATCCCGAATATTTTATAACCACAGACTGGGCTCAGTCGGTTTGTACGTTTATTTTGCTTTAGCTTTGATGTATCGTTTCCACAACTGGGCAAGTGGTAGTTCTTTTATAAGACGAAATTTTTTGTGTAAGGTGGCTTTTCGGATTATGATAAAAATCAACTAATACCGAATGTTTCAGGTATGAAAACGGAGGTTTCGAGTCATCATTCACACCAGCACAACTACAGCAGATTCGCAGGATCTCTTTTGCTCAAGTCCTCTGCCGCACCCTAGACAGCATCGACACCGTCCAGCCCTTCGTCTTCCTGTCCCCTGACAATCCCGACAACGACAGAATATCCTGCCACAATGGACTCCTCAACAACTTTGACTTATCGCCTTGGGTTGAAATAGACTCAGAATCCGACAATGACATCAGCAAATCCGAGGAAACTATCCCAAAACCAAAGAAAACGACGACCACACAGAGACCTACGACAACTAGAAAGACTTTACTTAAGGGCGCGATAAAACCTACACTCAACAAAAATAAAGTGGTTAATAATACTAGTATAATTAACAATATGACTATTGAAAGCTTGACTAAAGAAAACGTGACAGACAAACTTAACATGACCAAAACACCAAAAGACAATGACAAAGACGAACTGACCTTGACTTTGACTAATGACATGACTTTAACGACTAACAAACCAAATATGACGACTAAACCATCTGTGACAAGACGTGACGTACAAATTGATGACAAACTTGACTTCAAAAATAAAAGCCGACGATTTGAGGACGTTAAAGTTGACTCTAGACGTAGACCGTCAAACAAATATGACGAATACGATTATGAAGATGACGAAGATGCGCATCAAGTGCAATCCGTTGTCATCAACAACGTAGCGCACAAGAGACCATACAACAACAGACCGGTCATTACAGTGACGGAGAATATTGACAAATACACTTACTTGATAAACTACGTGCCGAGACCCACAGAGTCTTGGCGCCACACTACTAGGAGACACACCACTGGACGACCTACAGTCGACAGAGACGTAGTAAAGGTGACATACCAGACTTACGATGACACATACAGACGACCAAACAAACCTTACTATTACAACAGACATGAGAACCAAAACTACAGACATAACCGACCGACCTACACAACCAAATATAGCTACCCTTCCTCTGCTAGATCCAACGACGACACTGTTACCCAAAAAAATATTATGACTGACAAAACTGACAGAAAAAGCGAAAGCACGACAGACTTGTACAAACTAGTAACTTTCGGATACGTTGGTACATACAAAGGTGAAGCAAGTACTACTAAGAAAATTGACAAAACTGACTTAGACATGACTGCCAAAACCGACAAGGACATGACTGACAATGACAAAGAACTGACTGACAGACATAAAGCTGATACTGTCAGCAAAGACTTTTCTACTTTAGACGCGACTGGTGACAAGAATATGAAACTATCAACATTTTACTTATACGAGACCGCGACGAAACCATATCTACAGAGACCGACGCGACGCAACGACGAAAAGCCTGTAAACACTAACAAGTACTATTACATTAGGAATGTTCTTCACAAATACTCTGACACTGACAAAAGTACGCCACGACCGACAAATAAAGAAGAGAAGAGAGAGGTTACAAAAGATACTGTTGACAAACCTAGTATTCAAGACGTGAAAATAGAAGAAAGATCATCGGTTGACAAGATGGCATCCTTAGACGATATAGAAGCCAAGACGAAGAGTCAGAGTAGAAACAGAAATAAGGTGAAGCCAGCAAGTTCTGCTAAGACTCCATCTGTGGCTTTCCAAGTTATACCTAGTGAAATAAAGTAAGTTTAGATTAAGAAATAAAAGTTAACACAAGTAAATTACAATAAAACGTAAATTTAACCTCTGACTTTATGTTTCTTAACATGATTCCTTTTTTCAGTGCATCGCAATGGGCCGTCTACGAGGAGAACCTCGACCTGCCCGAACAGCACTCGATGCCGAATATGAAGTCAGACCCTTACGCCCTCAAAGAAATACCCAGACCCATGACACTCAACAACTTTAGGAGACGAAGACCTGGACCTGGAAGGCATTGATTAAGAAACCCCAAGGCTTCGAAAAATTTTGGTCTTTACTAAAAATAGATAATTTTAGTGTAATGTTCTTTGTAGATGGATGTCGATCCTTCTGCTGTGTGATATTAATATGGATGTTATTTTAGTTGCGACTAACATACATAGATAACTCAATATTAATTACCTATATCTAGGTACTGTTATACATTGTATGTTAGTAAGTGTCAAGAATAACATCCTACTTGTTATAAAACAATGATGATTATACGGCTAACTAAGATAAGTTAAGTTCTGACTAAACGCACATGTTAACGTCTACGTGACTAAACAAATTTATGACTGACAGACTGTTTGATAATAGACTTGAACCATTTGACTGACTTTACCACATGACACAAGTACTGACAAATGACAAAACTAAATAAAAAAAGTTGTAATAGTGACTACAGGCATTGACTTGTTTGACATACTTACTTATGACGGACTATAAGTTGCATTGACTGACTATAAATTGACTTAAAAAATAAGGTTTACTAAAAACTTCTGACGGACTGTATTGACCACGGCAACTGTTATAATAATATGGATAACTACCTATTACAAAGATAATAAAGATTTGGACAAATTATGTTAATTAATTTACTGACTATAACAAAGTGACTTCACAAGACTTGACTTTACTAAAATTTAGAATTACTTTGACTTGACTAATTAATAAATATCTACATAATTTGTAGAATACGTACATATACAGATACATACATCGACATAAATCATGTTCGTGTTATTGACACACACGAAGAATTTACTGGCTACCTTAACTTTTAAGAGTAACATTAACTAATGTCATGACCGTTACTTTCAACTTTTCTTACTGATTCCAAGACACTAATGACTTGACATTTTGCCCGACAGATGGTAATGTTTGTTCTGTATTCTGAGATGGTTATGGACGCGCCCTCTAGAAATACTTACATACTGACAATTAATAATGCGCCTACTAATAATTGTGGCCTACATGATGACTTGATAAGACTCCTACCATATCAACAACTGAATGATACTGTAATGTACCATGAAATTACAAAGACGGACTTGGTAATAAGACTTTATTGATTACATCAATGCTTACGTCACAATTCACGACATACTGTTACATGATTAATATTTAAACGACAATGACAAATATTACAGATCTCGTCATGACAAAAAATGATAACGACAATGTCAGTTAAGTACTGACTGACAAAATAATAATGACTAAGACTGTTAATTATAGGTAATATTATGTAAAAAAATCATAAACAACAAATATTAATAATCTTGTATTTAAGTTTTGTCACGAAAATAATATTAATAAATACTTTGAAGCCATTAAATGGCAAGCAATTAAATACAATTGTATTATAACAATGTAAAGTACTTACTAGGTACATAATATGTATGTTACAAGACTGTTTCAAATATAAACTGTTATGGTACCATACTTAAATAGTTTTCGTATTCTTAAGTACATATTTTCTTTTATAAAGACAGATCGAAAGAATTGTCAATAATTAAAATTTGCTTCTTGTTATGTTTTTTTTTACTTACTGACAAATAAAGAAAAATGCCAATTCTTTGGATCCATACCAACTTGAAATCTAATTATTTTTTGTCTGTTACAATTCAATTTCAATAATTTATGAGTAGTTAAGTACTTGATTTTAAATTATTTTGTTGTGATCTACATATCTTAGATGATAAAGACACTTATAGACTTACAATTAAATAGATACTCAATAATTCAATGATACATAAGTTATTATCATGAAAAAAATATATTAGTACTTCAAATATTTGATTTATATTTCTATCCTTCACCTCATTCCATTGATAAAACATATTCCAGATACAAAATATAAACATAAGAAAAAAAACAAACTTTAGCTATGGTTCAGAACTTCAGATCCAGGTAGCAAGAACTCATAACAAAAAATAAGTACACAACTTTGAAATTATAAAGAAACACTTCTTAATTACTGATTGATATACAGTTTGAATATAATATAATACATTCAGTAAATGTTATCTTGTTTATCAAATTACGACAACTATTAACACAGCCTATGTCACATACACACACCATGCATGTCCATTCTTTGTTTCTTGGAACTATGTTACAACAACAACACTACTTTGAGAATGAAACCACACTGCTAAGTGTGAAATGACACTCAAGTCATTCTCAGGCAATGCTGTTGGGATTGTTCTATTGAAATTTGTATGCAATTCTAGGTATAATCTAGGTCTAGCACCCTATAATATTCCTTAGTCTTTGGCCAAAAGTAGGTAGTTAGTGGTAGGTGCCTACTCCTTTGAGAAATCCAGTAAATAAATATATAATGATAACAATAAATCAATTACTACAAAATATGAGATTTGATAAAACAGTAATCAATTTATACTGTTTTCTTATGATGTAATTTATATTACAATATCCTACAATACAGTAGTTACTTAATAACTTTATTTGAATAAAAATAAATAGTTTAAAACAGACAAAATATTATAAAGTACATAATGTTTTGTAACATTTTAATTTCTCCAAAATTAAATAACATACCAGTTCATACAAGAATGGTATTTTCTCTGTGGTTGTGGTACACAACACACATCAGTATTATACATAATATATAAGATACATAACAGATAGATATTTAATCTCTCTCTGGGTAGAACTGTACTAGGGTCTTAACCAACTCCTGAGCAAGCTCCGGAGTGCTGGCACAAAGTACTCTACGAGATAACAAATCAAGTGGGCCGCCTGCCGGATCAAGACACACACCACCAGCCTCTCTCACCAGAATATCACCAGCAGCAATATCCCAGGCATGGATACCAAACTCAAAGTTAGCATCAGCTCCCCCAAGAGCCACCATCGCCATGTTCAGGGCTGCAGAGCCCAGGGACCTCAAACCATGGCCTTTGGTAACTATATGCTTAAAGTTCTCAAACACATTCTTACATCTCTCTTCATCCCGACTTGTACCTACCTCAAACGCAACCAAAGCATTGCGCAGCTCTGTCACTTGAGACACATGAATCTGTCTGTCGTTGAGGAACGCGCCCTGACCCTTCTTCGCGGTGAACAGTTGCTGTACATTGGGATTGTAAATAATGCCGGCCACACACTCCTTGTTGATGGCGAGACCAACTGATATGCAGCAGTGTGGAAATCCGTGGATAAAGTTGAGTGTACCATCGACCGGGTCAATGATCCAAGTCGGGGCTTCAGTAAGCTCGCATTTAGCGCCGTCAGCTACTGATTCTTCACCGATAAACTTATGTTCAGGGAACTGTTTAGATAAACCTCCAATAAGCATTTGTTCCACCTTCTTATCTATTTCAGTGACAAGGTCAATGTCACAAGACTTCTTCTCAAAGACTTTGCAGCCATTCACATGCTCAGTTATTAGGTTTCCAGCCGATTTAACTAGCGATAAGGCGAATTCAAAGTATTCGTCAATTCGGTCCATTTTGAATGAAATGTTACGCTTTATGAATAATAATTGGCGACAAATAACAAGGAAGTCGCTGCGAGCCAGTGCACTGGACTATACTTAATAAACCTGAGGTAATTCTCTAATTACAACAACCTGGCCTCTAACTTACAGATTGATCAACTGACCTGACACTACTGACAGCCGACAGTTGTCAAATGTCAATGTCAAAATCCCTAAAGGTTTTAGAGTGAAACTTTCACGTGAAATGGAACTTCAATATAATACGATCTTCACCACTCAAGAATACTTTTGAATTTATTCAATAATATCTTACTTAATTTGAATAAAAACCAAAAACAAACCCTTCATCAGTATTTCTGTAGAATCAATGTATGATTCTCTCCTTCATCCTTGGAGATATGTGTGCACAAAGGTAAACAATGTTCTTTACTTTTGATTTTGCATTAAGCTATTATTATTGTGGCGTTCTTTCGCGTTGCACAATTGAACATATTATAATCACGCCTATCGTTCCCGTTATTTGTTCGCCTATTGTTACCTCTGCCTGCACCTTCCCATTTCATCATAACATTGGGACCTATCCCAATATCCCAATAGAGGCCAATAGGGTTGCGAACTTGCGAGCAATAGGCTCTTGTTTTATTTTATTTATTTATAATTATAAGGAATCGCTGTATAAGGATTCAGATACAGGCACTAGACTCCAGTTTAGTACCAACCAAAACACTTTGAAAATTTGACCTGTCAAATCATGAATCATGATGGAGTCTTGGATTTGTGCCCAGTTGATAAATTGCTATCAACCGGTGACAAATCCAAGACTCCGTGCTGTTACTGATAATTATCTCTAACCTAATGGGAAAACCCAATAACACTACCGGACCCGGGATTCGAACCTAGGACCTCAAGCTCTGCAGTCGCTTGCGTCGTAATTTTCATAAACACGTAACATAAGTCTTCCAGTATTCTTCGGTGACACTACTCCTACCAAGATACAATAGGTTTTCGCAACTTGTGAAAATGCGCCGGACGTGCGGAATTTCCAGTCACAGTATAGTTGAAATATTTGAATAATCAGTGTGTAAAAAGCAATCTGCAATTGCAATTGAACGGGAATCGAACCCAAGACTCGCAACAAAGCTGCAAAAGGTCACAAGGATATTTAATAAAAGTCTATAACGGACAAGAGGAAATATTAAATAGTATATTGGGTGAAAATAAATAAAACAAATGATTTAAAAATCATGAAAAATTGTTTAATTGGCATGCCAACTGATAACTTGTTACAACCTAGGGCCAATTTTACAATTATCAATATTGTTAATAATTAAATATAATATTTATGTAAAATAAGTTTATGCTTCAATGTTTACTTACATTTAAATTTTATATTATTATTCGGAAAACTATAATAATGAATAAAAAAAGTGGTCATGTAGACTGGTAAATAATGATAAAAAAATGCTCGCACGATACAAGGTAAGGCCTCTGTTACAAGAGACTATTTCCAATCCATTTTACGTATTAAGTCCATAATAAAGAAAACTTAAGGCCACAATTTATTACTACGAGTCTTACCTAAGTCTATAAGAGAAAGCCGTTCTAGCGCAAACCTCTCGCCTGCCGACACAAATAATACCGTTTTGTATTTTATGTAAACAAATTTACACGACACCACGTGACGTCACGTGGGTGTATTTACATTCAAGATGTTAGGGTACGGAGATGGTAGGGGACATATTGTTATACACTTATTATGGCATGTGACGCCGCCTCGGTAATGTATAAAAATATTTCTTAGCAAAACGTGTGCAACTCTATGCAGCTCAGAATTTTGAGCAAAAAATGCTTGCACCTCTCAATATTAGATGAGCGAGTGAACTATGTATATTTTGTGCTCAATATTATTTCCAAAACTGAGCCGACTATGAGCATCTGGTTGAGTCAACTAGGTAATGAGTCGAGTACGCCGTCACATCCCATCACATCAAAAGCTCACATGTTTACTTATCAACTATCATTAAAATTTGTATGGCAACTATAAGCGCTCAGTGACTTACACTGATTATATTTACATTGTATAGATGAAGTGACGCGAGCCGAGCACGCTCAACAAACTGAGCGAAACAGGAGTCATCAGTTGTAAAAATAAATTATAAAGTACACATATTTGGCTCAATTCAAACTGAGCGTGCTCAACTCGCAAAATGGTTGATAGAAATAATCAGCAAACGGTACAATTGATTATGGGGGGTGGGGGTCAAATATCGCAACAACAGTCTTGGTTACTCAGTCGCGTTTTAAATGCAATAATCAAACAGTATAAGTAATATTTTGCCACAATTTATTAATACTTTAAAAAAATTTCATTACAAATATCACCCAATGAGTAATTTAACAATCTACCCGTCCGACTTAGTCTGGGCAAAGTGAAAATCTCGATTGTTAGGAATGTATAGTTTAATACTGGGATGGGGTTTATCACCAATTGCTATTGTTTTTCAGAGATTCGACTGTTTAAATGCAATTTATTTTAGTGTAAATTGAGCACCCGCGTTATGTAGTTGTGTCCTAGACGTATGAACGAGTGCACCGACAGCCTCCGGGGCGTCAACGGTTTACATAGGCCACTACTAGTACCCCGGAGGTGGTCACTGATCCAAAAGTTAACTATAAAATATCGACGATTAAATAAGCGAGCGCGTCCATACGTCTCGAACTGAAAAATGTACTCAAAATATTTTATAATGACGATAAAATTTTACGTACATAATATATATTATTATACAATGAAAGAAAACATATATTAGATACAAAAGCCTATGCGTTCTCAGCTGTACGCTATATCCATACAATAACTCGATTTACATTGACTTACAGTCCACTTATATACAATCGTAGGTTTGTATAGCTAATGTACAATGTCTCGACCACATTCAGGGTAGTTTAATGCAATCCCTCTCCAATGATTTCATGTACAAAAGTACGATTGTAATATAACATAGCTACATGTAATAGCGAACGAAGAAACATATTCTCCAGTAATTAAGTACGTCAATATAGATGAAGAAAGAACAATGTATAAAAAGGAATAACAATAAATTTGCAAAAATAACTACTTAGCCTAAGGTCAAAAAGTCACTAAACTCGAAACTTAATCACGGTTGACATTATTTATGTATTTTTTGTTTACCAGAACACTAGCAACGTGCGGGGCACATCGCCAGCGCCCCCGTGCGGGCCCCGCGAGGCCGGAGCCGGCGCAGCCTGCTGCAGGACGTCCGCGCGGCGCCGCTACTCCACGCTGTTGGTGGAGTCGTTGACGTCGTCGAACGACTCGTCGCCCGAGCCGCCGCCCGGAGCCAGCGACGTGCGCTTCATGCGCGACGACGACGACGCGCCCGACAGCCCGATGCCGCCGCCCTGCCGCCTGCAACACGCACGACGAGCGGGGTCAACTACTGTTCCTGAATACTCCTTATCTATGTATTTAGTTTATTAAAGTTTGTGTGCTGAACTTATTTTTAAACTCACATAATTCAAAAACCCAACAAAAGAAAATAGGACGTCACAGTTACTTTGTATAAGCGACACATAACGTCTAAATCACATAAGAACATTTCAGTAGTCTTACAATAATGGTATGAAATGTAATACAAACGGGCATAAAACTTCATACTTTATAAAAAAAAATTAAAGGTTTATAAATGGATCACCTTTTTAAATGTAGGTTACATTAAGTGTAGGTAGGTTACATTTAAAAAGATGATCCATTTATAAAACTTTCAATTTTTTTTATAAAGTATGAAGTTTATTAAAATTCTATAAAACAGTAAGATTACTGATATGTCAGTGAATATCAGCCAAAACACCGCAGGCCTGAAAACGATTACTAAATTATTTTAAACTCACTCCTCCTAGAAGCTAAACATCTTGTAGAGGAGATGTTACGCGAATCAATCAATACAACACAATGATGGTATGAAAGTGTATCAATGAATTACATCAAACCCATTCTTCATTCGATGATAGTAGAGTGAATTAAGCGCATAACCTTTCAGTAAGTTTATCGCAAGCGGTTTCCCAATTCCACACATATTTAGATGGAATAAATAAGATCGGTGATGTCAAACTGGAGATTTGCTTAATGTTTGAAAACTATGCTCTGAAATGCCTTTTTAGACTTCAAATCAATTTATTGTAGACTTATTAGTAGTAACTGTAGTGCATAATAAAATGGTTTTAATTCGACTAGGTGGTAAGGTAAAGTTATTCACGGTCTACTCATAAACTGCTCTTACACATCTTTATAACAAAAATTAAAGAAAACTAACTCTTAATACAAATAGTAAGTTTTACTTTGTCAATACAAAATACTACCGTCAAATCAAAATTGTACTTTATATTTATTTCCATATATATATACACTTTAGCGTGATTTCCTTATCGTGCTAATGCACTTATCGCGTACTGTACAACCTAGCCCTACAGCAATCACACCACAAATCCCCAGTTCCAGCACCACTGCCACAAACGAGCCCAGCCCCGGAGTCCCCCAGCCCGGAGTCCCCGCCGCTTCCCCCACTGTCGTGTACCTGTGGCTGGCCGCTCCCTGCGCCGCCTGTCGCCTAATCACACTCACTAGCGGTTTCGTCGTCCGAAAACGACGGCCTAACGGAAATAACATCCATATTGTATCGCTTCTTAAGTTATAAGTGAAGAAATATATTCGCCAGGACATATTGACGGAATAATAAATAAATATTTACATAGTAACATACAAGAAACATTACAAATTTATATAGAGTATCGTGAGAGAGCGTAAAACTACATCATCACGTTATTTGGAACGACATTGTGGCATGAGCTAGTGAAGGGTGCATGTAAAAAATTAATTAATAACAATTAAGATTGAACATCAAATTTCTAACAAAAGATGGACTGGTTTGAACTACTTAAAATAAAATAAATAGAACAATATAATTTAGGAAACAAATTATCAATAAAAATATAGACAACAATGTCGAGGATGACATCAAAATAATTATTTAAACTGCGATGACGGATGGCAAAGATACCTCTTCTACCATAACTATTCCTCGAGTTTAACCCACTGGAGTTTAATATATAAGATAATTTAGTCTGTGCATGTCGTAACAGACGGGCGCCGTATATCCCTATACCCCCCTATCCCCGTACGTACCGCAGCTTGTTGCGCAGGTTGTTGCACTCCCTGGCGAGCGTCTCGTGCGTCTCCAGCATGTCCTCCAGCTCGCGCTGCGCCTTGCGCTTGCCGACCTTCTCGCGCTGGACCTCCTCCTCCACCTCGTCCAGCTGCCGCTTCAGAGCTTTCACGCGGACGTTCATCTGGAAACCAATACCATTATCAGCTAGGTACCCTTACGAGTAACGGAAAAGTTATCATTATAATATCATTTCTGCACCATCCTAACGTTGACTGGGAGGGAATGCCTATGGCATTATGTCTGCCTATGTACATTTTTGTTAATTTGTGCGTAACGAATAAATAAATAATCCTTGTTAGAATATTCAGTATGCCCACATGATTTGCCATTTAGTAAATCCCAACTAAACTGCGCGCCGTAAGTTACCAGTTATTTCTACTTGCTACAATCTTAGCATACCTCACCTCAAATTTTTTCAGATTAAGGAAAATCCTAACTTATCAAATCTCCAGAGCAAATGCGATCACAATGCGTGTCATAAAACTTAACAAGAGAATTAACTACGTACATTAAATTGTCATTCTATGTCCAACCTATATCCTTAGACATAAGGTCGACACTAGCTCGACATGTACTCGGCGTGGCCTACCTTCTCGATCTGCTCCTTGTACTGGTCGGCGTGCCTCCTCTCCTCGTCCAGCTGCAGGGCCAGCTCCTTCATCTTCTTGTCCAGCTTGCGGCCCGCCTTCTGCTGCGCGAGGCGCTCGCGGGACTCCGCCTCCAGTTGCTCCTCTAGGTTGGCCACCTTCAGCTCTAGAGATGTGATTACGCCCTGTAATTACAATAAATAAGCATTAGAAAGATGTGCAAACAAAAACTGATGTTTTTGTTAAGTTTAATCCTTTTGTGATATTTCTGTTGTCATTTCAAATTAGATGAAAACACTTATATTTAATTAAACTGAAGTAATCGCGAATAAACCCCTCACCTTACGGTCTAAGCACGTCTGCCGACTTCGATACCAAACTGTAGCCACGGAGTTGTTTCCATAGGAATTAAATAGGAAATACATTTTAAGTATTTTTAATTTGACCATTGCCGAATAAACAAGTGAGGGTTTAAGCCAGATAATAGTTAATAGTAACAGATTTGATCATCGTTTAAATAGGATATCACAAGTATGCTATCCTGCATATCGGATATCGGTAATTATCGATCACCCTCCACGCAGGTCCCCAGGCCGTACCTTGGTCTTGGTCCTGGCGGCGGTCTCCAGCTCGGCCAGCTTGGCCTTGAGCTCCTTGTTCTGCCGCTCCAGCACGAGCTTGCCGCTCTCCAACTTCTGGGTGGCCGACTTCTCCGTGCCGAGCTCCATCGTCAGCTGGTCGATTTGGTTCTAAAACACATAATACACAGTAAGCAACAAGGTATACATAGTGACAGTAGATTTCAATTCTCGTAATTTCAGTTTATTTGAAATACCTTACATGTCACAATATTAATATATTTGACATAAAACGTCATCACTGTTAGATTAATTTTATTAAAACTTATGTAAATAATATAATTAGTTTTCTGATAGTCAAATTGAACACCTGATTCTTATCAATTACCATGTTCATATTAAATTATAATAAAGGTTAAAATCACGTATCTCATAATATATATCATCTTGGCCTTACCTGTGATTTCCTGAGCCTGTCGTTAAGTATTTCGTTGTTCGACTGCTCTTCATCCAGATCCTCTTCCAGCGCTGCTATCCGAGCTTCGAGACGTTTCTTTTCGTCAACAAGAAGCGTACCCTGTCGGAATGATTACATAGTTACACATGTGGACTAGCTAACAATTTACAAGCTGTGTTGCCACCGTTTAAATGAGAGCGGAGAGATAAGCTACCTTCCCGGCGCAGCTGTTGAGCTCGTCCAGCAGGTCGTCGCGCTCGGCCTCGGCCTGGCGGCGCGCGCGCTCGGCCGCGGCCAGCTCCTCGGCGTGCTGCAGCGCCTCGGCCTCGAGCGCCTTCCCGCGGCGCTCGGCGTCCCGCGCGGCGGCGGCGGCCTCCTCGCGGCCGGCGCGCGCCTCCTCGGCCTCGCGCGCCGCCTCCTTCAGCTGCTGCTGCAGTTTCTTCACTTGTTTCGCTGCGTCTTCTTTGACCTGTGACATTTAATAATTTTATTACTGTATAATCCGAAATTTCATAGACGTAGCTATGAACATTCCCAAATCCCTATAATACTACCTTATTAGCAAGATGCAAGGCCTGTTCAGCGTCCTTGAGGTCGGCGTCTAACTTCTTCCGCATGGCGAGCACGGCGGCACGTTGTTTCCGCTCCTCTTCCAGCTCTCCCTCGAGGTCTCGGAGCTGTTTCACGATGCCGCGGCGTTTCTCCTCGCCTTGCTCTTCCTTAGCCTAGAAATTATACATTTATAAGAACATGCAATAGCAAATATCATATCAAATTTTATTATAGAAAACGTACTATATTGTTCTATAAAGTAATTACGAATCGATATATAAAAATATGAAAAGTAATCTCTCGTGTATTTATCGTAAAACATGAAAACAATGATATACTTTTAATGAGTTGACATATCCCCAGCATTTCCTACAAAATACCAATAAATGCGTGTGTAACCTGCAGGTCCCTCTCGAACTGCGCGCGCATGGCCTGCATGTTGACCTCGAGGCGCAGCTTGGCGTCCTCTGTGAGCTGCAGGTCGTCCTCGATCTCCTCGTTCTGCGCCTTGAGCTCGGCCAGCTGCGACTCCAGCGCGCGCTTGGCCTTCTCCAGCTCGTGCACGTTCTTGTCGGCCGTGCCCTGCGTGTTGGCCAGCTCGTCCAGCTCCGACTGCAGGAGGCGCTTCGTGCGCTCGAGCTCTTCGATCTGTAGGATTTAATTAACTTTTGTATTTTCAAAGTAATTAAGCAAGATAATGGCGTATTTTTTTGGCGAAGTTCGACGCCAATTTTCAATCAATTCACAATCATTGACACTGATTACAGCGGAAATTGTAATATTATACATATTAGTGGAAATCCAGGAAAGGTTTAAACGGTGAGAAGGCCTTACGAAGTTCACCGAGTCAGTTACTAAAAGATGTAATTATTATTAGTAGCTTACCTTTTCGGCGGCATCGTCGAGTTCTCTAGTGAGGGACAGCACGCGCGTTTCCTTCTCGCGCGCCTCCCGCTCGGCCTGGTCGCGCTCGGCCGCGTACCGCTCGGCGATCGCGCGCTCTTCGGCCACAACCTGCAAGTACAAGTGATATAATTATACTGTCTATTCACCACATACCCAGCAGCGTTGACATTATAATATAGCGTCTATAATATCTTGACAACTCTGTAGGTAAAAATACGGGAACTACTAATTTAGCTGTAGCTGTGTGTAAAATTTTTACCAAATGCTTTTGGATAGACCCCGTCGACACCTCCAACGTATATTATCGTAACTCCATTTGGTCAACTTTAAAGATTTTGGAAATATTAATTAGTGATCACACCTACAAACAGCCTCGTATGATTATCAAAATTTGCATGTCAGCATTTAAATAGGTTCTGCACACTACCGTGGATAATAATAAAAATAAGTCGTTTTATTGATTCCGGTCTGAAATAAATGAATTTTATTTTTATTTATTTATTTATTTTATTTTATGTAAAAAAGCAAAATCGTCATTTTGTTGGTTACGACAATATACGTAGGAGGTGTCGCCGTGTTTACACTCAGAAGTATATTATAGTATAGTTGTTCTATCTCACGAAGTCCTCTTGTCCGCTGTAGTCGCAACGTGTACTGATAAGCGCGCTAGTGTGTCGCCGGGTCACAACAGTGACAGAGCGCTCTACAAGTAACACACACTAAAACAATGTGCATGTAGACGCCCGACTACATTCATAGTCAAACGGTCTTCATGACATAGAACATACTATACCAGTTAGCCTGTATAAATATAAAACTACAGCCGTACCTTATCAAAGCTCTTCTGTTTCTTCTCCAGTTCCATGACCTTAGCGCGCTGGGCCTCGAGCTCGATGTTGGTGTCTTCTAGTTCTGCCTGGATCTTCTTTTTGCCTGGAATATGATATTACATGAGTAAGTCATGCTTGTTTTGTGTCCCACTGCTAAACAAAGCCCTGTAATTGACCATGTGTCCAATTCTTTTGAAAAGCGTCCAAATCTAAGTGGCCATCCATATCTGAATACGCTAAACGCAAAAGTAGAGAACGACTTGACTAAATTTGATGAAATTTTTTGCATGGTTGAGTGGGACCGTGGATAGTTTTGAATTGGACCCAGTAGGTTACCTTAATTTGTTGTTTATTTGCATGGCAGGACAACATTTGCCGGGCTTGCTGGTAGTAAATAAACGTATATAACACCACTTACTCTTGTCTAGCTTATCGTTGGCCTGCTGCAGTTCGTCGATCTGCCGGTGCAGCGCTTCCACATCCTTGCTGAGCTTCTTGCGTTGCTCCTCTAAAGCAAGGGCGTTCTCTGCTTCTTCCTCGGCCTTCTTCTTCGCGTCCAACACTTGCTGCGTAAGAGCTGTTACCTGGGAGGAGAGAGTTACAATTTGTTAGTAATGTAACTATTCCTAAAGGCCACATTATGATAGACTAGTTTCGTTCCAGTTAAACTAAGGATTAGGGCGGTCAAGAGTGTACTTAGAGAACTTTTGCTTATGGGCACTACTTCCATTAATGTGGTTAAAAAATTATCTCATATCCTCTAGAATGTAGATAATGTTTATCTGTGCTACATTTTCAACTTACTTGTTTCTCCAGGTTCTTCTTAGCTTCCTCCTCTTCTTCGAGCTGGTCTCTCGCTTGCTCTAACTGCTGCTCGATGTTGCGCAGCTTGGTTTGTAGAGATAGCTTCTGTTTCGTCTCTTCTTCCAATAGAGCCTGGCAACCATATTTGTTAATCAAATATGTCATTTCGACATTACAAAAGAAGACACTATATTGTATGTATGACCCAAATCAATACACAAACTTTGTTTCTGTATGAGTGCGTGTGGCGAATGCGTGTATGTGTGTGTTTTTGAGTGTGTGTGTGTAGCGCGTATATGCATGTTTGTGTTTGAGCATATGTGTTAGTGTCACCTGAGCCTCGGCCAGCTGCGCGCCGACGGTGGCGGCGTGCTTGGCGGCGGCGGAGGCCTTGAGCTCGGCCTGCTCCAGCTGCCCGGCCGCCGCCTCCGCCTCGCTCTGCAGCCGTACGCATTTCTCCTGCACCTCGGCCCTGCGGACACAAACATTTTATTGGTCCTGCTACGCCTATGGAGGTGGAATGTTATATTATTTATATCCGGCTATAGAGCCAGGCCCGCATCTAGGGCCTGCTCGGTGTGTGTGTGTACCTGGTGCGCTCCACGTCCTGCAGCTTGGCAGCGAGGTCAGCCAGCTGCAGCTCGGCCTGCTTGCGGCGCCGCTCGCCGTCCGCCCGCGCGGCACTGGCGCTCTTCAACTCCGTAGCCAAGTCCGCATTTTCTGCCTCTAGGGCCTGCTTCGCTTTCTCGAGGGCTAATAACATAATAAGATATGTATACTATGCTAATTAATTGTATGAAAAAGACAATTTCTCGAAACTTTTTTTTTATAAATTCACTAAGAAGAACATACAACCTCTCCTCCTTTTTAAAGTCAATCTAAAACCACGAGAAAATGTAACCTCCTTAAGACTAACATTACAACTTAACAAAACTGCCAAAATGATCATATCCTTTACGTAAAAACAATACCTCTAAAACTTTTTAAGTGAATGATTGTAATGCTATATTTGTTGGCATTCGAAGGCCTAACAACGAACAATATTTAAACTTTCAAAAACTTATATATTTTGAAACCTCTTTCGGATTTTATTCAGTTTTGAGACTTAAGTGACATCAAAAGTCATCTAACGTGATTGTCTATACTCTAAACAACTATGTGCAGTGTGTATGTATAACATACCTACCCCCCAGACACTGTTCAAATGGTCTGTAATAGACGCTAAGACCAAAGATGATGCTGTTTGTGTGAGTGGACCTACTTATATACCTACTATACACATTCTATACACTGCCAACTATAAAGTATAGATACCAAGTTTCTGCCAAACTTTAAGACTAGTGTTTCAAACTATGCTGTTATCTACCCATCTACACACAGTCTATCAGAGATGTACCATTACATAACATTGACACATCGGCCCTGCGGTCCGGCGAGGGCGACTTGCACATGTGTTGCCAGTAGTCCCTCGCGGAGTGGAACGAGCTGCCTTCCTCACAAGGGTACGCCACACTCTCGACTTCAAAGTTATCGTCTTTTGACAAACCAAATTTTACGTTTTTTTGTCTGCGCCCCTTAATGCACGCCATCCGTTCGCATAATAATGTATAGTAAAATATATATTAACTAAAATATTCGGATAAAATTTACTCGTGTAGATATCAGTTCTAAAAATTGTTGACGTTTTATTTTTAATGGTTTGAATTTAGAAGTTTCGTCGGATTTTTTTAATGAATGAAATGTGTTATGTCAGTGTCATAGTCAGATTTAAGAGAAAGAGGTAAACTATTCAAAAAGAGGTTACAAACTTTTAATATATTTAAAATTAAATCCTTTTTGGTATAGTTTCTGGTCTTAAAAAGCGATTTCTTCGCGATCACAGATTTTATCCAGAAATCGCCCCAATCTATAAAGCGAAAAGTTATGGAACATTTTTATGAAATTTACGCGGACTGAGGAGTATTAAATTTGGCACAGTTAAAGTTTAAATCAGAGGTTCCCGAACATTTTTATGCCATAGACCCCTTGCCGTGTTTTTTTGTGTTTCGTAGACCCCCTACTTACCTGATTGAGCGTATAATATGTATTAAGTTTTACTATCGTAGACCCCTTTTTTTCATGGAATCAAGTTTTTTTTCTCGGCGTAGACCCCTTGCAGACTGTCATAGACCCCTGGGGGTCCATATGGACCACTTTGGGAAACACTGGTTTAAATAGACAAGAAGTGCAGAATGATACGGTCGAATTTTGGCCGCAACTACTAGTAATAGTTAAACACGCAAAAATACGCAATAGAAAAGTAGCTTTTACGTTTTAGGATTTTCACAAATATAAACGACAAAAACCCAATACATTTTAGCATATCTAAAATACTTCAATCATTTTTATCAAACAATATTATAATTATATAAGCATCACTCACCGGCCTTCGCCTTCTTGATCTGTTCGTGTTGTTCGTTCAGCTGCTGCAACTCCTGGGAGTGCTTGTGTCTCTGGTCGGCCAGGGTGGCCTCGTGAGAAGTTGCTTCTTCTTCCAGGCTGCGCTTCAGAACTGCTACTTCTTGCTCGCGTTTTGTTCGCAACTCTTGTTGTGCTGTAGATAAAAATATATTTAAAGCATTTTAAGGTAATTCTTTACGATGTATCAAGTTTTGTAAGACCATCATACTCTCTCAAAAGTAATAAAATATAGATTATTTTGTGGAAACTAATAAATTGATATTACGTAGAGTTGATTTAAAAATCGTCTGCATTCAATTTACTGTATTGAGTTCTAGAATTATAGACGCACGTGCGTCTATAATTCTAGATAGTAAAATATTAAAAACTGTTTATTAGATTCAGTGTTGTTGATTAAGGTTTAGGGTGCAATTAGTCTTTCTTGTCAGTAGGACTTAAATATATGTCCAGGCTATCCCGGTCAGTGAATTAGATAGATTAGATAGAAGCTTAATGTTACCGGCGGTGGTGTCGAGCGAGTCCAGCAGCTCGGACTTGAGCGCCTCGAGCTCCTCGTTGAGGTCCCTGCGCAGCTTCTCGGCCTTGGTGCGCGCGGCGCGCTCGGCGTCCAGGTCCTCGTGCGCGTCGGCCAGCGCGGACTCGGCCTCGCGCGCCGCCTTCTGCGCCGCCGCCCGCGCCGCGCCCTCCTCGTCCGCGCGGCTCATGGCCGCCGCCAGCTCCTCCTCGCGCTTGCCTGCGGGGGGGCAGGGGGGGGGGGGGGTCAGTACATCGTACGTCATATATGAACACCCCGCGCGTGTCAATACTCACTGAGCACGATCTGCAGCTCCTCCAGCTGCGCCTTCCTCTCGGCGAGCTGTTCCCTGACGTCCTGCAGCTCAGTCTCCAGCTTCCGCTTGGCACGGTCCGTCTCTTGGCGCATTTGATGATCCTGAGGAATGGTCATTATATTATTATAAGGGTACTTCACACTTGGAATAAATATGTTAAAAAAATATGACGGAAACTAAACTATGAGTGATAAAAGTTACCACGCTATGTAAGGAGTGTAAGGATACTACCATTCATCAAATGAGAAATCTTTAAAATAAGACAAAGTTAAAATTAAAAAAAATTGTAAGCCCAAGTCTGAAACATTGGAATCTTTCTCTGTTGTAAAAACTAGTACTTCCCACGTGTCTGAACAGTGTAAACAAATCACCTTAAACAGTATTATTACAGTCAAGTCATTACCTTCAACAGTTTCTCCTCAAGCTCCGCGATGGCGGACTCCTGCTTGGTCTTCAGCTTACTAAGGTGCTTCGCCTTCTCCTCCTCCTCAGCCAGGGCTTGAGAGAGGTCGTTGGCTCGCTCTTCCAAGATCTAAATCAAAATGAATTAGTTAATCAAGCAAGGCATGTCTTGTATTGTGGCCTGTATAGATGGGTAGGTAGAATATTTAATCTAAGTAATTCTTTAAAAAAGTATCATTATCATCATTATTCAGCCTGGTATCGCACGTTTTCCTCTGCCATCCTTCTTTGGTTTGAGCGTCCAAACAAAGTATACGTTGAAACAACAAACTCAAACGCCAGAACTCGGAGAAAATATCTGCAATTCACAAATATTTTTCCGATGCGAGAATCGAGTATGTTACGAGCAACGCACTATAGTATTATATACGCGTCACTGTACTTTTAATTAAATGCATAGAAATACCTTCTTCTCCTTGACCAGTTTCTGGTTGGTGTCTTCACTCAGAGCCAGGTCTTCCTCCAACTTCTTCAACTTGGAGTCACATTGGACACGCTCCAGCTGTAACTTCTGACGCGCTGCCTCTTCTTCTTCTAGTTGTTCCTCAAGATCCTGATAATAAAAGCAGTGAACAGCTGTTATTAAAAAAAAAACCTCAACGAAAACATCCACTTCTGTATCTTAAATGACACACATAGAAAAGACATTTGCTAAATAAATTGACGACAGTTGGATAGATTTTAGCTGTTCAGAAGCTCATCAGTCCACAGAGAAGACAAGACCTAGATTTGGTGTTAGTGTGTTATCCTAAAAACAATTTTTTTTCCATCATTCGCTAGGTCTTTTGAATCAAATGAAAAGTTGGATTTAATTCCAAATAAGGAATAATTCACAGGATACAGATTACAAGGGTCCCTAAACTTAAATGTTCCTCAGTCTTCTTTCCTACTTCTACACACCTGTATATTGAGCTGCAGTCTCTTCTTCTCCTGCTGCAACGAGTTGCACCTCTCTTCCTCCTCCTCGATCCTGCCTTCCAGGTCATGGAGCAGTTCCTCTAACTCTTGTTTACGGGCAGCGGCGCGCGCGCGACTCTCTTCAGCTTCTGCACATAACTCTAGTTCGGCCTGAAAAAAGAAATGTTTTATTACACATACTATAATCAACGAAGATCTCTATAAACTATTATGTTTCACAAAAACATAATATCAGTACCAGTAATAGTATATACTAAGTTTATCTAACAGTTTTTGTAACTAAATGATGATCAAAATTACTCAGCTACTATGTTAAGTTTATCTCATTTAACATAAAATGTCAATGGAGACAAACGATTATCGACCATATAGATAAAACTGTAAGGTACAAAATTCAAGTTACCTGCAACTGTTCAGCCAACTGCGTCTTCTCGGCATTAGACTGCTGGTACTTCTGTTCGTACTCCTGGCACCGCTTGACCTGCGTGTCTAAACGTTCACGAATCTGGCGGAGCTCGTCCTCCTTCTGTGTCAACTTCTCTTCTTGTTTTGTTACTTCTAGCAGAGGTTTCACCTGAAATTCGGTCATGGAGTTATAGAGTTGGACTTTTTTGCACTTTCGCCTAAAATTATAGTGATGGAAGTGAATATATACATGCATTCTTCAGCCTTCTAATTTCGACTTTGATATCATACTATACCAGAGCAAAAGTGATGCAGCACTCCATGTAACATCTTCTTTTTTAGACCTCCACAGGGAGGGAGAATATCTACTTAGTAAAAAAAAACAGAAAAGCATTGATAGTCTTCAAGCACCAGTACCCCATAATATACTTACATGCAACGTAGAAGACCCGAAACAAGGCAGAGAGAAGTAATAAACAATACTCATTACCAATGACACGATCAGTCGAAGAACACACGACATATCCATACTTCAAACTCTATTCTATCACTTACAATGTATGGTCGCAGTTCTCCCAGGCTTTCTCCGTGTCATCTTACAATACTATTAAATTCAACATACAATATAGAATGATTGACAATAATAGATAGTTCTAACAATAGATACATGCATAGTGGAATATTATTGTAAAGAAGGTTCAGGTTGGAATGTTTCCAAAACATTGCATCTTTGTGAATATGTTGCATTTGCATTACATGACGTCAGAAAATGGTTGTTTTAAACACATGTTTCTTTTTATGTGGGAAGATTTACAGAACAAAGGTTATAACACATTTGACTGTGTAATTCATATATACCAATAGCAAAATGGTTATTAGAAAGTATAGCAAAAGCTGCAGACTGAAAAATAATTTAAAGGCATTAAGGAATTGTGGTTAAATAGAAAAGAGCTAAATACCTCTGGGCTATTTGAGACAACATTTTCTAATGTTAAATTTAGTTTAAAAAGTTTATAAACGATACCATTGCAATGCCGCGTACTATGCGAGACTCCAATGATATCAATTTATATTTACTGTTTGTTAATGTTCCTCAAATAGCCACAGTTCCACCAGTGCATGATACGTCTCCAAAGTTCATCATTCCTACCTTGATGTACAGTCTCCACCATTGCCAGTTCCTCAACTTTAGATACGCAGCACAGTTCCTCTGAATGATCCTGATAGCGTTCAGCTGTTGTAATCTCTTCTGGTAGTTTCTCCTAGCAAGGTAGCCTCGGCAGAACGCTTGGAAGTTGACTATCAAGTCTGTGATTTTGTAGTCCCGTTCCTCCTCAAGATGTGCCAGTACACCAGCCCGGAAGAAGATCTTGGACTGACCGACGCGGTATAAATTATGATCTAACTCTAGAGCCTCGATCATCTGCTCACAAGCCTTCTTTCCATCCATGAAACCTTTCGGTATAATGTTTGGAGTCAGCAGCTCATAACGCTGTCTGAACTCCTGGAAGGGAATACGGTTGGGGAAACCTTGTCTGCAGATCCTGATACCTTCAAGCACACCGTTGCAACGTAACTGGTCGAGAACTAGAGGCGCTTCGATCTTTCCAGCCTTCTTCTCATGGTTGGGAATGATACACCTTACGAAGTTCGGGTTAGTGTTCCTTAGCGTCGCCATCAGTTTAGTAAGCTGTTCCTTGTATAGTTGGGAGACTGTTCTGAACATGCCCTTGCGGGTCCTTGCGCCGAATTGTGTGTCGGTCATGGCCTGTTGCGCCATGCCCACGATTTCAGCATCCTTCCAGATGTGACAAACAAACGGATCCTGGGAAGATTGGAGGAGCGACACGACGTTTTCATTCAGAGGATCCATGTTCTTCATTAACCATTTCTCAGCGGAATAGTCGACTTTGCCAGCGTAGTGAATGATTGCGAAGTCAGCTACACCACGGAAGTCAGTCTTCATGAATTTAGGGTGGACGGAGTGGGCTGATACTAATTTCTCAACGAACGTCTTATCGGTCGCCTTGGGGAACCAGCACTCCTCATCCAATAAGGCCATAATACCCATAGGTTTGTCGATCAAATCGATAGTCGGTTGCAAATCGAGACCGAAATCAATAAACTTCCATTCGATACCTTCTCGCTGATACTCTTCTTGTTCCAAAATGAACATAGTATGGTTAAAGAGTTGCTGAAGTTTCTCGTTGGTGTAATTGATGCACAGCTGTTCAAAGGAGTTGAGTTCAAAGATTTCAAAACCGGCCATATCGAGGATACCGATGAATGATGCTCCTTGTCTCTTGGTCCTGTCGAGGGATCTGTTAATCCTATTGACGAGCCATCTGAACAAGCGCTCGTAGCAAGCCTTGCCGATGGCTTCCACTGAGAACTCCACCTGTTCCTTGGTCTGTGCTTTCGTTACGAAGTCACGACCTACTTTAATTCTGGGCTTGAGGAATGCCTTTGTCATTTCAGTTACCGAAAGACCTAGAAAATAAATGACAATATGAAGTAAACAGCTATAACATCAAAACCTTCGTGAACTATTTAAAGCATAGATATTGTAACTTACCAAGTAAATGTGCGATTTTCTGAGCGACCGTGTTATCAGGCAATGTCGCCTGATCCGAGTTCCTCTCTTGCTTGAACTGCATGGAGCCGAACAACAGCACAGCGGACACTATTCTGAAGATAGAGTTGTAGTCTTCGCTGTTCATGCCCATGATGTTCATGGACTTGATGGTCGCTTGGAACTCTGCAGCATCATCGATACCGGGGACTGGTAACGCCGCGTTTGACAAGAATGGGTAACTCTTAGGGTCTTCTAGGATGTATTCAGCTCTCTGCTGTGATGTCGCACCGGCTAGTAACTGGTAGAATATGTGGAATGTCCTTTCGTCTTTCGCTTGCCTAATCGCTCTCGATTTCTCGAGTAAGTACGTCTCGATGTTCGCGCCTGCTATGAAACCTGACGCGTCGAAGTTTATTCTTATAAATTTACCCTGGAAATATTAACAAAGCGTTAAATAACCAAACTAAAATGGTAGGTATACTGATTACAATATGCTGCTGTGAATATATACTCACAAATCTTGAAGAATTGTCGTTCTTAACAGTCTTGGCGTTACCGAAGGCTTCTAGAATCGGGTTAGCTTGTAACAACTGCTGTTCCAGTTCGCCCTATAAAATAATTAGCATTATTATCTAGTCAAGAAATACACGAAGATAAGACTCATGCAAATGTCCCAATTTTGAATTTCAAATAATCAAAATTGTTGTTAATTCTTTAAAAAATGATTAATCATATCATCATAATGCCACACAATCTATAACTTAAAGCAAATCAGCTGGTCAAATTTATAGGTGATTTTTTTATTACAAAATCGAAAACAAACTTAACAGTTTCAAACATATTATGACATTCCATTAATTAAACTAAATGAAAAGGTACATTGATTTACTTCAGCAAAAAAATTCTAGTCCAAAAACAGAATGTTTTTTACAAGCTAACTAAATTTAAACATTTTGTTCATGGACGAGAAATGTAAGTTAGAGCCACACAATATACAATGGATTTAGCTTTCCATTACCTCGAATGTAGGTCCGTTTGTCTACGTAGGAAGTAGCAGCGTGAAATGAAACGTTAAATGTTAATGATACAGGGTTAGTTGACAGGAAGAAACATGTTAGCAACGTCACAACAATGTTAGTTAAAAAAATATACCTCTTTATTTTATGTTACTGCAACATGTTGCTAGATATGTTGCGAAGTGTTGCATCAACCCAAAAGTAAACAACAACAAAAAATAGACAAGACTTTGTGTATTGTGCTACATCACATAAAGATAAACGTAAAACATGCAACGCGTTGCACAACCAGCCAAAGAAATATTTACAATAACTGCTTCAAGATTGTTGCATTTATCAATAACTTATTTACGACAAGTTATAAAGAGGTATATTTACGAGCAAATATATGAAAATTAACTATTGTAGTGCCAGGTGATGAAAACATGACCACACAATTTGTTTAGAGCTTAACGCATGCAAAGCTACTCGCCTATAGAGCCTAGAGTGGGTATGGAAAGGTTATGTAATGATGTAATAAGGAATTCTACATTTTGTTAAGCAAGCAAATACAAAAATATATAAAGATATATTTAGAAATGCATATATAGAAGAAAGTAAGAAGTCCATTATAAACAGATTTTTTAAGACATAGGTTACGTTTGAGTACGGCAAAAAATTAAAATACAATATGTGAAGTTTCAGACCAATATTTTATAAGTTACTACAGCACCTGTGACAAAACACTGGACGTCATCCTCGATACTTGACTTTGATTCCGATTACCCGTACGTAGTCTAGATCTAGGGAAAATCAGGGTCCAGAAGAAAATACATTTACACTGATAGCCGATGGTATGCCGTTGGCCTGTCAAATCAAAGGTCGCAAGTTCAAATCTCCACACGCACCAATGTATTTTCGAATCATCATGAGCGCGATTAGTTATCAGTTGCAAAAACGTGAAGAAAAGTATCGTGAGGATTTTTCAACAGTGTGTAAAGCCATGTCAGAGGCCTACAGGCGGTTTAAACTCCGACACCAGGTTGTCGATTATGATATGATAAGTTGTAAACCATAAATAAATATTATAATAAAAATTAAGCCGCAAATATAAATACATAATATAATACGTACAATAATTTACGTACATGATAACCAATAACCATGCAAGCATGCTTCCAAATCCTTTTATATTGGATGACATAAGCATAACCATTCATTGGGATTTCTCGTGAATATACCTAGTATAATTTACAAGAAATATGTAAACTTGAATTGATGTTAATGCAAGTTTTATTTAGTTATGCTCACGTCTATGTCTGCACCCAATAACCGTCAGAAAAGCACTCAAATCCGACATAGAAGTAAATTATTCTCGTTTCGTTGCAAGAAATATCGCAAAAGGTATATTTCTCTGTTGATCTTTCGGAGGTTTTTACGTGCTGTAGGTCACAAAAATAGTTTTAAACATTTGGCTTATACCGAAACAGTGTAACGACTTTTATTTCCAATAATAATAATATATTTTTTATATTTAATTCAAGTACCCGTTCTTATGCTGTGTATTAGACCTGTTTAAATTGGTTTAGAGAATAATCTACTAGCTATGAAACCCCCTAAGCCAAGCGATAAGCTGAGATAAGCTTTTCAAGATTTTTTTTTTTTATTATATTTCCTTGACTTACTATAATCAATTGTGGTGAAGGTCCCTGTTGTTGTCGAATCGATTGCCAGGTTCACGGTGAAAGAGAGGAAAATAAAAAAAATATACATCAGTGTGTTGTAGAGGCTAAAGTTTTTTTAATAATAGTGTTGCCAGAAAATAAATGCACTAAATACCTACTTACTAGATCAAGTCCTATTTCATGTTTAAAAAAAATACAAAAGACTAGAGGTTAAGTCATTAATTCTAATGGAATTCGTTTATTATTTTCTGGCAACATTATAATACATAATATTATTACAACTGTGTGCTTTACAATAACACATGCCACCTCCATGACATGCGCGTGTAACGGTGGTGCTCAATGTACAACATTAGCGTACACTAAACCACGCAAGTTATGCATAATATACATCAAGTCGGAAGATCGTAGCTGTGCAACTTTACTATGTATTGTATAGAAGAAAGTACAATAAAAATAATGTGAAAACTGAAACAAGAAATTCCAAAGTTTATGTATGTTCGTGCAAATAGAAAACCATTTTAAAACAGTAATAAATACATACTACATTAGTATGCAATTTACGACTTGTACGATGCACGATTAATCGAAAATATCACAAGTATTTTATTTAAAAGAGGGAATTTGGATTGCAAAGCTTAGCACTGGTAACAGACAAAAAATTGAAGGTTTATAAACTCGTTTTTTTTTCAAAAATACAGTTTATTGCAAAAAATTACTCGCTTATTTTTGCTTTCACATAATTTTAACATTATTAACATTGTGTAAACAGGAACATGATGCTTAGTTAACATAGATACACAAATACAGCATCAAACAGCAAAATTATTTTCTTATGAGCTAGCAAAACATCTACGACCTAGATTTGCAACAAATACGTTTTCTATTAAAACGAATACTTAGGTATAATTATTTTCTGCAGTAACATAAATGTGACTAGCAACACTGAGGAGAAAGTCGGTACCTATTTAATTGTAGCTATTTTTACTGTAAAACGTAAAGGAGGTGAGCTTGATAAGGGGAAATTTATTTACATTCCTTACCCGAACGCGATAGTCTAACCAATAGACATATGAACGCTTTAGAAAGAAAAATATGTTTAACACACATCTAATTACGAAAACCTATAAATTGCTCGAAGACTTCTTGTTTTGAAAACTGTATACTTAAGTGTTCCAAAACTAATATTAAATTATAAGGACTTACTATACATCAAATCAAAAGTTAAAACGACGAAATTTTTGGGCTCATATAATTACTACACAAAAATTCAATTTAATGTGAAACAACTTAAGTATCAGCAATACATCCAAAAAAAGAAAACTATCGATATCGATAAATACCGGTTGCACACCCTTAGTCTATAATGAACCAATAATTTCACGTTTAACAAGTACCTACCTACTTGTTGGTCAATTATATAAGTGCCAATTACACGGACACTAGTCCTTGTGTAAGGGACACCACAGACAACACTGTAATTACGTAAACCATGGTTACCACATTAGCGGCGTAAACATTGTTATTTACTTGTAACGACAAGGAAAGTGACTTCGACGAGGCTAAGCAGGTTCCCCGCTTTCACGACTTGAAATAGAACCGGGTAATATGTGGATAAAAAGACCTGTTCTTTTTGTACATTCGTTCAGAGTATGTTGCTCTATTTGGAGTATTACCATATATTTTAATGTCTTTCGGTCTGATACTAATCAAAATATGAGCGTATCTAATGATGATTAAAAATTGAAACTTGATGAAAATAATAATAAAAACCTGCCTAGTAAAACATAGATTTTTCGACTTTATCCTTCATAACTAAGTCTAGTTGAATCTTGATCGGAGATTCCGGTGCGGCCTCACGGAGGTTTCAAACAAAAGACAGCGCCTATCATTGTTTTTGTCTAACATAACAAAGACTATTTTCTTAATAGGGTCCTTGAATAACATTCTAGATTCCATTCCCGACGATGATTCTGACCTATACAGTGAGTGTGGCATCACCCCACAGACGTGAGACGATGTCACACTGTCATGTCCTATACGTCCCCAAAATATTGGGCAGAAAAATTTTTATTGCCTGACTCGATAAGAAGAAGAAGATAAAAAATCTATTTAAGGTCCCTGATGAATATTCTATTTGTATCCTATCTAACATGCTATTGGTCTTAAAATCTAGATAGTTCAATAGTCTTACCGCGCCGGATCCTTTAGGCTTTGAGGCGGCTACATACGCGAGGTACTGGATCACTTTCTTCGTGTTTTCTGTCTTACCAGCACCTGACTCTCCTGTGCAGAGGATTGACTGGTCCTCGCGGTCTGTAATGGAGATTAAAGATGGGTTGTATTAACATAATAAATATAGATCAAAAGATGTAAATGTTGTGTAAGTTCTCTCCTTGCTCTGCTGCTAAGCTGTGTTAAGATTTTTGAGGTATTAAGTCCTACATTGGTATAGAAGCTGTACTAAAGAAGAAAAATCTTGGGTTTAATTTTAGAGAGTTTTACAAGTTAATTGTACAAAACTTCACACACACACAAGATCTTTGAAGAAATATAGGTAAGTGTAACATAGTCTCTAGTGAAGTAATTGATATAAATTCAAGCGTATTTTATATCGATATAGTTATATCGAGAACAGGGTTTAAATCAACAATCATATTGAGAAAAATCTATTAAGTTTTTTATTTACGAATTATATTACCATAACTTGTGACTTGTGTTATTTCGAGGTACCTGGTACATGGTGTTCATAATAATAGCGACTAGAAAGTATGAGAAGATACATTTTCAATAGCTCTGTATTATAATAACATTTCACGCTTGCACTAATGTTTACTTTGAGTCAGAAAGTACCTTGATAAGAAACCAAACATTATATTATTTGCCACCGAGGTAAAGAATATTTACCGTGCAAGCCGGTATGTATATACCCTTTTTTTTTAATAAAGCAACGTTAAAATTATACCAAACAGCAGTAAAATTCTAAAAATATCGCAGGAAATTGGTACGTCTCGAGTACAATGTAGTATGATGTAGACAACAAAAGCTTTTCATAAAAACGTACACCATGTGTACACACTTAATTTTCTCGCGTCCACATTTTCCGGACAGTTTTAATTTGTTGAACACAAAAGAGAGTTCAGGACTTGGTGCATTCACAACTTCTGAATTATAATGACTACATTCTGTTTATGAAAAGAAACCCTGAAATATAAGATCATGATCTGAAAACTTAAATAAGATACGAAAAAGCAAATTGAATCTGTAACATGATATTATCTTGAAATACGCATACGTCTAGTAAAATAGCGTGAAGATAATAAATTCTCACAACTTAAGACGCTGATAAGAAACGGCCAGCTGGTACTGTTACGCTTCTACGTAACAGTAGAATGTCATAACATCATAAACGATATTAAATTGTACTTCGAGACCTACAATAGGAGCAAACCAATGAAGTAAACAATGAATTTTAGTTCCGTACACTGATCTAATGTATCACCATTTGCGTAAGAAGCTAAATATGGGAACTTTGATCATAATATCTACTTATCCGGACTAGCCAATTTACCTATTAGATACGACTCCCTAATGCCCAGATACATATTATATGTAAAAGGGATTTATATCTCGAAAGTCTTACAGAAGCTGCTAAACAAATTGAATTCAGTTTTATCTGAATCAAGCGACCTTAAGAAGAAAGGCAGGACGACATAGCACACGCCTATAGACGACGAAGTAAGTGGGCGAGATGGCAGGTCGTTAGCCTGTGAAACGTACTTTGATTAATAACAAAAGCTTCGATGTATCCTCCTCTGTTCCCCAAAACTCCGAAAACCTCCTTTGTCACATACAAAGGAGGTTTTTGAGCAACACGTATAACCTACTTCTTTTTATATAGTCTCGGCATTAGCTAACTTAATGACACCAGTTTTAAGCCTTTCAAAGCACCCATAATTATTCTAAATGAATTTGTTCCTCCCTTTGAACCAAAACTAAAAAACAGCCTTTCCCTCTACGCATTTTCATGTGTCCCATGGTTGCTGGTCACAATACCATCTTAGTTAGTAGTTAAGAAGCGTACATATTGACGTGGGCGTTCCCTGTACTTACCTGCACACCGTGGGTCATTAGTGCGGTCGTATAGGGCTGTGACATCAGAAGAGTACGAACCGATTTTTACGAGAACATTTGATGTATGTCTAAATATAAAATGGGTCTGAGTCTGATGTTTGAAACACTATAAATAACGGGAATGCAATAATTTCCTAATTCATGTTGGCTTGACTAACCGTTAAATTGCAACTGTCTATCCTATAGACAAAAGTGAACACCATACGACAGAACATTTAAAATAATATTATTATTACAGAACGCAACTATCGATACACGTGGGTTTTGTAAGTACATCACTATAATACAAAGATAATTTACTAGCTCGTTCCAATTGTTTAATAATGGCGCTAGATATCGAATGAAATATGTTGTAACTGCAAGGAGTATATACTAAATTAGCTTTTCCCTTATTTAGCTCATTCGAATAACGAGCACGGTCTAACAAGAATCATAAGTATAATTTCTCTAACATTGTTTTGTATTTATGTACAGATGTATTATAAGTATTTCTATGAAGTCCTATATTAAGAAAATTGTTTTATTCTGTAAGATAAAATGTTTTAATTTACTTTTCCTTTATTTGATTGTAAAATGGAATCAAGATGGAATAAAAATAAAAAAAAATAAAAATTGTTTTCAAACAACTTTACTTTTCTCTATCTACATAATAGCAAGTACCTGCTTTTTCAAGCACTTCCCTCACATCTGAACCCTGCATTCCAATTTAATATCATGAAGGGGTGCATTAAAATAGCATTTGCGAGTAGTACTTGTACATACGTCTGTCGCTCCAAGGCAATAAACCTTGCCGACTGGCTAATATTTTACGGCAAAATTTATTATATATTGTATATGTATGAACTGTAATACCGTACTTTTTAAGTGCACTAAGAGTGTATAGCAGAATGGAATAAGTATCATCGAAAAAATTACAAAAAAAAGTTACGAAGTATCGATAGATGGAGTGGATGTTGGAACGTCTCTACGGTTCATAGATAAGGACCGTTCGTCTAATTGTTCAGTAATGGGAAAGATACCGAATGACTTATGGCCCAACTGTCGCACTCCACTTTATTTCGTACAAGGCGAAGCTGTTATTTATTGCGAGAACCTGTATTTTTATTCTCCATAATGGATAACGAACTGTAAATTAAGTGTCGAAAATTCTAGTTTTAAGTTCTTTTTACAGACGTGTTTTGAATTGAACATTTTATATAAATAATATTCTCTAGACTCTCAACTTAGTGCTCGCCCGGGGTGTTCGCTCTTTGACCTCAAAAGGGCATTGTCTAGTCTGAGCCAATATTCTCCCTACTATTTAATTTGATACTGATATTATTTTTGAAGACGTGAGAATGTACTATAGTATTTAAGTAAGCATTTTCATATACTTGTTTAGAAATCTTAATATCTTTCGGGTTGTATTTAAATGCCATAGGTACTGGAGTCTTCAAATTAAATAGTAGAAACTCTTCCATTACATACAATGAGAACCTTTGCTAATAACATATTGCAATTTTAAATTCTAACTGCCGCTATCGTTGGTATATAAATTAATAGAGATGTCCATAGATTAAGGGAGACGAGCACGGTGCAATCATCGCTTAGGTTAGAAACAAGGATGTTCAGTTTTAGTACACCTACAGGCTGCTCAAAGAAGGATAGAGTAAATTGTACAAACCTTGTAACATGGAACGGTAGGCTGTGTCTGTGATTGCGAACACGTGGGGCGGGACCTCGTGCCGTTTGATGCCTTTATACCTCTCCATGATCTTCTCCGTGTAGATGGGGAGCTTCTTGTAAGGATTCACCACCACGCAGAAGAGACCAGAGTACGTCTGTGGAAGAAAGAGGAATTTAGGTTTAATTGATGATCTCGAGGGTGTGTCCTAAAGAATAGGCAGAGGTGTAGTTGCCCACACATTTTTCTTAAAAATATAAGCCCTATAGGGTCGAGCCTATTGTTATTTATCTGGTAGTGCTATTAGTAGGTGGTGACATAGAATAACTAGAAAATAAGCACATAACAATATCGAAAAATATTTTGCGCAGTAGCTGTAAAGTAACGTAGTCTATTGTAATATATCCGTTATTTGACAGTAAGTAAACTAAAACCTATGAGGCACGAGTAAAAGGTTTGCAAAATTGAATTCAGGTGCACAGCCGAAAATTACTTCTTTCTTTAGGCTTTGTTCAGACAATAAGGTTCAAACTTCTATAACACAACTACCAAGAAAACTGTCACCACCAATCAACTGCAGCTACTAATCATTTGGATGAAAACGAAATTCGATATGGTTATTGCTGTGATCGTAAAATTAATTCAACGTGAAGAATATGCGATATGCGCTTGACTGGGCCGTTTTAATTGTGGTTTAAGATTTCTAAATATCTCTCCTCGTCCATACCTATAACAAACATCATTCAATTATTAAAATATCATCCCTTCTAAACTTTATCCGAATTCGGTCTTCGAATTAATTAACCATCTTGAATAATTCATCAAGCAATTTCCATTTTGCCCGATACGATTATTCAACTGACACACTACCTCTTTCCCACATTAACATGAAACCTCAATACTAACAAGCTCTAACAATATCATAACATGTTCACAGGGAAAAACACGAACGAAAACGAAAGTATCCGTATCCGTAGCTACGGCGGCAAGAACAAGAAGTGTGCACGAGTGAATCACGCGCAACAATCGCGAACATCCGCGCGTCTGTCTGCGCCTGCGCCGATCTGACACGCATAAACTATTGTGTTGTTTCTTATAAGAAAATTGGCTTTTGTTAAGTGCTACTTTTTGTGGTGCTGTCTTATGTTCCGTGGAATGTTATGGAATATTAATGTTATATTTCTTGTCTAAGAATATGTCACTACGAAGAAGACGTTTGATTTCCGGCAGACAATAGGCCAGCTCATTTTTTGTTGTAAGTGTCGCAGATGCCAAGAGTAGTTCAGCTCATAACTTCATACTGCGATCACTGACGTTTGCCGAGCGCAGTGTATTTACACTTCTATTTAGAAGTACAGTATTGTTGCACTCGGTCAGCAAGTAGACAGCACTCAGAAATACTTTACTTGCAAGATAAATAAAGACATGCAAGCATTTACTCAGTGCCAACCATTAACTTAGTGCACAGCTATTGACCCGTAAACCTGTCATTATAATTACGCTAACCTGTAAATAGTTAATATCCTAATTTACTATTATTGCTCTACCTTTACGCTACATATAAATAACCAATTAAAATCGTCCTTTACACACATAATTACAATTTAATATAAGTACACTTGAAATTCCGTTCAACATTACATTCTGTCTTAACAGTATTGAATCTAAGTTACCCTGCCTACTGTATGTGTAAATGACTTGAGCACTATTTTAACACAAGTTATTTAGGTCAAGTAGATAGCACCCGGCTATATCTCAGTGCAAACAAGTAATTAGTAACAGAATTATAACTATATAATTGGCGTGATCGTAAATTTGCAGAAAATTAATATGGACAGATTGGATTGAATACCAGAGCATGTTAGGGTCTAGTGTTTTGGAATATTATGGAAAAATATAAATTGAATATTTAAATCATAATAGAATTGGAAACGATAGGATTCTTTTTTTAACAAGGAGAATGATCGAAGATATCGTGTGGACCAGAAAACGGATAATCTAGCATCGACTTCTAACGAGTAGTAGTAGGTGTTGGAAAGTGCATTACGGAGCGTGGAGCTAACCTAAGGAGCTAAAAAGTTGGGCTGGACACTTAACTGAGGTGGCGATAGGTGGAGTAAGGCGTTGTAAAGAATGGTGGCCAAGAATGGGCAAGCGAAGCGTAGGTAAATAAATCTGGTGTTTTATTCAAACATTCTCAATTCAGGTAATCTTTAAATAAATCCGTTTGCAAAGTATCCTTAATATACAAACATCTCCTATCGGCGACTTCAAAGTGTCGTTTAGATACGTTATCGAAATGATAAACGCAATTATATCAATCAATTGACGATGTGACCCGGGTCTGCGCAAACGCAGAAGCTAAAGTATAATGTTGTTTCTGTAACTCATGACCTAGGTGAGCTGATGTATAGATTGATAAGTTAGTAGATTCCATAAATTATGAGGGTCTATAGGTACTTTAATAGATTACGTGTAATAATAATAAAGTAAAGAGAGAGAACTATAATGTAAATGGTGGAAAACAATCAGAAAAGGTCTTATCTACAGTATATTCAAATATAGGTTTAGATAGTAAATATAGGTATAGATAATCCATAATGATGTTTTATACTTTGGACGGAAAAGATAAACCCAATTAAAATGTATTTAACTAATTGCAAGCTTGCACTGATTAGACTTACTGATACACGTAAAAGGATGATAAAAACCCTTCCGCTTTATTATAGTGCTAGCGGGCATGCAAAGAAATCCCCCCAAAATTGACCCCCCCATAACTTAACATCATTGCCCGTAATCTCCGAGGTAGCTGGGCACAAATCCAGACTGTGCTGCCACTGAATTACCTAATGGAAAATCCAACCCAACCCAACCCAACCCAACCCCCCCCCCCCCTCTCAAAGCTAATTTAAAACATACAAACGATCCATAGGTAAACTATGTAAAATGTATTGGCAGATAACGGCAGAGCACTAAACAACAGGAAACTGTGGAGATAACAGTTATTGTACCTGTTTACGATGAAACAACGTTTGTATTGAAAACAATGAGTATTGATAACTGTTGCTGCTCATATTTATCCTCTAATTATATTTGTTTGTTGATCACGTTATAGTGGACGGTGCTTTATTTTTATATAAGTATATATAGCATAAAGTTGTAGTTTTTATTTTTACATCGACCAGCTTTTAAAGTTCCTTACTGGGATCCTAAAAATATCTGAAATATTGTTAATAACTGGTGTTGTATATTTTTAATGCACCGAGGTTTCGTCCAGGTGTTTCGCCTTCCTATAGATTCACTTGAATGTAGTTTTTCTAGATCTCAACAATAATTTAGCCAGCTGCATGTCTAACTGCGAGGTGTGTCGCAAGCTCTCGTTCCAAAAGACCACAAAAACTAACACGACACAGTTTCCACGAGACGGTCACCATATTTGGTCGTGTACAACCACACCAAACATGGGGTGCGCTAATAAATACTTCGGTAATGCGCTGAACGCTTAAAATGTGCACTTGAATGACATTTAACAAGATCTAAGTGACAAAATAGCAGCAAGCGTGAATGTAAATTTTTTTGGGTTGATTTATAGCACATAATTGTGCAATGTTATTTCGTTTTGGAAAGGAAAAAGATGGAATGAAGTTTGAGTGATGATTTACTCTAAGTTCATTTGTTAAAAATGTATTAGTGCTTGGATAAAAAGCAATGGACTAGTCAAGCTTAAAATGCCATAAAAATCCAGAAGAGACTTATTAGAGAGACAGATACCAACTCATTACAAGACCTTCACACGCCTCAGCCACTAAGGTATTCAAACCACTCATGCCAAACCCAGAAAAAAAACCCAACATTTTCTCCTTAGTCAACTTGACCCCCCATTCTCATAAATTTGTCCAAAACCTTCGTTACGAGCGATGTGTCATCATTAGGAACACAATCACCGCTTGCGCACAATGGGAAGGTGAGTTACAACGTAACGCTCGTATGACTCACCACATCGACATTCGGCAAACGAAAATGGCCGCTAAGATATTTTATGGACCAGTTTACGAGCACGTTCGAGAAATTCTTTTGTATGTTCAAATTCCAAAGATGGCATAATATTCGCAACTATCATTGAGATTGTTAACGTATACAACTTTCTATGTTTTTAGGACGATGGAATTCTAAATGTGTTTACATACTCTGTTGGTTATATATACTTCAGCTCTTTATTACTTACGCAGCATCAACTACCACAAAGAAAGGAATTGAGCAAAACCTGACTTCATGATACTCTCCCAAACTACCGTTACTGAAAAGCATGTGATCTAGAGCCAAATAACTTGCAATATTTGAACAATTATAATTATATTTATAATGACCCAGAGTCCCAAGAATTATCATGACCTTAAAATACCACAATAACGAAGTTAATAAGCACCATCAAGGTTAAACCAAACCATTTTTAATAGAAGACGACACAGACAAATTGATGGATGCGCTAATTAATATTGAGCAGCGACTCGAATGGTGAATGAGAACAAAAATGGTTTTATATTTTCAAAGTGGTCTCAAAATAGAACGGGTTATGATACCACCTTGTCTGAATTATGGCTCTTTGTCACGGTTCATATTAAAATACTCATTCTCTATAGTCTGAAATTCCAATTATCAGTAAATTAAATATAAGTAAACAAATTCCAATTAAACAGAATAATCAAATATTGTAAATAAAATAAATGGATATTGATCCAATAACGTTATCTTAACGTTCACAATCCTGACTCACAGCGGCGACCGATAGCCGCGCCTGCGCATCTGTACAAACGGTAGGCAAGGCCGCGCGAGGCCGCCTTTTAATTACTGCAACGCTAACTAGGCCCGTATTATCTCTTACATTAGAATTTATAAGACACGCTCTTGATATGGTAAACAGGTCGTTCTGAGAAAAATAGTATTCAAATCTTACAAGAACAGTGAATATCATTTTACATCTTCTACATTAGTGAAGTAAAAGGGCGTCTGTCGGGTCGCACCAAACCTGATTTGGTTCTTTCTTCAAGGATCTTCGATGACCTAGATTGTTCATTTTGTTGTACATACGTATTGTATACTTGTAATTATTGTACCGTTTTGGGAGTTTTAAAAAGACCTTTAGGTGCTCCTGTGGTTGTCAATTAGAAAAAGTTAGTGACATTTACTTAAATATTAACGTATTTGACAAAACCTTTATATTTTTTGTCCAACGATATTAATAAGACTTTTTTCATTCCAGCAATCTGTAATTACCCTTGCCCGCTTTGTGAATCGGACTGAACTTCCAGATCCGTAGCTGCACTTGCTACCATTACACCTAATGAGGCAGTCATTAGAGCATAAGGTATAAGCCCCATAATTAAACTTATCGCGGTCTGTCAGAATGTTGACTAATTATAAATATTAACGATTCAGGATCCTTTAATGGTATAATGTACGGCGTATTGAGATGTTAACTTATAATTGGTCAGTCCAATCACCATAAGAAGGTTTTTGTATTAGGAGAGTCACTCCTTAAATCGTATATGCATAGATTCCTTAGCCAAACATCGATTCAAAATACCAAATTTGTTTAAATATAACTGTTAAACTTCAATTAAGGAAACTAGTTGCTTATGCGCCGCAAATAAAATAGGAATGTGTAAATTAAACATTAAAATGGAGCATTAAACGAAATTGTTAAAACTAATCAATGTGGCCCATTTAAATTCGCCATAAATTCTACAAATACTATCAAGACCTCCGTATCGACCGTCAAAGTAAATTCTACAAGACTATATAATTACCCGTCGTATTGGTACGGTGACGGCGGTAATCCTTATCTATCGCCCACATAACCTCAAGTAATACGCTAAAATCATCCTTATTAACTTAAAATTCCTTGAAATTATGGTTTAAGTTTGCCTGTGCGGGTGTGACTAAATATGTAAACAGTGCATGAGTCATTGCTAACAGACGTGTGGTGGTGAAACGTTTTGGATCACGTACGTGACTTGAAGGTCCCCTTATATGGTCATTCAAGTGTTTAGGTGTGAAGGTATAGTGTACTAGTTATTGGATTAACTACTGTAGTAATGATGAGTAAACAGTTGATAATTTTAAAATGTATTAATTTCATATTTTTCTAATATCGAGTATAAGAGTTATAGTTGTACGGTTCCAAAATTACGTCATGAATCGGTAACAACAGCGCACATTCTCAAATAGCATTTTTTTTAATGTTCGTTTTAAGGTATTTCTAGTGAATATATACCATGTTACGCCAATTTATGACCACCACAAGACATAAGACGTTTCGTCAACAACTTAATGAAACTAAGACATCAAGCATCAACATAAATCTTGACTCCTTTTACGACTGATTGCTAATCACTATAAACGCTATGTTAATCAAAGCTCATGTCAACTATTACATACAATAAACATATTAAATAAATCACCCAAACAGTCCGGTCGTTTCCAATCGCGTGGGCGAAATATCCATTGTTTGTCGTTCAGATACTGGCTCAAATGAGCCTAGATCGTGATTAGATAAAGCATTTTGTTCGAAGATAGATTTAGATAAAATTAACGGTGCTTTTAAACAGTTGAAACTGGCTTCCTTATTTAGATATTGCCATCTTAATACAATTGGTACCGCCTACCTATATATTTTCTTCTTTACGCACAAACATACATAATGTCACGCTGTTTCCCAGGTAGATTTCCATTTATAATGATCGATAAATGAACCCTCGAGAGCAAAATTCTTTCAAGAAACTTCCTCATCACACTATTGCGGTTGTATTTTTTCTCTTTGCAGGGTTCCTGAGTTGTGTCCTATAAGAAAATGCTCCATGCTTTTTGATAACTATGCGATCGATTTGAGACAACTTAGTTGACATATTGAGCATGTACAAATCCATACGTACGCTGCAAATTACGCTGCAATAGCAGCAGAATGATAATCTTAAACACACTACAGAACTAAGAGAAGAGAGGAGAAAGCAAGTTGACTGTATTATTCCAGGCGATTATGGATCTAACATTCAAATATTATGTTTGGGCCATCTTTGCTTTCAATAACATTTAGTCATAATATCTCTTCTCATAACTTGGTGACCATAATAATCATAACCAATACTTAATGTTACGTTTACTCAATATTTGATCTGGCCAACGTTTTTCCCATAACATTTATAGACTTGTGCCAAGCCTCAAAAAATCATCGACTTGAAAACTAATTGATGGTTACCATATTCCAAAAGTCGATAATGGCTTTAATTTTTTCGTTTGTTTGTTATACACTCAGCATCCCAAACAATCTTATCAGTTTAGGCCTACTAACGTAACAATGGACTTATCAACGGAAGGAACCTTATTCACAGTTATAAAAACATTTTTTTAGTTCTACAATTAGCGTTGATAATTAGTTTATTATCAAAGGAGCTGTGCGGGTCGTTCAACCGCGCATGCGCAGGATATAGGCTCGTTTCGTATCGTGGCATCCGTTGCGATATAACTGCGTTTGTTCTTATGCTGCACTTTTGTATCGAGTCTATTGAGGTTGGGGCAACAATATGTGATTAAAGTTGACATTCTGATACAATATAAATGGTAGATACAAAGATTGATTTATGCATTTCAAAACTTTCAGCAAGATTTACGCTAAAAGGTTTCCACAGTCGAGTGTCGAAAAGCCAACATTTTTGATCAATAAAGCTGATAGTTACAATTTCCCAATCACTATATTGCAGTCCTATTTGCACGCCGAATACGTTAAAGGTTACGAAATATACTCGTAGCGTACCAGATCAATGTCGCTGGCTTCCAAAATAAATACGACGTCAATCATTTGGGCGAACGGCCGCTACCTACCGTTTCAAGGTCTATTTGCTCACCCTGGAAGCTGAAGGGACCTGATGTAATGTCCACTAATATCGTAAAGATTGACGACGCACGGAAGGTATATTTAGCTTTTTATCGACTTGTATCTGTTCAATCGTGGTAGCCCGAAGGTTTATGAACCGACTTCTTGAGGACAATGCTGCGACTTTTACTCCTAGCTAGTGTCATACAGTCACTAAATAAGTCTCTAAATAAGAAAATCAGAAACACCATTGTTCTGGTAAGTGGCAAAGAGAGGTTAGCTAGACTTATTTGTCTTATTCAAGTTATTTGGTTTTGACAATGAGGTGCTTATAGCGGCACGTGTACTGCCTGTTATAGCTATGAGTTAAATTCGCATTCACAGTGCGAACTAAATGAAAAAAATGCAATTTTTTGCAAGTATCTGAGTTTTCTTGGAGGTTTCGGCTACCTTGTGTAAATCCAATGGCGAGTTTTATATCTCAATAGGTATTCATTTTCTATACATATATAGAAAATGCCACCAAACCATGACTTTTTTCCACACCCTTAAATGTAAGTAAAGATAGTTACTATTATGTTCTTTTAATCGTTTTCGACGACATATTTAGGTACGCCTACTATACACTAAAATTGGTAGGCGGCGTCTGCTCATCGCCTTTTTAATGGCACACATGGCTTCTGTATCCTTCATGCTCCATGTTTATCGACACCCATAACGGTGTAAGGTCAAAGCAGTGCGGACTATGATGAACGGTGATTGAAGTGGACTTTGTTATCTGTTGTAGATGGTACCTCTCCATATAATCTGCCACCTTTGATCTTGCATTCAAAGATAAGGAGAAGAGACTATCTAGTTGTAACCTACGTGTCTGTTTCATGTACCTCTAATTTATCAAACGTAGATCACTTCTAGTGTAGAAACTATTTTGTAAAAACGCTGTCTGCTAAAAGCTATTTATATTTTTGTACCCCGCCCAGAATAGAAAAAAATATATAGCATACAGATTTCTGTCTGAAAGATGTTTTAATGCAGGTTCAGGTTATAACGAATTGAATCCATATTCAATGATTAGTAAGAAGTTATCAACAGGTGCTAGGAGCCAGAAAATCTACATACGAAGGTCAGTCAAGTCCTAGGGACGACCATAATACTTTGAACCATTAAAATAACGAGTTAACAGTGCCAATGCCACCGTGGGATATGGTGTGACGTCACCACAATCGCAATTACATCATCCATTATCAAGTCCTTACCCACTACACATACTGAATGTTAGTTAAAGATTGACAACTAATGTCGTAAACTTTTAAGTATGTTTTCTAAGTACTGGCTGTATTATTTTAATACGCATTAACATGCCTAAACTATTCCTGAATTATAATCTAGACTATCAAAAGGTTAATACTTCCTTTCATGAATAAAGCAATATAAACTTTAATGGTATATTACTCTCTTTACACGAAGATTTTTCCGTAATTGGTGAAGATATCGCTGAAAAAAACAGTCGAATCAATAACCATCTCGTTTAAAACGCTTAAAACGAACCATTTAATTGTAGGCAAATGTATGTGACATCATCCTACCGACCTAACGATAAAGCTTTTAGTACAACGCCTATAACTCATGTACGCACAGCTTCTGCGCATGTACAACAAATGCTAATGGTCGCGTAATGTGCATTACCACTTATTACAAATATAAAGTCATATATTTCCGGTGTCCATTTGAAAAATTACAATGTTGACTGCTAATTAATTACTTAATTCGCTTAATAGTTAGGTGTGGCAATGAATAGGTACCGCATGCCAGGGTATTGATAAAACAATAGCTTTAGTTCTATGTTCGACCCTTTTATCAAATTCTTGATAATGTAATACCATGCCAACTATTCTAGTTTTTTTGCAGATAGCTCATGCTGCTTGAGATAAATAATTGAATCAGACGGAACTTACGAAAACCAATAATCCAGTTATCAGAATTGGCACTACATCATACCTATCTTTTGTACAGTAGCTCTAGTAGATAACACTGCAAATATCAGTTTACCTTGAATTTAACCTCCACTTGCATTAAATTTGTAAATACCCAAATTGGCGATATGAACATAGGTATTCCTCGTTAACCAGCAAACATAACTTGGTTAAACCTTACCACTATAATCTATCCAGACAAAGCCTTTCAGAGGACAAGAGGACAAACACTCAATAATACGTCCATTACGTAGGACATCGCTTGAACATTAGCTTACAAAGCCTACAATCTATCAGGCGGGCCGAGTTCGGGGGGCAATGCACTTGCACCTGCCAGACGCGAGGGGGGTTGAACCACCTGCCGCTGTGTTGTGAACAAAATTCGGAGACATTTTAATATAAAACTGGATTTGTGTACGCCCTCTATATAAAGGACGCTCTGACTCTTTGACATTGGATTAGTCGAGGGTTGTTAAGTCATAATTGGTCTGTAACGAATGGTACGAAAGTGAAGCAATAATAAACAAATTAAGAGGTTGGCGACTTTCATTTACTTTCGGCAATAATATGACGTAAATTGTCGCGTGGGGAAAACACGGTGACTTCAGCCAAAAGTTCCAACAAACAAAGACAGGAAAAATTACCCAAAAATTAATTATTTTATGTGTATTAGCCACAAAACTTCACTAGCCAAACACTGCCCAGTCTTTTAAAACATAGTTAAAAATCACACACATATTAATCTCCAATTCTTAGCCAAAAAGCTAATTCTCAAGCACTAAAAAGTAAGTAATGCAGCTCATCTTCAATTTGCACAGAAGCACAATTTCCAGCAATCGTAAGCATAATAAAAAACCAATATGTAATACAATTAGACGGCAGTCGCGCCGCGGCGTCGCGCGCCGATTTTCCGGTCTAACGCCGAACCGGTCCGATCAGCACACGGGCTGGTAACCCTTCTTTATACATGAGGTATTTCTTATTGTGTACTTTTAATATCAAATCGGATTTAAAGGTACCTGTCACTGGCAAACCGTTGGCGCGTGGCATGCAGAATAAATTATCTTTGATATGTTTTTATTGGAATTGCGAGGGGCTGATGCAATGTAACTTGAAAATAGTGTGTCTGTCTTGTTGCAATTGTCACCTATTAAATCTTCTACTCAAGAGTTGTCTATGTTGGAACTGCACTTTGCTCAGTCTTTAATTATTTAAATGAATCCTTATTCAGAGTAAATAACTATATGCTCGTATAGACGCTGTACGCATTGATTTATTAAATCATGGAGATTGGATAATACAAAGCCAAAGTTGTACCCTTACATTAGGATGGATTCAAAAGCTTCACTCTGAGCAACGCGACTTGCATCAAATGAATCAATGAGGTCTTCCTATACCAGAATACCTAAGAATCGTTTACATAGGTATGAAATAACCAACGCATTGTTTTTATTAAGCTCCCTTACCCCAGCATTCCTAATAGATTGACTTCTGAGAACAATCGCGTCAGCCTGTAAACCTTTATACATTCTTAATTTATACTTCTTTTTAAAGCTCCATCAAGTTGGTTACTGTATTCAAATGCAATTCAATTGTTTTCGGGTCTTCGATTTTCTGGTCTAACGCTTCGTATGATCAAAATATTTACAAACAGACAGACAATGCAAGGCTTTACAATAAATGCCTTAGGCTGTACAAAAGTTTCGTAGACTACCTGTCTACGAAACTTTTGTATAGTTGTGTTATAACACGTTGTAACAACTTGACTTGAAAGGGATCGAATGAACTCAACACTATAGTGTCCCTTTCAAGTCAAGTTATTGATCTCAATCGACATTGTATACAATTTCAACTTCTGTAGAACTCATCAGACATCTGCAATACCACAACCAGTCGCACGACAATCGCAATCGTCTAATACAATTAGGTTGGTGTCGCGTCGGCGTCGTGTTGTCGCGCGCCAATTTTCCGGTCTGTCGCCGAACCGGTCCGGTAGGGTGCGCCCTTGTAGATTTTCTTTAGGTGCGATATATTCATGTATGTCAGTGAATTGTTTGCTAATCAAAACTCAGATCAGCTAAAGGATTTCTAAGAATCGAAGACCTGTAATCTGCTGTTCTTATGGTATGACGCTAGATAGATATAGAATTATTTTTTTGATATGCTACTAGTATAACTAATTATGGGTTGAAAACATACGTCAAAAACAATAAATGGGCAGTTACATGACTACACAGAAATTACTACAAGCAAAATATTGAATACGTAACATACAAGCGACAATTTGAACAGAACAAACGTCTTTGTAGTCGAATGCGGGGACTCACCTCACGGCTCACGACCTTTTTAAGTACAACGCACTAGACAAATACATATTATATTTATAAACTATCCCTATTAATCAAAGATATAGTCAGACAAACGAAAAAGTTCTGTGATTGAACGATTGATATTTAAAGTTGAGACATTCTCGATAGAATCGATTCTTCGTTTTAGACGACCAGGCAGTATAATAAATTTTGTATTTAATTCTCCAATCAGAGTGAATTTATTTAGTTTGGAAAAGCGGACTCTACGCTTTGAGGCCTAATTTACCGCCAACCTTGGGATTGATGCGATTTAGTCGTATTATTACTTCATAAATTTGCGGATTCAGTAATCCTGTTAATCTTTACACTAAGCTAGACAGGCGAGTTATCGTTGGCCACCTCAGGTATTACCGAGACAGTATTTCTACGCGTTGTATAGGTATCAGGTCATTTTAAAGAGTGGTGGTAGTACTCACGACCTCTGTAACCAAGACTGAGCTTCACTCTTATTAGTGCAAGTGCATTAGAAGTAGTAATTAATATACTAGTTGCCGCACCCGCTCTGCAAGCCGGCACACCCTCATCAGCTATTAAATAGTTTGTAATTAGCATACTTACGAACAAACAGACTGCGTTTTAAGTACGGAAAGAGATTTACCTGCAATTTAATCAATATTCTGGCGATGTAGGCATCATTACAATCAATTAAAGGATATACACCTAGCACACATACAAATCAGTTGTAATTGATGTAATACAACCTTGTTTTCTTAAAGTCCTATACTTTGCGCCATCGTACACAAATATGTATTCTGCATGAGGATTGAACTGACGTTTCTCATTCATCACCGTATTAGAGTAAGGAAACTGGCGTAACTGTAATACACACCCTTATATCTTAAGCAAGAATTATACCACAATCATCTAACGAAAAGACATTCAAAACTGTTTTTTAAACCTAATGAATACGTAGAACTAAAGACCAAGCCAAACTGATTCCCATTAAATTAAGAATACAGTTTTGACCACAAAATACGTCACTGTATAAAATAAACAGTTAATTCTATGAATAGCTGGAGGGTTCGTACGAAGCCTGCGTCAGCTATGATAATGTTCTCGTACGATTTAAGCAACCTGACTCACTGGGAAACATGAGGTTGCAAACAGAAAGCTATCAGTGATCAGTTAGTCATGCAAATGGTCAAGATGATTAATTATTATGCGAATTAAAAATGTATAAATCCTCCCCGGGTAGGCCTACTGGTCAGCTTAACTCATCGTAATATCCTTATTTCTTTACTCGTCCCGTTAGGTGGCGTAGAAGGCGATTAAGGGAAAATCCAGAAGGTGGGCAGCAGCGTCCTTTGTAACTTCATCAATACTGCGATCACCCATGCCGCTTGACAAGCGTGTGGATTATACCAATTTTTAGCAGTATTTTGGCTGATCATGAATATATTTTAAAACTTACCCAAATATGTATTTTGACATGAACGGTAAACGTGAAAGACGTAGTAATTTTAATTGTGAAATATAGAATACATAGACATGCATTAAATATGCATGTCTATGTATTTATATGCATTAAATATGCATGTCTACCATTTTTATTACGAGTTTCCAGCTCATAAAAAGCTAGTTACAGTAACAGCAGACAATTGTACTAATACACCGCTGATGGTTTCGCCGGCACTTAGCTGTCACTAAACATCCGTCTAGACTTCCGAGTTTGGGCTAGCCGGAACATTAGCATAATGTAAACCCCGTAACGACCTTTTCCTTTTAAAATAACGCAACGTACAATGAAGTCTTTGAATATCTGTCTAACTACAAAGATGATACAATTTCTTATTTTTTTGGCGTAGGTAAAGGTTAGTCGAAAAATGTACCTAAATTATTTTTGCAAACGTTTCAAGAACACATACAGCATAATATGGAGATATCTCTTTAACCTTTTAAGAGATATCTCTTTGCCTTAAACCGTTAAGTTTAAGGTAATGTCAATTAAAAAACAGTAACATCACATTATGCAGAATAATTGCTGCTTCAATATTTGACAATTGACAACACTGTGTGGACCATTTCAAATAGCAACAGAACTGCATAACCAACTGTAAGTTGCACACGTTCTCGTAAACTTAAGGCGAATTCTCCCATCTTACGGCGGAGGTGAAATGATTCACTTAACAATTATCCACGTATCATTGGGGTCAAGCATCCATCTTGAGTCATCGGCGCAGGTACGAAGCCTTTCCCCAGTGAGTTAACCCGCAAAATATTTGCGTTATGTGTTTACTGAGAATGGAAATGAGACAAGTGAGAGTAAGACAATATTTAACTCTCCAATCGGCTCTTGCAACTGATTGATTTGGGGAGACAGTCATTTTACAATAGAACTATAGAAACAAAATCGTTAAACTGTCTGGTGGTGTGCCTGTTTTCACCCCTATAGATTAAGCTTGGCATAGAAAAATTTAAACTTTTCCAACCAAAACCTAGAAAGAAGAAGTAGAAGGTAGTTGATTCATAAGCGCCTGTAACTGGTGTACAAGAAAAAAAAACCTTTCAAATCTGTGAATGCCGGTTTGCTAACCCTCCAAAATATGACTGCACATTTCAGTTTACCTGTTAATTTAACATTTTTAATACAGAAAGCTATATAAATTTGTCGTTTAGGTATGAATTAAGAATCGCATCATTCAAAGGTAAGTGCGCACACAACATGCGTACAATTTTCGCTCGGAGCGGTCATGCTTATTTGAATACGTAAAATGTTTCGTCGAATTCAGTAAACCTAAGTATGCAGTGAGTCATAATTCGAGAATCATTTTTCATTTCCTTTGCTAAAGTGAGAGAATGGGGTTTTTTGAAGAATATTATGATCACATCATTATACTTGAAGCTTAGATATAACTTTCAAATGAAAGTGGTAATTTATAGATTTTTATTTCTGAATCTTCCGACAGTTCCAAAAGAGCAGTAATTCGTGGCACCCTAGGAAATGAAAAAACACGTCTGCCGCTGCCACATTACAAAGGGTAGGGTGAGGTTCTAGTCACTTTTAGACAAAACAAAACGTCAAGAGCTGCTTTACATTGCTTATATTTTGAAACCTGCGTTGCACTTGAAGTTTGATATAAAATATGGCAAACTGAAAGGATAAACCGCGTAAAAATGCCGAATATTATAGAACCATACCTGCATTTACTTTGAACAAGCGATAAGGTGACTTACAGGTAAAATCTAATTAAAACCTCTATAATTACAAACAGATACGTCATCGTTTCTTGAAATAATATCACCAAACTAGGCAAGCCATTACTCAGTGACCTGAATACATTAATTCTATATAAAAACAATTACGCAAACCGTACTCCAATGAGGTTGTATATGCGTAAGCGCATTTTTATGGTAAACACTAACATTTTATCGTTTTAGCATATCATCAGTGAATTACTGACTAAAACTAGTTGGAAGGGTATAAAGACGCCTCAATACGTTTTTAATAGTACCTAAGTTTTTTTTTTTTGTATGGAATAGTTGCATCGTCAACATAAAAGGTAAAACAGCAGTCTACAAGGTCTAAAGTTCACAATACGATAGGTAGGAACAAATTTAAACAAAAAAACTGACGAAATTGCTTTATATAAATCCATTGTAGCACAATGCAACTACGTACATTCGCCACAAATACATGAAAATGGCTGACCCCTCACACACAACACACAATAAAGTGTGAAAAGCAACACCCACCCTAATTCCGAGCAATTAAACAAGCCGTTCAAATTGTTACCACGTGGTAAGTTGTAAAATCAGCATTGTTTTGACGTTTGCCCATGCACCGAGCGTTGACCGGCCAGCATTGTGTGAACGGTAACGACCGCCGAAACGCCCCTAGGGCTGCCAATACCGATAAAACGAAGAATTCACGAGACAATCTTAATCCCCCTTGAGGATGAAATAATTTCGTGCTCTTTTTAAGTTATTGATCACTGTTATCGAAATCAAAACGAGCTTTTTTAAGTTAAATATAGCGTTCTGCAAAAATTGCCGTAAATAACGTGCTGATTACAAAACTATAGACATTGTACCTATAGATAGCCTTTGCTGCATTTGTGTTTATTACTTCGCCGTTTTAAAATTGGACTTTGCCTGCCATTTCATGCGCCAACCAAAATAAGGGAAAATTGTAAGCCAATAATTTGATATTTATTGAGTGTGAATCAATTGCATGACGCGTTCGCAATGCTTTTGGTGACATCCATCCAAGATAAATAAACTTAAAATAAATAACGTCAAAAATAAACCAATAAGTTCAGTCAATAACATGGGAACCAAATGAAATAAATACTATATGACGACAAATTATTTACATACAGCAAAAAATCGTTACGGATCAACCCTACAGCGTTGCAATGGTGATCTGCAACAACGTTCATTGACTTCACATTTCTTGTTATTAAATAAACAATTTAACACTTTAGATACAATAAATATTCTATTTTGAGCGATTAACATCGTCATACATATTATGTTCCTTTGTCCACAGTCCACACTAATCATTCCGGTTAGATTAGGTTTAGGTGCTAATTGACCGGACCTTGTCTTAGCAGCACAATAGATCCTTGATGAGTAATTTAATTTAAGCACGAGTTATACTGAGGTTTCTTTGTGCGCGTCCAATAAGAGAAATTCTTTGATTAACTGCGAGACATCGATTTAGTTCAGTGCTTCGTTTTTTGGTGTCTATTGGATCTTGTTTCTATTAGTCATGTTTGTTCACTGGCGCTTGTGTTGCCACATATGTATAGTAAAAGTAAACTGGAAAATGGTACAATATTTTAACAATTAATTACAAAAAAAACCTGCGCGTTTTTAACTTTACACCTTGATTCCATTACCACCTGTACTCCCCAAACAGTCTTTCTCTTTTTTAGAATATTTCCTTTCCGATGAATTTAATTTTCCAATAGCTTTTTGTCTGTGGAATATCCAATCAAAACCTGCCGTTCCAAAAGCCAAGTAATTGAAACTTACAATATACCATCTAATAACAGCACTGTTTCTTTTAACGCACATCAATTAAACAGTCTCCATATCAGTACATAAACGGAAACAACTCGCTCATGATTCATTCGCCATGTGTCTATTTTATTAGTGCCGTGTAAAAACTAAACGGGCGACCGTTAACATGAGTCACAGCTTCACAAGTTGCCGGGCTAAATATGTCGCCAAGTGTTGCCATCAGCACCAATGAGGTAGCAAAGGTCACACCCGCCATAATGTTGAACTGAACTAGTCGGATTATGGCTCGTAGAATATATTGGATATAAGTTATCATAAGTGTCGATATCAGATGTTTATTGCAAACGTTGACTATTTTGTATTTGTTGTAGAACCGAGGACATTTTGAATAGTTTGTATAGATAATTCGGTCGCAACTTAGCAAAGGTAAAATGTTTTCATACTTGATGTACAGTCTGGTACAATTTTTTATGACTTGTCATAGAGGGGGAATATTGAAGTCACTTTGTATTTTATAACAATATAGTAACATCTAGTATCCACACTTTACAATCCTCTTACCGTATACTTGTATCGAAGTAAAAAGCTCATAGATATGCCTAATACAGACTATACAAAAATCTAGACTTTAAACGTAACAATTAGCGATAAAACTGAAGAAGTTGTCTGATTCACGACAGAGATACCAATCACCAACTCCCAACTGTAAGCGCCATATAAAGTGACTAAAAGCTCTTAACGCCACAATACATCTAATTAAATAGCCCTCAACTAACTCTATCGAAGCTCTACAAGGCGTTTCCTTATAAGCTTAGTGCATACTTGGCAGGCAGCCAGTCTCAACTTGTCGAATAAATAGATACCGCTCCGTCTCCTGAATGTCCAGACATAGTTGGGGACTGATCTGTCGCGGCGTAGACTTCAGTGGACGTTAACATGGCAGAAAGTGTAATTGGTAATTTATTAGCACTGCTATGTCCCGCGAATATCATAGTTGCCAGAGTTCCGATGTTTGTACAGACTAGACTGGGAAAATTTGGATGATACTTGATTAATACGTAGCCTCATGAACAGTACAAGTGAGAAACACTTAGTTATGTATGCTTTGTTTCTTAGCTAGCTGACTTTTAAATACGATTATTTCTTTGAAGCATCTTTTTCATACTATCTTGCAATCTTTATTGGAAACTTTAAGCAAGAAAGAAAATTAAGAGAGAGAGGTTTGAGGAACATTTGCGTCTTTGGCTGAAGAATCCCAAACGGGATTTGTACTCGCTACCGCACCGCCGCGCTGGCAAGACAAAGTACTATAGTTTTAAAGTGATAAGCGCTTTAAGCTAAAGTAAAAAACTTTCCGAAGTCGAAGACGGTAGTTGCAGTTGAATTATGAAACCACTAGTAAATAAATACTCCAGACATTACAGTACACTCAAAACGCGTGTCTCAACTGATCAATGAAGCCACAATTGAACTAGGCCGGCTCGCCGAAGGTCATACCTTCAAACCAGTTCTAATTGTGGTCATATGATAACACAAATTCATTTAGCTCCGCTGGAATTACCAGATATTAGTAATGCATCATGAAACAAGTGTTTCTAAGAAAAAATACTAATTAGTGCTCATGTTCAAGTCTGAACTGTTTGTTGCTTTTTTCTAGTACGATATTAAGACTTTGCATTACCATTTTGTTGTTAATTAAGTTCTTACTTCAGCATTTCTAATTATTACGTGCTAATCAAGTTAAACATTTTGCGGAAATATTGGATTTGCTTCTCTCTATCCAAGAATGAGCGGAATGCTTTTTTTTTTTTTTAAAAAAACGTCGCCCCACACTAGGAATTTCTCCTGTATCGTAGGTGCGTTTCACAAACATGAAATATTCACATACACAAATACCCAGACTCGGGACAAACATCTGTGGTTCGCACAAAGTTTTGCCCCGTGCGGGAATCGAACCCGCAACCCTTAGCGCAGCAGTCCAATCGCTTAGCCACTGCGCTAATCAGGTCGTCAAGCGCTAATCAGCTTGTAACAAGGAAACCATTGCTTTAATATTTAAATCAATAAAATATTGGTAGACGCGTAGGAAACGTACACACTAAAGAACTGACTATATTATTAATGGTATTGAAGGAAAACATACTTAATTACTAAACTTTACTTATTTAACTTCGCGTTGATTTGAAAATAAGGTAACAGGACAAAAACTACCTAATTAAAATGACCAATCTATATGTACCTACACAGAATTCGCATAAATGATAATACATATTCCGGAAAATGAAGCAAAAATAACGATTTCCTAACAATTGTAATACAGACACGGTGTAACGAGATTAACTCACGGTATTCTCACGGAGAACTAATGTCGTTACATGACAATCGTTGTCACGCGTATTTACTCGGGAGCGGGAGGTAATTACTCGAGCTTTTTACAGAAAATAACGAAACATAACGACTGCATGAGGTAATCACGATAAGGAACGAGATAACTTTCACCAAATACCAGGGAAGTATGTGGAGTGGTTTAACGAGCAAGTTACTTTAATGGTCATACATCGAATCGGAAACATTTTTGGGGTTTTATATTTCGATTCCTCTGGTCGGCGATTCACCGCTCATCCTGCACTACCGATCATTCGGAAAGACAGTACTACAGACAAAAAATAATTGTGAATATTTAACGACTTGGAAAACTTCAATAATAAAAATGTACCCGTATTAACAATTGAAAATACCCGTTGAGCTATTCATGAGAAAGTCGTCAAGAGATGTTATATTGCAGTCGTCAAATACATTGCTAAGAAATTGCATAGTTATTACTTCATTTCATGTATTGTCTTTCTGTAGGAAATGCTCCGTATCTACGGTATAGTCATTTTTTTAAGTGTTACTCGGATTTGATCATATAACTAATAACAAATTCACATTTTTGTAATGACTGTTATCCTCAGTTTCACTCGCATCCCACTTGAACTTATACATATTCCATTTATATGCTACAGCCAAATCCAGGAAATGATATGATGATCTCATAACCATGTTCATCCTAATCCATTCAGTCATTATCTATACTAATATTATAAAGCTAACGAGTTTGTTAGTTTCGTTGAACGCGCTGATCTCAGGAACTACTGGTTTAAATTAAAAAAAAATGTTTTTGTGTTCGATAGTTCGATAGTCAATTTATCAAGGAAGGCTGGCTATAAAACAATCGAAGAACACGCGGATAAAGTCGCATGCGGAAGCTAATCGTAATCAATTTCCATATATTCACATTAAAAAGTCAGTGGGAAGCAGGATTGAGATTTAAGTACCAACCACGTAACAGAACCAAGGACTGCTTAACAAACAAAGCGCGTACTGTACCGAACTAGTAATAATATCGATCATTATGATCGGAGCGTTTCCCAATGATCATAACTCAGAAGCTACAAGACAATAGCGCCGCTCCATGACCTCCTTCGTCTGCGGCTGCGCGGTTAAAAAGTAATTATTACGATCGTGACCAATCTACGCACTTGTGCATTATGTTAAAATCGCATATTATATCAGTTTGAGTCCACTTGGTAAACTAATTTTAAAGTATTTTAAACCTCACTTAAAAACACTATATATCAACAGCTACAAAAAACAAAATTTTAGAGTCAGATAGGTAACTAACAAAGTCATTATGCACGCAAGAAACGTAAACGCCCGAACTAGTATTTTGAATTTTAAGACTCAGTAAACATATGTACATATCTGCCTTTACAACATCACGCCTGTATTCCCCGAAGGGGTAGGGAGAGGTGCACATATAGTACCCCCACATTTCGCCAGTTATCTTTTAGGTTCCAATGTAATAGGGGGCAAGCATATTGCCACCAACCGGGCACAAATCCTGACTCTGTGCTGCTACTGAGAATTACCTAATGGAAAAACCCAATAACAATTTGCCGACCCGGGATTCGAACCCAGGACCTCGTGCTCAGCAGTCGCTGATTTTATATGTAAATGAATTTCAAGAACTCTCATCGACAACGCAATAGTTAAATATCTATGACTTACATAAATCTAAATAAAGATGACGCATCTTCATGGTAAGCTACTCGTACGATATCTATGAAGTATGAATAAGCAACTATATAAGTATATCACTAACACAATTTTGTAAAAACAAACAATGATTACATTAAATCTAATCAGATAATGTATGAATATTAGTTTGTAGATGTACCATCAGCATCATAAGTACCTAAACATTTAATTTTGTTAACATTAATTAAAGAAAAACTTTATAGTAAAATGTCTTGAGTATTCTCAGATCATCATTTGACCGTTTGTATAATTTGAAACATTAACTTGAATTGATGTTTGTTTCTTTCAATTATCTGAGATCTAGTTCCTTAATATTTAGCTATTTCCAATGCTGACTGTACCTATATGAATATAACTAGCAAAATTAGCTCTTATGTCATGCTGTATTTATGTTTCATATCGTTTTAACAAACAGGTAAAATGGAGTAGAAAGTATTGTGACAGGATCGAGTGTGAATTAAATAGTGCGTCTTTAGTTACTTTATTTTTAACTGGACGAGTAACTGCGGTTAAAGTTAACTGTTATGCTGTAAGTATTGTGTGTAACAGTGCCAACAGTGGTAATTAGATATGTTACTCAGATTTTGTTGGAGAATCAGATTAGCTTTAAGGAAGAAGGTAATGTTTAATACAATGACAAGAATATTCAGTTGTCTTTAAATCTATACAAAGTTATCTACGGCAAAGTAAAAATGGGAATAAAACTTGTAAAAAAAAAACAATCTTGTTTTAGAGTCATGTTTCGTGTGTAAAGTACTCATGCCTAAATCCTAATACATTTCTTTAGCAACAGAATCAAATTATATTGTAAATTGGCTAAACCGTAAACAAACAGCACAACGATATAAAAAACGCACTATCAATTCCATAATTCCTGGTCTAAATTAGGCGTTCTGACGTCATTCTCTATTATGGCAATATTTATAACACTCAAGTTAAATTATAATACAAAAGTTAACAATTATCCTGTTATTGTGATGTGGGGCGTACACAATGACATTTGCACATTTCAACACGGCCGTTGAACCACCGGCGCTTGACTGTACAGCCAGTGGGTGGGCTGAGGCGTACAAAAATTTAATTATAAGAATTTATCTGGTAGGTACTGTTTATGGTCTTGATTTTAGGTGGCGTTAAATTTTGTTTCACTGTTGGTTGACGGCCAACGAGAACTTATGTTGAAGATGATATAGCCTGATATTGAATACTGAAATCTTGACTGATCTGTTGCCTTACTATGGACTTTTAGAGCAGGACGTCTTCCGTCATCGAAGCAAGACGCTGCACTACACTGCACGTAGTGGCATCTCACTTCAACTATGTAAAAACATCTTTAAGCGCTCATAGTAAGGGCCCTAAGTAGTACTATCCCACTGCAGGGAAAAAGCCTGTTCACATATGCAGAAGAATTGAGTACCCGTATTTCTATGTAAGTCACAATATAAATTGCGATAAGTATCAGAATTACAGGCAATAACAATTCATCAAATTATGGGTGACACTATTCCGATACGGAGATATAATCTTGTCAATTGGTCATTATGGAATACCTAACTAAAACAGGTTGTACATGGAATAGTCCAATCAAGTATCTAAGTCCCAATCTGTATCTAAAACTACTTCTCGTTAAGAACTAATACATCACTTTCAAATAAAGTAACGGTGTATATACAAACAGTTCATTTTCCGAGGTTGTAAATAATTATGTATACTTTTAACTGAGCTATATGAATACATAATTTGTAATTCTGAGAATACATATTGGTCCAAGACTTTATGGTCAAATGACAAGTGAATTAAACGCCGTTGAAACCAACATTTTATGGCTTTTTTATAGTGCCACTCACTAGATCGTACTCTAATTTATTTAGATCTTCGAACGCATTACATTTTGTTCTGTTATCTACCTAATTGATTATTCTAGTTTTATTTATAACTCAACCAGCTCCCATATCATGAACTCTTAAAGCGGGACAGGTTACATTGTGGAAGCAAGACGTCGCTAGGTGCAGTGTAATGCGGTGTCTCGCTTCCACAACGTAAAATGTGTCCTAAAGGAGGCTGTATATTACTGATACACATTGTGTTACATGATCTAGTTTGACTTTGTAATGTTACAAGTAATAAATATGTCTGTTTTGATCAATCGTCAAGTAATGATAGATTGACACATGAACAGTAGCGACCACTAGACCAATAAGGCAATCAAGTTAAGACAAGTGTTATCTTAATCTTCAGAGCTTAAAGTAAACACTAAAAAGACATCCGATATCCGGACTAAGAATGTCATACGGTAATGAGGCAACCAATTAACACGAACAAACTAAATAATTAATTAATAATCCATGTTGTTATTCAATTAGTCGGTGATAAGCTTCGGAATGTCTGTCGGCGACCTCATAATGCATTAGGTAATTAAAATTACTTTAAAATGTTTTTCTTTTTATTTAAAAACTCAAGTGTTTTAATATTCGATGATAGCCTAAACGGATTATATGAGTAACTGATTAATTTGTTACATCAAATTAACCGTATCAGTAACAAGAAAAAACATAGCGTGATCATAATATTATTTTCGCTCAGAAAATACGATAACCGTTATAAAAACCGTGTCTAAATACATTTAATACAATCGAGTTCTATTTTAAGAACACAAACATTATGTATAACAACAGTGAAGCATCCATAAAATTATCTATTCCAAGTTACGAAAAAAACAAAAGCTTTTATTCCAAATTATGTTATATTACCAAAACAATGGTACGAAAAATTCGAATTTAGCGAATCGTTAGCGTGCGAAGCATCCGGTAACGAGACTGCCATATTGTCGTTGGTATCATTCAAAATTCGAAGAGGTGCGCGTGCGCCGGCCTTCGCCCGCTGAGGACACCGCGGGGCGCGGGAGGAGCAGGAGTCAGTAGGGCTGTCATTGTTTGAATATTGTACGTATCTGACATTATAATACTGCGTCTAAAAGCTACTTAATAATTATAACTGATTTATGCAGATATAATAACTTTTTCAAGTACCTACTTTCTATCATACGAATCCTTACGTTCTGTTTTACATAACTACTAGCATAAAGTTCGAGATACCTTTTAAAATCCTCAAAAGTATCTAATAGGATTAACTTAAAGTAAATGACTCTAATCCTAATTCCAACATACCAAATGTACCTACCAACCATAGCAGCAAGACACGAACTGGTTGAAAAAAAAGTTGAAACAACCACAGACAAACGATAAGTGATGTCCTTGACGCACCTTGCTACATTTCCAGTTAGATCACCACCAAAAACCGTGTTTAATCCTTATACCTATTGTTATTAAGTTCAATATCCCGTGAATATTGATATTCAGATTCGGTAAGCCTGGACATTAGAATTCAGTATGGGTGGGTACTTAAAGAATGGTAGTTATTGGGCTAGCACAGCTGTGACCGAACAATTCATCAAGGTAGGCAAAATGAATTAAGTTAGCTTGACCATATGGTCGCCAGTCCAAGATGTTGTGGAAACAATTTTTCCACTCTAAGTACATCATGAGGTCAGATGTTTACTATTGCGTTCAATATGCAAAGCTAATGCGAGAATCTGAGATAGATTGCGTTGATACGTCCACATTAATCTTGCTTACATTGCACGGAAATCTGAACAAGTGATAGACCGATTAACTTATAAAACTTTTAATAAAATAGAATCTGTATGTAAACTATGGATACGCCGTAAACACAGTGGACTATTAGACCCATTGCAATCAGAAACATAGTGTTGTTATCCAAGAAGGCCCCATATCAGTTTCACCAATTTAGTAACACAACAAAAACCAGCGGAACCGTAAACAAAGGGTCGAAATTCAAAATCTATCACCACAAAAAGCATAAACAAAGAAAGTGCGGGGTAGACGGAGAAAAGAGAACAAAATAAAATGAAACGCCACGCCAGAGCGGACCCCGACTCGTTCGGCGAGTGGCGACAATGACCGGCGACCGCGTAACGGAACGACCATTATGAGATACTCAATTAACTAAGAATGGAAGGATTTACTTAGTTTTTCTTCACGCTTTTTTACTTGGTTCGCTAGTTTTACAGTGTTTCAATCAGTCAAAGCTGTGCGTTACAGGTACCACCATTAGCTACTGAGCTGGATGGAAGTATTCCTCTTCCGTCCTTAACAGGGAGCTTGTGCTTGGCGTAGACGTGACGTAGGCGTAAACGTAGTCAAACTCCACCTCAAGTAGAGAAATAATAATAATGGAAAACTTAAATCTTAACCACCATAGCTCCTGTACTACGCAGTATTTATTTAGATACCATAGTTAATAACAAGCCTACACTTTTGGCCTCTATTTAGATACTGACATAAGCCATCAAATGGTTACATCATCCATAAATGTAATTGGATCTTAATCTATCATCTTGTTTATCTAAGGAAGCTGTGCATTTCATCATCGTTTATAACCCTTGACAATCAAAGATGTCTGTCAAAAATTTTGCACTCGAACAAAAAAGTAACCTTAAAAAAGAATATGTGAGTATAAAAAATCCCATAGCCGCCGTCTGGCTGGATCCCGCGACCCATAAACAAAATGCCACTGACAACGGTATCGATACCGGTTTTGTCGATCGCTCGCCTCGACATATTATATCGATCTTATAGGGAAAGATTGAAATGAGAGTGGAGAAAATAAAATAAGTTTGGTACTAACGAAGGCCGGTAATTAATAAATGTTTATTGGAAGAGCGTCCGTCTATTAATTTTAAAACTTATAATAAACTGAGGCCTGTCTATTTCATCTGAATTTTCAAGTTATATTAGGACCCCACCTACTAGAAAGAAACTTACAGTACAATAAATAATCTATGAATATCAATATCAAACCTCTCATCTCCGTAGTATTGTGTAGACTCAATATGAAACTTACCTGAAAAAAAAATAGCACTAATAAATATTAAGTTCATAACTTAAGGCTAAAAGTATTACTTAATAACATAACAAAATTATGCGTTGGTTAACTCTTGTTTTTAAAATGTTACAATCGGGCACCAAAATAACGGTGTCTATCATGTATTCATGTCATACAAAGAACTTATTTAAACTAGCCTTAGCCCGCGGCTCCATTCACTTTAAAGCTCAGCTGCTGCTTATTATTACACCATAGCTGTGCGAGAGCAGATTTGAACCCGCGACCTTTTTGATAGGTACTTAACACCTACCACGTAGATTACTATCGCTACAGAATACAGATATTATATTTAATTTCGGTAAGGTTGGCGCAATGCAGTAGCCATTTAGCCAAGTTATTTATTATCTGTAATGAGGTTTACTTAGTGTTAAGTTGGAACAAACATTTGTATGATTCACAAGTATTTGTCCCAGTATGGATTGATGAGCATGCAAGATAAATGCGAATGACCAGAAATAATACCAAGTGCGAAGTACCGTTTAATTGAAATTATCATGTAATAGAAGATATTTAATGAACAGAGGACGTTTGCAGGTTAATTAGATAAGACAGTTTATATAGACGGGTAATGAATACATCCACAGGTGATTAAAAAGACCAGCATTCTAAATGATGGTTGAAAACCATCTTGAAATTCACAATGAGAAAATCTAAAGAATCAGTTTTGTCATTCCGGAACAACGCAATCAGGTCTTTTTTATACAGAATTTCAGGAACTATACGATATACGTGTTGCTGAAGTGTATTATATTAAAAGAGAGAGTAAGTGCAAGTATCGATGCAATAAGGATGTATACCACGTACGACCCGTACGACACAATGATGGGAATCGATGACGAGGAACAGGTAACATGATGTCACCTTCACACAATAGATATAACAATAGGAAGAATAGCGACACCTTTGTTAGTCGTATGTTTTATAATCATGTTTAAAATTATAACGTATGCGGGATTTCATGGAATGCACGCAATATATGTTATGCCTCTGTTTCGATGGGTACCATTTGACGATCTAAATTAATAATAACTATAGTACCGCATTTTTTGTTATAGGTATCTAATACATCAACAGGCATTGTTTTGCCATAGGGTCCAGGTCTGCTCCATTCTAGACAGTACAATCGAATACAAAACATCCCAATTAATTTACAACTCATAAGTATACCATCAACTTACAATCCTAAAATATGAAAAATTTGTCTAGCAGTCTATTGATCTATATTTATGGCTGTTGACAGGTCAATTTTAGTTATTTGCACGAACCAATGCCTAAGGAGTACCTACACATTATAATAGTACATAAATATTGTGGCAAAGGTCCAAGTGTCATGGCAAAACTTGGAAGAGGCTTCTAGCCTAACAGGGGAGTGCGAAAGTTCGGCTTGAGTCATACCTTGCTCGAATCTGATTGGTTCAAAAGGCCAGTGCCAAGCAGTTATCCAAAACGCCTGCGGGGTCGTCGTGTTTAAGTGTTATTCTCCTTAGCAACAGACACCTGGTAGCTTTAAAGCTCTGTTCATAAAACTTGGAGCCAGTTTGTAAGACTGTGATATCGTTTATGACTGTGAATATGTGTCACGTTTTATTATTGATAAGTCCATCGATTTGGAGGTTGGAGGAGCCAACGCCATGGTTAATACGACTGCCCTATTTTATTAGTCAATGACAATTAATAAATTATTTACCTACGTACTTCGGATATTTGAACAGTTATAAAACAATTGATTCTTCTTTTTAGTCGTCATTGTGCTTTAGATGCATTCGAATTTGCGTTTAAGCAGTTCTGTTTCATGTCCTATGCCTAAGTGTAACACTTATAAGTATTTGAGGTTAAAGTTAAATTACTTTTGTAACGGTAAAATGGACTTAAAAACAGTTTAAAAACAGTTAATAATCCACGGTTAATTAACTTAATCTGTTCTTCTCGTCCGCTAATTACAACTTCAAATAGGGCAAGCGTTCTAGTCCCTTGGGCCTTGACAAGGACGGCGGTACGTCGTACATTAAACAAGTAACGCAATGTGGAAATTCCAATGCATTACAGATTAAAAACTGGCAACCGCAAACTTACATAAAGTACGCGACAAGCAGAAGTAAATCAACGACTCGTAAAAGGATCAAAACCGGAATGTCCTACCGTCAGAATGTTAATTAGCCCTTAGTTCTCTCACACGAGGCATTCTGGTACCGTTACGGTGGTATTACACCACAGCGTGGTTGCATCGCGCCCTGTCCTGTCCGACCAGATGGCATTAACTGCGACCCACTTATTGAAGGTCCTATACCGGCCCGACTTATGCCATGTAAGGCATTACATGGTTACGCAAGCTGCTGATTCTGCGCGAAACTCTCGTATTGTTCATATTTTATTATATACAATTAAATGTTGAAAACTTTACCATGTATGGTCAGCGAATTTCGTTTGATTAAAACATAAATCTGACGATAAAATACAAGTAAGGTAAAAAAATATAAAGGGCAAGATATGACTAGATGACAATCATTAACGCAATCGTCGTAGTTCTCATATTTTACACGTAAACTTAGGTCGTTTATTTTGGAACAGGGCTAAAAATATTAAGTTCACTTAAGCGATATTACTGCGAAACTTAATTAAGCATTAACCGTATCAGAGGCGAAAAGAATGCCACAACACGATTTCAAGCGAGGTATCAATATCAAGCTGAGTACAAACAAAAAATGGTGCTTTGCTTTCAATGCGAACGTTGATTGCGCTCCAAAGCCGTTTACAGTCAATCAATGCACCATGTGTAATGACCAGTCGTGGTCGCCACACTGGTACACTGGCATATGGCGGCTAAAACATGGCCATATATGGCCGCACATATGGACGGCAAGGTTCGACGAATTTAGCGGTACATACGTTTGTGACAACTACGGACATGATGAATGGAACTGACAAAGTAATGAATATTGAAGTCAATGACGCTGACAACGCTTTCGAAACAGTTTTGGACAGCGCGAAATGATGTATTATGTGAAAACAACTTTTCATGCGAAGCAATTTCAATATGGAAAGGAGGCTTCATTAACTTCTGACTGGCTGAACTGGTCCGCGACATAAACAGCTTTGGAGAGCAAGTGAGTGGCCCATGGAAGGTTGAGATCGAAACCAAACTACCTAATGTCCCGAGTAAATCCAAGCAGTATGATCTTCAATCCTAACAGACCGCTTAGCCTCCTATTTTTATTTTAAAATAAATGTCAGAACATTACATTATTTTCGTAGATGAAACCAAACAACACATAGAAAAGATATTGTTTCAAATATTGTAGTCCAAAAATTACATGAGACCAGACTGACGCTCTTTGGCGTATGGAGTACAGATACTAATTTCGAGCTTGGACATTAGTGCCCGTCCTCTCCACCATAAACAAGTACGCACTGTTCTTAAGATTCACATTATAAGCTAACAAAACCAATTTATAGCATATAAACGATCAAAGCTCTGATGACAATCACTTTATAATAGATTCTCAGATCGCTTACAAAAAGCAATAAAGAGTTTAATTAACAGATGTCCAGGACAAAGACAAGAGCTTATTATGCTAAAGTACTATTCAGTAGCTTGCGCTGTCCGATATTCAACTTTAATATATTAAGTTAGGGTAGTTTTTTGTTGTGTTCAACAACTGTTCGCAGGTCAAGAGACTATGAGCACACGCGTTGTTTGGAGTACCTCCCGCATTGATGTATCATTTGTGTGTGAAGAAAACATGCGATAATTATATGACTAACAATAATTATTTTTCCAATTTTACTCAATCAACAATTTCAACAACACCGCTTAGGTTAAGTGAAGCTCTAGGTTTTTATGTGCAGCCATAAAAAGAGATGCCTTCTTAATCAGTCAAACGAACTCTCCAACGCCATTTCATGATCCGACAAATCTTGTTAACTGGGCAAAGCCTTCTGTACTACTTGCGTATGATTATAGCTCAAAATGGACATAACCTCAAGAAGAACCTTTAAAAAAGTCTACAAATAAATATAATCAACATTCTTGTTAACAAACCATACTAACTTAACCAAGCTCGATTACATATTTAACACAAGGCAAAATGTATCAGATTCTTTAATAATATTTAAATTGTAGAAATGCATTCGTAATGGTAATTTTATTGCTAACATTTTCATTCTTGAACAATTATGAAATACAATAAATTTTCCCGTTTCCGTAGCTCAGAGGAAGTTGTTTAAAGAATGTTGAATAGATAAAATCATCAATAAAAGCGTCATCGTAAAAATATTTGTAATTCTAAAGTAACGTAATCTGACTTTGGTACTTAGTTCTATCATAAATTAATTTATGGCACAGATAGTCACTGTGTTGAAAGTTGAATATTAGCTTAAAATTTATAGCTATATACAAATGCTATTGAAATGACAGCAGTTAATACCTTACCCAACCTAAAAGAACATAAAAATGAGTTATAATCCATGGAATCACTAGACACTAAAAATTTCACACACCCAAAAGCAGCGAACAGAAAAACAATTATCTTGAAACAATAATATTTGCCCAGGCTTGCCCGAAAGCCATTCCCCAAGGCTAAGGGCGGCCGTCGCTAATGTCTAGCTTTTACGACACAACGTCTAGACGACTCCGAACGTAACAAATTTATACAACATTGGAAAACAAATGTGGAAACTGATACAGTCCGAGTAATAGACTGTGAACCGGAAGATATTGAACTGTATTCATTATAATACTCATCGTTGAAACGGTGAAATAACGTAACATAACCCGACAGGTGTAATCCTATTTATCGCTGCAATAGTTTTGACTGGCAATACTCATAATTATAATCCGTATAACACTTGGAGACTACTTCCTGAAGACTAATGCACACAAAGTATTTAACTGAAGAAACAAATCAATCAATTATGCAACACAAACGATTCCAAACATGTAGGTGACTTTCTAGAATTCCGTGGACTAGAAACAGTTTCGACCATACCACTAACTTTGATTATATAAACAATGATTTTATTTAGCTTCTGACACTGTATACACATTATTATACACAACATAGAGATATCTTATATCGGCTATGCTAATAATTATTAAATATACTGTAAAGAGATACAGCGACTTTGAATATAACTGACTCATATCGGATAAAACAAGGGAACAAAGGCAGTATTTTGTAAACACAATGCAGTTGTTCTGCAAGGAACTATATTAGGGTCACAATAATTAAACATTAACTTGTAAAATATGCAAACTGTTTTATCTATGACTAAGAATATAGTATGAAACTGAACCAGCAGGTATTGTATCGATTCACGACTGTTATTTGAGCAGATCCTTTGATCCTTTATTCTACCTTTTCTATTCCATCTATAATCGCAATCTTGACTCATTTACAATAGGAAACTCAAACCTCCAGAATTTGATCTAGTTTAGATCTAGTTGACCAGTCACCTACAGAAATCAGCGTAAAGATAAATACTTGAAGCGGTCAAGACATTCACTACATTCCGCTCATATCAGATAACATACCAACTTAACAACGTGACTGGACCAAAAATAACTATGCGTTAAGTAGCCACTAGATATGGTGGAGCATATTCCTCTAGTGAAACAACAGTTTCATTCATAGTCAATTATTCCATATTAATTTTGCACGCACGTGTGGTCTGTTGATCGTGGATCACGACGGCTGGAAGGTCGCAGATACTTTAAAGAATGGATGTTTTGAATTTATTAACATAGTTACAAGACCTTCTGTTGCACCGCGGTTATAGGAATACTGTGTGAAGGTAAGAATTACATTATGTAATATTTAAGTGATTTTTGCAATTCTATATGAGATGCAATAAAGTTGTTGTTTATAGGTCGCCAGCAAATCGTAAAAAAAGACAATGACATGATTTTTACTGTTATGATTTTAACACGGTTTCATTATATGGACTTCAAAAATTTCGTAAATTTTTATTATCAACAATTTAATACTAGCCGCCATTATAAATCAATCATCTAATTCATAAATAACCATGATACATATTACAGCTTTAAACGTTGCACTCACCGTCAATCTGATCTTATAATTCATAACGTTGGCAGAATCTATCAAAATATTGCTTTTACCAACAACATTTTCATTCAAGCTTCTGGCACCATCCTCAACCACTGCAGAATACAAACAATAAGTCATGCGTACGAATATAACATTACATCGGAGCTTTCCAATGTGAAAACATCGTTTGCATCATCGGTCTTTAAATAGACAGCCTGGACTATTACGAATAGATAAATAATTTAAATATCAATGTCTACGCGCGGGAATACAACAGGTAAGGCCTTTAAAGCACCAACGTTCATTGTTGGTAGGCATCATTCAAAATTTTGGTTAGATAACCTTTCGCCTTCCACAACATTAAATAAGTTTGATGAACGTAAAATTTACATAATATAGGACAAACAAAATAATAAAAAAGACTCACAATTTCGCTCCTAAACTATTCCTTTTTGAACTAGTGTGACCTCCGAGCCAAGCATATATGACTTTGCAATAATCTATTTGATAACGGAGCTTTAATTAAGATTAGCCGGTCGCGAGCTATGTGAACACAATCGTTAATAAACCAGTTCCTATCGATCTAAATTAGGAGAATCTTAAAAAATAATGTACTCAAGGATTTCACGCTAAATGTTTTTATGAAGAAAATGTGCCAACGAACTTTTCTTAGAATGAAATCGGTTGGAGATTGGTGATTTTTACCACTGTAATTTTGTTATATGAAATATTGCGGTGTACAGCTTAAATTTTCCTAAAACACAGGAATCAAAAATCTTGCCATTTAGAACGTAAATCCAATTGATTTCACCAAACAATATTGTGTACTGTCTTGTAACAAAGAGTTGTAAATTGGCATACGTTTTGAAACCAACCAGCTTGTTATGCAGATACCTGGTCCATTGCGGTATCTGCACTGCGGAGCACTATACATCAGCGTGCATAGCTAAAGCTGTACAGCGCAAAGCCGCCGGCAACATTTTTGAGATTGAACGAGTTGAAAGCATTTGCGCAGATAAAGTTGTTAGCGAATGCAAGATTAAAGAGCAATATGGTTTGTATGATAAAACTAGAAGTCATACCCGTAAAGTGTAAAACGGCGCAGGTCATATGCGCAACTGTAGCTACGATAGTTAAATGGACTTTGACATAATAGAAATCATAAATATAAAACGCTAGTTAAAAGTTGCCGCTACAAAAAAAATATCGCTAATGTTTACACCGAACCTATTTTAAGAAGACCCATCTTATTCTTTTATTTACACATAAACTGGTTAACTATAAACAATAGCGAAACAAAAAGTCCTTGCGACATAATTCACAAGTAGTAACCCATCAGCATCGTATTTCAACACATTACCATGTAGCTCGCATGCCAAAAACAAATATACTTTTCTCCATCAGATGTCAGCCATAATGTTTTTGACGACCGCAAAATGGATCGGTGATTTTTATAGTGGCATTAAAATGACTTGTACGATGTTATACAAACAGGGAAGGATCATCGGTTCTGTTTGCGGTTTGAATACTTGATGGGTCACTTTGAGGCCGAGGCTCCAACAAGGATTTCCACATAGAATTCTAAGTGCTAAACGATGTATTTATTGCTAGGTTATAATGCGACATTGTGTGTAGTGATTAAATTTTACTGCTTATTTATGTATACTGCGAAATATTATAATTCAGGGAATCGATTAATTTTATGTATATTTTGTTATGTCAACAACCTTAGTCGCGTCTATTCTATATTTATATCAACTAGCCATATACTCTAACGTAATTCAACACAATCCATACATATCGTTATCGTTATTTCAGTCCCCATTACACCTGCATTTTCCAAAAGCTTTTCACCCTACCCATCTAAAATTGAAAGAAAAGCCGGTGATATTTTGTCGGGAAGCCCCTACAAATTACAAGCCATATGTCGGACATATCCTGCGTCAACATTCCCCGTCTGAAAGTTTCATAACCCCGTCTGCACCTACCGTGCACCCTACGCTACCCCGGGGGGTGTCTGCAAAGGGTGCGGCTCGTAGACTTCACTTTGATTGGTTTCGAAGTAGGGGTAGGCAAATTAATGGATGACTAAGTGGTTACCGTTGCTAGTGTTTCAGGGTGTGAATACCAAGTTAGACGAGAACTTGTTTTGAGAAATAAAAGGGGGATTTAATTTAGTCCTTGTAGAAAATTACAATAGTAAACGTCAGAGATGATTAACCCACGGTCACAACCATAAAATACCATAGGTAGTATTGAAATGAGTAAAACATTTGATCCAAACACAAAGTAACGTAATAAGAAAGTGTTGAGACGACTTATCTAATAGAAATAAAGGAAAGAAGTTATACTGGTTACAGCATACTGGTTCTATCAACAGCCGAGCACGCTACATTAACCCTGAATACATTAAAACTAACAAAATCCAGTTACAATGTATTGATTATAAAATTCTATTCATACAAGATTCTTGTGTTATCGCCGTGATAAGGCAGCAGATAAGACAGATACCGTCGATTGTTCTAAGTCAGAACAATCGCCCACTGCGCGACTATCTGCGATCTGCATGTTCTATTTTAGATGCCACATGCGGATTCTGGACATTTAGTCTGTTAGGATGGAGCACATTGCTGGGAGCAGGTCTGAACAGGATAAGTGAGTCTAAAGCATCTTTGTAAAAATTCAACAACTCATGTAACTTTTGGTTGATTCTTGTTTGCTTGCTGATTTCTTGTTTGCTGATTACGTAGGTATGGAATTTGAATTGTCATTTCAAACCATTTATTGCCCCCTTACCATGAACTCTTAAAGCAGGATAGTTTACGTTGTGGAAACGACATGCTGCTACGTCGTCTAATGAGGCGTCTCTACTCCACAACGTTATCTGCCCTATTTTAAGAATTCATAGTAAGGGGGCTGGCCATCGAAATAATTTCTTACATTTCCCTTCCTCTTTCGTTATCTATATGCATAACATTATCTGGTTTTGTGTCTTGTCTGCGATTTAATGGCAGGAAACGCGTTGACCTACCCAAATACATAAAATAAATTTGTAAAAATTGGATCGTTCGATATGCAGCGATAGTATATTTTAGTGGCGATCTTTACTTTGCATAATTAAATGAGTGGCATGGAGATAACTAAAGTATACTGAAATAATCGCATTTTATCGAAGGACGCTGCTAAATCAAAACCTGCTTTATCAATGCAATAATTTGGATTATATGACGCAAAAGATTAAACTGTAATCTAGTATCCTGGCTGGATGTATAATTTACAAAACTTTTTGATAACCATTTTAGTATTTCGGAAAAGCACTCTGATAATCCGATTTCTCTGATTTCTTGCTAGACTTAATATAAATAAATGCGAGACACCAAGCCATTGACCTGACAAATAATGAAGTTAGTATATGTAAGGTGAGCGGTATTTAAAAGATAGTGTAAATGGGATATTTATGATAATATCTCTGTGATCAATTCTGTAATATTTGGAAAAAGTCGAAGTCATGCAATGTGTATCTGTATATTAGTTAACACATGGATAATGGATATACCATCAACTACAAGATACTGGTAACTTGGGTAAGTGAAGGATACAAGCATTATATATTATATGATGTTTTATAAATACTACGGTCAAGGATAATACTGTGGTTTAAATAGACATTATCGATGGAGGTATCTATATATATATTATATTTCAGCCATGATCGTCCCACTGCAGGGCAAAGGCCTCCCTTTCCTTCCTCCATTCCTCTCGGTTGTGAGCTGCATTAGTCCAATTAGATGGAGGTAAGGTAAGGAAATAAATATTTTATCAAAGCTATGGGTGACTGAACGAACATTTACTATTGTATAAAATAATCATAACGAACTATTGTTAATTAATCAATTACTCCTGAGCGCTTTAACCTTAATATTGATTAGTATTTTCATCAACATATTTTTAATTATTTTATAAAAACGCGACGCGCAACGTGTTTTGACATAGGACTTGCAAAAAATGGATGCCTATCCTTAATGGTTACCCTTAGCGTTGAATGCAAAGCAAAACCCAAGCCTTGGCCCGAGTTATTCAGGTCGTTTGTAGTTAGATATAATACGTAAGGTACGTAGTACACACTAAGTACACTGCAAGGGGGATGCAGTACCTACAATTCATGCAAAGAGATATGATTTGATATTCAACTACCTTGTGTGAAGCCTTTTTGATCTGAGTATAATACTAGGAAGAAGAGAATGAGCTTATGTAACTTCAAGATGGAAAAAATACAATTGAAACAGTCTTAATTGATAGAGGCCGTAGGATAGCCATCAGTCCTGCCATATCTCTAGTCTGGACGTGATATAACGGGCGTGTTTACGAAATAACTCGATTACGTACAGACGAGTTATCGGCTATAAACGTGACTCGCGATAGTTACCATTAAAGCAGTGAGCGGATATAAGCGTAATTTCGAACTTTACACTTGGCAACATTTCGTAAACAGTAAAATTATACTTTTTTTGTAATGGCTAACTTTGGACGATCTCGACATAAAAGCTTTCCCGTTTAATTTGATGGTTAGAAGATCTGTATTTACGTGTATTGTTCGCGTAGAGAAAATGCTCTTTTAAGTCCAAATAGAGGTACGTATAAGGAATATGCCTCGCAAACAACATTGTAATCTACGAATATCCTTCTTGTCTGTAACAACAAATAAATAAACATTGACGCGAATCTATAACAAACGTGAAAAAAACACACGAGAGTGAAAAGGACTAACAGTCAAGTTTGCCACAAGTACCAGGATGTTAGAACGACGGTGGAGGTTGAAACGTAGCGTACATATTCGCGTGGGCCGTCCCCCCCTCATCCCTCACGCCACCGCCGGGTCAACGACACCCGCGGCCGTTTCGGCCGGCAGCGCGCCTCACCTTGACATTCATCTCGAGCACGACGCTTTAGCCAAACGTTTGAATTAACTCGAACAACTTTCGAACGACGCTTTAGAATTAACCCTTCTAAGCTATAAGCCGCCCACTCGAATCGGTCGCGTTACATTCGTTGACTCGCGACAATCTACACCAGTGTTTCCCAAAGTGGTCCATATGGACCCCCAGGGGTCTATGACAGTCTGAAAGGGGTCTACGCCGAGAAAAAAAACTTGATTCCATGAAAAAAAGGGGTCTACGATAGTAAAACTTAATACATATACGCTCAATCAGGTAAATAGGGGGTCTACGAAACACAAAAAAACATGGCAAGGGGTCTATGGCATAAAAATGTTCGGGAACCTCTGATCTACACAGTTGTATGCTACCCTGGTACACGATGCTCGTTCTAATGAAGAAATTGAAATTAAATCTTGCTTCTTTGGATGATAAAGAGCGTTTTGTCGCAATCGGACGATGTTTCCTATCGTCATGTGGAGACGTGACTCATCGGTTAAATTGATAAGTAACGAACAAAGAGACAGCTATGTAAAACAATCTGCATATAATAGAAATATAAATATTTTATATAGTGGAAAAACCTTCAAGGAACGCATTGACATACCAATGATGACGTCACTATACAATACTCCAACATACAAATCCTCTAATCCTATTCGCAGAGGTCAACATTCTTTAAACAAGAAAATATTTTCGCATGTACTCGTCGTAGGTTGTACGCATAGGTACCTAAACTCGTTATCCACGATTTAATGAAGTACGCGTATGGTCACGATGTACCCAATATTTGACAAACAGTTGTTTGATTCAAGGATGACAGTTGGTAAGAAAAAAAGTACCTACAACTTCAACAGTGCATGTAATTTTAATGGCCCTTGGGTAATTAAACACATCATGTCCAAGTAGGTAGTGTAGTAACTTAAATGATAAGTGTTCTCTTGACATGACATAAACGTAAATAATAATTATGGCAATTAATTTTGATGAAGCAATCGGTATAGCAGACCCTTATTGAACAGTTGAAGACAAGACTACAAGTCAACACTTCAAGGAATTCCCTTTGTTTTTTTTTGCAAGACGCATTAGGTCTTTCACAGTGCCTCATTTTGACAAGTACCTCATACGTAGCCGTCATACATAGCCATTCGCTCATTATTCCATTATAAAAACATCATTACGCCATAAGAGGCAAAGAAAATTAACAATAAAAGCAAAAAGAGGCCGGTTTGAGACCACCAGTCCACCATTGTAAGAAAACTGAATCACAAAAGGAAGTTATGGCTTAAATTGGCCCACCATGGCTTCATGGGAATTTGCCTGGGTGACCTCATGCGACAATTTGCGCAAATCTCGTTTTCGTGATATTGTTTTAACAGATTTTGTATGTTTCTTGAAGACTGGAGTTTGGCTTATTAAATCGAAGAATGTAAAGCGAAGTATGGCATTATGGCAACCCTACTCCAACCTAAGGTATAAAGTTTTGTTCAACAGTGGACATCTTCCGGCTGATGATGATAGCGAAGTATGAAACGGTCTAAGGTGAAAGAATGATCTCGTAAACATATTAAAGATAAATGAGGTTAAATAAGAATAAAGGTCATGTTCGAGAAGGTCATAAAGACGTGAAAAGATCAATTGACAGTAGACAATTACTTCTGATTTTTATCATCTATCCTTTGCCAACCTCAAACGGGATTGGAGCATGATGCAATCAGTAAACAGCAACTGCCAGGACAATCGTAGTCGGTCACCGTCCGACAGTGAATGGTGGCACCTTTTGTTATGTTAATTTAAGGATTTTACGCCCCATTAATACAGCGAGCATGGCTTTAATTGATGACACTTATGGACTATGATGCACGGAGTCGCCGAGTGGTACTCGTCTAACAAATATAGTTGTGAAGAAAATATAATGAAGGCTACGTTTTATTTTGTAGTAGAAGACTGGACCTATTTAGCTTTTTTCCTCTGCAAGATATTCTAGAGATGGAGAAATCACAGTAGACTATGAGTCATTCATCCACTGATTTAACATAAAAAAATGGATCAAGAAGGCTTGAATCCCATGGATTCTTTAAATTCGCGAGCATGTGTCCATAGTCTCTACTCTCTAACTCCTCATACCCGTTTGCTACACCTCCGTAACTATTACCGTGTATTGTATCTCTGTGAGACAAGAGACAGGCGGTACAATCGTAACCTGTGTTTATATTATGGATAATTATGATCTCACTCACATTTTGACATAACATCGCTAACTCGTATAACTACTCGTCGATTCAATCGGTTTTGAACTGTAATATTATACATCAGTCACTATAGGTCAAACTATACTGCCTTGGCTTCATTTAAAAAATTATCGGTCGCTTCTTGCGTCTTATAAGCGACTATGAGGTAGGCCGTGTGTAAGTACTTATTTAAACTTATTGTGCGACTATGACATTTAGATTAGATCCCAGGTGAAAACTTAATAATTTGTTGGTATTTAATATGTGCGCAATTGCTATTTTATCTTAATCTAGCTTATTTCAACTGGATAAACTTATTTTATCAATAACCGATAAATATTGGAGAGTTCGAGAAGATCATGTATCCTGATCAAAATGCTTTGATCCTGATCAGAAAAATATCCATTTAGAACCAATGTTTTAAAGTTAACTACATTTAATACGTTTAATATGCATTACAAATTCGATTCGCGAAGAAACGACGACGCAGCGACACGATAACATCGTTTTTTCAAATTAAAACGACGCATCTATCAAACCGACGAAGTGACATTAAAGATAGAATGGTGAAATAAGCTAAACCCGTGTAGATTTTTAATTAGCGGCCATTTTTTGTATATAGATAAGAACTACAAAACTGCAGCGAAATAATTAATTGCATCCATTACGTAGACTGTTACATGATCGAGTGGTACTGTACAAAATTAACGAAGTAAGCTGTTATCAGATACGTGTCGCATGTGACGGCTGAACACGGCGGACAATCAAATATAAGGTGTATGACCAAGTTGTTACGTCATGGAGACAACTCTGGAGCCTCCGATAGTGTACCATTACTAGTAGGTATATTGAAGATTGTGTAGCTTTTAATGTAGTGAAGCTTTTGATGGCCAATCCCAATATATTATTATGAAGATATAACATAAAATCACGCCTATATTCCCCGAAAGGGTAGGCTGAGATAACTGTAAAGTACTTCGCCAGTTATGGGTCCGAGAAATAGGGGCGAGCAGACTCCGTGCTGCTACTGAGTAACACTTTGCACGACCCGGGATTCAAAACCCAGGACCTCATGCTCAGCAGTCGCGCTTAGCGACCACTAGACCAACGAGGCAGTATTATGAGGACTAGTACTATTATGGGTTCAACCCTGAAGTGTTTCAATTGAGTTTCAGCTCAAGTCTTTCTTGAATAACATTAGTTTTACAGGAACCATTGTTAGAACAGGTAAAGTTTCTTCATAAATAATAATAAAAATAAAAATGCTGTTATTTCAAAAACATACCAAAGATCAATTAAAATCCAATACATATAATTAGAAAGCATTTTTTTGCAATATGATGTATAAAATTAACAAGGCCAAGGCAAGCACATTCATCCTTAACAATTAAGTCAATTTTTATTATAATTGTCCACTCAAAGCATCAAGTTTGGCAACATAAAACGTAATATGTGTCCACAGCCTTATAAGAATTTGTAAATTGGTAACAAGTACTATGAAAGGCAATGGCTTGCCAGTTGTGTGACCTGGACATATTAGGGCAACTGTAATGTGTCATTAGCTTTATGCTTTCATGAATAGCTATAGTTATGGACCATATGGTTGAGCATATTATGTTGGAGTATAAAATGTGGCCATATGTTTGATATGTGTACTTGATTTTTTGCAGCTCTTCAATCTATATCAGTAAGGTTGTGGTATGAAAGTTAAAAAATAACAGAAACTTAATAAATTAGGTATGAGACACAGGTCATTGCTGGTATTTTTAAACACATTTAATATTTATGAACCTAGTACCTAACTAGAGCATGTTAAGTACAGTGGATTTTGTTCAGTGATATTTTAACAAGGATAAATTTTTCACCAATTATGTATGTTATTTTAATTTTAAGCAAGTATTATAGGATAAACAGGAAATTTCAAAATAAAAGTATACCTAATTAAGTAACTGATAGGTAAGCTGAATTAGTTTTTATACCAGTACAGTCAAAAGCTATAAAATCACAATACATGATTGTGTTAAATAGCTGTAAGTAAGTTCAAAATGCAACTTAGACATACATTTATAATGTAAAACCCGACAATTATTCTCAGATATGAATTCTGTTAAACATATGAGTAATACTTGAACAGCCACTTTCATATCAATGACTGACTATTTACATTTTTTATCAAATGATTAACAATATCATATAAAACACAACTGATAGGCTATTCCTGTAATATTTATCAGTGAACAATACTACGGTAAATGTATTGGTGATGTCATAGATTTACTGGAAATTATTGGTATTTTAAGAATTTATCCTGGATAAAATAAATGCAGACTGAAATAAATATGGTATTGTTATACTAAAGGATTATAATATTGTTTGTTAGAGGAAGCTTACACAATAAAACTATTTATGAGTTATGTGTATTTAAAGGTTTGTTAACCTAAATATAGCTAATATTCTGAATGTTTTAAAATAACCGAAATCTTTTTTATTGGACATACTGTTCATTAGGAATTTAACCTTTTTATATGCATTAAGAGAATAAAGCCATGATCATTAAGCATACTGATCTAAAAGACAAAATCATTCTACACTGTGAATTTCTCCTGTGTCGTATGTGCATTTCGAAAACATGAAATATCACATACGTAACAGCCAGACTCAGGACCAAAATCTGCGGGTTATAACATTTTTTGTCCTGTGCAAGAATCGTAGGCCTCAGTGCAACAGTCCAATCATTCAGCCACGGCTCCAATCAGTTCATCATATTATCCAATTGGTCTACATTATGCGTATGTTTTGTAAGTTATGAATGATTCATTTGAGGTTTGCTACATTCTTGGTATACGGTTTAGTCAAAAAAACTCATTAGGAATTGTTATTTAGTAGGTATGTCATTATGTAAATATGTATGTAATGGGTTTAAACTATGTATTGTCATTAAGTTTCTTAATTAGTCAGGTGTGTCAGTTAAAGGTTGGAAAATTTGTTAAAACACATATTATTATTCAAAATGTCACAAATTTTGGTAAATGGTACTCAAATGTAAATTGCAATCATATAATAGTTTTTTCTTATTCCCAAGCTGTATTCTCATTGTATTAATCTGTAATCATGTTTGTATAGAACATAACATAATAATCAAAATAGAATCTTACTATCATTGTTAGTAGTGTGAAAGTTAATTTAGAATCACAATATATTTTTAGACACAATTATTAAGTTCTTTATAAATTGAACTACATTTAAGTGCCTACTTTAAAGTTTTCAAATCATATTATAGTCATAAATTTGGGTGTGTCTAAGCAGTAAGTATAAAAAAACTCAGCCCTTACTCATAGATAGATAGATATAGTATGCTTTATTGTACACCATATATTATGCTTGTACACTAAGATTACCTTTTAATCTTAGTGTGGTCATCACTTATAATCAAATAAGCAATAAGTATGATCAACATAGCAGATTTTAGAAAAGTTAAAAAAAATTAAGTAAGTGCGATAAATAATAAATAATTATGGTACATAAATTATAAGTATGGAAATTATAAGTACCTATCTTATAATTTCCTAACTTTTTGGCAGATTTATTTTTACCTCTATGCCGAATTATATTGAAATAGACTAGGTGTTCATAAAAGTAAATTTTAACAGTATAAAAATAGACTATTGATGTATATTGAACTCCTTATTACAATACCTGCTTTGGTTTGATTTAGATTGATGATAAAACTACATAGATTAGATAAGAATGCAAAATTCATGAGACATACTTTCAAGGAACTCTTTGGTTATCTTTACAATGATTATGAGTGATGCAGTAATGCTAAGTGTTATGGACATGTTAGATAAACTTATACAATGTGCAGTACTTACATAAATCAGTCCAGAGTAGTATCTGTCCTTGATGTTGTGCAGCACAGACGCCTCGTTCAGGCAGGTCAGCTCAGCCATGTCCTCAACTTTATCGAACTTAGGTGGGTTCATCTTCTGTATATCATCGATAGGAACCAGGATACGCTTCCCTGACTCTGCTATCTCCACCTCGACCTCATCCCCCCGTTCCCCTTTGATCCCAGCGGCCACGAAGCCCTGGGTCTCGTGGGGCACCCACACCAGCCTCTTCTGCGTCCATTCCGCCTGTGTGGCTGGGTCATTGAAGCTGTTCCTATCCACCGACAAATACCGGAGTTCCGGATCGTTCCTATCCATGTCCACCATCGCGCCGCTCAATCACGCCGCGCGGCCCGTACGACAGCTCAACACCGACACTAGATACCACATTAAACGGTCACTACGACCGGCACACCACAACACACGTTCCTACTTATCGCTATACACACGGCGTTGTACTATTGCCTCGCGTATGCCGTGACCGCGCACGGCGCCGATACGTACAAAATGAGGATAGAGGCGAGACTGACAGTACAGGCGGCGACGGTTACGGGTAGGAGGGATGGACCGGTCGACGCCCGATTCACGTTGAATTTAGCCAAAATAAGAATACGGTATTCGTTGTTTTACTTAACTAGAAAGTTGATTGTTATATTATCTTATTTATATACATGCGTTATACATGTCCACACCGTAAATATATACGTAAAATACACTATTGTAATTGAAAAACAACTAAAATAAGGTAACGACTCCTTGCCGACACTTCTTTATTGTCGTTAAGGTTTGGTTTCGATTACTGAATACGAATGATGACCGTTGAATCCAAACACGTTTGATTGGCTGTGGATTCCGTAGAATAAGAGTTTACGAATGAGGAACCAATCAAGTTACTAGAATTGTGAACTGTCATAAAGTATGTAAACGAGAACAAATTATGGATGCGTTCATAAACTAGTTAAAATGACAATAAATTCGGATACACTTCCAACTTTACATTCTTAGTTATTTTAATAATATAATTCAATATTGCACACCAAAATGAAATAAAAATATACAGAAAAAACCTTAGAACTAAAATTATATAATGGGTGGTCTTAACTCTTCCAGACAACCTTATTATGTGACATAGAGAGTGTGAAGAATTTCGGCATCGAAATGAAAGGATTAAAAATAATCAATAATTCAATTCATCGTACCTACGTAAAGTATCAAAGCTACTGTTTGTTTGTTGACATATTAAAAATGAAATGAAATAAAACTGTAATGATTTTATAAATGAAGTTGAGGGGATGCAAACCGAAATTTATAAGAAAATAAAATAACTAGGATAATTATCAAGTTTAGCATTATTGTTGTGACCAATAAATAAGTGATGTAGGAAAATGAGGTAATAGAAATATCCTAGACCAATATGCCAGGACTGTAGCAAATAAAAATACGCAGTTTCTGTCTACTCCTCTGAAACAGGTGGGACTTTAGTACTTAAATCCCAAAATATATTCTATGATGTAAAATAAAACATGAGTAAATATGTCCTGTTTACATAACATTAACCAAAGAGCGAAAGCCTTATAAAGGTGGAATTGTATTATAGCGATCCTTTATTTAAAATTGGTAAAACTGCTATCAGAATTACATCGAAAAATTATCGCTACTACTACGTATTATACAAAAAAAGCCCAGGTTCTCGGTACCCGATTAAATTGAATGGAAAAAATATTTAAAGTTCTGTTTCAGAAGTTGGTGACATGAACCACAGACTATACATCCAAGATTCCAACATGTTAATAGTGTCTGTCAAAATTCCGTTGAGTCTAAAGTCATCTCAACCAATATTCACTCTTATGAGGTAGAATATAAAGTTTAATTTATGAGTGTCTCCCTTCCGGTATTGTACAAATGTGTGACATTCAATATTTCACTTCAATCAATTCATTGAATCATTGCACAACAAAAACAAACTTTATACTGCATGAGAGTATCTTAGTTCAAGGCAACCGCTTCGATAAACCCAAGTTTGGAATGATAAAAGGAAATGAGAATGAAACAATTTTTATCTAAACCCGCTCATGTAGTCGTAGAGTTGAAGGCGTAGCAACGTTCACGTTATTCGGCGGCCGGCGTTCAGTCTGAGTAGTAACTTGTTAGGTTATTTTGCGGGAAAATATTTCTTTTAAACATAATAATATGGCATACATTGTGGATTTACGATCAGACACGGTGACGAAGCCTACAGAGGCTATGAAACACGCCATGGTTAATTCTGCTGTAGGTGACGATGTTTACGGCGAAGATCCGACAGTAAATACTCTGGAAAGCAAGTTAGCAGCTCTCCTGGGGAAGCAGGCGGCGTTGTTCGTGCCTTCTGGCACTATGGCCAATCTAATTGCAAGTGAGTGCTTTTCTTCAAGCAACTTTTTAAGACATAGTTATGTCACCTTTCTCAATTTATATTTTTGGAACAATTTTTTCAAACATTAACTCTAAACAATTTTTTTAAATCGTTTCATTCAACGCATCTTTAAATGGTTAAAAAAATGTACCGGCACATAACATCGGCAGTTTAAATGTTTTTTCCGGGCGGGAATCGAATCAGCGACATTCGTATTTTGTTCCGACTGACAAATAATTTTGACCGTACATACTACGCTAAGCGCCTTCGCATGTAGCCGGTAGATATCTACATAATATTCTCAGTCATAATATATATATATTATATTGAAAAAGTTCCAGTGCAATAAAAGTTCAATTAGATTTTTTGGTAATAATCTATTGGCACACAATTTAGGTTTAATTAAACAACATATTTTAGTATTATTTCTTAATTAGTATAGTAAGTAACAGACTTCGGAACATAATTGTAAACTGATCTATTGAAAGTCGTGGGCTGGGTGCATCATTATAGGTAGTTACCGTTAGTTTGTCTGTTAAATCTATAGTGGGACTTGCTCGCGTAATTTTGATGCACCGATATCGATATTAGCTCTCAGAGTAAACTCTTTTCACCATCCGCTACTTTCCCTCTGCTGGGGGTCACTGATTTTTTACCGAATTCAAAAAGGAGGAGGTTCTGTGTTCGTCTGAATATGTTTTCTTTTTAACATCATGTTCTAGACGTTCCTTTTTCGACGAAATAAACAATTTCTTCAATCCTATCCAGGACTGCGAAAGACCGGAATGGTTGGCGCTCATTTCTGATTCTATCTTATTTTGTTACCCCAAAATTCATAATTAAATCTATCAAAAGTGTGATAATGACACGTATTAATACTATTCCTCTTACTAGGGATACAGTTTTGTATAGCAGATAGTAACGTTACCGTACAACTTGTAACAAGAGACGTACGTACTTACCAATCACTAATAATGTCATACGTTCTCCGTCCGAGGATAAAAGTGGCAAGCTTGTCATACTATCTTCGTGTCAAGCATATCAATAATTATGTTGCTTTTTACATATTCTTCTTGGATTATGTAGTAGCATATGTAGAGATTTGTCAATAAAATAATTTTATCATAGAAAAAATTGGTCTCGGCGAATATAATAATAGAAGGAAAAGTATCCCTTTAATTTATTAGAAGGTATATATACCTTTAAATATTCGAAAATGTAACACACCCGTTGCAACAAACCATCGCGTCTGTACGGAATATTATTGACTAGTAACTTGATACTCGATTATCGATACCTCTTTGTCGATTTGAGGTCAAAACAAAAAAAAACAGTTGAAATTAAACATGAGCTTATAATATAGGCGCCTTCTCATATGACGTGACAATTGTTATTGTAATGTCCCAAAAGGCTCTAAATTAGGCTTAAAACTTGAAATTTTGCACAGCAACAGTTTGACGATAAAAAAAAAACAATTGACAAAAAACTCATCTGTCCATTGACAAATTTCGACCAAAAAAGTAACCGCTGTCTTTGATTTATCGTTTTATTTTCGTCTTCCGAACACAGGACAGTTCTGCGATGGCCTTCACAACTGGAACTTGCAGACAAGTTAAACTAACCGGATTTCTAAAATCATGAGACAACGACCCGCGATACGCGATGCCCATAACCTGCTACTTTCAATTACTGCGATCCAATTGTTTCAAGATTGATAGCTTCCACGTAATATATCACTGCTAGTCCTGGTAACGCCTTTCAAATAACAGTGCCTATGTCTTAAAGTTTCTTTAGCGTAGTCGCTTCCGAGTGAGAGGAATGTATATTGTATAGGGTTTGATCGCTCAGATTCGATTTACAGGAAAAACAGGCGTATTCAAGTATGAATGAAGTTACTATAACAATTTAGATAGATACTTACTCTATAAGCACCGTGATTAGTGAGATATAGCAGTTTTTTTAACGTAAATGCTATCTGTTGTTGTATTCTGTATGTCGTGTCGGTCTCGTGTCAATTACATCAAATACGGCATCGCAAGGCAAGCGGACGATGTGCGCCGTAATTAATATGCACTCACGCGCATATCCATAACACGAAGCATGGTTATTTGCGACCCCTTTACATTGTAGAGCCGGGTAAACTCTACATCACTGCAACTACTTGCAACATCACAAATATAACTCATCATTTCATTTTCAAATTAAATTTTTAATCTGAGCTTACTAACATATTATATAGTTAGTAGTACGAGGACAAATCATAGACTAAACGAGTAGGTAGAATCAGCCCGCGACTTCGGTTGTGTGGTTAATTTTTCGTATCTTTTCCTATATTAAGGTAGCCTATGGCCAGCCTGGTGATGTATTCTAGCGCATATCTATAACATGTAACATGGTTATTTAGCCTTTGAGGAGCCACTAGAGAGCCCCCACGAGTGACAACACCTTGATACGCGTGACGTACACATTTTCGTTCTTAAAAAAAAAGACTTCGCCCCTTATTCATTTCTTCTGTATCGTGGGTGCGTTTTAAATACCTAGACTCGGAACAAATATCTGCCGGTGGCACATATTTTTGTCCCGTGGTTATCGAACCTGCACTCCAATCACGGACGGTCAACTTCGCTACCATCCTTGTTGACTGACCAATCGCTTACCACGGCATGACCTTTCCTTGTGACTGATATTTGGCTCATGTCGATACGAAGAAGAACCCCCTTTATACTCTACATCACTGCATGATTGTATATATGTATAATATATTATGTAATTTATGTGCAATATCACAAATAACAAAACTTAACATACGTCTCTTTTCCGTCCGTTGGAATTTTTTTTGGACCTCATTGTACTTAGCCTTAAGCTCCGCCTCTCTATTGTTCTAGACGTAAGTAAAGATATCTATGTATATCTACAGCTATCTACCAAAAAAAAATACAATGATAAAAGGGGCAATAAGACGAATATTTTGTTCCCACAATTAGTCATGTAAATCACCTATTGATAGAGCAGATTTTTTTTACATTTCTAGTTATTGTAATAATCTTTGAAAATTCAAAATGTTTTTATTTTACATAAATGCTAATTGCACGGTTCCAAAATGTAATTCCAATGGAGAAGAACCGACAAGAAACTCCAGAGGTTACTCATTAAAAAAAAATGGTACAAATTGGTAAATTTACATCCTTCAATTTCCACCTTCACAGCTCTTATTTCATCCAATATCCTGACTAAAATGTTGTGATAATTACAAGTTCATACGGCCATCAATTCGTCTGTAACGGTCAAACATAAGTTACCTAATTCAGCTCGATTGTAATGATTGTGGTCATCCGTTCGTTAGCGCACGTATCATCTTGCGTTGCCAGGATGTCTGCACGTTGTTCGCCATACAACGCTGAATTATTCCTTCATAAATATGTCAAAATAATGATCCGTAACAAAGGACAACCGTGGACTCATAACACAGTTAAAAACTAAAAATATTCATATAATTATATCATTCATTTTCAGACTTTTTAAATCCAATTATCTTTTCGATAAACCTCGCACTAGGAATAGCATTATGGTCAATTCACTGACCTGTGGTTTTTCACTAAACGCCTAAGATTTTCTGTAGTAAGATTAGAAATGAAGAGACCGTACATGTAAAAAAGAGGTCTGGTCCTTGAGCGGTAACACAACATAAACTACAAGCATACAACATTACTAACCGATTGACAATTGTTACGAATTTATCCGTTAGTTTTGTAGCAGTAACGGGTATACAGATTGTTTTGAATACGTAGTCAGAAAATATTAGGTATATTATATACTATATACGGTATTCTACTCGCCTTGCTTCTGATCTTCACGTTCTTACTTACTAATTCATTGTTATACAGCTGATCACTTTAGGGAACTTCTATGTTTAGTTTCTTAACAACCTTGGGACCTTATTTTTTGCCAGAATAATAAGTTCCATAGGGGTTGTGAAATCTTCGCGATCCTAATTATTCATCACTACTCTCGAACGTACGTGTTTAATAGGTATAATTGTACCTAATAGCAATAAAACTATTTATAACTAATATCATGTTTTACCCAATAGAGAGGTATAATATTATCATTAGGTAAAATAAATAACCTTAATGTAAAAAAGGTTGTTTCCAACTTCAAGTACCTATTTACATAACATTGATATTAATCACATACGTTTAGATAGTTAAGTATTAATGTAAGTGAGTATTTACATCTTTCGTAAAATCTACAAAAAGATTTCAAACGATAAAATTGACATCGTTTGCATCAAGATGCGATTATATCAATACAGTGCGATTCTAGATCGATGGCGTACATCTTCAAACAAATATAAATCACTATTAAGTAGTCTGATTAAATGTTAGTTGATAATTATCACTAAATGCATAATATAATGCATTAACGATTAAAATTCAATCTATCTAATCTTAATAGCTGTGATTACAATCAAAAGATCCTTCAGCTGCTCTACTACAAAAGTCTTGATTCGAGATTTTAAGTCATTGAAATAAAATAAGAGATTAAAAGATATAAGTACACTTAGTTACCTAATCATAATTATCAATTAGCTTGTTACCTTGTCAATGTCCTACTGAGGTGAAATGTAAAACATCATATTATACTTACAAAAGAAAGGCGGAGTTAGCACTAAGTCTGTGCCTCGCTTAGGGTCTTTTTTACTGGGGGTAATCCTTATGGACTTCCTCCGTTCTGAGGCGGGTGGACTCGTATTTAGTATATTTATACTCTTATCTTATGGAGTCTTCCTAGTTACCTTAGGTTGAGGGACTCGTGATCTACATACGCTGCACAGCATCCCTTGACAGGTCCCGACCCGCCTCGTCCCTCAAAACGCCACGCTAAGTGCCGGTAATAATATTCGTCTTCGTATCGACATGAATGAATCACTCAATCAATATAGGTGTAGAGATTGGTCAATTAACAAGGATGGGTGCGAGGTTTACCCGGTTGCACCCGACGTACGCCGAGTACTTAGGCTTTTTACTTGCCTATTGTTATCTTAACTTCTTTTCACCTTTAACAAGTTTTGGTATAAATTGCTTACTTTGTAATAAAATGAAAAGATGTCAAGAGATATAAACGGGTAGTGTACATCGAAACCTTGTGCCAGATATGTTGCGACATCCTCTACCGGTTCGTCCTTCATTCCAAGCTATTCCATGTGGCTGTCTCTGTTAAATGCCAATCACTCACGTTCATGTTATTGCGTGATCATCTTGCGGGATTTCATTTACTTATTTAAAATTATGCTTGTCCTTGTAACATTTTGAAAATAACGGTGTCCTAGTTCAAGGATTGCAGTTTTTAGTGTCGTTTTAAATAATAAATTAGGTTTTGCTCATAATATGTAAAAACACATTGAATCCTGATTAAATATTGTCTGATGACACAACATTTTTTTCTGGCGCTGTAAACACCTTACCACTGTGCCTATCAAGTTATCTCCTGTGAAGTTATGGCATGTTTTGTATTTCAGTAATGGTGCATTGCAACAAGCGTGGTTCGGAGGCGTTCGTCGGAAACCTATCGCACATCTACAAATATGAGCAAGGTAACATTCTAAATGCCGAAACACCACAAATCTATATACTATACGAATAACAAAACAATCTAATGATATATGTCATCTTCGTGGTGATCAAATGACTCCAGGTGGCGCTGCGCACGTAGCTGGAGTTCTACTGTCGACCCTCGAAAACAAGCCGGACGGTACCTTCGACCTCCAAGAGTTGGAGAGCAGGATCCGAGGCACCGACATCCACGAACCGGTCACTAACTTAGTGGCTATAGAGAACACACAGAATGTCTGCGGGGGAAAGGTTAGTAGACTAGTCTTCTGCCGCATTAGGCAAAAAGGTTCATAATCAGTGGGTGGTGATAGGAGACTTCTCTTTGAGTAAAACAATACGGACACTGTTACCGAATAAATGGCCATTGATAAAAACCCGTTCCATATTGATAGAAGCGCATGACTTGCGCTTATTTTTAGTCAAAACTTTAAGCAGGATAAAGCTGTAGGAGCTAGAAGTATTTAGGATTTTCATTCACAATTTTCTTCTAATGTATTCTTATTTTATAAAGATATATTCTTCTATTATGAAGATAATTATGAAGCGCGACCTATTTAATATTTTGCTCTGTGAAATCGAGGTTATTTTCTAATTACTGAAAGACTTAACATACCCCAATAGCCCGAATATACAATCGGAACCCATACATCTCTTAAACCTTATCTGCAGTAGATGTGGTAACCTATGAGATAGTTCTGGATACATGAAGGTAACACGGACCCTCGGTTTAGGCGCCGCGAGCCCACGACCCCCTCACGTCGCTTGTCGCTGTAGAGAACACGCACAACGTGTGTGGTGGTAAGGTCAGTGACTTCCGCTGTTCTGTGACCCTTCTTCTTTCCCTCCCTTCTATTGCCTCACAGACACATCAGTAGCGACGAGTGCTTTTATCTCAATAGTGATATACAATGTGTCAAGAAAACCCTGTCCGATAAAAAAGGAGGTTGTTCAGTATGCGATTATGAACAACTTGTACTATGAGGCCATCGCTGAAATGGAGAAATAAACTATCCCTCAACCGAAGAGCGTGTATGAGGAATGTGATGCGTGTGAATGAAGCAAAAGAAGTATGCCAGGATCGTAGCAAATGGAAATCCGTGGTCTCTGCCTACCCCTCAGGGAAACAGGCGTGACTTTATGTATGTATGTACAATCTGCTGAAAAAAAAATAGAAATACATTGACGTCCTGATTGGCGTAGTGGCTAAGCGATTATACAAAATGTATGGAACAGCTGATTCTTTCAGGATTGGCCCTATAGTAAAAATTGGTCATAGTCGCATACTTATACTCGTCACTTTTGGTGTGCCAGCTTCTTCGTTTAGCAGTTCAACATTTATTTCAACATGTTTTAACCGCATACTTTGCACGACGATTATGATCTTAATGCAAGTAAAATAAGAGCACCTATCTCAACAATTGTCTATGTAGATATAAATAGTCAACCGCCACTGCTTCCTGAATCGTAGTTGCTTTCTCTGATGTAAGACGGTTTTATTGCTCCTTATGTTTAACTATTTGAATTAGATATCCAATCTGTAAATATCCAAGTCTACTTTCAATCTATTCGTTGTCTTTTCCTTTATTATCTTTACTTGCAATTGACAATTCAATCATTCGCACCGACTCATTGATAACACATCTAAATAATTGATAACCTCATACAACGATCGCCCAATTAAACATGTAAATATAGATAATGTTTAAGTGTTTGTTTATCAGCATAAATCTCCTACTGGTGGTCGGGCAGTACCTCACTAACTCTACACCTTAGTGGCTTAGAGTATTTAACCAACTTCAATGCCCACTGATAATAATACCTACTTTAATAATAGCCAACAATTTGACAGATATATCATATTATTTATTATTTATATCATAATAAGTTGAGCACTTATTGAAAAGTCCAATAACACAGCTTATAGGGCAAAGGCCTCTTCTCTTATGGAGAACGATTGACCATGTATCACTACACTAGCTGATTGCGGGTTGGCGATTTTAGATAATTAACCCTGGTTTCCTGTCTCCGTCACCGTTAGTCAGTGGTGTCTTAGAATATCGTAGAAAGTATTTATGACATTGAAAAGTCACATTGATACTTGCTTGGGTTTGAAATTGCATGCTCTCTTCTCATTTCAGGCACTCCCCCTGAAGTTCCTGGATGACTTATCGAAGCTGTGCAAGCGTCACAACCTACCCATTCACATGGACGGTGCGCGGCTGTTCAACGCGTGTGAATATCTGAAGGAGGACCCGAGCAGAGTGGTCCGGGATTGTGATAGCGTGTCTGTGTGCTTTAGTAAAGGACTGTCGGCGCCCGTTGGGTCGGCGCTCGTCGGCACTTATCATTTCATTGACCAGTTAGTATTCTTCCTACTTTAAATTCAATTTAGATGAATAGATGTTTCATCGTTTTTAGTAGGTAGAATGTAGGTAGGAGGCAATAAAAAAGAAAAAAATCACAATCACAGGCAATGGGTGCCTAGTATCTTATATCTTTGGACTTACACAGTTTGAAGAAAAAATGAAGTACTACACATGCGTGTTTACCCTTTAGGAAATAAAGATGCAATGGAATTTCATACTGTACCTAAATATTCAATTTTAAAGTATTGTTTCACTTCTATCCTCAGAGCGCGGCGCATGCGCAAGCTGCTCGGCGGAGGGATGCGCCAGGCGGGCGTGCTGGCTGCCGCCGCCATTGTAGCTCTCGATGACGTCGTGCCCAAGCTCAAGCTGGACCATAAGCGAGCTAATATATTAGCTAAAAGTAAGTCATTAATAATTAAAATCTTACTTAATAGGTATCTAAATTACACAAGCAGTAAAGGGGATACCATAAAGAAAGCTCAATCTGTTTTTAATATACAAGCAGGCTCAAGCATTACTTGGAAAGAATATAAGCAGCACATGGATTCGGCGTCAAAGACAAACGTAACGTAAAATTAAAATGGAGGGAAACCCAAAATGAATTCTATACCTTAACCATAAGATTGATATTTGTTTATCCAGCGATCGAGGGCCTGTTCCTGAAGACGTTCACGGTGGACGTGGAGGGCCAGCACAGCAACATCGTGCTGGTGAGGGTCGCGCCGCACAGCGCGGTGTGCGCCGAGCAGGTGGTGGCGCGCCTCGCACAGGTGTGCCTGGCTGAGACACAGGTATGACGTCATATACTGACATCTTCTTTCTCATTGTACCAGGTATAATGTGATGAGACGTTGGCGATAAGAGCGGTTTTGCAGGTTTAGCCTAAACCTGTGGAGGTTTGTAATTTTTTTGGTCATCATAACAACAGAGGCATATATCGTGGCCATCAGCCACTTGTAACCATATTTGAAGTCTCCCTAAGCCTGTCAACCCTACTCTATAAGCTCATGACTTGTGTCAATGTGTGTAGAAATAAATACATTTCATAATTGTCCCGTTGAAGTTGTTGACTTAGATTCTAAATATTGTGTAATACAATCACTCGCTTTTCCATCTCTACCAAAAATGATTAAATTCCAGGGTGACTGCAAGACCCCGGACGACGAGGGTGTGATAGTCAAAGCCATTTACTTCAACAGCAAGACTGTGCGCTTCACGATCCACCGGGAGATCAGCGACGTGGACCTCTGGCTGGCCATCATGAAGATCACATACGTGTTCAAGGAGCTAGAAGCGGCTGCTTAAGTCACCACTGGTCTGGATACGGCATATTAGGCATGTGCGACTACAGATATAACGTTTCAATGAAAACATTTAAATGAATCAAGTAGAGTTTAGTACCCCTGCCAGTAGTAATAAACATTTTAGGTAAAGAACAGAGTTGCCAACGAAAAAAACATAAGAGTAATCGGTAGGTGGTGTGTTGAAATTATGTGTAACTTAGGTACTAATGTTTATGCAAAAAGAAAGGGTTTAAAGATGGCTAGACATAAATATCTAGAAGAGGAAAAAAGGTCGCATTTTAGTCTTTTAGCATTCCTCGTTTTGCATACCTATGGGTTATACCTAATGCCGTATCTTGTTGTACTGCAATGACCAAGTCTTAGCATTTAAACAAGCTCAATATAACATTATTATTCTATACAAACACAAAGATATATTCTATAGGTGCTAATTTATACTTTAAGTATTATACATACATACATACATAAAGTCACGCCTGTTTCCCTGAGGGGTAGGCAGAGACCACGGATTTCCATTTGCTACGATCCTGGCATACTTCTTACTTTAAGTATTATTATATAATATAAAAGGACGTACTGCGATTTTACGAGAAAAGGCCATAGCTCATTATTACCGAGGAAAAAGAGTATTCAAATATGGACTTTAAGATTGTACACTGTAGATTCATTATAGTGAAATCATAAAATAGCAAGCAGCGCGCTGTAACTGTAGTGTCACTGGAAAATGTATCTAAAGAGGACGAGTTTAACTCCATATTTGAATGCACATAATTCTGCTCTGCGGGAGAGGTGCTGTATGAGTCATATGTATAGGACTGGGTGTACCTATAGGTTATTCAGCCTATTTAAAGCCGTAGCAGACATATCAACCCGGAAAGGGCTCGTCGCCGTATCAACTCGAGCCATTCAGAATTCTATGTAAAAAACTTCCTACTGCAATGCTTAATCGGATTCCTAAAGTAAACGCCTCGCCTCGGGATAAGCTCGAACTGGCGAGCTGCAAGCGCGGCGTCGCCTAGCCGTAGCCGAGTCGACGTATCGGAGCAGCTGATCTGCTTTGGTTACGTGCTTACGTGAGGTTGACGCCTGCTTGATGGCGTGGCGATACAGTGTCCCTTTCCGATTTGATGTGTGCTATGACTCTTACACCACATGTTTTACAGGCTAACATAGATATAGGAGAATTTAAACGCAGTTGGTTTACATGAGTGAGTAGTCATTAAATATTCTGTAAATTGTGCTGCTGGGTAGTTTGTTGCGCCGTTTCTTCTACCCAGCTATAGCGCTAGGAAGCGGTGACGGGCGGGCATTTTGGGGGCAGTCTTTATGTTATTTGACGTTCAAAGTTTTAAGTATTATAATAGTCTAATTTTTATATTGTTGTCTACTTGTATATTCTAGAATAAAGTATAAAAAATGTTTTTATCTAGATAAAAACACGATTTATACTTATGTAAGATAGGCTCTCTACTGCCAAATTTAAATTGGAGATACTTCTATGTAACTACAATGGTTTTGAGATTTCTGTAGTGGCGCCATCTGTGTACTATGATTATTATGTGTAGAAGCTACAACTACCATTCTACTAGTCTATTATTACAGTAAGTAAACGAACGTCAGTTAAATGATTTAGTGAATACGAGTTTTCGGTATCGTCATTTTTACCGATGTTTTAATACTTATGTATTTCTTAAACCTAGAGGCACATTCGCGTGTAATGTATTTCAGATTCAATTGATACAATACTACCTCCCTTTCTTGACGAACATGCGAATTAGTATAAAAATATGACGCACTAGCTGCGCCCCGCGGTGTAACCCGCTACATTTTTCGTATAAAAAGTAGCCTATGTGTTAATCCAGGGTGTCAGCTACCGCCACGTGAAATTTTATTAAAATCCATTCAGTAGTTTTTACGTGAAAGAGTAACAAAAATCCATCCATACAACTTTCGCGTTTATAATAGGGTTGTATCAAGTTGCGCATTGTATTGCTCGGTTCTCTTTCCTTACCAATGTAATGCTCAAATCTGTAACAATACAGGTCCACTAATGTAATGTCTAACTTTGTAACGTTACGTTACACGCGAACGCTGTATGTGAGGGTGCACCTTATAGTAGCAATATTTATCTTTAAATAACAGCCGTTATGACATTCGGAAACAAATACAGTAGATATTTAAATACATTTTAATTCATTTACTATCGTAAAGTATATTTTATAACTTATACAATTGTTACATTACATTTTATTATTTTATTGGATTAGGTGATTAATAAAAATACTGTTTGAATTTAATTCGTTTTATTTCAAGCCTTACTGCAAGTACAACAATATGACTGGTTCCATGCAAAAATTATAACTACGAAAACATTGAAGTCTTGTAACAAAAAAACTTAAAGGCTTCCTTTAATATAAAATTTACTTTAACCGACTAAATATAATTATATTGTACAATAAATTAAGGGACTACGCACATTTATTCAGCTCCTTTCAGCTTTTGTCCATAGAAAACAACAATTTTGTATGGAGACGTGTACGCGTCCATTCAGCTTTCCGCGTCCATTCTCCTTTCGCGGCAAACCAGCATAAAATGAGGATAAATGTGTTTTTATTATCCGAATGCTATAGAGAGCTTTCGGCGCTGTTCCGCCGCGTTCAGCGCTGTTCCGCCGCAATCGCCGTCGAACGCGGCGGAACAGCTCTTTACAGGGATGGTTCGCGACTCCTTGTCGACAAGTTGCGACCTGTATTGTTCCTACATTGATTTGATTTATTATTGCGTAATCATTATGCACGCAAGGATTAAAGAGTGCAGACGTGTTTTATGTTGCATGTTCTCCAACCAAATTCCTATTTCTCTAAAGTGGGTTGACCCACTGTCGTTGGTGTTTATTTTTTTTACGTTTATTGTTTTCTATTTCTTCTACAAGAAGCGAAACGATATAAATATCGCACATAGAACTGTTGTTGTGTTGTGTTGCGGGCACAATACTAAATGAGTAGCTCACCGTCTTCGCAGCTTATTCAGCGCCGTACGCAGTAGATAGCACGTTATGACGGCTATTCTCATTCTTACGACGCCGTACGCGGCTGATAGCAGCAGAGCTGTATAAGTGTGACCAAAATCGTTCAGCCAAACGCGAATGGAGCTGAATAAGTGTGCGTAGTCCCTTAGTCTACAAGAAGGTTGTGATTTTGACTTAACAATATATATTATATACATTTATCGTGTATAATGGAGCAAAAATTTAGAGTAGCAAGACTGGCTTTAAATACGTAAAATTAACAAAGGCTTTTATCACGACAAATTGCAGCTGGTTACACCGCGGGGCGCAGCTATTATTATAATATATATGAGAATCTATTCCATACAGTTGGAATACTCTAGTAAACCGAGAGTAAAGCTATATTATAGTTATATTAAGTACCTACACAAACATAAAATGCTAATTGTTGTACTTCGTACGTTACGTTCACACGTTTTTAAACTAATATTTAAAGCAACTTCTAGATATGAACAACCGTATCTATTTCTTAGCAACTACAACTTACATCTATGTATTATGAGAATTTAAAATATGAGTATTTACAAGTTTGGTATAGTATGTTCTGTCACGAAGTCTGTTTGACTATGAATGTAGTCGGGCATGTACTGTATCTTCCGGTTATACTCACGGATGTATTCGGGAATGCCCGACGAGTTTCGAACTCGACCGGAGCCCTTATTCATGAGCTGGTTACGCGACAGAGTCGCGAGCCGAACCCGAAGCCAATTCGGCTTCGAAACTAGTCCGGCATTCCCGAATACTCCTGTGAGTATAACCGGAATATACAGTACATAATGGATAACACTCACGAAAGGCGTGTACATACACATTGTTTAGTGTGTGTTACTTGTAGAGGGCTCAGTCACGGTTGGGACGTGGCGACCCACCAGCCCGCTTATCAGTACACGTTAAAACTACAGCGGACAAGAGACTTCGTAAGATAGAACAATTATACGTAGGTATATTTATATTTTTTTTAACTAAATGTAAACTAGTTAAATCCTAGTTAAACTGAGTTTATACAGGACTTCGAAAAACACTACCTAAGTACTAACAACACTAACTATATTTAACCATTTGACAGCCATGTAGAACAATTGTTTTTTATTGTTCGCGGGTCAAATACGACCTGTGGCGTTCAAAGACTTATGTTATCATATTTGGACAGTTTTGCCGTACATGTATATATATTTCTTAACAACTATAACTTAACTAAATACATACTTTTGATATGATATAGTGAAATTGTAGAATATGAGTATTTACATAATGCGTTTGATGGTAAGAACTGTGATAGGCTTTACAAACCTTTCGACAGTTTACAATCTTGCGAGATACTTACATTACAATCTAAAAGTATTTACAATTTTACGGTGACATACATATAATTTAACTAAATGTGTTAACACTTAGTCAATATATATGTATATTATAATGATGCACCTACCTTGGACTTGAAAAAATCTAAAAACGAAAGAAACTTCTAAGAACTAATAAAACTAACTAAGTATATATATGTCATCACATATTGACAATGTTTGCCGTACACGTATCTACTATTCGACATTTAATTGTTTGAGACTCTGAAACTTCGTGTAGATGAGAATAAGACGTCTAGTAAAAATATAACTACGAACTGTAGTAAATAAGTTGAGCATTTGGAGCCAGGTGAGTGGACTTTCCTGAAGAGTATCACGTGAATAACGGACGACGTGATGGTTTTAGCAGCTTTTGTAAACCCCTCCACCCCTCTAGTATACTTGGAGAGGTTTTAGACTAACCCCCCTTCCCCTACCCCAAATCACGTATGTATTTTTTTATACAAAGTAATTTTCGATGAAGTGGGAAAGCTTGTTTTTGTTTCGACGACATTACGAAGTCTTCGCGATATCTCATTACAACCCTCTGCCCCTTTGTGATGTTTTCCAATCCCCCTTTGAAGCCTCACGTGATTAATCGACGACCCCTTAAGTATTGTACTAATGACAACTATTAAATAAGGATTATGGCCCATTCGAATCAAGACTAACACCAAACTTATACTAAAACTTACTAGGTACTTCTACAAATTTTAATCTTATTATATTAAGTCTCACAGGGACAACAGTATAGGACACTATTTACAATATATAATCATAAATTCTTATAGTATAGATACAGGTTATCTATTTTAATTCCCTATTGATATAATTATTGTGACACAGTACAAAAGGAGCATTGGTCGGGTTTTCTCGTACATACATACATAAAGTCACGCCTATTCCCCAGGGGTTAGGCAGAGACCACGGATATCTATTTGCTACGATCCTAACATTCTTTCGCCTCATTCACTCGCAAAACACATTATTAATGCTGAGTTTCTACTTTTAGGAATGAACAATATACCATGCTAGGACCTAAACATTGATCATAGTGTATAACATCTAGGTAAGACAGAGATATGGAATGGATATAAATCTAGCTGCATTATATTAATTAAGTTGCATAGGCCAAAACCATTTAAACAAACAAAAAATAAGTTATACAACAGTATTCTGTTCATTCCACACCCGCACCAACTCCTCATGGTTTCCATAACCATGAGACGCAATCACATCCCTGTAACCATCCCTAGAGTACGCCTTCTTATAAAAATAGAAGTTAGGACAGTGAGTCGGGGTGATACCAACTTTCTTAGCGACTATGCCCAAGTAGATGTCGTCGAATCGGAAGTGTTTGACGAAGAGACTGGCTATGTACATTACTTTCATTGCTTTGTTCGATAAAACGTAAGCGCCGGCTGTGACGTATGCCGGCCACATGTTCCAGCGGTACTCGTCAAGCGAAACCCTCCACTTGCTCGACCTGAACCGCTGCGGCGCCGACTTGAAGACGAAGCCGGAGAACAGTTCGTCTCTTTCTGTCTCAGCTGTAGTGGACACACGTATAGATTCATCGTTTTCTGAGGGTATCGATTCTGATTTCCTTTTCTCTAGCGTATCGTGAACAAAGTCGAGCAGATTGTTCACAGAGATGTACATGTCGTCGTCTGTAAACAGGTAGTAGTCAGACGTGGAGCAATGCTCGTACACCCAGCGGAACGACATCATTGTTTTAATGGTGTTATTGTAATAATTGTCTCTGAAGTCTATCTGTATTATATCCTTGAATTCCGCCATTTCTTGATCGATTTGCCTTTGTAGTTCCGACTTAGGTTTTCCATCGACTCCTAGGAAGAACAATGTCTTGACAGTTTGTCCTGGTATGTTTTCTTGGCCGTATGTTTGTCGTATAGCGTTTCTGTGGCCGAAGTGAGCCATTGCGGACTTGACAACGATGAATAAGTCCAACCTCTCTATGGTGGAACACTTGCCGGAGTTAGTTAGGAACCTGTAGGGATAGTAGTTGATGGGAGTAACACTGATCTTCTTGTCCTGCATGATAGCATTCACTATGCTTCTAATATTCACATTGAGAGGATAATCGAAGTCGTCCTCGAAGTTCTTCGAGAACAGATAGTCACTGACACCAATGAAATAGTATATATACACAAGCACACACGCACACACAAAGTACTTAAGGTTCCTTCGTTTCATTTTGTTGCTTTGAATTATTGCAGTTGAGATTTCCTTGAGATTCATCTATTCTTGCTGCTATCTGAAAACTAAAGACAGTAGGTGTTATGGTTATAATTCTAGCACACAAATAAATCATTTTGTATGTAAAATATGTTAGAATTTCTGTGATAGGCGGTCCTTATCAGTGACTTGTTTGCACATGTTTACAAGCGTCTTAGTAGGTGTATGATAACTATTCTACTGTGAAAGGCAGCATTAAAACGCAGTGTAAACAAACGTTGCACTCGTTTTTCTATACACATAAGTTCTCAGTTCAAATTGTACATCAGCTATACCGTCTTGTCTACGTAGCGAAAACAAATGATAGATGAATTAATTTTCTATATGATTAAGAAAAATAATATTATTCTGTTATTAGTATTATATTTATTTATTTATACTTAATACACATTTGTATAAAGGCGGACTTAATGTCATTAGGCATTTTCTACCAATCAACCTAAGGGTGATGCAGAGTTGAACAATGGTAGATGCACTGAGTGTAAAAAGGGGACAAACATTAACCAATAATAATTAAGTACTAATACATGGACTAATAAATATACATACATAGATACAATATATTAATATGTAGATATTCAGCGTACCGAAGCCTGTTGCTTAGGTTTTTTAAAAGGTCTAAGGCTGATTACATACATACATCAGATTTTTTGATTAGGTAGCCTGATCCAACTGCCGGAAGGCGCCGGAGCCATTTTGTTTGAACATTCAACACACGTCCGATCTGATGGTCAGATCATAAATATTCAATAAGCAACAGTAATTCGCTGTCCATCTTTTCTTTGTGCTCCGTACGCAAGAACTCAGCATGCTAGCTAGGGAACGACTGAGTTAAGAAAAAGCCTAACAAAACCTGAAGTGACCCAGCCTTTTCTAGCATTTTTTCGAGTCAGAAAAAACAGTGGTAGAAATAGCCATAATTTTTTTTTAAGAAAACGTCGCCCCACACTAGGAATTTCTCCTGTGTCGTGGGTGCGTTTCACAAACATGAAATATCACATACACAAACACCCAGACTCGGAACAAACATCTGTGGTTTGCACAAAGTTTTGCCCCGTGCGGGAATCGAACCCGCGACCCTTAGCTCAGCAGTCCAATCGCTTAGCCACTGCGCTAATCAGGCCGTTCAATTAAAACACAAGTGTGCAGTGCCCTCATAAGATAAATTAAAAAAAAACATTCAAATGTATACTTAAATAGTTTATTCTAAAATAAATGCATGTATAATATTCAATATTCTACTATAATAATATAATTATCTAATAATACAATATAAGGTAAAAGTCAATTTAAAATACAATTGCTGCAACATTCTCTGTGTGCTTTTGACGTCATCACGACAGCTGCGTGGGCAGATACCGGCAGTTACCTACAACAATGATTGAAGTAATAGGCAAAGTATGCAATAATACAAAATCAAGAGCACACAGAAAATCGAAACTATGTAAAGTGTATAATACTATAGCAGCGATCCTATGACAAACAATCAGCATGATATTTAATTTGAATATGTAAATTTGGTTTCAAAGAAAAATCCCATGCGCGTCTCGCACGTTTAGAGACGGGTAGATCCTGGTTCAGTTCTTTGTCCCGTCCAGAGTCACAGGAAAAAGCAAATGCAATCAATCCTTTGATATTCTTAGTGTTGACCAAAATTTGTCAGATGGATATTAATTTTAGTGTGAATTAGAAAATTTAAATACATAGTTCTAATGAATTGGCTTAGCAGTATTGACTAAGGATAATTTATGTATACTTATATAGAATAATAAGTGAACCATGGTACCAGGGTAGTGCAGAGACTGTATGGTATTAAGTCTGCCTACATTAGTATTTTATTTATTTTACTATTTTAAAGACAGCTTACAGAGTAATAACATAATGTAGTATATAAATGGACATATAAATTGCTATTAACAAGCTACTTGTGCATAAAGAATAAACAAAAATAAGGAATAAATTATTTTACTGAAATAATAATAAAATTGAGTGAAAAATACTCACAATTCACAGTGACGTGTCTACCGTCGAGCTGATAGACACGGGCGGTAGGTAGTGACTTCGGATCTGTGTGTGCAGGCGAGCTACCTCACCATCAAGTGTCTCCATCTCGCGGACAAGCTGGGTGAACTGCACTATACCTGGAAATATCATACAGTTATATTTATTAGAATTAAATGCCTATATGCCTTGTTATTTAATAGTTTACCTGTTACTGACATGTTTATTCTCGGATGCCTGACTAGTTTTACGATACTATTGAGCCCGTTAGTTCTAAGAGGGAGGACTTTGTTCAACAGTGGGTATCTTCCCGCTGATGATGATTGAGCCCGAATCCACTGCGTCATCAGTTCATGAATAAAGGCTCCGTTTGAGCTTAAATATACTTCATTCCCAAATAAATATGTGAACAAAAAATACAATATTGGTCCACTATTGATAGAGAAATTGTTGCACATATATTTTATACATTGACCATACATACAGACGAATATAGAACCTCGTAAGTTGGTTAAAAAGAGATAACACTCACAAAAGTTAAATTCTTTGATTTGGCAATTTTTAGGTCTTGCCACAGTGTAATTCGATGGCCAAATAATAATATACTTCTATAAAGTGGTTATCAGAAATTTGTGGTTTTATTTAAGGTTGTGGTTAACACCACCAAACTGGACAACTTTATCAATGGGACCAATATGGTATATGCGAAGTAATAACTAGCTTTACTTACTATATACCTATTTGCTTATATTATTTTGTCATCTTCCCTTTACTTATAATCAAACATGTGTTTTAAAGTAACTAATTCTTAAGTCTACCGACATCTCTATTCTTTGACATGCTAATACAAATGACAGTGACTGGTATAGTTTAATCAATTGTTCAACACTGAGAATTTTTATAAGTAGGAGTATGTTTAACAGACCAAAATTTTGCCAAGCTCATTAATACATCATATAATTAATTTCGAGATATAAGTATAGACTATTATTTTATTTTTTACTATTATTTTATACTACTTATACTATTATTTTATTATTTTTCATAGCAAATGGAAATCTGTGGTCTTTGCCTACAGACCTACCTAAAACAGGCGTGACTTAATGTATGTATTTATTTTTAGTCAATGTTCATACTATTGTATTAGTCATATTGTTACCCACATAATTCAATTAATTATGTGGGTAACAATATGCCTTATACTTATCATTAATGTGATTATTACTCATATTGTGTTAATTATGAGTAGGAAGGTAACTATTTTCCTTTATAATGGAACTGAAATTTAGAATAATAGTGTAAAATTCTAATCCATACTAACATTTACAATAATGTAGTATTAATTGCTAGTACTTTTTTTTTTTAACTTCACTCCACGCTAGGAATGTTTCCTATATTGTGGGTAAATTTGAAAAACCTGCGGATCACACAAGTTTTGTCCTGTGCAGGAATCGAAATAGCAGCAGTCCAATCAGGTCGTTGACTATTGTATGCCCTAAGGGCGGGACATAACTAATCACACTTTAATAATTTAAGACCTGCATTATGAATCTACCTATGACCCAAAATAAAGATATTGAACTGAATTTTTTTGGTCACAACTGTAGGGCTACTCTAGTATAATATACCTTCTCTAGAATTACTGAAGCCATGACGCTTGATAGTCTCCATTTCAATCTGAACAACCATAGGGAAGACAATCTGCATCATCTTCAGCATCTCATTACCGGCCGCCTCTTTAGCCTCGTCCAACTTGGAGGCATAGTCTGGAGACTCCAGGGCATCTACCACCTCAGACAGGATCAGCCGCATCTGGTCCACGGAGATGTTCTGCGGCGATGCCATCCTGATGTAATGGCATTTAGGAACTGAAATATTATAATAAAATATGAATAATCGTTTAACCGATAAATAACAGATAGTTACTAAATCAAACCAAATTTGGAAGGTAAAAAATAAAACACAAGCAATTGAATACTGTTAAAATTTTAGTCTGCCAACGCACTTAAGTCCACAACAAGCCTAGCTAAGTTCAACTCTAAATTAATACATCCTGACTCAAAGCAATGTGACCATTACAACCGTAACAAGCCAATTTAAATGTACTGAAGCATTTATATTGAATCAATGCTTTTGACCTTGTACCAAAGGTTGTCTTTAACTAAAATAGATGATAATAACACTTTAGACCAAAGAGGGATGATAGAAGTGGAATGTTGTATAGCACATGCACAATCACATGGAATTTGTAATTTAAAAAGAAAAGAAAAAAAGGCAACCTGTTAGGTAGACAGGTAGTGTGGTAGCTAGTTTTTCTAAAAAGAGGCCTAATTTGTATGAATAAACTATGTTTTATGTCTGTTATTTTAATTCATATTTTGGATACCAAATATACATTTTGTCCACAAATTATTCTGTTCATGAAATACTTTTACAAAATAAGGTCAGTAAAATTACGTGACCTTTTCCAGGTAAGACAGAAAATGAAGCGGAACACTCAAACGACTTAGCTACAGTTGATGAGTCATTTGTGTGAGGGAGGGTAAGTTTTTATCAATAAGTTTATTTATAAAAACATCTTTGATCTTACCTTAACGTTCAACCCACACCGGCGGATTATCACTTATATTAATGAGATGAAACGTTTAACTTATGCCTATGGTAGAAATTAACAATTAAATGTACAGATTATCCATTTATAGAAATAAATTATTAGAATCGACAATCTTTACAACCATCAACCAACCCCTAAAAACGGAAATCTGTCATTAAACTATAAGATGTTTCGTTTTGCATACTTGACAGTAGTTAAATTTTGTTTCATTTTACTTATTTTGATTCGAACAACATTAATTAATTGACGAGCGGTAGTACAGCCAAATTGCTTTCCCTCTAGTAAATTATAATTAAGTGTCTTGTTAATTAAAGGTATTAAAGTGGCCACAAACAACTATGTTTTAAAATATTATTTCAATATTGATGCGTAAAGCACAGGATAGGTCGATGTGGCCACATTTAAGGAAGTTGATGCAGTCCTAAATTAGGTAGTGAACGTCTTTTGGTTGAGATTATGATGATAGATTATATTTTAATTTACTCAAAAACCATTATGTCCAAACTAATAAGGCATCATAATGGATGTTTCGGTTGACAGTTGACACTAACTCTAAGAAAAGTTTAATGACAGTTTGACATATCTTTACTTGTCTTGCCTTGTCCCTGCCTCATTTTAAAGTTCTATTGTGATAGAAAACAATTCTTATTTACTTTACAAGGTAGGTGCTTGCTATTGAATGTATTAAATTAAATCCGTGATACTATCATCATATTAAAAGTGCTTACTTTGTTCTTCTGTGCAACGTGATAACGTTATAGTTATTTGTTTATCTTTTCTGTTGATCTATTATATTTATCGTTGTTTACAGACAGGAAGTGCGAAAATAATTTGTTTATCTTCTAGAATTTGAACTTATCCCAAATTAAGAATGAGCTAGATTTGATCTTTGGCTTATACTTTTATAAGTATTAGTTATGACTCATGTTCAAATAAGTAACTCTTAAAATATTTTTGTGTTATTGGAGTATTAAAACACACAATATTTAAACTATGATAATATTTATTTAGGTGTTAATAAACGTTTGTTAGGTACTACATAAATAAATAAATTTGCCAGGTTTTCCACAAGAAACGGATATTAATTCATTTATTAGAAATCCATCAGAAGTCGATGACATCAGATTTTTACAGAGCAAAATAATAATCATAATCTTATCAGTAATAACTAGATATTGTGCTATAAGTGATTAAATGATTAGTTTTGATTATCAACATTTTTATTGCTTCATAATAAAGATATAGTTCTTAGCAGTATTTAAAGAGCACATAAAAAGGTTTTATAGTTATGTATTAAATAAAATTAATAATATTGATCTCAAGCTTATATCATTGAGATTGTAATCATAGTCTTTGTGTAGACAGTGCCAAAATGGAGGAAGGGATAGATGAGGTGGAAACAAGGCCTGCAAGTGGAAGGCGTAGTGTCACAATGAGGAACAGTGCAGCTAGGCAGGTGGCCGTCAACTTCATGCCTTCCCGCCAGTTGCCACACAGTAAGTAACACTAAGAAATATGGCCCAAATTATACTAAAGCTGAGCAATAGTACACAAGCTGAACTTTTGTACTGCGGGCAAATAAATGAAGAAAAATTTAAAGCTCATAATTTTTTTTCCATATTTTTGCTCTGTATTATATTGTCTCATATACCATGAATGGCTATTAAGTACTCACCTATTATATTTTTGCCTTACATTTATTTGCCATAAGTTTTCAACTTTATAAGCTTCAAATGATGATATTAGGGTGGTAATGTCAACATATCTAAAAACAACGCCACCTTTTGGCAACACCAGCTAAACTTCATTATTCAACTACACTTTATTGTTCAGTGTTGTGTCAAAAGATGTCGTGTTTTTAACAATGACAAATCAACATAGGGAAAATATTTTATAAACATAAAGGTATTTACCTTTATGTTTAAGAGGGTTTATGAGGATATAAAACATAAAGTGAAAATTACGACCTCTTACGTACATCCTAGTGGTAAAGCGGCGATCATATGGATAAGCGAACAGTATCTGTAGGTAGTTAATTGTGTGGGTCAGAAGACTGCCTCCTTGGTCTAATGGTCGCACGGCGCGACTGCTGAGCATGAGGTCCTGTTCGATTACCGGATCGGGCAAAGGGCTAGTGGGTTTTTCCATTGGGTGATTCTCAGGGGCGGCGCGGAGTCTGGATATGTGCCCGGTTGATGGCAATAGGCTCGGCCCCTATCCTATTCGGACCTATAACTGGCAAAATGTGCGTGTATTATATGTTCATCTCTGCCTAACCCTTTGGGGAATACAAGCGTGAAGTTATGTGTGTTCATTATTGGTAGTCATCTATTACAGACGATTTATGCAGTGTCATGTAGGGGTAGGTATACGTATAGGATTGCTAAACGCATTGTTATGTAGTTAGCTATCTTATCAGTCTTGGTATCAACAAAATAGTGTACAAAGGGGCGCAGTGGGCGTTCCCTCAATTATCGTTTAATAAGGGTTTATTACTCAGATACGTGTTACAAACGATGCTAGTTGTTAACGACCACTAATTATCATAACCGCTCGGTTCAACTAGAGTGTAACAATACAGGTTACATTTGGTTCACTCGTTACGGTCAAATTAGGTATTTACGAAATTTAAATGGCAATAGCCAATGTAAATAAGTTTATTTATTTATACACTCTTTATTGTAACTAGCCAACCAATTTAATAGGTGAACATTCAAAAGTTATCGTTCAGCATAGGGTTTAGAATAGTTCTTGGGGAATAGGCTCTTCTGCTATGAAGATCACCTACAGGACAACATAAGCACAGCATTGTTTAACCCGTCCGTTCAAGTCCGAAGCGTAATTTCTGCTCAAGAGTTCCAACCTTATGAACCAAAGTTTCTATGCATCTGTTGCAGTGAAAGTTTATGACGGCAGTTAGCAAGCAACGTCGTTCATCATGAGTCGTTGACTCTTGTTATTTTTATGTAAAATTACATGCCCTCGTAACTAACAAACATGCAATAATGTTCGACTATTACAATTACACCGCAGTTGACGAGGACCTTTACTCTAAGGCCTTAATAATTAGCTTCATACATTATACTCGGTGCAGTCAGTATTACGGCAGTACATTATACAATCAACAACAATACTAGTTTACACTGGGAAATAATGTTATTTTATTATATTGGATAGGTGTATGTATATGTGCGAGTGTGTCAGTAGTGCTCACACGGTGATGTGTTACGATCAGTGTTGTGATGAGAAGTGAAACATGTCGGCCTTTGATGATGGAATCGAAATTTTTGAACTTAGTAGTGGTAATTTTTTTTGTTCTGTAATAATACCACAAGTGGCAATACTACAGTGATTATAAGGAGTCTGTCTATTTGCGCGATTTGCTGATAAACTAATCCTGTTATAGGCAAAGGTTTTTTTTTTAATTTTAGGACACTAGATAATTATGTCTCCTAATTTATGTATAATAAAGAGATACCATATAACACATTGAAGGCCTAAAACAAGTGTGTTCGTATCACAAGTATTTTTGTCCCGTGCGGAGATCGAACAGGCTAGAAAAAAAGCCGAGTACTCGGCTACCACGCCAATCGGGTCATCTCGGATATTATTTACGATAATATTAATGTACCTATAGCTCATGTTGGCATCACATTTAAGAAGAATGTTTATCTATACGGTAAACAAGAACTATCTCTTAAAATCGATTTAGTTCTACGGTTTTTTAAATTAATGCTATTGTTATCTGTAACTCGTAGATAGCTACTATTCAAAAGTTCGATATTGTTATGTGCGTAGTGCCTTCAGCAATATCTTCAAATATATCATATGTTTAATAAGGATGTAATTACTGATTATTCTGTTGAGGAAAATACTTTTTCTGAGTCTAATTTAATATCTATTACGTAGGTACTAGATAAATACTTAGTTGTTAAATACGTATTTTTGTAATTTTAGCCGGTTTGAGGATAATTCTAGGCGTGAACAGTAGGTGGTAAATGCTCTAGCTACTCGTATATAAACCACTTATTTTATATATTCACGTATATTATTATGTGACCTTGTTATTATTTAGCTTTCAACATTGCTTCATCGTGTTAATGAAAACATTGTAATGCCAGCTATTACCAGGTGTAGCTTAACAGCTACTCAGAATCATCGTTATGGGATTGGCAGTCACTGGTGCGATTGTGGAGGAAGGGATGTGGAGTTCCTCCAACGAAAAGGGAAGATCTTCCAACCAGGCGGTGGTGTGCCTGGTGGGCCGCGGCGCCCCACTTCTCAACTCGGGGCGGCTGTGTATATGCTAGCGAATGCGATTACTTCGCTAGCGCGATGCAGGATTAGCTACGTCACTCGTCCTTCGACGTGTAGATGTCGCTACACGATTATCGCTTGGCAAAATATAAATGTGATCCGCATATAATATACTCGTAGAGTTCAGTAGGCGCTAGGAGGTGGATTCTTGGCTTATTTTAGTTAACTTCGACTTTAATGATGAGTATCTGTTTGTTTCAGATACTCTAAGACTCCGTCGCAACAATTCCGAACACAATGCATTGCTGGAAGAAGTTGCCGCGGATGTCGACTCCGACGCGCCCGATAGTGCGGAGAAGCAGGCCGACATCATCGTGCGGGAGATGGAGCAGCATCAGCGGCTCATGGAGGACGATCCCGAGGCTGAGGAGTTGAGAAGGTGAGCCCGCGTAAGCCGTACAGGCTGTGTTATTGTTTTAAACTCACATATCGCTAGGCAGTATATGTACATTACCAATTATCGGAAATAACTGAAATATCGTTAGCATCAAACCAAATATACGTTCGGTAACAACAATAAGTACTCTGAGTACTCCTGCAGCAGTTTTAATTGATAAATAATTTCGATAAATAACAATGCTTTGTAACATTTGGTCGCTATCGCTGCAACCCCTTAAGATCCGCAACAGCTTCCACGATTCTAATTAAGTGACAAAAGCTTTGTCTATTTCATTTCAGGGAGGCACTAAGAGACTTACCCCAAGGCCTGACGATGAAGAGGAACGTGCGCGCCAAACTGTCAGCGTCAGTCAGTCTCAGGTCAAAGAGACGACCCATCTCTTTGTGGAAACGGATGAAGTACAGATCAGGTTTTGCGTGGAAAAGGGTGAGTGCGAACGTACTGGGTAGAAGCCAGATTTATGAACGTACATACGAGGGTCAAACTGAAAGTTCTTAGAAAATCAAAAACTGATTACATTAGCCAGTTATTAGTTTTATTATATCTTTTCAAAATATTGTCCATTCACGTCAATACACCGCTGCATGCGATGGAACCACTGGGAAAAGCACTTTGCCCACTCGTCTTTAGGGTTCTCTTCAATGGCATCGCGATACGCAGCCACCGCTTCTTCAGCATTCATAAACCGCTTTCCTTTAAGTTTTTCTTTAATTTTTGGAAATAAATAAAAATCACAAGGGGCGAGGTCGGGGCTATACGGCGGGTGACCCAGTAATTCAACGTTTGATGTCGCCAAATAGTCGATCGTTCGCTTAGCGGTGTGCGACGAGGCGTTGTCGTGGTGAAGGAGGATCCTACTGCGAGGTCGTTTCTCTCGAACTTTTTCCAAGACAAGTGGCAAACAATTGGTAGTGTACCATTCTGCAGAAACTGTTTTTTGATCCTCTAACACAATTGTTGCGAAATGACCTATCCTTCCAAAGAACGAGGCCACCATTTTTTTTCCCGCACTTCGATCTCTCTTCACTTTAGTTGGCAACCTCTCGAAAGGAAACACCCACTGAGCAGATTGTCTTTTGGTTTCAGGATCATAACAGTAAATCCAGCTTTCGTCACCTGTTAGTATGTTGAACACAGCATTTGAGTCACCTCCGTTAAATCTTTCAATCATTTTACGGCACCAATCCACACGATGGAGTTTTTGAGCCTCAGTCAAATTATGAGGTATCCACCGGGCGCAAAGCTTCCTGACTGCTAAATGTTCGTGGAGGATTTTGTGCACTTGACTCATACCGATGCCTAAGCTTGTCCGAATCTGCTGATAGGTCACTCTTTTGTCAGTCTCTATCATACGCCGCACAACACAGATGTTATCTTCAGTCGTCGCCGTAGAAGGCCGTCCGTCACGTAAATCATCAGTGAGATTAGTGCGACCACGTTTAAACTCATTAAACCAGTTGTAAACTGTCGCACGAGATGGGGCTTCATCGTGAAAGGCCAATCGTAGTCTATCATAACTTTCTTGTTGACTTAAATGACATCGAAAGTCATAAAAAATCATTGCACGAAAATTTTCTCGTGTTAAATTCATGTTGACGTGACACAGACAATTTTCAATTTGCCGCCAAATCGTAAAACAAATGACAAATTAATGAAATATATACTCAGTAATATTGGCAAAGAGTTCTATTTTCAAATTTTAGAATTATTTTTTTATTATATTGTTTATAAGTGGCCAGTTCTAAGAACTTTCAGTTTGACCCTCGTATAGATTGTTAGGTACAGATGATTGAGGAGCATGCCTTTGTTCAACAGTGGACGTCTTGGGCGCCGTGTGACGGCTGATGCTGATAACGATCATATAGATTCTGCTTATAGATCTTTCTGGGAGGGTAGGTAGATTACTTCCTACTGTCTCCATTTACCGAGTTTATTCACTGTAATCTCTTAATTTTATTATCAAAGTTTCAATCTTTTATTCGTGCCTACGTACCTTGCCGTGCCTTTATACGTAAGTGCGTTTCACAGATAAGTATACCACAAAAGTACAAACACCCAGGCTCGAAACAAATAGTTATGCAGTAAATATTAAGTGAAGAACAGAATTCTGGCCTACTAAAGTATTATTAAATCACCATATAAACCAAGCGTTATTAAACTTCCAGATTCGTGACCAATGCCGCGAGGTGATCTTTTCCTTCGAGTTCTGGTACGAGCCTATCCGTCAGATCGAGGGCCACTTCGGCTCAGCAGTAGGCTCCTACTTCTACTTCTTGCGCTGGCTGTTCGCGCTAAACCTGCTGCTGACGATCCTCGTTGTCGCCTTCGTGGTCATCCCCCAGATACTCCACGATAAGGAGGAGGCAAAGTCTGTTCAGCTGTCGGTCCTGGACTTTATTACTGGCATGGTGAGATTGGTGTCTTTGTTTATGGATTTTATTATGATCTAAGCTACGAAGAATGCAGAACACTGCATGGTTCTATCGACCTTGGCATTTTATACCTATTTCATGTTTAAATTGTGTTATTTAGCCAGATTCTGAGATGAGCTTAAAAAATATAGGAAATCTGTGCCGAAACCCTATTAAAGAAGATTTTACTCTGTATTAGCATGTTAACAAGCTAATGTGCTCTGCCACCTATTGCAGGGCGGTCTGACGGACTCGTTGCTGTTCTACGGTCACTACCACGACGGTGACATATCCACGAGCTTACCGCTCGCCTACAACATGCCGTTCGCCTACTTCTTCACCATGGTCTGCACCTATCTCATGTTCTTCGGAGTGCTGTGCTATAGGTGAGACTTTGTGATTTTTGTTACGTTGAAATCTTTAAGTATAAGTGAGTTGGTTTTAGTAGTTTTGAGTTACATGATGATGATGATATTTAGGTGTAAGCTGTACCTTCTTTAGCATACAATTTTAGTATTTTAGAAGTGTTCATTTATTTTACTGACTATAAGGCATATCAATTCAAAAGACTACTCATTTTAGCAATTTTATTTAGTCTTAAAATTCAAAACCTGTCCTTTTCTGAGTCATAACCCCACTAAAGCTAGGGCTGTCAGTGTTTTTTGTAACTTAAGTTCAAAGACAAAAGGCGCCTATAAGTCTGAAGTTAGTGTATATAGGACCTCATTAGTCGTCTTTAAAGTTTAATGTTGATTGACCTCTAGAACGGCGTACTCGTACCGGTTGAATTTCATCGAGACGTCCGGCGGTCTGAGTCACGTGTTCGCCAGCAAGGTGTTCTGCGGCTGGGACTTCGGAGTGGTGACACAGCAGGCGGCCAAGCTCAACGCCAACAGCCTGTATAATGAGTTCAAGGTGAGGAGTTGTAGAGTTGTGGGTAATTTTAGCTGGTATGACCAGGATTTCTGGCGGTAAATCAAGGTTGTGGAGAAAAGTTGAGGTGTCCTACAGCCGGTATAGTCAGGTTAAAGAATGTTAGAAAATATAAAAGTATACCTGTATTTTTCAGGACAATTTGAGAATAAAATTATTTACTTCTATGTTTTTCTACATTATTTCTTTGCGTCTTGTAAATATACTATTATATATTAATTAATTTTACCAAGCCGCTTGCCAAACGTGGGGATTATGGGAACCCTTCCTTTATCTAAGGAGGAGCCTATGTTCAACAGTGGACGTCTTCCGGCTGATGATACATTTATTATAGAATATAAATACTTTTCTTTATTTAATTTTCTTCAATATTTTCAACGACATCAGAGTGAAGTTTCATAAAAGTAAGTTGGTTTCCAGGAGCTTCTAAACGAGCAGAGCCGCAAGAAGGCCAGCACGTCGTGGCTGAGGCAGCTGGGGCAGTACGCGGCCAACGTGGTGGTGAGCGTGCTGGTGGTGCTGCTGGTGCTGGGCGCGCAGTGGGCGCTGTGGCAGCTGCTGGCGGGCCGCGCGCCGCTGCCGCGCTGGGAGCTGCTCGTGTCGCTGGCGCTCACCGCCGTCGTCACCGTGTGCCCGCTCTTGTTCCACGTGCTCGTCAAGTGAGTGGGCTTCACTGTTGCCACCCTACATGGGACTTACGACTTCGAATTTGCATATACCGGGATTTTTTGAAATGATAAGCAACAATTTAACACGGTATTCTACTCATCATTATAGACAATTTTCTACTGTGTAACCTACCCTAACATCGGGAAAAATTCAGTTTTTCAATACAATGTCTTTTTTTTGCTATTTGGGGCTAGATCCCATAATAAAAGTTGTTTAAAATTACAAGTAAAATGCTGTAGGTATTAAAATTCTGTTCAACATTTTAAATTCACCCGGTATAATACTAAAACGAAACCCCAAAAGATGTAATTTTTACAATCACATAACTTCTCTTATCTGTTTAGAATATATTTTAGTTCCCTTCAAACTATTTATAGATCAATATCTATGATACCAACATTACAGGCTAGAGTACTACAACCCCCGTACAGCGCTGTACGTGACGTTAGCTCGGACGTGGCTGCTGGACGTCGGCACGCTCATGCTGCTGCTGGTGTACTGGTCGCAGTCAGACGAGGGAGAGGTCAGGAACACTGTTATATAACTAGATCAAAATAACCTCCTTGTAGTCAATATCACTTAATTATGTGACTTATACTTTAAAACTGTTATCGTTACTATAACATAACTTCTGACAGTCTCTATATTAATAATGAAATTTACACTGTGTGTATATACACCGCCTACCCTACAGTTCTGATACAAATTAAATATATATATGTATGTAACACTAGCTGCGCCCCGCGGTGTTACCCGCTACTTTTTTTCGGGGTGTTAAACGTTAATCCAGGATGTCACTTCCATATGAAATTTCATTAAAATCCATACAGTAGTTTTTATTTCTAAGTAATTATAACGAAGGAAATAATTATAGTTTTACATTATTTTGTTCTATTTAAAAATAACACGCTTTTCGTTTAAATTTCCTTTACGTAGTTTTCACCACGTGATTTAATGCTTGACTTCTACAGACGTATTACTGTTAGGGTTAGGGTGGCCGCATACGCTCGTTATCTAAATTGGTGTGTCGACACCATTAATCGATAATTCTAAGACACTACTTCTCTAAAAAAAATGCTTAATTTTAACCATGAAAAACTGATTATTTTTCAGTCAACCATAAAGTTTGTATTTTAGTGGCTTTGACATCAACAAATAGTGAATTGAGCTGGTTAAATAGTGATGTCATAATTTACAACACTCCTATACAAAATCTATAGACAAATAGTGTTTTGTCAGCTCATAAAAGTATGTCAGTTGACTGGTGGTGTCATATACCTACCCAATGCGGATTTCGAGCACGTGGGGCGGCTCCTTTGTACCACGTGACCGCTTCCACCCATTTTTATGTTTGCTTGTTTCCTGTTGTTATTTTCCAGTGTTGGGAAACATCGTTCGGTCAGGAGGCGTACCGGCTGGTGTTGCTAGACACAGTCATATCTTTGTTTGTGTTGCCACTCTTTGAGTTCTCTAGGGGCCTTATTTATCAGTGAGTTTTTTTATTGTTTCTTTTTACTGTCTTTTGTGATTGATTTATATTTTTATCCTTTTGTGTGCGAAGTAAAATTCTTGCGAAATGTCTTTATTTGTTAAGTTTTTATTCAGATTTTATTGTAAAATATAAGCCAGCTATTATAAAGTAAATGCTACGCAGTCTAAGTTTTCTACCATAATTAAAATATTTAATTTGATTACCATTTGAAAGATAAAAAATACATTTCATAAATGTGACGATTAGATATTGTCTTATAATAAAGTTATGGCGCGCACGGAACTACAGTAATTTGCCGAGTGGTATCCGGCTTAGTATTGACCACCCCCATTCCTCCCGTGGGTGTCGTAAGAGGCGACTTAGGAAAAATCCAGAAGATGGGCAGCAGCGTCTTCCATAACTTCACCACCATTACTGCGATCCCCAAGCGCCAAGCGTGGGGATTATGCCAACACCCTCCCACTCCAAGGGGGAGGCCTTTGTTCAACAGTGGACGCGTTCCGGCTAATTATGATGATGATGACGACAGTAATGAATGGGACAAACGTTAAAATTCACAGATGGAGTAGTTCAGAGAGCGCGCCGGAGTTCAACATCGCGTACAACTCGCTGACGCTGATCTACAACCAGGCGGTGCTGTGGTTCGGCATGGTGTTCTCGCCGCTGCTGGTGGTGCCTGTCACCCTCAAGCTGCTGCTCCTGTTCTATATCAAGAAGGAGTGCGCGCTCCGGGCCTGTCAGCCCGCCAGGAAGGTACACGGACTAACGTTACTTACCCACTGCAATAGAAACAATATTGATAAGGGTTTCAATTTAACTTAAACATCTCTTTAAAAAGCACTGTCTAACCGTCGCGTCGGACTGCCAAGTCAAAGATCGCAAGTTCAAATTCCAGCACGCACCAATGTCTTTTCGAATTCATGTGCGTGTTAAAAATTAGTTATCAGTTGCTAAAATTGGTGAAGGTAACCAGTTAATTTATTTTTGACTCAAATCTAATTTGCGGGACATATGTTTGCAGGTATGGCGCGCTGCGCAGACGCAGACAGTGTTGTACATGTTTGTCACGTTGTCACTTTTCACTACACTGTTTGGTATTGGATCGCTATTTTTCAAGTAAGTTTTAATATTATTTAAAACGTTGATTGTACGCAAGTGTAAATTTTTGTATTACTAGCAATATCGAAGTCAAGATTATTTCAAAGTACAAGAGCCCTTCTAGTTCACTCATTGCTCGATAGATGTCGCTGTGCATTGGGAGCTATTTTCTGAATGGCGGTGTTAAGATTCTCCGTCGTTTGGTTGGGTCAATTCGACGGAGCATTTCTTGTAACTCTGGTTTCCCTTCAACACGCATAAATCTTTCGCCTTTTACTAAAGATTTCCGTGGAGGGGAACACTCAAATGAGTCTAATAACATTTTTGAATGCTTTGCTTCGGCAAAGTTTATATTTCCAATGTCCCAACTCCTGGCCCATAATATTCAACTTTAATTTATGTTTTCTGAATATAAACAGATAGTAGTAGAATAAGATATATTAGTAAAATTAAATAATTCGTTTTTATAAATAGGATATACAATAAGCATTTGCACATTTAACTTATTCTTAGCTAACATTGCATATTTTGTCAAAAAATTATTAAAGATGCATATTTGTCGGTACGCTATATTGCTAGGTACGTCTATCATCCATAAACATAAATCATACAAAAATTCGTCGCACATTATTTATCCACACCCCTCCGTGCTTCGAAAGGCACATTTAGCCGTTGTTCTCCGCCTGATCTTTCTCTGGACGTGTCGGTCTACTGCCCCATCGGCCTTTGAGAGTGAGAGAATTGGGAGTGCCTCTGTGTTTGCGCGTGTATTTTATGCACTATTTTACCTTCTGTATTTGGTAAAAGTCTCAGTTGAGACAAGACGCCGTTACAAAAATTCAGTAAAACAAAAGATGCAGACGTACTTTAGGCACATTAAATGTCTATCAAATGGTTTTTGGCGTATGCGCGTTATGTTAATATGAACCACCGAGGATAGTTTTTAGACAGTATCTTAATTTACGAAAATGAATCATTATTACAAAAATGGATTGTTACAAAACCGGGATTGTTACAAAAGCTGTACATAATTCTTTGACATCGAATTACTCGAAAAGTAGTAAGTCAGACATACTAATGTGAACCTACCAGCAACAATGTCCATTGTGGAGGCGCACATTTTTTTTTGAACCAGAGCCTGTGCAAAGTTTGTCACTGTCCAAGTGTCCATTACTAAGTATTTACTGGTATTATATACTTTGCCGAAGCAAAGCTTTCAAAAATGATATTAGACTCATTTGAGTGTTCCCCTCCACGGAAATCTTTAGTAAAAGGCGAAAGATTTATGCGTGTTGAAGGGAAACCAGAGTTACGTGAGTAGCGCGGTCCGTCTGACCCAACCAAACGACGGAGAATCTTAACACCGCCATTCAGAAAACAGCTCCCAATGCACAGCGACATCTATCGTGCAAAGATTGAACTTTCTGCCGAAAGTTGGCAACCGACAGCTCGGGATTATTTTGCGTCACGCCATGCAATTAACTTGGAGATACAATAGAGACACTTGAAATTTTATAAGCGTAGTTCATAAGTGTCTTCAAAACGCATTTTATATGAAGAAAGAATGTTATGTTTGCACTGAAACAAATTTTATATTATTGCAAAAAAGAGTAAACAAATCTAACTTTTGTTTATTAGCTCTAGTATAAACTTACGTTACTTAGATTAAAGGCAAGTATGTTGAGTTACGATGCCGTCCATCATTTTGTCTTAAGACATTACCACAAATGTAACAAATGTAAAGCGACACGTTACCCCAAAGCGCACCAATAGACACCTATTATACATATAGCCCCCAAACACTAACAAGTATAATTATGAACAATAAAATAAGGTGGGATATCATTAATAGGTCATTGTTCTTATAAAACTATTTCTAAGCAAAACTGGAAAACGCTTCTAGTACCAACTTTGGTCCATAGATGTCGCTGTGCATTGGGAGCTGTTTTCTGAATGGCGGTGTTAAGATTCTCCGTCGTTTGGTTGGTTCAGACGGACCGCGCTAGAGCTGTGTCGGTCGATCATTTCATGCGACCCGGGTCGATCGCGACCCACTGGTACTGTGATCGGGTTAAAGTCACACGACGTAATCACGCAATGATTGGGGATCTGAATTCTGACGATCGATGGTCGATCGCAACGCGCGCAAACGAGAGCGACAGAGCGTCATACTTACCTGTCTCATGTGAATGAAAGAGACAAATGTTTACGATTACTGATTTACGATGTAAACAATTGAAACTTGACCTTGAAACAAACACTTTGACTCACATAGCAAATATTATTGCATTGATTTTCAATTTAACTTCACGTTAAACACTAGTAATGTATTAACTAATGAAAAAACACTACACTAAGGCCCACAAGCACGATAAACAACTTTAATTTGAGTTATTTCGGCGCTCCCACAGACTAATAAAGTAATAAACAAAATAAAGACTTTACGATTATTCTACGAATTATTGCCAGATATTCAGCATGTGATGATATATATCTTTCTCGTTCTTTTCTTAATGTTTGTAAGTAAGTTAGAGCAAGATAGGTATAGTTTAGAGTGTTGAATTTAGTCATTTATTTCGACCCGAACAACAAAACAAAATCTGATTGTTTACTACAACTTCATACTACTTTTAACAGTTTTTATTTGTTTTGGAATGGGACAGCCGAGTTAGTGTTGAATCAAAAGAATTAGGTTAAGGGTTAGAAGAAAAGAAAAATAATGATAAAGAAAGTTATTTTTACTGCTTGTTCATGGTAAATTATTATTTAAAAATATAATTTGAGAGGCCTTGTTGGGTTTCAGTGAACTCCTTTTCTCATTTATGATCATCCCAGCCTTCGAAAAAATCCTCTCGCAAGGGACGGATGTAGCAGGCACACATAGTCGCCTTTTCATTAGTATATAGAGGTTTGGATATAGAAGACGGCGATCATGCCACCACTTTAAAGGATCATCAGTTCTTATTATTAATGGCTCGCTCAGATACTTTTCTAGCTCTATTAAGCTAGCAGCGGTGGGGTTTTGAATAATCTCCTTTTCTACTTCTTTATCGAAGTCATCCCACAAGCCGGCGGTTGGTTGTTGTAATGACTCAGATGACTGCAACTGACTGATTTGTGGCGTTGGTTCTGGCAACGGTGCCGTATCTCCTTGCGCTATCAAAGCACGAAGTTTACCTTTAATAGATCTTAAACATTGATCATATTTTTCCCTACTTATAAATGCATGCTTCTTAAAGCGGGGATCTAGAAAAGATGCTTCTGTGACTAAAACGTTGTTTTGTACATCGCGAAAGCGATCTTTTAGCTGATTTTGAAGAGTCGTTAATAATTGCATAAATAGAGAATTATCAGTATCAAGACAACTTTCATTAATAAGACATCTCTGAACGTGCGCTGTCATAATCTTTATTAGCACCATTACTTTAGAAATCGAGACTGATTTCTCGGCGCTCATCTCTACCGTCACCTCATAAAATATTTTAAGAACATCAACACACTTTTGTAACAGACACCAATCATCAGGCGTTAAGGTATTAAGCCGGGGTTGTTCTATGGCTAATGTGCTTACGACTGCATCTTTTATTTTCAGCAATCGTGCAAGCATGTTGTTGGGGGTGGACTGTATATTGTGTACCTACTTTAAATTAAATCAAACTACAGCAAACTCTAGAAAAACTTATATTGAACATTACAAATTACATTAAAAACAACAAAAATACAAGAACGACAGAGTAACGGCACAGAGTTAAGAGTGTTTACAACTACTACCCCCGAACTGCCTGCATCGCCTATTTATCATCTTTACACTGGGGCGCAAGTAGTGGGCAGGCTAACAATAACGCTTTCCTTTGTTATCGTCGCGACATGTCGAGACTTGACCGCCGTTCGTGGTACAATCGCCCCGACATGTCACGACGATTTGCTTATTACTTATTCTATCTTATTATACATATTCTTAATAATCCTTATTTATAAATCGTACTTAAAACTATCGAATCGTACTTAAAACTATCGTCGTCCGTATCATTCTCCCCCCGGCGTAGCTTGCGTAGCCTCTTCCGCCTTCAGGACGACAACGAGCTTCCTGGTAGGGCGCCGGAACGTGCCTGATCGAGTCCGCACTTCTGCGACCCTGACACCTCCGTCTGGTCCCTGGAATCTCTTCTCCACGATGCCCATCGGCCATACATTTCTGGGCAGGGTTCCGTCGACCACGAGGACCCCGTCGCCAATCTGGAGCGGTCGGGCGTTGTTAGTGGGCTCTCCTCGTGGCACCAATAGTGGCAGGTACTCCTTCGTCTTCGTTGTCCATCAATTCGCTCGGCCATTGCTCCTCAGGGGAGTATAGGAAGCGAGGCCCTCGGAACCATCGATCGTTCGCGCTGATCGGCGCGTTAGTCAGGCGGGTGGCGTCGTCGGCTACGTTCAGCGCTGTCGGTAGCCAACGCCAGTCTTCTTTTGAGGTTAGTTCGCTTATCTCTCCCAGTCTATGTGCGACGAAAGGCGTATAGCGTCGCGTATCGCGCTGGATCCATTGCACGACTGTCGACGAGTCAGACCAGTACGTAATTTTACTGACCTCTAAGCGATGTTCCTTGCGTATGGTGTCAGCAAGTCTCGCTCCTAGGACCGCTGCCTGTAGCTCGAGCCGGGGAATAGTTAGCGCCCGGCGCGGCGCCACCTTGGCTTTAGCGGCGACGAGCACGACGCTTCTGGTGCCGTCAGCGTGCTCTATCCTCAAATAGGCGACGGTTGCATACGCTTGCTCGCTCGCGTCACATAAAATGTGAAGTTCTATGGATTCTTGTTGGCTCACCATATAGCTTCTGGGCAATCGGAGTCGGGCGATATCGGCGAGCTGCTCGAGCCAGTTTGAGAACAGCTCATTTGCTTCTCCCGGGATAACCTCGTCCCAGGACATTGGTAGGCGCCACAAACTTTGGAGTATGATCTTCGCTCGTATGGTGAAGTGGCTCAGCAGTCCTAACGGGTCATATATCGACATGACTGCGCTGAGCGCCTCTCTCTTCGTCGGTGCTCTTAGCTGGCGCCTTACTTCTGTTGGAACCCGGCTCATAGTGGTATTGAAGCCGAGTTCATCTTGTTCGGGGTTCCAGTACAGCCCGAGTATCTTGTTGTCCGGTTTGTCCCCGCCTAGTTGCGTTGGAGTGGTAGCGTGCAGCTCTTGGGGAACGTCACGCAGCACCGTCTTCTTACTGGCACTCCATCCTCTCAGAGTGAACCCGGCGACTGCATGTACTCTTATGGTTTCTTCTATGGCCTTCTGAGCCTCTTCCACATCGTGGTAGCTTGTTGCCAGGTCGTCCATGTAATGGCTTTGTTTTATTGCTTCCAATGCTCGGGGATATTCATTACCATGTATGTCCGCGTTTAGGTTGCGGACATAGTGGGCCATATATGGCGAGCTAGCAGCACCAAATATCATGCTCGTCATTTTGTACGTTCGCGGAGGACTTGTTCGTTCGTCGCCTCTCCATAGAAATTGTTGCGCCGGTTGATCTTCGGGTCTGATCTTGACTCTCAGAAACATTTCTTGGATGTCTGCCGTGACCGCTATCGCCTTTTCCCGGAATCGAAAGATAATGCCCGGGAGCGATAGCAAAAGGTCCGGCCCTTCTAACAGTTCATCATTCAGACACACGCCATGACTTCTCGCCGCTGCGTCAAACACTAACCTTTGCTTGCCGGGCTTGTTTGGGTTCTGCACGGCGAAGTGAGGCAGGTACCATGCTACGGCGCTCGTTCGTTCTGAGCCGTCGCATGGCACAGCGTATCCTTTCTCTAGCAGGTTGTCTACTTCCGCGCTGTACTGTTTAGCGAAGTCAGGTGACGCGTCCATCTTCTGTTCGACCTTGTGTAGTCGACGAAGGGCAGAGTTATAGCTGGGTGGCATGGTAACGTCATCCCGTCGCCATGGTAGTCCGACTTCGTAGCCACCCTCTATCTTCTTGGTTGTGTCTTTTACGATGGCGATTGCTCGTTGGTCGGCGTCGCTCACGCGTGGTTTGCGCGCGACGCCAAGTGCTTCTACTTTGAAGTGGGCCTCTACTAACTCATGAAGCCGCTGATGATCGTGCTGTCGCTTCTCACTCTCGAACAAATGTAGCACGTTGTCTTCACTCATTAAAGCTCTTCGTGGTGCGGTCCCGTGTATCACCCAACCCAGCTGCGTTAGAGATGCAGCCGGCTGGTTGGGACCGCCGACTCGCAGTTCACGTGATACTATACACTCCCAGTGGTCTGTCCCCACCAGAAGCCCCGGGCGTGTGGCTTGATAACACACCTGGTCTCTCGGTAGGTCGCGTAGATGCTCGTACTCCAGCAGCGTGTCAGGGATTGACTGCTGGTGTAGCTTCAGGCCGTTCATGGTTCTGGCCCGAAGCTTGTGCGGTGCGCTGTCTTTAGTCAGCCCCCTCACCTGTACTGTGACTGCCTTGCTGTCGTGTTCTCGGGTGTTCATGTTCACCCCGTGGATGTGCAGTGGTTGCGACACCCCTTCTGCACCGATGCTTGTAGCCAGCTCTTCGTCGATGAGGGTGATGGTGGCTCCTTCATCAAAGAGCGCATGCGTCTTCACCTCCCCCCGTGGTCCCGCCACGATCACAGGGCACATCTTGAGGAGTACGGCCTTCGGGCCGGCGGCCGTTAGGGTGGCCACCGACATGACCGATTCCTCCTTTTCACGTTCGTCGGTTGCTGGCTTTACTTCGGGCGATTCTTGCTCTTTATGTAGCGAGGCGTGGTGAGGCCGGCGACACTGATTTACGCCGCACAGCTTCGCCTTGCACGTCATGCGCCTATGCCTTTTGCGGGCGCACTTGAAGCACACCTTCAGCTCCTTCACCAACTCCCAGCGCTTGTCTACCGCGAGTGCCTTGTATTGTGGGCACTGCGTCAGCTCATGCTGTTGTTTACAGCTGGGACACTGGTTGTCTTCTGTTTCGTCGACCGTAGTGTAGACCGTGTTCGTCTTCTTTTTTGCAATGACAGTCGGCCGAGTCTCTTTCTTATTTGACGCAGGCGCAGTGCTTACTGACGGGGCGTAGGTATAGCGTAACGCCCTGTCTGCTTCTCGCATCAGAAATTGCGTTAACAACACTAGCTCTGGCTCTGTCGTTCCTTCATTGTCACTTGCAAAATCACACCATCTCGTTCTGATGTGTGGACTTAGCTTCTCGAGCACTTCCCGTGTCAACAGTGGGTTCATAAGGTAACCTTTGCGATCTATCGTCTTGATTATATAGATAGTATTTTGTAACTTGATCGCAAAATTATTTAAATCACTAGCCGACGTACCTGGTTTTGGCATCCTTTTTAATTCCTCTAGCGCCTTATCTATTATTACTTCCGGTCGCCCAAAGCATTGTTCCAGCGTCTTCATTATTATTGCTGGTTCCGTGGCGGCGTGTAATAGGGCCGCCACTGCCTCTCGTGCTTCGCCTTTCAGGCAACTTCTTAAGCGCTGTAGGTTTTCAGCCGGTGACACACTGTACATGTTTGTGGTGTCTTGGAAGGCCGCTTTAAATGGTAGCCATTCGCTTACAGCACCCGAAAAGGTTGGGAGATCTGTGTGCCGCAGGCGAGGCCTAGCCATCCTTTCTAAGGTCTCAGCCAACTGATCTATGCTGTTTCTGTTCCTAGTAGGCGTCGGTGACCTTCCTCTAGGTACGTTAAAACGTAAGTTTTTGTCCTGATCTGCCGGTCCGACACCCTCCCCCCGTGAGCTGAGAGGGTTGGTGCGCAGCCACTGGTCAACCTTCTGAGTATGATGTTCTTCTGGTTGGTCACCGTGAACGCTCTCCTCTTCTTGTATCATGGAGACATTCATAGCTAGCCTTGCCTTTACTAGGTCCGCTTCCAGGGCCAGCTCCTTTCGCTGAATGACAGCCAGCTTCTCGGCTGCCTCGAGTTCAGCCAATCTTATTCTGGTAGTCACACTCGTATTGGACCTCATCGACCGGGTCGGCGATCGTACTTGTTGCCGCTCCGTCGAAGGTCCCGCTGTTGCTAAGTCCGCTACTCTAGTACATTCGGTCATTTCTACCTGAGGTGACGCCGGCGCGTCGAGCGATAGTCTTCTACATCTCTCAGCTCTAATTCGCTCGGCTTCTTGCCGACGCTCAGCTTCTTCATGGGCCCGTTTCTGCTCCTCAATTTCGACCTGGTCGCTCTGGCTTCGTGTCACAACCATACTTAGGTCTTAGGTTTGACACTAGACCCTAACACAGATTTTAATCAAAGTGTTACAGGCTTCGATTGTCTCGCACACGAACAGTTTTTATTTGGGCACTAATTGTCTCACTAATCGTTTTAAACACTGAGTCACGTCTAGATTTCAGGCACTGAGTCTATGTTACGTTTAAGCACTGATTCTACGTTACTTTTATCTACTAAACACTGATTTTAAACTAAATCCGGCTCGAAGGACCAAATGTTGGGGGTGGACTGTATATTGTGTACCTACTTTAAATTAAATCAAACTACAGCAAACTCTAGAAAAACTTATATTGAACATTACAAATTACATTAAAAACAACAAAAATACAAGAACGACAGAGTAACGGCACAGAGTTAAGAGTGTTTACAACTACTACCCCCGAACTGCCCGCATCGCCTATTTATCATCTTTACACTGGGGCGCAAGTAGTGGGCAGGCTAACAATAACGCTTTCCTTTGTTATTGTCGCGACATGTCGAGACTTGACCGCCGTTCGTGGTACAATCGCCCCGACATGTCACGACGATTTGCTTATTACTTATTCTATCTTATTATACATATTCTTAATAATCCTTATTTATAAATCGTACTTAAAACTATCGAATCGTACTTAAAACTATCGTCGTCCGTATCACATGTCGTATGTTGAATTCCACCTAGTGTTGACGCTTTGCTTGAGTTTAAGAGGAGGTAATTCCATTTGAGCTTGCCTAGCTCGAAGTCTGCTGTTAGCTGTAGAGCTATGTTTAAAATATTGTACTATTGCCTTAACTTTATCCAACAGTCCACTAATCGTGTTCAAACTGTGTTGAACTACGAGGTTCACAGTATGGGCAAAACAGGGGAAATGTCGCCAGGTTAAGTGGTGGATGGCCGCTGTAATATTGGCTGCATTATCTGTTATTATCCCGGTAATTTTATGTCTAATGCCCCAATTTGATACTTCGCTCAACAAGAAGTTTGATAAATTTTCCGCCGTATGTCGCTGATCAAATTCAACGCAACCTAGAAGGACCGATTTCAGTGTTGTTTCCTTGTCTATAAAATGAGCTGTTAGGCTTATAAAACTAACATTATTAAGCGATGTCCAGCCATCAGTGGTAAGGCATATAGCATCAGCTTCGGCGGTCAGCTGCAACACTTTGTCTTTGGTCGCTTGATAAAGTTTTGGAATCAAACTTGATGATATGGTCTTACGACTAGGCAAAGTATAAGTAGGCATTATCATTTTAAAAACATTTTTAAATTCAGGCTCTTCTACTGTGGAAAATGCATGATAGCCTTTAACTATGAACTTAACTATTTGTTCATCGAGCTTTTTCGATTTACTTATTGATAGAGGCCTGGTAGACTTAGTGAAATTATCTATGCTTAACTGTACAGGCTGTGTGACTTGATGCGGCGTCGGGGTTCCGGAAGAAGTTGGTACCTACTTGGTCTCCTGATGTTTGATCTGATTCTATACTGTTTAAAGTGCATATTTGTAGGGCTGTTTCTTGTGGTATACGTATTAATGTTTGATTTTGTTCAATTGACACTGTTCCATGCACTTTCTTCATATGTCTGGTCAAATTTCCGGTACCTCCTCCACCATAACTAATGACTTTTGAGCAGTACTCGCATTTAGCCTTATCCTTATTAACTACAGTAAAATGCTTCCATATTGGACTTTTTTTTCTAGCGAGATTCGACATTTTTAACAAAAATTATATTATATTATTAACAAAAATGTTAGGTAAAAAATATTTACAAGGTTTTGGTACATTAAAACAGCAACTACACCCACAATTATAATAAGTATTGTTAAAAATAAAATGTTAATAGTTTGCAATATTAAAACACAAAGAAAGCAAATGTACAAACACGTGAGAAAAAGAATAGAAATAGTTTGTTATTAGTTGTTTTATACACTTAAACCGTCAATAAACTATACAAGTTTATTGTAAGTTCAAAGCAATTAGCACACGAAATACCAAAACCAAAAGACTAAGATCGAGCGATAAGATCTCACTCAGGTGCATCATGCAATCATGCATCTCACAAACCACTCACGAGTCAGAGGACAATCACGCAATGATTGGATCTTACGATCGATTCGATCGCGACCCATGCCGCGCGAGCGAACCAAAACAAACCGGTTTTTACAGGTGCCTCGCAACGCGCTCGAGCGAGAGCGTCATACTACCTGACTGCATGTGAATGAAAGAGACAAATATAGTTGCAACTTGCGGATTGCGATCTTTATTTGATTAAAGTTAAACAAAACCAAACCGTATTGCAGTAGAATAAAGTTCATTTTTCATTGACCATCATCGCGATTACGTACTGGCTAGAGGCGCTCGCGAGTCGCGGGTCACATACGATCGAATCTTTTTGAGATCTGTGACCCGATCACTCGCCTATAGGTGGTGATCGAATCAAAACGATTCGATCAATCGTGATCGACACAGCTCTAGACCGCGCTACTCACGTAACTCTGGTTTCCCTTCAACACGCATAAATCTTTCGCCTTTTACTAAAGATTTCCGTGGAGGGGAACACTCAAATGAGTCTATAACTATTTTTGAATGCTTCGCTATGGCGAAGTTTATAATTCCGAATCCAATTTCAACTTTCTCAATCTTATGAATTGTTTGCACGTAAATATTTTGTCAGAAAGGTGTAATTTCTAACAAAATATTCACGAACATAATATATAATAAACCTTAAAGGCTGACTATACCGTTTTATAACTTCAAATATTTGTTTATTTATTTATTAAGGTCTTCCCACAGCTTATGCGTCCAAATTTCTATATGAATACATACATACATATTGTTTGGTTTGTAGTGAGACATGATTCTATAATATATTTTTACTTTAAACAAACAAACGCTTTTGTTAATTCAGTCACTTGTATAACCGTTGTTATTATTATCATAACATCGTACCCAACCAAGTAATTCTTCGTTACTAGAACCTCGTCCCACGCCTGCGGCCCGTTCCGCACGTACGACTACGTGTACAGCGTGATCAGTGACGGAGTGTTGCAGCTGAAGGACCGGGACACCGCCAGGAATGTGTTGCTGTTCATCATACGGCCAGGAGTCATCGGCTTCTTGATGCTGTTCCTGGGGTGAGTACAGATGCTGGAGTGGGTCTATGGGTTGTGCTAGCATGTTTAATTCATACTCTCCATGTCTCTTTGACTGGAATTTAATGTAGGGCTGGATTCCGCCCTCGAGTTCATTAGTCTGGATTCCGATTTATAGTCTTCCTTTATGACTGGCACCAGTAGTTTCTGAAATTAGCGCCCTTAATCTATTTAACTCTTCAGTCTTACAATATTAGTATACATCGTTTTTTTTCTTTTTACCCTTGTAAATGTGTTCTAGGAATTATTTTTTTTTTTTTTTTTTTTTTCTAGGAATTATATCAAACAAACATTTCTGATTGTAATTCCTTCGCAAATAGCTGAGTTGTATTTATATGACATCATTTATATTAGGTGCCTGTACCCCCCTATCCCAATTGTAATTGTAAAAATAATTGTTATGTATGATACACAAATTAAAATAAATCGACCATTATAACTTATAGTCGGTTTACAGTAGCCTCTTCTTTGGCGACGTAGATGTATGTAGTGTTTTCTTAAGTGGTATGTATACATGTGTGTCCGTCGGCCCTGCGCAGCGTGTCGGTGTACTACATGCGCGCCACGTCGCTCGCGCAGCGCTCCATGGTGCGCATCCTGCGGCACATGCTGCTGCTGCAGGCCAAGGACAAGGACTTCCTGCTCACCGCCATCGCCAACGTCTCCAATGGAGGTCGGTACCTAACAAAAAGGAAACTTACAATTTGATGCATACAAGATGCGACACAGTAGTGCAGTTAGAAGCTGCGCCACGGAACGGCGATGATCGCGGGTTGAATCCCGCTCGTGTCCATCGTATTCCAAATTTCCTTAATCATTTGTAAAATAAACATAATAATTATCACTACTGTAATTCGCAAAGGCAGAGGTGTATTGAGAATACGTTAGTACGACCAAATTGGACATTAAGTTATAGGCATGTAAGTGTAGGCCCATAAAATTTCTTCTGTATCGTGGGTGCATCCTTGTGTTTTTTTCTTAAAAGTGTTACATTTTTTTTTGTATTATTCCATATTATTAATATATAAAAAACATAACATAACATAACATAACATCACGCCTGTATTCCTCGAAGGGGTAGGCAGAGGTGCACATATAGTACACCCACATTTCGCCAGTTATGTTTTAGGTCCCAATGTAATAGGGGGCGAGCCTATTGCCATCAACCGGGCACAAATCCAGACTCCGTGCTGCCACTGAGAATTACCTAATGGAAAAACCCAGTAACACTTTGCCCGACCCGGGATTCGAACGCAGGACCTCGTGCTCAGCAGTCGCGCATAGCGACCACTAGACCAACGAGGCAGTCTATTAATATATTCTAATATATAATATTAATAATATTGAATTATTAATATATTCAATATTATTAATATACGGTTATCATAATCTGAAATGAAAAATAAGTGGAATTTGCATCATCACAAGTTGTTGTAAGTAATAATAACTTGTGTTGTATTTAACAAAGGGCTTCACTCACCTGTCCACTTGTTTGGCCAGCTCTCCCCTAAGCATTGCATGATTATTATTGTTATTACGGCTGGAGAATCAAGTATTTATCATATTTATAATAGGTATTATGTAGAACAATATTGTTCATAGTTGTTATTTATCTAAAACACTATACTTTTACGGTTATATGTTTTATGAGTATACTTTTTAAAATGTTATTCTTAGTTCATAGTTTTAGGTACGCTAGAATAAATCGAACACTATCTAACATCGCATTTCTCCACAGAATGGCTGTACAGTCCTAAACCGACAGACGAGGGTCCAGACAGTCACACCTGGAAGTACCTCCGCGAGGTCCGTAAGCCCTCAAACTCTGGCTTCCATTTCGACGCCTCCCGGCTCAGCCACTCCCTCATCGAAGGTCGGCCCAGGTCCTTCGTCAAGGAGAACAGGGCCTCGAACTACAACGAGAGGAAACCCGAGGATGGGGACACTGACAGCTCGTTCAGCTGGCAAGGGTCCAATAATTATTTGAATAGGAGCGATGATGGGACCAGGCAGTGGACTTGATGGAATGAATTATGGTGGATGGAAGGTTTGATAGATTTTGTGTATAAATAACGGAATTTTGAAAGCATATATTTTTATCAACATTATAACTTGATACTAATTATAAGGTGTCAATGATTTACTAAAGGCGCGAAGTTTATCGCCTTTTCATAAAAATATAACTGCCTACACTGCATCTCTTTAATTGCTACCAAACAACGAAAAGACTTGAAATCAACTTATATCTTGCCAAATTTATATTCTATTCGCGTAATAGCTATAAACACCTGTTCTTTATTTATGTATTTTACATTCACAGACATTTACAGATGGCGCTGTCCCATTTTAGTCCTTATGTTATTTGCTATAAAGTATAAATTATTTTTTATAAACATAAAAGACTTCCGATATATATAAACCCTGTATATAAAGTTACTGTCAAGGCCTAGTTATACTTATATTTTACTACCTGCCTACAATTTAATCACTTGGTTGTGTATTGCGGTTGTATCAGCATAATATTAAGCTGTTGTATCACATTATGTAAGTTTAAATTGATAAAGGAAATTGAAAATTGATCACAGAGGGGTAGCCTCTTTGGGAAAGAGGCGTGACTTTATGTATGTACTAGCTGCGTCCCGCTGTGTTACCCGCTACATTTTTCAGGATAAAAAAGCCTATGTATCCAGGGTGTCAGTTACCTCCACACCAAATTTTATCAAAATCGGTCTAGCCGTTTTAGCGTGAAGAGGTAACAAACACACTCACAAACTTTTGCCTTTAATAGTGTGAAACTAATAGAGTGATGAAGAATAATGGACGCGAGCGGGACTCGGACCCGCGACACGATAGCTCAGTTGTAGAGCTTCGCCACGGATCGGCGAAGGTCGTAGGTTCAGGTTACGTTCGTGTCCATCATTTTCCAAATTTCCTTTATCAATTTACCAAGCATGGGCAACATGCTAAATTGACACATAAAAGTCATTAAGTAAGTTTTCTATACCAATGGTAAGATGGTGCTATAATGCATTTATTCTGTGTGATAATTGAGAGGGGTCTAGCATCATTTTCGTAGGGCTAGTAACGAAAACTATTATATTTATGATTTGTACATTCAAGACTAATATATATTATGTATGTTTTAGGTGCTACCTTATGTTATGACAGACAGAAAGACCCAGGACTGTAACTTACTCCATTAACATTTTCAATATATTATAATATACTTATATCTGAATTATTACGTCGTCCAAACCTGCTGACCACGAGGTCCTGGATTTGATTACCGGGTCGAAGTGTTTTTGAGTTTTTCCCTTAGATGATTCTCAGTAGCAGTAATATAATATTCATCTCTGCCTACCCTTTCAGGGAATATAGGCGTGTCGTTTATGTCTTCCAAAATTGGCTCACAAAAATGTTTTTTTTAATGATGAAAACTAAATTTAAAAACATAGATCATAGTGGAAGGATTCTTATATGTAAACTAAACTTAGTGCATTTACATTTCGGATGTTTATTAATAATTGTATAAATATTTTAAGTCTTCCAAAAATTTGCTCTCAAACACGTGTGTGTTGTAATATAGATCATATAGTGATACACGTATGTATGTATTTGCCAAATTATGTGTATGTAGGTGCCAAAATGTGATTTTCGTGCTTCCTTGATTTACATTTATTAACATTTTTGATGATTTTTCTTACTCAATTCTTTGTATTTTAGATGGCTATATAAAATATAGGAAGAGACCTGTATATATTTGATGACATATTGATGATTTGTACATTATTGTCTACCTTTAATTCTTTATATTATAAAAATGGTTGTTTTCCAATCTATGGTTAACACATGACAACTATTTATGCCCATAATATTATCATGGCGATGCAATTCTATTTTTAATTTAATAAATGTAAAATTTACCCAATGATGTCTTAAATATACTAATTCTAGTATAGTCCCCGTCATGTAAAAGAACGCTGACTGTTAACTTATTTTTTGGGAATTTAGTCTTTTCATAGTGTTGCGCAACTAGAATAGTCCTTGTAATGACAATTCTACAATAAAACAATTACTAAACGGTTGTATTTCTAATAAATTAATATAGGAATTACTACCTCGTTGGTCTAGTGGTTGCTAAGCGCGACTGCTGAGCACGAGGTTGCCCGGGTCGGGCAACGTGTTACTGGGTTTTTCCATTAGAAATTCTCAGTAGTAGCACGGAGTCTGGATTTGTGCCAAACCACTATAGCCTAGGACCATAGGAAGCGACGATATCCGAGTGCAACCACAGTCGCTCAGCGTTAATTTTACGTGACAGGAACTATACACTTTTTGATTTAACTTTAACTGTTTCAGTTCCTAATTCCAATTATGCCAGAGATTACGATGTACTGTGTTTCTATATAAGTATACTATTTTGTATGTATAGCATTGTATGATTACTGATTAGTGTTGTAAGTGATACCGAGTATTATTCTTCCTACTGTCTTCCTGACCGGAATTTGAAAGAACCAATCACGTGGGTATTGTAGCCGGACCAGACATTACCGTGTACAGCCCCCTTACCATGAACTCTAAGAGCAGGATGTGTTCCGTTGGGGAAGCGAGACGCCGCATCACACTACACGTAGCGGTATCTCGCTCACACAACGTAAAATGGCCTGTTCTAACCCGGCGTGATTGACGTGAAAAAAATTACGCGGACAATGACGCTAGGTCACAATGACCCCCCATTATAAAGTATTTTTTTTGCGAAATGAAAGATGTTATCTTACTTTTTTTTAGTTATTTGTTAAAAAGGGTCTTCTAAGCTTGTTATAAAATAAAATTATGCCAGCATATTAAATCAATCATACTTTTATTAGTTTCCAAAGTAACACGTGCAAATTCAACGTTCAAAATGTAACATTCATTAGTTTGTTCTACTTTTAACAATTTTAATAGACTTTTCTTACGAATAATAGGAACTAACAATCTTAGGTTATAGATAAGAGATCAAAAATACTTTTGTATTAAAAATAGTAAGAAATATATATATACATAAAGTCCCATCTTTTCCTCTAAAAACCTGCTGGCGTAAACGATTTTGTGTGTGAAAAGATGAGATTTTCGGATGAATCAGAGTCAATACTACACGCATCTTCTTCACTCTCACTGTTGTTACTTCGTTCAGACAGATGATCTTCATTGTCAACGTCCGAAGCAGTGTCGTTGTTCTCACCTTCGGAATCAGATTCTTCTAGCAACGTCAAAATTCGGTCTGGGTGGTTTGACAGTGACATTTTCGGCAAAATACTGTAAAAACATAAGTAAATTAACCACCGACATTAAATAAAACATAAAATTAATGAAAAAAGGATTCCACAAAAATACGACGCCCGCGATGACGGTGGGTCAAACTTACCCGCGTTGACTTGGCGCACGTGTATCTCGCTGCGCAGCCGACGTAGCACTAAACTTACCGGCGGACTGAGGAGAGGAGGGACGTAACTCCAGCTACTCAAACGGTTAAAACAAATGATTAACTCATAAAAAAAATATGGCCGTTTTAAAACGCACTGGGTCACTGTGACCCAGCGTCAATCACGCCGGGCTAAGAGTTTATGATAAAGGAGTTGTAAAGAAACATATTATGAAAAGTTTCTCTTGTATATTTTTTAATTTTGACGACCTGATTAGCGCAGTGGCTAAGCGATTGGACTGCTGCGCTAAGGGTTGCGGGTTCGATTCCCGCACGGGGCAAAACTTTGTGCGAACCACAGATGTTTGTCCCGAGTCTGGGTGTTTGTGTATGTAAATATTTCATGTTTGTGAAACGCACCTACGATACAGGAGAAATTCCTAGTGTGGGGCGACGTTTTTATTAAAAAAAAAAAAAAAAAAAATATTATGAGACTAATGAGTTACGCTTGTATATAGTGTTCGGTCCAAATGCTCGTCGTGAGCGATGCTGCGCCGTTTGATAAGGTCTGGTTGGGACTTTATACTGTGGAAATCCGGTAATATTGATATAAATATAATCTTATGTTTTATAAAATGAAGTATGCTTTAAGACTACTTAAGTGTATGGGATCTTAGTATTACCTATTTGGTGCGAGTGAAATATAAATATTGTGAATAAAATTGGTAATTAATGACGTTTTGGAAATTTATTACAAATTAAATTAGATTTTCCAAAACAATGATATTTCAAAAAGTACAGATATGTTACTCGCGCGATTACTTGGAAGACTAGAAAAGGGGACAATTATTCAATTATAAGTCTTGTGTAAAACAATTGTTGTCCGAATTGACAAGTCTAGTGTAGTTCGGACTCAGAGTTCAGAACATTTTTTTTTTCATTTTGTTAGCATATGACATATCTATACTTTTTGACATATCATTGGTTACTAAAATTAAAATAATAACGGTACTATTATAAAAGAGTTCTGACATTTGCTCCATACCTGTGTGGGATTAAAATCTACATTATCAACCGAGTCAATTTATATTTATAAGGATTTTCTATGCATTTATGTTTTATAAGATTTATATGATAAGATAATGTACTTGTCGAACGATATTGTTCAAAACGAAATAATTCAAATAAAATATAATGTATTCTAAATATTGGTTTTATTTGGTAACCTTAGGGAGTTTTCTGGATGAGCTAAAACTTTCATCAAAGCTTTTTATGTGTATTACATTTGAGCTATTCAGTTCGTCAGAACATGTCGTATTTGTTCTTATGACGATGGATGAGTAGAAAAATACCTGAGCACCACATACGGTACAATGGATCGCTTCGATCACTCCTCACGATTGATCGTAAGGAGCCAACCTGACGATCTATCGTTCCGATATTATAACGATGTTGACATACTGGTGATCATTTGTATGAGGCACTTTATATGGTTGATCTCCAGCTCGGAAGACACAGGTTTTGTTAGTCTGTGGTATTAGTTCCTATGTATATTAAAATGAAAATAGGGGGGTATCAATGGAGTCGCCCCTTGTTTTAAATTGTCTTTAAACCAACGACATAAAACAAAACAAAAAGTAATAAAAATAACGCAATTTTGAATATAGTTTCAAGTCCCCTACTTAAACTGCTGGGAGCAACGGAACACTTGCGTCTGAAAATACATTTGCAATCTTCGATTACCAATATATTATTGATCAAAGGGCGCAATATTAGCGCATATACGCAAATACCAAGAAGGTTTTTAGTTTTTTTTAATATATTACAGGCTGAAAGTTCGTCAAATAGTTCTTAAAAATAAAGCAGTTGCTACGGCAACGCGTCCTTAGAAACGTCGTTTATTTATTACGTTACGGAATAAAACAAACAGAATTCATTTTTGTTGGAACCTCTTATATTTTTTAATTACTGAAATTATATGTGATTTTAGTGAAAAGGTAAGTTTATTTAGTATACCGTAGCAGCTAGTACCTTCACGTAACAAACGTTCATGCTTTCTATTGCAATATTATTAGGAATAGGCAAATCGAAATGCGCGAAAGTTTATCCATGAGTTCAGCAAATAGGAGTCCTCAGATATTTAGTAATTTAGGTATTTAGACGTAATAAAAATATATAGTAATAAAATATTATAGGAACGTCTAATTATTCTTGTACAAAACCTTGTACAATGCCATATCGAGCCACGTCTTTCAAAGATGTCCAAAGGAGATACCCAGTTTTGGGCCCAGCCGTTACACGAATCAGATATGTACCAAAAAATTCTACTATTTCGCTTAATTTACCCCTTCAAATCTTAGCCTCAATTACAATGGCCAAGTGCAGAAAAAAAATGGCCAAGTGTAAAAATTAAACAACTTTTGTAAACCGTTACAGCACTTATATATTTAAAAAATGCTCCATTATTTTAGTCGACTGCCTCGTTGGACTAGTGGTCGCTAAGCGCGACTGCTGAGAACGAGGTCCTGATTTCGAATCCCGGGTTGGGCAAAGTGTTACTGGGGTTTTCCATTAGGTAATTCTCAATGGTAGCATGGAGTCTGGATTTGTGCCCGGTTGATGGCAATAGGCTCGCCACCTATTACATTGGGACCTAAAAACATAACTGGTGAAATGTGGGTGTACTATATGTGCACCTCTGCCTACTCCTTCGGGGAATATAGGCGTTATGTTATGTTTATTTTGGTATAATTGTTTTTTAGATATTTAAATCATTGTATAATGAAAATAATCTGGAATCTAATTACTTTTTAACGTAATCACCATTAAAAAATCATTAAAGGAAATAAATAATCGATTGCAACATCAGACTCAACCTGGATGTTAAGAGGAAGAATAAAATCCAGGCATATTAGTAATAGGATGTATTACGTTTATATATTATTTGACAGCTCTTTAAGTGGAAGGGATGCTATAATCCAATATTACTGCACCTTTATCGTTGGCAAAAGAACGGTTGGATGCTGTGCTCACACCATGAGCATAATATGGTATCTTGGTTGGGCATGGCACCAGGGTAGTCAATTACCTCCTGCACAATTCCTAGATACTGTATTATTATATTATGATAATCCTAACGAAGAAGGTGATTAATAAAACCCTACGTCAATAATACGGTTTTTATTTTAATAAAATTACAGTAAACTGGTAATTTGAGATAGCATCAAATTCCCTAGTAGTAAATAGAATGTTAAAAATGCAAGCAATTAGTGATGTTAGTGGGCCTTATCTAACAAACATAGTTTTCAGCAATTTACTGAAATGTAAAATTGATCTGTATTCACCGCTTTTTATGTAAGTACCTAAACCTCATCATGATAGGTTGCAGGCGCTACAGCTCCTGGTATAAGTGTTCTGTGCTACAGCTCGACGCATGTGCGTTCCATATTTACGTAGAAAATAACCTAAAAAATACTTTTTTTATTTAAATATCGCGGTGGCAGAGCCATTGACTGCTGTGCAGCATGTAAAAGGTTCGATTCCCGCACGGAACAAATATTTGGATGATCAAATGTAACTGTAGGGCAGTTACAAAAATAAAATAACCTAACATTTAAACATCGATTTTACCAATTTGGCCATTGCTGGGAAACGTGAAAATTGGGCTCGTGAAATCTTCCTAATTGCTCTAATTTATAGCAAAATTCCAGCCCTGTAACGCCAGGCCCAAGTTTCTATGGAGTTTGGGTTTCTCCTTTGATGGGGAGGCCTTCGCCCAGCAGTGGGACACTGAAAAGGCTACTTAAAAAATAGGTAATTAGAAGTAACAAATACCTTGGTCTCACAGAATTGTAACTGCATGTAATTTTAGATATTTTCTTTTCTAATAACTAAAATATGAACTGTTGTTCTTTTTGAAAAAATAAATATCTTTGTACAGATTTAGGACGAGACTTGTCACTAATAGTCATAATTTAGTTTTAGCAAACGCTTTATGTAATAAACATTACCTTGGTGTTGCTATTCTCCATAAAATATACAATGTAGGTATGTATAAGCACAGAATTTGAACATTATCATGTGGCTACTGGCCGGTCCGTCGATCTGCCAGATTACGCCGTGCTCGCCGCGGTCAGTCTTGCGATGGGTTACCGTTTTCACATGTCGAGACCCCTCCGTGATTCGAAAGACACACTACGTTGTTAATCCTGCGCCTGATCTCTCTTCGGCCGTGGTAGTCCACAGTCCCATCGGACTATGAGAGTGCATCTTTGTTTGCGCGTAAACTTGTGCTCTATATCTCCTGCGTAGTTGGCTAGTCTCTTGTGAAGATAAGAGGCGAGATGCGTATTGAATTCGTTAAAAAAATGATACTTCTTCCTACCAATTAAAATTACAAGCGTGATTATAAAGAAATGTATGTAGTGTACAGTAGGTATAGGAAGTTAGGTAAAATATTGTCAATCAAAAGCACACACGACATTACGATTGTATTCCTCAAAGGGGTAGGTAGAGTTTTATCGGTTTAGTACACCCACAGTTACACTATTAACTATATAGGTAAGTATACGTAGTTAAAATAAATAGTTATTGATATACAAAAAACCCTAAATAGTGCTAAAATTCAAACTTAGTTCGTTCGTTTTCAGAACAATGGCGAGCGGTGACAGTCGCAAGAAGAAGAAGCGGCCAGCGCCGCCGGTGGGCGAGCCGTGCCCCTCCCGTTTTATACCCAAGGAGCGGAACCCGCGGACGGTGCCCTGGCTGCCCCGCGCCGGCTACGACAACGAGCTGGACAAGGACAGCTTACTCCTGAGGGTCGCCAAGAATATGTACCCGGAAGGTGAGCACAATGTTACCCATTTTTTTTTACTTTTGGAATAGAAACACTGAATTTTACTACTTGAACTGCCTCGTTGGTCTAGTGGTCGCCAAGCGCGGCTGTTGAATTTATGGTCCAGGGTTCGAATTCCGGGTCGGGCAAAGAGATACTGGTTGTTTCCATTAGGTATTTCTCAATAGGACCATGGTCTGGGCCAATAACATACCTGGTGAAATGAGGGTGTACTTTGCAGTAACATCTGCATAACCCTTCGGGGAATACAATCGTGATGTTATATCCTGGGTTCGATGCCCGGGTTGGGTAAAGTTATTTCTAGTAGCAGCACAAAGCCTGGTCGCCTCGTAATACGTTAGGACCTATAACATAACTAGCGAAATATGGGTGTTAACTCCGCCTACCTCTTCGGGGAATACAGGCGTGATGATATACATTTTATTTAATGTATTCCAGGAGAAAAAGAGGGCCGTTGCAGCGAGTTCCCACCGTTGATGCAGCATAAGTCGTGGACTAAGGGCGTTCCTTACCGTGACTCATATGAGCACGTGAAGCCATCAGACTCTATCGGTAAATATTATAATTAACCACTATACTTATTAAAATGATCAGTATTGAATAATGATTAAACTATTCTTGTCATTGTCGTTTATATGTCAAAATATAGAGATGTCAATAAACATAAAAAGTTGTTAACTTAAAACATATTTTAGGATCGTTTCTAAGTAGGAGGGTTAATATTAAGTAGAAAAAAAATACTCAATTCCTTCTCCTTTTTTGAACTTGGTTAATTATCCTGAGATTAATAGTCAAAGGTATAGGAGTTACATACATACTTGATATGAGAACTCTCAGTAAGAAATAAGTAACAAGTGTGAATATACACCTAATAAAATAATAGTCTCTCCCAACCATTTTAGAACGTAGTGGTGTCGTAAGAGGCGACTAAAGGAAAATCCAGAATCTGGGCAGCAGCGTCTTCTGTAACTTCACTACCAATGCTGCGATCTCTAAGCCGCTTGCCAAGCGAGGGGATTAAGGCACCCCTCCTCTTACTTAAGGGCCTTTAAGGGAGGCTTTTGTTCAACAGTGGACGCTTTCTGTTGATGATAATGACTTTTAAATCACATGTCAATTTCAGGTAATTGTTACACCCCTGCCACTAAAACTATGCGGTTAAAGAACATGCCTCCGAAGAAGCGGCTCCCACCAAAGTTGTACGGACCTCTCGGCCCAAACGGGGAGCTACAATTCCCACCACTGAAGCCCTGGCCTGAGAGGGAGAAAGAAAGGCTGGAGGCCATTGAAGAAGAGAAGAGAAGAAATAGGCTACAGAAAGGTGATTGATCCAATGTTCTTGATGCAAGGAGTTTGCTTTATCGTAATATTAAATTTAAAATATTGTATTCATATTACGAGATTCCTGTTGTTTTATTTGTCTTATATAGCAATAGGTGTGTACTATTATACATACATATATGTATACTGCACTTTGGAGGGAAAGAGACCTCTTACCATTTTTCATTTTCCGTTTTTGAAGCAGGACGCCGCTACGCGTCTCGCTTCCACTACGAAAAATGTTTTGCTTTAAGAGTTCATGTTAGAGGGGCAGGTCTAGGTTCATAAATGTACTCTGTGGATACAGGCCTGTTGCTTGTTGTCTTTATAAAATTATAATACCAGTTAATTTGAAGCATTCAGCAGATGTATCGTGAAGTCACTTAAATTTTTGGTCGTACTATAATACTCCAGGAATGCCTCTCATGAAAAATGTTTTGGCTCAGGATTGGTTCTGTTAGAAGATTTAATTTCTGGCGCATATGATAAGAAGAAAGAGGCTGAAGCAGAAGCAAAGAAGAGAAGAATTGAGAAGAAAAGGCTGGCGAAAGAAGCCGCTGATTTAGTTGCACAGGAGACACTGAGGCGGTATGTGAAAGTCGGTTCTCTTCTCATACTATTAGACTAGGAAGATTGTTAAAATTTTGTAAGCAAACGCCATATCCATTACATAAAGACGTCATGCGTAATTTTCCATCCTGGATTTGATTTAAGACTTAGATAAATAATGATGTTAATGCTCTATATAAGGCGTGTTCCAACCAAACTCAAAATTATGTAGCTATAAGTTTGCTATAAGTAAACCTTATGTCGATTTCGACAACGGCGATTCTCGAAATCACCTTCCTTGATGAGCCCTAATGTGGCTCGCTAGACGTAAAGCCTGACATTGGCATTATCATTTGTTTACTGTAAGCATGACGTCACTAATTTAACAACTACATATTTATTCATTTTAAACAAACAAAAAAACAAATTTTACAGGTATTAAAAATTTTGCCGCGTTTTCAGGGCTGTAATAAAGCATTTTTACAAAAATAGTACTTGTTTAACATACTAATAAGATCTATGTTCGTTAGGCAACTAGCAAGACTAGAGTTCGAGCTCCCCCGCGACCCAGACGAGCAGAAAGAAGAGATGCTGCGTATAACAGAGGAGGAACACTACAGATACATATACCCTGACGACTTGCTCAGAATACAATATTACTTGACAACGGTGGGTTTACTTGTCTTATATTTGTCCCGAGTCTGGGTGTTTGTTTATGTACTGTTTCATATTTGTGAAACGCACCCACGATACAGAAGAAATACCTAATATGGGGCAAGGTTTAAAAAGATTCCATTTTTATTCCCAGTCGATCACTGGTAATCACATCCCGGACTTTCCGATGGACCTGTACAAACGCGCGAAGGTCGCGGTGGACAAGCAGACTTTGGCGATCAAGAAACGTCTGCTGATCCTCACGTACCAGGCGTGCGTGAGGCAGAGCGAGGCCGACATCAAGGAGTTCTTCGTTCAGGCTATGAAAAGGTACTTTTACCAGGAGATTGTATTGTCGCCCTGCATGGCAAAGGCCTCCCCACTCTCCTTCCACTTTCCTCTCTCAAGGGCTAGCAATAGCAAAGTCCTGTCCTTCATAAAAGAGTTAAGTTTATTTTACCATCTCCGTCTGGGTCTGCTACGCTGACGTTTACAATATTGAGGGATCCATTGGTTTGACAATTAGAATCAGAGTCACCAATATTATAGTCAAGCATATAGTTATCATTATCATCCGAAAGATGTCCACTGTTTGAACAAAGGTGTTGTTACAACCCCCACGCTAGGCAAGCGACTGGGGGATCGCTGAATTAGTGATGTGGTTACAGAAGCCCGCTCCTGACGCTACGATACCCACGGGATGAAATGGGGAGGTGCTATACTGGCCCAGCACTTATGACATACTTTATTTCTCTTATGACATTCTTAAAGCTAAAGCCCTATTTGTTAACATAGGACAATTATTGATTAGCATTCTGATCTGCGTGCTGTTCTGTTTCTAGTTCATATTTTACGTGTTACATTACCAAACCCAGGTGCATCCTGCACTACATCCTGGAGGACCCGGAGGAGCGCGAGCGCCTGGGCATCGCCTTCATGCCGCCGCTATGGCCCGCGCACATCATCCGCGCGCCCGTGCCCTGGCACACCACCTTCGTGAAGGCGAAGGAGGCCTTGTTCTACCGGTACTACGACGGGAACCCCGTGCTCATCGAGCTCAGGAGGATATGGCATGACCGGTGAGGGTTAGCTTCGAATATAAGTACCTATATTATCTTTAGTAATGATTTAAAAATCCTAATGTACTCGTATGTATCTTATATTTCAACATTTTTGTTATTCCAAGGTTATGCTGACCATGAGATGAGGTCCTGGGTTCGAATCCCGGGTTGAGCAAATTGTCAGTAGCAGAATGGTGTTGTATTCATAAACGAGGATGATACCTGTAATGACTTAAACCCGTCTTAAGTCTAGTGACATTAGTTTTTTGACATGCAAACGACAGTGACGGCTATAATTTAATCCATGGCATATTGACAATTGTTTTAGAATAAGGGTATAAAGTGGATTTTCAGAATCCTTATCACTATTACAGATACGAAAACATGTATATCTGTGACATGAATAAGATGCAAGCGACAGTCCCCTTCCCTCAATACACGACGGAGTTCACCGAGAACCTGACACGCCTGTGTGCGGAGACCCGCTCCGAGCTGATGGACAACTGGCTCATCGACGTGGCCGACACCATGATCAAGATGAGGAAGCACTGGTCCAAATACGTGGCCAAAAAGAGGAACGAGTCCACCTTCCAAGTGGAGAAGTTCTTCAAGTGAGTTAGATACGCGGAGAAAGTATTATATACTTCTTCTTCTTCGTATCAGCATGGGATATACTCACAAGGAAATAGTTCATGCTGTGGTGTAGAGATTGGTTAGTTAACAAGGATGATAGCGAGGTTGACCGTCCAGGGTGCGATGGACGTACTTAGGTGTGGTGGAGGCCCTCTACTTGCAGCCCTAGCTAATATACCTACAACGTTTGTAATCCCTGAAAGACAACTGTTTTTACTATATTTATTTATTAAAATTATAATATAAGTTCACAGTATATCAAGATTTTATTTGACTGCCTCGTTGGTCTAGTGGTTGCTAAGCGCGACTGCTGAGCACGAGGTCCTGGGTTCGAATCCCGGGTCGGGCAAAGTGTTACTGGGTTTTTCCATTAGGTAATTCTCAGTAGCAGCACGGAGTCTGGATTTGTGCCCGGTTGATGGCAATAGGCTCGCCCCCTATTACATTGGGACCTAAAACATAACTGGCGAAATGTGGGTGTACTATATGTGCACCTCTGCCTACCCCTTCGGGGAATACAGGCGTGATGTTGTTTTATGTTTTTTTTTTAGTATATCAAGAGTCTACACAGTGTACAATGAGTACACCCATATTCGGCCGAGCGGTGTATTGTTTCAGTAGTGGCGATACTATTTCTTTCCTATAGCCTACACTGGTTATGGAATTGTATTCTAAATAGTATCGGATTGAAAACCTCAAAACCATTAGTGGGTCGAGCTATTGCAATTTATTTTTTTCGAGTACTTTTTTAAATAAGAAAATGCCTACGCTATTTAGTTAAAAAAGAAAACACATATAAAAATGTTTTGTGAAACCCATTTGCAGAATTAAAATCATTTAATCGTAAACACGTATGTTTCAGGAGTATCAACGCCTTGATGTCGAGGCAAGTTCGTGACTTGGTTGAAAGAAGCGTCTACCACTTTGCTGAACATTTTACTTATTATTTCGTAAGTTTACCGAAGTACTCAGTTCACTTGGTCCTAAGCCAAATGTATAAATTACTTCGTTTTCTGAAAATATTTTTGTTCTTGCTTATTTATCTGCTTCGTTTGTCTTGTGGTCGCTAAGCGTGACTGCTGAGCACGAGCAAAGTGATACTGGGTTTGTCCATTAGGTAGTTTTCAGTAGCACGGAGTCTGGATTTGTGCCCGGATGATGGCAATAGGCTCGCCCCCTGTTACATTAGGACCTAAAACACATAACTGGCGAAAGGTGAGTGTACTATAATATGTGCACTTCTACCTACCTCTTCGGGGAATACAGGCGTCATGTTATGTTTTATGTTATTTATAATTCTTTTACTATTAACCGTGTACAAGTCCAGACTCCATGCTGCTACTGAGAATTACTGCAAAAACCCAGTAACACTATGCTTTGCTGCTAACGGCCCCTTAGCCACCACTAGACAAACGAGCCAGTCAAAGAATTGACGACTAACTTCTTCTTACCTACTCCTATTGCTTCCCTAGGAAGGTAATAACTACGAGGGCCAGTACCGGGACTACATGTTCATCAAACGGCCGATCCTGCGCATCAAGGTCAATGGCCACCCCGGCACCAACAACATCACCTTCGAGCCGTCGCTGGAGGCCATCAAAGGGCAGATTGTCAAGTGGATCCATGCCATCATCAATGTCAACTATCAGCTGCCCAGCATCTATAGTATTATGTACCCCGGTGAGTAAAGCAAAGTGATGAGCAAGTATGTCAACATTGCAAGCGATTTATTCCATCACCAGCGATATCGTAGATCGCAACAAAATCCTATGTAATGTTGAAAACATGCTCTGTTGTTCTGTTCCAAACAAGAATATGACAGATTGCAACGGGAAGGCAGAATCGCTACGCTCTATCGCTAACCCCGTCAGCGCTGTCCGCCCTGCAAAGAGTGGACCTTCGATGTATGTGCCCTCCTAGAAGTCTTCACACCTTTGAACCAGTCTCATCCAGGTTCCACCTGCTACATTAGGCCCTCAATCACATTGGGACCTATAAAATTACTGGTTAAATATGGATGTGTACACTCTTCTATAATGACTTTTTTTAATGTAGTACTAGTTGTATTTACTTGTACAGGTACTTGTTTCAGGAACGAGGCGTTTGGACCCTTACCTGCTGGGGGTATTTAATGATGAGAAGTACATGGTGGATATCGTGAACCAGGCATTACGTCACGTGAGCCTTAACAAGCCAGGACCCAAAAGCTTCATCACCAGCTATGAGGAATACTTCTACATTCTCAACGGTGAAGCCAAGCAGCAACTGCTGTATTTCTTCGCACAAGAACCGCCGCCGTTCTTAAAGGTAAGGGCTCAAAGATCGTTACTACTCATCGTCAACGTGTGTGAGCGAGAATTTCTAAGCGATTGATCGTCACGACTTTCTTCAACTTTCATGCGATTCATTGTCTCCTATGTCCCTTAAAGACAAAAAGTGTGATATATAAATGCTTATGCCTAACAGTCACAGTGGGTTTATGAATAGCTGATGATGATAATAATCTATATCTATATAATTATATTAAAGTGAATTGCTGTTCGTTAGTCTCGTTAAAACTCGAGAACGCCTGGACGGATTTGGCTAATTTTGGTCTTGAAATATTCGTGGTACAAGGAAAGTTTAAACTGTGAGAAAGCGGTACGAAGTTTACGCGGTCAGCAATTTAAGTGACAAATCTAATGAATAGGTACGGAAGATAGATCAATCCATTTTATTTCACATCCAGGATTTCTCAGCTCAAATCTACATGTACGAGAAACTTCGCGACGAGATTCTGTTCCTGCGCCGGAACATCCCTCTGAACATGATCATGTTGGACTGCGGGCCCATTAACGACACTCTGTGGGAGATTGTCAATGGCCTGCGACAACACATCGTCGACCACTTCATTGCTATCAACAGAAAGTGGAATAGGTCGTGAGTATTTGGTTCATTCTTTTTTGTTTTAAAAGGCCAGTGTATTTGGGTCCGGGTGACTTGTTTTGGGTTTGGTATATGTACCTCTTTTTATTACACGCTGGACCTCCTGTTTCTTTTTACTTTAACCGAGATAAACACTAATTCTCTTATTATATATGAAAGTTTTAATACCGAAAACTTGCTGTAACATGACATGTGTACCCTTTCGAAAACAACGGCCTATTACAATAACATTACCTTATTCCGTCTCAAAAATTCACACGTGTATGTATAGACAACCTGATTGGCGAAGTGGCTAGCGATTGGACTGCTATGCTAAGGGTTCGATTTCTGCACGGAAAAAAATGTAAACGATCCGCAGACGTTTGTCCCAAGTCTTGGTGTTTATATATTTGTAAAACGCACCCTTAGAGCAAGAGGTGGCAACATTGTATTTTTTTTAATCGAAGTAATGCGTGTATTTCATTTAATAAATACATGCACTTATGTACGAACCTAAGTCGTCAAATTTCCTAGCATCTGCAACATCTACGAGGCGATGGCGGCGCGCGCGTCGGAGAGCCCGGAGACCACGGCGCAGCTGGTGGAGCTCATCAACTACATCCAGGACTGCCGCGACTGCGCCATGTTCGACCTGCGCGAGAAGGCGCGCACTACGGCCGAGTACGTGCTGTTCCTCATGCAGCACGCGCACTTACACTGTGAGGACTGCCTTATGCTCATACACATAGAACTCATAATAGCCTGCTCTTTATTAATCGTGCCTATTTCAATATAAATAAACACTCGTTCATCTATTTCCAGTTGAAGACGTGAACCTCAACACCCGAGTGTTCCTCTGGCCACTAGACATGGAGGAAACGATAGACTTGACCCTCAAAACCCTGAACACCAAGAAGAACATGGCAGAAGATAAGCTAAGGAGCCGGAAGACGATCTTCGAGGATAAGCTAAAGAAACATGAGAAAGATTTGGAGGTGTTCAGGAGGTTCGACCCTCCGCTGCTGAACCTCGACCTGCTGAAGGATGTTGTGGAGAGAGTTGATGGCATATTCAGGAATTTGATGGTTGGTTCTGTGTCTTATTTGTCCCGTTATTTCCCTCATAGAGTAGCTGTGTATTGAGCATAGTCTCTTGTTGGAACTTTAATCTTCTTCGTATCGACATGAGCCAACTGCCAGATGGAGATAACTCATGCCGTGGTATAGGGATTGGTCAGTCAATAAGGATGGTAGCGAGGTAGACCTTCCAGTGTAAGTTAGTATCGTCACTCGTAGAATTCATGAACACAGTTGTACTACTAATGGAACTCCGCATAACTAACGTTTTTGTTAAAACTTTAATTTATTTTGTTACTACCGTCAGTATTTTTAAGAATAGATATGTTGAGGAGTTCAATTTCAATTAAAATACGTTTTATTGTTGTTTATAAAACTGTCCTTCCTTTTTTTAACGGAAAATGTAAGCGTGCATAGTGTTCATAACAAGCTATACTATATAAAGTTGTACGTCGACCTGACGTTAGTCTCAAGTCTGGGTGTTTGATGTGGATGCGAGACGCCGCTACGTACAGTGTAGTACTGCGTCTCGCTCCCACAACGGGAAATGTCCTGCTTTAAGAGATCATGGTAAGAGGGCAGAACCATATCTCCACTGCAGTAAGCACTGTAACCTTTCATTCTTTTGACAGGAAGACAAGCACGAGGCGGAAGACATAATAAACGAGGAGACGCTGCTGGACCAGGAAGTGTCGGTGTACTACAGTCTGCAGACCATGCTGGCCGGCATCGAGCCCTTCCACAAGCTGTGGCACACCTCCCATGACTTCTACGATGGATATGAGAAGTGGTAACGTATAATTTACACCCCTACATCATATTATTGTTTTTGCCTTATTAATTTGTAAACTATCGCGTTGCATGATTATAATAAAAATTACAAAACAGGAATTAACACGAACAAAACAACAGCCTGCTTGTGACCACGGCCGGTGTAACTCGGTCGAGACGTCAAGCCAAAAATTAAAAAAGTTGTGTTCGCGTTAATTCCCGTCTTGTAACATCTATTATTACTGCCCTTTTTAATTCTAAGCATTGTCAAAATCATAATTTGGAGTAAGTGTAGATTTTTATAACTGTATCGAGTTTTTGTGTAATCGAATTTTTTTTATAAAGAGTATTTAGCTACCTCCGGTATTACCTAAACATTTTCTATTATTGAAATAAATAGATACTAACAATATATTTTTCATTATTACTCGACTTCAAATAATGGACGATGTTATGTATTCGGGGGTTATTTGTATATATGTATGTGTGTGTACGCCGTTTTTATCTCATTAATATCATAATAATTCGTTAGGTACCACGGCCCATTCTTGGGGCTTGACGCAGAGCAAATCGCCGAAGATGTAGAAGCGTGGTGGAAACTCCTGTACAAGCTGGGCAAGCAGCTGTACGAGTACCCTGGAGCCAAGCGGATCGCAGACATGGTGCGAAACAAGGTGGAGAAGTTCAAAGTACTGCTGCCTGTACTGTGCGCCATTTGTAATAAGGTGAGTGGACCTTCCCTGTATCGTTTGACTATCTGGTACAGGTCGGCCAGTAAAGCGCTTTCCTATGTGTGTAGTGGATGTTCTACGTCGACGAGTGGACTATTTAACTTATTTGATCCCTACTAATATTATAAACGCGAAAGTTTGTGAGTATGTATGGATGTTTGTTACTCTTTCTCGTAAAAACTACTGAATGGATTTTAATGAAATTTCATATGGAGGTAGCTGACACCCTGGATTAACGCATAGGCTAAGACACGTTTTTCAGTTATACATTTAATATTCGTTTATTTACATGTGAAGCGTTTATCTGATACTAGGAAATACATGTTACAATTATGAGAGTATGGTTGGTTAACAAAAAAACGACTGAAATACCTATCTTAAAGTCTTCGATTTAGAGCAGGACTCCACATCCTAGTAGGTAATAATAATAAAAAAACATACAAAGACAAAGGCTATTTTATCGTTGAAGGTGTCTTTGACGTTAGTTCATTAGCATTCGCGTGTAAATCTGTAGTTATCGATCCCCCCAGGGTATGCGCGACCGGCACTGGGCGCGCATCTCGGAGCTGATCGGCACGGAGGTGGTGCACGACCCGGAGACCACGCTGGCTGACATGGTGGAGCAGGGAGTGCACGTGTACGCCGCGCAGCTCGAGGAGATCGAGCAGTACGCCTCCAAGGAGTACGCGCTTGAGAAGGCGCTCAACAAGATGAAGGACGAATGGATCGGGATCAAATTCGAGGTGGTACCTTATAGGTGAGGACGCTGATGGTCTTTGTTGATTCTAATGGGTAACGGTAGTCTTGTGACTAGTCTTATGTATTGTGGAATTATAAATATCTTTAACCTACTTCAAAAAGCGGACGAAGGAAAAGATACCGATACTCTGAATACATAACATTTAGAGTTTCGGTATCTTTTGACGTCATATTGATGACCTGTTTTAAATGAATTGACTATTGCAGTGAGAGTAGCTGGTTTAATAGATTTTCCATAGATGTTTGTGTAATGAAGGTAACTGGTTCGATCCCTACGTCACAAATGTCGATAGTTAAATAACAGATTGAAAATAAACACTGCTCTAATGCACCATACTGTTTTAAGACGAGTCGCGTAAATCGATCGCGTCAGTCTGCGATTGATCGCGAACTTTGGAAGTCCACCTTTAACCAATTCGGAAATAATTCCCCATTACCAGGGACACTGGCGTCGGTATCCTCACGGGGTTAGACGACATCCAGCAGCTTTTGGATGACCACATCCTCAAGTCGCAGACCATGCGAGGCTCCCCGTATGTGAAGGCGTTCGAGGCGGACATGATAGCCTGGGAGGAGAAACTCATCAGCATGCAGGATATACTCGACCAGTGGTTGACGGTAAGAGAGAGAGTCCTGTTCGCGTATTTAAAAGTTAGGGTCCCGCCCCGACTTAGCCCGTTTGAAATGATCTTACTTATTTATTCTTATATATAATATAGTCTATGTTCTTCTTGAATAATTTCTGACTCCACTGCACTTATTTGAAAGGAATGTCCTCCTAAATAAGTGCAGTGGTTTCAGAGATATTCCTACACATACAAGCTCAGAAGGTTCGATCTCATATTCCTATAGGCTATACTCTTATTAGATAATCGCCTTCTTCATTGATTATATTCTCTAATCTTTAATTTATTACCTTTTCAGTGCCAAGCCACATGGATGTATCTAGAGCCAATCTTCTCGTCCGAAGACATAATGCGTCAAATGCCCACCGAAGCCAGAAACTTCAGGGACGTGGACAAGGAGTGGAAGACCATCATGTTTGCCACTCAGAAGGAGCCTATGGTGCTAGAGGCTACCGACTTCCCTGGTCTACTGAAGAAACTAAAGTTCAACAATGCGCTGCTGGAAGACATCCAGAGGGGACTCAACGATTACTTGGAGAAGAAGAGGCTGTTCTTCCCCAGGTCAGTAATATGGTTATTCTTCACGTAATTTTGTAGCAGCCTGTATCGGTTTATGTGATCATGTAAATTGAGGACACACTTGAATTTCAATAGAGAAAATTCTGGGTCATACAACTTGTTGGAACCCCATCATAGATTCGTGTGATGACATGAAACCGCGATATAATACGCAGAAATTGTTTTATTTAAATATAAAGCTCTTGTTTGTTTCTACCTGGTATCCTGATTGGACTGCTGCCGTAATGGTTGCGGATTCGATTCCCGGACGGGGCAAATTTTTGTCCGAACCGCAGACTTTTCTCTCGACTCTGGGTGTCTGTGTGTTTGTGATATTTCATGTTTGTGAAACGCAAACTGGAAAAAATCCTAGTTTAAGACGACGTTTTTTTTAAATAAAAATATTGTTCTATCTTATTCTTCCAGATTCTTCTTCTTATCTAATGACGAGTTGCTGGAAATCCTCTCGGAGACGAAGGACCCGATGCGCGTGCAGCCTCACCTCAAGAAGTGCTTCGAGGGCATCTACACGCTGGAGTTCAACTACGCAAAGGAGATCGTCGGCATGGCATCGGCTGAAGGCGAGGTGGTGAAGCTGTCGTCTACTATACAACCAGCTGATGCCAAGGTAAACCTTCATTCACCTGTTGACTGTTTAATAATGCTTTACTTAGAAATGAAGCCGCCCGCGATCTGAAGTTAGCGACATCATTTGAAGTTATTAAATACGTATTTGTTTTAGTCTATTATCTTATCACATGAGTCAGTCGCTATGCGTGAACTCGTAAAGCAGGACAGTTTTCGTTTTGGAAGCAAGGCGCTACGCAACACTGCACGTAGCGAACTCTCGCTTTCTAAACGGAAAATGTTAAAAGTTCATGGTACGGGGGCTGTATGCAATGTAGGGATGTTGTAATTCAACCTCAAAAGATTACGTAATTTACACGTCGGACAATTGAGTAAATAATAAAAGAGTGACAAATGGTTGCTTTACAAACTAAAGACCCTTATATCATTACTGTACTGGTAACTACTGCTTCTAAGAGCATTGCTCTTGTCGCTGGAGCAAACACCACAGTTCTCTATGCAAATTATATGCTCTTAATGTCATTGAAAGGCGCTGACACCTGACAGAAAATCCATAATCTAATATAATAGTGTCTAGTACTCTGGTCTCGTAATACAACATCAATGGTATCATAATACTGTCCTAAACTCCCAGGGCATGGTGGAACGCTGGCTCCAGCAGCTAGAACACCAGATGATCGTGAGTCTCCGCGACGTGGCCAGCGAGGCGATCACTTCTTACCCCACCACCAAGAGAGAAGACTGGGTCCTTATATGGCCAGGACAGATAGTGCAGTCTGGATCCTGCGTGGAGTTCACAATTGAGGTAAATAAAAACTAAATAAAAGCTTGTAACCTCTGATTTTTTAGGTAACATGCACAAGACATTGACAAATTGTATACATGGTTTACTATATATTCCGGGTATATTCACGTGTCTATTCGGCGCGCGCAGTTCGACTCGCGACTGCCGCGTAACCAGCTTATAAATAAGGGCTCTGTTCGAGTTCGAAACTAGTCAGGCATCCCCGAATACATGTCCGAATGTAGTCAACAGATCTTCAGCAAATAATGCATCTTTAAAGAATAATCTTACAAATAAATAAAATAATAAACACAAAAAACACGGAGTCGAATATAGATAGAATTTAAGACTAATAATATTTTATTCTGTCCCATAGACAATAGAAGCCATAGAGACGCAAACCCTCCCGCAGCTAGTAGAACGCAGTACTCAGCAGATCACTGGACTGGTGTACTTGGTGCAAGGTGACCTAGAACCCGGGAACCGCATCACTGTGGAGGCGCTTATCGTGCTTGATGTGCACGGTAATGTAGACCTTATGTTTTGCACGATAAGAGTTATTTTGGTTCGTAAGCTTTTTTTTTAATAGCCTATGGTAAATTATGAGGGTTAAGTTTAGCTCCAGTGGAAATTTTTGAAGGTTTGATCAGAATGGGTTGGTACTTTACAAAATCTCTCTTTCTTTAGCTGATACGGCGAACTTCGTATCGAATTCGCATCATTTAAGCCCTCCCCGGACTTCGACGAATATTTAAAGACCAACATTAGCCAAATCGGTATAGCCGTTGTAACGAGACTAACTAACATTAATTCATTTTTATGTATGTAGATTTCATCATCATCAGCCGGAAGACGCCCAATTTTGAACAAAGACCTCCCCAAGACCTCCCCCTTAGAACGCACTATTCAATGTTAACATTGTGTAATGTTCGTCTCAGGCCGCTCTATCCAGGAAGACATGGTGGCCCGCAACATCGTGGACATCACGGACTTCAACTGGATCTCGCAGCTGCGCTACTACTGGCGCGGCGACAAGATGGTGTGCTCTATGATCACCACCGACGTGGAGTACGGCTTCGAGTACCTCGGGAACATCGGCCGCCTGGTCGCCACGCCGCTCACTGACCGCTGCTTCAGGTGACGGTTTCACTTGTAGTAGAAGCAGTGGAGTATATAGAGTGGTCTAGCAGTAATTAAATGGCGACCATCATTTACAAAAATGATTTTTGGATTTGTATATATAAACTTGTAGTATGCCAAGGCTTACGTGCCCAGTGCGCAATTCTTTTTTAAAGACTATATAGCGTTGGTATTTCCTAATTGACTGCCTCTGTCAAGAAATTCCGAAACAAACTCAAGAGTCAAGCACTTTTAAAGTCCAGACAAGTACAATAAAGTGAGGACGGTGTATGCATAGATACATTTGTAATTGTACACTAAAAGAGGATTACACGAAAAATTATATAGCCAAAGTTAAAAAAAAATCTTAATACGAAATTAAGCCATTAAGTATATTGTAATAGAGTTTAAAATAGACTATTTCTGCTGGGACATTGGCTCCAACTGAGATATAGCGGTAAAGTTATCTGACTGTTTATAGATGCTTTTCTGTTTTTTCTGACAGGACCCTGATGAGTGCCTTGAAGTTGAACCTGGGAGGAGCCCCCGAAGGTCCGGCCGGCACGGGCAAGACGGAGACCACCAAGGATCTGGCCAAGGCTGTGGCGAAGAAGTGCGTCGTGTTCAACTGTTCTGACGGGCTCGATTATAAGGCGCTCGGGAAGTTCTTCAAGGTATTTTAAACAGGCTGAATGTTAAGTTTATTGTAGAAGAAAATAGATTTCTTTATAATATAGGTCTTGATGAGAGATTACTTCAGAGCACCTCAAAAGTGTTTTATAGAGCAGAAAGCAGAAGAATTTTCGTCATTCTAGTGAATTCTGGCAAAAAGCTTTGCAGCGATTATATGGGTCTAGAAAAATATTGAAATAAATAAGTTGGAGTTGTTATGATTATTTCCTAATTATTATATACTTCTGACTACCGTTTGAGGCTCCATCATAAACTGAAGGTTACAGATTAATTTAAATAAATGAGAGCTATCTGCGAAGCATCGCAAAATCACAGTCGAATAAATAACATTATGGTTCTAGGGTCTAGCTCAATCGGGCGCGTGGGCATGCTTCGACGAGTTCAACCGCATAGAACTGGAGGTGCTGTCGGTGGTGGCGCAGCAGATCCTGTCCATCCAGCTCGCGATCCTGCGCCGAGAGAAGCGGTTCGTGTTTGAGGGTACGGAGATCAGTCTCAACCCGAGCTGCTCTGTCTTCATCACTATGAATCCTGGGTAAGAAACATAATGTGTTAGGTATAATTCGCTTTAGAATAAACATTACCCTCCTTTGTCGTATTTGGTGAAATAAAACTTTTATCATTTACTAACGTATAAATTAATTACTATAATTGATGCCTCGTTGGTCCAGTGGTCGCTAAGCGCGACTGCTGAGCATGAGGTTCTGGGTTCGAATCCCGGGTCGGGCAAAGTGTTACTGGGTTTTTCCATTAGGTAATTCTCAGTGGCAGCACGGAGTCTGGATTTGTGCCCGGTTGATGGCAATAGGCTCGCCCCCTATTACATTGGGACCTAAAAACATAACTGGCGAAATGTGGGTGTACTATGTGTGCACCTCTGCCTACCCCTTCGGCGAATACAGGCGTGATGTTATGTTATGTTATGTGTTTGTCAATTACTTATACATATCTACCGTTAAGACATAAATATTAAATCTGCTACTAATATGCTGCTTTATATCCTCAGTTACGCCGGCCGAACAGAGCTACCGGACAACCTGAAGGTGCTGTTCAGGACTGTTGCCATGATGGTGCCAGACTACGCCATGATTGGAGAGATCACTCTCTATTCCAACGGATTCGTTAATGCTGGGCCGTGAGTAATATCTTTGTATGATTGTGTAGGTATAAGCTGTAGCACTTTGATGCGATGTAAGTAAGTAGATGTAAGTTTAAAAAGATCAAATATGAGAAGTGCCTTGAAAATATGGTAAAAGTCACCTTTATGGGCAAAACATATATATGACTAGTTTTTGCCCGCGGCTTCGCCCGCGTTAAGTAGCCTATGTCCTTACTCGGGTCTTAAACTTTCTACATGCCAAATTTCATCAAAATCTTTTCATCGTTACTTTCACGTTTATTATATTAGTACGGAAGTATGGATTTAAAACTCTTTAACAAATTCGTCTTTAGTAGATAGTTTCACCCTGACAGGATTACTTTTCAATGCATTTACACTTTTTATTTTTTTTACAGTTTAGCTCGCAAGATCGTGCAAGCCTACAAGCTGTGCTCGGAGCAGCTGTCTTCTCAAAACCATTACGACTACGGCATGCGGGCGGTCAAGTCCGTGCTGTTGGCTTCTGGAGCCCTGAAGAAGAACTATCCGGAGAAGGACGAGGCTCAGCTGGTGTTGAGAGCCATCATAGATGTCAATATGCCTAAGTTCCTGTCTCAGGTAAGTGATTTTGCGTTTCAGTTTGTTACAGGAGTTTTATATGGTTTTTTAAAATTACGTTGCCCCACACTAGGAGTTTCTTCTATATTGTGGGTGCGGTTCACAAATATAAAATATCACATATAGGGAAAACGTCTGCCGATCGTACAAATATTTGGCCTGTGCGGGAATTGAACCCGAAACCCTTAGCGCAGCTGTCCAATTGCTTAGCTACTGCGCCGACCAGGTCACCGATAGCCGCCATAATTCTTTATAGATTTATACAATGTAATATGAGATGTTTATATTAATGTCAATTTTCAACCAAGGGTTTAATTTTACATGCCATAGAATTATGAGAAAAAAATACAATTGGACACTTTACAGACAGTTTTGGTAGTAATATATACTTTTGGACATAGGACGTGCCGCTGTTCGCCGGCATCTACTCGGACCTGTTCCCGGGTGTGGAGATCCCGCAGCCGGACCGCGCCGAGCTGCTGCGCTGCATCAACAAGGAGCTGGAGAAGAGGAACCTGCAGCCCACAGAATGGTACCTCGAGAAGATCATACAGGTGAGGTTATCTTAACTAATATTTAACTTGGGACTAGCCAGCCTTTGAACGATTGCATTACTAGATTGTAATTTCTATTTTATAAATACTAACTATGTCCGAGGTGACTAGTTCTAAAATGCTTTATTTGTTTCCATTCGTCGTCCCTTAAGACAAGTCTTTTCATAGATAGATAAAATATTTTATTGCAAACCATGAAAGACTTAATACAGAAAAACCTTAAAGCTAAAAACAGTAGCGGTGTTATCGCTTAAGTCAATATTTTCCAGGCGATCATTTAAATATGTTTAAATGTAAAAGGTCCTGTAACTGTGTATGGTCTATCATAAATAATAATAATAACGGTCTATCATAAGGTTACTAAAACTTAAGCGATTAACTACTCCCAAAGAGAACTGGCTGGCCAAAAATCTATACCTAAGACCACCTACCATGTATATAATGACGCCGGCCAGTTATATTCCTCCATCTTTGATCGGATCTTTAAGTCCAAATTTGGTCTGGCAAGCCACATAAGGGCTCATCATAGGCGGTAAAGCAAACGATTCGCCACAGTCGAAACCGACTAGGACATTACTAAAACAAAGCATTGTCTAGGCCTATCTAAACAAACCATAACTTAAATTCTTACCTAGCAAATATATTGTAACCTCCACATATTCTCAGATTTACGAGATGTTGCTGGTGCGTCACGGGTTCATGATAGTGGGTCCCCCCATGGGGGGCAAGACGCAGGCCTACCAGTCGCTGGGGGAATCCCTGCGCGCGCTGCAGCTCATGAAGCCTCCCCCGCGACACAAGGAGTTCGGTGTCATCTTCAGGATCATCAATCCAAAGGCCATCACTATGGGACAGCTGTATGGATGCTTCGACCCCGCTTCTCATGAATGGTATGTGGCAATATAGATTTTTCTCGTATGAACATTATTTTACCTCGACTGATTAGTGACCGCAACGCGCGACTGTTGAACATGAGGTCTTCGGTTCGATTCCAGGGTTGGGGAAAGTGTTATTGGTAGTATTACTATTCATGATGCCTGGATTATTGTGTATGTTAACAACATGCGTTTGATGATGACTTAAATGAAGACCCAGATGACGGTGGCATGACGAGCTGCTTGCCTACAGGGGAGACTGGTCCACTTTAGCACACCATTGAATAAAGTTGAGGCATTTGCCCTGCAGTGCAACACACGTTGAAAGAAAATGACTTAATATATCAATAAATCCAGGTCGGACGGCGTCCTGGCCATAGCATTCAGGGAGTATGCGATGTCCATCACCCGCGACCGCAAGTGGATCCTGTTCGACGGGCCCGTGGACGCCGTGTGGATCGAGAACATGAACACCGTGCTCGACGACAATAAGAAACTGTGCCTCATGAGCGGGGAGATTATACAAGTGAGTTATACTTACAGACAACCTTATGTTCTACTTAAAGACTTATGATACATGTTGACAACCACCGGATATACAGTTATGTAAAAAACATATATATTATAATATTTATATTTTTCCTAGTATGTTTTATGAGGAAATTTTATGTTTGAATGTTATGTTCAAATTCGTTAACCTAAATGGGTACACAGAATCAAACTTGGACTGCTTTTATTAATATATAATTATATCAATTACAAATGATCACCCCACAATATCCTATATCGTAGAGAAAAGGCTAGATACCATTACTGTAATAGCAACTGGAGTGGTCAGACGTAATATTCTGTATAACTTCCGAATTTAAAAGTTATTGTCACAATACTTGTCCATTGTTCATAGATGACGAACAAAATGAACCTGATCTTTGAGCCGGCTGACTTGGAGTTCGCGTCACCAGCCACCGTGTCGCGCTGTGGCATGATCTACATGGAGCCGGAGCAGCTAGGTAATAATATCTAAATAATTAAATACTTATACTTTGTTTTTTTTTATTAATAAAGAGAAACTTGAAAAATGATGGACACGAGCGGGACTCGAACCCGCGACAGTCACCGTACCGTGGCGCCGCTCTGCCAACTGAGCCATCATGTCACTGCTTGCATCCATCGATTTTGCTTATAATTATTCCATAGGGTCCAAGGATTCCCTGAAATTCTTACCTCATTATTTTTTTGGTAAATGTCAGTATATTTAGGTAACTCAACATTATTTCATTGATTTATAATATTTTTTCTTAGGTTGGCGCGCCTTCCTAACGTCTTACAACCAGTATTTGACCAAGAAATTGATTCCGGAGCAGTTCGAGTTGATCCAAGAGCTGATCGACTGGCTGGTGCCTCCAATCTTCGAGTATCTACATCACAAGTGCGTTGCCTTCGTCACAGTGGGGGAGATCCATCAGTTCCATGTGAGTGGTAACTTAACAGAAAAGACAGGTAGGTATACAAGTAGAGACGTCGTTAAGAAAATCTGTTGGATGCAAGAATTTTGAGGGAGGAGATAAATTTTTTTTTCTCTTTTGATGTAATTGTTAATCTGATGTCTAGTTATAGCGCTTATTTTGGCTAGAAATGACAGCTGAAATAGATAATGTTGAAGACAGCCCGAAAATATGGATTCATTGGTGTGCCTTTAAATTAATGTATTTATTATTTGTGAAGTGAATCAATATATTTTGAAGTAAAATTATTATGAACTTGGTCTACGTGTTCCTTAATTTATTTATAGATGTAACTATATGTAACTTAGCTACCACGCATGTAGACACAATAGAATACATTGTTTGGGGGCTCGCTGGTGAGCCACGTGGCGTCCAACGTGTTAGCCATGGTATAATATCATCATTATCATCAGCCGGAAGACGTACAAAGGCCTTCCCCTTAAAGTGGGGGATGGTATAATAATATACTCCGCCATATTTATTATACCATGGTGTTAATCTGTCAAAGTTCTGCTATCTAGTGATTTTATGGACCCTTGTTTGTCTGGCAGTCCTTCACCCGCCTGTTCACGTGTCTCCTGGATGCTGAGGCCCAGTTCAGCACGGTGTGGCTGCAGTGCACCTTCGTGTTCGCGCTGCTGTGGGGACTCTGTGCTACCATCAATGGTATGTACAATACAGGGTACAGGTTTCTTCATATTTCTGGCAGGCAGATTCGCGCCCAGTCGCTTAAAATTAATTATAACTAGCTGCGCCCCGCGGTGTTACCCGCTACATTTTTTCGGGATAAAGAGTAGCCTATATGTTAATCCAGGGTATAACCTATCTACATACCAAATTTCAACCAAATCGGTTCAGCCGTTTATGCGTGAAAGAGTAACAAACATCCACACATCCATACATCCATACTCACAAACTTTCACATTTATAATATTAGTAGGTAAGTAGGTATAGTAGGTATAATATTAGTAGGATTAGTAGGAAATAGGATAGTAGAATGATTACGTACTTCTTAACTGAATTAAAAATGGTGCAAGTTATCTATTCGGGGTGCATTACATTTTTTTTTTAATAAAATGTCGCCCCACTCTAGCAGTTTACCAGCCTAGGTTTAAACTCTAACACCAGGTTGTTCATGAACCATAAGAAGACTAGGTGTTTCTCCTGTATCATGCGTGCGTTTCACTAACATAAAATATCACATACACAAACACCCAACATTGTAAAACAACACTAAACATTGTAAGATATATGAGGTGCCTACTTGCAAAAATTATTATGGACAATGATGTAATCGATATTTGGTGCCGACTATATATAACAGTCTTCCTGTTGACCTTGAAGACTATTCTGTGTCAAAACAGTCATTTAAAAATAAATTAACATGTTTTTTATAGACATAGTTAGTGAAAATTTGGTCAGTACCTAATGAATAGTTGGGTACTGACCAAATTTTTGATTAACCCTTAGAACTTTTTATCTTAGAAAAAGTGTAATTCATACTAGCATTTTTTGTAACAATGTATTTAAATGGGAGCTACGTCTGCCAACAAACTGCAGTGCAGTTTGGCAGAAGTGTAAAATTTGTGTACCAGCATGTTGTTAACTGAATAAACACTTTTTCATTTTCATTTTCACCCAGAGTCGAGACAAACATCGTCGGATCACACAATTTTATGTAGGTAAATGTAGTTTAAGGTTTAATCTATTTTCAAATTATATCAACTAGTTTAAATTTTAGGTGAAAGCCGCAAGATCTTCGATTCGTTCTTCCGCAAGCTATTGGACGGCAACAACAACGCCCATCCCAAGCCGAAGTCCTTCAAGCTGGCGAAGAATCAGCTGTTCCAGGACAAGGACACGGTGTTCGACTACGTGTACGATAAAAGGAACAACGGCACCTGGATCTCCTGGATGGAGCTGGAGAAGGAAGTGCCTCTGCCGGCTAATGCTAAGGTTGTTCAGCGACTTTTGTTTTTGTATAAATAGAAAAAAAGTCATTATTATAAATATAAAACGCATTTTTTTCGACGTCAAAATAAATATCCACCAGTTCCAATCATCATCATCATCAGCCGGAAGACGTCCACTGTTGAACGAAGGCCTCCTTAGAACGCCACAATGAACGACAGCTTGCCAATTGCATCCACCGGTTGCCCCCAATTCTGATGATATCGTTGGTCCACCTGGTGAGAGACCTGCCAACGCTGCGTCTTTCGGTTCTAATAGTAAAATAAAAATTTTAAACTAATCAAATACACAAAATCGATCCAGCGGTTTATGAAGAGTTCAGTGATGTACTGACGTATAGCAAACTAATATATATTATGTTTAAAAACTAGCTTCCGCCTGTTACTTCGTCCGCGTGTGTTTCAAACATTTTATGGCCTAATGATAGATATCACTAACGCGAATATTAGACATTGAAATAAAACTAGGTTTACGGATTTTATCGCGGGTTTTTAACGATTTTTTTATATTCGAACTAGTAGTTTCTGAGATTAGCACGTTCAAACAATCTTTTCAACGTTATAATATTAGTATATAATATGTAATAGCTTTTTAAGCATTGCCCTGATTTTAAAACAGGTGAACGACCTAATAATCCTGACGAATGAGAACGCGTGCCTTCGTTACTTCGTGAACAAGATGGTGAAGTCCAAGATACCTATCCTGCTGGTGGGCCCCACTGGCACGGGCAAGTCTTCCCTGATCCTCAACTTCCTGCTGTCTCTACCCAAGGAGAAGTACATCACCAACACCATCAACTTCTCCGCCAGGACTACTGCTAATCAGGTATACTATACTTAAAGTTAGTGATTGCCTCTTTGGTCTAGTGGTCGCTCAGCATGTCTGCCAAACACAAGGTCCTGGGTTCGAAACTCGGGTCGGGCAAAATGTTGGTGAACCAATCAGCTCGAAGGTCTGCAAACAAGCGTGAGATCCTACGTTTACTCGACTCAGAAATTGAACCCAGGTCCTCACACTCAGCAGTTCAGAGAGAATAGAAGTGTTATATTATGTTGTTAAATTACTCAATAATTACTTGATATTGTACAGTCCCATTAAAATGGTATAACTCATTTTTCTTTTAGACCCAAGACATCATCATGGCGAAAGTTGACAGACGACGCAAAGGTGTATTTGGACCGTCTATGGGCAAAAAGGTTCGGATAATTCTAATAAAGTTTACACACATTTTTTCTACTAAAGCTCATGTACTTTTTATCACACTTTTCACTAATATTATAGAGGCGAAAGTTTGTGAGTGTGTTTGTATGTTTGTTACCTCTTCACGCTCCAGCGGCTGGACAAATTTTGATGGAATTTCATAATTATGGAGGTAGCTGATACCCTGGATTAACACATAAGTTACTTTTTATCCCGAAAAAATGCAGAGGGTAACATCGCGGGGCGCCGCTAGTTGACTATATAATATGGAAAACGTGTTTGCAGTGTGTGTTATTCGTGGATGACCTAAGCATGCCACAGAAGGAACAGTACGGCGCCCAGCCTCCATTAGAGCTGCTCCGGCAGTGGATCGACCACGGACACTGGTACGACCTGAAGGACATGGTGCGGCAGGAAGTGGTCGATGTGGTGAGTACATTGAACTTATCAGTAGGGCGCTGGCATAGAAAAATAATCCTCGTGCAGTATCGCAATGGCGTAGGGCATTTACTTTACGGCTCGCGTATGTTCGAGCCAACGCGTGACATCGCGAGACTGCACGAGTAAATTATTCTAGTATTTCATTTCACCAAAGGCTTCCCCCTTGTATTTATTTATCCATCTTATTAATCTAAAAATTGCTACAACACTGACAGTAAAGCCAGCGCAAAGTACGCTGCGCGCGCTACCTATTAATATTGCAGGCGAGATATGGGTGTACTAGTGCACCTTTGCCTACCCCTTCGATGAACACAGGCGTTATGTTTATGTATTACTTTACCACCAATTCCCCAGCTGTTCGTCTCCGCCATGCTGCCTCCCGGCGGCGGCTCCAACCTGATCTCCTCGCGCCTGACGCGCCACATGCTGCTCATCACCCTGGACTCCTTCGAGGACAACACGCTCAACAAGATCTTCGTCACCATCATGGACTGGCACTTCGCTAAGGGATTCAATGAAACGCTCTCGAGGCAGTCCAAGGTATCGTATAATTGAAAAACGGTGTAAACGCAATTATTTTGTTATGTTGATTTTTATTCTAATATGTACCTATATACTTGCCCAAAAATTATGTATTTTTTTCTTTCTATACTTTTAAGTATTATTTAAATGTTCTAAATATTCGTTGTCGTTCATCGTAGTAGAGGTTAAAGATAAAAGCTAAAGTGCATCGTATTTATTTAAATTTGTAGATCTTATAAAGACAAAGTTTCCTTTACATGCGTCCAATTAAATAGATCACATTTGACATAAGTCCGTTTTACCTTCATAGTGAGGGGACCTGCTTAAAAACATCGATTAAAGTGAAGAAATCGATACAGACTTCAAACATATTATGTAAATCGAATTTAATTTCCAAATAAATTTAAGAGAAACAACAAAATCAAGCCTCAATCTACAGTAATCTAAATGGTATCTAAAAGTTCCCTGAAACTGCAGGCTGTAGTAGGAGCCACCATGGAGGTGTACAAGGCTGTAACACTACAGTTCCTGCCGACGCCCAGCAAGTGTCACTACCTGTTCAACCTCCGCGACTTCGCCAGGGTCGTCAAGGGCATACTCCTGGTGCCCTCCAGCCATATGAAGGAAATTAACAAGCTTGTCATACTGTGGATCCACGAGGCGTATCGAGTGTTCTATGACAGACTGGTCGATGATGCTGATCGGTAATAAGAATTTGTTTATATTAATACATTTTTCATCTAACTGACATACATACAATTACGCCTGTATTCTTGAAGGGTAGGTAGGGGTGTATATAGTACATTTCCCCAGTTATGTTGTAGGTCCCAATGTAATAGGGGGCGACCCTGTAAAATGTTGAATGGAAAGTTAAACAATTTTTCCCCCTCGTTTATCCTTACCTCTCTGTCGCATAATGCCGCGTGTTGACTTTGCGACAATTGTCCCTTGACTCTGTTGTTCGACACGAAATCTACGTGTCTCCCGCTATGTAGCCAGTCGTCACCTGCGACAACTGTGTCCCTCGACAGTTGTCCGACATGTCCCATAAAGTCGCAAAGACATACCACGTGAATGTTGGGGAGACAATATTGTGAATGGATACTATTGTGGTTATTATCCCCAGTCAGAAGCTGTTCGAGGTGGTATACAAGGCGGTGTACTCCAACTACCGCGTGCACATGGACCACGTGCTCATGGAGATGGGCTTCATACCGGAGGGCGAGAAGTGCAATAACAAGCACGCCTCCAACATATTCTTCGGGAACTACATGGAGCCCGATGCCGATCCTAAGATTTACGATCAGGTGAGATAAACATGGCGAAGTCAATCTCAAACAGTACCGACACAAGACTTACGTCATTTTTATTTTGTTATTATTTCTTTTGACGTAGAAAAAACATGTCAAAGTCAATCTCAAACAGTCACTTACGCTATTTTTCTTTTGTTATTTTTTTTTGACATAGAAAGATTTTATTGATTGAATTGATTATCATTATGAACCTGTTTTTCGATAAACTTTTGTAAAGTGATCTTGAATTTTGAAAGAAGCGGAGGCCTTTGCCTTGCAGTGTGACGATCATGGCTGAAATAATAATAAATGTGTTTTTGAGAGATCAGTAGCTAAAAATATTAATCAAAATTCAGAAGTATCATACATTAAATCAAATAATAAATTCTATAACATGTTAGTTACTTATCAATATAAGTGTGTATGGTTAGGTAATGGATCTGGACGACATGACGGTGAAGATGGAGTACTACCTGGAGGAGTACAACGTGGTGTCCTCGTCGCCGATGGCCCTCGTCATGTTCCGATACGCGCTCGACCACATATCTAGGTGCACGAGAGTCTTGCTACAGGATAACGGTTAGTACCTATGCGAGTACATACTGTATACATCCATTATTAAGTCGGTTTACATGATAATACTGCATACAGTTACGATGACCTGATTGGCGCAGGGGCTAAGCGATTACACAGCCCCTAGATAGCTGGCAAAATGCTCGTCGATTAGAAATCGAAGACAATGATAGATGTATGGGATGACATAATGTTTTGACTATTTTATGGATATAATAAGTCAAACCCATATATTTTTCAGTCTATTTGCTATTCTTGCGGTGCTAAGTGTTACCGGTTCGATTCCTGCACAGGACAAAAATTTGTGCGATCCGCATATGTTTGTCCCGAGTTTGAGGGTTTTTGTATGTGATATTTCTTGTATGTAACACGCACCCATGATACAGGAAGAAGTCCTAGTGTAGGGTGACATTTAAAAAAACGGTTACAACTTCATCATAGTTTTTTTCAGCTAATTGTTGGGTTTAGGTATCTAGTCCTTTGTTATTCTAATCCAGGTCTTATCCAGTCCCTATATAATTGCATCACGCTTCACACTAGGTAATCTGCTACTGGTTGGAGTCGGAGGCAGCGGTAGAAGCAGCGCTGTTAAACTGGCAGCTAGTATTCTGGAGATGAATGTCATACAGGTCAGGACTATAATTTATGCATTTTCTATAGCTTCTAGCTATAGGCACAGGCGTGTTGTCGTTCATAGTGGTGTTCTAAGGGGAAGGCAGTGAACGTCTTTCGGCTGATTATGATGATGACAGGCAGGTTCTAATTTAAGTAATATCGAGAAAAATATCTAGTTTGTGACCAATTCTAAATTATATTTCATTTTATTTTAGAAAACTAATATAATAATGAATTATGTCAATAGATCTTTGTTTTTACTTATACAGATTGAGATATCTCGAGTATACGGCCAAAATGAGTGGCGAGACGATATCAGGAAGTTGTTGATGAAGGCTGGTATCATTGGAAAACCTCTAGTGTTCCTGTTTGCTGATAACCAGGTGAGATGACGGTATCCTAACTCTGGTCATATTATACTGATAGGTCCTTTAAGAACAAGCTGTTAGTCTTCACTGCTTTTAGTATGATGAGCAACTATTTATCTGTTGTGACGTTAAACATTTAACTACGTAAATGTATAATATTCTTTATTTCACACCAAAACACAGAAAACAGGAAAAACTAAAAACATTGGAAGAGGCGGTTTTATTGCTTAAAGCAGTTTCTTCCAGATACCTATTAATGAGGGCGTACATTAGGTGCACAAATATACTCCTTTTTGTCCATTTTTGCTGTATTGAAATAGGCGAAGCTAAAACATACATACCTAAAATGTTATCTTTAATGTAACTTAACAATTTAAAAATCACATAAATTATTAGTCGACGTGAAATTGATTTCTGTTATAATTATAATTCCTTGAAACCCAGATCATGTATGAAGGCATGGTGGAAGACATAAACATGCTGTTGAACACGGGCGATATCCCTAACATCTACGGCATGGATGAAAAGGTGGAGATCTTGGATAAGATGCAGGCTGCTGTCAGGGACGCGGTGAGTGACACCAGTTGTTAACACTTGACTTAGCGTACTATAGGTAAACAATCGACATGCACCCATATATGGCTCATTGGACTGAGGAAGGGTTAAGTAGCTTCCATTAACGCTATATGAATATCTTCAGAAAAGTTGATTTTGGCATTCTTTTTTACCAAAGTCAATTTTGTTAGGAATATCTAACATAGTTAATTTACAAAACCTTAACAATTAGAGATATTGCGCAAAAATATAGAATTTTCTGTCTCTAGGGTAAAAAAATCGAGACGACCCCGCTAGCCATGTTTGGTTTCTACGTGGAGCGCGTGAAGGCGAACCTTCGTATCGTTATGGCGATGTCGCCCATCGGAGACTCCTTCAGGAACCGACTGAGAATGTTCCCTTCACTGATCAACTGCTGTACTATCGACTGGTAAGTATTCGATACTGCTATAACTAATATCAAGAGGTAACAACGATATCGGTTCATAATTGTCCCACTGCATGGTAAAGGCCTCTTTTCATATACAGAAAGATCGTGCAGAATGTAATCTTATCATATTTTTACTCTGACTGATTACATTTACAATCATAAAAGAAAAAAAGAGCCTAAATTATACAACAAATTATGAATCGTGCATATAGCTTGCTATCTACACGAGGTATCTGAAGGGTTGATGGTTTTAAGACCAATGTATAGTGATATCAACGTTCGAAAAGTTGTTCTGTTTTGAATTCTGTTTATCATGCAGCAACCTCTTCGTATAGGTTCACAGCGTGGCCGCCAGAGGCTCTGGAGCGCGTGGCCAACATGTTCATAAACTCCATGGAAAACGTGGATGAAGAGCTGAGCCTCGCCTGCGTCGACATGTGCCAGCTGTTCCACATGAGCATCGTGGGGCTCAGCGAAAGGTCTGCTCATATTGTCACAGATATTTTTGTAAAAGAAACCTTGACTCCCACTAGGAAGTTTACTTTTTTGTACTTTACTGAATTCGTATCAGCGTATGTTTACGGTTCGGGTATTAAATCTGAAAGGTTACGGACAATTAGTCAGTAGTGATAATGATAAAAGTCAAAACTATTATCCGCGTGGACGTGGGAAGTACTGTCTGACAAAAGTGATGGTGCAAAACAAACACCTTTATCATCTACTTTAGTATTACAGTAACAATATGCATACATAAATAATCTTCAATTACGATTCGTCTGCGTGGAATAATTTTCTTTGATATTTTTACCATAATAAATGGCTGTCTTTACTCTTATTTATATTTCCTTAACATATCTCCATACCTAGATTCAATCAATTCAGAACAAACCCTTACCTTTGCTACTAAGGTACCATTCCATTTCCAGATTCTTCCTAGAACAGAAAAGAATGGTGTACGTCACTCCGACGAGCTACCTGGAGTTGATCAAAGCCTTCATGAACTTGTACGCTATTAAAGTGGAACAGATCACCAAGTCCAGGATCAGGTATGGAATTTAAACATCTCTATTTTAGTACTGAGTGTTTTTTTTATATTGCTTGAACAATATTAACATTGTTAAAACATATGAAACCAAAGGTTGGACGTCAAAAGCAAAAACTTAAATATAGATAATAAATATTACCTGAAACCTTAGCAATAATAAAAAACATTGATTACTGCAACATATTGGTAGGGTATATAAGGACAAAAAGTAACAAAAATAATTGAATCAGTAACAAAAGTTTTGGTTTCAGCTAATGCAGTTTCGATAAGAGCAAGGCTTGTATGTAATAGCTTCTTCTTGTCTCCCAGATACGAAACAGGTCTAGAACAGCTGGACTTCGCGGCAGGCCAAGTGGCTGTGATGCAGCAGAACCTGAGGGACTTGCAGCCGCTGCTCGTGGAAACCTCCGACAAGACGGAGAAGCTCATGATCAAGATCGAACAGGACACGGTCGTCGTGGAGAAACAGAAAGAGGTATGAAAGAAATCCGGTCCCATTCTTAAATACTTAGATAGCTCAGTTCGCAGAGATGCGCTGCTGTGGAAGTATTTGGACTCTTTGTGCTTGGTTTACGAATGGAAAAATTATCGAGGTCTGATAATATGCAAATTATATTATTAATATTATATAGATTAGAGCTTTAAGCATTTTATGTGATGTCTTCTTAACATATTCAAGACTAGAGTGTGACATGTATATAGAGATGCAAATGCCAAGTTTTAGACTATTGTGGCGTTTTAAGGGGGAGGCTTTTATTCAACATTGGACATCTGCCTACAGAATACATGAGCAATCTTTAACCATTTTTAATTAAATGACATGAGATAAAAATAATATATTCAAAATAGTCTATAGTAGTATATTTTGAACTCCATAGATAGTGGGAGCCGACGAGGCTCTGGCCAACGAAGCGGCAGCAGCAGCTCAGGCCATCAAAGACGACTGCGAGTCGGACCTCGCAGAGGCGGTACCAGCTCTAGAAGCTGCTCTCAACGCGCTCAACACCCTGAAGCCAGCAGACATCACCCTGGTGAAGTCCATGAAGAACCCGCCGGCGGGCGTCAAGCTGGTCATGGAGGCTGTGTGTGTCATGAAGGGGATTAAGGGAGATAGGAAGATCGATGCTAATGGTATGGAACTGGTATTGAGCAAAGGAAATGCCAAAATGTCGTTTTATGAACATAACATTGCATCACAAAAGGGTAGGCAGAGGTGCACATATAGTACACCTACATTTCGCCAGGTTGTTATAAGCCCCAATGTAATAGGGGGCCTATTGCCATCAACCGGGCACAAGTGCTGCTACTCAGAATTATCAAATGGAAAAGCCCAGTATCCCTTTGCTCGACCAGATAAGAGTAGACCAATAAGTTAGTAATTTTATACAAGCTTACACCCGCAACTCCGTCTGCGTTGAACGCTATTTCGTGTCTTTTTTGGGGTTAGAGTAGCCTAAATCCACCACGAAGGTCCATCCTAAGAATAAAATTCACTCAGTCGAAGTCGTGGACAGGTGGTAGTCATCTATGACTACAGGCGACAACCTGATTATTGCTGTGGCTGTTTGTTTATGGGATATTTCACTTTTGTGAAACGCACCCACGAAATAGGAGAAATACCTAGTGTGGGACAACGTTTTTTAAAGAAAATAAATCCATACCTACTTCTTTTTAACAGGCAAACCATACGAGGATTACTGGGGCCCGTCGCAGAAGATGCTAGGAGACATGAAGTTCCTAGAGAGCTTGAAGAACTACGACAAGGATAACATACCGACGGCCATCATGAAGAAGATTCGGGACAAGTGAGACACATCCATTTTACGGTCCAGCCGTTAAATTTAAATATTGATTCCTATTTTTTATGTAGTAAAATAGCTTATTTATTGGCTAATAGTTATCTATGAAGTTATTGTTAAGTTTTTAGCGTATAACGAATATCAAATTGTGTTGTGCGTATATGTTTCTGATTTCGAAGACTTTATGGCCCACATCTTTCCCACTAATGTGTTCAAATTGACACCACCGATATTTTTTTACTGATTCTTGTATTTAAAGTACCTATTGCTGTACGGTTAGGTAACTATGAGACTCGAGTCTGCTTACGACCACGGCCGGTGCAACTCGGTCGAAACGAAAGCCAAAAAAAACATATTAGTGTTAATGTAATATAATCATGCAAAGCGATTGTTTAAAAGTTAGTTAAAACCATATCTACAGATACATTCCGGACCGTGAGTTCGACCCGGTGGTGATTTCCAAGGTATCGTCCGCTTGTGAAGGGCTGTGCAGGTGGGTGCGCGCCATGGACGTCTACGACAGAGTCATTAAGGTCAGAACATGTTTATTCGCACCACACATCAATTTTGTATTAGCCAATTCTCAGTAGCGGTATAGTGTCAAGATAATTTTTGACCGGATAACAGCAATAAGCTTACCTACCCTTACAATACAGGCGTGATGTTAAATCAAAACGCAACTATACAAGAAAATATCATAGTGTGGTGGGGTATCATTAAAAAGTCGTAAGAATGAATAAATAACCCCAATTGTTTTCTTAACAGGTGGTAGCCCCAAAGAAAGCTGCTCTGTTCGAGGCGGAGTCCGAGCTGCAGGCGCAGATGAACACGCTCAACGCCAAGAGGGCGCAGCTCCAGGCCGTGCTTGATAAGTTACAGGTACCTCACTAATCCATCACCATCAATGTTACAGATCCGATTATATCTAATACCTACTTTATCAGTAGGTACGCCTGAAAAATTAAATCGATATTTTTTTTTCTTCTCTTCAATTATTTCATGCCACTGAAAAATATTTGCCAGGCAAAAGACTAACTGCCCAGCGTGCACCTTACAGTCAATTAATATAATATATCCTGGGAAGGGGGAAGGGGGGAGATTGAATGCGCCGCAACTTACCTTTATGAATTACATACGTAACCTCCTTAAATATATGTCATTTTAATCTAAATGAAATCATATTATAGTATAGTTTGCGAGTATAACAGGATTAATCTTGTCAGAATGTTTGAAGTTCTGTGAGAGATTTTAATGAAAGATTATTAAGTATATTTTTTGTAATTTATATTGTTAATGTTTGTATGTGGCCTTTTGTGACATTGTACATGTAATACAAAACTTGTTGAATAGCGTAATTGTAAAAGGCCAGTTCAACAATTATTTAACTATGTGCTCTTCTGCTAGACCTTGAACGACGAGTTTGCCGAAATGACTCGCAAGAAGAAGGGCCTAGAAGATGAAATAGACCTCTGTTCCACCAAGTTGTCGCGCGCGGAACAGTTGATCGGAGGTCTTGGGGGGGAGAAGGCGCGCTGGATAGAGCTCGCGCTTCAGTTGCAGAAGCTACTCTCTAACATTATTGGTGAGACTTGTATTTGTACTGGTAATTAGGCCTTTTTTGGTAAGAAGGAAGGTTCGAATCAATCAAGGTTGTTATAGTTATACTTTGCCAAAATATTGAGGAGTTACTGTAGGCGTTTGCAGTTGATATTGTTATACGTGTTTACCACAAAGACAATTAATATGAAATATAAAATGTTTCCTTTTTTATGTTTTTACTGACGATCCTTGTGTACGTACCAATGGCTCTTAGCAAGATTAAAGCCACTTAATCCCTCTCTTCAGATTGTATATAGATTGACGCTTCCAGGTGACGTTCTGCTATCGGCTGGGTGCATCGCCTACCTGGGACCATTCACTGTGAATTACAGACGAGAAGTAGTGCAAATCTGGAACAGGCGGGCGAGGGTACTGAGTAAGTTTTTAATAGTATAATATATTATCATCTGTAGGCCATAAATAGTAGCTGAAGGGCTTTCGCAGTGTCGACCGACCAACATTACATATTTTTTTCAAAACTTCACCCTACACTAGGTATCGTTCCTGTACCGTGCGTTTCACAAACATGAAATATCATTTTAACTTGAGACAAACATCTGAGGATCACAGAATTTTTGTTCTGTTATGGAATTGCACCCTTAGCGCAACCGTCCAATAGCGTGTTTCACATAAAAGCTGATGATTATTATTATTATTATTATTTTATTCAGGAAACAAACAATTATACACTATGTAATACACAGGAATTTGTTTGTACTTATTATGTTAAGTGTACAATCCATAACATTTCCACAGATTACTATCAGCTATCGTTACGGTATGGAAGCTGGACTAAAAATAACAGTAATTTATTAAAAAGAAAGATACTAAAAATTAAAACAATAAAATGTAAAAGACCAAAAAAAAAAAAGTAAATAAACAAGTAAAAAAGTATATAACATAAATGTGAAAAGTGAATGATATTAACATGGATTACAATTTAAAACTAAGTGCTCAATGATTTTATTTCTAAAGGTATTTTTATTTAATGCAAATATATCTATATGATGATGATCTTTTTTTCCATAGAAATCCCATGTTCAGAAACGTTCTCTCTGATCACCACGCTGGGCGAGCCAGTGGTGATCCGCGTGTGGAACATCGCCGGGCTGCCGGTAGACAGCTACTCCATCGAGAACGGCATCATCGTGGAGAAATCCAGGAGATGGGCGCTCATGATTGACCCTCAAGGTGATAGACTTAATCCTGTTATATGTAATGGTTTTGTACATGTGGTTGTCACTAACTCCTTCTAAACAGCTGGACCGATTTAGATGAAATTTTGTGTGTATATTTTTACTATGGTTTTGAAGAGAAAAATTGTTGATACATTTATTATTTATTTATTCTCAGCAGGATTATTACTGTTTCGAATGCAAGCAAAGTAATAATGTAATTATCATATATTTAGAGCAAGCAAACAAATGGATCAAGAACATGGAGCGCGAGAACCAATTGAAGGTGATCAAGCTGACGGACGCCAACTACGTGCGCGTGCTGGAGAACTCCATCCAGATGGGCTTCCCCGTCATCATGGAGAACATCCGCGAACAGCTCGACGCCGTCATCGAGCCGGTGCTGCTTAGGAATATATTCAGGTGCAACATATAATAGTAGAATAATACCTAGGTACTATAGCAACATATAATAGTAGAATAATACCTAGGTACTATAGCAACATATAATAGTAGAATAATACCTAGGTACTATAGCAACATATAATAGTAGAATAATACCTAGGTACTATAGGCAAGTTGCACAGCTGTCCGGGAGATAACAGCGACGCGGATTGGTGTCCGTACGCGACCCGCTCAGGGTAGAGCCCTCCAACACTCCCCGCGTCCTGGCAACCGTATCCTTTTGAACCCTCGTATTAGAGCACTCACGCGCTAGCCGTACGGGTCTCCCGTGTACGGCCAGCTGTGACTCCAGCCTGAAGTCCAAGGGTCGTTTAAGTAGATTTGGAGCGATACAATGGTACGCTACGAGCCTACGATAGAGTTGACCCTTATTTTCTACAACCACAATGATTACAAACACATTGCCTGCCGTGGAGCTGACGCAGCACACAAGAAGAACTATTTCTTGGTGGTCTGTAGATCTGTTACTTACTGTCGCGTGTCCTCCGGGGACTCGGTTGACGGCAACCGCGAATGACTGTAGTATAAATAACTGTTTACGCACTTGGTTGCTGATCGCCCGATTATTCTTTGGTCCTCGAGGGACCGAATCGCTGGCCACCAGTCGACAGTGCAAAAGGAGTCTTAAAACTCTGTTTGATCCTTATCTCTCTATAAAAAGGTCGGGTGGTGTGGACTGCTTGAAGCTGGGAGACAACATCCTGGAGTACAACCACAGCTTCCGATTCTACATTACTACCAGACTCAGCAACCCGCACTACCTGCCAGAGGTGGCCGTTAAGGTTAGTAGAAACCATAAAAAAACGATCTACTTATTTCTGCTAAACACTTATAATGGCCTATTAACTCTACGATCTGTCCTTACAATCCGTCGCTTCAGACCGATCGTAACAATAGATCACTAGGATGTCATATAATGGATCGTGAAAGCATATTCGAAATCACAAAAAGAAATCTATGTAATTTTTAATTTCATAACGATTAATCGTCACGATTGTCTTCCGATTGATCGAATCTATAGCACGTATATGAATGCTTTACATGCTGGATTTGTTAAACGAAAACATGTGTGTATGCATACTTTAGAAATTTCACATGAAACTATTTCTCTCTTAGCAATTCAAAACTATTGATATTATTTGTGATATGCAATATGTATTTTATTTCTATGACAGGTAACACTCCTGAACTTCATGATCACCCCACAAGGGTTGCAAGACCAGCTGCTGGGCATCGTGGTGGCGCAGGACAGGCCCGAGCTCGAGCTGAAGAAGAACCAGCTCATCGTCGAAGGGGCCAACAATAAGAGGACCCTCAAGGAAATTGAGGATAAGATTTTGGAAGTAAGTCATGTTACTGAGGGTTATAATACTCCACACTTCTTATAGTATGGTTAATGAACAACCTGGTGTCAAAGTTTACACCACTTGTAGGCTTCTGACATTGCTTTACACGCCGTTGAAAAATCTCTCAGGTGTGCCTAACGGTTTTTAGCAACTAATAAGTAATTTATAATATGCTCATGAATTCGAAACGACATTGATTTGAACTCACTACAATTGTTGTCCGATTTGACATAACACTAGTGCAGTTCGGACTTAAGAGTTCGGTAAACTTTTCTCGTTCACTTTGTTAGCATATGACGTATCTATACTCTTTGACATATCGTTGATCCAACTCTTCGTATAGGTATTATCCTCCGCCGGGAACATTCTGGAAGATGAGTCAGCGAACCAGATCCTGTCGTCTTCCAAGATCCTGTCCATCGAGATTGAAGCGAAGCAGGCAGCGGCGGCCATCACTGAGAAGGAGATAGATGAGGCTCGGCTGCTGTATGTGCCCGTGTCCAAACACAGCTCCGTGCTGTTCTTCTGTATATCAGACCTCGCCAACATTGACCCTATGTACCAGTACTCTTTGGTTTGGTAAGTCAACATTATGAATTTTTTAAATTTTCATTTATCATCATCCGGAAGACGTCCACTGTTGAACAAAGGCTTCCTTCTCGGCATCGCAACTCTGACGATATCATAGGTCCACCTTGTGGGAGAACTGCCAACGCTGCGTCTTTCGGTTCGTGGTCGTCACTTGAGAATCTTTCACCCTCAGCGGTTATCGGTTCGTCGAGCGATAAGAACTCGAAAAAATTAAAAAAAAAGACAGTTATGTACAATTATTTGTGAAACCCTGACACCTGTGCTAGGTTCATAACATGTGTTACAGGAGTCACTGTCTTCGCCTAGTATTGTTACATCAACTTTAATGTCCTACTGTTTCATACACCACTTAATACTTAATCGATTTTCGTATAAGTTATTAATCGATTGTACTTGAACAGATTATGTAATTTACGTGTATTTTCTTGGACTATTTAGTGTTTTTCATGATTTGCTTAAGGTTTTCTACTTCTGTTTATAGGCTACTGAATTCAGTAGATTAATTTATTAGCAAATAACATTGTTATTGGAGTTATTGGAAAATAAATAAAATTCGTTTGTCCGTTATAAACGATAAAAAGAAACCCCTTGAAAATATTTACACAATTTTACACTCGATAAATGTCTAATAATATCCAATCTTTCTATTTACGAGATACCAGTGTCAGCTGACCTAACATAACTAGGTGTTCACATGACCGCCGAGTTCAGTATAATAATCAAATTTCCCAGGTTTATAAACCTGTACAACCAGGCTATCCTGAACTCTCCAAAGAGTGCCGTACTCGACGAACGCATCGCGGGCCTCAACGCGTACTTCACCAAAAGCATTTACGAGAACGTCTGCAGAAGTCTGTTTGAGAAGGACAAGTTGATCTTCTCTCTCGTTCTTACCATGGGAATACTAAGAGCCAAGGTAAGGAGCCTGCCAAGAAGTCGTTTGCTGCTGTTTGGGACACAACACATTTGTAAAGATATACATGTTGATAACTCCATGATGTCCCAGGGTAACATTGACGACGAGCTGGTGACGTTCCTGCTGACGGGCGGCGTGGCTCTGGACAACCCGCACGAGAACCCCGCGCCCACCTGGCTCACCGAGAAGGCTTGGTCTGAGATCGTCAGGGCATCTCACTTACCCGGGTATACATGGGACATTTCATTATTTACTAGCCGTGTCTCGCGGTTACACCCGTGTTAAATTTACTTAGGTAGTAAATCTTTACTTAGTGCTGCTTTAAGTAGTCATTAAATATCTCTATGTGCTGCGGTGAGACCAATAACATAATTGGCCAAATGTGGCGAATGTGTGTAGTAAACTCCACAGCACACCCCTTCAGACTACATGCGTGATGTTATTAGCTAGTATCGTTCGAAATTAGTTCTTTGTGTTATTATAATGTATGAGCTATGTATTAGTTTAAGTTTCATCATAATCCGTCCAGTAGCGTCTGTGTGAAAGAGTTACAAACATCTATAACCCGCACAGAGTGACTCCACTACCTCTTGTATACATACTTTATTGTCCACCAAAATGATTACACAAAACTGTGAAGTTTTAGTAAATTAAATTATTTATATCACCAGGTTGAATGGCTTGAAAGAGAACGTCGAGAAAAACATATCCGAGTGGAAGGACTTCTACGACCTGTCTGCCCCTGACGTGGCACCCTTCCCTGAACCCTTCGACAAGACCGAAGGGATTGCAAAACTCATTATTCTAAGGTAACTATTCACTTTCAGAACAATAAAAGATACTATTGGAGATGACAATACTAATAGAAGTGTTGGAAAACGATTTGAGATAGAGGGGTCTTAAAACAACTCAATAAAAAACGTAAATACCAAGGCGGCTGGGATGAGGGTTCGGTTAAATATATGGTACGTGGAAAAGGACTTATTAAAAGGTGCTTAAAACCATTGTGGCAACATGCTGATGCTTTATGTACATATAATGTGTATATATAAAAAAAACAGGTGTATCCGGCCCGACAAGCTGATCCCCCTTGTCCAACAATACGTAGTAGCAAAGATGGGTCAGCTGTTCATCGAGCCGCCCCCCTTCGACCTGGAGAAGTCCTACAACGACAGCAACTGCTGCTCCCCTCTCATCTTCATCCTGTCTCCCGGCTCCGACCCTATGTCTGGGCTCGTTAAGTTCTCCATGGAGAAGAAGGTCGTCAGCTTCGAGACTATTTCGTTGGGGCAAGGACAGGTGAGTGGAGCTTACAACTACTTTGAACTTTGGGCTAATGTTATTAAGGTTCATTTCTGCAAATTCTGTGGTACATAATTTATTGTATATTTTCGTAGGGATATTATTTAATATTTTTTACAGATAGCGTATTTATTTGGACTATGTATAAGTTTGCTTCCAGAAAGGCCACTAAAATGTTTCGAGCTAATGATTTAGGGTTCTTATTGCTGTCATTTCTGTACACAAAGTTACAAACTCAAACGGAGCTATTTTTTTTTTAACTTCGCCAAACATTAGGAATTTCTCCTGTATCGTGGGAGCGTTTCACAAACATAAATGATACCACATATGCAAGCATGGATCACACAAATTATGGTCACGAGCTGGAATCGAACCCGCAACCCTTAGCGCAGTAATACAACCGGAATTAAGTTTCCTTTTTGACTTCAACATACTCTTCACTGTCCCCTCTAGGGCCCCATAGCAGCCAACATGATAAACCAGGCCATCGTGTCGGGCGGCTGGGTGGTGCTGCAGAACTGCCACGTCATGGACTCGTGGATGGGCGAGCTGGAGAGGATCTGCGCCGAGGTCATCATCCCGCAGGCCACGCACCACAACTTCCGCTGCTGGCTCACCTCCTACCCCAGCAAGTCGTTCCCCGTCACCGTGCTGCAGAATGGTGAGTGCTGTCCAAATAAGTATTCCGACAGTGTTTTATAGACTATGTCCGCTTACGCCAACTTTAAGTTAAATAAATTCATGTAAATCCGGAACTACTGCATCCTAATATCTACCTATAATGATAATAAACCATATTAACAAGTAACTATATATCAACTAAATTTAGAAAAGCGGAGTCTCCTATCACAAGCTATTTCTTACTTAAAAGGAGATCTCCAAATCTAGTGTGTAACCAATCTTATGTAATGGAAATAAACTTTTTTTTTATAAAAACATCTTTCCATACTTACATTTGTTTGCCACGGAAATGTTTGTACACATACTACTATATACTTGTAGTTGATTTGTGAGTAAAAATCTTGTAAAAAAGGATGAATTGCTAGAAAACAAAAACGCCTAGCTTCAACAACTTGGTATAGCGGCACTAAGCATACTTTTCCGTCCAGGCGTAAAGATGACAAACGAGGCTCCAAAAGGCTTGAAGAACAACATCTACCGCTCATACATATCGGACCCTATCTGCGACCCTGAGTTCTACATCTCGTGTCCCCGCACGGAGGACTGGCGGCGCCTGCTGTTCGCGCTGTGCTTCTTCCACGCCATCGTGCAGGAGAGGAGGGCGTTCGGGCCCCTCGGCTGGAACATACAGTACGAGTTCAATGAGAGCGACCTGAGGATCTGTATCATGCAGCTGCAGGTTAGATAGCTTACGAATTCTGATTGCACGTGAATTGGGACAAAAATATTTGTGATCCGCAGATGTTTGTCCCGAGTCTGGGTGTGTGTGAAAAGTAATCACGAACCGATAAATTCCTAATGTGTGGTGATGTTTACAAAAAGTGTAAATGGTCCGAGATGAAAGATAACAAACACCCTGTTTTCAGATGTTCCTGACGGATTATGCTGAGACGCCATTTGACGCGCTCAACTACCTGGCCGGTGAATGTAACTATGGAGGAAGAGTGACTGACGATAAAGACAGGAGACTCATCTTGTCGCTTCTCTCTATCTTCTATAACGACCAAGTTACCACTTTATCTGAGTATGTAACGCAATATTTGTTATAATATATAATGATATTAAGGTTTCGCCAAACAGAACACGTGCTTACCGCGCTTCAAAGCGCTAGCGTTACGCCGCGCTGTAGCTGTACAGGCGTGATGTTATGTATCTTCAAAGATTTTATAATAACTATTTTCTTTCTCGTTTGTTTGTGTGTGTCTTGCGTCAATGTTGATTAAAATCTTTTTCTTCTTCTTTAAATGTCTCAACTATCTGAACTTTGATGGTGCTAGGTATTCGTTCTCTCCGAGCGGCGACTACCGCATGCCGCCGAGCATGGAGTACAACCTGGTGTTGGAGCACATCAGGGCGCTACCCATGATCGCCAAGCCAGAGGTGTTCGGGCTGCACGAGAACGCTGACATCACCAAGGATAATAAGGAAACAACTGCTGTAAGTATTAATTTAAGGTTCAAAGGAGAACTTTATTGCTTCAATGTCAAAATTATATAATAACTAGCGAACGCGGTAAATTATTATTATTAATTGTCCTGACCTAAAAATAAATCTCGTTTACCACTCGACGGGGCCAGTTGAGAATCTAAACCATCCAAGAAAAACCAACTCAAATTCCCAGAAAACCAACATCAAAATCGGTCCACCCGTTTAGGAGTTTATTGTACAAAATAACAAGATATACAAAGGTTTTAACTTTCTTCACTCTTTCTTAATATAAACCTTAAATATTTCATAGCTTTGTCCAGAATATGCTTAAGAAAAAAAAAAACTCCCAACGAGAATACCCAAGTTTAAAACTATGATGTTCATACTAATTCTCCTGGCAGCTCCTGTTCGGCACCCTGCTGACGCAGACCCACATAGTGGCGGGCGGCGGGGGCGCGGAGGGCGGCGAGGGGGGCGGCATCGTGGACATGACCGACGAAATGCTGGGGCGCCTGCCCAAGCTCTACGACGTCTTCATGGTCTCCGAGAAGTACCCCGTGCAGTACTACAACAGCATGAACACCGTGCTCAAACAGGTGAGGAGTTACAGTTAGCTACTGATGTGGACTAAACATATGAAAAGGTTATGATAGACGCGAATTGATTATACCAGGATCGTAGCAAATGGAAATCGAAGGTCTCACACAGGTGTAGATTGTAATGAGAGCGAATAGTACCTACTAGGTACGTTTACTAATTGCGATCTTGTAATTTTAGTCAGGACTAACGGAAACAGCTGAAAAGTAAACGTAGATTTATGTTTTTGCAACGTATGGTAGGGAACGCCTTACGGCCTTAGGCATTAAGTCCACCTATACATGCATACATCCGCCTATGTAGGCAGTTTTGTAACATTCAGTGTAAATAAATACATATTACTCAGGTTTTTATTAGACACTTCATATAAATAAGTACGTAACGTCACCCAGGAGCTGATCCGCTACAACCGGCTGCTGTCGGTGGTGAAGCGCACGCTGCACGGCGTGCACATGGCCGCGCAGGGGCTGGCCATCATGAGCGCGGAGCTGGAGGAGTGCAACAACGCCTTCATCAAGGGCATCGTGCCCGGCGCCTGGATGTCCAAGTCCTATCCCTCCATGAAGCCGCTCGGCTCCTATGTGGCTGACTTACTTTCGCGGTGAGTCCACCATCTTTTCCCTATTTCATAGACCCTATAGACATCAGCTGTTTCCGCAGATTTTACCACTAGAATCAGCCGCGTGTGAGAATTTGTAAAATCGGTTGGATACTTTCGAAGCACACACCTCCGTTCTTCAAAGTTTACCTGTTTGTATTTAGTCTGACAATTGCTCTGTTTTCTTGGCTTTATATGAGAGGAAGCCTAAATAGGCACAGCAGATGCAACTAGTAGGATGAAGCTTATATTTACTAACATAAAAAGACATTTTACGACGAAGCGTAATCTACGGTTATGGAAGCACATAATATATAATTTCCCAGACAGGTACACCCGTGGAGATGATCGAGCATGACTCCCACAATAAAACAAAACACAGTGACATATATATCAATTTATTTTACTATCACAAACAAGTTTACTACTATATAGTGTGTATATTACGTCTAAAGATGTGAGCTTGGGTACATGTCTGGTCACGGCTGACAAACATAGTTTAATACTCGTAGATATTTAGGTAGTATCAACTTTAGGCCTAATTAGCGTAGCTTGGAGATTGAAATAACTAAAACGAAACGTGGGAACAACCGACTGACGATGTATTAGATTATGTCAGTTCTAACACAAAGTTGAATTCAAATATATTTCCAGTAAATAGGAACATTATAGATATTTTTTCTAATTGGTGGTTACCTGACACAAATCGTAAAACAAACAAATATTAGGCCGTACAATAAGACAAACAGCTTAGCGCTAAACGGTGAGCTAAGTTGATGAAAATGAACAATGAAAGTCTACTGCTTTTGAGGATCTGCTTTGAAGCTCATAGCAGTAGAATTACTGCCGTTACCGCACCAGTAACACGTACCCAAACTACAGAGGTACACAAGTTTGTACTCAGTCTGTCGACGATTGTACTGGGTTCAAACGCCGCGCGGTGCGTGAAGCTCGCATGACCTACGTAAGCGACAGACGATGGTTACGTAAGTAGGGCACAGCGCGGCACTACCTGCGCTCAACGGGAGTCTGGTAGCGTTACAATCAATTCACACGATACTCACTATTATTCTATAAGTGTAGCGGTAGAACAACCGTTTAAAGAGGCGCTCGACACTGAAGCCTGCTTACACCAAAGCGTGCTTGCTAACTAACTATTTAATAACTGTTCGTGTTATCTGTATTATTTACTTCGTGTTTTATTCGGGAGTCCCTGACTTGCACACTGCGCGTCACCTCTTGATAAGGGCTCCGTGATAATCCGATACAACTTGGGTATTCCCGAAAAGCCATGTGGAGTATGTAATTATCTATTATTTATTTTTACTACGTTGGTGCAAGTAGGCGTGAATGTTGAAAATGAGACATCACACAATAACACTGTTACCGGTCATTGTGATGTCTCATTCCGGCGCATGCGACGACAGTAGAACTAGATCAAGAGTAAGGGGACGTGGTAAGATCTTTAGTTATGGCAAATTAGGTCCTTTATATTCCACTCGCTTTACTGTCTTTTACGTTCCAAAATAGTGCCGTTTCCATCATTGTGTCTCTTTCTCACGAACTTATTTAAAAAGGTATAGAAAATATTTGAAGCTCTCAAATTAGGCTTTATTTTAACCATGTGCGGTAAAATTGAGGCGATAATAATTAGAGCTAAATTCATGGTAAATTGTTGTACCTAAGTGAACTATTTTGAGGCTAACTAAATTCTATCCATTTTCATATTACATGATGAAGAGACAGTGAGATTAATCTATCTTATTATTACACAATACTAAATCAAATCTTTTAAGATCCCCTAAGGATGACATTGAGCTCAGCCCACTGCATGACGTGGCAGCACAGGAAGAGAATAGTTTGTACGTAATCGTGGTCTTACACCATTAATAAACTATGTCCTGAATAAATGCGCAAAGTGCGTCTGTGCACACACAGTTAACTGACTAACTGAGCCCTTACGGACATATTGGTTAATGGAAACTAGCGCAAGCACGCGATGTAGTCTTTAGTCAATTTATCGTCTAAGTACATCTAAAAAACCGCCTAATATATTCTTGAATATAATTCGTGCATGTAAAAAACTCGTGCACTGTTCATACATGTTCAACAATCAATTTTAAATCGAGAAGATCTCTTTAATTCTAATAGTATTTAATCGCGTCCAACACTAGATCACGTTAGTAATACTAAAGTCCTACACAGTTACATAAACTTGTCACATAAACATTTATTATAGCACATATGAATACTGACAGGTGATATTTTGACACATTACAACCGTAAATTCAACAATCCAAAATCAACTAAGTTGCCAATATATATCTTAAGAAATCGACGCGTTAACCCTGATTCTGTAATAGATTTCTTATGTATATAACTCCTGATATTAATATGAATATTGATCATTGCAATAAACTAACTTTATTTTTAAAATACACTCAAAAACTTTGTATACAAATGATTATATCGTTAGAAAATAAAGTTAGTCTCATTTCAAATGATAAATAAACCGAGATTGCGCACTCATACTTGAGCAAACAACCTCGACCTGGGGCTTGGGATATGCCTACGTTTAACACAGGACTACGGCACTGGGCAGTCGACTCAACCTTCAGAGTTCCTCGCCGCCAGATCCAGCAGTTTGTTCATGAGCTCTCCTCCGAACGACTCTCTATACTTCTGGCTGATGTTGTTAAGCAGGGCGTACGGGGTCTCGTAGTTCATATTCTCTATAGTAGACAGAGAGCTGTCATCGTACTTCCTGCCTACGACTCTGAAGCCATTCGCTGACATTTCGATGCAATATTGGGAGTTCTCCAAGGTCGTCAAGTTGATGAAGATGCGCTGGTTGTTACTGAGCAGAATGGGCGATATGCAGGCAGACCTGACGTGCTTGCTGATGTCGTTGATGGCAGCTTCAGCTTCCTGGGGCCAGGTGGCCTCGTCTAAGACTTTGTCGTTCATGATTACCTGGAAAACGAAAATGAAACAAACTGTTATAAACTTGCTTAAATATACTGTTTTACCTGGCGTCTATTGGATAGACGACGCGATTTAATATTAACCCTTTCCTAGTGTAATGACCCACATATGGGGCATGGCGATTGATTAACTAGTGTGTCTGCTTCGCGCACAGTCAGTGTTAATATTTTAGGAAATAATACGCATTGCGTAAACAAACTTATGGTAGATAATAGTTATAATTAACTAAACGATACCAACATTATCTTAGAGTATCTATTTATTTTTTGTATTATAAAGTGAGTAGACATACCTGTATAAGTTACAGGTATGCTAGCTCTAGCAGTTTTGCATTGTCTATCCTACCTGTTTAAAATCAAGGCAACATGAAGCATAGTTTAACAAGTAACCTTCAACTATTACCATCCGTCCTAAAATAGCGTCTATTTCAACAGATATATCAAGCTTCACTGACATATTTAGACAAGTGATCCAATTTTTATAAAGCCAAGATCGATAACTGGAGCCATTTTTGTCTTTAGCCTAAAATTCCTGCAAGATTGGATAGACGAGGGTCCTCCGACAGTGTTCTGGATTTCGGGCTTCTATTTCACGCAGTCTTTCCTGACGGGGGTGCTGCAGAACCACTCCCGACACAACAAGATCCCTATCGATCAGGTCCACTTCGAGTTCACTATCACCAAGATGGAGGCTGATTGTGAAGAGGAACCTTCGTTCGGAGTTTATTGCAAGGTTTGGACATTGTGTTATATCGGAACTTACATTGATCAATTAATACTTATGTAAATAACTCATAACATACCGCCTTAATTTAAAAGGGGTAGACAGAGGTGTATAATATACCCGCATTTCGGCAGTTATAGATTCTAATGTAATAATTATAACTCAGAATCAAGTACATAATGTACAAAACCCCGACCTGGAATTAAAAACCGTGACATAGGCCTCGCAGTTGCGCTTTGCAACAATAAAGTGTCTGACTATATGCTAGATAAAAATGCTTGGGCTTAAGCCTCTTCTTGTATTGTTTAATTTTGACATTTAATTTGTTTACCCTTTTTTACATATTTGACGCAAAACTGACATTGTTTGATCTTTTGATCCATTTTGTTTTGTTTTTTTATATTTTTACAAACTGACATAATGTATTTTTTTTTTTTTCTTTATTCTCATTATTATTGTTATATTAATGTACGATGTAGGATTTTCCTTCTTAGATAGTTTCTTGTCTGGCGGTTTGAGTATCTTATACAGCCTACCCAAATGTCCTGCAGATGGTACGAGACGGGGCGTCTGTCAGGACAGGTTGACTCAAATCTGCTTTGGTTCTTTCTTTAAAAGACCATCACAGACGTCCTACATTGTACATGTCGTGTATTTGTAAATGTGAGCATTGCGTAGGTTTTTTTTTCCTTCCTTTTTTTTATTCCTATGCGTGTCTGACGGTTTGAGTATTTTATGCGGCCTACCCAAATGTCCTTCAGATGGTACGAGACGGGGCGTCTGTAAGGACAGGTTGACTCAAACTCGCCGTGGTTCTTTCCTAAAAAGACCACTTCTCAGACCACCTACACTGTTCTCGCATAAAATATTGAGCTTGTCTGGACTTTAAAAGAGACCTTGACCCCTGAGTTTGTTTCGGTATTTCTTCTCAGAGGTAGTCAGTTAGGAAATGCTGATGCCATCTAGTTTTTAAAAAATGACGTGTAAAAGTGTTTTTTTTAAACCTATTTACAGAAATAAAATCATTTATCAACCAGTAGACGAACGCAGTTGGTAAAGAACTCTCAGTCTCAAGTATAAATAACTTATCCAAACGAAGGAAGAATATCGCAATTAACCAGTGAGGCTTCACCTAAATATAGATAAATCAATACAACCTTATTATTTTACTATGCCCTGGTTCAAAACAACTCAGAAAGTTATAATAGTAAAATCAATACCACCTGCAAATATGATTTCTACGAACGTGTTCATGGATTCTACGGACCGTGCGGACGACATTACAAATGGCCAGGAAATATCAATATTTTAGTTTAAAAGTCTTTTGAGTCTATTTTCAAAGGTGTAGTCGTAAATTTTTTAAACATTGTATTAATTAACAATTTTTTTTTCCAACATAGTAAAATCTTTCAACACAACAACATAGTTATTCTGAGATCTACGTTTGAACTTGTAAAATTTACGATTATAACTTGAATTTATGTATATTTCTTTCAATTATTTGTCTTCAAGTTTCTCAACTTGTGAAAAATTATGTTTTAATCGCATGCAGCAACCACATAAAGTGGATAAGCAGGACAAAGAACACAGTGTGTTTATATGGGTGAGTCCCTAGGGTAATGCATGCGAGTGTCTGTTATAACAGTTTTATATGCACAGATTTGGTAGTGCGAAGGTTGCGTGATGAGCACCAGTATTTAGATTTAAAACACCGTTTGAGTTATACGCATTCCTTACGCGCTTTACGCTGAACGAATTTGAATGAATACGGCTATAACATTGCATGGAGATCGTCTGACCTTTCGTCGCCCTATACATTTTCTTGTAATAGAGATTAGATAAGTCTGGATTAGTCAATTAATATGTATATTTAATAAATGGAGATGACTAACATTGAACATGACATTTAGATTAATTAATACTAATCGTCTCCATTATTAAAATAATGGCACGATAGTCAGTAATCTTCTATATATATAAAAATGAATTGCTGTTCGTTAGCCTCGCTTAAAGTCGAGAAAGGCTGGACCGACTTGGCAAGTTCTGGTCTTAAAACACTCTCCACGAGAGTTTTATAAATATATTATTGTAAATTAATAGAGCCTTATTTGACAAAATATATTCGTTTATTAATATAGGTTGATTCGGTCATTTCTTTACGTGTCTGGTTGGAAATATGAAGCTAAGTGGGTGCTGCTGCCTCTACCTTAATAATCATTACAAAATAACTAACATGGTCTTTCTCTCAGGGCTTATTCTTGGAAGGCGCAAGATGGAACCGAGAAAAGATGCAACTGGACGAGTCGTACCCAAAGATCCTGTTCGACACAATCCCTATAATATGGTTCCAGCCGGCACTCATAGCCGAGTTCAAACCTCCGCCGTGCTACTTCTGTCCTATTTACAAGACGAGCGAGAGGAAGGGAGTGTTGGCCACCACGGGCCACTCCAGTAACTTCGTTATGTATATCACACTAGAGTCGAATGTTCCTGAGCAGCACTGGATCAACAGGGGGGTCGCCAGCTTGACGCAGTTGGATGACTAGAGAATGACAGACTATTGAGTTTATTATCGTTATCAAAACTGAACGCTATCACTGCCCAGTGGGCGTACTCTCCAATTTAATTTCGACCAAATTCGATTGGAATTGCAAAGTTACCGACTAAACCTAACACTGGCGCCAAATTATTTCAATATTAAGTGTTTATTGGAAGAAACTGAGATAAAAAGATTGGCAGATTTTTTTTTTCAATATGACAGTTTCCGTAAAATTAATATTAATTTAGCATTGAAATTAAATTGGAGAGTAGGCGACCAGTGCACTAATTTGATACAAATCGATTGTTACTATTGTGTCTACCTAGCAGACAGTCAACGTGTATCTAAGGAGATTCTATAATTAGCTCTACAATACTACGAAAGTGGTGCACTAGCGAATCTACACAGTTCCTACTCTTATATGAGGCTTATGATATGTGTTTCATTTCAAAGCGTAAGTGATGTAAAGTTCGACTGTAAACCCTGAGCTTGCTAAAAGCGCGGCCAAAAGGTGGTTTAAGAAACAGTACCTATCTTATTATTTGTATTTAATTTATTCAAGCTACTTTATTTAGGTCTGGAGTCAGTTTACATCTAAAGATTGCAATGGGGGAGTAGAACTCGCGAATTCAGTAGGTATTTGCTATCACCAGGTTATATGTACCATTATACTGTTGTTGATTTCTATGTTTAATTTTATCATGCTTTTATCGCATTTAACAAATGTTGTAGTCATTTTCCTGGTATATTTATATTTAATTATTAATTATGTTAATCACAATTGTTAAATAAAAGGTAGGTTGTGTTTATACAATTATAAATAGCCTCATTGCTAGTAATAATAGTCCCGAAATAAGGAAAATCTTCCTGGGTAGAATGCCTACATTGGAAGGGGTAGTTATTGACTAAATATTGTAATATTCAATTGGATGTTATATGCTCAATCCGTCCTTTATATACTATATTGTGTGATGATATATAAAGGATAGTGATTTGAGTGTGTATAATAGCATCTCTATGCGTTACTATAGTATCTCTTCACGCATCCAAATGTCTATTTCTAATATAATTATGTTTGTTACTGTGATATGTGTCTAGTGTTAATCAAATGATTGCCAAATAAAGATATTCTATATTTAGAAGGGTGTTGTTTGAATTTATTTCATCCAAACTACAAATATAGTAATATAAACAATTCAAATAGTAAAATTAAATTAAAATGGGGATTAACTCGAATACAAGTTTTAAAGGTGTTTTTTGAATAGTTGTTTCCAAATTGATGATTTAAACTATAAATATGGCTAGGACAATAATGATGTTACATTATAAAAATTGAGTTAATTTTCTCTGAGACAATTCTGAAGCTCATATTACAAGAAAAAACTTCTGAAGGATAATAATAGGTTCAATCCTCCACAAGAAGAAACCTACTCTAATTTAAGTCTTGCATAGGTACACAGATTGACCATGCCAATACTACTTACTACCACATATGAATGGACAAGAATGCTATAAAAAACAGAGATTAATAAAAAAATCTTTATAATCGAAAACAAAAATGCTAAACCTTAGAAATGATAATAAAAAAAAATTAGACATTTGCATTAAATATATAAAACATTCAATATAGGAGAGAAATGAAACAAATCGGTAACATAGTGGTACCCAAGAGAGGGAAAAAGAAGAAAGGTAAAACCTTCAGGAGATGGGAAGACTATATGGTTGGACCTGGATGAGATGGATGGGAAAGAGAGAGGAATGGAAAGCAGGAGGCCTTTGCCAAAAGGCACACAAAATAGTGAAAATATCTATCTTCTATGTATATAAAAATACACTAATAAATGTGCTATTTAATTGTGGTTAAATGATTATTTAACCGCCCGTTCATTTTTAACTATTGCTGTTTTTTTCACTAAAACTCGGAATGGCTGTATCTGCAATTTGGATAATTTTGGTTTTGATTATATTTGTGAAAGTTAAGAGCAAGTTTAAATGGTGAGAAGGCTAGGCGGTACCAAGTTCGCCAGGTCAGCTATTATATATATTATATACATATAAATAATATTAAATAAATAAATAGTTATAACTATTTATTAAAATATAAATAAATAAATAGTTATCTCTGATACCAACTGTTATCCTCAAAACCCTTATGCCAGACTTCCATTTACAAAACATTCTGTTTCACTATCTAAAATGGTATCTTAAACATAATTCTTAATTTCTACAATATAATGAACATTAACCAAAGCAACATGTACCTTATCATCAATCATTATCTATTTTAAGTGCCTGGTTTAATGGAGTATTTATATGATTTCTGCAAACAGATTTTAACTAACACACAAGTATTTCTACTAGATGGAACCGGTTTTTCCTAATTGACTTCCTCTACAAAGAAATGTCATCACAAACTCAAGAGGTCAAGGCCATTTAACACTGATGTAATCATTATAATGTTTGTAAGGATAATGTAGGTATAATAATTATGTTTTGTTTGTAGGTTTTGGTAAACATTTTTCCTACTATATCTCTTGGTTTAAAATCTCTGATGGACACAAACATAATGCCAAGTGCCAACTCAACCCCAGAAGAGATTGACTAAACCATTATGATACCTTATCAGGGTGTCAGAGCAATCATTTTATTTATTACATTAATATTAAATCACATACACCTATGACTATATACCCATGTTTGCAATTTAATAAATGATTTATGAGAATGGAATTTACATAATTCCTGCATATTTTAAAATTGATGATGGTACTTTGTATTTGTTGATCTAATAAGACCATATGTTCCCACATCTGGAAATAGCCACACATTCTGGTATTCTAGCAGGCTGAGAACATCGGAATGTTCATACATGAATACATGCTGGGAATTACAATAACAACAAAGAGTAAACCTAAAATTATATTGGCCATTTTCCAAACTCAATATACCGTACAAGTAGAACGCATATAAATACTTAGTTATATGACATTATGGATAATATAGGAGCAATGTCCATTGCCAAAACTACATTTGCGACGTGGATAATGAATGAACAGAAACAATAACAAAAAATATAAGGAAAATTTGGGTTTTAACGATATTATGATAAAAAAATATAAATTGCTTAAATAAATTCCCTAACAAATTAAAACCTGTGAACCTAAAAAACTTATAACTATATTTTATATAAAAATCCTTACGCCACATGAGATTTAAAATTCGCGGTAAAGTTATATTAACACTTACCTCTATTTCTGCAATTGAAGCGGAAATCAACTTAAACGATCAACTGGCGCCTTATTTATTAAATGTAATGGTATGTTATCGTTTTCATGGCAAAGTTTTTTAAAACACTTTACACAATTTGTAATACAAACTCAAATATTAATGTCAACAAAGACAATAGACTACAGAGAGTAGATGACGTCAGCTTATTTTCTTTTAGTGTTGTACGATAGAACCATAGACAATTTAATCGATTAAGATTTCAGTAAATTTAAATAATTATATATTTCATATTTTTTTATTCCTTTTATAAAAATGGAACCCAATAATCCCAAATCCAAATCCTTTATAAAATTAGAAACAACTATTTACAATGGCTTTTGATACGAGCTCATTAATTGAAAGTGGGCCCATACATGTGTATGGCAATAGTTTCGCCACCTATTGTTACTTATTACTTATATTTTACCAAATAAATATTTCTATTCTATTCTACCATAAAAGGTATGCGGAGAAGAGAAGACGTTAGAGGATAAAAGCTATCTATTCTACACTCTATTTTCAATATATCAGCTTATTAGCTTATTTTTCGACAACAAAGTAAAGCCTTGTAATTCTTTGGCGATGATTAGTGGACCTATAACTATCATTCAAATATAATTGTAGTTAGTTGTAGACAGTACTCGGAAGAGATGCAAATTAGTTAGCTAATGCGCTTTGGGTGCAAGAATAACTCAATGTTGTAAAGCATATTCTATTAAAAAATTAAATAATATAAAAAAAATTGGAATCTTTTCTTTCTCTTATTTAGTATTCTGGGATTTTGTTATATTAGATGCGATGCTGTTAATTAAATCGATATTCAAACAATCGATGCCCGTTGGGTTTCACTATTGATATAATTTCGTTCTACTCTTAAATTTTTTATATTTTTTACGTTAACTCTAAATAATTGCTTAAGGCCATAATTGTGAACTATAATGATAACAATTAAAACAAATATTAATAATATTTTATAAATCTTTTTGTTTCATGGAGATCTAATCAATTTATAAAAGATAACAAGTAATGCTCTGACTCTTTTCGTGTAGCAATTGCGTGAAACGGAACAATATATTTACAATTTGTTGCTATGTTGCATAGATGGCGCGGCGAACTTGTAAACTGCGTATGCCGAACTGACGTTTTTGGTTATTTTTGTTCTCGCCTCGTGTTTACTTTAGTGTCTAATTTCGGTCCTATTGCGAAAATTCAGTTGTGCAACAACCAAAAGGTTAATATTTTGTTCATATAAGACATCTCCGTACTTTATAGTATCGATCCGCTCTTCCGGACTAGGTATATGTATACATTATTATCACGTGGTGGTGTGGTGGTTTATATAATTCTTGTTTACCGCACAAGTAGAAACTTTGCGCATGTGCGTCCCGTCAGTAACCTCAAATTGTAAAGGCACGGGTTCGGCAGGTTCCGGATATCCGGGTCGCGACGCGGCGGCGGCGGTTCTCGCGGCGGTATTGTGATGTGCCCTCGTGCAAGGCGTTCGCGCCCCGCGTGTGGACAGCGTTGGTGATATCGGTTCGTGCGCGCCTGCCATGGCCCAGGCTCAGTTTACGCGGAGCTCGGAGAGCGACGCGTGGGCGCTGCTCTCGCTTAAATCGGCGCCCCCTTCGCCCTCCAAGGTGCAGTGGGCCCAGGAGCCAGCCCCTATCGCGATCGCGAGGCTTGACGGCCGTGACTTCGAGTACCTCATCCGGCAGAAGCGCGTCGTCATCGGCCGGAACTCTAGTAGGGGTCAAGTGGACGTTAACATGGGACACTCTAGTTTCATATCGCGCAGACATCTCGAACTGTTCTACGACCACCCGGAGTTCTACTTGAGTTGCAACAGCAAGAATGGCGTGCTGGTGGACGGCGTGTTCCAGCGGAAGGGCTCCGCCGCCATGCTGCTGCCTAAGAGGTGAGTCCCGCGCGCGGCTCGCCGGCGCCCTACACATATATTTACGTGCACTCACTAGCTTTTGTTTGTAAACAAATCATATTGTTTATGTTCAACCCACCTGTTGTATTTTTGTTTAAAAAAATTATAGTGTTCATAATCTTTGTTGACACATGTGGCTTATGTAAATCATGTTCCTAGACTTGAAATGATGAAACACAGTGTTTATATAAGCCACTTGGATATGTGTAGGAAACATTGCTAAGAACATTGCCATACAATTCAGCATTTACTTTACAGTAGGTAATGAGTTAATTTGTTGTTATATTTCCTCTTAAAGTTCAAAACTAACACCTTATAAGAATTCCTTAATACATTTGCATTATAATAAATTACCGAATGCAATAAGTTTACCAACCCAACAGATAGTAGGAAAATACCTCCAACAATATTTTTGCAAACACTGACTGTGTTATCATGAAGGAGTAAACAAAAACAGAATCTTGCAATTGTACGATCAATGTCCAAGCTTAATGAATAGTTTGATAATGATAACACTTGTCTTGTTACTAGTTATTTTGAACACAATTAACTGATAAGATACATCCATAATATGTTTGTACACTGTTTGTATGATGCAATACACTTAGAAATGTGATTATTGTCATCGTAATTTTGCAAGTCATTTAAATATCACAAGCTATACATATTCATCATTACTATTTTTAAGATTCACACAAATTGAGATGCATTTAAAAATATTTCTATAAGATCCCGCTATAGATGCCTTCTCTGTAAAATTTTGCCTGCTATTATATTCCGAGATCTGATTTTTTTTTAATTTTAATTGATTATCTTAATCCATTTTAAATATTGATTCAATTTCATTCTATTTTAGTTAAAATTTAACATATTTTTGTAATTAGGTACTCAATTATGATTTTAAAATACGGACTGTAAACCGAAACAATTGAATGTCACATTATTTTCGTCTAATCAAGTTGTTTAAATCAAAATGCAGTTTCTCACTTATATTGGTTGGTTCAGTAATGATTTATCGTTTACCTCATTGCATTGGTCAATTCCTTGAATTATTGTACTTCCATAAATAACCTAATTAGTATAATACTAATAGATAAAGGTTGACACAATGTGCATATTTTGCCTTCATATATACACACAATTATGCATATTTTGCTCTTTAACCTTCTGATAATGACAATAGGTGGCACCACTAGTCATATAAATATAAGTTTTCTATTTATAAACTCAATATTAATAAACATTAGTCTATTTCAATTCTTGCAAGACTTCTTGGTATTTAAATTCTTGCTTCCAAGTGAGGCTGGATAGAATATCAACTCCACACATCTAAATAACTCAGGTAGGGGAAGTATAGTTAGTAGAAACAGATTGTTACAATAAAGGGATAGGTCAGATTGTTGCAAATATATACAACATAACATCACACCTGCAATTCCCGAAGGGGTAGGCAGAGGTTTTACATTGCCAGTTATGTTATAGGCCCCAATATTAAACGGGGCAAGCGCTCTGCCATTTACTGGACATAAATCCAGACTCAATGCTGCTATTGAGAATTACATGTAGAAAATACCTAATAACGCTGCCCAACCTGGGATTTGAACTTAGGTCCTTACGCACAGCAGTCATCAATATAATAAATAATAGGCAAGCAGTAAATTTAATGCAAATACTTAGTAAATAAATATCTTTTTATCACACTTTTCTTACTTTAATCCGTTTAGTCCTTAGTCTAAGGAAGTCATTTGTAAAAGGCTTCTCATCATCTTTATTAGTAATTTAGTATTCAGTTGTGTAAAAAGCATTATATTCTTAAAATACATAATTATACAATTAGCTTACTAGTATCAACATTAAATTATTTCTCAAAAAACATATTATCAACTCTACTGAAAGGATAATGTATGAGGAAGTTAAGTGAATTAATATAACTACAATTCTAAGCATTAGTCTTTATTCTATAGTAATACTAAACAGGATTGTTAATAATGTATTGTGTATTATTATAATAATATAGCTAATTATGTGGACATCAATATGCCAGTGGCATTAACTGGTATTGCAGTTTATTTACATTTTAGTATTATTAATAAATCAAATATAGGTAATGGCAGTGGTGTGGTATGGCACTATACATACAAAAAGTTTTAGTACCTACAACATTATAGGTTCCCTGTTCATAGTACAGAGAACAGGAAATTATTGATCTGGTTTGCATTTTTGGAGAATGTTTGCCTGAGTATTACTTCTGAGAACTGTTTTCTTAGGTACACTTATTTACAACATTTATTTTATGTTGGATCAAGTAAGCTGTTTGCCAAGTAGACACAATAGTTAAACTATCATGTACTGGACATTGACAGGGTAAATATATGGAGGCCACAAGTATCCTACCTACTTATACAATTTATTTTTGGTTTGTTAAATATAAGGGGTAGTAATTTTTTTTTATAACATGCCATTTTCGAATATTCTTTTAGTCTCATACAGAAGGCCAGCAACAGAATAACCTACTAACCAATGACCATAGAGTAACTATTAACCTAATGATGTAAACAAGTTTATTTTAACAATGTCTTGTCATTGTAGGTCATTCAACTGGGTTTATTTATCTTTGTTTATCTTTAATCTGTGTTTACATGTCGAGTGGTGGCGTGGATCTTAATTTCGCAATTAATGCTCGATGTCAGCATTATTGCTTAATAATTAAAATTGTTTGCTTTGTGTTTATCACTGTAGTATTTCATTATGGTAATTATGGACACTCATTTTTTGTGTCATTACATACCAATGGCACCTACTTACATTTGGATCTTATACAGTAGCCTTGTTTAAGTACCATAAAACCTACAAATCCAGGATATGCTGTCGACATTACTCCAATCCATTTTGAAGATGCAAGTCTAAAAAATATTACATCATTACAACTTACCAGTAACAATTGCATGTATTGAAATTTTCATTAATCAGTGCTATGTCAGTAAATAAATGACTGTCGTTACTATGTAATATCCCTACAATGTAATATACTAAGATTGCATATATGAACAACGGATTGTCTATGCCTACCTACGTAGTCAAATCATAACGTATTGCTCAATTCATTTGTAATTTGCAGACGAGTGTTTTTATATACCTATAAGGTACATTTCGTCTACGTATCTTTTAAATTATTTGGCCTTTTGTAATAAAGTCCTACAATTATTTTACCGGACCTTAATAAAAACGATAATTGGCGAAATGTGGGTGTACTATATGTGCACCTCTGCCTACCCCTTCGGGGAATACAGGCGTGAGGTTATAATTAATGTTAATAAAAACAATTTTTTGTTTGTATTTCGTCTTAAACTATACATCTTTTATGTTGTCATGTTATAGGGTTTGGTCAGTTAGTAAGGTTGAAGGGTGCCACCCTTCGTGTTCAAGACCCGTGGTCAGCCACCACTCCTTGTAGCTTTCCACTTGGACCTAATACCTTCCTTGTAACATTCGCTATTAGCAATGTCACTTTTGTCATTATATCTCAGCAGTCTTTCAGACAATGTCTTTGCAAATTAACTTATAACTAATACAGCTGCGGAGACACGGCTACCAGAATATTTCATGTAACGGTGACTAAACGGTTACCGAATAAGTTGATCGATGCTGATACCGTTGGCGACGGCGTGATGTACGCGCTGACGTCACCGTCGCGTCGCACCTGTGAATCACTTCACAGATTCTAGAATGTCGTACGCTGAGGTGTTGGCTTGTTTGTGTAGCTCTGATATCGCTGATAGCACAGGAATGCGCTATAACCTGGTCATATTGATTCAGAATTGATAAGTCGAACAATAGGGCACTGTTCGCGAATGTAAATGAGCTTTGACATTTATTTCGAGATTCACTCACCTACATGCGTTGCCTAGCCACCTGGCTTGAAAACATTTATTAGGAAAAGATTCACTTAGACCAAAACAAAATATCCGTAAACGGTGAATGTAAACACAGCTTAGTCATTGGTTTTCCTCAAACCACAAAGGTCAAGACCATGCCGAGAATGGACTTAGTGAATAACGGTCTATCATCCCTTGATCCGAATTTCCAGATCCATTAAGAGATTAGGTTATATTCAACCAGTACGCTATAGAAAGCCTACCCTTAGAGCCTTATGTAAATTCAGACCCAGTTCATTCAACCCATCTTTAGCATACGACTGAATAAATATTTTACAATACCTACGCCTTATTTCCTTTACGTGTCAAAAGGTATCTTCCAATGTACTGATCTCATTCGTTGCTTGTACTAAATCTTCTTTTGAAGCAGTAATAGGGCTCGAAGCATACCTACGACCTTATATTATGCAAAACTTTGTAATGCCTTGTGGAAACAAAACACCGCATTACACTGCACGTGGCGGCGTCTCGCTTCCACATCCAAAAATGTCCGGTTTTAAGAGTTCATGGTAAGGGGACTGGACGTCACTGACACCTAACATTAGTTGTCTTCTAAAGTTCTATATCCTGTTAAAGATTAATAACCAGTAACCACATTTCGCCAAAGAATATCGATAAGACACATTCCCAAACCTTGAAGTATTGGAATTTCCATCGGAAGGGTTAAAACAGATGAGTCATGGCGGACGAATCTGCGAAGTGCTTTCACTTTTGATGCACTCATTATACGCACCGTTTTCCTGTTACACTTACATTTAAATCAAGTTAGTTGTAACCTGTCATTATATTAACGGAACTGCTTACAAGGGTTTATGTTGCAGGTGTATATTGAATCCGCGAAAGAAAGAATTGGATTGTAATAAATCTGATTCTGTCTTATCTTGTCTATTCTTCGTATTGTACAGACACGTAGGGAGGGAAGGGTTAAGATATCTGTTAATAAAACTAATTAAAGGCATTTGTTAATTACCCCTTTAGCCCAATCAAATCGTTTATTTGTGTCCATAGGTAGTTAACATAGTAACTAACTTAATAATGTGTATGTATTTGTTCTGCCACGGGTGGCATTATTATATACTTAATTTTAAGATAAAGTTCATTTTTTTATCCTTAAAACATTCATTGTGATGCTTTGTCTTACAGAACCTTGAATCATTAGACAGAGTGGTGGCTATCAAAACTTTATCGATGCCGCTCGTGGTAAACGATAGCTTACAGTCACCCTTTATGACTATCGAAAGCTTCGTCTGCTTATAACGATGATTATAAGTACGGTCTCAGTGCGTCGGGCACAGCCAACCCTTACACGACGTAGACGCAAATTGATTATAACACAGCAGTCTGTCAACAGACTTAATTAAATTCAGGGACTCCGACAGAGTAAACAAGTTGCCTACAAGTGCGTAATTTCTGTAATTTGTTTACCTACGTCTGGAAAAGTACGGACGTTTTGCATAAAGAAAACAAAAGTAAATAGGCTAGGTTCCCGTATTTTGTGTTTTAATAGACAACTCTCACACCATTTCGGACCGAGACATACAGATGATGTAAATATTCGTCCTGCGGTTGAATCAAACTTGTGAAAAGTAGTTCCGTTAATACCTAAATATTGCAATTGTTTTGTGGAACATAATACCTACCTTTAATTAAGTTACTCAGCACTGGTATCTAAACTCATGCGTTTTCTGTGGTCATGGGTATCATAGGTCTCTGTTTAAGAATATCATTAATTTACTTTCATACATAAAACACGAAGTCCTCAGCTGTTAATGATAAGGTCACAACTGTCACAGGTTATAAACATTGATAGTTTTTACAATACTAGTAAGACCACATGACATCATAGTTGATCAGTCTCCTAATGGTCGGTGATACGCACATTATACGCAGCCAAGGCCGCCCCAGACACATGCGACACAAATACTTAATGCTAACTATACATGGTATGGCCTAGCCAACCACATTGGGGCTATGAAACTGCGGCTGTTTGGGTTTGGCGGGTTTTTATGGTCTTAATTACTGGCCTGCTAATGGCTGCATTGTATTGGGTCGATGGAGCTCATTTAAATAGCTCAGAGCCTATCAATAATATGATTATAATCTGAACATAGGTGTCCATAGGCTTTAAAACACTATAATTAAGGTCAACACCCCTTATAAATATAATCCATTTGTAGCGTTAATTCCTTTATCAATTATATATGAGGAAGCTACAGTAATCTTCGATATATCCGTGTAATTCACGTCCTATCTGATACCATATAATACATCGGCATATAGTTAATTCTCACCTTAGCAACAGATCCCTTCTCGTGGTAGATCCGTTTACGTCGAGACAAGAAACTTCCATGAACTTGATTTAAATGTTGAAAGTGTAACAGGAAAACGGTGCGTATGACAAGTGCATAAAAAGTGAAAGCATTGCGTTCTTCACATTCAATCTCAGTGACTCACATTGTTGTTTTTGCTGTAAATTTTCCAGTATGGTAATGAATAAGTTCCAGATACACAGCTCGATAGATGTACTTATAGACATGTATTAGGCCGGTTTATCGAGAGATATGTGCGTGCAATGTTGAACTACAATTCAATTCAGTTGTAAATTAGCTTAAACGTACCCTAACAAAATTCAATTTATAACACAAATAAATAAAAGCTATCAAACGTATTTCGTATGCACTATGCGTATAAATACTGCGGAATGTATTAAAAAGACCTCTGAATTTTTATTACTCTGCGCTGAGTTTCTAAATGCGTCGTCCGCAGACTCGTTTGTCAATCATAACAGCTTTATTTTGGAACCGCTGTGGTGCACTTAGATTTTGTATATTGATATACTTTGTGCGAGTAGTAATCTAAATATACTTGATTGAACGTGCCAGGCTTCCATCAAATCATATTCTTTTACTTGTACGACAAATTAACAACTAACAATATTTGATTCATTCGTCGGGGATGGAAAAGTACTCGCTCAGTCGCACATTAAGATCTGAGTTCAATGTATGTACACAGTTACACACCTAGTATTAGGGTCGAGGCACACTCGTCGGGCAACTGCTACTGAAATTGCGTCATAGATCAATTTTCTATGTTTCAGGCGAATGACCGGTCCATACACCTGTTTTATGATAAAAAGTATTAGGTTTCGAGAAACTTTCTAGAAAGACAATATCATCTAGCATTCACTTTTCGATGTTCAGACCGGCTTTCAGTCGAATTGATGAGACTAAAATATTTAGTCTAGATACTTCTAGCGACTGCTGTCAGGGTGCTTCCAAATAATATTCCATTGCGGTACACTTTTACCTTTATATAGCACCAATGCCTTGAACCTGTCCAGTTTAAGTTACGGAAGCTAGTCTAATGCCAAATTTTACGATTTTGAAGCTTGTTTCGGCAAGTGTGGAGCACCCCTTTATTAGTGTCACTACTCGTTAGAATGTTATACTGCGTTATTGATAATATTCCGAACTAGGTCGCTCAATAGATCTTGATATGCAGTAATAGGTTTCAATGTTAATAATATACATAAACATCTAAATAGTGTGTAGGAGAGTATGCAATCTGGGTATATGGTATGAGGCAGTCTTAAGTATTCTTATTCTAGGCACAAGCACCCTACGGGCTTATAGATTGTGTTTGTGATTGAAATGTAAGAAAATGTTGTATGTTTTTGTATCAACACGCGCCTATTGTCTTATGGAAACAGGTCATACTGTGGTGTAGGGATTACCAGTAAACAAATGTATAGAGAAGAAGGTATAGAGCTTGACTGCCCAAGGTGTGCCAGACGCACGGTATCATTACTAGTTGAGTCTCTATTTGCACTTAAATAATAACTAAGCAGGGCCAAATATAGGAATTTAACTAATAAGCTATTTCACTATTGCATTGAGAAAAACTTCTTAATTAGGAGTCATTAGCCGTTTTCATTACCACTAATGACATAACCGATCAAGGACGTGACTTGCCTATTAGACCATTGCCGACCTTGATATTAATTGAATTAATTAATAAGGTCCTATACACAAATAAAGTAAGTTGCTCTAGCTAAGCTTATCAAACAATGACGGTAATTAGCCACATTTTGGGTGTTGTTTAGAGCATTGTTTATTTACTTGTAAGGGTTATTCAATGCATACATAGTAATGTAATCACAGATGCGGTTCCATCAAGCATTTGTTTACAACAGTTCAATTAACTTCCATTGCATTACGCGTGCGCTACGTCATACTTTAATTAAAGTGGACCTGATTTGTTGTTACATTGTCTGTTTCTCTAGCTGTTGGTGTAAATAGGACTATTGGTATACTGAAATACTATGAAATTGAGTAGGTACGACTTTTTAATGTTTTTAACTTGTTGTGGCTATGATAAACACATCCAGACTTATACAAGGACTCTAAAAATAATACTATACGGTCGATCGACCCGCAGATGTCAATAATTTGCAGTGCCATCATACATTTGAAAGTAGGTACTTGTTTTCTCTATGTTATACTTAGATACTCTTATCGTCTTCCAATGTTGGTTATTCCCGCGACATCTTAAAGTACTGATATCGTGAGTGAAAACAATTTGCTTACTATTGAAGCAATGATTTTCCTCGTATAAGCATTGATAAGTTAAGCTAAACCTTTACATAGAACTAACTTTCCTTAATGAAATTATGTAGTAACCGAGACCACATAACATAATTATATCTATCTTATTTAACTGAAGTATAATAGAAGTCCTCTATTCATCTATTTTTCTCCTGTCTCCTAATCAGATTGGAGCACAACAACAACGTCTAAGTGCCATAACTGTGTTACTACACAAATGTATCCTTGTACACGTGTTTACATCGCGGCGTGACGAAGTGTTTGTGCGTCTGCGCTTACGTAACATACACGGGTTAGTGTTGCGAGCGTGTGCGACGCGGTTGTTTGTTTTGACGGCTTACACTTACAATGCGTTGGGTTGGAATTTAGGGATCTGGTAATGGGAGAATAAAAGATCATCGTACTCTTTGCTAATTGTTCTAAACGAAGTCGATCCGTGTTCGCTAACATTTAAGCGGAAGATGTGTGCTTGAAGGGTACGCAAACATCGTGACTCTTAATTACAAAATATTTACTGATTGTACAGGACTTTTTTGGCGAAATGGAAACCATCACACCGATACTTTTATTTAGTTACTAACTTCTTAAACTAAACTTACGATATAATGCAAGTGTTTATATTCCCTAATCAGCTCGTTTTAACATACGACACAATATCACGCGCGTGCCGTCTCGACACAATGCTTCAGATACGTTTTTATTACCAATTCATACCAGTAAACTGTCGCTTTATCGGTACTAATATAGTTTTTTAATTATGTCACTGATAATTCGCGGAGGTGATGGGTGAATGATGTCATACTGTAGCCCGGATTTTTTATACGAGTTACAAAGAAAACGTGTTATATAATATGGAGGATTTATCTTTATTACTTTGTTTTTAAAGCTGCCTTAGGCAATTTTTGTTATTCGTTAGGTTTGTTTTAGTTAGCTACACAAATGTGTATTAAACATCTTATATTTTAAATTATATTTGTCATTAAAATAAAATCTATCGACCGTATATTTGGTGTTTACGAAGCGATATGAGCTCGCACACATTTCTGTATGATGTTCACGGTCTATGATAAAGATGTGTCAAGTTCTGGTGAATGCACTGCTCGAGAGCCGCTTGCGACCTGCGCGCGAGCATTTCATGTTCACATTTCATGGACATGAAAAGCACGCGCGCAGGTCCCAAGACCTAGACGCACCTGAAGACACCCGGGTTTTCATAAACTATAATTTGTTGGAAACAGGCTTCTTTTATAAATATTTGTAATGCAAATATTTTTAACTATCAAACACAATTCAAAGAATCATTCTATTAGTTTTAGAACTTTATGAAGAAGCACGTATACACTCATATTATAATATTTATAAGCTAATTAAGGCAATAACGAAGTCCGTATCACATTTTGTTATGAATATCGAATTAGAATACAGAAATAGCCCGGAATATTTAACTTATCGCACTTATAGGATTGGGTAAATATTATCAACCGCGACCACATCCACTGGCGTTCATAATTGTCTGTTGTGCTATTTTTTAAATAACACGTTCTTTTTATACTATTAATGTGAATAAATCGCACCTTATGTGGGTTATCATTATTAGTATTCTTGTAACCTTCAAATATGTTGCAAGATTTGACGGTGCGAGTTAAAAACTATCGATAACGATTACAATTCCTATAAATATAATAATCATAATGTAAACATTATTATTATCACAACTAAGCTATGTAAATTATCTTATTATAACGTTAAGAGAAAAGTTAAAAACTGCTAGCTTTTCTTGAACTTTTTCGAAGCGTGCGCTCACGCATTGCGTGCCCGTGTGTTCCGTAGTCAATGCATGCGGCGGTGCAGTGCCAACGTTCCGTTGCGCAATGACACACGCACCGCTTGTATTGGTAAACAAGTGGGATCTTTTACTGACTCGTCAATCATGACATAAAGTACTAACGGATGAGGGGGGAGGCTAGTAGGGCAAGAGGGCTCTCATGTTATCGGTCCTATTTGTGAAGCCAGGTAGTAATTTACCAGGTGAAGGTCACTGGCACCTAATTAAGGTGCCTACCAGAGTGGGTGATGATTGGTGACTAACGAAGGTGGTCGGAGAAGGAGTCTGGTCGTATAATGTAGGTAACTTATGCCGTACAGATTTATGACAGTCAAATTTACAGTTTGTAAAAGGATGACTTTAGGAGTCATTTGAAAATCATAAATCACGTGGTATGTGAACTATTTGTACAACTGTAAAAAATAGATGCACGCAACAATACAAATAGATAGGCGATTTTATATACAAATCGTATCATTGACTTAACAATGTATTATGTAATTGTATTTATTTCCATACCTTTTAAAATTCTATTTGTTTTGACAATCGCTAATCGCTTCAAGTCGCATAACTTTTGAAGGTTAGCATAGAACAATCTTCAATATTGATCTTATGTGCCATGTTAATTAGGTTGGTATTTCCGTGGCAGGGGAACTTGTACTATTTATCATTAAATACAGGTTTGGCGACCCAGTATTATGTGTGATGGTTTACGCTCGTCTGGCCGTATTTATGAGACAGTTGAAATATATGTGTTGTGTCGGGATGTCATCTTACTCATATTGAAATAGGGACGCTGTTTAAATACTGTATAAGTATTTCCGGCAGGGGATATTCTCACTTTCTTTAGTAGTGGCATAAAGAGACTAAGGGTTCTGCTTAGGTTTGTAAGGGGCTGCGTAAACGTTGACACTTTTTGTTACCGACACGGGAAATCGTACTTGCTGTGTCCTGTAGCGGCGATTTACGTCTGCGCAGGGAGTGGCTGATTTCATACTGGTTATATAGTAATCAAATACTCATTGGTAACGTTTGCGCAGCGCTAAAGTCCTATCTTCTGTGGTCGTGGTCACATCAGAAGTGGTGGCAAGTTTCCCAATCCGTCGCCGTTCCTCCCGTACGCTTTTCTGGAACATTCGTGAAGTGGACCATTGAGTGCAGCTTTGCTTTGTCGGCCCAGCTAATTGGTGACCTGCCACTGCTTCAGATTGTCCCTGTCCGAGCCTAAGTCCTAACCTAGGGTGCCGAATATCTAATAGTCCTGAGTCACCACGTCGGTTTGACGTAGAATTTAGTATTACCAATACCTAACCCAAATTGACTACATATGTCAACTTTGACCCAAACTAATGCCATGTGAGAATTTATAATTTATAAGGAATTCACATCACGCATGCGAACCGGATAGTGGCAAAACCTGAACCGTTTACAATACTATATCGATATCTTTACTAATAATCTATATTTAGGTAAATAAAATTTTAATACAAATCTTATATAACTTTTGGCCATTTATACATTTTTGTGAGTAGAACAGTACTATTAGATATTCTGTGGCAGAACTAAGTCCATTTCTAGAGATAACGTAATTTTTGTTATGTTGGCACTGCCTGATGGTGACCGTTAGCGTTTTTATTTTATTATTTGCATACCAATCCAAAAAAAAATGTGTCAGCTGCCTGTATTCGTTTATCACATATTCATGCACGCTATTTTGTTGAGTGGAGGGTAACACAAATTGTTAAATATGCATTTTATTAATCTTATATTACGCTACATTTGTAATGTGATTATTTTAAAGTTCAAACACATGAATAAATTGTTGTGCATAGTAATGAGTAATAATAATTATGAACGTGTGATCGTATTTTTATGTTTGCCAATTCATGTATATTGTCGAGTTTTTTGGTTCGGTTTTTTTTTTTCATTTGGAAGTCAACGCTAATATTTCTATTTTATTTATTCATTTTTTTATCGTGTGGGTAGATTTTGTATTTTATTAGTGACGTGCTTGAAGATTGAAATAGAAACTCCCTAATAGAAATTTATATTTATATCGTGGACGATATTGCTCTTTTTTCAGTTATTCGAAAGTCGTTTTTCTTGCTATCTTCACGCGTAAACATAGTGTAACGTGTGAACTTGCACACCAAACTCTTTTTTATTTATCTTTTAACATTCGAAAGAAGAATGCATTGTGCAATCACACAACAATATAAATGCAGCAAGTTTTTAGTCACAAACAATAGATAATCGTTAGATTTGGTCACCGTAGAATATAATCACCGATCGCTACTGATACGGCTGATAAGTACCAGTTATCAGTGCTAGTGATTATAAACACCCAACACGTTTCGGCGCAGCGAGATCACGCGATCGATGTGTGTAAACAAATAAACTATAAACAGTATTTGGCTGGTCTCTGTCTCACTCGCGCGCCTTGAAGATAAGTTTTTAGAACAAACATTACATCACTGCTTTTAGAGAAATTGAAAGTCGATGAAGATTTGCTTGCTAGTCACTTGCATAGCAACAAAACCATATTATGCATTATCTTAGAGTCCAAATATCAGTTATTTCTAGCACTTGGTCACACTTGAATGCAACGATTTAATATTAAAAAGTTACACAGCTGACTTAATAAGTCCTCTTTTAAAACTGTGCACGGTGTGAATTTTCATGCAGGTTGCATCAGGATTTCTTCCGCGTCGGAATTTGCAACACCCAGTGTATCTTGAAGCCTTTGCTCAGCTGTGGGTCAGTTACAGGTTCTGCGGCTGCAACATATAGCACTATCTCTACTTTTCTATCAGTTACTAGTGTATTGCATTGGTCTTAATAAAACTGGTTAAATAAAACCGTATGTCTTCCCTGTAGTATCTAAAAAACGAAACTAACTTAGTATCTACTAAACTATCTGCGCCCCGCGGTGTTACTAGCTTTATTTTTGGGATAAAAATCAAATAGCCTATGTGTTATCCAGGCTGTCAGCTGCCTCCATACCAAGTTTTCAAAAATTGGTCCAGCCGTTTGTGCATGAAGTAGTAACAAACATACAAACACACACAATTAAAAACTTTGCCTTTATAATATTAGTGTAATATCAAGTTGGAGGGCCACAGTTCCATGCTAATAGAATGCGCCCCATACAGGGGCCCGGATGTGTCTTGGGGCGTTACTGGGACAGAGCAAGGGTGCTGAAGCCGGTTTTATTTATTCATTATTTAGAGGCATGTTTAAAGCTTGGTCGGCACGGGCCATGGCCGGTGCACACGATTGTCAAAGGGTTAAATATAATGAGACGTTGCTAGGGCTACCGGTTGCGGGACCCAACTCGAGTGTATGTAGTTGCTAGGTGGTGAAGCTGTGTTGCCGTTTGACTGACAAGTTTTTGGGGTTCTGCATCTAAATAATAATAAGAAAAGCGTTTATTGTGCCGCTTTGGGGTCCATTCGGCGGATCAACGAACTATTACCTTCCCTTGCAGGATTATTTATTCTGTGCCCAACTTAAAAATAAACATTTAGACGTATACGAGGGTCAAACTGAAAGTTCTTAGAAAATCAAAAACTGATTACATTAGCCAGTTATTAGTTTTATTATATCTTTTCAAAATATTGTCCATTCACGTCAATACACCGCTGCATGCGATGGAACCACTGGGAAAAGCACTTTGCCCACTCGTCTTTAGGGTTCTCTTCAATGGCATCGCGATACGCAGCCACCGCTTCTTCAGCATTCATAAACCGCTTTCCTTTAAGTTTTTCTTTAATTTTTGGAAATAAATAAAAATCACAAGGGGCGAGGTCGGGGCTATACGGCGGGTGACCCAGTAATTCAACGTTTGATGTCGCCAAATAGTCGATCGTTCGCTTAGCGGTGTGCGACGAGGCGTTGTCGTGGTGAAGGAGGATCCTACTGCGAGGTCGTTTCTCTCGAACTTTTTCCAAGACAAGTGGCAAACAATTGGTAGTGTACCATTCTGCAGAAACTGTTTTTTGATCCTCTAACACAATTGTTGCGAAATGACCTATCCTTCCAAAGAACGAGGCCACCATTTCTTTTCCCGCACTTCGATCTCTCTTCACTTTAGTTGGCAACCTCTCGAAAGGAAACACCCACTGAGCAGATTGTCTTTTGGTTTCAGGATCATAACAGTAAATCCAGCTTTCGTCACCTGTTAGTATGTCGAACACAGCATTTGAGTCACCTCCGTTAAATCTTTCAATCATTTTACGGCACCAATCCACACGATGGAGTTTTTGAGCCTCAGTCAAATTATGAGGTATCCACCGGGCGCAAAGCTTCCTGACTGCTAAATGTTCGTGGAGGATTTTGTGCACTTGACTCATACCGATGCCTAAGCTTGTCCGAATCTGCTGATAGGTCACTCTTTTGTCAGTCTCTATCATACGCCGCACAACACAGATGTTATCTTCAGTCGTCGCCGTAGAAGGCCGTCCGTCACGTAAATCATCAGTGAGATTAGTGCGACCACGTTTAAACTCATTAAACCAGTTGTAAACTGTCGCACGAGATGGGGCTTCATCGTGAAAGGCCAATCGTAGTCTATTATAACTTTCTTGTTGACTTAAATGACATCGAAAGTCATAAAAAATCATTGCACGAAAATTTTCTCGTGTTAAATTCATGTTGACGTGACACAGACAATTTTCAATTTGCCGCCAAATCGTAAAACAAATGACAAATTAATGAAATATATACTGAGTAATATTGGCAAAGAGTTCTATTTTCAAATTTTAGAATTATTTTTTTAATATATTGTTTATAAGTGGCCAGTTCTAAGAACTTTCAGTTTGACCCTCGTATCTTAACGTATCGCTGGATATGCAGTACGTTAAATGGAAACTTGCAAAATACTTTAAATCCCGAATGTCTGCTATGTCGACGAATATTGGCCCCGCGCACACTTAGCTCTCCACTAATAATCGAACGAATCGGCATGTACCTTTTTGCTTTTATGTTACTGATAAGATTTCTGGAGTCCTGCCCAACATACAGTATATAAACAGCGTAAAGATAGTAGACAGCAACATATTTCGGCCTTGCATTGTTTACATCTTGCGTCTCGCTCCCCCACGTTTTACAGCCGTACTGATTGTCACTTACAAATGTTATGATTACGATACCTATTGTTACAGTGATAACGTGATAACGTAGGGCTGACAGCTATGTTTTGTTTATGTCACACATCCTCACGCTCGTCTTGCTTCAGCGGGTAAGCAGAGATAAGTTCGGAGATGCAATCTTATCAATTTGTTTCTATTACCTCACGTACGCGTTTTTAAGATAATGTTTATGATTTTATTGTTATTAATAAACGTGTTGGTTGCGCTGGACTAGTGACTGCTGGGCATAAGGTCCTGGGTCCGAATCTGGGATCGGGCAGAGTTGTTGGGTTTTTCCATTAGTTAATTCCCAGTAGCAGGACAGTCTGGATCTGTGCCTGGTTAGTGGCAATAGGCCCCCTCCTAACTAAACTGGCGAAATGTAGGTGTACTATCCTACACTACCTACCCTACGGGGAAAACAGGCGTGATGTTATGTTAATAAACGTTGATTTATACACTGAGACTGCCTCGTTGGTCTAGTGGTTGCTAAGCGCGACTGCCGAGCACGAGGTCCTGGGTTCGAATCCCGGGTCGGGCAGAGTGTTACTGGGTTTTTCCATTAAGTAATTCTTAGTAGCAGCACGGAGTCAGGATTTGTGCCCGGTTGATGGCAATAGGCTCGCCCCCTATTACATTGGGACCTAAAAACATAACTGGCGAAATGTGGGTGTACTGTATGTGCACCTCTGCCTACCCCTTCGGGGAATACAGGCGTGATGTTATGTGATTTATACACTCAGCATATTTGTGTTTTATGTTGTCTCTTAGGTCAAGGTCCATTTTATTCTCGCCGACAGTTATGCTAGATTTGCATTCTGTTCTTTGCCCACTACACTTCCTACCTAGTGGGGGATACTGGTAATTTAAGTCAGGCTATTAGTCTAGCTAATTAATATCTGGCTTAATTTTAAATGTCACGGCAACGCCTCTTACACACTAGCTGTTAAATTATGTTCTAAATAAAACGTTTATTTAGAACATAATTGTTAACAACGCAGTTGGAAATAGTACTATAGTTGCATTTATGAGGTTGTTATACCGACTTTATTAATTACAAACAACTAGATTTGACGCTTTGTATAAGCTTGTACACATTCAAGTCTTACTACTAGATTCTAATCTTCTGACGCGCGACACCCCTATTCTTAGGGCTGTCACCTTCTCTATAACACACGTTGTCCTACTTTATAAATACAGCATTTAAGAGGGTCTTACAAAGATAATGGCTTCAACTTTAACTGGGTTATTGTCAAGGGGTAATTGAGATAACGCCAGTCACTTTACAGGTCTCCTTTGTACAAGCTAGGGTTTATTTACACTGTAAAATGTTTACATAAAACGTTGTCTACTTTATATTCTAGTTACAGCGTGACTAATATTTATGTAGACTAGGTATATACTCGTTATAACGAAATACTCGCTGTATTCTGTACTTAATGTAGGGCTGCCCCTTTTTCTTTGTTTGTGTAACCCTGAGTATAGGGTTTTCAACATTTTGATTTGTAATGCTCAACAAACTGTTGTCCTAAAGTTGTATATTTTAAAAGTTATTTATTTATTCTGTGTTGTGTGATTGTGTCTGTTACCGGTAACTGATACTGATTAGAATCTATAGAATCTTTTATTAAATAACTTTTTTTTTGTAAATAATCATGTAATTGTTCCATAGTAACTGAATTCATTTCAAACCAAACACTACTGGTGTATCCGAATCCCCATATTACTAGATACATCGAGATCATAAACCCACGCAGACGCGAACGCCGCGCATGCGCTGTGTGCTCCAAGCAAATACAGCGACATTCTACCGGTTCAGTGCATCGTACTGAGTATTCGCAACAAATAGAATCATTGCCTAAAAATAATGGCTTAATTTATTATTGATTTTAATTAAATTTAACATTATTTATTTATGCAATTTGTTAAATTCTGTTTGTTTCGTGCATCAGAATTAGAATGATTCGAGATCACGTCCTTAAGTAATTCAGCTTAATACTTGGTGAATATTTTAATTAATTTAGATCAATCGTTAATTAGTTTTCAGTCTTTAAAAGGTTTACTAATCGATATCAGCTAATACTGTCATTTGCAATCTTCATGTTGAATAACTTATAATATTGTTATCTATTATTTTAGGTCACTACTAGAAACAGCTTTAAACCAGTACCTACTCTAGTTACGGGTAAGGATTATCGTATCAACAATACATATACAACTAATATTTGTACGAATCTATATAAATAATGAACTAGCCAGCCTACATATTTGCTCATGCACTAGCTAAGCAAATAAACAGCGACATCATACCGGTCTGGTGCATCGCTCGTGAGTTGAAGACACTGGTTTGAATCTAAAGAACTAGGTGACAATCTGAGACCAAATAATACTGGTAATCGTGACTTGAAATTAAAACAATATCCGATTAAGGGTATGGTCAGTCGTAGTTTATTAGGTGTGTATTTATACCTAATGTCTACTTATGTAGTGAGTAGATAAGTCATCGTCAAAAGTATCCAATCAAATTAACAATAGGTTTGGATGGAGATTTGAATCTCCTCTTTTCCAGCTTTAACTTTCATTTTGATCTACTGATAAGGCACAGTTTCTTGTCATTGTATTAACTAAATTTCTGGTTTACGTAGTAATGTTTATTTTATACTTTTCATGTATTTCTCCAACAAAGAGAAAACATCGGAAAGCTTTTACCATTGTAGTGTTCTTAAAGTGGTATTAAGACGATCGACATTAGAAGAAACTTATTAGCTAGATAAGAATTATAGAGGAGTTTCTCTAGTTGTCTGCATAGTTGTGTAGTCTGCATAGGCACTAGATAGATTTTTATTTTATTTGTAAGGGACAAAAAACAGTTACACGTTAAAATCTATACAATAAGTTCATACATTGATAGATAGACATAGTTATACATACATAACATAGATGTTTAGTTTAATTTTTTTAAACAGGAAGGAGGCAGAAGTGCCTATCAAAAAACCCGATATCAAACTTAAGACGTGGCGGGTCGACAGTCGAATTGGTTCACACATTTTGTCTGTATACATGTAGAGTTAGTTCTAGCTAAAAGGTATTTTATGACCTCTTTAAGCTTTGAGGTCGCGACCTAAACTTAAGTCTGAAACTAGTCGAGAACACCTGAAATATACAGGCCTACTGGTGAACTGTACAGATATATAAACTGTGGCAACCGTTGTAGTAGTGCGGTAATAATAGAGAATGGCATCAATACAATGTCGCGCAAACGATGCCCAACAGACGCTATTTTTAAGAATTCTAAAATTCTGATAATTGGTTGAATGATGCATGAATGAAAACAGCCGAAATATAGTATCAAATTATTAATTCAATTATTTCTTGCTTAGTTAGTTTAGTGGCTGTAATCATATTGTATAGCTCTTTGCAGCTTTTGTACAGTGTACTACAGGTCCCTCTATCGCGCCACTGTTGCGCAACAATCTATTTAATTGAAAGCGCTCTGAATCAAAAGTTATCGTTGTCACGGTTGCATGACATGCCTTATCTCAACCTACATCTAGGCGGGTCTAATCTAGCGCTGATAAAAATACGGCATTTGTGTACGTTGATAAGGGACCGATCTCGTTACACAGATTGTGTGTTACAGATTTGTTGGATGTGTAATTGTTTGATTTATGTTTGTCGGCCACTTGGTCGTGTTATGGCGGTGTGATAAAACTTAGGTGCGTTAATTAGGCATGGTGCAAACATGGATCAATTAGGGCCAGGCTTAGTACCTTACCTGCCAGTAGTTTCTTATCACTTTTAATCACATGTATTTTTTTATTATAAAAACATTTACGTGCGCCTCGATTCGGAAAAAGAACTGTTTGAATCACATGACTTAGAGGCATCTAGAAGTATCTAGGAGTGATGGTTGAGAGAAGATTGACCAAGCAATTAATTCTGGCTCAAAGACGTTTACCTCGAAACAAGCTAAACAAATTACACAAGCTAGACTAAGGTCCGGCTAAAAGTACCTATATACCAGCTAGCTAGACAAACGCTAGGCTCACCGGTGAGTATGTAGGAAAAATGTACAAAGTCAACAAAGCAAAAGCCTGCCTTTTGTATAAATCCCGCATAACTTGTTGTATGTATATTGGTGTCGATGATACTGTAATGGATTCTGTTTACACGGTTGCGATCGATACTGTATACATCGAACATAATTAGCTTTTAATAGAAGCCTTTCAAAATATTGTTGTTGCAAGTAGGTGAAAGGCGGTATCAACCACTTACTGGGTCACAGTCATACCTTTAGCTCTTTACATTGTTTATGATAAGTACGTATTGTGTCCGAGCATTGTAAATAGCTAAACATTGTGTTTTGTTTACAGTTCGCCAAAAAGCATGATCCATGTTAATTAATATATTATACTTAAAAAGTTATTTTACTAGTTACAATGTACGTTTTGCGTCTTAGAACTTTGATTTATGTATTGGTGCCTATATCTTTCTACAATTGTAGAATAGATGATCATCATCAGCCCGCTACTGTATGTATATGTATAGACCTCCCTTTTTGCCGCCATGCCTCTAAATTTAGTATTACAAGTTTAATTATGGATATTAAAACAGGAAAGAATTTCTCACCTCTTGCTCAACTCTTACACAATGCGCTGCTATTCCAAAATGTAAACAACAACGTGGAGTAATTTGTTTGAAACATTTTATTTGTTATTTGGAAACTTTACGCGGGACTTCTAATTACGGAGTCAAAGTTGGTCTGTGGTAACATCATTATTTTCTCTTTTATATAATTACAAACTTTAGCCCTTTGTCTTTTTTACTGATGTTTAATCTGCAGAAATAACAATTTGTCTACAAAATGACTAGCAGATGGAGCCGTCAGGACAGATCGACTCAATTATACCTGTTTTAGTACTTAGTTAACCAAAGTCTGGACTTAAGTCCTTGACCCTGGATTTGTTTCGCCGTTGCTTCTCAGACGTTGTCAATAAGGAATTGCCGGCGCCATCTAGTTTATGTAATACACGTGTAAAAGTGTTAGTAAAAATAACAAATCTTTTTAAACGATAATATATAAATAATTTCATCATCATCATCCGCCTAAATATTCTACGTAGAATTTACAAACCAATTAAATTATACATAGAATATGAAAGTAATAGATATCAGTATTAAATAAAAAAGCTAAAATTAAATTAAAATACGGGAATAAACGCGAACACAAGTTTTAATTTTGGTTTACGTTTCGACCGAGTTGACCGTTCGACCGGTCATGGTCGCAAGCAGATAGAAATACTTTTGTTCGCGTTAATTCCCGTGTTTAATTTAGTTTTTTTATAATCACGCAACGCGATAGTTTAAAAGTTAGTATAAAAAAGCTAGTTCCTCGTTATAATAAGTTCACATTATACTATTAAATTAAATGCGGCTTCTATTGAAACAATAAGAATATGGTGCACAATAAGAAAGGAAACACAACGTGACCGATATATAGAACAATGAAACGGTCGGCGCCGAATACACGCTATGTTTTGACAGTCAAAGACTAACTACCGCACAGATGTACTAAAATTAATGTTTGTTCCTCAATGCGCTTCTACATCATTGAACCGATTGTATGCGCGACTATAGGTTTCTATAAAAAAAAGGACAAAAAGCTTATGTTGTAAAATATTTCTGTGATTCGCTTTATGATGCATATTGTAACCACCTATGCCTATCTTTATAGCTGTTGGTTTTTCAAATATAAATAAATAAATAAAAACAGTTCAAACGATTTTTTTAATGCTATGATTTTTATTTATCCTTGGTGAATGGTAAAAATATATAATTCCCATTTTCCCTAGGTATTCCCTAGCCACATAACGATTAGGATTTTAATTATGTATTCTCAGAATTTACGACAAAGCAGGCTTTCTCCCTTTGACAGCGTCCCCTTAGGGTTCTTTGTTAACATTTGTCGACATGTATTTTTAAATTATTTTGTGTTGGTACTACTGGATGCGAACATTAACATTCTTATCTTCTTCGGGCTTTTGACATCTGAGAAGAAATTTAATAAAATATACTTTTAAAACTTTTCATGGAATTTATCTGTCTACATACTTGTCTACTTTTATTCTTAAGGAAAATAACAATGTGTCATCGTATTTCATGTAATATATTTATCAGAGTGACAGATACGCCTCATTATTATCAACAGGAAGTTGAAGGATGAGGTTATACTACATTTAATAGAAAAGAGTTCTGAGTTCCAGTTTCGCGCGAATCGGTACCATTAAATTTGTCGTTTTTTTTTACTACAAATAATTATTATACCTTCTAATAATTTTAAAAATGTCTATAAATAAATATCAATCAAATATTACACGTCGTCGGTTAGTTAATCTATGACAAAATCATCGCCATAACGATTGCATGCGAGACAAAATGCAACGGCACAATATCGCCTGTGTTTATTTACGTACGTTTTCAGCGGGTACACGATCTAGGCTGAATACTAATGCGCCTTTCAACGGTTACGTACATTAAAATACTGGCACTTAGCGGCATGAAATGTTTAGTGGATGTGAATACGCTTCATGTTTGATACAGTTAATGATAGCAATTACTCCATGTGTTTATGTTGCTACTTTATTAAACAACGGAGTAATTAATGAATATGCTCTTTGAATACAACGGTTTTTTATCTGCTATCATTTGACAAAAGCGAGTGCTATTAAACGATGTTGGATGGTGTTGAATTATAGCTATGTGCTTTGTACGTAGCCGATTGCAAATTTATATGAATGATTTCAGTTATGTGAGGAACGAGTTACGATGTTAACAAAGTGTGAAAGCCTGATATGTAGCTGTTGCATTAGCTAAGTAGACAAATATATGATGTTATATATTAAGTAAAATGAAGGAAATTAATATCAATTTAATGACCGTTACATTTTAATTATCCTTCTCTTTCTTTATTTAGTACTAATCGTATAGTATGTTTTGTTCAATAATTGGCCACACATATACATATATTATAACGTTGAAACTGTAACCCTTCGCGATCGCACCACTCACAAGTCACAACCATACGTCAAACAGATATTCAGAGCTTTTCGGAATACAGAATATGAGTCCCGAACAGTAAACCTTTACTAAAAACGCTTGTCACTGTAATGTACGTACGTATCAAATATTCTTTTTGTATCTAGTGTCACTGGCAACTGTGCACATCCAAAAATACGTGCCGTCTTCGTGACGGACGCTTGCGATGCGCGTCGACCTATTTCTGTCCCCGCCCCGTATGATTTGTTTACAAAGGGTCCCGCTACAAAGGAATGTCTCGATTGACATTTGTGTACGTTTTGTATGATTTGTAAGTCTAGTTTTGACATGCGTGTGATTTGGGTTAGGATTCAAGTATACGAGTTTGGTGGCTACCCAGCGCCTATCCAGGCGCTTGATTGCTTTGGGGCTGTTTCTCGTGTTGGGAAGATTGTTATAATTTTGTATAGGCGCATACATTGTATTTGGATAAACTAGAAGTGAATTCAAACAAGCAAGAATGAAAGCATTTTCGTTTATAAATAAACATAACAAAAAATACCTACGATTAATCTACTGCAGTAGTTGCTAATAACACTGCAGTTGAATCTCACTAGCAATCTAGTCTAATTATTATAGTTTACATAAACGAAACCTTCGCAACGTGGCCACATGGCAACATGGACTACGCATTCTTTATCCACCATGGCTTTCGCGACCGAGGTCACTGCTCCCCGGAGACGACATGACGCCACGCGGTGTCTTTATTGCCTGTCTGACGTCTGCATGGGGGTTAAATATTTTTTTTATTTATGCTCTCATTTCAACTGCGCACTTCTCTGTCGTTCCTAGTGGCTTTAACTGCGGAGATCGTCCAGATATGTTGCGCTTTTTGAGAAATTGTTTTATGGCCCACATTTTTTGGTGTCGCTGCGCGCTGCTCTGAAGTTCGTTTACTGCGCTTTATCTAAACAATCGTCAACATCATGGTGAAATGATAATTTCCAAATTTAGTAGTTGCTTGTCATTGTATTCGCTGCATTGCGTCATGTTATTTTTTGAGGTCTCGTCGTGCCTATGTGAATCCTGATGTTCTAGTTAGAATATATGAAACCTGTGAAATCAATATGACACAGTGCTTAACTATTTGCACGTTATTTACAAAAACATTTAACATAATGTTTGTAACAAGTCCCGCAGCGTTGATGTACAATCAAGCCGCATGCCCAGGCAAAGTGGAGCAAGTACCAGCTAGAACAAAATACAGCCCAAAATCTCTTGTCTCACAGTCCAAATTACCTTGACGACAAACCTGATCTGAAGAAACACACGTGCAAGAGCTCAAAGGAATTGCAATTTTGCCGTCAAAGTGTTAAAGTTGTTTTTTGGTTGTGCATAGCTCGGGTAGCAACAGATCCTATTATCAATCGTAGTCTGTCTGGGAGCATATGACTGTCGGCGGAGTTTGCTCAGTCTTTTGGCGGACACTTGTAGTTTTTTTGTACCTTTTTGGCCTTTAATGGAAGCCGGTTGACGACTTTATGGGGTACGCGTTTACTGTTACAAAACTTGGAATGTTATTTATAATAGTTCTTGTAAATTATGTATTTATTATTTTGAGTGGTTGTCTTGTAGATTCCACAGGTTGTTAAATAAACCATTTTCATATTTTATGTAAAAACTTTCCGCAGTTTTACTGTAGTAATACCACAGATTTGTTGCAAGGAAATAGCAACAACATGTGACCGTTACAAATTAATTATACAAATGATAATGACATACGGTACCTATGTACAACAAATATAAATATTTTCTTCTTGCTTGAGTTTCATTAGTTAAGCTTAATTATTTATTTTATGATCAGTATCTGGCTTTTTCTTGGTATTCTAGAGAGAAAGTGGTGGGGCATAATGGACAGAATATTGTTGATGAATATGACATGTTAAAACGTTTGCATGTAGCATAGCGATTTATTGCATTTAATCAATCTAAAAGTACATGTAACTTTTATGAATTCTATACATATTAATTTTGACAAAGTAGCAATACGACGTAATTTAATGAGTTAAGGATAACAAAATCCTAACAAGATCCTGCTGGCTGGAAATTCTGGTAGCGACGTCGATACGTTTCAATGTAATTTGCACCATTAGGCGCCAAGGTCCTCGCTGCAGGACATGAGCCCCCACGTGCCGCGTGACTCACTGATGACGTCAGCCTATAAATAGGATATATAATACTCTCATAGTATTTTTTTTGGTCAACCATCCGTCCATTCATACGTCAATGGTATGGGTCGTGTAGACTTTGTATTGTGTGCAAATTGTTTGACAACTTTGGTCGGTTTGGTAAGTTCGTGACTGGTGCGAATACATATTTATGATGCGAAATGGAGATCGCATGGAAAGTCTGTCTGGGTGTTGAACTGATTTTATGTAGACGTATTCCTTGGTAGTGTCCTTCTAGGTACCTTAGGTATTCTTTATAGGAGCTATCATTTAATAAATATGGATTGACAAAAATGGAAATGGTAAGGAAGTTTAAAACCGGAAGTACTTCCTCTTACGGAACTCATAAATAATTATTAATCAATTTGTTGCTATGCTAAGTTCAATTTCGTATCGATAACATTGATGCATCAGGATCTAAATAGATGGCGTTGTAATCAATTCCTGTAAAACAAATGGGTGTCGCAAGATTTAATGGTGGTTTTAACTCCAGCTGACAAAGTGCCTACAGAAACTTGATATCTTAAACTCCTCCCCAATAATTGCTTTCTAGAATTTCTTTAACCGTAGGTCGTTGTCCTATCTTCCAGTGTACACACTTAGTCACCATTCTGGCATCGCCCGTCTCGTAGGAATTTTTTGGCATTATCTCCAGATGTTGAGAGACAGAGTCGGCTTCTAGTACATTCCATTCAATACTTAATTCCAAGTCTTAGAGAGTCGTAGCTATTTCCTTAATGCCTTACAGACAATAATCTTTCTTAGTATAAACTTTAGAATTAAATATTCCATACTGGAAACCATTACAAATAGCTACTCTAGAATGGTTAGTCAAGACTTTTATTGATAACTTTAAATGGATGCGCATCGCCCGAAATATCCAACGTCTCTTATTAATCCAGTCAATGTTTCAAGGTTAAATAATGACTATAAACAAACCATCCTACATAAATAAATGTGATATATCATCACTTCATCAGTTACTCATCAACACATCGATCCTGTCTATTCGTGTCGCCATCCCTCCATCAGATAATTTTGCGGTATTTGTATGCAAATATGAATCGTCACCGACCGCGTCATTGTTTACGTTTGATTTCTACGTAAATGCTCTATTTTGAGAGTATTAGTCGGTTTAATTTTGTCTGGTACCGAAATAACGTTGTTTTGTAAATATCTGCATGCCGCTTCTCCTTATTGAGTGAGCAGAGTAGGTGACAGGATTAGGTGTGACTGTTTCCCGAAATTATTGTGTGGGAGTGTTTCGAAATAGGTATGATTATTATGCCACGTGGGATACTATGCTTAGTTCATACAGCTTTCATTACATATATACCTATTTACGCGTCTTCGGTACTTGAATATTTACGCTCTTTTATGAATATGCGCGTTGTTTTTGAGTATAACGCACGACCTTATGAAGGTCTTTAATAAAACGTACATTACAGACATACCTGTAGGCATTTAGGTCAATACGTATTACCGTGCCAAGACGCACAACTGTCGTTTTTTCTGGAAATAGTACATACTACCTACCTATTATATTGCGAAATGGTTTTAGTTTTCGAATGTGCGATATATGATATTCCCCGTCTTAAAAATTGATCTGTAGCTTGTAAATAGAAGAAAAATTAAAAATATTTATTTCTGTACTACCTACCTATAGGTCTTGAAAAAAAGCGTCGCTTTTAGATAGTTTCTGAAATAAAATAACATTTTGCCGTTCTTTATTTTAGTTTCGGATTGCTACGAATAATCTTATGACTATCAGAAGCACGTTCGAGTTCTAATACGGGAAATATATAATTAAAAACGTAGAGCTGACTGTAAACACAGAATCCCTTTTAATAATAATGCAATAAACTATATCTGTTTTTCACTAATATCTTCAGCTAAGAAGTTTATATACAGCTTTATTAAAATAATAATCTTGACCTCATTAGTGCTGAGGGATCCTTTTATATAAGTACTGCATTTCCCATAACGAAGTTAATTCATATTCAGAAGCTGGTCTTACAATACTTACCTATACTATCAATTTATGTTGCTAGGATCCGCAGTCTTCACGTAATAAGGCAGCTACATTCCCTAGGGAAACGCTAGGTCTCGGAACTTTTGCAATTAATCACAACAGACGTAAGGAGCTTAAAATTAACCGCAAGGATTCCATTTCCTTTATAAGCTTACAACGTTGATAGACGGACAAAAGACCAAAATGTAGTAGATACGTAATTAAGTTATTAGTTGATCGGAAGCATGACTGGCAAAGTGGACTTTGGAAAGTAATTTTGGAGTTTTAGTGATATGTACTTATTATATTATTTGCGTATTTTATTGAGTGATGGGAAAAGCATGTGTTATGTGTTGGATACGTCAGAAGCATTAGCGTTCGAATCGAATAAAAAAGACGATTATGTCAAAGTAAACAGGCAAAGTAAGTGGCGTTCTAAAGATCCTGACAGGTAAAACCTATCAAAATAGCTTATCACTTGTGATGTGATTTTAAATATTTAATAAAATGTAAAAATATTTATATGATTTCCCAATCAATAATGTCGTCTGCCGTACTTCTGGCCGCAAAGCTTCCTACGATGGGAGAATGAATGAAAGATTTCCCCACTCCGACGTCTGCGGCAGTGACGCGGACTTAATTGGATGTTGCCGGCCTTTGGGATTCTTGTTAGCAAGATCGCTGGTTTTACTTTGTACGCGTTTGTTTCTTCTAGGCGTTAGACTGGTATTGAATGCGGTTTCAAGGAGGCTGACGCAGTGCGCTCAAAGCTTCCTGTAGCAGGAATGGGGTTGGATTTAAAGCTCTGGAGTTTTCTTATTTCTTTTATAGATTTCCCTTTTCAGTCTAGTCTATATTTGTGTTGTAGACCCAACAACAGTATTTACTCGACTAATATGATCTGCGATTCTATTTGGTTCGTTCGTGTAGTGGATTATGCAATCAGCAATTCATCCCATTCCCCAAATATTATTATTGCGTTAGTTTCAGTTTGGTTTGGTAGTTCCAATTTATTCTGGATTAAAGCGGACTGGATTACCATACCTAATGTAAACTTCAATGTTTCACTTGGCACGTATGAAATCATCCAGATGTAAATATCATACATGTTAAGGATTTTCACTAATCACAGAATCATATTGACACACGGTTACGGTACGGTGACGTGGGTATTGTGACGTCATGCCATTATTCACGCATGGTCCATAGTGATCAGTACTAGAAATAAGTATGACGTGGGTGAGGAATAAATTGTGTTTCAGTTGATAAAAGACCTTTCACTTGGCCTTAAATAGTCAGGAGGTAGGCTACAAATAGCACATGAGAACGAACAGCTGTCTCTGAAAAGATTTTCCTAGACTAAATTGGGATCCGCACCGCAGTGATATTGTTAGGTTTCCTTTCGATTGCTTAGCTGTAGAAAATATCGGGGAGTTGTTTTTATATGTAGACTGCTTACATCCAATATATTTTTTTAAATAGAGCTTGGTTACTGAATTAACTAGAGACAAGTTACATGATTCCAGTCGTAGACTTAAACATATTCCCTAATGTAAAGGTTCGCTAAGATCCTGAATACTAGATTCCATGCCTAACCATGTTAATTCTCAGTTCCGAAATCAAGGCTTCTATCTATTTTGTCTTTGATTGAAATACGTGCATATACTATGGTGGCTGACTCAGTAAATGATTTAGGAACACAAAGCTTCAGTTCTACAACATGACATGATTCAGTTACGCGGATTATCTTGCTTTATCCAAGATTTGCGTTCGGAGTAAGTTGCATTTCAAGACGAAGTGAGCGTGTGATGCGAGTATTGAGGAAGGTTGAGGGATTTGGGAAAATTCTGAGGACCTACTAAGCAGATATCCACCTAAGTTAAACTTTACATTGTGTTAATAATTCTGTATTGAGTAGCAATATGTATTAAACGTTGATTCTTGACAATTATTTTAAGCAAGACGTGTGACGAGTTGATCATTGTTAACAGCCAAGTCTAAGGCTGGGTTGCACCAATCGTCTGTTATCGTTAAGTCCGTACATCAACATTAAGTTAGTAGGTAGGAAATTCTCATACAAGCGGTCATGTTTAACGTTAAGCAATATGTCATAGTTATTGCAATTCACACTAATGGTCTCTAAGGACCAGGAAAAATCCAAAAGGTCGTTAGTAAATAAAGTTTGTCTCCCTAATCTACGGAGCTGTAATCTCATAACAAAAATGGGTTCATTGCGAGTTTTCTGTACTCAAGATGAATTCCAATTATGAGTCTACAAGGAGCTTAAATTAGATGTCTGGAAACTAAGATGAATATTCATCTTGTAACGTGGTCGGTGTTTTGAGCACTACTTGATAACAAACAAAAAACAAGATTGAGGTTGCCATTAGTTTTACAAATGATCCTATAAGTAGAAGTTGTGCTTTGCATTTTAAAATTATTCATACCAAAGGGATTACATTCTCCAAGCACTAATCTATATTATTTTATTCATATTATAAAGCTGAAGAGTTTGTTTTTTTGTTAAACGCGCTAATCGTACTACTGGTTCGATTTGAGTAATTATCTTTGTGTTGGATAGTCCATTTATTGAGGAACACATACAAAATCGCGGATGAAGTCGCGGCCGGAAGCTAGTTAGTAGATACGTTATTATTAGACGCCAATATCATAAACAAAATGCTTAACCATCCACCATCACACTGCATATCAGCCTCACAAATCCATAAACTTGAATAACACCCAGAATCCAACGCGAAAACACAGCAGCTCTATTGTCTGCTCTAAGCAAATAGCATTAGGGCTTAAAATCAAGTGTTTGCTCAGTCAGGACAAACAGGATTCAATTTATACGGCTTAAGGACGGCGACGGACAAACACGTTGGCTATGTAAATAGACTGTAGGGGTGCGCCGAGCTTTTAGGCTATTGAAATTTAAAAAAATAATTGGTAATTATGCCGTGTTTTCGAAGCTGCAGTGATTATAATGTTCCTTGTTATTCTTTTAGGTATTGTATGGTCCGCGTGGAAATAATATTATCATTAGATCATTATTTATTATTGCAATTCTTTTATATTTCGAAAGAGCTGTTGACGTAGGTACCTTGGTCTTCTTAAGTTAAGTATTACAATAAAAAATAATTCAAATATTTTCAGTCTTCCGAAAAGATTTTGTATCTAGAAAGTTACACAATTTTGTTGTTTTAAAAATCATTATAATCAGTGCGCAACCCTGTAATGACATTGGCTTTACAATACCTTTTTTCTTAACTCTTCGCACGCTACAAAAATATCGTCAAATATCTAACATTTTCCTGACAACCCTCATAAGTTCGCATTACACATTGCGGCAATCTAAAGCTACATACATTCGAGATCGGAGTGACGTGCACACATACAGCCTATTGTAGCTACATATAACACATTGGCACGCCGGCACAAGTGAGGTTAAGTTTGTGCTTATATCCTGGCCCTTGAATTTCTAGGCCACAACGACATTCAATAAAAATATGAGATACCACGTCCGCTCGTATCTTTTTCTTGAAGAAAGATTTCCCGGAATGAAAAGCCTGTGTCCACTGAGAATTCATTCATAATTTTCGGGTTCTCTGTGAAAACATAACAACAATCGGATATTATTCTTAATGACTTTGGCATTTATATTTTAATCTCATTCAGAGAGACTTACTAATCAGAAACCTATAAAAAAGTTGCGTATTTCACTTTATGTTGTAGGTAGATACGGTTTCAAGAGCGCGTATTTCAGGGCCAGGTTCGTTTGGTACGACATTTACATCGGAAAACTATAAATTACTCCAGTAACAAGTTCTTTATTCGCATAAAAATCGTGATGGCCCTGTTGGGTATCGATAAGACGTAAAATCGATTACCGAGAGTACTGATGTGATCTTCGGGACATTTTTCTAAACCCGTATTATTGGACTGAATTTTGTTTCCTTCCTTACTTTTCTTCAAAGAAAATTTTGTTGTTACTTTAACATCTGATAGAATCGCTTTTACGATGGTTAGTTGGTCAATCGAGTGCACTTGACCCGACAAGGCTCAAACAGGGCGAACCGGTGACACGTTTATAAGTATACTTAATCACGTGTATATTTCGGGTGTTCGACTTGGAACTGAAGCCCCTATTCACGGGCTCTCCACGCGGCGTGAACGTCGAGCTAAGGGGGCGAGTTTGTTATTTGTCAGGCATACATGAACAATTATGGCACGTGAATCTACCGTAACAACGAGAGCGTGATTTTAAAGAGTACGTTATTCAAGTTTTTGACAAATTCTTTATTATGTACGGTCCCGTCGTTCGCCTCGTGGTCACAAATACGATTGAGACCTTAGATACGAATCTGTTATTGGGGCTTTTGAACAATATGGCACCAATATGATGTACTGAATAGGATATATTATGTAACGACTATGATACATTTCTAAACGAAAGATCGATGACTTAATCCCGAGATATACACTAAACAGCAATCGGTACATACATTTCACTGGAACCCTTTTTTTGGTTGTATAAAAGCTCCATAACTTACCTCTGAAAGGTATTATTGAAAACAATGTCCATACTCAATCTCCTAAAGCAAATAGTAGGCATATTTTATTATAAATAAAGCTACAAATCCCCGGAATTGTAGCGCGTGGGTAACGCAGTCTGGGGGTGGCGTCTTCGGGAGGCGTGACCTTGGAGGGCGACGACCGCGCTGACGTCACCACATACCCTCCCCTTACCCCTCCCGTACCGCCCGGCGTCCTGTTGCCAACCGACGTGGCGTGTGCTCGCGAAATATTTGGTTTATAGGTTACTTAGGGTGATTTCTGTAGGGTGCTGTGTTTAAACCCAGGCTACAATTGTAATGTATGATTTTTGTTACAGGTACCTAGCTGGGTGTGAGTGAGAGAGTACTCGACATGTGGACGTAACGTACGTTTTAATTATGTAAGCTGATAGTTCGAAGGGTTTTATTAATGAATTTAAAAGGTTTGTTTTTCACTATAATTATGGTATCTAAAATAAACACCCTGTATATCGAGTTATCAATTATGTCTGACTCGAAAATTTTGTAGTGTCATAATGAAGATACAAAGTACAATGGACTGTAACAAAACTGTTATTAAAGTAGGTAAGCTTCTATAAATTAATATGGCGATAAAAAATGTTTTAACAACGGTAAACTCTTCATAAAGAACGTTATTGTACTAAAACATGTCTAAAAACTGCTAGTCACAAAAACTCTATAGCCTAGTTTTTAGCTTGTATTAAATCTTTTTTTACAAACGGTGAGGTTGGTAAAAAAAACGCCAAGTCATGATTTCGTCGGATTAACTTCAGCAACCAGACTAGAATACAAAAAATCGATGCTCATTCAACTTAAAATAAACTACCTGCAGACTATTTAAGTGACAATTAGATAATATTCATTAATAAACCAACTTACACTGAGTAATAATGGATTAGCTGCTAAATAAACTACGGAACTATATACGTGAAGTCTTCACGGCTTTGTGAAGTAACTGGGGCGAATAAATAGTAGGCAAATATCGGTTCGATCATGATTAACTCAACGTTCTGCACAAATTATGAAACCTTAAAGAAAATTTGGGGGAAAACGTCCATACAGTGTTACATTATTACAATTATGTGAAAACAACCAGACCGATATCCACCCTGGGCCTTTTAAAGAAAGCTCCAGGGCCCTCGACATGAACTTAAAGCAAGACATTTTCAGATGTGGAAGTGCGACGCAACACTACACTGCCCGTAGTGGCGACTCGCTTTCACTACGAAATGTCCTGCTTTAAGAGTTCGTGGTATGGGGGCAGTGTGAGATGATGAAACCTCTACCAAAGAAACCAAGGAACCCTTCAAAGGTCTCTTAAGGGGTCTTGCAGTAGAGTAGCCCAACTATATTTTCAGGAGCTCAATGACATGTCATACTGTGTAGGGTTACACGATTACATAACATCCTATATTCATCCTATATTGACGATCGGTAAAAAATATACGTGTTCTCTAACTAAGGCTAACCTAAAATATTGGATGAAATAGATAGACTTGTTTTGCTACGTTGCTGTGACCTAGATTTCAGCTGAATATGGACCGAAATCTGCTGTTCGTATATTATATTCATGTAAATGTCGATTTTTTTGGGGTTTTATTTATGTTTGAATGTATATAGAATTAATTATCAGAAATTGATTACAATTTGAGTCAGAGGTACAGACTATCGATAGTTAAATACATAGCGGATTACTGTTATATCTAGAATCATCAATTAACGGCCATAAATCTTAAAAAAGTACATAAAAACTCTACGTATTTATCTTTGTTGTTATGTATATTAAATACGCAATAACATGGGTGTTCCGAGCTATGACCCGTTTCTACCAACCCCCATCTTTACGCTGTTGCTCGTTGAGGTAAAAATGAACGCTTTGTTTGATTTCCAATTAGATGCTTCGTTGATAAACACTTCTACAGAAATAATACAGTAAATAGAGCGCATAGTACCTATATATATACATGTATATTATTGTATCACAAGTGAAGGAAGGCTTTAACAGGTTATCCATAAAATTCCAGTTTGAATGGACATTTCAAATGAGTGTATTTTGTTAAGATCAAAAAATTACCAAAGCAGAAACTATACATTACATTTTGGTGTAAAACAATGATAAAAAATACAATTTGAAGGCCTAAAACAAGTCTGGCGAGTGTGATCACTGGCGAATTTATTTCATCCGTTAAAAACATGGAGGTACCGATATGAATTATTTTCTCTTCCCGCCTGCTACTTGGTAAGGCGATAACGCCCACTAACTTACACGTGCCCCTTAATATACACGTGTTACATACATAAATTAGGTATTCTTTGAGCGTTAGGAGAAGATTCTGAACCTACAAAAGTTTTAGGATGCGTACATATTGGTGAGCGTGGTAAAGGCTCGTAGACGAATTTGCTGATGTGTACTAGTCGTAAAATGTTTGGATTCTGAGAAACTCCGTACCCACATACCCGATATCTTACGTAAGGTTGAAAGATAGGAAGTTACACAGCAAAACGTTGAGTTATGTACGCCTGAAAATGGCTAAATTACCATACAAGTAGAATGGCATAGCATGTTTATGATAAAATGACGTCATTACTAAAGACAATTGTAGGTCTCAGAATCATTAGCCCTTAGTCTGTTTTCATGCTTTCACTCAACCAAAAAGCAACTCTTTTACTTAGAGTGGCCACCAGTCTCCAGCCACTTTGTCGAAAACAACAACACTAAGCTCCACCTCACTGGAATAAGCTGTCATTGTACCCCCTACCAACATTTACATAAGTAGGTTTACGTGTGAGTAAAACGGTGGCACTTGATACTTGCGAGCAACTTCAACAGCGTTCCGGAGCATTGATGACGAAGCTTTAGCGAACCGGGGAGGCGTGAGGCGTCCCAAGACCGCAAACATGCTACATTTAAAGTTTGTTATGAACTAGGGTAGTTTATTAATGCGCTTCCCACCTATAATGGTTGTATGTGGTTGTATGAACTATGTGACTGCCTCGTTGGTCTAGTGGTTGCTAAGCGCGACTGCTGAGCACGAGGTCCTGGGTTCGAATCCCGGGTCGGGCAAAGTGTTACTGGGTTTTTCCATTAGGTAATTCTCAGTAACAGCACGGAGTCTGGATTTGTGCCCGGTTGATGGCAATAGGCTCGCCCCCTATTACATTGGGACCTAAAACATAACTGGCGAAATGTGGGTGTACTATATGTGCACCTCTGCCTACCCCTTCGGGGAATACAGACATGATGTTATGTATGAACTATGTATCGTACGAAATGATGAACATGTTTTGCAACTTAAAAGCATATAGGTTATGTAGCGTTAGTTGAAGCGGTATAAGGTTTCATAGTGATGAGAAGACAATGCCGCATTCAGAATGCTTTTAGGTGATATCTGATTTCCGTCATTATTATTTTTATAGGACCAAGTTTAATTATTTTTATAAGTAAGAGACAGGATAATACTTCATTATATTTAATAGCGACAGCAAGTAGATATAGCTAAATTTCCTTTTAAATGTGTTCTTATTATAATGTTCCTTAAATATCAAAGAGCCATAACATTTTGTTTATGTAAAGACCTTCCTCATAGTGACCAGAAATAGAAATTCCGTATTTAGAGTATAATATCCGACGATAATTGAAGCTCTCGGATTCAATCATATGTTATTAAATTAAATGTATATTTATAGGAGGAACAGGTATTTTCTATTGATTAGTGGGGACGCAGTGAGCATAGGGAGAGGAATTGGGGAGGGAATTGGGCCAGAAGATATTGTTCAGAACAGATATTCGCCGGTAGTCTTTGATAATGATGTCGTGTGTTCAATGTACAATGGACACGTACTAGTCGAATCTATTTATAAAAAAAAATGAATCCCAATTTCCCTTGGTCACGGCATCACGCGTGATCGGGTGGACCAATTTCGCTAATTCTTTTTATGTTGTGTTTGTTATCGTCAGTAATAGGTTCGAAAGAAACATTAAGTCTCGCGTAACTTTAGAAAAATGTAAAACAGAAATATTTAACTTTATGTTTTTTTAAGTGTTGTTAGATTTAGATAAATCTCAAGACGTTCGTCGCCTTATCAAAAATACCGTTCGCCGTCCTTATTCCCATGGTGATACGGAATTTGTGTCAACACGACTTGAGTATTCATCTTTCGGATACTATAGGAATATTTACTTGTTAGATGTCTTTTTCCACGGATTTAAGAGCCATTTCACATTTTTTGACAGTTTTCTGAATTTTCGGACGCGAAATTTACCATCTTAGGTAGTACTAAGGAATTTCTAAATACATGTAGAATGTAGACCAATCTTTCCCATTGTTACAAATAGAATTAGATTTTCAAAATATAACTTGATTGCTGTGTGGTGAGCTATTTCCCGCAACACGTTTTCTGAAAATCCATCGCAGAGCCATTTTCGGGTTTCAAATTCTACCATTTACATCAACAAATTTAAATGGAAAAAATACAGTAGGCATAGGACATATACTTTTGTTGTAACATACGGTGGAAAATTTTCGATTAATAACACTTTTAATTGATGAAAAAATAAAAACTTAAACCGGTTTTCACGGTTTTATATGGTAATTTTATCGCGACTTTTTGGTTTAAATAAAGGTATTTATTACTTTTAAAATTATGCCATAATGAACTATGCTCTCTGGGAAATCTATTAATACAATGTTTTTTAATATTCCTTTATTTAATTAGATATAATACCATTTTCAATATCACTCAAAATCACAATAAATTACAATGCACAACCGTAGAACGATCAGTCGGGCCCGAGCGCCCTTAGAGGCAGGACCTGTGTCACTTTTTTCAAATTTTGAATTACGAAAATTCGTATTAAAAACCCATTTTTATACTACGACCACAACGTTTTCAATTTCTACGAATTATTTTCATCCGGTTTTGTTTATTATAAAATGTTATTAAATTCTTTTAAAATATTTTATTTGATTAATATTCAGCAACCATCCAATCAGATATTATATCTGATGACGTAAGTTTCTGTTCTGTAGCAGCACACTGAATTATAAGTTGCGCGAAAAATGTTGCCAAAAATGTTGTCCCCTCAATGCGCAAAGTAGTCCCAGCCAACGTTCATGCTAACCGGATTTCGGAAATTTTGCACAAACCTCACATCTTATCTACTTTCTACCCCCTGCTCGAGTTCGTCCTTATTTGCAATTATAAGGTCGGTAAGGGAAGGGGTGGCGCCGCTATTTACCTCCGTAACGATTCCACTGCATTCGAAACTGTATTATAATCGATAGGTTCATATTATGCACACCACATCATCATGGGAGATTTCAACACTTCCTTACTCCGCATACCTCCCAATCCTCCAAACTCCTGCGCATAGTCGATTCTGCCAGCCTACTCGTCGTACTGCTTCAAGCCACTCACCACAATGATGTAGCTGAGCACACTCGGCTCGATTTCATTAATACCCCCAATCCTTCCCTGGTTTCCTCTCATGGCCGACTCGTCACCGCTGGATTCTCTCACCACGACCTTATACTTTTATCGTATATCCTCAAACCTCATAAACCTAAGCTCAAGGTACTGTACAATGTACATGCACAGCTTCGCGCGAATCAATGTAAGCAAACTGAGTTCAGATGCTTCTCTAATCGACTGGAAACCTATGATGGAGGCTCCCGCGGTCGACGAAAAGGTTAGCGGTTTTAACCGGGAAATCATCGAGCTTTATGATATACACGCACCGGTTGAAAAGTTAAAGCTGAAGCGTCCACCTGCGCCATGGATTTTGAATGGTGTAAAGTTGGCCATAAAACGTAGGGATCGCGCTTTTTGAAAATTCAAGATAGATCGTGATAAGGACTGGAATCTTTTCAAAGCTGCACGAAATCGGTATAATTAAGTAATATCCAATACCAAACGCCGCCATATTCTAAATTACATTTATTTATGTTCCACTTTTGCCGATCTCTGGAAGTTCCTTGAAACTCTCAGTATTGGCAAATCACCACTATTCGACCGGTTGAATTCCATTGATTTGGACGATCTCAATTCGCATTTCTTCACTAGCCCAACTTTAGACAAAAGACCAAACCTCAGAAACTTGCTTACGTCGATGGTCTCCCGCGTCCCAACATGAATCCCTTGCACATATCTCCAGTCACTGAGGGAGAAATCATAAAGATCATCCTCCATCAACTCCATAGCGTTAGACTGTGATAACGTCTATCGCGGAATGATCGTCACAATAGTTGACCATCTTCTTCCAGCAATCACACACATAATATCGTGCTCCTTGGATACCGGATACTTCCCCTCCTTGTACCGCAAAGCTTTCGTTCACCTTTTACCTAAAATATCGAGCTCTTCTCTACCCAGTCACTTCCGACCAATCTCTATCCTTTCTTTCCTATCTAAAGTGCTCGAGGCCTATGTCCATGAGAATATACGAAAAGTCAACCAAAATAACCTTTTGTCTCCCTTGCAGTCCGGTTGCAGGCCAGGCGATTGGCGACATTAAGGCAGGCATAGAAGATACTAAAGTTACAGCCCTAGTTGATTTTTCCAATACCTTCAATATAGTCAATCGCGATATCCTCGTCTACATCATATCCCATCTCTTGGCGTCTCCTAAAGCGCTGGAATAGATCCCTTACTTTTGGGAACGCCAGTGGTCGGTCCATGTGGAAGAGTCCTCTTCTTCCTGGTGTGAGCTAAAATCTGGCCTTCCACAAAGCGGTATTCTCCGCCCATTGCTGTTTTCTATCTTTATTAACCTTATAATCCAATTACTTCGGTGTGCGTATTCCATATGCCGATAACTTGTAGCCTTACTCTGCTTCTGGGATTGATGATGTGTACTAGACAATGAGTGCAACCAACTGCGATCTTTAAGCTACAATGGACTGGTCCGAGAGATTTGGCATGGCGGCAATTCCGAATAAGTGCCAAGCAATCATACCTGGTAGGTCTAGGAGTTTGCGCAAACTACACGTGGCAATTCTGCCAGTCTTTTGGGCACGTTACCGGTTGACATCGATGGGGATGAATTTTTTGATGCTTTTTAACTTATTTTTGTATAATTATATTGTTTTTATCTTTTAGATTTAAGTTGTAAATAGTTATAATAGTTGAGATAATTCCTTATCCAAGAACAGTATCAAAACGCTAGTTTACGAAATAGAGTAGTTCAACTGGATGGCAAGGCACGAGCTGGAATTTACGTTTCGCGTTCAAATAAATTAACTATTACATCTATACAAAATCTTATGACGTCACACTGTGCGGTCGCGGAGATTTCTTCTACGTCCTTTAAAGTATATGTAGTGAGCTGTTACTTTCAATACTCAGACCCTGTTGCTCCTCACATTCATCATCTTCGCCATGTCCTGCAGTCACTTGCTGGCCGCAGAATTATAATTGGCGCTGACGTTAATGCGTCCTCATCATTGTGGTATGGCAAGGTTAGGGCTTCTGATACTGATCGACGCTGCGCTGTCGAAGACTTCATCGCCGAGATGAACCTATGTATTCATAACACCCCTGATGCACCACCTACTTTTTGCAGCCAAATGGGCGAGTCATCTATTAACGTCACACTATCTAGTGCCGACGTTCGCTTAGACAGTTGGCGCGTCCTCCCTGACGCGTCATGTAGTGATCACCGCCTGATTGTGTACGAATTTGTACCTAGGTTAACGCAAGGTTCTCATAATATAAACGGTTACAGATATAAATCTAAGGGAGCAAATTGGGATTTTTTCAGTTCATTTTTTGCTATTCATGTCAAGGACTTCACTCGAGAGGGCCTGTCAGCTGAAGAAAGTGCTGATATTATGTCAGACACTTTCACTTACTGTGCTGATGTCGCCATTGGTCGCGCATCTATTACCAATATACACCGATGTGATTGGTGGAGTAACTATCTCACTGAACAGCGCAAAAGTTTTCGCAAAGCGCGTAGAAAGCTTAACAAGCTTAAAAAACAACAAGTGACAGGAGATATCTTCAACAACGCTTTAACTACGTTTAGAGTCGCCAGGTCACGTTATAGGGCTGCTATTGAAAAAGCGAAGGGCAATCTATTGCGTAAAGTAGTACAAAGATTAGATAGGGAGGGTCCGTGGTCTCCACTGTACCACGAGTTCAAAGCAAATAGGTCAGTTAACCTAGCATTTATCCCAAACATCAAATTTAACAATAAACACACTGTGAGTATTGAGGATACCACGGAGGCTCTCCTTAACTCTCTTATACCTGATGACCTACCGAACAGTGACAACGACTATCACAAGCAAATAAGAGCGTTTGCTTCCGAACCACCTGCATCTCCAGCATCAGACCTTCCATCTACTGACGAGTTCATCAACGCTGTGAAGTCACTAACTCTTAATAAAGCGTCAGGTGAGGACAAAATTTCTAATAAGATGATTAAGGAAGCGTGTAAGTTATCCGGTGATTCTATATTAACAGTCTTTAATCGTTGTATTGCTGAAGGTACTTTCCCTCGTGCGTGGCGTCGCGGATTTTTACGTATAATACCTAAAAGTGGCGATAAGCCTCCGGATGACCCTAAGTCTTACCGGCCTATCACACTACTACCATCGCTAGGTAAACTGCTAGAGCGGCTTATTGTTCCACGCTTACTGCCGGGCGGTCCAAAATTTCATAATAACCAATTTGGTTTCACAGTAGGTAAATCAACTACTGACGCTGCGATCTCAGTTAGGAAGTTAGTAAATTCTTCTGAACTAAAGTACGTGTTAGGTATCTTTCTAGACATTTCCGGTGCCTTCGATAATGCATGGTGGCCAATGCTACTACTCAAGTTAAAGGCGCGTGGGTGTTACAACAACATCTATAGTATTATTTACTCGTACTTTTCACATGGATCAGCTAAACTAAAACTTGGCCATCATTCGCTGTCGAAGGAACTGACAATGGGATGTCCTCAGGGATCAGTTCTAGGTCCATATTTATGGAATATAGGATTTGATGACTTTCTCGCGATACCACTTCCTTGCGGCTGTTCACTTACAGGCTATGCGGACGATGGCCTTCTGCTCATACAATCTAATACAAGAGCCGGACTTGAAAATCTAGCCGATACGTGTTTACGATTAGTTTCTCAATGGGGTGAGCGGAATCGTCTTAATTTTGCTCCACATAAAACCTTTCAATTACTTTTAAAAGGAAATCTCAAATCGTCACCCTCTATTAAGTTTAATAACGTAACCATTAAAAAAAGGGAATCCGTGTGTTATCTTGGTCTTGTGTTAGAGAGAAATTTTACTTTTATCGAACATATTAAAACCGTCGGTGAAAAAGCAAAAAAGAACTTTTATGCCTTAACACGAATATCAACGTCAACTTGGGGTCTCTCGTTTAACACTCTAAAAACCATCTACGGGGCAACTTACTTAGGATGCATATGCTACGGTTCACCAGTTTGGGCTGATAGAGCCACAATAGGCGCGGCGCGGCGTAAGTTGCTTCAAAGTCAACGGTTAGCGTTGATATTCTTATGTAAAGCCTATCGGACGGTCAGTACTGAAGCTCTGCCGGTACTAGCGGGCGTGCTACCTGTCGATCTCGAAATACAAAGACGTGCCGCGATGTACTTCTCCACTCGAGAGGGTATGAACACCGAATTTCTAACACAACGGGACCGCGTTAAAATTATCAGGTTATTTAAATCCCAAATCGAGGTGTATAACGAGCTATTGGACGAATGGCAATCTAGGTGGGATACATCTATCAAGGGCCGCCACCTTTACCAGTATTTTCCATCCGTTCGTGAGCGCCTGGAAAAGACTTGGTTGGAGGTGGATCATTGCGTGGCTCAGTTCTTGACGGGTCATGGTAACTTTAAGGGTAAGCTCTTCTCTTTCAAGCTTGTTGCTTCACCTCTGTGCCACTGCTCAACGCCAGATTGTGAATACGAGCAAACAGCACATCATATCCTGTGGGAGTGTGGTCTATGGCAGAATGAACGTAATACCTTGTTAGACAGCATATATGTTACATCCGGTGTAATTTATTATGAGGACCTTGTTGCGACCAGATCAAATTTCCGTGCTTTCAGACGTTTTTGCCATACCTACTATTGGAATCAAAATAACAATTAGGACCCAGTAGTTTTTAACTTTTATACCCGTGGTGCTTAGCGACTGGGCTTATCTCAGTTGTGGATCCCATATTTATTATGCTTTTGGCATATTAATCTTTGTGTCTCCCGCTTGCTATGGAGGGAAGTCGGACTAAATTTATATTCCTACTCCTCCTATATATTCTTTTATGATTAATTTCGTTGCGGGTTCCAAGACAGTCGAGTCATTTCTCTGGGACGCCTCGAGCTTCATTGCCTCGATGGTTCTCAACGGTTATCATTGTAGATCCTGGCTTACAGGAGTTGCAATGATGGGCATGAGTGGTGGGCTTGTCCCAATAAGTTGAGATAATTAATTAATTATTGCTTTATGTATATATATGTATTGTTTTGTTTCATGTATGTATGTAACGTATTATATGTATGTTTATTATTTTGCGTATCGATAAACGTCATCATCATCATCATCAGCCGGTAGACGTCCACTGTTAAAAGGCCTCTCCCTTAGAACGCCACAATAAACGACAGCTTGCCAATTGCATCTACCGCTTGGGCCGCAATTCTGACGATATCGTCGGTCCACCTGGTGGGAGGCCTGCCAACGCTGTCTTCCGGTTCGTTGTCGCCATTCGAGAACCTTTCTTCCCCAGCGGTTATCGGTCCTTCGAGCGATATGGCATGCCCATTGCCACTTCAACTTGCATATTCTTCGAGCTATGCCGGTGACTCTAGTTCTTTGGCGAATTTCCGTATTCCGGATCCTGTCGCGCAAAGAAACCCCGAGCATAGTTCTTTCCATAGCTCGTTGAGTGACTCTGAGCCTTTCCAAAAGGCCAACCGTTAGCGACCACGTCTCAGAGCCATACGTAATCACATCGCATGCATCGATATGTGCATCTACCTAATATTTGTCTCCATATCGCTCTAAAGTCGACTGGTAATAAATGCCTAAGGTATTAAGTTCGCCTTTGTATATTTATTTTGAAAACTTTAAAATGGAGGAGGATATCAATTCGGATGTTTAAATATATTTTTTATGTATGTTCGGGCATAACTCCGTCATCTAAAGACGGATTTGCAAAATTCTTTTTTTGTTGGAAAGTAGTTTATTTCGAAATAGTCCCATTGAAATTTCATGTAGATCTGATGATGATCTTTGGAGATATGGAACTGAACTCCTTATAAAATCATAGCAGAACTGTCGTTACAAGTAATATAGCCTAAGTAATTGTCGCCACAAACTAGAAAGAAAGAGGGGGAGGTGGTGCCTTGTCCCCCCTTCTACCTCTTTAATAGTATATATCGTGTGAGATATCGTTTGAGGGAGCATTTTGTAAGGATTTCAAATACTAATCCTCAAAATGTCTACGGCGGATGAATCCTAGGCATCACTAAAAATTGTGAAATAAAAAATATAAAAACCGCCTTAAAAAATAGGAACAAATAAATAATATGATCAAATTACTAATGAATTCAAATTATTTTCATAAATCTGGAATATTGGTATATTGTAATAACGATCAAGATTTTTTTGTCCGTCTCGTTTTTTGCGCTACACTGTTAGCATTATTTTTGTGTGGGTGTGTCACGCACACATGACAATTCTACCGAAATTCGAACGTCAAAATTTTGTGAAATGGCTCTTAAGTCTTCTGCAATAAAGTTCGAACTTGTTGTTCGGAAACCATACGTATACCGTACAGGTCTAATATACGTACATAGTTCTAAACGTCGTATTATATAAGGTTATAGACAAGGCCCCACTTAGAATAATAATGTCATCATTTCTGAAAGCCTCCCTGAATCTACATCTAGTCCATTCTGTCTCCAGGCTACTCGATGGGTAAAGATTTTAGCCACAATGTCTCAGTATGTTTGCTAACCAATATAAAAAAAAACATTTTTCAACTCGTAATTGTCTCTTTAGAATATAAAATCAACTATTAATAGATGTCATGTCATTCTTTGTTGACCCAAATCGTTCTACGTTACAAACAGAGTAATATTGACGGACATGCTAACAGCTCCGACAGCCCGTTTGACCCAGACAAACGCCCAAAACTCACCATCTATTTTCGCTAGACATACGCCTGAACGTCCAAAAAAATATTGTATTATCCAGCCCGACAGAATAGCACCGACAAAACTCATTTCCTTATTTTCAAGAGTATTTCGTAAATCAGCCGGGTTGTACCGAAAGGGCACGGGGTGAAGGACGCCTGTTATGCTGGGCAATTGGCGATCGATACTCCGTCTGTTGTCTCTTCGTGCTAACATCTACTCTATTTGCAACTGGATAAAGTAGCATTTTCCGTGTCTCGCTACGTTGTATATTGACCTGTTGGTTGCGGACGTGTACCGACTGCGAATACTCCTTCAATTTTGAGCGGCTGTGCTTATTATAAATGTTTGGCAACTTGTTGGCGATGACAGCGGACGTTGGTAGTAAGTAGTGTTCGGGGCTCGGCGAAGTTTCGCCCTATTTATGTCCCAACTGATGGTTGGTGTTCACGATAAGTTCGTCCCTATTATGTATGGCCAACTATTGGACTCGAGTGTAAGTAACAGCTGCCGTGAGTTGTAAGTCAGTCAAGGGAATTAGGTTAAGCACTTAGCGCTGTAAGCTGCAGTTGAATTCTAACGTAATGTTGTTATACTGCATTGCGTTTTACGTCGTACAATTTTACGCTACGTTTTCTATTATTCTTTCTAGGTTGATTGAGTTTTAAAATGGCGAGTATTACTTGTCGCAGTTCAAAATTGTTAGTTTCTATACAAGGAAACTGATTGATTGACACTGCGCTTTTTGTCAAAAATAAGCCGTCGCTTTCCCGACCATGGGGTTGTGTGGCAAGCATGTTTCAGTGCCCTAATGATGACATACTGCTGGCGCAGCTGTCAAGCAGGGAGATGATGGTAATATTTTACAAGCGCTTATTTTAGCGACATTAGGAGGATGATGTTAATGGAGTAGGGACTATGGTAGCAGAGTGTATATAAAGAATACATGCTTCATATATAAATTAATAAATTGCAATTCAAACATGCATTATTATCAACTTACGCTCTTAAAGGTTAAAGATCCTTGACATACATTTTGTTGTTTGCGTTTAAAAGCAGTCTAAAGATCCATTAGTTCAGTAGCTTAATTGTCTCTGGTCTAAAAGAATGGACTAATGTTATTACAAGTCTCTTTGCCGCTTAGATTCTTTTTGACACAGCTTCTAGACTTAAAATAGAAGATAAATTATGGAAAGGAAATAAAAAAATATCATGAACATGCCACATGGTACACCACGTAGTAAACAAACTGATGTACTAAAACGGTATCTAGGTAGACTTCTAAAATAAAGCATTGTAATCTCAAATCCCAATCATAACTAAGTTAATCCCTTAACGTTGTTTTCGCAAAGCAAATAATTCATAAATCCATCCCCTTGTTTTCTTTAGTGACTCGCCGAGCTTACGTCTGACATCCAAGACAATATAACAAAAGTACCTTTATTATTACGGAAAACGTCTTGTATATCTACTAAGCTATACCTATTAAGTTTGTAGATACCTGTATTAGGTATGAGTAAGATTTCGGAGGTTTTACTATTCAACCTCCACAAACATGATGTTTGCTAATTTAGGTGGAATTTATATCGCATTGTATATTACTCATCATGTTAAAGTACAAAAGCAGTCGTCCAAAATCATTTTAAAGCTTAACACGTAACGGCCAGTAACACATAACATAACATCACGTCTGTATTCTCCGAAGGGGTAGGCAGAGGTGCACATATAGTATACCCACATTTCGCCAGTTATGTTTTAGGTCCCAATGTAATAGGGGGCCAGCCTATAGCCAATAACCGAGCACAAATCCAGACTCCGTGCTGCTACTGAGTATTACCTAATGGAAAACCAAGTAACACTGCCCGTCCCGGGATTCGAACCCAGGACCTCGTGCTCAGCAGTCGCGCTTAGCAACCACTAGACCAACGAGGCAGTCAGTAACAATAATTTATATATCACCCTCTGCGAACAGCCAACATTCGCCATGACAACTTTTGATCTTTAGCTTTTCATTTGACAATATTATAAGCCTCAAGTAATCCCTACAGGGGGGAGTCTATTGTAAGATATTGCGATAGACGAACAAAACCTTAACACATGCCTAAATTTGGATCGAAAACAAGGTCTTTAAACATAAACCTCGGGCCACACACGACAATATTTTATACATTTTACTTGGCCACCCTCTTCTCAATGTTGAGTAAACTAAGGCTGTGTGTGGACAAGTCAACATTGACTGTTTCCGACACGTGATTGTTCGTATTGATAATGCAAACTGCGTCACGCCCGCACCGCAGTCGCAACGCTACCCTTTCCCATTTGCCGCGCTGTATTAATGAGCAAACGGAGGTTCGCACCGTCTGCAATTACGTGCTCGAGTTTTGGAAGCTCGAGGGACTCGGCAGTACCTATTGTAGAAAATGTATATCGTCATTACTCTGTTCACTAGGGCAGTGCTTGACAGTATTTACGACGCTATTACTCCACCAAAATAAAGACTTTAAAAGCCTCTACTTTCTCGGCATGAGTAGAGGACTCTGTCCTGCAATCGGACAATTAAAACCATATTACTATTATTTTAATAGCCACTTCTTCTACCTACACTTTGACCAAAAAGCGCGTAACAAGTCGTGGGCTCTTAAAATAAGTATAGCGTGTCTAATTACGGGCGCGGCAATACAGTCGCAGCGATAATCGCACATGTGCGTGGGTTCTTATGGCGTTGTAAACAAGCGTGCTATCGATTTCTCGCGACCTCCCCGCTTTGCGACAAACACATTACCGGCTCTGTTTGTTTGTTTTGTCGGCTAAGTTTTGTACTACCAAAACATTCTGAAATTCAGCCAGCAACTTAATACACCCATTAGCAATAAAAATAAGTGATGGCTGCAAGGAATTGCCAAGTAGGTACATTATATGCATTGGTCTCAGACAAATGTTAGTTTTATTGCTATTTTGTCCTTACAATTTTTTTTACGGGATAAGTCGGCATAAACTTAACATTGATTCTTTTGTATCTGTATTAAGTGTTGTCAATACTAATATCGCCAGTAGAAAATTTATCAGTATGTTCAAATTAATATCAGTCGCTATATAGAGGGAATGACTACCCAGGGCCGTACAGAAGGTGAAGTAAAGACACAAAATAAATCTTAACACATGAGATTAATAGGTAATTCAAATAAAATTCCAATAAAATAAACAATTCCAGTTCGCGTATCAACAATCTATTTATACCCAACATAATTCATTCATATGTAGCAGTAGTTCGTACGCACGCATGGAGACCGGCGCCAATGTTATTGTGATAACGTTACCTTATCACTAGCGCGCTGTATCTATGTGATAAGGGATATGTTCCGATGTTTTTGTTAGGTACATGATGTTGTTAAGTTACTTCTTTGCAGGCTTTTTGTCTCCGGTTGTCTGGAAACAGGTTCTTTCGAATTGTAGAGGAATAGAGCTATTTTCAATGGCTTCGTAAAGGAAATCTCACATTTCGTCAAATTTCTCCAATCAATCTCGTCCATTAACGTTATCTGGCGATCGAATCATTAGGCCTATTTATAATGTTAATATCTACAACACACTAGTCTTGCTACAGTAATAATAGTGGTAATCGTTACTTAGGCCGATGTAAAACCCATAGGAAATATGGGGCAATACTTAGGAAGCCATAGTTTTAACGCTATGTATAAACCACCACGCATTCTCTTTTTATCAGTCTATTTTAGTGGCCTAGCATTGTTTAGTAGGGCGACCGCTTAGTCTTGTAATACCTAATTAGGTCTTATAACTCTTAAGCTTTCTGCGTCTAGGCATAATCTTATAATTAGCGCCTGTGGGTTCCAGTTACATCGATGTCGGTTTTAGTATGTCATACTCATATACTTATTATATCAAACGCTTGACCTTTTTCTCCTACACTTTTAAAAGTGTTATTATTATTGGTAGGCAAAGGCATTGATACACAAAGCCATCAGTTGTCATTGGCAGATAACAAAGTATTATCTGGTTGATAACCGCTGCGGATTCGTATGTCTATGTTGTTTTTGTATGTTTGTTCTGTGCTCATACACGAGTATGATTATTTTGGTGTGTAAATGCTATCAGCAACTATGATTGGACCTGTCCTGTTTGGAATTGGAATTTGTTTCCCTCGCTGTTTTGATTAGGTATTTTAATCAATACTCCAGAATTTTAATAAATGGGCCCATGGAAATACTACTACACTAAATACTGAATTACTGATTCTGTGAATTTTATATACATAGGGTCATACAAAGTCATACCTGTATTCCATTTTCACAGAACATTAAAAAAACAAATCGCTTGTCTGTTCAAAGAATCGTTAATACACCAACAATTTTCATAGCGTTTTATAGCAATAGCAATGAAATCGCGATCAGGCTTTTCCCCGAAGCATCGGGCATGCACCCTGCACCGGGGGTTGCTATAAAATCGATACGTTTGTGTTTATCTACGGAACGACGTTACGGCGCCAGTAAATAGAGAAATAGGGCGCTGCACTCGCCGGGAGCAGGCAAGCGTGAACTGAAACTATATAGGTACTAATTTTATCGCGAATAACATTTATGTATACACTGTTTCTAGATTTGTACATACAATATTAAATAACCATAACATATAGTTAATGACTTAAATTGTTTTATTTAGGTAAAAGGCCTGGAATATATTGTTTACGTATTTTGCCAATTGATCAGAAATCCGTGTGCTTGAATCGTGTGCCTTCATTACTTTCAATAGTAGGGTTTGTTCTTATTCATAACCTACCAATGCAGGTGAGCACCCATGATATGTTTTAGTAGTTTATCTGGCCGCTAGATAAAGATCATGAATTTTCCCTGGGTACGATCCTGGTACCACTTTCATTTCATTCACTCTTATCATTCTTTGTAAATGTTCATCGTGCTAAGGTATTCGTGATCTGGCCTTTATCCAGATAACATGTTATTATTATAATTGTTTTCTAGGTCTTCCCCTTCCAATGCTACTTACTTGCCTAATTAATGAGCATTAAACAATCTACTTTTATGTATAATGCACTTTAAGGCTCGTATATATTTGATGTGTCTGACTACAGATCAAGGTTATCTTTTTTACCTACGATTGTTGCCTATCCAAAGGTTATTTGGTAGAAATCGCAGACAGCGATAAAGAATTATCTTACAAGTATAAAGTAAGTTAATAAGTATAATTAATTAAAATAGGTACATTCATTGTTTATTTGTCTCGTGTGTAATCAGTATTTGCAGACGCTATTTGAGTAGAGATTTTAAACTCAGTCCTCCCTAAAGATGTTGCAAATGCAGCGAAATTTCCGTGCTCTACAAATATTTGAATCTACAAATATTTGCTCTGTCTTGGCAAATGTGAATATGAGATTCATGGAACACTGCAGACTTTATGATATATATAATAAATCATGTTTACTGTACCATCTTAAGAAAACAAATATGTATAGGCTTGTCATTTAGGCTTTACCACATGTGTTCTCTAAAACAAAGACCTCTCGATCCAATCTCTGAATCTTTGATACGTAGGCAGGACGCAGGTAGGTAAGTACCCCACCAAATTATGACGCAGTTTTTAGTCCGGTATTTGTATTATGTTGTGTTTACAAACCAAGTTGACATTAGGTGCACGTAATCTAACTAGTTGCAATAGGTACCAACTCATGTTAGGTAAATACGTTGTTTTGCCGGAGACCCGTCTCTATTTACGCATTGACGTCATTTCTTGTATAAAATTGCCTATGTTAAACATTACCTTGGCTACGGACGGTGCAAAAATAGATATTAAAAGTACGTTTATTTAGAATAGCATTTAAATGTTTTCAAGAAAATAAATAATAATAGACGATGTTACTGTATGTCTGCGCAATTGATTTGTAAGTAACATTCCAATTGATTCGCAATATCAGACAAAATTACGGACAATCAATTCGCGTATAGCTGTACTTTGCCCGGTACAATAGCAATAGTAAATAAAAACCAATGACCTTTCCGCCAATCAAAATGATCATTAACATTATCAGGACATCAATGAATGGATGCAACGTAAACAAATAGACAATTTCCTTCGTATCGCTCACACTATGGACGATACTGGCGGAGTGTTGACCCACAGTGGACGATTACATTGTTTTGTGATTATTATCGTCCTTTACTCATAGAGCAACAACACATCTTTGTGTACAGAATTGTTGGCTTGTGGTTCGGTCTAACGATCCATTTAATACACAAGTAACGCCCTCTATTTAATAAAAGTGTAACTGATTTATTAAAGCCCGTTTGTTTTAGTAATAGATGGCATTGGCTGTAGAATAGATTTGTAATCATATTTTAATTTATGTTCGTAATTCTCTCGAAGCTAATGACAAACCTCCCTAAATAAATTTTAATATCTTATCAATCGCTATCTTAATGAAAAGATTTTATAAACAATTGCACGGCATTTTTAAGATAGTAAACATATATAAGAAGTTCTTTTTAGGTCATAAGCTAGCTACAAGTTTTTTCATCGAAATCCTTCAATTTAAAAATCAGGCCGAGCTCAATACCTTGTTTTCGACTGAAATCTGATTCTTAGTGATTGACTGATTCTGAATCTGGTTTGTTAAAATCTTATTTAACCAGTATAATTTTAATGGCATAAAGCACTTGGGGACGTACGTAATGGACGTAGACACGCTAATACAAATTTATTTTCGAGCAGATTTTAAGTTTTATTAATTATGCATTAAAAAGCAATATATCTTAATTACCTAGTTGTTGTTTATTTACTTAAGTATGAGTGGGCGTCCTAAGCTGATCACGCGACCACTAACATTACTTTGACCTAATTCACACAGCTGACTTCAACTTGCGTGTTTACGAATTAGAATGCAACAAACTTCGCCACGTTTCTTCGTAAAAAGCATTGCATTCAACTGTTACTGATGTTCGGATCGAGTTTTCACAAGGTTCGAATTCAGGCCGAAATGAATTATTCAATGCATTTTATTTTCTCTGTTGTTCTGAGATAGGTAGGTACTACTGATTTTCCGAGGGGACCGATGAATACTATTTCTTCTGACTCTGGAAAAGTGGCTACAGGTGACGAACTCAATGTTGGGAAAAGGCTCGCTACTACTATGGGTTTTACCAAAAGAACATCTCTGTATTACCAGAATCCAGAGTTTTGGGAATCATGTCGGTTGAATGACAATGGACTTTGCACCAAAGGGCAAGATAATGGTAGGCACATCTCACCTTGCTCTGTCGATAATAATAAGTGACTTGATTAGGGTTTATAGTTTTTAACTACCATCATCGGCCTTTAATATCAAAGATCTTATATTTCACTTTGCAAACATTCTTATCGAGAATATTCCGCTCCCTATTTATTCATATTCACATGCGTCATTCATTCTATATTCTGTAATATTGTTTTTCTTGCATACTTTATTGAGCAATGAATATAAAACTTATGTCATAATATAATGTATAGTTATCATTATCATCAATATGCGATTTGACGTTGTTGGCCTATGATTCCCGAATGTTGCTGATTGTAATTTATTTAACCAATTTAGTATGCAGATTCAGTTTCTAGTGCCTACAATAGAAATATAAACGTACGGGAAGTGTAATTTTATCTATGTACGATTTAACTTCTCGAGCTTTAATAGCCTCTATATTTTTTTTCCATAGCCTATTCTGTTTCCCACTGCAGGGCAAAGGCCTCCCCTTTCTTCCTCCAAACCACTCTATCCTTTGCAATATTTGACCACGTGCGTCCCGCATATGTGACCAGATCGTCACATATGCGGTAGGCTCTATCTATATCTATTAGTCTGTAAAAATATCTTACAGTCGAATAGAAAACCTATTTCTATTAAGAAATTACTAAATTACATCCGATTCACACGAACCATTCCTCTTTATCAGTTCAATTTCGCGGCAGGGATTGCAACTGTGTATCTCACGGAGAACCCAACACAAGTTAAATGGGAACCGTCCACTCTAATATACGTAGAGTACGAAACACCCACAGACAGACAGAACTTAATAAAGACGGAGGTATTCCCAGCTATGCGCGTTCTAGGAAATTAATCCGACCATTGAATGTAGGTTTTGAATTAAATTAATAGGAACCAACTCTAAGGAATTGCAATGTAGACCGCTATGTATATTCAGTACGGTTGCAGCTGCGGAGAATTCCAAATGAAGGACTTGTGGGAATATTATTTTCCTTTTACAGTATTATGCATAGGTAATCATATCTTGGTTTTCCATGTATTTTTGGTGCAGCTGATATAATATGTGGTTGATTGCAAAAGCATCTTATATGCTGTGGTGTAAAGTGAATTATGGTTTATCTTTGCACTCCTAGGTGATTTTAGATTCTACTTCACAGCTGTATTTATACCTACCTAATTAATATGTTTAAAATTATTTTTTATAAGATGAGGAATAAATATTCCGCGCTCGCAGAGTAAATAATCGTAAAATAAGATATTAACATTAAAAACGAGGAACGTGCCTGCCTAATAAGCCTAGCCACTGTATCATGCTCTTCAAGGAATGTAAACCTCATGATATCTACCTGTAATAGTATACCTACAAGTACGGCCGTATAACTTCTGTGGTTTTTATTTGAGTCTACGTAACAACTGGTGAACATAAAAAGTTATTTTATTATCGACATCATGGTTTTATGAGCTAGTTAGTGCTCCTACGTGATGTCTTATAAACTCGCCTGGTACCTACTAGAGCTTGACGAGACTAAACCATAATCATTCCTAGGTCTTTACAAGGTTTTTATGTACCTCCTGCCCTCTTTGAACTCTTAAAGCAGGACTTTTCGCTTTCACAACGGAATATGTCCTGCTTTAAGAGTTCATGGTAAGGGCCTTGATCTGATCGTGCAGGTTATAACACTACTTCAAAGCTCATGCCGATATAAGTAAGAAGAATAATTAACTGGGAAAGGGGATTTTCTTGAGCCTTTATAGAATGATTTTTGCCAAAAACATCTCAAACGAAATAATAGTATGGAGAAAAATGACCTGGCTAGTTAACAAAAGTGTTTTTCACTGAAACTGAAAAGCTATTCACGGCACAAGCACGATTTAGAATTGTAGGCATGTTTGCTTGGCGTAGGCGTTATTACCGCAATGGGGGTTAATGATAGACAATTTATTTGTATGAGCTCGATAAATAGATTTTTTATATAACATTTTTGTGTTGTGTTCTATTTAAACATGAATGTTGATTTTACATTGAGATTTTATACAGATTTAGTATCTACTCATTGAAATATGGATTTAGGTACATATCTTTTACGTCAAAGCTTACTTTTCACGTAACTTGAATCATGCGAGTGATTACTATAAATTATTTGGTTGTAATCAACGTCAAATGTTTTTTTTTTGTTTTTTTTTTTTTAAAAAAACGTTGCCCCACACTAGGAATTTCTCCTGTAGGTATCGTAGGTGCATTTCACAAACATGAAATATTCACATACACAAACACCCAGACTCGGGACAAACATCTGTGGTTCGCACAAAGTTTTGCCCCGTGCGGGAATCGAACCCGCAACCCTTAGCGCAGCAGTCCAATCGCTTAGCCACTGCGCTAAACAGGTCGTCAAAATGTTTTACAACTCAAAGATATTAACAATCCAATTACACTTTACCTGCTTAAAAGCTACCTTATAATTGTCATTAACAAACCTGGATGTGTAGGGTCAACATAAAGAGTATTCAAAATGTACCACTTGTACACAAATAGCAAATGTTCAAAGCTACTACGCTCTACTATTAGAACCACCTGAATTATTAATGGACGAGAGCAAGGTTCTAACGCGAAGAGATATCTAAAATAGACCCTACTACTGAAATGTGAGGCTGTGTAAATGGAGTGTTGAATTTATAGCACCAAACAGTACGAATGAGCGGGAACATCGATTTTACTCACTATTCATATACGAGTACCTATCGTGTACTACATTTGCAAGTTGTAAATGGATGCATTCGGCTGGATATGAATGGTGATATACGTGTGTGGCTGTGAATATAGAGGCGTAGGCGTCTCTATTCCGATATTGATTGAATCTTGGTCATGGAAACATTCATTATTGTCCACATCGACAATGGCTGTCTTTGCACTTTGTATGGTATAGGCTTTTGTCGCTTTTGTTTCGTTGTGAATAAAAGCTGGGTAACTTTCCATATATTCAGCATTGATGAGAAAACACTGTACTTACCTACATTATGTATCAATTTTAAGATAAAAAAATATCTCTCATGGTGAATATAAACAATGGTTTTACATTTTACTATTATAAATAAATACAAATGTTAAGGACAAGTAGTTTATCGCCTAAACAGATACTGTCTGCGACGCAAAAGCTTGTGCGCAAATTAAAAACGTCTGTGTTGCAGACATAACAAACTCCCCCTAGCATTCAAGTAAAGTGCATTCAGAGCGTCGTCATGCCAACAGTTCATTACCTTTCTACGTCACAAGCGCCCCTGTTCGCTTATTGAATTTACTGCACTGCGGGCGCCAATAAACGGTACACCGTACTGTCCTAACTGTCCCACATCGTTTTAAACATACTTCTAGGTCGATTATGTAGACCTCGTGACATGACATGGCAACATGTGGCGCCAAATGAGGGTAGTCGACAGTTTACTAAGTCCCACGGTGGGCGCCAAATATTGATTGTTTATTCTCCTACCGTAATAGTTGCAATTTAAATCTTTTAATGCATCTTCTGCTCGGCAAATGTCCAAGTTACAGCGAATAATGCACTTGGTTTAATAATTAATGCGCTAGTTTTGGAAGAGGTCTGTTATTGCAAATTTACTGCAGAAAAACAAATTCTAATTCAGCATTCAGATGATTTATTTGTTTTCGACTTGATCTCCATTATACCTACTTACCGTTGGGTTTAAGTCATAATGGAGTGGGTCTTGACGACCATGTACTACAACACTTATAACTTGCTTATATCGTATACAAGATTTAATATTCTTAAATATGATAAAGTTAGCTGACTGATTGTATCAATGCAATAGCATTGTTCACTACAACGTACTTTGGAAGATGCTTGGTTTGTACTGTGAGTTTAGTAAGGAAGGATGTCTATGGCTTCCTTAGAAACTCTTTTAACATAATATCATTTTCAATTTCCAGATGCACACTACGCTTCCCTTCCACGAATATCCGGCTGGAGTTCCAGTCGCTCGTGGAGGAGAGCGGCGGCGGCGCGGGGGGCAGCACCGCTCAGATGCCGCCGCTCCGCATCACCATCCCCACTGACAGCGACGGACGTAGCCCGGCGCCCTCTCCTACAGGTGACCTGCAGTTTTACTTAAAGCCTATTACGACAGATCTGAAGATAATTTGAGCTTATTCTAGTATTAGTTAAGTACCAGTTGTTGGGACCCTGAGATTGCATAACTTTTTCAGTAGAAGTAAAGTTTTAGCCACTTGTAAGAACGTACGGTAATTATAAACACAGTGAAGTGCCAATATGGCGTTGATTTCTAGTTAGCAATGCTTCGATTATATTAGATGTCTATTTTAATAGGAGTTCGAGTAGCTGGTTAGGTAAAATGATTGTGTAGTATGATCATGTAGTAACATGTGTTGTGACTTGGATGTTCCAGGCACGATAAGCGCCGCCAACAGTTGTCCGACGTCGCCGCGCGGCGCCGGCTCCTCGGGCCGGAGACACGCGGACCTCGGGCTCGTGGCGCACTACGCGGCGCTGGCTGACCACCAGCGGCCCAACTCCAATGGCACTGCTGTGAGTATATAATATTATATACCTCTAGGTATCGAAGCTACATACTCATTAGGTATATGTTGTGTAAGTGTTGTTCATATTATTGTTTACCCAGAATGCCGGTTGTCCGACTAGTTTCTGGCTTAAACAGAACTACAATTCCGGATCTGATGACTCGTCGGGATAACAAACTCATAGTTGAATAAATATTCTTGATATTTACGGTATTTTCTTAGTAAATGTTTATGTCTGATTTACTTGAACTGATGTTCATGGCATGGCAGGCATCTTCATCGAACTCCGACAGCGGCTACGGCAGCACGCGCGACGTGCGCGACGTGCGCGACGTGCGGGACGTGCGCGACGTGCGCGAGGCGCGCGAGGCGCGGGAGCCGCGCGACGACGCCAAGCCGCCCTACAGCTACGCGCAGCTCATCGTGCAGGCCGTGGCCTCCGCGCCCGACAAGCAGCTCACGCTCAGCGGCATCTACAGCTACATCACCAAGCACTACCCCTACTACCGCACCGCCGACAAGGGCTGGCAGAACTCCATACGTCACAACTTATCGCTCAATAGGTCTGTACATACTTTTTGTTTTTAATAAACACTTTAGACGCATGAGATATGAGAACGTGGCGGTATACATATATTTATCTAATATTATATACAGACTGATTATATATTTTATCACGTTTATTCGTAGTGAAGAAATTAATTAACTTATGAATGGCACGCACACCATTACCAAAAAAATATGCAGTTATAGTTATATATTTTTATTGTACCTCCACAATAAAAAAAAAAAATCACGATGTTTCTGTAAACTTCCAGATACTTCATCAAGGTGCCGCGCAGCCAGGAGGAGCCGGGCAAGGGCAGCTTCTGGCGCATCGATCCGCAGAGCGAGGGCAAGCTCATCGAGCTGGCCTTCCGTCCCCGCCGGCCGCGCGGCGTGCAGTTCCGAGCGCCCTTCGGCCTCTCCTCCAGGTACACACTACACGCACTCATACCACACACGTGTCTGCAATTCAAGAAACATTACGCTAGGTTATGCAGTAAATAAAACAACCATGGGAGCCTCAAAATTGCACCTTAATAGGCACAGTCTCCTATGGTAACGAATATCAAGTTTACCAGAAAACCTGTTGGAGACTTTTAGCAAAAGTACCACCTTTTCCTACTTCAGATCTCAAAGCAGCCGCATTGCCCTATACAAAAGGAAACAAACGATTATAACGTAGATGATACTTTACATAACACAACTGTGATGTTACCACATACAGACTAAATAAAACATTTATGTAATGATACGCCTTGTTGAGATATACTTGAAAAAAAAAATATAGAACAAATGCATTGGCAGCAGTCCCCGCTAGGAACATAGTTACTAAAGGACCTGGTGTATTAGTTTCCTCTAATGTCGGCAGGTGCTTTGCAAGTAAAGTTGCCAGATCAAAAGTCAAGAAAAAACCCTAACGAATCCGGACAGGATCGGGCTTATTTTTAAGCAGACAGTGACGTAATAAACCAAACACGGCTAACCCCAAAATGCGGGGAAATGAGAGGTAATCATAGCCGGAATAATAAATAGTTATGATCGTAACAGTACTGCATAGCGTTGTGTTGAGGCGCTTTCTAGTGTACAGTTTCTGTCGACTGGTTTGGTTATATGTCCAGGGTGAAGGTTTCGTTGCTCTTTGAAATTTTATTGGAAATTATTTACATTGAAGGGCTATTAACCTGTCGGCGTCATTCCGTTACAGTCTCTGTAAAGTTGGGTACCCAATGTAACTGATGTCGCCTACAAGTTAATAATCCTTCCAAAACGTGAGCACTCGCCGGGTCGCACAAACGAAGGTCCTACCTTCGTACCGTGAGTCGGTTGGACCCGGCGGAGTGCAACGCGGCGCCTCGACCCAACCCTGGAGTGTGGGCGGCTGTGACTGTACCTGTTTGTCCTTCCTGCAGGAGCGCGCCCACGTCGCCGTCGCAGGTGGGCGTGTCCGGGCTGGTGACGCCCGAGGAACTGTCGCGGGAGCCCACGCCCGACCTGTTCCCACCCGAGGACCAGGACCAGCAGGTCAGTGTGGAGCAGGGTGTGTCCTCCTCTTGTAGGAGCCCCCCACCTTGCCCTCACAAGCGGGCGTGACGGGGCTGACGCCCGAGGAACGGCTGCGGAGGGGGAGCCCACGCCAAGAGCTTTTAAAATATGTTACCTAACCTTTCAGAATTTCCTTTTAGATGTAATTACATAATATTGAATAATTAAGAAATGATACCTATTTATATAAACAAAGTATTATTGACGTGTTAAACCCAGTTACCAAAAGTATTATATCCGCTATAACCGTTCTAACAATCCAAACTGGACAACTGTTTTTTTCTTTGGAAAAACTTGAAGGCAACATTGTCACGCTATATTATTATGTTTGCACAGGGGAGCCAACAGCGGCTGAGCAACAGCAACAGCCAGTCGAGCCAGTATCTGTACCCGCAGCGCAGCGGCGTCAGCCAGAGCGCGCCCGGATCTCCTGGTACGTCGACACCACGTTACACGAACTGCACCATGATTCACTAACCGCCAATTCTAGAGGCATTGAAACTTGTCGAAACCCGTTGAACGTTTTGAGAAAGTTGAGGACTGCAGAAGGCCCATTAATGATTTTGGCCTTCACCTTAAACTTTAATGTGAAAGTAAAAATAAAACTATCCCACTGCAGGGCAAATACCTCTTCTCTTATAGAGAAGGATAGAGCATTGATCATCACGCTAGCTCACTGTGGGTCGGGTTGTGAAGGTATTGACGGGCAGCTGCTTTAAGGTTTAAAAAAGCAAATAATTCCAATCACGCTTTCACAATTGACGTATCATACAGACCCATTTATAAACATAAAACTAGACTAATAATTATAGGATTTAAATTAAGGATTATGTTATATACCTATACATATCTTTTCATAGCGTAATAAGCGTTTGTTAGCTTATACTCAATACTTTAATGCATTCCATAATAGTACATAGACTGACTTATAATACTGATCTTTATGGACCCCGTCCGGCACAGCAAAAAGCGGAGATAGACAGTTACCCTAATTATTTACAACATTATAAACTTTATTTATGTAACTTATTCTAATAAGTAATTTCTAATATAATATCTCCATTGGCGATGATAACGGAGATGGAGAGATGAACTGGACTCATTCATGGAGGACAGATCAGTAACAGCCCTTGACACATGGAAAGAGAGTAGGGAGGCCTTTGCCTTGCAGTGGGACATTATTGGCGCCTAAAAATAATAATATGTTTAAGTACGTACGTTTTTAATATTGATAATATGAAAAGAGAAAAATTAAGGTATCGAGCAATATACATGTATTTTTATATGCATATGTACATTGTACGTGTACGTTTATGTGTGTACCTATATAGAGTATATATATACGTTTGTATTGTGTGAGCAGGTCACGGGCTGGCGTACAGTTCAGCGGGCGGCGCGCTGGTCATGGCCGGCCATCAGATCACCGTCGTCACCAACGGGGCGGGCGGCGAGAGAGAAGGTAGCTCTTCTTACGGCACACACAACACACACACACACTTCTACGTTACGTGAATGTCATAGCGAGATGCGATGTGTTGTCATATGAATATACTTTGTTGTTTTGAGGAGTTTTAGTAGGACTTTTTTTGCTATTATATTTTACTAGATTTTTTTTATATTTCTCAATTTATTATCATATCATAATAGAATATGTAATGGTTGTTTATCACTAAACATATCTACGTGTTGGTATATTTACAGAGAAGTACGTGGTAGGCACGACCGGCGGCAACCTGGTCTCCATCCAGGAGGAGGACGTGCCTGCCAACGTCGTCATACACCAGCACTCGCCATACTACGGGTCAGTATATACAATAATGCATTCCGGGTTTGAACGAGGACTTCAGAACTTTCAAACGACTATTTTGCAGCTGGCATACAGTTCAAACGCAGACATTTTATTTAGACTATTGAAAATTTAAAATTGAATAAAAAAAAAATCGTTCCTTGCAAAAAAGAAACTTCTTTGGAATGTAAATGGTTTCAAGAAAATAATAGGTCCATGAAGAAGTGATATCAGAGCTTAGTATTTGGGAAGATTCTCCGTGTTAGTGTAGCTTACTAACTGTGTTCTCCCCCGCAGCGGCGGCTACGGCGGCTCGGGCGAGGAGTGCGGCGCGGTGGGCGGGGAGCTGGTCATCTCCGACGCGCCCGCCGACCCGCCTCACAAGCGGCCCAGGCACTCCAACGTACGTACACGCACACACACTATATCATTATGTTAATCACCATCTACGTAAACTTTTTCCAATTGTGTTGAAGTCAGCGTCAAGCATTTCTCTTTGCGGCTAGATACTCTATTTTACATAAAGCGATTGGCTATTGAATTCCATATGGAGGAATATGATACCCCTAAGTAAGACTGGATGTCAGTTGGGCTTTATAAATATTTGATAAAGACGGTCAGAGGTGACGGTTTAACGTGCTGTTTAAGATACAGGGGAGTTTCGAGGTGGTAAGGAATGCTCACCCATCCATAGACCTTTGCAGCAAACGCATCCTGACTTTGATCGAACGAGGCGTGCAGCTGTCACTTTTTACGAATAGTATACATGGAGGTGTATGTAACGCGCAGCACGTATGGTTGCAGATGTCGGAGCTGGACGAGCGGCGCGCGTATTGACGAGCCCCGGCGCGCGGCGCGGGCGGCGCGGACAGGCCCCGCGCCGGGCCCCGCGCCGGGCCCCGCCCCGGGCCCCGCCCCGCCGCGCGCTGACCGCCCCACCCGGCCCCCGGCCCCGGCCCCCGGCCCCGGCCCCCCGGCCGCGTCGACCGTGAGGCGCCCGCCTATGGGAGCGAGCCGCTCACTAGCCACCCGATCGAACCTCACCTTGTACAAGCTTGACACCGCCCATTCGAATACAGTGATTCTGTAGTTTATCATTTATCATATTCTGTAGAACTTTGGTGCAATATTGTACGATGATGTGTACTCGGGTCTTTTGAAGACCTGTGATTAACAAATAAATGACAGTTTAACTAGATATTCTGTTTACTTTCGTATGTAGAGGTCGGTCCGAAGGCCGCGCGGCGAACGAACACTTATCGAAGGCTTCAAGTTTACGAGAACACATAAATTAGCAGCAACCGATCGGATGCATGTAAAGGATTGCTTAGTAGGACTTTACGAAGAGTTTCTCGCTTACCCTCATTGGTCGACGCACAAAGGATATCGTAGCAATAATAGTGATACGGAACTATAAACAATTGAGTTGTTGAACAAGACAGTGTAGTATTAGTGTCCGTGTTAAGTTCTACTGTTTAAGTTATAAACTTTTGTTTAGTAAGACGCGAACGAGCTTTAAGGCGAAGGAATAAGGAGTGAGGTAAGATGGATACGTTTCGCCGTTATATATATTATAATATTATCTATATAATATGATATTTAAACGCTTCAGTCGGCTCCTGTGAAGCAGGTGTTGTTTCACAAATGCATATAACATTTCGTTAGATATTTGTTCCACTGCGAGGTGGCTAGCGGCCACCGCTTGGCCGTTTACGACGTTTGATTCAAATGAAATAAAATACTGACCTGTTTCATACTAATTCAGTTCTAATAAGATTCTTCAAGCACAAGGCTTGTAACCAATATTTATCATAATTCATGTAAATTGGTCAATATGAAACACGTTTTATGATATTATTAAAGTGAGTACTGTAAAACCAACTCGTTGATTCTAACCGTCATGATTTTGGGTTCTGTATATTACGCACGCAGTACTGTGTTGCCAGCTTCGAAAATATTCGAAAAAAATATTGCAACGCTTAAAATAATTTGTTAAAAATGTATAACTTAGGTGTCTATAGAAATTATATATTCATATATTAAATATTGTATAAAAATGTACACGGACTTTATAAACTTTAAAAAACAAAGGTTGATATTCTGTAGCTAGTTGAATCTCGTGATTTGAAAAATAACAGAATATTTCTGAGGCTGGCACAATTATCTTAGGTGAGTGCAATGATAGTAGTAAACGTTCATAAAATATTTAAATATGTGTATATCCCGAATCTGCTTGGAGATTGACAAACATTGTTCATTGACCAACCTTATTATAATAAAATATGCTAAACACTCGAATCTATCTTGTGAATAAAAAAAAAACTTAAAAATTTGTTCATCCATTCAGTCTCCCGGTCGTCAGTCTCATTCGGTTATACAAGAGGCCAAACGTCTGACGAATGGAAATCAAATAAATGTATGGAAATCAAATAATGTTTAGACTTATGTTATCGATCACATAATTAAGTCAAACCTTTTTCATTCTATTCGTTTGTAACTTCCCATTGGTCTGTTAACATCGAATTGTCGATCTCCGAGCCTTCACAAATCTATACAAAATAATCCAGGGTTACTATAAGACAACCTGTTGCGAGTGCAACTCGTTACAAAAATGTATAAACGATGTAGATACGATTAATGTCTATAATGGGTAAAACTGTCTTTGTACTGATAAAGTTCTCAATTGCTTCTGTAACGTCGCTCTTAGTCCTTTATAAATACGCTTGTTAAAACACTCGAGTCAGTCGCCATCAAGGCGTTTATTCATATAGAATAGACTAGCTATACGTTAAACATATCATGCGTGATAAAAATCCAACAGATTGGTAGTGGAGCTGCCTCAGCTGCATACGATCAGTTCATCGTCACACGTAAGAGGTACTTTTAATTCACCCTGGTTTACTCCATTTCTCATAGTCAAGTATATTGGCTTCATACTAAGCCACCTGAATACGGTAAAGCTTGAGAACCGTATCAATGCACAGACCGTGTTAGTAATAACGTTTTTCGAAAACCATTTTTATATATCAAGAAAAACTACGAGATTACTACATTTGGTAGGCTGTTTATAACGTAAAGGAAACACGATATGAATGTTATAAAATTGTAGCGAATTTAAAGCAGGTGCAACCACCCAACACCATTAGTTAAAACAATTGTATTAACGTTTGTGACGTATAGATAAATTTACAAATGTTTCTATTAAAGCAACATTTTTTACTCTAAAGAGAGTTAAGAAATTGATTATTAACGTTACCCAGTGTTTATGGTATCTTAATTAATGTTTATGTGCATTTTAAACCGTATTTAATGAATGTGGCCTTATGTTACGGCCCTTATACACACTACGCATAAATGTGGAGTGGTAACAACATATACAAGCAAATGAATACGTTGTTAATCAAATAATTTATTCGGTAAATTCGATTAAAACGTTGTTAGGAAAATTTTAATTGAAATTTAAAGTCATGTTAATCAGGCACGTTGCACCTGTCTGAGACACCATTAGGACAAATTTGTATAATTTGACATTTTACATATGTCTATATAAACGCATGTAACGTACGGAACTGTTGATATATCGCTTTATACATTTGGCTACACTTGAATAATATATTTATAGGAAAACTTTGACACCACGGTATTATAGGTATCTGTCGATATTACATGGGAATATTTATTGTAAATTAATTTAAAGACCGCCTTATTGGTCAGTGGTCACAGGCGCGACTGCCGACCGCGAGAACTTTAGCTCGATTCTCAGATTAGGCAGGTTTACTGTCAAGTAACTTTTTGTCACAACCCGAGGTTTGGGATTGTGTCCGGTACATAGCAATAGGGATGCCCCCTATTTTAAGGACTTAACGCCAACATCGGCGAAATGTGTGTACGCAGTACACCTATGCCTATCCATTGAGGTATTTAGGCGTAATTATATATACATATACAAAATTAAAGACATTTTCTTTAAGCCGGCAAAAGTACCTACTATAATCTTGTGATTTAGCTTAGAATGAACAATATTCTTTTGTTTTTCTCTTTAAAAAATAATTTCTCCTCGGTTTAGGTGTATAAATATAAACATAACTATTATAAATAAATAATAATATAGTAATTGAATATGTAAAGTAATATTCACTTGTAGTTTGTAATATGTTATTATTATTATTATAGATAGTGTAAAGACGGCAAAAATCTACAGTTAGATATAATTTAGCATTTAAATATGCATATACACGTGGATTGTAATAGTTTAGCAAGAGGCTTTCTTATGGAACAAATTTGTATTTTGTCTTACGTACCCTTTTCATATTGTATCGAACTTCGATAAAAATTGCCGCGTTTGTCGATCGAAACTTTGTCATCGATAAACGTGTATTCTATTTTCATAATTTGATTGCAGACACTGACTACTGGCTACAATTGACTATTCTGCCAAAATCGTCGACTAACCTTGCAATAAAGTTGACGTAGGTATTTATCGAATTTCGATATCTAATTAACAGCGGCATTTGCTACCACTGATTTCATCAAACAGACTGTTAAACTCCATTGCGCCGTAGTCGGGTAAAAGTTGAATGGAATATTAAATTACTGTATCGTTTATCGCCGATAGATGGCGGCAGGCATCGATAATGATTGGGGGTATCTGTAAAAACATGTATAGAAACTTTATTAATTATATTACGTTTAGATGTTTTCTCATTTGGACGGTCGGCAGATAAAATACGAGTAATCACTAATAAAATATTTATCTTTCTGAACCTAGTTGTTTTACATATAAATGAAATGTATGCGCACTGTTGGCAACAAAAGTTGCGAAAAAATTTCATCTTTTACGTATAATATGTAAAAGCAACAAACTTTGCCGTCTGTATTGTAATCGAATAAAATACTATACGTTTGCAATCTTGCATCATCACCTTCCAAATGTGTAAATATCTAAAACAATTTTTCACAACTCGAGGTATAACGTACATTAACATGTCACTGGTCGAAGCGTGGTTACAAACCGCGGCAACCAGCCGAAGACATTGGTTGACGGTGGCATGTAGTACAAAACATGATACTTTTGCAGCAGAAGTACCAATTTATAGCCGTTAGGTACACTAATATCAGTTTTATTTCAATTGACTTGCCATTTATACGGCATGATAAATAAATGGAGCGTTTTCTCCTTCATAAAATAAATAACCCTACTTGATAACATTGCTATACTCGGTAAAGTTTCGTAAGTGATTACTAGATCGCATTAACGCTGCATACAATTCTTTTAAAACATCTCTCTTGCTCCTCATTCGCCTGCATTTATTACGTAAGACTTAAAAAAATATTTCAACATCATAAATTAAGTTCCATGACACTCCATCCGCATCATTCTGTTCCTAGCACTGCTGTCAAAAGTATCATTATAAAGCTCAATACACAACGAGTGCATTCTGAATGTAACAAATTTTGCTCCATATTAGTAAACCTGAATAATATCGGCACCTAACTGGTACTCTAGTGTGTATTGACACTACGTTATGCCTCGAGTGTTAGTATAAACCGATCAAGTCCCGGCGACTTTAGTTGTAACTTAGAGTATATAAGGCATATATATAAGGCATTTAATGCTATACATATTTCTTGTCTAAACAATGTATGCGCAAAATGTGGAAAGACAGAAGATTCACTTCAACCAACCGACATACAACACTCATGGGTTAAGATATATAATGTTAGTATGTAATCTGATGGAGTTATAATTGTATTTATTTCTGTATTTAATTAAATAAACGTGTTTTAAGAATCACTGTATTTTGTTCCTGAAATAGTGTTATTCACAACCTTCCTAGGCTGTAATTTCATTCTATCTAACTACCCTTGTCAAAACTAAATAACTTTGGCGGTAGTCGTAAGAATTGAATCTTGTCTGTCGTTCTGTTTTGTGATGTATGTAGGTAACGTACATATTGTTGTGTATATTGACTAAGATAGGACACGCATACGAGAGATGTAAAAGATATCGGTTGTAATGACAGCGTATGGTTTATTGACAAATTTTAAGAAATAAACGTATTTTATCTCCTTTGGCAGATCGTTTTATTTACCCTTTCTGCTGACTCACGATTTATTTTTATTGGATATGTTAAATACAGTTAAATATAGTTGAAATGCAATATAACGGTATAAACAGCAAACAAGCTAAGAATTTGTAATATTAAGCAATATATTGGTAACTTATCATACATTCTTAAAATATTTTTTTTAGCTAATTAAGTTGGTTAACTTACCACTTACTCCGTACACATGTTTTTTTGTTTAACTGTCCTTGTTATGACATGTGAATTAGACAGTAGGAACATTAAATTATTTTATGCAACTTAATTTCACCCGCCATTTTATTTTATGATGGTGGGCAGCCTCTATATTTTACAGAATGTTGACAACAGATAATAAAATACGCGTGCTTGCGAATTATTAAAATATTTTTGGGCTTCTACATAATATACATACCTACTAATAGCCCAACGCTAATAAATTATCAGTTCTTGAAAAGTATAATAATAGTTGTCACTGATGGATAAGATTAGGTATATCTATGGTTCATTAAGAAAATAAAAAAAGATTTAAGAAAAAAAATATAATAAAGAAATATAAAAAAAATATTTCAAAAATAAAGTGTATAATTGTATATATAGTTTCAGGCGTAAAAAGTATCATTTACTTGTCCTGAATTTAAAGCGGCTTTCACAACACCTGAAAATAGAAGTTAAAGATTGAAAGTCACTGCCATTTCGGTGTGAATTGAGCCATAATTGTTAGGTTGGTTATTGATATACATGGTTACCTTTTTTGTTCATTTTTCTCATCATGTGTATGGCTGGTAGGTTATTATTATTTCTAAATGCATTCGGCTCTTGGTGTACCATTGTACTAGATGAATCCATAAAGCGTCGTTCTGAATCTAGAGGCTGTAAAAAAGTATTTAATAAAATAGTTTTTAAACGTCGCGCCGCCTCACTAGGAATATTATTCACTTTTTTGGTTATCTAAGTACCTATAGTCGCAACGTAATTTAAGAACATAGTTACCTAACTACACAAATAAATCATTAATTACGTGCAGCGATCAAACTAGCAAATATCTAGCATCTATGCAGTATACATACCTAAAAAACTCAATACCTAATATTGGCCCCACATTAAGATAGGTAACTTTGAGTTCTTTCAAGGGATATAAATATTATGCAGTTATGAAACTTTCTTACAAGTTAAATATAGGTAATATAAAATATTACCATTCAAAATCGACTTACAGGATGGACCATCATGCCCCCTAGTTCTGGTTTGTTTTTGGCGAACTGCCAGAACTGTTGGCACTTGGCCTGTATCTCGGGCGTGTCTTCTCGCCCAGGAGTGAAGTCTATGACCAGGTGTTGCGGCCGGAGTGGCTCGCCACTCGACTTCCCGGGGTCAACCACATCAACTTTTGTCCTTTCTTCTTCTTCATTGCACTGTAGAGGTCAGGTTGTACATACACAAAGTCACGGTTGATTTCTAGAACGCTATTAAAATAGTTAAATTTTCTCCTAGCTAGGTACGTCGTACGTTTTAGTTTCGTCTTTTTTTATTCATTTTTGTCAGTTGACGATAGGTCTGAACCTGGCCTTTTTTCAGAACCTGTCTGATTTCGTCAGAATTCTTCAATAGTGGTTTGTTTAATTATTTGAATAACCTGAATTGCTGTGCGAAGGATAAAAAATGTTTACCTTAAACACTTGCACGGAGGGCTTAGTCCCACAGGACGTGGAGGTGGACATGGGCATGGCTTCCATGCACTGGCAGCACAGCATAGATAGAAAGAAGGTAAGCACGTCCGACACTATTTGAACATATCTCCAGAGACGCACAAACCTCTGGATCAGAGGGTGAAACGCGTAGCAACTGACTGTGAACATAAAGACTGTGGCATTTGGAGGAAAACACTACAATATAAAGTTCTTTCAATCCACCAACAGATTTTGAGAGGATCTTAAACAAGGAAAGACAAAGATTTTGGAGGCGCTGAAGGTCTTGGGAAGGTCCTATCAAAGCCGCTTTAGGATATGAAGTGACGTTGTCAGAGATTAATATGACAGCTATGACGCTTCGTGGAAAATTGTCTACGCGACCGTGGGCGTGGCAACGCTGAAATGAGTTTCAATGGTAGTTTGGTTGTTTATTGTTATTAATTAGGCAAGCTGCTATTGATTTATGTTGTCGGTGATTTAACATAAAGGATGGGAGGTTTCCAATTGTGCTATCTCCATATTAAATTGAATCATGTTGGTTTGAAAACGTAGTATTTTTCCTTTAAAATGTTTAAATTCCCTGATTTTTGGGTTTGCTACAGCACCATATATTAGCAAACAAGGCATGTTTTGCATATAAATCGTTGTGCAACGTAGGACGTGTATTGCATTTTGTTAAGCAATTGCAGTTTTATGTCAGGCGAATTATGGTTATTAATTGCTAGACTACCCCTGTATTTTTGAGTTGTTAACTTGTTACCTTACAGAAAAATCGTTAAGTTTAAGATCTTTGTGTCCTGTATCCATGTGTAGGTTGTTCAATACCATTTATGTCTAGCAGGAACATTTTTTAATTATAATTGCCTTGTTAATATCTAGTAAATTATGTCTGCTTTAATTTGGATATCCTTGCTTCTTTATGTGAAGGTACGGTGGTCTTCCGTATAGATGTATGGTTATTTTTAGTATTTATGTTGCCAACATACAATTTAGCTATTTGTGCATCTTCATTAATCGACCAAATAAAACTGCTCAATAAACATCAAAACGTAATATATTTAACAAATAAACTTTTCTAAGACTAAATATAAATAAAAGGCGAAATATTAGAGGGTTTTCAAAAAGGGTGGTTATGGCTTCGCTGCAGGACGCTGTGCTGCAGAAGCGGCGCGTGACCAGGCGGGTTCATGTCCCTGGGATGAACAACAAAAAATATTAAGACAAGGATTAAAGAAGAAACCCACACAGCCTCTATAACCCTGCCCGATCGATACTAGAGATTAATGTTAACCTTTGTTGTACAAAATACTTCATAACAAGTAATATCTACTAACAAACTTGGCCATAATTGGTAAATACCTACTAAAACAGCACCTGTTGTCGGTCACAGGATAGTTTAATTTTTTATACTGGAAATCGACTTGTTTTTAGTCCAAACACCATCAATGCGGGTAGGTAAAATATCAAGTCGATATTTAATTGTAACGTAATCTTGATTACTCAAGCTGGGATATAACTAAAAATAAGGGCTCTCCACAATATATACTTGGAACTCATGAAAACTTACTTAGGATGATTAGAGTCCCATTCCTTGAGGGTTTTCGCCAACATTTTCCCATGCTTAGGATACGTGCAACACGTGGACGTTACACTAGCACACGTACATACTAAAATAATAAAAAAATCGATAAAATAAAGAACAAAAACATTCAAAATGCACCAAGTCAGCCACTAGTCCGCCCTTTCTTTTTTTATGTTATCACCAAAGTTTCACCTCTACATTTCCACATTGCTTGAGAAAAAATATGACTTCTAATTATGATCTTTTTAATAGTTTTTGATTTGACTTTTATCTTTGTCATTTTCAAGTACATACCTATAACTACAGCAGTAGTTAGACCGTTTGAAAAGTAATTCTTATATCGATATTTGGTGAACCTTGGTAAGTTATATTATGTGGAAAGAGAGTGGGGAGGCCTTTGTTCAGCAGTGGGACACTTCAGGCTTATAATAATACAGCTAGTGTCCACACGCTAGAAGCTGTTATGTAGCGTTTAAATAAAAATGGTGTCTTACTATGTTTATTCTTGTTTTTACTATGCTTTGTGGTGACCCCATCTTTGTATTCCCGAGATCCCAATGAGCAATGGGACCCTGGCAGCGTATTTAGCAGCGTGCCATTTATCATCCCTGAAAATAAAGTATTCCGTGTTATTTATGATTAGATAAGATAGGCAGAAATTCCTATAGTACCACCACATTTCGCCAGTTATGTTATATGTCCCAATGTAATAGGGGGCGAGCCTATTGCCATTAACCGAGCACAAATCCAGAAGTTTTAGATATAAACCAACAAATCCATATTTATATTAATATAATGGGTATTAACTAGGTATTTAATACTACATACCTTTTCTGACGGCAAACTGCATCATTTCCACAGCCGTTTTTTCAGGCTCTACATTCACAGTGGATGTTTCTGAATGACTTGGTTCCGTCATGGTGGAAGACGATTTCTTTGTAAAAAGGTTTATTTCCTGGCCCAGAAAAAATCTGTTACAGTTTGTTTATTTTACTTTACTTATGATCACATTCTTACACTTCTCTCTTTTTTTGGCTTCTTAGTTGAAATATATTATGTAATCTGTGCGAGAAGGATGAGCCTAAGCATTCTTGCTGGCAGTTCAGTGTGGTTTAATTATCTCTAGGTAAACATCTCGCGAAATCCTAAGTGTGATATTATATATTATATTTAGCATTTAGGTTCGGCTCATTACGGCCAATTACTGAACACTAACAGACACATTACTATGATAATCGAGCGTGGTTCTGACGATTAAAGGAAATAGCAGGAAATATGGACCCGACTGACAAAGAAACCGGAAAATAGGAGATTAAAAAAGAGTAGAGAGTATACACCACAGCTTGTTGACTGATGGGATTCCAAGGAGCCATTAGATAACTATTACCAGATCTAAATGCTAAAATAATAATACAAAAATAAAATAACACGTACAGGCTTAACCATCAGATTTTGTATTTCTGGAGTACTAGCGACGAAGTCCCAAAACGAGCATATCTTCTTCTGCACGGCCTCGCCATCCTCTTCATCATTTGGAGTAAAGTCCAGAATCAGATGCTGGGGCACTAGAGGCTCTCCACAGAACCGGTCACCGGCGATGCTAATCGTCTTGGTACTCTTCGGGTCACTAGTTTTATCATCACAAGAATCCCTGGAATCAAGGTCATTAAAAATACACGAACCCTCAGATTTCATATTAAATATATTTGCTATCAAATTAGTGTAGGTATAAATTAACAAATGATACGTCCTATACGACAAAAATCTGCCACTAGTCAATAGTGACAGGGCGGTATTTTTTTACTTGGTATTTTTTGGCAGGATTTTTGTCAGCGACGATGTAAAAAAGAAATTTAATACTTACTAAAGAGGGTTTATTCTTGTCACTATGTTACTCCTCGTTTATTTATTTTTATATACTTTATTGTACACCAATTTATAAGGAATTAAAAATAGAACGCAGATTTAAAATTATGTACAAAGGGCGGTCTTATCGTACAATCCAAAACCTTGAGGTTTATCCCTTTAGCCTGGCTCTAACTAGTAAGACCTCTACCGATTTCCAGTTCATGCGAAAATTATTGTAAATTGTGTAGTATGTATTCTTAAAAAGATGGGCGACACACATACATAAATAATACGTCTAAAGAAAATAAAAGGGAGACCAAGCCTAGATTATGCTGATATTATTATATTATACTAGCTGCACCCCGCGGTGTTACTCGCTACATTTTTTCGGGATAAAAAGTGTTAATCCAAGGTGTCAGCTATCTTCATATGAAATTTCATTTAAATCCATTCACTAGATTTTACGTGAAACTTTCGCGTTTATAATATTAGCAGGGATGATTATGCTCGGGTCGTAAGATGTTATGTCAGTTGTCTTCGCCTACCCAACTGAGAAACTACGTCTTTTCTTGAGCGTACCTTCAAGGCCGCAGAAATGACTAGCGAGGCAACGTATAAGCTCACATTATAGTAATATCAGAGTTACAGGCAACCGGTGAATGCAAATAGCGTACATAATGTTATCGTTCATAGTGGCGTTCTAAGAGGCAGGTGTTTGTTCAACAGTAGGCGTCTTCCGGCTGATGATGAAGATGATATAATATCTACGACAAGTATACATAATTGAAGAATTTCAAAAACTGGCTATGGCTAAAGTGATACAATGCCAATGCAGTTCTGTTATAACTCCAAGATTTAGTAGTTGAAATTAAAAAGACATCTATCTTAATGTATAAGTTAAAACACACATTAAATATTTAAACAGTATATTTAGGTCAAATAAACACTATCTAAGACTACTTATAAATTAAAAGGAGTAACAATAAAATTAATGTAAGTATAAACGATAAAAGTTCACTGGTAAACTTGTCGCTGCAATACGGCGTGACTTAGCGAGGGGGCGTGGGGGGGCGGCTCCATGGATCTGAGGGTGACGTACATATGTCAAGGAAGTTAATTTTCTATAAGTACATACATAATGTACAATTGTACATACGAGTACCTAAATAAAGCAAAAACCTCACCTAACCGAATTTCGGTCACGGCGGCCTTTCTTACCTGAGTCTAGCCAACTATGCAGGAGATATTATAGTACACAAGTATACGCGCAAACACAGGACGGTGCCCCCTCTATTCCCTCACTCTCATAGTCCGATGGGACGGTAGACCGACACGACCGGAGAGATCAGGCACAGTACCAACGGCTTGACGAGCCTTCTGAAGCACGGACCCCGGCATGTGAAAACGGTCATCCATCACAAGACTGACCGCGGCGAGCATGGCTTAACCTTGCAGCATGACTGTTCTAAGCAGTAGCCACGTAGCTAAAGACTCCTCAACATACATACGTAACTGGGTCTGTCAAGAACTGCCTTTAGGTATACCTAATTTGTTTTGCCGCAAACAGCGCAAAACCACAGTTAGTAAGCCTATTGCTATTCAGCAGGTCCGGAGTGTATCGCCGTGTTTCTCGCTGTCCCGGTGATAGAAGGGACTGTATTCTTTGCCGGTTCTTCGACTGTACTTACAGACTAATTGCAGAATCAGTCGGTAAGTGATAGTAAAAGTTTAAAAGACTTTTACGCAGTGAAATGGGAATGTAGGTACTATTCCTACACTTTATTTGTAACCACCTAAATAAATCTTTAAACATTGGGTCATTAATGGCTTGGAGACCAAAGCCATAATGACTAGTACAAGAGAAACTACTAACTTAGGATGTTTGGCGTCCCAATCTTTCAACTTTATGCACATTTTCTTGATAGGTTCTTGCTGCGTATACCCAGCACAAGGCATGCAGATATTCGCACACTTGCACACTGTAACGATTTAAATACGATTATTGTACGAGTATAATATTCTGGACAATGGAAACTCGTCAAGTTAATGAGACTAGTGATAGGAGAACAATAGTGTGATAATTTATTGAATAGCACACAAATCTATTCGGAAAAGGATCGTCACCGTATTGTTTTGCGGATCGCCGTACTTGCGTTAGGTTGATGCCTGTGTAACGCGTATTGGATATGTTTACAGCGTACCGATACGTCGACTCGGCTACGGCTAGCCAACGCCGCGCTTACAGATCGCCGTGCGCCGGGTCAAGCTTGTCCCGAGGCGACGCGATAATATTACGATTCAAAGAACGCGAATCGACTTGATACGGTAACGATTCCTTTCCGCTATGACCTTAATGGGGTTGCAAAATGAGGTGCCAATTATTTTGATGTAAACAGAATGAATGAAAGTGAAAACGAGATTGATAAAAGAAGTCCAAACGGATACAACAGACCGTGACAAATATTATCATGATCACTTGATCATATTATACATGTACAATCTTCAAACACCGGATATAAATATAGGTGAGACCAAGATAATCCAAACAAAAGCCATGTATAACATTAAAACTTTGAAATACCGTAGCACTATGTAAGTAATTGGACATATGACCTTTCTTTTTTTTAATTTGCTGTTTGGTGAGTGGGTCAGTAGTATCTTTGTACTCCCGAGAGCCTAACGTGCATATAGACTGATGTATCTTCGCCTCGAAAATACGGTCTATCAGACCTGAAAAGTACAGAAATATAATTATAATTATTACTCTAAATGAAATGAAGACCAATCGTGTTAAAACAATATTCTTAGAGCTGTTTAGTACCCGATACTATTTTTAATAATTATATTAATTAAATATTTTTGCTCTACTATGTATAAATATTGCGTCGTGAAGAAATTAAAGATATAAAAAGTTAAAAGAAATACCCTTTTCTTCGAAAAACTCTAGCCTGGAGACTGCAGTGCCTTCAATTTTTGATTCAGAGTCGGACAACGTTTTCAAGGTTTCACTCAGGGTGTAGTCACTGGAGCTAGCTATTTTTGTGACCGCGTCTCTTTCCTAAACAAATGGAAGACACCCTGAGATTAAAAGATAGGATAGAGGTACGAGAATCATTTGCAACAAAACAGCAACCGTTTCTCTATAACCATTTTTACCGTACAGATAGATATGTTCTACAGTATGCAACAACATTCATTAATTCGGTAAGTGTTTTAAACTTGTCTACATCAATGTTTGCTTTATCTTCTGTATTGATTGTATATTTAGTTAAAAGTAGAAGGTAGAAGAAAGTAAATCGTACCGGCGTCACCATTAAGTTCTTTATCTGCGGCGATTCGTTGATAAATTTCCAAAACGAGCATATTTTTCTCTGCACAATATCATTATCTATTTTGTCATTTGGGGTGAAGTCTAGGAGCAAATGTTGGGCGTAGAAAGGTTCTCCACAGGAACCTTCATCAAACACGCTGAGGTTGTCCCTCGACCTTGGATTACTCGTTCTGCCAAGAGATGTTGAGACAGGAGCGATGCTAGCTTCGGATCCCCGAGGAATCCGAGACGATCTCATTTAAAAATCTATACAAATATTAAATATCTTAATAAAATATTGATCGTTTTACAATGAATACAAATGGCTGTTTGCTAATGATAGACAAAAGCGTGAATGTCAAACAGTACAACGATATTACATTGGCTTTTATTATTTCCAGCCTGTTTATGACCATCACGAATAAGGCAGAGGATATAATCGTCTCTTATTAGTTTAGACTAGTAAATGCCGGCAACTCGTACTTTACTATCTTAGTGAGTACTCCCTAGTAGATGTTATATATCTAAAGTGTTCAAAGCAGTAAAATAAAGTGAGAGACGTAGATACAGCAGAGGCTACCGAAAGGCAGGGAGAGAATGATTTAATATTTATTTATTTATTATTAATTTAGATAGGGACAACAAACAGCAGTATATTAAATATTGTAACATGGTTAGCATCTTAACAGTAAAATATTAATATTGGGATAGGAATGACAAAAGTTCATTTCATTGCAGGCTTTTTGCATTACGCATTTTACTTTATTCATATACTCAATAGTACGTATTTAATGATGCACGTTACAATGCATTCAAATTACAGACCAATTTATCTGTTCATTCATTTTGGGCTTAAAAGTTTTATCACACTGTTTCGTCGATTAAATGCAAAATTTCAAAAGAGATCGTAGACTTTTTATTGAACGATAATTAAAATATTTTTTTTTAATACTGGACGAATTGACGAACTAACTAAAGAATCTTCTTTTTTTTCAAATTGAACACGAACCGTCAAAAGTGAAGACGTTCCAACACAGCTTTGCTTTAAATAATATTATCATCAATATAACATTGATTGATTGATTGTTTTAACATATTTTACAGCAAAAATGTCTCTGTCTAAGGTTTCCTCAGACGACAGCTTGGAGGATTTCATAAAATATAAAATCCGAAAGTATAACAAAAAAGATAAATCCGAAGTGCGGGAAATGTCGCGGGAAAAGTCGTATACCTCCATATGCGAGTTACGAAGTTTGGATGAGGATTATGAGCATGATTCAAGAAGTGATCAAGGCGCACCAACTTTTACGATAAATGTAGGTGAGAAAGCGCCTATCAATGAAATTGAACCGAGTGAATTAGCAGAGTTACAAAATATTAGTAGATTGATGAATTTCAGCGACGAAAGAAAAAATAAAAATGATGATGATGTAACTGTGGTAAAATCTCCTGAAAAAGGATTTTTAAGCAGTTCACCTTCTATTAGTCAGCGGGACTGCGGGGAACCCCAACGGACCCAGTTCTTGGAAATAGATTTTAGTCCAGAAACTGGCGTGGATGACGACGAATTTGTAATTAATAAATGTGTGCAGTTCTGGAAGTTTATAGAAAATCACACCGAACTGCTGCCATTAAAAGCTTTACCTGAAGAGTTTGAATTCAGTGGAGTACGTGTTTTTTTTTTGTTTAGCCGTTTTATTTACACAAGGAGTTAGGGTGTCACAACGTATTTAAATGTTACTATTAAAAGGTGCTTGTATTAAACAAAATTGTCAAAAAAAAATTTGACAATTTTCTTTTGTATTGGAACATTAGCTAGATTCTATTCATAATATAAATATTATTCTATGTTTTCATAGCTACATGGCTACCACGTAGATCAGTAGATTTGCGAGGTAAAACCGTGCCCGCCGCGGTCGTACTTTTAATAGGTGGCTGATTTTAAAACCCTCCGTGCTTCGGAAGGCACGTTAAGCCGTTGGTCCTGCGCCTGATTTCTCTCACGCCTCAACAAGGTAGACGACAGCGAGAAAGAGCCAAATGGACATGGCGGGAGCCACTTGACATGTATACGCAAGACTGGTCGTTGGCAGCTGGTGATAGGGAGATGTGGAAAGACAGTGGGGAGGCCTTTGGCCAGCAGTGGGACTCTTTCGACTATCATAATAATTAGCTTCCATAATAATTAAACAAGGTTTATAACGTTAACCTCGCATGTATATAATCTATTAATATTTTAGCTCTCTGAACCGATAAAGACGCCCAGCCCCACGATAAGCACGCAGTCGTCAGAACAGGCTTTTGCTGCTGATTTGTCACCCATAACTCGGGTAGCCTTGAATTGGCTGAAGGAAGAGAGTGAGTGTAACTAAGATTATTTGTCTCAATTTATTTGTTTTAGCTAGCTGTGTTGTCCGCGGTTTCCAGTGCAGTGTCCCGATAAAAATGTAACATAATATAACATTACGCCTGTATTCCCCGAGATTTTTATGACAAAATTTTTAGTGGTCCCTATTATTCATCTCAGCAAACTTATGTAAGACTTATATTTGAAAATCTTATGCACTTTCAAACGATAAATTTAATCTTAGAACGTGGTAGGGGGCCCGGTCGGCGCGTTCATTGACTACACGTATAAATAAAGCAATATTACTTGTTACGACAACTCTACTATGATCCTATGAGAAGTTTCGTACTTTCGTTCCATATCTCCGAAGTTCATCATCAGATTCTAACTTGGTGACTATGGAAACACCTCGGGAGTATAGTCTATCGATTACAAAAACAAATTTGAAAATCTGCTCATAATTGATGGAGATATCGTGTTACGAATTGAGATACTCCTCCTATATGAAGTCTGTTAAAAATTATAGACAAACCTGCATTCATAAGCTTTATCTTAACTTTTTGATTGTATCTAAGTATATTAAGGTTCTAACATTTAAAACTTTTTGATGTTCACAGAGGTAATAGCCTGCTCCCTTTTTACGAAGACGGAGCCTATCTGCCCGCCGGTGTCGACGGCCTACAACAGATACGATTTGAGCGAACAGAGAAATGTTGCTCCTAAGAAGGACATTCATTACAGTACGTACATTACATGAAACTTTATTTTATGTTTAAATTAAGTTTACAATAAAAATACAGCTACGGCTTACTCTTCAATTGAATTCCGACCAAATTGGATTGGAATTGTAATGTTACTTAACTTGGACTTAACACTGGCGCCAAGTTATTTCAATATCGGTCCATTGAGAGGAAGAGGAACTAAGATCAAAAGATGATATTGAATCATATTTCTTTTAAATAAATACTAATTTTGCATTCGCCTTCTATTAGAATTGGAGAGTAGGCCTTTTTATTGGCGCAGAGACTAAGCGGTTGCGGGTTCAACTCCCGCCCGGGACCCAATTTTTTTGTGATCCGTAGATGTGCACTAGAGTGACGGCAGTGTGAGGTTCTGGGTTCAGTTCCCGGATCGAGCAAAATGTTTGGGATTTTTTAGTAATATAATGTATACTACATATACATTCCTTCCGTCTTTGGATAAGTATGCAGGACTTTTACCGCGCGCTTAAAACACCAGGGTGTCCTTCTAACTGCCTCAAGTCGAGGGACGCGGGATCTACGTACGGTAAACCGTTATATGGTATTCAGATTATTTATCACAAACAACCAATGAAATCCCAATGAGAAACATTTTATAGTCACGGAGATCCTCATAAGAGATGGCTGCGGTCTAACTTCATTATGGGAGACATACATTGCTGCCCTCATGTAACATTGCGGCCAACACATGTTCTAATCCGTTCATGTATACTGAATCAATAAGACATGCATGCGACGCATCTTGACTTCATATCAACGGTAGTTGTGCAAATCATCCTAACAACCAATTCTAGTGCAAGAGATTTTCGACCGTAATGTAAAGTGTTAAGGTTGGTTTTTGTTTAACAATGTGGCGAATATGTGGCAGTCTGCAATGATGTCTTTAGTGAACGGCAAGGGTTAATGGTGTTTAAAATATGCACGGCCCATCTTGGAGGCGGCAGACTGCGTTCGGGTTCTTAGAATTTAAAATACTGGAAAAGAAATGGTTACAAAAAATTGAAATTTGTTTAGGAAAATATTTTTACTTTCCTCTCGTGAATATAACGCTTATGTATCAGTTTAATACTTGTTTATTTTTTGGTAATTAAACAATAGAGTATTATGTACTTTTTTAACTGAGCATGAGCCAGGTTAAAATAATTGCTAGCCAATAAAAAATCTATCGAGGTTGACCACCTAAGGTTCGCCGTACTTAGGTTCTATCACACGTGAAGGCACTTTACTAGCACCACCCATATATATATTTTTGACTCCATTCAAGAACGGGATAAATATATAGAGGATATTTTTTCCAAGAAAGAAGTATACCAGGATCGTAGCAAATGGAAATCCGTGGTCTCTGCCTATCCCTCAGGGAAACAGGCGTGACTTTATGTATGTATGTATTTTTTTCCAGTTTAAGTACGTGTGGACTTTCATTTCTGAGAAAAAAACGTTCACGATATGCAATTATATAGGTAATAAAAATGGGACGTTTTAAACATTCAATCCTTATCCAGTTCCTCTGAATCCAAGCGTTTCGCAGTCAATAGAAACTGTGATGGTATGGACGAGGCTTCCAGTCGAGTGTCACTCGCTTCTTGATTACCGCGGTAAACTGGGCCACGGTGCGAAGCACGCTCGACCGTGCTCAGTGGAGCGGGTTGAGCGTGCTCAGTTTATGACACGGACTTGTGCGTATTACATTAATGCTGACAGCCTCGTTGGTCTAGTGGTTGCTAAGCGCGACTGCTGAGCATGAGGTCCTGGGTTCGAATCCCGGGTCGGGCAAAGTGTCACTGGGTTTTTCCATTAGGTAATTCTCAGTGGCAGCACGGAGTCTGGATTTGTGCCCGTTTGATGGCAATAGGCTCGCCCCCTATTACATTGGGACCTATAAACATAACTGGCGAAATGTGGGTGTACTATATATGCACCTCTGCCTAACCCTTCGGGGAATACAGGCGTGATGTTATGTTATGTTACATTAATGCTGATGATGATTAAGTACGCCCACTTACCATGAACTCAAAGCAGGATAACTTAACTGTCTTGTTTTAAGAGTTCATGGTAAGGGGACTGTACGTTATCAGAACGTGTTTGTTAATATTTGTCTCACTTTGAGTTCGACCTACATTCTTTATTATGATTGTTGTTGCCTGTGTGCTGCAATCGTAGCACGCTTGCTACGCCGTAGCAAGATAGAAGCCTACGACATTTGATTACCATAGTCGTTTTTATTACATGTATTATTTTTGGTGTACAATAAAGAGAAATCATATCTATCTATCTACATCTACTTACAAAACGTCAGTTGTAGCTGCTTGGTTCCAAAATGTCGTTTTTTTTAAGAAGATCCGGGAAGAATTTCCATAGTTACTATTGAAAAATATGATGTTATTGAAAATACGCTATGAGAATGGTTTGAATGTTTATTTGATTTGTCTATTTGTTAAGACGGTATATCGAACTAGGTTTTAATATATTTTTTAATGTTGGTAACCTGTGTAAATAATTTCCTGAGTCATTTTAGTTGCAATTTGAAACCGTGACCAAATTGTTCTTAAAAATATAATTTAAAAATAAGGTGATGTCTGGTATTCTTGCAGAGTCCAAGACCTGTGTGCAGAGTCCAGTATCGTGTATGAATGTGAAGAGGAACGAGCCTGCAGCCCCCGCGACATACCGCCCCTTAGATGACTTGGGTCAGATTATGACTCAGATGAGGAAATTCGATTTGCAACACCCTACGTAAGATTTAATAATAACAGCCTATAACTGTCCCACTGCAGGGCAAAGGCCTCTTCTCGTATAGAGAAGGATTGAGCATTGATCACCACGCTAGCTTACTGCGGGTTGGCGATTTCTGATAATTGAATCCAGGTTTCCTCATGATGTTTTCCGTCACCGTTAGTCAGTGGTGTCTTAGAATAACTAAGATAGTATTTATAGCATTAAAAAAGTCACATTGATACTTGCCCGGGTTTGAAACTGCAACCTTGTGCATACAAATCCGGTATGTTAACCACTATGCCACCACGACTCTTATGTAAGATTTAGTTTTATAAATTGATAAAAAATACGGAAAATGATGGTCCCGAGTGGGACTTGTACCTGCAACCTTCACCAATCCATGTGGCGATTTATTTGAGTATTTATATTAATAAAAGATATTTGAAATGTGATGGACATGAGCAGGACTTTCACCCTACCACCGCCGCACTGAGGCGCAGCTCTGGCAACTGAGCTATCGAGTCGCTGCTCGCACCCATCGAATTTCATGTTCCCTTTTAAGTATTTATTTATCTGTTGGAATCTATGATTACAAACTCAGTGTTGTAACTTTACAGATATAAATCATTGAAACGATAATATCAACCCAATTTAAAAAAATGATTAATTTATCAATTTAGATTTAAGCTTACCATGGGCAACATGCTTTAATAACACTAAAAGTAATTTTAAAATATGTCGCCCCAAACTAGGAATTTCTCCTGTATCGTGGGTACGTTTCACAACCATGAAATATCACATACAAAAACACCTAGTATCGGGACAAACATCTGCGGTTCGCACAAATGTTTGCCCCGTGCTGGAATCGAACCAGCAACCCTAAGGGTCGTTAAATTCGTATAATTTGAGTATTTTTTGTCTCCAGATGTATGGACTCACCTGGACATCCGCCATCTTTAATTCAGGCGCAGATGTTACACAAAAGTAAGTACCTTTGTCATCATCATCATCATCATCAACCATTATATTATACATACAGGCGAACTGCACAGTGGCTAAGATTTGGAACAGCTGGGTTCGATCTGAGCTGACTGTCGGACGCGAATGCTGATGATTTGAAATATATCAAGTTAAGTTATTCTACCGAAATCACACTACACACTAATATTATAAAGGCGAAAGTTTGTGAGTATGTTTGTATGTTCGTTACCTCCTCACGCTCAAACGGCTTGACCGATTTTGATGAAATTTCATATGGAGGTAGCTGAGACCCTGGATTAACACATAGAATTTTCTGTCGAAAAAATGTAGCGGGTAACACCGCGGGACGCAGCTAGTAAGGTATATACTTCAAAGCTCCGCTCCACCGACTGCGTCTGCACTGCGATACTTCGAGGTCAATAACCGAGTATCTAATCTTAAATGATGAAATAACCGTAAAGGAGGCTCATGTATATTAATAAACAATAGACATAAGTTCCGTACTATAAACATAAATGATTACTGTCTTCCGGGCACTATGGAGTGCTGTAGTATCGAACTAATAGAGCATAATGTTACTATAGTATGTATATACAGATCCCCTAAAATGAATATTGATTCCTTAAATACATTTTACTATAATTTTGATGCCATACTCCAAAGAATTTGCAAATCTAATAAGAAGAAAATATTAATCTGTGGTGACTTTAACATAGATATCTTGAAAAAGACCCGTCCTACCAAACAATTTGAAAACCTACTCCTAAGCTTTAACCTAAAATTAAGCATACGCCAGCCAACTCGACTAAATAGCGGAACATGTATAGATAATATACTACATAATATGCGAGGTAGTATGAGTGAAGTCGTAGAACTAGCAATTTCTGATCACACTGCGCAAATTCTGAAATTCCCAGTTAAAAAAACGTATATCAGTTCACATTGGTTCAAACTTAATCGCGACTACTGTTCTGAAAACCTTCAAAAGTTTAAACAAGCAATTCAAAGTCTGAGCTTCTCAAACATTTTTCAGTGCACGAGGCCGAATGAGGCGTTTAATGAATTTATTGAATTGTTTAAATTGTTTTATGATTTGTGTTTTCCAGAAAAGAAAATCAAAATTCCTATTTCTAAAACACTCACATGGGCAACCAAAGGAATCAAACTATGCTGTAAGCGTAAAAGACAAATGCTATGGACTTCAAGATTGCAACCTAATTCAGAAAACACTACAAAATTTAAACAATATACCAAAAGATTAAGGAAAATAATCTACCTTACACAAAAATCACAAAATAGTAACTACATTAATAAAGCGCAAAATAAAATGAAAGCAACATGGAAGATCATTAAAACAAATCAATTAAATTGCCCTAAGGCTAGTATTACAAATATAACTTATAATAATAAATGTACGGATAATCCCCTTGAAATTGCAGAAATCTTTAATAATTTTTATATCAACCAAGTCCAGCCCATTTGCAGCAATACAAACCCAAAATTTCCATTAATTAGTAGAACATCAGACTCAATATTCATGCCAGCCACTTGTCCCGTTGATATATTTAGAATAATTAATAGCCTTAAGAATACTAGTAGCACAGGACACGACGAAATATGCACAAATGTAATTAAACTTGTTGCCAAAGAAATTTCTCCAGTCTTAAGTTTCGTTATTAATTTAGTAATAGAAAATGGAACATTTCCTGACGTCCTAAAAATATCGGTCGTTAATCCTATATTTAAAAAAGATAATAAGCAAGACCCTAAAAACTATAGACCCATTGCCCTTCTCCCTATTTTTTCCAAAGTTATTGAGAGAGTAATATATGACAAATTGTACGCATTTCTAGAAAACAAAAACATTTTAACAGAAGAACAATATGGCTTTAGAAAGTGCAAGGATATAAATATGGCAATATATGGACTACTTGATAAAATAATAACGAGTATGGATAATCGAGTACCAGTATTTGCTTTATTTTTAGACATGTCTAAAGCTTTCGACTATGTCGATTTTAAAATACTTCTATCTAAACTAGAAAGATATGGAATAAGGGGCAATATACTAAATTTAATTGAATCATATTTATACGATAGACAGCAGATAACTAGTATTAAAAAATTATGTCCGCGTACAAAAACTGAATATACATATAAATCCAAAAGTAAAAAAATAAATTATGGTGTACCACAAGGGAGTGTTCTTGGACCCCTTCTATTTCTTGTTTACATCAACGACATGCCCCGCGTCATACACCATCCAATAACCCTGTTTGCTGATGATAGCACAGTATTATTTACCGGTCAAAATATTAAACTACTAGAGTCAGAAATAAACCAAAGTCTGAGCAAGATAATAAACTATTTAAATAACAATAACCTCAAAATTAATTTAGAGAAAACCCACATCATATCCTTTAAACAACGGAATACTAACGGCCCTTTGAATCTAAACATACAATACCTAAATACAGCAATAACAAACACAGACAACACAAAATTCTTAGGAATATGGCTAGATGCAAATATGAGATGGAGTAATCACACTGACCATATTATAAAAAAATTAAATAAATACCAGTTTGCACTATACAACCTAAGTAAAATTGCATCTCAGGAAGCAGTTCTAACTGCATATCATGCGTATGTGACCTCCACACTACGTTATGGCATAATTTTTTGGGGAAACTGTACGGATAGAGAATTAATATTTAAGACTCAGAAGAAATGTCTACGTACTATATGCCAAATTAAGGTGACAGAAAGCTGCCAGCCTTACTTTATTAAATTAAAAATACTAACCCTACCATGTCTATATATTTCTGAAATAGTAACCTTTGTACATAAAAATTTCCATCTTTTTGAAACACTTCGTTCAAAGCGCCATCCAAATACAATTATTGTTAAGTCTCATAAAACTACACTTTACTCAAAAAGCTTTCTGGGTATGGCGCCGACAGTCTTTAATAAACTTCCCAATAATATAAGAAACATGAATAACTTTAAAACATTTAAAAATAAATTGTTGGAATTCTTATTAAAAAAGGCCTACTATTCTATAACTGAATTTTTAAATGATAAAACTAATTTTTGATGCGAATTCCGAATGTTATAAACTTTTATGTACTTTTTTAATAATAATGCGATACCTGAAAATGGAACTATAATAATTTAATTAATGTTATAAAATAGAAAACTGTAATTGTACTTAAATATTATGATACTTAATATTAACATTTGTATACCAATTAAGGTGAAACATAGTGATACTCAATTTTATAATTTAACACCATTTATGTTACCTATGTTTAAGCAAATAAATATTTTATTATTATTATTATTATAATGACACACAATCACTAGGAATTTCCCCTATATCATGGGTGCGTTACACAAACATGAAATACCACATACACAAACACCCAGTCTCGGGACAAACATCTATGGATAATTTTTCAAGTTTCCCTTTATCAATTTAAAATCTATGGATAACACAAATTCTTGTCCCGTGCGGGAATCGAACCCGCAGTCCAAACGCTTAACCATTGCGCTAATCAGGTCCTCTATTGAATACTAGTTCCATGATGCCTGGGATAAAAGTTTTGACTCATTAACTTTTATATTACAGTGACGTACTAATACTGGAGGATATGGAGAAGAATGAAGAAGAATGAAGAAGAATCTTCATGATACTTATTTGTCTTCTTTTTTGTATCGACATGACCCGATAGCGACATGGAATAGGTTGTAGTGGTGTAGAGATTGGTCAGTCAACAAGGTTGACCGTCCACGGTGCGTCGGACGTACTCAAGTATGGTCATTCATCGAGGCTCTCTACTTGCACCTTATTAGAAAGTACTTTATAAGTTGTTTGCTTTTAAGTGAATGTCGGTAATTATTGTATAATTTAGATTATTTGAATAATGTTTTAGTTTACGCAATAAATGTGTTTTTGAAGCATATTCAGTATTGCTTTAGGGATATTATACATATATACCTATATTTTATTTACCTATATTATATCTCACCGTCGCCTTCATTTTTTGAACATGTTAGCGGGAAAGACATGAACTGAAATGGCATTGGCCAGGGTTTTGTGGAGGAATATGGAGGTTTTTGCCCAGCAGTGGGACTCCTCTTGATCGTGGACTTATTAGGAATTACCAACACAGTGCACAGGCGTGGCGAGGTAATCGAAAAAGTCGCAGGTTCGAGTCCCGCTTGTGTCCATCCTTTTTCATACATGGAGAGACCGCGGATTTCTATTTGCTACGATCCTGGCATATTTCTTTCAATTTGGATTTTTTAGACAACTATCTTCTACGTAAAACAGTAAGTAGAGGTACTTATTGTAATCGTTTCACCACATCCATTACTATCTAGTGTTATAATTGGAAAACAACAGAGCATCTAACTTTAGTAACACATGTTGCTGACAGAAGAGCGATCGGTTAGAAAATTAAAAACACATTGATATCTACAATACATACTTTCTTAGTTGGTGGGACTGTAGTTACTTGCAAGCAGCATGGCTGCATATGCTGCTATGCATATGCATGCTTAGAAATAAAAGCGTGTTAAAATCATCATAGTTTGTATAATACATCCAGTTAAGGTTGTTCTCCGGTATCATCATCATCATTCGGAAGACGTCCACTGCTGAATAAAGGCCTCCCCCTTATAACGCCACAATGAACGACAACTTGTCAATTGCATGCGGTATCATGATATGTACAAATTGTACGTAAAGTTTCACGTAGCCATCACCATTAGGCTTCATAACAATATCATTTTAATGATTTGCTTCCCACTACAATTGGGAAGACCAACCAATGCCCATGTAAGAACGTCTACCAAAGGAAACCTTAGTCCAATGTATAATGCGCGTAATGTACATTGCACAGTCGGCTTTATAAATAGCTTAATTTGTTAAGAAAATTATCAAATAATTGAAAGAAACAAACATCAATTCAAGTAACTGTTTCAAATTATAGACACGTCCAAATGATGATCTGAGAATATTTAAGACTTTACTATGTAACGAGTTGTTCTTTAATTAATTGTATGTTAAACAAATTGTGTGATGTGTGTGAATGAAGCAAGAAAAGTATGCCAGGATCGTAGCAAAAGGGAATCCGTGGTCTCTGCCTACCCCTTAGGGAAACAGGCGTGACTTTGTGTACCTATGTATGAACATTTTTTTTATTATATTTAAACTTTAACTATTTTACAAATATATACAACTTAATTCTAATACAAAATAAAAACAATATATACAAAAATAAAAAGTTAAAAAGCATCAAAGAATTCATCCCCATCGATGTCAACCGGTAACGTGCCCAAAAGACTGGCAGCATTGCCACGTTGAATGGCAATGCTAATTCTTTGGCCAAAAAATGAACCAGCCCTTTGGTCAAATTAAATGTTCCAACTATTTATGATGTTGACTGGACCTACTTGCCTGGTTAATTAAATCACATTGCTAGTTCAATTAAATTGCATTGAACAGCTACAGCCTACCCACGTACGTACAATACTAATTTGAACAAGTCAGGTCATTAGAAAGTTTCAGTAGACAATTAGCAAATTGTTCATCAGTTAATAGCAACAAATGTAATTTAAAAGTTGGCTCCGAGTTAATTGTGTTAGGCTGCAGGCTGTGCACTGACGTGAGGGTCTTGGAAGACACCTATAGTAAGTGCAGGTTCAGTGCGCTTGAGAAAAGGGGAAGGAAATTCTGAGAAATTACCTGTGGTGGGACTTGCATACAGTAAAGTTGAGGCGACCTAGGATCTTTAAAAAAAATATCTGAGAAATGCCAGGTCAATATAATTATATAATTGTCGATTATATTTGCGCAGTGGCTAAGCGATTAGACTATATATAATTATGAAAATGATAGGAATTAAGGTAGAAAACAATACAACGTACGCAACGCATTATCTGAAAGCCTCATTTTATTATCTATGCAATATAACTCTATATAAAATAGATAATACAGGCATATACAACGTTGCAGACGTTAACTGTTCGTTGCGTATTTAGGATCGGCGAGCGAGGTGACCGACGCATGTCAAGATTAAACTACTAAAAATATAAGTAATGCCCATGCATAGAGGCCATCCTCTCTGTTTGTAAATCATAAAATACCTCATACACAAACACCTAGACAAATCAAATCATGTAATATAAAATATTTATTTAAGTTTTATTTTATTTACAACGCGCTAGACGAGCTGTCTGCTCCTAAATAGAATAAGTCTTGTTCATACTTTATACATTGAAGTATAACTTAATGGGTTCATTCAAAACTAAACTCATTGCTGTGTTAATAGGGTGTAGTTTCGTTTGTGTTCGAGTGTTTTTTGACGATCTCGCTCAATCTCTCTTGATAGATACTTTGAGAACATGACGGGATAATTCACCGTGAAACGTTCGCAAATGTCTGTCATATAGATTACTGTGGTTTTGTATGAAACGTTCTGTAAATGGAGAAACATAAAATGAAAGTCTTTTTTCAATAATATGAACTTACGTATCATACATACCGCAATCCAATTTCTTTACTTTTTAAACGTCATCCTACCCTAGGAATTTTTCCTGTATCGTACCTGTATCTATACACAAACATCTACATTCGGGACAAACGTCTGCCGATCACATACATTTTTGGCCTCTGCAGAAATCGATGTTGCGACCCTTAGCGCAACACTCCAATCGTTTAGCCACTGCGCCAATTAAGTCCTCATCTATAGTATTATACTGACAGATCTAAAAGCCTTTTAAATACGGTTTAAACTTCAGAACTAATAAAGCGAATGGCGGACTATGTTATCGTAGGAACGTGGGTATAGCTGCAGGCAACTCGACCGCTTTATATTGCGAGGTAAAACAAACAAGTATGCTGTTATGAACGCACTGCCACGTGTGGTGCGGCTTCGAGTCTCGCGGTGAGTAAAAGCGGAGGACATATAACATAACTCCTGTATTCCCTGAAGGGGTAGGCAGAGGTGTAGCTATAGTGCATCCACATTTCGCCAGTTATGGTCCCAATGTAATTAGGTGCCTATGAAAAAAACCGGGCACAAAACCGGACTCCGTGCTGCTACTGAGAATTACGTAATGAATAAACCCAATAACACCTTGCGAGACCTAGGCTTTGAACCCAGGTATTCAATGTTCAGGAGCGTTTAGCGACTAGTAAATCGTAAATTAATAAAATAACGCGTTTTCTCGGAGTAATTGTACATTAGTAACATTTTCGTTTACCGCGCGCATTGTTGAAACTTTTTACACGCTGCGCGGCGCATTTATTTAATTCGACTTCAAAACTGCAGCCGGCATTATATACAAACATGTTAGGATTGCATTTCATTTGGACACATGGACACAGTGCACGGAAAGGAAAAATGGCTGAACGCGGTCTATGTGTCCACACATAATGATTTTTATTCCTTACGCGAAGACTAGACATTAAAATAAAACTATACAACAATTTTTACGGATTTTTATGGAACTAAAAATTAAGGTAGCCGATATTATTTTTTCAAATTAGACGTTTAACACCTCAGTCTGCCTTCAACCATGCGTGCTGTAAAGGATTCAAAACATCGGAACCAAAAAAACGAAATAAAACCGTAAAATGCGTAACAAGGTTATATTTCAATGTATCCACACAGTATCCGCTGATCTAATGCCCTCACGATACGAACATATCAAAGAAATCTTGGTTCAAAGTAATATCTTCCAACAGATATAGGAGAGTTCTGAACCCTTCAAAAATTAATAACTGTATACAGGGGGCTATGCTTTTCAATAACGGAAAAATGGGTTGTTACATAATCTTATAGTGAGGTTTCAATGAGGTAACTGTTCTTATATGAGTAATATTTAAATATTTTAGGCATACATAGGTATTACAGGACGGAACTAAGTTGAATTTTATGTAGCACATATTATATGACATCACTAGCTCGTTTATAAGTGAGCCCCGCAATTATAATAGGCGAACGATACTCACAATATTTTTCCGCTTACCCCTTTTGGGAATGCATGTGAAGATACACATTCGCACTTTTGTATGGTTTCATATTTTTTTAGTAAAATGCTATTCGGAATGGTTTTGTTTGATTTGTCACAAAAAAATCCAGTAACAGTTGCATACATACATAAAATTTTACGCGAGTAAATAACGGGTCAGGTTGTACTGGGTTTTTCTATTAGGTAATTCTCAGTAGCAGCACGGAGTCTGGATTTGCGCCTGGTTGATGCTCGCTCCCTATTATGTTGGGACCTATAGGCGAAATGTGGGTGTACTTTCCAGTCCCCTCTGCCTACCCCTTCGGGGATACAGGGGTGATGTTATGCTATATTTTGTTTAAAGAGAAATTTATTTATACGTAGTGCAGGTTTTGTACGAAGGCGGACTTAATGCCATCAGGCATTTTCTACCAGTCAACCTTAGGGTGATGCAGAGTTGAACAGTGTTAGATGCACGTGCAGAAACTACACCGTTTCCTGATCACCACGTAAACGAGTGATTCAATCATAGTGTTTACCTGCGCATGTCTACATGACTGCAGGTATTAGCCGCTGGCAGCCACCCATCTGTCACTCACCGGCACGAAACCAGTGCCAACACGTAACGATCTCATTCTACAGATTAATTGTAAATTAATCAGCAGCCAATCGAATACTTCGGTTTTAAGTATCCGTAATTTGTTGATGAATGAATGTAACGATAACTTAATATCTTGAATATTAAATTAGTTTAATTAATGGAGTGGCAAGCGGCCAACTTTGTGGGCGTTTATGAATGGTCTGAGTACAGAATCTATCAGCGGTAAACTTCTTGCCGGTGAAATTTGAGTGGCTTCGTTTGTAGGTATCATTTATTACTTCGTTGCGGGCTGAAATATTAACTAATTTAGACTCATAAAGCTTAATTACTTCATTTTCTGTTATGTTTTGTATAATTCTGGCTTTGGGGTGTCCAAGTATCGGTGATCGTGCTTGGTTTTCCTCTAAATTCACATGCTGATTATACATTGATATCATCATCATCGCTTGACATTTCTTAAAAATTACCTAATTGATTACAATAATCATTCTATCCATAATTTTTTACTTTAATTAAATTAATTACTATTATACCTAAGTACAGTATCTGCTAGTAGCTTTTTCGGGATAAAAAACCTGTGTTAATCCAGGGTGTAAGCTACCTCCACACAATTTTTTATCAATATTAGTCTGCCGTTTGAGTTATGTAGTAACAAACATATTCACAAACTTTCGCCTTGATATTATTAGTGTGATGCAGCTGAAGACCAGTGTTCCACACAGGGTAACTACATCTGCCCCCGACCGGCCGCACCGTGCGGCATCCCGTGCGGTTGTTACCTAACCTCGAGCCTTCCCTTTCTTAACTAAACGAGCAGAAATCTATAATTACCAACACGTGTGTATATAAATATACACCTACGGTATAAATTGTTCTCTAAATTATTTTATAAAACCGCCTTTTGCTAGGAATTGCTCCTGTACCTACCATCGCTGCGTTTCAAAAAACATGACATATTATCACATACACAAACACCCAGACTCGGGACAATCTGCGGAACACAAATTATTTTGTCCCGTGCGGCAATCGAACCCGGAACCCTTAGTACGGCAGTCTAAGCTTAGCCACTGCGCTAATAAAGGTAACCTACAAGCGATTATGTAATCCCAACTTTCAGACAGACTTCTTCATTTACATTTTAATATTAGATATTCCCTTTCATTATGTAACGAAGGATAAATGATGTTTTAACATGGTTATCGAATTAAACTCTACGAGGAATATACTTTAAACCCACGAAAGTCAAAATTAAAGGAACGCGAAATCATAATAAAGCAAATCGAATTACTTAGCAATTCAAAATTACAGTGAGGTTTGCATTAATTAAATTCATTAACTCCAATGAGGGAATTGTGTTTCGTTAGACCATTCATAGCTTTAGTTATCCAATGCTAACCCCGGAATCATGTCACAAAGCCGATCAATTAAATCGAGGTAGCATTTTGGAATTCTTGTTTCTATATTTTATGAATTCGTGTAGCGGAAGGGTTGTTGAATTTTGGATTAACGACTAATGAATTGCGTAATTCTTTCAGTAGGTAGGTATCTTGAGTTTGGGAAATTATGAGGGGCAATTATATTGTGACTTCACTATAGCATGCTATAGTTAATTTTGTATTTTGATTTAACCAAATTATCGAGCCAGTTAAAAATTGACTGTGTACGGATGTAACTACAATAGCCCGTACATTTGAAACCGGTAATTAAATGTTTTAAAAAGTATTTTCATGTTTCATTTTATTATATTTTGAAATAAAATATTTGAGTAGTAACGCAATTGGTAATTGGTTTCAGGTGATTGGCAAAAACTACACTGGATATATACGTATCTTTTATGGTTCATTGTAATGTTTTTGTAAATGGCAAACTGTCTCAATAGTCATAAATATGAAACCTATTCATAGATCTAACACGTTCAATATGGCTCTAAGAAGTTACGACGCAACCTATCAATTTCCCCATTAAACTCTTTCTGTATCACTTTGACAAAAGGAATATTCTACATCATTGTTAACGAGTTGGTACCTAACCAACCCGTGAACGTCGATGTTGAGTATTCTCTTTGTTCGTAACTGGGAATGACACGTGTCTTGCACCCGACGGGTTAAAGGTTGATGTGTACAAAGAATTCACAGCTAAATAGTAATTTTCACAGGAAAATTATTTATAGGTAAGTCAAACTTGTACCTAAGATAAAAGGGCGTTGGAGGACTAGAAAACTCAGATTGCTTGGCGAATGGGTAACGAAAATAACTTATAAGCAGTAAGTATAATGAGGGGTTATAACTGACATAAAAACTTAAAAGAATCCTTTGTTTTATACGCTGTTATTTTAAGCACGGTATGCTAACAACGTCGCTGGGTAATTCTCGTACGTATAAATTGCAATTTTGATTAATTCTCGAGTAGTTTACCCCATTATTTTTATTCTGTGTTTGTACTTTATTGTATTATACATAAATATTTTATAAATGATATCTCCAACATAAAACCTAAGACTAGGTCGTAGCAGGATTTTATATGCTCGATAGCTCTTTTGAAAGCCCGAACATTCTACCTGTCAAAGAGTTGTCAAAGTTACCGGAAAAGAGTCAAAATGTGTCATATTTCATGCCTGATTTCATCAGCTCAATGCCAACAGCTCCTCCCATTGCAGTCGGGGCGTCATTATAACACGGATCGGCGTTTATTTCTGTTCCAAGTGGCCCGAGTGACACCACAATGCGGATGTCGTGCCATTCCTCTGTCACGGGATATTTTGACGCATGTCTGAGAGCAATCACAATGATTTGTGAGAGCTAATTTGTTTCTGAACATTTTATGTGGATTTTAATGATGTTTTATTGTTAATACTTTGTTGTTTGTGAGTAATCAATTACTATGTTCGTTAAACGTTGACTTTTGGGGCGCCGCTGTTTTGTTTTACAGCTTTGTATGTAGGTATAGGTAGTTTATTAAATTTTTTGGTGTGTTATCATTGATAAGGATATTTTTTGATCATGAATATGGTAGAAGAGTGGCTTAATCGTTTCTTGATTTAACCTGAAAGGAAAGTGACTGAATTAATTAAAAGTTTTTAAATCACCTAACGGAGCTAGAATAAAGAACCCATGTGATAATTGGAAAACATATCACCATTTATCAGGCAGAGTTATAGGTCCGTCAACGAAAGGCTTTAGAAGAGAATTTCGTTCTTATTCGTCCACAGAACGGGCCTAGATAAAGTTTAAAGGGCTCGTACATGGAAAAAAAATAAAGGTATCTAGTTATTTGAAAATGGGAATTACTCTCGTTACATCTTTACCTCTTCGCAAAGGCGTGGTGTGTACAAATATGGATGCTACCCATACATGCTTTTAGCCTAATTATTCAAACATAGACAACGGCTAGCGGCTATCACCTCGTGTCAGCCGATAGTAAAGTGCATTGCCTATCTACTATTCAACGAATGTTAGCCGGCCACGTAACATAGTCCTTAATTCACCAGCTTTGCTACGTGCTTGGATACAGGCAAGTATTTGTATTTTGTCAATGTCATGATGATGTATCACGGATTCTGTACCTACAATAAATTGTAATGATGAATGGCAATGGGCTCGCCCCCTATTACATGGCACTGATGCTATCTGGCAATGTTTGGGGGTAGGGTACAGCGAAGGCTAAACCATATGATGATTTTGTTAAATGATAAATGATTTTATTTCTGCAAATAAGTTTAAAAAAAAAACACTTTTACACGTCTTCTTTTTTAAAACTAGATGGCATCGGCATTTCCTAACTGACTACCTCTGAGAAGAAATACCGAAACAAACTCAGGGGTCAAGGTCTCTTAGGTTAGGTTCAGGAGGTAGTAATATTACACAAAAAATCTGGACAGGGGATTGTAAAAGGATGTAATGTACAGAAAATAAGAATATAAAGTAAATAGTAATGGATTCCTTAGAAGTATATAAAATCAACTTCTTCAGCGCCTGTAGGCTTCTGACATGGCTTTACACACCGTTGAAAAATCTGTCAGGTCTGCCGGTTTCTTCACGATGTATTTCTTCACCGTTTTTAGCTGATAAATAATTTATAATACGCGCATGAATTCGAAAAGTCATTGGTGCCGGGGTTTGAACTTGTGACTTTTGACCTGGCAGAACAGCCATCATGCCACTGTTATTAACCATACGGTAAGATAAAGATAGAAATCATTTGAACTGACTACGTGTGTACTTTTCGTGTATTCATACTTTTATTAATCACATCCTAAATAGAAGAATTTAAAAAATATGATTTTAAGTAATTGAGAGATCCTTATTGTTTGCAAAACAATGGTACTTCATTTATGTGAGATTGAATTCAAACAAAGTCGAATTTCAATACTTTCTAGTCCCACGTTTAACAAGTGTGTTTAAATCTTCTCGTGACGACTTCCATGTCACGTTCGGATGAATGAATCGATGTATCGGATGCCTCACATTCACTCGGATGATTGATAGTCTACATTGACTGTTTGTGTATATATATACTACAAATAAAGACCTGTATAAGTATCCATAGGTCCATTGCTATCGAAGTTTCGCCCACTTATATAATTGCTTAATCATATCTAAAGATAGGCTCGAAGGAAATGCTGATAGAAATGAGTAGATCATTCACTACTTTCTTGTAGTTGAGGGGTTGATGTTGAGGGGCTCATAGCTACTCAATTTGCCGCGGTCAGTCTTGTGATGGGTAACCGTTTTCACATGTCGAGAGCCCTCCGTGCTTCGGAAGACCCGTTTAGCCGTTGGTCCTGCGCCTACTCTCTCCTCTCGTGTCGGTCTAGTGTCCCATCGGACTATGAGAGTGAGGGAATACTTGTGCACTATAATGTCTCTTGCGTAGTTGGCTAGTTTCAGCTGAGACTGGCCGTGGTGACTGGTTCTAGTGTCTCGTTTATCGTTTACATTGTATTTTTATTGTCATTACTAGTCTTCATGAAATCTATACCAAATTCACTTTACACCATCGCGAAAGGATACGCTTGGAAATCAATTTCAGCGCAATATTATCGATGAGTCGTTCCAAAAAATATGCATATACTTCCTTAGAAATTTAACTAAAGCTAGTTAACATTTTTAGGTAGGTAGGTAGGTAGCTATAGTTAATACTGACATGATGGAGGAAGTTATAATAACAAAAACGCACGTGCTCCGATGCCCCTGAGCATTACTTGCGCTTCATATTACACATTCATGATTCCTCTTATTCATGATTCATGCCTGTCACGTCCTGAACACGTCTTGTTTCATTACATACAAACAATCACGCCTGTTGTCCCTGAAGTGGAAAGCAGAGGTGTTCGCTCTTGTCAGGAGTCTGTACACCCATTTTCGGCTACCAAAAGTCTTATTAAATGTGGAGAGTCTATTGTCATTGTTTGGGTTCTTACCGGGTTTTTTGTTGTAGTTTTTTTGGTTGCTTACTACTTTAGCAGCTACGAAAGGATTTTTTTCTGAACTACGGCCGTTGCGGTACTTCATCATCATCATCTTCAGACTATCTCCATCCACTGCTGGACATAGGCCTCTCCAACAGCACGCCACGGGGCTCGATGCTTTACTTATATGATTAAATACAAATTCAGAATGATATTATTTTAAATATAATTAATTAATTCAGACGTTTATAAAACGTCAAGATGCTAGTTTCACGGTTCCAAAAATGTCATTTCCATGAAGAAGAACCGGCGAGTAACTCCAAATGGAACTCTTTTAAATATGCATGTTTTTTCTTGAAAATATTAAGTACGACTTATTATTTTTAAGAGTAATAAATTAGGACCTATTCTAAAAGAGCTGAGTACTTAAAACAATTATTCTTAGTCATCACCATACAAAAGGCGTTACGAATTTGTCATCCATCACAAGGTCCAAAATAATTACAGCCAGAGAAGGAAATACATGGAAAGATGACGTTGCCACGTGACAGAGCGGAGGGGTAAAAGTACATGTAGTTGGCTCGCACACGCGTTGCGACACAACATGGACCCAAAACAGAGAGGTGGGTGTACCAGTTGTGCGCTTGACAAATTAATTTAACTAAATAATTGTCTTTTTGATATCTATTATTAGAGGCATTGTCTTTGTTGTCTTTTGTTTTGGCTATTTAGATTTTGTTTGCCGAATTCGAGGGAGATTGCCTATTTAAATGAGTTACGTATTTTATTACGTCATCGTGTCAGTGGTGAATAGTATAGAAGTTATTTGAGTGTAAATAATTTTCTTATTAATTTTGCAGACGTAGATATTAGAATGCCTTTATTCATGTCCTACAGCCAGCTTACGTGATCGATCTAGATGCAGTAAAAAGCAGTCGTTAGATCCCTCAACTAATCACTAAAATAAACGTATATTAGCCAGTAGGTGATGTGTTGTTCTTTTTTATTGATACCTATCCAATTTTTTTTTAAATATTATGTCTCGAATACATAATAATACGAAGCCTAACGAACATAGCCACTTTGTAAATTAGTGAAATAGAAAGATTTTACCTCAGAGTTTTCCTGTCGACTACTCGTAACATGGCCACTTACCCTTCCATCTGATTGAGTCTATTGCCACGACAGATTTATTTATGCTCTGCCTTGATAATGTGTTCGTAGTAGAATTCATTCATATGTCGCGTTAAGGCTGGGTTGCACCGTCGATTAAGGTAACAGTGATTGTAAGTTTAACTATAGTTAACGATCATTTTATGTTATTTTGATGGCGGTAAGGGTGTTATGACTTTGAAAACATTGTTTTATTTTTAGTAATCATATCTAATTTAGTACATTATGTACAAGACCAAAATATGGTTTGGAAAGATCTACCCGAGAACATGATACTTATCGAGTATCATTTAATTTGTCATGTTAGGACGTAGTCTGATACCGAGTGGCCGAGTACTTGTTCGAAAAACACATATCTAAGGCATATTTAAAGTATTTTTTTATGTTTATTTAAAATTGTGTTTTCACATAACAAAAGTGCAAATAAAGCATAATATATTATGAACAACTCCTTATTAAAAAGAGAGACACCGTCACGTCCGTTAACGAGGTGTTACCTGTTCAAGAGGCTTGTTATACGCGACACCGTCTGCTGTGCCACCCGCCCCGCCGATAGATCGGTGAGTATAGGTTGTCGATTGCCACCCACGTGCTATTAAATCAATATTAATTGGACCAGTCTTATTGTGTTCTTTGTATTGAGTGATTCAGCGCCCAACCGAACGATCCGCAGCGAGGTGAGCTCCGTGTGTTGTGAATGTTCATGGTTGTGGTGATTACGGTGATTGTGGAATATGGAAATGGTTTCATTGGAAGTACGATACTAGCAGCTACTAGATATTGGTTTATAATACCTAGTTATATAAATACTGTGTGTAGTATGGTGTCTGGTGATTTTGGAATAAGGAATTGGTTTTTTTGGAAGCACGATAGAAGGAACTACTAATTATTTGTTTTATATTAGCTAGTTATAGAAATACTATGTGAAATTCGAAAATTTTGGCAAATTATGGAACTACTTTCATTAGAAGCAGAATAACCACAGCTACTAATTGGTTTAACAATAGCTAATCAAGGAAATATTGTGTGAAGGACGGTGATTGGTGAAATATGAAAATGGTTTATTTGAAAGCAAAAATAGTTTAACTTACTGTGCGCGCGGATAAATTTAAATCAGGTGTCATGAGTATTTTATAATATTGTATTACTATTATATGCTATACATGAACCTGTACCTGTGAACGCAATAGGGAGACATTATTATGTTAACAGTCAAGGTTCGGTAATAGTAAAACTTGATCGCAAGGAATTCAATGACAGAGATTTTATATTTTTACAAATTCAGTGAATAGACTTAATGAGATTTCAATCACGTTCAGCCTACTGAAAGGTATGCAGTTTTATTCCTATGCAAAATCTCTCTCACCGTTTCTGAATATTATTATGGATACTTCTAATACTTAATTTATTGAGAAAATACATGCACTCTCTACTCATTCACGTATTCAGCATATGCTTTTGACAGACTGATCCACATTCATATATCGTATGAGATGTTTATTGAGCAGTGCCTGGGGTTTTCCAGTTCGTTTTTATTAGGAAATATAAAAGGCATGCCTTTTACCGTGGTACACAGCAAAAGTTTTTGTAAAACTACTTCCAATAAGATCGGTTTGTGTTTAACAAGTGTAGAAAGTGTCAGGGGTCCATCAAGGAACTTAATAGGACCTTTGTTAATCAACTATTTATTTACCCATTTTCTTTGGTAATTGTCTTGTCTGTTTATTTACTAATTTTAATTTATTTTTCGCGTTCTTGATAAAAAGTGTTTTGAGTTTGTGTACAGGTTTCAGAATTCATTAATAAGTCATAATCTAAAAGAGATGTACCTAGAAATATGTTCTGTCTAACTTATAATTTCTTTGGTTAGCTATACTTAGATGGTGTAGGTACTTTATTATTTAATGTGGGCGTACTATTTTTCTGTAAACAGTCATGAACTAGATATGCGTAGGTCTAATATTAGTGTCATATGAATCGGACCATTGTGAAGCAACCCTCTGTATGAATCAAAGCACATCACACATTAGTGCGCCGTCAACGTCACATAAAACAAATGCCATCGAGTTTGATTGAATGACAAACTTTAGTTAATGTCTCTCCGTTCATTTGTAAATGAGACACCTGTCAAAATATTTAATGGTCCGCCTTTTGACGTTGACAGTTGGCTACATTGGCCGTTGAGCTCTCAATCGATCAATACTAATTAAAACTCGTTAGCAAATTCGTATTCGATTTGGTTCGAGTAGAATAGTACTCGTTTATGAATGGATATGTAGCTGGGACAGACCACATGAATTGGTGCAATTGAGTGGGATTACACTTACTATTTTTACTTTATACATATAGAAAGAACACTTCTCTTTTTCCTCTTTGGACCGCAAATAATCCAGTCAATAAGCGGCATTTGTGTTCTTATCAGCTGTAGGTGGGGGCAATATTATGGCAATGAGTAGGCAGATTTGACTTCAGTTTTGACTTTCCTTGACTGGCCTATAAATTATTTTTGAGTATCGCCCACTCTCCTAATACTTTAAGTTGTACTGTGATAGACTTCGTTGATGATTTTGTTGCGCTGTTTTGTCTGAGAGGTGCTGATAACATTTGCTAGCAGTGACAATTAGGTGAAATATGTTAGCCTTGCTTCTTCTTCGTATCGGCATGAGCCAATAACTATATGGAAAAGGTCATCCCGTGGTGTAGAGATTGGTCAGTCAACAAGGATAGTAGCGAGGTTGACCGTCCAGGGTGCGCCGGACGTACTTAGGTATCTTCACTCTTGGGGTACTTGCACCCTTATTGATTGATGACCACCGGCATTGATGATGATTCTTCTTTATATATCCTTGCTTGCTTAGTGACAAAAAAATTGTTATACAGACGATGATGATAGCATGATAGGCGCTACCGATAAGGAAGCTTTTTAAAACAATATATATCGATCGCCTCAACGCTGTGACAAGAGCATTCGATAATTTGTCATCATTTCTTCCTTTTTAGCTGGGCACATCTCCAAGAAATGTTAAAAGTGCATTGGCACTACTAACGAGCTATATATAAGTAGCACGACATATGTTTATGTAAACATAGTGCGTGCTACAGAAATAACGATAGCTCTTTGACAACACTGGCTGAAAGAATAATCAGTTCCTATTTTTGTTGGTTTCTTAATTCGCCTTTAAAAAGGAGTTTAACAATGCTTTTTTAATTTCAGTGCATTTAGGTGTAATAAGCATTTGTTTTGCTTAAATTTGACTAAATGACCAAGTTGTTAATGTCATCGAGTCACTGGAGTCGTTTATATAAGATTAATTTTAATATTGTAAATTGTGTATCTGTTTCGTTGGTCTAGTGGTCGAGCGCTGAATGCTGAGCATAAGATCTTGGATTCCAATCTAGGGTCGGGCAAAGTGTCATTGACTTTTTCCATTAAGTAGTTCTCAGTAGCAGCACGGAGTCTGGATGTGTTCTCGGTTGTTGGAATAGGCTCGTACCCTATAACATTGGGAACTATAACATAACTGTCGAAATGTGGGTGTACTACTATAGGTACACGTCTGCATACCCCTTCGGGGAATACAGGCCTGATGTTTATGTTAAGCATGTCTGAATAAAGGGCTTATATTTAAATTATAAAACGCGTAATTCTTTCTTAGGTTTTATTTAACTTTGGTCTTTGGTTTAAATCTTTTGGACGACAACATTACTGTCAGATAAAAATAAATTGTGGTCCAGAATGCCAAGTAACTATCCTCAATTTGCCTTCTAAAGCCTTGTCCAATCTTTTTAGTATTCAATAAACGTCTCAAGATTTTGCCAGCTTTCTTATTTTTCATTGAAATCCCACAAAATGATGATGCTTTTGGTTTTTGAATACGATTTTATAAAATTGTTCTTTTATTTTATTTTGCAAGAATAAGTAGATTAAAATAAGGTTTATTTGAATAAGTTGATGGGCATTTATTGTCAGGCTTTTTTTCAAGTATTTTGGCAACGTTAGTATATCCAAAACCTATTACTAATCCTACTTCCTACTAATATCCTACTTCCTACTTAATATAATATAATATAATTAATATTAATATTATTATATTAATTAATATAATATTATAAATGTGAAAGTTTGTGAGAATGGATGTATGGATGTTTGTTACTCTTTCACGCATGAACGGCTGGACCGATTTGGTTGAAATTTGGTATGTAGATAGGCTATACCCTGGATTAACATATAGGCTACTTTTTATCCCGAAAAAATGTAGCGGGTAACACCGCGTGGCGCAGCTAGTATTGGATATCTGAATCTCGAAAGTGTCTTAAAAGATACAGAAATATTACCACTTATTAGGAACAATTAGCCAAGCTCAATATGGTTGACAGCGTTTACTAAGCCAAGCATCTTAAAGAAGATCTATGACCACTAAGCTAAATCAAAAAAAGGAAGAAATAAGACACATTATAAAAAAATATTGAAACCATTTATAACAAAGCATATGAGAATGAATATATTAAAACCGTTTCATCCCAGGTACCACGATACATCTCTCTCTTTCTCACGGAAATGACGTCATTCGTCACGAAAACCGGAACACGGTGTGATTGCTTTTTTCAAAACACGCTTTGATTAACTATGGCCTTGTTGACCTGCAGCCTACACTAAATGCTGGTGCGTTTTGTTTTCATTTTTAATATTCTACTGCTCATGTTTTTGTTTCCAAGTTTTTGATTCAATTTGATGCAATCAATGATTCCCAATTTTTTGTTGGTATATTAAATATGTAGGTTTGTGTGTGCGATGCGGCTTAAATTGACTTTATATTTTAGTATGTTCTCTTTAACGTTCACACTAGACATTTTACGTATCGCCTGTGAAATGGATGACAATTGTGTCCTATCTATTTTTAAGGTCTCGCGAAGATTTCAAACAAGTAAGCCTCGGTTATAGAATGTTATAAAAAAGGTTCATTTTCAGTGTTAACTGACAGAACTACATTCAATCTGCTAAATCAACTTCAGGCCCACGTAATGTGATCATAAATAACTTCAGAAAATAGATTTTCTTTATACATGCGGTCGTTCAGGGTTCAAGCGCTACCAACATACTTTTTTAAAGTCATTTATAGTTCCAAGTTTTCGCTATTGCTGCTGTATAGATAAAGACATGGATGTAGAAGACCCAAGGCAGGCTAGAGTGGCGTTCAAGGGAGGAGGCCTATGCCCGACGGTGGGTCACCTAAAAGGTGATGGTGATGAAGATTTTCGCAACTCATAAAATGTGCCTAATAACTAGTTATAGGCCTATCCTATGACGTAAAGGAGGCTAATATTCTAAAAAATTCTGCGGAACGCTAGCATTACGATCAACATCACAAAACATCACACCCTTATAGGCAGAGGTGCATACTTGTATAGTACTTCCACACACATTTCGCCGATAATGTTATAGGACCCAATGTATTTTGCTATCAACCGGCCACAAATCCAGACTCGCAGTCGCGCTTAGCAACCACTAGACCAACGAGGCAGTCATGCAAATAAAGCTGTAATTCATCAAACTTACGTTACCGCGAGGTATAAAATCGCAATTTATTCTGATCGCGCCATCTTCTCTAATGACTTCAGAAAGCAATTTATTATAAGTTGATGTGACTTCTTGGAGCTGGAAACCTTGAAGATATTAAGGAATAAAGCACACGGCTCTATTATAATGGCTCTATTCCCTAAATGCATAACATAAATAATACTTTATTATATGCACGTAACTCGTGATATTGGACTAAACAAGTGATATTGACGATTTTTGATATTAAAACCCTTTGTATTCGGTTTGTATGTTCACCGTTTGTGCCACCAATTTTGCCGGTTTCTACAAGCTTTTATTAAACTTACAATGTTTGTATGTATGGTTTATATGTACCTATATATGTGAGTTTGTTTGCGTCAAATCTTCTTAACTAAATGAGAACCACTTTTTGACATCCGATTGAAATTAAATTTTGCATACTTAAATAGATTTGGTGACGATAGAATATTATGGTGGTTTTTATTTAAAAGCTTGTGTTAAAAATATATTTTTAATATTAACTTTTTTAAACTATTTGAAGATTGTGTAATGTGTATTCATCTATTACGCAAATATGAAACATTGGCATTAACTTACTGTAATAACTTTCGTGAGTGTTATCCATATTATCTATTATATATTATACCGGTTGTACTCACGTCGATATTCGGGAATGCCCGACTAGTTTCGCAATTAAATTAAGTTTTTTGGTTGGTTTAGGTATCAACCAAGATAAATACGTAAAATAGTTTTATTTCAATGACTATTTGTTTTTATAAAAACCTACAATAGGCTCCAGCTCTCGCAATGAGTTCTAATTGAGTTCTAGAATTATTTTTTAATCATTTAGCCCATTGTGAGAGAAATAAATAATCATATAATTATCATTATTATTTAATTTTGTAGTCAGTACAGTTGACAGTACATTTTTTTCTTTCTTTCCAGGGTAATGCCACCAGACATGGCGATCTCGATGAGGCACACGAAGCTAAAGGCCGAGGAGGCTGCCCTCCTGGCTGGGGAGATCAACAAGCCCACCTGGGAGTCCAGGAACGAGGGCATCCACGAGAGGGTCAGCTTTGAAGACTCCATCTGGGGCTTCGACCTGGCCGGTGGAGTGTATTACAAGACACCCTTGAGAGTTACTTATGTGAGTTTTGGCCTTTTTTAGTTTGTATCTTTTCTTCAACTTTGAAAGGCTTTATTGATTCTCTTCTGTGCTTTTTAATTGGTCTGTAAGCGAGATAGATTAGGTACACTTTATTTTACCTATTATTACACCAGCACTAGTTGAATAACCATTATTTTGAGCAAATAAACGATTCTTAGTCTTACAAGATGTTAAGGTCGTGTAAAAAAAAATGATTTTTATTACAATCTAGGTGCAACTACGAGTATTAACATTAAATTCAAAATTGGCGTACTTATTCAGTACTTTATTTTTAAAATGTCAGTTTTTACACAAATACCTATATCACCTTTGTCTTTTTTGGACATTATAATTCAATCTATTAAGAGTCCACTAGGTTGTGACACTTATAATTTCCATGTGCAGGTGAAACCCGACAGCCGTGCGGAGAAAGCCGGCATCCGCGCCGGAGACAAGCTCCTGAGGATCAACGACGTGGACACCTCGACCCTGACCATACAGCAGGCGCACGACATCATCATCGAGTCGGGGATACACCTCAAGATATCTGTCACATCGTGAGTATTTGTACGCCTGATTATTTTGTTACGCCTACACGACTAAACCTCTGGACAAATTTTGATACAATTTGGCATGTAAAAATTTTAAGACCTGAAAAAGGATATCATATGTTGGGTTGTTACCGTAAATAATAGAGACGAGTGGGCTGTATTAAAGAGAATATAATGTTTAGCCAAACTGTTACATGTATAAGAGCAACGGAAACAAGGATGTAAGGCACATGTGCTAGGGAGCGCGAACTAACGCAGGCGTACGTCGTCGCTAGTAACAGCCGCCATACGATACTTAACGCGGGCGAAGCCACGGGCAAAAGCTATAACTATATAAATTCAAAATTTACCACGCTCGCTTGATATCCGAATTCGCTTCCCGTATAGGTTCTCGAATGGAATCATCCGAATGCATAAAGTCTATACAATATTGCCCGCAGACGTTCGTTTTTTTCTATTCGGTACATGTGCAAAACGTTCGTCCGAAATTGCTTTTACCTGGTGGCATTTAAATGGAGTCGCACGTGCTCGGCGATTGTGAGTCGTCTAGTAATATTGGCTACGATACTTTCCTGATAATTAAGGACCCTAGTTGTGGCAGAAACTAGTCGAGCAATCCCGATTTCAGCTTAAAGTGCTGCCGTATGTTTATGTTAATGCTACCATTAATATTCAACTTGAAGGCTGGTCTGGTGTTAACGCCCGGCGTTGAGAATAACACCCATTTCAGCAACAAGAAATGATCCAGCAAAATTCCTTAGATAATTATAATATGACTTTGACCTGACCGAATTTTAAAGGTGCTTGCATGAATGTTCTTATGAACACTACAGTATTCTTTACACTCATACGTGTTTGTATATTATAACGTATTCTGAGACACGTTGAGTAGAGACTTAGAGAGTAACGTATTCAGAGATATTATGTACGTAGTACGAAGGACTGATCAGTCAATATAACATTTATTGTTCACTAGTTTTTGCCCGCGGCTTCGCCCGCGTTATATTTATAACCTCTTTCTCGGGTCTTAAAGTTTCTACATGCATTTCATCAAAATCCGTCCAGCGGTTTTGTCGTGAAGGCCTAACAGATAGTTAGACAGAATTACTTTAACATATATAATAATAATATGGATGTAAAACTGGTTCGTTGGTGTAGTAGTCATTAAGCCAACTGCTAAATTCAAGGTTCTGGGTTCGAATCCTAGTTCAGGCAGTGATACTAAGTTTTTTCATTACTTAATTTTCAGTAGCAGCATGGTGTCTGCATTAATGCCCGGTGGTAATATGCTCGCCCCATAATACATTGGGACCTATAACATAACCAGCAAAATGTGGTCGTACTACATGACTCTGCCTACCAATCTCTAAATACATAAAAATAAACATTAATAAAGGAAACTTGAAAAAATATGGACACGATCGGGACTCGAACCCGCGGCTTTCACCGTACTATGGAACCGCTCTGACTTAAAAAGTTTGCACCGTCTGCTGACAAATTCCTATTTCCTAAACGCTGACTGTCCCCTATGACCCTCGTAACTCATAATCCGGTTCACCTGATGCTATTAACCTGGGATCCTTAGTTATGCGAGCCACGCTTCCCAGCAGATGACGCCTTTTTATCAATAACGGTCGCCAAGATTTACTAGCTCCCGCGCCGCATAAATGAGTAATTTATATACCGTCTGTATATTTTATGCTTCCAGACCTGATGACGAGGAAGATGCTTATTACTGCTACGAAGATCCCCTTGTAAGTAACTCATTATGGAAATATTTAATAATGCTTGCCCTTATAGAGAGGGGCCGTTAAATCTGAAAATAAAAGATATAAAGAAGAGAAAGACTTTTGTGGTGAGGAAGTAATGGCAAATAACGTAAAGATACCTATAGGCACACGATACGCACGATATCCCTGTGATATCCGTATAGAAGGACAAGAGTTGTTTTGCACTACCGCCAATTCAGCGCTTATCATAACTTGCATATAATAATAGGGGGAGGGGGACCTGGAACTGTGGGATCTGTACAAACAAGGGAAGTCTCGACACCTCTAATAAACCAACTTCAGCACTTCCCCATGCAACCCCTATTAGGCACATCTTTAGGTAGACTGGACAGGTGTCTTCCCCAAACACTGCTTGTGTACGGCATGTAAAGATGGGCCTATTGCCATTATCAAGCTCACACTAAAGAAGTAGTTTAAAGCTATTATGACATAGATTTTTTTTTTTAGGTGGATGGTTACGACAGTGAGGAAGAGAGGCGGCTGGAAGAAGAAAAGGCTAGGAAACGGAGGGTTCATGCTAGAGTGGTACGTATAGATTTACATGGACTTAGGGATTTACCTCCAGGATCATGATGCTGAGAAGAGAAATCGTTGTCAGCAAAGTTAAAGTAGTTATCAATGAAATGTTTCTACTTAATATTTTAAAGCTAGCTTGCCAAAAAACAAGTAGATTGTTTGGGGTCGAAACACTCGGGCCATGGGGTCCGAGCGCTCGTGCTTTGTTTAAAGAGTTAGCAAAGCGCCTAGTCGACTCCACACGTGACCAAAGGGCTGGTTCATTTTTTGGCCAAAGAATTAGCATTGCCATTCAACGTGGCAATGCTGCCAGTCTTTTGGGCACGTTACCGGTTGACATCGATGGGGATGAATTCTTTGATGCTTTTTAACTTTTTATTTTTGTAAATATTGTTTTTATTTTGTATTACAATTAAGTTGTATATATTTGTAAAATAAAGTAGATTAATTATTTGAATATACAATAATAGCAATAAATTATTTTATCTCAGTAGATTGTATAGGAAAAATTGAAAATATTTTTATGGAAAAAATCTTTTTCTGATTTTATTCCCAAATGGGAGAAACCTAACCAGAAATTCATAAAATAGAAATACCAGCCTTGGTCAGGTCACCCAGAAAAATTAACACGATAATATGCCCGAAGCTGTTTGAATAACTTATTAGGTAGCTCCTAAGGGACATAAAAACCCACGCCGAAGCTAAACATACCCAGAATCTGTTCAAATAAACACATTCGGGTACTCGTTTGGTTTTTATTAACTGTTCATGCGTTTGCGGCTGAATATTTTGTATTTACGTTTCATTATGATTCCGTCGCAATACAAATATGTACTGAAATTTTCGTCAAACCAAACTTCAAAGTCTTTTAACCAGTTAAATATAACTCACATAAAAGCTGTAGATTGTAGACCTTCTGATTTAATTGCGAGCAACATCTTCCCCTTATATTTATAAAAATTTATAGTGATAACCCTTTAGACTCTAATTTTTTTCTGTCCCATCTAGAAATTTCTTCTGTATAGTGTGCGTTACACAAACATGAAATATCACATACACAAACACCCAGACTCGAGACAAACATGTGTGGGTTACACAAATTTTTGTCCACTGCGGGAGTCGGATGCGCAACCCTTAGAAACTTATTCTTACACAGTTTATGATGATTAGTAACTTGGTCAAAAAATTGCCAAACTTGGTAGTGTGTTGAGAATTCAATATAGACATTTACTTAATTGATAAAGTCTTCATTGAAGCCTCCGGAAACTCAGTTTCTGTTTGCATGTGCAACAGTTATTATCCTCTTATTTGTAGTTCGTTAGTTAAATATGGCAAATGAACGTGTAAATTCCATTTCAGCAAAATTAGATTTTGATTTCAAATCCTTTAATATTCCAGAGTCACTATTGGAGCCTGCAGTGGCCGTGGGTCAGCAAGAGGAGGTTAATATACAGAGAATCCAATTGTTTTATGGTGCCAAGCAAATATGAAGATGCACGCAGGTAAATGAACCGAAGATAATTAAGATAATTCATTCCATTTAAGGGTCTTAGCACACATATCAAATCGGAAACCTTTAGTACTTAGGAATGGCTCTTAATTTCGAGAACTCATATGACGATAGTACCTCAAATACATGAATTAGATGAAAACATATATGGAAATAAATCAACAACATTCAAAAGTCATGAATTGCATATAAAAATATGAGTGTCATATTATATTCGTACATACACCACAAGATGTTATCAATTTTTTTTATTGGCGTAAATTATTTTTGCTAAAAGACTACTTAAACTCATAGGAAATGTCAAGATACCTTTTCATGGTGCATAAATGACATTTCTATGGAGAAGAACCAGTAAGAAACGGTCAAGGTTATTTTATATTTGATATAAATAGGAGGAATAAAATAGATTGCACCACAATAACGTTATTAATGTAACCATTTAAAATGCTGTCTTTCATACATGTCTTGTTTTAGTTGGGCGTCGGACTCTGATGCAGATCTAGAGTTATATTGATATAACTGTATCATTTAACTGTCATCTCACGCCACGTAAAGGTGCCATATATTTACATTTTACACCCGATCTCCATTTTTTATCTCCTCATATTTATTTAAATAAATGTGTTTTCTTTAGCTTGCCATCCTTAGACAAATGAGCCTGTTAACCTTTTATTATTCTTGCTAGATTATGTTCATAACCAATATACCTATTTGTATATATTGGGGGAGGCCTACGTCCAGCAGTGGGCTGCAATAGGCTGATGTGATGGTCTACATAACTGATCTTTATACATTAACTTCAGTTAATGTACCTATTAAGAAGCAGGTAAGCTGTGACGATTCCAGACTAGCTCTTTCCAGCCTGTAGTTGGCTAGTTACAGACCTATTTCTAGCACAATAATTAAATTTTTAATGACTAATGTTTATTATTCCAGAGACAAATATCCTCCTCTTCCAACATTACGATACACCGACGAAATTGTACATTACAGTGCAGAAGATGAGAAAGGTGAAGGGAATAAAAAACATATACCGTCATTAAGAGAAGTAAAAGAAAAGGCAAGGAAAGCGAGACAGGAACGGATTGCAAATGGCGACGCAGTAAGTGACATAACCGATGAAAATGATGGATCAGTTCATAATATGAATGACGATGAAAATCCAGAAGACGAAGATGTAACTTCACATTTAAATGGAGAATCAGAAGGACATAATAATGAAGAAGAAGCTATAAATGAAGAAACTATTAATGGAGAAGAACCAGTAAACGAAGATAAAACTATTGAAGAGGGCGAACGTAAGAATGAGGAACCTGGTGATAATATGAATGATGTAGTTGAAAATGAAGCTAAGAAGGCAGCTGAAAATAATAATGACGTATCCAATGATGCTTTAAGTCCCATACCCGAAGTTGCTGAAGAAAGAAACCAAGAAATGGAAGAGGTAGCTGCTGTGGAAGAGGATGTACCAGAAAAGGATAATGTAGATGAATTAAACGGTGAAGTGAATGACGATGACGTTATCAATCAAGTGCTGGGTAAAACAAATGACAGTGCATCTAGGAGTGAGGAAGACAATATACTGGATAGTATTTTAAGTGACGAGGGACAGAATTTAGAAAGTTCTGAATCCAACAACGAAAGATAAGAACGACTTGGTTTTTTATTAACATTTTAATAATCTACTCAAGTCAAGTCCTTTAGGAGGATAGGCAGTGAGTGACGACACAGATGGCTGGGATAGTGTAGAGCTATCTACTTGTGATATAACTAGTATACTTTATTCATCATCATTTATTTATTCTTAGCATTTAAATATCATCAAATTAGATTACATTATTTTTATATTTTCATCTGAAAATAATAGTCTATCATTCCTAAGTTATTCTAGTGTCAAAACTATATATACTTTTTGATCTATAATTAAATTGTGATTAGACGTTACAATTGGTACAGTGGTTAATCTTAATGGAATTCCGGTCAATAGATCATGGGTTTGATCTGGTGCCAGACTCATTGTGTTCAACACGCTCCTCGTAAATACACCTGGCTTTAACTAACAGTTAAAAATAAAGTTCAAATGAGTAGTTAGGTTAATTTTAAATGGAATAATACCAAACGGTACTGGCGATATGTAGTTTCAAATTGTAAGATAAATGTAAAATTTTGAATCTCGAATATTAAAAGAGAAAGTTTCATTTCAGTTGTTTTATTTCATTTTCGTTTCATTTCTAGCTGATTACTAATGAGTTATGTAATTTGTTTGAGCTAATTAGTCAAGTCAAATATGACGGGTTGTGTTTAAACACTCAAAATGAGAGCGAAAATTACGTGCACTTGCAGTAAAATAGGTTACCATGGAATTTCTCATTAATTTTTGCAAAGTTCAAAATAATTTAAAATTGTACCTAGCGTTGTACTAAGTCTTGTCTCTCACTCATGTTTTGCTTCACTACGTCACAGCAAAGATAAGAATATTATTATTATTCATGGACAATAATCACGCTTATATTCCCCGAAGGGGTAAGTAGAGGCGTATGTATACGTATGTACTATTGGTAGTACATCCACAAATCGCCAGTTATGTTATAAGCCCGAAGGTAGCGAGTCTGTTGCCATCATCATCGTCATCAGCCGGATACGTCCACTGTTGAAAAAGGCCTCCCCTTAGAACTCCAAAATAAACGACAACCGGGCCCAAACCCAGACTCCACACAGCAATTTACTTAATAGAATAACCCTATAACACGAGATTCGAATCCAGGACCCCATGCTCAGCAGTCGCGCTTACCGACTACTACACCAATAGGACGATCCAATGGGTAATACCATCATGGACGTTCATTTTATTTTATTTTAAAGGTACTAGGTACTAATGAGTCATCGCTACATAAGTCTGCTTGCGACCACGGCCGGTGAAACTCGGTGGTATATAATTGCTACATATTATTAAAACTATATATCTAGTAAAATACTTATGCATTATGCCAGTATCCACCCCGACAATAAATAAGCATTACATCCGAACACGGACTACAGATAATTTATTAACAGAGGAAAAGTTGAGCACATTTTTTAAATGAATAAACGTACTTTGTGAATAAAATTATTTATATTTATGAAGCAATGAAGTTCCAATTTATCTTTTGAAGCTTCATTGGGCTCATGTTAAAATGGTTCAGATCGCGTCGGTCGAAACTCATTGACTTCATTTTAAATCGTGTTATAGGCTGTCAACAATTCTTATTTCATTGAAATGAAATTTACAGCTTTTGTACTAAATATTCGGCTGGTAATGAAGATAGAGATAAAGATTTTAAAAAATAAAAACCATGGTACCGCACTAGGAATTTCTCCTGTCTCGTAGGTGCGTTTGACAAACATGAAATATCACATACACAAACACCCAGACTCGGGACAAACATCTGCGGATCACAGAAATTTTTGTCCCGTGCGGGAATCGAACCCGCAAACATTAGTGCAGCAGTCCAATCGCTTAGCCACTGCGACAATCAGGCCTTCGAAAATATACTTAAAAAAAAGTCATTTTTAACGCCTAATTACATTAATTCAGCCAAAACGCTCGCCCGTTAACGCCTCCGAGTGCTATAATATAGATTAAGTATCACTAAAAAATAATCCACACGTACATATTACAAAAAAAAAAAAAATTGTCACAAGCCGTATAGCCTTAGCATAAAAAAAAACATGTTAAAAGCCCCCAGAATGTACCACTAATTGCTCTACAACTTTGACCTCCCACAGCATTAGCATGCCTGGCATCCGTGACCGCAAGACTAAGGTCCAATCTGACCTCAATTGACGAATTTGGAAACTAAAGGTACATTATACTTGTTCCACGATCGATAGCAGATTCCTCGTCAGCAAACACGACACGATTTCCTTTTATTAAAAAAGTTACCTAGTAAATATTCAGTATGGTAGGAATGAGGAATAGCTCTTCTGTAGTTAGTGCAAGATACTGTAATAAAATAGTTTTTGTTAGGTAGGAAAGAATTTGATAGCTCGATTTGTCTCGCTGAGTAATGAACAGAGACGGGGCCAAATTGCAAAACATAGTCTGTTATGAATAAGTCATCTTCAAAGCCATGGTCTCCTATTCAGTTTGCTTTCTTTTAATTTCAATTTGTTAAAAAAGTGCCCTACATATAGGTCGCCTATGCATAATCTATATATATAAAATTTTCGTGTCACAGTTTTCGTTCCCATACTCCTCCGAAACGGCTAGACCGATTCTCATGAAATTTTGTGAGCGTATTGAGTAGGTCTGAGAATTGGCCAACATCTATTTTTCATACCACGAAATTCACGCGGACGAAGTCGCGGGCAACAGCTAGTATGTCTATATATATATGTAAATATAATATCATTTAATTTTTTGAAAACGTCACCCCACACTAAGAGATGTCTCCTGTATCGCGAGAGCGTTTTACAGGCACTAAATATGACTTACACAAACAGCCACACTTGGGATAAAATTACGGATAACACAGATTTTCATCCTGAGCGGGAATCGAAGCCACAACCTTTAGCGCAGTAGTCCGATCGCTTAGCCACTGCGCCAATCAGGTCGTCGTTGACGGCCATGCCGTGCTATTATTAGGACTGCCTTTCAAATTAAAATGTTTTTTAACTGTTTATTATTGTATTTTTTTTTCTCGGTATATTTAGAAATAATAAAACCCGGGTGTTCGTTATTCGTCATCGACATAATTATTTGGATAATGAGGACATAAGAAGCCCATTACGTATAGTCGTAACAAAAATATTTAATGATTTACCGACAAAAACATTACCCAAGTCACAAATGATTTCGCTTTCTTACGGCCACCAAATATAATATATCTTGATGCCACTTCTGAAAATCAATTCCGTTTTAATTAATATTTCACCTTAAATTTTGATTGATTTCAGTTCCCAATATCGCTTTTATCGTTTGAGCTGCCTTCTCGTATTGAACAATAGAGATTATTTTGTAAGTTTCATGAAAACGGGCGATGAAATAATAAAAAATAAATAGGTCCTCTTCATTTAGTTTCTGATGAGATGATAGGTATGTTATACCAACAATGTGATGTATAACAATTTTAAAAGCCTCGATTAATTTGTGGTCTTTTGTAATTGGTTTCATTACCAGTATTGACAAGGGTAAGAACTTGATCTTCTTCCACTGCCACTCTACTATGGCATGCCACTGAGCTCGATCTTCGGCATTTATTGTGTACACCACATTTATTGCCAGCGAATTGGGAAAAGTGTCGTGACAATTATGCTTACCTAAGAACTCTATTCATGTATATAAAGCCCTATATACCTCAACGCCATCAGTGTCAAAAATAAGCAAACACCAGATCAATTTGTTCGGAGCAGTCACGTCCCGCTAATATTTGTGGTGCGGGGAGTGACGTCACAGTCCGATTAAACCGTTATTGGTTTAGACAGGGATCACTAATTACGCGTGACCTTGCAGGTATTGGACGATTCTGAAGGTACACACGTTTGTGTATAAGAGGAGGGAGGCCTATAATGAGTACTAAAGATAAACCTCTATTAATGCTGTGTGCCTGGTATTATGTTTGGTGTGTGATATTTGTTCGAGAAAAATATATTTGGTACTAGTAGCGCCCCGCGGTGTTACCCGCTACATTAATATATTCTTTATTCTAAAAATACCTATCTTCGATTTATCATTATTAGCCGGAGGGCGTCTACTGTTGAACAAAGGCCTCCCCCTTAGGTAAAGAGAGGGGTTGCCATTATCCCCACGCTTGGCAAGCGGCTTGGGGATCGCAGAATTGGTGGTAAAGTTACAGAAGATGCTGTTGCCCATCTTCTGGATTTTCCCTTAGTCGCCTCTCACGACACCCACGGGAGGAAAGGGGGTGGTAAATTCTAGGCCGGATACCACACGACAACATCTTTATATACACGTAGTTATATGTAGGTACACTTGTATTCAAGAAAATAAAGGGATTTAGGCTGAATTTTATACAGGGAACCAAAATAAACGATAATATTTGAGAAGGATCTCAGCCAATCATCCTTTTATAAAGAGCAATATCTGTTTGGAAATACTCCAAATCCTCCCTAACATGAAACGTGTTGTAAGTTTGTATGTTTTGTTACCGTATACTGGCCTTTAAAACTAAGTATCACAATTTTAAAATTGTAATTACTTTTTAAGTAAATAAAAAGGACTCGAAAAAGTTTACTACTGTTTCGAAAAAAACCAATAATATTAGCCATGAAATGTTTTAAATCTCTAACTTCTACAGTTATAAAGCATTGATAGTCAGTGGTATAATCGTTGGACTGTTAAGTTAAAGGTCGCTAGTTCAAACCCAATTCAAATCATGTGCGCACAATAAATTAGTTATCAGTTGCTAAAAACGATGAAGGATAACATCGTGAGGAAACCGGTACTAAGAAGAGATTTTTCAACGGTATGTAAATCCACGTCAGAGGCCTACAGGCAGCTTAAACTGTGACACCAGGTTGTTCATCAACCATACGATAAGAAAACCATCTTCTATACTTAACTATGTTTGTTAGTATTAGGACATAAAAGTTCATATAACAATCTGGGCGAAGACACTGACTCCTGTAACACAGGTTATAAACCTAGCACGGGTGTCAGGGTTTCACATAACTGTATCTCTTTTTATGTCAATAAAATTTTTATTATTTTTTATTAAGAAAAAAAAAGTATAGTATTGAGAATCCTCATTAATACCCTCACTCTTACCCACAAGTCCCCTTTTAGAACCCCCCCCCCCAAAATACACGTGCCTTAATATTTCTTAACTCTCCCAATCTTTAACCAAACCACACATCTCCCTCCATCCATATTATTTCAGTTACAGTTACCCAAAACCAATTTATTTCGTGTTAATATGATCGAATAGTCCCTAAAACCGAATTATATCTTCAAAGAGGTCTCTTGATGGAATAACGGACCCTAATCAAGGGTGTTTTTACACACCTTATTACTAAACATGAGAGGTCTGGAGTGGATCGGCGATCTACGTTTGTTACGGTTTGTAGAATATTCGTTTTCCCCGCGGCTTCGTCCGCGTGTATCTGTAACATAGATAGCCTTATAACAAAGATAACCTATCTATGTTAATGTGTAACTGTACATTTGCCGAGGGGTATTGGGCGTGGCGTTCTAAGGGAGGCCTTTGTTTAACAGTGGACGTCTGCCGGCTGATGATGATTGGGCCTAGAATTGACCACCCTCTTTCCTCCCAAGGGTGTCGTAAGAGGCGACTTAAAAATCCAGAAGATGGGCAGCAGCGTCTTCTGTAACTTCACCACCAACACTACTATCAAGTCGCATGCCAAGCGTGGGGATTATGCCCCGCCCCCTTAAGGGGGAGGCTTTTTCAACAGTGGACGTCTTCCAGCTGATGATGAGCCTTAGAAACGATTTACAAACATACATTACATGTTAATACTATTAGTGGAATGGTTTACCGAGTAAACACTTGAATTCTTGGAAAGCCTATTACATGTGTGAACCAGGGACCCTTCAGGCATGTGTGGTTTATTTTGATGACTTCAAGGACAAAGGTCGAAAACGTGGAATTAATTACAAAGTACAAAAGAAGAGTCTCTAAGGTCATTATGGTAATAATGATACTGATATTAGTTGCATGGGAAATGCACTCACTGGCACGAAAGGAGGCCTACATTTTTTTATGATGTGTTGCTTTACTCTATGAATGTCTCCTGTATCGTGGGTGCGACCACAAATATTATATCTCATACAAAAACACCCAGACTCAAGACATCTGCGGGTCACACAAATTGTTAGCGCTTAGTGCAGCAGTCCAATCGCTTAGGCACTGCGCCAATCAGGTCGTCGATATATAGTTATAATGAAAGTGAATCGAAAATAATAAAAAAATTAAACCTTGATGATTGCTGATTCTCCACACTGCAGTGAATAATTTAATAGGAAAAAAGAAACATTAGATACTAAAATAACGCGTTATCTCAATTGCTATAAAAATATATGAAATTTGGGCCACACTATACCACTATGCCAACTAGTGTACTTATTCAAAAGTTTCAACTATGAACGTTCATGTATTTAGTATCTACTACGTCGTAGCAACGTAGCCTTTGTGTCAGGATCTACGCTCTGTCTACGGCGTAGCATACGTAGGAGTCTACGCATTCTACGCCGTAATAAAAGTGGCTTTTATATTGTAAGAAATATGTAGTTACATGGAACTTTATGTTCTTAGTATTTTCTATATTGTAATACCTTTTATGAGAAGTGTATATCTGACTTAGTCTGGGTACCTACTTCTTAAAGTTTCTATAAAAATGTAACATATTTACATCAGGCCGGTATTCCAGTTCGATTCCCGCACGTGACAAAAACTTGTGTGATCCGCAGATATTTGTCCCTTATCTAGGTGTGGTGTGTGTTATATTTCATGTTTGTGAAATGCATCTACGATACATCAGAAATTCCTTTTAAAGAAGTTTAAAAAAAAGTTAAACTGTCGAAGCCTATTCAAGTTAATTGTAACACAAAGTATAATCTTGACATTGATACCTTATTTTACTCGTACTAAAATGCTCCACGCTAAAATGTTTTAAACCCCTGCCTTTATTAACAAAGGCAGGGCTTCTAAACATTTTAACGGAGCAAACAAAGGTTTGTCACTGAATGAACAAAATTGATATAATATTATTAGACTTCCTCGTTCAATGATATTTGAAAAAAACGTTTCCTACCAATTTTATAATACAAAAAAAGCCTCTTGCCTCGCTTGACGAAATTCTTCTGTCTCGTGGGTGTATTATAAAATTGAAATATCAAATACGCACACAGACTCGGGACACACAATTGAGTGTCCAGTGTGGGAATCGTACCCACAACCCCTTATGCAGTAGTGCAATCGCTTAGCCACTACGCCAGTCTAGCAAATTAATTCATTTTAAGTAATTTTTATCACAAAAGCAAAGTTTCAACGTTCTTAGAATATTTTCAGATCAAAAGGCTAGGAATTCAACAGACCCTTTGAAACTCTTAATATTAAAAAGTAATGACTACATTGTTTAGTCAAAAACTATTTGGAGTGATTCTTTGTTTGTTTTAAAGAATAGACAGAAATAAATAAATATTTACTTAGGCATAATTTGTTCATAAAGTTGAATGTTATTTTTTGTTAAAAAAAATCCTCGTCCCACACCAGAACTTTCTTCTGTATTGTAGGTGCGTTTCATAAACATAAAATATCACATACACCAACACCCAGTCTCAGGATAAACCTGAGGATCTCATAAATTTAGTTTCGAGCGAGAATTGAACCTTTGGCGCAGCAGGCCAATTGCTTAGCCACTGCACATCAGGTCATCCAACAAATTATAGTTAAGCTAAGTAATTTTGTTTATTCTTATAAACTGTTTACGAAGTAAATCAGAGATGAGTGTATTTGTGTGCTAATCATGACCAGGTTCTGGCCTATGTAACCGAGGCTATGTAAAATGATGCGAATGATAAAATATTGGTGTAAAACCTGTGTATAAGTGGCCTACTAAGCAGTGACAGCCGAGTGGAATGGCCATTAGACTGCCGGGTCAATGGTCGCAAGTTCACACAATGTCTTTTCGAATTCATATACGAATTATAAATTAGTTATCAGTACCTAAAAATGGGAAAGACAAAACATCGTGAGGTACACCTGAGAGATTTTTCAACGGTATATCAGAGGCCTACAGGCGGTTTGAAGTCTGATACCAGGTTGTTCATCAACCATACGATAAGATGGTTTAACATGGAAGGAAAAATCACATTGGTAGCTAACGGGTTTGAACCCAAAACATTAGGTATGCGAATTAATTTACCGGAATGTTTAACAGAAAATTTTAAAGTAAAAAAAACTCATAATAAAAACATCAATCAAACACGAAGCGTTAGTCTACACTTTGAATGTAACAAATTATACGGGATGGATACAGAATAGTCCCCGGCCGGCGGACGCTGGACCGGAAATGAAGGGTCCAGGAGAGGCTACATCCGGCCGCCATGTTGGATTGTCTCGCCTCCAAGTCGGCGGAAAGGAAAGACCTCGTTATGCACCCTCATCTGAATGTGTTTGAAATACAGCGTGTACACTCAGACTGGAGGAGTTAGATTTTGAAGGAGAAGGATATAAGGTACATTGAAACTGCTACTGAGAATTACCTAATGGAAAAATCCAGTAACACTACCGTATAATGTATCCGACCGAATTTCGGTCACGGCGGCCTTTCTCAGCTAAGACCAGACAACTACACAGGAGGAAATATAGTGCGCAAGTATACGCGCAAACACAGGTGCACTCCCTATTCCCACACTCTCATAGTCCAATGGAACGATAGACTGACACGACGGGAAAGAGATCAGATGCAGGACTAAAAACTTAACGTGCTTCCGAAGCACGAAAGTGTCTCGACATGTGAAAATGGTTACCCATCACAAGCCTGACCGCAGTGAGCACGGCTTAACCTTGCAGATTGTCTGATCCGCGCGGTATCCACGTAGCTATGAGCCCCTCAACACTATCTTACCCGAGATTCGAACTCAGGACCTCATGCTCAGCAGTAACGTTTAGCAACTTCTAGACCGAGACAAAAAACATAACATACCTACTGAAATATTTATTTGTTAAATCTTTTATCTAATCCTAACATTTTATTCATTTATACTCTGTCGTGTGCATACACTCTGTATATGTAACTCTAAGTATTTAACATGTCGTGTGCCTTTTAGACCTTTGCATAAAGATAAAAGGCTCGCAAGTGGTTATGGAGAAAGGTATGAGGTGTTGTCAAATGACCTTTTTCATGCATGTTTATCTTTGTATGTTTGTGTATTACGACCTTTAGAAGAGAGCCCGAGGGACGAGAGCCGGAGAAAGTAGCTTGTTACCTATTATATTTCTTCTTCTTCGTATCGGCATGCGCTAATAGCGACATGGAATAGGTCATGCCGTGGTGTAGAGATTCGTCAGCCAACAAGGGGCAGTATGATTAAAAACCTATTAACTGTTCCTAATTTGAATGCAAAGGGCCCAAAACAGAAAACAGTGGCGTTTAAGGGAGGAAGCTTATGCCCAGCAGTGGGTCACATAAAAGACGAACATGATGATGATGATAAACTATTCTTAAATAGATTTAAATTAAGAATATATTCATAAACATAAGCTTTTATATCAACTAGGCACAAAGTACTAGTGAAGACGAACTAAACAAGCCCAAACACGATGGGATTGCGTTATTATGGTAGAGAGTTCTTATGATCACCTTCTGACTCCATCATCAGACTAGCTCAAAAGTACCATAATCGTCACCGAATCTACATAAGTATACAAAACTTCTTTCCATCGGTTGTCAAGAAGTGGTTCTAATTTTGATTGCCAATTGATCTAAACTAACAATTACATACAAACATTGCAAGTCAAATAAAATCTAGTACTAAAAAAAATCCTTCACGCTCAAAATCTACAGGGCCTTCCAATTATGATATATTAAAAAGAAAACAGCTGTCTTTATGATTCAATTTGAAACGTTTTGTATAAATACTTGAGGTTATAATGAATTCATTTCCTTTGCGCATCCACGCTGAGAAGTGGGGTGTTTTTGTTTTACAGAAACAATTTGATGTTTTTAATTTTGTTTATGGAATTTATAATTTTTTTTTTATCTTTTGTTCTTTTGCTAAGTTGTTATATACCAGTAGTGTTTGACGGTAAATGTCTAGGCAAATGGGTAAATGTAGGTTAATTTGAACAGCCTAATTACTCGCTTTAGCGTGATATTATGTACCATGTAACCAGCCTCACGAACCTTTTCTTATAAGTCTGATAATTCCAAGAAATTATATCTCTATACGTATAACAACATGTTTATAAGTTTACCAAAACTTATTAACATGACCTAATAACGAACAAGTTCTACGAAATTATTAAATTGTACCTACATTTACCTGTAATAGAGTTTCTTGTCAGTTAATGATACAAGATAAATGGTTAATTGCCATCTAAAAGGAGGTGGTTACTATGTGTTCAGATTACCGAACTATATATGTGTCATGGTTTCTTTACTACACGAGGCGAACATTTGTTTGATCTGCAGATAATAACGAATTACAAAATTTCGACGACCTGATTGGCGTAGAAGCTAAGTGATTGGACTGCTGCGCTAAAGGTTGTGGATTTGATTCCCGCACGGGGCTTAAATTTCTGCATACCGCAAATGTTTGTTCTGGGTGTTTGTGTATGTGATATTTCATGTATGTGTAACGCACCTACGATACAGGAGAAACTCCTAGTGTCAAGCGATGTTTAAAATAATCCTACTTTAAGAGTTCATGGTAATGGCCCCTCGCTGGGATCGAAGCGGCTACCTGTACCACAGCTGTCTAATTGTTTAGCCACTCTGTCAATCTCACTTTCCTTTTTTTTTTTTTTTATCAGCGTGAAATTGCGGGAAAGACGTGGCCTGAAATGGCATTGAACAGGGTTTTGAGGAGAAATAATGGGGAGGCGTTTGCCCAGCAGTGGAACACCAAACAAGCTAGATAAAAAAAAATCAGCATGAGCTAGCAGGGAAATTTGTCAGAGGTACTAAGGTAGCATCACTCGTGAAGGCCCTTTTCTTCCACTTTTATTTTATCATACATATACAGTTTCATGGAGTGACATTTCAAATAACAGCTGCTTGACTTTTGTGTAAAGGCCGAGACAGACATTCCCTTGCACTGGTAGCTTATTGTTTCATAAAAATTGTTTGTAGAACAGACTGACATTTAGCGACTTCTTTTGAAGACAATTTATTCATGTTATTCACGAATTGTATGTCATAATGATCGTATTATCTCAAGAGTTAAAGGTTCAGCTGGAAGACGTCCACTGCTGAGCAAAAGCCTTCCTCTTAATGGGGGGGGGGATCCAATAATTCCCACGCTGGCTTGCGTATCTTGGTGGTGACGTTACAGAAAAACGCTGCTGCTCATCTTCTGGATTTTCCCTTAGTCCTATGACACCCAAAGGGAAAATTACTTAATAGAAAAACCTATACGCCTTCATAATAGTAACAATTTTAAACCATGGATTAAATTATACCTGTTATTGTCGTTTGCATGTCAAAGAATAGAGTCAATATACTTAGAACGAGTTTAAGGTAATACAGGTATCATCCTTGTTTATGAATAAAAGACATATATAATAAAGGTCTAAATAACATCATTAAGACTGTCTCGTTGGTCTAGTGGTTGCTAAACGCACTGCTGAGCACGAAGTTCTGGATTCGAATCCCGGGTCAGCAAAGTGGTACTGGGTTTTGCCAATACGTAATTCTCAGAAGCAGCACGAAGTCAGGATGCGTGCCCGGTTGATGGCAATAGGCTCGCACCCTATTACATTGCGACAATAAAAACATAACTGGTGAAATGTAGGTGTACTATATGCACCTCTGCTGACCTCTTCGGGGAATACAGGCTTGATGTTATATCTTGTAACATCATTAAGATAATATTAAATGTAATACGTGGGTCATTTAATTAGCTACAAGATCCGTTTAGGTGGGCTATTTGGTTACCATTATGAGGGTCCTATTACGCCTGTTTGCGCTAACGGTTATCTCGTTACTGGCCTAATGACAGATTGACGTCATCCAACACAGATATTGTGATCAAACTGACATTATATACTTACCTACGTATTTGTAGATTAAGGGTTTTGGTATCGGAAGATAGTTAGTAGATAGAAGTTTGCGGTTCAAATCATTAGGTTAATTATTATGATGTGATTGAAATTATAGGTATCCGTTTAAATTGCTGTAAACTTAAAGTATTGTAGTTACTGTACTAAGTTAAAGGTCGCAAGTTCAAACCCAGCTCGCACCAAGGGTTTTCAAGTTCATGTGCGTACTATAAATTAGTTATCAGTTGCTAATGGTCAAGGAAAACATAGTGAGGAAACCGGCACACCTGAGAGATTTTCAACTTTATGCAAAGCCATGTCAGGTGCCTACACTCTACAGGCGGTTTAAACTCTGATACCAGGTTGTTCGTCAACCATACGATAAGAAGAAGTATTCTCCAGATAAGAAGATAGCGGTGTAGATAACAAAATAAAACACTTATATAATTTTATTGATCTTAAAAAATATACTTACTTATTTAGTTAGGTTTGAACCTGCAACCTTATGCAGATGAATCTAGACAGTCAACCACTAGACCACCACGACATAGTGATATATAATAAACATATTACCAGTGGCGTTCCAAAAGGGAGGCCTTTGTTCAACAGTGGACATCTCCCAGCTGATGATTTTGACATTACACGTCAATAATAATATCCGTGTCATAACAGCAAACTAAAACCAAGAGTGTAAACAAAAGTTCAATACACAGACGTTTATATTAAAACTACGGCTAGCTTATAGTAGGTGCTGGGAGTAGAACAATGGCTGCCCGTTTGGTGTATATTGCAGGTACGAAAAGCTAAATTAAATGTGTTTGTCCACCTTTATAGCCTCGCCGATATTGCAAATTTGACCCAGTCAGACACCGCTTTGATACCTTCATATCTTTCTTAAAAGCCATATTGTTTTTGGTAGTGACTGTTATTATTTTCAGCCGGAAGACGTCCACTGTTGAACAAAGGCCTCCTTAGAACGCCACAATGAACGACAACTTGCCAATTGCATCCACCGGTTGTCCGCAATTCTGTCGATATCGTCGGTCCACCTGGTGGGAGGCCGGCCATCGCTGCGTCTCCCGGTTCGTGGTCGCCATACGAAATGATGATGATGATAAATATTTTTAGGGGTAGCAGAGAGCCTCCACAAGTGTTGATAGATAAGTTCATCTGTCGCACAATAGGTAGCATTGCTACCATCTTTGACTAGCCAATTTCTACACCGCGGCATGTAGACATTTATAATTAGAATTTTCAATGCGGACAAAATAGATCTGTGTGTTTGTTCGCTTTTTCGCTAACAATAAAAATACCGCTGAACAGACCGTAATTCAATTTTATTATAGAAACAGCTTTAAAATGTCGACAAAGCGAGAATTAACCCTGAAAAGGCGCGTTGATATTTTTGAATGCATACAATTGTGACGGTGTATTTATTGGCATGTTTTTGACGAAAAAATATCTTTTTGTTTTCCTTCTTACCGTTTTTCTTTCTTCAAAATCCCCCTCCCGGTAGACGGTAGTCTGTAACGAACCTAATTCATAAGAGTAGATAACGCTTTGAGCACTAATCTTAATTAAGGCGCCCGATCTAAGTGGACCTACAGTTTGCCAAGTTTCGTAGGATAAGATCTAAGGTGCGGGTGGGAGTTAACGTTCTGCGAGGTTTGGAATAGGATGGGTTGATAAGCTGTTAATTATTAAACTAATTGTATGTTTATTATTGCATGTATATCCTGGGGTTTACAGAGGAGGACTATTGCATACCCACATGTCGACAGATGAGAACATAATATAAAATAAAATTCTCCGGATCGAATTTCGGTCACGGCAGCCTTTCTTAACTGAGACTAACCAAATACGCAGCAGATATTATAGTGCATATATATGGGCGCAAACACAGGTGAACCCCCTATTCCGTACACTCTAATTACAGATGGGACGGTATACTAACACGACCGGAGAGAGATCAGGCGCAGGAACAACAGCTTAACCTGCCTTTCGGAGTGGTCTCGATATATGAAAACGGTCACCCATCACAAGACTGACCGCGGTGAGCACGGCTTGAATCTAGATCGACTAATCTACGCATCAACCACGTAGCTATGAGCTCTTCAAATGAGAACATATGGGTAATATGGATAGTATGAATCTGTTGCCATTTATATGGCAGTATTCCAACTGAGTAGTGCTGATAAGAAACATTGCGTTTATAATATATGTATAAATCGATAGGTACTTTAATTTTGCAGACATATTAAGATGCAAATGCTAAGCTACCTTCAACTCGTATGCAATTTAAAAAGTCACAGTGCTTGCTCATTGATATTCCGTAAGTAATCTAAGGATTAAAAATACCTTGAATATTCTAAAGCTGGAAATGAAACTTTAAGATAGATATAAAGACGTTTAACATAGACAAAAATAAATATACAAAAATATTATATTCCATTCTAAAAAAAAAGAAACAAATTAAATATTGCAAGCATGAATTATTTTTAAAAATGAGCTAGCCAATAAAAATATAACTATTAATATCAGTTTCACGTTTCAGTTATTTTAAAATTCACTTTTCGCTTCCAATTTCCAGAAGCAGAGTGCAAAGTGGCTCTTTTCAGCGCGTTCCACTTTTTCAGGACACAATTTGACTTTCAGATTGTTCGGAGAACGGATGGTGTAGTTGGAAACAGGGGTCCGCAAATGTGATATGAAAACAGTATAATTATAACCAGCTGCACCCCGCGGTGTTACCCGCTACACTTTTTTGGGATAATAAGAACCCACATTTCGCCAGTTATGTTTTTTTGGTCGCAATGTAATAGGGGGCGAGCCCATTGCCATTAACCGGGAATGCATCCTGACTCCGTGCTGCTTCTGAGAATTACGTAATACCAAAACCCAGTACCACTTTACCCGACCCGGGATCCGAATCCAGGACCTCGTGCTCAGCAGTCGCGCTTAGGAACCACTAGACCAACGAGGCAGTCTTAACAAACTTAATATTATATATTCAAATAATTATGCTATCCTGGACAAAATTTTACAGTTTGTAATGAATCTAGAAAACCACACCATAATTACCAAATTTCTGGCAAACAATCCAATCTATGCAAAGTAATTCAGTTGTAACTGGATTTCACACGTATACTTTTAATTCTAAATAAGGCCGAACTCAAAGGGTTTCAAATTGAATCGGTTCGCACAAAACACAACGATTTGCGGCTGTCCGTGTAATCACGGGTTTAGACCTTTTGATGCTGTGTCACAGCGCAAGCGATACTATAAAATAAACAAAGGTCTATAAATGTTTGTTTAAACTAAACAGCCTTAGTAATTCAAAAGTGTATTACAGGTCTGGTAATATTGTTCAGAGTCTGTGTGGATGTTCATGTGAAATTTCTATGCGAGGAGTCGCATCTCAATTAAAAATAGAATGACTATTTACTTATTAGCCTTTTATCGGACAAACAAACATATTAGTGTCGTATCAATCTCGTATTTGCGTTTGCTTATGTTCTTTAAGTCCGATTGCCAGGTGGCAAAGGCCTCCTCTAACTTTCTCCATTCCTGTCTCCCTCTCCAAGAGGTTGATACTGTAGACAAAATAAATTGAGATTTGCACTTCATGGATCGAAATTAATTATATTATAAACTATTCCCATTGGAATGTCCTATAATCTCTCTAATAAATAAACGATTCGTTACGTTGAGGGATGTTTCGTGAAATGCCTTTACTAAACGGACTGAAGGGATAATCTACATAGTTACTGGTCAAAATTACAGTATAGCATAGCGTATCTTTCACATATGTAGCGCCCTAACCACACCTTTTATTAGAGCGATAAACCCCTAACCAATTCTTAACGTGATTACGTTTTATTGGACTTTTACTTTAACGATTACTTTAACTGTAAAATGTAAAGTGATACTTATTTAATTAGACGGGCTGTTTTATATTCTAATACGATTTTAATGCTTAGGATTGATGTTAATTGTACATTTACATTTGCAAGTGTAAACAATTTGGAAGGTTTGTACACATGTCGGTAAATATAGGGGTGATGACAGATACTGACAGGCTTAGCTATGGCAATATTGCCGGTCGAGGGAAGTGGCGAACCCAATATGGGCTCGTTAACTGGCAGTTTAGATCATATGAGACTTTTAAAGCGAAATGAGGGTGTATAGACTCCGGTTATAGTAGAGCAGTTCTGTCTAACCCATAGAGGATTACAGGCATTATTGAAATTCGACGACTTTATTGGCGCAGTGGCTTAGCCGTTGGATTGGCGCGCTAAGGGTTGCGGGATTAATTCTTGCACGGGCCAAAAAAATATGTGATCCGCAGATGTTTGTCTCAAGTCTGAGTGTATGTGATATTTTATGTTATTGACACGCATACGATATAGGAGAAATTCCTAGTGTGGGGCGACGTTATTAAAAACAAAACTAAAAACAAGTAGCTCTCAAAATAATACCAACATCAGTGACTTCTGTATACGTCTAAGCAGTGATACAATTCTAAAGAGTGCTTACCGCAGACCGCACCTGTGGCCAACAAACGTTACTTTTAATAATGCTCGCCATTATCTCTCTCAAGGCAATAAACGGCGGGTAGGGGCCGCATAAAAATTTAGGCTGGGTTTACAATCTCACGTCAGTTTAAACGGCTGCTTAGTTATCTAAAAGGTGGCGACTTTTTGGTCGAAAAGTGTTTAGATCGTTGACACGAAAAAAGAAGAAGATTGTATAAAAATTTGCAATGTTTTTGTATTTTTGACTCATTTTTAACAAAAGAAGGACTAAAACGCGACGAACCCGTTTTGAGTACTAGAAATGGAAATAGGCTCGTCGCCGTCGTCACCTAATCTTATGATAATAAGCACTATAAGCTAAGTGGTATAATCGTTGGACTGCCAACGTAAAGGTTGCACTTTCGAGCCCCGCACGCACCAAAGTCTTTTCGAATTCATGTGCGTACTTTAATAAGTTATCAGTTGCTAAACGGTGAAGAATATAGCGAGGAAACTGGTACACCTGAGAGGTCTATCAGCTTTATCAAATGTCAAAAACGTTTAAGAATATAATATCCAAAATACTACAATATTCGTTTTTGACGTACTAAAAACGTCATCTTCTACAAAAATTAACAGAATTGTGTCTTGATAGCTAGTTTACGCCAAGGATTGCGAATCAGGGCATTCCTCCCATCACAGCGCTATTACCAAGTAATTCCTAGACAGATCTCCGGGGAACATCTATAGAATTAAATTGCATACAACTCTCTCGGGCACCGAGTAATATAAATTGGTATTGTCTTAGAGTATTCTGCTGCACCAAGCTGTAGTAATGTTAGTTTATCATTTAAGATGTAATTTGTTTCATGTACTCGGAGTTTGGTTACTTATTCAAAGCCCTTATTAAAATTTCTCAAAATTCAATTTTTTTTTATATAAAATAGTAATAATATCAGCCTATAACAGTCCCACTGCAAGGCAAATACCTCTTCTCGTATAGAAAAAGATTGAGCATTGATCAGCACGCTAGCTCACTGCTACGTCACCATGCTATATTCGATAAATCGAGATAGGACATCTATACTGTGAAAAAATTACTATAGACTTTTAGTGTCATTTTAGTACGTTACCCCTGCTAAGTTTTAATCTAAATTGATAAAGAAAATTTGAAAATTTTTGGGCTCAAGCGGGACCTGAACCCGAGACCTTCGCCGTACCGTGGCATAGCTCTAACCAACTGAGCTATCTTGTCGCTGATCGCACCCATCGAATTTCGGTCGCGGGTGCAAGTCCCGCTTCTGTCCATAATTTTACAAATTTCTATTATCAATTTAGATGCTATAGGTATACTCACTGATTCTCACCGCCTATCGCGGACTGCTGGACATAGGCGTCTCCCAAGTTGAGCCACAGCACCCGGTCCTCCCCCTTCCGCATCCAGCTACCTTTTTCAGGTCGCCGGTCCATCTGGCTAGGGACTATAGGTTATGTTCAACTAGAACTTATTTCTTAAAAAGATAGCTTGAATCACAAGGATAATAACAGATAACTTTATCCTGGTAAATCCATTTTGTGGATGGAGCCACGAGCTGAAAGTTATTTAGCCGAAATTGTACGTAAATTGTAACAATGTTATAATTGCATTTATTGCCTCTCCTCTCCTTCAATCGGCAACTAATATACATCGTCGAGTTCGTTTGGAATTTCAATATTGAATAAAACACGGTGCTATTTACAATTAATCTTTATTTGGCACAGTAACAGCCGTTATAAATTATACCTTAACGTTAGAACTATAAGATTTAAAATGGCACATCGTTGTTTAGCACTAAACGCTTTGTATAAGGACACAGGTTTAATCACGTATTATTAAATAGCTTTCGTAAATTAAGTTGTATTATGTTACAAATGAAAATATAATTATTCTTGTTTTAGAAATAATCTTTGAGTTTGTTCATTGGTATGTAAATATATATTTCGCGGAATTTTTCGTATAGAATAGAATAGTGTATTTATTAGTACATTTTTTGTCTATTATGGACGGACAGATATTTACCTTTTGACTCTATTTAGACACCGTTTTTTCGTATATAAAGTAGTTAAATGCTAAAAATAAACTACCACTGGGCAGGTCAATTTTTAACTTCAGTTTAGTTTGTTGTTTCCATACAAAATGTTAAATTTCACATCGTTAAGAGCATTAACAATTGAAATAAATATGCAAAAGATAAGAACCATAAAATTCAAGGCATCGTATCTTTTCAACAGCCTTAATGCAGTTCTTTTCTTTTAGTACCTGTACCATCATATTACCCTCTAATGGAGAGGACTCATTAAATATTTAAAGGTAAATAATTGATACTGATAGCAACACCTTTGCGTATCAATTGGTTGACTGCGAAGCAGATATAATTAAAAATACATAAAAAACATAACATCCTTCATTCCTCGAAGGGGTAGGCAGAGGTGCACATTTAGTACCTACCTACCACCTACATTTCGCCAGTTATGTTTAGGTCCCAATGTAATAAGGGGCAAGCCTATTGCCATCAACCGGGCACAAATCCGGAATCCGTGCTGCTGCTGAGATTTACCTAATGGAAAAACCCAGTAACACTTTGGCCGACCCGGGATTCGAACCCAGGGCCTCGTGCTCAGTAGTCGCGCTTAGCAACCACTAGACCATCGAGGCAGTCTTATCATCTGTTAAAAATACTCTCGCGATTTAATTAGTTGTTAGTCAGCGAAGTTTAATTATTGGCACAGCGGTGATCAGTAATTTGTAATTTTTTTATACTCATACATAATTAACAACTTTTTTCTAGCCTGCAATCTATTACCACTATTGAATATAATATTATAATATCTAGTTTGCACACACAATTACCATGCCACTTTGAGCGTTGAAAAACAAATCATAAATCGTAGGCACAAGGTATAAATTCGTTAAGTCACGGCTTCCTGATCGGGGTGTTCTCTTGAGGGTCGCTGCAGGTCATCTCCTGGGGCTGCCGACGGTAGCAGTACATGTAAACAAACAGGCAGACGATGCAAAGGATCGCGAAGCCCATCACCATGAAGAGAAAGTAGATCTACAACAAATACAGAACTTTAATGTGATCATTAAAACTTCTTACTTGTAAACAGTAGTTGCGACACAGTTTTCCAAACTAATGTGGCTGTTATGTATAAAAAAACAAAGCATTAAAGGTATTATTAACAGGTCCACGTACTTAATTAGTACACTCACATTTCGCCAGTTATGTTATAGGTCTAAATGTAATACGGGGAGAGCCTAACGCCATCAATCAGGCAAAAAGGAGAATGACCAAACTTGCATGCGGTCTGGTCCAAAAAAAATGTGCGCCCCCAAAGACAGCTGCTACTAACAATTAGCTAGGGGAAAAACCCAGTAACACTTTGCAGTTAGGATTCGAACTCAGGACTTCTAGCTCAGCAGTCACGCTCGGCGACCCCTAGACTAACGAGGCAGTCTAGTGTAGCTACGAATTATTATATAATTGATTATATTATATTGGATTAACTACGATACAAAAAATTTGTTAGACTTCGCTAATCGATCTTTCTAGTTCACATCGTATTCAATTTGTAAGGAAATTCATAAATATTATTATACTAGCTGCGCCCCGCGGTGTTACCCGCGACATTTTTTCGGGATAAAAGTAGCCTATATGTTAATCCAGGGTATAACCTATCTACATACCAAATTTCAACCAAATCGGTCCAGCCGTTTATGCGTGAAAGAGTAACAAACATCCACACATCCATACATCCATACTCACAAAAATTAGTAGGATTCGATAAATGCAGAGAGATAGCAAACAGTCTAGGTATTTGCTGTTTCAGTTACAGTGGCGAGCTCTGTTTTCTTTTAATTACCAGAGATTATCCAGCCAATCAATCCATCGATGCGTCAAAACATTTCAAAACTGCTTTTCAAACTATTTCTGCTTCAATCTTATTTCATAAACATTTATATAATCTGTGCCACGGCCTGCGTATTATACAACGTGTATTAAAATCTGTGGTCTGTAGGTACAAAAGGAAGAAACAAAACGCATTTATTTGCGCGGAGATAAAAATGACACAATTAGATAGAAAAATAAAACGCAAAAATAAATTTTCTGAAGAGACAGTTATACGTCACTTCTGCAAAAAATGGCTATCGCTCAGCATGGCTATGCATAACTGAATGTTAACTAAGATACAGATAAAACTGAACTGCTTTTCCTATCATCATCTACAGCCTCCAACATCACATTCTAGGTACCAGCCTTGTGCTATACATAGGCAAATTTCAATACCAACTCGACTTAATTGTTTGGGATGGCTGATTATTTTGTGTCGATTAAGATATTGGTTCCATAGGGAAAGTTGTTAAGTTTGATCCTGACCCATAAACATAAAACATATCATCACGCCTGTATTCCCCAAAGGGGTAAGCAGAGGTATACATATAGTACACCCACATTTCGCCAGTTATGTTCTAAGTCCCAATGTAATAGGGGGCGAGCCTATTGCCATCAACCGGGCACAAATCCAGACTCCGCTACTGAGAATTACTTAATAGAAAAACCCAATAACACTTTGCCCGACCCGTTCGAACCCAGGACCTCGTGCTTAGCGACCACTAGAACAAAGAGGAAAATATGATGACTTATTTTAATACTACATTGGTAAAATATGGTCATATCATACACCTCTGCCTACCACCTTGTTGTGTGTCCACTGTGAGGCGATTTCATTTTGATATCGCTTATCTGAGACACACACGGTTGGCTATCGTTCCAAAATAAGACAATTTCTTTTGGTTCGTCGAAAGCCAAGTGTCTCAAGGGACATGTTAAATACACTCAGTGACCCTTCACGGACCTGTTGCTGTGATAGCCGGGGAGACACGATCGGAGACGACGTGAACCGAAAGAAACCGAAGACATACCCAAGAATAAAAAAATACTGGTTACATGGCAAAAAGATATCAATTTTGTTATGAAATGTTGTTGTGATCAAAAATGTTGAAACCTATATATGGAAGAAGAGTGTCAGCATTTATGTTTAGCATAAAAGGGAGAAGTCCAATATCCCAACAAAAAGTCAATGGAGTAGAAACAATACATTTCGCCAGTTATGTTATAGGTTCCAATGTAATAGGGGTCGAGCCTATTGCTATTATCTGGACAAAATTCCAGCCTCCGTGGTGCTACTGAGAATTCTCTTATGGAAAACCCCAATAATACTTCGCTCGACCCGTGATTCGAACCCACGACTCAGCGATCATTAGACTAACGAAGCAGGGATTTACACACATACTGTAATAGACATTTCACATATTATAACAGCCCCCTAACCAAGAACTCTTAAAGCAGGGCAGTTTATATTGTGAAAGCGAGACACCGCAATACACTGCACGTAGCGACATCTCGCTTCGACACCGTAAACTGTCCTGCTTTAAAACTTCGTGGTAAGGGGTTGGTTCCCAGAATGGCGGTTTGTATTTAATTGTCTAATCTGCATCGGTAAGTTTTTGTCGCCCAGTGTTGATGAAGTCCGTAAAAAAAATTACATGCAACCAACCAAATTACTTTATTTTAAATTCAAAACTATGCTTCCATTTAAACTACAAATTACAATTTTAATGTTGGCACTTGTGAAATGCATAAGAATAAATTGTTTTCGTTTTAAATTTAGAATATGGACCCCTTGCGGCCATTTTAAAATAGAGAGAGATTTATTGCGATATACTAAGGCGATAAATAATCTTATTATGTGTTTATCTGCCAATCCAATAAAAATATTTGAAATGTCTTTTTTTATTTTACTCGTACTTGGAGTAAAGAATAGAAAAAAATAATGGTTTTTAAAGCGTTAGAATTTAATAACAATTATTAAATCTATTTACAAAACAATTATTATTAACCACTTATACGGAAAAATATCAACTTGATAGCATTTTTTCTGTAACATCAAAATAATAACTAACTTTGCAGGTGTTTCTCCCTCGTTCTATTCCCTCATATTTAGTACAATCGGGACATCAAACCTGGCTTGTCGTGTTAATTATCTTCCATACATTACACCAACACTCCACTTTCATCACGCGATGTTAACACGACAAAATATAAAATAACAAACCGACACAACTCATCAAATCACCAGTGACCTACTTCACTTTCCCGGGTAAACATGACGTCAGCCAACACAAAAACAACAGGCACGCATGCGTGGCGAAAAACAATTGAATTAAGAAAATTCGAATTAAAATAATATGTGGTATTTTTTTAAAGAATTTTGCTGGTTTTATTTAAAATTTTCTAGGCTTTGTGTATAAGGGTTTTGGTTTTTAATGTGACTTACCCCAAAATAAATCAGTAGCTGTGATTTCGACATGGTGTCCTTATAAACACCGATGGGGTACTGAGCTGTGGAGTAAGGCAATCTGCCAACTTTATGTAACTCACCCCTAAGATTTTACATCGATTGTTATTTTTCTATAAACTTAGTTTTATTTGCGCAAGTCCATCACTAGGGATGTGGGGTGATTAAGATTAGACGGAATTAGGTCAAGATTTGAATGAGGGGTTTCATTTAGTGGGACATGGGGTTGTTTTTCTGTGTCATTGGCTAGTTATAATGTTCTTGTACGACTTAATCATGTTTTCTTTTGTATGATTAACCAAGGGGTTTTAGGGAATGAGTCATGAGTTTTTAGGTCATTCGATAAGTGTAGATCTTTTGGAAGAGTAGCTTTAATAAACAATGTAGATTTTAGTAATATTTGTTGATTTTTCATAGTTTTCAGTTCAATTTGATGAACTTAAAGACGTGAGTTTAGTTCCTGGTACGACAACAGAGCTTTGGTTAGCTTTCTAGCTTTTGATACTAGCATTGCTATTTATAATTTTTTTTGTCGTGTTTGTTTTAAAGTCAGGATTTTGTTATGCAAGCCACACAAAAGTTAAAGGTAAATGTAAAGGTAAAAGTAAAAAATTTCTTTGTTTTAACATCCAAAAATATTGTTTTATTTGTTCTATTCTTTACAATTTATTTTTGTTGTCTCATCATTATCTTTTTGATATCGGTATTGAGAGGTCACTGTTAGACCCTCGTCTTTAGATTTATTTCTTCAACACTATCTGTTTCAACTAATATTACCGTGCCGATCGCGGTTTTAACTCTGAATTCCTTTAACGTGTTTAGGAAACAGAAACATCATAAAAGTATCGACGTAAGATATAAATATGTATATTTATGTTAAAGAGCGAATGTCGTGGTGGCCTAGTGGTTAACATACCGGATTTGTATGCACAAGGTTGTAGTTCAAACCCGGGCAAGTATCAAAGTGACTTTTTCAATGTTATAAATACTTTCTTAGTTATTTTAAGACACTACTGACTAACGGTGACGGAAAACATCGTGAGGAAACCTGAATTTAATGATCTGAAATCGCCCGCAGTGAGCTAGCGTGGTGATCAATGCTTAATCCTTCTCTATACGAGAAAAGGCCTTTGCCCTGGAGTGGGACAGTTATAGTCTGTTATTATTTATATTATGTTAAAGAAACGAAAGGTATTTAATTTTTACTAATCACCTGAAGTCTCCCACTTCAAGGGGGAGCCTTTGTTCAACAGTGGACGTTGTTACTGATAATGATGACGACGAATCATCGGAAAATTTCCGAAAAATTCGACAAATTGCCGCATTTTCCGCCGCGAATTTTTATCAATTTTAATTGTATTTTTTCGTCAAAGGACACCGCCACAGAGTAATAATCAATTAGTTTAAGAGTAATTGATAATTTTCCTCAGAGTTAATAAATGTTACATGTAATATATACCATATCGCATATTACGGGTATTTGGGTATGCAGTGTGTTATAAAATACCCCTATGGATCGGACAAGGTTTTTGAAACTCGCTGTATGTCTGTCATCAGCCAATCACAGTCTTTGCTGACAAAAAGCAGCTCAGGGAGTTGGAACTATAAATATAAACATAGTATTGGTGAAACTTGTTGACTGCATCGTTGGTCTAGTGGTTGCTGAGCAACTGCTGAGCATGAGGTCCCGGGTTCAAATCCCGGGAAAAGTGTTATTGAGTTTTTTTATTACGTAATTCTCAGTAGCAGCACGGAGTCTGGAATTGTGCCCGGTTGATGACAACAACTCCATAATATAACTGGTGAAATGTGGGTGTACTCTTCAATCACCTCTGCCTACCCCTGGGGAAATACAGGCGTGATGTTTTGTTATTGGTGTAACAGTGTCTAGGCAGTGAATAATGCCTTGCTTTGTGATTTACGATGTACGGTTTTTACTGTGTGAAGAAAACTAAGGTAACTGGCTCCTTTTATGTCTGTATCGCGGTAATGTATTGTATTTTGAAGTTAGGACATTTATTATAGCACAGACGCCATTATTATCTATATTTATCATTATCAAAAGTGTTACTGGGTTTTTCCATTAGGTAATTCTCAGTGGCAGTACGGAGTCTGGATTTGTGCCCGGTTGATGGCAATAGGCTCGCCCACTATTACATTGGGACCTAAAAACATAACTGGCGAAATGTGGGTGTACTATATGTGCACCTCTGCCTACCCCTTCGGGGAATACAGGCGTGATGTTATGTTATGTTTATCATTACGCCTGTATACATAGAAGATGTATCCAGAGGTAAGGTGTGAACACTACAATTATAGACATTTTTAGTCTCAGTTACAGGAAAAAATACGGGGAAACAGGCGTGACTTTAAGTATGTATGTATGTGTGAAAAAAATCAAATTATAAATTGTTCTACAATTACAAAATAAGTAAGGGCGATTAAAGTTACTTAGATAGTACATAACTTAAACATGTATTTAATAATTTGGAGTATGGAACAAACACAAGTCTAGCGAATGCTTATTATAGTGTAAGGTCGACCTGATTAGCGCAGTAGCTACGCGATTGGACTGCTTCACTAAGGGTTGCAGGTTCGAAGCTTACAGAACAAAAAAATTGTTGTGCGATCCGCTGATGTTTGTCCCGAGTTTGTGAAAAGCACCCACGATACATAAGAAATTCCTAGTGTGGGACGAAGTAGTTATCAAGAAAAAAATAATTGACATTAGGTATTTACTAAAACTTGGTTGTTTGGTTTTCTAGTTAAAGAGTCTCAAACCTACGTAGACAATATGACAGACAGCATATACAATATCTAGAGAGGTCATAAATCTCAATTGGCGACGGAGAGATATTTACGATGGAGCTAGAATTGTTCCAATTTGTCTTATTTCTTGTCACGACTGTACTACGCTCGTTATTGCACCGACATATCTTATAGATTTAAGGGCGGACTTTAGGTAATTAGAGTTACATGGTTCGATTGTTTTGTATCGAGTTTAAATTGTTATTGCCTCTTTACCATGAACTTAAAGCAGTCACAGTTTATTTTGTGGAAGCGTGACGCCGCTACGTTCAGAGTAATGGGGCATCTCGCTTCCACAGCGTAAACTGTCCTGCTTTAACAGCTCATGGTATGGGGCCTGGTCTTTAGCACCCGGATATTGAATGTTAACCAGTTTAATACTAATTTTTAATTTATAAATAAAACATAAAACATGTGATGTTATGTTTTGTTTTTGTTTTGTTTTATGTTTTTTATAAGTCTGCCTTGTTTAGAGGTTGCTGAGCATGAGGTCCTGCGAATATTGTGAAGCATTCTTACTTACAGCATTAGGCGGTTAGGTGACCCTCAACACGCCTACCCACAGGCGTGATGTTGAGAAATGATGATTAAATGATCAAAAGAGTGGGCCTATAACATTAAAACGATCTTCCTTATACAGACGTTAATGACGAAGATCTTGGTTTTGCATTCACGCCAGCAGGATACTGATTAGCGGACCTGGCGGACGTTGTCATGCCTTTTTTGTGATATTTTGTTAATATCTTGTAGTTATTCTGCTTATCGGGGCAGATACGAATCCAACACAACATAGATAATTAAAATCGGTCCAGTCTTTCTCGACTTATAAATGGTGTAACTAACGCGACTTTGTTTTATATATATATAAATGGTGTAACTAACGCGACTTTGTTTTATATATATATAATATAGATACAATTGCATGATTTAATCCTTATTCTTGGAGTGGAGAGGCATCGCAAGAAGAAGAAGAATCTTATTTTTATTACTCATATTTATTTATTACATATTTCGTTTTGTAAATAAATTTCCAAAAATAAAACACCTAAGCGGATGATGGTAAATCGAAACGTATATTTTGACCCGAGTCCGCCTACTTTTCTCGGCGAGAGTCGAGGAGTGATAGTACTGTACCTTCGTAGATATTTTGTGATGCAGAGGCAATTGTGATAAGTTTTATTCCTGGTTATATTGAGCTGTCACTCAAGCACTCGCCTGCTTCCAAATGATAAAATTGTTGCTCGGAAAGAACGTTTAAAAGCCTTCAGCTATATTCTAGAAATATCCAACATATTTCTAGAATCAGTAAGCGGAGGGCTGTGTGCTGCTGGTGACGCCGTTTGTTATCTTTTTAAGTTTTTGTAGTCTTACGTGTAAATTTAAGTTTAAAAATAAACTTTTTGAGGGTAAGCCTTTTTACCATCAATAAGCTACCTTTATGTAGTCTTGTCAATCAATCAATCACAAATTTGGCCATCTTTAAGCTGTACCTACGTCAAATATCGAAACATATTGAAAAACGTGTGATGTCGAAATAGTCAATTAGGTATGTTACTTTTGTAGTAATTATAGTAACCTGATTGGTGCAGTAGCTAAGTGATTGGACTGCTGCACTAGAGGTTGCAGGTTCAATTTCCGCAAGGGACAAAATTTTGTGCGATCCGCAAACGTTTGTCCCGAGTCTGGGTGTTTGTTTTGTGCTATTTCATGTTCGTCAAACGCACCCACGATACAGGAGAAATTCCTAGAATGGGGCGACGTTTAAAAAGAAACTATTTTTGAGGCCAGCTTTTGAATGGGAGTTTGCTTTTCATATATCGAATACCCTCCATACACACCGTCGGTTTTGGACCTACCCTCTCCAATACGAGTTTGTGAAAACCCTGGTTTAAAATATACTAGATATTTTTTGTTCCCAGTTCATTACCAGTGTATAGCCTTAACAATTTATTTACAAGCACTTGTCGCGGTTTCGCCTGAGCGGCGCGCCCGTATGAACCACTCGAGGCGTGAAAGTGGGACAAACAAACATGGCCTATGTGTGCATAATATTATCGAGGATGGGTGGGTAGAGGTCTCATTGTAAACAGCTGCACTATAAATAACGAGCCGAAGGTTTTTTGTGATTATAATCTACACACTGCTACACTTAAATACATATATTTAACGACCTAAAAAGCGCGGTGGGTAAGCGATTGGACTGCTGCGCTAAGGGTTGCGGGTTCGATTCCCGCACGGGGCAAAACTTTGTGCGAACCTTAGATGTTTGTCCCGAGTCTGGGTGTTTGTGTATGTGAATATTTCATGTTTGTGAAACGCACCTACGATACAGGAGAAATTCATAGTGTGGGGCGACGTTTTAAAAAAAAAATGTATACATAAAGTCACGCCTGGTCCCAAAGAGGTAGTCAGAGACCACAGATTTCCATTAGCGAGCATCACATTTTCCATACACACTTGTCGGTTAAGGGTAGTCGTCATTTAACTCAAAGAGAATTTGAAAAATTTTAGACGAGTGCGGGATTCGATCCCGCGACCTTTGCCGATCCGTGGCGCAGCTCATAACAACCAAAGTACCTTGACGCTGGTAACGGCTGACAAACAGTCAAACTTCGCATTACCCTGGATTAGAAATCTCTTCCAACATCATACTTAACTGTCTCTCTTAAGGAACAGAGGCAATCACCACGATCACGATATATATTCATGTAAATACTAGCTGCGCTCCGCGGTGTTACCCGCTACATATTTTCGGGATACAACGTAACCTATGTATTAATCAAGGGTGTCAGCTACCTAAATATGAAATTTCATTAAAATCCATTCAGTAGTTTTTACGTGAAAGAATAACAAACATCCATCCATATTTACAAACTTTCGCGATTATAATATTAGTAGGAAATACCATATTATGAAAGATTATCACATCGAAGAGCGTGTATGAGGAATGTGATGCTTGTGAATGAAGCAAAAGAAGTATGCCAGGATCGTAGGAAATGGATATCCGTGGTCTCTGCCTACCTCACAGGGAAATAAGCGTGACTTTATGTATGTATCACATTAACATCTCAAGCTTGATTACCTAACCCTTCGCCATACTTTGCAAAAAGCAAAATCTTATTCCGAAACAGCATTATTAAATCTTCCATTAAGCAATGGCACACAATAAATCAAAAAGCCTGATTTATAACCACTAATGTGTAGACGTTTGAGTGTGTGTGTGTGTGGGTGTGTGTGTGCAAATTGTGATTAACGACTCTTAAGGCGTGTACGTAATGCCACACATTCAACTTCATATCCTCGAATTGAATAACTCGTGCAGAATATTGAATTTCCATTTTTTCAGCGAAGTTTCAGGACTTCTTAGACAATAAAGAGTTTTGCGTTCACTTCTAGAGATAGACATAAATGTTCTACTTTACGCATTAACACACATACACACACACATACGCTTCAGCTTTTCAAAGCTAAATCATCTCTATTCCAAACGGCTGTTTTCTTTAGACAAACGTTTAGTCAAGTTTAGTAAGTGTAGTTATAGTCTTATCGATCGAGCTCGTAGCTACGTGGCTACAACGTAGATCAGTCGATCTGCGAGGTAAAGCTGTACTCGCCGCGGTCAGTCTTGGGATTGGTTACCCTTTTCACACGTCGAAACTCTTCCGTTCTTCGGAAGGCACGTTAAGCTATTGGTCCTGCGTTAGTCTCTCTCCAGTCGTATAGTAGTAGTAAAGTATTGTTAACATAATTATAATTTATATTAATAAGTACTTATAGGTCTACCGTCTCATCGGACTATGAGAGTGAATAGGGAGTGCTCTTGTGGTTGCGCATACTTGTGTACAATAATATCTCCTGCGTAGTTGGGTATTCTCAGCTGAGAAAGGCCGCCGTGACCGAAGATCGGAGTCTAGGCATTACCATTTCGCAGATTCTCTTTCTTGGCTACAGAAGGGAATAACATCCTTAATTCTCGCCTCTACAAACTAAACCGACTTAATACCTTTAGTTCCTGGTAAACTGACTGCGTTATCGAATTTCTAATGGATTGAACTGTCATGTCTCATCAAGGGTGGAATCCAAGTTTAGGGCGGACATTAAGGCATTAATTAATTGAACTGAGGACCGCCTTATTAGGTGATGATATTCTTGTTTTAGGAAATCATGTTAACAGTAATTAGTTTGCTATTTGTCTAGGTTCCTGTTTAAAGTGAAATACAAATATATGACTGCCTCGTTGGGCTAGTGGTCGCTAAGCACGACTGCTGAGCACGAGGTCCTGGGTTCGAATCCCGGGTCGGGCAGTGTTATTGGGTTTTTCCATTAGGTAATTCTCAATAGCAGCACGGTGTCTGGAATTGTGCCCGGTTGATGGCAATAGGCTCGCCCCCTATTACATTGGGACCTAAAACATAACTGGCGAAATGTGGGTGTACTATATGTGCACCTCTGCCTACCCCTTCGGGGAATACAGGCGAATATTGTAAAATATTATATGAATTAAATGTCATTTAATAAAATCATCTAAATGCCAAAAAAAATAAAAACAGTTACTAATTTAATTATCCTATCATTAAAATAGGTATAGTGAAGTGCGACTCGAGACGGAAAGAATCTTGCGTAGTATCGTGCTACGCCGTAGCGTCGTAGCAGTGTGTAATGTTTATACAGCCAGCTACGACATTCGCATAAATCGAAATTAATATTTTAAGCTAGCTGCTTCCTGAGCCTAGTGGTTGCAAAGCACAGGTGACGAAGACAAGGGTGGGTTCGATTCTCAGGTCATGCAAAGTGTTGTAACACGGAATCGTAAGTCAATAGGTTCGACTCTTCATGGGACCTCTTAAAATGTTAATTTTCTATAAATTTCTGTATACCTCATAAGGCATTGAAGGCGTTTCGATATTAAATAACATCACGCCTGTATTCCCCGAAGGGGTAGGCAGAGGTGTAATACAGTACACCCACATTTCATCAGTTATGTTAAAGTTCCCAATGGGGGCGAGTCAATTGCCATCAACCAGGCACAAATCCAGCCTGCGTGCTGCTACTGAGAAAAACCCAATAGAAAAACTCAGTAACACTGCCCGACCCGGAATTCGAACACAGGACCAGCTCAGTAGTGCTTAATGACGACCTGATTAGCGCAGTGGCTAAGCGATTGGACTGCTGCGCTAAGGGTTGCGGGTTCGATTCCCGCACGGGGCAAAACTTTGTGCGAACCACAGATGTTTGTCCCGAGTCTGGGTGTTTGTGTATGTGCATATTTCATGTTTGTGAAACGCACCTACGATACAGGAGAAATTCCTAGTGTGGGGCGACGTTTTTTGTAAAAAAAAAAAAAAAAAAAACGACTACTAGACAAACTAGGCAGAACGAACCATCTAGAATCAATATTCCCTACACATACAGTTAAGTATATCATTATCCTCTATCGGTTTCATCATCATCATCAGCTTTCAAATGGCCCACTGCTGGACATAAGCCTCCTCCCCTAAACGCCACTGATTCCTATTTTGGGCCTTTTGCATCCAGGTCTTTCCCTGTACAGCAACAACATCATCAGTCCTCCTTGCTGGAGGTCTGCCAGTTTAGTATCGGTTTAGTATACAGATAATTAATTGAATATATTAAGGCGAGGTAATTAAGAAAACAGGATTCAGATACCGAACACCCTCAGATCCCCACTGCTGTAATCTTGTTAAACTAACCGCTATCTATATGTACATAGATATACATATGTAACTTGATAGCCTGAACGACAGGAATGTTCTCCATGACATTAACATGCAAGTCTCTACTTAGTTCTATTTGGTCCGAAACATTTCTGTTTGCAGGAGTCATTATTTAATTAATTGCAAGTAAATAGTTTTAATGTACTGTATAATAATACAAACAAAATTATGCCTAGAAGTGACCACCCCCTTTCCTCCCGTGGGTATCGTAAGAGGGGACTAACGGAAAATCCAGAAGATGAGCAGCAACGTCTTCTGTAACTTCACCACCAGTACTGAGATCCGTAAGCCGCTTGCCACGCGTGGGGATTCTAGCACCCCTTCCCACTTTTAAGGGGCAGGCCTTTGTTTAGCAGTGGACGTCTTCTAACTGATGATGATGAGTCATTACCAGCTAGTCGACGAGTGTATGTTTCCTTATATCCTTGATAACGTGACTTACCTCAAGCCATAAAACGAAACCTTCAACTAATTTGACTACTAGGTGTGCCGTAATTAACGAAGCACTTCGGTAGGAAATGTTTTGGAAGTCCAAACTAGATTGAATTCATTTATGAGGGACATGGGGATGGAAATCAAGGTTTGTCAAGCCCATTAACCCTGATAAAGATCTTACATAAACATACGGTAAAGTCGAGTGGTATGACCGTTGGACTGGCAAGTCAAAGGTCGCAAGTTAAAACCCCGGCACGCACCAATGTCTTTTCGAATTCATGTGCGTTTTATAAATTAGTTATCAGTGGCTAAAGCGGTGAAGAAAAACATCGTGAGGAAGCCAGCACACATGAGCGATTTTTCATCGGTATGTAAAGCCATGTCATGCCTCCAGGCGGTTTAAACTCTGACACCAGGTTGTTCATCAACCATACGATAAGAAGAAAAATATAAACATATCACCTTTATTTCTGAACTTTACATCATTTCTTCACTGCGCCATTCACTTCGTCGTCGTCAATCTTACGTCATAAACATGTCAGTAGACCTGTTGTTATCGTGGAGGAACCTTCGCAGTTATGGATTGAGAGCATTTTGCGACGATACGTTATTATTCATATTATTACAACAAATAGAACTGTATAATCCATACTAATATTATAAATGTGAAAGTAACTCTGTCTGTCTGTTACGCTTTCACGACTAAACCGCTAGACGGGTATAACATTTGGCATGTATAAAGTTTAAGATTCGAGAAAAGAGGGCAAAGCCGCGGGCAAAAGCTAGTAGCCTATAACGGTCTCACTGCATAGCAAATGTCCCTTTTCGTATAGAGGAAGATTGAGCATTGACCACCACGATAGCTCACTGCAGATTGGTACAACATACATAACACCACGCCTGTATTTCTTAAAGGGTTAGGCAGATTTGTATCTCTAGTACACACACATTTGGTCAGTTATGTTGTAGGTCCCAATGTAATAGAAGGCGAGCTTATTCCCATTATTATCATATTTAATATAATTGAAATAATTATTTAATTTAATTATTTTACCGCGGTTTTATTATGTTTTTAAGTCCCGGAGCCGGCTTTTCAGATCCTTAACAGCATTCATGATCACGGGCATCCTAATATACTAAAGCAGCTATTTTAGCGCTGGTTTTAAAATTAGCTCACGCCGATATATACTAAAAAGAAAAGTAGCAAGTCAGGAAAATTATAATAACATGTTAATTTCTTTCATAAAAAAGGTCCCGCGGTAAGGTCGGCCAAATGAAATCGTTTTGTTCAGAAGAATTTTAGATTACCTAAAAATTATATAAGATTCCTTAATTGAATAAGGTTTCTAACTTTTTTATTATATTAAAGAGCTTGTATTAAATCAAAAAGTGTTTTCTTACTTTGCCTGCATTCGAGACATTATTATAATAATAAAAATCATCATCTTTAGACTGCCTCGTTGGTCTAGTGACTGCTGAGCACGAGGTCCTGGGTTTGAATCCCGGGTCGGGCAAAGTGTTACTGGGTTTTTCCATTAGGTAATTCTCAGTAACAGCACGAAGTCTGGATCTGTGCCCGGTTGATGGCAATAGGCTTGCCCCCTATTACATTGGGACCTAAAACAGAACTGGCGAAATGTGGGTGTACTATATGTGCACCTCTGCCTACCCCTTCGGGGAATACAGGCGTGATGTTATGTTTTTTTTTATGTTTTTTTTTATCATCATCAGCTTATTTTCGTCCACTGCTGGACATAGGTCACTCCAAAGGGCATACTGCCGAGAATCAATTAGAAAATGAAAAAAAAAATGTCCTACGTAAGAATTGAACCTACAACCTCGAGCAGAGCTACGTCACCAACTACTACACTAGTGAGTTTTTACTTATTTACTTAATAAATATTAGATTGGAGATAAATACAGTTATTAAATAAATTCTCAGACATTATTATTACATTTTTGAAGGGCTCCAAACATCTTGCAACACTTACCGAAATTAGTTTTGGATAATATTATGATTTAATTAAATACAGATTTTTTGAAGACTAGGCTTTCCCGTGGCTTTGTTTGCTATCAATTCTAACTTAAAAAACACTGATAGCCGAGTGGTATGACCATTGGACCGCCAAGTCAAAGGTTGCAAGTTCAAATCTCGGCACGCAGCAATATCTTTTTAACTTCATGTGCGTACTATAAATTAGTTATCAGTTGCTAAAAACGGTGAAGGAAAACATCGTAAGGAAACCGGCACACTTGAGAGATTGTTCAACGGTGTTTAACGCCATGTCACAGACTTACAGGTGGTTTAAACTCTGACACCAGGTTGTTCATCAACCATACGATAAGAAGAAGAAGAATTCTAACTTAAATACGTTCTTACTAACTCTATGGCTGGTTTCACAGCTGGAATGGAGTGAAGCGTAAGGCGCTAGAACATTGTTTCACAGCGACGCGGATTGGTCCGGACGTTACCCCCTCCACATAACGTAACTATCTAACCACAAAAAAAACAATAATTAAATAACACAAACAATCTTTTAATTTGACGACTTGATTGGCGCCGTGGCTAAGCAACTGGACTGCTGCGCTAAGGGATGCAGGTTCGATTCCCACACGGAACAAAAAATTTGTGATCCGCGGATGTTTGTCACGAGTCTGGGTGTTTGTGTATGTGATATTTCATGTTTGTGAAACGCACCCACGATACTGGAGAAATTTCTAGGGTGGAGCAACATTAAAAAAACATAACCCTCCTTCTGGTGAAGTCGGGTAAAAAAGCAGCAAAGCTCATACAAAATCAAATTCGAAAGAAGCAAATAAATTAGATGTATCTTGACACATTTGATTTGATTACATAGCTTGTTGAGTTCTACGTCTACCTAATGAAAGTATTTTTCAATGGAAGAATATGTTTTTTTCTCGGTACGTTCACACTAGAAATTCTTATGGCTCGTAATTTTAACAAATAATAATACACACAGCGTACTCAAGGTCATCTGATCCCAAACTAGGCAGAGCCTGTATTATGACAACCAGACAACTGATCAAAATACTTATATCTTCCTAAATACACGATGTTTCTGATATCGTTCACCTCGAATATTGTTCTATTTGGAACCCTAATTATAACTTTTATATTAATCGAATTGAAAATATACAGAAAATTTTTTATGAGGTTCATACAGTATAAGTCAAATTTGTATCTACCAAATTATTTCAGTCGCTGTAAGAAGGTCCATATTCTGCCCCTATATGAACGCAGAAAGGTGGCTGATATGACCCTGCTATTCAAGGTGGCTAATGGCTCAATTGATTGTCTTGAACTCGTAGGCAAACTTGGGCTCCGAATACCATCAGCTCTATTAAGGCACCACCAGCTATTGAATATTCCATCCGTGCACTGCACTTATAGACAAAATGCTTGTATGATAAGGGCTTGTAGAGCATACAACTCTTTGTCTATCAAAGTGGATATTGATTTGTTCCATACCAGTGTTCCTGTCTTAAGAAATTTGCTTCTCAAACACTTCTTCAACACGATGTGAATACGTTTCACCAAACTTTTCTTTAAGTACCTAAAACTGTCTGTCTACTGTCTATTTCTTTTTATCATGTTACTACGCTATCTGTGAAAACTTGTAATTGGCCTTCCTTTACTAATGTATATCCTATTCTTAAGTTAGCTGTAAGTTTTCTAAAAAAAAATAAAAAATATTTAGACATGTAGTGTTGCAGTGCATAAAAATCGCCTTTGACGTAACTTCACTCTTAGGTTTACCGAAATATTAGTCACTGACTGTCCCGGGAATCAAAAATAGGTAGGGCTTTCAATCACACGTGCGGGCCCACACGTGCAAAATAACTTTACAACAGCCTACCAAGGAGGTTGTCAAGTTACTAAAAACTATTTTACTCTTTTCAATAATGTAACTTTTACTAAAGTACCTAACATTTATTTTATAACTGCTGCGCTGGGATCGGGATAGAAAGTAGCCTATGTGTTAGTCTAGGGTGTCAGCTACCTCCATATAATTTCATTTTTCATTCAAATTTCATCAAAATTCGTCTAGCCGTTTGAGCGTGAAGAGGTTACAAATACACAAACACTCACAAACTTTCGCCTTTATAATATTCATGAACCAAAAATGACTACAAACAAAGTACAAAATTACAATAATTAATTTTTTTTTTTTTTTTTTTTTTTTTACTTTGAATTTTTATAATCATGTTCCTTTATAATATTAGTTTGTATACAGAATTGGAAATAAATCCAAATCCCTACTAATATTATAAACGCGAAAGTTTCTGAGTATGGATGGATGTTTGTTACTTTTTCACGTAAAAACAACCAAATGGATTTTAATGAAATTTCATATGGAGTTAGCTGACACAATGGATTAACACAGGTTACTTTTATTTTCGAAAAAATATTGTGGGTAATACTGCGGGGCGCAGCTAGTATTTGATATTTAGAGGTCATGGTATACATGAGGACTACATACCTTTCGTGATTTGAGTTCAGATCCACTATCTTGATAATTATTGTGCGTGTACGACGTAATTTTAATGGTGAATGATGAATGATTTGAATGACATTCATTTTATAAGTAAGTCTAATTCGAGTTACTGTTTTTGTATTTTCAATTGGGGTCGAATTAGAAACCTACATAATATTTGAAGCTTTGACAGACAATTAACAAAAATGTCCGCTCTATTTTGTTATATTTAAAAAAAGTTAAACGTCCCATACTAGTCATTCCTCCTGTATCGTGGGTGCGTTTGACAAACATGAAATTTCACATATACAAACACCCATACTCGGGACAAATATTTGCGGATCGCACAAATTGTCCCGTGCAGGAATTGAACTTGCAACCCTAAGCGTAGCAGTCCAATCGCTTAGCCACTGTACCAATCTGGTTATTAATTAACATTTTAGTTTGTAAATAATGCTTTCACCATTAACGTTTATCGGGTTTCAAACCTCAAATGTCACTTTTACGACTTGCTTGCGGCAATAAAAGGGAGTTAATATTCTTAGATTGTCCACGGACAGCCCTTTGATTTATAAATAATATCAAGACCGAGAAGCCCTCTGACATTTTACCACCATCCATCAATATCATCTTCATCTCACTACAGACCACAGTACTTCACGCTATTCAGACCAGTAATGAGTCCAATCTGAACCCGATTGGGCCCGATTTGACCCGGATGAACCCCATCTGACCCGATTGAACCCAGTTTGACCCGATATTTTGTTGACGTGGACCTATCGCGCTGCCGGATGACCAACGATTCGTTTTATTTCAGTCACAATTTCAGTTGGCGGGCAACGCTTTTGCCAACCCGGAAATTGAACTCAAGCCCTCACGCGACAGCCACGTATACTTTCAGAGCTTTGTAATTAGCTAACATACTTAATGAGTATTATTTTATAAAAAAATAAAAGGCGCTTCTTTTTGAGGGATTAAATAAATAGACGACCGGATTGGCTCAGTGGTTAAGCGATTGGACTGCTAAGCTAAGGGCGGGTTCGATTCCCGCACGAGACAAAAAAGTTGTGTGATCCGCAGATATTTGTCTCGTGTCTGTGTGTTTGTGTGTGTGATTCCATTTGAACCCACGGTATAGAAGAAATCCTTAGTTCGTGGAGTTAATGTATGTAATAAAATTTTCTTGTAAATACAATAAATTTTTAATGAAAAAAAAAATCCTAATATATTTTTTTATTATAAAATAATGTAACTGCTAGAGTTTATTTTAATAGTAAACAGATAAAGCCAGATACGGATTTCTCAGACATGAAATTTTCTATCCATACATTATCTATGAACGTAGTCACATCTAGCGCAGCGTACCCGAGCCGACACTTTGTTAGATATGTATGGAATTGTCTTTGTTATACGTGTCTGTTACATACGAATCTGGCTCTATCGGTTTTCTAATAAAATAAGCTCTAGCATTTTAAATTATTTTACATACTATTCGTATTAAAAACATACAAAAATAAGTCTCAGATAAAACCTTGTCTCACCCACCACTTCACTACTGAGCTAACGGTTGTCAATCATTTAGAAATTGGCTTCTCAAATTATAAAAAAATATTCCTATTCACATTACCGGTAAACACAAATGTCTACATAAATACGACGATAACATATTGCCGAATATTTACGAGGCGCCGACGACGCAGCCGTACATCTCCCACGCTATTTCATACGATCTCTCATTCGTAAAAAGATATCCCCTCTCAATACAGGTATCATTTCTCCCAGATTTCCCGTGCAAACAATATTTCATTAGCTACGGGACCTATTTCAATAAATATTTGTCGCCACACGCCGCTCGTCCGATTTTTCTTCCTCTCTGGAAAATCTCACGTCCTCAGTTGCTGATTGGAAGGCGGAGTGAACGGTCGTGCGTCGTGTACCCAATCGTGGATCGTAACGTCCGTGAAATTCGAATTTCGATTTTCAAATTTGAATTCTGCTTTTGATTTGTGCGAGTTTTGCATCCGATTCAGTTTGAAAGTGTTCCGGATTTGAATTTTTAGTGTAGTTTGTGTGTGTTCTGTTGTTTTTTCTGACTTGAGTGGAAGTTGACTGTTCGTTAGCGGGACCGCAATAGGATGTAATGTGAGTAATTAACAAACTTTTATCGCGGCCCGCAAGTGGACGCTTTAATTATATTATTGTTTGGCCTTCGTGATTAATGTGGACTTTTATTGAGGTTCTTTGGGGAGTTTTACAACAGTTCTCAACTTCTTGGTTGTAGCAATCATTATATTTTTTATGATATTTTTTTGTAATCTTACTGAAACGTTAACTCAATAATTTGGCACAGAACAAAAATATTCGTTTGATTAAAAAAGTTATAATTCAAACTTGGGAAGTGTATGCAAACTAATTACATTTTTAAACATCAAATGAAGCAAGAAAATACCACAATATTTTGAGACCATACTGATACTTAATTATGCGTTCTATACTTATAATTATGAACTCAAGTAGCCCTTGGATTTTATAAATATTTTTCTTATAATCTTTTTTGTAATTCTCTTCAATCTTTGGTGTCTTTAGGCATCTTTATGGTGTCTCCCGTTATCTAAGTGGACTGTTCCCACTTCATCAGCATTTCATAAACTCTTTTAGTCATGATTTGTGTTACTTGTACTACATTATAACTGTCTTAAGTTGACTAGCAGAAGAGCTCTAAATTGCACAGGTCTGCCGTTGTAAAAATGTGTGAAGGTACAAATATATATAATAATACAAAGAATAAGTACAGGAAAGGTCGCGGATAATTTGGGATTTATGTATGCGCAAACGTAGTAATTTATTCTCGTTATTTTTTATATACTGCAGTTACAGCAGTAGGTACTTAAGAAAATGTCTTAATCTGTACATTGGGTGGTGTCTGTACAATTATTCAATGTTCTATAAATATATAACTGTCTCGTAGGTCTAGTGGTTACCAAGCGTGACTGCTGAGCAAGAGGTCCTGGGTTCGAATCTCGGTGTCAGGCAAAGTGTTCCTGTGTTTTTCTATTAGGTGATTCTCAGTGGCAGCACGGAGTCTGGATTTGTGCCCGGTTGATAGCAATAGGCCGCCCCCTATTACATTGAGACCTAAAAAACATAATATGGCAAAATGTGGGTGTACTGTATTAAACCTCAGGCGTGATACTATGCTGTAAATGTATAGGTATAATTTATCATCACGCCTGTATTCTTATAGGAGTCGACAGAGGTTGAATGTTGGGCATTAACTTTACTACACAATACGAAATACATTATATATATATCTAATACTAATGCCTGTACTTTTTAAATGAGTACCTAGTACTGCAGATACACGCAGTTGTCTCATAAGATAGTTGAGCCTATTGATATGCCAACCTTGTCTTATCGATCTATAGCTGTCTTAATACGATAAGAATATATTATTTTTATCACATAACATCACGCTAGGTGTACAGTAGTTATAGGTCCCAATGTAATAGGGGGTGAGCTGGCCGTCAACCGGCTGAGAATTACTGAGAGAATACTGAGAATGACCTAATGAAAAAACCCAGAAATTCTGCCCGACTCGGGATTCGAATTCAAGATTCTGCTATTAAGAATTACCTAATGCAAAAACCCTTTGCTCGACCCCGGGTTCAAACCCGGACATGAGGTCCCGGGTTAAAGCTCAGCAGACTCTATGCTGCTACTGAGAATTGTCTCATAGAAAAACCAGGTAATACTGTTCAAGCTGTATTTATTTCACTGGGATTTAAAAACATAACACTTTCGATAAAACAATTGAATTCAAATTATAACGATTCCCTTCCTAACTGGGGCAATCATGTATAAATTACATTTTAATTGCAAATTGTATTTGGAAGTGCGATCTTAATTGGTATAGACAAATAAGGGATTTTCATTAAGATACCCCATAGAATTAGGGACATCGGAATGATGCAGAAATTAATTATGGGAATTTAAGAGTTAAATTTAGGTAAACTTAGATTTGAAAATAAAATAGAGGAACAATAATAGTGTCTTTTATGAGAAACATTCTTTATGTATATTATAAGAAAGGATTTGAAGCGACAGCTACACGCCGAAAGACCAATGACGTAGCAATCCTGCATCGCGCAAGTGAAGTGTTCGCATTCGCAGACAGTTATTTATACAGATTAGAAAAGCGTGACGCAGTCCACCAGGCATACATCGCCATGTTGGAAGATCATCGCATTTCGTTTGAGGAACTCCTTATCTCATCCAGAGATTGTTATTTCCATCCGAACGGAATTTTGAAATGCGCTTATTTGTATAATTTGGAATGTGATTATATTGTATTTAGGTCGTAATGTTTTAGGGGGCGAGCTTAATACTATTAACCGAGCCCAAATCCGAACTCAGTACTGCTTTTGAGACTTACCTAATAGAAAAACTCAGTAACAGTCACGAGCTGGCAATCGAACTCAGCACCTGATCAGCAGTAACACAGTATACATCTCATTTTAAACTAAAAATTCGTTTTATTTAAATAATAATTGTTTATTTATTACTACAAACCAAAGGTAACATCAGACCAGCACCCATAGACAAAACGCTTCACAAATAGCATGAAAATATAATCTTATCTAACAGCACTTTTTAGATTCAACGTAATTCTTATCACACTAATATTATAAAAGCGAAATTTTGTGAGTGTGTTTGTATGTTTATTACGTCTTCACGCTCAAACGGCTAGACCAATTTTCATGAAATTTCATATGGAGGTAGCTGACACCCTGGAATAACACAGGCTTTTTATCCAAAAAAAAAGGTAGCGAGTAACACCGCAGGACGCAGCTAGTTGTGTTATAATTACACAGTGTAATGTTACTTTATTAAGATAGGTATAATTATGATATTTGAGATAAAGCTAACACAAGCTATTTCATAACTAGCGGGCCGCCGTTATCAAGTGATATGACCTTCACAGATCGTTGCGGTCTATTTACATTTTCTTAATAAATGATAATTAATACATAACATAACATCCCGCTGGTATTCCCCAAGGGGATAGGCAGACGTGACTGTACAGTACACCCACATTTCGCTAGCTTTGTTATAGGTTCCAATGTAATAGAGAGCGAGTTTATTGCTAGCAATCGGGCACAAATCCAGACTTCGTGTTGCTACTGAATAAATCCAGAAACATTTTGCCCGACCCGGGATCCGAACACCGATTAAAAAACATTCAGGTTTATTCACGATGTTTTCCTTCACCGTTTTCAGTAATTGATAACTAATTTACAGTACGCTGAATTCGAAAACACATTGATATGTGCCGGAGTTTAAACTTGCGACCTTTGCCTTGGTAGTTCAACAGTTACCACTCTGCTATCACTGCTGTTGCAAGAGCCAATGTGGCTTTTGTAATGTTATAATGTTTAATTATCTTTCTTCTAAGAAACAACCGATTAACTATGAGGAAAATCATTAGGATTAACCATATAGATAATTAAATAATCGGAAATAACAAATACGCTACGAGAAAACGTGGTGGATACTGCTGGTTCCTTCTCTATGAGAAGCTTAAACTTTGTCGTCCATCTGAATATTATTTTCTTCAAAAATTTAAAACTAAAGGTTAGTGACGTTATAATATTTATTGAATAAATCCTATTCTATTGCACAATGTATAATATTGAGGGGTTCCTAGCTATATAGGTACATTACACTGTTGAACAAAGGCCTCCCCCTTAGAACGCCACAGTGCCAGTTACTTCTTGAACCAGCCGATCTGCGAGCTTAATTAGTGCTCGCTGCAGTCAGACTTGTGATGGCTGAACGTTTTTAATACGAAGATAATCCTCCGTGCATCGAAAGGCACGTTAAGCCATTGAGACCTGAGCTTAACTTCTCTCCGGGCATAACGGTTTAACCCATCGTCTATCGTAATGAAATACAGTGCGTCAGACACCAGCTATTTTGCGTATACTTGTACAACATCTGCGTAGTTGTCTACTCTCAGTTGAGATAGGCTACTGAGACTAAAAATTCGGTTAAAGAGTATTAAAATTAAGTGCCTTGCTGTTGCCCGCGACTTCGTCCGCGTGGCTTTCAGATAAGAACACCAGTAGACCTATAACCTAATACAATTTTCTTACTACAGGGTTCAGGCACTGGTTTCGGAGTAAGTACATGAAAACACTTTAAATTACTTCATCATCAGCCGGAAGACGTCCACTGTTGAACAAAGGCCTCCTTAGAACGCCACAATGAACAACAGCTTGCCAATTGCATCCACCGGTTGCTCGGTTAAATTACTTATCTATAACTATCAACTATGTTATAATATAAAATACTTGATATGATTTACTTAAAAAATAAAAATGATAAACGTATTTGTTCAAAGATAAGGCTAGTTATTATTAAGTAATAGATCGAAGGCTTACTTACTTTCGTGGTAAACATACATCAACTGTGTGCAAACTTTCCATACCCACCAGCCGAACGTGTTCAAGAGATCCAATGAAGGATTACTCCCAAACATACCGGATCTTACCTGTTTACTTTAAGGAGAAAACCTGCCAATATCTCCTATCAAAACATAAGGACTTGGAACAATGAAAATATAAATCTAATTTCTTTTTCTTGTATATTTAAATCCCGTGGAGTGTCGGCATAGCATCTCCTTATCTCGTCCCGTGATGTCGTTGGAAGCGACTGAGGGAAATTCCAGGAGCTGGGCAGCAGCGTCTCCTGTTCCTTTACCACTAATACTGCGATTCCCAAGCCACTTGCCAAGCGTGGAGGTTATGGCAACAACCCCCCTCCCCTCTCCCGAAACTCCATTATATTAGGCATTCTAGAAATTGTATCCATGACCGGTATAAATAACAAAAAAAGTTACTCAAAACCCCATGAATTTAGTGTACCAAATATTTGCTCAAAATGCAAAACAATAATTCAACCAATCAAGTCATGAAAATGAATCGCATTTACTTCTGCCAAGCCGCCATTTTGTTCACGCTCCGTCAAACTAAGTGACCTGTCTTTGTGATACGGATATGTCCCGCGTTTCGGGTCGTTGTGCCCCTAAAGGGTTCAGACGCACGATGATTGATCCCTGCATGCTATCACATAAGGCTAATCATTTCGAAACTGCGAGACACTGGTATTTCCTTTAAAAGGCCAGTATTATTGTTGGTTTCGTGTTTTAGAGTAGACTTCTCTTTAACAAAAAAGCAAATTATTTTCTGTAGGTACATGTTACCAGAGCCACTAAATATTCATTCATCACTCATTCCCACATTTTCTTTGTAAACCTCTAAAAAGTAAATGGTAAAATTCACCAAATCGTGCAAAATAATTCTTATCTTTATTCTACTTAGAAATAAGCCCTCGCCCACCCACAAACAATGGCATTTAACATTTCGGAGACCTCACGCTACACTATCGCCTCCAGCGGCGAATTCATAAGCGATAGCTCTGATTGCGGCAAGGTGTCATATGTAGGTACTATCATTTATATGTGAATCCCATTTACCATTCTATTATCTTCTATCAATTCAATTTGTGTCAAGTTGCGTCACAAGGAACAGCATTATTTTCCATTAAATTCTTTTATCGTCCAATAGAGCTTGCATTGATCCAAATCTGTGATTGACACACAATAGCACCACCAATGTAATCCTAACCATTTATTCATGTCCATCACAATTGTGGACGCGTTAGTGAGGATATGCTTCTATAGAGTCTCTTCTACTGACGATTTCGGTCAATCTAAACGAAGAATATAGGATAATCGACCGGATTGTGGCAGTGGCTAAGTGATTAGACTACTGCGCTAAGGATTGCGGGTTCGATTCACGGGGCTGAATTTTGATGTTTGTCCTGAGTCCGTGTGTTTGTATATAATTATATATATTGCATGTTTGTAAAACGCACCCACGATACAGGAGAAATTCCTAGTGTGGGACGAAGTTTATTTTAAGAAAAAAATATCATGTGTTTTTGGCTATTTATCGGAATTTTTAAGGAGCTTTAGTCTAATAAGAACACTAGGCCTACTAAGAAAATCAAGTCATTGATCAAGCCACCATTATTCGCCCGGGTAGAAACCTGCAACGTCCTGCAATCAAATCCAGTTAGTAAACAACGGGGCCAACGTCTCCGTCTAATTGCATTTTATGCGAGTTTCTCATGGAGGCGCCGCGGTCGCTTATTGATAGAATATTAATGAGGTGTAAAGGGTACGCAGTGACAGCAGCCATGTTAGAAGACGGGGAATATGAGATGTATTGGGAGCGATAGACTCTTAGCTTGGGTTTCAAGATGTGGTTTATGTGGATCTGATTGGTCGTCTTTTTACCATATGGTTAATGAATAAACTAATGTGCTTTCTGACGTGGATTTTCCCTCGGTCTTACGATCCCCACAGGACGAAAGGGGGTGGTCAATTCTAAACCGAATACCACACGGCGAATGGCTTGAACAATCTCTCTAGTGTGCCGGTTTCCTCACGATGATTTACCGTGTTTAGCAACTAATAATTAATTTATAGTACGCACAATACTCATAAATTCTAAAAGACATTGGTGCGTGCCGGGGTCATACCACTAGCCTGTGATTGGTAGCTATGAGATGTTCTCCACACGGGAGGCCAAGACCTAATTATCCAGCGTACTCAGACTCATTTCATTTTCAATTTTTGCACGAAAATATTACAAAGTCATGTTTAATTCGTTGGTTTATCGGTTTTGTGGGCTTAAATATTTGCTGAGTGCAATGTTAAGCAGCGTTGCCTTACGCGGAGAATTAGTTATCCCAATGCCCCAATCCAATAAAACATTATGTAAGTACCTATCCATATAATGAACTAGCTTTTGCCTGCGGCTTCACCCGCGTTAAGTAGCCTATGTCCTTACTCGGGTTTTAAACTGTCTACATGCCAAATTTCATCAAAATCCGTCAAGCGGTTTAGTCGTGAAGGCGTAACAGACAGACAAAGAAAGTTACTCTAATGAAATGTAATATTAGTATGGATGAATTCTCAGTAAGACTCGTAACAGATAAATACATGCCATACAATTTACTTTTGTTTAAACAATCGTAGGTAATAAGGGAATAATAATGGTCTTTTATAAATGTGTAATAATTTATACATGAACAGCGAGTAAATAACTGCGGTTAAACACATCAGAAATAGTAATTGTTAACTGCCATGTTATTGTTTACGAAACAATATATTATGTGAATGCAGACCTTATGTGTGTATTTATTCTGGGTATTTCAATTTTCATAAATTTTTAATTTTCGGATTATAATACAGTTTCTTTGTATTGCACACATAAAAATATAAACATAACATCACGCCTATTATTCCCAAGGGTTGGCTGAGGTGTACCTATAGTACACCCCCATTTTGCCAGTTATGTGATAGGACTATGCCATAGGAGGCGAGCCTATTTTCATAAAAATTGCATAAATCCGGACTCCGTGCTGCCACTGAAAATTACCTAATAGAAAAACTCGAATTTGAAAAGACATTTCTGCGTCACGGTATTTAAATTTGCGACCTTATGTATCAATGACAACTCTACCTTCATCACCGATACCGGAATCCCCAAGCTGCTTGCCAAACGTGGGGATTATGGCAACCCCTTCCTTTACTTAAGGGGGAGCCCTTTGTTCAACAGTGAACGTTTTTCGGCTGATGATATCAATGATAGGCAGACTTATAACTGATTCCATAAGTATTCCCTTTTACCGTTTTGGTGCGGAAAACTAAAATAAAATAGCAATAAGCCCTTGGTAAAATATTACAAACATATTCAAAATGTATTCCGTGATGGAAGGCGATGAAGATTATGTTAGTCTCATATGATAATATTCATTTGGGAATTCAAGAAAGGAAAAGATGACTCGGGGAAAAGATTGATTTTAGTTTTATATCTTTTCTTTTATCTCTCTTTCGTGTATTATTGACTTGACTTGCGACTGACTAATATTATAAATGTTAAAGGAGATTTGTGGACATTTTATACGCAAAATATTATGCTTTATTCTACGATATTTTTAAGTTCAAGAGCACGATGTACAAGACATGAAAAAATGATCATTTTCGTACATATTTTAATCGATTTGTCCTGAAACTAATAAATAATAAACATTTTAAAAACTAAGAAATTAGATGGTGTCTGCATTTCCTTACTATCTCTGAAAAGAAATTCCGAAACAATCTCAATGATCAATGGCTCTTTTAAAGTATTATAATTTCGATTTTATGGCTAACCGTTTACTACAAAGACTAAATTAGCCTAAAGCATTATTCATAGACAGCGCGTTTCGCTATAGCAAGTTGCAAAGAAATGGTTGGACGATACCTCAACCAACCATGGTCACCAAACACGCGACACCCAAATAGCTTTTTAACGACAGAAGGACTCAAGTATGAGAGAGACAGGAGCGAAGTCGAGGGCTTTTGTAAAGATAAGTTCCAGATCATATTTCCAACGGTCCCTACTCGGTGCTCGTCGTATTCCAGCACTGAGCTAGCTCTCAAGTCGCGTTTGCCACGGATACTTGTTGGTTATTGCGCCCATAGCTTCAGACCAAGTTTTATTGCGGATTCATTGAAGACTACTGTTAGTTTGGTCGAAAATTGGGTGGCTAAAATAACAGCTTTAGGAGAATCCAGTCCAGTCCGATGTTATTTTGGCCCATTGTTTGTCTGTTTCTAAATTCTTTTCTTTAATACGCATTATTTATATGTTTTTCACAGCATATTTTAATCTTTGTTTCTGCGATGTATATGACGGCGTTGATACTTTTATTCAAATAGCTAAAAGGATTTTTATGTTCGCGAGCAGTTAGTACTATTCCGAATACTTTAGTAGGTACTTCGTTCATACTCACATGATTTATATGAAGACTGTTAGTCTACATCAATTTTGTTTAGGTATAAAATATGACAGTGACTTTTTCAATGAACCATGAAACTCTGTAGGGAATAGATTAAGAATACTATTCTCATTCATTACCAGGAAGGCAAATTAGACACTAATAAAGGCCTGATTGGTGCAATGTCTAAGCGAATGGAGTGCTGTGCTAGGGGTTGCGGAATGGTTCCCGTTCTGGACAAACATTTGTGTGATCCGTAGATGTTTTGTCCGGAATCTAGGTATGTAATATTTTATCTTTGTTAAACGCACCTACGATACAGAAGATATTCCTAGTGTAGGGCGAAGTTTTAAAAATTGAAAAAAAATATGCGACTTCCGCTCGAAAAATGGGACTTGGCTCACCACCTATTAAATTACATTTATTAAAAGCGTTGCAATGTAGGACTTTTAAAACAGTAGATCACCAACCCATCCTCTCAAGGCAGACAGGCGTGATAGTATACACAGGTGACTTCTGAAAATACAGTTACATGTGTCCTTCTACCGTATACGTATACGACATGTTGGCCATTCATACAAACATTGGCCAAACATTTAGCAACCGCAACGCAGCACCCCGAACCAAAGCTTACATTTTCTTTTACTTTTAAAAGTAATAAAGGAATGTTTATCTTTTGATTAAACTGCGAGCGTTGTCCGCGGATAATCCGGGTTTTACCCGACCATCTTAGCTCTGTTGTTGTAATTTGTTTTGAGACAAATTTGGCGATGGGCGGGGCCTGAGATGGTTTACACTTATGGGATCTTCTAAAAAGTCAAGTTCATTGTACCTTGTTAACCCTGCTTGGAAAAAAGGCGGTTAATCCCTCTTTTAATGCGTTGTTCATTAGTTATGTCGTTTTTATTGTAAGATTGTGTATGTATAACATAATATAACAGAGGTGCATAGAGAGTCACCCACATTTCGCCAGTTTTGTATGTAATACCTTTAGGATGTTTCCTATACTGGGCTTAAACTCATATTAACCCTTTGAGCACCACGGTCTTGTATAGAAGACAACGCTTCCGCGGCCTCCGCGCTATAACTCTACCAGGAGACTATCAAATCGTAACATTAGTGTAATGTCAACAAATCATAATCGTAATAAATGTTACGATTATAATATACTAGCTGCGCCCCGCGGTGTTACCCGCTACATTTTTTCGGGATAAAAAGTAGCCTATATGTTAATCCAGGGTATAACCTATCTACATACCAAATTTCAACCAAATCGGTCCAGCCGTTTATGCGTGAAAGAGTAACAAACATCCACACATCCATACTCACAAACTTTCACATTTATAATATTAGTAGGATAGTAGGATTAGTAGGATTGTCTTCTAATAAAATCGTAGCGTGGGTATGAAAACGCTTGTTCTCCATACAAGACAGGCACTCACAAGGATATCACACTAATATTATAAAAGCGAAAGATTGTGAGTGTGTTTGTATGTTTGTTCCCTCATCACGATCAATTGTGATGAAATTTTACATGGAGGTAGCTGTCACCCTGGATAAACACAGGCTACTTTTTATCCCGACAAAATGTAGCGGGTAACACTGCGGGGCGGAGCTAGTATTAAAATAAATTCGAAAAATAATGGACACGAGCGGAATTTGAAATTGACATCGATCAGCTGGGTAAAGTACATTTCATATTCCATTAGTCATATAACAGGGTAGCTAGTTTAAATTCGAAATGTTATATCAACCTTGAATGATTCATACAATACTGACCCCTTTGCCATCAAGGTAAAATCGTGGACTTACAAAAATAAGCACCATTTGTTTGTATGATTGGCAAAGGCCTCAAAAGGGGTAGCTTAACTTTCGTTATATCAAAGAAACAAATCATAATAATATTTGAGTCCCACAAGAAAAGGAAATAAAGGTATTTTATCTGCGTTTAGATAGGAACAAGGAGGGAAAGGTAGGGAAGGTAATGGGTGAACAAAATTGCTTCGTGATATGGAACCACATCAGCCTCGGAATAAGGTTGAAAATGAAGGATTCTAGATAATACCGTTATGGTGATATCTTCAAGTCAGTAAGACTAGCGACTATTTCTTGGATAAAATTATACTAACATATTTGAATTTTAATTAATTCGTATTTTTTAAATAAATGCCTATTTAATTTTATACATGAAACTTAATCTTTCCTGTGGATATTTTCTTCTAACAATATAACATCATAGGTTTATTTATGAAACAGGTAAAATACTATGCAGATGTTAAATATACAATTTGAGCGTCGTTTTGCCGCGGAGACTGGGACATATGGGAACCATATACTATATATACCTACGGGTACCTGTACTATAATAAAAACAATTAAAAATAAGCTTCAAAACGAGTATAAACAACATTGTAATGCAAAATCAGAGGCCAAATAAACGTGGACTGTACCCTAATTAGGTTTCCCGTGCTAGCATCGGACTTCACAACTCAAAGCAAATATTTATGGTACCTTAATTAGCACATTTACACTTTGGGTAATGGAGTTATTTTTTTAATTAAGCGGAACATTATTCTTAATTATAACAATGTTTGTGATTATAATACGTAATAAAAGAATATTTAGTCGTGTGGGTTGCGCAAAGCGGACAGTCTTAGGTTCGTTTTACAGTACGGTCAAAGTGTAAATTGTGAATTAAAGCGGTAAGTGGTAGAAAGATCTAGTCTTAAATTGTTGTCCCTCCTGAGAATTCTTCCTTATGAATGCGCTCACTAAGAATCATTGCCGTAATATGAATGTTGATTAAAATAAATTATTATCTTTAATACACTACTTACCTTTCAGGGTTGTCAGCATTAAAATACACATTTACTACCTACATATAAAGCGTCCCTTAATATAGAAAAAAAATCTACACAGGAGTTGCATATACACATGCACAATTATTCTCGCAAACACAGCTGCACTCCCTATTCCCTCACTTTTGTCTGATGGGACAGTAGGCCAACACGACTGAAGAGAGATTAAGCGATCAGCCAACTGCTTTACGTGCTTTTCGAAGCTTGGAGGGGCTCGACATGTGCAAGACGGTCACTCATCACAAGACTGACCGCGACGAGCACGGCTTAACCACAGAATATTCGCAGATTGATCTGCGCAGTTGCCACGTAGCTCCGAGCCCTCCTTAAAAATACAGACAATAAACACAGCATACAAACCGATCGCTCTCCTGAACCTTTTTGCTTCATTCATAGCAAATAATTTCGTGCCTATCACCTCCTTAAACGTGAATCTATAACCCTGCTTATGTAAACTGAGTACCCTTGAGAACAGACCCTCGGGTCCCATAATAAATAATTGTGCCATTGTAAAACGAGCGGAAAGGGTTTCCAAGATTTTCTATTCAAGCAAAAACGATTTTTGTAGCTCGCAATTTGACGCGTGAAGGCCAGTTTTATATTTGAAATTGAAGTTACCAAGAAATAATAAAGACGTTTTTTATGTTGCCCTATTAATATAAAACTTCACCCTAGTATTCCCCGAAAGGGTAAGAAAATGGGTGTGGGTATTAATAAAAACAAATTTTGCAAGTTATGTTATAGGTGTCAATGTAACAGGCGAGCGCACAAGCCAATCAACCTCCCTAGAATATTGGCAAAACGTTTTACGAATAGAAATCGATAATGACACATATATGAGTTCGCTAAGCGTGACTGCTGAACACGAGATCCTGGGTTCGAATCCCGGGCCGGGCAGTGTTACTGGGTTTTTCCATTAGGTAATTCTCAGTAGCAGCACGGAGTCTGGATTTGTGCTCGGTTGATGGCAATAGCGCCCTCTATTACATTGGGACCTATTTATGTGCACTTCTGCCTACCCCTTCGGGAGATACAGGCGTGATGTTATGTTTTATGTCATATGAGTTTGACATTATTATGTTATCGATAACATAATCGATACATTATGTCCTTCCCATACATTTACCATTCTATTCTTTTAGGTTTTCGCCACTTGTCTTAGGGGCGCACGTCGTCAAATTCATTTTTTTTTACAGAATGTGTATGTCATAATTATTATACTAGTGTGCAATAAAGTTTGAATCTATTTCATTATTTATCCTTCAAAATGCTCATTTATTTCAAAACTAATATTTAATTATCATCCGTTTCTAGAATAAATTACGGGCCACTGCACTGAGTTCATGTCACGGCTGTCCAATACAAATGGCCTGTCATACACAGAGCTAACATTTTAAAATGATACAACTTATACTGCAATTTATTCGCAACTATTATTTGTGCGTTTTGTATTTATAGATTCTGCAAAGGGTAAAGGTATGTTAACGTTAGATATAAACTGTTGCACAATGGACACCCACTATGTCAAAGGCAGAGAGTTATAAAACTGTGTTCTCGTCAAGTCTGGTCATGACGGATAATCGCAGCGGAGAAACTAGCCAGCGTGCATTCAAGTGCACTTGTTCTTCCAACTTGGCCAGTCATTAGGAAAGGAAGGATAGGTGCAGAACCCTTGGTAGACTAAGGACCAGAATAAGGACTTGATTATCATAATATCTGTAGTCGTAATTGATGCTAGAATAACAAAGCAATCAGTATTACGTACTAAGAACTTAGCTTATTGCTTTCAAGTTTCAATTCCAAACACCTGCTACACGGAATACTAACAGCTACTAGTTACCAGCAACCATCTGCTCTACATGGAAATCGAAGTTTAAGCTCAAAACAATACGGATATTATTAAACGTTGGAATTAAGATCAAAGTCGACGAACGAGAAATAAAGGAAGCGTGCCACACAATCCATGCGCTAATCTGCTCGTCAAACGATGCCCATTCTTCACTGTCAGTTTTTCAAAACTTCAACGGAAAAAGGTAGCACAAACACTTTATAATTATCTGCGCTCTCATATTTGTCATTGTCATCCTTGGAAAGCCGATAGCGGATTAAATACTAGGTACGTTTTTATTTCCTCTATTTTCTCGTACCAGATTTTTTTGTCACACAAATAATTATGGGAGAAAAACATCTTGATGTTTCCTGAAATTACGTTCAAAGAATCACGTCTGTGGTACCAGCAGAGGCACACATAGCAGTGTTTTCTTAAGAGCACTACTTCCGTAAACTTAGACTTGGCTTCGTCTAAAATTGCAAGCGGTTAGCAGGCATTTAAATCTAAGTATAAGTACCAATTCTTTATCTGTATGATATTTTTAAGACGCAGTATACCTAATGACTGATATTATAATTTTCAATGACCTGGACTTATGGAACAGTTTTTGGGAGTCCATGAGGAATTTGATACTCATAGCTTTTAATCCAAAGTTAATGAAAATTAGGGCAAGGGAGGAGTACCCTCAACCTAAAAGCGTGTATGAGGAATGTGATGCGTGTGAATGAAGCAAAAGAAGTATGCCAGGATCGTAGCAAATGGAAATCCGTGGTCTCTGCCTACCATTCAGGCAAAAGGCGTGACTTTATGTATGTATGTACGTAGGACAAGGAATACATTGTTTAACGAGCACGAAGTCGATAGCTGTGACATTTGCAAGTTTGCTTAAGCTTTCATGAGCCAAAAACTTTTAAATTCCTCCAAAATATAATGAAATTTAAATTTAAATCGCCTCGGAAATCCTCGTATATACACGTGATGATGTTTATTGGAGCGAATGTAACGATAATTGGCACATTAATGGTGGAGGGAGACAGGATACGGAGCAATAAAACCGAATGTACCTAGGTATAGACGAAGCTTGCACAATCCAACGTTAAGTGTCAGATCGACCGTTAAAACTGGAGTTCCCACATAAAATCAAGGATACGGATACCGGATTAGATGGCTTTATTGGTTTAATTTTAAAGGAAACTCAACATCAAGTTTAACATGCATAGATATAGGTCTTGCAGCTACGTGGCTACCGCGTAGATCAGTCGATCTGTGAGGTGAAGCCGTGCTGGGCGCGGTCAGTCTTAGGATGGGTGACTTTGATGGTGATAGAGAGCAGGCCTTTTTCCATTTGTTTTACCAGGTCCCAGTTAAAAGTAGCGCGGGGAACACAAATCCAATATTTCTTTCACGTCACATTTAATAGTTTGGAACTCGCTAACTGCTATTCAATGACGATAAAAACAGAATTTAGTGGAAAATGAGGGCACTGAGTGAGCCCCTATATATTACAACTCATCACCAGACATTTAACTCATTCATTAAATGATTTATTTGTGTAAATAGTTTTTTAATACATTTTTACCTCACGAGATTTCAATATGATCCAAAAAATAGATGGCGTCGGCATTTCCTAACTGACTACTTCTGAGAAGAAATGTGGAAAGAAACTAATTTCTGGCTTGATGTTTATATAAAACAAGTGCGGTTTCTGCACATGCTTTGTATGTGTAATGGCCGACACATGAAATATTAGTGGGCTATGACTATAAAATGTTTATTTATACGCCTAATTGGTACTTTACTGCTGCGCTAATTTAAGAACGTAAAGGTGCCTACAGACTTGTTCGTTTACACGTGTAATTTCACCAGATTTGTAAACAAAATCTGGTGAATTTGACGAACTGATTGGCTGAGCGATTGGTTCGCTGTGGTAAGGATTGCTGGTGCGATTCCCGCACGGGACATAAACTTGTGTGATCCACAGCTGTATGTCCCGAGTCTGGGTGTTTGTCCATGTGGTATTTAATGTTTGTGAAACGTATTCACGGTACTGGAGAAGTCCCTACTGTGAGGAGACGTAGTACTTTAAAAAAAAACGATCTTGAAAGTACCACCAAGATAAAACACGTAGGTAAATCATGTAAGTTTTTTTTGTTTGTGGCTAAGCCGCTCTAGAATTTGTGTTTAAAACAGCACGTTAAGCCGGCTGTAACATCCATTCGTTTATCTTTGCTATTCATTGTCTGAAACTGGGTCTAAAGAGAGACAGTAAGTCTATGAACAGTACTGATATTTAGTTGCCTCCTATTAGACTGATCGCCGACTCCAACATGGTTGCGAAAAAAAAATTCAAATAACATGATCCATTATGGTTGGTAATAAAAGGAGCTTATAAACTATGTTAGTCGGTGCAGAATGTTAATTTAAGGTATTTAAAACATACACAATAAAACAAATAACAAACATTTTATTTTACCGTCGGAATTGAGAACGTCCTCCTTGTTTGAAGTTGGTTAAAAAGCAAGTCCCGATAATGATGGAATCAGCCAAACTGGCAAGAAATACAAGCGCATTCCCATTGCGTAACAAACTGCATTAGCTCAATGATTAGATATTTATTGATATACCCGAGATCCTAATTAATTTTACTGACAGACTGTTCTGCTATTACTAGATATTTTTGGATGCTGACAGTAAACATCGCTAATAGTATTACAATCTGATACTGTGCAGGAGGTAGATAAATATGTCTGTGTTGTGCTTTCTCTCAACTTTAGTCTAAACTCAACGTTCTAAAATCACCTTTTTTACTTCAAAACTTAGAATGAATTTAATTCGAAATTTTAGCCAGTAGCTGTATTAAAAGAAGAAGACCACTAGCTAATACTATTTTGTATGTCAGGAGTTTGTACCAGATTTTAATGCCCATCATTACATATCTCTTATCATATGGTTGATGATCAATCTGGTGTCAGAGTTATAACCGCCGTATGCCCCTGACATGGCTTTACACACCGTTGAAAAGTCTCTCAGGTGTGCCGGTTACCTCACAATATTTTCCTTCACCGTTTTTAGCATTTGATAACTGATTTGAATTACGCATTCGGCGTTCTAAGGGGGAGACCTTTGTTTAATAGTGGACGTCTTCCGGCTGATGATGAAAACATGAATTCGAAAGTCATTGGTGCGTGCCGCGTTTGAAATTGCGACCTTTGACTTGGCAGTCCAGCGGTCATACCAATCGGCTAACAGTGCTATCATTATACTGCATCTAGTACATGGCAAGCCTATGATTATTCCTTGGCTCAAATATTTATTCTGACACCGATTCTGATATACAAACATTATATATTTTAGACATCAGACAACACGTTAAAGTCATTGAGATCTTCAAATCGACTAGTATCGAATCGAAAATCGATTGATAAACCAACCGACTTGATCAAACGCCACCTTTAAATCGGAATCAGACCTGCTTAACATACCGTACGGTTCATAAACTGTCAAATGAACGATATTGTTATAATTGGCTCCGTTCCAATGATATGTCATTTGGGCATTGTGGCTTAAACTAAGACTGTTACACTGTGTGAGGCTGAAATACCTTTTGTTTGGGAACTTCTTGTAACTTGCCTGGTATTAAACTCGTAGTCAAGCGGAATTTAGCCTGGGTACAATTTGGCATAGCGCTTATGTAATTTTGTACTGAGTTTTTTGGGAATCAAGATAGAAAATTTTGTATTACTTCTGGTTTAGTTTTGAAATTATTCTAGTTTGTATACTACAGCTCCCTTATTCATAAAAAAAAAGATTATACTCTTCACTGTCATTTACATTTGAATGAAAAGATACGTCAATAGATTTAATACGGGGTTTTGTTAATGTTGGCGATGTTCAGTAAAGGAAATTTTTGTTAATATATAAATATTGTTTTTGTTTCAGGTATTTGGCTCTTCAGACAAAACTACACTCATACATGGCAAGTAAGATAACATTGTTTGTATCTTTTAAGCATTAAGTTTATCAATAGATGACCCCGGCGTTTTTAACACAATATGGTTCAAAATTCCTAATCTTTTATGTGGAACTAAGATGATAAAAATATCGAAGTTTTTTTTTCATAGGGATACCTATTCAAAAAATACAGAACGTGTGGCAATAAAATAGACCTCTGATAGGGTTTCAGTAGACTCTACTAGGAAGCAGAAAAGAGTACGCGTTTTGGACTGTCTTGTACCTTCGTAGTAATTTTTCTTATAATTATATAATTCAAATATTGTTATGTACTTGCAATAACCGATATCCGCTGGGGAAGAAAGGTTCTTGAGTGGCTACCGTTCTAATGGGGAGGCCTTTGTTCAACAGTGGACGTCTTCCGGCTGATGATGATGATGAATTGCAATAATATTTTTTTCCTTATCTTTGGTATTTCTAGAAAATTTTGTAAACAAAACTGAGAAATAAATTAAAGTATGGTAGGATAAATACATCAATAGGACCATAATAGTATGTATAAATGCATTTTGCTTACTTCATAATGCATGGATTCAGTAGATCACAGTAAGGGAGACTTGTCCAGGTGGAGATTCATAAATGATTCAGACTTGAGGAGTGAGTGTGGTACCCCACAGACGATGTCACACTTACTGTCATGTCCCATATTATGTCCTAACACGTGTACAATGGAAGACTTCATGAACGCTTCTGACAATGCAATTCTCGTAGGACATTTCTGGGCCGACAAAATTTAATTGTCATCGACTCAATAAGAAGAATGCTTTTTTCCAGCATTGGAATAACATTAGCCGCTTATTTCAGGCTTTACGAGCTCAGTAAACGTGTGTATTAGATGAGCTATGTGTAATCATTGGTCGACAGTGTTCGACGATACTATCCTCACGGTAGATTAGACGTAACGACGGCCTTTGTAGTTCGTGCCAACAGTGATCTGTCGCGCTACTTATCGCCTTTCACAAGAAATTCCACGTTTTACACTGTATTGCCTCTCGTGTTGCAAGAGATATTGGTGCTGGCAATCTTGTTTGATGGGAAAAATACGGTTTGTGTTTAACTCCCGAAAAGGTCCGAATTATCACTTTGATAGAATGATGTTCATGATCAATTGATCGGTCATTCATCATTCAGTCGCTTGATCAATAATTCTCATTCTTTTATTCGTACGTTATTTCACTAGCATTTATTTGATAATTATTCCTTTATCATTAATTCGTTAATTAACGTCTTTATTCGGTATATTATAATCATTGATTCTTTCATCTTTTATAGCACATTTTTTTTAAATTCACACTGCTTTGCCTCTCCATCTTGGCTAGTCTCACTTTTAGTCCAAGCATAGATTTTAAATACCAAGAATTGCATATCCGACGACACATAGTGAAATGATGAAGTGATTTCTGCAGTAAAATCTTCGACAGCTGAGCCTGACCATAGCAAATAGGTGAGAATTATTCCAGGATATATTTAGCTGACGTGACGTCAACCGTGTAACGGTCAGTTACGTTACTTGAATTTTACGTACAGTAATGAAAATTACATGGTTTGATATATTTCTAATTCCATAACCTTGAGGTCGTCCATTTAATTTTACGAAAATTGGAAAGGGATGTTCAGGACAATGATTAATTAACTACGATTAAGTGCTACTTAGTTAGTAAGAAATCATTAAAAATGCAAAATCAATTTTTTTTAGTACAAAGGCAAATTTTGTTTGTCTTTTCCCCTACCTCTTCCCGATTAAATCACATAATCCATCGTGATGAAATTTTACGTGAAATTAGTTTGAATTCTAACTAAGGACATACGCTCCTTTTCTTCCCAAAATAAATACAGTAGACATCTACAAACATGCCACGTGACCCAGTTCTGTATTCATAGATACTCCAGTTTTTCTTCCATTGCGGCTTCGGTGGGCGTAAAACCGACTGAAGGTAGCTTCAATCTAATGAGCTCTTCTCCGTCTTCTGGCAGTTTCTTCTTACCCGTCTTAGAATGAGGCAATACTATACCTATCTCCTAAAATTTCAGAAGGTATTTAGAACACGTATCTTGAATTAGTTTGTTGTTATCTATGTGTCTCAAGCTTAAAGTTTCAATCCCTTCCTTTGTAGTGGCGGACGTGTTTTTCACTTCAATGAGACTCGTCTCAAAAGTTTTGTGTAGTTTCTGCTGTAGATAAAGAACTAATGTACTAGTGGACAACGCACTGGGTGGTGAAAACGTCTGGTGCATGGTGCCCAAGACAAATGGCGAAACAGTGGACGAATATGAATCAAATGGATACATACACATTTATGTGGATGACATAATGCTTCGACAATGTGTTTGATGATTGCTTTGCATTGTAAGTAAATGTACGAAAACGGCCATAAGCTAAGGTTTTTGAGGAGGTTCTACAGAATCCTGACTTTTTGACTGAATTTATCTAGCTATAATTGTTAATAATAATAATAACCTATAACTGTCCCACTGCAGTGCAAAGGCCTCTTCTCGTATAGAGAAGGATTGTTCATTCAACACCACGCTAGCTCACTGCGGGTTGGCGATTACAGATAATTAAGTCTAGGTTTCCTCACGATGTTTTCCGTCACCGTAAGTCAGTGGTGTCTTAGAATAACTAAGAAAGTATTTATAACATTGAAAAAGTTATATTGATACTTGCCCGGATTGAAACCTGGAACGTTATGCATACAAATCTGGTATGTTAACCATTAAGCTACCACGACATTTTTTTTGTAAAACATTTTCAAAAAGTTAAATGGAAGTAATTTGTGTTTACCAATTTGTGGTTTTGTCAATGTTGACTGCCGCAGTATTTTAGCCTAGTGCGTTACTTATTTTCTAATGTTACCAAACTTCGCAACATCCAATTTAATTAAGTTTTAATTGCAAAAGTGGTGTGTAATAATTTACAAATTAAGTTAGTGTACTATCCAGAACTCTACAAACTTAGTTAAGTCTGTCAAGTATTGTTATTTAAGATAGGCACCGAGAATTTTAGGGACTGGCCCTTTTCTGGAGCTTAAACATGATGCGAACCAATTTTAGGACAATATTGGAGATTTATTATAATAAATTTCGTCTCTGTTCTCCATATTACTATACTTTATATTTACTCACATGAGTATTGCGCAATGCACAAGCAGTGATAGCCGAGCGGTATGACCATCGGGCTGCTAAGTCGAAGGTCGCAAGTTCAAATCCCGGCACGTACCAATGTCTTTTCGGATTCATGTGCGTACTATAAATTAGTTATCAGTTGCTAAGGAAAACATCGTGAGGAAACCGGCATTTTCGAATACACAAGTAAGCAAAACTGGCATATATAGTCAATAATATTGGAGTTACATTTAGGTCCTAGATAATAATATAATTATGAAACTAATCATTATGATAAACTGTAGAATATAATGATATGATTACGTTTTTGACTTTGATTTCTAGGAAAACATTCTTGATTTCTCAGATTAGTTAAATACAGTCCATTTAGCTCGCTTTGTATACTATTATCGCTGTAATATAATCAATTAAGTATCCGCTATAATATACAGTCAGGAAAAACCTGTTATTCGAGTCTTTTCAATATCATTCCTAATTCCTTTACTTCGTTACGATGAAAAAATATTTATTCGTAACCTTTTTGCCCGCCGCCTGTCTAAGATGCTGGGTCTTAGAATAACAATTTGCGGTTTTATCGAATTTGACTTTGATTCTTAGGGTTTTTGATTCACGTTGTAGTTCCACGAAGACTTTAACTCAGTTTCCCAAATTAGGTATTTATCCAAATAAGCGATAGTGACAATAACCAAGTTCGATTCCTCATCGGGACGAAACATTTGTGCGAACCACTGTTGTGTATGAGATATTTCATGTTTGTGAAACGCAGCCACGATACAGGAGAAATTCTTACTGTGGGGCAACGTTTTTTAATAAAAATAATAAAATGAAAGAACCAAGTTTCATGTACTTCATCGCGTTTTTGTTTCATTACGCATATTGGTTAGTTATTGTTCTTTTGACAGTAACATGTTTTATATGCACATGCACTACTGTTGAGTCTCGGAATAAAAGTGTCTGCGAATCGAAATAACATTTTTGTCCTGAGCACATTGAACTAGCAATGAAATTTTTATGTTTGCGGTGAATTGTAGGAACCCTATTCAATGGCACATCAGCCCCCTTACCATAAAGTAGAAATGTTAACGTGGTGAAAGCGAGACGCCGTAACACTGCCTGTAGCGGTATTTTTATGGTAAGGGGGCTGATATCAATATCCATGAAGTTATATGGTAAAGCTATATTCTTAACACATTTAATCATCAGCCATTAATAGTATTTTACAGCACTGCTTGGCAAAGATTTTGGCAAATGTTTTAACATAAGTATATTATTTTTCTGTATTTAATAATTATAAATAAAAATAAAATAAATAAAAAAGACATCCAATGGTATCCAAAAACAGTTTTTCCCACTGCGTTTTCGTGATAGCCATAAATAAAGATGGGCAAATGGCAGAAATAAGCGATTCATCTGAAGTTTCCGTCGAACTGGTATTACTAAGGATGTATGCCCCAAAGATGTGTCTATTTCGCGTCACCAAGACGGGTTTGTGGAATCTGGATATGTTTTATGGCCGGACTAGGGGTGGCATACAAGAAAAGTTAAATTAAGTTGCATTTATGCAGTAACTTTGCTGAGTAGTATCAGGTCTAGAATCGACCACTCTTTTACTCCCGTGGGTGTCGTGAGAGGCGACTAAGGGAACATCCAGAAGATGGGCAGCAGCGTTTTCTGTAACTTTACCACCAATACTGCGATCTCCAAGCCGCTTGCCAAGCGTGGGGATTATGGAAAACCCCTCCCCCCACTTCAAGGGAGAAGCCTTTGTTTAACTGGTAAGAGTCCGGCCTACTTTTCGATCCGGTCTAGGACGGAGGAAGTCCATAACAATTTCCGCAGTAAAAAAAGGATCCGCAGTGAGTTACTTTTGGGATGAAATCACCCATAATACACAAACAATTAGGTGTAACTATCTTATGTCACTATGTATACATAGACTATTCAAGACTAAAAACCTAAGTGCACCCACTTTAAAGATGTTTTGCGTACATATTGTATGAGCTTCTAAATTAAGTTTACAGTGATTATGCTCACGTTCTCATGTTCCTCTCTGTGCCAACCCTAGCTCTCCAAAATGTAGATGTATTTCAATAAGCCACGTCGTCAACATGGCTGTGTTTACATCAGGCGCAGTCTTACGCAGATTCCAAGAGATTCGATATTCTGATGGAAAACATAAATAATAAAACTCAACGAGAATTGTTTGAGTGTTGTTTACTTTATTTTCAATTACTCTTTTTTAGGGAATTTGTTTTTGGTGACGTCGCGAGAAATGATGTATTGATTTATGTTTTACAGTTGATTTCTTGGTTGTGATTGGTTGATTGACTGTCTAAATTGACACGATTGGTGCTTTTCTGTAGTGTGAGTTTTTAACTTATTGTTTTTTTTTTCGGATGATAACTGTATTAACCTAAATCTATTATTTTACGTGCAAATGACAGTGACAGGTATTATTTAATTGATTGTATAAAATTGTATTTTCTACGAATGAGGGGATCAATGTCTCCTGTATTGTTTTACAGTTATATGTAGTTGAAATCAAAACCATTTATAAATAAATGTGATTATGAACAATACTGACCACACAAAACCGGCCGCGAACACATTATATATATAGGTACATCGTTTTAAAATAAATCCGTTACATTTTAAATTTCGATTAAAGCTTAACCCTCAAATGCAACACGGATCCCAACTCAGTTAACGGGTTAACATAAACTCTAAAACAAGTCCAACATAATTCGTAGAAACGCGACGGTTGACACAGCGGAGTACGCTCGTGACCAGCAATATGTTATCTGTGGAAACAAATAATACAGAGATAAAATTTTGAGATTTAATATCTGTGGACTATGTTGATAATGTTGTTTAAACATTTGATATGGTGTGTTGTTTGCGTTTCAGAGAATTTGGCCAATTAGGCACCTTATATTATTATTACTTTTTATTTGTTTAGGACTTGTTTTTGTATTTTCTTTGCAAATATAGATACAGATTGGACTCTAAACAAATATGTTATACACTGTATGCATGAAATCACAATTCTAGTCCCCTAAGCTTAAGCAGATGTGTCCTTCATTATTATTATTTTCCTTCATTTCGTACTCATATGTCCCTGGTGGCGAGATATTTAATGTTATCCTATTGCTATAAATTATGTTCACACTTTTTTTAACATGAGGGAAATGCGTTACCCATCCCCTACCACTAGGAGGGGACAGATTATGCGGGACTCTCTCACATGAACCCATTAAGATCCACAGGGGCCTACCTACTAAATCTCACAATACCTGCTGCACAGAGGTGATGGGGAAGCGGGATCGTTATAGCATCCCTTATGACTCATTTTTTAAGTGACATGAGGGAAATGATTTCTAAATCAATCTTCACCGCTATTAAATATCAATCATACTATTAATGATTGGTGAAAATCTCATCAGAATTTGCAATACGCAATTTTCTACATTAATTATTTACGTAAATCGCAGGTGAAATCGAACCCGGCTCTTGTTGCACCAATTCGGATTCATCAAACCCCAAAAAATACAATATGAAATATTTGTGTGGAATCGTACACCTCCGCCTACCGCTTCGTAAAATACAGGAGAGGTAAATTAACTACACACGTTCCAAATAAAACTGAAAAAATATCTCTCGAAATTTAAAACATCCAGGCAAAGTTATTTTTAAACCTAGTGCAAATACAGAAATTTAAAACTAGAATGCTAAAAACTGCCAGTGCGCTGACGACGGGTTAAACAAAAAACTTTTGTTTCCCAACGAACTCGGCACATAAAATACAAACAAAGTTAGTACACACGGAAAATACATATGGTGATAATTTTTAACTGTAAGTGTATTGCAGGCATCAATCTGAGATGGCTTTTAGCAAAAAATAGGTAAGTACATCGGTATTAAACAAAATGCAAAACGATCTTCGTTAGGCACGTTAAGCCAAGGCTCTGCGCCTAATCTCTGTCCGGTCGTGTCGGTCTACCGTCCCATCGGACTTTGAGATTCAAGGAATAGGGAGTGAACCTGTGTTTGCGCGCATGCTTATGCACTTTAATTTCTCCTGGGTAGTTGGCTGGTCTTAGATAAGACAGGCCGCCGTGACCGAAATTCGGTGAGGAGAACATTGACCGAAACCTATAATAAAAAATGCCGTGATGAGTCCCACGTATGTTTTACACTATTTATAATGCTATATCGATATATTTTTTAAGCTTTAGTAATACAAAACAAAACTCTTACGAAGGTATAACGAAATCATAAAAAATCCAACATGAAGTTATCCATAAAATAATTATGGGGCAGCATGTAGAGACACTGGTTATTCAATTTGCACGTAACTCAATCTGGAATACTCACTTATTGGTAACAATGCTATTACAAAACATTATGACCATGCTGTGCGCTCTAATTGCGTTACAATGCAATTTTAAACTTACTGCGTGCTCCTTAGAGTATACTTTCATATGAAGGTATGACTAGCAAAATTCTTTGTGAGGATTGAAAAGTTCTGCTACACACTTTTCGACTGGAATGTTGACTACTTTAACAATTACGTTTGAATTAATCGAAATCTGAGAAAGGATTTAAAAGGAACCCGAAAACTGGAAAACCTAATAACATTCATGGAAAAACGGACGATATAGTTACAGCACTTTCAAGTTTTTGGCGGGGGTATTCTTTATTTCGCGCAAGACTTAATTATGGCGCAATATGTAATTTATCTATCATCCAACTATAGGACATTGACGTCACCACCGTATATCTAACTCAGTCTTACATTAAAAATACGTATAACTTCGCATATTTTTAATACTTTTAGTTTGTGTTTACAGTTACCATATCAATTCTAAACACGTTTTCAGTCATTTTTTTTATTAAATAAAAACGTCGCCCTACAAATGTGAAATATTACATACACATTCACAAACACCCAGACTCGGGTCTTTCCCGTGCGGGAATCGAACTAGCGAGAAATCCAATCACTTTGCCACTGCGCCAATCAGGTCGTCAATTAATAAAAAAAATTGCGTTCAACATCCCTGTAACAGAGGTCGAGGTTACAGAGCACATTACCCTACAACTCCAGCCATTCTCAGTACCCACTGATACCAAGAATTGCTTCTGACAACTAAGTACCCACTTTATTATATTGTCTAGCTACAGAATTAACTTTATGTTTGACAGTCACGTCAGAAATAAATGACAAAAAAAAAGATATTATTTTACTCCATTTTTAAGTACGTTAGCGTTAAGAGGCAGGTAAAAAACATGATTTTCGAGTGAAAAACCAATATTCTAACGTGTCAAAATGTTAATCATAAACAAAACGAAATAATGACATTAGTACATTGAACCAACCTGTCACTTTGGCATTCAGACATTGACAGCATGACAGGCGTCAATTTGGTTGTCATTAGTTCTCTAAAGATATCTCCCGTGATACAGGCTTTTTATTTCTCAAACATCGAACGATTTAAATATTATGATAATCTATTAAAATAAATGATTGTATAATTAATTATTATTCTTATAAAAAACACTAAAAATTCAGCATCGACGCTCCTATGTCACATTCGACTTGAAGTTATGTTTTGTTTTCGAAACAAAAAGAAGTATCAGTTCCGGCTGTTAATAAAATCCTTTGTCACTACTGCAGCCGCAACATGGACTAATAGAGAAAGGAAGAGTAATAAATATAGAAGTTTCAAACATTAACATAACATCACGCCTGTATTCCCCGAAGGGGTAGGCAGAGGTGCACATGTAGTACACCCACATTTCGCCAGTTATGTTTTTTTGGGTCCCGATGTAATAGGGGGCGAGCCTATTGCCATCAACCGGGCACAAAGCCAGACTCCGTGCTGTATATAGGAGTTTAATTAGAGATAAATAAATCAATAATAGTTTCGAACTGGTAGAATTCCTATTAACTCTGCATAAGTAAGATTTAACGTTGATTACCATTTTAAGTAGAAACGAAACTACCCTGACAAAACTTTTACCGCTTCTATCTCCCTCCCTCCCTTGGGCATACCGCTTTAAAAGTGAGACGAAGAATCTATGTCCTTCTTTTCTACCAAGTAAGTGCTGTCGCCGTAGCAAGCACTGTTTAAGTGTCTTCGCAGTTAAAGCATTCTGATGAAAGACGAAACTGAAGTACTTCCATACAACTACGAATGTCCCGGTATAGTTTTGTGAATATTAAATCTGCCAGAGCAAAGTGGCATCTGTTTACAGCACTATATGACATGTTTTTGTGTGTACGGTATTATGAAAAGTCGAGCTGTCTTTAGTGTAGGGTGACAGACTTTTGGTGGGTGTTCTCATTTGTTGGATATAATTTGCTTGCCTTTGAATGCATTTTAGATTACGTAGAAGAACGCAGCATCACGGTTCCGAGCTAATCCGGTCATCGTACATAATTCGGCAGGCTAACGATGTGTAAAAAACGAAAGTGAAAAAGATATTGGTGCGTACCGGTATTGACCTTGCGACCTTTGACTTCGCAGTCCAACGGATGACCGTGGTATGAACCACATAACATCAAAACATAAACAACATCACGCCTGTATATACCACTTAGTTATCATTACTATCTATCACATCAGCAGCGTCTAAAGTAAAATCCGTAGTTTCTGCCTAAGCCTACGAACATCAGAGCGACCTAATCAGCAATACATTAACCATTAACATACGTCAAAGATTAATGAGGGCAGAATTCCCAAGACCATTGATTGACATCTTACAAGAGAAACGACTCAGCCTGACTTATCCCTACAATTATCTGAATTAAATTTGGTTCCATTGGGATTAGGTATATTATCTAACTGATTTATACCACTAAGAGCTGATTTCAATCGTGAGATATTTTTAAAATTAGAATAAATTTGACGTTTTGACATTTTTTTTCATACATTAAATGTCAAAATGACAATTTTATCTTTCGAATACAGTTTATCTAACCATTGAAAAACCAGCCTTAAGACGTACAGTCAAGTCATCATTTTACTCCTTTCTAATAGACTTTAAACATTATAGAACCTTTTGTTTTCTTCGTTACAATGATGTGAAGTAGCCGATGACAGACACGACCTGATTGACGTACTAGCTAAGGGATTGGACTGCTGCGCAAAGGGTAGACGGTTCGATTCCCGCACGAGACAAAAATTTGTGCGACCCGCAGATGATTATCCCGAGTCTGAGTGTTTGACTGTTTGTGTATGTTATACGTCATGTTTGTGAAACGCACCCACGATACACGAGAAATTTCTAGAGCGGGGTGACGTTTTTAAAAACAAATAAAATAAATAATAGTTTAAAAAAACTAAAAAACACGCTTTTTATCGAAAACCGAACTAAAAAATAGGAAATAAGTTTTAATCAATTTAAATTAAGAATATTGTTAAAAATTTCAATAAATATAAATTAATAATAGTGTGAATAAAAAAAAATATTTTATTTAAAAAAAAGCGTGGGGTGCTTTTTAAGATATTATCAAAATGATAATCACTCTACTCATATCTGTCAATAAAGTATTTATATCTATTGACACCATGCACCTCACGCTTTTAAATGATGTCTCTGGACGACATTTATGCACAGTGTCATTATTATACGTATACCTATCTACGTCAATATATCCTGGAGTTTCTCCATTACCTGGTGGCACTATATTAAACGGTTCCCCGTTCCCGTCTGTCATTAGGCTCTTTGATGTCTTCTACATTAACAAGACGAAATATTTCATTTTAGTCTCACATGTTAGCTTGTTTCTTCTTGTTTTGTTATTATGACGTGCATAGAGGACATTTAGTTTGTTTCGTCTATCATTATAAACATGTGGGTGTATGTTAATAGGATTTTTAGGGACTTAAAAGACAGAAACATGCTCGTGTACGTCTGTACTCGGATCGCACAAAATTTATTTTTCGGGTGGAATTTTCATAAGCAATCTTTGCACACAAAATCTCTCTCTTATTTACTGCAGTATCCTGAGTGTGATTATGAATGGTTTTTTATGATTAATGGTGGGATTCTTCGCTGATCGCTTTGATCCCTAAAAAGATAAACGGAAGATTTTCAATTACATTTTCACCTAAGGAGATTATTGCTTTTGAGATCTGTAGTTGACAACTGCACCTTATAAATATAAAAAGGATCAGGCAAATTACATTTTTTTTTCTTTTTAAAAACATGTCTACTGTGATAATCATTTATGGTAATTATATTAAATTTGCCAAGTGGTATCCGGCTTTGAATTTACCTTGATATTATGGCACCCCCCTCTTTAAGGGGGAGGCGTTTGTGCAACAGTAGACGTCTTCTAGCTAATGATGATTTACAGTGCAATGTTCTGCTTGGTGTTACAAATAATATATGTATATCGATTAGTCAAATAGTAGCTCTATAATTAATAAACTTAATAACCATACAATTTATATAAGAGGCAATGCGTCACACACTACAATAGTAATTGTTTCGTCCAAATTAAATATTGTCTTCTTTCTTTTCTTACGAGACGTAATCAACCTGCATTTGTCTTCCACAAGCGAGCCAGAATGTTTTTCCACACACCGCACCTCTAACTGCTATAATCCATCTTAAAATACTGGCAGTCAACATGGCGGGCGCAAACATTATGACGTCATGCACTTAGGAAATTTGTTTAGGGGTCAACGATCATGTATTAATGCTGTTACCAAATGCGGAATAAGCATATAATTATCCTTGAAAATGTGCAAGATTTTTGAGAGTTTGAAGTATTTTTGTCAAGGTTTTTCCCAGTCCTTAGTAATGTCGAAAATCGTTATTCATCTATACTATATTACTTACTTCTTTACAAATCTAACTTACGATGATCTTAGTACTGGCTGTCGGAACCAATCTTCTCGATCATAGCTGATACTTTGGTATATGTCCTTGGTATACTCCTGACACAGGACAACACTTTTTCTTCCAATTCTCGGATTCCAATCGTGATCCCATGATGACTGCCACGGTCTAGTAAATAAAAGGCGAGACTGCTGAGCATAAGCTCCTAGGTACGAATCCAGGGTCGATCGAAGTGTTATTGGGGTTTAATTCTCAGTAGCAGCACGGAGTCTTGAATTTTGCTCGGTTACATTGACTTCCCCCTATTATAGGACCCATAATATAACTGGTGAAATGTGGGTGTACTATACTCCTCTGCCTTCCTGGGTTTTCAAGCGTGTTACATGTATGTATGTTAATGTAACTTGCATAAGCTTTTCATTGAGCCCTTTCTCACTGAGCAAACAATTCCCCAGGTCACGCCATACCCTGATACATATTCATAAAACTTCTTTCATCGCTACGCTGGGCCAAAGTTTAATAGTTACCCCCGCAGCAGCCTTCTGCATTTTAAGTCTTCGATAACGTCAAAGTTTTGAGAAGTTTTGCAAATATTGGGTACTCCGGAATAGTTTTGAGGTTTAATAATGTCAATATGGCTGCTTTGTTTTGAGTTCTTTTTGTTTTATCAAAAGATTTGGTTTCCTTGTTGTTAAAAGGCTCTCCATCTTTTTTATTATAAATAATATTCTCCTGACTGGATTTCGGTCACGGCGGCTTATCTCCTTTGAGAGTAACCAATTACGCGGGAGATATTATAGTGTACAAGCATGAACAGCAAATAAAGGTGTACTCCCTATTCCTTCACTCTCATATTCTGATGGTACGACAAACCGACTTAACCGGACAGAGATCAGGCGAAGGACCAACGGTTTATCGTGCCTTCCGAAGCACAGAAAGGTCTCGACATGTGGAAACGCTCACCCATCACAAGACTGACCCAGGCGAGCACGGCTTAACCTCGCAGATCGATTGATCTGCGCGATAGCCACGTAGTTACGAGCCCCTTACAATAGCTTATTAGTCAATTATGTGTGTTGAACATCCATATATACATAAAGTCGTCGTGACTTTATGTGTTTCCCAGAGGGGTAGGCAGAGACCATGGATTTTTATTTGTTGCGATCTTGGCATACTTCTTTCGCCGCTTTCACAATGGTGCTGAACCATTGCAATATAGCAAATTACCAACTTTTATTTCTGTTAAAGTATTATAAAGTCATATTCTGCAGTAGTAATAATACTACAATAACTGAATTGTGCGATGAAAGCAGATGGTAAAGTTGCAAGTCGCTAAGACGACTTTAGAAAACAAAGTCGTTGCAGTTTCAGTGACTTTGATTTAAGGTCACTTGAAGTTTCCACGCTTCTTATACCTACGGAGAAAGACCGACTATTAATATCCTTGACTGCTTAGTGTTTTGTGTTGGTGGACTGAGTTTCTTTATATTTTTCTTCATTGTATAATGTAATAGCATAATGTTTTAGATTTAAATTTTCTTATTGGTTGATACACAACCTGGTGTCAGAGTTTAAGTTGCATGGATCCAAAATGTTATTCTAATGGTGAAGGCTCAGAAAGAAAGTCTTCAGTTATTTTCGCCATTTTTACATTCACAGCAAAAGTGTGCACTAGTTTGAGCGGCTGTACGTCCGTATAGTTATTATATTTTGTATACTATAAACACGTGTTCATACATATACGAAGTATAGGCACATATAATTGAGCATCCATGATTAGATTGAATAAGTTTACCACTCAACTTTGTGCTGGCTGATTAACCTCTAGGCAAAATCCACTTCCTTGTTTTCAGAAGGGAATCCACTGCCACAACTTTCCTAACAAATATATGTATAACTTTGGCGTAAGGATTCTCATAGATAATTAGTTTACCAAGTACATATTGACAAATTATGTAACAAAGGAAAAATTAAAAATATTTTCGAAATAAATAACAGTTACAATTATTTGTTAACAGAAGATCATAACAAACTGTATGATGACATTCATGACGTAGGAATAAAACCACCAATAAGATTTAAAAAAAGATAATTAACGCAATTTTCAAACATTAACGATGCGACTACTTTTAAGTAGCTTGTACGTCCCAATATATTTTCCAACATCATCAATCGCTGAGACATAATTATGTTGGAAACTTTTCCCATTAATCGTAGTTCTTGACGAATAGAGGATAAACCAAATAACTAATTCGGGTAAAGATAATAATTAGCATGTATGGGCCAATTTTTCGAACGGTGAAGCTGCTACATTCGTAATAGTATCATCTTAGCACTGTCTGTTGAGTGAACTGGGATAGTAGCTGTATCATTCCTCTCAAGAGAAAGAAAGACAGTGAATCAGGTAACGGTGTACGTGAGAGTACGCGGTGGTATGAAAAGGTAATGAAATGTCATCCAAACTTCTCATTTCTCCTCAAGGGTTTGATTCGGGTGTACCTCGCACGTGTTGGACTCCACTAGCGCATTTTCAGCCCCAAAGCTTGTCGTGTGGTCATTCTAGTAAAATATAGATAATCTACCTCGTCTCTGAATCATCATCATCATAATCAGTTGGAAGACATCCACTGTTGAACAAAGGCCTCCCCCTTAGAACGTCACAATAAATGACAACTTGCCATTTGCATCGACCGGTTGCCCGCAACTCAGGATGTCGTCTCTGAATAGGATTACAAAATAATTTCGTTTGACATAATAATATTTATAGCATCTGGAGTCATTAATCTCAATCCCATAGTAGTCCATAGGGGTTCATCTTATCTCTTCCCAAGAATTGAAATGAAGCAAAAGGTCATTCATGTGGCACCTTTAGCTGCCTCATTACATTGTCTCCCAGGGAACACGTCTCGTTAAAATTGCCAGCTGCACCAGAAATGACAGTCGTTACAATTCCAACAGACGCTGTCGCTCGTTAGTTTATATTTAACGATGTTGTCTCTTTAGCTGCATGATGATGCAACCGTTTTGCGGCGACCTTGGGCCGAATATGAGCGATAATGTTTATATCGATGGTACTAGTCATGTTTGTTTTCCAGGACAGATTCCTGAAGGCCATTTACTTCAATAACCCAACTTATGTTTATTAAGATCTTCAGCTTCTGATTAAATACTCTTGACCTAGCCTGTTTTAAGAATATGTCTGGTTATTTTTACTGACCTAATACCTATAGTATACTTATGTACCAGAATTTTTTGCTGACGATCTACTTTATCATCAGCGAAACCTGTCCTTTTCCATTGTTTCGAGGTTATAATAATTCTTTAGATTTTTAACGAAAATACTGCGTAGGCAATTCAGGTTGCAAAAATAAAGGTACAATATTGAAGTAAATTCATACCAGGTAATGAGTCCGTAACCTCAAGCTTAAAATCGAGTCTGTAAATATTAATAAGGTGTCATATTAACCGCAACGCTCTGCACGTATGTACGGAAGAGTCGATATGAAAGAAATGAAAGGATCCTGTGACATTGGATGGGAGCTAAAAATACAGTCATGGCCTTCAATGGGAATTCTTTTATGAGAATAGGAAGACAAATATGGAAGTCTATTATTAGTCTGTTGTGTTGCCTATTTCTGTCCACACTTATTTTAGAAGCCGTAATGATATGTATGAGTTTCCGGAATACATTTTGAACTCATGCTGTAATGTAATTGGAGTCTATTTGAATAATGAGATTATAAAACCTTGTGAAACCACAATGTATAAAGGTCAGTATCTAACCTAACCTAACTTTATCAGGGTTAGTCCAGTCTCACCTGAGGCTAAATATCAGAGTCATCTGTCACGCACGAGATGCATGCCACACTTCTTCGGACTCTGATACTCTACGATTACTGTAGTGGATGGTGGTCATACTTTTATTGGGCTGTCGGTAATCGTAAAAATCCACGGACACAATCAAGTTTTGAACCCGCATCCATGTGCTTATCCGTGGTTTGGATAGCCCATAACCTTCTGAGCCACTGAAATCTGCCCTATTTTACAAGATTGTATTGAATTTTTTAATTCGAAATATGTTAACAAAATATCTCATGCCTAAAGTCGTAAAATTTTGGACGCTTATAAGTTTTTTTTTAGATTCATACTGTTACAGTTTTCTTGGCAGTGTACCAGAAAGCCGATCATCATACAATATAAAAAGTAATGACAAAATCCCTACTTACAGTAATAATTCCCAGTGGGAAACTTTTTCAATATGTTCTTAAAGGCCAAATATCTTTAGAGTCCGAAGCTATCTTTACTAATACAAAACAATGGGAATATTGGGAAAGTTTGTATTGTTGCTTGTTGTTCAATATTAATTGAACTCATAAAACATTACAAGGTTCCATTATGATATAATTGATCTTTGATGTAAGTATGATGGAATCAATCCGATTTATCGTCTTAACTAAGATGTACATTGACATTGGCCGATCAAAATGACGGTATTGCGAAAACTTCGTGATAAAATTTTCCGACATTTAGTAGATGTAGGTACTTGTATTATTTTATGGGATAAGTATCATATACTGGCTCCCATTTATACTACTTACAATTAGAAATTAATAAATGATGTATTTCTGTAAATAGGTTCTCACGTCAAAATTCAATCAAAAATAAAATAAAAATTTGATGGCGTCGGCATTTCCTAACTCACTACCTCTGAGAAGAAATGCCGAAACAAACTCAGGGTTAGAGTAGTTTAAGAGTTAGTCTCAGATCACCTCACTGTTCCGTAACTAATTCTTAAACTATAATTATAAGTACTAATCTCGTTGAAGCCTAAAATATAAGCTTTAAGAAAATATCCATCTGTTGTATGACAAACATTTTATCTTTTTATCGTATAATTAAGTCATGTCACAAATATGACAAAAAAGATAAACAAACGATGGTAATCTAAGATCTTTGTTACCTTTTTACAAAGGAAAAAGGGATCACAAAAGATGATTTACACCGATAATACGGTGGGCTTAATCACGAGACATCCGAGGCACTTACATTAACGTCACTTTTTCCCTCAAGAGTAGCGAACGAGAATAACTCCGTATATCTTTCCCAGCGATGGGAAGAATTTCCTAGCGTTGGGAATTTACTGCGCTATGTTGACAAATTGTATCACATTATATGGGAGTCACTTAAGGTCCTTTATTTTTGTGTTTGAGGTATTTTTATTAACTTTCGATATATAACGCGAAGGTTGAAAGAAAATAATAATTTTAAAAATAACAGCGTTTGTAACTTTATAAAAGGGGCGGTAATAATTTAGCATTGATGAACATTTTCAAATGCGCAAGTTTATCTTTTTTGATATGGTTTTGTTTGTAGTGAGTTACAGTGTAGTTTATGAGCCATTTCAGCATCATTAAGAGACAAATATATATGCTAATTTTATTTACTAATAGAAGATTGATGATGAGGCTCTGATAGTCAAGTGGTTTGACCGTTAAACTGCCGAGTCAAAGGTCACAATTGCAAACGGCAAGCACAGTCTCTTCGAATTCATGTGCTTAATAGAAATTAATTAACAGTTCCTAAAATGATCGAAGGAAAACATCTTAAGGAAACCGGCACACCTGAGAGATTTTTCAACGGTGTGTGAAGTCGTGTCAGAGACTTACAGGTGGTATAAACTCTGACACGAGATTGTTCATCAACCGTACGTTAAAAAGAATAGAAGATTCAGCCTGCGACTTTGTTTACGTGTAAATTATGTCGAGCCTCGGGATTCTAGTAGCCTACAGAATTTTTCAAATCGGGTGGATAAAATTCAGCCTTACTTCTTACATCCAAACATACGAACTCATAAAAATTACCTCTTTATAATATTCGCATACATTTCTTTGTAACAGATTCCTAAAAATACGCAGTGTTCTTTATTTTCCTAATACAATATTCTAGTCCAATAATAAAAACCCGACATAAACAAGTATATGCTGTGGCATAATACACAATATTCTCGTTCGCAGGTGACAACGGCATCACATAAGATCAGCCATTCTCTTTACACGAGGGTTTATGGTAGCCATTACGTTAATAGAGGGTGTTTGACGGGCTCAGCCTATACACAACGACATAGTCATGATACAGCTGATAATATTGTCTATATTATGTTGCTACTATTGACTATCAATATTGACGTTCTATTATTTATCACATATAGCTCGCCAAGTCAAAGGACGGAAGTTCAGACTCCGGCACGCACCAATGCTTTTTCGAATTAATGTGCGTACTATAAATTAGCTATTAGTAGCTAAAAACGGTGAATGAATACATCGCTAGGAAACCTGAGAGATTTTTCAACGGTGCTTGAATCCATGTCAGAGGCCTACAGGAGGTTTAAACTGTGAGACCAGGTTGTTCATAAACCATGCTCAACCTCAACAACGCCTCTGACATGGCTTTACACACCATTGAAAAATTCGTTTAGATTTTATTTTTGTTAAATCTCGTCTGTTTTCGGATTCCCAAGTAACAGATCAGCTATAAATAAGACTTCATCATTATCATCATCACCATCAGCTTTTACGTGACCCACTGCTGGGCGTAAGCCTCCTCCCCTAAACGCCACTGTTTCCTGTTTAAATAGGACGTAATATCCCCAAAATAATTCTTCCCATAATAACGGACCTCGATCTCAATTTGCGGTCCTAAAGTTTCGTAATACATAAGAACTGTCGCCCACCGACAGACCTCGCCGGGGGACACGCTTAGTTCGACAATAAAACGCTTTTAAGTGATGTATGGATTGGATATGTGTTTTCGGGGGCTTTGGCTATATTTGACTATAGATTATGTCCGAGACAGTTTCAAGGGGTTTTTAAGACGGGATTCTACAGTTGTATTGTTATGGAACACCCTTTACATCACATAGCCGGTTTTGGCTACATTAATAATAATAATAATTTATTTATTTCTCTCAAAAAGTACATTACAGTTCGTATAAATTATAAAAAATATAAGAGACATAGCTAAAACATAACTAGCACTAAATAGCATTAATCTCAACTGTTACTTGGTTTTTATGATCTTCTTCTTATCGTATGGTTGATTAACAACTTGGTGTCAGAGTTTAAATCGCCTGTGACATGACTTTACACAACGTTGAAAAATCTCTCAGGTGTTCCGGTTTCCTCACGATGTTTTCTTTCACCATTTTTAGCTACTGATAACTAATTCAACTGAGCATATTAATTCGAAAAGCCATTAGTGCGTGCCGGGGTTTGAACTTACGACCGTTGACTTGGCAGTCGAACGGTCATACCACTCGGCTATCACTGCTTGTGGTTTTTATGATGAGTATATTTTAATATTTCTAGGTTTTCGGTTAGGTAATGGCAATAGGGAGGCCTTTGCCCTGCAGTAGGACGATCATGGCTGAAATAATAATAATAATAATGGCAAAAGGCTGGCCCTTGGGACCTTTTCAAAACTGATGAAATGTGAGCGTACTACATAATCTGCCTTACTCTCGGCGGTATTTAGGCATGATTAAATCCTATAAACATCCTTAAAAATACTTCTGTCTACCCCTTCGGAGATAACGAGCGTGATACTCAACAGTCCAAAATTAAGTTACTTTTCGTACCACACCGAAATGCAGAATTCGTTTCGCATTCAAATTCTTTGCTTGTATGTTTTATCATCGCGTTAACTTGAAACTAGCAAGAGAAACCACTCAGCGCCTTGGCATATTGCCTCGTAACTTAAGTTAACGCTGCAACTTAATAGAATTAGAACTTTCGTCTTACATGTTGCAGGGTGGTGTAAACATTTTGGATACTTGGAGGGGAATAAATGCATGAAAAAAATAGTTTTTTTCTTTATTGTCACAGTGGCTAAGCGATTGGACTGCTGCGCTAAGGGTTGTGGCTTCTATTCTCGCACGGTACAAACATTTGTGCGATTTGCAGATGTTTGTCTTTAGACTGGGTGTTTGTGTATGTGATATTGCATGTTTATGAAACGCCTGCCTTATACAGGAAAAATACCTAGTGTGGGGCGAAGGTTTAAATCATTTTTGTAAAATAGCAGTTTCCCTTACCAAATTAATTACAAGCAACCACAACCTAAGAAACAATTTTCTCCGAAAAATAAAATGTCTTAAACATTTTCGTTGAACCGAAACATCTGAACAATGCCGCTTTCCCGTGACATCGTAATAATTGATCTTTTCCGACCCTCAACAAACTGGCCTACAACATTTCCTGTACTGTCAGAAAGTCAGAACCCGACCCCACTCCGACGTCAGACCACTTCAGATCTCCGTGAAAAAAAAACCTTACTTTTCCTTTTGATGGACTCGGAACTAAAGGTACTTTAATTTAATATTTTATTTGTTCATGTTGTTTACACCCCTTAAAGCGCTTTTTGAGCTGTGAAACGCTTCGCACTTGTCCCTTTTCTGTTTTTGGCGTTAAGAGTGGAGGTGACTGGCGCCTGAAATATTTTTGAAGGCTGTTTTTTGTTCTTTGTTAAACAACTTTTGTAGTATTGTATTTAAAGGGATTATTAAAAGATACATAAAGCTGCAGACCGGGCTCTGTGGCGTACCTTGGGTGAGGCCTACGTCCAGTAGAGGACTGCTACGGGCTGATGATGATGATGATGATAATACCAAAAGATATTACTAAAACTTTTCTAGACCAACCATCTAATGACAAGTTGTCGTTCACTCTGGCGTTCTAAAGGGGAGGCCTTTGTTCAGTAGTGGACGTCTTCCGACTGATGATGAGACCAACTATCGACCAATGACTACAACTGCTTCTGGTGTAGTTATTTAGTGGTTGCGAAGTGTGAATAGTGCTTTCTCAATTGTCTATTTCTTGATTCTCATCTGTGCCGCTTCTGGATTGTGGCTCAGTTAATGGCAATAGGCTCGATCCCTGTTATATGAAACGTATTACACTGACGGAATGCGGGTGTACTATACTCCTTCGAGGAATACATCGTGATGCTTTATTATGTGTTTTAGTACTTACTTTTAATTAAAAAGCGTTGAAACTTCTCTTTATCTCTTTAAAAAGCTGTTTCAAATACTCAAGACTATTTTATCAAATAACCCTCTAAAAGCTACTAAATAAACCTAGCCTGTTTACATTTGGCCTAGATGCAGTGGCTTAAGACGAGACCGAAACTCAATATCCAGACTAAGCAGAATTAATATTAACAAGTAAACGGGTCTTCTAGAACTTTGAAACGTATTTAATATTAAACACAGCTTCCTTCTCTCCCGATTTGCATTTTATGAAATTCAAATAGAAAAGTTCTAAGATAAATTTGTCTTAGTTATTTTACTTGTACAACTTAATTGTTCAGTATGATTAGTAGTACTGATATTATGTATTTCTGACTGCCTCGTTGATCTAGTGGTCGCTAAGCTCGACTGCTGAGCATGAGGTCCTAGATTTGAATCCCGGCTCGGGCAAAGTGTTACTGGGTTTTTCCATTAGATAATTTTCAGTAGCAGTGGAGTCTGGATTTGTGCCCGGTTGATGGCAATAGGCTCGCCCCCTATTACATTGGGACCTAAAAAATAACTGGCAAAATGTGGACCTCTGCCTACCCCTTCGGGGAATACAGGCGTGATGTTTTTATCTGGAACCAAAATATAACCTAGATTTTTTTTTACTCTGGGTAATTTGTATTTATATGTATTCATGGTGTTCATAAATATCAAACAACACTCATCCTCATAAAGTGTTATATAAACACCCTGTTTACAAACATTATGAGAGTTATTTTCTTCGCCGGCGTGTGGTATTGTTCACTGATAAACAACCCTCTTATTTTATTTCATTCCTGAGAGAATACACACGGTTGGTACCGTAACTATTACCTGAAGTCTTAAAAAAAACCCTATGTAACTATAACGCAGTGGTAATTACGAAAAAATGACTTTTTGGTATGCTACAATTAACTTTATTGCAAAAAGTTTATAAATATGTATAAGTTTTGCTATTTATACATATACTTTTGGCGGATATAGCAAAACATCCGCCGAGTGCTATCCAGCCTAAAATTCCTCCCGTGGGTGTCGTAAGAGGCGACTTAGGGAAAATCCAGAAGATGGGCAGCAGCGTCTTCTGTAACTTCAACACCAATACTGCGATCCCCAAGCCGCTTGCCAAACGCGAACAGGTTCATGGCGAACCCCCCTTACCTAAGGGGAAGGCCTTTGTTCAACAGTGGATGTCTTCCAGCTGATGATGATGATGATAGCAAAACATGACACACAATTCCTGTAATCGCGAGAGACTTGATGTTGCTATTATTAAACAGCATTGTATATTTCCAATAAATCATCAGATGATGTTGATGATTGTTGACTCTAAAAAGTACAAATATAATTAAAATCATTGTGCGACACTATCGCTAAACTTATTTTTGGCGATAGTTTCTATCTATACATTATTATAAGCACCTGCCCCCTTACCGTACTTATATACTTTACGTTGTGAAAGCGAGACGCCGCTACGTGCAGCGTAATGCGTCGTCTTGCTTCCACAACGTAAACTGCCATGTTAAGGGGATGTACAGTCGAATTGAATACTTTCCAATCTTTTGAAGACGATCAAGCAATAAAACCAACACGATAATTTTAACCAATAAGTCGGGCAAACCCACCCGCTTATGTGTGTAACAATGAATCTATTACCGGTTCTAGCCATATCTTTATGGTATCATAAAAATAACTACCTATTTTACGCAGATCGAGCCACGAGCTTTATAACTCTCTGATGTCATAACAGTGAACGGGTGCTGCTAAATATAGAAAGTTCCAAGAAAAATAAAAAGCGTGGAACTTTGTCAATAAGACTTACCCTTCGCTGGGTTAGGTTGAAATTAAACGTCTATTGGCTCTAGTTTTATTATTATTTTCTTACTAGCTGTGCCTGTCATGCGTCCCATATGAGCTTAAAAAAAACTAACCCAATGCTATTTTTGAGGAGTTTTCACAGGTTTAAATGGATATCGATTATATCCGTAATATCGGATCTATACTATAGCAATGAATAGACGATAGAGAAACGTATAATACAAACAATCAAGCGTGTTATCCTTGACGAGGTAAGCACAACTGTTCTTCGTTACCACAGGTCCAAATTACTATACTTCGCCGCTCATGTACTAAGGAGTAATAGTATCGAATATTTTCTCTTTTTGGACTTTTTTCAATTTTCATTTTATAAAGGTATGTATTTTACTCAGAGTACATACATACATAACTCACGCCTGTTCCCTGAGGGAGAGGCAGAGACCACGGATTTCCATTTGCTACGATCCTGGCATACTTCTTTTGCTTCATTCACTCAGAGTAACGGGCTTTAAAAATGTACAATTTTATTCAGAGCAGCTGGCTTTAATACGTATATATGTTACTCAAAGCAACTGGTTTTAAAAACATATATGATTTACTCTGAGCAACTAGCTTTAAAAGGGAAATATTTTACTTAGAGCAACTCTTTAATCTCACCGACGACATAAATAAGTGTAACAAGTACATCTAAATATAGAAAGTTCCGCGCGAATGAAGTCGTTGGTGTAAGACGTCTGATAATGATGGCACGAGACGTACCGCAAGCATCTACATAATTGTCCACTGACCCGTATCTGTGTCTTATATAGACATATGTACATTATAATACTTTTAATGAGGACACTCGTCATTATGTCTTGTTTGATTTAAATTGTAATATTTCGTGTCGCAGGCCGGATTTGTGCTCTCTTCATGGCAATAAGCTCGCCTCCTATTGCATGGGATCCAAAACATGATTGGCGATATGTTTGGGGCTAACCCATTAAATAGCTGGCAAAAGTAGAATGCCCACTTCTGGAACCAGCGTGTTACAGACAATCGGAAAAGTCCATGATTTTGATAAATGATTTTATTTTTGCAAATTGGTTTTACAAAAACACTTTTACACGTCACTTTTTAAAATTAGATGACATCGGCATTTCTTAACCTCTGAGAAGAAATACCGAAACAAACTCAGGGATCAAGCTCTCTTTTAAAGTCCAGACTGTGTGTGGTGTATACTGAAATCACAAAAAAATCTGTCAGTGGCAAAGTATAGAAAATTATATTATTAAAATGTTGGAACTTTCTATTGAGTTAATGCATTTCACCGAAAAATATTCTAAAAGATGCTATCCCTGTTAGCTACCACAATCGAGAATTATTGTAAGAGAAAATGTTGGGCCTCCCATCAAAATGAAGAAAATTAGCTCGATAGTAATGAATTATAAAAATAGTCCGTGGATCCTGGACTAATTGTCAAAACAAAATAGCATCGGGTCTAGGTGAGGTTTGCTAGAGATATGTATCTTAACCCTGCCATTGTCAATCAAACTGAAACTGAGGCAGCTTAAAGCTGACATTGTTATCTAACAAATGACCTCAATTTGAAACTTGTAACGGTTCACCAAGTCTTGGGTCTTTTGCCACCACGTTTTGCCAGTTATTAGTAGTATTTAAGACTATTAACTATTTTTTTAAACTTCGTCCCATACTAGGAATTTCTCTTGTATCATGTTGTTAGTGCTAAGTTAGTGCATTACCTAACTTAAGTGACAAAACCTTCATAAAATTGTTCAGTTTCTCCTAGAATCCATTTTCGAAGCCTTCGGTCCATTTATCTTAGGACTAACTTACGTGGGATGACGGACAGCTGCACTCCAACTCAGGGGCTGCTAAGTAAAATGAGCAACCCTTATCAATTTGTTATGTTTATCTGACAGTATGTCATGGGAATGTGCAATTCGGTTGTCATTTTCCCCGGCTACTGAAATCTGACACATTTCATGCTAGATCAAGAGGTTTGAATAAAACATAACATCACGCCTGTATTCCCCGAAGAGGTAGGCAGAGGTGCACATATAGTACACCCACATATCGACAGTTATGTTTTTTTAAGTCCCAATTTCAATAGGGGGCGAGCCTATTGCCATCCACCGGGCACAGTTCGTGCTGCTACTCAGAATTACCTAATGGAAAAACCCAGTAACACTTTATGGAGTGAGGGACTATGAGAGTGAGGGAATAGGGAGTGCACCTGTGTGTGCACGCATACTTGTGCACTATAATATCTGCTGCGTAGTTAGCTAGTCTCAGTTGAGACAGGCCACCATGACCGAAACCAAAGCAAACTTCACTTATTGATGGAAATTAGTGTTACTTAGTTAGGAAGCCAAACACTCTATGTTGTAAGTGCTGTAAATTTAAACAAGAATCCATTTTAATTACAGTATGCCAGCCACAATGTAAATTGTACAACGTTTAGCTGTGAAGTGTGTGACTTAGTGAATTCACATTGTAGGTAGATGGCAGAAAATCTACTACGTGAGAGGCATAAATCATTTACTAAGAGGAATCCCTACTAATATTATAAACGCGAAAGTTTGTATGTATGGATGGATGTTTGTTACTCTTTCACATAAAAACTACTGAATGGATTTTAATGAAATTTCATATGGAGGTAGCTGACACCCTGGATTAACACATAGGCTACTTTTTATTCCGAAAAAATGTAGCAGACGCGGGCGCAGTTAGTTTCTTATATATGAATGAAAATTCAAACATAAACACGCTGAATCCCGAGTCTAGGACGACCATAGTAAATCCATCATGCATATCTAATTTAGGCTAACCTAATAGGACTAGTCAGTAGGTTAGGCCTTAGGAACCTATTTAGAAGTCCTGACTTTCTTGTTATTAAAAGAGTAGACTTAAATGGTCCTTCCTATTTCTATGTCTTGTGGCCAAACTTCACTAAGTTCCATCGCTAAGTAGTCTCACTTGATATAATAGTCATGTTAATTGCTAAGAAACACTGAAGGTGCTTTGTCACTACATGTTATTCAACTGAACACAATAATATATCATGACTACCTATTAAGATTACAGATTAAAAGGACCAAATTATTAGTAACAAAGACCAATGCTAGACAGAGGAGGCTAATGAAAAATCGCTGCACGCACGGCGCCGGCTAAGGTCCTGGCTTTATTTCCTAGATTTTGGCAGTGTTATTGGGTTTTTTTATTAGGTAGGCTCTTTACAGCATGCAGTCTGAATTTGTGCCCGGTTAATGACAAAAGGCTCCGCCCCCTGGCACATTAGGACCTGTTACTTGAGAAATGTGGGTGTACTGTTCGCCTGCCTACCTCTTCAGGGAATACAGGCGTGATGTTATGTTTATGTATTTTCCCTTAGTAAAGTTGCTAGTGTTATAAATAACCCTTTATTTCATTACTAAAACATTTGGCAGGTTTCCTTCTCAGAATTTGGTCCTTACGACCATAAAAAGGAATCTTGCAAGAGCTGGCTTGCGCATACTTTATTTTATTTTCTTTGCATAATACTGAGATTTATCGGCAATTCCCCGCTTTGATGTCTTATTCGCATAAACTACCTACATTTTCATTTTAAAATAACACATACCTATGTTTTGTCGTGATTACAAATGAAATAATTTATTATGAAATTCTGATTTTGTTACTGATTTTATATTATTCTCGTTGTTGTACCTTATTAACAATATTTTTCTTTTGTTTTCAGATCTCCATGAAATAATCCGGTAAGTTAACAAAAAGAAATATGAAATAAGGACCTTAAGTTTATCTGTAAGTAACATTACTAAACTATTAAAAGAACCCACGAATTCTTCTATGGATTCCAAGTATTCTATAATAGCATCGTCGACGTAAGTACTCAAATACAGCTCAATAGACTCATTATCCTAAGGTTCACTGGCAGTAAATACCTAAGACTTTCAATCGGCCAGTACATATAAATTTTATGCTTAAACTTTACTATATAAAATAAATCCAGCTCCCAAAACGTACCGTTCAAAACGATGCATTAAATTCGATATTGTAGAAACTAACTCCGCGCTTAACGCCAGAAAATAAGGCACCCCAAACTCTGACGCCGAACAAACGAAAGTTTTATTGACATTATCGCATACCGAGCGTTCATTGCTAGTTTTCATCGGGGCCAACTTTGAAACTTCTACGCCAGCCCTCAATGGAAATTGAATGATGAATAATGAATGAATCGTTCGGCTCAGTTCTTCATAACACAACATTACGTTTCGTTATGTAAATTTATTCAATGGCCTCAAGCTATTTTCTTGTGATTCCTTATTTTTACGGCGGCAGTATCAATTTGTTCAGATCTTGGATCGTCAGAGAGGTTATATCGTGCACGCTCTTGTATGTAAACGCTTGATATAAAATGGTTATTGTATATTTTATATCGTGCATATGTTGCCTGCGGCATTCTTCAGGTAAATTGCTACATTGGCAAAAAAGAGAAATGTATGTTACGTCAGTGCTTTCCGTTTTCAGTTTCGGGCCATGAACAATAAAAGGTCGGGCACCAGGATTTGGGCTAAATGTCCAGATAAAGTCGGGCGTGTGTACGGTGGGCAACGAAAGTTGGTTTATATTTGAAAGCAATAAGGTGGAAAGTTTAAAGCGACTTGGGTTGAAGGCTGTACGTTAATTAGTATTTCGTGCTCGAACATTAATTATCATTTTTACGAAATACGGAAAGCCAGGCTACCTAAAACCGATAAGCTTGACGGAAAAGCTAATGAAGATAAATGATGTAAAGCAGTACGATTGGACATTAACAGATGGATGCCTACTTCATTTAAAATTAAAAAAGAATACTAAATACTAAATTTAAATTAATTCCAGTAATATTCCTCTTTAAAAAGTTTTATTTTGGAACTTGAACAATGTCCATGCCAGTTCCCTGATCATTTATAATTGTTAGGAGTTAAGCATTTTCCTCTTTTATAAAATAACTCTTTTCTGCTTTCAAATGAGTAAAGTTGTTCAACAATTCCGGGACGAACCAAAATCGAGATACCCAACAGCAGATTAAAATAAATTGTTACGCATGAACAAGGTTATATTAAAATTTGAAGATAAAACTTATCTAATTTTGGCAATCTGCCGCCAAATCCGACTCTAGTTAACAATTTTATGGAAATTGTTAAAAAGGTTACGTTTCTGTTCAATTCAATGAATTTAAATGGACGTAACTAGTGTTTGTGCTCCCGAATTGGCTGTTTTTCAAAATTATTTAGATTTTGGCTCGAACAAACTTACTTTTGGAAAACGCAAAAAGGCAAGATTAAGTATATATTAATATTAATAAAGTAGCTACGTAACAGGTTGATTATTTGAAACTTATACCGAAAAACGGCAAAGAATATTCAACATCATTTTTACGAAATTGTATTTTGGCGAAACAAGTAATCAAAAACAAGCTTGTATTGGTTCCCACGATGCTGAATACAATGAGGTCGGCTTCCAAAATGGTGATACTGTTACAAAAAGCTATGGTGAATGCATTATACCCCATGTTAGGGGAAATAGCTCCAGATCTATTACACTCAGAAGTGATTGTTTCTTTGAGTTTACCAATGTTATTTCCCCAACACATAGCGTTGTTGGTGTTAAGATTTTTGGTTGATTAATCTTCTTAACGGAACAAACTGTCGATTCTATATTAGATTATGTGTTCGTACCCTTATCAAAATGATTGGTAAATTAAAAAATAATATAATATATATATATATAACTCCAGCCTAAAACCAACCTACGGTAGGACAATGGTCTCCTACGGTGAAGGAACGAACATTACCACCACACTAAGACGCTAGGTTCGGATGCTCCCACTAAATAAGTTTTATCTCAATGTTTTCCTTTACCACCATAAAATTTATCTTTTTTATTTGTTTGTACGTTATCTAGGAAAACAAAGTCCGTCTTTTGTTTAATGACCGTTTGGGATTACTTCTAATTTTATGGTCTAACAAGTGACATTCTGATACATGATAAAACTTCCACCCCATCCATTCCATCCCCGTCCATTGAACGTATGTAGGACAAAGTTAAACAAACTGTGGCGCTGATATTGAATCGAGGTTCGACCCTATTGACCACCTATCTACATGACCTTTTAAAATGGTGTAACGGTCAAAAAGATAAAGGAAACATGAGAAACATGTTCAGACTGCTATTACAGGATCAAGTGTTTTAAGATACCTTTGCATAGAAGGTGTATTTTTTGTTTCGTGTTTAACATTTATGTAATCGAGTGTACATTTAGGAACATGTACTCTTCAAAAGCTTTATTAAGGTTTCAGTCAGTATTGCCTAGTGGTATCTGGCCTAGAATTGACTACCCTCTTTCCCCCCGTGGGTGTCGTAATAGGCGACTAAGGGAAAATTCTGAGGATGGGCAGCAGCGTCTTCTGTAACATCATCATCAATACTTCGATCCCCGCTTGCCCAGCGTGGGGGTTTGGTAACCCTTACCTAAGGGAGGCCTTTGTTCAACAGTGGATGTCTTGGCTGATGACGTGTCAGTTCTCTGCCATCACCAAAAATTTAACTGCTATGTAGAAACGCAGCAAAAAAAGTCTAGAGATGTTTGAGGTTTTTAAAGAATCTTCACAACTAACTTGTATATATTCTTCTAAATGAGTGGGTTAATAACGTCAAGCTAACAGTCTTTCTTTCTGTCTTTGCTATATTTGTTCTACCTTAATAATAAATATTTCATTTATCTAAGTACACAATATGCGACATCAAATACTCATCTCTAGACCTGTGGAGCAAATTTCATTACCAAGAAAAATGTGAGTAAAGCGCTGCCTGGATATCGTGTTATTGTGCACTAAGACAATAACGCACGTGCCTGTTCTAGAGCTTCCATCATGATTGCGGTTGGCACGTGTAAAAGTAAACAGTTTAGGCAACCATTTTCAAGATTCACAACCCTCGATATTAAAGTTTGAAATTTAGAATCACCAGCCTCCAGATATAGTAGGTAATCTATTTAATTGACTGAATCACGACTTTCAAAGTTGCGCGTTTTCAAGGCATGACATTCATCCATTACCTATTGAAGCCCGAATAGACGTTAATTTAATAAATAACCTTTACAACTTTATTATTTGTAAAGACTAATTATAGAAATTGGTTGATATTAAACTGAACTCCCAGTCTGATAATAATGAAGGAGAAATTCAATCACTCAAGTCAAGACTCAGTTAATTACTTTGTAATAAATTCGAAAATGTTTTGTAGTATTAACTTTTGCGTTTTCTTAATTATTATCGTCATTCTCAGTCAGTCAGTCCTAGGTTCCAATTCCAGGTCGGGCAACGTGTACCACCACCAATTGGATCTTAACTTTAATTCAATTATTTATACTACAGTTAGTATTATATATCATAAAGAGTTAAGTTTTAACTGTAATTGGATTAGTACCTACCTCCACCACCCGTCCGCTGGGCCCGGTAATCCCATATGATAGGGGTGATGGATCGGTTGCATTATATTCGCCACTAGAAATTAGTTCTGGTGAATACGCCAGAGAGGCGACATATTCATTTTTTTCTGTTTTTCGTTCATCACAGCACAATAATACTTCTTGGGAAAGCAATTACTGATACGCACTAAGAGGCCTTACACACGTGATTTAATTAATAATATCAATATAATATAATCACTTAAATACCTATTAAATATAATCCATACTAATACTATACATGTGAAAGTAACTGTTTGTCTATCTGTTAAGCCTTCTCGACTAAACAGCTGGACGGATTTTGATGAGGGTATGTAGAAAGTTTAAAGCCCGAGAAAGGACATAGCCTACTCAACGCGGGCGCACTCACAGGCTAAAGCTAGTATTATTTAAATAGGATGTAAAAAATAGATTAGTTTATCTGCATCCAATTAAACGATCTAAATATCATAACCATATACCTATTTCTCTCTACATCTAATCAAATTTAAAATCAAATTTGTGCCATACAGTATTCACTGTATACGTAAATGTCATGTCATTAGTTTCATTATTAACTCGAAATCGATTTTGCCAGTCATTCGATTACATTACAGTCGCAGCACTAACTGAATTACTATCTAGGGGTATGCTAATAGGTCACCCCACTACATTCTTGGAAAGTTAAGGGTTGGTTGAATATTGTTATGTTTTGTACTCATATTTTGATGAACCGATGAACTATTAGATAATTAGATTATATAAAAAATATTATAGCTTTTAACAAACTTTCTAGTAAACGCGTGTTAAATAAAGCTTAATGTTATTAACAATGTAATTAATATTAAGTGTGGGTCGAACATTTATCAAACCGCCTCCTTCTCGGAAAATGGTTGCCCAAATATCTAAAGTTGAATTGCAATTAAAAATCTAACGGAAAATTTAAAAATCGAGTAATACATAAATTATGTATAAGTTGAAACTGAGATCCAAATTCAGTTCAAAACAGCGGCTCATCATCATCATCATCCACAGACTTCAATATCCCACTGCTGGGTATAAGCCTCCCTTAAACAGTACCATCCGCCGCGGTCCTGTGCCAATCTTGTCCAGGTGCGCCCCGCAATCTTTATTATGTCGTCGACCCATCTCGCTGCCGGACGACCTACGCTTCGCTTGCTCGTTCTTGGCCACCATTCTGTCAACGCCTTACTCCACCTGTCGTCACCTCGTCTAGCTAAGTGTCCTGCCCAACTCCATTTTAGCTCCGTAATGCGCGAAAACAGCGTCTAATTTCATCTAATGTACACCACGTGGCGCAACTTGAGAGAGGCCTATGTCTAGCAGTGGACTAAGATAGACTGATGATGATGATAATGATGCCATGTGACGCAATTAGGGAGAGGCCAACGTCCAGTTTACCGCGACAGGCTGAGAGAGATAAGAGAAGAATGCCATTACATGACCTCTGCCATATTCTTACTAAATAACTATTACACACTAAGTACTGAGAAAGGAAAGGGAGGCCTTTGCCCTGCAGTGGGACGATCATGGAAATAAATAAATAAATAATTAAGTACATAGTGTCTTAATCAAATGAAAGTCTCGCACCACTAACTTATTTAAGTTTCCATTAGGACACATACAGACTTGCGGGGTGCCAGCCTTGTAAGAACATTCGGTAATGTGCCCTATACCACCTTTACAAGTAGCACATAAATATTGATGTACCTATGGTACAGTAAGCAGCATAAGTAGCTGGAGATTTAACAGTAAACGGACAAATTTCAACAGTAAACGGTCGTAAACGACGGTTGACGCAGTGGCTACACGATTGGACTGCTGCGCTAAGGGTTGTGGGTTCGATTGCTACTCGGGGAAAAACATTGTGCGAACTGCAGATGTTTGTCCCGAGTCTGGGTGTTTGTGTATGTGATATTTTATGACATAGGAGAAACTCCTAGTGTGGGGCGATGTTTATTAAAAAAAAATCTATAATCATCATTTGGATGCTCCAATTTAATAAAATAACCTGTTTAATAAATTAATAATAAATTATTATTGATTATTTACTTTCGATTTTTAGACGTAAGGTTTCTTAGCATGTTGAGCTAGGTACTTATGTTGCTATACATACTTGTATAGGCTTTCCCATCAAAATAACATTAGTCAGTTTTTGCGTCATTACTACGGAAAATTCGAAGAATTCGGTTTTTGCTGTTATTTTACTGTTGAAGTAAGTTAAGAAAATGTTTACAGGGGAAGTTGTTTACGGTATGTTTTCTGACACACGCATTAACATTATTATTTGCTTAGAAGCGACTCAAAGGTATCTGAGACGTGACTCAACATACTCATACTTCTTTCCATCAAATCCGGCAAGTTTAATCGGACTTTATTAGTGTAATAAATGGAATGGTCAAAAAAAGGATCCATTAAAATTCTTATAACTCACCCATATTGTTGCTCGCGACTATATTTAAACACTTAATGCAATTGTACCTTTTTTTTTGTCTAGCTTCCACGCGACTACTTCATCCCCGTGGATGTCGAATGTCTTATAGTTTTTCTTAATAAATAGACAATCCAACACAAACATATTATTTCAATTGAACCAGTAGTTCCTAAGATTAGCCCGTTCAATCAACTAAACACAGAAATTCATTTCTTTTTATTATTACACTAGCTGCACCCTGCGGTGTTACCTACATTTTTTCGGGATAAAAAGTACTCTATGTATTAATCCAGGGTGTCGGCTACCTCCATATAAAATTTCATCAAAATCGGTCTAGCCGTTTGAGCGTGAAGAGGTAGCAAACATACAAACAAAATCACAAACTTTCGCCTTTATAATAGTAGTGTGATGTGATAGTATCGACGTACAGGTTTGATTAATAATAAATGATTTTATTTTTAAAATAGGTTTTACGAAAACATTTATTCACGTCATTTTTTAACACTAGATCGGCATTTCCTAACTTACTACCTCTTAGAAGAAATATCGCAACAAACTCAGGGTTAATCATTGAAGAAGGTTTTTTACACTTAAATTCATTGAATAAAAATAATCCACTTACAGTTCTACTAAATCGTGACATACATAATGTTGACACGTATAAATTAGCCCAACAGAATTAGAATGCGCAAATTGTAGGAAATCTCGACACTCGTTAATTCTTCATTATTCTAACGACGTCAATAAAGTGAGATACAACGATAATTTTATTCTCAGAGACGTTAAAATGGGACGCGCAAATAGGACGCGTCAGCCAATACAGATTTGTTTTGTATTAGGATCGAATGTTCTCTGGAAAAAAGTGATAAATGCCAGTTACATTGGCCACTAAGCCCATCCGTGATTTTGTTCGCTTTTCTATCCTGGGTTAAACAGCCTGGGTCTTAAACTACTCACAATTAAACGACCGAGTAGTTCATTTCACAAGTATAAACATACTTGTGAAATAATTACGGTGAACAATAAATAGTATTATTTATGGAAAATAGTTATACCACTAACATTATAAACGCGAAAGTTTGTATTTCTTCGATTAATTTTGATGAAATTTGGCATGGAAATGGTTATGTCGGTGTCAAAAAAATACATCGCAAATCCTCCATTCTCTACTTCATTACGTTAGTTTATTCGCTAAATCTTTAATAAACAATACAAACTACCCTCTTGTCTAAGAACTTAACAATACTCTGCACAATTAACTCTTGCAGAATGCATTAGCAACACAAACGTCTGCGTCCATGAACTATGCAATAACAAGCAAAGTTCAAGTCAACTTGGTCCGTAATGCAATCAGAATTGGTTACAATGTAGACAAAGTAAGAGGTACTTGAATGAAGAGTGAAGGCTATTTTAGAGTACCGATTATTATCCATTACTGCCCATGGTAAAAGGGCTGATAGCCGAGTGGTATGATCGTTGGCCTGCCGAATCAAAGGTTCAAAGTTCAAACCCAATGCACCAATGTCTTTTTAAATATTATGTGCGTATTATAAATTCTTTATCAGTTGCTAAAAACGGTGAAGGAAAACATCGTGATAAAACCGGCACACCTGAGAGATTTTTCAATGGAGTATATAGCCATGTCACCTACAGGCAGTATAGACTTTGACACTAGGTTGTTAAGCTATATAAGCACTAGTTAAACCGTGCTACTGAGAAACACTTGATGGGAATACCCGATAGTATTGCCCAACTCGAGTATCGAAGCCAGGAGCAGACGCTACACGCAACTCAAATAACTGTGTGTCTAAATGTAAGTTGCACGAACAACTTTGATATATTGGTTAGCGTTAAACATGGCCGTTTGTACGAGAATTTCCTACTAACTTAACGTTGACGGATGGATTTAACGATAACAGACGATTGGTGCAACTCACCCTAAATGTTGTAATGCCTGGTTTTTAATAGCTACGTACATGAAGATAATGTTATTTTAAACGAAAAAAATTGAAATCACTTATAGCGAGATACAGCTGAAGAGACGTATCAAAAACAACCAATCGATAATGATAAATGATTTTATTTTTGCAAATAGGTTTTACAAAAACACATTTACACGTCATTTTTTTTAAACTAGATGGCATCGGCATTTTCTAAAGTCCAGACAAGGTCAATATTTTATGTGAGAGCAGTGTAGGCGGTCTGATACATATGAACCTCTATTGAAGTCAGTTAAAAGTGGGTAAATATCTTCGATGAGTATTATTGATCGAAGGTAAAAATAGTCAGTTAATTTCTAATTACTTCCCACGCATATGAAATATCACTTTCATACTCAGACTAATAATAATCGATTGCTCTCCATCTCGACAATCTGGGGACTACTCTCAGAGTAATATCGCCACATACTCTCATATGTTACGCTTAGTGAGATTAATTGACATCTATTAATAATTACGCCTAAGTTATTGGCAGATAAGCTTGTAGTGAGTATAACACCTGTACTCCCCGAAGACAACGACAGAGATAACTCACTAATATTAACTTGAAAGTTTGTGTTTTTGATATTTGCCAATGGAGATAGGTCACACCATGATTCCTAGACCGGCCGGTAGGTCGGTAGCCGATGTACAGGTGCGACATGTGAGGAACTGAGTTCATTTGTGGAGGTTTTTTAAACACCACATAAGTAACATCAAAACGCACCCACGACAACGTGAAAATCCTAGTGTGGGACGACGATTTTTTATGTAAAACATTTCAATATTAAAAAAGTAATCATTGCAAGTTCTAATAAGGCAAATAAGTTAACCTACGTTTTTAAGCGTATATTTTATTTACATAAAACCTACATAGGTTCTTAGATAGAAATTCCTAGACATCACTGACTAACAGCGAAGGAAAACATAATGAAACCTGCATTTATTAATCTGAAATTCACTCGCGGTGAGTGGGGTTGGTGATCAATGCTCTCTCAGTATGAGAAGAGGGCATTGCCCTGCACTCTGAAGCGGGACAATTATAGGCTGAAATAAAACGTCACGCCTGTATTACTCGAGAGTGTAGGCAGAGGTATACGTCAAAATTTCGCCAGTTATAATGTCTTAATGTATGTGAGGCAAGACACAGGCTGGCACTTTTACTAATAAAGATCTAAATTGATTGGCCACTTTTTAGACTGACCTATTTCAAAGCGGCAACCATTTTTGGCTGTAGTTAAATATGCACGAACTGCAGCTACAACGGAATTCCGGATGCGTCTATTATTTAAATGCTGACAGTTTTAAACTGCACGTTTCCATTTTGGTTCAATAGTGAGATAGAACTTTTAAATCCAGATATTAACGAGGCGGTCTGGAGCTGCCCTTCGGTTAGGTGAAGGTCGCAGGTTCGAATCCCGCTCGTATGATTTTTCAAATTTCCGATATCAATGTGAATGTCAAGTATATTTGAATATCAGTACTTGGGTGTTGGAATCGCTTTTTTAAATATGTTTTTTTTACTACCTTATGGTATATTATATTTATTTTCACGTATTTTTTTTAGTCATCGTCTCTATTAGGCACTGTCGCTTGGGATGGCTTTATATTTGCACCCGATGCTGCAATCAACACCAGCCTTGGGCAAGTATACCGCTGATTGTTTTACGTGCCTGATACAGTTCACAGTAATAGCTTTTTATAGAACTTCCTGGAAAGACTGGAAACTAACTTTACTTTACTAAGATTTTACTGATTTTATTGCTATTCAGCATGACAGAAGCTATTTTTAATACAGAAAATATACTTAATGAAAAGACATACAACCTAAAATAATGTATCATATAAATACACATTCTTCTTGCTCTTATCGTATGGTTGATGAACAACCTGGAGTCAGAGTTTAAACCGCCTGTCGGCCTCTGACTTGGCTGTAAGGTGTACCGGTTTCCTCACGATGGTTTCCTTCACCGTTTTAAGCATTTAACTCATTTATGGTACACATGAATTTGAATAGACATTCGTGCGAGCCGGGTATGAACTTGCATCCTTGCGGCAGTCCAACGGTCCTACCACTCGGCTATCCCTGCTTCAATCCCGCCCTTAACGTACATAATAATAATACTGTCTGCCAAAATGTGTGTACAATGGTATACTTCTGTCTAAGCCTATAGGAGTCACGCGTGATGTCATACTTAACTGTTATATACTATATATACCGGTTATACTCACGTCGATATTCGGGAATGCCCGACTAGTTTCGGACTTCGTGAATAAGGGCTCCGTTAGAGTCCGAAACTAGTCGGGCATTCCCGAATATCGACGTGAGTATAACCGGTATATATAGTAGATATGTAATATATATAACACTCACGAAAGTTATTACATACTTAACTTGTAGCGACATCTACACGTCGAAAGACGAGTGACGTAGCTAATCCTGCATCGCGCTAGCGAAGTAATCGCATTCCCTAGTATATAGACAGCCGCCCCGAGTTGACAAATGGGGCGCCGCGGCCCACCAGGCACACCACCGCCTGGTTAGAAGATCTTCCCTTTTCGTTGGAGGAACTCCACATCCTTTCCTCCATAAACTGAACATTGCATTGTCAACGTGTTAATAATTCAACTTATATGCGAGTATCACTTACAGAATTATAACAGGTATTACAATTATGCAAATGGACACTGCAATTAACTCTTACCGCAAGCAGTATACTCTGCGGAGTGTAGAACGTGCTTCAACATAGCTGGTATATACTTACTATAGATAGCTATACATATAGTTCTCAAGGAACAGTTCTTGTAAACAAAGTCAAACTAACAAACTGAGGTTAGGCTTTAGATACGCGACGAAAACCACGTGGTATGGTGCTATATAATGTGAATTTATTAAGTGTAATGTTACTAACTTATTACGTTCGGCGCACCCTGGGCGGTCAACCTCGCTACCATCCATGTTGACTGACCAATCTCTACTACGGCGTGATCTTTTCGTGTGACAATTGGCTCATGCCGATACAAAGACGAGGAGAAAGAACCTCACATTGACACGTTCAAAGGAAATTGAAAATACATTTTCAATTTAACATTTTTTTTAAGTGACTATCGTTAAAGAAAAGCTTTCCTAGTGACTATATAAATTAGACATTGTCTGTTAATTGGGGCAGCGCTTGGCAGAAAAATAAAGAGATACTCGTCGTACGTGCTGGGACGCTCTCTCTGAGGTCTCCCCCCTACAGTGTACCGGGTATTCCCTTGACACATGCAAACAGCTACAACCAGGCGTCCTTGCCAACTGTTTATATTTAAGTCCTGGCAATGAAGTAATAAATAGAACACTATTTGTACAATGCAAAGTTGATTTAAAAATATGGTCGATTCAATTTAGAAATGTAATTGTAATTTTGTTGTTGTAAAAGAATGTGGCTTTGTAGTATTAAAAAATAAAGTACAGCTTGTTTATTTGTTTTAGAAAAGCTGTAGGTAATAACAATTAATAGTTGCTATGCAATTATAAATGCTTTGGTACAAATTTGTGGGTAAATAAGTAAAATAATTAAAACATTAATTATTTGATTTTTTTTTGTGTTTGTATCGTGGGTGCGCTTTATAAACATGACATAGGATCAGGACGAACAGCTGCGGATCACAAAAACTTTTGTCCCATCCGGGAATCGAACCCTCAACGGCTGGCGCAGTATGCCAATCTTTTCGTAAATTTTTGTTCTCACGTTAAAGCAATGGAGCCCATGGCTGAGAACATTATTATTGATACAACGTGAATCTTTAAAAAAACAGCTAACTTGTACTTTGACAAACGAGATAATAATTAAAATATAATTCGTGAACGAAGTCGAGTGTTTTGGCTAGTTTAATACAAATTGCCCTATGTAGACGTAAAACCATTTCAATATTAACGATGAAATCTATTTTGTTAGCGGCGTGCACATTGCTTTAATGTTTGATTCTCGATCGAACCAATATTAGTGTTGCCATCAAATATTTGATTCAGCTTGTGCAGAGATCTGTAGCCACAGAATCCACTTACATCTATCTATCTGTAAAGGCTTTACTTAACTGTACAGTTGGCACATGCTATACGATTGGACCGGAGCTAATGGTTGTTACTTTGTTAGATTCTTTCATCACTAGCCGGAAGACGTCCACTGATCAAAGATTCTCCACCTTAGGGGGAAGGGAGGCGTTTCAATAATCCCCACGCTTGGTTTATGGCTTGGTGATCGCAGTATTGGTGGTGAAGTTAAATATTAGTTAGATACCAGCACGGGATATAAGTTAATGTAATCCGCAGATGTTTGTCCCGAGTCTGGATTTTTGTGCATAAGCCTCTACGTGTAATGTTGTGCGACGTCTGACATTTATCACGCCAAATGTCCTGAATTTAGAACCCTTGATAGGGAGGCTGATACAAAAACACCTGCCAGTCTTTGAAAGATGATGATAGTAATAAAATTTATAGTGTTTAACACATTACAGGTGTAATTGGGTACCTAAAGTGTACAGCAACATCTGAAGAAATCAATTGTTTATAGCCCACCTACCGGCAGAACATTGATTAAGTCTAGACAAGTTGGTTCTGTCTAGATTGAAAGTAATTAAGACTTGTATTGATTAGAATCCGAAGCGGTAGTAAAGTACAAGCTGAGGTATGTCTAGTAGATGATATAGGGGCGTGTAAGCTTGTAGCGTTTTTGATTTAATTTACTTTGACACTTGAGGACGATATCCAGCAAAATCTTCCTGATGGGCGCTGATTGGATAAGCGATTGGACTGCTGTACTAAGGGCAACCCTTAGTACAGCAGTCCAATCGCGGTTCGATTTTTGCACGGGACAATAATTTCTGATCAGCAGATGTTTGTTCCGAGACTGGGTGTTTGTGTGATACAAGAATTGTTTCTAAGGTGAGGAGATTTTTTAAAAAATATTAATATTAATCAATAGGTAATTATAATGAGCGGTAAGTGGATATATAACCTTCATTAAAGAAGGACATTTCTGCCTATCTCTTCGAGTAGAAGTCTGAAAATACATACATTTGAAACCATGTTCTCGCTCAATTGTCGATATGTCGATATTGGTGACATGACACAATAGGCACTGGAACGACCCAGTTATAAAATGGACTAAAGTTCGTTATGTCAATTTATAATGTTTTAGTTTGTTAGGGGAGATCGTCATCATCATTAGTCAAAAGACGTCCAATGTTGAACAAAACCTCCCCCTTAACGGAGATAATCCAATCCCAACAAGCAGGCGGATTGGAGTTTTTCAATCAATATGGCCTGCCCATTGCCACTTCAACTTGTATATTATCTTCAAGCTATATCAGTGACTAGTTTTTTGGAGAATTGCTGTATTCCGGATCCTTTCGCGCAAAGAAATGGTCTATATCATCATCATCAGCCGAAAGACGTCCACTGTTGAATAAAGGCCTCCCCCTTAGAATGCCACAATAAACGACATTTTGCCATTTGCATCCACCGGCTGTCCGCGACTCTGATACTAATCGGTCCACCTGGTGGGAGCCTATCCAACGCTGCGTCTTCCAGTTCGTGGTCACCACTCGAGAGCCTTTCTTATAGTCTATATACAAGCTTATCATTCTTCTCGGCATGTATAGGGTATATCAATTAAAATATAAGTTTCTGGCTTGTTGTAACAAGCATCCCACTTAAAACTTCCTAAGTTTTCCACGTGGAAATGTAGTACAAGGACGTACCCTACCTGTGCTGGGAATCCAATCTAATTTTGTTTAGTTGTTCACTTGATTGTTTGGAAGGTAACTAACTTAACTTTAGGGAGACGCGATTGGAAGACATTTAGTTATAGGACAGATAAAAATATGGTTGGAAATACTTAAGAAATTATTATCGGTCCTATGAAAAGGTTGATGTGGGCGGGCATCCTTACAGTAGAATTTAATATTAAACTTATAATTGAGTCATAAGCGTGCAAAGAAATATTATTTTTAGTAACCTTTTGAAAATAATACTCTCAACCAATGATGTATCAAAAAGTATAGATACGTCACAGGCCAAGAAAATGAAGACGAGAAAAGTGTTCCGAACTGCACTAGTCTTATGTCAAATCGGACAACAATTGTACTTGTGCTACCCAAGACTACAATTGTCCCCTTTTCGAGACTTCAGAATGACCGCGCTAGTAACATATCTGTACATTTTTAAATATCATTGGTCCCGACCAGGTATATTAATTAACATTTACTAAAAGTTACATTTCTAAGAAAATGCAAAGTATACACAATGTTCATCGTGCCATCAGAATATTAAAACAATATTTTGATTGTTATTAAACCAATAAAATGGCCACATTGTTTACAAGTTAACCATTCATTAGTTTAGTGTTTGTGCTTGAGGTTGGGGTTCGATTTCGAGGTCAGACAGTCTTACCATATTCAATGTTTACTCTTGTTATTTTTGTGTTGACATGAACTTATTACACAAACTCTCCAACAGTAAGGTTGGACTTCAGCTACATTGTTTAGTAAGTTTTTATTTTAATAAGTCTCAATGGAATATGGGGCAGTGTAATAGCCTATCGCTATCAACCGGGTACTAATCCAGACTCCGTGCTGCTACTGAGAACGTATGTACAAACTACAAAGTATATGGAAAAGCCCAGTACACTTTGCCCAACCCAGGACTCAAACCCAGGAACTTATGCTCAGCAGTCGCACTTAGTGACTAGACTAACAAGACAGAGTTCACAAGGTCTTGGTATGAACATGGATAGTCTTATCCTTGACAAACCTTTAAGCACACCTTCGGGCGCTCGAGCCGCGCGCCTCTTAGCACCGGGACCTAAAAATAAACTCAATTAAGTATAACTCAACGACCCAATACAATAGCTTTGAAAGTATTCCGTAGAAGTACGGAGTAATGACTTAACACAGCCAGCAATTCTGGCGAGATTTCATTTGAAAGAAGCCCGCGTTGCTTAGCCGGCTTCCCTTCAATTACAGAGATAAGGTTTTCAAAGTTGGCATATTCTTCTGTATATCTGTGTCCTTATTTGAAATGTGTATAAATAAATATTATATTTATTGCGTATGTAGGGAACGGTGCGTATTTACTTGGGGCTATCTAACTATAATGGTAGTTTTGTTTGATTGAAAGCGATAATCCCAGGAACTATTGGTTCAAAATGAAAATATACTTTTGTGTTGATTGACTATCCAAAAACAAATATGGATATGAGCTCATATCCATATTTGTTTGCACATGGTTTAAAATCACGTCGAGTATTCAAAAGAATTTAGTAAAAATATTAAAGTACTTAATCGTTGTACCCTATAAATAGAAATAGGCTCACCTTCCTAAGTAATAAATTCAACTAATAATTAATACTATGTTTTAAAAGTAGGTTGCTATAGCACCGTACTAATCGAGGAACCCAGATCTTTTTACAGAATATGAGTATTTACTTATTATGTATTATATAATATTATTTACAGTAAGATATGAAATATATGTTCAGGAATTCACGTTAGTACGAAACTCGTTATCCAAAACGTTTCCCGCAGGTGTGATAAAGGACCAATACACTCCTAACCAATACATAAATCAATACCTAATTCTCTTTGATATTCAGTCTTCTATAATAATATAAGGCAACTGTTTCAATGATTGCTCTGAGACGTTACACAATGCGACTCGAAGGACCAATTTCAATAAAGAATTTAGGCTGGCTTATTTTATTGGTGACTTAGGCTACGAACGTCTTGTAATATTTATTATATTTAATTGGAAAACAATGTCATTTCAGCAGACTTAGGATAGTCAAACCTATCTACAGTATTTTGTTGCCTTTTCGTGGCATAGTTTAGTAATTTTTATATAGGTTTCAAATGACCTAGACTTAAAACATTAACAGAGAAGCAAAAATAATTTATTTTAGATTTAGATAAGGCTTCAAAATTGCTTATGTATGTTATGTATTATTGTCTTCTTATTTAATCAACGGGAATCAAGACAACACAAACAATTACAATACAAAAATCTAAAGTCAAAGTAAAGTGAAGTTGAGAGAGTTAATAAAACTAAAAGTTTTATTTCTTTTAGAAGCGGCGCGTCTCTGAGGACTCGGAACAATTCAGTAGTTTTACGGCATTCTATTTATTTGTTAGAATAAGTAGAACATATTGCCTTACTGGACATTCGGCTGTCTTGTTTTACTTTTAAGACATTGTTAGTTGCGAGTCTATTGTTAAGTGGGTTTTGTTGAGGCAGTTTTTTAAGCAGTTTTTTGCGAGATACATGTCATACATACATGCTCATAGACGTAAAATTACCGTTCAAAATTTTTATACTTTAACATCTTTAAAATGTACACACTATCGTACACAATCATTGAGGAAGGTGTAGGTTTTAATGCACCTGATAGTTGATGATTAAGTTATGGGGGATTCGTGATGTGAACTGGCAAGTCGGACCGGTTGACAACTGCTAAATAATATTATTAACGTTACAAAACTTTAAGTAACATAAAACCATGCTAAATACATACATAACATCACTCATGTATTCTTCGAAGGGTAGACAGAGGTGCACCCACATTTAACCAGTTATGTTTTTAGGTGCCAATGTAATAGGGGTGAGCTTCCACGAAAAGTAGGCTCACATCGCTAGATATCTGTAAAAAGGAAGCCACTATTTTGATTAAACTGTGGCTTGGAATAACGTAAAAGTACTACCCACATTTCACAACTCATAAATAGAAAAACCGTTTGAAAATCTCCATAAATTGCAAATGCACATCCACGTAAAACGGTGGAATGACAAGCGTCCGACATTATTTCACGTTGATTCCGAATTAGCATATAAATGAACAAGTAGAGGTGTGAATGTACCCACCCACTCACTGCAGGTGCCGCAATGTTCGTCGTAACTTTAAATAATAGTACTTATATCGTTGTTACGCTTGCTTAAATGAACAAAAACGACTTGGCACAAGTTGCTCTGCAGATAGTCAGAACATAATTACTGAAGCCGCATGTAGTCTGTTCTATTAATAATATATTTGTACGCCTTGCTATTCGTGGGGTGAGCAGAGGAGTAGGTACGTAGGTAAAAGGGCGGAGGTTATGAGGGCTGTCATTATGAACCTATTTGAGGTTCAAAAAGTAATATTACTAGTCCAGTTTGAAATTTTTTTGTAAAGAATTTTGATGTGAAATTAGCGCGCTTTGGCAGTAACATCGACTTAAATGTCGTGACGGAAAACTTTTCCGTGATGCTTTCACAACGTCACCGCTCTCGACTCCTTTGTATGTGCGCGTGTACTATACAATTTGCTTGGCGTCCCGTGACAACCAAACTTTAAAGTTGAAGCGAAACGCATGTAGCAGGAGGCATCCCTATTGTATTTACAAGCAGATACACAAATGTTCAACAGTGGACGTCTTTCGGCTGATGATGATGATGACACATTATCTACTAAGTTTTATTAAATATTTTCAATTTATTATGCAAAGTTTTGCCACAATATTGTAAAGAAGCATAGTCTTATGCGACGTCATGTCACTCCTAAAGAATATAATTAACATGAAACTGCAAAAGTTATTTCTAAATAAGATATCACAACATTACACGCATCTAGATCCAATTGTTATTTTAAGTTCCATCGCTTCATTCCCAAACACGAGTTTCTACGCCCACTTAACAGTACGTCAGTGGACACTCAAGTGGTGTTTATTTCGGCTTTAGTTCAAGAACTTAGGCTAGGGCTTGCTCAAGTGTTCAGATTCAACTTCATCTTGAAGTTATGAAGTTTTAGAGTGTTACTTGTGCCAACTGACGTCATTGTTTGACTGAAGTATGTGACGGGTCAACTTGGAGCCGCTGTCATTTGGGTGTCTCAAAGTACTTTGAGACTCTCAACATTTATATGAAGACGCTGAAGGACTTTAATATGGTGGACAGACCTCAAAAATGGCCCACCCTTCACCATTTCAACCGCCACCCTTCAAACACATCATTGCGCCGTATAGTTCACCCACTTTTCTAGTGTAGGTCATATTCATTGAGATTGCAGTACTTCAAAAAAGGAGGTTTACAATTCGTGAGAATCTTCTTTTTATTGTCATTTATATACAAATGCTTTCTCCGAACCACATAAGTCATCAACATAAATGTGTATAGTATATATTTCGATTGCCTCGTGTAACATCGCCTGTCGCCATACAATTTTTCCGTGCTACGCTCTTTGACTTCAGGCAAAGGCGTGCCTTCATTCAGCCTGTAATAAAAAACAACTTTAGATTCTATTCATACAATAGTGCTGATACTGAATACTAATAAGTTCTCGTGAAGATTCCCGGTGTAAATATAAAATGATGACTATCTTTGTAAAAGAATCTATCAATGGCGCTCTATACAAAAGAACGAAGGAAAAATATTAATGAGGCAAAATGGAAGCAAAGTAGGGTCTTAACTTACAGAGAAAGGGTAATGACAACCTAAATACTTGGCTCGCTGGACGGTAAAATAACGTCGAATTTCAAGTTGTAAAATATTAATATTGTGACAAGTTACTCGGGGCTTAAGAAGAAACCCTCCACGTCCGGAGCACCCTGGACGGTCAACCTGGCTACCATCCTTGTTGACCGACCAATCTCTACACCGCGGCATGACCGATTCCATGTGGCTATTGGCTCATGATACGAAGAAGAAGGATGCACTTTAGTGACAAATAAACATCGCCTATATTCATCGCCTGACAATTTTGACTACTGTTTTACCAACTACATCCCTAGTACTCTCATCATGGTGACATTTTTCATGGTTCAAAAATGAAGTCATATTTTGACACGATGGTTTAAAATGTGTATAAAATCCTCGAATTTCGATTTATTTTACCACTGAAAGTTAAATACAAGCCACAGAGTAACTAAAGTTAAATCACTAAGCTAATTTGCGAAAGAATGGTAATTTTAGCAAGCAATTAGTAAAGCAATTTGCAGCAAATTCTGAGGATTTATAAAACTCATATTGACGTTGCGGTCATTTCTGCCAAGTTCACCGTCGCGGCGGGCGACGGGCGCTAATTGATGCAGCGGCGCTTATCTTTTAGCTCTCAACTTTGCAAGATGGGAGATTATACTATTTGTTCTAGTCTTTTCTTTAGCTATCTTTCCTTTGTTTTGCCTTTTTTTTTAAGGAAACCTGAAACGCTTACTTGATCTGGATGAGGTTTGTTAAATTCAATGAAACATAAAATATTGAAGCATAAATATCTTTTGCCCTTGTAGTATCCGCGTGGTTATCAATTATATCTGGCGATTACAGACTAAAATAACGACCAAGTTTTTACAGCCTTTTTTCTTTAATAATCGAAAACGTCTTACTGATACTCTTGAAGTCAACTTAACCCTTCAAAAGCGGGTCTAAAAACGGCAGCCCTTACCAAATAATAAAAACGATAAGCTCCCAAATATCTAGTTCCAAGTTCCGAGTGCTCTTAACTCTCGATGAATATGTTAATCGATATTCAACGCTGTGGAGAACACGTTGGCTGTACGTCTCGATAACGGCTTCTTGCTCCATATCGAAGCACCTCTCTACTTGGTAACGGTGCTGCGAATTTACGATATTGAAGCGTGGATCTATAGTTAGATTACGAAGCTTCGATTCGATTTTACGTATAACGTACCTGTTTATGGAGATTTAGTGTTTGTTTTATCTTGGTATCTAAAACTCATGGCCTAAGTAAACTAGATTTTAAGGATTGGGATCCTTTTGCGCATGGTTGCGGATTTAAGTCTAGACTTGTGCCTACTTCTCCTTTTATTTATCGAGCTACCTTAAAGTCATGATGCCGAGGTTTAGAAACTTTATAGGTATATAAATTTGCAAAGTTTTGGTTTGGTATCTAGGCTTGAATTTTATTCCTCGTACTATGTACGATGCTAAAACCTCCCTAAATTTAACAACTTCTTATGTCCATTGATATGAAGACAGTGACAATTATAATTTTATAAATTTTCCAGCAGTGTCCATTTTTTGATTTTGACTGCCTCGTTGGTCTAGTGGTTGCTAAGCGCGACTGCTGAGCACGAGGTCCTGGGTTCGAATCCTGGGTCGGGCAAAGTGTTACTGGGTTTTTCCGTTAGGTAATTCTCAGTAGCAGCACGGAGTCTGGATTTGTGCCCGGTTGATGGCAATAGGCTCGCTCCCTATTACATTGGGACCTAAAACATAACTGGCGAAATGTGGGTGTACTATATGTGCACCTCTGCCTACCCCTTCGGGGAATACAGGCGTGATGTTATTATGTTATGTCCATTTTTATAGGTAATCTTTCGAGGGGATGATGAAGACGACATGAAAACTTCTGACCGCCAATTTAGAAGGTTGAGGGGTAAGATGACTATAGATGGCTATTAATTACCACTGGACTACTACTTTACCAAAAATTTGGAAATTGAAAAAAGGAGATCTGGGTCAGTACCTGTATCTCTTATAAGTTATTGGTGTTAAACTCCAATTACCTATACTCCAATATAGAAGAACGGACAAAAAACTCCATCAAACAGTTCCAAAAACAGTGTTTTATTAAAAGGTAACGTTGAACACTTGCTTTTTTATGAACAAGCGTAATAAAAGCAACCATATTTTCACCAAAACTGAATGAAAGACTCATCTACCTGACCCGAGCTCGTTCATTTGACGTTTATATAGATATAATATCAATCAATATCAACGAACAACCTCATTTATTTCCATAATGTTGGACATTTTGTAACAGGCCAGCGGTGAACCTTCCCGGGATCATAGAACTGAACATAAATAAACGATGTATTTTTATTGGACATTATCGGATCACTACATCGACGTGGGCGCCGAAAAGGTCATACTGAAAAATAGAAGTGCTTATTTAGATATGGGAAACCTTGTTTATATAAAGCCTTTTTGTTTTGTGATTTTACACGTGGTACCAGAGGACGGATTAAGAATGTTGTTCCCGGGACGCGAAGTGTAAGAGGCGATGTTCCTTATACGCTCCTAGTATTAGCCAGATGATTTATTTATTTAAATAGAACCATTTAAATCTTCTGGATATCGTATGAATGATGAACAACCTGTTGACAGAGTTTAAGCCATAATTGGTTACTTAAACCGTTATAAAGATCGCAAGTTCCAACTCCGTCACGTATCAATGCCTTTCCGTATTCGTGTGCGTACTATAAATTAGTTATCAGTTGGTAAGAACGGTGTAGAAAGGCGTGAGGAGACCGGCACACCCAAGAGATTTTTCAACGGTGTCTAAAGTCAGAGGCCTACAGGCGGTTTGAACATTAATACCAGGTTGTTCATCAGCCATATAATAAGAAGAATTTGACAATTAAGTTTATTAAGTAAAGTTAAATAAAGTTTTTTGTTAAAGCAACGTCTAAGTAACACTTGTTACGAAGAAATTGAGAAACTAAAATATATTTCCATTTATACTTTCACTGGAAAAAGTTTCTTTAGCTAAAATCCAAAAGAGGGTAGCCTAACATTTCTTAAATTATTGATAAGAATCCTAATATAGTAGGAGACTTTTAAGTTACGGCCAATTATTTCTCTAGCCTTTTACCATCCCACTGCAAAGACACGGCTTACTGCCGAAATATAAAGTTATAATTGGCTATAGACACGCCCCCGCTCATCCTATATTGGACCGATACCTGGTAATCATTTGACACTCATAAATGTTTATTGAGAATTGTTATAAACTCTGTTACTGTTTTCATGAGTACCTATATTATTTTCAGATACAATACATCACGCCTGTATTCCCCGAAGGGGTAGGCAGAGGTGAATGTAGAGTACACCCACATTTCGCCGGTTATGTTATAGGTCGTAATGTAATGGGGGGCGAGTCTATTGCCATCAACCGACCACAAATCCAGACTCCGTGCTGCTACTGAGAATTACCACCACAAACATTTTAATCACATACACAAACACCCAGACTGTAGACAAACATCTGCGAATCATAAATTTTTTTGTCCCGTGCGGGAATCGAGAGCGCTACACCTGGCACAGCAGTCCAATTGCTTAGCCATTGCGCCAATAAGGTCGTATACCTCATTGTATAATCAGACTACATATAGAGCCTAAATAAACCTATTTAATTACCATCCCTTAAATACAAATATATTCGTACGTTGGTACCAAGAGAAGCGGACGCGAAGGCCCCTAATAAATCGCTGAGGACCAATGTTTCCACAGACCCTCTGAAATTTAGTGTCCCGGTAAATTGTAGGGCCCTGCCTACGTGCTGTCCCTTTGTTTAGCCTGTCAATACCAGCTGTGTGTGAAATACGGGCACCGGTAAGAATAACGCTAATTAAAATGAGGTAGGGAATGTATTTAGTACTGTGTGTTGCCTCTTTATCTTGTTGTATGTGTATTGTTTCATTCAGTGTGGTTTTGTGATGTTTTAATTAATGGTTCGTTTCTTTGTTTATTGAAAAAGTATTATTTAAAACAAGACCCTATCAGCTTGTATTAAGTCTTAAATCTTTCATGTTCTTTTATCTCAATGACAGTTATTATTCTGTGATTTTGATACCAACCCGTCTAAACAAACATTGAAAATACAGACCCCTTACCATCAATTCTTAAAGTTAGACACTATAATGTGCCGCATTACACTGCACGTAGCGGCCTCCCACTTCTACAACGTAAACTGTCCTGCTTTAAGAGTTCATGGTGAGGGGGAAGTAAAGTCAAGATAAATTGATTAATTTTGCTAGAAGAGTGGGAATTACCAACAGTAATCTTTTGGTCATGTGAAGGCTTCCTAACCAACCTCTTTAACACAAGGTGACGGGTTCAATGCCTGAAGATACAATAAACACTAGTGTCCGTCTAAAGTGTTTCTGTGTATTTATATACATGTGTGTATTTGTCACAAACTTACGGTAAGAAGAACATAGTTAGGCCACCTGCTGTTAATGTTACAAAATCGCCAACATGTCGTGAGCGAGCTCGGTAATTAATGTTTTTACTTTTCTCATTCTGGTGGTAGCAGCTATTCAGCTGAGTATTATAAATAGGGAACTGTTTCAGCAAGCATTTTTCACTGTAATCGCTAATATTATTTACTTTTAGTTGGAGGAAAGCCGAACTATTTGGGTATCTCGAAAGGATGGATAAAAGAAGAATGACAAAGCGAATATATGAGGCGAATGTTAGTGGAGTATCGGGAAGGGGAGACTCGGCGAACATACCTAGACCAAATCGGAGATGTTCTCCAAAAGGGTCAGGTGAGGAGTACCCTTAACCGTCGAGCGTGTATGAGGAATGTGATGCAAGTGAATGAGGCGAAAGTATGCCAGAATCGTAGCAAATGGAAATCTGTGGTCTTTGTCTACCAATCTGGGAAACAAGCGTGACTTTATGTATGTGTTAATGGAATAGGACTACTAAGGAAGTGGTGGTCCAAAGATGTGAAGTAGATTGCAGGAAACGGACGGAGGTGACAGTTAAGAGTCGAGAGGAGTGTGGCAATATAAAAAGTAGGTATATTCCCTATAATAGGCTATTCATTTACATAATACCACATCACACCACACCAAATCACCCTGCTGCAGTCCACTGCTGGATGAAAGGCTTTCCCAGGGTATTTGCCATCCAATCACTACAAGCTGCCCTCCCTAGGTCCATCTGGGTGTACGTAGTATAAATATCCCTCAAATCATCTACCTCTATAATTCTATATTCACCAAAAAAATTAATTACTTCAGCAATTATGGAATGTAAGGGTGCATAGCATGTAAAACGTAATTATTAACTTTTGAGTGTATTCCAAAAGCCCGTGTTTGCCTGTATTCTCTGAGAGAAAAGCCAGAGAGTGCATAAAACAATTGCAACAAACAACGGTACAAAGCATTCCACGTTGGTAGAAATATTAATGTGTATCGCACACTGTTCCTATTTTTGGACTGATGAATTCTCTACTATTTAGATACCCGAATCGCAACTCACTTAACTTGAATATTAAACTGAGGCGGATCCTGAATAAATTGTCTGCTTAATCTGATTGCCAAACAGTCTTGGTATGATTCCTTGTTCGTGATAGTAAGTTTTTTTAATAGATTTTTGCCTATAGCAGAGTCTGGATTTATTTTCCATGGTAATAGACTCGCCCACAAAATAATACTTAATATCGAGTAATGCGATCCATCGTCAATATGTAGTAATACCATACATATACTATAAGTTAAAAAACCTTCATCATTATCATCAGCCGAAAGACGTCCACTGTTGAACAAAGGTAGGCCCTTAGAACGCCACAATGAACGACAGCTTGCCAATTGCATCCACCGGTTGCCTGCAATTCTGACGATATCGTCGGTCCACTTGGTGGGAGGCCTGCCAACGGTTATTGCAACTTAATATGGTCCAAATATAAATGCAGCTAGCCATTATTATAATCGAAGAATTTAAAAAAAGGCCCAGAATGTTCATTAAACCAGCCAAAAAATTACCAGCAGCGTTCACTACCTGTCCTTAGTCTATTTGGCCAGTATAGTGTGTACAGAGTAAGCCCATATCTAGCCCTGGACTACGATAATCATTCGTTTATACACTCGTAGCTAAAGCTCGTTTAAATACCCAATTATTTAGCGACAATGCGACATCCGATCTAATTGATAACGTCGAATAACTAATAAGAAAGCCACGATCTAAATTAAGTTCTTTTGTCTAGATAATAAGGTTTAGATTTTAACAAAAGGGCCCCTTTTTTACCCTCGTCTATTTAATAGACAATGAATTGATTGATGACCCACATAATTGGATCTAGTTAAATTGGTATTACCAGTCTGTGTTTACAGTATGGGGTAGATTGAGTGAGTGGAGTGGAGCTGTCTGTCGTCACGCTTGTGTTGGAGGAAGAGGTTAGCAGAGTCTGTGTCAGTGTCAGTAATTTGGACCGATTCCCCAATTTGTCAGTAGTACTTTTCGTGGCACTTTGATTCTTTAACACACTTTTTATTCTTACACTTCAGGCAGTTTTATTACTACTGTGGAAATCGTGTCATATCAGGCCTTTTTACCTTTGGACCATTATGCCACCTAAAATTATTTATATCTCGATTGATCGACTCTCTTGAATTAACAAATAATTTAAATAAAAATTAATACAAACACCCACTGGTTGCATCCAATTATGCTCCAACTAAATCTGAAATGACTGCGTTTGTGATGACGTCATCAATGCACGTTCCAATACACGTTAGGGTCTAATTTGATTTGATTGACGAGTTGTGGTCGAGTTTGTTTGCTTTCTGTGTTGAATATTCGCGGTTTTGTGTGAGTTAACAGCGGAGGGTTAGGTATAGGCGGGGTACAAACTAACCTTTAGTTTTGTTGATAGTGAGATGTTTCTAAGACAAAAGAAAAGTTATTTTATTTATACTGTGTACACGTATAGTCTGATATCAATAGTCAAAACCACAAAAATACCTGAACGAGAGAGTTAGATGAAAATGAGGACATATACCTCACTGATAATGCAAGGCTGTTGATGATGATCATTAATTATGGCCAGAAATACATCTGATATCATGATCATCATCATCCGCTGCCCGGCAAATCAGTTATCACTTGCTAAAAGCGGTAAAGGAAAACATCGTCAGGAAACAGGCACACTTGACAGTTTTTTCAACAGTGTGTTAAGTCATATCAGAGGCCAGGCGGTTTAAACGCGGTTTAAACTCTGACACCAGGTTGTTTATCTACTTTACGATAAGAAGAAGAAGTTAGTCGACTATCGACAGGTTTGGTTTATTTCTGGTTTCCAAAATTACAGGTTGTTGATTTGGTACAGGGTCGGAACCTGGCACCTTGAGGATTACTCTAGTCTGTAAATCGTAGAGCTGCTGCTATGTTCACATGCAAATCTAACGTAAATATTAATATAACAAACAAACATATTGTTTGAATGATCTGCCGATTGGACGTGCAACACACTGTTTCGATTGGCTGGCAGCAAATACACAGACAGGCGGATAGATACGTCGGTGTGAAATGGAAAGGGGAGCCAACATGGTGATCTATCGCTGTTTTATAAACAATATTTTTGGCTGCAAGTCAGTGGGTATCACGCCTGTATTCCCTGAAGGGGTAGACTGAAGTTTACTGCTAGTAGGACTACAAGCATGATTAGCGAGGTCACAAAATGATTGGACTATAGGCCCGAAAGACTGCTCCGAACTGGACAAATACATTTAAGATTAACCAGTAGAAATATAACAGTAAGAATCGAAAATAGTAATTCTAAATAACTAGTTTAAAATTCTATATGACAATAATTTAATAATAATTTTGACGACCTGATTAGCGCAGTGGCTTAGCGATTGGACTGCTGCGCTAAGGGTTGCGGGTTCGATTCCCGCACGGGGCAAAACTTTGTGCGAACCACAGATGTTTGTCCCGAGTCTGGGTGTTTGTGTATGTAGTATTTCATGTTTGTAAAACGCACCCACGACACAGGAGAAATTCCTAGTGTGGGGCGACGTTTTTAAAAAAAAAAAAAAAAAATTAACTTTATGTCATAGATTTGCCAATTGTCGTTCATATATTGGGTACAATTGGTATAGCTATAATAATAATCTATTTTAATAAATAATTAATTATCTATTGAACTTAACATGTTTGAAAGCCACGATGTATCGTGACACATGATTACGTATCGGTGAAACTTATACCTTCCAAGCTACGCATGCGTAAACTAGTGATAATATTGATGGTTAACGTCATCGGTATGTAATATAATGCATCAAAGGATTACTCGTGTATGATAATGTGTTGACTGTATGAAAGGCATGTCTGTTGTGGAATGTTTACATAATACACATTATCTTTTGTGTTATTATTTTACAATACAGTTCATTATCATGAACACATGTTAATGTGGTGATAGGTTTATTCATGACCAGATTGAGGCATTAGCATAATAGATATGGACTCGAAATTTTTCACGACGCTTTTATTCCTCCCGGGGGCTATAAAACTATTATCAGACAATAAAATATGTCATGCGTAGTTAATAAAAATGATTGGCCACTTGATACGATACAACAGCTTCCTTTAAACGATTCTAGAAGGAAAAATAAAAGGTTGAATAGGAAGGGGAAGGGTAAGGTGTAGTTTTATTTAAAAAGTCATGGAGACGGTAGATGTTGAGACGTACCAAGCGGTCAGATCATAGATATAGGATCCAAGGGACAGATCGAAGGCTGAAAATAGAGACAGTGGCGTTCGCTACACCGACATAAGCAAAGCTCTTAAATTTAGGAAGAAGTTGGATATTCTCAGCTGAGACAGATTTTACTCACGTAAATATTTGGGAATGACATATTCGGGCTATTTGTTGGTCCCATTGCAGGGTATCCTCTTCTCTAGGCCTCCCTTTCTTTCTTCCACAAAACATAGCCATTTTTTCTAAACCTAGTATGCCTACTGCAATAAACCTATGTGTATGTGTCTCCTGTTACTTTAATTTTATCCAATAAACCTATTGCCATTTCATTGTATCATACCACATTCCAAAAAAATGTAACTATCTAAAATCTTATTTAGTCTATACCCGAATACACCCGTGAGTATAACAGGAATATTCAGTAAGTAATATGGATAATACTCACGTAAGTTACTATAATAAAATCTAAAATCTTTTCATAAAATCCTGACTTCTATCATAACTGGAAATTTAAGCCAAGATCTCATATTTGACAATCGCGCTAAATATATGCGCTGTGTAATAGTACCATTTCTAATAAAATTCGTAGAAAATAACATAATCCGTGTTCATTAATCAATGATACATGCGTTGGTAGTTCCAGGTTTCAATGCATTTTGTGTAGTAAATTATTGAATGGTTTCAATGCGGATTGTTGAAGGTACCGAGAAAGCATTTCAATTCCAATATAATATTATTATGTTTAGTAAAAAACCGTAAAATATTTTTCATAAAAATTAAATGCTTTCATATAGGTAGGAATAGATGACTATATATTATACTTGCATAATAAAGTAAAGCAGATTATTACTGATTAACATCGTGAAGAAAAAAGTTAAAGCAGTATCTTCTAACATAAGGGAAAAGCAATAACAGACCTAGATTGGAGCGGACCTAACACATTGGAGATATTTTTCAAAGTCTTGGCGATTGGGGTTGCGAGATGCATATCTGTACGCTCCCACAGTTCAGAAGAAATCTTTAGAATGAGGCCGATTTGGACTTGGCATCTATAGATGACTATTATCTTAAGAGTTATGGAGAGCGGCAAAATTTGTGTGTGGCTCCTGGTAAAACAAGAGACCTTCTCACCTATTCGGGGATAACAGGCAATATATGAAAGCTTAAACGGAAAATTTGAAAATACCAAACATTTTGTGGTGTAATGAATTTATATATCCATACGTTGAATATAAGGTACCAATAAATTCTCACGCGAACGATATAATATCTGGCCATTAAATACAAGACACGAAGGAGCCCGGAAACAACGAAAGCGGCCATGAATACTTAAAATATGAGTGTAGTAGACGGCAGAGCTGAAATATATTAGTATATCTACATTTATACTCCATAAATATGTAAAATACGAAATATATGAATACATACCCGTTTCAGGTTCTTTTTTACCACCAATTTATTGCCAGCACGGAAATCTCATGTTTGTTCCACATAAGAATGTTGTATGCCATAACATTATTTGTATACGACGAAATAAATTGTGTTCGCATAACAAAATTATGCCACAGTTACCCAAACAAATTTGTGGCGAGACGGGACCGACCCTCACAGTAAAAGTTGGTCAAACTGACGCTTTTAAGATAGTCGAACGATGTTTTCGTGGGTGGCGATTTTTCCCTGAAGGGGAATACATTTGACTCCACACTTCGCCACTTATCATATGTCTCCCATAAGGCCGCGAGACAATTGCCAAGCTGTTTGGGCTTGCACCTTTTCGTCGCCATTTACTCCTTTTTGTCGGGCAACGGGCAAGAATTGTAGTATTAATCCACCCTACCTTGATACTATTGACTTTTAAACTTTAGTTTTTTACCAAGACGTGCTAAGTCAAAAGCAAAAGCAGTAATAGCAGAGTGTTATGACCGTAGGGCTGCCACGTTTAGTTTAAACCCTGGCACGCACCAATGTCTTTTCAAATTCATGCGTTAATAAATTAGTTATCAGTTGCTAAAAACAGTGAAGGAAAACATCGTGAAGAAACCGGCGCACCTGAGAGATTATTTAACAGTGTATGTAGCAAATTCAGAGGCTTACAGGTGTTTTAAACTCTGTCATAAGGTTCCTCATCAACCATACGATAAGACGAAGAATCAAAGCTTGCGTAACTTGCATGAATTGATATACATCAGTTTTGATTCGTGGAATATTCTACAAAATAACAGACGTTCTTATTCATCAACACAATTTATATTCAGTGGATTTTGGGAGGTTCTTAGAGAGTGGTTGCCTTGAGACATTTGAAAGCAAACCTCAGACTGATAGTTCAACAGGGCTTTACACACAGAACGCCTTAACGTTAAGTGATCATTTAGGCTGTGGTAAAACTTAGAGCCGTGTTCATCGTTAGTGTGTACTTCAAAGACTTCTCGATCTTTGCGTACGAGTAGGCTCGAATTTCTAATAAGAAGAAATAATTTACAAATTCATAGTTAGACATCACGGATTTACATTTGCTACGTACCTGGCGTACTTTTTTAGCCTCATTCACACGCATCACATTCCTCATACACGCTCGTCGGTTAAGGGTACTCCTCACAACGGTACTCCTCACATGGACTTTTTGCAAAATATATCCGATTTGATGTGTATAAGGAATGTGATGCGTGTGAATACATACATACATATATAAAGTCACGCCTGTTTCCCTGAGGTGTGAATGAAGTAAAAAAGTATGCCAGGGTCGTAGCAAATGGAAATCCGTGGTCTCTGCCTACCTCTCAGGGAAACAGGCGTGACTTTTTGTAAGTATAATATATTTTTATATTCTTGCTATGCACCGTATTCGAATAAAACTTTTGGGAGCATTTAGTTTTAAACCAACTTTGAATATAATATTATTAAGTTAAGGTTTTGGTATAAGTCGTAGCGACTTTTTATATGCATTTAATTATTTTAGAAATCTGACCAAGATACGGAATTTCTTCAACTGTGACCAAATTGTATCTTCCTTTCAACTTGTAACTTAATTTGTAGTATTTCTTCACGCTGGGATTTCTCAAATTTAGAATTAGCATCTAACTAAGAAGATACTGTGCGATTGAAAAAGTCACCTTTATCCTTGTGTTGCACAAACTTCCCATCTATAACATCTCGCCAAAACGGAAAGTATTTTTAAATTTAGTACAAATTTGTTTAGTACTAAATTGTATTTTGCATTAGAACATCTCAGAACTCACCTCAAAACTTTCCAGCCGAAACCACAAGCTCTATATACAATTCTACCTATATCTCTTGCAACATCTGTTTTATATTTAGTATTCTGGAGTCAACACCGACTATCTGTATCTTCTTATTTATGTGCATAAGTTAGGTCGACGTACCCTTTGGAGGTTTCTAGAGTCGAGTAACTTCTTCAAAGTATTTTAGCTGCACTTAAAGTTGAGATACTGTGAGAGAGTGAGAGAGAGCTGCCGTTTAAAAGTAATTTTCCTAATATGTGTGGAACGAGTTCCTAATTTTTGAATTGGAATTTCTAGTCCAGAGTATATATTGCATTATGGCGAATAATAAATAATTCATCAGGCGGATTGTGCTACTGGGTAGTTTGTTGCGTCGTATGAGTAGAAGACTCAGGTATAGCACTAGGAAGCGGTCATTGGTGGGCTTTTTGGGGGCTGTTTTGATATTGTTTTTTGTATATCTTTGGCTTATTTCACTCGTTTAGACGTAGATGTTACTGTATTGCAACTCACGAAATATCAGTATTAGAAAAATCGGTATCATTCCGGTACACGACGTCGGATATGTCAATTAGAACATTGAAAGCTGTCACTGACAGACAAAAAGTAGGTCACCCAGTCCTTTGTGGGCACAAAATGTACATTGTCTTCGATTTCGGGTTTACGAAATATTTGCTTCCTAGCATCAATATATATTTTTTTGTTATTGTTGTTATGTTACCGTCATCACAATGTTATGAGATTTGCGATGTTTTTTGAGATTTCTCTTGCTTATCTTTAGCCTTTACTTAGTATAGTTCCTAACTGTTGTCATTGATGGTTCTGTTTTATAACTTTCATCATCAACCTATCTCAATCCACTTCTTTTTACTTCCTTTAAACTAATATAAAAATGTCTGGAGTAAAAGGATAAGATCCTAGTTTGTGTGAACGTAACTTGTGGTGTGGGTGGTGTGGCGGATAAGAAAAGAATTTATTTGTTTACCAGCATTTACACAGAACATTGGGACGCAAGATTCAGCCAAGAACCCCGATAAAGAACAACTTAAGGTCGATCCTGTGAATTCAGAAGTGATATCGGATCGAAACAATGCTCATTGACACTACACACACGATTTGGCACCAATATCCCAATCTTCACAGCAAATTGACAATATTACTTTTATAAGACGTGTTCTGAACTTCAGAACAGAATCTGAAGATGACATTCAGACGATTACGACATTGATCTTCAAGAAACCTTTTGGGAGCTTTAGTGTGTCTACACAATATTTATTCGTTTAATCCATACTTACTATTCACTTACTTTTACTTATAGTTATATAAATTTGGGTGTCCTATATGTGCACCTCTACCAATAGGGCCGTGATGTTATTATAAATTTGAAAGTAAAGGCTGTTAAATTTTCACCTGATTGAATAACATTCCTTACTTCAATTTATATTATACAATTTTACCCCCTTTTTGTAATAAATAAATGATATTTTTTATATGTCGTTTTTAAACTAGGTAGCTTTGACAATTCCTATTATGAGATATGAGAATATCAACATATGAGAAGAAATACCTAAAACAAAGTCACTACTAGTGGAGTACTTTCTCACTGACTTGATTAATGCTGTAAAAGCATAACGAATATTTTTTCTAGAATAAAATGTATTTCCAAACATTAAGTTATTACACAATAAATATGGTATGGCGTTAAATAAATGGTTATTACAATATCGTCACCCATTCATGATAATAATATGGTGTGATTACGAATTTTGATTTAATTCAAAAGCAATTTTTAATGCAATCCCAATCACTAAGGATTATTTTAATATGGTTGTGTGAACCAGCTTTAATAATGTTTCAGGCAAAACATTAACTAACTATCGCAATAGCTGATATGTAAAGATGAAATATTAATTTATTCGGGATTATTATATTCATTAATGATTGTCGCAGACATTTTAATATGAGTACGTAATAAAAATACCTTGATTTTTTAATCCAATATCATAATTATTGAAATGTTTAAATTTGAAAAAAATGGCTGCGCAGCGAGATGGGTTGACGACATAACAAAGATTGCGGGGCGCACCCGGACAAGATTGGCACAAGACCGCGGCGGATGGCATTGTTTAAGGGAGGCTTATACCCAGTAGTGGGATATTGAAGGCCGTGGATGATGACGATGATGATGATGGCTGGGCAGTTACTATAATTATTTTCGCAATGCTTATATTACTGCGCAATCTGTTAATGTCATTTATACGATATTAGATATTTGACCCGCCTAGAAGTCGGACCTGCAACACGTACGAACTGCGCCAATTGGGTATTCAAAGACCCAAACACGTTCTCAACCCAATAACTTCTGAACCAATTCTCAACAATCCCAAATGCATTCGAAACCGTCCATAAAACATGGCAGCCATAGTTGGACCTATTATGGAGCCTTGGGGAAAACTAACTTTAACAATGACGGCCCGAACGTCAAGTTTGACGTTGTTTATAAAATTAATTGCGCAATTATAGCATGGGTATGTAACGTGTTATGGCTTCCGATTACCATGGGGAGGTAATGAACGAAACACGAAACTGAAACTTTAGGTATAAAAATTATATTTTCCTTTATTAGTCAGAAGCGTTTTACGTATAAAGTGATTCACATTAATTTCTCTCGCAACCAAAATTAAATTTCTGTCTTCAATTTTTGTAACTAAACGATCAGAGTAAACTAAACAATAGTTATATAAATATTCAAGAAAGAGCAGAGTACCATTTAATATTGAAATGGCTGAATAAATGTAATGGCAAAAATTGTATACTTTTTCAAATGTAATATTTTAATTAAAATCACAAAAACAAAGAGAAATAGTAAGAACAGACACAATCTTCTCAAATATACGACTGATGAATCTATTCAAGATTTGTATGAACTAGGTCATGTTAAATTTATGTTCCATCACTATTCCTCGATATCAGCAGAATTTGAAGCGAGTAAACACGTAGAAAGGCGTGTAGAATATATTCTGCTTGGCGGGAATTCAGATGGCGTAGAAGTACATTATTCAAATTGGTCGGACGGCGATAGTCTAGTAATTGTCACTTAGTGCCTTATTACTTACGGTTGATATCTTCTTTTAAAGCTCGAAGAAGTATTCAGCTTTTAAACGCTTTTTTATTCTCGCTTTGTTGCCTTTATTAACATAATTATAAGAGATTTTAATGTACGCTTGTATTCCTTAAAATGGACAGATAGAGGTTTTTTTGGGATGTCTATTTGCTGTGTACATTTCTCTACTGAAACTAACAAAAGTAGTAACTGAATTTTTTGGGTCCTCGATATGCACCCATTTCAGGAATTTCCAATACTTAATTTGGTTAGACGTTTATTTTAAATCATTTCTACCAAAACAGTAACCGTTGTCTACAAAAAGAAAACAAACAATTCAATCCCGAACGGATAGAAACAATGTTTTATTTCATCCTACTGTAACAATTGAAAGTTTTACCCTAAAAAAATCTCGTATCGTCGAAACTTCACTACGCACAATAAAACGGTACTTCAAAACAATGGAGCCTAAGGGCCTGCGCAGGCCCTAAAGGTCTCCCGGGAAATACTAGTCGGTACTGAAACGGTACCAAAATTAATCAAAAAGATAAAAGATGTTGAAAACACAATTCGCCTCCCAATTGACTTTTTGGAGGCTATTACCCTAGGGACGGTGAATAGACAAAAGGCTAAGTTGAATGAGGACTTTAATTATGTAGTTGGTACTGGTACGGAATATAAAGAGTTTTTAAAAGAAAGTATGGTGGTTAATGTATATCGACGTAGAGGATGTAATAGAACCCTGTTAGATCCATCAGGTGAAACTGTCAATGTTTTTAAAAGTATAAATTGAGTTATTAGTTCTGTGATGAATTCTATCCCACGCTCGTACTAAATCCGGATAGTACTATGGATTACTCGGCATTTTAATAGGTTGTGTACTGTAGGTAAAAAAGGATTTGCGCGAGTTTTTGGTCATGGTTTTTATTTCGGCTTTTTTGTTAATCGTCCCAACATTTAGCTTCAAAAAATAGATTTCTAGTAATCCCTCAACACGAAATGTGTTTTACAGAACAGAAAACAACAGCAATGCAAATAATCCCCATATCTACATGTTCCCATCAATCCCACATTATTGACTTACCAGAACATTCGATCACAACCGCTCCTGTCCTTCAAATGTAATCCAAGTTTGCATATATTTTTGTGCTCACCACGCCGATAGCGCTAAACCGCTTCAATTGTAATAACAAGGAGATAAATCATGATTCAAAAACATCGCTGTAAGCGCTTGTTTGCCAATCTAATCCAGGCCGATCATCGATCAAACAATGAGGGATTATCGAAACTTTATTGCGATTTGCTTCGAGTTTGAAGCGATGGCGTGTTTTGGAAAATAAAATATATTGTAATGGTGATTTGAGGATTTATTGTATTTATGGCTCATTGGTTTGTAAGTTTACTGTACAAGTATTAGACTTTTTAGTTTCCAGAGAAACTTCTCGTGGATTGTTTAAAATCCTAATGTTAGATTCAACAATTTAAAAAAAAACGTCGGCCACACTAGTTTCTTCTGTCTCGTGGGTGCGTTTTACAATCATTAAATATCACATACATAAACACCCAGATTCGGGACAAACATCTGTGGTTCGCACAAAGCCCCGTGTAGGAAACAAACCCGCAACCCTTAGCGCAGTCCAATCGCTTAGCCACTGCGCTAATCAGGTCAATTCCAACTTCAATTTAAATATTTATCTACTGATGAACCAAATTTTGGTATTATTGTAGAGGATACTTTATGGTGGCGTTGCATAAGAGAGAAGGTCCCATTATTTGCGGATCAAGATTGTCACGTCTAGAAATCGAAACCACAAACTTCATTCGCAAGTCCAATCACTCAGAAACGGCGTCAATTGAGCCATCAAAACCACATAAGCTTGTCAAACCACACAGGCAATTCAAAGCCCGCCTAATTGATTACTAAAATCAACCGGCTGTTCTCTCACAGATTATGTCTATACCATAGACTATATCCATCGGCGTACAATTAACTAAAATGGTTTTATGTACACATGCCTATATTTAAACTCTTTGATGTGGGCATTCAGCGCCGAAATTGAGAAATGTCTGAGTTATTCGCCTTTACTTTGATTTATTTGTTTTGTTAAGATCTTTTTGTTAATTTTATACACTTTCATTCGTGGCTTGAATGAACTGGGTGTAGAGTGTTTCTATTGTAGTAAAGCGTTGGGAAACACGTGCTTCTCTATAATAAGAAACTGTGTGAGACGTAGCAGATCACGGGTTTACTTGTTTACATAAACAGCACAGATAGCCGAGTGGTATGACCGTTGGACTGCCAAGTCAAAGGTCGCAAGTTCAAACCCCGGCACGTAGCAATGTCCTTTCGAATTCATGTACGTATAATACATAGATTAGTTATGAGTTGTTTAAAATGGTGGAGGAACACATCGTGAGGAAACCGGCTCACCTGACAGATTTTTCAACAGAGTGTTAAGACATATCAGAGGCCTACAGGCAGTTTAAATTTTGACACCAGGTTGTTCATCAACCATACGTCACGAAGAAGACGGATTGGCATTGCATTAGGAAGGAAAGTCAGGCACGTACCAACTTGGCCATTTAATTGCATACTTATTGACGATTTGATTTACTTCTTTGATGTATACAAACGTAAACATACATTTGGAGCAATGTTTAGTAGGATCCGAAACTTAGCAAATAAACAAAAAAAAACTTGCTCGTTTGTAGTGCTAATAGAAAGTATTTACTGATTAAGTAAATAGTCTCGTTCGATACAAATAGTTTAGTGTTTTAGGTCCACGTTTACTGAGCCCCTTTAAGATAGAACAAGTTATTTATCATGGCAATTAGTCTTTTGTTTAGTATTTTTGTAGTTTTATTGTCTTCATTCAATACGAATTAGACATTTCATCCAATAGAAATGAAATATTTCGTTCTGTTATTTTAACAATATATGGTTCATGTTGTCAATTTAAATTAATCACTAAAGTGAGTTGACTGCCTCGTTGGTCTAGTGGTTGCTAAGCGCGACTGCTAAACACTAGGTCCTGGGTTCGAATCCCGGGTCGGGCCAAGTGTTACTGGGTTTTTCCATTAGGTAATTCTTAGTAGCAGCATGGAGTCTGGATTTGTGCCGGGTTAATGGCAATAAGCTCGCTCCTATTACATTTTGACCTATAACTGGCAAAATGTGGGTGTACTATGTTTACACCTCTGCCTACCCCTTCCGGAAATACAGGCGTGATGTTATGTGAGTATTGGAAAACAGTAATACAATATGCTGTAATCTATGTATAATTTTGATTACAAACCATTATAGCCATATAGGTACCGAAGTTTGGTGTACATTCCGTGTATACACTGTATGTCAGCAACTGGCATTCAAGCGATATAACCGCCACTAATTTACAATTACATCATCGCTGTAGCATTCAGGAACTGTCTACAATCTCCATTAAACCTCATCGTCTTGCATTGATCGACATATTTGCGTGGAGCGGGACGTCATTCCGGTTTGAGACGGGCAATCTCCTCCGACCGGTATGTTGCAGATTGTAAGGCAGTGTTTTAAGCATGGTATAAAGGCTTTGTGGCGATGTCTGGTATCTTCCGCTTCCTTTACCAAGAAGCTTTGACACTTTTGTTCCTGCAATGATCCTGTTTGTCAGATGTTTTCACAAAATAAACAAAGTAGCGAATAGTTAGAATAATACTATGCTGTTACCGGGAGTTAGAGGAGGCGAACTGGGTATCTTCATCAGCCGAAAGACGTCCACTGTTAAACAAAGGCCCCTCCATTAGGTAAGGGGAGGAGATTGCCATAATTCAGACGCTTGGCAAGCTGCTTGGGGATCGCAGTGGTGAAATTACAGAAGACAATGCTGCCCATCTTTTGGATTTTTCCTTAGTCGCCTCTTATGATACCCATGGGAGGAAAAGGGGTAGTCAATTCTAGGCCGGATACAACTTGGCAAGGTCGAATGTCAATAATTATGTAATTACGGACGTTGCATGTCAAATGCCCGAACATGTGTATTTCAGTCTTTGAAAACACAATAAACAATACAATTATAATACTGAGCAATGTATTTCTATTCCAAAGACATGCAAGACGTAGGACTGATATTCTAAGAATTAAATATTTACTCAAATAAACAAAATTACAGGAAGCTTTATACAATATACTGCAAATATATTATTCTAACACCTATTCGTTTAAATACATAAGATATGGCGTGTGTTGGCGCTGAATGATTTTATAAAATAAATTCAAATACTCTAAATGTTTACAGAAAGTTAATTGAGTATGTAATTGATTGGTTTGTATTTGGTACAGCAGCATTGCTAAGTTCTGCAAACAATCTGAAAAATAAACTTATTACTAGAAGCTTCCGATGTTATAAATTAGGCGTTTGAAAGACGAGACCGTTATTCTCGCATCTTCACAATTTTGAGGAATATTGGGTCTGGTCGGTAGTCGTTGGTCATTGGTAGCCGAATGGTATGGCATGCCAAGTCGAAGGTAGCAAGTTTAAATCCCGGCACGCGCCAATGTCTTTTCGAATTCATGCACGGATTATAAATTTGTTATCAGATGCAATAAACGGTGAAGGAAAACATCGTGAAACGTGGAAACCTGCACACCTGTGAGATTTTTTAACGGTGTGTAAAGCTATGTCAGACGTCTACAGGTGGTTTAAACTCTGACACCAGGTTATTCACCATCCATACGATAAGATAAGATAATAGTCTATAATCTATTTTTGTGGAAGTTAAAATGTCCAATTAATTCTAGTCTATTTAACAAAAAACATATACTTCACGTCATCATCATTCCCCGAATAAGAGGCACATATAGTAACTACACGCTCATTACGCCAGTTAGATTATGATCCCAATGCCTAATAGAGGGCAAGCCTATTGCCATCAACCGGGCAAGAAACCAGACTCCTTGCTAAAACTGAAAATTACCAAATGTAAAACCCAGTAACACTTTGCTCGACCCCGTATTCGAACCCAGTCGCAATAAGCAACCGCTAGAGCAACGAGAAGTTCAGCGTATTATAGGCTGATTGATGATGATAGTGTGACGTTGATAACCAATGAGGCGGTCTTCAAATTTCCATCTCTCTCATGATTGAAATTGAGGAGGTTGTTTCTTAACAGTAGAACAAAAGAAGCTCACATAAACATCACACAATAATAAACTAAAAAGTGACTCACAGCTCTGCGTGATATATAGTGCGTTGCTTGAAATAAATTTTACAATAATACTAAATCAATCTCCGCATCAAATATTACAATTTAACATTTCATAAATGTTAGCAACAATATACATATGCTTATATCATAGAAACTTGGCCTATTTTACTCGTGTTTTTCTTATACAATTTACTGTATTATTGTTTCATTATTTCAACATTTTCTGAGTATTCATGAAAACATGGATTCTATTAGTCTATCCCACGCAGGTTTCGTAAGCAAACGATGTGTTATATCTTTAAGAACTTTTTTACTTTTTAACATATTGTCTACGTCATTGATGGTTTGCCTGGGGTAAAATGGAGTGCCATCGTAATCCAAGCGTTTCATTGCCTAACATCTATAAACGTCCTTTTAGGCTTCAATATGGCCGACATCAATTTGGCTGTAATATCCTCATTTTTATACTGATTGTTCATCGCAGCCCTTATGCATAGACGTAAAATGTCGTTGTTTGGTTTTACGTCCATCGTTCCAGAGAAAGGTCTGGTTCCAAATTGTAAATGTATTCACATTGTTATTAGTAGTGATAGTGGGTAGAAATTAGTAGTTCTGTGGGTTTTTTGCTCAAACTGTTTTTAATATACACAAATTATTCTCTGGGATGATCTGGGATGGTTGGAATAAAAGAAAAAACCCTTGTCACGCACAATGGCCCACTAAAGAGGCTAAGTGCGGAAAATGCCCAGCAATACCATACCATACCATAAACAAATTATTATGTACTTGTTTTTATAGCGGAGTGGTATCCGGCCTAGAATTGAAGGCCACTTTCGTCTCGTGGATGTCGTAAGATTAAGGGAAAATCTAGAAGATGGGCATCTGGGGCAGATGGGGAATCTTCTGTAACTTCACCACCAATTCTGCGATCCCCAGGCCGCTTGACAAGCGTGAGGATTACGGCAACCCCTTACCTAAGGGAGGCCTTTATTCAACAGTGGACGTCTTCCGGCTGATGACGATGATACTTGTTTTTTATTCTAATTTCACTTTAGTTTACTTTTTTGTCGCATAATGAAACACTTAGTGAACATGCGAATTTACCGGAGGTGAAAAGGCACAACTAGTAGTCCTAATCTCTCAAAACCACTACCTTTATAAAAGATATACCTAAGAACATTATCTTGACAGTCTATCTTTTATAATCTTTACTATCTTCATCTTAAGTTAGTCGAAGGTCTCACTAATTACGTTCTCTTCTTAAGTAAAAAATGAAAATTAATGAAGATGTCGGTGTCCTAATGAAGCCGCTTTTAGAGAGTGTTTTAAGAGCAATCGATCGCTCGGTCGTTGAATTTATGTTTTAGGTAGGTTTTTATGGAACGTCCAATATCGGAAAGTAGTAAAAACCGCCTTCAAAAACACGAACTCAAAAGTGAAGAATAAAAATGGTATATAATTCCCCAGGTTACCGCCAGAGGTGCTGTACAGTTTCCCATACTAACGTGTGATAAAAATAATTATGGTGTAAATGTGTAACAGAATTAGAACCATAATTCATTAGCATTATGGTACAAAATACCATAAACAGTGTTTAAAATTGAACAAAACCTGACTGTAATGTTATGCATCACATAGCCTAAATCCTTTTAATCTTGTTTTCAGTTTTAAGAGCCTAATTGAGATACGATAGTCACTATATCACGATTTCAACCTAATTCATTATAACAATACGGTTCAAAATCAAATGAAAATGTTATTGCGTTACTACTAAATTCAATTTTATCTAAAACAGTGAGTTTGAAATTAGTACGATATTACGTGGGGTTACGTAGTACGAGTTGAAACTGTATTATTTTAGGGTTAAGGTTCAAATTAGTTTGATGCATCAATGCAAGATTTGAAGGTATAGTAGGGTAGTTCTAGCTAATTGTATTTAGGGTCTGTTTGAGTAAGTAAGTGCGATGCTTAATGTTTTTTCAGCTGGAGGCGATACACTTGATGATAAGTGGTCTGTAAGAGTATCAACAGAGAATCAGTCAAAGTAGTTCATAGTAAAAGACTCTGGATATACGATAGCAAACTCTTTACTTAACAACCTTCATGCTTAGTAATAATTGTACCGATAGGTGGTATGGTCAATGGCTTAGGCCAAGAGCCTCAATCAACATCTTAAGAGGCTCACATTAGGCGGCTGGGTTTAGGGCTTGAAGCAGAAGGCGGTGCTCCCTGACATGACGCGCATAGTCAGGAGGTTCCCCTCTTTGGAGTCGTAACCGCCGACAGCTAGGACCCGGTTCCCGATGCTTATAAGTAAGTTTTTCAAATAAAAATAATAACAGCCTATAACTGTCCCACTGTAGAGCAAAGGCCTCTTCTCGAATAGAAAGACGGAATGAGCAATTTGAGCATTAATCACCTTGCTATCTTACAGACGGTTGGCGATTTCAACTAATTAAATCCAGGTTTCCTCACGATGTTATACGTCACTATTAGTCATTGCCTTTTGTATACATTCAACTCTGTCCATCCTAAAGTGGTCTGTAAGAGATGGCTTAATGCGATAAGACTGCCCAATGTACACCTTTATAATGTACGTAAGTAAAATTTTGGTGTACAGTAAAGTAAATTTTCGGTGTATTCCCCGAAGGGGTAGGCAGAGGTGCACATATAGTACACCCACATTTCGCCAGTTTTGTTTTTTTTTAGGTCCCAATGTAATATGGGGCGAGCCTATTGCCATCAACCGGGCACAAATCCAGACACCGTGCTGCCATTGAGAATTACCTAATCGAAAAATCCAGTAACACTTTGCCCGACCCGGGATTCGAACCCAGGACCTCGTGCTCAGCAGTCTCGCTTAGCGACCACTAGACGAACAGTCTAAAAGTCAGTAAAAAAGTATAAATGACATTGAATCAGTCAAATTGATACTTGCCTGAGTTCGAACATGCAACCTTGTACATATCCCGTTAGTTAACCAGGCCACCATGACATTCACATTAGGACAACTTCCTGCTTACCCGCTTATAATTAATTTAATTACGAAGGTTGAAGAGGATGACCATTTCTAAATAGGGGCCCGTTTCAGATGTGTCTTGACAAAGCATGAATAATTGCTATGGCCTTTAATTATTTAGAGTATTTTAGCAAAATGGGTTTAAAGATCCTGAAGACGAGTAAATGCACTGGTGACACGTTGTCATCTGTTATGCTTTTATATAACGTATCTTCACGCCTGTATTCCCCAGAAGGGTAGTTTTTGTTTACTTATAAAGTAGGTATATTTTTCCAGTTATTTCGAAATGTATTGTTATTGAATGCCGTCATATTTGAATCGTAACTGATGTGACGCGGCAAGTACTGCTAAGCAGTCTCAGATATTTAGAGTTAACTGCAAAAGAACAGTTAAATATCTCTATTAACCTTGTATTTTTACATTTAACAAGGATAAATCTGATTGAAATGCACTCTGAATAACATATTGAAATGGACTCTGAAATAAATTAAAATTATTTTAAGCCCGTGTATATTTTTGCTATAAATATTTTTTCAATAAAATTACGTCATCGTACATTTCTTGTATGTATTACCCTTAACATCAAGGATAAAATCAATTAAGGGTCGGGTTTCCTTGTTTACGAAAACACGCAGGTTTTTGTAAGCCCAGAGAAATTCGGTGGAGAAACGCAAACCTTTGTAGTCGTTACGCCGGTTTAGTGTAAGGAACAGTTTCTTGTAGTTTCCTTATTGTTTTTATTGGACTTTTTGTATGGTTTCGGCCTTCCAGATAATGTTAGACGGCCAAGAACTAAAATCCAATTGAAGCAATAAAGATTTATTTAATTTGTGTTTCGACTTTCATTTCCTCATGGCAGAGCATCCTTCGTTGTGTGAAATACCTACTGGTCCAACACGGTTGTCTAAGGTTTCGAATTAAAAACCGGGTAAGGTAATCTTTCTACTTTCAAAAATAAATATAAAAAATAATTTATTCCAAATACACTAATTAATTTATTATTACTAGATCTTTTTGAACGTCAAATTATATAAAGACTGCCCCCAAAACGCCTGCCTGTTACTGCTTCTTAGTGCTAGCTGGGTAGAAGAAACGGTGGGACACTACACGGCGTACACACAAAACAAACTACCCAGCAGCGCAATCTGCCCGTTAAAAATTTGAAATATACCAGAAGTTAATAAACCAATCGTATAACGTAAACCTTTTTATCTATTGGCTGAGGCTCAAGATTGGCTTGTCAGCCAAAATTGGCGCACCCTGAGTGGTGGAACCAGGGTGCGCTAGATTTAAAAGGACATTCGTTTACAGAGGGCCCCTAAGTACAAAATAATTACATACATTTACGTTACTTTGTACGCTACGAAAATTATGTTCTAACTTAATAATTGGAAACACGTTTAACAAAATGCTAATAAGGAGTTCAGCTTAAGGGCAAATGGGCAATACATAACCCTCGTCTACCCACGTTGTTAGGTTAACTATGATGTACCTATTTAATGTTATACTACATATTGTATTGAGTAGACTCGTAGCTGAATAACAGCCGCACAGTTCTTTCACAAAGGTTAAGCTGTGCTTAAAGCGGTTGATCTGCGGATGGGTGGCAATCATAACTATACCCCCGTTTAGCATTAATATTGTACAAAATAAGTAAACGTGCCGCTTGAAACTTTTTATATAAACTATATAGATGATAAACTTATTTTTGTACCATTGTTAGTACCATGTTAGGGTTGACATGGAAACTTCAGCAACCCAATTAAACTACAACTTTTTTTAAACAATGTCCCTAAAATGTTATTTAATTAATATTTATGTTTATATTAATTTTCATGTTTCTGTTAAGGATTGTTCAAAGGTATAGGTACAGCCTTGGGCAAGGATTCGGTATGTAGATACCCAACATCGTATTTTGGACAAGGGTTGAACCTAAATTCGTGTCTTGGCATCGTATTCGTATTTTTGAGACAGGCCAAGAACAATCACCCTAGGCCTTATCTGTTAAAATAATAAAGAGCAATTACAGTTAATTTCAATTAATATTTATATAAAAGAAGTTTAGAATTAAATGTAACACGCTTGTATACCCCGAAGGTAGGTAGGCAGAGGTAAAAAGACAAATTTGAGTATACTTTAAATAGACCCAAATTTCGCTAGTTAAGTTATAGGTCCCAATGTAATATGGAGCGAGCCTATTGCTATCAACCAGGCAAAAATCCAAACTCCGTGCTGCGACTGAGAATTTTCTAATGGATAAACTCTGTAATACTTTGCCTTAACCGGGATTACAAAACGGCCACTAGACCAACAAGCCAGTCGCCATATTTCCAATACTGGGACGGACACCGTTCAGATATCAAGTCCAAGTTTTATTTACTTCTAGTCAATTAATGTTTCCTTCCTCAGGTAAGTGTAGGATATAACATAAGTGCAAAGCTTAAGTGCTTGGAAAGATGCTTCCGTGTCCAACTTTTTTCTTATTTCCAAAATAATAACTCTAAGTCGTTACTTACGAGTTCAGATCAACGCCTGAAATATAATATTAACGCTATATAGGTACCTACTTACTATAATGAATTGTGATGACTAGACATTGCGCTTGAGCAATTACATGGTCTTGACGGTAGGACGTTGAAAGTACAGTTCTAGTATATAACATTGTTGAAAATAGAGAAGTATTTTACTAGACTGTCGATTGCCAAGCTTTATATGACAATGGACATGCGTCCAATTTAACTTTTTGCTCAATTCCCAGTGAAATTTATGAGAAAAGTTTTTCGAACCGAGCGGGGTTTACAAAAAAGTCCTCCATAGTTTTTAATGACAAACTTTATACTTTTTCGCTGAATTTTCTTAGAAGTCGACTAGTTTCACGCGTTGGTTTCCTTTTTAATGATATTTTTTAAACGTTTCAAACCACTCATGTGGTATACCTAAGTCTGTATCAAACTCTGTAATATATTTAACCGTACCAGCTACTTTTGTATTTGGAACTTCTCAGCAGTTCAGATGTAGCTAAACTGTTTAATAATGACAAATATTTCAAGAGGGAACGAATTTTTAAGAGCACTTACTAAACGCAAAACCGCAGTTCTTGTAGTCCTTTATCCAGTTGTTTAAATTCACAAGCCAAAACGACGATGATGACTCAACTTAGAACATATAAAGTTTCTTAATAATACAAGAAGTAAACAGTATATACGTCTCGGGCAATAAATATAAGGAAAACAGTTTGTTTACACTGCCATGAAACTCTAAAGAAAATTAAAAGCTTGTCTTTAAAACATACACTTATGTTCCCATCTATTTTGGCAAGCAATAACAAACATTACATTTTTACTAAGAAATATATTTGTTTCGTCACAGACTATTTCGGAAACTCATGTATTGAGTCAGATACATGTATTCTCTTTTGTAATATAAACATGGTTTCACGAAATTCTTGGCTAATTAGATATTAACAAACCAACTTATTATAGGGTATTTTTAGTAGAATATCTCCAAACAGATGAAATGGAAATTCAATATGGCCATCTGTCTTTGAAGTTAGGCCGCGCTCGGGGCGATTATACCTTTGATGGTAATGACATGGATTGATAGATTTATTTTCATTTTTATTCTCTCTCTCTTCATTGTGTTCGTATTAATACTACTAACATCAAAGAGCATGTAAATTGAACATTGTTTTCTGTTACATTATATGTAGTTCAACAACCAACCAAATGATGTTATATTTAATTTAAATTTTCAATGTTTTTGTAGAATCAATTATTTTACCTCTATTCACGATACAGGCAAAATAATTTATAATACTTAATTAACAGTATACCAGGAATTTTGTGACAATATTTGGACTAAAAACAAAGCTCATAATTATTATACCAGCAACAGTATGTAGCGTAGCTATAATAAAAGTATAATCCGAAGCAATATTATTCAATTCAATATTTTACTCCTCTATATGTTTTTCCACGCGGAAATAAAAACCAGTCACACAAGTAGAAATAAATTACAGTTTTCAGAAATATCCTCTTCCGTATCGTAATTAAGGAACCCAACATAGATTATACATTATGTCAGTATGTTCAACGGGGATTTGTAAAAACCCGAGTTCTAGATCATAATGTATGCCATCACTTCATTAGTCAGACGGGAATGCGTGTGACAGTATTACGGTATTAATCTTATAAATGTCTTCCGGGGATTTTATGTATTTATGGAGTTCCGTAATCTTTGAGATCTTATTTCAGTTTCTGATCATTTGGAAGGCTGAAATATTTTGAATCTGAATGTTTTTAGTTTTCTAGATAGGTAATTGTATTTTTGAGCCGTTTGGGGTTGAAACATTTGGGCCATGGGGTCCGAGCGCTCGTGCTTTGTTTAAAGAGTTAGCAAAGCGCCTAGTCGACTCCACACGTGACCAAAGGGCTGGTTCATTTTTTGGCCAAAGAATTAGCATTGCCATTCAACGTGGCAATGCTGCCAGTCTTTTGGGCACGTTACCGGTTGACATCGATGGGGATGAATTCTTTGATGCTTTTTAACTTTTTATTTTTGTATATATTGTTTTTATTTTGTATTAGAATTAAGTTTTATATATTTGTAAAATAGTATGTTAATCGATAATTATGTTCACAATAAATCACTATAATACGTTTTCTAGAACTTTAACTTCTAACAGTTATCAACGTATAAAATGTAAATTGATTTATAGGTTTCTTAGCACTTTCATTTCTTCGTCATAGGACTTTCTTATGCGCTATTGTTATTTCTAGACTATTTATTTTAAATGAAACTTTTAGGCTATTTTAGTGTAAAAGCAATGAATACTTACTAACTTAATCTTTCGTCTAGAATCTTAGTGAAAGAAGTAAAGTTTAAAATAACTCGTATTTTCAGCCAGTTAAATCTAAGACATATCTTCTTAAACCCTTTTTGTAAAATAATAAACTAAAATATAGACGAATATAAATCTTTTATTTTTGCAAAATATACAAAACCAAAATACTAACCTAGGAACGTAGGTAATCAAGTCAAAATACACGAATGAACTTTAAATTTCCACATGGAGACAACAATCCAGTGAAGAGGTCCACATAATGAAATCAGCGTTTTTTGATCACTACTCTCAAAAGGCGATCATTTTTGATCGGATTTCGCCGGCGCGTGGATGCCTTTATGAGAAAAAGTGCAATTCTCGTAAAGTGCAAGCCACGTTAGCACTTTGGAATTTCATACGATTTTATCTATTGCGGTCTGGGAAATGCGTTGGACGTGGTCTTTGTTCCCTTTGAATTTTCTTATCCTTCGCTTTACTTGATTCTATTGCATGAGGAGATTCAAGGAGCTGTTACTTTTTAAAACCACGAATAGCCTAGACTTAGGGTAGAAGGTATGCTGATGCTCCTTCTGGTCTTTCAGAATCATAAGTGTTTGATCGTTGTATGGTTATTTGCTCAAAATTTTAGATCAATCCTATATTAGTGTCATAGTATGGTGTAAAATAATGTTGTTCTTTATTATTTTTATTATCATCAACTACAGTAAATTTGACCAACCTTTATTGCCCAGGACTACCAGCTTCCCCGCTAATGCCTTTCGCTACCGTTGATAATAAAAAAATATATGTTTTCGTATCAAAACCGAAATACATCCAGATATAAACGAAGGTTAATCTAGGGTGCAACACAATATTCCGGTTGTGGATCTCTGGTACCTGAAAATTTACCCACATAAAATAACTTTCTAAGCTGGTAAATCTGCAAATACCAATGCGAAACGCCGGATATTTTTTCAGGTTCGTCATTTCCGACCCAAAGCCCATAGGCACTACATTTTCAAACGAACAAGTTTCGGATAGTTCAGGGGTCGGTCCGAAAGGGTTAGGGGAAAGTATGTTTAAATAATGTCGTTTGAAAAAGGCTGAGTATCATTGATTTGTTATTCCAGAACAAATAGAAGAAACAAGTATTTGTTTTGATTAAAATAACCATGTGTGTGTAAATAAACAAGAAACCAAAGATTATTGTGCATTAGAGTTTCTGTGTGTGCCACTTGGAGTTATGATGGCTTAAATGGATTTTGACGAGATCAAAGGGCGAGATTTGTGAGTAGTTTCTCATAATTATCTCGTACTTAATTATTCTAATGTTTGTGAGTGCTGTGTCTCGGCTATACTACGAGTCGTTCCCGTAATCGTAGATTAGTTTACCAGGCATTAAATTAATAAAATTTTATATGCTCTTCCAACTGGATAAGCGAGTACAGTTTTACTACCTACATTTTTGAGACTGAAGAAACTAAAAATGTTTTGTATGCGTTTTATTTCCGTAGGTTTATTATAAAAAAACAAGGAAAACTCAAGACGAGCTTTATCTAAAAATAAAACCCAATTTCAACAATACTAATAGTATTGACCTGGTACCTCTAAATAGATTTCAGACATAAAAAGTACAATGAACCAGAAAGTTAAATTAGTGTATCAATATAAACAATTATAAATTATCGTCCACATAACGTTAACAAACAACAAAGTGGTTAATAGTATGTGCGCAAATGAAAAGCAATACGCGGTTCTGTAAATAGCCCATAATAGTTCGGGTTACTCCCTGAGTACCCCAATCCCCGAGTACCCCGTCCCGGAGAACCCCGAATACGAATAAATAAATCGGGTTTCTCCGGGACGGGGTACTCGGGGATTGGGGTACTCAGGGAGTAACCCAATAGTTCGAAGTATACACATACGGTTTGCCAAAAGACATCTAACGGCTTAGTCTACATTATACTTAGATTGTGAAGAGGTAAAAGTATGTTTCCGAGTGGTATCCGGCCTTGAACCTCCCTTGATAGCCCTCACGACGGCTCACCACTTGGGGACTGGGGTAAGCAAATCAGATCTGCCTACTCTTGTTATGTACTTATGTATGTATTCATATATGAGGTGAAAGCTACTTGGTGTCTTAAGTTTGCAAGTTGCATTGAAGGTTATTTACCTCTGTGACAGCGAGACGCGGCACTACCCTACACGTACGGTGTCTCTCTTCGACAGTAGAAAATGTCTATGACCTGTAAGCAAGCTACCAAAACTGATATTTTCAAAGTCAGTTGAAAAGTTTTTTCTAAGTTACACTTAATGAGACAATTAGTAAAGTTTGAGTGCTCAGGTTTCTATGCCGCATCCGTCCATTAATTGACTTGAAGACTTCTCGCCTGATTCCCTTTCGACGCCCACAATGAATGATCGAGAGTATAATAAATCTCTGACATATCAATATTTATTTAACATTTGGGGTAACAAACAGTTGTATAATGTATACACAAAAATTCCTAATTACTAAACTTAGGCTATCTACCCACTACATTTCCAAGATTACTGTTTAGAACAAAACATAAAAAAACATAACATCACGCCTGTATTCCCCGAAGGAGTAGGCAGAGGTGCACATATATTATACCCACATTTCGCCAGTTATGTTTTTAGGTCCCAATGTAATAGGGGGCGAGCCTATTGCCATCAACCAGGCACAAATCCAGACTCCGTGCTGCTACTGAGAATTACTTAATGGAAAAACCCAGTAACACTTTGCCCGACCCGGGACCTCGTGCTTAGCAGTCGCGCTTAGCAACCACTAGACCAACGAGGCAGTCAGTCATCTTTTGTGTAATTAAAGTATAACATATTACTGTATCTAATGCCTGCCAAAGATTACCATGTAATATGATATGCACATATTTAACCATCACGCAGCTTAATATTCTGAATGAATAATACGCGTCTTGAGTAACAAACCCTAACTTTGAAACAAACACACATCGTACATTATGCTTTGTAAACTTAGGGTATGTACCTTATCCATTCAATGCTCCGAGGGTTTTATAGTAGATGTATGAAAAGCTATAGAAGTAGTTTTTTTATTTTAAGTTGCCAATTAATATTAATTGCATCAAGCTGTGTAATTTTCCTTCATTACTTACTAATTCAATTGGATTACCATAGTAGGCCCAAAATTTTACGTTCACTTACCTATCAAAGTACCAAATTTTTGACATTTATACAGAACAATCGAGAATTTTAATAATTGAGTCACACTGGCCTACTACAGTATGCCACAAACATTGTAATACACAAATGGTATTAAAAGCCTTAGTTATTATGCGCATATGTTTTACCGAAGCTTGTCTTGATTCAGTAAACGAAGCTCCGAATTGTTTGAAACTTTGCTCCGTTTTAACACTGGCATCGTTTGTAATGACAATGAAGTTTGCACAACTGTGAACCCCATTAATTGTTCGTTTTGTTTGTTAATAGTGAATGTCAGAATATAACACGTGGAACTAATGGGTGATAATGTATATGAGTAAACTGCTTAGTTTAGACTATAACTTTGACCGCAGGAGGAGAATGTAGTTTTGATTTGTGTAAACAAGAAACTATAGGATATAAATTACTGCCTCCTTGGTGTAGTGGTTATTTAGCGCAACTGGTGAGCAAGAGGTCCTGGGTTCGAATTCCGGGTTGGGCAAACCTTTTTTTTTTTAAACGTCGCCCTACACTAGGATTCTCTCCGGTGTCGAGGGTGCATTTTACACACATGAAGTAACATATACACAAACACTCAGACTCGGGGCAAACATCTGCGGATTGCGAAATTTTTGTCTCGTTCAAAAATCGAGCCCGTATCCTTTAGCGCAGCAGTCCAATAAGCTGACCACTGCGTCAAACAGGTCGTCAAAAAAGTGTTATTGGGACCTTTCAAATAACTAAAAAATGTGGTTTTATTTACCTAAATAGTTTACAGAATTTGCTGCTTTCCGATGTGATGTAATGATGATGATGTTACCTACTTGATTGTTGAGCACGAAAGTATTCTTAGCTATTAAAGAAAATAGTCCCAGCCGCTAAATTATCATCAGCTCTTTCCGCTTTAGATGTGGAGATTTCGCTGACGTTTGCAACAGCGAAACCAACCCACCACATCATATTAGGTGGCTAAATAAGTCCTCTTGTTATGTCAATAAAAATATATAATGTGTTACCCAAATCAATAAGAGAAGAAAAAAAACTACATTTATTCACAAACAAGCTAAAAAAGTTATTATTGAGCAAATGTTACTACAGTGTCGACGAATATTTAAATGATAAATCTTTAAAACTTGAAAAATAATGTTTATATTTATGTTAGGAATTTAATAATGTTTATGTTAGTAGTTAGTAGTTTATGTTAAAGTTAGTAAAATGTCTTTGTTTTAGAATAAGTTAGATTATAAGATAGCTTAAATGATAAGCCCTCTCCACATACCTTACTTTTGCTGTGCCCGAAAGGGTCCATGATTGTGTCCTATTAAATGTTTACCACCTAAGTCTACATTGTGGAATGCAATAAAGAATTGAGAATTGAGAATTGAGAAATAAGCTTCAATTAGGGCAGTCCCACTTTTCCTATAATAAAGTATGTATTCCATTTACAAACAAAAAAATCCGCCATTTAAATGTAAATTTAAATACAAATTACTCTGTCCAAATAATAGACTCGTAAATTCACTTTTACGGTGGCTCTCGACATGCTAAATGACCTCGGTGTTTTATAACTACGTGCTTTTGGTTATAAACGTTCATGTATCTGGATTAATGTTTGTCTTTAAGATAAATATACTTGGTAATATAAATGAGAAGTGTGAAGGCAAGCCAAGGATTATTCAGTGCTCTACGACCTGATTGGCGCAATGGATAAGCATGCGTTCCGCAGATGTTTGTCGCGAGTCTGGGAGTTTTTGTATGTGATATTTCAAGTTGGTGAAACTTATACATGATGGCGGAGAAATTCCTGGTGTCTGGCGACGTTTCTATATAATAAAATATTATGTGGCACTGGAAGTATAATAAATAATTTATGTATGAGATATCATCGTGCCCGTGTTTCCTGGTACGTAGGCATGTGTTTTATACTCACATTTTGAGTCCCATCTTAAAACGGGACAAGACTATTTTCAGGAAAAATTCCCGAATAATCTGTAGAGTCTAAAATTAATTAAAAAATTAGCTACAGATAAATGAAACGAGATAAACATTGATTTAAATGAGCCCAATCTGCAAACCAATAAATTATATTCATTACAGTCGAATTGAGAATTCCTACCATAAAGATAAAAAATAGTTGATTGATTATCCGCTGACACAAACTTTTTTCGAATAATATAAATGCTGACCGTGACGAAAGCAAGCAAACTTACGAAGCAGTAAATTAAATCGCTTGAGAAGCCAAGCATCAAGCCTGAACTCAAAGAATAAGATCCTGTCTAACACGAGTAATTTATTATTTCATAAAGTTTAAATTGTATAACGAAAGATGTCTTTATTACTTCGTCGTTAAATACAGAGCACAGGACATTTTTCCTTCTCCCTATAGACTTAAGTTGATGAATAAGAACATTCAAAAGGTTTTCATTTATGAGTTTGATACACGATTTTTTGTTGCAAGTCATTAAATTTAAATTAATTATGACGTGACAAAGTCGTCTAACATTTTTATTTATCTACTGCCTCGTTGGTCTTGTAGTTGCTAAGCGCGACTGCTGAGCAAGAGGTCTACTGGGTGCGAATCCCGGGTCGTGTTTCCATTAGGTAATTCTCAGTACCAGCACGAAGTCTGGATTTGACCGGTTGATAGCAATACGCTCGCCCCCTATTACATTGGGACCTAAAAACATAACTGACGAAGTGTGGGTGTATCATATGTACACCTCTGCCAATAATCATATGAAATTATATCGTTGATTTTGAAATAACCATGTTTGTTATAAGAAATTGATTTAATAATAATGCCTAATGCGAAGAATGCTTAACATCTTCTTTAATAAAACAAATCGAAATAAAACACTTATTTACTTAGCGATTAAGCTGGCAAAATTCTATTTTCGCCAACCATTCTGTAAGCTGATTACTTCAATCGATTCGAGAGGTCTGAAGTAGTTTGATTGCCTTCGGCATCGAAAATTATTATTGTAGACGCCACTGTCGAATTAAACATCGAATATTTTGTGAAGATTGATGAACTACAAAATCGGATGGAACTTGATGAATTTATTATGGGTGAACTAGACAATGATGTCCTTGACAATTTTGTTAGGCCAAGCATGTATGAAGAATATGAAAAAGATTATAGAAGCAAAATTAGTATAAAAAGATTTTAATTAGAGACATGGCAGTTCCATAAGCAAAACCATTATACCAAAGTACCATTTGATATTTGATTATCCATAGTATTTGCCATACCCTCTATGAAACAGAGATGACTTTAAAATACTTCTCCTTTTCTCTATTATAAACTATACAATATGAATAGGTGATGCCGTGGTAAGAATTTTTGCCAGTCAGCAGATTAAAGGCTGCTCACAGGGCTACGTATTATCAATTGAGTATCGTCTCTCTTCTATATGACTCAAATACTTTCAAAGTAACTCTCAAATGTAACCAAAAGCCGAGACCATAATATCCTGTATTTCTAAGAAACAACATCAATTTTACGAGCTTTGTTTTGCAAGTTATTAATGAACGAAAAATAAAACGCCAATCAACAGTTATATGGGCTAGATTGATGGTGTTTATTTATAGGCCTATAACTGGGGATGATCTAAGGAGGTTAATGGAACGCTCATTGGGTACTTTTGAGAATGATAAGTGACTACAACTTTTCTTGGTTTTCCGGCAAACAATACGTAAACCAGGAAGGATCTTCCCAAGGGTATCGTAACAAGCATTCGGAAATATCAGGAGATGGGGCAGCATTCAATTTGTTGTTTGTAATTATGACTATATTCCCTTGTGGGTTTAGCGTTTTAACGTGTTTTCCATCTGTTTATAGAAATAAATTGTATAACATGTATCGTGGGTTTGATCCACAAACATGAGATATCACTAAATTAAATATGCGAATCACACAATTTTCTCTTTCGTGCAGGAAACGAACCCCTACCGTAGTCCGCAGTTCAATCGCTTTCAAATCCATGCTATCTGTTCGTCGATTATAAAGACATTTTTCTGTTAGTAGAAATTATAACATCTTGAATCTTGGCTTAGCGCCACACATAGTGAACGACTTGGAAACACAATGGCAAGCATAAATCGACTCCTGCACTAACTAACTAGACCAAGGCGCTGTACAATGATACAGAACATTAATCTCGCCATAAACATGATGCAACACCAAGTCATATAAATTCCTACAATCCTCTTCTTGGGGACATGAATGTTCTTGGGTATTAATAATAACGACACTCACTATACTGTGGCTCGCATAAAGCTCACACAACTGACACTTACATACGTTAGGAGTTAATATTGCATGAAGATGATCCAGAATTTTACTGCGGCATAAATTATGACTGAATGTGTGTTCAGAATGGTTATCATGGTACATACAATTAGTTTTCCAACGAAGACAGGGGCAAAGAATTTCGATTTGTTATGATGCTGTAGCCCCTTTCATGTCGTTGTCTTGTATCATATTCTTTTATATCTTACTCCTTTCTAAACCGTGTTAAGAAGATTTTTGATTTTTTCCTTCAACTGTTTCTTGCTTCATTATACTAGCTTTGTTTATTTTCTTTCATGCATTGTTTTTGCAAAATTCATTTATGCTTATCGTTTTTAATTAACTGTTTACATTTAAATTACTCTACGCCACTCCATCATCACATTGTTTTAACTCATCTCTCACATGCACAGATTTTACGCTCTCATCTCTATTAAATGTGATAGGTTACGAGTTAAAAGGGCAAGTTGCCGTTGCCATTATATTTATCTAGCTAGCTTCTAAAACATCTAAACACAATGCTGTCATATTTTCGTTTTGAAACTTACTTAGAAAACGTTTTAACATCATCTTATCATAGATAAAGAGGATAGCTAAAATACTGTGATTTACAAATAGTATGGCAATTTAAAAATAGCTTCCAAATGTCAAAAGTCAAGTGGCGCTTTGAGCGTTAAATTTATCTTTGAACTGAGGTGAACTTTGGCTTCAAAATTGACATTTTGGGTCATCCCACAGCCTTTGAAATTAGTTCAGAAACTGAAACTACGGCAAAAATAGACACGATACATTCTAACTGGATAAGATATTTCAGAAATTACAAAACTTGTTCCCATCCCAATTAGCGGTAGGTAAATTAGTCAGTTTCGAAAAATATTGCAGTTTGATTTCCGCTCAGGTAAAATAATTGGGTAATTCGCAAACATTTTGTCGCCGATTTAGGCGCATTGTGTTTGTAGCGACATCTACACGTCGAAGGACGAGTGACGTAGCTAATCCTGCATCGCACTAGCGAAGCAATCACATTCGCTAGAATATACACAGCCGCCCCGAGTTGAGAAGTAGGGCGCCGCGGCCCGCCAGTCACACCACCACCTGGTTGGAAGATCTTCCCTTTTCGTTGGAGGAACTCCACATCCCTTCCTCCACATGTTATTTCAATATGACTCATATCCTCAATAATTCAGGAAATTTAAAAAAAAATGTTTTAATAATTACACCTTTAAACTAGCTTCAGGTGTCAAATACATATATATATATATATGTATTTGACACCTGAAGCTTTTTGTTGTTCAAAGTAATGTTTTTAGCAGTTCATACTTCAATTGAAACTCATATCTAATTATTTGTGTTAAAAGCTTTGATCTCCAAAACTATTTTATCCTTCACAGTATATTTAATATCCTCAGTTTACATTATAATAATATGTATTTCTTCAGAAATCTTCACAACACTCCCAAAACATTCAAAAGTTTATTTAACGTGTTCTATTTTAGGAGCATTGTTAAGCACCCGTTGAGTTTCATTCACAGTCAAAAGATCTTACTCATGTTGATACTAAGGCACTTATGAATGGTGAATACTAGCTGTCAGTTTCTGAGAAAACATTCTAATTACAGTTAGACCTTTAGAGCTATTCATAGATACCTTTTTATAACCCGTTGTATTAATTAATATTACAATTTTAGCTACTCTTCAATGGGTATTGCCACGTGATATGACTAATGGAATTTATTATTCCGTACAGACAAAATTCCATGTAAAACATTGCAGTGTAAAAAAAATCTCCGTCTCTTTTAGTTTTTTTTTAATTTAAGAAACCACTAATTTGAAGCAAATCCCGATAAATAGCAAAAGCGACTCCATGAGACCACCATAACCTTTATGGTGAAATGTATGGTGTAAGACATCTCTGTCTTCAGAGAACACCTACATATTTAACCATGTCAAGGATAACAATCGTCTAGTATTACTAGCACTTGATTGTACATAAAACCGTGTATTGCCAAGTTATGACAGTACGTGGCTAGGTCTCGCCTTGGATCCGCACTTGACATTCAGTGAATATCTTCAGAGACGTGTTCGTACTTTACTGTCGGTCTGTACGTTACGAGTATTGTGTATTGCTTCACCATTCCTTGGGAATAATCAAATATGTATCTACCATCTGTTATTGTTAAGATATCTGCTTGTTATGCTTTCAGTTGGCTTAAATCTAGCTCTCTAGTGGGCATAGCGAAATTTTGTGATACAATTCTCAAGTCTCGATTTCTGATACAATCAAATTTTTTCTACTATTTAAATTGAATTTGGTTTCAATAAATTCAGTTATATAAATACTAACACGATAAAAATTCAGGTATTGATGTAATTTATAAAGTAATTCAATGAATACCTATGTAACAATCATTTTAATATCGTTTCTGTTAAAACAGTGTAGTTCACGCATGAGTATTAATTATAATCCTCCCTGTGTTCAAAAGTTTGACGAGTATATTATTCTGAAATTACTGTATAATATTTAACATGGGGCTTAAATAAGACTGAAAATCTCCTCTAAAATACCTCTGCAAATATTTCGGCAAATGGCACCATCTTTAATACAGTCATCAAAACTGTAGCTGTCTGAAGTACACCTTTGCCTGCCCTTCCAGCGATTAAACGCGTAATGAAATACATTATGCATTAGCATGCACGCATCATGAGCATACTTTTAATATAATAGCTTCCATAATATCCAAGATGCCTTCACTACAAGGCTCTGCCGCCGTCTGGTAATACTCAAATGATCTACCTACCTTATACATATGTACATTATGTATATTGTGGTGACTAAGTGGGTTTACTCCGATAACAACGAGTATTGTAGATTATGTTCGGATAACACATGTCGTGTTTGTTATTAGTCTACACTGGCCTGCAGAAGTAAGTATCACACTTTAAAAATTGCTATAACTTATATGACTTTTCGTGTCATTTTTGCCTGTTGCCCATGCTAAGATTGAATCTAAATTGATAAAGATAATTTGAAAAATGATGGACACAAGCGGGGGTTGCTTTTTTTTTTCTTTAAAAAAAAAAAAAAAAAAACGTCGCCCCACACTAGGAATTTCTCCTGTATCGTGGGTGCGTTTCACAAACACGAAATATCACATACACAAACACCCAGACTCGGGACAAACATCTGTGGTTCGCACAAAGTTTTGCCCCGTGCGGGAATCGAACCCGCAACCCTTAGCGCAACAGTCCAATGGCTTAGCCACTGCGCTAATCAGGTCGTCAAACAAAAGCTTTAACTAAATAAAAGGAACTTTTTAAGTAAATAAAAGGAACTAAAATAAGAAGTTCGAAATAAAAAGGATTCCAAAAAGAGTTATTTTGTATTTAAAAATTGAAAGAAGTATGTCAGGATCGTAGCAAATGGAAGTCCGTGGTCTCTGCCTACCCCTCTAGGAAATAGGCGTGACTTGATGCTGTATGTTTGTGTAAAACTGATAAAATTTGCCATAAAACTTATTTTATTTAAAATCTAATTTCTATACTCGAGAAACAATTAACATTTTAAAAGTGTAGTCAGTACTTAGTTTTACAGGTACACAATAATCCAAGTACACTGGTATGTAGTTGGTATTAGCACTAACTTAGAACACGTTAGCATTAACTTAGTAAATCCTAGGGCTTCATAATATGAACCAGACAGTTGGAATAACACTCATATTTCTCTAGCAAATTCTGAGAATAATGAATAGAGTGGGGAGAAAGACGATACTTGATCTCCGCTTCACAATATAACTTGATATTGAGCAATATCATTATGATGCTTTGTGACAGCTTCGATATTTAGATGTATTTGGTGTCATTGTGATCAATATTACTGAACAATGTCAGCGTCTAAATAAAAATTAAGTCGGACTGGAAAGATCAGAGGCCTACAAATATCAAATTACTAAAATCGGCTTTGTTTAATCAAACATCAGACTTTATAAGCAGTGATTGCCGAGTGGTATGACCGTTGGACTGCCAAATCAATGGTCGCAAGTCGATAAGACATTGGGTCGTACTATAAATTAGTTATTAGTTGCTAAAAACGGTGGAGGAAAACATCGTGAGGAAACCGGCACAGCTGATTTTTAAACGGTGTGTAAAGCTATGTCAGAGACAAGTGGCTTAAACTTAGAAGCTAGTTTGTTCATCAGCCATACGATAAGAACAACCAGCCTTTTTCCAATAAATTATTTTAAAGTAATAATGTTAAGCACAGTTAGTAGTAAAAAGTCGTGGTGGCCTAGTGGTTAACATACCGGATTTGTATGCACAAGGTTGCAGGTTCAAACCCGGGCAAGTATCAATGTGACTTTTTCAATGTTCTAAATACGAGGGTCAAACTGAAAGTTCTTAGAACTGGCCACTTATAAACAATATAATAAAAAAATAATTCTAAAATTTGAAAATAGAACTCTTTGCCAATATTACTGAGTATATATTTCATTAATTTGTCATTTGTTTTACGATTTGGCGGCAAATTGAAAATTGTCTGTGTCACGTCAACATGAATTTAACACGAGAAAATTTTCGTGCAATGATTTTTTATGACTTTCGATGTCATTTAAGTCAACAAGAAAGTTATGATAGACTACGATTGGCCTTTCACGATAAAGCCCCATCTCGTGCGACAGTTTACAACTGGTTTAATGAGTTTAAACGTGGTCGCACTAATCTCACTGATGATTTACGTGAGGGACGGCCTTCTACGGCGACGACTGAAGATAACATCTGTGTTGTGCGGCGTATGATAGAGACTGACAAAAGAGTGACCTATCAGCAGATTCGGACAAGCTTAGGCATCGGTATGAGTCAAGTGCACAAAATCCTCCACGAACATTTAGCAGTCAGGAAGCTTTGCGCCCGGTGGATACCTCATAATTTGACTGAGGCTCAAAAACTCCATCGTGTGGATTGGTGCCGTAAAATGATTGAAAGATTTAACGGAGGTGACTCAAATGCTGTGTTCGACATACTAACAGGTGACGAAAGCTGGATTTACTGTTATGATCCTGAAACCAAAAGACAATCTGCTCAGTGGGTGTTTCCTTTCGAGAGGTTGCCAACTAAAGTGAAGAGAGATCGAAGTGCGGGAAAAAAAATGGTGGCCTCGTTCTTTGGAAGGATAGGTCATTTCGCAACAATTGTGTTAGAGGATCAAAAAACAGTTTCTGCAGAATGGTACACTACCAATTGTTTGCCACTTGTCTTGGAAAAAGTTCGAGAGAAACGACCTCGCAGTAGGATCCTCCTTCACCACGACAACGCCTCGTCGCACACCGCTAAGCGAACGATCGACTATTTGGCGACATCAAACGTTGAATTACTGGGTCACCCGCCGTATAGCCCCGACCTCGCCCCTTGTGATTTTTATTTATTTCCAAAAATTAAAGAAAAACTTAAAGGAAAGCGGTTTATGAATGCTGAAGAAGCGGTGGCTGCGTATCGCGATGCCATTGAAGAGAACCCTAAAGACGAGTGGGCAAAGTGCTTTTCCCAGTGGTTCCATCGCATGCAGCGGTGTATTGACGTGAATGGACAATATTTTGAAAAGATATAATAAAACTAATAACTGGCTAATGTAATCAGTTTTTGATTTTCTAAGAACTTTCAGTTTGACCCTCGTACTTCCTTAGTTATTCTAAGACACCACTGACTAACGGTTACGAAAAACATCGTGAGGAATCCTGGACTTCATTATCTGAAATCGCCAACCCGCAGTGAGCTAGCGTGGTGATCAAATGCTCAATCCTCGTCCATACAAGAAGAGGATTTTGTCCTGCAGTGGGACAGTTATAGGTCGTTATTATTATTATTGTTATATACAGTTAGTTTGCCTCAAAAATCTTGAAAAGTTTAGTATAGTGAGATTTAAGTTTATATCGCCTAAGGAATTGTTTATAGTTTTGTCCAAAGCAAAACTAGTAACGAGCAAATCCATAAGATTTTAAGATTGCTTGTCAAGTTTTGAAGTGACGAAAACCTATTCAACGTTCAAACAAGATCTTCTTCAGACAAAAACTTCGACAGAAATAAGTTTCTGAATTCGATTGAAACTAGAATTCTTTCTGAAAAGCCAAATAGGTATATTTATATTTGTCTTTTTAGAAAGAATTGGAGAGACAGGTGGCTAGTGAACCTTGGTTTAGATAGATTTTTGTCTCCTTTATTTAAACATATATCTTATAAATTACGTTTCTAAAATTCTATATAGAAATACAATATTTAAAAAAAATCGATTATAACCAGCATCTGAAACAGGGTCCAAGCTACCGTGTTAAGGAGTACCGCTTTCTGCATCAACTCCTTGACGGAACCGCCTAACGTGAACCTCTTTAGATGTTGGTCGAGACTCTTGTGGTATATTATTATTATTAACTTACTCCAGGGCCAAGGCTTCCCTAGTCTTTTCATGTCCCTGTCACAGTTTACCGATGTAAATTGTCTACTAGAACTAAAAATGTACTAGGTTATATTTTTTTTATGTGTCAGCACATTTTTATCAGTATCATGCATTTTATGGTAACTACCCACAAGCACCCACAACACCGTTTTCGGAATATAAAGTGCTATTAAGATAGGGCGAGATTCGAGGGTATAATGTTCTCGTATTATCAGGGTTTTCGAACCGGAAAAAAACTACTTCCCGAAAAATTCTGAATGCGTCCTATTTAGAATTTGCTGCGCTAAGGGTTGCGGGTTCGATTCCCGCACGGGGCAAAACTTTGTGCGAACCACAGATGTTTGTCCCGAGTCTGGATGTTTGTGTATGTGATATTTCATGTTTGTGAAACGCACCCACGACACAGGAGAAATTCCTAGTGTGGGGCGACGTTTTTAAAAAAAAAACGCGACGATTTTTGCTAATAAATAATTATGAAGACAAAACGAAAATACAATAGATTTTTTTTTATATCTTACTTTGTTTTTCCCAGCTCGGCAAAGGCCTCCCCTTCCTTCTGTAGATACTCCAATTTTATACTACTTTAATTATGGTGGTGGACTCATCTCTTTATACCTTTCAACTTAGTTGGCATAAAAAAGATTATTTTAATCCACTCGGCAAAGACAGGTGTTGCTTCACAAAACTCAATTAACATGCGATTAACATTACGAGCCTTGAATAACAAATGTTCTTTATAAAGATAATAATTATTATATTATAATCATGAAAACAAAGGTGGTATCTAACTGGTAAACAATATAATCATAATTACGTAATGTTGTTGTCGGAACCAAGTTTCCAAAAAACAGAATATAACCAACAAATAATTATTTGGATATAAATAAAATAATGAAAAAAGTAAAGCAACTATGATTGTGTAATCGTGTAGGCTTGTTGCCAGAATAACGGGAAATCGAGGTAATCGTATCGAAATACATTCCTGAGGGTGGATGGGTAGGAAAAATATGTTGCTTTTACATAATAATGTTACGTATAATTAATTAAAATTCTTGGTCGGATTACGACGAAAAATTCGTTTCACGAGAGATGGATGGATTTCTCTCGATGCATTTAGCGCGGTCGAAAATTAAATTGTTCCAAGGGGGAGGCCTTTGTTCAACAGTGGACGTCTTCCGGCTGATGTTGATGATGATGATGTATCTCTTAAACTTTAAATGACTTTAATCATTCAATTATTATAATATATTTCACTTTGATATACGTTATCAATAATGTTAAGGATAAGATAATACATTAAATTATTGAGAAGTTTGGACACCAAACAATATTGATTAATGATGACCCATTTGAGCGAGTAGATACAAAATACTGATTTACGTCTTACGCCAAAAATCTTTTTGACAAATTGTTATTACGAAAAATTTTCTTGTCACCAATGTTCAGGGAAGTTATGAAGAACTCCCTAGTATTAGTAAAGTTTCCGCTGAAACTGTTCAAAGTTTATGAAAACTTCGGCAAAAGATTACATTTGATTAAGACATCACAAAATAATATGGATATTTAATGGTACTATTAAAAATGAATCACGAATCACTGCTGATAAAATACTAACGGTACTTTTTCGTTGTTCCAGATAATTTTCAAGACATGAAGAACTGAATCAATAATCTGCTATAATGGAGTCGTCAGAAGACGAATTTATGAGTATATGCCTCAACCTGACGAGTGAGGAGGCGTTACTTGGAGGATGTAACTACAGCAGCGAATACGAAAACGGAGAGTTGTTAGAGAAAGTCGTCTCAAGGGTTGTGCCCATCTTCTTCGGATTCATAGGGATAGTTGGATTAGTTGGCAATGCTTTGGTCGTCCTTGTCGTCGCTGCCAACCCTGGCATGCGCTCCACAACAAACCTCCTCATCATCAACCTGGCTGTCGCTGACTTGCTTTTCGTCATATTTTGCGTGCCCTTCACTGCTACTGATTACGTCATGCCCCGTTGGCCCTTCGGGGACTGGTGGTGCAAAGTCGTCCAATACTTCATAGTAGTCACTGCTCACGCCTCAGTGTATACCCTTGTTCTCATGTCTTTGGATAGATTTATGGCTGTAGTGCATCCCATAGCATCCATGTCTATAAGGACAGAGAAGAATGCTTTACTAGCTATCGCCTGTATTTGGGTTGTGATATTGACAACAGCAATACCAGTTGGGATATGCCATGGGGAACGAGAATATTCCTACTTCCATAGGAATCATTCCTCATGCGTATTTTTGGAGGAGCAAGGGTATAGCAAGCTAGGTTTCCAGATGTCTTTCTTTTTGTCTTCTTATGTAATTCCTTTAGCGTTGATTAGTGTGTTGTATATGTGCATGCTGACGAGGTTGTGGAAGAGTGCTCCGGGGGGGAGGGTGTCGGCGGAGAGTCGGAGGGGGAGGAAGAAGGTGACGAGGATGGTTGTCGTCGTCGTAGTTGTGTTTGCTGTCTGCTGGTGCCCCATACAGGTGAGAATCAGTATAATTTTAGTATAATTAATTTAAACATGAAACCAAATTTTAAGTAGTACTCTGAGAGTAAATGGTGGCAAGTTGATCAAATATTTATTTAATATCCTCATTTTATTACCACTTTTTGTTAATTAAGAATATTCACTTATTAGCCTGAAACAGCATTCTCTTCCTACCATAACTAAAAGTAATTGCCAATTAAACAGGTTCTTTCAAATGATATTAAAAATGGAGACGATTTATTTTCTTGAATCGCATTTGACATTATTAAAGAGGCCATTCAATCGGTTTCTCTTTTCATTGAATGGAATATAAAATGATTACCTAGAATTTGTACAAATATTGACGTGACATCAAATTCTGGTTATCTAGATGTACTAATTTACTCCCACATTTTGGCAACGACGACAACGTGGTAAGTTAAAAAATCTATAGTCATTTTTCGAGCACCATTTGATGATAAGACAATGTAGTGTCCACGTAAGAATAATAGTCTTGTATTTAGCTCGCCTACGCACCACCACGCACTTCTTGACTAACGGTCAAACACAGACTGCCCTCTACTCAGCCCGCACCTTATGACGTATGCGGTCGAGACAAATCATGTATACCCCAAATATACACTACAGAAAACATAATACAACTAAAAAAATATTATTTCATCACAAATTAAGAATGAACAAGGTCAAGAAGTTCCTTGACCAGTTATGTCATAAGTCCCAATGTACAAGAACAAGCCTACCATCAATATCATTATCAATACGTATAATAATAATTTGCCTGACCTGGAAATCAAACCTAGGACGTCAGTCCCGCTTTACGACGAGTAAACTAACAAGGCTGTCCAAAATGAAATATGTTTTAAGAATATTAATATACCTGGGTGATCCTAAACACCTACCTTATAATAAATCACGGCCCGCACATTCTTAGCACTCGCTTTAAAAGACCTTCAGACATCCGTTCACATTATTCTTACATAATTACCCCAGTTATGTTCTAAACAGTGATTGATAATGTGGCCTGTTCCATTAATTGAATGACGAAACAAAAATGAATAAAAAACTTAATTATCAACGAATATTTATAGTTACTTATTTATAAAGGATTTTTTTTTTATTTTAGCTTTGCAAAATTTGAATGGAGCCTAAAGAAAATTTTTGGTGGACTTTTTTGTTTAATTAGCATAACTAGGGGTGGCTTTTCATAAATGCCTTTATATACTTATGTTAATTAGTAGTATTCAGCTATTTTTGTGAAAATAATAAAGTACAAAGTTACATTTACTCGTCTATGTTAGTCAAAACCAATACGTAGTAACCGATAACGCAATTCCACTCCAATTGTAACAAAAAACAAAGCGACACAATCCAAAAGTTGAATCGATTAACCAAGCGGTTCATTAATAAACCAAACACGTCTAACCTAACCCCTTTTACTCTAAATGATAATGTCTATCTAGCATCCAAAGAGGAATGTTTAGTAATACTAGAATTAGGTCTACCTAGAACTCGACAGAAATAAATCCAGACTACATTTCTCGGAGACTGAGACCCATTTTATGTTAAGTAATGGCCGGGAAGTTTGTCTTATTATCACCTATGGAATGCCATATATATTCCTTGATGGTCGTTTAATGGAGACACATTGGGCTTACGTATATCACGCCTAATATCCTTGAGTTATAGGGTGTAGGTCCCAATGTAAAAGCAAGCCCATTGCCTTCAATCGGGCACAAATCCAGACTCCGTGCTGCTATTAAGAATTACCGAATAAAAAACCCCAGTAAGACTTTGTCTAACCCGAGATTTGATCCCAGGACTCATGCTTAACGTCCACTAAAGCAACGAGGTAGGAAAAGTATACCGTAGGAACTTAGGCATTCTCCCAGTAGCAAAAATAGAGGCATTTTCTTCAACACTTCGGGTGTGTGCTTTTATTATTGTCTGGGTGGAATTTTATGAGCCCAGCTGCAGTGAATTAGGGAAATATTATTGCATTGTCAAGGAAATTAGGTAATTTTCCTTGTGTGAAGAGTTCCTGAATTAATTTAGTGGAAAATTAACCTTATTCGCGGGGAATAGGATGATTATTGTGATGTATGTAGACTTCTTGGATCCAGGGAGTGCCGGGCCAAAAAAGCACTTTCCCATTTCGTCCCGTGCGTGTCGTAGAAGGCGACTAAGGGCATATCCAGAAGATGGACAGCAGCGTCTTCTGTAAATTCACCACCAATACTGCGATTTCCAAGCACAGCCATAATAGCGGTAGGCCTACGTTCAACAGTGGACGTTTTCCAGCTGATGATGATGATGATGATAACACCTCTATATGTAGTTAGAAACGTAAGCTTTTTATATTTGAGAAGATTCATGAGTTCAGCTAAAGCTATCTATATTATTAACATTGTTTTTACATTACATTAAAGTAAAAACAATGTTAATAATAAAATAGATTTTGTTTTTATACGTGGGTGAGCAAACAACCTCTATATTCGTGCACTGTTTTCGTTCATTTCATTTTATTTCCGAGAATTTTGTAGTCCCAAGCTGAATTCCCTTTTTTAATAACGATAACCAAAATTATGGATGTCTATTTAAAAAATCGACAAAATTGTACAAGGGTTTTACAGAACAAAGTAAAGCTTAGTGAGTAAATCACTTAAAACTTATTTATTTATAGTAATTAAGAAACAAACTGTATATTTAGGTATATACAAGCAATCAAAAAGGGTTGATAGAAGGATTACCCTTAATATAGTCGTGAAACCATAGCGTCCATTCGGTGTTAAAACTTTCTTAATTAGACAAGGTCAGAATCCTCTGCAAAACAAATATTTTAGGTTGGATTGGTTCTGGCCAAACAAATGCGTTTCAATTTGTACCCCTTTGATGTGAATTAGAGCCTAATAGTTTTCAGTTGAGCTCTAGTTGAGGTTTATGTCCACTAGGGTGTATAATTCTGTACATTTCAAGTATGTTTTGACCTTTTCCAGTTTTTGATTTTGAAACAACTACCTGTTTTCATAAATGATCTATCCCTTAAATTAATTATCTACTCTGTGCCTCCATAAACTTTGTAAGCGGTGAGTCCAGCGCTTGATCTCTCTCCTCAATTGTGCATGTTTACCATTTCATTAGACTATAATAGTAATGGAATAAGGAACGTTATAGCTAGTCTTAGTTGTTTTAACACTATTCTTAATCCATTAAGGTCTTCTTTGAAGGTGGGGATTAATCTGACCGAGTTATACCAAAGCCAAGCTTAAGTCTGATCCATTATTAAGATTTCTAAATTAGTCTGTAATGAAAATCAATACCCACTTATCATAATTACATAGAAATTGAAGAAAAAGAATATCTATCATTACTTCATTGGGTAGGTATATTCGTTCATTCTTATTACATTTTGGAGAGAGATTAATTCACTAATAAGTCTGATAAGCTCCTTAATGTCGCTGAGTTATGAAGCGATTACTGCGTCATGGTGTATTAAATACTTATTGGTTTTTTTGTAAGCAGAATTGGATTTGGCGTGGTTTATGTAAGGTCTTACGAGATTATAGCGATTAACTCTCTTATATATAAATGGTTTATAAGCGACTTATTACTAGAATAGCTTCAGAATATTCACTTTTTTCTTTAACTCTTGTAAGGGACTTTTTTTTTACTTTGTTGCTGAATGCTTGCGTTTGCGATTAAGTATCATCATATTAAAACATAACATCACGCCTGTATTCCCCGAAGGGGTAGACAAAGGTGAACATATAGTACACCCATATTTCGCCAGTTATGTTTTAGGTCCCAATGTAAAGCCTATTGCCATCAACCGGGCACAAATCCAGACTCCGTGCTGGTACTGAAAATTACCTAATGGAAAAACCTAGTAACACTTTGCCCGACCCAGGATTCGAACCCAGGACCTCGTGCTCAGCAGTCGTTCCAATAATATCATCATATTATTCGGAAAGATTTTCCAGAAGTGTCTGCTTATACACCCACATTTCGCAAATCAATATAAGACCCGTGTAGGAGGGGCTTATTGCCATTTATTGGGCACAACTATCAACACAAGTAAATAACCTAGCTTTTAAATACCTAACAAATGTTTGTATCAAGCATAATATCAAATTCCAGTGTAATTTCAACGCACTATTATTATGTATGTCAATCGAAACTGATCAAAATAGCATTCAACATCAACAATGACTATTTAGTTACATTGTTCTACATACATACCCAATTCAACGAGTAACTGCAATATGTGGTTTAAGCTTCGCCAAAGGGTTTAATTTAAGCATTCCAAAAGCCCCACAATGAAATGTTCTGTTTTAGCCGCTTTTACTAACACAATAAGATGCATCAACAAACGCATTCGGAATGGAAATGGGAATTGAATGTTTTGTTTCAAATAGTTTAGAAGTGGGAAAATTTATGAGTTGCTACATGAGTGATTTGTGTGTGTAAATGTTAGGACACGTTTATGATGGCACTCTTTGCTCAAATGGGTTTAAAATTTGGTGTTACGAGCCTTAAACTATACATGAATTATTTCAAAATGCAATATTTTATTCTGTTCACGAATATAAATCGGTAAACATTATAGCAAAGATAAACATAATACCAAGAAATCAATAAAATTCAATTTATTAAGCAGCCATTTTTTATGTCAGCCATAGAGGAATTTTCCTCAAAATGGCTGCCTGATAAAAAATCGATTTGGAGGAAATCGATATCAAACTTCTTCTTCTGGCTCGTATTAGCATGAACTATGCCTAAGTAAGGTGCCGCCGTGATTGGCGCAGTGGCTAAGTGATTGGACTGCTGCGCAAACCCGCAAGCCATAGGGTTCGGTACCCGCACGGGATAAAAAAATGTGTGATTCGCAGATGTTTGTCTCTAGTCTGGGTGTTTGTGTATAGGTTATTTTATGTTTGTGGAACGCACCCACGATACAAGGCAAATTTCTAGTGTTTGGCGACATATTAAAAGATTGGCTGCCCTGGTTACGCCTAATGTATTTAGGTAGCACGGCACGTGGAGGCACTCTTTTTGAAGCCGATATCAAACTGTTAAATATTGCAATCTTTAGACCAATATGTGGTCATTAAACTTCAACAGAACTAGCCGTCTAATGTATCGTACTCTCTTGTTCCAGATCATTCTGCTGGTAAAGGCCCTGGACAAATACAACATCACGTACTTCACGGTGACCGCGCAGATAGTGTCGCACGTGCTGGCCTACATGAACAGCTGCGTCAACCCCGTACTGTACGCCTTCCTCTCTGAGAACTTCAGGGTAGCGTTCAGGAAGGTGAGAACCCTTATGACACCTAGATTGACCAACCTATTGATTGACTATCAATAGTTAGGTCAAGGGAATGTCTAGGTATAAACATGTAGACACTTAATTTGTCACCACGTATATCCATTATGGATGCCTACGACATGAGTACAACAACATTTCTATTGGCTCTACTGCTAGGTCATAAATTAATTAACCACCAATGGTTTGATCACCAGCGGCAAAAATATTTTAGATACAAATATATATTTTATCTTTTTTTCCAACCACTCTATCCTTCGCAGTTTTTGACCATTGTTGGACAGACAATTTCTGGTAAATATTAATTAACCACATAAATGAAAGGTAGAAGGGGAAGGGAAAGGCCAAGGCGTAGTTTTTTTCCACAAGTAAAGGAGAAGGAGTCGAGACGTACCAAGCAGTCAAATCGGAGGCTGATAAAAGATAACAGTGGCGTTTGCCCCACCGACATATGCAAAGCTCGTAAATTTAAAGAAGAGAAACTATGAAATACATTATTCCATCGCTTCCAAACAAATTTTTGATTGTAGGCATAAGCTAGCTCCTTTTACATTCCAATATTACAATAGGCAATAGCCAGTTTGTGCTTCACTCATTACTGTACTAGGTATACCGTTCTATACCAACACTATCAGAGTCCAGTAATGGTGACTTAACGTGTTCCATAAGCTCAAGGAGTCCTTAATGCAGAACGTTCATCCATTTTATACATGACCTCGGCACGCAAAGCCTAACTTTAAAGATTGATGATTGTTCCACCTCATTAGGGACACAGGTTTTTGTATTTATAATGACTTTTTTCATTTTATATGTCAAGCGATATGCTATTTGTTTTGGACCCCAATCCAGAAATGAAACTCTTGGAGGGACCAGAAATTTGTATTCACCAATCAGCCCCTTTACCATGAGATAATTTTGCGTTTTGAAAGACGTCGCTACTTGCAGTGTGGCTGGCATCTCGCTTCAATAACGGGAATTATCCAGCTTTACTAGTTCATAGTACGGGGACAGATCGTCAAATCAATCAATTGACTTTTATCGTTATGTATTTAATGAAACGTGCGCGCGCATTCTCTTCCAGTTTCCATGAATATGGAGATTAAACGACAAAACGTATTAAATATTTTCATTTAATAATGCACTGAAGTCATTTCACGAAGTTTATTAATATTCAAAACGCGATTGCTTCATGGCTGCACGATAAAAACACAATAAAATTATTTAAAGGGAGGGAATATTAAATTGAAGGTCAGATTAATAACCTTTGAGCTTTGAATCAAATAATTATTTTGCTCGGGTATCCATCTTGTAGCCGCCATTTTAGTATCATACACATCTCATAGCCTATAAAACTCTGGGTGTCCCAGATAAATGACTATTGATTGTCCTGGAAATCGCAACTAAATTATATGTTGCCAATAACTGTCCTACTGCAGGGCAATGTCTCGTATAGATAACGATAAATCATTGATCACCACGCTAGCTCACTGCGGGTTGGCGATTTCAGTTATAAATCCAGGTTTCCTCACGATGTTTTCCGTCACTGGACCCTGGACCACAGTGTTTTTGTCCCAAAGTAATGTAACGGGCAACACCGCGAGGCGCAGTTAGTTATCTATGTATGGCAATATTACTTTCTAGCCTATAATCTATATCACATTAGGTCTATAAATTTCACCTTTCTGCAGAATGACTAACGCACTAACACTGTCTCAGTAATATCAGCGAGTTCGGGGAAGATATTGATGTCTGCTCACGCAAAGCAATTAGCTTGTTCACCTGTCAACTGTAATTGTTATAGTCAATTATGGCAGCCAATTGTCATCAGTAATAATGTCTTGTCAATTACCAGCACATCTGGGGAACCAATTATTACACAGGTGATTGGCCATCTGCCTGAACATGAACGTTGGCTTGTGGTAATACTGACGCACCTTCAATATATTCTGTCTCGTATATGTACCTACATGTAGATAGGATTTCTGAATAAGGGTAACATAACAGAAGGAGAAACTTATTTAACTACTAACTTGTCTTGCTCAGGCAATATTCTTTTTTATTTAATGCTTCGACCGCTACGTATAAAACATGATTCTTCTTCTTCTTATCGTATGGTTGATGAATAACCTGGCGTTAGGCTTTGAGCCGCCTGTTGGCCTCTCACTTGTGCCGGTTTCGTCACGATGTTTTCCTTCACTGTTTTTAGCAACTGATAACTAATTTATAGTACGCACATGAATTCGAAAGACATTGGTGTGTGCCCAGGTTACATTTGCGATCTTTGACTTGGCAGTCCAACGGTCATACCACTCTATCGCTGCTGTTAAAGTAGATATGAGAGAAAAAGTATTGATAACGGCTCACCGGGGAGCCAAGTGGCGTCCAACGTGTAAATGTATTTGACTTTTCGGAACCATCGACCTCCAATTCATTCTATTTCGAATTAATTGTTTGAGATATAGTCCCTATTACAGCGTCTGTTCAAGGTATTTCAAATATTTAAATCCTACTAGCAATACACGATGTAGGGCAACATTAAACGAAAATCGTTATACAACTTTCGCCACAAAACGAGGTTCAGGATTAGTAATCATATAAAATTCTCACAAAATATGTTATCATACCTACGACCTACTTTTCTACTGTATTCCTTATTAAGAATAAAATATACCGTATATTTCCTATTTATAACCCGTAGCCGTCGCGTCGGCTTATACATCGGAGTGTCACAAACATCGCCTTTGTTTCCACTCACTCAATATTTGAACACCAATGACAAACTCACGTCAGCCGACGACCTTACCGATGAACTCTATAGAGGTTCTATAAACACTTCTTTTTCTAGGCTCTCTGTAAATATCCTGATAGACCTATTTGTTTTATTTCTGTGGACTGAGTGAATTATATATATCTTTGGTTCTGTTTTCCAATATGTGCTTTATCCTTTTTGAACCCGATTTTTTAATGAAAACCTCGCCCCTATAAAGGAATTTCTCCTGTATCATGTGTGCATTCCACAAACATGAAATACAACATACACAAACAATCCAAGTCGAAACAAACCTCTGTGGATAACACAATTTTTTGTCGCGACAATCGAAAGCGCTATCCATAGCGCAGCATTCAAATCGCTCCGCCATTGCACCCATTTGGTCGTCATCATCCATCATCCAGTCCCTTTGAAATATTTGAAAGAAACTCATGCACTTTATTCCTACAGTACAAATTACTCTAATGCCACTTCAGAGTAACTTTACTAAAACCATCGCATGACTTATGAACACGCAGGAACAATGATAGTAATTTATGTGACAACTCAATAATTTATCTTCTGCTTCGTCTGCTATTTACGGAGCTTTTTATCCGAGCGACGAGGGAGACGGATCAACTTATATCTTACAATTTAGGTTGGATCCACTTTTATCTCTAGAAGAAATGACAAACAGCTGCTCCCAGCTGTAAATAACTAAACGTTAAACAAGTTTTGCAGTACTTTGGTTAATGAAAGTTGTAGTTAAGGTTAACAAGTGTAAGACTTTGAGAGTTATTTGTTAGGCGTGCGAGTTGAGAGCCTTGGTGAACGATAGTATATAATTGAAAGTCTGGCTCTCGGTGGCTGTTAGCCCCCAAGATTTAGTTCTCGTTTAGCTTAAAGAGGGGTTTAAGTCCGAAACTAGTCGGGAATCCCCGAATAACTACATGAGTAAAACATGTTACAGTTACATGGTAAATACTGATGTAATTAGTGCAGTGGCTAATCAATCGGACTGCTGCGGTAAGGGTTGCAGGTACGATTCCCGCACGGAAAAAAAAAATATTCGGTAATATTGAAGTGAGTGAAAAACCGGGACAGATGGTGAATAATATGGATAACACTCACGAAAGTTATTATAGTAAACAACTATGTTATTGAGGTAAGCAAACAATCTCAAAGTGCTATCAAATAGATGACCATCTTCTTCAGCTTATACTTCGATCTCCATTCAGGTAGCGGCTTCATCTCAAATACATCAATGAACTAAAAGCCTTGTATGTAAAGAAACTCATTCATTTAAATAGAAAATATAAATTCTGAACGATATTCAGCATGAAGCCTCGCGCGATGCCATTGAACATTTTACTGTTATGACAGCATTCTCAGATCATTTGCTCTCAGCGTGGAAAGATATATCCGATATCACAAATAGCCCTTTCATCCCGTCAATGTTACAACGCAAGAGATTCAGAAGAACTATCCCACGCAGCGTTAATGTATACATAACAAATATCGCTAGAGACTTTTATTTTCTTTTATCATCATCAGCCTGAACACGTCCACTGTTGAACAAAGGCCCTTGGAGTAGTGGGGGGGGGGGGGTTACCATTAATCAGTTTGTGGATCTTATATAATACCTAATTATCTTTTTCAGAACCAGCCTAATAGTGATGCAGAGCTATTGACTTACAGAATATCTTTAAAATAGTCACTCACGAAAGGTGCTCATTCAATTTTCTCCTTTATTTCAGTGGCTTTTCACGATATCCTGTATTATTATATAATTATTTTATATTTCCACGATAGTATTACTGATAATCGTTTAAAATACATACACCATTATTACAAGCAGACCTTCTGCAGCACCATGTGGCTTGACCCTAATTTGATTGGTCGTTATCTATAATGCCCGCTGGGCATCGTTACTACCCTCACGTCTTCCATTCAATGGCGATTACCACTGCTTGCAGGTTCCGAAATAATCTTACGTTGTCATTTTGTTTAAACGGATATTTTTGGAAATGGAATTGGACTTATTTTTCGCTTATTTTGATGTTTGGAATGGTCTTAATGACCTCATAGTACCGGTACCTTTAAATTTTTATTAAAGGAAGTCACTAGTGGCTTTAAGACTGGATCTTTTGAAAGATTCGTAATATTAAAAGTATATTTTTCCTTTCACAGTTCTGCTAAAAGAAATCTTTGTGAAATAAGCAGTAACTTAGTATTCTATGTAGAATAAATGTGAAAGTAACTGTGTCTGTCGGTCTTCTACGCCTTCACGACGAAACCTCTAGACGGATTTTGATGAACTTTAGCATGTAGATTGTAGAAAGTTTAAGACCCGGGAAAGGACATTGGCTACTTAACGCGGGCAAAGCCGCGGGAAAAAGCTAGTTGTTGATAAATCAATAAAGATTTGCAAATTGCTCTTCTCTTTCTCTTCTTCTCGATGTCATACAATTACAAAAGAGAATTAAATATTCCTGCACAATCGTGAAGCGTTGAAAGAGTTACAACTAATAAAATAAACTTACTTTAAAACAAAAACGTAACTTTCTTCTTTCAAAATAAGTTTTAGAAAATAAAACGAGGCTAGATAAACTTAAAATGTTAATGAAAACTTTTTTATCTATACAAAAAACCTAGTTTTAAAATACGTCTAATGTAAAATAAAAATATATACCTAGCCTTTCGCCGAAAGATGAAAAATACAAAATCTTTCCAAACTTTTCAGCGGTATGCTAAAATCGTTCAATGGCCAAGGTTAAAGGTTTACTCGGTCGCTGGCAGATGGGAATAGATACTTAGTACATGAGTTGTGCTCTGCTCGATAAGGCAGAGGTTGACCGTTCAGTTTCATTGAAAGTCTTTGTCTTGACCGGGCAATGACCCGATACCCTGGTGCTTTGGGCGTTTGAATATTATTTGGAGTTCTGTTAGCCGTATGTAACTGTAAAAAGTACTCGAGAATTGAAAGTAAAATATATATTTTGATTACGCTTGTCTTAAAAATGTAGTGAACCGGTACAATTTTTTTTAAAGCAGGCCATTTTCTGATGTGGAAGTGAGACGCCGTCTGCCGCTACGTGCAGTAGGTATAGTGCGGCATCTGGCTTCCACAACTGAAAATGTCGTGGCAACTTTCAAAGTTCTTTGTATATTATATTATTAAGATAATACTTTATGGTTATTTGAGACGGTCGATGAATTTATAACTAATTTGATCACGGCTGTATTCCTCGAAGTGGTAGATTATCCTACCCCTTCTACCCCGAAATTGTCAAATTATTTTTCAAAAAACCACAAATTGTCTATCTATTGTAGGTTAGTATATTCTTTTAAATTAAAAGTTTTATCTGAATAATACTTGAAATATCATAGTGTGAATCCGAACGAATAGTTATGATTCTGGATATCTGTCGATTTATAAAAACTAAATATTTTTCTCCGAATGTAACTATGTTTTTATTGAAATAGATTTGTAGAATTTTGTGAAAAGGCCACAATATTGCAAGCCGAGTTTTTGGAAGCCAATTTAACATTCTCCGTAATAAATATTTGAATTTGGATACAATTCATTTGGATATTCGAGATTTTGTGACATATGACTTTTTGTGTCATTTTTGAATGTTGCCCATGCTATGCTTAAATCTAAATTGATAAAGGAAATTTGAAAAATGGTGGACACGAGCGGGACTCGAACTTGCGACTTTCGCCGTACCGTGGCGCCGCTCTGCCAACTAAGCCACGGTGTCACTGCTCGCATCCAAGTCATCATCATCATCATGGAATTTCAAATTTCCTTTTAGACTCGAGCCGAGTCCCGCTCGCGTCCATAATTTTTCAAGTTTCCTTTTTCAATTTTGTGACATAGTTGAATACCTATAATTATAATAACTCTTTTGTTAAATGCTCTCTTAGATGAATATACCTAATATATAAAAAACAAGTTGTAATAAAAAATGAAAACGATAAATTGTATTTTCATCGCAGGTGGTGCTCAGGTAATACGAAAGTGTACCACAGAACGGTCCCTCGGTAGTTTTGTGACATGGCAAGATTTTTTTGTAATTTACAAGAGTAAACATAGGGATTTCTGATGCAGATACCGAACTCAATACAAACTCTACATAAGTAAAAGAATCTTTCTGTTACGTATATTTATGAACCTAAGCTATTATTTTTTAAGAGAAATACACACACACACACACACAACATCACGCCGTATTCCCTGAAGGAGTAGGCAGAGGTGCACATATAGTACAACCACATTTCGCCAGTTATGTTTTTTTAGGTACCAATGTACTAGTGGGCGAGCCCATTGCCATCAACCGGGCAGCAATCCAGACCGTGCTGCTACTGAGAATGACCTGATGGAAAAACCCAGTAACACGTTGCCCGACCTGGGATTCGAACCCAGGACCTCGCTAAGCAGTCGCGCTTAGCAACCACTACACCAATGAGGCAGTCAGAGAAATAAATAATATTATATTATGTATGTTCACGTGGATTGTTTCCTGAGGGAAATAATATTTCTATGGACGACAGAGATATAATTATATTGATCAGGCTTTCAGCACGTGTAAGTTGTGTTAATAAGGAAACCATCGTAATTAGTATGTATTGCCTACATAACTTTGATAACACATAATTACTGCGTTGTTGACATAATTCACAATATATACACATTTAAATGCTACCTACTATTACAACTTAAATATCACAAATGCATTAAAAACTGTTTATAAAAATAAATTAAAATTAAAAAGCTTCAAAGTATTCTTCCCCATCGTTGTCAAAAGGTAACGTGCCTAAAAGGCTGGCAGCATTGCCCCGTTGAATGACAGTACCTACTAATTCTTTGACCCAAAAATTAACCAGCCCTCTGATTCTGCGAAGAGTCGACTAATCGTTTTGCTAGTTGTTTAAATCAGGCTCGAGCGCTCGGACCCCATGGCCCAAATATTTGGACCCCAAACGGCCAAAACGATATTATTTTTTGATAAACAAAACATCATGCCTGTATTCCCCAAAGGTGTTGGTGATATTACAAGCCCAAACATGGAGACTCAGGACAAATATTGTTGGATCACACAAAAATAATTAGCTGCAGACTGAGTTCTGTGACGTATCTAGGGAGAGGCCTATGTCCAGCACTGGACTGCAACGAGCTTATGATGATGACAAGAACATGGTCAACGATTTAAAAACCTGCCGCAGGAACCCGAACACTGTTCATACAATTTAAATTGAGTACAATCAAATAAAAAAAAACTTATAATTTATTAAAAAAATAAACAAATATAATGTACTCCACCATCTTCAGACGTAATATCATAAATAAGTGTACGTACAGTTTTGAAATGTTAAATGCGTCTATGAAGTTAAAACAAACAATTCTGCGGTACATTTAACTCGCGCTGATTGCTCATCTCTTAAAGATTAAAGGGAGTTACCGGTTTAACTGAAACCGACATTCTGGCATGACGCCAGATGCCAAGTGTTAGATTATATAATTCGAGCCCCGAATGCCAGTGAATTGGCACCGTTTATATTGAGTGCCAATTGAGTTTTGTATTTAGTGCTATGTTATGGGTGAATTGTTTCCTCCCTGCTGTCTTTTGATGACGGCGAAGTGGAGTGTGTTGCTGAATACTATAAGTAATAGTGAAATGGTTTTTATATTTTAATATACTCAATGCTTCAGTAAATTTGTATAATTTGACGACCTGATTACCGCAGTGGCTGCGTCTGAACTGCTGCGCTAGGGGTCTATTCCCGCGCGGGGCAAACATTTATGTGATCCGCAGATAGTTGCCTTGAGTCTGCGTATTTGTATATGTGATAATTTTGTTTGTAAAACACATCCATGTCTAGTGTACAGGGACGTTTAAAAAAATAAGAATCCTTAGATTACCTACCTATACTAGATGTTTATTACATTAGAGTTTTCCTAGAATAGCTTAGTACGCAGCCATTATGACTATTAGACAGCCGATTTGTCAGTTAACGCGGTCGTTAATGTCTTTGAAACTTGTCATTTTGAACAATAGACTGCGGGCCATATCGATAATGGTCAAGTCTCTCTGAGTTAACACGTTGATTATAATTTAATAACAGATCGTCGTAGTATCTGTAGTGTATAGATGTTCTATCTCACAAAGTCTGTATGACAATTAATGTTGTCACGCATGCAAAAGCACTTTGTTTTAGTGTGTGTTACTTGTAGAGAGCTCAGCCGTGCTGTCTTAAAGGCATCTTAGAAACTCATTTCTATATAATATAATAAAATTGCATACAAATACCCACTGCTGAGCAAGCTGAATATACCCCTTTGAACGCCACGTCAATCATCTGTAATCGAGAACATCTGGGGCACGGAAGTGCACCCGCCAAAGCGAGCAAAAAAGGCTTAGATGTTCTCTTGTTTTAGCCGCGTGTCAGCCCCCTTACCATGAACTTTTTAAGCAAGACAGTTTACGTTGTGGAAGAGTATACACGCCGGCCTTTATAAGCGTATACGCGTATAAAGGCCCACATTACACTGCACGTAGTGGCGTCTCACTTCCACATCGTAAACTATCCTGCTCTAAGATTAAGTTCATAGTAAGGGGGGGGGGGCACCAAAAATTTGACGTTGGTATTTTTTAGGCAGTTCCCCAATGATAGACAAAAATAATAATATATAGTACATAACCTGTCGGTACATAGACCGTCGTATATAAAAAGGGGATTGTTTGAATCTCTCTTCAAATATTATCAGAGGGTAAGGAATCTAAGAGAAATTGAAGTTAGAAGAAATATTTGTTCACTCAATCTGAGGAAAACAGGATGAGAACAGCTCGGTTACATACGCTTGCTAACACATATAAAATCCATGTTTGTTGGACAACAATCGATCACTTGTACTCTGACCCGGCACCGCTTGTTTCATTATCACATCCTTTTATATCTTAATCTTTTCACTTACTATTTCTAGCGTGTCGACGTCGACATAATGATCTAATATTTTCTTTAAAACGTCGCCCCACACTAGGAATTTCTCCAGTGTCTTAGATGCGTTTCATAAACATGAAATATCACATACACAAACACCCAGACTCGGGACAAACATCTGCGGTTCGCGCAAATTTTTGCCCCGTGCGGGAATCGAACTCGCAACCCATAGCGCAGCAGTCCAATCGCTTAGCCACTGCGCCAATCAGGTCGTCAAAATATTGATACAATAGAAATTACTCGAGTAATTAATAATTAAGTAATCAGTTATATAGCATATTGCCTTCCTAGATATATGGACTAACCAACACAAAAATATTCATTTGATTCGACCCAGTAGTTGCTGAGATTATCGCGTTCAACCAAAAAAACAAACACTTCAGCTTTATAACATTAATAATATTATACAAAATATAGAACTATAGTATAAATTTTCAGCAATTTTACATTTAGAAGATCAAGGCAAATTTCTACATTATTTTTATAGAAATACACATGTCCCATTCGAAATTATTGAGACTACAAATTGACTGTCTCATAGATATCACAAGACCTGATATCGTGTTACCCGTGTGTTGCCAGTGCAATATTAAAATGAGTTGAATTTTAAACGTTGAGTAGAGCCTCGAGAAAAAAGATCATAAAAACTAAAAACTCCCATCAGCATAAACAATCAAGTTCATTGCCCAAAAAGAAATCCATTAGGTTTCGACATTGAATCGTTTACGTCAAAGTTCGTTGTCTAGAGTATTTGTTATTCCAATCGTTCAACGAATCGATTTGAAATTATTTCGATGTCAGTTTCTTTCGGACAATGCTTCGATTATTTTCGGATGGATTTCAAAATGGAATGGACTGTTATTTGTGTTCAATTTTGATTGGTTGAATGTACTTTGGACTAAAATCTAAAGGCCTACCGTCTACAAAGTCGTATCTATATATACGCGCTGGGCAGCGTATACCTGTTATAAAGCCATGGTGATTACTCACACGTAGTTTTTCTCTCATAGAATACGGAGTCGTAACAAAAGTATGTACCTAAAATTGTGTAAACTGTAAATTTTAAATCATGAAAACAGCCTAAGTATTTTAACTATGATTTCAACAATAAATGAGTTAATATTAAAATATATTTTTATCGCAAGCTTTTAAACCAGCTAGACTTAAAGTACTAGTGAAGATGGATTAAACAAGCCCAACACGGTGGGATTCCCTCATTTCGTCACGGAGTTCCTATGACCATCTTCTGACTCTATCATCAGGTGAGCTCAACAGTACCATAGTATTGTATTGTCACCAAACCTATTTAAGCATTAACATTTCATTTCAATCGGATGTCAAAAAGTGGTTCTAATTTAAATTGCAAGTTTGACCTAAACAAACAAATATTGCAAGTTAAATAAAAGTTTAGAATGAAAAGAAGTCGGTTACAAACATACAAACATACGTACAAGTGAAGCTAATAAAAAGCGTGTAAAAAAAGGCTTGTAAAAAGACGTTATATCTACCAGTTTATTACATTCGAAGTTACCAACGATTACTACGACACTTAGAATGGTAGCTCTCATAGACGGCATGCTTCAAAAAGGTATTTTTACATTATATTCTGCAGCACGCATACGAACCTACATTACAAAGACGTTTATTAAGATACGCGTCAGTGGACAGCAGGCCTTTATACCATGCGTAGGTGGGAGACTTGTACTGCCTACGGGCTTTGCGTGTATTAAAAATGTACATTATACTGTACATGTAACGCCTCAGGTTCAATTCGGGGTAGGAACATTATTCACTGTAATATAGTAAATTCGTAATGTACCTATATCTATTAAACTAACATAATATCACGCTTATACCCCTTCTTCGCCCACATTTTGTTATATAATATGTTAGGTATAGGGCCCAAATGTAATACGGGGCGAGCAAATCGCCATCAATCGGGCAATTTAAGAAAGAAAGGAAATATATATTTGTTTTTGATTCGAATACGAAATAAGATAAAAGTTACAAAGTACGAGGCAATAAAAGATCCCCAACTCAGCAAAATGCTAGAGCGCTGATTTTCAGTTGGGACCTGACATAAAACTTTCCAGACTCCCTGAGACCTACTGAGAATCACCTAATGGTTTCCAACCCAAGAGCTCATGCTCATACGCGCTTAGCGTCCACTAGACCAACGAGGCAGTCATATACCATGTATTTAAATAGATGAAGGAACACTAACTACCAATACAAGTATATATTATAAGTTATAATAAGTTATTATAGTAAAGTATATAGGTATTACATGGTAATTCACTATTCAGTTTACCATAGGAAAATTGAAAGTCATTCATTCAAGTCTGCGATAATATAAATCAATGTCTGGCTATCAAGTTTGTTTGTTATCTGAAGTGCCACTCAACGTACAAGTAATATATTCATTAGATAGGCGACATACCGGTGCCAATAATATAGGTGTACTGGGTCGCGGACTGCTGAGCACGAAGTCCTTGGTTCGAATCTCGGGAAAAGTGTTATTGGGTTTTTCTTTTTATGTATTTACAAGGTTTTTTACACACGATAAAAATAAATATAGGTATATACAAAAGAAAAAATTAAAAATAAAAATTGTGCATCAAAGTGTCCAAAAGGCTGACGGCATTGCCACGTTGAATGGCAATGCTTATTCTTTGGCCGAAAAACAAGCCAGCCTTTTGGTCACGTGAAGCTTAGGTTTTCCTTAAATATTTAATTACGTCTCTTTAATGATGAACGTAATTATTTTTTACTTCTTCGACTAAAACTAATCTGGATATTATTGCGAAAGTAATCTTCTACGCCCAGATAAGGAAAATTATTTTTTGTTTAATGTCTTAATTTGATATCTTAGTCACAACGCCTCCTAACGAACTCAGCTAACTAATTTACATCCCTAACTTGGCACCTTCAAGAATTCCTAGACGCCATGCTTTTCTCGACGTCCCAGTAATAACAAGTCTATTAACAGTCGGCAGCCATACGGAGCTAAAGGAAATAAATATATAATTAATTAATATCTAATTAGAAACATCAACAGGGAAGTTACTTAGCAAAATATGAGAACGGAAGCCAGCCTGGCGCAGAACTTCAAAGACCTTAGACACAGTACCATCGTATATTATGCAAAGCCACCATTCTTGAAGTTCAACTTGATAAAACAACTTTGTTTTTACATTAAACTTAACAGTCGAGGATTTTCAAATAACTTTGTAATTGTCAAAATGTTATTTCGATTCTCTTATATGATGTTACTTAATGAGAGTTACACGATGCTCCCTGTTGTCTGATGAAGGTGTAAAACAAATAATGTGACCAGAATAAAATGGGATAAGCGTATATTTAAGTCTTCTTCTTCTTCGTCTCGTATAGTTGATGAACAACCTGGTGTCAGAGTTTAAACCGCCTGTAGATCTCTGATATGGCTTTACATAACTGATAATTAACTTATGGTACCTACGCACATGAATACGAAAAATCATTGGTGCGTGCCCGGGTTTTAACTTGCGATCTTTGACTATAATTGCACCAATAAGTATAATTTTGATTCCCACTGCAGGATGTCCTGCAGTCTTCCTTCCTTTTCTTAGAAGACGCCACAGAAATCTCAGAAAAGGAACTTAAATATATCACAAAGCTGTCGACTTATTGGTGTCAGTTATACTGTCAGACGATGTATAGGTATGATGCCTATTTTCATTTAAAAGTCAACGAAGTAACAATATCTAGTACCTAAAATGAAATATAAAGTAAAACTGTATTAAATAAAAAGGTTAAATTTGATTTTGCTTGAATCTTTATCCGTGTTAAACAAATTTCTTGGAATTCTCGTAAGTAATCGTTTCTCACAGAGAGCGCTGGCATCGATCCATCTTATTGTACTCAATTTATCTGTTGAAGAGTTCTTGATTGAAGGAGAGGAAATGTCAGTAATACTCCAAACTAACCCCGCCTCAGGGTGTTCTGTTCACGTTTGAGTTTATAATGGTATGGAAATAGATGGTGATGTGGATATGAAACAAATAACAACTTAAATAGTAGTCTTTAATTGAATCTTGCAGACTATAACATAATCAGAATGTGTTGAAAATAATCAAGTAGAATAATGTAATGTAGAATCTATATTCTTTTTAAAAACGTCACGGGAATTTCTCCTGTGTCGTGGGTGCGTTTCACAAATATGAATCACATTCAGCCACACATACTCGGGACATACATCTGCGGTTCTCACGAATTTTTGTACCGTGCGGGAATCGAAAACGATCCCGCAACCCTTAGCGCAGCAGTCCAGGTCAAAGAAAGTATAAAAAATAGTCCTTTATAGCTTCTAAGTAAGCACGTAAATTTAACCATCTACAATTCTTCCCATTCCAAGTACAACAAGTGTAAACATCAGATCTGTCTCAAGCAAACCGCAAATTAAAGTGTTTGTCAAATCCAGAATGATTCCTACATTTTCTAAATCACTTCTAATTCGTTATCGTGTCGAGAATCTTCTACGTGATCCACATCAAGGTCTAGGCTCCAATTATGTCTAGATTAAGATTTCTGTGAAGCTAATGGCTTTTTTATTTCCCAGTCCTTGGGGATAACATCCACTTACGCTAACTCACATTATGCTGGATGTCCCAGAGGCTTTGGCAGCACTGACACAGGATAAAAGACAACCTTGCCCTAGTCTTGTCGATGTTGTTTGTATTACATTGTTCAAGTAATCTAATTTAACTATGATGAATAGGTATATAGAAAATGGTTTGAATGGAAGAAAGTGTTTTGCATTTGGTAATATTTAGATACACAGATAATAGAGAGAATTACAAATCCACGGAATAAGAGAAGGTTATAAACGATAGGAAAACTTTACAATCAGAGAAACAGTATGAAAATAATTAGAATTTTTTAATTGGACTTCGAAACTTACATTAATTGATATATTTGACATTGAAAAAAAACTAAAAAGAAGTAGATAATTTGTTTACCTTTAGGAAGATTGCGAAGATCTAGATTGGATTACGTAACAGACAGCAAATACCGCGTCCGGAATGAGTGAAGCGAGCGCGGCAGCAGTCGACAAGCGTAATAGAAATCTACATGTTGTTATCGTTCTTGCTTCGGAATTGGAAATCTCTAACCGTACATAGATATCACGAATGTAATCCTCGACATGGTACGTAAACCTGTGTGGAATATAAGCTCACTTAATATTATGTTATATCCAAAACTAGCTTCCGCCCGCGACTCCGTCCGCATGGATTTCGAATGTTTTATAGCCTATAGCCTTCCTCAATAAATGGGCTATCTAACACTAAAATAATTTTTCAAATCGGACCAGTGGTTTCTGAGATTAGCGCGTTCAAGCAAACAAACTCTTCTGCTTTATAATATTAGTATAGATATACGTACCTACTACAGGTCACCATCGAGAAATTCTTATTTGATATTCTTCTAAACAAACTGTACCTTAGTTCAGAATATAAATTCATTTGTATGTGCATCAATTTCTAAAGCCATTGATGAGAATTTCCAAGCCAAACCAATACCCATTTGGCTGTAATCATCAATCTCATCTGACATCTATCATTTTGATTGACCCCTATTAAAATTATATTGGATTTTGTTACGCAATACTTGATACGCTGTTTGGGGCAGAAACTGAAGCATGAACTACAAGATGGTTTCTTTCCATTAGCAATACAGTCTTAAAACTTCGGACATTTAAAACAACATTACCCTATTATAAAGGCGAAAGTTTGTATGTTTGTTACCTCTCCACGCTCAAACGGTTGGACCAATTTTTAACAAAATTCGGCATGGAGGTAGCTGACACCCTGGAGTACGTAGGCTATATTTTTTCGCAGACTATTCTTTAAGTCGTTTGTTTTGGATTTTGCATAAAACAACTTCGATTGGAGTGAAAACAGTCACCATGAATAATGACCCTAAGTAACCTTTCATGGTTAAGCACACTCTTTACAAAAAGTATTGTTCCTCGTGCTTCGGAATCAAGACGGCAATTTGTCTTGAATGTCCTCCTCTACTAAATTATCTCCTGAGTTCGTACGCATAGCTTATGGCATAGCCATTGTTTTTATCGCCTGATATCTATAAGGTTTGGGAGAATGGCACTGTTTTGTAAGTTCTCATCTCGTGAGAGTTCATTTACCTTTCATTCTGTTGTCTCGTTTGAGCTCTACGTATGTTTTCTTTTTATACTGCTCTTGCATTTAATTTTCTTTTGTGTTTACTATTTGTTGTTCAACCATGTTCTTGGTTTTTTGCGTGACTGCTAGAGTGTTTATGTTACATCTGAAGGTTATTTTACTTTATTTTTGCTAACTTCTCAATAGAGCCTGGCTCTTTACTTAACTTAGGCTCATAAGAAATTAATTTACTTTGATCTAAATTTTAAGAATACTGTAGAGCTACTTCTAAGGCTTCGTTCGCAAAGCACGACTGCTGAGCGCGAGGTCGTAGGTTCGAATCCCACGTCGAGTGTTACTGGGTTTTTGCACAAGGTAATTCTCATTATCATCACGTAGTCTAAATTTGTGTCCGGTTGATGACAATAGGGTCGCCATTTATTACATTGGGAATCTATAACCTAACTGGAGAAACGCGGGTGTACGATACACCTCTGCCTACCCCTTCGGGAAAAACAGGCGTGACGTTTTTTCTGTGTAGCATCAAGTTCAACTTAAGTGTATTAGATTTATAATTCTCACATATTCATTAACCTAAATTACTTATACAACTCTTGTAAACCAAATGCCTTTTAATCATAAAGAGGATGACACCGGTGTTAACGTAAACCACTTTTAAATCTATTCACATCTCTATACTTAAACATGCATTGACTGTGACAGGTATGATTTAATCCATAGTTGTTCAACTTTGCATCACCCTAAAGTTGACTGGTAGAAAAAGCCTAATGGCATTAAGTCCGCCTTTGTACAAATGTGCATTAAGCTAAAGATTTTTTATTTACAAGGTTATTTACAATTCTTAAAAAATAAATATATACAAAAATAAAAAATTTAAACTAAAAATTATGTATCAAAGTATTCGTCCTCATCGCTGTCGACTGTGCATTAAGTATAAATAAATAAAATGGTATTTTTTATCAATAAGGTCTCTAAGAAGGAGGTATGTGTTTTAAGTAGTACTTACAAGCCATCTTGTAGGGCCAACACTATACGAGGAACTCTTTGGACCCGAGCCAGTAGATAACAAGTTTGGTTATAACCTCTTATGGCTTTTATGGATGGTAACTCGTAACCATGAATACGATATGATACGGCCAAACATGACATCAAAACCGAATTGGTACATATCATTAAGCTTGTATTCTTTGACTGGGTAGATAAAAATGTTCTTTTGCATACCCATATGTCACCGTATATGAGGAAAATGTTTTTTTTTTTTAATTTTTTGAGTGAACCCATTAAGATCCTTTTTTTAATAAAAATTTCGCCCTAGGATATTCTCCTGTATCGTGGGCGCATTTCACAAACATCTGCGGATCGCACGATTTTTTGTCTTGTGAGGGAATCGAACCCCACTGGCCACTGGGCTAATCAGGTCGTCGAAAGTTTTAATGGACTTAATTGTTTATACGTAGTATATTGTGTATACGTAGTTGACTTGTCAGTCCAATGGTCATACCACTCGGCTATCAGCGCCATGAAAATGACTTAATTTGAAACCTCTATTTGTCCACAGGTCATGTACTGCCCGCCTCCTTACAACGACGGGATGTCGGGTCGCCCGCAGCCGACAAAGACGACACGTACAGGCAACGGGAACTCTTGTCACGACATAGTCTGAGAATCACTCCGGAGCAGGGCGCGTTGCCTCTCCACTGACCAAGCTACTGAAGTGTGAACGTGCCCTAAACGATAGACTTTTAACAGTGTAACATTCATAGTGTAACATGGTGTAAATATTCTTGTTAGCTCTCATAGATGTATAGCTACAATTGTTACGTAGAAAAAGTATCATAATATTTTTTATAGATATCGTAAATTTTAGTTTTGTAGCACTTTTTCGATATACACGCGCTTCTATATTCTGAGCCCCAATATGGAAGCGGGTGACAATTCGAAAAATATAATTTGTAAATATTAATGTGTATACAATTCTATGTCTATTATTTGTAGAATATTCAATAAAAATTTTAGTCAAACTAAAATATACGAATTAGATATTTGAATTAATAGATACAACATCGAATTATACGATAAATAAAAAATGTAAATAAAATTTCAATGTTTGTATTTAAATTACTTATTAATTTTATTGTATGAGTATTTTATAATTTAAATTATATGAATAGTTAAATATTTGTAAGCAAATACTGAATGATGGATGTATATTATTAAAGTATGTAATCATGTAAGTTATACATCAATGTAACATTTTATTCTTTAAGTAACTTGTGTAAAACGCTTTAATGTAAGTAAATATTAATTAAATGTTTTGATATAATTCAAGTTTCTATTTCCCAAAAGGGAATTTTTACCTTTACCTTAGAAATGTTTTTAAACTTGGTACCAAGGTATTCTCAGAAGGAACATCAAAGAGACTGAGTTGGCAGGAAGTTGTCTACTATCATGAAATATTTACGAACGATAAACTCATATAATATTAAAATTGCAATAAACACCTACCTATATATAGGTTAAAATACAGGCATATTACACTACATGTCTTGTAATGCCTATGACAACTGCATTAGCCAATGCCAAGTGAAGGGTTCGATTACTACAAGTTTTTCCAGCAATCAGGAGATATTTTACGAAATTACTGGAAGTTTGAAGTATATGTTTATATACTTATAATATTTCATGCTGAAACGCATTTAAGGTAATTTGAGAAAAAAGAAATTCTCAGTGTTCGAGCGGCGGTTCGGCGAGGTATTTGAATAAAATAAGATTGGCCAACGACGATTATAACGATTCATGAATATCATAAAAATCTCCATAATCCGTATATTTGTGCTCTATAAAATAAACTATAATAACAATACAATTTATTATAGTAACAAAATATTTTACGATATTTTGTTTGCAAAATAAAAAACTTCTCGTTGTTCTTGTGGTTGGTAAGCGCGAATGCTGAGGACGAGGTCCTGGATTTGAATCTCGGGTCGGGCAAAGTTTTACTAAGTTTTTCTATAAGGTGATTCTCAGTAGCAGCATGTAGTCTAGATTTCTGCTCGGTTGATAGCAATAGGCTCGCCCCCTATTACATTGAGATCTAAAAAGCATAACTGGCAAAATGTGGGTGTACTATATGTGCACCTCTGCTAACCCCTCGGGGAATGCAGGCGTGATGTTATGTAATAAAAAACCAAGTAAGTTTTTTATTTTGCATATACATACATAACGTACAGAATAAGTTCAGCTTATTCATTACACTACTAACAATTTCAGCTAATTTCTAATTTCAATAGCCGTGCTAGGAAAACCGTGACCGAAATCATGTATCACGCAATATTGAGACCTTTGTTCACAAGATTTATAGAACTAATAAATTAGACGGGTGAAATACGGCCTTATTTTACTACCATCTAATTTATTGCTATTAATGCCCCGATGGCCAGTATTCAGTATAATTCTACGACTCATTACTTAGGACTGAACTTGTCCTCAACTTAAGAAATTGCCGCCCTACTCAACGTTATTGGTGTTTGGGAGAATCAATGTTATCATAATAAACGAAATAATAATGGCAAAAAATAAAATACTTGGCTGATTACTGTTTTGGTAAAGAAAAGGTTTGTTTTGTTTTGTTTAAAAAAAAAACACCAACCCACACTAGGACATTTCTCTTGTATCCTGGGTTCGTTTACAAACATGAAGTATCACATACCAGACTCGGTACAAATATGTGCAGATCGCACAATTTTTTGTCCCGTCCGGGAATTGAACACGCAACCCCTAGCACGGTTGTCCAGGTAAATGGAACCTATAATAGTTATGACGGCGTAAGTAATGTAACATAGTTACTAAATCTAGCACAGGAGTCAGGCTTTCCTATTTTTATGGAAATCAATATGAATAATTACAATTAAATACAAAAATATAATTACCTATACAAAGTAGGTCCAAAATAATACCTTGAGGGATCCTAGAGGACAATTTAACTTCGTGGTGTAATACAACATTTAATATTTCATATTTAATTAATGACGTAGTTACATAAGAAAATAGGTCCTAAACAATACCTTAAGGGATCCCAGAAGAAAACTTAACCTCTCTATATTTAGTGTCATATTACTTTTTTTTTGCCCCTTACCATGTATATTTTTTATATTGTTAATATTTGTATATACAAGGTTATTTACACTCATATTAATTGCTTGACGATTATGTATCAAAGAACTAAAACAAACCATGTACAATAAGTACCCTAATTAATTCATCAAACAGCATACATTCTCCTTTTTCATACAACAGAGTTACTATTGAACTTTGACTTCCAATAAAATTTTACGCCCGATATAAATTTAATTAAAGTGCTGTAAAAAATGCGCTCCTGCATGAGTTTGGGCACCCGCCAAAACTTTAGCCATAAAAACTAACGGCTTACGTCGTTATCTGCTGATATTGAATGAACTAATCGGCTTGAAAGTAAAAACTTTAAGATTTCTCGCTAATTGTTCGAAGTTCCGGCTGTTATCGGTAAGTTTTATTTCCCCTACTATCAATATAACCGTTTAAAAGGCTATTGGAGAATCATGATTTTATTTGGAACATTTTTTCTGAATGGTTTGATAGAATATTAAAACAACGACCACATAAGTTTACCTGTATTGTGTACTCTGTGTTGCTACTGAGAATTATAAATGGAAAAACCCAGAACCACTTTGCCTGACCCGGGACCCCATACAGACACTAGATCAACGAGAAAATAATAACTACTACTACTAGTAGTACACCAACGTTTTGCCAATTTTTTTTTAAAAAAAACGTCGCCCCACACTAGGAATTTCTCCTATATCGTAGGTGCGTTTCACAAACATGAAATATTTACATACACAAACACCCAGACTCGGGATAAACATCTGTGGTTCGCACAAAGTTTTGCCCCGTGCGGGAATCGAACCCGCAACCCTTAGCGCAGCAGTCCAATCGCTTAGCCACTGCGCTAATCAGGTCGTCTTATGCTACAACAATGTAAAAACCAACATATAATTTACCCGACCAAGAAATGGAACCTATGATCTCCAGCTCAACTCGCGAGAACCAAAACCGTCACAATTATTTTAAATATAATTTATCAATTTGTTGTATCCATTTACTAACTTAACTCGTATTCCAATTAACTCAATATTCCCAAAAGTTAGCGCTTAATTAGTGATTAATAACTGATCAAGCGAAACGACGTATAATTGGTTTGGGGTCGGAAAAACAAATTATGGGACTCACACAGAAAATTACTAATTTAAAATACAACAAATGTAGTTGTATGTGTTTTACTCTCCTCGAGTGTACTGAAAATATTACTGGCGCTCATGTTGTACCGCAGTCATTCAGATTTAAGTGACAGAATTGAACAATAATTATGTAACATTACTTGATGGTGGACTTACGTCAACAATAATAGAAAAAGCTTTATTGCGTCACCATATCGAATAAGAGTTACGATAAAGCGTAATTTGTAACTCTATATGCACGATAAGGATAATATCGCAGCTTAAGTTCTATAAAAGTACTTAATTTCTAAGCAATCGCGTGCTTGATAAGCTATAAGTTAGGAAATGAAGTTACGATTCTAAGTAATCGGTCCTTGGTCATGCTTGCCACTATCTGATTATTTTAATGGCAAGTCATATTAAGGTTCTATTGTTTTACATATAGTTGAAAATGTTTCCCCACCTTATTGGACTGCTGAGCAGGTCCTGGGTTTAAATCCCGGGTTGGGCGATGTTACTGGGTTTTCTATTAGATAATTCTCTGTAGCAGCACGGCAGGTATCTAGATTTTTGCCCAATAAATGGCCATAGGCTTGCTCCTATTACATTGGGACCTATAACATAACTGCAGATTTTTACGTGGCTGTCCTTATGTGCATATGCAAATTTTGTCTACCCTGTCGGGGAATACAGGCGTGATGTTATATTTTATGAAAATATTTGTTAGTAGGTAGTATTCAATGAGAAGCCAAAATTGATATGATCATGTTATTTTATACTTTTGGGCTTAACGTTTGTCTCGGAAAAACATGTCATCTCTATACGGCGGCGTGTAGAAGAATTTATATAGAGTAATCATCTAAACAAGGAAAAAGAGTAATCCTATTTTTAGATGGCTTGGTTGCCATCCCCTTAATGCAGTCGGTAAAAAAGATTTTTTCTAATAAAGCAAATGTAGTCTCTTCCTCACAAATTGCAAATCCTTTATGCCCCCGAGGTATATTTAAACAGGAAGCGGGAGGAAAATCTCGAAACCCTTGTACAGCAGCTATAAAAATAAATGAATATTTCAGTTTGCTTTCATAAAAAAAGAAAACAACATGCGTATAAAACTATATCTCTCCAGCCCCGTATATAACTGGAACTTCGAATAGTTCTCCGATTACTCTTCCTGTCTAACTTCTGAGTCATTATAACTTGTACCAATAAACCCAAAGTGTACGCTCGTCTGGTTTCAATGGTTACGTCCTGTGAGGAAGTGAGTAAAGTTCTGGAACTAACCAATAGTGAGTGATTACTTGCCATATCTTCCAGCCTAAAGACTTGCCAATTATTTAGTTGAGACGAAAACTTAGAATTATGTCAGTCAAATTAAATAAATTTAGTTTTAGCCCCACCACCATTTTTCATCCATCTTTATCTGTACCTACCTTCTTGTAATTCTTTTTTATTATTCTTGTTGTTATTTTAAATTTTGTTTATTGGATTGGATTGTTTGTTTGGATCGAAAATAAATTATTTTCATTCTTTCTTTTAATTAAAAATAACTGTTTTACCGTCACACAGCAGATTTTGAATAGAAGAACAGATAAAGGTGGAAATTGTAAGTGAAGCAGAAGAAAAATATTTCAATATACTGTATTCTCCGAAAGTAAACATGACAAAGAATGAAGTCTCTCCTACGAAAGTAAATAAGGATAAATACTACAACTATCTAAAAAGTAAGCTATATATTCATTTAATTATCTTAAATACTCTCTTTATAAGGTTATTTACACACGTTAAAAAATAAATATATAGATAAGAAAAAATGTTGACAAAAAATTATGCATCAAAGTATTCCTCCTCATTGCTGTCGACTGGTAGGGTGCCCAAAATGGTGGCTGCATTTGAATGGCAATGCTAATTCTTTGGCAAAAGAAAAAAAAGTCTAGATTTGGTAATAATCTTAAATAAAAAGTTCTAAGGCTTTTCCTATAAGGAATGTAAGAACTTGCTACAGACTTATGAGGTCGATAATGTTAGATCGTATTAGGGAAGTATTTGAAATTGTCAGGAAATTTACTTTTCCTATTCTAAATAGTTTTGTAGCGTGTTCTAAGGCAGTTAAATCATTTCCTGAAACACAATGCGTTTTATTACTTAGGTCGTTTGCATTACAGGCAAGAGTTTTTATCTTAATAATGAAAATAAGGCTTTTAGAATGAAAAAGTAACTTGTTTGAAGGTTATTATGAAATACCATGGATTATGACTGCGCCATGTATTGACGGAGGCCGCAGATTCGACTCCTGATTGTGTCCATTAGATTTCCAATTTCCTTCATTAATTTAAATACCAAGAGGTACCAAGTTACCTACCCAGGCTGGCTTATGTAGTAGGCAGAATATAAACATACTTAAAGCCTGTATTTCCTGAAAATAATGAAAAGGACGTCTTCCAGCTGATGATGATGATAATTTTTATTTATCATCATCATCAGCTGGAAGACGTCCTTTAGAGGAAACGGAAGGTGAACTTATTGCACATTCACAATTGGCCAGTTATGTTAAGGTCCCAATGTTACAGGAGGCAAAACTATCACCTTCAACCGGGCATAATTCCATACTGCGTGCTGCCACTGAGAATAACCTAAACGAAACTCGAAAACCCAGTAACACTGCCTTACTCAAGATTCGAACCCAGAACTTTATGCTCAGCAGTCACGCTTAACTACTAGGCCAATGAGGCAGTCTACAGTAGACAGAGCTAGCAGAGTATTGGTAAGTTATTCCAAAAATCGTTTTTATTGCCCTGTTTTAATTGCAAGATATTAAAATGGGGAGGCAATGCCGGGATATTAACTACGCAACACACTTCACTATAATCTTGAACATGATTAATTGATATTACTCGGGCCTCAATATCAATTACGTGTACTCCGGTAGACATAAAGTATGTTTCTTATTAGAAGTAAAATAATTACTTTTATATGATCAGCGAATTAGTTTCTGTTTTGTACTCAATCATCGCGGTGAAATGAGATCTCTCATTCTACTTCCAATACATGCATATACATACATATATATATATATATACATGCATATACACTGATCTGCAACACTACAACACTGAAAATGTCTACTTTTTCTATGCTATAGAAGTTAGAGAATAAAAAAAGTTTTACACACATAACATCACGCCCGAAGGGGTAGGCAGAGGCGCACATATAGTACACCTACATATCGCCAGTTATGTTTTCTAGGTCCCAATGTAATTGAGGGCGAGTCTATTGCCATCAACCAGGCACAACTCCAGACTCCGTGCTGCTACTGAGAACCCAGTAACACCTTGCTTGCTCCGGGATTCGAACCCAGGACCTCGTGCTCAGCAGTCGCGCTAACAAACACTAGACCAACGAGGCAGTAGTAAAACGTTTTATAGCTTATAATAAATGATATATTACATCAAAATTAAACTCTTTTTTATTCACATCAAAAGTTATTCCGATTTTAAAAGTGTGATACTTAATTTTGCAGGCCAGTGTATTTTGGGAGGGCATAGAGTAACAATTTGCAGATTGGACAGGACACCGGAAACGGTACGACGTCGTACTGCGACACAGTGCCGGTGAACGGTGCGCCCGATCGTCACTTGGTAGTTGAGGCAAAAAAAAGATTCAGTCTCTTTATTCGTCGTTTGCACACTAATATTATAAGGGGGAAAGTTTGTGAATGTGTTTGTATGTTTGTTACGCTCAAACGGCTAGACCGATATTGATGAAATTTCATATGGAGGTAGCTGAAACCCTCGATTAACACATAAGCTACTTTTTATCCCGATAAAATGTATCGGGTAACGCTGCGGGGCGCAGCTAGTTTTAGCAATAATAGTATACACGTCTTTTGCGGTCCATATCTAGACAAAACTGCAATTTTGAGTACACGTTCAAACCAATGCTTGCTGTCCTGAGTGCAGCGCAGCGTTTGCGGCAATCTCCTATGATGTGAGTAGGAGAAAAAATTTGAAAAATTGTGTGCCAATATTAAAAATATAGTTCAATTCCGATACGTACTTTCAATGTCTTCCAAAACATAAAAACACTATTATTACCATCCGCCACTTATAGATTCCTATTATTTATGACTCTTTCAACCGATCAATTTATTTGTTTGTGCAAATAACTGTCATGATTATAGTTTAAATGGCTGATGGGTGCCAGAATTAATTCACGGTTTATTTAAGACTAAAGTAGTTTTGACCCTAGTTTTTAACATAACTCTATATAATTATATTACGAGTGTTATGTATAATACTAGCGAAACCGGCAGGCTTCGTTTTAACCGGAAAAACAGCGCTACCTACCGGGTCTAATTGTGCTTTCAAACCATCCCGGGCACCTTTGAAATATATACATAAAATTTCATCAAAACCGGTCCAGCCGTTTAGGAGGAGCTAGGTGACCAATATACGTACAGAAGAATTATATATATAAAGATTTTTAACTGTTTGGAAGATCCAGTTTAAATAAAATAATAAATAAACCAGCCCTTTTATACCTTAAACTCTTAAAGCAGGTCAGTTTACGTTGTGGAAGCGAGACGCCGGATTAGACTGCATGTAGCGGTATCTCATCTAGTATAGTCCTACTTTGAGAGATCATGGTAAGGGGGCAGAAACCTGCGAAGTATTTTTATGGAAACATTAACATAACATAACATCACGCCTGTATTCCCCGAAGGGGTAGGCAGAGGTGCACCTATAGTACACCCACATTTCGCCAGTTATGTTTTAGGTCCCAATGTAATAGGGGGCGAGCCTATTGCCATCAACCGGGCACAAATCCAAACTCCGTGCTGCTACTGAGAATTAATAATGGTAAAACCCAGTAACACTTTGCCCGACCCGGGAATCGAACCCAGGACCTCGTGCTCAGCAGTCACACTTAGCAACCACTAGACCAACGAGGCAGTCTATGGAAGCATTTTTATCTTTAAATACCTCTCGAATTTTCGTTGAATGAATGTGCGTAGGACGCCAGGTGAATATCATTGAATTAAGATATGAAAGCTCAATGCCGTAGACAAGCCTCTTGATTGGCTTAAAATGGTGGAAGGAATATCCATAACAATGGCAATTAGGTGCCCGGAAAAAGCCTCGTCGATCGTAAGTACCTTAGGTACTAGGCTTTTCTCTCGTTCTTAGGGATATGAAGCTTTTCCGAAATTTCTGATTACGAAATGAACTGATTATAAAATGAGACATTTCAAAGACGGAATACAGAGATCCGTCATTACACTATCACATAAATATTTTAAAGGCGAAAGTTTGCGAGTGTTTTGTATGTTTGTTACCTCTTCGCGCTCAAACGGCTAGACCGATTTGAATGAAATTTCATATTGAGATAGCTGATACTCTGGATTAACATATAGGCTATTTTTATCCCGAAAAATGTAGCTGGTAACACCGCAGGGCGCAACTAGTCAAACATAAATCATTTATTTTCTGGTCAAGGGTATACAATGGTGTTAACATTACATTACAATATCGTTCTTGTCTCATCTCTCGTCATATTGTCTTGGACAATCACTAATAATCATGTTTCCATTTATTCATAATCCCTTAGCGCAAAGACTGTTGGAGAAAAGCTATAACCAACATTTCATCATCATTAATAGCCGGAAGACATCCACTCCTGAATAAAAGCCTCCCTCTTAAGAAGGGGGGGTATAATCCCTACGTTTGGCAAGCCGTTTGAGAATCGCAGAGTTCGTGGTTACAGAAGACGCTGCTGCCCAACTTCTGGATTTTCCTTTAGTCGCCTCCTTCGATATCCAACGGGAAAGAAAAGGTGCCATTATGACCCAGCACTCCACGGGCAACCTAAATAAACCAAAACAAACATAATTGATTTGTATTTGTATTTTATACTTCGTTTTCAGTGAAGCCACAGGTAAAGCCCACTAGAGTATCCCCATATCCAGTTTTTAAACAGAACAATAAAAATAATCCAATAACTCTAGGGCAATAGTTGATCGGAAAGTTTTTTAATATCCGTGACCGAAGAGTTTTGTAGTGAAGTTACGAACTACGTAGTATTACTTATATAGGATACCGTTTGAATGAAATAGTTATTTGTTTGTTACTGTGTGGGATGATTTGTCTATATTTTGGGCCTATCCATTTATGAGCGTGCCCCCTTACCATGAACTCTTAAAGCAGGACAGTTGCCATTGTGGAAGCGAGATGGCGCACTACATTTTACGTGCAACGTCGTGTTTCCACATCGCTTTAAGAGTTACGGTAAGGGGCCAGTTAATATCAAAGCTGAAACAATCAATATAAATATGTTTTTTAATTCTTTTGTCTCATCGGACACGACCGCAGCGATTAGACGCAGTGCCCACATAATAAAAATGCCACCTATCTTAAGATCGACTGCAAGCTGTGCTCAACCTCGATAATTGAGTGATCGATACAGCTAGGTAAAACGAGGGTATTTTTATAAATAAAACGATATATTTATTAATATTTTATTTGTTTATTTTGATGGTATAACATGAAACACAACGGCCTAGGATTTTCAGTATTCCGTTGTTTTATTACCCACAATTTGCAGCAATCCAATTTTCCGTATCAAAATAAATATGATATCAATTCGCACGATACAATATGAAACTGATATCTCCGAAATATAAAGAAGGAACAAATAAAATTCATGTAAAATATTTATATAAATAATACCAGCCTATAATTACAATCCCATTTCCGAGCAAAGCAGATCGATATCATACAGAGAAGGAACCGAGCATTGATCTCACCCACTCTAATAATTCGCCACTGGTAAATGATTTCACGATTCATAAGGACACTGACTTATTACTAAGTAATATCAATTCTATTATATAAAAAATCTTAGAGGATATAGTAGGAGAATGCATATGTGTTAGCAGGCAGATGTCGTCCTTGCCAATTGTGTTTTCAAACCATCCAGTAACCTATTGAAATATACACACAAAATATCATCTAAATCGGTCCAGATGTGTAGGCGGCATAGGTGACATACACACTTACAGAAGACTTATATGAATAAAGATAGCTTACAATACATAAGAACCAATAATAAACTCGGCTTCCTTTATGATGCAACGCGATATTTTAAACGTAAGTCTCAGCTTCCTTCATCAATAGTGTTTATTTCCAACTGTGTTTTGAGTGAATAATCAAAATTATTTATCAATAGATGGTCTTCAAGATGGGCTTCATCTATATAAGTATTCACGACTCTGGCCGTTAACCACTAGACCACCAATAATAACATACATTCAAAATAATTCAACATGACCTAACTGCCCTTTTATTATCAAGGTTGAATTTAACGGTGCTGGCATATGCGCCGGGGACGGGTGCCGTCGGTCGGCCGGCCTCCCATAACTTCAAGTATTAATAAAATTATTACTGTGACTGTCCCTAGCATGTTGCCCATGCTTTAATCTAAATTGACAAAGGTTTTTTGAAATGAAAATTATGGACACGAGTGTAGGAAACACAACAGATATTATTTAGTGACTTGAGAAACATAAAATACATATCTATACTCATATTATAAGTGTGAAAGTAACTCTATATATCTGTCTGTTACGTCTTCAAGACTATGATGGAATTTGCGTGTAGAAAGTTTAAGACACGAGAAAGATATAGGCTACTTAAAGCGGGCAAAGCTGCGGCCAAAAGCTAGTATAACTAAGTGAAATCCAAATTCACAATTACAGTAGGGAATAGGGATTGTTAGGTAGCTCATTCTATCCTAACTATCAAAAGAGAATCCAATGTTGATTAGCCATTCAATGATCCCCAAAAGTTCGTTGAATCATTTATTAGGTAACTAAAGTATTATTCATGAATCGTGTCGTTTGACGAAAATGTCACGTGATCGAAGTCTTGGTATAGTTGAAGGAACTAGATTAGGTGAGATAGACTCCATATTAACTTCGTAGATGATGAATCCAAAAAATATAACATCACGCATGTATACCCCGAAGGGGTAAGCAGAGGTGCACATATAGTACACCCACATATCGCCAGTTATGTTTTTAGGGCACAAATCCAGACACCGTGCTGATATTGAAAATAACCTAATGGAAAAACTCAGTAACACTACCCAACCACGTTATTCAAAGTGAAAGACTTATTGATACAATTTTATAAGTATATTCAGACACAATTACAATTTTTAAATACAATTTTCGACGTATAGTACATCCAGACGCGAGATAAAAATGAAAAACTGCTTACTTGAAATGATGCTTCACGATATTTTCTTATACAAATCTTTAGAATTTTAGATGCTGCAACTATAGTAGGTAACATATTATGTATAGTAAGCGCGACTCTCAACCCCGTCGCGTCGCCAGCACATGAATAAAAGCTCCACTTAAATCCGAAACTAGTCGGGCATTCCTGAATAGACGTAGTAATACAACGGGAGATTATCAAATAAAATTTCAGTATAGCATTTAAGTTTAAAAAGTAATATTGGTACTTTCTTTTTGGTAATCCATGACAACGCATAGCTCCAAAATTAAATCTGTGAATGACAAAAAAATACAATTTAGAAGTCTTCGTTTAAGGCCTCTCTTTCATTCAAAATACAACCCCAAAAGGAAGAAAGTTAAGCATCAATTTGCGCTATTAAGTTTGTGGGATCTCTCGTTTATATTCAAACGCTTATCACTTGATTAAAGCGGACTTTACTTTTTAACCGGCTTTTACTTAGCGGTCTAAATTACGTTACCGCAGGCTTTAAATATGTTAGAAAGGCAACCAAGGTCTGGTACTGGGGACTGACATCAGATCATAGGTAAGGAACTCGTCTATGTTCTCAGAAAAAAAAATGGGCGGATTTGATTAAAGGATGGCCTTATATTTTTGCAAGTCAGAAACTAAAGAATACGGTACGCAAGAAAAATTAAAATAAAGCAGTAGCAAAAATAGTTTTTCTAAAATTAAAATAATACTGGCATTGGACAGGGTTTTGTAGAAAAATAATGGGAAGGTCTTTGCCCAGCTGTGGGACACCGAACAGGCTACATAAAAAAAATCTAAGAAACACATAATTTTTTGGTACAGTTCAAATTGCAGAAATACGTATTCGCATTAACTGTCACGGAGTTTGGATATGCGCCAGGTTTGTAGTTACAGGCAATTCTGTTCCCTGGGTTCTGTTCTCGTTCCATTACATAGTTCCATTACTGTCAAAATGAGTGTGTACTTTAAACTTCAGCCCACTTCAGGAAATACTGGCATGATGATATTATGTTTATAAAATGTTATATTGTATTTCAAAGTAATGACACCTAATAAAAGTTGCTACCAATGTGTAGCCTTCACAAAAAAACACACAAGCAACGGATGCAAGAAAAACCTAGAGAAATAACCATACATAATCAATCTCATTAATTTCAACACACCCTTTTGACTTGTCTTCGCGATGAATCGTTCTTTCATTATGAAAGCGAATGATGAAGTGCTCAAACAGAATTTTAATTGCGTCCATTCAGAGATCGTAAATCAAGATGGCACCGCTCACGCTTCGATGATTAATTATGTTGTTTAAACTGATGAAATAAGTATTATCTAATGGAAATTACTTTCAGGTAAGAGAAGGTTCTGGCGTTCTAATGGGCAGGCCTTTGTTCGATAGTGGACATCTTCCGGCTGATGATGATAATGAAGAGAGGGTTTTTACTTTGAATGCAGATGCGGACATTTCCTACCTAACTAGCTAATTAAATTACTTTGGTATGTGCTTCTGTATGTGCCGTGTGGTATCCGGCCTAGAATTGACCACCCCCTCTCCTCCCGTGGGTGTCGTAAGAGGCGACTAAGGGAAAAAATCCAGTAGATGGGCAGCAGCGTCTTCTGTAACTTAACCACCAATACTGCGATCCCCAAGCCGCTCGCCAAGCGTGGGGATTATGGCAACCCCCCCCCCCAAATGACAGACAGAACGGCGCGACGGCCCCCAGTACCCGGCAGCTCCTCTATCCCTGGCTATGGTAGCGGGCCAGGTAACGGAGGAGCAGGGGGTGCTAAGAATCCCCGGTGGATTTCTCGCTACCACCCCCACCGGACCTTGGCCCTGGCAACACACAACGTCCGCACGCTCCGGACTGACGAGAAGATTGTCGAGCTGGAGGAAGAATTGAGCAGGTTACGTTGGGACATCATAGGATTATCTAAAATCCGACGAGAGGGGCAGGATACGATAATCCTTGATTCCGGCAACATGCTCTTCTTCCGGGAAGGAGACCGAAAGTCCCAGGGTGGTGTTGGGTTTCTCGTCCGTAAGTCTCTCATTAACAACGTGGTAAAAGTCGATAGTGTGTCAAGCAGAGTAGCATACCTGATACTCAGAATTACCGACCGGTATTCGTTGAAGGTCATCCAGGTATATGCGCCGACCTCGACACACCCTGACGATGAAGTAGAGGCTATGTATGAGGAGATCTCTGAAGCCATACATACCTCCGAATCCTACTTCACCGTTGTTATGGGAGACTTCAACGCTAAGGTGGGCACTAAGAATGGCGATGAGTTGAGAGTAGGGTCGTTCGGATATGGGCAGCGGAACCAGAGGGGCCAGCGGCTGGTCGACTTTATGGAGAAGGAGGAACTCTATTTGATGAACTCCTTCTTCCAGAAGCGACCATCCAGGAAGTGGACGTGGATAAGCCCCGATGGTTCAACCAAAAATGAGATCGACTTCATCATGACAACCAAGAAGCGTATATTCAGTGATGTCTCTGTGATCGGGAAGGTCAAAACCGGTAGCGATCATCGCATTGTCAGAGGCACACTGAATATCAATGTTAAGCTAGAACGGTCTCGTCTGATGAAGTCCACGCTCCGTCCTGCTCCTGCCCAAATCCAGAACCCCGAAACCTTTCAACTCGAACTGCGTAATCGTTTCCAGTGCCTAGCCGAATGCGAAACAGCGGACGAGATAAACAACGGGTTTGTGGAAGCTGTCCAAGCAGTGGGGTCCCAGTTCTTTAAGACCCCACGCCGAAGAAAACCTCAAAAGCTCTCCAATAAAACCATTAGACTAATGGAAGCCCGGAATGAGATGAGATTGCAATCTTCAGCTGATATGTCGGAATACGGCCATCTCAATAGGCGGATTTTAAACTCCACGCGACACGATCTGCGCTCCTTTAATACTAACCGTATAAAGGACGCAATAGAGCGGAACCAAGGCTCCAAAGTGTTCGCGAGGAATTCCTCTATTGGGAAAAGCCAAATGACGAAGCTGAAGATCGACGATGGCAGTATCATCTCATCAAAACCGGAGATATTGAGAGAGCTGGAGAGGTTTTACGGACAGTTGTACACTTCGACACGGAAACCCGTTGTCGGTTTGGCTCAGGACTCTAGGGCTAAACTGACCCGACACTACACCGAGGACATCCCAGACATCAGCCTGTACGAGATTAGAGTGGCTCTGAAACAGCTTAAAAACAACAAGGCGCCGGGTGATGACGGAATTACAACAGAGCTTCTGAGAGCGGGTGGAAAACCGGTACTTTTAGTCCTCCAGAAGCTATTCAATTCCGTCATACTCGAGGGTACTACGCCAGAAGCATGGCACAGGAGTGTGGTGGTGCTCTTCTTCAAAAAAGGTGACAACACCTTATTGAAGAATTATAGACCCATCTCGCTCCTGAGCCATGTGTATAAGCTGTTTTCGAGAGTCATTACGAACCGTCTCGAACGCAGGCTTGATGACTTCCAGCCTCCCGAACAAGCCGGCTTCCGAAAAGGCTTTAGCACCATAGACCACATCCATACGCTCCGCCAGATTATACAGAAGACCGAGGAGTATAATCGGCCACTGTGTCTAGCGTTTGTGGACTATGAAAAAGCCTTCGATTCTATCGAAACCTGGGCTGTATTGCAGTCCCTCCAGCGATGTCATATCGACTATAGGTATATCGAGGTGTTGAAGTGTTTGTATAGTAACGCCACCATGTCAATTCGGCTACAGGACGAGAGTACGAAACCAATCCAACTGCAGCGTGGTGTGAGACAGGGAGACGTTATCTCTCCGAAACTGTTCACAAATGCGTTGGAGGACGTTTTCAAGCTCTTGGACTGGAACGAGTTCGGCATCAACATCAATGGCGAATACATCACTCACCTTCGTTTTGCCGATGATATAGTTATTATGGCGGAGTCGCTGGAGGAGCTCAATACTATGCTCAGCGACCTCAGTATCGTCTCCCAACAGGTGGGTCTTAAAATGAACATGGACAAGACAAAGATCATGTCCAATGTCCATGTCGCACCTGTACCGGTTGTCGTTGGGAACGATACCCTCGAAGTTGTCGACCACTACGTCTACTTAGGACAAATTGTTCAGTTAGGCCGGTCCAACTTCGACAAAGAGGTCGCCCGAAGAATCCAACTCGGATGGGCAGCGTTCGGGAAACTACGCGACATCTTCTCGTCCAAAATTCCGCAGTGTCTGAAGACGCAGGTCTATGACCAGTGTGTGTTGCCAGTGATTACGTATGGCTCAGAGACGTGGTCGCTAACGGTTGGCCTTTTGGAGAGGCTCAGAGTCACTCAACGAGCTATGGAGAGAGCTATGCTCGGGGTTTCTTTGCGCGACAGGATCCGGAATACGGAAATTCGCCAAAGAACTAGAGTTACCGACATAGCTCGAAGAATATGCAAGTTGAAGTGGCAATGGGCAGGCCATATCGCTCGAAGAACCGATAACCGCTGGGGAAGAAAGGTTCTCGAGTGGCGACCACGAACCGGAAGACGCAGCGTTGGCAGGCCTCCCGCCAGATGGACCGACGATATCGTCAGAATTGCGGGCAACCGGTGGATGGAATTGGCAAGCTGTCGTTCTTTATGGCGTTCTAAGGGGGAGGCCTTTGTTCAGCAGTGGACGTCTTCCGGCTGATGATGATGATGACGGCATCTATTTTTTAAGGCTTCGAAGGGAATAATTTGAAAATTTCCTCTTTTGTGAACATTAAATTGTGAACTAACTACGTGAATAGAAATCAGCTTTAATAGTAGCACTATTCTAAGAGAAATGGTCCTTCGCAGGACGTTAGCACAGGAATTTTTGGTATTTCTGAATTAGAAGCGGTCCATTGGTCCAAACTAATGGAATCCATATTCGGCATTGACCCACAACGGGAGTATTTACAATGGTGGTTCAATGGGTATTAATATCTGGCTTAATGTGGAATATAATAGGGCGTGGATAGAGGCATTTGTACCTATAGATGGCAGGGAAACTATTATATCTATGATTATTGTTCATTCCGGCACTTCGATTCATATCTTTGTTTGATACGAAGGAAAGTGGTGGCCCTAACAGAATCCTGAGTTTATCCATTTCTACGTCATTAATTTTGTTTAGTTACTAATATTGTAATAATAATGGACGTTGTAAAAACACAGCGAGGTTTTTCTGGTCAACATTTTGGAACAATACTTCATCATCATCATCCTCAGCCTTCAGTATCCCACTGCTGGGTATAAGCCTCCCTTAAACAGTGCCATCCGCCGCGGTCAATACTTATTCACAAAATTTTAATTAACAATAAAATGAGTAGAAACGAATGACCTAAAATAATTTATACAACTTGAGGACTTGAATTGTATGTAATAAATTGCGTTCGGCATTTATTGCAAAAACTATAACCTAATGGTGTTCGCACAAAATAATCAATTATAAAGTTTTGGCTTCAAACATCATTAGTTCATGTCTAAACTCTATCGCGAGCATTATTCGAAAATATATCCTTAGTCATTGCGCAAAATACGAGGAGGTCATTAAAATTGATAAACTACTCCGACTTCTTAGGTCCTCAAATTGGGGTTATCGCCGACTCGAGAATTTCTAGTCTCTTTTATGTAACTTTTGACCTCATTGCTTTATTGACACAAACCTACTATGCCCTTGCGACCCTAATGAGTATCCGGTCATTCCAAATAAACGGTTAACAAGGGTCTGACCAGGAAATAGCAATAACTACACAAAAGTTACGGCCGATAATAACTAGGTAAGTAATAAGGGCTCACGAAAGTGTTTCCTACTTCTGACATCTTGACTGTACTGGCCAAGGATAGCTGATATAATCCCTACTCATATTATTAACGCGAAAGTTTGTAAGTATGTCATGTTTGTTACTCTTTCACGTAAAAACTACTGAATGGATTTTAATGAAATTTCGTTTCGAAATAGCTAGTTATTAATAATATCATAGTGCATAATTGGATCGCACACCTCAGTTAAACATTGCTGAATATCACAGATAGACTTATCTCATGAACCTAATGAACTTTACTCTTCTTACTTTTCGTTTTAAACGTATTTACGAATTCTAAAAACCTACATGTTCCTTATCCCATAGCTGGGCGAAGCCAAAAATCTCTATTTATTGTTTTCTTAATTTCATCCTCATCAGCTGAAAGACGTCCACTCTTAAACAAAGACCTGAGAACGCCACAATGAACGACAACTTGCCAATTGCATCCACCGGTTGCTCGCAACTCTGGCGATTTCGTAGGTGCACCTAGTGGGAGGCCTGCCAACGCTGTGTCTTCCGGATTATGGTCGCCACTCGAAAACCTTTCTCCGCTAGCGGTTATTGGTTCTTCGAGCGATTTCGATTTCTTCATTTACTTAAAAGTATAACTATTAGGTGTTTTAAAGGGCCTTCCCCTTTAAAACACCTAATAGTTATACTTTGTTCAACAAACAGATGTCTTCCGGCTGATGATCATCATATGTATTTTTTTACATACATAAAGCCTATTTCCCAGAGAGGTAGGCAGAGACCTCGGATTTCCATTTGTTACAATCCTGAAATACGTTTTTTACCTCACTTGCATCACATTCCTCATGATAGTCAAATAAAACATGTTCAGTAAAAAAGATAATTAAGGATTCCAAAATGACATGCGCAGCTTTTCAAACTTCCTGGGAACCCACGCACACATTCCGAGAGCAATTTGAAATGATTAAGGCAATTAAAGTTCAAAACTAATATTAGTTCCGGGGCGCTTCCGCTCAAGCAAGTTGAATGCAGTTTAGTTGGCGTTGTTGTTTGTCTCTGTATTAATTTAACTGATTTAAATACACATCAGTGATACAACTGTCGTAGTTTGTTGAGCTTACATACAGCACGAGAAAAACAGAGGTCTAACAATATATAGGTACATTTATCTGTGAGGATTGGATTAAGAATACAAATGTTATAGGTACTCACATAGGGTTTCTGGCCTGAAATAACAATAGGTCGGTAACTTATTAGACAAAAATTTCATCAAAATCCGTCCAGCGATTTAGTCCTGAAGGCGTATCAGACATACAGAGTTACTTTCACATACATAATATTAGTAAGTGTGGAAGTAAAAAAAATGTCGCAGTGGCCTAGTGGTTAACATACCGGATTTGTATGCACAAGGTTGCCGGTTCAAACCTGGGCAAGTATCAATGTGACTTTTTCAGTCTTATAAATATTTTCTTAGTTATTCTAAGACACCACTGACTAACGGTGACGGAAAACCCCGTGAGGAAACCTGGATTTAATTATCCGAAATCAATCCTTCTCTATACGAGAAGAGGCCTTTGCCCTGCAGTGGGACAGTTATAGGTTGTTATTATTATTACATGTAAGTATGGATGGAAAATCTAGGAATTCTTTTCGCAGTACCGATTCTCGGTTTACTGCCAGTCTGTTCCAGACCTCAGTTGAATGAGCTACTCAGATGAACCGAACAAAAGCAATCCTCTTTCATCCTTGTTATGACAGAATTCAATAAATTTTCATAAGAGACATGCCAGACATCATTGACTCGAAGGCAGAGCGACAGATTGATGTATGTACATATTTATTGCTCCTCGTTATAAGGCTTTGTAGAATTTTTCGCGAGCTTTTTACAAATACCGACGAAATTACAATGGGGTTTGGAATCATTGACATTTCACAGCTCGCTAAAATACATGCAAATGATATATTATGATACATAAACATAACACCACGCCTGTATTCCTCACAGGGGTAGGCAGGAGGTTACCTATAGAAATACACACACATTTCACCAGTTGTCTTACAAGTCTCAATGTAAGTAACCGGCACAAATCGAAACTCAGTGCTGCTACTGAGAATCACCTAATGGAAAATCTCAATAACATTTTTCCCAACCGAGAATTCGAACCCAGGACCTCATGCTCAGCAGTCACGCTCAGCGACCACTAGACTCACAAAGCTGTTATAAATATAATGCAATGATGATGATACCCTTCGCGTTGCAGGATTAAGGCTTCTACCCTTTGTTTATACAGACTAGAGACGATCTTTGCTCTCCGCACTTCTTCTATTATGAGAATAAGCATTAAGAAGTTTTTTTGCAGAAAGAAACAAACAACAAATTTATATGCCGTTTACTCCAATGTTTTTAAATAAGACTTGCATCAAGACAAATAAAGATTTTAATTTTTGGCATTGATCATACAATTATCTACGCGTCATACGGTATAGATCTGATATCCTGTCTACAGTTAGCATATTCCTGAACACTCGAATGTAAGGTACAGGAAATAAGGCACACGTTGGCATTGGCAGCATATGGCACGATATTTCCGGGGCATATTTCAGGGGCTTTGTGGCGAGACAAGGCGAGCGCCAGCTGGAGACAAAACCATTGTCTGGGTTGAGGCATTCAGATATAAATTAAGATTCCAGTTAAGTTCGATATCCTGATGAAGAATCGTCGAAGTAGAATCGAAGTAAAAATCTGTTCGATCACATAAACCCGCAGATTTGTGCTTCTTTAGATGCAGACTACGTAGTAAAGCGGGGGTAATTAACTTAGGAATCATTCATGATTTCATAATATATGACTCAAGACTTACTGATATTGGTTTGATGGTAACAATAAAATGGGGTTAACAAATATTGTGAGAAACAATTCATTCGCGTTTTTATTTATAACCGACTGAGATGATGTCTTACTTTCATAATATATTTATAAATAATTCTTTTTAATCAAATGTACCTATAAAGAAGATAATTACACTAAAATGTATAACAAAAAGGTCGATGTAAAATTTATTTTCGACGGCCTATACTTCTACAGTACCTGGTTGTTTTATATGTACTTATTTGTTATTAGTGTATCGTGTCGGCTACGTGTCGTACTGTCTAAAACGCTTTCTTAAATAGCCTGCTTGTTCACAAACAATGTTACCTTAATTCTGGCGCGGCTCACAAATTGTTAGACATTTAATTGAATAAGTCAAATTTTTCCTCCCAAATAAATATTGTTTTCATGTCACATAACGCCATTCTTTTAGCGGCTTCGTTATTTTGTCGATGTTTTTTTAGATAAATTAATTATAATTCTTATCTCGATTTTTTACTAGGCCTATCAACTATTATATCATCATCAGCCGGAACACAGACAATATATAAATAAATATCTGACGACCTCATTAGCGCAGTGGCTAAGTGATTGGACTGCTGCGCTAAGGGCTGCGGGTTCGATTCCCGCAAGGGGCAAAACTTTGTGCGACCCACAGATGTTTGTCCCGAGTCTGGATGTTTGTGTATGTGATATTTCATGTTTGTGAAACGCACCCACGACACAGGAGAAATTCCAAGTGTGGGGCGACGTTTTGTTAAAAAAAAATAATATAAATAACACGATATCCGTCCTTCAATCTAACCAAAGATCTCAACACCTATATTTACACCATCTAACATAACTCTAGAACACAAAGCTTACATAAAAAAAGAGCGTTTATTATAAGCCAAAGGAGATACCCTGCCCCCTACCATGAAAATATTAAAGCATGACATTTTCTGTCATGGACTTGAGACACCGCTACGTATAATATAGTACGGCATCACGCTTCGACAATGGAAAATGTATTGCTTTAAGTTCATGGTAGGGGGCTGAGGTCCTCGTTGATCGTTACTCAATGTCCCAAAAAATACACACTTATTTTGGTCCGTGATGCGTGATATTTATTGCGCATATCAATCAAGATAGCTCTGATAACAAACCATCATCTTTTACAAGATCACAGTGTTTTGTCATTCAAATCGGGTCCATTTTTCGTGTGTTTTTCGCGAAAACTGTCCATCTAACACTGTCTATTCGCGCATGTAAATGGAGTTTATAATGCTACAGTACATCATTGATAATATGATTTTACCAAATTCAACTAGTTTCTTATTCTCACACCTCTAGATCGCTCTCGCCTGTTTTACAAGTGGTGGACGACCGATACTCATTTACAACATTCTTTATACATGGTCGTTAGTATAGTCTTAAACCTATAGAAATTTCAACATAGGTAGCTTAACCGTTAACTTTAAGAAACCTTATGTCATAATAATATATTGAAAGATATAAACATCAATTCAAGTTATTGTTTCCTAATCATAGGAGCGTCCAAATGATCTGAGAATATTCAAGACTTTTGACTATGTAAGGACTAGTCCTTCAATAGTGATCTGTTTAAAAAAATGTTAAGCTTCTTATGCTACTGACTGTACCAAATGAATAGAAAACCTCTTAACACATTTCACTTCATAAACCATAGCCACAAACACTAACATTTTCGCCTCATATCTCTTGGGTTATAGATATTAGTGGTGCTACAAAATATTGATAATAAATGAATATATGTATATTTTTTTTTTTTTTTTTAAAAACGTCGCCCCACCCTAGGAATTTCTCCTGTGTTGTGGGTGCGTTTCACAAACACGAAATATCACATACACTAACACCCAGACTCGGGACAAACATCTGTGGTTCGCACAAAGTTTTGCCCCTTGCGGGAATCGAACCCGCAACCCTCAGCGCAGCAGTCCAATTGCTTAGCCACTGCGCTAATCAGGTCGTCGTCAATCAGGGTATATCCCACTAAATATTGTATTACATCGCGTTGGTGACATCAACATGACTATGTATGTATTTTCACCGTAAATATGTATATGTACATAGGTGGTAGCTATGTCTGTCAGCGGAGATCGGTATCTAATAATAATAATTGTTTATTGCGTAAAAATTTGGGACGTAAAAGATACACGAATCAGTGTTATATACATTTTGTCGATTTGAAACATGCAAATATTTAGACAATTAAAGAATAACCAATAGTCTGGATTTGTGCCCGGTTTTTGGCAATAGGCTAGCCGCCTATTACATTGGAATCTTTAACAACACACTTTAGCATAACTGGTCTATCCCATCGGTAATATTTTATCAGGCGTGATATTTTGTCTACATACATTCGGAATTCGGTAAAACTGTTTTCTATTATATCAAACAACACAGTTCAATCACTTAGCCGCGTCTATCGGCGCGTCATATATTAATTCTAAACTATCTAACATGAATCTCTTGAAAAACTATTCTCAGAAAACAAATTCTCGTTACTTTGATCCTGATAAGTCAGTGAAGAAGAATGGAATGCTAGAAAAGGCTAGACAAAGAAACTCGTTATTTAGACTTAAAACTGTAATAAAAATAACATAGGCATAACTACACACCACACGCAGCTATAGTACTGACATTTTGCGATATATTGCGACTGTATAGGTTTTAATGTAATAGGGGGCGAGCATATTACCATCATCATCATCAGCCGGAACACGTCCACTGTTGAACAAAGGCCTACCCGTTGGAGTGGGGGGGGGGGTCATAATCCCCACGCTTAGCAAGTTGCTTGGGGACCAGTAGTTTAGCAGTAGTTTTGTAGTTACAGAAGACGCTGCTACCCAACTTCTGGATTTTCCTTTAGTCGCCTCTTACGAAACCACGGGATGAAAGGGGGCGGTCAATTCTAGGCCAGATACCACTCGGCATATTACCATCAACCGGACACAAATCCAGACTCCGTGCGGTTACTGAGAATTACCTAATGGAATAATCTACCTAATTTTCCTGGCTCGGAATTCAAACCCGGGACCTCATGTTCAGCAGTCGCGCTCAGCGACCTCTAGACCAACGAGGCAAAGTAATCGATCCTATTTTAATATTCTGTTTGAATACCTATTGTGTTTGATATTTAACTAGCGCATTGTAACGGTTAAATACCTGGAAGGCGTAGGCGAAGATGTGATATGGCACACCCACTCGCACTATACAAGGCATTACGTTTTTAAGAAAAACATCATGCCTATATTCTCGAAGAGTAATAGTAATAACACTCTAGTCAGGAAGCTTGGAGAATTTGTCATGAAGTCAGGAGCAAAATTTTTCGGGGTAAAATGCTTATGTGTTAATTCAGGGTACTACAGCTACTTCCATATGAAATTTTATCAAAATCGGTCTAGCCATTTTAGGGTGAAGATGTAACAAACGTACAAACACACTCACAAACTTTCGCCTTTATAATATTAGTGTGATGTGATTAATTTACCTTAATTACTTATGTTCTTATTACGCATATGGTTTTTCATGTTTTTGAAACGCGCCCACAATACGGGAGAAGTTCCTAGTGTAGGGCGACGTTTTTTTAAAAAAGATAAGAAAGAATTTTACTTTTTTATAATATTGGTAGTTACAACATTATATCTAATGAAATAATTTTTAAGCAGCGTTTCACTAGGCGACATTTGTCCCGCAACTCTGTTGCGAGACACGAAATTTACGTGTCCCGCGCGATGGCCAGTCAACGGAGATGGTAGCGAGATTGACCGCCCATGGCGCCGGACGTACGTAGGTATTATCACTCATGAATCTTTCTTCTTGCACCCCTTTCGTAGACTGGAAGAGTTATATGCACTTATTTCATTTATATTTTTAATTAAATTTTGAATCTTTTTAAATAAACTCTAGCAACTTGATCCTTTATTAAACAGATACGTCTTGCTAACAAATTGCAAGGTTTGTTGCACCATTTCTTAGATAAAATACTATATAGCGGTGTAGCGTAGCGGGCTCTTGATTATTTTAAGGGTGTATTAAGTAATTTGAATATTAATAAAATACTACCTCAATAGTCGGCGTCATCAGTCTTATTTATACAAATGTATGCCATTTTTGCAGAATAAGGGAGGCTTATACCCAGCAGTGGGTGATGCCTGGCTAGAATGATGATAATAATGCCCAATCTTTCTCGATACGAGAAAAGGCCTTTGCCCTGCAGTGGGTCGTTTATAGGCTGTTATTATATGCCTTTTTGCCTTAAGTTTTACTAGTGTTTATCCAACTTTACGTGTTACATTTCACCAGGTTTAAATGTATCGTTAATTTCACTGAAACCACACCTTAAACAACAATACAACTATCTAGACACAATGTGTACGTAATACGTAAAATATTCAAGAACGTGGGTTCTCATAATCATTAGTTTTCATATGTAAAACTCGTGCCAACTTAAAGGTGCCACATGAGATATGAGAAAGAGGTGAGTCCACACTTGTAACAAATCATTCAGCGAACATTAAATTTGTCAGTAACTCAGTTTCTTCGAGAGTGTGGGAAGCATATTCGTTACACCACTGTGTTACGGTTACGGAACGAAGTAGAACCCATCCACGATACAGGAAAAAAATGCTTGTGTCTACTTTCCTCTATTTCCATGAGGATTTTTTTTATCCTATAAAAAGTACCTCGCAAAACCATTGTCCATCTTACATTTCATTTATCCAGCCTTTTGCAATTATAGTTCTAGCATTTTGTAATGATCCTATTTACTCAATATTCGACCACATAATACACAAATACAAAAGAAAATAGTTTATTGAGGCTAATAGAAAGTTACATCACATTGAAACGTGTTTGGAGCCTACTTTTAAGCGAATAAAGCCTGTATTAGTAGGCTCCGCTCTTTCACATTATTATACACTACACTAACTAGTGTCAATACAGAGTACTGTAACCTTAAGGGTAATTATGCAATGTTACTGTAATTAACTTATATAATCTTAAGAAATTAAACGAAATTAAATATTTAAGTAAAATTGCAATTTAAATTATTAACAGTAAAGATAATATATACACAGCTTTACCTTTTAACCTTCATCCTAAAAACCACAAGATACCATTACAATACCATAGTATAGTAGCTCTAAACCTAAGTAATGTATACCTATTATGACTTGAATCGCTGCTTACGCCAGACAAGCTTCAATCCCAAGGGATGAATATCATGCACGTTGCACGCTCCATCTTGGAGCATAACAATGAAGCATTGTTATGAATACATTGGACTTTTAAAACCTTGACATGCACTGACGATACTAGTGTGTGTTCAGTGTACACGTTAAAAGAAAAGTATTTTCGTAATTGTGGAAACTTAGAGACCAATTATATGTGTATGTATGTACTGTAATAATAATTGTTTGTGATTATATATTTTCATTTCATACCTGACAATTAATCAAGGAAATAAGTAAGGCATTGGAAATCAGGAAAGTTTGTGAGTATATTTGTGTGTTTGTATGTTTGTTACTTCTTCACGCTTAAACGGCTTGACCGACTTTGATGAATTTCATATGGAGGTAGCTGACATCCTGGATTAACACAGGCTACTTTTTATCCCGAAAAAATATAGCGTGAAACATCGCGGAGCGCAGCTAGTAAAATATAATTACAATGCACGCGTATCTGCATCTTTATCTGCGTAGGTTTTATTCAAAAATATGGTCGCTTGTAGCCTCTCAAATTATGATACAAGCTACAGTCATATACATGCCACTTTGTGATTCAGTGCTGCATTTCTTACAAATTCAATACAAAGTTTTGTGTGACAGGACTTTTGTAGCTATGTATTTATATGACTCAGACGACTGTACGAGTGGCAACGAAGATACAATCGCAAATGCAAGTACTGAAGTGGAAAGTGTTGAGAAACATTTATTGCCGACCGTACTCTCGTCTACTTACTCTGAAGGAAATCTGCCCCCTTACTATGAACTGTTAAAGCAGGACAGTGTACGTTGTGGAAGCGAGACGCCGCATCACACTGCACGTAGCGATGGACTGGATTTAATGAGTGCAGTGAGCAAGTGTCGTAAAAGATATTTCTTCTTTGTAAGAGAAGACGCCATTGTCCTTCCCTGTACTATTTTATACTGTTATCATGACAGTGAGAAGTAGCTTTGAAATCCTTTTGTCGCATAAATGTCATTTAGTTGGACAATCTAGAATCCGAAGGAAATTAAACTTAATACCCACAGTATAAAGTTCATAATTGTTGAGATTAAATGTGGAAAATGTTTTATAAAGGCTATGGTAATCTTTAACTGCGTACCTAATAGGTTGGGACATTGAGTCACAATGTTTTTGACGTTTTGGGAACAAATTGTTATTTCAAATGATAATTTGTTTGACATAGATATTATGCAAAAAGTTTCAGGTGTGCCGGTTTCCTTACGATGTTTTCCTACACCGTTTTTAGCAACTGATAACTAATTGTGCGCACATGAATTCGAAAAGACATCGGTAGGTGCCGATGTTTGAACTTACGTCTTTTAACTTGGCCGTCCAATGGCTATATGGTCCACTCGGGGAATAGTGCTAATATTATATTATGCAACCTTATTTGATAAAACGATGCACATGACCATTATAGAAGATATTATGTACCATAACATTTAACGGCAACCTCACGTGGCGTCAACTACATGTAATGGAGAATATCTGGTGAGTGTTATGGAGAATATTATGAACAATAGACGAGGAATATCCCTAACGATGCCCTGAACGTTTTATGGGATTGTAACATCGAATAGGTTTTAACTTAACTACGTTTCAAAGTTGGAAACTTAGTGATCTGATAAAACTGTGAAGTTAATATTTGTAAAGAGGTTAATGTTATTTTAATGGTACTTGTTATTACTATGGTGGCTTCATAATAAAAGGTAATTGAGGGGCTCATAGCTAAGTGGCTACGGCGCAGATCAGTCGATCTGCGAAGTTAAGCCGTGCTCTCCGCGGTCAGTCCTGTGATGGGTGACCGTTTTCACACATTCAGACACCTCGTGCTTCGGAAGGCTCGGCCTTTGGTCCTGCGCCTGGTCTCTTCGGTCTACCGTCTCATCGAATTATGAGAGTGAAGAACTAGGAAGTACACCTGTGTTTGCATGCATACTAATGCACAATAATATCTCATGCGTAGTCGACTAGTTTCCGCTCAGAGATAGACCACTGTGACTGAAATTCGGTCAGGCAAACATTATTATTACATTTCTGTAGTATTTCACACAAATAAAAAAAATACCTACATAAGGAAAACGCAAACGCGATAGTCAAGTGTCGTAAACAAAAAAACTAGAGACTGATTCTCAAGCCCAAGGTTACAGATTCAGATGGCCCTAGCGTCGTTAGTGCATATTATCATGGATCTCGTCTTAATCCTGGCTATGCCACACGAGCGTACCGAGTACAGAGTTCATTTAAAGTAGGTTTAGTACACTTGACGTCAGTATTTTTGAATGGGCTGTCCAGGAATGCTACACATTGTAATATACATGTATTATGTGTAATTTACACCTAAGGAGATGGGAGGACGAGCTAAAACTTACAACGTGTCCTAACTGGAGGAGAGTGGCTCGTGATAGAACATAGTGGAAATTAGGTACTAGAGGAGGCCTTTGCTGGGACATTCTTTAACTCGACTGAATGTCAAACTGAAAACATAACATAACATCACGCCTGTATTCCCCGAAGGCTTAGGCAGAGGTGCACATATAGTACACACACATTTCGCCAGTTATATGTTTTTTTAGGTCCCAATGTAATAGGTGGCGAGCTTATTGCCATCAACCGGGCACAAATCCAGACTCCGCGCTGCTACTGAGAATTACCTAACGTAAAAACCCAGTAACACTTTGCCCGACCCGGGATTCGAACCCAGGACCTCGTGATCAGCAGTTGCGCTCAGCAACCACTAGACCAACGTGACAGTCATATATGTTATTATTGTGTGTTGAATTTTCAAATTATTTTTGTGTTCTTTAACTATGTTATTGGTGTTCACCGTTTAATTCAAGTAAATAAATAAAAAAAATACAAAAGGTAAATGCTGTGAAGACGGTGTAGCTGGGTACCCCTAGTGCCACTTAGTAGACACCTGAGAGCTACCTATCACCGTACCTATTAGGAACTCAGGCAAGCCGCAAGTTTGTCGAAGATTTTCAATTACCGGTTACAAGTCAGCCAACGATATTCGAGTTACGGTTTTTATACGATTCAATTTCAAACTTTCGTACTAAATGTCGGTTTAGAGGGAAAACGCGAAAAGTTAGGTCCTTACTCTAGCTAGAATGTGTATATATGGTAATTTTGTTGTTTTGTAGGACAATTACAAAGCTTCAAGAATAAGCAATGCTTGCTACGCTGACCAATGATGATGGGCCACCGTTTTTCATACATCGTGAGTCCACGGTAGCGATTAAGAGAATTTTATTCCTATTTTCCTATTTCCGGGTTCGATCCCGGTTCGGGCAAATTGTTACTGGGCTTTACCATTAGATAATTCTCAATAGTCTTACGGAGTCTGGATTTGTTGAGGGCAATAAAAATTAAAAAAAAAAAAAATTTCAGACTACAAAAGTCCATAGGCAATAGGCTCGCTTCCTATTACATTAAGACCCATAACATAACTGGCAACATTGTGGGTGTACTCTAAAGTCACCTCTGCCTACCCCTTCAGGGAATACAGGCGTGATGTTATATATGTATTCCTATGGGAAGACTCATAGACATAATTTTATCCTCATCTTTTATTCAAAGTACTGATAATTGCTGTAATAGCAATGAATTAACACTACAGCTTCCAACAGAATAATAAAAACCATGAATAATGACAGTTTCAGTGCCGCCAACTAAAAGCGGCCATTAAACAGAATGGTTTAAAAGTGAGTTATGGCGCGAACGACTCCATTAGCGGCTACATGGCTTGATTAAATATGTCCCCAAGACAGTTTCAAAGCGTCTTAGAAATTATTGAAACCAAGATAGTACTACTGCAACGTTTTTAATGTCCTAAGAGACTTATATTATCTACTATATATATTGATATACATAGTAGGGCATTCCCGAATATCGACGTGAGTACAACCGGTAGAATATATCTATATAGTAGATAATATGGATAACACTCACGCAAGTTATTATTCTAAGAGAGCTTTTAAATTAATAGTGGAACTGTGATCAGGCGTGTGTGGGCCAAAGATATTATACGTAGGTAGGTAGGGTAGTATAGTCGGTAGTATTTACATCATCAGCCAGAACACGTCCACTGTTGAACAAAAGCTACCCTTGGAGTGTGGGGGGTTGCCATAATCCCTACGCTTGGCAAGCGGCTTGGGGATCGCAGTATTTTCTCTTACTCGCCTCTTGCCACACCCACAAAAGGAATGGAGGTGGTCAATCCTAGGTCGAATACCACTCGGGCCAGTATTTACAAGATAATGAATTTACAGTTAAAATTGTGTCATCATCCGAACAAAGGCCTCCCCTTCAGAACGCCAAAATGACCGGCAATAATTGCGTGAACTACAGATCGTTTTTCCCCAGTCCGGGTGTTTGTGTATATGATATTTCATGCTTGTAAAACGTACCACGATACAGAAAAAAATCCTAGTGTGAATCTCAAATATTTGGTAAAAGCATTTACTAAAGTTGTCAAAATGCAGTCCCTTGTTGATGAAACTCGCTACCATTACCTTAGCAGTTAAATTATTAAGCCTATTCACTAACAATTCCTCAATTTATACTTACCCACCCGACTGTATCGGAAAGTTGACAACCATCTTTGTTATTTACGTAAAATATTTGTAAACAAACTCATTTTGAAGCTTAATTTAAAGTCGCATTATTCTTCGGTACAAATGATTTCAGGATTACAATTCTTCAGACTGAAATTTCAATTTCTTTGCTTTGGCAATGAAACTAATTTCGCTTTTAGAATTCGTCAACAATATTTAAAAATGTTAAATTGAATATAAGATAACGGATTTAAAATATAAATGAAACGAATTAAAATGAACAATAGCTAAATAAGAGGCGAAACGATAGACTTCATATAAATCGAAACATACTAGGGTATCCTGTATCCTTAGAGACAGTGTTTCGCAATGAGGTTCCAATTGATCTATTTATGAGTGGACTGTGTCGATTTGCATTCAAAAGTGAAAAAATTTAAACCTTAGGTACTGAAGCACTAATTTATCCCGGAACGTAGGCGGTAGTCAGCAATAAAATGGGCTTCAACTCAGATAGAACCTGTGAGACCACCCACACAAACATATTTTATGAAGTGAAGTGAATGAAAGCTGATGTGAATGAGTATCATCGTCGGCAAAATCTTTGACGACCGGTAAAAATAGCTACAAAAATTACCATTTTATAACATGTAATCGAATAATTAATACATAGCTCTTAACAATATTCTAGTAAAGAAAATCCATTACGCATTTCCTGCTAGCAGCTGGTAACAGGGAATGTGGAAAGAGAGTGGGGAGGCATGCCCAGCAGTGGGATATTCCAGGCTAATAATAATATTGTCCTGCTGCTGAGAGATGGGGTATGTAGGACTCCCCCCCCCCTCTATGAACCCAAGAAGATCCCCTGGGCCTACCGACTAAAAAGCTTTCCAGCGCGGCATTTTTAATAGCAGGGATCGCAATAGCGTTCTGCCGCCAAGATATGCATTAGTACCTTTACATTTAAATTCCTTTATCAATTTTGATGTAAAAATGTTACATTAATAAATGTAGTATACGTGTATGCAGGTATTTCTTTAAATCGTTGACTTTAAGTTTCTCATCTTGATAGGTTATTTTCGCTGCTGACTGTACATTGGGTAGAATTTCAAGCGACACGGATCACCGAGTTATTTTAAGGACTGACACGTATGCTAATTTCGGATTTCGCAAAATAAGCTTAGCGTCGGATTTAACGAAAATCAGGGTGTTTTTGAACAATTTTCTAACGGGCTAAGAGTTAATTTGTCTAAGGTTAAGTAACTAATTGGCGAGTTTCGTCAAGAGGGGTTAACGTTTGACATTTACAGATTACATAATCGCTTGTAAAAGGCCATGTTGTACTAGATAAGGGGAAGGTCAGTTTGGGCAAGATTGATTACCTTGAAGCAGGGTTTTAAAAAAGAAAGTTTTCTTAGGAATTAGTACAGATATTTCTAACCCCCGACAGAAAAAGAAGTGTGTTATAAGTTTGACCGCTGTGACTGTCTGTCTGTGTGTCAGTCTGTGGCATCGTAGCTCTTAAACGAGTGAACCGATTTGGATGCGGCTTTGATTATAAAGAGTATGAAAATCTAACTTATCTTGGTATTCTTTGATGTTCTCATTTAAACTTTATTACTGCTCTACTATGTCATATCCTGCTGTTACACGTTTAAAGAGATTAACATAAAGTGTTCAATAATCGATCACCACAAATTGACGTTAATTTGACGCCTCAATTGGCGCAGTGACTAAGTGATTGAACTGGTGCGGCTGAGCCAAAGCAGACTGTTGCGGGTTCCAATAACGGAAATAAACTATGTAAAAAAATATATAGTACGAATCTGCAACGTTTAAAATGACAGTGACTTGGTGTCCCTCAAGGAGCGCTCGGTACGTTTGTATGTCATGACCATCAATTTAAATATCCTGTCATTTGAAACTCGGGCTTTGTATAATTTATTTAAGACTATAAAGACAATCTTTATTAACTTGAACAAAACTAGTCTCTTCTACGAAATTGGCGGCACAAACATGATCCATCGTTGGGTCCCAAACAGTCTTACAAAGTCAAAGCACAAATAAACTTACAAGTTATTTACAGACTGCTGTAAAGTCTAGACTGGACTCTTCGGCTTGTTTATAAATCCGGTTAGTTATGGTTTGGGCGAGCCGTACCTAAGTTATTCGAGTGCTGTGACAGGGGTTGTAGTATCGATCACTACTCGGTTTATTTATATGGTCCTTAGATATTTCTCCCGAGTCTGGGTACTGGTATTTTATGTACACAAAACTATCGTATGTAATGCCTAGGCAGATTTAAAGTTCACGAGCAAGAGCTACATACAATATAAGGTTAAGTTGTGATACGAACTAGTAAGCTGTCTGTCAGTATCATCACTCGTAGAGGCTCTTTTTATTTCTCTTCTACTTGCAAATAAGTTGCTCTTACTGCAATCCCAAAGTAAAAGACTGTGAGCCAAACACTTTACTTGATCCAGTTAAAACTCTCCAACCTTCAAACTAAAATTTCGCAAGCTAATCTGTCATATGCGTCATAGGATTCAACTCTAAAATATGGAAATGTGTGGAATATTCACCTTCTTCGATATTTGCATAAACATACTGGGGAATGTTCCAGAAAAGATTTTCAAAGCTTTTTCAAAATTTCCTCAACCTGAAAATCTTGAGGGAGATCTGAATTAGCGGATTGTAGCAGGGTGTCGGTAAGTGCTGAGTTTAGCTCAAAACGTGACTTTTAGAATATTTCAGTTTATTTTACGTAACCTTGTTGTCGGCTTTAGATATTGAGGTGGACATTAGGTTTTTGAACTGTTATTTTTATATTACTATTGTTATTGAGAGTATCTTTAACACACATGAAATATTACCTATAGTTGTGGATACCGTATTCCCTTTCTATTGCACTGTTCTGATTAATACGACAGTAAAAGTTCAAAATCATTTACGATATCTTACACATTGATCAAAATCTTATCATTTCAAACCTATACTTATGTACATGAACATATACTTCAGGATATCATTTTGCAGATTATAATCTCCGATAAGTTCAGGAAACTGATTTAAGTTTTCTTGTTTGGTAAGGTCTGTTTTGTCAGTAAGTTTAATTAACTCGAATATGAAGAATCGGCTTTGATAGTTAACTGCAGTCAAAGGTAATAATAAATAAGTAAGTATAACACAGTATTGTAGCTACTACACCTTAAACCATAATGGAGAGAACATGGTCATTGTTTAGAGACAAAAAACATAATATGGAGTTAAAATGGCGAGTTAAGGGATTCAAAGAAACCATTACCAATTCCAAATAATTGTGAGTCAAAATGAAGGAGTATAATACCTACCTCAAACACAAGTAGAGGCGTGTCTCAAGGTAATATACAATAATAATATTAGACCAGTTCGAGTATTCTGTAAACAATTCAATTTCGTGCTCTTTGACGACTCTTGACGTTGTTCTAACGTTAGTGATGTAGTCCAGTGACAGCTATGCTACAGGTACTATACTATACTTTAAATGTCTTTAAATTTGAAATATTATTGCATTAGAATATTCGAGTTATTTGCTGTACTTTACGGCTTTATTTTCTATTTTATTATAAAAACGTCACTGTCATCATCTAGGATTTTTGTCTATATCGCGCCTGTATTTTCCAATTAGATAGGTAGATTACATGTATGACGGTACACCCAAATTTCGTCTGTTATATTTCGGCCTCAATGTATGATAGTAGGAAGCAAGTCTATTGCCAGTACCCGGGCACAGATCCAGACTCCATTTTGCTACTGAGAACTACCTAACGGACAGATTAATATTATAGCTTTCTATTTACAGCAGCTTAATTTTCGAGGGGAAATAAGATGCCTATGAAACGTTCTATTGTTCTAACATTTCTTTCCTTCGTCCACTTTTGAGAACCTTTCCGAAGTTGAAGTCGAAAGGTCACAAGGACTCGAGGTCACTGTTTGAAGTGAAAACAAAATAGAATTTCAAAGAAACCTTCCGACAGATAATTTCAAATAAATTATGAGGGTAATTAAGGAGTGAGATGATTTGTGGAGGGTGGGCATTCTTGATTTTGTTAAATTCAGCTGGTTTTGGTCATGCCTGTGTTTGAAAGAGGGACTCTCAGATGTGAAACATGAAAGCCCTTACTTTTTAAGCGTTTATAAAATTTTTTGAGAGAAGGAGAATTTAGATGGAATTTCGTTCTAAAATCGTTAGCCGGAAGACGTCCACTGATGAACAAAGGCCTCCCCTTTAAGTAAAGGGAGGGGTTGCCATAATCTCCACGCTTGGCAAGCGGCTTGGGGATCGCAGTATTGGTGGTGAAGTTACAGAAGTCGCTGCTGCCCATCTTCTGAGGAGGGAGGAAAAGGGGTGGTCAATTCTAGGCCGAATACCACACGGCACATAATATATTCTGAAATACATTTGACAAAAATTAAAACATAAAAATGTAATTCATTTATGTAAGTTAATTGCGCTTGGCAAGTATAAATTCTATAAATGAGCAAGATAAAATAGGGCTATAGACACACATTTTACAAAATTGAAGCGACGTAGATACTTGCTTGGATTTTATCTTGTTAAGGTGTCGGCCTTAACCGTCGGGCTATAACCGTATTTAAACGCTTTAACTGTTATTGGGAAGTATCTAACAGAACATTTCAATGACAATTCTTGTAGGTATCAGACCTAAAATGACAGCTGACATTTCTATTGACCGATACTTTGATCACGGCGGCTTATCACATGTGAGACTAGCCAACTACACAAACACAGGTGCACTTCCAATCCCCTCACTCTCTTAGTCCGATGGGACGGTAGACCTACACGACCGGGTAGAGAAACCAACGGCTTGTGGCAAGGCAACGGCCGTGCTTCGGAAGTCCCATTTAGCCATTATGTGAAAATGGTCACCCATCACACGACTGACCGCGGTGACCACAGCTTACCCTCGCAGATCGACCGATCTACGCGGTTCACATGTAGTTACGAGTTAGTTACCAGACAAGACATTTGCATATCATGAACATGACCAACAATTCAGTGCTGATCTGATTAAAGCACAAAAGGATATTTCCATAATCTAATAAAAGCTAGATGTACCTAATAAAAAATGTCGTTTCAACTAAAAGTCTTATTTCATATTCTACTAAACCCGGCTTCACCTGCAAGTGTCATAAACTTTTTAATAAGGTTCGCTTTATTATTCTAATTAAATCCGCGCTTAATTAACTTTTACTTGAAATGAATTAATCATCTTTTAAAAGCGTCTCCCAAAAACATGGTAGAATCTAAAAGGTATTTTTTTGAATAATTAAATCATAAATTGATTGGGTCTTTAGATTAGAGGACCTAAGTGCCGCATTGGGTTTGTTTCCTGGTGACTTTATGTTTGGGAATGTTTTTGCCGAGTTTTGGGGTAATGGGTCCGTAGGGGGTCAAATTAAGGCTACGATTTTTGCCGTCGTCGGGAAAGCGAGTTGCAGATAGGCAAAGAACTTAGTATATTTAAATGACAATAGGAGTATGTGTGGTGTCACTTTCACTGGAAAATAAGGTCATATTAAAAAGAGAGAGGTGCGGAGTTAATGTGGATGTCATTACAAAAATTGAGAAGAATATGCTTGGATGGTTTGGGCATGAAGAAAGGATGAATGAAAGAAGAGTGACATAACGAATGTATGAGGCGAATATTAGTATGTAGTAGAATAGTAATATGTAGGCGAAATTATGAGGTAAATTTTTTTTGAAAGATTGAATGTAAGAGAAGAGAAAACTTCAAAGTGTTTACTCCAATATTTAGAATCGATTGGGTGGACACAGGCTTACTATCCTAATCCTAATCCTAGAAAAGATTTTCTGCGCGGATAAGTCGCGGGAATAGTCTAGGAAATCATTCAGGTAGGCTTAATAACGCGTAGATATTTAATTTGTCTTTAATTAAATGATTAACCTTTAACAAGGACTTAAGTAAAGAGGTAGTGTAATTTTAAGTCAACAGACAAAATACTGAGAAATGGAAAGACTCCAGCTATCACGTTGGGTAACAAAGAAAGTTATAAGATCGAAATAAACCCTTTATCATGCACGTTAAGTGTGTCTGGTAGAGCTCCTAACTTATTACGTAGTTCTTAGAATACTTTGTCTATACTTAGACTATGTAGATGACTTAGTTTTAACGAGTTTTCAGAATAAAATTGATAACTTAGATTTTTGTAGTTATTGTATTTTTACTATAAAACATTTTATTAGTTAGATAGAGGTTATCAAAATTAGCCGGATTACGTCCACTGTTGAACAAAGGCCTCCCCTTAGAAAAGGGGGGGCGTAATCTCGACTCTTGGCAAGCGGCTTGGGGATCGCAGTGGTAAAGTATAAGAAGACTGCTGCCTATCATCTGTATTTTTCCTTAGTCACCTCCTAAGACAGTCACGGACGAAATGAGGTGCTACTACTCTGTGCCGACACTCCAAGAAGCGGTGTCGGCCTCCGCATAGAGTTTGTGTGAACCATATTGGTTGCAAGTTTGGACATTTATGCATTCCTTTGTGTCTGCTAGCGAGAGCATCGTTAAAAATCAAATTAATGTGAACAGATAATCATTATATAATTTAAAGTCATAGAGTAACGACGTGCTTCAAAACTTTTAAGAACGAAACAGTAGCGGAATGCAGTACAATTTACAATGTCTTCGAACCAAGAAGTTACTTAAGACACTTGTTAGATAATCCGGCGCCAAAGAGACCGACAATAGAGTTATAAGACACGATACACCGGAGCTATAGTATACATAGAAGCAACTATAGATGCCTTTTTCTTGTCAAGGGTATACAGGGCTAATGCACCTAATTGGCCTTTAAAATTGTTAAGAAGTTCCATGGATTAACACAATTCTCACACTGAAAATATTATCACGTAACTACCCGAAATTTGATAGCAACTGACACAAGTCTGATAAAATTCCTTTACTTGCCACCTCGTGTACATATATTTTTCGATATGACTATATTTTCGACGACTAAGCAGGCATAGAAGGCGAGGGAGGGACAATCTGGACACCTTTGCGGAAAGACATGACCGGAAATGGTGCTGAACAGAGATTTGTGGAGAAATAAAGGAGAGGCCTTTGCCCAGCAGTGGGAGACATTACAGGCTAATTTAAAAAAAAATGCTATACAATTATGTTAAATAGTCAATCTCGTTTTATCGTAACAATGGGAGCTGAACCATCATTAACTAATAATCATCGAGGGGACATAGATTCGCCGATCCGCAGTTTGGTAGCAAGGCTGACTGTCTTTGCTGCGCACAGCAGTTGAATTAAAAAAAGCCAAAATTATTTACATAAAACTGAGATACGCATGATTAAAATTTCAGGGACAAAGGTCAAGAAATGGGTACTTACGAAATATTCTTCATTCTAGCTAATAGAATAAAAACGAAATATTCCTCATTGTACACGCATTCAGATGAACTACAATGCGGGAAGAAATAGGACAAAGGGCTTTATCTTCCAGAGAATCTGCCAGACAACCCTTAGCTTTACAAAACTCATTACTGAATAAAAGGGATGAAAGTTCTACAAGCTTTTCTTAGGTCTGGAAATTATTATTAATAATATTTTTTAATTAAACGGGTGAATGTGGGCCTTATGAAGACAAGAGGGGCTTATATTCTAGCTACCGCGAATAACCACGGTCAGTCTTCCGGTGGGTAAACGTTTTCGCATGTCGAGTCACCTCCGCGCTTTGGAAGGCACGTTAAGCCGTTGGTCCTTTGCCTGATCTCTCTCTGGTCGAGTCTTACCGTCCCATCGGACAATGAGAGTGAGGGGATTGGAAGTGCACCTGTATTTGCGCGCATACTTGTGCAATCCAATATCTCCTGAGAGGTTGCCTAGTCTCCGCTGAGACAGGCTGCCGTGGCTAAAATTCGGTAAGGAAAACATTATTATGGAGATGGATAGACTCGCCATATGCAACTGGGATACTTCTAATTAAGGAGGACAACACCGGTATCTTACTTAAAAGAGTACATAATCTATATATATAAAATTTTCGTGTCACAGATTTCGTTCCCATACTCCTCCGAAACGGCTAGACCGATTCTCATGAAATTTTGTGAGCGTATTGAGTAGGTCTGAGAATCGGCCAACATCTATTTTTCATACCACGAAATTCACGCGGACGAAGTCGCGGGCAACAGCTAGTTATATTATAATGATTACTATGCGGATGAGCAAACAATAATAATATCAAACCCATTTAGTGTGCGATATTTTACGTGGGTAATTTGGGATATATGTAAGTATTGTATTATACAAAAGTTGCTGGTCTAAAGTCTAAGCATGACCGCTGAGCACGAGTTCCTGGGTTCGAATCCCGGGTTGAGCAAATTTTTATTCGGTTTTTCCATTAGGTATTTCTCAGTAGCAGCATGGACCCTGGATCTGTGCCGGCTTGATGGCACAGGCTCACGAGATATCGTCGGTCACGGTCTTCCTGGTGCAAGGCCTGCCAACGCTGCCTCTTGTTCTGGTTCAAACAAATTCGTTAAACGTTCTCAATCATTTAACTTTCGATATCAATCTATTACCTTCTCCACTCAGATTACCTTTTCCATTAAACTCCAGTTAAGTCTATATTTGGAAGTGGCTTCATACAAGATCTCAGGTTACTATTGATCCAGGTAAAAATAATCTCGCTATTTATAAGAGGTGTGGAACCCTTTTCACTAGAGGCATGACTTGCCTTCCAATATAGCTGTCTTAATATACTTTGCTTTTTATGAGCAGGAGTTTTTAGAATGGGTGCGGTACTGTTTATTTAAGCTTGTATATCAACGCGGTTATTTATTAAAAGTGTAGGTTGAAGAGTTGTACTGCAACGTGCACACCTTCACAAAAGTTTATTATTCTATAGTAGGTATCTAAGGGGTGAAACTTTTTAGGTTCATTAAGCAACAAATAGTTAATGTTTTTTTTTTAATAACTAAGAAAATACATACATTTGACGACCTGATTGGCGCAGTGGTTAAGGTGGACTGCGGCGGAGGGTAGAGAGACTGATTCACTCACGTGACAAAAATTTGTGCGATCCGTAGATTTTTTCCGAGTCTGGGAGTTTGTGTCTGTGAGTCATGTTTGTGAAACGCTCTCATGTTATAGGAGATATTCCTAGTTTAGATCGAAGGTTGTTTTGAATACACACGAAGGTTCTTCATAACGATCAATTAAAAGGCAAAGCGATGGAACATTCCAGAACTTTTATCTAATGGATTTCGAGGCTGGTATGCGAAGTTACTTTACGTACGAGCAAAATACCTTTAGGGTAATCTTATGATTACGTTCTTTAGTAAAGTAGAAACCAGTCAGGTATACTCTAACGGCCTAACGTAATGGTACGTATGTAGGTACTCCCGATAATAACCTTAGGAAAGAACGAAAGATCTTAATGGTAACTAAGGCTAACAGAATCTCATTCTTATTTATGATGTAATATCATATAACTTGTTTTCTTCGAAGAGATAAGCAGAAATGTACTGTACATAAAGTGAAAAAACTTGAGACTATATATACTTCAATTCTAAACACCATGAGTATACTGGCGGCAATGGACGACAGTCATCTCCAGCGGAAGAGTTCCACTGTTGAACAAAGGCCTGCCCCTTTGATAAGGGGGGCGGGTTGCCATAATCCCCACGCTTGGCAAGCGGCTTGGGGATCGCAATATTATTCGTGAAGTTACAGAAGACGCTGCTGCTCATCTTCTAGATTTCCCTCAGTCACCTCTTACGACACCCACGGGAGGAAAGGGGGTGGTCAATTCTAGGCTGGATACCACTCGGCACATTATAACATAAAATATTCTCAGTAGCAGCAAGGAGTTCGGGTCATTTCTACCTGGTTGGCAGCTATAGTTTTGCCACATGGAAAATATCCATAACATATAGAGATATGTAGATATACTATACTCTCCTACATCTTTGGAGAATATAGATATCACGATATATCACTTATTTACATCATACCAATAAAATGAAAGGGGCTCGTAGCTGCGTGGCTACCGCGGATACCCGGAACCTGCAAGGTTAAGTCGTGCTTGCCGCAGTCAGCCTTGTGATAGGTCTTAGATTAGACGGGCCGCCGTGACCGGAATTCGGTCAGGAGAAAATTATAATGTAAACACGCTGTCTTTCTAAATCCTTCTGACCAAGTAAGCTTCAAAGTTTGTAAAGACTTGATCTCTCTGATCCTCAGTTCAGAACTTCTGTAACGTTCAGAACCGTCTGCACGTCCTACTAAGCGGCCATTTTGTCCAAATACGTGACCGAACCGCTCCAACGCAGTTGAAGGGTTACACTTCATATAGACGAGTGAGCCACTGAAACTTGGCAGATTAACACTTTTGAGTGGGTTAGGAGTTTGGAGCATGTTGCTTGAGTAACTTCGTTAAGATCTTGCTGTTCACGAGTTACGTATCAAACACTAATATTTATGTTTGTACTTACAATCTTTTCAGTAGGTATAGAAGATCTACTGTGAGATATCTCAACGTACTGCCTATACTACATGTATTGAAAATGGATTGAAACCTGGTATATTAATTAGTACTTCTGAGTACATTATGGCAGCACAACAAACACGTGATATGGCAAACCGGTCATATTTTAGAAGTACATTATTTCTAGATAGAATTGAAAAGATCATAAGGCACCTTATCATAGAATTGAATTATTTCAAGTCAATGTTAAATCAAAATCTAACTTTAAATCAGTCAGTAATGATAGAACTCTTTCGACATTACCCTGAGTTGTCAAATCCCTAATTAATAAACTCGGTAATATATAATAATCACTGACTTGGCTTCCAATAACAAAACAATAGCCAAAGTGTATAATTTTCACAACACGCGGGGCTCAGAGGCATGTTTTAAAACTCGCTTTGTGATATAACTCGCGTCAGTCAACGGTACGTGTCGCTAGTGCTGGAACAAAATATCGATATAATATTATATACAGGGCTGTTAAAAGATGGATCTATTTTTTTAAATACTAGTATATACCTACAAAAATACGCATTTAGGATTTTCTCCCTTGCTATTTGTTTAGTCTGTGAACGATTAAAACACAAACTATTTAGTTATCTTTGGCAAATTCAGTCTCTTCTCATACAACCTACTTATGTTTAAAATCTAAAATCAATGCAAGGTCTTCCCAAGCAACAACAAAACACACACTCTGCTGTGGCAATCAACAATCAAGCAACAAACCAAAGTTCTATAGAATCAGCACTAGTAAAATATTTGGGTCCAAATTAACTATGTTAATGTTCCCCAATAATGCTGAACACGTGCCACTTAACTCATATGTAACAGCAACTCCATCTCAAGGGTTAAGTCGAAACTTGAAAACTTGAGTAGTTCATGGAAGGAAAGTTTCTGGCCAAGAGCCAAAGAGCGACCTGCATTGGCCTGCACAAACTGACACGTGGGACAGCAGATTTAAATTTTTCATTAATTAAATTTCATCCTTATCCAATCGAAATAAGGTTTATGTTTCAATGGCCTCGGTCAGTAAAAACTGCGCTGCGATCCTCCGAAATCGATTACTAAGCATTAAAATATATACCTTATTTCGATTGGATAAGTTTTAAATTCAATTGATTGACTTAAAACGTTCGACAGCGTCTTCCGCTAGTGTGCACAGGCCACATCTCTTGATTGCAAACTTGTGCGGAATGGTAAGCTATTGTTACGGACCCTATCTTTTAAGCGAAGGAAGAAAAGCCATTTATTTGGTCAATGTCGCCGTGAATAGGTACGATACAGCTGCGTTTATTTCCGAATTACTTTCGTTTGCTATCTTAGATACGTAGTAGACATTACGTACCTAATTTCCAAAGACCTAGACCCAAAGAGCAAGTTTTCCGTCATGTGTCCGCATACCCACATTTAAGCGCACGTCACCAGTCCATGTAAATTGATGAAGCTCCCATAAGAACTTTTGTACTATTTTGGAAACCTTATTCATGGTTCGTTCTGGTTCTAACTTCTAAGGATGGGCAAAGTGTGCATATATTGATATATTGTGTTTTCTCTCTTTCTTGTTTGTCATTGCGCTAGATGAAACAAGTTTTTCGACGATGCTTGCGTTGACGATAGACTGTCCGGGAAGGGACCTCTTAATATCATTACTCAGACTTTGAATATAAAACCGTTATTTAGTGTCTTTTCAGACAGACATAAAATCAACAAAAATATGCTTGCGTTAAAATAATGCAAGAGATAATAACACATAAATAACTAAAGATGCCAATGTCCTTTTAAATAAAATTGAAGAATTTCCGAGAAAATACTGTACTAATGTTGAGAGAGCGAAGAAAAAGATTTGAACTTTGTCCAAATTGCAACCGTGTGGTATTGATTACTGCATTAGCTAGATTAACAACGCAAGGAAGGAGAAACTTTGGCATTGCTCTTGGATACAGTTTATAAGAACAACTTACTTTAATCTCTTATACAACTGATAGCATCTCTTAAACAGAAATAATGCTTCAAAAATTATCGTTAAAACTGGTCTCTTTCTTGGAACCAAATTATCAGAAAATAGGAGGATTTTTGTTAATGTTACTTAGATTCTTATCTATGTGCCACCTAGACTCTGGCCAAACATCTACGGTACGCACAAGTTTTTATCCCGTGCGGGAATAAAACACGCAACCCTTTGCGCAGCAGTCCAATCCTCCATCGTCCTCAAACTTTATCAAATGTTTATGGGAGTAAAAATAAATAACTGTGTTTTGACCGTCATCTATTCTCCTCATAAGCTTTAAATCCGTGTGCCACCATACTAAACCTTACTGAGGCAAAACATCGACAGACATTTGGGCCCACCCCGGGCTACGTTGCATGAAAAGTTCACGAGAGACGTTACCCTAATTATGTCTTCAATCAACGTCGCGATGATCTCGTTGACTCGACATTATTCAATTATTCCGGTATGATGTGGCTCTTCTGTTTATCTATATACAAACGTGTGTGGTCTACATATACGTTTGTATATATCATCAATTTATCATGCAAGTAGACCCCAGTTAGGTAGGGAAAATGTTGATGATACAAATCCATCATCAAACATTTTCCCAGAAAGTTTAATCAGGTGCTTTTTTGCTATTCATTTTTAATGAAGAAATATAAGTATTATTGTATTGTTATTTTTCTTACTTACGTTCTAAAATTGACGAAAACAAATTGGGTTTTTATCACTTTGCGGAAACTGTAGGTATTTTTTATACAGTTGAAATCCGATGGCATATGGAGCTCACATTTCGGCAATTACCAAACAAATCGAAAATAGTGTTCTATTTTACTGAAAAAATATAGGTTGTCACTGATAACTATCGTTCAAAATAACATGGTACTTGAGTTTGAGCTTGCAAAATTGCGCATATAAAACCAGAATGAAAACTCCAAGCCACCGTGTTTGTAGTACTCACAAGTCTGATAGTATTTCCTTAATTTTGACAGGTTTCACTGAAAGTATGGAAAGGAAATGCCATCATATACTGCGAAGCCTGGATATCAGATAGATGCTATCAATTTTTAATTGAATCGATAGCTTGTTTGAGTTGGTTTTCCGTGATTATGCTTATTAACTTTCTGATTTTTTTAAAGTAGTGCCAATTCTACCACTGTTTTATTATTTTCATTTTAGTACCATTTTCATTTTGACCAAGGGTAGTCTCATTTAAAAGGTCTTCTGAACAGAATTTTTAATAATTGTTGAAATAACTACCGCTTAGTATTTATAATCGGCTGCTTCGTTGGTCTAGTATTCAAAAAACGCGACAGCCTGGTGTGACGGCTTGGGCTTGATTTCCGGGCCGGATAAAGTGTGTATTTTTTTTCTATGAGGCAAATGCAGGTGCACCTGATTGTGGCTATTGATGTCTTTGTTAAAGTGCAATTAATCTAGAAAATGCGACTAAAATATATAAGCACTTCTTTTATGCTAGTGAAGTTCTAGTTGACTGCCTCGGTTTTTCCGTTAGGTAATTCTCAGTGGCAGCACGGAGTCTGGATTTGTGCCCGGTTGATGGCAATAGGCTCGCCCCCTATTACATTGGGACCTAAAAACATAACTGGCGAAATGTGGGTGTACTATATGTGTTGCCTTCCCCTTCGGGTAATACTGGCGTGATGTTATGTATGAGTGATTTTTTCAACAAAAATCATAAATACGACCTAAAAATGTTAACCCCTTCCATATATTTGTAAACAAGCGACCCATATTCCCGGTACATAAGCACGTCGGTTACACTCCGGGATCATTTGCAGTAATCCGTATAATGGTTATAATGCCAGCAAACATCATTATTGGATTTCATCACGCGATATTTGGATTACTGTGATGAGCTTGTCGGTTAACGAGGTTGTTTTAAACCCGTTTAAGGGCAGAATTTGCAAATTTATTGCGGGTTTTTAGATGTTTTTTGTTGAATAACAGATTGTTTTACGTCCTATTTACATACTGCATTGTTGTTTCCAGAGCAGAATTTTACTCTTATGGCGACTACTTGATCTACTCAGATGAAAGAATCTTATGACGTCATCATGTCACATAATCTACTAAATCAACGCCTCTCATTATAAAATTCTCGTGTCACAATGTTCGTTCCCGTACTCCTCCGAAACGGCTTGACCGATTCTCATAAAATTTTCTGAGCATATTGAGTAGGTCTGAGAATCGGCCAACATCTATTTTTCATACCCCGGGTCAGCTAGTTATTATATAAACATAAATGTATCCACAAAGTTGAAAATTCATATAATTTGCAGATATTTGTTTTAGCCAGTGCGTTTGTGCATTTCAGATTTATGCCCGCAAACGCACGCCATGTTTATTCCGAAAACGTTTATTTATTTAAAGAAGATTTATTTGGTAAACATAAACAATTTATGGATGGCCGCTCTATGTTACAAACAGACGGACAGACGTTGCGTCTAAATTTATTATTATGTTAGGACATCCTTGCTCTTTTCCTAGCTATGTCAGAGTCTGCTTCCAGTCTAATCACATGCAGCGGAATACTATTACTCTGAATGGAGCTACTACCTATAAAACCTCCACAATATAGTTGCTAGGTAGGTCATACAGTTCCCTACTACTTGAAATATCAAAGGGTACAAAATAGTCTGACCACATCAATATCCAGATGTGGTCTGAATTTCTAGTTTGAGACTACACGTAGCGATTGTCAAAAAGTTTGATTGACAGCCTAGGCCGACCGCTAAGTGAGCTTTTCTTGACACGGTGTCTCGGGCAGCTGAAAATGAAATTAATGGTCACACGTCTACGATTGACCGCAGTCCGCGTAGCTTAACCACGTAGCGTCGTACCTTTATCGATTAACTCACCCAGCTGTCACCCATCAAATAGTCTCTCGAGAGTAATAAAATAAATCACAAAAAATAATCAGCAACGGTACTATTTTCATATTATTTACTGTAGCTCAGTCCTTTTCAAATAACAATATTAGCCAGTAAACAACCCACTCCCACGTTTTTCACAAAACGAGAGTTTTAGTGGAGTTTAATAAATCATAGCATCTCAAGTAAGTAGGTACCTACTTTAATGTTACCATCGCAAAATCTTAAAGGACATTTTAACGAAACAACTTTCGTAGCTGAAAGTCAACAATGAGAAGTTTATAATTAATTTATATTAACCGAAACTAGGTCGTACTGAACGAATAATGAAAATTAAGACTTTTTCAAACTTCACATTTATTAAACTGTTGTAAATTCTCTTCGTTATAATAAGTATTGTAGGTACTTATTAAGTTTAATCATTTTTATTCTAATTGTCGAGTATTTACTGGGCGTTGCATATAAACTGCCGTATTTTAGATATTTAGAAGAAATAAATAACAGCATTTCTTCGAAGAGAACGTTGAGCTGTTGGTCCTCCACCAATTTTCTCTCCGTGTAGGTAAAGAAACGGATATAGCACCAATGTTTCCACTCACTCTTTTATATAAAGTCCAATTAGCTAATCATCGGTGAATTAGACTTGCATGACTCAGATGCGGCGGACAAATGTTGACAGTACCCTAGGCAAGCACCTCATCAGTCCCTCAGGCGGCCATATAATATCGGCCTGTCAGATAATGAGATCAGTATGTTACATAGTAAGATTAGCGGATCTCGCAGCAAGGACAGCATGTCAGGTGGTAAATTTAGCGTGTCAATGGGTAAAGTAAAACCGGCGTGTCCGCTTGAAAAATGAGCGAGTCTTTGGAAAAGTCAAGCGTTTCGACGGGTAAAATCAGTGTGTCAGTAGTAAAATCGGCGAGTCTGGGTAAAATTAGCTTGCCAGGTAGTCATCATCATCAGCCGGACGACGTCCACTGTTGAACAAAGGCCTCCCTCTTAGAACGCCACAATGAACGACAGCTTGCCAATTGCATCCACCGGTTGCCCGCAGTTCTGACGATATCGTCGGTCCACCTGGTGGGAGGCCTGCCAACGCTGCGTCTTCCGGTTCATGGTCGCCAGACGAGAACCTTTATCGCCAGGTAGTAGTAAGTGCCAAACACGCGTGCTATTGAGTGAAGTCAGCATGTCAAGTTTGCCTTTAGATTAATCTACCCCTGCCTTGACTGACGTTTTTATTAAACAGACTGTCAACTGAGTCTGAATATAAGATAAATGCGTCCATGTGTGTTGTTCTCAAAAGTGAATTGTCTCCGAAATGTTATCTCATCGTATTATGATCTTCCAAAGTTCCTGCGAGGTTACTTAACGTTGCTCGAGACGCGTAAATGTTCAATGAGATACACAGGTGGTGACGGCAGGCGTAAGCGACAAGAGTTTGTTGTTTTTGCTTATTTTCATTATCATCATCATACATAGGCCTCTCCTATGGCACGCCACTGAGTTCTATTTACAGCCTCCCGTTTTCTTCATAATTATCAATCACAAAATTGACGCAAGCGCTTTAGCTATCGGATATATTAGTATTTAACCATTATTTTGGTTTGTCTTGTGTTCCAAATATATCTTGGTTATGATTTTTTAGTATAAAAATCCTATTTTTAATCAAGAATTGGCGTTCTTACTGATTTGTATACTCCATGATACATTGCAAAAACGTTTAGTTAAGAGAGCGGTGACATAGTCAACGACTAAGCTATTATTAATTAATGACAAAAAGTGGAAGGAGTCATCAAAGTCTTACAAGGAAGCCAAAAATAAAAATATCACATTTTCCTTGAAACTTGGGCCATCCCCTTAAAATTATAAGCAACAGCGGTAAAAACACTTATTACTTAACTGTACCAGGTGCCTCTGGTATGTGCCGCGGAAATTATATTAATATTATGTTAAAACGAGACCTGGAATAACACAGTGCGAGGCTAGGGGTGTATTCTAGCTAGAGGTAAATTGAGAACGAGTATTTTTAAATTCGTACCAGTTTTGTTTCATCTCATCCTTTTAAGGGTTGGATTCCTTGCGTCGTGTTTGTGTTCTAGAATGTACTTCGGATGCATGAGTCATGTAGGACGTATGTACATGAATATATTTACGCCTTTTTTACAATTAGAGGTCAGCAGAGCGCTTTCGTGCAAGTAAGTAGGGTTGTCTTATAATGCTTATTGCCTTTGTCGGATAACTACAGTTTACAGTCAATAACATATCATGTATCACGCCTGTTCCTAAAGGAGTTGGCTGTGGTGTATCTATAGTACACCTACATTTCTCCAGTTATGTTATAAGTTCTAATGCTACCAAGAATTACCTAAAGGAAAACCCAATAACACTGCCCGACCCAGGATTAGAAGTCAGGACTTTGTAGCAATCGTGCTTAGCGACCACTAGACCAACGAGGCAGTTACATTAGGGCAAATTACAGTAAATAATCTATAACAATAGTAAAAAAAAATTGTAATCATGTAAAGTAGATTTTTTTTTCATTTTCTTTGTTTTTCACTAACTTATGTGAGTGTGTATCTCCCTAACCGAAGCCAACTGGAAATAAGCACTCGTTCTTTTACAGCATAAGCTGAATTGACGACATTTTCGGGATTGCATTTGTTTTTATTTCTGCACCAAATAAATGTCTAACTTTCTTTCTGTGTCGCTGCGAGTATCGACGTTATATACAAATAATGTATAAGCACCTGTAATTGACTATAAAATCTTTTATGACAGATAGCGTGTTGCTGGGAAGTTTATTGCACCGTTTTTTCTCCCCATCAAAGAAAAAGTCTAGCGTCTGAATTATTCTTTCTCAGAATAATAATTTCTAATTTCCAAGTAGAGCTGTGAAAACGTGTTGACTGATGAATCTGATATAGGCCTGTTCTATAGCAAATGGCTCGCATTGGAGTACATAGGTACTCCTGATAAAAGACACACCGTCTACTATATAAATTTCAAAGATCAAGCATCAGCGGTTTCTCTCTTAAATTAGTGGAACATCGCAAAATCTAAATAAATTACGGCAGCCAAAAAAGTGTGTAACTATTTATTATTTGACCTACTTATAAAACGTGGAAAAAGGTTTTATATTAATACATTCAAAGTAATTGGTTCAGAGATCAGTTCAGAGATGATATTTGATTGAATAAGCTGTGCACAGCCTACACAGGTTTCTTCGTTTTTTTTTTAAGAACGTTGCCCTACACTGGGACGTTCTCCTGTGTCGTGGGTGCGTTTCACAAACATGATATATCACATACCCAAACACCCAAACTCGGGACAAACATCTGTGGTTCGCGCAAAGTTTTGCCCCGTGCAGGAATCGAAACCGCATTCCTTAGCGCAGTAGTCCAATCGCTTAGCCACTGCGCCAATCAGGTCTTCAAATACTCTGGAGTTTAGTTACGTGTGATGTACGTCGACATTTTTGATAAACCCCTCAGGGAAACAGGCGTGACTTTATGTACGTATGTATTTTTGATAAACGGCTAGAACAGTAGTCTATATGTTTATCTCTCAATCTTCAATTTGAAGTGAACACGGAACTGTATTATCTAGCCTGCTCGAACTGCCGGCTAGGCAGACACGGTCAGAATATAAATGTTCTCAACAAGAAGCCAAAAGAGATTGGAATTGGACTTCCAGTTCATGTAATTCACGGCCGAATTCCGTGAATCGTGGTACTTTTAGATAAAGTTTGCGATTTACGAACTTTAATCTGCTATTGGTTAAAACGGCTCACCCACGTTCACGATTAGGTGAAGTAGAAGTATATTTTTCGTGTAAGTCTTTACATTTCATTACACTGATTCGTGGCGTACTGGTATACTGGTGTTTGAGTGAGATTTGTTTTCATGATGATGCAGGTGTCAATCTTGAAAAGTAACAATACACTTACCGTATTATGTTCTTTTCTTAGTAATTTTAAGACACAACAAGGTCGCATATATACCAATCCGTGTTGCTGTGAAACAATGATCTAGCACCTCATGCGTGTCTCCTATCCGGGAGCCCGTACAGGCCTACCGATCGACTATTTAGAATTAAACCCGCGTATCTCACAAACAGTGACATTTAACATTTCGGAGACTTGCCGCTACACTATTGCATCTAGCGGCGAATTCAAACGCGATAGCCCATTCCATTAATTTGTCGAAGCACCTCCAGAAAAGGCTACATGTATACTAGAGACACATACAAGTACCAAGTAAGCCTACTACCCTGTAATTCCCAGTACGAGAAGATCTTTTATTATTCTGCTTACCTCCGTAATACAATAAAGGTATGGAACACGTCCCAGGTTATACTCGAGAGTGTATCGCGTGACGTTTGTCTGCCTTAAAACTTTCATATCACTAAAAGCTTCGTCTGAAAAAAGGTTTCAGGCGTGTTCGGGGCTTAGGGCCTCTGGAACAGAATTTAAATGAATTTAGAATACACATTTGAGACTACAGTCCATTATATTGATTAAAAGTAATATTCATCATCAGCCGGAAGACGTCCACTGTTGAACAAAGGCCTAAGTAAGGTGGGGGGCAGACTCGAGACAAACATCTGCGATTCGCGCGACTTTTCGTCCAGTGCGGAAATTTAAACCACAACCCTTAGCACAACATTCCAATTGCTTAGCCGCTGCGCCAATTAGGCAAGATTTATTAGATTATAGATAATTGTATTTTTTGTTTGATTACTGTTTTTTCTGAAATAAACATTATTATTATTATTTGTATCTCATCTTATTTACTCGGGCTATCAACCATGCGGAAGATACCCGGACTTTTAAAAGGCTTACGTGGGGACACAGGTCCAACACGCAGAGGCCCGTTGAGAACTTTAATCTAAAAGGGAATGGGACACCAGCTAGGGACACCACACAACTGCTCTATAACAGAACAGCCATGAAAAGTCCCCAAAAGGTGCGGGACTATTGAGAAAAATGGATATTATTATTATTATATTATTATTTAAAAGCGAGTTCGTTATTGAAGTCTTTAGAATAGCACTGCTGATCGGTTAGAGCAATACTTTCGGAAATTGGTACATAAATTATCAACATCTTTCAAAAAGTTCAAACCCCTTAGACCACAACAGCACTATCCATACCAAAGATATATGAACAGGCTACCCTTTACCATTAACTATAGAAAGCCGTCTTCCTCACTTGGCTTACATAAGGGATGACAGGTGACTTTCATAGCAACCATTTATCATTCCTGGCTCCTTTACCCATATCTAATCCACTATAACGTTCCTTGACCCTCGTGTGAAGGAATCTCACGTTTACGTCTTTAATGTAACACAAAAATTATGTTTTTGTCTAATTTGAGCCTAGTTTGTGTAGTTGTTGTCAGCGCTGCTGGGCATGAGGTACTGGATCCGAATATAGGGTCAGGCAAAGTTTTACTGAGTTTTTTTAATAGGTAATTCTCAGTAGCAGCACGGAGTCTGGATTTGTGGCCGGTTAATGGCAATAGGCTCGCCCCCTATTACGTTAGAACCCATAACATAACTGGCGAAATGTGGGTGTACTTTACAGTCACCTCTTTCTACCCCTTCGGGGAATACAGGCGTGAGGCGATAGGATGGGATAGTCATGAGCTGGCTTCAATACATGACTGTGACTCTGTTATCGTAGACCTGTATTTCAGTGGATTACAGACTTTTCATTAAAAATCTTTGTCCTTATTATTTAAGCAGCTTTTTGCCAAAATCTTATGGGAAATCAAGTAAGAAATTTCCGCGCTCGCTCGCCTCTCACTCCAATTAGCAGTAATATAATTAGCAGACAATCTTGGTCTTTGATCTGCTGAAGGATGAAGATTTACTCGCATGAGTCGGCGCGTATTCGTCACGCCTGTGGGGTTAAATTACTGAACATGGGGTACTGTAATTAATGTAGCATTGCGATGTCTTAATTTAGGATGTGCTGATGTCCAAAAATAGTTGAATGTCGTTAGACAAAAATAGATCTACGTAGGTGGAAATAGGGCTGCGTAGGCATTGAATAGAACGTCATTGTATTCTTAAAATACAGGTAAGTGACTTACGTGTAACAATGCCAAGTCAAAGGCTTAAAATCAGGTTTGGATTTTTTCCTGTTTCATCGCCTTGACGTGGTGCCAAGTCTTAAAGGTTGTTGTAATCGTAGTATAGAGCTACGTTGTAGACTTACAAAGCTACAAGAATAGACAGTCATAATAATAGGGCTGCTTTTTGGTTTTAAAAAGTTAGGAGACATAAGAATAGCCTTCGATATTGCTTTTGATTTTTTTTGTGTATAAACTATCGATATTCAAAGCTAGTAGACACTATATCCATTTAAAAAGTTATAAATAAGGAATATTATTATAAATCCTACTACAGTATAATTTTATCGAAGTGATGACGTCACATGACCGTAACTTTATTTCTCCGAGGACTGCGAAGGGTCAGAAACTTCACTTTGCGCGAAATCCGCGGCTTTACCATAATTTGATAAGCAATCATGTTTTTATTCTTGTTTCATGTGTTTTTTATTGTAGTATAATAACGCCATGCCTAAATATGTTGTTCAAAGGTTAATAGTATTCAAATTCTCCTGAATAATGGCTGCTGTCGAGAATCTAGACACAACCAAATCTAAAGGATTTAATTTGAAATAGGCCATAATACGCCAAATCGATGCACTTTTCTTATGCGACGCCAAATTATTGCTGTATTGTTTTAACAATTAATAATTACATTACTAGCAATCAATAAGTATTCTTTAAAGTAAATCCTTCGCCGACTACATCTAATTTCGGATATTTAGGTATTGACCACCGTTGTAGCCAATTGTATCACTCGATAATTCTCTCTGAGATCAAACCCAGGTCCCGAGCTGTAGATTCTCAACTCGACCGTATCTCACCGGGGTGAGCAGGAGTGGTGATTTACAAGTCAATATACATAAAGTGAGTGTCGGCTATAAATCCCGCGGGCTATGCATCTAGTGCCAATTTACTAAATAGCCGGTGAGTGGGAGAAACATACGGGGGAGTGTCGTGTGCGTGCCAGTTGATGTGACGGGTCCTATGAGGATAAAAGGAACTCATAAAATACGACAATTTCCGATGTGGTAGCAAGACGCCGACACTATCCACGGTCCCCATCTATCCGAACCTTTGGAATTTCTTGCCGGTTCTTCTCGCAGGAATGACATCTTTGGAACCGTGCAACTAGCATCATGTTACATAAGCACCTGTAATTGGTTTACATGAATTAATAAAATATTCAAAAACCGGCATCGGGAACAGGGTCCTAGCTGCCGGTGGTTAGCACTCCAAGGAGGAGAACCTCATGACTATACGCGCCGTGTCAAGGAGTAGCGCCTTTTCCATCAAGCCCTTAACCCAGCCGCCTATCATTAGCAGTAGACGTCTTCCGCCTGATGATGATGACGATGGAAAATAACAATACATACAAGTAGGTATAAATATAAGTATAATACCACTATACGGCATGATAAAATTCTCCCATGTTCAACAAGTGCCTGTTTAATATGAGAGCTTCGTTTATTGCTTAAGGTATAAAACGACGGCAATAAAGATGTTTTATTTTGAATTTATTCATGAAATCCAAGAGGGAATTTGTATTCCACTTTTTCTTTCCAAACTGGTATTTGACGCGAAAGATTTCATATCTAGGCAGAGAACTTACTGTAATATTAATATGAGAGATTATGTCATTAAAGTCTGGGTTGATTTATGCAAAAAAAGGCTTTGGGAATAAATCCTGTAGTTCTGAAGTAGATTTTTTGTTAAGTTATACTTACATTTACAGCGCTGGAAGAGGTTAAAACTAATAATGCAGCACTCCTAAAAAAAACAGATTTGCAAGGTGAAACCGCGCTCGCCACTGTCAGTCTTGTGATGGTAGACCGTATTCACGTGTCAAGACTCCTCCGTACTTCGGAAAGCACGTGAATCCGTTGGTCCTGCGCCTGATCACTCTCCGCCCGTGTCGGTCAACCGTCCCATCGGACTATTAGAGTGAGGGAATAGAGAGTACACGTGTATCTGCATATACTTGTGCACTATAATATCTCCTGCGTAGTTGGCTAGTCTCAACTGAGATAGATTAATTAGAGTCAAACGGTTTACTTGAACGCAGGCTCACATAATATGCGTCTGTATATTTGAAAGTTTCCTGTTTTATTAAATGTGGTCTTATAGTTATTAAGGCGGTGACACATTGATTTATCATGCCTTTCTGATCTAGAAATAAATGGGCTACCGGATATTGTGCCCGTGGTATTAGTTGTGAATTATAGTTAGGGTTAGTTATATCGTTTGTCCAGGCGAATAGATAGAGGATACCATTGTAACCATGAACGTGGGAAATAACATTCAACCGACTTGAAAATGGTAAGCTGAATTTGACTCGTAAAAATTACGAGGACCTACCGAGTAGGTACTTACATGTAGTTACAACCAAAGTAATTCATCTACATTAGCGACAAAAGAAAACTTATACCGTTTGTAATCAAAATACCTGCTCAGGGCTTCATAATAGAAAAAAACAATTTCAGTAATTTTCGCTTTGAATTACATTTTAGCATAACGACACGTCATTTATGCGTCATGGGCAGCAGTTACCTGTTCGGCATTCGTTGCACACATCTCTGATATCGCAGTGTAATCATATTTCTGTCGGCACCCCGCTTATGGTATTCTAATCTGTTTCGGAGTGAAGAATCATTTATGCGTTTTCAAAATATGTGTTGAATAAAAATGCCAAGGCAGAATAAAATGTATATACATTTATTTCTATGAAAATTCGTAGTACAAAAGTACCTGAGGATACAAAAGAAGAAAAAACTACATTTACCTAGTCCATCATTTTTCAAGTTTCCCTTAATCAATTTAAAATTTAAGCCTAGCATGGCAACATGCATAAAAAATACAAAAAGTCATGTACATTTACCTATTTATTTTCTAAGTTACATATTTGAATCTTCTTATCGTACGTCGGTTAATGAATAACCTGGTGTCAGAGTTTAAACTGCCTATAATAATAACAGCCAATAACTGTCCCACTGCAGGGCAAAGGCCTCTTCTCGTATCGAGAAGGATTGAGCATTGATCACCACGCTAGCTCACTGCGGGCTGGCAAACTGCCTATAGACCTCTGGAATGGCTTTACACACCGCAGGAATGCCGTTTTCCTCGCGATGTTTTACTTCGCCGTTTTTAGCAACATTGATGCGTGCCGAGATTTGAATTTGCGATCTTTGACTTGGAATTGACAGTAATCCGGCCGTCATACCACTCGCCTGTCAGTGCTATATATATAGTGCTATAGTGTTCGAATGACGAATAGAAAAATAGAATGGTAAATTATATAGGATTATCAATGTCATAGATTTACATAGTCAACATTATATAATATCACTTCTATGTTAGTTTTTTTCACTTATCTAGGAAGTCATACTGACGACCAATCAGTAAACGCTGCTTAAAAACGTACGGGAACGCCCACAATAGAAAACCTTATGTTTCCATACGTCAGTGATGCATGCCCTTGTGTCGAACTAAAATACGGTCTTCTAGCCGTCTCTGTACGCCTGGTACTTGTTCATTGATTTACTGGATTATATGTCCATTCAGTTCCAGTCCATTGCCATGCCAAAGAAACTATCGACTTACAAAAAAATAATATACTGATTAAATAACATCCTTCTTTTTTCAAGTCGGTTAAAAGACGACCATGACTTGGTAGGTAAAGAAAATCTTGGAAGCTATAAAAGTATTCCTCTGTGACATACAATTTCAATTCTTTGACAATTAAGATGTAAAAAAATACCTTTGCTGCAAAAAAAAGATTTACCTGTATTGGTGGTGGGGGTTGACTGACTACTTTGTGGTGGGGGTTGACTAGGGTACATCGGACGATCAAATGAGTATCGTTACTTATGAAGGATTCCGTACCCAAAGAGTGAAACGGGACCCTATGACTAAGACTCCGCTGCCCGTCCGCCTGTCACCAAGCTATATCCTATAAACCGTAGTTAGATGGCATTTTCACAGATGATGTATTTCTGTTGCCGCTATAACAACAAATACAAAACAAACAGAATAAAATACATATTTAAAGGTGCTCCCATACAACAAACGTGATTGTTTTGCCATTTTGTTAGATATGGCACGGAGCCCTTCATACTCGAGTCCGGCTCGCACTTGGCCGGTTGTTAAGTTAACAATATATTTCTGCTTCAGACAAGCAACAAGCCCGCATAATTCATCAACAGGTATACCAAAGTATCAAGATTAATAATCAAAAGCACAGTTGGCACTCCATTGCTCTCGTGATATGTCCTTTGCTTTCGACATTTTCTGGCTGAGCTCACACGTAAAAACGTCGCTGGTAAACTGATAAGGGTTGCAAATAGGGATCGTATTATCTAGGACAGCCTTATTGCCTTCAGTTATTTAGTTCAAAGAGGCTGATGTGGATCGGGAGGGGAGGAAGATGTCATGTGAATAGGTAAGGGTTTGTTACTTGGATTGGGATAATGTAGAGGTAGATTCTACTTTGTTTTGTTTAATTATTTACTTAACTCTGTTGTTAGTAAACTTGGTGATACCAGGTTTATTAAAGTACCTGTTGCTTATTATTTAAAATACATAACATACCTACATAACATCACGCCTGTATTCCCATCAGGGGTAGGCAGACACACTAATGTCTTTCGAATTCATATGTGTAGTATAAATTAGTCATCAGTTGCTAAAACGGCGAAGAAAAACATCATGAGGAAACCGGCACACCTAAGACATTTTTCAACCGCGTGTAAAGCCATGTTAGAGGCCTACAGGCGGTTTAAATTCTGAGACGAGGAATAAGGATAAGAGGAAGACTGTTCTGCAAACACACTCTTGTATTCAACACAGTTCGCCTGACACTCACCGGAGAGCTCATGATTAAGGTTCCGGCCGTGTTCGCAACTAGTTGAGCATTCCTGGGATACTTGTAAAGGGAACCCATCCCAAAGAGTGAGTTAGAACGCAGTCGGAATACTGATTTTTTAAACTTATTTACCCTGTTGAATTTGATTTGTGTTTAAAACGTTTTTTCACTTATGGTTTTCGACTTGTCTTATACTAGGACATTTACAAAAACTGAAAAATAAATCATGAAATTATTTAATGGTTTGACCGTTAGTAATTGCTTAGTAACTGAACCCGTTAAGTCGATATTTGTGATTCGTGGGGTGACAGATTAAGAATACTATTTGGGGTTCGGTTCCCAAAGGGTAAAACGGTAGCCTAATACTAAAACTCCGCTATCCGTCCGTCCGTCTGTCAACAGACTATAAACCGTGATAGTTACACAGTTGAAACTTTCACAAATTATGTATTTTTGTTGCCGGTGTAGCAACAAATATTAAAAAACACAAAAAACGTGCTTTTTGTCGTTTTTTTAGATAATGGTACGGAACCCATCTTGCGCGAGTCCGACTTGCACTTGGCCGGTTCTTAGCGTTTCGTTAATACGACAATAACCTCGACACCGTCAAATGGGAGTATTACGGAAACAGTAAAAGAAAATAAAAGTACCTAAAAGATAAATATCCATTCATAATAAGAAAACAGGTTTTATCCTCACTTCTATCTCAGCATATGCTGTAAATGAGGTACCTACGAGATGCAGCGTCATTATTCTGATAGGACCAGTAATCGGCTTTGCTTCGTTGGTCCTCATTTGACCTCCTAATTCAATTTCCCGATACCTCATAGTTCAGCATATTGAACATTTCGAACTTGCTTTCAATAGCGCAGAACTTATGTGGAGTTCCTAATTAGAGAGACAGCTTGCAATAACTAATAGTAGACAGGAAACTAGACGCAGGCAGTGTTTGATATCTTGCTAGGCTACAGCAAAGTTTAGAATACTACCTCTTACTTATAACTATTGTTCATGACAAACAATTGATAAAATTATACCTGTCTCTGTTATTACATGTCAAAGAATAGAGATGACAATAGAATTAAGAACTGGCTAAAATGTGTAAGAAAATATACCTTTGATTATCGTAAAAAAATATCAATAATTTCATAGATAGGTATAATTGGAGTTTATAAAATTTCTTTTAAACCAACTGCGCCAGAAGTATGGCTATGTTTATTATTTCCACCTAAAATTTGTATAACAATGTTATGTATTATCTGTATCGTGTGCATTTTCAGCTATTAAGAAAAAAATATCGCATCAAGTCCTTTAAAAACTACAACAAAATAACGCCATCTATCGACAGGAATTTAAACTAGAACGTGTTGTTGTATGTAGAAAGAACATTACATGAAATAAATAGCGCTATACCGCACACGCTTGCTGTTTGGAGGCTAAAGCAGTCTCACCAATGTCCGCTTACGCCCTATAAGACCCGTCGGGTTCGTCCGTCGTCGGTATAAACCATCCCAAAAAAACTCCTCGAACTTAACCTTGTAATACACTGACACCAATCCCAAAATATACAAAGAAAATTGGAAGCCACTTTAATAAGGCCTTGCTTATGAAATTTTAGGTTTCCAGTGGATCGTCACGTGCCATCAGATATTCAATATATAAGAAAGGCGGAGAAAATGAGTTTTTTGTATAAAATATACTCGTATTCTTGTATCGTGAAATTTATCTCCTAAAATGTGTACTTGGTATTAAGGAAGGTACATACACATACATTCTAATAACTTTCTATCTTATTAGTACAGTCCTCTTACCATAAACATTTAAAGCAGGACAGTTTAAGTTGTGGAAGCGAGACGCAGCATTGTGTGGCGCACTTCACGTAGCGGCGTCTCGCTTTCACAACGTAAACTGCCCTGCTTTAAAAGTTCATGGTAAGGGGCTGGTTATAAAATACCCAGTTAAGATCTTAGTACTTATAATTGTAGGTAGCCTAGGCTTCCTAAATCTTTGTACTGTTAAGTTTTAACAAAGGCTTTAACTATCTGAAAACTAACCAGAAAGGCGGAGGAGACTGCTGGAGCTTAAGAATTTCGTAGTAAGTAAAGTTAGTGTTAGGTTAGGTTAGATCGTATCAGAAAATGCCAGTCAAGGTCCAGACTTAGAACGGAGATGAAACATTACGCCTGTATTTCCCGAAGGTGTAGGCAAAAGTTATTACATTGGGATCAAGAAACATAACTGGCGAAATATAAGTGTATATGTGCACCTCTGCCTACCCCTTCGGGGAGTACAGGCGTGATGTTATGTTTTGTTAATATTTAAGGACTGAAACTCGTTTTAACAGGAAAAATTTGCACACAGTTGTAGTTTGTTTTCTATAATATCTATAAGCTCACTATAAACGGGACCTATTAACGAGGCAGAATATCTCTCTCTCTCTAAGAACATGTTTTCCAACTCTATGAATCTCTACTTCAACATGGCACACACATAATTCAAATTCATGAAGATTATCTACTAAAGTTACCTACCTTGCGTAAATTTCGCCACTAACAGTAACTATACCCGACGGCCTACTTATACAGTGAAACATCCATTTATTGTTCGATTTGGTTCCGCTGCAGTACCGCGGTGGCTCATAATCATGTACCACACAGTATTAAACACCACCAGCCCATAAAACAGACATTAGTTCGCCGCAACACTGCTGTTCGCCAAACAGTTTTAAAGTTGCGCGACCTGATTGGTGCAGTGGCTAAGCAATTGTACTGCTGCGCTAAGGGTTGCGTTTCGATTCCCTTATGTTACAATAATTTGTGTGATCGGCAGCAGATGCTTGTCCCAAGTGTTAGTGTTTGTGTATGTGGTACTTCATGTTTGTGAAACGCACCCACGTTACAAGAAAAAATTCTAAAACGGTGTTAGAATTAAACAAGAACCAATTTAAAAAAATATATTATTTATTGTGTATTAAATTAAATAGTATTTTTAAATCAAAGATCTAACGCGGGCAGGGCAGCTATCATCGCTAGTCTATCATATCAAGGTACTTTCTCACCTTTACCAAGTTTTTCGTTTAATAAATAAACACGCGATTCATAAATCTTTGTCTGCGTCAAAATCAATTTTCCGTTTCAATCGTCAGCCCACAATTTTGTTTCGGAAAATATTTCTTAGCCATTTCAGAAGCTGATGTTTTTTTATGTAGACAGTACAAAAAGCAATTTAATTTTAGATTTAATAATAGGTACCTACAAGTATTTTAATACATTTGTAACTTAATAATAAAAGAACATAGTATTATAATTTTATTTTCTCACCTTATTTAATAATAGATTTAAAAACCATTTTAAACTACATTTCTATCTCGCAAACCACACAGAGACAAAGGAAAATAGTGTTTTTTTATCATCCAATCTGTCCAGTAATCACTATGTCTAAATTCAGTGTCCCATCGTCACTTATCACACAACACATTATTTTCTCCGGTCTTCCTATATCATAATCAAAATATTATTTTTTCTTCCATGACACTAGACGGTATATAAACTATGTTGTCATTTCAAAGCATCTTAGTTTAAAATGAAGAATGAACATTGCTGTCAAGGTGAGGAACAATCGTTTTTTATGCTTCATATTTCATATCAACGTAACAGGCTTGCTCTTGTGCTTATTTTACATAAATCTTTTTTTTTTCGATTTTAGGGCACTTAGACGTATCTATTGTTTTGATTGGGACCCGCAGTCTTACTATTTTTACAAATATCCAAATAGTTTCACGCCTAGGTATACCCACATTTCGCCAGTACCGTTATAGGCCATTGTAATAGGGGGCGAGCTTATTGCCATTAACCGGACACAAATCCAGACTCCGTGCTACTACTGAGAATAAAAAACCTAATGGAAACCCCCAGTAGTTCGTTGTCCGGTCCGGGATTTGAACCCAGGACCTCATGCTCAGCTGTCGCGATTAGTTACTAGTAGACTAACGAAGCTGTATTACCAATCTATAGAATGATTGATAGCCAAATTCACAGACTTTCTCATAAGAAAACTCTTAGTAGGACATACAAACTTAACCTGTTTCCTTTTTATTCAAACCAAGTAAAGCACTCCGTTCATTTCAATACAATAGATACCATACATTTGGCAATAAAGGTGTGTATTCAATGGCGACTATTTAGGCCCAGTCAGCCATCCCATGAATGGGCGCCGATAAATCATGCCTTGTATCCGCGTTGTGTGCTCCTTTTAGGTTAAATGAACTGGTAGTAACGGACTAATCTTATATATAGTCGGGGACTCAATTGTTCATGGAGTTCGATCTTGTGTTTTGGTATTATAATAAACTAGCTGCGCCCCGCGGTGTTACCCGCTGCATTTTTTCAGGATAGAAAGTACAGTTACATATAAAATTTCATCAAAATCGGTGTAGCCGTTTGAGCGTGAAGAGGTAAGAAACATATAAACAGACAAACACACTCACAAACTTTCGCATTATAATAGTAGTGTGAGGTGTGATAATATTGTCCTGACCGAATTCCGGTCACGGCGACCTTTCTCAGCTGACTAGCCAACTATGCAGGAGAATATATTATAATGAACAAGTATGCGCGCAAACACAGGTGCACTTCCTATTCCCTCACCCTCATAATCCGATGGGACGGGAGACCGACACGACCGGACAGAGATCGACCGCAGTGATCACGGCTTAACCTCAGAGATCGACTGATCCACGCGATAGCCACATACCTACAAACCTCTTTAGTATCATAAAGCCCTATCGACCTAGACGATCAGCATACCCCTGCTGTAGTCTGAGTTTTTATGTAAATTTTGACACAATTGAATTAGTACTATTTAAACGTCATCTGCAGTGTGGTATCCGGCCTAGAATTGACCACCCCCTTTCCTCCTGTGTGTGTCGTAAGAGGCGACTAAGGGAAAATCCAGAAGATGGGCAGCAGCGTCTTCTGTAACTTCACCACCAATACTGCGATCCCCAAGCCGATTGCCAAGCGTGGGGGTTATGGCAACCCGTCCCTTTACTTAAGGGCGAGGCCTTTGTTCAACAGTGGACCTTTTCCGGCTGATGATGATGATGAACGTCATTTAGATAAAATCAGACCCAACACCTGTCACCCGTTGTTATATTTACTAATAGTTGATCATCAATTTAACTAGGTATCCTCTCAAGTCCCTTTTTCCGCCTATAGAAATTGTGCCCGATAAATTCCAATAGGGTCACCTTCCATTACATATGCATAGCACATCCTTAACTCTTTCTTGAAAGCCTAAATCTTTTGCCGGTCACTCAGTTACATTCAAAGGACGCTTACAAACATCTATCACGTGTAAGTGACCGCTTGTCTGACCTTAAGCACTATTGTACCTCCAAGTTATCGTGTCTGCGTTTGTTGGACATGTCAGCACCAGGGATATTGTGTCTAACCCTGCGTGCTTCAGACGGTCTTAATTGTTGTTTGTATCGTTTGGAAGCCCTAGATCGTGACAAACTGTTGTTGGTCGTTGAATGAGTGATTAGGTTTGTTAGAGAAAGGTCGGCGATTTTTTGTATAGGAATGTCCATAGTGTGATGTAAGTTTTCAGTTTGATTTTTTCTGTCTCTTAGAAGATGGTGTTTAATAAGATACAGTTTCAAATTCAATATTTTAATAAAATTTAAATATTATAACATCATCACGCCTGTATTTCCCGAAGGGGTAGGTTAGGGGTAGGTAATGTAGAGTGCGAGCTTAATGCCATCAACCGTACACAAATCTAGACTCCGTGCTGTTAGCTGGTACTAAAAATTACTCAATGGAGAAACCCAATAACACTTGCCGACCCGGGATTCAGATCCAGAACCGCATGCTTAGTCATGTCGCGTAACCAACGAAGCAGGCGTTGCATTTTGAATTGAATAGCTATCATAGCATTACAGTATATATATACACGTGTATATATATACACGTGTATATATATACTACTAATAAAAAAACAAAACAAATTGGACTTTGCCAACAATGTCCCCAACTCTCCGCATTACATTATTATATTTTCTGGCCCAAATCGATAACCATGGCTACAGTACAGCTTTTCGAGATTACAACTCTTGCAGGTATACAGAAGTTTTTGAACGAACCCTTTTCTATTATCATCGGATTTCGCCCAGACGTGATATTTTTATCCTCGGAACTTTGGTGGAGGGTTAGTTTTCGCTGTTTGTGTACGAAAGCGGCACAGGGTTAACGGGCATAGAAGAGGAAACTTTATGACCTATTCTCCAAATTAGAATACAATACGAGTTTCTTTTAAGTTTCGTCAAGTTCAGATTTAAGCTTAAATATAGTTTGGTTAGGTATTCTTCATCTTATCGTATGGTTGATAAAAAATCTGGTGTCAGAGTTTAAACCGCCTGTAGGCCTCTGACATTGACAGGTTTACCGTTTCTAGCAATTGATAACTAATTTGTAATTCCGCACATGAATTCGAAATACATTGGTGCCTGCCGTAGTTTGAACTTGCAACCTTTGACTTTGCAGTCCAATGATCTTACCACTTAGCTGGTCCATTTGGTTAGGTGAATACCTACTATTCTGTCCCATCGTCATCGACACGACATCGTCGTCTCATGGGGCGATAGACTTGGTCCCAGCTGTTTAATTCTCAGGCCTATGATAAACCAAATGTATACAAGAAAACCAAAAGACAATTGAAGATTATTTTGTTGTTGGGCCAAAATAACACTTCTTCGGAAAACACAAGGGTAATTTGTGTTAAGAAAAATACTTCCAGAATCAATTTAAAGAGAACTTCGCAGTACAAACATAATTTTCAGTATCAAATATACATTTTATAGGTAGTATGCGTTAACGGAGATACGAGTACCCGCGATGCCACAATTTTCTAATCGTGTAAATAATTCCCTCTGCCAGCATTTGCCTCGCACAGATAATCTTCTTACCATACACTAATATTTCACTCACGGATATTGCTGCTTGTATATTCTGATAATACCTTAAGCACACATTTTTCAGATTATCGACTCCGGTTTATGCTTGTACAATATTCACGCAGGTTACCCAAGACAAGATTTCGGCATCGTTAAGATGAAAATTGTAACGAAAATAATTGTTTGAGTAAAGTCATGTTTAACATTAGATTACGTGTTTTGGATTAACTTAGTTTAGATATTAATGGGCTGGATGAAAATGTACAAGGTTTAAAAGCTTAATATATATTTGAGTACCAAGTAACTATTTAGTTATTCATTATTATATTATTATGCCCAAAGTATGGTTAGCTTCATGTATTGTATGAAACTAATACTACCCTGATGGTGTCAGTGGCTAAGCCACGGGATTGCTGTGCTAGAGGTTCCGGGTTCGATTCTCACGAGATAAAAATTTGTGTGTCTGCAGATGTATGTCCCGAATCTGTTTTTATTTGTTTGTGATATTTCCTATTTGTGAAACGCACTCACGACACAGAAGGAGATTATAGCGTGTGGCGACATTTAAAAAAAAATTAAGTCCCTCCACTGAATCAGGAATTACAAGCATACACAAACAAACACGTGACGTATTTAATAAAAACATCTCAACAGAAGTAATATTTTATTCACAAAAGCAACACACGTTCCCATCGAAAAAGAATAAATTGTACTGGAACCAATACATCACACGGTGATATAACACCCATGTGTTAATACGACTGGCGAGCGAAAAATAAATCAAAAGGAATCCAATATATATCACACTGATGAATCGTTGCCAAGTCTAAATAAAACCACGGTCAGTATAGGGGAGTCAGTGTGTACCATGAGTTGTGCGTTTTTAAGGTCAATTCGTCACCGCATCAACTCGAGCCGTTCAGTATTCTTTGTATGCAACTCCCTAATACAACGCACACTAATCGGAATGGTAATGTATTCGCCTCGCCTCGGGACAAGCTCGTACCGGTGAGCCGTAAGCGCGACGTCGCCTAGCTGCAGCCAAGTCGACGTATCGGAGAAGCTTTGGTTACCTGCTTACGTTAGATTGACGCCTGTTTGACGGCGAGGTGAAAGGCGATACGGTGACGATCCCTATTCGAGTTTATATGTGTACTTTAACTTACTATCGAAAACGTTTCCATGGCAACAAGCATGAAGCCCCCTGGAGATAAGGCGATTCTGCGAGTTCTGTGACACATTCCAATTGCTTTTTTTAAGACAGCCCCCTTTCGATTTTCAAAGACGATGTTTTCCATTAGTCAGTAATGTCTTAATATAACTAAGAAAGTATTTATAACATTGAAAAAGTCACATTGATACTTTCCCGAGTTTGAACCAGCAACCTTGAGCATACAAATCCGGTATGTTAACGACTAGGCCACCACGACAGCTGCTAGTAGAAAACAAAATTATTAATGCCATTTTTAACGTTTACGTGTGGTGTGTCAAGTGAAGCTGAAGAAACCCGCCCATGGTGAACTTAATAAGGCCCTGCACAGACTGCGGTAACATTGTGGTTTCCATAATTGATGTACTCCGATAGCCGGACCGCCGCAAATCACGAGCACAATACACGAATAATTAAAATTTTGTGTGTAACTACCGTATTAATCACGCCTCTCCAAACAGGGGTGGGCAGATCAGTAGGTAATTGATTACAACGATGTGGACTTGTATATTACTTTGATTATAATGGGCAAGTAGCTAAGATTTATAGAGAGAGAAAGTTGTGATTTTATTTCATGCTGTTTTTACATAGAACAACGTGTTTTATTGCTGTTGATAGATGGCGTTGTTCTTTATGTTGTAGTTTTTGAATGACTTGATAAGATATTTTTTTATTTTAATCTTCTGAAGACTTATTTTTAGAACTATTTAGTTAGCAATAGCAATTGGTTTATTAGAGATCAGCTGATTAAATTAGGTTGGCAGAAGTGTTGTTGATGACCTGATTGGCGCAGTGGCTAAGCAATTGGACTGCTGCGCCAAGGGTTGCGAATTTCCCGCCCAGGACAAAAAATTGAGAAATCCGCAGATATTTGTCCTAATCTTGGTGTTTATGTAAGGGATATTTCATGTTTCTAAATCGTACCGACGATACAGAAGACATTCTTAATGTGGGGTGATTTTTTTTTAAAGAAAGCTTACACTTCCGTGAATTTTGGTGTCATTTGTAGAATTTGTTTTCTCGACGAGCTATAGAAGCATGCTTAGTGCTTACTCAGAATTTTACTGGGACACAAAGAAAGGCTTACGATCGAAAGTAAGCCAAGTCAAAGCATACGGGATACTCTATATTGAGGTTTCCAGGAAAAATAATAAAAGAACATGCAGTTGACTGTTGCCGACGGCAAAAAAACAGTAACAGTAGATAAAAGGATTCTAGGAACTACACACAGTTTATATTTATTTTACCTTGCCGAGTGATATATGGCCTAGTATTGAACACCCCCTTTCCTCCCGTGGGTGTCGTAAGAGGCGAATAAGGGAAAATGATGATGATGATGCAGAAGACGGGATGAAGAATGAAAGACACATTTAGGTACTTGACAGCCAAAGAGACACATATATAATAATAAAATAACAGCCTATAACTGTCTCTCTGCAGGGCAAAGGCTTCTCGTTTAGAGAACGATTGAACATTGATCACCACGCTAGCTCACAGCGGGTTGGCGATTTCAGATAATTAAATCCAGGTTTCCTCACGATGTTTTCCGTCACTAATAAAAATATAAAAAATAGTAAAAAATGTCTTTAATAACATAAAAACTGACCATAACACCGTCTATGTTCCTCGATGGGGTAAGAAGAGAGGGAAGACATGTTTAGCACATCCATATCCGCCAGTTATGGCTAGTATACACGTTATACCGGGCACAAGCAAGACTACGTATTGCTCCGGAGAAACTGGCTAAAGCATTCTCGCTTTTGTCCGGCTACGCCCAAAAAGACCCCCATAGAGTCGTATTAAACCCCAAAAAAAAATCTAAGAAATATAGGAACATTTCAATAACGCGCCAGCCTGTATCGACCTCAAGGCCACACTCTCAGTGTCGCACGGCCACTCGACCAAACTCCCTAGACTGGTTTTTATATAAAAACCCTTATCAGAACAGCATATTCAACCCGTATCACACTGACCGCACTAATAAATAAAGTTAGCCGCTAATAATTTACGCTGAGGTCACGATTTACGACTCTAGCCTGGACATGTTTCATACAAACGGGTGAGGTCCGAATACTAAATTGTTTATGGTAACATGTTAAAAAGGTTATCGCCAAACACCTTCTGTTAGCTCTTGACTTGTGTATTTTTTTCCCTTTTTGAGTTGATTGCTGTGGTATACATTTTCGTTTTGTATGTAACATAGCAGCAAACGTGCCCATACACTGCACGTAGGCGTCTCGCTTCCACAACGTAAACTATCCTGCTTTCGAGTTCATGGTAAAGGGCTGTTTATCAAAACTGGCCCAGCCGTATGAGCGTAAAGAGGTAACAAACACACTCACAAAGTTTCGCTTTTATATTATATTAGTGTGATTATTTTGGCTGTAACTAACTTCTATTGCTTCTTTTTTTTTTTTTTTTTGTATTGTATTACAAGTTAATCTTATAAAGCGATTATCATGATGAAATTTCGATATTTTATTAATTATTAAGTAAGTTAAGCACGGGATCGGTTCGTAGGGGCTAGTGTGAAGTTAGGAGGGTCCGCTGATTACAAGTAGTTAGTTTTAATCCCAACCCAATTAATGAACGTGATGAAATCCCGAACTTTAGGAATGGGTGTGAAACTAAACTTTAATAGAATATCACGCAGCCGTCACAGTTACCTATCGATGCCTAAAACAAGGAAGCAGTGAGGAGTCGGACTAGCTGACTTCTCGCTGTGCCTGCAGATACTGGTTTGATCCTTCTCCACATTGCATAGGCCACTGTCAGAAATCTGCATCCCCCCTTCCCTATAGGGGCATCCACGTAGAAGGTTGTCTCCAACCTGCTACAAAGAATAACTTAATAAAAACCCAATAATACTTTGCCCGACCCAAAAATTGTACCCTGGATGCCACGCTCAACAATCGTGCTTTACAACTACTAGACCAATGACACATTTAATTCATTGTAACTAAAACATTGGCGGTCGTAAAAGTATTTCTTCTTCTCCATCGTATCAAGCTAAACCTTGTAGAATGACAAACAAACTTTTCGCCCAATAAGGGAATCAAACTTAGACGCGTTTGCGATCACTTTCCCAATGACAAACTTAGTCTTTGTTGACACCAGACCGTACGTCCCAGTTGTATCATTCTCTACGAAACAACATCAACAACGCGTATTTCTTTTAGGTTATATATTGTGGCTGATTTTTCTGTAGGGAGAGATAAAGGTGAGGTATTTTACAACAACTTTTCGCTATACAGTAATTTTTCTATGTAATTGGGTCAATCAACCGACATTTACTCAGCAAATTCGCATATCAGCCCCTATGCCATGATGTCTTAGAGCAGGACAATTTACGTTGTGGAAGCGAGACGCTGCTATGTGCAGTGTAGTTCAGCGTCACGCTTCCTCAACGGAAAGTGTCCTGTTTTCCCAAAGTTACATAGCATAAACATAACGTCACGCCTATATTCACCGAAACGGTAGGCCACATTTCACCAGTTACGTTACAGGTCCCAATGAAATAGGGGAAGAAATCCAGATGCCGTGCTACTAAGAATGACCTAATGGACAAAACCCAGCGACATTTTACCCGACTCGAAATCCATACCCAGGCCTCGTATTCAGTAGTCGCGCTTAGCGGCCACCAGACCTAAGTTATTCACAAAATAATTAAAATTTTAATCACTGTTTGAATAAAACTAACTTTTCAACCATATTCTAGCAAGGAAAGTATCGTTTCAAATTTCTGGTAAAGTTAATTCGTCCCAGTATTCAAAGCAACTAATGTCTCTTTTAAAATGTTTTTAAACTCTTTCAGATTGCCGCCTTAGTAATTAGAGCTAGCAGCTTTGCATAATTGTCCTTGTCATAACGCTAACTGAAGTTAAATATTAATGTGGCTAGTTGGCTGCTAAAGAAGTTCTTAATTTTAAAGTCTAAAACTAGAATTAAGAAAACATAAAAGTATTTATGAGATTGGTAATTTGGCAAAAAAACAGCACGAACGAAAAGTTCAATTATGTATGACTAGCTGCTCCCTACGGTGTTACGCTACAAATTTTCGGAATAAAAAGCCTATGTGTTAAGCCAGGGTATCAGCTAACTCCATACGAAATTTTATCAAAATCCCGCCGTTTGACCCTAAAGAGGTAACAAACATACAAACACTCACAAACTTTCGCCGTTTATAATATTAGTGTGATGAAGAAGACTATCCAACTACGCCGAATATTTGATAGAATACAAAGAAGTGAGCGCACAAATTCCGGTGCACCCTATTCTCTCACAGTCCACGAATATAGTCCGAAAAGGCGGTATACCGACCACAGAGATATCAAAAGCACATCCAATGGCGTAAACGACTCTGCAAAACACAATATCCCGACGAGGGAAGGACTGGAAGTTGTTATATAGCATCCATTAATAACAGTAAAATGGTAAGATCGTTTTATTGTCTTATTTTTGTCCTCTATCTGTACATGCTTTTGTTTTTACGACATCCAAAACTTTTTAACTACAGTTAGCCGAAGCCACAAACGAATCCCAGCTGCCCCTTTAGACAACAAGCAAAGCGCTTGTTGAATAGAAATATAATGATAAATGTATGGGGACGACATAGTGTTTCGACTATGTTATCGATGACAATCGATTCGATCCGATTCGATAATCAATTTCTATTCGTCGTGTGTTTTGCGACTTGTCTAGGGGACAGAGCAAACGCCAATGCATCAATGAAATTTTCTATATATTATATTTTATTTACACAGCTATTAGAATAAAACTACGTTTTATGGGAAAACGAATTAGTAAAGCCAATTACATTTTTAAACATCTAGGAATTTGGTTGTAACAATAGGTACGTCTTTATTTTAATGCAAATTTTGACCTGAAAATACAGAGTTAACTGTAAAATAACAACACGTTAATCTGAAGTTATTAAAAGCTTACGAAACAAAGTTTTAGAAGTATTTACATAATCTATAAATTAATTGATGTTCGTTAGTCTCGCTACATCTCGAGAACGGCTGAACCGATTTGGCTAATACTGATGTTGAAATATTCTTTAAAGTCCAAGAAAGGTTTAAATGGTGAGAAGGCGGTACGAAGTCCCCCGGGTCAGCTAGTTTCTGATAAAAAAAAGAATTTATTTTGAAAATTGATTTCACGATCAAACCTCGTAACTATCTTCTTGTTAAAAATCTCAACACTTATTTCCGAAGGGAATATCGAGCTCAATACCTCACGCTTGTAACGCGACTAGTGGAGCATTTTGTAGACCAGATATATATCAGATTAAAATACTTGGGTACTACAGTTCGCAATAAACATACATCTCCTTTATTTATTCTAGCTGCTAGACTATTGTGGTTTGCAATACAGCAGATAAGCTATTAAGAATTACACAGTAAACCCATTCCGAAAAATATTTATACGAACCATTGCACTTTTTACCCTGTTCCCTACTATTAGCTTTCAAAAATGTCACAGGTCCTCCGCCTACTATATCAAGGGAATAAAGGCGGTTTTACAATCTAAATAACTTATAAATAATGTCCGGACTCCGGACCAAATTTCTGTCTCAGCTGAGGTTAGCCAAGTACGCAGGAGAAAATGATTATAGAGCACAAATATGCACGCTAACACTGGTGCAGCCCCTATTCCCTCACTCTCATAGTCCGATGGTACGGTAGACCGACACGACCGGAGATAGATCAAGCGCAAGGGCAACGTTTTAACGTGCCTTTCGAAGCAGGGAGGGGTCTCGAATGATGATAAGTGAAACCGGTTACCCATCACAAGACTGACCGCGGCAAGCAAGCCTTAACCTAGCAGATAGACTAAAAGAGCACTGATAGCCGAGGGGTATGACCGTTGAGATGCCAAACCCCGGCACGCACCAATGATTTTTACGATTAATATGCGTATTATAAATTAGTTATCAGTTTCTAAAAACGGTGAAGGAAAACATCGTGAGGAAACCGGCACACCTGAGATATTCTTTTAATGGTGTGTAAAGCCATGTCAAAGGCCTACAGGCGGTTTAAGCTCTGACACCAGGTTCATCAACCATACGATAAGAAGTAGAAGCAGAAAGACTGATCTACACGGTTGCCACATACCTAGGAGCTATAACATGATAAGTCTATAATCCTATAAAGAGGGATGGATGGTAAATAAGGAGATTTCGTGTAACCATGACATTAGTACTATATTATTATCCTTTTGGTGATCTCATTGGTCCTTTTGTTCTGTCTTTGTTGTGGCAAGGACTAAATATAAAATAGATTTACGTAAACGAGTGTTAAATTATTTATTGCAATCTTGAATTTGTTAACTGAATAGGCATATGCGGTGTTAACGCCTGGAGCGGACGATAGAACGGCGCGGGGGTGGGGGCCCGATGTGACAGCGAGCGACGTGCGAGCGCGGAGCGGCACTCGCCGACAACCACGGTCGAGCACACGTTATTTTTATATAAAGTTCAATAAACCTCATTTTTTCATCGACTGGAGTTCTTCATTTAAACAATAGTCCTCAACATTGGTCCTTCGAGCCGGATTATACATACAGAATCAGAAGATCGTTTCAATCGTCCAGTCAACACCTACCTACAACGACGAAAGCTAAAACGCTACGCAAAGTTGCTTCGCAATATTACAAAGGAAGAAGCCCACCCAGGGCAAAGAGGTAGCGAGTGGATAAAGGATTGGTTTCGAAGTGTATTAATACCGTTTTCTTGCATTACAGTGTCGTGAATTCTTCATTCTCAGTGATACTTGTAAGTACCTACTACCTACTTTTCTTTCTGTTTTTCACGTGGCCGCCAAAATGGGAATAGAATTAGATTTGCGCGATTTAATCAAAAGAAGAGGTAATTTGCGTGGCAGATTCACTCTTTTCGGAAAATACGTTAATTCCCTTGATAAAACCTCATTAGTTGCAGAAAAAATCGTTGAGTTAGAATTACGCATAAATAATATTGAACAGGTTTTTAGTGAATTCCTAGATGTGCAATCGAAGATCGAGGACATAACCGATGACGAGTCGGAGTTGTTGGCTCAGTTACAGATTAGGGAAACTATAGAATCACAATATTATTCGTTAATGTCTATAGCAAAGTGTCTTAGTAAACCTGAAGTTGCGTCGACAAAGGTTTCGTCAAACACAAATAACGTTTTAAAATTACCCACTATTTCTTTACCCTCCTTCGACGGTTCATTTGAGAACTGGTTAGAGTATCGTGATACATTTATTTCCTTAATTCATAATGCAAATGAAATAAATCCTATACAAAAATATCATTACTTACGTTCCTCGTTAAAGGGCAGCGCTTTGCAAGTGATAAAATCGTTAGAATTTTGTACCGACAACTACCAGGTAGCTTGGGATCTGTTGACTAATAGATACGATAATAATAGGTTATTAATTAACAATCACGTTAAATCTTTGTTCTCCTTGCAAACAATAACAAAAGAATCTCCCATTCAGCTGAGAAAGTTAATAGATTCCGTACTTAAAAACTTAAGATCTCTAAAAATTATGGGTGAACCCACAGAACATTGGGACACATTAATTATTTATTTAGTTGTCACCAAATTAGATCCGATGACATGTAAAGAGTGGGAAAATAAAAAGAGTTCTGTTTGTAAGGACTCCAAAGTAACGTTAGACGACTTATTACAGTTTTTAAAGGATCGTTCGGACGTTTTGGATATGGTACAAGCCCAAGGTCACAAACAATCTAGTGAACCATTAAAAAAGCCAACAGTTAGCAGACCTCAATCTACTCATCAAACGAGTTCTTTTATTTCACATAAGCAACCGTCTCGTATAGGTACATCTAGTACGAGACCGTCGCGCGGACCCAATTGTATTATGTGCAACGGCAATCACTCGTTGTACGCGTGCATAAGATTTCTTAATCTACCTGTACAAGATAGGATAAATTTCGTATCTAGTAAAGCAGACATTTTATGCACTAATTGTTTACGTTCGGGTCATTCTATTGACGAATGTCAGTTTGCGTCATGTAAACAATGTTCGCAAAAACATAATAGTCTTATTCATATGGATAATACAAGTTGCAATTCACTTCGTTCTAGTCCTGGCTCCACGCACACTGACGCAAATGTTAACTATGTAGCGGATAGTGCGCGTGTTGATGTCAACTCACCTTCGTCACTCACACACTCTAATCACGCGATGCAAGCCGTGCAGTCTATACCATTAGAACAGGTTTTGCTATCGACCGCACTCGTTGAGATTCGTAATAATAATAATACATACATTGTTGCGCGCGCGCTTCTCGATAGTGGCAGCCAACGATGTTTTATTACAGACTCGTTATGTAAAAGGTTACGTTTAACCATAATACAGTCCACGCTCACTATCACAGGGATAGGTAACAGTGTTCTGCGTTCTGAACAGTCCTGTGACCTAGACATACGTTCTAGAGTTAGTAGTTTTAGTACACGTTTGCATTGTTCAGTTTTACCTAAGATTACTTATAATTTACCAAATACTCCGGTTGATGTTAATTCATTACAAATTCCGCAGAACGTTACACTCGCGGATCCAGGATATCACACTCCATCAGACATCGATATGTTGATTGGAGCTGATGTGTTTTGGAGTTTATTACAAGAAGGTCGAATGCGTTTGCCCAACGGGCCATATCTTCAAAATACACATTTAGGATGGATTATTTCCGGTACATTATATCCTAACAAACAGTTTACACATAAGTACACTAGCAATACAGCTTATTGTGCCTTGTCCAGTTCGCTCGATAACCAGCTAAAACGTTTCTGGGAGCTGGAAGAAATTGATAACGGTAAATCGACTAATAACGTCTTCACGGAGGATGAAAGGTTGTGTGAAGAATTATTTACTTCCACCACCACTCGTGATAATGACGGTAGATTTTTAGTTCGCATACCACTGCGAGAATCAGCTGATTCACTCGGTGATTCTTATGACTTAGCAAAAAATAGGTTTTTGTCTTTAGAGCGAAAGTTAGATCGTTTACCACAATTAAAGAAAATGTATTCTGACTTTTTAAAGGAATATTTAATGTTAGGACATATGTCGCGCATTGATTCGTTTACATCGCCGTATTACTTCTTGCCACATCATTGTGTACAACGCGAGAGTACCACTACTAAACTTCGCGTAGTGTTCGACGCGGGTGCACAAACATCTTCCGGCAAATCGTTGAACGATTTGCAATTTACCGGCCCTCCGCTGTTGAATGACTTAGTAGGTATTCTTTTACGCTTTCGACAATACGCATTTGTCGCTTGCGCGGACGTGGAGAAGATGTTTCGCCAAATACTTCTCCAGTCTGATCAACGACAATTGCAACAAATAGTGTGGCGAGAAAATAAAAAGGACCCGTTAGACTTGTATCAATTAAATACTGTGACGTACGGGACGGCGTCAGCGCCATATCTCGCCATGAGATGTTTGCGACAGTTAGCATTGGAATGCGGTGACCAACAAATTTCATCGATAATATTAAATTCATTTTATTGCGACGACTTGATATATTCTCACAATAATAAGCAGGAGTTATTGTCGCTGTGTAAAAAGGTTAGTAACGTCTTAAAATCGGGTTGCTTTCCGTTGAGAAAATGGTCATTTAATTTCGACGTTAATTCAGAAGATAGTTGTGTTAAGTCGTTATCATTGGATAAACCTGCACAATGCAAGACACTCGGTTTAGGTTGGTGTAACAGCAATGACGAGTTACATTTTAACAGTAATTTAAATATCAATATTGATATTACACAATTCACTAAACGAAAAATACTTTCAATTATATCACAAGTCTACGACCCACTGGGGTTGTTAGCGCCTCATATTATTATTACTAAAATTCTTATGCAGAACCTTTGGCTTCGTAAAGTTGGCTGGGACGATCCAGTACCTACTGATTTGGCATGTTCGTTTAGTAAATCAGTAACTTCATTACAACATTTGCACGAAATACGCGTTCCGCGTCATGTAAGTAACCAATACGCAAAACACATACAACTACACATATTCACAGATGCCTCACAACAGGCCTATGGCGCTTGTGCTTACATACGCAGCGTTTGCGAGCGCTCTAAAGTTATAGTGAAACTACTATGCGCGAAAAGTAAAGTTGCGCCTTTAAAACCAGTTAGCATACCGCGTCTCGAGTTGTGCGGTGCATTGATAGGCGCTCGTCTTTATGAAAAAATTAAGAAGTCAATGAGTTTAACGTTTGAAAAGGTTATGTTTTGGACTGATTCAACAATTGTTTTGGGTTGGTTACGTACTCATCCAACTTCATTAAAGACTTTTGTCCAAAATAGAGTGGTTGAAATTAATGATTTGACGCATGGTTCTGTTTGGTCCCACGTACAAGGCACTTGTAACCCGGCGGATTTATTGTCGCGCGGAGTGAACCTACCGGAGCTTGTTCATATGGAGTTATGGTGGTACGGACCAAGATTCATTCTCGACAACAATTATGATACATGTAACTCAGATATTTCTTTAGATAATTTACCTGAAGTCAAATCACATAATGTATCTGTTTTACATTCGTCTTGTAATGTTTTTCCATTTGAAAGATTTTCATCATTTTTGCGAATGATACGATCTGCTGCGTATATGTTGCGGTTTATTCACAACACTCGCTGCAAAACCGAACGCAAACAAGGTTCGTTGTCTGTGGATGAATTACATAGGTCAACTATTTTACTGGCAAGGTTATCTCAAATCGATTCATTTCCGCAAGAATATAATTCATTTTTAAATAAATCTTTGAACATTAGATTGTCACGCAACATGTCCGGATTAAACTTATTTTTTTGCAAGGACGCATTGATTCGTGTAGGAGGTAGATTAAGTAACTCTAGTGAGTTTACTTACGATAAAAAGCACCCAATACTACTTTGTAGTAAACATAAATTCACTTTTCTTTTATTTCAACATAAACATAAACATTTGTGTCACGCTGCACCTCAATTATTACTGTCTAGTATTCGTGACGAATGGTGGCCGCTTTGTGGTAGAAATTTAGCTCGTTCAATCGTTCATAAATGTGTTCGCTGCGTTAGGCTAAGTGGAAGGACGTTTAGCCCAATAATGGGCAACCTCCCACCTGATCGGTTGATACCTGGTTTTCCATTCATGCATACCGGCACTGATTATTGTGGTCCAGTTTATATTTTGAGTCGTCAAGGGAGAGGTTCAAGATTAATTAAATGTTACATTTGTATATTTATTTGTTTTGCTACTCGAGCAATGCACCTCGAACTAGTCACAACTCTGTCTACTGACGGATATCTCCTCTGTCTTAAAAGATTCATTTCACGTAGGGGTAAGCCAACCAATATATATTCGGATAATGGCAAGAACTACGTCGGTGCAGCCAACGAATTAAGGGATTTTCTTATAAAAAACTCAGCCTCAATCATAGAAAAGGTAGCATTAGATGGCATTACATTCAAATTTATTCCACCATACTCTCCTCATTTTGGCGGCTTGTGGGAGGCAGGTGTGAGGTCCTGCAAGTATCATTTGAGACGCGTTGTAGGGAATTCTAATCTCACATTTGAGGAGTTTTACACGGTATTGGTACAAGTTGAGGCCGTCCTAAATTCCAGGCCGCTAACCCCTCTTTCCGCAGATGGAAACGACCTGCAAGCGTTGACACCAGCGCACTTTTTGATTGGACGTCCATTCACTGCTCCAGCCAGCGATGACATCACGAATGTGGTCACCAATCGCTTGCCACGTTACGACAGAATTGAACAAATGCGTCAACACTTTTGGCAGCGATGGTCAAGGGAATACATCAGCGAGCTGCAGACGCGGACGAAATGGAAGGTCAACAAGAGTGACATCAATATTAACCAGCTTGTCCTCATAAAGGAAGATAATTATCCTCCGTTAAAATGGCGCCTCGGACGAGTAGTACAAGTCTACAAAGGGAAAGACGGAGTTTCACGTGTCGCTAAGATTCGTACCGCCTCTGGAGAAGTGCAGCGTTCCTTCGCCAAAATTTGTCCGCTGCCTATCGTGATGCCAGCCGATAATACTGGAACCACAGAGCTTCCAGGGCCGGGAGTATGTTAACGCCTGGAGCGGACGATAGAACGGCGCGGGGGTGGGGGCCCGATGTGACAGCGAGCGACGTGCGAGCGCGGAGCGGCACTCGCCGACAACCACGGTCGAGCACACGTTATTTTTATATAAAGTTCAATAAACCTCATTTTTTCATCGACTGGAGTTCTTCATTTAAACAATAGTCCTCAACATGCGGCTCTATTAAACCGTATATTAAAGTCTAAATATCTTAATACTTTGGAGCATTCATACTTGCGTCCAGTGAGTGAGGATCTTAGGTCATCTATCAGATGGTTTGGGAGAAGAAAGAGGAGGCCTTTGCCCAGCAGTGGAAAACAAATTAGGCAATGAAAAAAATACGTATGCTTTTATGTGTTGTGTCAAAAATAAAACTATTTTCTTACTTTCTATCACCAACCCCATCAATGACACGTGACCGTGCCTAATGTTAGTCGAATTACATAAATCAGATCCCGCTGTATTCACAGTTGACAGCTGATTGTGAGCGAGACAGATACAGTTAGACAGCGTCTGTCTGATCCAGTGTAAGATGCGATCAGCTGACGTCTGCAAACGACATGTGAGATAGTAATAGCACAGTTGATGCCCGTAGAACTATAGTTGATAGGCTGTCTAGTTTAGCTGTCAGACGCACCGTATCTAATCTATCTGAGGGGCTTGAAGTTTAGGAGCTAACGGGCAGTAGGCTACGAGGTTAAGCAGGCAGTTGCGCGGCCAGTTTTTGGATGATTGCCTCTTACTCACTTATAGACTCCGTATCTCAGAACATTAAGAGCCTTTCGGCTTGCACTTTATGGCTTGTTCTAGTAGAACATGAGTGTGTTTATCATTGACATTTTAGAACCGTGCAACTAGCTTCCTAACGTTTCATCAGCGCCCGTAATAGATTTACATGAAATAAAAACAATTAGAATATGCATTGACTATAGTTGGGAGGTATAGTACCTGATTCATTTTTATTTACCAAGGTTATGGTATGATAGCTAACGAAATAAAAAGGCTCTAATCCTAACGCAAATGCTTAAAAGTTTAAACGCTTTAAAAATAATTAAAAGTTTTATTTATTGTAAAGAAATAGGTTTGCATTGAAAAATGTAAAACTGACTGGTAAAGAAAAAATCATTTATTCAAAATATACTGTTAGAACTTTTTACGTCAAATAATATCAAGACAGCTTCCAAAACGCCCGCCCATCACCGCTTCCTAGTGCTATAGCTGGGTAAAAGAACCTGCGCCATAAACTACCCAGCAGCACGATCTGTCTCTTAAGACCCATCTACCATCAAAGTTGCAATCGAAGGAAATTTTAACATTACAATATTACTCCGTTGCCATGGTTTCACTTAACAAGGAATTTCATTATATTCGTGCTCCGATACCTTACCTTTAGTTTATATTAAAATGTAGGTATTTTACAATTTGTGTTATTCCTGGAAATCACTTTAATATGGCTGGAATCATTAATAATGATATTTATAATATTGAAACATAAGACTTGAGTATAATTATATAAAAATATATTTTACAATTAGTATAATTCCTGGAAACACTTTTTTAATATGGCTAGATATCAATAATGTTATTTTGAAAACTGTTTTTTTTTCGTGAAAAATTCGTCGCCCAACACTAGTACCTATATACAGTAAAGAATATAACACTCACGAAAGTTATTATAGTAAAATTTAATCATATTATATGTATACAAGATGTTATTATATCATACCTTACCTTTTGATACGCGCGACCAAACACAATATTATGACGAAAATAAAATTCTCAGCCGTTAATCAAAGCGACAGCTGTTTACCCTCTTTATTGCGTGTCAGCGTGAACCTATTTGTCGATAGCAATGTGAAGCCATGATTTATTGATATTTTTGGTCCTTTTGTACGAAGGGCAGGAAAATGTTGACGCCTTAATCAGCAATTTGGACGCAAAGGAAACGTCATTTGTGGGTTTTGCTTTTTACTACGATTTCGCTGCGATTGTAATAATGATAAAAATAAAACCATAGTAGCTAGGATTTATTCCAAACAATATTTAATTCCAAACAAAATTTTAATAGCAAAAAACATAGGTTTTATTAAAAAAAATATATATATTTATTTGTCAGTGGCTGCTTTTGAAACAACCAGTTGCAAGTCTTTTTCACTACAGGGCATAAGTATTAAACTTATTAATTCCTCTGATACGATATCTTTCGTAGCTCTCTGCCTTCCCTTCGTGGATTACAGCCGCAAAAGTATACAAACAGAAAAAATATATATTCATGGAACCATTTTCATAATCATCCGATGCCTAACACATGCAAATACAAACAGGTGCCTACTTTGGTAAAAGTTGTCCAAATCCCTAAATATGGATCCCAGACGGTACAGAATAGTTTCAAGGGAAAAACTTGATTTCACGCTCCGTTTGTAGTTTGAAGAATAGCACAAGAAAAACAAGGCTAAAGTCAACTTACGGCTAAGTCTACCTAAAAGTTGGTCCTTCGCTCCAAACTACGCGAAACAATAAATACACAGACTTTTTTAAGAATAATTTATAGCCCTTTTAGTCTACCTTTATGTTCAAATTATTCAGAAGCAAAAAAGTATTTTATTTCGCACTTCGATGGTGAAATTTCAATAGCTCTTCTTGTTTCTAGATATTAATTTAAAATATCGAAATGTTTTTGGTGAAGTATAATCTATCTAACCCCCCCTCCCCTCCTCTCACTCGTGTTCCGAATGATGATGATGATAATCTATCTTCCTAACTAACAACAATTATACATTACAGTACATAGTTTAAGGTAAAAGATCATCACAGTCAGCCAGAGTTGGTATACATACTTACTTACTAGCACACTACCAGTAATCTCAGACAGAAAAATTAAGTTGGGTGCTACCCACTCCCTATTTGCTGCTAAACCTAATTTCCGTGGCTAATCTAAAGTAATCGTGGCTTGAATTTTTAAGACAAGTGCCGTAAGTTAAGACGTAAATAAAAGCTGATGAATATTTACTGTAACATCATTTACAAAGGGCGAGAAATATTTACAAAGACGTCTAGATAAATTGTTGAACGACTAAATTAATTCATCTTTTAAAAAACCTTTTTCCTCTGTTTGCGAGGTCTATTTGACATCCATTAATGATGTTATTCCTGTTTCATTATGAGCTTGACACGGAACTTGCGCTACCAATGATTATAAGATAATAAATATAGTGATAATTATATTCTGAGCTTCTTTCTTTTTTTCTTTGTATCGGCATGAGCCAATAGGCACATGAAATGTTCAAGCCGCGTTGTAGAGATAGGTCAGTCAATATGGTAGCAAGGTTGACCGTCCAGGGTGCGCCGGACGTACTTAAGCATCGTCACTTGTGAAGGCTCTCTACTTACACCCCCATTGTATTTTCCCCATTACATTAAATTATGAACAGGTTTTAATGGAAGGGTGCTGGGTGGCCGTTGTCCTGCAGCAGAAGATTACCGGCTACATGAATAATTATAGTTAAGTGTCTAAACTTTGTATTATAACTTCTGTGCTCGCTCTGTTAACAGAATTATCTACTTTCATCATTCAAATTTTGACAAAAATCTATGCTCTAATGGCGATAGGTACGCCGCCGCGCCGTCGTAACTGGACTGGACTAATAGATACAGGCTATCTAGTGTCATCATAATCAGCCGAAAGACGTCGACTGTTGAAAGGCCACCCCCTAGGAAATGGGGGGGAACATAATCTCCAAGCTTGGCATGCGGCTTGTGTAATAAGTTTTAATTATTTAAATCTACAATCTACTCATCTAGAAAACACAGGGGTGAGGATTAACAGCATTTCCTTCAGCCACCAGAAATAAACATCATAAACCTAGGGGATACATTAATATTACTTCTAAGTATCTCGGAGCTAAGTCAGGCTGATTGAGCACCTTCCCAGTTTCTAATATTTATGTAGGTCGTAGTCTGAGCCTTTGAGATAGCGTAAGGGAACAGAATGAAATGACTTGAAACAAAATTTTTGCCAACGTCATTGTGACTTCTCGAGGCGCGTTATCTTCATCAGATTCTACTCGTATATTCATTATTATCAGTCGTGATGGTTTAGAGATTGCCAGACTAGTTTCGTACGCAAACTTGCAAGTTGAAACCCAGACTAGAATTAACGAAATGCGACTTTTCTTTGTGATTTGTGTGATTTTATTTTTTTAATAGTATGGTAATATTATGAGTGTTATCCATATTACCTACTATATATACCGGTTATACCTAAGGAACTACTTGGATCCTATATATATGGGTTATACTCACGTCAATATTCGGGAATGCCCGACTAGTTTCGGCTCGCGACCCCGCCGCGTCACCTGTTCATGAATAAGGGCTCCGTTAGAGTCCGAAACTAGTCGGGCATTCCCGAATATCGACATGAGTATAACCGGTATATATAGTAGATAATATGGATAACAATCATGAAAGTTATTATAGTAAAGTATGGTAATTTAATTTATTTGACTTTCTATTTGTTTGTACATTTGTGTTGTAGGACCTAATACAGAATAAAACTGAAAAGAAAAACGATTAAAATGAGCATGTTGCCCATCATAATCATCAGCCGGAAGACGTCTACTGTAGAACATAGGCCTCCCCCCTTAGAACGTCACAATTGCCAATTACATCCACCATGCTAAATTCTAATTGCTCAAGGCAAAAAAAATAATGAATACGAGCGGGTATCGAACCCGCGACCTACGCCTAAACTAAAATGAATACCGTTCAATATAGCCCTTGATTCTTATTCAACACAAATAAAGTCTTATTCTCGTATCAAATCAAATGAAGACCAGCCTTGAGTTGTATTACTTAAGTACGTCCAATATAGGGATCCAGGCGAATCTTAAGACCCTTTGTGCTCTTAATTAAATGTCAAGGTCCAAGAAATTGGACTGGACAAGTCTATTTTATTAGCTCATCTTACACCAAACGCAGAAAAATACGAATATTCTTAGATGAAGAATTCATTTTATTTTTATTTCGATAGTTTTGTGATGGGATTTAATTAAATTATTTCGAACTGAGCTAAGTTCATCCCAATATAATAAAGGCGAAAGTTTGTGAGTGTGTTATATGTTTGTTACCTCTTCCTCTCAAACGGCTGGACCGATTTAGATGAAATTTCATATGGAGGTTGCATTTCATATTGAGCTGACATCGTGATTAACACATAGGCTACGTTTTATCCCGAAAAAATGTACCGCGTAACACCGCAGGTAGTAAATAAAAAAAGTTCGAAATAAAAAGGACTCGAAAGTGTTTACTATGGCTTCAAAGAAAGCTGATAAAATTTGCCATTAAACGTTTTTTTATTTTAAACCTCTAACTTCCATCATCATCATCATCATCATCAGCCTATCTCAGTCCACTGCTGGACATAGGCCACTCCTATGGCACGCCACTGAGCTCGACCTTAACTTCCATACTTTAGAAAAAAACTGTAAGTGACAGTATACTTAGTTTTGCAAGCCGGCGTCGGGCAACATCGCGCGAGACACATAAAATTCGTGTCTAGCAACAGAGACGCGGGACAAATGTCGCCTAGTAAAAACGTGGCATAAATATTGATATTTTTACGGTAATGTTAGGTCACTCATAAAATATTCCCAGACATGTTTTTCAGCCTATCTATCAGTCTGCCTGTGATTTATGTTTGGACCGTCTTTTTACGTCCATACACGTTTTAATACTAACTCACATCGTACGGTTGCGTTGTAATTCTTTTTCAGACGCTGTATAAATATTTCGAAAATAAAGCGTGTTCATTGGCTTTTGAGGTCTTGCCTCACCTTTTTGGAACTTTATTGATGGCTTTCTAGTATAACTGGATGCAGAAGAATGCCAGTCTTCCGTATGGAGTCCTCCCCCTCTGCAAACCAGTTGCTGCATACTTAATACACGTTAGTAATAATTTTTAGTTTAAATTTTTTATTTTGTATATATTTATTTTTAAGAAGTGTAAATAACCTTGTAAATAAAAGTTGGATGTGTGTCAAAATGTCAAACAGTCAACTGTCAAAATCAATACACGTTAGTGAGATCGTAAGTACCTACTGTCAAAAATTGTTTGAATGACATCTGAGAAACACGACGATTTATTGTAGTATCGAATACACGGAGGCGTCTTCGTTATTAAATGACTGGCCAGTGCCGCCTATCGACGAACTGACGATGGTAAGCGTTGCTTGACTATGATCAATAGAGGTGCAAGTAGAGAGCCTCCACGTGTGATACTTAAGTACGTGCGGTGTCGTTACAGTTTGGTTGGGGGCTCTTGCAGTCTCGCCTTTGCCGGTTACGTCCAATAAGATTCGTCCCCTCGGGGTCGTCGACACTAAAAAAAACAACGTTACAGAAGAGGCTGCTGTCTATCTTCTGGATTTTCTTTTAGTCCCCTCCTACGACACCCGACGGGATGGGATGGAAGGTGCTATTCTGCCACCCCACAGGTCTGTACCCAACTTTAATATATCACTCTTCGTCATTATTGTCTTGGCACACTGTAACAAGATTAATCCTTGCTAATCATGTTAATCCGCCGAGTAACACTAATTAAAAGATAATTGTGACGCGTGTGTTTATCTGAAATCAAAGAGGCTTTGTCGCTTAAAGGATGGAAAGCAAATTAAATTGTGTTTGAGTTGTTTATCATTGTCAACCAAACTTTTTGTTGTTGGATCGCTACGCCTGTGAAAAGTAAGTGGGTAGGCAGAGAGAGATAGAGGTGTGGTTTTTACATACAAGAAAGAAAGATAAGTGCTAATAGCATTTTATCGAGTAGAGCTACTAAATGAAGGCAGTATCTTATAATAATGGCTTGACATCGGAATGGAGTATTTATATTACTTTTTGGCACCTCGACTTTATACTTCGCGCTCGGCATTCAAGTTTGACACCGAAAAGGGTACAATATATCTATTGTGTCAGACTTTTGAAACTTCAAACTTTTCACTATAAGAAGGATGGAACATAAAACGCTACTCTAGATGCATAATTCTAATGAGTCATTTCGGAAAACTATTAAGAGATAGTAAAGTTTTTGTACCATAAAAAAAATATCCTATTTCGTTTCCCACTGCTGGGCAAAGGCCTTTCTTCTTTCAATCCACTCCATCCTACACTATTTCTGACTACATGGTTTTCGCGTATGTTTGATATAACATGAAAAGAAAAACCCTCTTTACCGTCTTTCTTTTTACCCAATGGTAACAATTTTAATATTCCTTCTTCAATGAAATACATAACATTTAAGTCCTAAATCCTGGCTCTGTACAGTATCCCTAATCTTACCTTAATCCTCACAAACCAGTACTTTATTAAACATGTCTCAAATTAAACATGGTGAGGGCTCCTAACTCCATCTGACGTTGACGGGGTGACGTCACAATATTAACGTAGGACCTGTATAACTAACTATAAATATAAACATATGTTTGTTGGTTTGTTGGACTGTTCCTATTTTACGCACTGGGTTTGACACTGGGTAGACGAAGTATATTGATAGTTTTAGTCACCTAATGGCTGGACCATTAGGTGACTAAAAAAGTAGAGTAAAAACTTTGTATTTTTTATCGCGCTTTTTAAACTTAATAATTTTTTAATTAAAAAAGCACTGTCCCTTTGAAAAAGACTATTGGAGAGAATCAACGGCCAAAAGTTAATAACCCTAGTAGTATTAGTATTTCCTTTTTTTATACCAGCAGACCGCATCTCCACACTGGAGGGTACTAAAAGGCATTCCAGGTTATGTTACTACGAATATAAAAGTTTAAGGCTCGTTTGCGTTTCGCTATTTATTTAGGGAGGGTAAAAGGTCACTGAACTTACTAAAAGGTATATACTCCGAGTTGCAGTGTCTGGTTTAACTGGTAAGTGCCACGATTTTCTGGATACCTTGAAATAGCATGACAAAATAAACCAGGTAGTCACTAGAGAGCTGTTACTGAACCGTAGTACTTTACTGTAACCAAGATACATAGTGTACGTGGTCAGCCAATTAGAGTTAAACAATCTCTCAGGTGTACCGGTTTCTTTACGATGTTTTCCTTCTCCGTTTATAGCAACTGAAAACGAATTAGTTCGCACATGATTTCAAAAAGACATTGGTGCGTGCCGGAGTTTGAACTTGCGACCTTTGATCTTGCAGTCCAACGGTCATACTAATCGGCTATCACTGCTTACCCTATAATACTAGAAAGGATAAGGATTATGTATGCACGTGGCAATTAATTGCGATAATATAGCACAAGCATTAATAACGTTTAATTTAGTATGAAGTAATATGGTTCTGAGTATTAAATTATAATTGGTTATCAGACACCACGTGTTAACTTGATACTAAGTGAATTGTATCGTCTTGTATTTCATTAGAGTAAAGGCAGAGACAGACTGGGTCCATGTGCGCATCGGCAACGTACGCAACACACTCTGACATGGGTCTACACACCGTTGAAAAATCTCTCAGGTGTGCCGGTTACCTTACGATGTTTTCCTTTAGGTACCGTTTTTAGCAGAATATTACAACACGGGAATTAACGCGAATATAACTTTTTATTTTTTGGCTTGACGTTTCAACCGAGAGCACGGCGTGTGATATTCTATAATAATCATACAACGCGATAGTTTAAAAACGTTTTTAGCATGATAACTAATTTATAATACGAACATGTATCCGAAAAGTTTTTGGTGCGTTGTGGGGTTTGAACTCGCGGCCTTGGACTTGGCAGTCTAAATGACATCCCAGTCGGCTATCAATGCTATTTAATCAATCAGCGATATTGTCCAGCGAGTTTATCGACAATCAATTTGCACGTTTACTGCATACATAACAAAGTTATCATTAAATACAATGTGCGATCGATTCGAGCCCCGATCCTGTTCGCATTTGCCATTCATATGAGACATCGTAAAGCAGAAGATCTAGAACACGGTGGACTAATAAAATTGTACTGTTTCGCAATATCAAACTGCATGCGTATTGGTAGTTTGGTTGCAATGTGTGACTTTATATTACCGTGTGCCGTTCCATGTATATTGAAATTATCTATACTTATATTACAAGTATTTGTGTGTGAGATTTAAATTTTATAATTTGCTTCCTCAGACTTGTAATTAAATTAAATTTGTTATAATAACTATGCTCAATGTAAGTGAACTGTATTTGTTCTTTTTGAGTAAATAAATGTCTTTAAACCGAGATATGATATAGCTCCTACACCCCACGGATTTCAGAACCGTTCTTTTGGTATCATTAAATCTATTATAGTTACTCCATTAGTAAACATTTCGTTGCTGTTGGCCCTGGGTTTTTAGTGTATGGAGTTTGGTCCTTTATGGGTATGTAAGGTAGGGGGTAATCTTCGAAACTCATACTTCGATTTCCAAAATTCGTTCCCATTTAGAGTGGACCTCCGGTTTTCGGTGGACATTGGTCTTTACCTACTGACCAATTTAAATCAAAATATTTCTTGATTTCGCTGTACAACAATATGCGACCTCATACTGCACAGCAGATGGTCTCTAAGTTACAAGAGCTGGGGTTGGAAGCTCTCCTTAATCCACCATAGTCATCAGACCTTGCGCTTACAGACTTTTTTTCCAGAATTTTGTTATCTTCTTGGCAGGAAAAAAATAAAATACGGGAGAGGCAGTGCAAAATGCATTTGAAAGAATCGGTTGCTTCTCGTTCAGCCGATTTCTTCAAGAAGGGTATGAAAAAGCCAGTGCGTTGGCAAAAATGCATCGATTGCTTGTGATTACTTACTTTGATTTTTTATAAAAAACGTTAATTACATAGGCAAATACCTAATACTAGCGGGCCGTTGCTCGTTTACTTAATTGAGTAATGCGTAAACTGTTGCGTGAGTTCACAGTATAACAATTATACGTTGTGCGATATCGGTTAGCGTATTATTATTTATTATTATTTCAGCCATGATCGTCCCACTGCAGGGCAAAGGCCTCCCTTTCCTTCCTCCATTCCTCTCGGTTATGAGCTGCATTCGACCAATTTTCTTTAAAGGAGACCAGCTCGTCCCGCCATCTTCTTCTGGGCCTACCGCGACGCCTTTTGATGTTGTGTGGCATCCACTCCGTAGTGGTTTTTGCCCACATATCGTCTGGCATGCGGCAGATGTGGCCAGCCCAGTTCCACTTCAAACTAGCGGCTTTGTGTCCAACATCAACGATTTGTGTTTTGGAGCGCAGTGTTGTGTTCCGTATGCGGTCAGTCAGCCTGACCCCCAGAATGCTGCGCTCCATGGCTCGTTGGCACACCCCGAGTTTGGACTTTTGCTGAATGGTTAAAGACCAGGTCTGCGCCCCGTAGGTGAGAATGGGGAGTATGCATATGTCCATGAGCTTTTTCTTTAGCGTGAGAGGTAGCTCACCTTTCATGAGGTCTTTCATTGACCAATAGCTTTTCCAGGCGCTTTCGGTGCGTCTAGCAACTTCCATGTCTTGTCGCGCCTGGAAAGAAACTATTTGGCCAAGGTAAAGGTATTCTTGGACATATGCAATCTCAGTCCCCTCTATCTCAAGCCTACGTTTAATGCTGTTAGTCATTAGCTTGGTCTTTCCCATGTTCATGCTAAGTCCAACCTCGAGGCTTGCTTTGTGTAGTTGTTGGACCATTGTGCCTAGTTCCTGGGCCGTGGAAGCAAAAAGGACTATGTCGTCTGCAAAACGAAGGTTTGTTAACCTTTTTCCGCCGACTACAATGCCCATCTGCTCCCAGGAAGCCGCTAGGGATTTAAAAACTTCTTCTAGAGTGGCTGTGAAGAGTTTAGGAGATAGCGGATCCCCTTGCTTGACTCCTTTTTGTATGTTAAAAGCAGGTCCGGTGGTGTGTAGTTTTATAGAAGCTGTACTATTGTGGTATATATGTTTTAGTAGGAGAATGTATGTTTTTGGAATGCCTTGGCTATGGAGAGCTTGAAATATTGAGGAATGGTTAAGGCTGTCGAAAGCTTTTGAAAAATCTATAAATGCGAGGTATAAGGGAAGGTGAAACTCTTGGTGTTTTTCTATTATTTGGTTAACCGACTGTAAGTGATCGGTAGTTGAGAGGCCGCGTCTAAATCCTGCTTGTTCAGGTGGTTGGTGTGAGTCTAGTTGTTTGGCAATACGGCCTTCAATAACTTTGATGAACGCTTTATACAAGTGGGAGACAAGGCTGATAGGTCGATAGTTGCCTATGTCGCATTTATCACCCTTTTTGTGCAATAGTTTAATATTTGAGTGGCAAAATTTAAAGGGGAACTGTCCTGTTTTTAAAATTAGGTTGAAAAGATTAGTAATATGTGGAAGTAATATTGCCTCTCCTATTTTGAGTGTGTCGGAGGTGATGCCGTCTTCCCCAGGACTACGGCTATATTTCATGTTAGCCAATGCATTGTGTACTTCAAAGCCGGTAATAGGGGCAATATCGTCAGAACACGAATACGGTTCCGGCATGGCTAGAGGGGCTGAGTTGGAGTTGGAGTATAACTGTTTGTAAAACTTAGTGCTTATTTCTAAGACCTTGTCTCTATCGCCATGTTTGACACCTTCACTATCTCTCAAGCTGTTAATTGAGGTTTTGCCTGTTGCGTTGCCCTTGATTGCTGTTTTTAGGGAAAAGTTTTGTTGTAAAGCGATTTGTACTATTTTTGTGTTATAGTTTCGCAAATCTGTCCGAATGCTTCGTTTGACTTTTCGGTCTTTCTCTCGATATTCAGCAGTTTGAAATGGTAAGTTTTGCCTTTCTTCGATAAGCTGTTTGGAGGTTGTGCTTAATTTTTTCTCTCTATTCCTTGTGTTTTTGATTTTTTGACTAGTTGTTCTGACTACTTACAAACTAAAACTCTCTAAAACTTGGGAATCTAGTATATTAAAGCTATTTTTCAATTCGAGTAAAAATTGTTCTTTATGGGCTAGTAGAGTTAATTTATCTAGACGTTTAATTGAGTTCTTTACTATGTGGTTCCGGAGTATTTTTGTGTTTAATTTTAATGTGATGCGTAGTGGACGATGATCTGAGCTGTATTTTAAGTTATTGAGTATTTCTGTATTAGCTATAATTTGTTTGCAAGAAGAGAGACAAAAATCTATCTCGTTTTTAGTAATACCATCTGGGGACAACCACGACCAGCGGCGTTGAGGTTTTTTAAAGAAGAAAGAGTTGCTTATACTAAGATTTTGAGCAAAGGCAAATTGCAAGAGTCGCGTTCCTCGGTCGTTTCTTGACCCTGAGCCATACGGTCCAATAATTTTCGTATTGTCAGAGTCAGTTCGGGTGCCAAGTTTTGCGTTGAAGTCTCCTATGATTATTGTCCAAGTTCCTCTGTTTTCTTCACATGCCTTGTCGAGAAGGTCGTAGAACTCTTCTATTTCTTGGTCTGGGTGTGAGGATGTGGGAGCATAAACTTGGACAATAGTGAGAGTTTTATTATTTTTAATTAATAATTTGCAAACAGCTATTCGTTCAGAGTAGGCAATAAATTCCTTTAAGTTGTTTTTCCAGCGCTTGGACACGAGGAATCCTACACCATTTCTGGTGTTGGTTTCGCCTACATGATAAAATATATAATCTTTTCTAATATATAATCTTTTATAAAGGAGTCTTCACCTTCTCTTCTCACTTCCGACAACCCTATGATGTCGTGCTTAAGGTCCTGGATTGCGTGTTCTAGTTCCATTAATCGTGCTTCTGTTCGTAGTGTTCTTACGTTGTAGGTAATAATGTGTAGTTGGTCTGAGTCCGTTTTACATGCAGTAGTCGTTTGACAGTCAAGAGATCTCACCCGGGGATTGTATGCGCCCCTTGTTCTAGGGGTTGTCTGCTTACTGTCATAAGCAGAGTTTCCGCTAGAGACACCGGGTACTTGGGGCCTATTTTTCGGAGAACTAGCCATGAGGAAAAGGGGTTTAGACAATTTAACCCACCACGCTTGTCTAATGCGGGTTGGTGGGTGTGCAGAGAGCCGCCTAACTGGACTCATGAACGCCACCGTTGGTACTCTATGTACTCATCCGCTGCCGTTCTAAACTAACAGCCTGCACTGATGCTAGTTGTACTGCCCTGGCCTCTTATGTACTTCCTGTCCATGAGCCCAAGGCAGCCTGAAGTTGCTGTTTGGTCGGGGACTGCCGGAGCAGCGAGCGGTGATATCTCACCGCCGATCCATTATCCGCCACCTATGGACCCCGGTAGTAGCCTACAGCCAAGCCCTACCATTTTTTTACGTTATACATATTTATACGTTTTTACGTTATACCATTTTATACGTTAGCGTATTATTGATATATAATTACGGCGCTAGCATGTAGCCGGCAATTAGTAGTTGCATTGTCTATAATAGCGTGTGTTGCATCGTCTTGCACATCACGAATGCATTCATTCGTGTAACAGAGTAGAGAGAGATGAGGGCTTTGCCTGACCGTGGGACAATAACAAGCATTTACCCAACTTAAAGAGTCAGTTTATATTACTTTTATGAATGAATGAGTGAGGTGTGAATGGTTTTGCCACTGCCAATCAGGTCGTTTACCCTATTATTTTCGTTTGTAGTTTAGTTTGTACGTAATGTATGGGCAAAGTGTTTTTGCCTAACACGGGATACAAACTCGCAAACAGTTGCCATTTTCGACAATTGCGCCCACAACACCAATGAGGCATTCGATAACAATATTACCTATGTTATAAAGGTGTAACTTGATTCCACCAACTCCTCACAGCTTCACCGAATCTAAGATATTTAAGCTCTCGCTAAACCAGCACCCTAATCTTAATTCGTTCACAATCCACCACGCTGGCACATTACTTTAAAAATATTACGAAACCAAAAGGATGAGAATATTTAAAGAAAGCGTTGAGAAAAATGGCGATATGTTTTTGGAAACTCAGGATAAGCTTATACCAGCTTATCCAAAGCCTTCAGATATAACTTTGAGATTTATTTCCAAAATCTTGAGGAAGAAAGTGTGAAATCTCGGCCAAATATTTACGTGGATTCGATACGGAATGACGGTGTTTTTTAGTAGATTATTTAGATATGCAATCAATATGCTGATGTTGTTCTGTTTACAGGCTGGTTCCAGAATAAGTTGAGAATCTCTTTTGTTTGGTATAGGTCCTTGAACATAATATTTTGTTGTGTATATTTTTGTTTGGTCGTGATAACTTTGTTGTTTGTAGCTCAGGCTTATGTTGACCAAGTTGCGAATTTGAGGCAATGTAACTTTAACGAACGAAAAGCGGTAACGAAAAATTGACAGTGTGAAACAACTGATTAAATTTTAACTGTAACTGTTTTTTGCATGTCAAAGAATAGAGATCAAGTAGTTATCTTAAAAAAACATGTTAGTAACGTTTGTAAGTAAAGGAGTAATAGCGCGAAAAAAACTCAGAGGTCAAGGTCTCTTTTGAAGTCCAGACAAGCTCAATATTTTATGTGAGAACAGTGCAGATGGTCTGAGAAATGGTATTTTTAGGAGAGAACCACGGCATGTTTGAGTCGACCTGTCCTTACAGACACCCCGTATATGGTTCATACGAAACTGCATAACTGTCAAGACCATTAAGAATGAAGAATTATTTTTATTGTCATATAAATGCCAACTGCCATGCCATGCCAACGGATGGCCAGTTTTATTACGAATGCAGGTCGGAGAATTTCCAAGAAAATTATCAGTTTCATTTTACAGGTTTTTGGAGTTCCGCAGTCAAATTTAAAACCTTTTTTTCCAGCTTTGTTTAATTTAAAGCGTTTCTACCCCACTCATCTGCAGAGCCTTTTGGAAAAAACAAACGAAATGAAACTTCCCATGCACCATGGACATAGTATGTTAAAGTACTTTATTTCCATATGTTTACGGAGCAAAGACAACCTATTTCGCCGGAAAGTGCAAGAAAATTAAATTTTTAGTAAGATCCTCTCCGACGTCACATCCGCTTTCTACCGCAAACTTTCAGTGGTGCGAAGCGATTTTAAAATTCTTTTAGCTCATATACTTTAGCGAATTTTATATTTTTACTAGCGTAGTTAAAAACCGCAGCACTGAAAACAGTTTCAGTCAACCATTCCATTTCCAGAGCCGTTAGATCATAATCAAAAGTCAATTAAGAACTAAGAATTACACACATAGATGTGTTCTAATGTTGGCTTAACGAGTAGGTTCATACTGATCAAAGAATCTGAAAATCGACGATGTGAACTCTTGATGTATCAAAGTGTATACTAGGTAACCCCGCTTAGTAGGTTCTTAAAAGCGATTCAAAGGAAAACTATTATGTTACCAAGTGCCATAGACAAATGCCTATACCTATACAGAATTGACAATGTATGTCATCGATTACATAGTCGTAACATTATGTCATAAAGTCTCGCCAGTTTCCTAAAGGGGTAGGCAGAGACCACGTATCTCCATTTGCTATTATCCTGGCATGCTTCTTTCTCCTCATTTACTTGCACTACATTCCTCATATACGCTCGTCGGTGAGGGATACTCCTCACTTGACTCTTTTGCAGAACATTTCCGATGTGGTCGACATAATTATGTTCACCAAGGTCTTCTCATTCACGATACTCTAACATTCGCATCATATATTCGCTTTATCTGTCTTCTCTTATCCATCCTTCGTAGCCCCATTATGCCCCATGCACTTATCATTATATTCGCCACTTTTCCCACTTGCCTGGTCCCCCTAACCACTTTATACTCAGCCTTTTCTTACAGATCAACAACGTCTAGGAGGCTGTAACCGCTTATCTTCGTACCCGCTCGTAAACACCAACCAATCTATTTTATGCCCCGTAAAAACCTTGGAACAATGTTTGTATTACTGCTAAGTAATTGCCGGGTCACATTAAAGAACTCGCTCACAGACCGTACAAAGTGTTACCTTTTAAGCAGCGCTAGTATCTTTAGGTATGGTTATAAAAGTCCCTAAAGCTTACAGAAAAAATAGTTCAAAGTTATACTCATGAATGTGGAAAATGAAAACAGTATGAACTATCCCTTCTAATATTATAAACGCGAAAGTTTGTATGTATGGACGGATGTTTGTTACTCTTTCACGTACAAACTACGAAATGGATTTTAATGAAATATCATATGGAGGTAGCTGACACCCTGGATTACACATAAGCTATTTTTTATCCTGAAAAAATGTAGCAGGTAACACCGCGGGGCGCAGTTAGTATATTCTATTACAAAGATTAAAAATATTTGCCCCAAACACGACTTTTGAAGGCATATAATCATAATAATTATCGAAATTTTTGACAAAATTATCACGCTTATCAATCGTGGGGATCATGGCAACCGGGGAGGCAGGGGCATCGCAGTATTGGTGGCAAAGTTACAGAAGACGCTGCTGCCCATCTGAATTTTCCCTTACTCGCCTTTTTCGATACCCACGGGAGAAAAGAGAGAAAAAAAGTATCATGCTCATACATTTACCTCTCTATTCCATTTCTATTTGTCTTGCGTGTTGTCTTGTCCAGAGCTGGTATTTAAACACTAACAAGTCCTGTAAATGGTTTAATTAAATCTCGAGCTACATAACAGCGCTGAGCTCAAAGATGGCCGCGATAACTTTACAGTTTTCTCCCCAGTACAAAGGAGAGCTAACTTTTTAATTGCTTAATTGTCTACCACAATTTAACGGAAGAAGGGTTGGATACTGTAACATTGTTAGTGTTACGATTGTAAATGTTTTGAGTGAGTTTATTTATTTATTTATTAAGGTCTTCCCACAGCTTATGCGTACAAATTACTATATGAATACATACATAGGTAACTAAAGGCTTACGCACTAGCCAATTACGGGCTAACAACATTCTTCTAAACAAACTATTGTACACTATACTATGCACATCTTAAAAATGAAGTAAAAAAAACAAGTAAATATAACCTAATATAAATTTGACAGTGAGTGAGTGATACTTACAAACATATTGCTTATTGTGAGGACAATGGGTTTTTAAAGCTAATATAGGACTTTAGGATCCTGAACTTAAATTTGTTTTGTGAGTTTTGTTTATGCAGTTAGATTGCCTCGTTGGTCTAGTAGTTGGTAAACACGACTGCTGAGCTTGAAGTCCTGGGTCGGGCAAAGTCTTACTGGGTTTTTCCATTAGGTAATTCTCAGTAGCAGCAGGAACTTTGGAATTGTGCCCGGTTGATGACAATAGACTCTGAAACTAACACTAAGTAAAGATTTTTATGAGTATCTTTAGTTAGTGTTAGTTTGAGTTAAATACAAAGTAGTTCGTACTGTATGTTCACACCACTGTCTCCTGTACAACTCCAGATATCTATATCTTAATGTATTCTAAAGCTGTATTGTTAACAGTACCTACCGACGATTTATGTCTATGGCTTGATAGTGATAGTAGGTACCTAATTGTGAAGTATTTGTAAATAGAACACGGAATACAGGGTGTAACTCAAAACTCAATTAATTATTTTATTGGAAGTTGTCAGATCAAAAGTAAACGTAATTTGGATAATGATCATGTTGGCAATCCATAAATAATGAAGTCAAACCTATCTTATTAGCATCTAGCTGCGACTTCTGCGTGAACTTAAAACATGGGCCAAAAAGAAATGGTGAGCTCGAGGACTCCGACCATTTTCCATAAATCGTGGGCACCAAAATTTTGGTAACCGTTCGTAGTTGCAAATTAGTGTCATTTGTTATGGCACTAATTTAGCATAGCGTATAGCGTAGTGGCATTTGACCTAACAATATTAGCTTTAAGCTGCTTTAAATAAATAAACAAAATAGTTGCAGTTTTATTGACAATGTCAGAACAATACATCTTTTACATAACCTTGGCTCGATAGTAAATTTTGGGTTTAAAGACATCTGTTATTATTAATTTTATATTTAATGTTAATAGTAATTGGGTTTTTATTATTACCTTAAACATCAACCTGTATGTAGCAAGGCAATCAAAGCAGAACCCCAATGTTTTTATTTAGGTAATTGTGTCATCAGCCACTATAGAACAGGTTTAACTCACTTATCATTTCAGGATATTGGCAATGTCAGGCGGAGGTTGTTTGACTAAACATTAAAACCTACTAAAGCCGGGGGGACCGGCAATTAATCACCATTTGAACAGTTTCGGCCGTCAAGGTAAGACAGTGATTTTTTTTGGAAACTAATTGATTTTACTAGCTTTTCTAAAGGAGGTAATCGTAGTAATTAGTATTGTGTCTGTACTTGTATTGCTATTGCAGATCGGATTGCCTCATTTGGATTAATTATTTTTTTAATTTGGTCTTAAAAGTTGTCATCATCTGACGAATAAAGAAGATTCATCCCGGGCTAAGGTTCCTCCATTTTCTCTTATTGTTTGATGAAAATGGTTAAAAATAATAACGCAAGCCTGTAATTAAACAAAAAGATTTTAAAAAGCAAGGTTCAGTTAGGTTCCCTATTTGCTTCTAAATATATTTTGAGTTCTTGCACCTATATTCAACTCACTACTTATTGCAAAATCCAGTCCATATATATATAGGAGATATAGGAAACATCTATTTTCCTATTCCGTATAATTCTGATAAAAATCAGATAATCTTTTGGAATTGTCCCTAGCTTTACTTTCTCATGGTTGTTTTCGCTGACGGTCATCCATTATTATAAGATACAAGTGAATCCCTACTATTACCAATTTGAATATATACTATCTTTATGAATTTTTCAATTGCTTCAATTTTATTCAAGTGTGAGTTGTTTTTCTAATTCAATTGAAGAAACAGGTTTTGGATTCACATTTTATAATATCTGGACCATAAATTTGATAAGTGTTAAAAAACGATAAACTGAATGAAATGTGAATATTAGGCAAAAAACTTGTTTATAATTTGAAAATAATGTACACTACTAGTTTCCAAACTACAGTTCCAAACATTTCAAAGTTATTAAGAAGATAATAGTATGGAAATAAGAATGATATGATACAATAGAAACTAAAAACAACAGTTATGTATCTAAAATTAATTGTCACAAATATAAAGTAGATCCTTTTAGTATCAATTTAGCTAGTGTTGCAATACAGTCTAACCTTTACACGTAAACTGTGACGTATGGATTCAGAATAAAACATTCATTTCATAGTTTGATGCATAATTTTTAGTTTTAGTTTTTTCTTTTGTAAATATTTATTTTTTAACGTAGGTTTAGTGTGTAAATAAGTGTAGATAAGCTTAAGTAAATTGTAAAATATTATTAGAATAAAGTACTGTGTAAAAAAAAATACAAAAATTTAGCAAATAACTTTTTGGTCGATCGAGGCAAATCCTGAATCGAATGTAGAATCTGAACGTCTTTCTAATCTAGTAAGTATTTGTAATAAAGCCCATCAATCATCAGCCAGCTTGAAGTGAACGTTAAAATACTCAATTCCTTTACCATTTCTCCAAATATCTCCGCCAGTATTTAATATTTATTAAGTCGTTACTCTGTGGTGTACACTGGGAAAGGCCTCATCCAATAGTGGGCTGCAACAGGATGATGATGAAGTCGTTAAACGCCACACGGGTCATATTTGACACGTGAACAATAAAAAATCGAGTGTCTTCTGTATGGCAGCGAAAGAGTTGAGGTACCAGGTTCACTTATTAACTTAAATAATGTTTCTACAGGTAATTGTCAACAATGATACTAAATGCAACGGCGGCGACGTCGAGAGTCACACTTATACAGGGTGCTCTCAATGTGCTGACAGCGTTGGAACTCACCTCATTCCAATACCCGGAGCAAGCGTGCGTTTTTGGTAAATCAGGAACATACCTAAATTCTTAAGTAGATGGTTTAGCCGAAATTAGTGATGAATGGATTATGTTGAGTCACCTTCCCTTAAGTACATACAGTGAAATGGGGTGGATCAAAACTTAAGGGTGAATGAAAAAAAAGAGACAAAGGTTTGGTAGTGATTTTAGTGGTAAGATTAAATTATTACAGTTAGTGGTCAAATACTCTAGATTGTTGTTTATAATACAATTTAAAGTACAGGGTCCTTAATGATAACAACCTATACTCTTTTTGCTATAAAATATGTTCCAAAGTTTTGTCTCTATTCACCATTAATCTATTTACCTCCTTTTACGGCACACCAAATGTTAACTTAGAGATAATGCCTCTACCTCAAGATGTTATTTATTTCTAGCTTATGTAAGTATAAATAAAAATGCCTAAGGCATTAAGTCCGCCTTGTACATCTTTTTGTATGAAGAATAAATAAATAACTGAATTCTCATTAGTCCGTTACTAAATAATTATTTTTCCTCCAGATGGAGCTAAATACGACTACATAATAGTCGGCGGTGGGACAGCAGGATGCGTGATCGCTAATCGTCTGGTAGAAGATAATAAGACAAGTGTCCTCCTCATCGAAGCTGGTGATGACCCTCAGATAGAGTCTAGTGTAAGTTTAAATATTCATGTATTTTTAAAAAACATTATATTATAAGATGTCTCATACCTCAAAACCAATTGATTTCCCTTTTCGTTTTATGGTGTAACAGCCTTTTAGTTTGATTGAATACCAGCCGTGTAAACGTTAAAAATGTATAAAAGTAAATAAAAATAATTACGAAAATTGTTTGGCTAAAGAACATCTTATCAGGTATCGTCAGGGTATCGTGAACGGCAGGTACAACTTGTTAAAGTTTTGTTTAACATTTTCAGTTCCCAAGTTTGATGTTATACCTCAAACAGAGTGAGGGGGCTTGGAACTACACGACAGAAGACGATGACATGACGAAACCATGTAAAAGACGTCTCAAAGACGACTTGTCTATTGGGAGACTTCTTGGAGGCACCAGCTCCGCAAGCTACCTTCTGTATACTTCAGGAAATCGCTACGATTACGACAAATGGGCAGAAATCGTAAACGATACCACTTGGAGTTGGGAAAATGTACTCCCATATTTTAAGAAGAGCCAAAGGCTTGAAGACCCCGTCATCGGTAATGCTTCCGATGGAGCTTCCTTTGGAACTACTGGTAATATAGGATTGTCGGTGTACCGATTTGATTTAAGAGAGAAATACTTAGCAGCTTTCAAAGAAATGGGACACGATATCGTTAATAGCATCAGTGGTAATAAATCTTTAGGCTATTCCGACGCTTTATACACTATTAGTGATAATGTTCGACAAAGTACCGCCTACTCTTATTTAGTGCCAATAAAAGAGCATCCTAATCTTCACGTATTAAAGAACACGCTAGTGAAGAAAGTTATTTTCGACGCTTATAACAATGCTATTGGTGTAGAAGCTTACACGAGCGATAACAGGTACATTACAATCAAGTCTAAAAAAGAAGTCATTCTGTCAGCTGGTATAGTCAATTCACCAAAATTACTGATGTTGTCGGGAATAGGGCCAAGAAAACATTTGTTTAGCCATCAAATTTGTACCATATCTGACCTGCCTGTAGGCAAGAATCTGCAAGATCATCTGGGTGTCATAATAGTCACGAATATGACAAAACTAGTTGTGCCTTACAGACCTTGGAATCCCAACAAGTATCCAGCCTCTGGGATAATAGGCTACGTATCCTTGAATAAGTCGAGTAATTATCCTGACTATCATACAATCAATTATGTTAATTACCCATCTAATCTTATGAGCTACTGTGCTTTCTCCTATAGTTTAGATGACAATATATGTGATAACATGATAGCAACTAGTGTCAACTCCGAAATGATGTTCACAACGATAAGCAAACAGACTTATAAGTCTCGAGGGGAGATCCTATTGAGGAGCAACAACTTCATGGACGATCCTTACATTTACACCAATTATTTTTCCGACATAGAAGATTTAGAAGACAATGTTAGGATGGTAGAAGATTTCGTCAAAGTTCTGGACACAAAACAGTTTAGGAAAATAGGCGCTCAGTTTAAGGACCCAAAGATACCGAACTGTAGGAATTTTCCAGTTGGTAGCAGGGAGTACTGGAACTGCTATGTCCCATGTATGACCTCATCGCTCCATCATTACAGTAGTACTTGCGCCATGGGATCCGTGGTGGACTCTCGGTTGAGGGTGTACGGTGTGAAAAGGCTGAGGGTTGCTGACGCCAGCGTGATGCCACATCCGACGGCTGGAGGAACTCTAGGTGCTGCCATTATGATTGGAGAGAAGGTCTCAGATATGATCAAAGAAGATAGCAAAGATTTAAGACCATTATGAGGAGGGAGTTATACATAATGATTAAATACGTAAACTTGCTTTTAATAACAGATTATAACTGTGGATATACATGGTAATATTTAAGTAAGCACTATTATCTCATAAGAATATTTTGATCTTTTCTAAAGATCATTTTTAACTTTTCACTTAGGTATGGATGTAAAATCCATACTATTTTATTGTTGAGATATTTCCGTGACAATCGCCTCGTTAGCTTATAAATGACTACCTTAATTAAGTTTTGTTTTGTAATTGTTGCTTTAATTTTACAATAAAGTAATTCTTCCAAGAATCCCAAAAGTCTCAAGTATTATTTGGATCAGCGCTTAATCTAGATTTAGAGATAACATAATTTTCTAAATCCGCATAAAATTATAGTTGGACCATTCTGGAATACCGTCCATCCTGTCGAAGCCATTATTAAACCTAGAAATGTGGACCAAAACCATTTAAAACCTATAATTATATTGGAAAATTTCTTGAAGCTTCGGCGAACTTTTAAGTGCCTTTTAAAAAGTCAAAATAATTAAGCAACCCTTGTCAGTTTGGGTTTATAATATTAACTGACCGTTGTAGATACGGTAATTTATTATAATTAATGTCAGGCCGCGATTTTCATATTACAAGGTGTTTTTTTTTTGTCAAATCTAAGGACCTATTTGTTCACAATGGTTTTTTGAATAACAATGTTTATCGGAAGTCGCAGATTTTATTTCCGCACGGAGTAATATTTTTTTGATGTTTGTTAAGAGTGTACAATTTGATACACCGGCTATTTAGGGTCATTTACAGATATTATATACAGAAAGTCACGACTATTTTCTACGATTGATGGGGAGAGATGAATTTACATTTAATAAACATGGCATACTAAACTACAAACCTGTATGTAAACCCCCATTTAATAAAAATCTACTTCCTTAAAATTATGCATTCAACTTTTTGTCATATCAACCAAAATACAATTGCCAACAAATACACACAGTACAAACAAATGCCTAATACAAAACATACCAGCAGCCTTAAAAATAACAGCCAAACAGATACAGAATCATTCGGCAGAAAGATTTGTGGGTTCGCAGACACAAACATGAATACATCCAAAGAATTTTGGAAGTAACAAAGATTGCGATCGGATCGCACATTGTTCCCTTCTGTTTAGGGTGAGGCCTGATTGTGAAGAGCGGAAGCGCATTGTGGTCCACACTCAACTTTCCTGTTCCCAGTGCTCCGTGCTTACCCCCTCCCATTGTGTCCGCTGGCTTTCAAAAGAAATCAATTATTTCCACTCTCAATAGACTATCGGATATCTTTGAGCGGGTTTATGAGTGGATTGTTTTTGTTAAACTGTGAATCTTTTGTTTATAATCTTCTGGTTGCAAATTCATTCTTCTATATCCAATTGGTCTAAAGCGCCTAATGTAAAAATAGATTTTCTTTGTTTCTTATGATTCATGGAGTTTATTCCTTTATATTTTCAATCGAAATCCTATTTGCGTTGACGTGTTAGCTATATATAAAAGAGAAAATCCTTTTTGCCTATAATGCGAACAAAAATACAACTTGCCTCAAATTGAGCTTGTAGTGCAATACATATGCAACCCTTTTAGTACTTATTCGCTAGGTTTACTTTGCTCATTAAGGTCATTATCGCATTTCCTTTAGCCATTTAGGCCATATCAGCCACATCTGAAGACTCGTGATCATTAGAGATATGAAAAGGGTGGCTTTACGCAGAGCAGTGAATGAAACTGCGTGTGGTAATGATGACGACATCGTGATGCGAGTCCTCGTAAGCGTTACAGATGGTAAAGAAAAATACATAAAAACATAACATCACTGTACTGCCCGAAGGGGTAAGCAGAGTCGAGATGACTATAGAGTACACCCACATTTCGCCAGTTATGTTATGGGTCTGCAATATTTCAGTAAAGTTGTGTGCAAGGCGGACTCAATGCCTTGGGCATTTTCTACTAGTCTGCCTACATCTACCTACTGCCGGATGACATGCGATTTTCGTTTTTTTGTTTAAAGCTTGACATTATTTACTCTTGTAAATCATGGTAGACACAGATAAACAGTTGTAAACATTTTACATAACTATTGTCAATTTATCACCCAAACAGCTACAAATACACTAAAGCCACATAATTTTCTGTAACAACACGGCTGTACCAAGCACATTCCGTCGCGTTACTTCTGAATTAACGACTTACTAGTTCAAACACTCGACTTCTCTTGAGCGAGTAACTCATTATAAACAGATGTACTTAAACGAACGTATTCGTCGCTGTCGTGTACCTACTGTCATTGAGTTGAGGTGGTAAGGGGGGAACACAGTGAGAGCAAGATTTTAACACAATAAATATTTTTTAAAAAAAAAAACGTCGCCCCACACTAGGAATTTCTCCTGTATCGTAGGTGCGTTTCACAAACATGAAATATTCACACGTGCGGGAGTCGAACCCGCAACCCTTAGCGCAGCAGTCCAATCGCTTAGCCACCGCGCTAATCAGGTCGTCAACATAATTAGAAGCAATAATAATGTCCTCCTGGCAGATTTTCGATCATGACGGCTTAACTCATCTGAGACTAGCCAACTACGCATGAGATATTATAGTGCACAAGTATACGCGCAAACACAGTTGCACTCCCTATTCCCTCACTCATAGTTCAATGGGACGGCAGACCGACACGTCCGGAGATATCAAGCGCAGGACAAACGGCTTAACGTGCCTTCCGAAGCACGGATAGGCAGGCATGTGAAAACGGTCACCCACCACAAGACTGGCCGCGGCGAGCACACCTTAACCTCGCAGATCAACTGATCTGCCTGGTAGCCACGTAGCTACGAGCTTCTACGTAGTAGGCAAGAATATAAGAATAGGCGCTTGGCCTGCAGTGGGACATATGACGTATAGGATGTTGTTATATAATTATATTTATGAACTTGTTCTCTAATATCCAGGTATTCAAGTCACAATCAGGCCATTTTAATAGTTTTTCATCTCTCAGTATCTCCCAACCCTATACCACAGTTTTCATTTGGCAATCCGAACGTAGCTTAGGTGTGTATCTTCATTAGTTGTGTATTCAACTGTCTCTAGAAACAATAGCTTAGCATTGCGCGCCTCGGTCGTGACTACAGTTCCATATTTAATGGTGTGCACAAAGATCTGTGGTGGGTCTGATGAGAGATGAAAGGATGAATAATGGTGATGGAGACTAAATTTAATATAACTATGTATACTATATTATAAAAACAATTTTCTCCCGCAAGTACAAAATGCACGTTAGGTTGACGTAAACGAATTCGCTTAGATCACCTGGTTAAGAGACGCTCAAGATAGAGAGGATTGGCAGAGAAAAAGGAAGGCCTACCCAGCAGTGGGTAATATTGGGCTGAAATTATATTGATGAACAGATTTTTTCAGCAGCAGGAAGTCTACAGGTGTAAGGACAATAGGCTCGCCCCGTATGTGTACCTTTGCCTACCCAATGGTGAATAATCCTAGTATATAAAAGTTAAAAAGTCAAAGCAAACGTGATCTGCATACCTTGCCAAAAGATTCGAAAATATTCACAATATCTTCCTTTGAAAATATAAATCAAACTGGCCGCAAAAGATAGTATGTATTAAATAAACTCGAGCAGCACTCAAATAAATTAAGTAAGCGAGGAAAAGATTAAATTGTTATTATTTGGTTTTTATATAACGAAATATTTCTAAGAAGTTTTCAACGAAATTAATAAATGTACCAAGAAATTGTAAAAATGCTTTAACAAAGAGATTTTTCAACAATTCTTTTATTATTTGTTTTAATTGCTACATTGTATTTTCCTTTTATGAACGACGTATTGGAGTTCTGAAGAAATATTTCACTCGTTTTCTCCAAGGAACTTAGACTTGTGGGAGAATTGCTGGCGATCAATATTTGCCTGAAATATTGTAGTTTCCAGTCTGGGCGATTGTGTATGATAATATATTTGTTCAATGGCGTGTCTGGAATGGAATACAAGATATTTAAACAGACATTCTTAGAGCAATATAATGAAAAAAAAACATTGTTGTTTCAATATCAAAATAGCGCTTATATTTCAGTGGAATGATCGATGGACTGCCAAGTCAAAGGTTCAAACCCTGGCACGCACTATTGTCTTTTGTAATTGATGTGTGTACTATATTAGTTATCATTTGCTAAAAACGGTGAAAGAAAACGTCATGATGAAACCGGCATACCTAAAGATTTTTTCAACGGTGTGTAAAGCCATGCAAGGCCTATAGGCAGTTTAAAGTCTCATACCAGGCTGTTCATCAACCATGTAATAAGAAAAATTATTAAAATATTCGCAAAGGTGCTTCACCTTCACCATTGTTACTAACTCATAACTAATTTATAACGGCGTGATGTTATACGCACATGAATTCGAAAAGACATTTGTACGTGCCGGGGTTTGAACTAGCGACTCTTGACTTGGCAGTCCGACAGTCAAACCACTCGGCTATCACTGATATATAGAAATAAAATCAATACTTACTTTTGTAACTTGGATTGAAGTAAAGCCTCCTAAGACATGGTAAGCGGTATTGATCTTCGTTGCCACAGCAACCAATAGGCAGATGTTCTGTTTATATCGTTATGACAATTTTTGAAGAGATAGGCAGAAGAGTTGCTTTGGGAACCCCGTTTTCACCAATGGAAGTGAGCCTATAGCCATTGACCGGTCGCAAATTTATTGATTAATATTGCTAAAACCAACACAGCTCCCGAAAATCAGCAACAGATAAGCCCACCATTTCGTACGCCCCGGGCATCAAACTCTCGCTTAGCAGTCGAGTAGCGCAGCAGACCAACAAGGCAGATCTTCAAAACAAAGAGAAGGCAGTAATTTCCAGAGAATTTTTCCCTTTTGAAATTCATCATATTGCTTGTAACATGAATCCTTAAAAATTCTCAAGCCAGGTAGAAACGCAAAACAGAGGAAAAAACGTAAAAAACACATACTGAATCTTTCATGCGAAGAATGTCTGAGTACTGCCTACCTTATTAACTTGAGATATTTCAGCGGAGCCCCAAAGAAATTATGTCGACGTATTTGATGAGTCAGCGAATATTTATGTTCGTACTATCTGCCGTTTGCATTGCAGGGCTTAACTGACAAAAGTAATCTTCAAAGACGCCTCTGACTATCCTCTTAAAAAATATCCTGGAGTCTTAGAGAACGTGTTTTGGTATATCCAGCCCCTAGTCTATGTTTCTTTGCAACAAATTTCGTATATGCGTTTGCATGTTAGAAGAACTGTTAATACTGTTATTGTCTATATAACGTTATTTAATTAAATTTAGATCAACGTGGTCAATCTCAAATGATTACCTACTTAATGTAGTAGATAATATGGTCAATGATATTAATTTTTTCCTAACCACATTTCGGTCGCAGCGACCTATAAATGAATAGTCAACGATCCAGAAGATATTATATCGCACAAGTATGCGCGCAAACATAGGTGCACCATTCCCTCACTCTCATAGCCCAATGGGACGGATAACTAACGCGACCTTTGAGAAATCAAGCACGGAACCGTGCTTAACGTGCTTTGCGACGGCACAAAGCAGTGCTAATGAAAAACGTGCACCCATCCAAGAAATGACCGTGACATGCGCGGCTTAAGGGCCGTATCTCATTAGGGTGCTATAACAGCGACGCCAGCAACATGCCCATCAAAATATCTCAAATAATATTATGGAGTAGCTAGCCATACATAATTGACGAGGGCGTCGACGCAATTTGACATGTTTTGCCGCTGCCATGGCAACACGATACCTTGAACACTGCCTGATAACAGTAACCATGTGGCTACAAGCCCGTCTTCCCAAATCAGTATTATCCTGCATCCCCAAGCCCCACATGAATTTCCCTTACTCCCCTTAAACGAGGTTCACAGAAAATAAATTTCAATTACGATCCGCAGCTAATGTGTGCGCGCATCTTTTATTCATAGATGAAGTTTCTTTAGTGCCTTCCTAACACAAAGAGTAAAAGATAGGACCTCTTAGGAAAATAAAGATGAAGCTGCATTTTAAAGCTTGGTTTATACCGCGGAGGGTTCGATGGAATGTTTTACGTAGATTTATCTATTGGAGTATTTTAGCAAATCTTTTTTCTTTTATTTTGTCAGAACCTCGGGTGTTCCTTTGAAGGTCTTTAGGACAGATCTAGTCAGTACGATAGAAAGATCTTTCGTTTACTACGCTCAATCTTAAATGACTCCTTACCATATTGGGCTTATATGGGGGAATTCAAGCGTGATGTTATGTAGGTTTCTTAGAATCAGCAACTGATAACTAATTTATAATACGGTGGTCCATGTCAGGGTTTGAACTTGCAACCTTTGGCTTGGCCGTCCAATGGCCATACCACTCGGCTATCAGTACTACATTTGCTGCAATTGTAATGAGTATTGGAGGTAGGGTAATAATTATCATGAATGGATGCATGTCATTTGATAATAAAATATGTAAAAATTCACGCTATGACGTATTAACACCATTTTGAACACCAGTTCAACCATATTCCAGTTAATTATTTGATTATTTACTAATTTAGTGTGTGATTATCAATTAAGAAGTAGGTACGTCTCGGTTTGATACCCAGTAAGAACTGGTTTTGATATCTGAAGTAATTGCACTATGCAAGAAAGTTGAAGTTATAAATATAAAACGTAGACAGATATCCCACGAGTTGGGTGTGCCAGACTTTGCCAGCTAATAAGAGGTATTTTTATCACATTTTCACTTTATACAGTACAGCTAGAATACTCGTATTTATAAACTAAGATGCTTTTTATAAATTATATCTTCGTTCTTAAATACAAAGCAGCATGATCATAATCTAGGCACTTGTAAAAGATATGCCTGGAATACATAACCTCCTTATTATATAAAGTCGGTTTGATAACTTTTTAATCAGCATCTTATTATTCTTATAATAATCCGATACTTCAAAAAATAACTCTGGAGAATTGGATTCATTTACACATTTACTTATTTTAATTGACAGTATGATATTAGCGATCCTATGTGATTTTAACTTATTTCCTAGTTTGTCCTTAATAGAGATGTTTTTGATGTTTGCCTAACTCTCAGACTAAAATGATGGACAACGACGTTTCGTATATCAATAAAACGTCCCAATAAGCTACTTACAAATACAGCAACTCCTATTCAAACCCCAACCATATTCTCAAAGCCATTAAGACAAGACAAATTATCCGAACTTTCGCATATAATCAGGATAAGTAAGATTTCACTGCCATCGCAAATAAGGCCGCATAATGTGCTCCAAACCTCCAAACATGAATACGTTTAATCTTCCACAATTATAAGCATTAGGAAGATAAATGTGGGACTTCAGACAAGATATTTTACCGCCAGGCTAAACCAGAATCTGCAAAAGTTTATTATGTCGAAATGCAATTGAGAGCACATAATTCCGAGGCGTGTAAACTGTTGTTTATATAAATCTGCCTTTCAGATACGAGATATGGACGCAAAAGCTGCGGTAGCTGGAATCGTAAGATACCAACACGTCTTTCAATTGCTGTCTTTGTTAATGCTCACCAACTACTTGTTTCCTCAACAACCGGCGTTGCAAGGTTGGTATTCTTTCAAGAAGGCAGGTTATATTGATCCATGTATGTATGCAGGGTACGCTCGACGTACGTTATGTACCCTAGCTATCTGGAGTCCGTCTTTTTAGAGGTCCCGGGATTCCCCTTGTTTGGGCAGATGGTGACCATCGGGGTGGTTTTAGTGAGGTAGAAATCTCACACTCCCCGGTGCCCACCCCACAGGGGTTGGGGGTATTTTGAAGGTTTTCCGCCGAAAACTAGAAATAAGGTGAGAGCCTTATTTCTTGTTGCTAGCACCCGAAAGATCAGGGAAATGTTACATTAAATTCCAAAACCACTAAGACCGGGCAGAGCTATACCTTACACAAGGAATTGCACTTATTCACGAAATGTTGCATGAGAAAATGGCTAAAATCCAAGTCTCTGCAGATCACAAAATATTGTAATTTTTAGTAAAGTCAATAACTTTCAAATCGAATTGCGAAACATTCGAATCAAACATCAAATCCAAAACGATATTTACAAAAGTACATAAATAACATGCACTAAATTCAGAACATCACAATATTGCTAGTGTACCCACCGACCTATCGTAATGGCGGCCTGTGACGTTAACTCTTTGATTTATGTGATCAAATTTTTATTACGTTGACATAATCCCGAACGAGCGCAATATACGCATTGCAACATTACCGTGGTTTTGACTAATGGCAGAAACTCAGCCTATATTGTGTTTAGTGATGTATTCGCTGACTTATATAAAAGGTCGTAAATCATTGACATAAAATAAAACACGATATGTTGCGATTTATATGTGTTTTAGTTACACGTGTTGGATGGGTTGCGTGTGCCTGGTCTACCTAAATTCTAGCGTGGTTTGTCATCAACCGTTTGACGGTTTAGCAAGTTGAATATTGGGTTAATAATGACTATTATAATTGTATAATAGTGAAGAAGTGGTGATATCGGATATCGGAGAGCTGTAGTAATATTATATCCAAGAATCACAAAACCAAAAAAGAAATATACTCATGTCTACATTGGGATCATTTTTATACAAGGTTTTTTTCCAATAACTAATTTTATTTGACATCTATTTTCATTTCATTCTGTTTTCAGATGGTGATAAATTCGACTTCATAATCGTTGGAGGTGGGACCGCGGGATGTGTGATGGCCAACAGACTGGCTGCAGCTAACTTCTCAGTTCTGGTCCTTGAAGCAGGCATTGAAAAACCGTTTGAAGCCTTTGTAAGTATAACAGTACCTTATACACGACAAAGACCTCTAGAAACTGGTCTGTAAGCATAGAAGTTAGGAACATTGGTACTAGCTTTTATTACTTCTAACATCAAAGAGAGCAAGTGTGTGATATGGGTCATTAACTTGAGTTTTAATTTGTTTTCCTTTACCGTAAATCAGTAGCGTCTTAAAAAAGAATAAGTTCTTTTTCTTCTTAACTCTTGCGTCTTCATTTCTAAGAAACTCTTGCATTATAGTAATACAATTGTTCCATAGCATATAGAATTACTAACATTAAAATATTTCAGTTGCCAGGTGCCTTGCTGTTCGTACAAAAATCCAGAATAGATTGGAACTACACGGCCATAGAAGACGATTTTACTGGTAAATGTCATCGAGCACCTTCCGTTAACTTGCCTATGGGAAAAGTTCTTGGAGGATCTAGCTCTATCAACTTTATGCTCGCCTCTAGAGGGATCGTCAATGATTATCAAAGATGGGCCTACGCAGCAACTGATTCCTCATGGGAATACAGAAACTTGCTCCCATACTTCAAGCGGAGTGAACGACTCCTAGCTCCGGCCATAGCTAACTCTTCTGTTGGCTGCTGTCGAGGAGTAGGAGGTATTCCTCCTGACTTCGGTGAAGGTGGAGCAGGAAACATAGGAATCGCGCAAGACAACAGCACATATATCAATAACTTTCTTGAAGCATTTAAAGAAATGGGTAATGATATAGTCCTGGACTTAAGTGGGAGACATTCTGTAGGGTATGCTCGCGGATTGCTAACCATCGGTGAAGGGTATCGGCAGAGTACAGCTTACGGCTACTTGATACCAGCAGTAAAATACCCAAATCTGTTCGTGTCCATCAATACTACAGTAACAAAAATTATTTTCGACAAACACAAAAATGCTATTGGTGTTAAAGCAAGTATCAATAATGAAAAACCGATATTTTTGAGAGCCAACAAAGAAGTGCTTGTCAGTGCTGGGGCTATAAAATCTCCTCAACTACTAATGTTATCTGGTATAGGTCCAAAGAAGCATTTGAAATGTCATCATATTAAAGTGATATCAGACTTACCTGTGGGTGAAAACTTTCAAGATCCAGTAGCTGTCACAGTGATACATAAGGCTCAAGAAATTACGGACCCCAGTCCATTTAACCTTCAACAATACACAGCTTCAGTCGTTATGGGTTATAAGTCTTTGATACCTTGTGCTGGTATCCCTGACTATGCGACTATCACATTTATCGTCGAACAAGCGAACTATTTACTTCAATATTGCGCTTTTCATTTCAACTTTCAATATGAGTTATGTAACAGAGCTGCCAAAGAAGTTTCTGGAAGAATGTTTTCATACACACAAATATTAGGCTACGCTCCAAAATCAAGAGGCTGGGTAAAGTTAAATACAACAAATCCGTTCGATGCTCCTTTGGTGTACACCGGATACTTCGACAATGCTGCTGATATAAAGGATATGATTAAATATATAAAAGATTATCTCGCTATAGGCAATACAACGTACTTCAAGGAAGTCAATGGCAGCCGAGTGGATCATATTGGTGACAAATGTAGCACGTTCGAATCTGGGAGCGACAGCTACTGGGAGTGCTATGCTCGTTGCAAGTCTACCACCACCTGGAACTACGGTGGTACTTGTGCCATGGGAACTGTGGTCGATTCGAGACTGAAGGTGTTAGGAGTGAAACGATTGAGGGTGGTGGATGCCAGTGTAATGCCAACTGTAGTAAGTGGTGGCAACTATGTGCCAACCATAGTGATCGCTGAAAAGGCATCTGATATGATAAGAGAAGATTATGAAGAACAATAAATACAATAACGTCGTGTTTCTACTTTTTTTCTTCAGTCTTTTCCTTTAGTCTTAGTCCTTGTAATCCAATAAGAGAGTACCGCGAGAGACCACGAAGATAAAACTTATTTTTTATTTCTGAGCTGTGCCACACATTTAATATCGTCACATGTTTATTCATAGATATTTATTATGTTAGAACTAAGTAATATTCGACTGCCTCGTTGGTCTAGTGGTCGCGAAAGTGGGACTACTGAGCATGAGGTCCAAGATTCGAATGGTTGCGCATCCCGAGTCACACAAAGTATTACCCGACTATTCCATTACAAAAGTAGCACGGTGTCTAGTTTTGTACCCGCTTCATGACAATAGGCTTGCCTACTTAGCACATTGGGAACAATAATATAACTGGCGAAATCTGACTATATCTGCACCACTGCTTACCCGTTTGGGTAAAACAGGCGTGATGTTACGTTAAGTTTTATGTTTTGTATAAAAATGATATATTTATTTTTTATGTCATCTCACAAACTACACAAAGACGAAATGAAGTCAGCCATCAAAACTTCTGTACTAAACACGTTTTCTCATTACTAGTTTACTACCAACTTAATGAGACATATAAAGCGCATAACTTAATAAAATAAGGCCTACTCACTAAAAATCAGCATTAAAGGTGACGTCATAATGGCGTCATATTTCCTACTACTCCTCCACGAATGACGTCATCATGACAAGAAGTATCAGAAGTAAAAATAAGAGACAGAAGTCATCAGGCGTGAACTGTTACACTATAGTAAGGCTTATCATCAGACATAATCGCTAGATTTTAAAGTCAGTATTTATATAATCATCATCTTCATCAGCCAGAACACGTCCACTATTGAACCAAGGCCTCTTCGTTGGAGAGGGGGGAGGGTTACCATAATCCCTACGCCTGGCAAGCGGCTTGGGGAATGCAGTATTGGTGGTGAAGTTACAGAAGACGCTCCTGCACATCCTCTGGATTTTCCCTTAGTCGCTTCTAACGATACCCACGGGAGGAAAAGGGGTGGTCAATTATAGGCTGGATACCACTCGGCAAGCCCAGATACCACTAGGAAAAAAGTATTAAAACTGATTACAAAATATAGCCCAATTCACCAGATTCTCTATTACAGGAAATCAAATCTTTGCCACATCATTTTCTAAAGAGCAATCAAAGACCTGCCAAATCGGAAACGTGCGTAACAATTAATATAACCTACAATAGAAATACAACCTGATTGAAAACCAGTGTGCTCGGCATTGACATTTGTGGCGAGCTTTAATTCAGGGAAATGAGACTCACGTCAATCTGTCTCCCGAACCGAAGTGAGTGGAGCTTATGTAACGGGTGCTTGACAAGCATGTGGTTATTTGTTTTACTGGCTGGCAATAAAGAAACCATTTTATTGCATGCGCTGTCTTGTCAATAAACTGTCCCTCACCGAGCAGTATTTTGGTTCTGTATGCGATAAGATTCGACATAAAAATGACTATCTTGGAACAGAATCAGTCACGCATATTTTCTAAATGTACCTACGTATTCTATGTATATATTTGAGGGACTCATACCTACGTGGTGGCCGCCACGATCAGTCGACCTTAAGCTAAATTAAGCTGTACTCACAGCGTCCAATCTTGTGATGGGTGGTCTGGTTTTCACATGTCGAGACGCCTCCATGCTTCGGAAGGCACGTTAAGCGGTTGATCTCTCTTCGGTCGTGTCGGTCTGCCGTCCCATCGGAAAATGAGAGTGAGGGAATAGGAAAAGCACTAGTGTTTGTGCGCATACTGTGCACTATAATATCTCCTGAAATATTATAGCCGACGTGGTCGAAATTCGGTCAAGAGAACATTATTATGTAAGGTGTAACAAAACCACGAAAATAAAAATCCACTAGCCCTTTTCTCCGTAAATAGTACCTGTACTACTACAAATAGAATAGTACATACTACGATATATCTGTTTAAAGAACAGGAAACACAATAAGAAAACCTAGAAAAAGACTAACTAACTATCGTGGAGGTCTTGGCAACATTAACAGCATTTTAATTTAATCCCGTCAGCGTTAAGTTTATGCACGTGCTAACATAAAGGACGAGCGTTTTTAGTTCACATCGCGGGGCGCGTCAGGTAATTAGCCGCGGTAATTATCTCATATCTCAAGGTTAAATCAGATATACATATGTGAATTGCCCATGCTTAGGAAAATTCAAAACTACTATACTTAAACGGAGTTTTGCTGAAAATGTGGGATGAGTTTGCCACACCAAAGGCACGTGCTGGGGTAATAGCACACTATATGCACGTAACGGGCTTTTAGCCACGCCTTTTAATATTACAAGCCTCACCAAGTAATAAAACAACAGCTATAAGGCAATTAAGGTTACAAAGAATAACTATTCTTGCATTATTTTTATACTTTAAGAATCTCGAAATCTCGAATTAAAAGAGATTCTTACAGTCTGCAAAAAAAGCTGACATATAATCACGCCGGTTTTCCCTGAAGAAGTAAGGCAAAGGCACAAATCCAGATTCCTAACTGAATTATTCGAAAGACACGTAGCGTCTAGCTGCGAAAAGCAATTGTGACCGTTAAATAATATAGTTATTTCCCTCGGGAACTAAACTTTTTTTTGGGATGAAAGGTACCTCATGTACCTTTCTGTACTGCTGATAACATATAATGCAATATTTTATAAATATCGGTTGAGGGGTTGAGGCGTGAGAATGTAACAAACAACTTACTTTTGTATGTTTTTTAAAGACATCGCCCAGCTTTTGCAGATTTTCCTGTATCGTGGGTGCATTTTTCAAACATGAAATATAATTATGGATATTTGGTGGAATTGGAATACCAAAAACCCAGACTCGGGAGAAACATGTGCCGATCACACAAATTTTTGTCCCCTGCGGGAATCGAACCCGCAACCGATAACGCAGCAATCCAATCGCTAAGCCACTACGCCAATTGGTAAAGATGTTGTTATATTTTTAAAGCCAGGTGATTTTATCTGTTAACCTAAAAAATATACCTAACATTATGCGGCACAGAAGTATATTCAACACCTAATATTATGTTAAAAAGCCAAATTGCGGTTGGATTTGATCATAGCAAAAGTTCAAACAAGCATAAAGTATTTACAAAACCTCGTACTAACTTCACTCCATGGCACGTGTAAGGCTATCGTCTAATACCTCCCAGTAACTGAAGCAAAGCGCTAAACCCAGTATGACATGTTAATCTATCGTTAAGACAACTCAGGGTTACCGTACGGCCGAGATGTATGAAGCGCACTCAGACTTATCTCAGTCTCAATCTCTGTATGAAAATACTTAATTTGTCATAATAACTTTTATTACTTATTAAATATGCCGGTTTTACGCACGTGTATATTCGGAAATGCCCGACTAGTTTCGGACTCAAACGGAGCCTCTATCTATGCACAGGTGACGCGGCGGAGTCGCGAGCCAAACTGACGGGTCCGAATATTCACGTGAGTAAAACATATTATATCTGTAGTAAATAATAATTATGGATAACAATCATCAAACATTACAGTCACGTGATTTATAGAAAATATGTATGGGGCAATTTTCCAATGGTCCGATAAATTATATTCCAAGGTAATGTATGTAAAATATGTCAAAATGTCTTCATTTTACAAATGTAAAATATCTGGCTATCGAAATGTAACTTTCATTTGGTTGCCTTATTGTCAGTGTTTTTTTTCTAAGTCGTCGGTTTTATAGACGCATTTGCCAAGTGCAGTCTCAAACGAACACTAAGATTGGTCAATAAATAACATACATGCATAAAGTCACGGCTGTTTCTCTGAGAGGTAGGCAGAGACCACGGACTTCCATTTAAAACAATCCTGGCATACTTCTTTTGCTTCATTCGCTCGCATCACATTCCTCATACACGCTCCTCGGTTGAGGGTACTCCTCACTAAATAAATTAATAAATTCTTAATAAATTCGTTCTAAATTCGACTTAACTGGAAAGATAAGTTTGAGATAAGTGTAAGTGCTTTACATATCTCAGCCTTAAAGTGACTAAGCTCGTCTTAAAAACCGCTCGTTAGCTGAGCGGCGGATGATTAAGTACGTGTTTACTGGATTCTCGGCCTTTCGGAATTTAATATGGTAGGTAAAGGATGAGGCATCGTGCGGACATGTTCTTGGCATTTTAACAAGATATTTTAATACACATTTTATTAAATAATGCCTTTGCTCGAAGCTGACCGGCTTTATATGCAAGCGTATACTATTATATATATATATATACTCGTACGTATACTACTATACGTATTAAAGTAGAGCCCCCTTACCATGAACTCTAAAAATCTAAACACCATTTCAAAAGCTGCCCCCTTACCACGAGATCAAACAGGACAATTGACGATGTTGAAGCGAGACGCCGCTACGCGCAGTATAATGCAGAATCTCGCTTTCACAAGATAAACTGTCCTGTTTGAGTTCATGGTAAGGGGGCAGTTTTTGAAATGGTGTTCAATGTCCGGTTAATGTCTGCAAGCCTTATAGAATTAGCAAGAGACAACGTTGAAACAGCTCACCGTCTATTTAGAGACAACACACGCCACAAGGCAAAGGAAACTATTGAAACTCGTGAAATCATACCGTTTATATGCGAAAACTGCGAGATCTCACGTTACGGACCATCACTGTAGTTTCAACTGTATTTTCAGTGCGTTAAGAGCGATTTCTCGTAGTGTGTGTAGCATCCCTTGGGACTTCTTGCAATAGTACACTGTTTATCCTTTCGAAGAATACTGGAATTAAAATATACAAATCTACGAGTATACAGTAAAGTGTGATGTGTTTTAAATAATTTATTTCTGTGAAATTATAATTTGTTCACAAAAATTTACATAAAATAATAATGCCTTAACGTTACTAATAGGTGCGATTGAACTTTCAATAGAACTAATTCGCTGTTAACTTTGTATAAAACCGGCCAGCAAACGCTTGAATGAATGAAGGACTGAACGAATGAATGAATCGCTGGACATGACGGCTGTCACAGAAGTTTATTATTTTTGATACTTTATCGTATCTTAATTTATTTAAGCGAATGGTTTTGTTGACAGTTTTTGTTTATTAAACATTGTTCAAAGTTTATTGTGAATTATCAAAGCAAAATACTTGTGTCTACTGTGTTCTTAAATATTTTTTATAAGTCAGCGACTGTGATAACTATAAATGCCTTTTTTAAATATTCTTTGTTTTTTTTTACAAAAACGTCGCCCCGCTCTACTAATTTCTCCGGTACGATTCACTAACATGAAATAACACAAACACCCACTGAAGTCAAACATCTGAGGATTGCACAAATTTTCGTTCCGTGCAGAAATCGAACTTTGAATTCTATGATACGTTAAACGATAATTAAGTCTGATTCGAAATTAAAAATATCTAGGTCGTATTAAAAAGTCCGCCTTATTGCTTTCACTATAAAAGGTTTCTTGGAATCGTTTTGCAAGGTGAAATGCACCTGATATCTGAATAGACCGTACTTAGCTCGAAATAGATTCTTAATGGGAACCAAGCGAAGGTCGCGATTATCCACGCCTACCTCCTGTAGCAGTAAAGGTTGCCATTGTAAATGGTTGCGGTATACCTAGCTCCCGGCGTTCTAGCTATTTATTTGTGTTCTTATTTTATTTTGCCCCCTTACCTTTTGAGACAGGACAGTTTACGTTGTGGGGAGTTGCCATTACGTGCAGCAATGCGGCGTGTAATAAAGTTTTATTTTTTGCCACTCTTTACTTGGATTAAAAGAAGAATAAATAAACAGAAGAAATTAAGTAATAACACGATGTTATTGTATTTATTGTTCTTCATAATCTTCTCTTATCATATCAGATGCCTTTTCAGCGATCACTATGGTTGGCACATAGTTGCCACCACTTACAACAGTTGGCATTACACTGGCATCCACCACCCTCAATCGTTTCACTCCTAACACCTTCAGTCTCGAATCGACCACAGTTCCCATGGCACAAGTACCACCGTAGTTCCAGGTGGTGGTAGACTTGCAACGAGCATAGCACTCCCAGTAGCTGTCGCTCCCAGATTCGAACGTGCTACATTTGTCTCCAATATGATCCACTCGGCTGCCATTGACTTCCTTGAAGTACGTTGTATTGCCTATAGCGAGATAGTCTTTTATATATTTAATCATATCCTTTATATCAGCAGCATTGTCGAAGTATCCGGTGTACACCAAAGGAGCATCGAACGGATTTGTAGTATTTAACTTTACCCAGCCTCTTGATTTTGGAGCGTAACCTAATATTTGTGTGTATGAAAACATTCTTCCAGAAACTTCTTTGGCAGCTCTGTTACATAACTCATATTGAAAGTTGAATGGAAAAGCGCAATATTGAAGTAAATAGCTCGCTTGTTCGACGATAAATGTGATAGTCGCATAGTCAGGGATACCAGCACAAGGTATCAAAGACTTATAACCCATAACGACTGAAGCTGGGTATTGTTGAATGTTAAATGGACTGGGGTCCGTAATTTCTTGAGCCTTATGTATCACTGTGACAGCTACTGGATCTTGAAAATTTTCTCCCACAGGTAAGTCTGATATCACTTTAATATGATGACATTTTAAATGCTTCTTTGGACCTATACCAGATAACATTAGTAGTTGAGGAGATTTTATAGCCCCAGCACTGACAAGCACTTCTTTGTTGGCTCTCAAAAATATCGGTTTTTCATTATTGATACTTGCTTTAACACCAATAGCATTTTTGTGTTTATCAAAAACAATTTTTGTTACTGTAGTATTGATGGACACGAACAGATTTGGGTATTTTACTGCTGGTATCAAGTAGCCGTAAGCTGTACTCTGCCGATACCCTTCACCGATGGTTAGCAATCCGCGAGCATACCCTACAGAATGTCTCCCACTTAAGTCCAGGACTATATCATTTCCCATTTCTTTAAATGCTTCAAGAAAGTTATTGATATATGTGCTGTTGTCTTGCGCGATTCCTATGTTTCCTGCTCCACCTTCACCAAAGTCAGGAGGAATACCTCCCACTCCTCGACAGCAGCCAACAGAGGAGTTAGCAATGGCCGGAGCTAGGAGTCGTTCACTCCGCTTGAAGTATGGCAGCAAGTTTCTGTATTCCCATGAGGAGTCATTTGCTGCGTAGGCCCATCTTTGATAATCATTGACGATCCCTCTAGAGGCGAGCATAAAGTTGATAGAGCTAGATCCTCCAAGAACTTTTCCCATAGGCAAGTTAACGGAAGGCGCTCGATGACATTTTCCAGTAAAATCGTCTTCTATGGCCGTGTAGTTCCAATCTATTCTGGATTTTTGTACGAACAGCAAGGCACCTGGTAACTGAAATATTTGAATTTTAGTCATTTTACATGCTATGTATTACTGAATATATATTGAATATATATAAATGAATATGAATTGTATTACTATAATGCAAGAGTGTCTTAGAAAAGAAGACACAAGAGTTAAGTTAGGCTAAGTAAGTTCTCTTTTAAGACACTACTGATTCATGGTAAAGGAAAAACAAATAAAAACTCAAGTTAATGACCCATATCACATACTTGCTCTCTTTGATGTAAGAGGTAATAAAAGCTTGCACCAACGCTATTAACTTCTATGTTTACAGACCAGTTTCCAGAAGACTTTATTCAGTAATAGTTACTGTTACTCACGAAGGCTTCAAACGGCTTTTCAATGCCCGCTTCAAGGACCAGAACTGAGAAGTTAGCTGCAGCCAGTCTGTTGGCCATCACACATCCCGCGGTCCCACCTCCAACGATTATGAAGTCGAATTTATCACCATCTGAAAACAGAATGAAATGAAAATAGATGTCAAATAAAATTAGTTATTGGAAAAAAACCTTGTATAGAAAAGATCCCAATGTTTCCTTATGTTCTTTTGTAAATATCGTTTTGGATTTGATGTTTGATTCGTATGTTTTGCAATTCGATTTGAAGTACTAAAGTTTCTACTGAAAATGGCTTTATTTTGTTATCTGCAGAGACTTAGAATTTATCGATTTTTTCATGCAATATTTATATTGGCTATTATAGTGGCTACAAGTACTGAGTGATTTTGAAATTTAACGTAATGTGCCCCTGATCTCTTTAGGTTGCTAGTGAAGAGCATCTAATGCCGTAAATTGGACGAGCTGAAGCAGGCAGCGGGACGGTGGCGGCTGCGGCACTGCAGACACTGCTCGATTAGAGCGCACCGCTCGTACGCCGCTGTCATCGAGAACACTTCAATACAAATTAATGCATTCGAATACGTCACTCCCGCTGTCGTCTTCGCTCCGCTGCCCGCCGGAGAGACGATACATAAGTACGTCAGACGTACACTTCATACACTACAACATAACTTGCCTCCTTGTTACAATTAGCACATGACTAAAGTACTAATTGTTAAAATTAGTGTGTGTGTTAAAAGTTAATGGTAAAAATACTAACCTTTCAAAACGGCTTGTTGAGGAAACAAATAGTTGGTGAGCATCAACAACGACAGCGATCGGAAGACATTTTGGAATCGTACAACTCCTGCTACCGCGGCTTTTGCGTCCATATCTCGTATCTGAAAGGCAGATTTATATATACAGCAGTTTACACGCCTCGGAATTATGTGCTCTCAATTCCATTTCGAAATAATAAACTGACGACCTGAGTAGCGCAGTGGCTAAGCGATTGGACTGCTGCGCTGAGGGTAGCGGGTTCGATTCCCGCACGGGGCAAAACTTTGTGCGACCCACAGATGTTTGTCCCGAGTCTGGGTGTTTGTGTATGTGATATTTCATGTTTGTGTAACGCACCCACGACACAGGAGAAATTCCTAGTGTGGGGCGATGTTTAAAAAAAAAAAAAAAAAAAAACTTCTCAGACACTGGTGTATGCAAGTGAAATCTTACTTATCCTGATTATATGCGAAAGTTCGGATAATTTGTCTTGTCTTAATGGCTTTGAGAATTTGGTTGGCGTTTGAATAGGAGTTGCTGTATTTGTAAGTAGCTTATTGGGACTTTTATTGATATACGAAACGTTGTCCATCATGTTAGTCTGGGAGTTAGGCGAACATCGAAACCATCTCTAAAGAGGACAAACTGGGAAATAAGTTAAAATCACATAGACTCGCCTCATGTAGTCACTGTATCCCGTCAACTGCCAATTAAAATAAGTGTTTGAATGAATCCGAAAATCCAAGAGTTACTCTTTGAAGTATTGGTTATTGGTTAGAAAAATGAGATGTTAATGAACAAGCCATCATTTTAGCCAACTCTAAATAAGAAGAAGGTTATGTATTCGAGGCGTATCTTCCTACAAGAGCTTAGATGTTTACCCCGCTACTTTGCACTTAGAAATGTAGATTATTATGTATAAAAAAAGCATCTTGGTTTATAAATATTCTAGCAGTACTGTATAAAGTTAGAATGTGATAAAAATACCTCTTATTAGCTGGCAAAGTCTGGCACACCCAACCCGTAAGGTACCTTTCTAAGTTATATACCTATATAATTATAACTTTCTTGAATAAAAAATAGGAAAAGTACTTCAGATAGCAAAACCTGTTTTACTGTGAAAGAACCGGTCCTTTTCATGACTTCCCTGTTTCTTAATTAATTATAACTACTACTTCTAACACTAAATTAGTATATATTTAAATAATTGACTAGAATATGGTGTACAATGGTGTTAATACTATGTAGTTTAACACCATCATAATCAGTCGGAAGACGTCCACTGCTTGACAAAAGCGGGGGACTTTTGTTCAGCTTGAACTTAGAACGCCACAATTAAAAAGACAACTTGCCATTAGCATCCACCGGTTGCAGCAGCTCTGACGACATCGTCGGTTCATCTGGTGGGAAGCCTGGCAACGGGAGTTTTACAAAAATTCATTATTAAATGTCATGCAAATATATATTTTTGATCATTTTCAATTTATTTCGACTATATACCAAGTGATAAATAGGAAATTTAATTATCATTAAAATTGTTATGCAAATATTTTTTATATAGTACTTACGATCATTTTGCTACTACTGCTGAGCACTAGGTCCTGGGTTCTAATCCCGAGTCGGGCAAAGTAATACTGAGTTTTTCCATTAGGTAATACTGAGTTTTTCCAATAGTAATTCTCAGTAGCAGCACGGCGTCTGGATTTGTGCCCGGTTGATGGCAATAGGCCCCTTTACATCGGGACCTAAAACATAACTCGCGAAATGTGGGTGTACTACAAGTGCACCTCTGCCTTCCCCTTCGGGAATACAGGCGTGATGTTATGTTTGTGCAAGACCTACAAGACGGCCGTAAGACTATAAGCTAATCGTCGTTTAAAAAAATTCGGTAGAACCCCAATTCTCGGTAACGTCTATCATAACTCATCCATTACCCTAAAAGGGATATACCATATTAATGTTACGCCGTGAAATATTAATAGCAGAAATTAATCAACTTTAACATCTCGAGTCGAAGGATTTTCTGGGATTAATAATTTGCCAGGGGCGTATCAAAAACAGTTTTGGATAGCGCTTTAAATTCAATTTTAAATACGTGAATGTGTCTTGTAACTAGAGTACAACAAGTAATGATATTTAGGATTCATTGGCATTTGCTGGTTTTTATCCTAAAATTGCGCATATGACGCCGCGCGCCGTCCAGAAAACTAGGAGCAGAGTTACCAACGCGCGCTGTACTCAGTCTTAATTATTAATTAGACGAACACTAAATAAAGGTTTTCTTCGTGAAACCTTTACTTAGTGTTAATTTAAGTAATCATTAACGTCTGAGTGTAGCGGTTAGCGTAAGACTTGGTGTTATCTTTAGTCATGGGAGGACGGATAAATAATACAAAAATCTTCGGCCTCTTACCATGACCTCTTAAAGCAGGGCAGTTTAAGTTATGGAAGCAAGACGTTGCATTACATAACACATAGCGATGTCCCGCTTCCACAACATAAACTGTCCTGCTTTCAGAGTTCATGGTAAGAGGCTGTTGCAAGGACAGTAAGTCCTAAGGTTAAGTCTACCCGATGAATCGCAATCGACTCGTCCCCGTTTAAGTTGAAAAAGGTGAACAACTTTGACTACCTCTTTGGAGATTACAGGCGGGATTACAATCTATGAATATGAATGTTACCCTTTGTGCTTGGTCAGAAAACTTTGCCGTGTGTCCGGCAGCTGTTGGTCCCATTTTACTTACGACGACTTTTCTAATACAATATTGGACCCATTTGATTACTGGGAAACATTTTTGTGCTCCTGAGCATATAAAACGTAATGTGATTGTTTATATCTACATTATTTATTATCATTATGAGCCCGTTGCAGTTCACACAAATCATTTTACGTTTGTGTGAGTAGATGCCTTCGCCCTACAGTTATAGACTGGTTATTATTTTATCTTTGTTTAGTTCAGCCGTTGATATCCGACTAAACTGGACTGAACACTGAAAAATATATATGTATTGGCCCCTCTTTTGTCCATTTTTTTCTTCTTTTACCGATTTTGGGCCAAGCAGCTCCTGGGTCGGACCTCTAAGTATCGTGGTTACACAGTGGTATATCAGTATCTTAAAGCAAGAATATATTATTTGGTTTAAGAGGCCCCAAAACAGTTTAACAAAGTTCCAGCAAAACAGGCCCTTTGTCTTCTGAAACTACAAAATCAAAGTTTTAAAGCCTTATCAGATTCTCGAGGACCGCAGGCTCCGTCCCTGGCGAGCCTCGTCCAATATTAAAGCGCTGAACCCTCAGCGCTGGGCATTTAATCAAGTGGACTGGTGTCGAAAGTTCCATGTAATTTGTTACGCCACTTTCTCTTTGTTACCAATTTATTTCCATTTAAAACTATTTGTTAAACCATTATTAAAGAGCTTCTCCAAATTGTTGGCAGTTTTAGGTCCGTGTTAAAGTAGTAGGTCTTACTTACGTCTTGCTATGCCTGTGAATATTATGACTGTTTATAAGTGTGTCTGTGGACTAAAACTGGATTAACATATAGGCTACTTTTTATCCCGAAAAAATGTAGCAGGTAATACCGCGGGGCGTAGCCAGTCGTTAATATGTCAAACCCATATATTTTTCATTATATTCGATTTCAATTCATCTTGCCACTTGTATAGAGCAAGTTGTTCATCAACCATACAATAAAATAAGAAGTAGCCTATGAGTAAAGTAGCACACATATGGAAAGATTTCGGAAATTGCATGAATAATACCGTAGATTCTCCTTTACAAGCAAACAATAAAACTTCTATAAATGATATTTTCAGGTACAGATAGAGCCTGTAACGAGTGAATTTTTGTCTCGAATAGCACCCGTATCAACTGCAACAGAGAGCTCAAGCAGGAAGATTTAACACCACACTTAACAGTGTTCGCAGAACTAAATACTCTTGATATTGTTAATTACATCTCTTTACTGTACCTATATAATACTGATTGCGGTTTCTTCCTTTATTCCTCACAGCGTCTTGTGCAGTGCACGAGTTACTGAAGCCTGTTATAATAAATACAGCCTTACAAAGGCGAAGTAAGCTCTTCAAGTAGTTGTATGTCTAGACTAGTAGTTACAAATTATGAAGAGAGTTTTTCTTAGTTATGTGTTACGGTCAAGTAAGAATAATTACTATTGACTTCCCCACTTCGCTCTAAACTAGAAGTTTCTCTTGTATCGTGGGCGCTTTTTATAAATTTTTCGTGCGATTGGCGCAGTGGCTATGCGTTTAAACTGCTGTGCTAGGGGTTGAGGGTTAGATTTCAGCACGGGACAAAAATTGTGCGATCCACAGATGTTTGTCCCGAGTCTGGGTGCTTGTAAATGACTGTGATGTTTAATGTCTGTGAAGAAATTCGTATTGCGAATGATGTTTTAAAAAATGAGTTTTCTCATGAATTGACGACCTGATTGGCGCAGGGTTTGATTTCCGCACGGGGAAAAACTTTGTGCGAACCATAGATGTTTGTTCCGAGTCTGGTTGTTTGAGTGTGATATTTCATGTTTGTGAAACGCACCCACGACACAGGAGAAAATCCTAGTGTGGGGCTACGTTTTAAAAAAAATAATTTATGTATTTACTGCCAGTTAGTAATAATAAGTTCACCCTTAGTAGGTATATACGACTAGTAATATAACATGCGCAAGTGGGCGTACTGTATCGCCCACACGCGTAGTACAGGCTTGATAATAAGTTTCGCTTTGTGAAACCAAGTTAGCTCGAGAAAATAACAACCTCATTTATCAATAAACAACATCACATTATATTACATTGAAACACGTTTTAGTATACCACTTTTATTGGTGTAATTTAATAAATATATAGACACTTTTATGATCATAGAAATAAGAATCAATTTACAACAACAAATGAAGGTGTGAGCCATAAAATAATACTTGTAAATCAAAAAGCCACTCTTTTATGTGTACTAAACAATTTTGTAGGGACATAAATTTTTTTCGCAACATATCGAAAGCAGTTCCAAAATAGACTTTATTTTAATGGTATAAAGTTCTAAATTAAAAGGGGTAATGGTGTTACATTTTTCAAGTGCTAGGTCGATTTAATTAGGGCTGGCAAGAATAAGATGCATCTTTCTTGTCTTCAATTTATTCAACCAGTTCATTCTGTATGTAAATTAGATAAATTAATTCACTCCGAACACATTTTCTTTGTTGTAAGCTTGAGAAATGGTTTCAATTGGCTACGGCTTGAGTAGGTACGGTCAGCCACAGAAGTGGCTTAATAAATAATAAAGTTCATTTCAAAAAATTTAAAGAAATAGACATCATGTCACTCAAGTTATGAGTTCAAATCATGATATGTAAAAAAATGTTCTTCTAACTTTTGTTGGCGACTGTACTTGGCACCCACTCAACCTTCAATAGTACTATTGTTGGTAAGAACTAACCTTGGCTTTACCCACAAGAATTTACTAGCTAATTTTAAAATATATTTTTCCAAGAATACTGCCTTATTGGCCTAGTGGTTGCTAAGCGTGACTGCTGAGCGCGAGGTCCTGGGTTCGAATTCCGGGTCAAGCAGAGTGTAACTGGGTTTTTATATTAGGCCATTCTCAGTAGCAGCACGGAGTCTGGATAAGTGCCCGGTTGATGGCAATGGGCTCGCCCCTTATTTCATTGGGACCTGTGCCCCTTTGGGGAATACAAGCATGATGTTATGTTTATGTCTTTTTTCAAGAATATAATATAAATTAATTCGTCAGTTACATCCCGAAATCCCACAGTAAGGTTACTACGTTCATCGGATTTATTATTCAAACACAGTTTTTATAAATAACTAGCTTTTTACCTTTTGTCAATTGTACTGCGCACATGTGTAATAAGTGAAATTCTTTATTTCTAGTATCCTTGTTGACTGGCCAAGTGGCCACTTCACACCATAACACGACCTGGTTCAAGCAATCATTATTTCGTTAGCTCAACCCAGTTGTTGATTGTTCCCTGGAGAATAATCAACACAACGAGATTTAAAAACTGCAAGTACGCACATTTGAATCTTGCCATTAACAACTTAGGTTGCCAAATGAAAACCAGCGCTGTGTTGTGTCTCAGGATACAACCAGCACGATGCTGAGTAGACACCCTGTTGTCTCACATTTTGCGAAGCTATCCTGTAAATGTTGTTATTTGTAGATATTAGTTATCTTAGTAAAGTGTAATGTATATTTCGTTTGTCAAATTCAAATTCATAATTCAAATTTTAAAGTCAGCCTTAAATTGTCTATACTCCGCATTTTACTCTCCGTGAGTACCACTAGTCGTTGCGTTTCCAACTGACTACCCTCTGGTTATATAATATGGATTACCGAAAACATTTGTTCTATGGCAACGAGCAGAATGCCCTGTTTATCGAGGAACTAAAGTCTTTAGTGTGGAGAGAACGAGACGTTCCATACCTAACAGTTGTCTCGGTACAAATGTTAGAACCACTTGACATTAAATGGTACAAATAATGTCAAAATTCTGCCAGCTGACCGACGTTGTTGGATACTCCACTTTCGTGCCACATAGTGATGCACTGATTATTACTAATTGAAACTATTTTAACAATGTGCAATAGTGTCAATTGTAATAATAATCCTGCGCGCCAATATAATTCAAGTATACGATGATACTGCAATCTTAGATAAGAAATAGTAGATAACAGATCGATCGAGCCAGCTATTATCTGTGTATTATCTAACCCGTATATGAGTCAACATCAATCACTCAACGGCCCGACTCGGCTTTGCTTTATGAGCTAGTTACTGATGTTCGATAGAGGAATCAAAGCAACCCGAATCTATGTACCTGATCTAAAGGAAGGAAATATGCCAGTCAGCCACGCTACACATACATTATCTCGGCTGTGTTCTCCATAAGCGTTGGACTGAACACCTACATTTTGTCTGGTGGAATTTGGATCACCTTAGTTTCCCAATCATATAACCTATGTATATAAGTCGCCTTTAGTTAATTGTCGCATAGTGAAACTCTTTGTAAACTTACTATATGGTTGGTACCATTTAAAAGAGTACCCTTAAAAAGTCATTTGTTGCTTCATAAGAGATTGAATGATCATTGTTGAAGAAACCTACTAGTATTTTTTCGTTAAGCCGACGTTTAACACTAGGATTTTTGTATCGTGAGTGCACAAACACAAACACCCAGACTCGGGACTGTGCGGAAAACGGACCCGCAACCCCTAGCGCAGCAGACCTTAAACACTGGGCCAAGCAAGTCCTCATTAAGTCATATTTGTTTAGGTTTGAATCCCTTTTGAGCATACCAATCCAGTCTGTGAATTTCAGAGCCACTTTAGCTCCTATAGTCTCAGAAAACATTCGATAAGACCCCACTGCGGGTGTTCACGGTTAGTTCGTCAGTAATCTGATCACGTATCCCGGTAGATAAGATGAAACTTATCCAGTTAACTTGAAACCAAGTTGACTAACTTGCTCCGTGATTAGTGGCTGATACACTATTATTTTATCTTCATGCCTTTTCTTTGGGACGTGACTGGAGTTTTGAGTAGTGTGGATATTTGACGAGTAGTCTTTTGTTTCTATTCTGTTTTTAGTTCTCAAGTTAAACCTAGTTTACCAATGTGAGAATCCAAAGTGTATTTATATTAAAATAAATATTTCATGGAGATATATCCTGATGAAAAACCACCACAGGCGTGTCCGCACGCGTGTCTACCACGTGGAACACCTTTTTCCCTTAAAACTACTACCTCATTATTTTAGTGGTCGCTGATCACGAGATGCCTTGTTGGAATCTCGGGTTGAGCAGGGTGGTATTGGGTTTTTCCATTAGGTAATTCAACTCAGTATCAGAGTCTGGATTCGTGCCCGGTCGATGGCAATAGGCTCGCCCCCTATCGGCTATCTTTGACCGATTTTCATCAGACATAGCTAAGAACACTCCGAAGTAAGTTACCTTTCAAACAAAAAAAACTAAATCATTTATCCGTTCAAGAGCTACGACGCCACAGACAGACACACTCACACACAGACACGTCAAACTTATAACACCCCGTCGTCTTTGAGTCGGGGGTTAGAAAAAATACGTGTAAAAGTGTTTTTGTAAAACCCATACGCAGAAATAAAATCATTTTTTATTTTACTATAATAACTTTCGTGAGTGTTATCCATATTATCTACTATATATACCGGTTGTACTCACGTCGATATTCGGGAATGCCCGACTAGTTTCGGACTCTAACGGAGCCCTTATTCATGAGCAGGTGACGCGGCGGGGTCGCGAGCCGAACTTGAGTTCTAAGGGCTCCGTTAGAGTCCGAAACTAGTCGGGCATTCCCGAATATCGACGTGAGTACAACCGGTATATATAGTAGATAACATTTTTTATTTAACTACATAGTTGAATGGAAAAGGCTAGTTTACATAATGAAAGTAGAATAGATAGAATATAATAGATATGTAACTCCTTTTTATTAAACCTTGCCTTTTCTATTACCTTTGTACTTAATGTTGCTCTCTATGTTTATTATATTTGTGTGTGTACATAAATGATTAATAAATAATAAAACATAACATCACGCCTGTATTCCCCGAAGTGGTAGGCAGTACACATATAGTACACCCACATTTCGCCAGTTATATTTTTAGGTCCCAATGGTGTAGGTGGAATAAATGATAAATAATAAATTATTCAACCATATACGGCATACGCTTGTATAATAACAACACATAACATCGTGACACCTACGTTATCACCTGAATATTGATGTATAACCTTCGTTCTTCCGTCACGTCCTCGGGTACTTAACCCTGGGCTGTATTCCTGTGCCGTGATTCATGTAAACACGGAACTTGCTGGAGCGTGTTCGTTTAACGTCACTAATTGTTTTGTTTTCCCTCCTTATAACGACTCGATCTCCACACATTTTATCAAACACCTGCCGAACGGCAATCGAATTTGAACCGTCTTTCTTCAAGATAAAGTCGAACTTCATACGAAAATGGGAGGCAGTTAAGCGGTTTGGAGCTTAAGACGTTTAAATTTGAAGGTCCTTATGAATGTAGGTACCCCTAATGGTGTTAACTGCTATGTATTTTTAAGCCGATCCCGAATTTAATTAATCTTTTGCACACATATATGTGACATGGCCACGATCGTTGGGTTTACCGTTACATTATGGAGTCAAATGGTTTGGGGCGACCTTTTCTACCCTCATGTTTTTAATTATCGTAAAGAATTTACATTAACTAAGTCTTGATGAAAATTTAGATCAAACGATCTATTTAGGGAGATGATGCTTAAACTTAAAAAGGTTAAACTGTTATAATACCTCACCAAGTTTCAGTAGAATATCAGAAAGAATCATACATCTATGATTTTTATAGCTATTTATAAGTCATTTTCTAAAAGGTCAAAAGCCTAGGTAAGAAAACTATATAACTACTAGCGGACCCGGCAGACGTCGTCCTGCCCGGGAAACTACGCCAAATACCGGGTCCAATTGTGTTTTAAACCACCCAGGATTCCATTAAAATATACATACAAAATTTCATCCAAATCGGTTCAGCCGCTTAGGCGACAAACACATGTACAGAAGAATTTTAAATAAGTATGACTAGCTGACTCAACAAATGTCGGACCGCCTCCTCATCATCTAAACCTTCCCGAAGAACTTTGTACAGATCAAACCTTCTCCGGACGTCCACGCATATTACAAGACCAAAATTAGCCAAATCGGTCCAGCCGTTCTAGAGTTTAGGGAAACTAACGAACAGCAATCCGCAGAAAAAGAAGAAGATATATATCTAGACTTATATGACGTCCAATAGATTTTCCATTGAACGTCTAAAAATAAGGGTTTCAGATTGTTCCGAGAATATTATAATGTGCGGCCAGGCTTAGTTTCGAGTGTGTCAGAGTAAACAATTTCAAGAATTACGCCTCAGAATGGGTGCACGTCAACAGATTAGACGCATGAATAATGTGGCCACAACTCTTTGGGAGTGCCTCATTTTTCGGTGAAGGTACCCTTGATGTGAGGTAACCTACTTATGCGGTACTGTTTACAATATTATGTGTGTTAACTACATAGGTACTTGTGTATTTTTTGAGAAAAAAAAATTAAAAGTGTTATGAGCTTAGACGAACGGATTAAGAATACGATTTGTGACGTCACTGCGAAAAATTATCGTACGAGTGGGTGGTGTAAAAACTAGTCAACTACGCAGGACATAATTATCTATAGTACAGAAGAACGTGCGAAAACAGGAGCACTCACTTTTCCCTCATAGTATGAGGCTTATAGTCCGTGAGACGGTGGACCGACACGTCCGGTAGGACCACCAATTTATCCTGTTACCCAAGATCCTGCAGTCTCATCCAAAAACTGACCTTAACAAGCGTCGCTTAACCTCGCGGTTAGTCTAACATGATGGATTAAATAGATACGAGCGCCTTTAAATAAGCGGCACCAACTAAACTGTTTACCAAACAGTAACAATTTAATATTTTATCACGACAAAACATTCCCGAATTCAATAAAACCGCAATCTTGCTCGCTTTTAAATAAATGAGATGGTATTATGGTCGAAAACATGGAGCTAGGAAGCGTAGATGTTAACTGAGGACGATTAGTATCCTCAAAATGTGGATGAGCTTAAGCAAAATTGTTTGGTCAGTATCATAGTCTTGACACGTTGACTGTCCGTTATGTTGACACATTCCGTGCTTCTCCGATTCCGTGGTTCGGTAAGCACGTTAAGCCGTTGGTCCTGCGCCTGATCCCTCTCCGGTCGTGTCGGTCTACCGTCCCATCGCACTATGGGAGTGAGGGTATAGGTATTGCACTTGGATTTGCGCGCTAATTGTGCACTATAATATCTCCCGCGTAGTTGGCTAGTCTCCGCTCGGAGACAGGCCGCCGTGACCAAAATCCGGTCAGGAGAACATTATGTAGAGACAATAGTTAAACAATCGATGTGTATTAATATAGTGCACTGGACAGTGAAAGGGTTAGTCATAATATAAGGCCAAATTTACTAATTGTAGTTCAGTTTCACCAATTAAATTCGTAGTTATTTCTTATTCACCACTGCCATTTGATTGTTCCTGATCAATGTTAATTACTCATTACTTATTTAAACTATACTATCGGAAGACATAAATATGGACGTGCCATTCTTAGGTCATTCTTAGCAACCGCACGGAGTCTGGATTTGTACCCGGTTGATAGCGATAGGCTTCCCCTACTCTCGCCTCTCACCCCCTATTACATTGGGACTGATAATATAATTGACGAAATGTGGGTGTACTATATGTGCACCTCTGCCTACAAAATTTAGTTGTCAGTGGTCAAAAGGAATGTCCATAGTTTCGTACATCCATGATTGTAACCCTCTTCACCGCTGCCCACCCTCCATGAACAGATTCCGTCTTGCGGTGCTATTGCGCTTTCGTCTTTGTGATGTAAGCAGGACTTTAAATACTATTTGACTTTGAAAGGCTTTTGACATTCAAATGTAACTTTTATTTGTCCTTTTTTATTATCTTTTTGGATTTCAACCTTGGACTTAGGTATTTTTTATTTGTCAAGGATAAATTGTTTGTAATTAGAGTTTTATTATTAAGCTATTGAAGATTTAACAAAGAATATGATGTTGAACGCTGCAGCTAAGTTAGGATTAGTTAGATTGTACAAAATTATTTCTCGCTTATCTAATGATCGCAATTCACGATTGCTGACCACGAGGGCCTGGGTTTAATTCCCGGGTGGGGCAAAGTGTTAGCATATTTTATTAAACAAAACACAAGCATTTACATAATAATTAGTTTGTCTTATCGCTGTCAACTGGTAACGTTCCCGAAAGACTATACTGTCTGTAACCTATTCAACTATGACTAATTTTATCAATATGACAGATATACCGTATTTTATTCTCAATTCACGAATAAGCTCTGAAACCTCATGCTGTCAGCTATCAATGTGTATTAAAAGCTTAAAACATTTCGCCCTAAATTGCTGCTGACTCCAGAATACTGAAATATGCTCTATAAATTAATATGTTTAATCCGATCCCACCACAAATGACAGACAGCCTTTGACAAGCTAATTAACTTTGGCATTATTTCCAATAATTATACAATTAAATATATCCGTAGACTGTAGCGCTGAATTATTATTTGTAGGTAATCCTGTTGTTATGTTCTCTGATGGCACAAATATTTATGTAGCTCTCAGACCTCAAAAATATATAAGATTTTGGCTCAATTTTAATTGTGTAATATACCTTACCCACATTAGCCTATTGCAATCCACTGCTGGACGTAGGCGTCCCCCAGGGTACGCCATAAGGCCCTATCTCCCGTTTCCTCCACCGAGCTACCTAAACTTTTTTCAACAGTTCACGTTATTTATTTTTGTAACTCATGGTAATACTGGTGAAGCAAAAACCTAATATATACTTATGATCAGATGAAGTTAGATAAAATAAGTCACCTCACTATGTCTCTAGCCGCGGAAGCGAGGCCGCATATGATTTGGACGTTATGCTAAAATGTCAAAAGTTATTTGTTACAATACACGTCGCCTGGAAAGTTTCCTACCACACTCAGTGAGGTACCTGTATGAGCGATTTCTTATTTTTATAAAAACGGCGCCCTACACTAAGAATTGGTTCCGTATCGTGATGCTTCTTGCTCACACAAATTTTGGTGCCGTGCGGGAATCGAACCAATTCGTCGCTATCAACCCAATGCGCCAATGGAGACGCTAAAACGTTTATACATTCATATTCTGTACACGTATGTAGTGCTGCCCTGTCAGCAAAGACTTCGCCGAGGCGTTACAGGCGTTAATTTTGAAATATACCTACTTTAGTACTAGAAAGTCATAATCGTGTTTTAGTGGGGAAGGGTTTAATGGTAAATGGTTAAGTCTGTCCTGTCTTATATATAGGTATCCAAGTATAGTGTACTAACATAGTTCTAAGAAAATTGTTACTAACTTTATGAGTCCTGTTACTTGAAATAAACGATTATAATAGTACTAGTTCCACAGTCTAATCAGAATAAATTACTTTGTCTTCTATATTTCCTCCCGCTGACACTACCACCGCACCACGGAGCAGGATAAAGTTTGCCATATCCCGTCACCCATCCCGGCAAAGCTCTCGTGATGTATGCTTTCCTTGGCTCCTCTCGCTGCTTATAACGTGGAGCATGTCTATCCTAACAAAGTACGACTATGAAGTTATTTTATTGTGATTGATGTATGTATGTACAAGTAAGTTATTCTGTTTTTTGAGGATCGAAGCTTGGATATTTTATTTGATAGCGGTTTTTTCGGATTTTGTTATGTTTTAGGTCCCAATGTAATAGGGGGTGAGCCTATTACCTAATGGTAAAACCCAGTAACACTTTGCCCGACAAGGCAGTCATAATAGTAAGTAGTGAGGAATCTTCGATTAAGGGTAATAGACTTGTTGAAATTAAGCGTAATATACGGTAATACACCAAAATATATACAAATAACAAAACTCAGTTTGATAAATTAAAAACATTAAACTTCAGTAATTACTTGGCAAAAGTCGTATAATCGGACAAGCACTGTTTAAAATATTATTTTGTCAGTCCAAACTTTTAATTGGCTCGCGCAATTGACATATGGATTGATTGGCCAACAGGAAGTTCTGACAGCGCTTCCAGCGAATATTCATACTATTTTAAAACGGTTTCTATTTTGATTTCTGTTGGCTCCCAACACGTGGCGTCAGGTTTTAGGTTGGTTATAATATATATAGTTGGTATAACCACTATTAGAACTTTAATAGAAAGCGACTAAACGCCAAAAACGGTATCAATCTTAATTCGTCTTCAAAGATTGGAGTGTTGTTTTAGGAGACTCCTTAAAAAAACAATTAAAGACAATAAGGAAAGAAGGATTTTACAGGGTAAGATAATTATGGGTAACGATATTAAAAAGGAAATCTATATTTGGGTTACGGTAAATTTTTTATTTGATCTTTTGAAATTGTTTCATGCTCAACCAAATTGTATGCTCCGGCATCTTCTATTATCATATCAGCTGCCTTTTCTCCAATCATTATAACTGCATTGGCGGTGTTGCCAGCTACAATGGTAGGCATAATACTTGCATCAGCTACTCGAAGTCTATTCACGTTTCGGACGCGAAGTCTGCTGTCTACTACAGTCCCCATAGCACAGGTCCCACCATAGGTCCCAAGACTGACCATCATATTTAACGTGTAGCAGCGCCAATACTCCCTGCTTCGCTTTTCAAATTCATCGCATTTTGGGGTAGTCAAATCTACCATCGTAGCTTCTAAATGCTTAAAAGCTTCAGATTCCTCCACTTCTAAATAATCTTGTATATACTTAACAAAGTTATCCAGATCGGGGTCGTAGGAGAAACTGTCTGTAAGTATCTTTGGAGGTTCTTTAGGGTCAGCACTTCTCAGAAGGACCTGACCTCGGGAACGTGCATGCAGATTACCCAACAATGTAATTAATACCTGGTTTGGATTAGCTTCATCAAATAGTTTATCACAAATTTTGAAAGGGAAATTAAAGGTTAATGCGCAGAATTGTAACAAGAATTCCATATCATTCATTATAAACCCCATAGCTTCATAGTCAGGTAACAGAGGACGGATCGTGCAACGTTTAGAATATTTTTTTAAACAAAGTGGGCAATGTTTTGAGTAAACCTTCCTACAACGCTTTGGATTAGATTTTTTCAACGAAGCATAACCAACAAACAGTCCTGTTGGGTACTCGCTTGGAGGTAGCTGAGTATCCACCAATGTCCGATTCGTTGTATGGGGAATAAATACTGCTATGTGATCTTGGAGGTTCTTTCCAACTGGCATATCAAATAAGCATGAAATATTCAGATTTTCCAAGTCTTTCTTTGGACCCAAACCTGAGAGCATTAACAATTGCGGTGATCTAAAAGCGCCAGCGGATAAAATAATCTCTTGTCTTGCATGTACAACTATTTTTTCATTTTCTTCCGTAATGACTTCTACACCTACAGCATTTTTATTCTCGTCAAATATAATTTTAGTGGCCAACGTGCCTTTTGCTACTGCCAAATACGGATTATCAGTGACGTGTTTGAAATACTGAGATCCAGCATCTTGTCTAACCCCGTCATACGCAGTTATTAGTCCCCTAGAATAGCCCACTTTATTCCCATCTATGTCATTTATTAACTTCTTGCCAATTTGTTGGAAGCCTTTTAAGAAATCTTCTGTAATACATTTATTTTCTCTAGTCACTCCTATATAGCCTTTGCTTCCAAATGAATGTTTTAGAGATGATGTCATGATTGCATTATCGTGAATGCTTTCTGCTCTTTTAAAGTATGGTAGAACATTTTTCCATTTCCATGCAGGGTCGCCGGTTATCCGATACCAGTCTTGGAAGTCTTGAGGGTTTCCTCGGGAGTAGATCATATAGTTCAGCGCGCTTGTTCCTCCAAGCATCTTCCCTTGGCAGAGGTCCACATTTTGGTTGACCTGACCCCGGTAACTGTACTTGTCATTTTCTGATGTAATGTTCCAGTCTACTTGTGAATACTTGAGATATGTCACTAAGGACGGGTACTGTAAGGAGAAGCTATCTGTTATTGATCTATTGAATTGCCTTTATAGTTATTATAATTACTTTTATTGTTTCTATAACAGCTGTTATGTTACAGATTAAAGTAAACAAGTCATTCATTGACTGTGTTATTCATTGATCTTATTGTATGTATCCGTCATCTACTTCTTTTAAATGAATTGTTACAGATTTTTGAATCATAATTACAGTAAATAAATAATTGACTATTGATATACACTTACGGTAGACTCAAAGGTTGCATCTTGACCAGCCTCTATAAGGAGAACGTTGTACTCCTGCTGCGCCAGCCTGGTAGCTATCACACTGCCAGATGTCCCACCTCCCACGATGATGTAGTCAAAGGTATCCCCAGCTAGGAAGAGAAACAGGCATTTTCATTACTGACCCTGACTAATATTATTGATGGAAGACTCTTACGATACCCTATGCCAAGATGCTTGAGGGGTTGCAATTCAAGGTATCCGAGAACTTGCTCATAAGCAGATCATAGCGAATAAGAGCTGCGTTTGAGTCCGAAACTAATCGGGCATTGACGAAAATCCACGAGAATATTACAATCAGTGACTGCCCCTTTGGGGTAGTGGTCGCTGAGCGCGACTGCTTAGCTAGAGGTCCTATGTTTGAACCCGGGGAACAGTGTTGCTAGGTTTTTCTATTAGGTAATTCTCAGTAGCAGCACGGAGGATTTTTACTGAGTTGATGGCAATAGACTCATACCCTATTACATCGGGACCCCAAACTTAACTAGTGACTGGCGGTGTACTACACACCTTTGTCTAGCCCTTCAGCAGATACAAGCGTGACGTAATGTTTAATAAAGTCTATTACTTATATCTAAGGACACAATGTATCTATTCATTTATTAAGAGAGATGGCTTACGTCTCAACAAAGCTGGTGGAGGATACAAGTAACCAGTCAACTCCAATATCGTTAAGATGTACAAGGCTGTTTGGTTGCTCCTAACGGCCCTTATAACTGCTTCAGTATACATTATGATAGGATCTGCAATGTTAAGAAACATAACATGAAATCAGAAGATGGTATCATACGCGGTAAGAATCTAAATCACCTCTTGACTTTATTAGATCTCGATAGCATACTGCAAAAGATTAACTTGCTATTTCTAGTCATTGGAGAAATAATATTTGTGACTTATCTACTGCACAAATTGGATCAATATTTTTTTATGTAGCCAGTTCAATGTCCTGCTGCTGAGCAAAGGTAATTCAACAATTATATATTTTTGTGACTCTACGGTTAATTTCTTTACACTTACTTGCGTAAACTTTCTACGTAGCATTCGTCTTGAAGTGTTGACACCAGTACTATTAAAAATAACGTTTCCCTATGATGTTTTTAAATCGAAATTAATTAGTCGAAAAAGAACAGTTTTCTTATCAACCAAGTGTCTGGTTTTAGTTTTTCTATCATGCATACTTACTTGGCATGAATTTGTATTTAACGTTACTATGATAAGTTTCTTTGATAGTAATGTAGTACAGGGTGATTTGTTTAAATAAGTTAATATTTACCACTGCCTCGTTGGTCTAGTGGTTGCTTAGCAACTGCTGAGCACGAGGTCCTGGGTCGAATCCCGGGCAAAGTGTTACTGGCTTTTTCCATTAGGTGATTCTCAGTAGCACGGAGTCTGGATTTGTGCCCTTTTGATGGCAATAGGCTCGCCCCCTATTACATTGAGACCTAAAAAAAACATAACTGGCGAAATGTGGGTGTACTAAATGTGCACCTCTGCCTACCCCTTCGGGGAATACAGGCGTGATGTAATGTAGTGTGTATGTATGTATGTTATATTTACCATTTCTTTTTGTGTAGTGAATGCTTTTTTTTCAAGTTCTTCTCTTATAATACTATTAGGAAATCGAAATGAGGGCATAGGGAGTGCACCTGTGTTTACTAGTTATATCTCCTGCGTAGTTAGCTAGTCTCAGCTGAGACAGGCCATCGTGACCGAAATTCAGTCAGAACATTATAATCAACCTTCAATCTTATTTTGGCTTCTCTTTTCATTTTATAAGCAATAATCTGCAGTGGACTTTTATCAATTTATTAACACCTTGTAGGCAACGAAATTAAAATAATAATTATAATTTAATTCAATTCAATGATACGTAAAAATAATAATCTATTTTTCAAACTAAAATGGTAACGATTGACTGAACAACAACTATTGGTTACTTCCTTAACGTGTCTAAAAACCGGTTCAATTAATAGCCACTTTACACTTTCTCTTTGACTTATACACAAAAAATTACGAATTACACGTTTTATTTGACATGTTTGTATTGTAAAAAGCGAGCTTAGGTTAGCGCAATTGGAGGGGGGAGAGGGGGAATATAGAGCTTTAACAAGTGATGGGTGGGTAACCTGATCAGCAACCTTGTAGACTTTTCAATATTTTTACAAGTGACAACTGACGCATGCGCACATGAAGAAGAAGAAATGTTCTGGGACTAAATTTTGTTCCAACTGTACTCTTTTATATTTCGACTCCTAACGTTGAGCAAACTGAACTTTAGTCTGTATGCTAATTATCTGATAGTTGGAATGTACTACATTGTACTCGTTTGTTTTTACGCGCAAACACGGATGGAGTAAAGTTTTAATAAAATAAAAAGTTGGAAATTGGGAAGGCCTTTGGTGTGGGACGCAACGTGCGTCGATACCCTTGCACCTTCTCATGTTTCTGGCTCGGCAATTTGCGCTGGCACTGCTGCTGCTGCTGCGGAGACCCTCAAACGGCGGAAATACAATAACCTGATAGGTAATTGTATTTTTGAGCCGTTTGGGGTTGAAACATTTGGGCCATGGGGTCCGAGCGCTCGTGCTTTGTTTAAAGAGTTAGCAAAGCGCCTAGTCGACTCCACACGTGACCAAAGGGCTGGTTCATTTTTTGGCCAAAGAATTAGCATTGCCATTCAACGTGGCAATGCTGCCAGTCTTTTGGGCACGTTACCGGTTGACATCGATGGGGATGAATTCTTTGATGCTTTTTAACTTTTTATTTTTGTATATATTGTTTTTATTTTGTATTAGAATTAAGTTGTATATATTTGTAAAATAATTTATGAAATATAATAACATTATCTAGTAAGTAAAAAAAAAAAAAAAAAAAATAAAAATAAATAAAAAGTTTAAAAAAAATTACTTCTTTGTAGCCAATTCCTACTATTTAAGGCAATTTCTCTGCGGCAAATATATTTGCCGCTTAATTTACTAATGAAAATAATGGGACCACAGATATGATATACTTCGGTCAAATAATTTCACAGTTGCATGTTACCCCCTTTGAAGCGTAGTCAAAGAAAATGAACCCCAGTTCCCGGCCTGTTATTCCAGGTAACTAGTAGGTAGTGTCTGGGTGGCGAAAACGCGAGAGCGGGCCTTATGGCGCACCCTGGGAGACACCTACGTCCAGCAGTAGACTGCAATAGGCTGACGTGACGACGATTGATGATGAAGCTCATAATTCCATCATCATTCAGCATGCTTGTGTATCCTTCAGGCATATTGTAAGTGCCATGATAATGGACGAGCCTATTTGTCATTTTATGGCACAGATCTCCGTCATAGGACAACTAGCTGAGCCCCGCGGTGTTACTCACTACATTTTTGGGACATAAAGTAATCTATATTAACGTTAATCCGGGGAGTCAGCTACATCTATGCCAAATTTTAGCAAAATTCGTCCAGCTGTTTGGGCGTGAAGAGGTAACAAACATACAAACACGCAGTCATAAACTTTCGATTTTATAATATTAGTGAGATTGTGTGGATACAAAACTTTTAAATAGCTGTTCTGTATTGGACCTTAGGCGACGTAAACTAACATAGAGAAGACAGTTTTATAAGCTGAATAGGAAGAGATAGTGGGGAGCAGTGTAATTATTTAACTACAAAGTAACGGCCTACGGTTAAAATGCATGTTTTTACTATAAATTGTTTTTCAAATGTATCAAATCGATGAATTCGTATTCGGAAACGGTTCTTCAATTGCACGTTGCGGTTGGGAATGCGACTGTCCGCGGTGCGGCTAGCCGCATTCGCAACATTTGCATTCTGCGGTGAAATGCAGGGCTAACCGCATTGCGGCTACCCGCATAGAGCGTATGAACCCTATAAAGACCGCCCTTACCGAAATTCAATCAGGAAAACCTAAGAATATTTAGGAAATATATTTCTCATATTAAATTTACATCATTGATTTGTATAATCAAATTTAGTGTCAGTGAAGGGGTAGTCCTAAAGAAGAAGAAAAGAAACAAATTCTGAGTAGGTGATCCCTTTATTTTAAGTCAAGAGTTTTATGTATCAGCATGCTCTATAATCATTTCAGCTGCTTTCTCTGCAAGAGCTACCTGAGGAGCGAAGATCCCTCCACCGAGGGAGTTGGGGAACACACTCGCGTCGACCACTCGGAGTCTATTCACTCCCAGCACAGCCAGCTTGGTATCCACCACAGATCCCAGGGAGCAGGTCCCACAGTGCCTCCACGTAGTCACAGTCATACACAAGGCGTAACATCTCCAATACTCTCGAGAATTAAACTCAAGATGATTACACCTCGTTGTTACTTCTAAAAACTCCAACCGATTACATTGACCGAACGGGGTTGATTCAATCTTAATATAATCCAGAATGTAATTAACTATAGCCTTCAAATCCTCGTCGTTCGAATAATACCCAGTTATTATCCTAGGCTGGTCTTCAGGGTTGGTGCTGCGTAAAAGGATTTCTCCGCGAGATTTTGGATTCAAACCTATTACGTTTGTAAATAACACCTGACTGTTATTGGCTAAAGTGTAGAGTCTGTCGCAAATGGAATTATTGTATTCTATAGTAAAACCGCAGAATTTAAGGAGAAATTGATAGTCATCGATGATGTAGTTCAGCGACTCATAATCTGGATATTTATGAGATTTTTTGAGAGCTGAATAACCTACAATTAATGGTGTGGGGAAATTATGAGCATTGAATTCCACTGGATCAGCCGATCTGTTAGTCCTGAAAGCTAATGAAACTCCTACAACGTTCTGCAGATTCTTACCAACTGGGATGTCCGACAGCACAGTTATATTAAAACGTTCTAACTCTTTTTTGGGACCTATACCTGACAACATGAGAAGTTGTGGAGACTTTATAGACCCACAAGTAACAATAACCTCTTTATTGGTATTGACGGTAATGGTGTTGCCATCCTTTAAAAACGATACGCCAACTGCGTTTTTATTTTCATCAAAAATAATTTTAGTAACTAAACTGTTTCTACTTATAAATAATTTAGTGTTATTTTTTAGAGGGGGCAAATAGGATTCAGCAGAGGTAGTGCGAAGACCATTATATATGTTGTATAGACCACTGGAATACCCTAATATGCCGGCTCCAATATTATCAACGACCACGTTTTCACCCGCTTCTTCAAAAGCTTGTAAGTATTCATCACAAACCGAACTGTTTTCTTTGATAACCCCAATCGTGCCCTGACTACTGTGGTACTTCCCGTATGCTGAACTTAAAACAGCCTCGTCTTCCAATTTTTCGCTCATTTTGAAGTATTTAAGCATATTTTTCCATTTCCAAGATGGATCTTTGGTAATTTTGAAGATCTTTTCGTAGTCTAAAGGGTTACCCCGAGCATATATCATGTAGTTGGTGGCTCCCGATCCTCCAAGCGTTTTGCCCATTGAAGGTCCACTACCAGGCTTATGGCACCGACCTGTTAAGGAGTTCCTCTCCGCAGTGAAGTTCCAGTCCATGCGGGAGTTCTTTGTATATGTCACAAGCCCAGGAAACTGTAATAAGAATAAAGACAAAATTGTTCAACATTCATAATTTTTGCCGTGGTTAGATGATGCATGCATAGCATCCCATCACTTTGACTTTGAAAGCTAAGAAAATACAACCAAATCATGTAATAATAAAGCAAATACTAACACTGCTCTCGACACCCGGATTGTCACCTGCTTCGATCAACAGAACGCTGTAGTTGGCTTCCACCAGTCTAGCCGCGACCACAGAGCCAGCTGTCCCACCTCCGACCACCACGTAATCATACGTATCACCGTCTGAAAACAAATGACGGCCCACCATTGTACCAGTTAGCCACTTTCACACATAAATAAAGAATGTTATGTAGTTGAGCCTGTGCCCTTAGGTTTGCAGCCTCGGTACTTTTGCACAAAGTTGTGGGGGACTTAACCAGATAAGTGCTAATGTCATTATGTTGATAATCTTTAGATCACTAAGGAGTACTTGTGTCAGGAAGCTAGAATCTTGACTGTATGTAGCCTTAGTACTTCAAACACTTTTTGGACTTGAGGAAGGCAAGGTGCTTATCCCCTTCTACATAGAAGAAGAATTCTCAACAATGTTACTGGTTGAATGTAGGTGAACAGTAACCGACCTCAGTCCATCTCATCAGTTAGTTCATTAAGATACAGTGTGAGTTCTCAACTGCCTCGTTGGTCTAGTGGTTGCTAAGCGCGACTGCTGAGCACGAGGTCCTGGGTTCGAATCCCGGGTCGGGCAAAGTGTTACTGGGTTTTTCCATTAGGTAATTCTCAGTAGCAGCACGGAGTCTGGATATGTGCCCGGTTGATGGCAATAGGCTCGCCCCCTATTACATTGGGACCTAAAACATAACTGGCGAAATGTGGGTGTACTATATGTGCACCTCTGCCTACCCCTTCGGGGAATACAGGCGTGATGTTATGTTATGTTGTGTGAGTTCTCAACTAAAGACATCCAAACTCCATATTATAAATGTGAAAGTAACTCTGTTGCGCCTTCACTAAACCGCTGGATTTGAATGAAATTTGGTATGTAGAAAGTTTAAGACCTAAGAAAGGACACAGGGTGCCTTTTTGAGATAAATCCCTCTTAGGTGTTAAAATAGGGGTTGAAAGTTTGTATTTATCTAAATTAACGCGGGCAAAAGCTAGTGTTCAACAAAGCAATAAACTTACTAGTAACGTTGGCATCTTGACTGTATAAAGCACCATTCCAGTTGAGGAGAGCAAGCGCCCCCAACGCAGCCTGGATCTGGTGGACGCGAGCTAACACTGCTCTCGTGAACATGATGTGATGCTGTTAGTACAAAAAAGAAAAAGAAAAATAGTACAGTGAAAAAACAGTAAGGCATGATTTAAAAAAATTAACAAAGTTCCACCTGATTGGCGCAGTAGCTAAGCGAATGGACTGCTGCGCTAAGGGTCGCAGGTTCGATTCCCACACGAAAAACAATTCGTGCGATCCACAACTGATGTTTATCCTGAGTTTGGGTGTTAGTTTGTGTATGTGATATTTCATGTTTGTGAAATGCACCCATAATGTAGGAGAAATTCCTAGTGTAAAATAATATACTATAAATGATTGAATAGTTAATAACAAAATAACTTACCTGTGGCCACTTCACAAGAGTCCTACAAAACACTTCAAAAATAATGAGTGTTCTTACTTATATATCTAAATAAAAAATTACTTGCTTTTAAAATGTACACTGCAATAATGACAATTGATATGGCTAAGATAGTGGCACCTAACGGGTTTAGTTTTGTTAAGGCATGAATACATTCTATCTTTTCATTTTTGTAATAATTTTGTTTTGTCACATTAGGGTTATAAGATTCTGTAATGGCAAAGAAACATGTCATAAATAAAAATTGTTTTACTGACTTTTTCAATACCATATAACGACGACCTGATTAGCGCAGTGGCTAAGCGATTGGACTGCTGCGCTTAGGGTTGCGGGTTCGATTCCCGCACGGGGCAAAACTTTGTGCGAACCACAGATGTTTGTCCTGAGTCTGGGTGTTTGTGTATGTGACATTTCATGTTTGTGAAACGCACTCACGACACAGGAGAATTTCCTAGTGTGAGGCGACGTTTTAAAAAAAAAAAAAATATAACATAACATCACGCCTGTATTCCCCGAAGGGGAAGGCAGAGGCGCACATATAGTACACCCACATTTCGCCAGTTATATTTTAGGTCCACATGTAATAGGGCAATGATAACAAATGCAATAGGGCATGTAGGGGGCAAGCCTATTGCCATCAACCGGGCACATATCCAGGCTCCGTGCTGCTACTGAGAATTACCTAATGGAAAAACCCAGTTAACACTTTGCCCGACCCGGGATTCGAACCCAGGACCTCGTGCTCAGCAGTCGCGCTTAGCCACCACTAGACCAACGAGGCAGTCAATGCCAATTCATGGTTTTATTTATCATTGTCTGACGAATTGGTAGCAAGGGTCCCGTGTGTGCCCTCTTGGGAATATTCCCAGCGAAGTAAACCCTGACAAAGATTATACTTGACTACATACAGGCCCATGAGTTGAATAACTTTCGGAAGACAGTTTTCTAATTTTCAGGAGAGCTAAAACAGACACTCTGCCCCCTGACTATAAACCTCACAGTAGGACACTTTTTGCCGTCGAAGCGAGAGGCCTCATTATACGTAGCGACGTCTCGCTTCCACATCGGAAACTACTGATTTTCTAGACAATTTAGGATTGCATTAATGGTTGCATTTAAAACATGAATCTATTTCGTGTGCACATCTTCCACTATCATGCTAAAATTGTTTGTTAGAATAAACCTCAGGCCAGATACAACGACTTGATATTCAAGAGGTATTGATTAAACACATTTAAAAGGAACGACGCTTAATGAATACATTACAATTTGTACAGCAGTAAATACTGCGTTGAAATAATTACTTAATTATGAATTAGGTTTGTAAGATTGCAGTTAATTAGTTATTTTACATTGTTTTTTAGGAATAATTGAGCATACATACGTAATAGACATTTATTATCACACTTTCATTCTAGTAGGGTAGGTAGAGATGTACTTCACAGCAAGTGTATTACCACATAACATAACATCACGCCTGTATTCCCCGAAGGGGTAGGCAGAGGTGCACATATGTACACCCACATTAGTTATGTTTTTTTTAGGTCCCAATGTAATAGGGGGCGAGTCAATTGCCACCAACCGGGCACAAATCCAGACCCCGTGCTGCTACTGAGAATTACCTAATGGAAAAATCGAGTAACACTTTGCCCGACCCAGGATGCGAAACCAGGACCTCGTGCTCAGCAGTCGACGGTGTATTACCATTGACCTGTAAAAGTGGCTATAGTAATAACGGTAGTCTTTTTTACAGTTTTTTAAGACGATTTTGTCTTTAACTGAATATGTTGGTATGGTAACTGAGACTAGCCATTTACGCACTAGATATAATAAAATTAACGTCCTAATTGCCGCAGCGGCTATGCGATTGGACTGCTGCGCTAAGAGTTGCGGTTCGATTCAGTGATATTAATGCGATACGTATGTTCGTGGCGAGTCTGGGTGTTTGTGTATGTGGTATTGCATGTATATAAAACGCGCCCACGATACAGGAGAAATTCCTAGAGTAGGGCACATTTAAGGGTAGCTTAGTTGGTAGGTGCTGCGCCAAGATTAGACGAAGATCACGGGTTTCCCGCTCGTGACCACCATTATTCAAATTTCCTTTATCAATTTGAAACTATAATAATAGTGCTATAGTGTACAAGTCACTCTTTATTCCCTTATACCCATAGTCTGTTGGGAAGGTAGCGACACGTGAGGCGAGTGATGCACCAAGCACCAACGAAGTAGCAAGCTTTCTGAGGTACGTATTTATAAATATTAGGCTTCTTGCTTAGGGAGCTAAAAGATGGATGAGGTGGCACAGATCGATCGGCTAAGGTTAAGCTATGCTTGCCACATCCATTGAGTAGATGGGTGACCAGTACAGTTTTAGACTAAATTCAATCGATGACAGGATCGAAAAGTATGAATCATATCCATGTGCACATCTTCCACAATCATGCGAAGATTCAGCAAACTTATTTCATTTCAATCAGCCCTATTGAATTCACTAGCATCATGGCTGAATAAGCGCGTGTTACAAAACTGCGTGTAAACATTTAAGGCGTTAAATGATTTTCCTTTAAAAGAAACGTCGCTCCGCACTCACGACACTAGGAATTTCTTCTGTCATGTGTCACAAATATGAAATATCACACAAACACCCAGGCTCGGGGCAAACATCTGTGGTTCGCACAAATGTTTGCCCCCTACGGGAATCGAATCCGCAACCCTTAGCGCGGCAGTCAAATCGCTTAGCCACTGCGCCAATTAGGTCGTCATGTCCAATGTTACTTCATGAATTGATTTGCGCTGGCTATGTTCATATTATTGGTATTTTTCTATTGGTCAAAATGGCAGCAATGATAGCCGAGTGGTATGACCGTGGGACTGCCAAGTAAAAGGTCACATGTTCAAACCCCGGCACGCATCGTCTTTTCGAATTAAATTAGTTATCAGTCGCTTAAAACAGTAAAGGAAAACACCGTGAGGAAACCGGCACACCTGAGAGATTTTTCATGGTGTGTAAAGCCATGTCAGAGGCCTACAGGCGGTTTAAACTCTGACTCCAGGTCCTCAACCATACGGTAAGAATTGAAAAATGTTTTACTATTTATTGTTTTATACCCCTCGTCAGTGTTATCCATATTATTATTTTTTTCTTTACACGTATATATTTGAAAATGCCCGACTTGTTTCAACCGCAAACTGTTCCCCTATTCATGACCAGTTGACGCAGTTGTGACGCGGTACGAACTTTTGTCAAAGGTTTTGTTGGAAGAAAACCAAAATATACAACCCAGTGTTGTACTAAAATTAATATAAAGAGAGTGTGAGAGTTAGACGTTGAGTGATAATACCTAGAACACATCATGAAAACCGCTTTCGGCACAGCGGCTACACCAGCGCCGTGTACAAACCGCCTTCGGTACTCTTATATAATTTACAGTTGTATCCGATTGTGTGATAAAATTAGCAAATTCAATGCTATGACGTGCGTGTCATTCAAAAAAGAACAATTGAAATATGATATAGAAATATCTAACCATTATTAAATCAGTCATTGTCAGTGCCTAGACCACTTCACCTCACGACACATAATTAAAACATGAGCCTGCTAAGAATCATCATAATTATCAGTTGTTTCACTACTGTTCTTCCCAACTCGCTCAAAGATATATTAAGTAAAGCTGAGCTAGAAATGTATATAGACGAGATGAAACTAGAAGTGAACCCGAGGTACAAGCTGTACTACCACATAACACCACCAATCGGCTGGATGAACGGACCAAATGGATTTACATTCTTCAAAGGAGAGTTCCACCTTTTCTACCAATTTTACCCCTACGACACTCAGTGGGGGCCGATGCATTGGGGACATGTGACCAGCCACAACCTAGTGCACTGGAGACAGATGCCGACGGCGTTAGTACCCGGTGAGGAACAGTGCTACTCCGGCAGTGCTATCGACAACGACGGCGTCATGGCAGTGATATACACCGGACACCAAGTAGGAAACGATGGACTCAACTACAACGAGTCGCAGTACTTGGCGTTCAGCATCGACGGCTTAGACTTCCACAAGTTCCGAGGCAACCCAGTCTTGTTACCCCCGCTGAATTCCTCCCAAGACTTCCGAGACCCTAAAATATGGAAATACAACAGCTTCTGGTATGTTGTTATAGGTAGCAAGTCTGAAGATCAAAAGGGCGAGGCACTATTGTACAGATCCATTAACATGGTCTCCTGGGAGTTCTTGACAGTGCTAGCAAAATCCAATGGTGAATTAGGCTTCATGTGGGAAAATCCCGACTTTTTTGAGTTAAACGGAAAGTACATTCTCCTTATTTCACCCCAAGGAATGGTTGCTCAGGGAGACAGATTCAAAAACACATACCAAACTGGATATGTTATAGGAAACTTCAATTACGAGACTTTTGAATTTTTGGTTGAAGTCAATTTTCAAGAAATCGATTTCGGTCATGACTTCTATGCCACACAAACCACTAAAAAAGATGGTAAGAGATACCTGGTTGCATGGTTTGGCATGTGGGAGTCCTCTCACCCCGAGGATGCTGACGGGTGGGTAGGAGCCATGACTCTGTTCAGAGAACTCGATCTAGTTGGAAGCCGAATATTGATGAAGCCTGTTGACGCTATATCTAGTCTAAGGTTGGGAACTCTTTATGAAGGCGAGCTAGATGTTAATGCGTGCATTGAATTCGGCCAGACTGGTGAATTAATTATTGATGTTGATTTGAGTGAGAAGATTGAGATAGATATAAGGGGCATCGATGGTGGGGATGGGGGGCTATTGGTGCGGTGGGATGTGGATGAAGGTAAAATGATAGTGGACCGATCGGGAGAGATCAGGCAGGTGACGTGGGAGCCTCTCGACTCAGTGGTCTGGAGGATCTTCTTGGACGCTTGTTCTTTTGAATTGTTTTGTGGTGAAGGCGAGGTGGTGTTCAGTTCGAGGATCTACCCTAAAGGGCATTGGCGTGTGACCAATCTCAGTGCGCAGTCTATCCATGTTGTGGCATATAAACTAAAAAAAGTTATTTCTGACTAAATAAAGACTTAATTCCAGATGACTGTGATATAAGGCTAGTTGTTGTGTTCTAATGGTGATGTTCGGTGAACTAGTTCTGGTAACGTGTTGTTTGGCAACTCTTAGTGCAAAGTTGAGTCAGAGATGGCAACATTCGTCAAGTGTGAAAACGAAGTACAGTAGAGCGTCGATTATCCGAACTAATTGGGGGATATGGGTGTTCGAACAACCGGATTTTTCGATTATTCGGATAATATTGATAGATAACCATACTTTATATACAGGTAAATGAAAACCATACTTACATACATTTTTTTTATATGTCGTTCGGTCGATCGACGCTCCACTATATATTAAAGTGTCTGTCAAAAACGAAGTATTATTACAATACGAAGGAATAAACTGAAGGTTGAATTTACCAAACACTTGTTTCATAAAAGCACGTTATTTGTCATAAACCAGCTAATAGTCGGGAAGCCACAGAGCATTTTCAAAATTGATTACTATCAGGCTAATTTTCCGTGAGTAGCTTCACAAATACTTAGTGTGGCTATCGGTTTATATAAATATTAACTAAGCAACAGTAAAATATCAGCTATATAGAAATCATGTTTGATGACCTCTGTTGGATGGATTGTTATCAAAAATGATCCTAACTAGCAATTTTTTTCAGGGTTCCACAAATTGCGTGGTTCTATGGTCACAAGTCGTAGTGTGATGTGTTACCTGTTACCTACAACAATCCAGAAGTTTTAAATGCTTTATAGTAATCAATTTAAAAATGGTCCAGAGCTCCCCGACTATGAGATCTTCCTCACTATTATGAATACGTCGTAACTATCTCCTGTGTTTTCAGTGCCACTGCCTGAACGAAATGAAAATATGCCAACCTACATATTCATATTTAAACATACACACACATCATAATAGTCTGGTCTAAATATAAGGTTAAGCAGCTGCTATGGGTGACCGGCATCCTTTTTTTAATACAAAAACGCCGCCTCACACAAAGATTTTCTCCTTTATCATGGGTGCATTTCACAAACATGAAATATCACATACACAAACACCCAGACTTAGAACAAAGATCTGCGGGTAATACATTTTTGTCCCGTGCGGAAATCGAACCCGCAAACTTTATCGCAGCAATCCAATCGCTTGCACCAATCCGGTGGATTTTTTTTTCGAATTGGGTTACTAATTAAGTCTCAAGTTTCAAAGAACACAAACGATTATCGGCCAAAAAAAGTACAAAGGGGACTCGTTACAATCACGGATCTAGTAATGGAACATGGCATTAGTATGTGAACAGCAAACACCTGGAGCCTGAGATACGTGCTGATGAGCTGGCTCTGACAGCAGAATACTAATTTCCTTATATAACACTTTCCTCTGATTACATAACCGACTGTGTCACATTGAGTAGCGAGGCCATGGCTACTCTAGTGACCGAGGGGCAGGACTGCTGTGCTTATGGTTCGATTCCTGCACGAGACAAATATTTGTGTGAACCGCAGATGTTGACATTCTTGACTGTCAAACGCAGGAAAATTTCTAGTGTATGGTAAAGTTAAAAAAAAACACAATATATTTAAGCATAGGTACTCTTCTATATCTTTATCAAACATCTTCCAAATACAACAGTATGTTATCAACCTGTATCTCGGCTTATCTATATCAATCTCTTAAGAGTAACATAACATAACATCACGCCTTTATTCCCGAAAGGGGTAGGCAGAGGTGCACATATAGTGCACCCACATTTCGCCAGTTATGTTTTAGGTCCCAATGTAATAGGGGGCGAGCCTATTGCCATCAACCGGGCACAAATCCAGACTCCGTGCTGCTACTGAGAATTACCTAATGGAAAAATCCAGTAACACTTTGCCCGACCCGGGATTTGAACCCAGGACCTCGTGCTCAGCAGTCGCGCTTAGCAACCACTAGACCAACGAGGCAGTCAACAAAGTCTCTTAAGAGTAACGTTCATACAAACTGGATCTCAACTACGATTATATTACTACGACCTGATTGGCGCAGTGGCTAAGCGATTGGACTGCTGCGCTAAGGGTTGCGGGTTCGATTCCCGCAAGGGACAAAAATTTGTGCGATCCGCAGATGTTTATCCCGAATCTGGTTTGTGTATGTGATATTTTATGTTTGTGTAACGCACCCACGATACAAGAGAAATCCCTAGAGTGGGACAACGTTTTTTTAAAAAGAAACTATAGTAGTTACCGAGTGGTTTGATCGTTGGACTCCCAAGTCAAAGGTCGCAAGTTCAAACCCCGGCACGCACGAATGTCTTTTCGAATTCATGTGCGTACTATAAATTAGTTATCAGTTGCTATAAACGGTGAAAGAAAACATCGTGAGGAAGCCGGCACTCCTGAGAGATTCTTCAACGTGTGTTATGCCATGTCAGAGGCCTACAGGTGGTGTAAACTCTGACACCAGGTAGTTAATCAACCATACGATAAGAAGAAGTAGGTAAATATGTAATTAAAAAATATAAGGTATTAGGTAGGCTGCTGGTAGAATCTGGCGCCTTAATTGGGTGCAGCAGCAAAGAGTGTCTGATATTTTTTGGAAAAAGCTGGGTAATGGCGTTGGCTATGTAAGTTACTAGCTTCGAAGTATGACTCATCATCATCAGCCGGAACACGTCCATTGTTATTCTTCTGGATTTTCCCTTAATCGCCTCTTACGACGAAATGCTATAAAATAGCAGTGGCTTCTCAACTCAAGGTGCGTTAGCATCAATATACATAAATAAAATTGGAATGTCTGTTTGCAGCATCAACATAACAGGTTTTTACTCAATGCATATGATAGTAAATAGATACACAATACCTATAACAAAAAGGTTTTTATTTTCTGTCTGCCTCTTTGTTCCGGCTAATCTCTCCAAAACGGCTGGACCGATTTTGACGGGACTTTCACTGGCAAATAGCTGAAGTTATAAGGAGTATCTAAAGCTATTTTTAATTTTGAAAATATTAATGGTTTGGAAAATGGAAATGGAAAAAATAAGATAAAACTCATGAAATAATTAACAAAATTAGATTAAATTAAGTAAATCTGCTTAATGCTACCACGTACAGGTTTTCTAATCGCAATCTGAGGGAATGAAGCCCCGGGCATGACCTAGTAATACAAACAAGCTTCGTGGAGCGGATTTCTACGGGGCCAGCAAGTATGATGACCGAGTCTCAGCCGCCCCATCTCACAGCGCGTGGCTCGGCTCGGTACTGGCCCGACTCGAAGCCGACATTACAGTAACAAACACAATTTTTTGTACTGAAGCCATTCTAAACGTTGAAACCGACGTTTTATCGGCACTAGCAATTTGACAAAAGTAAAGTGGATTTGTTTAATTAGGTTGTTGCGTACATACTGTGTAGTTATTATTTATTAGTTTCACATTATTTTAAAATAGGTGTATTTATTATTCACTAGCTGCGCCCCGCGGTGTTACCCGCTACATTTTTTCGGGATAAAAAGTAGCCTATATGTTAATCCAGGATATAACCTATCTACATACCAAATTTCAACCAAATCGGTCCAGCCGTTTATGCGTGAAAGAGTAACAAACATCCACACATCCATACATCCATTCTCACAAACTTTCACATTTATAATATTAAGTAGGATAGGTGTATTTATTATTCACTAGCTGCGCCCCGCGGTGTTACCCGCTACATTTTTTCGGGATAAAAAGTAGCCTATATGTTAATCCAGGATATAACCTATCTACATACCAAATTTCAACCAAATCGGTCCAGCCGTTTATGCGTGAAAGAGTAACAAACATCCACACATCCATACATCCATTCTCACAAACTTTCACATTTATAATATTAGTAGGAAGTAGGATTTATCTTTGATGATATTAAAAATTGTGTTACCTAAAGATAAAACAACAAAACAGAGCCTTTCAATGAAACCAAACTTTTAATGAATAAAAACATTCATTAAAATTTATTAATTCGAAGCAATGAGTATGAAATAAAACTATAGTTAACAAGAATAAATTACTAATACAAGAACACATTACAAATTTTCAACACAATTTAAGACCTATATTTTACTTTAAAACAGTAGTCAGATTTCCATCTCAATCAAATATTTCTATTCAGGTACACTTCTTCTTAATTTATATGCTGTTACATCTAGAGCTTGGGGACTTAGATTGGTTACGACCCACCCTCCATCAGGGTACACCCTCGTGCTGAAAACGACTTCACCTTCACCACAGAACAGCTCCAAGGAACTAGCATCCAAGAAGATCCTCCAGCCGTCAGACTTCAGTGGCAGCCATTCCATTTGCCTCACGTCTCCTTCCCTGTCTACAACCATTTTCCGAGCCTCCGTGTCCCACAGCAAAGTGACCATACCCCCACCGTTGCTGCCAGTGATCTCTAATATTATTTTCTTGCTTAAATCACCATTAACAATAAGTTCTCCGGTCTTCTCGAACTGAATTTTATCTGCTTCTGCAAATTCTCCATCAAATACGGTTTCTTCTCTTAAACTAGTCATCGTTTCTACGGGCTTCATTAGCACACGATTGGCAACTAAGTCAAGTTCTCTGAAGATCGTCATAGCTCCTGCCCAGCCGTCCACGTCTTCAGGGTGTGGGACTTCCCACATTCCAAACCATGCAATGAGAATCCTTTTTCCGTCTACTTCGGTGGTCTGTGTTGCATAAAAGTCATGACCAAAGTCTATTTCTTGAAAATCAATCTCTGGCACAAATTCAAATGTTTCATAATCAAATCTTCCAATAATGTATCCTGTTTGATGAGTATTTTTATATCTATCGCCTTGCGGCGCCAGCCCTTGTGGAGACATGAGAAGAATATGCTTACCTTTGAGCTCGAAAAAATCAGGACACTCCCACATGTAACCCATGTCGCCTGTAGACTCTCCTAGGACACTTAGAAATTCCCATGTGAGCATGTCCGGGGATCTATACAGTAGTACTCTGCCTCTTTCGTCCAAAGTCTTGCTGCCTATAACGACATACCAGTAGTCACCATGCTTCCATACTTTAGGGTCTCGAAAATCTGGAGAGCCATTGGGTGCAGCTGGCAGGACGGGATTCCCTTCGTACTTGCGAAATATAACGCCGTCGTCACTGAATGCCAAGTACTGCGTCTCATTGTAAAACGGCTCCTGCTCAATAATTTCGCGCCCCGTGTACATCAACACCATTGTGTCGTCTTTAACAACAGCACTACCAGAGAAACACATTTCTTTTTCGGGCAGCAAGGCTGTAGGTAGTTGTGTCCAGTCCACTAAATTGGAGCTCACCACATGCCCCCAGTGCATAGGTCCCCACTGGCTGTCGTAGGGATAGAATTGGTAGAATAGATGGTAGTCTCCTTTGTAGTGAACGAATCCATTGGGGTCATTCATCCAGCCCACGGGCGGTGCCACATGATAGTGGAGTCTGTACCTGGGGTTAATATCCGCCTTCTTATCTTCGATGTATTGTTCTAACTCAGTGAATGCGTCGCTCTCCTTAAGGGACTGGAGATGTACACTCGACACCACACTTAGTAACACCACGAATGTCTTTATCGGATGCATGATTGATATCATTTTTTTTCATGTTGCTGCTTATATACCGATCTTTTGGGCATGATAAGATGTTTCAAGTGTTTTGTTGAAAGAACTGTAGAGATAATATCAAATGAATAACTTTATATATTATCTCTTATTTCATTCAGAAAATTTTAAGTTTATACTAACTATAGAAGTTAGATATTTACATTTTATCAGGTTTCTTTGAAACTATAGCAAACGTTTTGGAGTCTATTTGATTTCGAACTTTTCTTTTAGTGCTTTTTATTTACCTTGACAGTTTTTGCAATTTTGTGAGTGTGATATGGCCAGTGTATCTACACGGGCCTGCAATACTATGTACCACTAATCATCTGATTTGTCGTGTCTACAATCAGCATGTTAGTCCTATACAACTATTATAGACAAGGAATAAGTCCATAAAATCTACGTTGAAACTAAATATCTATAAAATAATAAATAAAATACATTAACACATAAACAACATAACATCACGCCTGTATTCCCTGAATGGGTAGGCAGTGGTGCACATATAGTGCACCCACATTTCGCCGGTTATGTTTCAGGTCCCAATGTAATAGGGGGCGAGCCTATTGCCATCAACCGGGCACAAATCCAGACTCCGTGCTGCTACTGAGAATTACCTAATGGAAAAACCCAGTAACACTTTGCCCGACCCGGGTTTCGAACCCAGGACCTCGTGCTCAGCAGTCGCGCTTAGCAACCACTAGACCAACGAGGCAGTCTATAAAATATATAAAATCATAAATAAAATAGTCATAAATAAAATAAAATCGCCTATAAAATTAAATATACTTGGAGCCAATATTTGATTGGCAATCCTGCGGAACCATATCCCTCGATCCAGAATGATTTAAACACAAAATGTATTTGGATAAAAAACAGATGTGCGTAGTAACCTTACTGTGGGATCTCGGGATATCACATATTCATGTGAAATATTGTCACCAGCCCCGTACCGTTAACTTTTAAAGCAGGATAGTTTACGATGTGGAAGCGAGACGCCGCTATGTGCAGTGCAATGGAGCGTCTCGCTTTTAAGATGTAAACTGTCCTGCTTTTAAGGGTTTATAGTAAGGGGGTTGAATTCTAGAAGGGGGAAGCAGCAGAGTATAATAGTAGACACACAGCTTGCTATTTATGTTAAAAGTAGGAGCCTTCTGCCATAACTTGGCACAAAACCAGGCCTTGAGTTGCTTCTGAGAATTTTCCTGATGTAAAAACCTAATAACACTTAGCCGGCCAGGAATCGAACCCAAGACCGTTTACAAGTGCAGTACGACTAGCAGACGCATTTGTGACTTTTAGACCTCCGAATGCTCAGAAATAATTGTTAGTTATTAAAGTAACTCCCGTGTTTGGTTTAGAACCTTCCCTACCTTATGTATGTCAAACTGGGCCGTACACTTCTTAGACAGGGCCCCCCGGACTTTCCTTCATTTGAGGTAGGTAAATAACAAACAAAATTTTTGATAAATATGTTTTTTTATTAAGAAATACAAAAATAGTGAAATGTTTCCACGTAACGAAAGGAATAATAGATTTATTAATTTAGTACAATCATTCTTAGAAATGAACATTATTATCACAAACAAAAAACTATTAATAAGACCATAACATTATTAATAATTGAACTTAACCAAGAACATAATAATAATTTTACTATACATTTTATTCATTGTTGTATTTACCGACTACAATACACGCGTCCCGGGAATCGAATCCAGGACCACGCACAGCAGTAACGCTTTGCGACCACTAAGGCAGTCTATGGAAATCAACACAAGGTTACAGGTATTTGAAACTTAGCAGAATAATGACGGAGATGACGGACCTGCGTGGCATGAACTGGCATTGCAGGTTATTTGGCATCACGCTTATTAAACGGAAAACGCCCTATTTTAAGAGTTAATGATAAGGTGCCTGGTGTTAGCACAAAAGGACCGATGAAATTGGACAATGAACATGTCTCCGCACGTTTTTAGTACTTAAAAGACCGAAATCACTTGATATTTACTAAAGCAGGTGAACAAACTTACACGATTCTGGAAAGATCGTAAAAAAAACATCGTGAGGAAACCGGCACACCTGAGAGATTTTCTAACGGTGTGTAATGTCATTTCAGAGGCCTACATGCGATTTAAACTCTGACCCCAGGTTGTTCATCAACCATACGATAAGAAGAAGACGATGCTCTTTTTATAATAATATAAACTCCTACGATAATTCCATGTTTATGAACGCAGTAAATATGGCTTACATTTGCATTAAAATGACTACTTCTGTAATAAAAATATTCATGAAAATAAGGGGGGAAAGGTTGTTACGTAGTTATAATCGTAAACTATAATTTTTTGTAAACTAATCTACAATTTGTGACAAAAAAGTGTAAATGAAATCTCCTAAAGGGGGGTAAGGCTGCCTTTTAATTTGTAAGCAATAACATTTAACGGCTGAGGGCTTGAATTCTTCACTACCCAGTTCCCAGTAGGATAGACTCTTGAGCTAAACACTACATCACCTTCACCGCAAAACAGCTCCATCGAACTCGCATCTAAGAAGATTCGCCAGGTTTGAGTATCAGTAGCAGGCGTCCACGGACCTCGTCTGATATCTCCATCTCTGTCTGCTGTAACATTCTGTGTATCCCATCGCAATATTATCCCACCAGATTCGCTTCCCGCAATCTCCAACTCAATATTTTGAGACCAGTTGCCACTAATAAATAGTTCCCCAGTCTTATCCAATGTCACATTACCATTTTCTGCAAGACTCCCGTTATGAACAACTGGTGTCTCTCTCAGCAGTTCCATTTCTTTCACTGGGTTCATTAGAATTCGATTACCCTTTAATGTTAACTCTCTGAATATAGTCATGGCGCCTGCCCACTTATGCTCGGCCTCAGGAAACGTGGTATTCCACATTCCGAACCAAGCGATCAGATATCTTTTGCCTAATCGTTCAGTTGTCTGTGTAGCGTAAAAGTCATGGCCGTAATCGATTTCTTGAAATTCCTCCTCCTGTTCAAATGTATATGTTACATAACTAAATTTTCCTATAATGTATCCTGTCTGATGCAAGTTTTGATATCTATCACCTTCGGCTTTCATACCTTGCGGAGACATAAGAAGAATGTACTTGCCATTCAGTTCAAAGAAGTCAGGGCACTCCCACATGTACCCCATTCGACTAGAAGGTGTTCCAATTTCTTTTAAATAATGCCAGGTTTTCATGTCATCTGATCTGTATAACAGACTTTTGCCAATTGTGTCATTCCAATTAGGATTTGCTGAATCTACTGGATTCGTGCTACCCATGATGACATAATAGTATTGGTCATGTTTCCAAACTTTAGGGTCACGAAAATCTGGTGAGCCGTTAGGTGCACCCGAAATAACTGGATTGAACTTGTACTTGTTAAATGTTTCACCATCATTACTGAATGCCAAATACTGTGCTTCGGATTTTGGGTTATTTTTATGGCCAGTATACATCAGGACCATAGTGCCATCTATCTCTATAGCACTACCGGAGAAGATTTGTTCCTCTCCTGGTATTAACGCAGTTGGTTTTTCAGTCCAGTTAACTAGATCTGGGCTTGTTGAGTGACCCCAATGCATAGGACCCCAGGTACTATTGTAGGGATAAAATTGATAGAAAAGATGATACTGGCCTTTGAAGAACGCGAATCCATTGGGGTCGTTCATCCATCCGACGGGGGGCATCACATGATACAGCAATCTGTACTGGGGGTCGATTTTTTTCGTCTCGTTCTTTATGTATTCAGCCAAGGTATTCCTTTGTTGAACTACCGCCGATGGTGAGGGGAGTTCACACGCTAGAACACTCACGACAAAGCTAAGGAGCGCCACGTATGCCTTTAGAAAGCCCATGATTGATAATGTGTTATCTCGTGAAGGGTTGACTTTATATAGAGCTAACTATGAGTGCTGATTAAATATCAAGAGCTTTGTTTTTGAATTACCAACAGTGTATCATTAAGGTATGCATTAATTTCTGACTATAATGTAGTAGAACAATGTCGGTTTGTAAAACTAGGGGTACCCCTACCAGGATTTAATTTGAATTTCGTAAAACACGTAGCAGCTAAACAAACATAACATAAAAACTTTTGCAACATTCAGTTAACATCCCTATTGGTGAATATTATATGTGCTTTACACATCTGCCTACCCCTTTGGCAATAATCTATAAATATCTATCATAGCTTATGACTGCCTCGGTGGCCTAGTGGTTGCTAAGCGTAACTGCTAAACACGAGGTCCTGAATTCGTATTCCGGGTCCGGCATAGTGTTACTTGGTTTTTCCATTAGGTAATTGACAGTAGCAGGACACAGCTCTCTATTACATTGGGGCCTATAACATAACTGGCGAAATAGGTATAGTACCTATACACCTCTGCCAACCCCATCTATACTATATATATTTATATATATAATATTATAAAGCTGAAAAGTTTGTTTGCTTCAACGCGCTAATCTTAGGAAGTTAGGTTAGGTTAGATAGCTAATTTATTGAGGAAGGCAATAGGCTATAAAACATTCGAAATCCACGCGGACGGAGTCGCGGGTGGAAGCTAGTCGTGGTATACAGGCATGATTTATATTATAGCTTTAATATTTGAACGACTTTTATTCTACTACTACTCAAATTAACGTCATACTATACATAATACAAAATGAAATTTATAGTATGAGACTTTATATCTCAAATGCTAGTAATCGGAAAAAGTCCTGCTTTAAGAGGGCTTGGTAAGGGGGCTGAGCGCGACCCCGTTCGCCTGGAATTTTCAGCAAGTCTTATACGGGTCTAAAACTAAGTCCATGGCGTTTCAGGAGGCTTAAACTACTTACGGAATTTCATCAAAATTAGTTCAATAGTTACAACGTGAAAGCGTTACAGACAAACAGAAAGACAGAGTTACAGTCTCATTAATAATGTTAGTTAGTATACATAACATAACATCACGCCTGTATTCCCCGAAGGGGTTGGCAGAGGTGCACATATAGTACACCCACATTTCGCCAGTTATGTTTTAGGTCCCAATGTAATAGGGGGCGAGCCTATTGCCAGTTAGTATACATTTTAAGTAAATGATTTATACAATTGGTTGACGACTTGATTCTCTAAGCGATTGGCCTACTGTGCTAAGAGTTGCCGGTTGGATTCCCGCACGGTACAAAAATTGCAATTCACACATGTTTGCGCTGAGTCTAGGTGTTAGTGTATGCTCGTGGAACTCACCTACGATACAAGACAAATTCCTACTGTGAGGTGAAGTTTTTAGAAAAAAAAACACGTTATAGAATTTGTCAATTACTATAAAGTTAAATGGCAAGTTGTCGTTTATTCTGGCGTTCTAAGGGGGCCTTTGTTTAACAGCGGACGTCTTCCGGCTGATGATGTCAAAATTAAGAATGTAAGTTATGTTAGGATTGACTTGAAATGAAACTAATAAATCAAGCAAAAAGAAAATTAACGGATTAATTCTTATTAACTAACAATGATGGATAATCTACGGTCATTTTCAGCAGCAGCAGTAGCAGTTTCACTCGCGTTTAACTTGCAATATACATACATATACAACATCACGCCATAGTCCTCGGAGGGGTAGGAAGAGGTGCACTATGCTGCTTTCACTGCATTCCGGGTCGGGCCAAATTTTATTGGGTGTTTCCATTTGGTAATTCTAAATAGCAGTACGCAGTTGATAGCAATAAGCTCGCTCCCCATTACATAGAGAACTAAAACATAACTAGCGATATGTGGGTGTAATAATGAATATGAATAAACACCTCTGCCTACCCTACCCGGGCGTGCAGGCGTGATGTTATGTTTTGAAATAAGCTATTGTTATTGTATATCGTGTCGGCTCGGCCGTAGCATAGCACAAGTACAAGCCACTTGAAAGTTTCCGCCACTCGTTGGTATAAGGTAGATCGTTATATGTGAATACTTATTCCCAAGTGGCGCGTGAATAAGCATTCAACAAAAGGGGAAATACGGGCGCATTATAACGCCTGTATTTATCGATGAGGTCAGCAGTACGCTAAGTACGAGTTTATCAAGTATTTTCATAAAGTAACTAAGGTTCTTTTTGCCGGTTCTTCTCCATTGTCATCATCAGCTGGAACACGTCCACTGTTGAACAATGGCCTACCCCGTGGACTGAGGGGGGGGTTGCCATAATCCCCACGCTTCCCAAGCAGCTTGGGGATCACAGAATTGGTGGTGAAGTTACAGAAGACGCTGCTGTCTATCTTCCGGATATTCCCATAGTCGGCTCTTACGACACCTACGGGAGGAAAGGGGTGGTCAATTCTAGGCCGGATACCACACGGCACATAATATATTAGGTTCATTGAAATTTAAAAAAGTAGTTAATTTAAGTTATAGCAAGGCAATCGCACAAATGCACTGCATTATAGATTTCAACTTGAATTCGACCTTGTAAGATAAGTTGCCTCTTCGGCATGATAACGGGCCCTTGAGCGGCACTCACGCTGGCATTATCGCCACATCAACATACCGTCAGCAAGGCTCCAGTACTTATATTATGGAGCATGCATCATTCTTAATTCTTCATTGCACACAATAAAATACATACTAATGTTTTTACATGAAAGTTAATGTGCACAGGCATCATTACAATATGCAATCAACAGCGAATGGCCACATTGAGCAAGACTTTTGGCTCGCCTCCTAGTACATAGAACCTAGGTAAGATAACTAGTATTTTAAAATTACGTTGGAAAAAACATAAAATAACATCACGCCTGTATTCCCCGAAGGGGTAGGCAGAGGTGCACTTATAGTACACCCACATTTCGCCAGTTATAATAATAATAATAATAATAATAAATCATTTAATCTCAGGCTTCAATGGCCCATAGATATATACCTTACAGACTAACATATATAGATTAAATACAAATTGTGTTAGTAAATAAAAAACTTAAAACTATGTTAATAGCACTTCACTTTGCACTTGTCTTCGTGCTCTCCTGTGGTACTGATCCGCGGAAGCGACGGAACACCACGCCCTGCGGCCAAAAGTCTTCTTCCATGACGAGGGGCAGGAAACAGTTCGGTACTCGCACCACGAATGCCTTGAAATTTACATTGCGGCGCGACTCCAGTAACTGCACCCTCGGCCTGTACTTCGTCTTTTGGCGCACGTAATCAGCGATGTCCTCCTCCTTAGTGGTGTAGTGCAGGCGGGAGACGTACACCGGTGTGTTCGGCTGGGCAGCACGCACTGTGGTGTCGGGTTTCACAGAAGCTGTGCCGCAGCGGTTCTTGTTGGGTCTGCGACGGCGCTTCCTCCCTTGCACCTTCACAAAGCCATCTTCGTCTGCTTTTGCCATTTCCTTCTCGGAGACGGGCTTCTTTATGAGAGCACTGGGAGTACTCTCTAAAACACGCGCATAACTTTTTAATTGCGCAGGCGCTGCAGATCTTAACAGCTGTACGACGTGTTTGTCGGCGGGCGCGGGAGGCCCCGCAGGGACAGTAGCGAGCGGGCTGGGCGCGCGGGGTGCGCACTCTGCTAGCTCAGCAATTTTCGGCGTTGACAGCGGCGACGACAAAACCGCTGACGCGAAACTGACCGCCGATGTATCAAGGGCAGCTCCGCGACGCGTGTTGACGTTCATTGCACCCGGTGTTGACCTAGTTTCTGTTACTGTGTTGCGCAAATCACTAAGTTCTTTACGCAAGTCGGTAACAGTAACTTGGGATGCATCCAACCTTTTCTGTACTTCCGCTAGGCTAGCCTTGAGAACGACTATGTCCTTCAAAAGGCTGGTCACGTCGACGTGGTCGAAGGTTACGGGAGGGAGCTTGTTGAGGTCCCTCGCCACAAACGTCGGCACGTCGTCTGGGTCGGTCTCCTTGAGCAGCGTGATGATGTCCTGAATGCTTTTCTTCGTCCCGTCACGCCTGCGGGACACCATCTGGTCGCACTTGTTGAGCGACTTGTACAGGAGCAGCTTAGCAGCTGCCACATCTTCTTCGCTGAAGTTCGTTGCGCAGATCTGGATGGCGGACACCTCGTCCATCACGTCCAGCTTCTGCTGCAAGAACGCCAGCAATTCATTCGCTACGAGTGGTTGACTCATAGCGATTAGAATTCGAGCAGCGGCTTCCGCCGCCGCGTTTGCATTTATTTAATAAAAATTCACGTCAGCAAACACGACCGCATCGGGTCGCTGCCACTATGTTATGTTCTTAGGTCCCAATGTAACGTTTACGTCGTGAATTACGTTGGAATTAATAGAAATCCGAACACTGGAAATAGTAATAAAATCCATGGATAAACGAAGGGATTTTATGTTTGTGAAGAGGCCTTTCTTATCCTTTTCGCCCAAAACGCATAATGTACGGATCGATGCAAATTTACTGTGCAACTACAAGACATTGACGTCACCATCCTATAGTACCATCTCAATCACACAATACATTTTGAAATGATTACTTGGTACATTTTTGCCATATTTAGTTTGTATTTACTCTTTCTCTCTAAACCTTGTTTCAGGATTCATAAGAAAAAACGCAGTCAACAATAATTGAATTAATAGTAGATATGCTTAACACAACTGCCTACCCCTTTGGGAATAATCTACAATATCTATTGTATATAAATCCCGGGTTCGGCAAGGTGATACTGGATTTTTCATTAGGTAATTCTCAGTAGCAGTAAGAAGTCTGGATTTTAGCTCAGTTGATGACAATAGGCTCGACTATAACATAAGTGGCGAATTGTGGGTGTACTAATTATGTGCACCGTTGCCTACCCCTTCGAGAATACAGGCGTGATGTTATGTGATGTGATGAGTGGAACTTAAGCTTTTGTAAAGACTTATAAAAATATATTTTAATGTAAATTCTTTGCCAGTGGGACGATCATGGCTGAAATAATAATAATAATGTAAAAAAATAATATTAAATGAGAATAAAGAATGTCGGGAGTAATATTGAAACTCCATTTACGTCACAATACCTAATTTACTCTTATGTAACTCTAAACATATATTAAAAATGTTCGGTTTGGGGTCAAAGGTCGTTTGTAATTTATCAGATTTACGTCAAACAATATCGTATGTTTACTAAATGTGTTTTTTAATGATAATTATACATTGTACCTAATTTATTGGGAACTTGATTGTTTTGTCCGTATCAAAATATCTGGGTAGCGTCGAGAATGTTGTTCTTTGGCATATTATCCTCTTACGCACAGACAGGAATATTCCATTCAAAAATCTTAGTGTTACATTTTTACTAAGTACAGGCTGACTTGACTTTTACCGCTCATCTTCTTCAATTTAAGCATATTATTAAAAACTTTTACAGCTTCACAAACTTTCTCTTAAAAACTAAGAATATTGAAAACTTTTTGGCAACCCTTTTAATATATTCAGAAAAGAAATTTAAAAAGCCTTATTGTTAAACTTTGGAATAATTTTACCTATTGTTTATTATGATGAGAAAAATCCATTAGATAAACAGTTTTCTAGGTTTTGAAAATTGCCGAGTGTCAACAATAGGCCTGTTAGTGAGAGGTCAGTTAGCTTAGGTCCCATAGGGCCGTTAAGTCAAGGCCAAAGAGTACGGGCCAGCGACCGTACACGTATTTGCTGATTACTTACACCATGGCTTATGTACACGTCGAAGTGAACTCAGCAATTGGTGTAAATTTGATACTGGGCAATATCTATAAAAATAACGAAACCGATTTATTCTTCTACACATGTAGCGCTCAAGGAAAAATGTGAGAATTGACATGGATAAAGTTTAGACAGAAAAGTTTATAACGTTAAAAATTAAATATACAGGTAAATTATATCACTGATTTTAATATATATGCCATTAATTGTCATCATTATCATCAGTCGGAAGACATACTCTTAAACAAAGGCCACCCCCTTAGAACGCCACAATGAACGACAACTTGCCATTAATAATAATGAAGCCTTATTCAATTCATTTTGCAGGTCAATCAGTGTCTCATGAGGTGCACTGTGGTCTGGGCGCGGGCAGACCTAGACATAGACATAGACATAGACATTTATTTGTACCTCGGCAATATGTTCCAACAACCCGCTTACTGACGTCACGAGAGCCTATAAAATATTACGTATAAAGCTAACCTAACCTAACCTAACTTTTTTACACTAGTTCGGCAAATAAATAAATAAAAAAATATATATATATCACCGTTTTGTAGGTCAAAGCAAATTCTAAGTAAAATTAACTGATTATACCAATCTAGACGATGACTCCAGTACTAGGAATACGCCTGAGCTTATGGTTAAAGGTGAAATTATCAAACACGTGTACATTATAACAGTTTATTACACAATATAAATTATTCTAGGAATAATGACGTTCATACAAACATTAGAAACAAATCATTAAAGCTAGTCTTACTCTTATCGATTAAAATAGGGTCAAGGCAAGTTCTGAGAAATCAATTGAATACAATTGCAATTAATTCTAAATATATCACAGCCTTATCAATACGTAGAGACAGGCGGAAGTTCTGACAAACATTTTGTTTCTTCCTGTTTGCTTGACCCTTGTGGCTCAGGGTTGTGTCTTCGTCCGCGGATGCCGCTCGGAAGAGACTTATTATCAAAGCTCATGGCCATGGCAGCGTTCAAATCTAATTTGTAAGGCAGTTCTTCCTCCTTGGACTTCCTTCTAGAATCCTTTCGTTTTTCTCTCTTCTTCTCCATTTCTCGTAGCGTGCTTGAATAACTTCTTCATTAGACTCTCCCGTCTAGAGTACCATAAAAAGTCAAAAGAAAATTATCCACCTTCGCAAGTTGTTCAATGTTCATCTCCCTCCTATACTATAGTCTTATCTTTTCTTTTGTTTTAATTGTTCCTGATTTATCGCCCTGTTTACTGGACTGTCAATATTGCTGGGGAAATACAGTCATAGATTGTCGGACATTGTCCTACTTAGCCATTTAGGCTAATATCCTTTTTTACCTATCTTTATCTATTAGGTGACTATAAATTTGTCTCTTACACTTAGTTGATGGATAATTTCACTATTGTTTATCTTTATGAAGAGTACGGAAGGAATGAAATGTATGTCATCTCATAGTCAAATGAATAAGTACAAATATTCTTTGATCTGGGATTGTTGTTGAAATTATTTCAGAAAACAACAAAGTTCTGAACATCGCAGCATGGTGGCGTAAAGATCTGTTTGCGTCAGATAATAGTTATTCTTTGAGTGTCTCGTCATTTTTGTTTTGAAAACAATTATCAATGACGTTATCCGTTTCATCACCAGTTCAGCATCTATTCTTCTTCAAAATCCTATAACAAATGAATACCTTTGCGTATTCATATAAGAGTTAACAGTGCGTAACACTTCGTTGTTCAGTAACCTAGGGGCGTCGATAGCCCAGAGGTAGTCTAAGTGATTGAACTTCTCGTCGGGTACTAAAAACATATCAGGCTTTGTGAGCATCTTGCTATGAAGCTTCTGAACATCTTTTTCACTCGACAATAAGTCATTCTTGGACCAGAACAGTTTGATTGGGAGAGTAATCTTACTTAAATCATACTCCGGGGGTGACGCAGCCTTATAGGTTTTCTTGTTGTTTAGGTATCCATAGTCAAACTGTTGGAATTTCCCAGAGATTATTTCTTGAGAAAAGTGTACCGCTGTCTTCCAAGAAGTCCCAGTGCCCAAATGTGCCAGAAACACTGGCAAAAGAGTCTTATTAAACTGACCCTCGTTAAAACCACATAAGTAAAAAACTATGTTCTTACAAATTAACGAGTCCATGTTTTCACCATTGCAGGAGTTTGAGATCTTACCTAACGCAGAATTTTTTGGTATAAACTCATAAGTCCCTTGCAGCATATCTAAGTATGCTAAATTGCTGGCAATGGGTGCTATGGACCTCAATGGTGACTTCATATCTGATAGGTACACTACAGGAGCTAATGCTAATCCACCTGTCAGTATTTTATTATACTCGGGTCTCAAAGTCAACATCGCAAAGAGTATAGTAGTACCCATAGAGTGTCCAACATAAACTATCTTCGTGCCTGTACCTTTCGTCGCCAATATATAGTCTATGATCTGTGGAACATCGTACAAGGCTACATCGTGCCAGGAAAAGTTCCAGTAGGCTTTGGAATCAGATCTGAACTCAGTGTGGTCCTTGGAATATCTGTTGCCTCGAATATTTGTCATCCACACGTCATAGCCAGCATCAGCCAGGATATAGGCCAGTCCTTTTCCAGGACCGTTCATGATCCAGTCAGCAGAACTTGCGAATAAACCATGTTGCAGGAGAACCGTCTGAGACGGCACATCACTGTTATGTTTAGAGCGAGGAATCCGGTGTATGCTGAGGACATAACCTTGAGATATAACAGTGTGAGTCTCGCAAACATATCCATTCCTTGTAATAATTCCAGGAACTGACAAGAACACGTCAGGGTTGTCCAGTTGCGCAGCTATATCGGTATTAGGAATGTAAGCCAACGGATCTGCAGCTTTTCTTCCATTATCTTTTATCTCTTCGATGTAATTGGTGAAATGGTCACTGATAATCTTCTCTTGTTCTTCCACGTAATTATCAACGGAATCCTTCATTTTGATGGCGTCGTTATACTTGGAGGAGACGAAGGTCCTCATGTTTTCACTTTGTTCTTGAAAGAAGGTCTTAAAAGACGGGACGAAGGACCAGGACTCTGGTGCTACCGACGTGGTAACAATTAGCAGAAGTAGTGGAGTAAGGACGTGCATGTTGATAAGGTCTCGATTCAGACTGTGGGCGAGACAGCGCAGCATCAATAATATACTAAGTGTACTCGACTGACCCCGGAGATGAGGTCACAACGTCACAAGATAACATTGATGTTGTGTGTTTAAAAAAATTACCCGTGCCAACTTATCTTTCGAGGCAGTGCGCGTGTTTTGTTATTGCAAAATCGACCTAATGTAAAATAGCATACAAAGTATTATTATTCTACTTTCCCTAAAAGCACATAATCCAATACCTTATACATATACAGTTGTAAAGCAAATCCAATTTACTATAATAACTTGCGTCGGTGTTATCTATACGATTTACTTTAAATTCCAGTTTTACTCGCGTGAATATTCGGGAATGGCCGACTAGTTTCGGACTAAAACAGACCCTTATTCATGAGCAAGTGACGCAGCTAGCATACGATCCCGCCGTCGCATATAGTATAACTCCAATTTAATACTTTTTAAGTCCATAGGCCATTGGCAAAATTCTTAGAAACTAATTTGCCTGTCTGGACATACTGCAAGCCGGATGCTATGCTTGAGTAAGATAGACAGATGATGTGAGATAAAACGATTATGTAGTATCTGATTGTTGATAATTGAATGTCTAGTAGTAATAGTAACATTGTTTTTGTACACGTTACTAACGTTACTATATTTTGTTTACGTTTTCAGTTGTACCCTGTACGTTGTTTACTTGTGGTTCAAAGATCGTAGTCGGTTCCACAAGTACGCTGAGGACAGATAGCAATTTAAGTAATTTAAAACATCTCGTCTTAGTATTTTTTCTTGAATATCACATTTTGTTACATTGGGTTTGCCAAACTACATGTTGCCAAAAGAACTGAAGAAGACCTGAGTCGTTCGTGATATAAGGAGGCGTAAGCCCCAAGTATATAGGTACTATGTACTGGTATGGTGCACAGTGAAAGAAAAGGCCGGCAAAGTGTTCCAACTTCTACTTCTAGGTCCTCTATAAAAAGGCCTCCCCCTTTAATAAAGGGGGGGCTGCCATAATCCCCACGCTTGGCAAGCGGCTCGAGGATGTCAGTATTGGTGGTGAAGGTACAGAAGACGCTGCTGCCCAGCTTTAGGATTTTCCCTTAGTCGCCTCTTACGACACCCACAGGAAGGGGGGTGGTATACTCTAGGCCGGATATCACTCGACACCCCACTGTAAAGGTCTTAATCTTATCTCTATGAAGTCATCCAATTTCATTGGGATGCAAGCATAATTAAAATGAATAACAAAGAGTAAATAGACTCAATTATTTTCTATCATTAATAAACAATAGTTGGATTGCTTTTATGGAGTGGCCTAAAGGTTCAAGGACCGGATTCAGAAGGACAAAGTTGGAGCAAATCTAGCATATACTAATGTGACCCATGGCAAAAACTAAAGTGTCCTTCAGAATCAATGCAAATATGAAGGTATGTTGGAAGCAGAAAACCGAAGATCGAGCTCAGTGGCGTGCCATAGGAAGGCCTATGTCCAGCAGTTGACTGAGATAGATGATGAATATGTAGGTATAACTTGTCCAGTAGTGCACAGTGGGTCAGCCAAAGGCTGGTGTGATATTATTTATTTACAAACATGCTTAGGACACGCAGAGTGCAGAAAAACCTTGGAAATGAACTTTATACCTGATAACAACGTTTATAAATATATTCAAGGCAAATCAGTGCACTTAATGTACATAGTAATACAGACTAATTTGCCTTGCTCATTAGGTTTAGTTACGACATCCTCGATTGTTTAAAAACGATTGCCTTTCTTTTTCTTTGACCCTTATTGCAGCTGTCCGTTAGCCTAATTTATCATTTCTGTGTACCTAACATAAGCAATTCTGCTTCATGATAGTATTACCGGGAATAGTAAACAGACTTGTATGAGATAACGAAGATAACGCGTGTTACATTAATGTGTAATGTAAACATAAGGCATGATACTTTGTAGAGTTTTGCGCTTTAAATATGGATAAACTTCAAAGCATAAGGAACCTCAAATAGGGTCCAGCAGTAGTTAATTTTAAAAGTACCTCGCCCCTCTCTAGGCATTTCTCCTGTATCGTGAGTGCGTTTCACAAACTTGATATACCATATACACAAACACTCAGACTCGGGACAAACATCTATAGATCACAATTTCTTGCGCAGGTATTAATCCCACAACCCTGGCGCGGCAGTCCAATCGCTTAGTCACAGTGCCAATCAGGTCAACAAATTATGTAGTTCAAACTTTAATATTTGGAAATGAAAAACTATCTCTTTGAGCTACTGGTACACAACAACACGACCGCTGATTTTCTGTTATTAGGTTTTTTCATTGGGTAATTGTCAATAGCAGCACTGAGTCTGGAATTGTGCCCGGTTGATGGCAATAGCATTGGAAAATTGAGCCCAGCAAAGCCACTGAGGGATCTGGCGCAGCGGCTGAGAGATTAGACTGTTGGGCTAGAGGTTGGCGGTCTCAATTCCCGCACGGGACAATTTGTGCGATCTGCTGATGTTTGTCTCGAGTCTTGGTGATTGTGTATGTAATATTTCATGTTTAAAACGCACCCACGATATAGGAGAAATTGCTAGTGGGGCGAAGATCTATTTAAAAAAAAATAGATGGCGAAATTATGGTATAAAGCATAATCTTTCACATTTCTCGTCTCTCCCTCATATTTCTAAGTGATACAATCAATATAGGCGACTGATAGCTCTGCAGGCAAGACCCATAACTAATTTGAGTTGACCTGTCAATCAGTTAGCACGATCCTCATTAATTTGACATTCAGACTTTCTTCATGATATCAATTATTCAACGCTATATCTCTTTCTAACTTATAGTGGTTTAGTACTTCCGTCTCTCTTATATAAGTGAGTAGGCATGATAGTTGGATAGCGGATGATTTGCATGGCTCCATCATGCAGTGACTGCAATAGTACAGTGGTATAGAAGATTAGTTCGGAAGGTTCGATTCCCGACACAGTCAAAATGAGGTTAGTCACCTTCATAAATAACGCTGTTACTGTAACATAAGCTCGGGCATCACCTAATGGCTAAATGTGAATTACCAAGAGTATCATCTCGCCTCTTCTGGTGGAAAGGAACAGGCAGAGAAACTTTTTCATTTATTTCCAAAATTTTTAAAATTTATTTTTAAAATTAAACTCGCCCCACGCTAGGAAATCCTTCTCTATCGTGGGTGCTTTTGACAACCATGAAATATCACATACAAACACCCAGACTCAGGACAAACATCTGAGATTCACACAAATTTTTGTTCCGTACGGGAATCGAGCGCGCAACCCTTATCGAAGATGTCCAATCATTTAGCTACTGCGCTAAACCTCATGTTGCTGATCCAAGAATCGCCACTCCGTCCAAGTTATAGGAAGATAGTTTAAAATCTACATCCCTTTTACTACAATCATAATATGAATACCATAACTACAATAATAGTATGAAAAAAGTAAGTAATAAAAAAGTAAAACTGTCATTGTGAAATTCATGTAATCAAGTTCCGACTACGCCTTCCCTAATATGTGGGAAATCCCTGTAATTAATAGGTGTCGTAAATGTCACTGTTTTACGCGCAATTAGCATTTAATTAACGACGCCGACTAATTTATACGAACGGGTTCTACGTACTAATCGCGTCTTAACAGCTCTCTGTAATCAGTTTATATTTTTAATGCAAGCCCTTTGTTCATACATACAAACATAGCATGACGCCTGTATTCCCCTAAAGGGTAGTTAGAGGTGTATACAGCACCCACATTTCTGCCAGTTATGTTATAGTTCGTACCGTAATACAGGGCGAGCCTATTGCCATTAACCGTCTACAAATCCAGACCCTGTGCTGCTACTAAAAATTACCTAATGGAGAAACCCAGTAACACTTTGCCCCACCCGGGATTCGAACCCAAGACCTCGTGCTCAGCTGTCGCGCCTAGCGACCAACAAGGCAGTTTAACAGCACCCAATATTGTTATGACATCTATAGGTACTAATATTATAAAAAGCTATTATTCTGTTTTCTTGTATGTAGGGGGTAATCACCGGAACTATCCATCCGATTTTCAAAATTCTTTCATCATTATTTTGAATGGACCTTCAGGGTTGCCGCAAGGGACTAGAATCCCAGGAAAAACATAATAATAGAAAGAAGAAAAAAAAGTCACGACAATTCCTTCCACGCAAGACCAAACCACTTACTTGAAAAGCTATTGTGATTTTAAATTGATAAAGGGAAACTTGAAAAATGATGGACACGAGCGGGACTCGAACCCGCGACACGCCACGGTACGGCGACGGACGGGTTCGAATCCCGCTCGTGTCCATTATTTTTCAAGGTTCCCTTTATCAATTTAAAATTTAAGCCTAGCATGGCAACATGCAAAAAAGATGCAAAAAGTCATATAAGCTATTGTGATATTAAATAATATAATTAAACCAAGGGTCATGAGAGAAAGATTTTATTTTAAAAGGTTGAATAAACCGTCAAAAAATATATCTATAGATAAAAAAATGGGATTTATAATTCGATCCAATAGTATTACTTAGTGTAGTTATGTACTATATTATTATTATTTATCAATGGATGGATTCTGAGAGATTATAAATAGAGTATTATTTAAGCTTTTAAACGTTACCATTTTATGAATATTAGAGGATTTGCAGGGAAGGAAAAAAAATCAAATTTAGGGCTCAATGACTATTTTAGCCCAGCTATGTGAGTGTAGGTGACAATTAGATGACTGTTGTGGAAACAATCTCTTGTTTTACCACTGAATGAACCAACTTTTTTTCTCTTTTATTAAATGAGCACAGACATATCCAGACACTCCGCATCGCTTGAGATTCGACAAGAATTGTTGGGAAGCTAGAGTAAATTAGTTTAGCAAGTCGTTTTATAGCTAGATAAATAATTATGTAAGTTTTATTTTAACAATTGTTTAAAATACGTATTAATTTCAAATACTAAGGTAATATTTAAAATACGCATATTGGAGCATCAGGGTATGTCTGTCAACCCCGAATGACTATCACGTCTTATCGTACATGATTCGCATGATGTGGTGGTCGGTCTTGACGCGCGCGTCGAAGTCGCGCATGTCGACGCGACGACGCGCGGCGCGCTCGGCGTCGTGCAGCACGTAATCGCGCACGCCGCAGGGGCAGCATGCGCCGCATTCGCAGAACGCGCAGCACGCTTTCACAGCACCCCACGCTCCTTAAACAGAACGAAGACGGAGACGTCACAGGTGGACCCTGGATCACACTGGCACATAAGTGTATAGACAAGCACGAAAAAAGAGAGAACACTGCGTTGGTCTAGCTAGAGGTCAGAAAGTGCGACCGGTGAGCATGACTGGACATGGTTTTGGTTTCCAAACCCGAGACAGGCAAGAGTCGTTAAGACTTTCCATGAGGTAATTCCCAAAAGCAGCACAATCGCGATTTGTGCCTAATTAATGGCAATAGGCTCGCCCCCCATTACATTGGGACTTATAACATAACAGGCGAAAAGTTGGTGTAGTATTCACCTCCGTCTACCTAGGAAATACAGATGTGGTGTCATGTTTATATGTTATGCATACTTCAGGAAATAAATATCTAAAGCAGTAACATAACTACGTAAGCTTAACTACAATTATGTTAACCGTGCCTACACCGATAGTGTAAAGTTAGGACTGTGAATATTATTCGTGTTCTCCGTAATGATCCATAAGGTTGTAGCTCATTAACACCGCACTGCACAATAATGAGCATTAAAATATGGACTTAAAGATCGTAACTTAAGATTCATTTTAGAGTGATAACATAAAATAGCAAACAGCGCGCTGTAGCTGTAGTGTCACTGTTAAATGTATCTTACGAGCACGAGCCTCCGTATGCCAAGTCCATATTTGAATGCTCATTATTATGTTGTGCAGTATTAATGAGTTACGACCTTTAACATACCGATAGCCTTGGCCATCTGCGCGTACCGGAGGTATGGCGTGTCGACGATGTCGTCGATGGGCGCCTGACAGATCCTCACCACGTGCGGCACTCGCACCCCGTAGCGCTCGTTGATCGTGATGCGCCGCGTGCGCCCGAACATGGGACATGGGCTGTTCGGGTATACTTTCTGTAACCAATATCATTATCGTTATTACTTTCTCCCTTCTCTTATCTTCTTTTCTACAACGCCTTCTTGGGCTCATCATCCGCAGCCCGACGTCACGAAATTTAGTTTCGAAATTATGTATGTTTTTCTACATGTTACAACCAAGCAGATCTACAACCATAATAGGATTATTTGTAGCAAGCAGGTTACATCCCAGAATACCAAATATTGCCATCTAAATCATTCGTATTTTTCCACCCACCGTCGGCCACCTCTTAAAGCACAGAGCGAGTGGCTTCCTCTCCAGGAGCAGTTCTTCCGACGTGTTCTGGATCTCCCCCTTCCATTCTCGCCGCCGACTCTTGCATATCGGACGGCATCTAAATGAATATACGAGAAAATATTAATCTTAATTATATAGTTAACTCAGATGTATAAAAAAATAATCCTGGTATACAAGCACCAAATGCGACCTTTCTATTTTACACGTATTCTAATTGGCTGCACGTGTAATCTCTGCTTGTGTCGGTTTGGCGTCCTGTTGGAATATGAGTGTATGTTCCCTCACTATGTATGGAATATTATAATTTATTATTATATATACTTATATGTATTCCTGGTTACTTCAAGAGGTAATCCTTTTTATGAGGTCAGTGACCGGCACCATCTTCCGACGACCTCGCACTGATAGGTAAATAAAATAATTATATACTTTACTTGCACAGATCCTCAGTTTCTTTTGGGTCCCGTTTAGACTTCGGCAATTGAATCATTCCTAAATTAATTAAAGAAAGTTTAAAGAAAAAAACCAGGTTGGATATAAAACTGACATTTATATTAGACGTTTCATTTTATTGTTTATGGCAATTCCTGTTTAGGGTTTAAAGAAAGAACCTTTTTCCTGGGCCTTATTACTTAACTGGTACCAGTGAGATTGGTCAATAAATAGCCGTAGGTAACTCTTTTAATATCGCGCTGACCTAGTGGTTAACGGACCGCATTTGCACAAGGCTGCAGGTTCTAAGTTAAGCAAGTATTCTTAGGTATGCTTATTAGATTCCTTTGAATGACGTCGATGTGTGATGAAAGCTGAACTTAATTTCCTGACAACGAGTTCAGCATCATTAATTCATAGCAGAGTATCTCATTTACCACGTAATACCTGATAGACTGGTAGAAAATGGCGGCGAGACTGTTGCCATCAACCGGGCACAAATCCAGTTGGTCTAGTGGTTGCTAAGCGCGACTGCTGATCACGAGGTCCTGGGTTCGAATCCCGGGTCGGGCAAAGTGTTACTGGGTTTTTCCATTAGGTAATTTTTAGTAGCAGCACGGAGTCTGGATTTGTGTCCGGTTGATGGCAATAGGCTTGCCCCCTATTACATTGATACCTAAAAACATAACTAGCGAAATGTGGTTGTACTATATGTGCACCTCTGCCTACCCCTTCGGGGAATACAGGCGTGATGTTATGTTATGTCTCAGCTAAGACGGGCCGCCGTGACTGGAACTCGGCTAGGAGACAATTATTATTACAATAGCAGCACGCAGTCCGGATTTGTACCCATGGAATCACTCCCTATTACATATGGGACCTCTACCACATAACTGGCAAATGTTGCATGTACTCACATCTTTTATACAGTTTATGTTCATAGGCCAACTGGGCTTATTCCTGCATTTTTTGGTTTACAAACGCTCTTGTCCTTTCTAGCAAAATTCTCATATTAATAAAATATAACGGTCATACCGACTTCATCCTTAATGGGGTATACCCTCTTAAAGTCATATTATTCTTATCATCAATACTATTTTTGATGGTGATTGTACGCAAGTTTGGGACACTTGAAATCAGAATTTAGATATCGCAAAATCGTTCAATTGACGCGAACATAAAAACGATGAAGAGACAAATATAATGAGGTTTGCTTCCTCATTTTCGAATTGGTTCCGAAACAATATTCTAAGTGCTTTTAAATCGAATTCCGTAAAATGCGACTGCCAAAAAAATTGGTAGGTATTCAGCTGAAAAAGTTAAATTAAAAAGAAATTACATTGAAACGTTGAGGATTATTATTACCTAAGTATTCAGATTTCAAATTAAAAAAAAAAACAATGACACATTTCCTTTATTATTTATTGTTGGATTTACCTACTCATGAATATTCGGGAATGCCCGACTAGTTTCGGACTCAAACGGAGCCACTATTCAAAAGCAGGTGACGCGCCTCCGCTGCGCCATAACACTTACGAGTTATTATAATACAAATTTCGTTCGTTATTATCTTTCTAAAGTACCTTTCTACAAGCGAGGGTTAGTAGTCAGCTCAGCATAGCTCTCGCAATCTCCTGCAAAGCGACACAGCTTGGCAGCACTAGCAATTATACCATCAATAGTTATTTTGACTGCCTCGTTGGTCTAGTGGTTGCTAAGCGCGACTGCTGAGCACAAGATCCTGGGTTCGAATCCCGGGTCGGGCAAAGTGTTACTGGGTTTTTCCATTAGGTAATTCTCAGTAACAGCACGGAGTCTGGATCTGTGCCCGGTTGATGGCAATAGGCTCGCCCCCTATTACATTGGGACCTAAAACATAACTGGCGAAATGTGGGTGTACTATATGTGCACCTCTGCCTACCCCTTCGGGGAATACAGGCGTGATGTTATGTTTTATGTTATGTGTAGTTATTTTGGAATTTGCACTAGAAAGTGTAATGAACGCAGTGTCCTCGAGTAATAATATCTCATGCATCCCTCAGTGCAAGGCTCATAAACTATCATGTTAATGAAATTTAATCGCACATAATTACATGCGGTCCTAGAACGCGCTCAGTGGCGTTCCCGCCAATTTCCTATAATTATCGGGTGGGAGCGCGGGAAATCAGGTTTGCGGTCGCCTCCGCCGGTGCGGCGGCGCCACCGTCGCGACGAACCAATCTCATTTGTGCACGAGACGCCGAGGTGGTCGCACGTCCTGTCTAGTACATTGAATTAACTTGCAAATGTTATTAGCTCGCTTTCTTTAAAAATCAGTGAATAAAGGCATGACTTGATATTAAGATAGTTATGTATCTTCTCTTCTTAAATATAAGCTCTTGTGGCTGGAGCAAACGCCACTGTTCTCTATTTTCGGCATTCTATTCTATCGCTTGGTACGTCTCAACTCCTACCATCTCCTTTACTTGCCTATTAAAACAATGCCTTGGCCTTCCCGTTCCTCTTCTAATAGTTTTGTATGTAGTAGAATATTCAATGTCTAGTGATGCGAAATTTTACAGAAATACAACAGCATCTGAAGTTATTTTAATTATACCTACACACGAAGTTTTGACTTTTGGTCTTAAACATTTTTCTGGTTGACCCCCGTTATATTTCTACACCTGATTTTCTAATGTTAAATATCACAGTTGATATTTTAGCTTTACAAATACGAGATTATAATATTAAATCATTCAAAACTACGAGAATATGCCTTTTGTATCAGCGGAACAAATCTAGATAAACCCTCTAAACTGGACAGATGTACTAAATCCAAGTTCGCTCCGTTGACCGCCCCTAGGGGGCGCCAGTGTATCAAGCATCAATTTACAGATCAAACGGTTTCCCAAACCGTGGCTCTGTTAACTTTGATGTTTACATCAATACTGCTTCTAATTGAGAGCTCGTATTCGATACTTGTGTGTTTGCAGCACTTTGGATTCAGTTTTTGGTGTTAAACTTAATCTGTTCCTTGGTAAACAAGTATTAAACTGCTGTAGTACGTAATATTTTTATTACAATAGGTCTTAGCACGTAAATAATTCTTTGTCCCAAAAAGTGGACAAAACTATTGTTTTAATCCAGATTTGTTGTGTACTGAATTGTGTTCACGGTTGGCAACAAGCATCATTTTCCTGATGGTATGTAGTTTATTATACTAAATAAAATTAATCTAACATGTAACTACACCTAGTTTTGGGATCACAAATATCGAGACGTAAATGGCTAGTCCGTGGTAGAAAGGAAAACTGTGATTTCCTTACATAAGCTCAAATCATTGACCCGATAATCAACTGATAAAGAACTATGACTTATAAACCTATCATTGTTAATTAATAAACTTGTATCACCTTAATTAATAATGATTTAATGGAAAAAGAGTAACTACCTATAAATAAAAACGAGTAAATTGTAATTGTAAAAGCCATTAATTTTCCAAATAAAACTCACGACACTTCTGAAAGCAATACGACAAACGTAATCAAATCAAGCCAACAGCTCAACGTAATTAATTAAACAATTCACGAGACAGTACATTCTGAAGCTTTCATTGTTGAGAGTGAATTAAACCTTTCCGGCGCGTAACAAGGTGCAAATGAATCTGCATAAAGTCCCATTGTCCTCCAACGGGGCCGACTGAACAATTCGCACAAAAGATATTCCATCAAAAACCTTATTATTTTGTTTGTCACATTTTATGACTCCTGCTAATTGCGAAGCTGATAGGGTTAACTTGATTTGTTAACCGTTAAGATTTTATGGCCTAGCGGTCATTTTTATGATGGTTACATTGAAATCGCCAGCTAGTTGTGGATGATAAGTTAGCACCTAGAGTTCTCGGTAGATGTTGTCCTAGACGTGTTTTTTTACAAATTACGATACCTGCATACAATAATAAAATCAGCGGCTCCGTAACACCCGACAGAGCAGGGTGCAATGTGATTATCGCCTTAGGTAGTTAGCAAGATAGTTGTGGCTTTGTAAAATCGGCGTAAAAGTCACCCGACCTTTTTGTTCAACAGAATTTAACCAACCTTCTTAAAGTAAAACCTATCAGGTATTTAAACATTTTCAAAGAACTATTACCTCTTTTTTTAACAATCTATGCTATGACATAATCGTCAAATTAAAATGTCTTGTACGAGAAATGTTGGTTTATTTATTTACGTACACATATCTCATTTTATTTGAGTCCGTAATACATGAAGTTTTAGCCACAATCAGAGTATTAGACAAAGGCATATTTCCATTAGAAAAAGACTCAGTTGGAGTACAGTTTTATATAGACCTTGAAAACGATCATCATATGAGCCATTGCAAAGTAAATTCTTGGGCAAAAATGTGTTGCTTAACTGACGAAGAACATAAAGACTGCACCCTAGATACTATCCATGGCAATAACGTAGAAGTTATCAAACCTAAGAAACGAGAGACATTCGTCCATGTGTATCCGTCATTATACCAATACGACCAAGTTGGTTATTGCGATTTTGTCATAGACTACAAATGTGGTTCCGGCAGAAAATCTAAACAGTTTGAAATTAGCATACCATTTGATACAAAAATAGCTGACAAAAAAAAATTGCAGTGTCTCAAAGCGTTCAGTGATCTCAAAGGAACCGACTGTGACTCACTAGATGAGGATTCTTTACATCAATGTGAGCCTGTCAACTGCGACTACAAATACTCTGGCCGAAGACCATTCTTTGAAAGCAATCTCAGCAAATGTGTAAATGCTCCGGTTTGTGTAACCAATATGATGAAGGAACTTCCAGACATTGTCTATGTACCAAAAAGTAATACTTGTAGGGATCTAGATCATCCAATAACAATTGGTGATATTTATGCCATAAGCACTGGTTTAGGCGTGGTAACCGAACCAACACTGTCTCATAAAGATGATTTGAAGGTTCTATTAAAATCTAATTGCTCAACAGTATCACAAAATTTAGTCTTGCTAAGAGATATGATGTACGGTAAACTATGTCCTTTATTCAATGGGGATACGTCTGACTACAAAGATTGCTGTACGAACGCTTTGCTTTCAATATGTGGGTGCATAATCGCTATATGTGGGTTACTACTGTCAATCGTATGTTGCATTCACACTACACTGTGGTGCTACATAAAGTGGTCGAAAGGCGAACTAAAACATACTCTGACGAATATGAACTGTACTTGGCCAAAGAAGAACATATCAGTGCCAAAAACATCACAGATAAATAGAGAGATCACGGACAATTTGTTAAGGGAAGTAATAGTAAGAGATCTGCCGATAGAGTTGAGAGATAGCGTAGTGGACATTTGTCAGCGAATCGATCAAGATTTAAATCGGAAAAGAAGATACAGAGTGGCGGATCTTAGCAGCCAAGTTAATCTAAGACGCGATGAAAGTGATTCGCCTTCCGATACGAATTCCGATGCATCTGGACCTGATAACAATGAAAGAGAACAACTAATAAAATGAATATATTTTCTTAAATTGTATCTCGCTGTGTAAATAATAAAGAATATACTAAAAAGCTCTTAAAATATTTCTCCCTAAAATCAGTCACTCTCTTGATTTTAATATTACAAGTTATATAGAGAAAGCTGAAAATCAAAACCAATAGAAAAAAAACATAAATTAGTATTACAGTTCATCCTTTTTATTATCTTCAGTTTTTTTATATTCTTCTTTAATGAAGTCCGCTGCTCTTTCAGCAATCATCATCGTAGCCGCGTTAGTATTTACACTGGGTATCGTCGGCATTACACTTGCGTCTACTACCCTCAGACCTTGGACACCAATCACCTTTAATTTACTATCTACTACAGATGTTGGATCCTTAGCTTTACCCATCTTCGCAGTACCTACGGGATGGTAAACATTGAAGGTTACAGTTCGAGCCATACACTCCCAGTACTTGTCACTCTCAAACTCCAAATCATCGCATGCTTCATAATGTATTCTTTTTAATTCAGCTTTCATTTTGTTAAACGTTGGAGTATTAACAATCTCTGTAACTTTCTTAATTGCCTTCACAAATGTTTCCATGTCACGGTTATCACTAAAATACTTTGAAAAAATCTTAGGGTGTTCCACGCCATTGCTTCCACGTAGCAAAATTTTGCCTTTCGAATGTGGTCGACAAAGAGATACAAAGAAAATTAACATTTCTTTTTCTTTATTGAAGTCTGCAAATTGTTTGCAGATGCTGTCTTTAAATGATAAAGTGTTTGTGCACATAGAATATACGTACGAAGTGTTTGGTAAAAAGTAGTTGTGATCTATTTGGACGTCAGGCATTGATTTTCCATCTGGGACGGATAAGAAAGCATTTATGTTAGGCTGGTCGTAGTTTGTAGCGTGAGGACCTGTTTGGTCTATCAAGTACTGAGCCGCAGCTTTTTGCCAGTAATCTTCGCCTCTCTGCTTAGCTCCTGTATCTACTGTTACTGGGATAGGTATACGTACATGGTCTTGTAGATTCTTTCCAACAGGTAAATCCTTTAATACATCAATTTCCATCTCTTTAAGATGTGCCTTAGGCCCAATACCTGACATCATTAACAGTTTAGGTGTATTCACTGTTCCAGCACATACTATAACTTCTTTATTCGCATAGTATGATTCTACATCACCGTATAAAAGTGAAGCTGTTACTCCAATTGCTCTTTTAGTTTTAGCATCGAATTCTATTTTGTTAACATGAGTGTATTTCATAACTTTCAAGTTTTTTCGTTTACTGGCGGGGTTCAAGAATGCCGTAGCAGTGCTCACTCTTCTGCCGTTATGTATCCCTGCTCTAATTTTGCCAACACCTATTTGTGTCGGTCCATTCAAGTCCTCTAAGTATGCTAATCCCATTTCCTTATAAGCATCAGTGAGTCTGTTGACCACGTCTCCGTGGGTGGAATTAAGTTGATCTACAACAAACTCGCCTTCAGTTCCATGTTCCTTTCTTAGTTCTGGATTGTTAAGAATAAAGGGATCGACCATTTTTTCACTTTTCATAAAATACTTTCTTAATGTAGGCCAATCCCAGCCATCATTGTCACTAAGATGCCAAGGTTCGTAGTCTCCTGCGCTGCCTCTCATGTGTAGAAGGCCGTTGATGGAGCCTGTACCTCCGAGGACCCTGCCCCGGGGCCAATAGGAGCTGCCTTCGATACTCCCTCTATTACTGTTTTCGTCGTACTCTGTATAGTATTGGAACGCGTTTCGTGTCTTATGCGTTGCGGCTGAAAAGTTGGGTACCTGAAAATTAAAAACATAACATAACATCACACCTGTATTCCCCGAAGGGGTAGGCAGAGGTGCACATATAGTACACCCACATTGCGCCAGTTATGTTATAGCCAGTTATGAAAATTAAGTGTATGTTTATAAAATTAATTTTACAGTTATTTACTGACCGCGGTGCATCTAAGAAAATGTACAAAAAGTCTACTAATGTAAGGCACTTTTTGTCTTATTATTCGAATTATTTTAATTTGCTAGAGACGAAAAATTACACCCAGAACTACGTATTAATTTAACTACTTAATTAGTACTAAAGTATTAAAGTTCGCCTATCTCATAAATACTGAATAATTGGTAATATTTAATTTGTCCTAAAATAACGGAACATCTATTTTTTTATTTTCATATAAGTTTTCCTCACAATGCTTTCCATGGGTGGGTCTCCTCCGACTTCGATGAGCAGCACACTCCAGTCCTCCACTTCAGACAGCCTGCTAGCCAGCAAGGACCCGGCTGTGCCGGAGCCAACTATGATGAAATCAAATCTATCGCCACCTGTTTTAAAAAAATAGGCCTATAGAAAAAAAAATGTCACCTGCATACCTAGGCTTATAAATCCCTTGTTCCTATAGGCTTAAAGTATTTTATAAGCCTAGGTAATTAGGTATACAGCGTTGTCGCTGTATAACTCGGATAGACAGCGCGGTCAAGAATAATTAAAAAACGTAACCCTTTCTTGGCAGTCGAGTAAAAACATAATATCACGTTGTATTCGGCACAGACAAAGGTGTATTAATAAGTGTTACATTTCAACAGCTATAGTATAAATCCCATGTAAGGGGGGGTGAGTTCATAGCAGAGAACCTGCCACAAATTCAGACTCTCCAGTCATTCTTGCAACTATAAAAAAAATTGACTATGAAGACCGTCCTTTTTTTGAGAAGAAAACAGGGCTTAAATCGTAAGGCGTGAGAAGGATGAGACCTGCTGTTGTGTGATGTCTCCTGCTGAAGAGATCCTTAGACACGACGGGAACGACAGGGAACTAATCTTATAGTTTGGGGCTGAATGCAGATAAGCACAAAAAAAAACCTTTTTTAAAAAAAAAAAAAAAAACGTCGCCCCACACTAGGAATTTCTCCTGTATCGTGGGTGCATTTCACAAACATGAAATATCTCAAACACAAACACCCAGACTCGGGACAAACATCTGTGGTTCGCACAAAGTTTTGCCCCGTGCGGGAATCGAACCCTTAGCGCAGCAGTCCAATCGCTTAGCCACTGCGCTAATCAGGTCGTTTAAGGTATGGGTAGTACGTACTGGTCAATCCATATGCGTAATCCTGGGGCCATGGTTCAGTGATAAGGCACTGCGCAGCCAAGAGATGCGTCACCAGGTTCGTGAAGGCAGTGCCAGCCGAACCCTGGCTGTACAGAGGGCACCCGAGAGGCAGACACTTCATGATCTCTGGAAGATATACATTTATTAGTTTAAAGAAAACCTAGGTATTATAAAGCCAAAGTTTATGTGTTTGGAAGTATTCTACTCAATCACGCGAAAATGACTGAACGTATGTGCAGAAAATTTTGAACACAGATATTTATTCTATATATCATATAGGGTACGAGTAGATGTGATTCGGAAAAGATGTGTAAAAAATATTAATGCTGACGAAGCCGCGGGCATATTCTAGAGAGTAAATAAGTAGTAAATAATATTAAACATAAAAAGAACGAAACACGACAATCTTAGATCACTACGTGGAAAAGCACTTTAACATTTACAAACACTAAAAAGAGGATAAATCCTAAACCTAACGTGAACGCTAGAACATAATAAAAATTCACGGAACAAGTTTCATAATTACATTTCCACATGACTGTCACATTATTGACAAAGTTTTCCTTTAGTATTAGCATTTTAGCAAACAAAGTTAAATTTGTTTACTCTTCACCAGAAAACGTGTACCCTGAATATGTAAGTGTTGCGGAGTGGGCAGACTACAGCGTACCGAGTCTTTTGAGATCTAAATTAGGTACATGTTTTAGGTCATTTCTAGTTTAGCCAACGACGCCTTTTCCTTGAAATTACTCCCAGCGGATGCAATTTGTATACCTGTATGTGTTGTGTGTATTAGGATAAATTTAATGCAGTTTCAATTCTTGCATTAGAACCACCGTTCTCTTTATCTTCTTTTACGCGCCAATGACCTCCACATTTTTTTTATATTCAAGCTAATCTGGTGTTTCAGGTGTGCTCAATTAAGACCAAGGTTTGCTTAACTATGCTTAAGTTCGCTTAGCCATTTATGGGCTGTTATTATCATGGTAATAGGACAAATGCCGACACCTGTTACTGAGTCTGTCATAACATTCCAAATAGTTGTAATATCGTATCAAAAGGTACATTTGTCTTAAGACTCTTATGTCTTCGGAGATTTGACGAGGCTTCTGGCTATTGACTGTAATAGCTACCAACACGTCGGACGCAGTAATTGTACAGTCGTCAACCCACAGGTAACCAGTACTGTGTAGCTTAATATTAACATTGCCAGTTCAATATTTGAGATACTTTGTAGCAATACTGTTGTGTACAAAAACTTGCGAGGAACACTGCTCTGAAGGAAGATTATTATTATTACCGATGGTTTAAGGCTATAGTGAGACAAAGAACTTTTTGGAATTAAATTAATTATTTAATTTTATCTAGGATCAAAGTTTATTAACAGTTAATACGCTGCATAATTATATATTTTTGACCCAAAGAATCCACTACGTTGTTTTATTTTTGTTAAATATAGTGTTATCACTATTAAAAACAATGCTATCACTAGCTTGCTTTTTCCACCGAACCGCATTGACCTATAGTTATTATGAGTAGACGTGATTTGCTTTATATGTGTAATCGGAAAGGTTATGCTATATCCTATTTCCGACACCAACATTATTATTTTTTAACAATTCCAGAACTTCATAAACTCAACATTTTAGTGGTGCAAATAGAGAAACTCCACGATTGACGATACTTAAGTACGTCCGGCGCACCCTTGGACGGTCGACATCCTTGTTGACTAACCAATCTCTACACCACGGCATGACCTATGTGGCTGTTGACTCATGGATGGCGACGATTTTTGAGTTTGCTATCCAGATATTAAGAACACGTTACTTACAATTTAGTTTCCAGCACAATTTGATTAAGATTACGAGTAAACAGAATAAAGCACGTTCATTATAATACTGACATAGATTACCGACTGATCATTATACTCGTACCAATTGAGAACACATCATTATCATTACATTTACCTTTGATAACGAGGTTTACTAAATTACTAATAATATATGTGTGAATTTTTATGGAGTATGTTTGTTCGTAGACAAAGACACTTATAACTGAGGCATCGAAATAGGAAGGCCTTTGTTCAATAGTGGACGTCTTCTGGCTGATGATGATGATGGTAGGCCCAGCAGTGGGCGATACCGGGTTGAAATGATGATGTTTTTTCGTAACTGAAGAAGTTTTGTGTAACTTCAAGAGTTTCTTATTACGTCCTGGAGTTTAACTATAGTTTTCGAAAAACTAGTTGTCCTTTAGCTTAGTAAGGTCTTGAACTGACTAAGACCGCACTTAATGCCATAGGTGATGTTGGTCTTATAGAGACAGTTGATCTGTTTTATAGGTTGATCCACACTCCTAGATACCTTTATACATTTCCGAACTAGTTGTATAAATATGATCCAAAACTAAAGGTTAACTTTGGATGTAATCGATAAACTAACCTACGCCTATTACTTAGTGCGACTTCGCCGGACTGAAAAAATTTAACCGGTGGTTTTCGATAAAAATCAAGCCTCTCCTTTTTTGTTTTCTTTCAAGCTTTCGAACTCAAAATTAGCCGAGCCGTTTAGGAGGATAAGAAACACATACCGAAAATTATAAAATCAAGATTTACGCATATTGCAACTATCCTGTATACCTCAGGCCAAACTACTTGGTATTTATAATCTAAGCTGTAAACGATAAAATAACAAGTGACATAGAGTGATATAACATAGCGCAACGATAATAAAATTATCAATAAATAATGTTATCTTTAGACACGTCAGTTTGTCAAAGGATTAGTAATATGTTTGTAGGTAGGTAACCGAAGATTGTAATTAGATTAATTAGGAGATAACGACTACTCTCGCCGCGATTCGGGGTTTCCGGTAACAGAAGGGTAACAAACCAAAAAGGTGGAAGATTCCCCTAACTATTGGCTAGCTGACACTAATTGGGTAGATGACATCATTAACAAATAATTCCAAGACACTACACTACTTCTCGAAAAAAATGCTTTATATTTTTTAGCCCTAAAACCTTATAAAAGTTGATTTTTATATTCTTTGTCTAAATCTATGGACGAATAGGGTTTTTACAGCTTGTGGTATGGTATGGCAATTGAATTGTGGTGTCAAGTACGTATAATGTAAATGTAGTTATAAGTTATTATAGCTGGTGTTTTCAGAGCATAGCTGATTGTGTTCTGAAGTAATCGAGTCACAATTTAAGATTATTAAAATTATACAGATATAAAAATGTAACTTAGGTAATACTTGCCTACTTCAAATCCCAGCCTCGAAAAGCAATACATGAATACTTCTATAAGTATTATATAAAAATGGACCACAATCCGCAATATACCTAAGTAGGAGCCACCCCATACTAACGTAATAAAAATGTTTTAATACTTTTCCGAAAATCTTCATATTTTTGCCGACAACGAAATTCTATAAATACAGAACTCAATACCACACGTAACTTTGCCACTGAGAGTTATATTGCTCGGAAAAATATATAACGTAACATGGGATCACAATATATAATTATTATAATTTGGGCAATATTACCTTTCAGTGGGTTCACGTTGAATTCCTGACCATAATTGTCAATTATTTTGCGTTAAAATGTATTTTTATTTCAACATAGCTACAGTGTTTTCGTGGAAATGGGTTGCTTTGTTTTTGAATTTCTCCTGTATTGTGAGGGTTCGATAGCTCGTGAAAGCACATCAATAACACCACTTAGGACGGATATCTGCAGACGCGGCGACGCGGCAGGTTCGCGAGCCACTTGACAGTTTAACTTCTTTTTTCGGAATACTTTTAACCCGCCGAACCCGAGGAGGGTCTAACCGGACAACGGCGTGACTGCCTGAGCCTCCAGCCAGATTGATAACGTGAGTAAAACTAGCAAACGTAACACTATATACCGGACTATATGCCGAATAACACCCACGAAAGTTATTGCAGTCCCTAGAATACTTCTTCATTTTGATATCAGCTCTTAGTAAGGGGTAACTTCTGCACCAACTCGACAAGTTAACGTGAACTAACTAAGCATCTAGTTGGCACGACGTAGGTCAGTGAGCCGGCATCTCGATTACAGACACGCGCGATTGCCCTCTCTAATTGTTATCAGCAATGTGGCCACTAATGGCAGCCATGTTCTAGCTATTCGCTTTTACAGCTTGTATTCAAATTGCTGGACACATTGTACGGATAAAACCATTTGCACTAAGTATCTCTACAAAGTGCAAATAGTTTTATCCGTACAACTATCAATGCCAGAATTGATTTCTTAAAGTCGAAAATTCGTGTACCAATTACAATTTTAAGTAGTTTGGCTTTAAAATGCCTTAAATCAATAATATTTTTACCAAAAACATGGAAGTAAAGAATACTTTTAAGAAGACGAAGTTTTTTAAACTACAAAAATCTCGGATCTACTATAACACAGGACAGTGGATCTGCGGTTTCCAAAAATTATAATATCCATGTCACAATATGCGCCTGAAAAATACCCAAACCGACTGTAGTGCGAGTTACAGAGAAGTAACGGTTTAGTTAATACTCTGTCTGTAATCAGATCGCTACTTTTTTAAAGTATTAAAAAGGCAAATTTCATTTTATCTTAAACATTCCCTCGATAGATTGCCGTTAAACTAAAAATCAATCTTTACCCTCAACTTGTTTTCAAATCAGTGGGCAAACTTATTCATGTGAAAAATAACTTTATATTTTGTTAAAGGAGAGTACTTTTAAAGCACGATACCTACGGGATATACAAAGTTTTCGGATGAATAACAAGTTTGTGGCTCGGTTTAAATAGCCTGAAATGTGCCAGCATGTCAAAGTAAAGCCAGCTTAACGGAGACGTTGAATGACCTTACTTAAGTTTTGTAGCGCCAGTGTGGCGCAACAGTAGAGCAACTAGACCAGCCTAGAGGGATTTAAAAAAAGTGGCCCCAAGGTTTACTTACAAAATTTGTAATTTGTATGTACTTTCTCTAATCTAGCAGTGTAAATACAAGAAATATAGGAAATTACTTTCAGTCAAAATATTCAGTAGATAACGCCAGTTTCACGGAATTAAACTTTGGACTTGGGGCGGCACGTGGAAGTATTTAGTTCGGTATATTTTATTTAAATAGTGTGGGTTTTTGTTGGCCCACTACCGAAACGTTTCATAGTTAAAATGAATTGCTCTTATAAGAGTATGTAAAAAACTTATTTTTAATGGTAAGGTGTTGCTGTCCAGTCCCCGAGGTAATAATAATTATGGTGCAATGTTCTATCACCGTGCAAAACGGCGGAAACGTAATCACCTCAAGCCAATCACACCGAAGATTGACTAGACATTAGCCAATTAGCCTCAGGCTGAAATAATTCGGTTCTGACAGTCGGCCATTGATTGCTTTCAGAAAACGTCTGTGATCACACACAGCGAGATTGGACCTTTTGGAGAGTTTACGATAGAGTGGCCCCAAGTTGGGCGGCATCAAGGATTTTAGCAATTCACCTGGGGACGCCAGCTGCGTGTTATTTCAAGGCGCATGAACATTATTCTCTCTCAAATGTGTGCTAAATGGATAGGTATATAATAGAATCCTACAACTGTAATTATCTTTTATTTTAATATGCTTGTATGTTTGTGTAAGGCACGGTAACCTACCACCACTCGATGATAAATGAATATATATAATAAATAATATTAGAGGTATTTTTGTTACTCCTAATCAACAATATAGCAGATCAAATAAAACAGAAACTAGAGCAGCAGGGACCTATTACACCATATACCTACGAAACGAACCAACAAATAAAATTTCGCATTAATTTCTAAATACCCACATAAAACGAGTTCTAATATCCATTTAAATTAATGCAACAAGCTTTAATTGTATGGCCTTCTATTTGCATTCAGCCTCTAGAGTCCGGCTGATATTTGTCACTTCATATGCAAATAGCAAGGATCGCTTCAATGCTGTGCTGATGACCACAGACAGCCAAGCCACAAGCCATTAAATTTGTAAGCTATCATACCTGATATCACGCTATATCTAGTCATATATTACTATACTAAAATAATATAAAGATGTCTTTGTAGGGGATAATGTTTGCATCTATACTTCCGATTTCTAACATTCTTTTTCCAGTATTCCAAATGAACCTTTAGGGTAGATTAAATCAAATCAAATGCTCATGTGAGTCCAAAGATAGTTTAAAAAAACAATCTTAATATGTATCTCGGTTAAGCTCGGAAAAGACACGGAAAATATTGCAGGGTTAGCGAGCTGATTTTATTTGCTTAGGTGTAGGAACCGAAGGCAGTAGGACAGACTATTATGGCAAGGCTTGTTAAATATCTGCCCCCTTACCATGAACTCTTAAAGCAGGACAGTTTACGATGTGGAAGCCGAGACGCTACGTGTAGTGTAATGCGGCGTCTGCTGCTTTAAGAGTGCATGGTAAGGGGGCTGGTCATGCAAAATTGTTCTGATCAAACCGATTTTTCTGAGACAATTAAATTTATTTTTACTCTAAAATCATTGACCATTCACTTAGACACAAAATATGACTATATCCTCAACTATTATATTATAAACTTAAATTAAATATGTACATACGAGATCGGAAAACACGACACTCTTTCTGGTGTAGTAATATTGAACACGCTACGGACAACAAATCACAACGCATGAAAAAATCAAATGTTACTCGTATTCTACGCTCATATGCTTATAAGTTAATTATTGTCCTAATAATAATCAAACGGACCTTATCAGACTCCGCCAAAATACAAACAATACTCAAAATCTACACTGTTATGCTTTTATCCGAGTGTATGTTAAGCAATAATTGCCATTGAACACTACAGAAAATACTTATATGTATAGGTACGTATGCAATTATGTATTCTGCCAGATAAAAGCTGCTATCAATTCGTATTTACATGAGGTATTCACTCTCTTTTATCCTTTTATACGTAATCGCTAATTTAGCATTTTAATAGGTACACATTTGCACAGTATTTAACAAATTTATGTTGTGTTCATGTTGGAAATGGTTTATTTATTTATTTATGGTAGAATACATTTGTCGCGAATATTATCTCAATTGAAAATGAATTGACAGTTTATTTAACCTACTCTTTATATACAATTTTAGGGATACAAGTACCTTTAAAATACACAAAAGTAATTGACTGCACTTAGTACTAAATATTCTAAGCTGCGAGTTATCACACTAATATTTAAAAGGAGAATGTTTGTGAGTGTGTGTGCTTGTATGTTTGTTACCTCTTCACGCTCAAACGGCTGGACCAATTTTGATAAAATTTCCTTTAGAGGTAGCTGATACCTTAGATTACAACACCGGCTAATATTATCCCCAAAAATGTAGCGAGTAACGGAGCGCAGCTGGTCCATAAATATCTTTATCTTCTTATATATAAAATTCTCGTGCCACAATGTTCGTTCCCGTACGCCTCCGAAACGGCTTGACCGATTCTCATGAAATTTTGTGAGCATATTGAGTAGGTCTGAGAATCGGCCAACATCCATTTTTCATACCCCGGGTCAGCTAGTAAAATATAAATACTGTGGTAAGTAGTAACAACGTTATTTAAAAATATCCTTTTGTTGCTGATAAAAATATCAGAGCAACTGGTACCTAATGCCATTAAAATAAAGCTACGAAAAATATGAGAGCTTGCTACTTAGATGTAGTGTAAAGGTGGGTAATGCATAAATCAGTGCACGATATGTTCCGCTGGCGGTCGTAACTCTAACATCATGGCCGAGCCGCTCATATCGGGCTGAGTACCCATTTACACGAGCCTTATGCGACATTACAATCAATAAAGGACCTTTTAGTTCAGAAACTTTGAAGAACATAAAAATATACAACTTTGCAGGACCCCTTTCGGCTGGTTGCAAATGGATCTGGCCAAATTAATATTGCAGAAGTCTATTGATCTGCGCTTAGTAAGCTTGTCAAAGGCTGGAAATATTAAAACGTACGATATGTGATAAATGTTTATCACATGAGAAATGTCGTAGACCTACAGTTTTTAATTTTTTTAAGTTTAGGTCACGTTTCAGATCAAACTATTATCTATCAACCTATTTTCAATCCGGGGACTCTAGGGATCATAAATGGAAAATAGGCGACTGCTTCATTACACAGTACTACATTAAGTTCTCAAATTGGTAATTGGAAGCCAATTGCATCGCTAGCTCCTAGGACACGGTGACAAGACTAAACGAACGAAATGAAATTGCCTTGTCCAAAATTCGAAATTGAATGGACGCAGTAACTAGTTACTTTTATTTTTTAAGGAGTGTTCGACAGTTTTGGACCTCTTCCTTTGCATGTCGTCAACTTCAGTGATAAGTAGTGGCAATCACGGATTCACTAATAAGCGTTTGATTGTCACTGCACCTACACTAGCTGGTCGTATCGCAATTGGATCCTTCCAACACCTTTGATAAAACCTGAATGCCAATTTTGTTTTCAGGAGTAGTTTAATGTCGACTTCCATTTAAATAATCCTTTCCGAGACCATGTACCCGGCTCTTAGAACCTCAGACGCGGAGTATACAGCAAATGCATAAAGCATCACATTACATTGCGCGGCGGAGAACTCGATCTACCCTCATTTTTATTAGATCGCTCTTACTACTTGTACGTAGTCCTCTATCCAGGAAAGCATTTTATAACCACAACTAGAATCAGCCTGTGACTTCAAATGTGTGGAAATTATTACTGAACCAAATATACATAAACATCATGCCTGTATTCCCTAAAGGGGTAAGCAGATGTGTATAGTATACCCACATTTCGTAAATTATATTATAGGACCCCAAGCCGTCCACCGGGTACAAATCCAGATTCCGTTCTGCGACTAAGAATTACCTGATGGAAAACCCAGTAACACTTTGCCCGACACGGGATTCCATCCCATGAGCTCGTAATCAGCAATTTGTTTAAATCCGTTTGCAATACAAAAGGTACTTAACAGGCCTTAATTAAATGCAAACTCAATGGATACCAAGTTTAGTGTTGTGTTCCGGGTGAACAAGGGTCAAAGCAACACTAATTACCGAAGCCTATACTACTCGTGGTAGCAGCGAGCGTTCGTATTACGTGGGTAGCTACTTACTATACCTACTAATCAACACGTCCATCAAAGACAATTCTTGTAATGTCAATTCACATTAGATACATAATTATAGTTTCAATTCTGCTATCTTGCTAAATCACGGCAAGGTCTGTAGTTGTATTACTGCTCTCGATATGAAAGATGAATAAGTACATTATTTTCTTCAATACAACAAGAAATTGTCACTCAAAACAGTCGCAAATAAATCAGTATAGCGTAAGCCCATATTTCTCTTACTCCAATTCCTACAAGCAAAACTGCACCTTAAAACCATAACACCCAGCCTATTTAGGCACCTATATCTACCGATAATAGTTATATTTAAAGGTTATCCTTAAACCGCTACCAACTACCACACAAAGGTTAAACTAACTTCCTATTCAATAATCGCCTTAAAAGATACTCAGACACTCTATTAAATTAAATTTGTTATTACTTTAGCTGGCAAACTTACATAATTTGCTGAGTAAATCTTGTCATATCCTTTGAAATAGTCTCAATAGAGGCTTGAAATATTTTATTGTTATTATGAAGACATTACTGTCACAAACACACAATACTACTAATAGTACTGTGAAATTATCTTACCGAGCTGGATTGATTAGAAAGACACTTTGTCTTGCCTATTAAAATACTTTATATGTTTTGTTTAGAGTTATATAATCATTGTTTACATTTGTTAACATTGTATTTTACGATAATTTTGCACAGATAGATAAAAATGCTAAATCATGGTAAAAAATAACAATATGTTACAAAAACGCTAGTGTCTATTATAATAATTAAAGTTTGTGTTTTAACAGTTAACGAAACGCGTGCATGTCACTTTTGACACAGGATTGATAACAATGACAGATAACAGACTGACAAGTGTCAATTTTGTGTGAGACGTCCGAGTAACACTTTCATAGCTCAAACCGACGTGACTATTGTGCAGTGCTGAGCGCTTTTAAATACATTTTTTTATATCAAAACGTTCAAATTGATTGATAAAGATGTTGTTAAAGAAACTATTTACTCTCGTCTTTCTACGCAAAGAAGATCAGGTATTATTGGGCCTGAAGAAACGTGGTTTTGGCATAAACAAATGGAATGGTTTCGGCGGCAAAGTGGAACCGAATGAAACAATAATAGAAGCTGCGGCGCGGGAATTAAATGAAGAATGTTGTGTCAGAGTTAAGACAAGTGATTTGAGCAATATCGCGCACTTGGAGTTCACATTTGAAGGAGAACCTACTTTGATGGACGTGAGAGTCTTCCTAACAAACAGTTTTGAAGGAACTCCTAAGGAAACTGAAGAAATGCTTCCGAGGTGGTTTAACATCGAGGATATACCTTTCCAAGACATGTGGCCTGACGATAGACTTTGGTTTCCATGTATGCTGAAAGGCAAAAAGTTTTTTGGAGAGTTTCACTACAAAGGTTATGATACTATCCTAAACTATAAAATCGAAGAAGTAGACTCTATGGAAGCTTTTTATGCGAATAGAAAATAGGTTTTTACTTGTTTATTTTTATTGCTTTTCATATCATTAGGTTATGTCAGTTTGTTTTATTAGTATTCAAATTCTGTGATTTAAATGTGATGTATAGAATAAGAATTCATTAAAGTATTAGTAGTATTATCATAGTGCCTTTAGGGGTAGATAGACAAGGTCTATGACTAAATTTACACTCATGTGATTAACATATAAAACACCTTAAAATCCTTTTAATTCTCTTGCAGTTATTGTAATATTGCAGTTCCTCTAGTAATTATTATGATTGAAAGCATATCAGTATTCTATTTTATAGTAGTCTTTGGACAGGTTTGTATGTTCTGGGAATTACAATTTTGGTCTTAAGACACGTAGTTGTAGGGTTTTATAACAATGGCATTATGTACAAAACCAATGTTTAACTTGGTAATCATAATACCTATGATGAGAAGTTTTATTATTATTTACTTAATTAGTAAGTTTTTATTGAAGTGTGTAATTAGCTGTAAGATAAAATCACAAGAATTAAACCAATTCATACAAAAATATTTGTTTTATTATTAGTTATTATTACAAACATTTAAGATGTACAATCTGGGTCTAGCAATACTAATAAAGTTAAAAATACTAAAGCAACTGATACAAAACCAAATATTAATATTTGTGTGAACTGAGGTACTTTGAATGTATCAAAATGGTAATGTTGAATTTGATATTTTTGTTCACATCAATATTATTTGTGTTATCTAGTGATACAATAATATAAATGCTAACTTTTTATACCTGAACATTTATTATTACATAATACCAATAAACAAAGAATTATAGTTAGAGCAGTCCCAATATTAATTTATCCTGCTTTTTAATGGTACATGGCTACATTATTTTTATTTACCAAACTAATAATTCAATTCAATTGGAAGGCCTATGTCCAGCAATCAATAAAAATTAACATGTATTTCTTGCTAAACAGTACTAGATTCAAGATATTTTATGCTTGGTCAAGGCTTGTAAAGCACCAACACTAATCAAATAATATTATCTATACTTGTAGGCACACCTGCAATATAGCTGAGTGCCATATTATCATGATAAAAACTTAAGGCAAGACTCATAGGTACAGTCAGCAACATATGTAGCTGAACATATTATTTAAGATGTTTTACTATGCATCATTAATTGTTATATTGTTTTTCAATTAAAATGTTTAAAAATTCTAATGTTCAGCTACTTATGATGCTGACTGTGCAATGGCAGTGATAGTGTTACAAGTGTTTTATTTATTATTTCTAATTGCTTACAAACCAACACATTCAAGTGGCACTCCTCAGAACCTTGGGTCTACCTGTGTGTTTGAATAGAGAATAAATTGATTCTCAAACCTTAAGTTCATATGAATGAATATAATTTTATAAAAATGACATTAGATTGTTACTTAGTGTAATTATAAATAATAACATGACACTGTTTAAATCGTCTGTAATAGACGCAAAGGCCAAAGATGATGATGAATTATAAATAAGTAAATTATTCCTTACCACTTCATCCAACAACAATCACGATACCAAAAAGTTTGATTTACCACTTGTGATTTATCAACCTACAACCATTTTTTAACTATCAAAAACTTTGTAGATCAGCAGATATACTAGGAAAATTGAAAGTTTATCACTAGGTACTGATCAACCATATTGATTTTTTTTTCTTTTGTATGAGCTGAATTAAATTTAAAGCATTATTATTATATTGGCAGTTTACGAGTTATTTAATTGTTAATTTATGATTTGTATAATTTTCCTTAATAATAACATTAAAGATGAGCTGTATATCAGTTCATAGCCCATGTTTAATAACAATCACCGAGTCTCGACACTGAATTTACCTATACATCACTCAAAGACAAACTCAACTATCTCATACTTTAATAGATCTTAGTCAATTTCTATCGCATCCAACACAATACTCCTGTGACAGTGTGCCAGCACAGAGCTCCAGGGTTGGTTTTTCCTGAACAATCATTGGCCCGGCTCGTCTGTCCCGTCGCCCTCCGCCAGGGAGGTGCGGGCCAGATTTCGGGCCAGGGCCAGGCGCATCAGGTCCGCCTTCTCCCCGTCAAGACTCGAGGAACGAAGCTCCAAGCACAGCATGATTTCGTACGTGTCGTTGGACGTGAACACTGGTTCGTCAGACTCGAGGAGGGGCAGTGTGTCCAGGAGAAGGGTTTCCCAGAAACTAGAACAAATATGCATATTTAGGTTGCAATGTTGTTACGTAAAATGTTAGTGAACATTTATAATCATAATCAGTAAATGTAAAAAACTATTGCATGCCATTATGGCAGGTCTTACTTAGCTGTACAATTTGAAGATATGTAAAATCTAATGAATTACCTATGTACCACAATAAAGACAATTTGTATAAACCAGTTTTAGATGTAACTAGTTTTGATAAAAGATAGTACAAACTGGTGTGTTAATCAGAATGAGTATTATATTGCCTTACACACATTAGCTGCTCAAGAATGTTTATTCATACTAGTCTAGCTGACTACCATATCAGTCAGGTTCCTGTTACACCACCCTCTACATTGTAACACAAGGAACTATTGTCAGACTGTCAGTCACAATAACTGCTACAACATCAGCATACTGATTCTCAGAACATTGCTTATCAGATGGACTGAGAAGCATCCGGTTTATTCACAGAAGTGTTCTGTGAGATGACTTACAAATACTCAGGGTACTAACAGTTGTAAACAATTGACTCTTCATGACGAAGTTTCATATTATTATTATACTTCATAATACTCACTATTCTGGTGCAATTTTAGAGGTTATCAAGGAAACTAGTAGCTGGGCAGCTTTCTTGAACTCCCTAGTCTTGTACAGCCGGTGGAAGTCACAGTATTTACCTAAAGCAAGAATAAATATTAATGACATGAAATCTCAAAATGTTCACAGAACAGCAGGCTTACTCTCTAATGTAATTTCAACCAAATTGCATTGTAATTGCAAAGTTTTAAATGTGAAAGATCTATTTCTTAGGCTTAGGCACACCGCACAGTTAAATGGGGATATATGTTACCTAAGAAGAGTAGTGTATCGGACAAAAGCATGGCGCCGCCGGCCGTCAGTAGCAGGTCCTGCGCGGGCAGCGCCGCGTGGCGCGTGTAGTGAGCCAGCGCCGCGTGCGCCGCGCGGCCCGCGCCGCCCGACCAGCGCGCGCGCGCCGCCCAGCACAGCGCGCCGCCCAGCCGCCCCGCGCTGCTGTGAGCTGCGCACACGCAGCGCGACACCGACTGCGCTGGAAACACACGCATTTGGTACCGTCAGTCTTAAAAGTGTGTTAACTCTAGGATATAATATTCAGTTAATTAAACAGCCGAAACAATTGTTAATGCATAGTGTTACGATGTTTTGAATATAATGTCGTTCAATAAGTTTTGATAATTTAGCGTTTAGCTAATTTTGAACATTATAATATACACTTTATAATTGAATTTATAGCTCGGATATTTTCTCAAACCCCAGGTAGTTCCCAAAGTACAAACAAAACCACAATGTTTATAACAAAGGTATTAGTTAGTACTATATGTAAATGAGTGAAAGTAAATAACAATATCTTCACTTACCAACACCAGTCAGTCCATGTTTTTTTGCCTCAGCAATAACCCTCATAGCTTTAGCTTCGGTATCGACCGGTATCCTCTCCAGCAGTAGCTCAGCTCTCCGCAGACCCTCAGGAGGGCATGAAGCCAGGTAAGACAGTCCCACAGACCAGAGGGACTTGTGCTCCATTAGTAGAGATCCGTATTCGAGGACTAAACTGTCACGAAGGCGGGTGGTGACACTGAAAGACAAATTATATAACTGGTTACCAACTGCTGAGGTATATCATGACGTCTTTACTATTTTAATTATAATGGTTGCTCTGGCAAAAAAATACAATGTATGCTATGGTTGACGATATTATTTGTGCAAAAGCAGTTGTAAGTAACCTAGGCAGCTGTGAACTTAATTACATGTATATATACGTCATTTAGCCTACCGTTTTAACTACAGACCTTACTGATAATGCTGGGATTGCTCTGTGAAGAGTTAAGCTGACTTTTTATAACAAAATTAAAAGCAAGTACTTACTTGTTCTGTTGCTTATCCATGATTTTAAGTTTGCCACAGTGATACAATATGTCTGTGAGGTGCGTCGCGAACCAGCCGTTGTCAGATATCTGTTGTATTTCATGAATCACCTGCAATAAAGCAGACGGGTTTTAGGTATGTACTTTCGTAAGCTTTACTTAAAACTATGTACCTAAGCAACTCTTAGTGGCTGTATACATACATACATACTGCACTAATAATGTAAATATCATTCTAAGTGGTGACGCACCTGATGCAAGTCTCCCTCCAGCAAGGCGCGCACCATGTCGTCCAGGTGCGAGCGCGGCGCGGGCGACATGCCGGCGCAGGCCGCGGCCGCCGCGCCCAGCTCGTGCCGCCGCGACCACGGCGCGGTGAACAGCACCCAGCCGCCCAGGATGTCGAACCACGACGAGTACTTGCTGCGAATTGACTCGAAGGCTGTGTAGTCACCGATTATTATCTGTAATTTTTAAGAGATAGATGATATGCTAAATAATATATTACAAATAGGTATTGTGTTAATATATTTGAAAACTTTAATTCCTTTTTAATAATAATTATGTGCACATGGTGTAGTATAAGATTGGGCACATTAAAATGCACATAAGTGCAAAAATCTCTTCTTAAATTATGGAAAATATTCTATCACTGCATGACAACTAGTATAATTTATACACAATTCAGACTGACCCTCATGACAAGCTCCAGGTTAGGTTGTGATGCCAGCACCCGGCTGCTGAGCTTAGATCTACATTCAGCCTGCCAGTGCTTCCAGGATATTGTGAACTCTCCTGTGGATATACCTCCATACACCTGAAAATCATAAACATTATAAATTATGATCTTTGTTCATTATTAATCATCTTACAGGCTACTTAGGCAGACAACTGCTTATTGCATGTGTCATGCATGTAGATTTAAACTTCAAATGATTGCATGCTTTAAAGCTTTATTTAGAACTAGCTTTTGCCCACAGCTTCCCCCACATTAAGTAGCCTATATCCTTTTTCGAGTCTTCAACTTTTACATGCAAAATTTCATCAAAATCCATCCTTCAGTATTGTTGTGAAGGTGTAACAGGCAGATTTACTTTCACATTTATAATATTAGTTTGGATATGGTGTTCAGTGTTTGAAATTGTACTGTGTTAGGTAAATTTTAAATTATTCAAATCATATCAAATAGTTTTGACAAAGTTAACTTCTCATGAAAAGCAAGAGGTTAATTTATTGGACACTTACACTATAAACTGGCATACTTCTTAAGGAGTTGTCAACCAGCTTGAACTCATTGCTCTCACCAGCTGAATGCAGTTTTAAAAGAGCTCTGGCCACATCAACCCGCCCTTGTACCACCATACCAACTACAGTGTCCCAGTAATCTACATTCTCTTCAGATCCTCTCTCACAGGCCTCCAGTAGCTGTGCAGCAGTCTGTTCATGACATGGAAAGTGGAAACGCACCCACTCTAACAAATAAGGTAGCACTATGTCTCCTGGAATGTTATCTATGAACAAGATCTCACACAAATGCCAAATACATTCTATAGAGTAAAATATTGTTATGTAGGATAGTAAGCCATTCTTTGTTACACCATTTTCTTCATTCAGGGCTGATTCCTGAAGGCCTTCAATACATACTCTGATGATTGAGCGGAATTGGCGGGAAAGTTTTAGGAATTCCACTTGGTTGTCAGAAGTTTTGGAGGCTTCTGCAACTTTCTGTAGTGATAAGTATGTCCCATTAGACTCATTGACGAGTTTTCTAAGGATTGGAGTGAATAGAAGGATGTCTTGACGGATGTTGAACAGTCTGTTGTCTGATGAGTTTGCTGTAGTCTTATCCACAGTTTGGCTTCGAGGGTATATGGAGAACTTATTCCCCTGACCCCATGCACACCCAAAATGTTTTGATTTGCATTTATCAGGCAAAATCTGTAAGAATGCCAAATTATAATGATGATAATATGAAAATTATTGTAGATTTGTATTATTAATGTATGTACTATATTGTGTATATGATTTCTATCTTAGTACAACGGTTGTAACGACTCGAGGACGACTAAAGGCGGCACAAAAATAGTGAAGTGTTATCAATACATACCCAACTAACCCATTTAACTAATTTGCAAATAATGAGTAGTATAAATATACTGCAAAGTTTTGTTTAACTTTAAATAATTTAAACTGTTTTTAAGCAATTCAAGAGCAAACATAACCTCTAAAGTTTAAGAACCTCTACTTACGAATATTTTAGCAGTGTCTGCAGCTTTCCCATATAATGGCTCTAAGCCTAAATTTGAAGTATTCATATTTTTACGTATTTTGATGAATAAGAAAATAGTAAATCCCAATATAGAATCGAAAAACGACCGTTTCCTTAAGCTCTTTTACAATTTCAATTCAATTCGAAGTACACAATTATTGTTTATCTGTGATATTTTGCTGTCAGGTTCGATAATAAAGTCTATTTGTCTATGGCTGTAATATGTTGCCACTATTAATAATTCACAAACTTACAAAATACAAATTGCATTTTGTTTGCAATAGCATGCAACATGCATAGCTTTTATGCGTAAATCACTGACATAAGAAACAAAATTGCGTGAATCGTAGAAATCTACAGGATTTCCTAAAAAAATATTGATTAGTTAACATTTTACGCACAACTAAATAAGAGTGTGCACTGATCTTTATTTGCCTTTTTCTGAAGTAGCGAACAACGACCGTGTAACCGAGCCATTACAAATCAGTGTATATGCCCAAGAGAATACATAAACAGTGCAGGTACATTCTACAGTTGTAGATTGAGACACTTTCAATTTTTTATTTCATTATACAAAACAGTAACTGTATAAAATTACAAAGGTTATCAATTTAAATTTAAATTGTATATATGTTTTGCTTTATTACCACACAATCTGTACTTTGTCATTAATCATACAATATTATGACCGGATGACCTGTTGGAGGACATGTTGATTTTGTCACGAATAAAAACGATAATTGTCAATTCGTCAAAAACTGTTTTGTTTAGACGAAAAATTAACAAAATTTTACAGTAAATCGTGTGATACCGTGTTGTGTAAAGTGATAACATTATAATGTGTGATATATATTTTCGTAAATAAGTCTTACTGAGGGATAAACATTACAAAGTCAATCCTTGTTATTTGGTAAGTTTTTGATATTGCATCAATGTTTGCCCGTCACTAACTTTCTATGAAGCGAGTGCTGACTGTGTGACTGCAAGTTAGACCTTCACCCTATCGGATCAGCCGACTGCCGTAGTTAGAAAACGTAGCGAGCCTGGGCTGACGTAGCGCGCCGCGTAGTTATCGTATTTAGGCCGCGATTAGCAGCTTTATCGGATGTCTGTGTTGTGTATTTGCGAATTGGGTGGTTGTTTTGTGACGTCACGTGTATGCAAGTTGAATATTCTTTGTGCTAACGTTGCCTTTGATATGATAAACATTATCTACAGATGATAGTAGTATCAAGTTCTCTCCAGTTAATTCCGTTATTCGTGTGCACACCGTACGTTTTGTGCGACGAAAGTGTTATTTTTCAGTGTCTAGTGTAGTTGATACAGATCCTCATTAAATATTGTGTAAGTTTTTATGATTTACTCTATATAACCTTAGTTTTTACCGCGTCTTGTAGGAGACCTTGCAAATAACCTTGTGCTTGCTGCTATTTACTTTACATTGACGTTATATTGCACTCCTAATTAATGCTTGATTGTATTTCTAGCTCCAGTCATTTATTAACAAGTTTCATGTTACCACTAATGTATAAAAAACTATGTTTTTAATTAGTATTAAACATTGTTATCATAATTAACACACCATTAAAATATCAAACCTTCATTTATTTAATGATCAAAATTATAAGGAAGGAGAAGTATGAGTTACCTGGCACTATTCACAAAACACCTAAGTCATTCTTGAAATAATACCAGAAAAAAAAAGTAACTATAGATAGAAATTCATATCAAAGTTCCAAACTTTTTGTATCTCATTGGAATCTACAAGATTTACAAATACCAACTCAATCTAAATATTCACTTTAGGATTAAAAACTGCAATAACTAAAGGACACTACATAACCTAAGGGACTAACTTTCTAATAAGATTTTATGCAAAAAGGAAACTTCTGTTATCATAGTTATTTTAACTTGCCATTGCAATAAAATAAACACACATGTTATACTTTCTAAAGTTGTAAACAAATCAATTTTATAGTATTACATCCATCAACATACTTTCTACTCATAATACAAATTGATTAATTTATTGAATGTAAAGAACTGTCTGATAGACATTATTTGTTATCTGTATAGACCTAGTGACAACTTTTTATCCTAACTAAAATGTATGTTTTCACTAAACAAAATGAAAAGTTTTTTTAGGCTCTAACACATTTTTTTTAGACAAGGATTAAGTTTAAAAACTTAGTTTAAAACAAACTGTTAAAAAGTTTCTGTTTACTAACTATAATATATACAAAAAGTCTTCTGATATTTGTTCACTTACATTTGTTTTTGTATCAGATTTTTACCCAAATCATGATGTGCAAGTCCTAACATAAAGTCGTGGACTGCCACGCAGTAGACACAATAGAAAACCTATTGTTCATGGCACTCAAAAGGTTAATTACCTATAAACAATATGTTCTACATAAAAGTAGACAACCTTGGAAATAACAAAACAGATGCACATCCTATGACTTTGATTACCATGAGATTGTTAGCAATAACAGATTTATTTGCAATGCCACATGTGCATACCATCATTGTTTTATGTTTTCGACCTATGTAATACAACATTATATCTGGACCTATTAAAAATAAAAAAATATGCAGTTAATATATTTTTTAATACAAGTTGCATGAATACTTAACTGGTGGTTAGGACTGTAGGAGGAAGTTTCAATTAATTATGGATGTATCAAAAACGTAATAAGTAATTTGGCCATGTTTTCATAATAATATTAACCTTATAAACTCTATGGGGTCAAAACTTTCTTTGGTCAAAACTCAAGTTTTGGAGAAGAAACACAAAACTAACTTAGTTCTACACTTAGCTGTTTTTCAATACAAGATTAAGTAAACAACGAAATTTCAATGGTCAAAATCGACAAACCCATATTAATTCATTATTATAGTACTCATAGATACTTCTTAGGCGTAAATTAGTTAATCGCTGCCTTTATTTGGGAATATTGGCATGTTAAAATCACAATACATGTAAATTCTATCCTAGTTCTTTGGAACAAGAAGGAAATGTTGAAGGCACGTTCTTGATAGCCGTATCCATAAAAGATCTTTATTTGTAATATATAAAACGTACCTAAATCAATGTTAGCGATGAGTTAGTAACATACGACGTAAGACATCCTTTACGGGCGACTAGAAGGCGGGAAAGTCCAACTTAGCTACCTTGTTTAGCGGAAACTAGCTGCAATATTATTTGTGATGTATTCGTGACACGAATACGGTTTATTAAAATAAAATAAATATACAGATGACAACCACTGCAAGGCATTTGGTCCTGCATTGGTCAAAAAGAGTTGGCTTTCATTAGTTCTCTAGTAAGAAAACAAATAATATAATAAAAACCGACCAAGAGAACTCTGAGAACTTTTATTTTATTTACGAGTGCCGTATTTATAAAGTAATGCTTGTGAAAACCCCGGGTGTTTTCGCGCCAACTAGCTAGTTTTATAAAACAACTAGAGCTGTATGGTTAAGCAGAGTGACCACCGTCATAGCATACCTAATAGGCCGTTTCCTCCAGTTGCTATATGCGCGCAGGACTAGCGTCACTGGCTGATACCGTATCATGAATCAATGTGATTCTGTTATATTTTACTGCCGGGAAACAAACACATTTTATGACGTTGCCGTAGAAAATATTTGTATTTATGGCGGTTTTCGATCGAGTTACGTTATGTGACTTGTTAGAATACGTTGCTGTGTTACAAATGTTTTGATTCCGAGTGCTGGGATATTGTGGTACTTTGATTGACAGACTGTGTTAAAACCTAGCCGTTGTCGATATTTTTACAAGGTAAGTTCCAAAGAACCGTAGTAAAACAGGCCACTTCATCAGCTATTCCTCTCGCTACGATAGCTTACCACAAATCTATCTAGTAGGTAAAAATGTGGTGCAAAAAACGATTCTAATTTGCTTCTAATACGCCATCTGATTACTTAACTCATTTAATTGAAATATGTAGTTTGTTTTTCCAATCGAGAGTCAGTGGTCGATCTATTGTTATCACTAGATAAGGCTTCATAATAATTTGTACAAATAATAATCAAACCGGTCATACAGAAGAGACAAAAAATGATTTTTTTATCCGTCGAAATTATCGATTTTTATCAGTCAAAACCTGTAAATGAGTAGTGCCAAATTTTAATTGACTAAGTATAATACCAGAATACAGAACAATAATAAATATATGGCTATCATCAACCAGTACTTTGTCAAGATTCTTAAACTTACTAGACGTACTTATACAAAAAGTTTTAGTTTACTTATATAAACGCAATATTATGATATTTAGGGGTTGGTGGTAAATTTTCTCCTAGGAAGAACAGATTGAAAATATTTGCCATTTCATAACCCAAAAAGTCGGCTTAGTAAAGTAATCCCGATATCTTTAGGCCCGCCCACATCTTAAACAATTTGTTGACACCATCGATCATCCAAAGGTCGATGAATAACGTCGGTTGCCCCCCGGTAACACCAACAAGGTTATAAGTCAATGACAATGTCTGTGACTTTGGAACAATGCCGTTTCCTTAATATTAATGTCAGATAAGTTTATCACTGTAATGTAATAGGTTTGCAAGTGTGCATATGCGAGTCTGATTGATAAGGAAGAGTTCCAATGCAATACGTGTTTAGAAGAGTAGACTAATAAAACTTACAGGTGTTTGTCTATGGGCTTGTAAAAGTATCCGTAATAAGTAGAGGCTGATTAATTACCTACACGTAGTCTGCGTTAAAAGTTTTGATTCCGCATAAAAAACCGGTAAAACAATATTCTAAGATTTGGGGAAAAGCTTAACTAAATCTGATCACAGCATACAACATCATTAACAAGTTGGTACAGAATTTAGGTAAAATTACTATCCCCGTATCAGTTTTCCTACATCATAAACTCAATGGTCAACAATCCATTGTACGATAAAAGTATAAACAAATGATAAATTATGTGACAAAAGTAAGGAGCTTCTAATACATTGACCCCAGATTAGCTCAGACGATGCCGTATTCATGACTTTCATATCTGGAGTATCAAAAGCAAGTTTGTTGTTTTACATTTTTGCTGACAATACTTTTGGCTAGGAATTTTCTGGGACCAATTCTGCAGTATATTCAGTTTCAGTTGGTGCTTTTTTGTGGTCAGTTTTAAAACATAACAAGTTGAGTTGCCTCTTTAAAGAAGAAAGCAATGAAGAGGTTAACTAACTAAGAAGTTACAAATGCTACAATATACTTGTTAGGACAAGTAAAGATATTATATTATATACCTCCATATATTTGCCTATCAGGATCAGTATTGGCTACTAATTTTGTAGCGAAATTATTTGTAAGCTAGCCTTCTTTAACCCGCAGTTCTTCAAACCATCATCAAGTCGTTACAGCTAGTTCCTATTGTTCCTAATTTCCTATTCACTATAAGTCATGAGTCAGAGTTGAGGTGGTTAGTGGTTCGCCTACACATACTTTCCCTTTGATTTTACTAAGTTGATGCAATAACTTTAGTTTTGCGAAATACATTCCTTTTTACACAAATAATAAACATAAAGGAGAAATGCTGAGCCTATTTGCATCTTTGCCTATATTTCTGAAGTCTTTGGCATTGTGAAAAACGTTATCATTTGGCGTAGACCAGTTACAGGCGTGTATATAAGGTCAATAAAAGTTCTTGCATATAGCCAGTGGGCCAGGAATTGAGACTCGATAATAACTATTTACAAATGAATACTTACGTTTTGGTAAAGCTGAAGTATTTCCGCCACATGTTGTTCAACATATTTTTTATCAAGGACTTATCAACGACCTACCAGTGATAAAACACAGGTATTAGTCATAGAATCGATTACATTTAATTTTGTTTCCTTCATGAGATAAACAAACATATTAGCTTATCTACTAATTATGCGGCTTACTGACGGCTAGAAATAGTGATTACTTATGAAGAAATTGAAGTTGCATTAAGGCAGAATCAAATTAATCTTATTTATTTACGTCACAATACTATTGTTTTTTTGTATATTATCTACTATATATACCGGTTGTACTCACGTCGATATAGTAGATAATATGTTTTTTTGTAATTTGTACTTTTTATAAGTTGCACAATATGTAAGGTGAAATTCGTAGCAGTTCGTTCTTACAGTTTAATGCGCTGGTTTCGTGAGTCTGCGTGATAAACTCAACAGCGCCGTTATAAGCTTTACAGTATTTTTTACAACATCACAAAAATCCACCTTTTATGGCTACGCTGACCGTATCGTGGCCTCTAACATTTTTGCTTACCGGCATAAAATATGCAATCAACTGTGATGCCTAACTATACCTTCTAGTAACTTTTTATGTAGGTACCTCTTCAACCTCTTTAAGGTCCTCATTAATAGTAAAGGGCAGAGCCGTGAGCATGTAAACTGTTAAGATATATAATACATAAAGTCACACATTTTTTCCTAATACTCAGGTAGACAATTAAGAGATCGCGAATTATCTGACACAATTTTCCCTCATAACAATCTTCGAATATGCACACAGTCACACACCGACCCAACTCCTATTATACACTTACTGAGGGCTAGATATGATACTTCACATGTAATTAGCATCGATACAATAACATAGGATGTGTGCCACACAAGGTCGTCAACATAGGCCCAGTATAGACCTCACCTATGCAGCCAACTGATCGTATCTAGCGCTCCTAATCTATGTAAATATCAGCTGATTGCATCGGACAGACTTAGCAGAATTTATGTTGGGTGTTTAACTCGAATTTACCTTGGATTTGAACCAATTCCGGTCTCACAGCAGCTTAGTTCTAGTATTAACCATCATCCACAGATCCATGTTTAGTTTTAACCATTTTAGTTCATTAGCATTTCTATTATGGTTTATGGTTTAAGAAACTTTATTCTCAATAAAGAATTAGGGAATTTTAAAATGCAACATTTGCAAAGGAATACTGTTATTATATTATCGTTCTTTCGTCAGAGTCGCCGTTAAGTTTTTTAACAATAAATCAGCAGACTTCAGCAATTTCAAAGCAAATACGTTTTTAATTCTGAAATTGTGAATTGCAAGATGTTTAACATTATAAGTGAAAGGTATAAGTAAGTCTCTAGCCCAAGACCTAATTCTAGTTGTAGCTGCTTGATTGTTATCGATGGAAGTAAAACTACGTCGAAGGTCGCCGGCCAAGGTCGAGGAATTCCAACTGTAGACCTTGCATTGCTCTTTACGTATGCTTGTACGTGCTGTATCGATCTGCAAGCGATCGACGCTATTTATAGACCTATATAGTCGTGGGGGTTCGATACCATGAGATAAGGAAATGTAGGCAAATGGAATTAGAGGACATGTAGTCTTGGGTCTTATAGTCATTATTTTGGCACTTAATGAAACTATTACATAAGTTCTTTCTACGAGGTATAAGAAATATAGTGTTTGCATGCAATGTTTTTGCAGCTCAACTTCGTATTGCCTCGGGCATGCATGGCAGAGCAAGCATAAATAGTCTGATCTCTGAACACCTCGGAAAACTGATCAGTTCCTAACTTCCCGTTATTAGGTAAAAGCTGAGAGAGAAGTAACGATCATTACCATGCTTGCTCATTGGCGATTGTCTTCGATTCAGTCCAGTTTGGTTTACCTTGAGTCAACTAGTGAATCAGTTGTTTGAACCTAGAAAGAAAGATTGCGATGCACACAATTTAGTTCTCAAACATATATAAATAAGTGTATTTAAAAAGTTCTTTTAAATATTTTTATATTCCAACAGATTTTTGGAAATTTTCTTCTGGCACCATACATGCCCTTAAACTTGACTTCATTGGCCACCAACCAACAACCAACCCCATTCTTTATGACTCGCAGTAATTGTGGGATATCCCAACATCGTGCCAAAATGTGACGTCACATGCCATGTAGGCGCATTAAATATTCAGTTAGGAGGGTATAAGTTCAGCGTTTTATAACTGCGCATGTCTGTTACGTGGTATTTGCAGCGTTGTATATACTTTTTTAAGCCTACGTAATTCTTAATGTACAGGTTACTTCATATTCGTAACATCAGTGTTTCTATATTACGATTTGTTTGGAGAAGTGGCATTATTCCCACGCGGAACGACAAATCAGCATCACGCAATATAAGTTTCATGTTGATGTTTGAGCATGTTTTTAGTGTTAAGCCTATTTCGTAGCCTTGCTGCTAAGCAAAGTTCCCCCTTAGGAAAAATATTAGATTATGTTATGTAATTCCACTGTGATTATTTTTCCTTAATAGCATCCGTGTCCACCATCGATATGATTATAATCGCTAAAGATTCATACATATTTCAAAGAACCATGAGTCATGTTAACATGTTGTATGACTTGTATGGGTGAGATTCAAAGTACAAAATAAACAGTCACGGTCAAACACGTTTGTGTCGTATACAAAAATCTATAGATAACGTTGTAACTTCTAATATTGGTAATGCTTATTGAAGGTTTATGCTGTAGCTTAAGTAATTAGAACTTATCGAGTGACCAGAGAGTTGGGTTGAGCATGGTTAGATGCTCAGTTCAAAATATCCTGACTTTAGGTTAAAAAAATATGTAACATATTTGTAAGACTCAGTTTTGTTACATAAGCTTTGTCTTGTTGTCTAGGTACTGTAGAATTTTACAACCCAATGTTTTTAATAAGTAATAAATGTACATAATACTAAAGCAGAGGTTACTGATTCAGAATTCTCTGTAACGGCTGGATGAGTAGTTAATCTGGGTCCTAGAAAAACAATGTGAGCATTTATGTCGAGGCCGCGGCCAACTGACCAAATGCTACTTGTTTTATCGAATCGACAAAAATTCGGTCGGCAGCGGTACACCACCACCAAATCTAGTTCAAACAAGCTCTTCGTTTTGTGGCCATTTTAACATTGTGAAAGCGAATTAATTTTAACGCTGACATACGTGATGTAATCATAGACTAATGATGTTAACAGAACTGTTCTTAATTTGGAAAAAACATATTATAGTTGTGAATTTGTGGTCTAGCAGTCGATGGTTTGTATCGGTCAGCTGATTTTACAAGCGTGGGTAGTTAGATATACAGGATGGCAAAATGGTTTAAATATTTTTCCTTCGGTACATAAAGTTATTAGATTAGAGTTAATTAGATTGCGGACGTTGTGTTGTTAATTGGTGACGTCACCGGTATTTGTAGAGGCACACATTGACGCCGATTCGATTTTACACCTAACATTAAACTCAATAATGTCATTTCAACACTAAATATAAGAATTAGGTAAAAAGTATAATGTTCTTAAGTCGCCAAATTAGTCTGCTGTAAAATCCTAAAATGTTTATATGGATTTGTTTGAGACTTTTGAATGTGGCGTAATTAGTTTAATTTGCTAATATAAGGGAAATTGACTGGCCGTTCTTGTTTGTGCAAGTTTTGAATTATAAGAGACCCTTCTCACTACCGTGGACCCCACAATACCACCACTGTCTTCGTTCTTTTCAATGCCTTTGAATACAAGACGGGGATTTTCATTTCCATCGCCTTCAGATGAATTCATCTTAAATTGTCTTTCTGATGAAACATTTATTTTAAATAATATATTTGTTTTTGTAAAACACCTGAAGAATTTAGCAGTTGTTGATATTGTAATGTTTCCTCCTCAAGACTCGTAGACAACAAACACAGAGCGTGTAGCTATAAATAACTCTAACAAAACATGTTTACAAAAAATTCTAACGTTTGTGGCTTGCCAATGTTTGCCTTAAAATTTTGAATTCTACTTTTTATTATAAAATTATCTTGTTTTTCTGGTGCCACATTGATCAGTTCATTTCATCATCAGCCTCCTATCTCAGTCCACTGCCTGACATAGGCCTCTCCTGTGGCACGTCACTGAACACGATCTATCATTTTATTTATTTCGACCGAATTCTTAATAATTGTTTAACAGTTAGTGACCAAGATTTCTACACATCTAAAACTTTTGGATCTAAAAGATCGTTTGACAGAATTTTACATAAAAAGGAAATATTGCGTTCCTTTAGTTTAATAATGATTAAATTAAAATAAACCATTTAGGAAAATATCATGTGATAACACAACGCGAAAACTTTGACCACATAAAACGTAGACTGCTAAAGGCCAGTGCCTGCGAATACGACATACATACTGAGATAATTACCAAACATCATTCATATTCATTTTCTAAGTCGGAAACAAATATCCCGCGCAGATAGGATGTGGCGGTCAACGACCTCGACAAAGGCAGGAGTGTCCCACCTGTTTCACAGATCAGACACACACAGAAGGTTCACTGCACTGATAACAAGTTCATACGTCTCGGGCGAAACGAAACTTTGGCGATAACACGATTGTATTGACATACATTATTATGTTATTTCCTTGTATTCCTTTGTGTGTGCAGGTAGTGCAGGTAAAGTCTTCTCATTTACCTGCATTTTTGCTCTTACTGAGTTTCAAGAAGGCTCACACCATATCCTTAATCTCTTAGGAATCCTTTTTTCGGCAGCGGAAAGCAGTCTGGATTATGTCGTAGCAGGACACAATCCAGACTTAGGCCTTAGACAGACTAGGCCTTTCTTTTAAGCTTTATGTGGAATGTAAGTGATAGACTCATGACGTCACGCTATAGGCAACATGTCTCGTATCCAACATTTACCTGGACGACACCTTGTCAAAATGTCACGTTTTATAAATATGGACCTTGTATGCCTGTTTATGCTGTGTCCATGTTCCGTCACAATGTAACATACGTCACGTTGACTACTCGCGACTTGGCATTCTGTTCACAGTTTCACAAATGTGTTGCTATTAACTTGTCTTATATAGGATGTCCTCGGATGCGACTCTATCAGATTTAATATCTAACTGTAAACGTTTTTGTAGCTTCTCAACGGTCAAACGCGTTTCCTAGACGTTTTAATAGATCAGCTGATTTAGTTTCCTGCGTTAAATTAGTAGAACAAGTTTTTTACGATTTTTTTCAACGACCCAGTATTTGGAATCTGTTCCGGTGATCAGATTTTTAGGTTTTGTTTTGTTTTTGCGTTACCGTTATGATTTTTTCAATAAAATTACCATAGTCTGACCAGATAAAAAAGGAGATATTGTTCAACAAATTCCAATTCTTATATGGTCATGAAAACTTCATTTTGGAACAATCAACTTAGTTCTAATTTATTGGTTACCTGTTAACAAAAAGGTTTACGAACCGCTCGTATTGTATTCAATCAACATCGTGACGAATCAAAGCCATGCAATACTCGTAAACGCATTAATCCATCGATCGTTATCTTCGATCATACTTTGTTATGTCTATTGATGATGTCATGTGACACGCTAACCTATATTATTATTTGTCTGAATATATTTATAAATTACTCCCGATGGAAAATATTGAGTACATTCTATGAATGGGACTTTATTTCTGATAACACCGCAGATTGATCAAATCGGTAGATTGTAAAGGTCTGAAACAAAATCTGACTTAAAATCTGTATATTATGGGGGTAATTTCTGGACTGCTCACGTATCCAAAACTGAAGACAAAACTCAGCGAAGTTAAATGTACCAAACATATTGATAACATTTCTGTAAGACGTAAAATTCTGGCCGATAAGAAACACCAACATACAAAACAAAAAAACATTCCATTTTCAAAACACATCTTTCAAATTCAGAACAGAGTGGCTTCGTAAATCACACATGCAAATCAAATCCATAGCTAAATCATAAGTTCAATGAACGACTCGCTTCACGGTCAAGCGTGCACTATTATTATTATCTACATCTCTTACACCAAAAAACATTCGATTATGAGCCTTGTGTACCAAACATAAGGGTCACTGAGTTGTTAGTCAGTAGAAAATAAGTATTGTCAAAAATACAGTTAGGATCGCGCTGAGCACATTTATTCATATTTCAGTACAGATTTTAGTATTTCGAAACTTTGGTTTTGAATTAGAAATATCACGTATTCACTGGTCAAGTAAGTGTACAAGCAGATACATAAAATATGACAATGCATTTAAATAATTTATGGCCAATTTCAAAGACTGTTGATCTCTACTACTGACAATCGGAAAACAATCGATTTTCTTCGGTCGTTATTATAGCATTGCATAGTTTGAGGCTGGTGTTTTTCGACTTAGAATGTATTCAGTTACTTTTCTCCCCTTATTATTATTATTATATAATATTCATTTCTTCATCTGCAAACAGTATGTTGTCGTAATCAAACCAAAATCTGCTATGTGCACTAGTTTACGAATCATCACCATTTGTTCTGAATATATTACCATCTTCTCTATACTATACAAAATCGTTGTGCTTCTAAGCGCGCCTTATAGTCCTTAAAAGAGTTCGATGTTAAGATCGCCAATAAAATAGTTCTTTCTATACGACACATGGATCGTAAACTACCTGTTGTACTAGTCAAAATGATGATTTCTCACACAAGTACACAGCAGATTCCGCTTTGACAACGACGAATTTCAGAACAAATTCAATAACATTAATATGATCACGCTAGTCCCAGCCGTCTCAGGTTTCATCTCACGACCGAAGACTTTCAAGCAACGTTAGACATAGGTAGGACTAATATTGGTTCCAATTGGCATGCCAATTATTGGGCAGGTAATATTGGCAGTTGCTAACCAACAAACGGCGATGACCGGTGACCGCTGTCCTAAAACAAGCGTAATAAGTGCCAGCATACCTACATAATTTGTTATTTCGTCCTCCACACACGACTTATTGCTAAATCTGCACTGCTATGGCTTTATGTACAAGTTTTGTACGGTAGCGTAAATAATGAGCTATTTGAAGTACCCGAGTATAGTTCAGACTGAGTAACAGTAAATGTACCTTACAATTTAAATGCGTGTAGGGAAAAAGTACGTGTCAAGAAAATAATAAAACCGTTATCATATTCATTTATACTACGTGATAATTTATTAACTCAGAAACCGATATTTAAGATAAAACACTCTAGAATAGACCATGACTTGCTATCCTTAAATTTTCTGCATGTAACATTTCCATTTTTCATCACAACATGTATCTAGAACGTTCCATGCAACAATAAGGTACACCAAGTCGCTATCTCTTTGATAACGAGTGGTGTGACGTCAGCGCCTGAAAGTGTTGCTGTAAACACCGCATTGTCTTGTCTGTGTACAAACAGATACTTAGGTGCCTACTCTGAGTAATTTGCGAGCTCCTAATGAGTATGAGCAGGCCTTAGGGAAATTTTCAAAAAGACAGCTAGCTTTTTGAAATGTGCCAACAATGTTTGTTTTGGTCCTTAACATTCGTCCGTTGCATTTTCTGGTCCTTTGATCCGCACCCGGTTCATCAATTTCAAAATCCCTTATAACGTCTTTGTGCCCTTTATATCACATCATTGACTACATTAATATAAAGAACACTAATTATTATTCGTGAGCAAAGCTTTACGTTACGTACGTAAGGTTTACGTCAATAGTCCAACTATCAATGTAATATAACCATTTATGATTAAATCAATTCATTTTCCATATCAAAGTCCAAACGGTGTGCATAACACTTTTAAATTGCACCCAAGTAGCTACAACAATTATAATTTATTTATTAGGTATCAGAACAAAAATATTTCATGTACAGGGAACATAACATCTACAGGGAAATCCTGTAAGTAATAATATTTTCATTAGTGTACATAAAGACGAATAAATTTCACAGTCTTCCCAATACAGCTCTACAGCATTTCATATAGCCGGTGTTGTAGCCGCCTAGTAGTGCTTCCTCCCACCTTGTTACTCAACCTACCCCCATTCATAGTGCCCTAGCTCACGAACCAACACGCACACGGCTGCCTGTTGACATTGCTATCTTATCGCGATCTTACTCTGACGAAGTGTGTTGACACTAATAAACTGAAATGTTGAATTAGTTTTATTTGTTTGTGATGTTCTCAAGTGATATTATTGAGGTTTAGTATTCATTGTTTATAATTAACAGTGGTTTAAAACTAATGCATATTTTTTATAAAGTAGGCAATTACCTATCATTCCGGTTGTGTGATGTCATGACTTGATATATAGCGAAAATCCCAGCTCTTTCGTATCAGCACCATGTTCCACTATTAACGCAATCCTACCTTGTGCACTAACACATGTTGACTCATGCACCTCCGGTCTAACACTCACATTACTGCTTAAGCTAGACGATACTGAGTCGTACGCGCCGCGCGACGTTTACACCGCGTCTTGACTAATATTTCTACTCTTTGTCCATTTTTCTATTTAATGTAGTCAGTGTAGGTATTATACTAATTAGATGCCTGTAAAAGTGATATAAATTAAGAATAAAATGCTAATGTGTAGTATTGTTGTTGTATTCTTTTTAGGCAGTTGATCGTTTGTTGTTTGGTTTAAATCGAGGCTAGTTGTGTAGTGTTGATACGAGTTTGATATAGTGATTGTGAGTTTTGAGTAGCATTAGTGGCACTTATAAATTATTTAGCTAATTAATGACAGTGCAATATTGTGTGTATGTTGTGGGAATAAAGGTTGAAATTGATTGCAGAAGTGTTTCATAGTGAAAGTAATATAGAACTGTATAAAGGTGGGTGAAATGAGCTTTTGAATTATTAATTGGTGAACTATTAGAAACGCCATAAATTAACGGTGTCTATGGTCTCTGTTTTCGCAAATATTCACCTAGTAATACTGGATTTTATTTCATTCCTAACTATGTTATAGTTGATTTTGTAGAAAGCAGAGACAAAATATAACTTACATAATATATTAAAAACGTAACATTTGAAGGCTTATTTACTCAAACATATATTGCACAGTCAATGTAGTTTTAGTACATGCATGCATTTTAATTAATAGAAATCTAATTGTGTTATTAAAATATATTTGAATCTGTGTCACTGTATTCTGATGTTACACTGAATAAAAGTGCATTCTGACAGTTAATTAAATTAGAAAAGGTATTCCTCTGTGTTTTGTTGCATCGATTTCTGGACTGTGTTATGCAATACTTAATGATATCGGTGGGTGAGCGTCCACCAACGACAACGCCCGCTAATGGCCGCTACAATTAACATGTTATGGTACATTTACCACGCTTGCAAGACAGATTCGTGATCGGTCTATGTTGATAAGCACACTGCAAGGCGCTGCTCGCCATTAATTAAAGGTTGCTGCCTGACTGCGTCGTTGACCTAGTGGTCGCTAAGCGCGACTGTTGAGCTTGAGATACTGGGCTCGGATCCCGGGTCGGGCAAAGTGGTACTTGGTTATTCCATTAGGTAATTCTTAGTAGTAGCATGGATTCTGGATTGGTGCGATTGGTAGCAATAGGCTCGCCCCCTATTACATTGTGACCTATGACATAATTAGCAAAATGTTAGTGTATATGTGTGCACCTTTGCCTATTTCTTTGGGATAAATAGGCGTGATGTTATGTTTAAATTGTTTGCCAAACAATTAAAAAATGTATGTATTTGTAGATTTTAAAATACCAATCCTTTTCATTAAAGAGTAAGTCTTAAGTTCGATTCTCTCTTTAAGGGTGCGTCAGCGAAATTTTATGTAGCTGTAAAAAGCTACTTGTTTTTTGACTTTGGTACATCCACACCACAGACAATTGCCTCGTTTATAAACTCCTAGTACTCTTCTAGCAAGAAAAGCAAGGCCTGGCTTTAAATCTGTATTATGGAAATAATGAATACCTACAATAATTGATTACTTTAATAATGCATAACACAGTTCGAGTAACAATATGATACCATATCAAAACTACATTTGAAATTCAGTATAATTTCTATCAACAAAGCGCTGTCAAAATGTATTCACGGTTTCTGCAAATATTATGACTTCCAATTTATATCAACTACAATATGCATGTATTAACATAAAATGTTTGTATGTATATCTTTATGTATTTATTGTCTGCAGACGAGGCGACTAACCACGCAAACTTGGCTGTTTTTGTCTAAAATTTAAACAAAATACAACACTATTGCACTACAAAGTAAGTTACGCAGATAAAGAAATAATTTATCGATATTTGCCATTTATTTTTGCTTGACGCATTTTTATAAACGGCTATGCCATGCTTGATTGGACTATTTACAAATTCTTCGGTAGATGTTGTCATACATTGGCGATTGCGGTCCAAGCTATTACAATGGACCGGATACGTCTCAATTTGGCTTTATTATGGTTTATTTTACATATCTCTACAGTCGCTTATGACACGCAGGACACATGTATCACATTTTGTATTCAACACAATTTTTGGTCCTTTGGCCTGCACGTTTTATTTTATCATAATTATTGTTAATTTCTTTGTGGCAACTTAATTTATCATAATTTTCAAAATTTGCACAATATGTGAATAGACCAGATAGATACATTATTTCTTGTTGAGTTTTTAAATGACGTTACTTAACTTATAAATGTATGTCGAAATTCGAAGAACTAGTCCAAATTTCAAGATGTAGGAACGAGTAATCAACTGTTAACGAATCTGACTCATAATGCTATCATGAGATAAGACATTGTTCTTGCGTCATAGAAAATCTGGTGTTACGTATGTTTTTTTTTATAAAATAGGTGTAACACCGAATCGTGCGCTAGAAAAATCGCCAGGTAAATTATCTATTATAGATCGATTAATAGGTTTATTCTCAAATAAAGTTTCAATTTTGTTTCAATGATTACATGACCAAAATGATGGCATTTTTTGTGTGTGATAATCCACCTGATTCATACGTTTTATCTGGTCGACTCTTATCAGCTAGTGGCATATCTTTGTCATTGATTAAAAGTAACTTTTAGAAACAATACACGTTGTGCTTGTATCATGCTCAATGATATATACTACATAATGCTCAGAATTGTCTACATCTAAAATGTTGATGATTAGGAGCTCTTTGTCAATACCAGGCCTATAACCGTCAAATATTTTCTCTTTGTAATTGATAATAAGCAATGGCCCATATTTTTTGTTGTTAAACATATTTTTTTATATTCTCAATATCTGTATATAGATAGTCGTGCCCTGTAAGAATATTTGTATATAATATAAAATTGAGTTTTGTTTGTTTTGATAGATTCTCATTTTCAAAGACGTCACAAGCTAAATATCTTTATCATGATAATATGATTACTATTCCAAACAAAATTATCTCTAAAAGCTGAACAAATACTAAGTGAAATGTCTTTGTGCGTCAGGTCAATCGCCGCAGATAAAAATATATGTTCCGACGCGTCACGTGTTTACGTAGCATAGTGTCCAAAATAACAACCATTGTTAGCAACGCGATGGAATAAAGACCAATTTTGGTCCTTTGACACGTAGGAACAATGACGGCGCGGCGCTCTAAGGAACAAGGAAGCCACGTCCTGCCAAATTGACTTCCTGAGAATAATGTTCATTGTTGCTTTGATGTAAGAGTTACTAAGCTGACCTGTGCAAAAAGGAATATTTTAGCAGTTTCTCGAAACACTTATAAATAAAATAACAGTATTTCTTGGCATTAAATGACAGCAAGAATTCGGACCTTTTCGTGGCGTAATGGAGTGACCCCACATTGGTTGGATGCCAGGTTTTCCAGTTATTTGGATGTCCGGTTCCAAAGCAATGATACAATTGGCACTAGCTCGTGCTGGCCTACGTAATTAGGTTGATATGTTTACCAATTATAATGTCCATGATCTAATTAGACAGTTTTACGGTACTTCAGTATCCAGTCTTGATGACAATAGGTAATTGCTACATAGTCAGTACCCTTCATATGTTAATATTAATCGCACATACATCACATCACAGTGATATGCGTATTTTTGTGTACACCATGTCTGAAATAGACGTGGCACGCCATCTTGTATCCAATTAGTGCGCGTTCGTAAACGGTTGGAAGTCAATTAGAGATAGACCACGCCGAGCCCGCCGACGAGCTGAATATTTGCTAAAACTATTGTTATGTAAATATATGTAGATACACTGTGGCAGTATTGTTTTAATTAATGATTATTGGTTTTATATTTACTTCATAAACTGCAACTTTTTTAGGAAAAGGTTATTGTCCATAGAAAACAAATAACTAGTATTTTTTGTTGTTGTGATATTCCTAGATTTTGCTTGCTAATCTTGTTTAATTAAATCCGTAGTCAATATAAATATTGGTCCTTAGGTACACTGTCTAAATAAAATAGTACTTTAAGTTATGTAAAAAGCTGTTAAATTAAAATGTTATTAGTGTTCTGGTGCCATACCTAAATACAATTTTAAGAGAATTCATAATATGTGATCATTAATCTTAATTTCCAGGGAATATGAGTTATTCTGTATAACTCACATACCTAATATATATGAACTTAAAACAATAACCGCGTACTGCACACAATTTTCCTTGAATGAATACATTTACTTAGTTATCCTGCTGACCCTGAATTAAATACTTGTACAAAATGCAAATGTTTATATAGACACGAGTGATTACGATCTTGTCAATTTATTTCTTATAAATATTTTTTAATTATTTACTTTGTATGTACATTACCATATATATATAAAAACAAATAATGTATACATATAAAAATATAAAAATTAAGCATCGAAGAATTCCTCCTCATCGCTGGTAGGGACTGGTAGGGTGCCCAATAGGCTGGCGGCATTGCCACGTTCAATGGCAATGTTAATTTATGACCGATAAACAAGCCAGCCCTCTATCTAGTCAATAGACTTCTAAACAGTGTACCTATCAGGTTAATTTCAGCTTAGATAGGTTAGTCACATTTACTGTCTATGCTGGCTAAGGACTAGTCGGGAAGTCCGTCGTCAGAAATATAAAAATCAAAGTGTAAAAACGACAGAAAGATTTACCTCGTATAATGTTCATTCCAGCTGAGGAAAATGCGTTTCTACAAGAGTTTTTACGTGCATATCAGATTTGTGTACAAATATTATTTGTGACTAATTTTATCTCGATAACAATTCTTTTATACGATAAAGGGCTATCAAAATCTTTGCTTAAAACAAAAATAATACGCAATAAAATGAAAAATCTAAATATCTGCGTAAATTTTGTTATCACTTTGTTGCGACTGTTTCTCAGTTATTTGATAGTATTACACATAGGATTGCGCACTAAAGTTACAATTAGCCTTAAAATAAAATGCGAGTTATTTTTGTAATATAGCATTAAAATAACTAAAGTTTCTTACCACGTAAGATATCTATGGACGCTTTACGGGTTACGAACAATGGTTGTATCTATCCACAGTCCCACATACGCGTTACCACTAGGTTTAATAAATCATCTTAAACTGGCGGTCACAAGCCTAGAGTTCTCACGCATTCTGCATCCAATGTACCTACTCGAGCTACCATCGTAGTGGTTAAGGTGTACAAATGTAGTCCAACTTAACTAAAATAACAGTAAAATTAGGCTATTTGGAAAATATAGGGATCGAAGGACCAGTTTAAAAAGACCAAGGTTTTACAGACTTATAGCTGTGAAATGATTTATAAGTTTTATGAATCACATATTTTCTATAGAATTACCTTACCCGAAAACATGAATGTTATGATTATGACTCACAATAATTATGTAAAATTTTAGCACTGTCTGAGACTTCATTTTGGCTGGTTTGGCTACCTATCGAACCTAATTATAGGTACCTATAGTTTACTGAAAAGTTTATTTGTTTATGAGATAATAATTATACCTGATATATCAAGAGATCAAAATAACCCAATTTTGCTGTTTATAAAACAATTTGCTGCATTTATTTATTATTTAAAGTTGTGAATGTTTTTTTTTGCATTAATTTATTTTTTATATAGTCTTACTCGTTGAAGCAGAATTAATCGGTTCTTTACATTACAGATGCCCCGCGGCCGGGACGAGATGCAAGTAAACGTGGCAGGCTTAAGGAGAAATATTAAAAACCTCGCACACAACTACTCCGATGCCCAGGTATGAGTCTATACTCAAATATTTATGGAATAACCAAATATATATTTATATTGCTATTATAATTCTAACATAATGTGGACTTACCATCCATTGAATCCAATCTCCGTACTGCTATTGAGAATTACCTAATGTAAAAACCTAATAACACTTCGCCCGACCCGGGATTCGAACCCAGGATCGTGCTCAGCAGTCTCATCGTCGTGACCAACGAAGCAATCTTCTACAAGACCCTAATACATATTCACATTATCTGGATAGTTTACACTTTTGTAGGCAAACTCGGACATTAATGTATAATTCTCACAAACACATTTTCGTCACAGCGAAGCTTCATAGAATTTTCCTGCTATCTGGTAACTTTAGACCCTACATGGTGTCAAAACACGTTTCTTCCGCAAGTTCTCGCTACCTGGCTGCCTTGACTTGAGGTTCTTCCGATCGCCATTATCCGCCTTGTATGAAACAATACACGTGGAATTATTCGGACTTTTTGTAACACCCGATCACGTCATCCACGCCTGTTTATGACCATTTCTCTAATAGCATCTTTAATAAGATATAAATATGAAACTTTATGGTCTAACTAGTATGACACCATAAATGTCCACTTTAACGTTGTTTGCTGATGATATCCGAATATCTGCGATAGCATATCTTTGCTATACCTAAAGCTGTATCTGTAGATTCTGTTCGCCTTTGTTCTGATATCCCGTGGCCACTTTTAGAGATTTTTGTCATGCCGATGTAGAGCGCTCTGATGATATAACGATTTTAATTATAATATGGGATTTTTAGTCAGTTATGTAAGGAAATGATAAAACGTGCAATATGTTAAATCACCTCACAGCGTGATACTAATATTAAAAAAATATTGTTAAAGATTGTATGCGAAGATAAAAACGTTAGGTGCAACTAGCATCCTAACGTTTCATAAGCGCCTGTAATAGGTTTATATGAAATAAAAACATTTTGAATCTGAATTTGTATACGCTCTGAAAGAGCTAATACCATATTATAATATATTACTAATAATACTATAATTTAAAAAAAACTTCACCCCTTACTATTTTTCCTTTGTCGTGGGTGCGTGTTACAAACATGAGATACCTACCACATACACAAACAACCGAACCGTTTAAAGTCGCAAGTGCGCCAATCAAGATGTCAAATGATACCATAAGTAAGTAGGTAGATAAGTTCTGCGACATATTTCAAATTATCCTCATTACTAAACGATACATACTCAGTAGGACCGGAAGAGACTTGGGCAATAACTTTCAAGCACTATTTACCAATTTTAAATGTCATCACCTAACTTCCAGGTTAAAGTGCGCGAGGCCACTTCAAACGACCCATGGGGCCCATCAAGCACGCTCATGGCGGAGATCGCCGACCTCACGTACAACGTGATGGCCTTCACGGAGATCATGCAGATGATCTGGAAGCGCCTCAACGACCACGGCAAGAACTGGCGACACGTGTACAAGGCACTGGTCCTAATGGAGTACCTCATCAAAACCGGCAGTGAAAAGGTCGCCATGCAGTGCAAAGAAAATATATTTGCAATACACACGTTGAAGGATTTCCAGTATATGGAGGAGGGGAAAGATCAGGGTGAGTTGCTTCGTGTGATTGAAGTCTTGATGGCATGCCAACGTCATTTTATTATTATAGGATATTTAGGTTACACTTACGGTAAGAGAACATCGCAAGGAAAACTGAAGTAAGATTTCTCAGAGTAATTTAAATTGACCATGATGTATAATTATGTATACCATACAATTCCCATTCATCACCGTCGTATGAGGAGTTAGTTTAGACGTCTGATTAATAAGTACATCTCTGCCTACTCTTTGGGGCTTACAAGCGTAATATATCGTTATTGGGGTATCGTTAGCATGTGTAGTACATACATTAAATATTAATATTCAATCGTGTAACACATTTTAGCTATTCCGGTTAATTTACCGGGAGTTCGTCTACGTAACCTTGTGTAATAGTCGACCCTGAACCCATGCTAATTGTTTACGAAAGGATACGGATCGTGTAGCATGTTAATGATATGGGAGGCGTTGCGTTGTCAGCTGATAGATAGCAGGGGTGCTGAATCTATAGAGGTGTTGATAAATAAGTCTTCGGTTGTAATGAGGTGTGTGACTGTGTGAGTGTGTATGGACATTGACATGGTCCATATCCATACGTTTTGATATGATATACATATGTGATTTTTAGTGTCATTTAAGTAAGTTGCCCATGCTAAATTTGAATCTAAATTGATAAAGGAAATTTAAGTAATTATGGACACGAGCATCGGGCTGGACTTGAACCTGCGGTCTTCGCCGTACCGTGGCGCAGCTCTGCCAACTGACCTATCATGTCGCTGCTCGCACCCATCGATGTGATAATATACCTTTTACAGTCGCTGACATATCAATGAGCAGATGAAAAAAGATTTAATATTTATTCGTATAAAAAGCCATGTACAAGTTATTTTTAAAACTTATTTTTAGATGACTATGATACTTAATAATTAACATTCCATTTAATATAATTTCATATTAAATGTATGTACAAAGGTTTACCACCTCAACGATACTTGATATCTTAGTGGGATGATGTTTCGGGCTCTGCATTTATTGCGTTCTAGTTTGACACTGACTAGCGTTCTGTGCGCTTGTAATTTTATTCAATCAGGTTTGTTTCATTAGATAGTAAAGCTATTCCCTCTTACTTATAAAAATTGATGGTGTTGAACAATTGATTACATTATACCTGTCACTATCGTTTCCATGTCAAAGAATAGGATGTCAAATATGTCAATAGACTTACGGTGTAGTTATCTTAAAGCACATGTTAGCATCGTTTATACATATGTAAGGGGGATTGTGCACTATGTGGGAAAATATAGAAATGATGCCTTATTCTACTTAAGAAATCTTCTAAATGCGTTTTTCTGGCTAACAACAAGAGCTGCCTGTCAAGAAGGAATATGAGCCAAAGAGTGCGTCATTTTGACTTACTTATTCGTAATAGTAATATTTAATTCTACCTTCTTTCAAAGGCCCAGAAGAGCTTCATCTCTCCACATTATACATAGCATATATATAACATATATACTAACACTTGAATGTCTTTCGTTTTCCAGGTCTAAATGTCCGCGAGAAGGCGAAAGCGCTAGTAAACCTCTTGAAAGACGATGAGAGGCTAAAGAACGAGCGAGCACGAGCATTGAAAGCGAAACAGCGGTTCGCGCAGAGTGCCAGCGCGTTCGGCAGCGACGGCGCGCTCGACACGCCCAGCAGTCCTACCTACCCCGCGGTGAGCGCACCTTAATGATACTAACCCTGTTTAATACATAGGTACAGTCAGCAACATAGATAGCTAAACATTTAATTTTGTTAATTGAAAAACTACTTATTATAATTATAGTAAAATACTTAAATATTCTCAATTAATCATTCGGACGCATAACGATTTCAATTTTGATTATTTGACATAAGGTTTTTTAACATGTCAAGCTACTTATATTGCTGACTGCACCTCAGCGTCGTAGCCAAGATCATGAAGGCCTCTTTCACTGTCTTAAGGGTGGGTTGTACCAATCGTCTGTTATTGTTAAGTCCTTACGTTAAGCTAGTAGGCAATATTCATATAAGGAGCCATATTTAACGCTAACCAATGTATTAAAGTTGTTGGTGCAACTCAACAAAAAAAAGGTTTCAATGATACACTGTTTCTGCTATAGACTGTCTTTGTAGCAGACAGAGTGGTATATTATATCTTTCATACTTTTCTTTCTTATTGTTTTCTTATAACTAACGTTTATTTATTTCTAAAGTTGTCCCTAACCCCTGTTTGTGTGGCCTTCCAGTTCGGCAGTGACGGCGCGCTAGACGCAGCCTCCAGTCCTACCTACCCTGCGGTGAGCACATCTGTCCATTCTATTCTGTTAAATAACAGTAGAATTGTGACTTTTATTTAATCAATTTACACGGGTGCACGTGTAGTGTAGTTCCCGTCTCGTTTAAACAATGCCGGCCGATTATTTAAGTTTTTGAATTTCAGTTCATTCGAAAGTTTTACGTAATTAAACATAAAAAACATAACATCACGCCTGTATTCCCCGAAGGGGTAGGCAGAGGTGCACATATAGTACACCCACATTTCGCCAGTTATGTTTTTTAGGTCCCAATGTAATAGGGGGCGAGCCTATTGCCATCAACCGGGCACAAATCCAGACTCCGAGCTGCTACTGAGAATTACCTAATGGAAAATCCCAGTAACACTTTGCCCGACCCGGGATTCGAACCCAGGACCTCGTGCTTAGCAGTCCCGCTTAGCGACCACTAGACCAACGAGGCAGTCAAATAATTTTACGTAATTAGTGAAATATATTATACTTTTATTATAAACTAATGGCTTACGACCATAGAAAGCGACTATATCCGAGTGCAAACACTGTGGCTGACAGTCGTTCAGCGTTCTTTCTACGCGAAGGGAACTATACTTCGTACGTAGGTATAATAGTATAACGTAGTCCGTGGGTGTGGGCAGCAGCTGAGCGGCGACTCAGCGGAGTGGTCGGGGCGCGACGCCGAGCTGGCGCGGCCGCTGACGGCGGGCGAGGAGGAGCTGCAGCTGCAGCTGGCGCTCGCCATGTCCCGCGAGGAGGCCGACCGCGAGGAGCGCCGCCGCCGCTCCGACGACGTGCGCCTGCAGCTCGCCATCAGCCAGTCGCAGCAGGACTTCCAGTCAGTGCACTTAGCTTTGTCTCACCGGTGCCTTTGGTATACGAAGGGCTACATTCAATTATTAGGTCGTTCCCGAATATCCCGAGCGCCTGTTCGAAACTTCCCCCTCCTTTTATTGATTACCTACTTGTGATATTCGGCACCATTCTTCACGTAATACGTCCAGATCCTACAGATTAATTATAAATGTCAACTTGTGGATCCTGAAAAACATGTTTGTTACTGTTGAAGCGTGGTGTTATATGTTCCAAGTGTGCTCCCCTCCCATAACCCTCCCCCTATCCTAGACTAGAATCCTACCTCCGCGAGGAAGCCGACCGCTTGCACACGTACAAGCGGCACGCGCCGTCGGCGCCGGCGTGGCCCGCGCTGGTCCCACTGTGCGGGCCGGCTGCGCCCGAGGCCGCGTGGCCCGCGCTGGTCCCGCTGAGCGGGCCGACTGCGCCCGAAACCGCGTGGCCCGCGCCGCCTGAACCGCCGCCCCGCTGCTGGTTCTACGGCTGCATGGAGTGTCTCAGACCGAATGTAATACAGTCAGTGCCGAACTCGTTGCCTGTACTAGCTTGAGTTTTGAATATGAGACGTTACTATTATTTAATTTGTCAAGAATAGGTATCTGACATACAAATCAATTTAAAGTACTGGTCTATTCTGAGTTTAAAAAAGGCACGCTAGCAACATCGGTGAAAAATATAGTTCGACATAATTAAAAAGCAACAGTATAAAAAGAGCCCCCTAGACAAGAAAAACATCTTAATAACATAAGACAGACAGAAAACTACAAGTGTTCACAGATTGTCCTTTAAGTTTAAAGTCTCCTGAAGTACAAAGACTGTTATTAATATCCCCTCCCCCCTCATCAGAACGACAGATGGGCTGCCGCCTAAGAAGCCCGCCCCCAGCCAGCAGTCGCACCTGCTGGACCTGCTGGACGTGTCGCTGGGCAGCCCGCCGGCCGCGGCTGCTCCCCCCCGCCCCGACGTGTGGGGGGCGCCGCACGACCTACCGCGACAGGTGGGGCTCCGGGTGGACTATCAGGACGACAGAAAGATAACTGTTACTATTCTCATTCAATTTCAATATTATTTACGTACATTTTGGTGACATAAATGTCAAAATATATGATAGTCAAATTAGATTTTCATATATGGACATAATTTTATTTTTATTTTAAAGTTTAGTTAAAAATACTGAAAGAGATATTTTCCTTACATAATATATTTTTTCTATTATATTAGCCAATGCAATTGGATTTCGGTATATTTGGGGAACCAATGGTAAGCGTGTAAACTTGCTAGATGCTGTGTGTGCATATTTTTCCCAATGTATTTAGAAAGTGTTTCCAGTTGAAAAATAGTTGGCTACCCTGGGATCTAGTTTAATAAGTATACTATTACTTAAAAAGCTTGTAAAATTATACATCAATTTATGCATATAAAATTACTGACTGATTGAATAATTCGTTAACGTACAGTCTAAACCGCTAGAATTTTAGGAGCAAATCCGCAATTGCAGTTACTCAATAATCAATTTATCACTAATTGGTCACAATTAATTATATTGTGACCTGCAAAAGTTGCTATCACAGAATTCATTCAATTCACCAAATATGGTTCTGTTAAGTAATTGAGTATGATTCATTTAATTGTAATCAATCTGTATATAGATTATTATATTGCTGGGAATTCAGGTAGTTGCTAGATGCGACCATTTTAGCCTGTAACTATCAACTGTTGGGGTATTCAGTGCTGAGTCTGACGGTGTGTGTGTGTATGTGCAGGAGACGTCGGCGGACGCGTGGTCGGTGACGGGCAGTCCGGCGCGCGACCCCTGGGCCCCCGCGGCCGCGCCGCCCCCCCCGGACCCCTGGGCCCCCGTCGCGCACGTGAGTACACTGCTCGACACAGCGGACCATATCAATTGCCGTGCCAAGCGGAGGCCGAAAATTCACAGCACTCGTTGGAGAAACACCACACTTTGTTTGTCCACATATTACATTGATATAATATATTTCCGTTGTGTAATAGGTGCATTATCTCCTCTTGCTAGTCAGCGATGTATATACGTTAAGTAACATCACAACTGTATTCGAGACAATAATATCTTGCATTTTTATTAGATTCTTTATTATATTATATAGCAACTTACTTAACTTACACGATTGGTATTGCCCGCCCTTCCAGTTGCAGAGCAAGTCCCCGGTGTCGGTGCTGTCGTCGCCGTCGTCGTCGGAGCTGGAGCAGTTTGACGCGCTGTCGCAGCGCCCGCGGACCAACCACAACCACAACCACCTCGCCGAGGCCGACCCCTTCGACCTCACCGCGCTAGGTGTGTACAGGATTAACTATAATCATGTCTGTTTTTTCTCAAAAAGTGAACAGAGGAGGGTAAACAGAACATCAACATGCTTTATATAAATTAGTTTATTTACAAAAGCGAGTGTTCCTAATTAGCACACCGTTTGTGTCAGGCTCGCAGCTGTCGCCCGCGCCGTCCCCCCCGGGGCTGGGCGGGCTGGGCGCCGTGAAGAAGTCCCCGTCGGCCTTCCTGGGGGAGAACTCTTCGCTGGTGAACCTGGACCGCCTGCTGCAGCCCGCGGCCCCCGAGCCCCCGCAGCCCAACCCCTTCGCGCTCGAGCCCGCGCCTGCGCCCGCGCCCAGGCCCGCGCAGATGTTCGCGCAGCCGCAGCCGGTGAGTGGCCGGCTCAGCCCGCTTTTCCTCATTAAAAAGACTGAATATGTGTGAAAACTTGACCCATCATTACGTTATCTATGTCTTTAGTGAACGCAACTCTTTAACTGAGTAAGGTCAAGGCCGCACTACGGTTAAATCGCCGCGGCTTTAACCGCATGATTTTGTAACTCAAGGAAACCAAAACAGGCGGTTTTTCCCGTGCCGCCGTTAGTATCAGATTATTTGCCAAACAGCGGCAGTTTAACCGTAGTGCGGTCTCGAGTTAAAATATTTTAGTTGGAAATTTTTGAAATATTTCCCCCGTATCACAACGTAGCGATATCACCTGCCGCAGGCGCGGCTCACCATGAACGAGCTGAAGCAGCAGCAGATGGGCCTGTCGGGCCTGCCGTTCGGCGCGCAGGGCGCGGGCGGGGCGGGGGTCGCGGGCGGGGCGGGGGTGGTGGGGGGCGCGGGGCCCCCGGCCGACGCCTGGCCGCGCGCCGCCTCTCCCTGGTCGCCCGCGCAGCAGCGGCACACGCCCAACCCCTTCCTCTCCTAGCCGCCCTCCACACAGGTTACTCTTGTTTTCTTATTTACTATATTATTATACTTTATGCACCCGTTACTGAACGAAGGCGGACTTAATGCCATATGCAGAGAACATATTCTTCGTTAAGGTAATTAATCTTCTACAAAAGATGCATTAAGCTGGGGTCCAATTACAATAAAATAATTGATTCAAGATTCATTTTAATTGAGTAACATACATCTACACCCTGGTATACTAACATACATGAAAATGTATACTAGGAGATGAGAGGAGAGGAACCTAAACAAGATGTTTAGCAATGAATGTGAGCCTAATGTAGCTGTTATTGATCCAGGGCTGCAGGTAACGCGGGGCCCAGCGCGCGCGGCGCAGCGCTCCGTACGCACGCGAGCGGCCCGGGCCGGGCCAGCCGCGCGGGCCACGCGGGCCGGGCAAGCCGCGCGGGCCGGGCCTACCGGGCAGGCCGTGCCACAACAAACTGTTCTACTACCGTGACTACGTGTACTTGACCAAGCCATAAACTGTACGCTCTAGTGTGGCCCGCCCGCGCCGTGACGTCACGCCCGCCAGTTATCGTGCGCCGTGTACAGTTGTGACGAACAATAGTTTATTCCTCAGTCTGCGCTTGAACGGAATTAGTATTTTGTTTCTTTTATACGTCCTTTAATAGAATCACCAATTTTGATTACCAATAAAATGTATGTATATTAATTGTATTTGTAATAATTAATTTACGCGAACGGTGTGTGGTATAATCATGTGAAAATTATGTTCTAATATAATGTGGACTCAATATGGTGGTAGATAGAAGATACGGGTGTCGACGCACTGCACATGCGTTTTATCGAAGAAACAAAATAAAATAAAGTATTTTTTTTATAAAAAGAAATGTATAAAATTAATGACGTTATTTAAAAAATATAATAAATTAAAAATATTTCTGTTTTATTGAAGGAACGTTACGTTGTCTATGACTCAGCTTTTGTTGCAAACATATAGTGATGTTAGTGTCATTGTGTCGATACCCCACTAAAGACGCAGTATACATAATGTAAAATGAAATGTTTTTATTAATAGACTGGATATCGCTGTGAACTGTCGTGTTTTATATGTAGCTGACGATTGTGTGTGTCTGTGTGTGCAAGATATATTTATATGAAAATGCATTTATTTTAATATCTAAAGTATGTATAGTATTATAGTTGTAAAAAAGTTAACGTTCGTACATATTTTAATATATTATGAACAATTAAATGTATGTTTGTTATCAATAAGTATTATATTTTTATTGTCATTGCCAAATTGATTCTATGAAAATATATTCCATAATGGGATTATTACAACACATATTTACGTATCAGAAACTTCTCTGACTTTTGGACTACCTACAAATATTTTCCTACCGCCTTGCGTTCAACTAAAAGCTGAACAAAACGCGAGGGAATCTTCAATTACCAGAATATCTCGCACACACAAACAAACAGATGATTTAGAACGTAGCATAGACAAGTAGAGTCAATAGTGTTACGTGTTTGGGGCCAGCGTCGACAAGTACTAGTACGTATTCACTCATTTTTGTGAATTTAATATAGTTTGTCGCTATTAGTGACGATGTTTGTAGCTGAAATAATGTCTCACACAGTCTGTGTATTATGAGTTTATGCCTAATCTTCTAATGAATTCGGTTAGGGTAGTCTGTTTATGAATTGGCTGCAATATACCAAGATACACATTGTACAGGTTTAGTATTATATCTAAACGTGTATATCTATGGGTCTCAAATATTTTGTCACCCATAGTTTATTCAGTGCGGTAATTCAGCTACGTGTATCGTCACTGCCAGGCCCCGACAGATATGGGTGTAAAGTTTCGGTAAGGCGCCGGTTGGGTTTCACAGTGCGATTGGAAGTCACAATTATTTCGTTTTAATGCCTGTACAAAGTTATATTTTGTTGTCACAAAGATTTATTTAGTCAATTAAATATGATGTAAAAGTAATTGCTCTTGCTTTACTACGTTTTATGTGATGTAGGCAGCAGCTCATGTATTTTGTGGTGGTTTTTGGTCACATTACCTTGAAAGTATTTTCCGAAATAATTATTGTTACATACGGCTATAGTGAGGTCGCCTGTGAAACTCGGCCAAGAGTTGGTCGCGACGTCTAAGGTAACAAGTTGTTATTCGTGCCTTAGTAATGTTTTTGTATTACAGTTAATGTATTGTACGTCGCCCTCCACTTCTCCCCTCCCCCTCCCCCTTGAACGACGGTCATGGGCGTAACCGACCGAGCTTCTCGAGTAATAACTAATTAGTTAGTCATTTTTATAAGGGTTGTAACGGGACGGGTGTTATTTGGGTAAGGGAAGCTGTGGTTGGGGGTTAACTTGATAAAATACTAATAAATCGATGTTGTCCAATATACTAATTTGTGTCTTTAAAAGTTTAAAACCCGGAAAATCTAGTTACGCCCATAATCAAGAAATTGTTCATAATTTCATTTGTCATGTCAATTATTTTGAAATTTTATTAGTTGTATATCGAGACCTGCTTTCTTACAATTAATTGTAAAAAATTGGTGGTATATTTGTCAAGTAAAATTTACAAGAATCTATATTTACTGTCTATTTTTCGTTTGTTGATCATATAAAACGAAAAATATGATTGACTGCTTCTTAAAAAACAAAGCAATAAAATGTATTGTGAAGACTAGGAAGTGAGTGAGGTAATAACTAGCGAATATTCGACATTAAAATAACGCCAGTTAAGTATTACCAGGTGAATCGATTTGTCTGTCCTGAATTGTCTTACACTTAGATATATGTATATAAATAGTAATATGAACTAGGTCCATGGTGAACTGGGCAAGGATTGTCTTACTGGTACCTGTAGAGTAATAGACCAGTCGCTGGTTAAGTTACTGGCTCACTTATTGCTCTGTCTGATGGAAACCATTTATTTGGAAGCTAATACTGATTTAAAAATTAAGTATGTGGAATAATATACTTATGTTAAAAATATAAGGTGTCCATGTCCACACATTGATAGCCCTTAGCAACTCGAGCGGCTTATTTTGATGCTGTATCGTATGAGCTAAGCTGCGTCCAGTCAACGTTTGCGTTTGTAACGTACAAATGATTCCAGTTGTATCATAATGCGCTGTACTATATCGATATATATATATGTTATTATTTGCTATCCTCATTATTGTAGTATTCAACGTATTAGATAAATTATGTACGATTAGTTTACACGTTGAGTGTGTTGCCATCGCCGCAATTATTTACTACCCTTGCCATTTAAAATAAATCGCATTTATTTGTTAATAATTTTGGACTATACTTTTCATAATACTGCAGTTTTCGAACGGATTTTTTGCGGTGGCAACACATTGAGGGTTTGTTTTTTTCGCTTATTTACTAGCAGGTTGATGTGGTTATTGTTTATCAGTTATTTAGATAAATTATTATTTTTAATATTATTTCCTGACCATTAAATGCATCGATGCTAATTCAACGTGTCACTAGCTAGGGAGAAACTGTAAAGATTAATGTAACTATTTAATTAAAATATATAAGTTTTTCAATACATCTATGTGTGTTATTTAAAATACGCTAGTCGTTTCTGATGACCTGACAGTTATTTGTAAGTTTCTTGTTTGTCCATCTGCATCATTTGTCAACAAAGGTTTTTCCTGCCTGACCTCACCATTTCAGACTCATGATTGCAGTAACATAGCATACCTGGATACATTTTTTTTAAGTATACTTTTTACTCGGTAATATTGTGTTGGTTCGTTGAAATAAAACATCATCGTACAATATGATTATAATTTATTCATTAATAGTTTACAAAGACGTTATCGTACAAATATTTCAGAATCAGCATTGAATACAAAATACCCTCGATATAAAAAAAATCTTTTCTCATTTTGTTCATTATAAAAGAGTTAACGCTTCCCAAACGATATCATAAGTACACACTTATACGCAGTTGGAAATCGTTTATATACAAGACTATGCACCAGTTACAAAAATCTCAGTTTTTATGTAAAAATAAAAAAAATGGTTTTAATCCCATGTCGTAATTCTAAAAGCATGGAATGGACGATTATATAGTTGGAAGCGGATCAAGCTTACCCTAACGTGATAACTTACAATAACTTACCTACCTTACATGTTCATTAATTAGAAGCCAGACTCAGTGCCAAGTGCACCTCCTACACACGGGCGACTTGTCGCGACACCTGACCACTGACAGTCGCAGGCGCATGGGATGCTTTCAAGGTTTACGATAAAGTCGCCTTTGTGTAGATGCTTAGAGTCTGTCACATTAACTGTGCATAACTTTAGTTCTAGGAAATGTATATAATTAAAAAATAAATAATTATAAATTACATTGACGTCGTAGTGTTTATTTAACATGTGGAGTTACAGTATTTGTTCAGTAATTTAGTATATTTATATCGTCATGCAAAGTTAATACTGTCAGACCGGTGAGCCTCGTGCCGGCGGGGGCGCGGCGCCTGCACTCGTCTGGTATTGCGTCAATCCCTGTTTAACTTAAATTAATTACGGTACAGTGTTGGTGTAGCTATGTGCTGTTTGTAGGCTTCAGTCTCACGATGTTAACATTTTCACTAACCTACAGGAAACGACGGCGTTACAGTAATGGGGCTGGTAAAAAATTGTATAAAAACCATCGACTAGACACTACAATATCCAATAAATATTTTTCGAAAAATTTCAGAATAATGTCTTCTATACTAATTTATATACCATACAATCTAGAATAAATAATCCAAGCGATACGAGTGACGGTCACAAAATATTAAACCTTAAAGTAAATCGACAGAAGCGACGTGACGGCAGATCTAGAGATAGTAAAATAATCTATGATTACAATAATATAAGGTGAAGCGATATTTCATTACGATCACATTCGCGCTCCGTCGCGCGACACTATCATCTTAATAGTACTAAATGCAAACAGGGCGGCGCCTCGCCTGTGGCCCATTTTAGTAAATACTTTTTTTAGTACGAAATGTGTATATCAATGCATAGACATTGACTAACATTCCTATTTTATTTTAAAATTTAATATAAGCCATTGGCAGCGGATTCCGTCTCAGAATCAGCCGAGTGGGTCGTTCGTCGCCGCCACACGAGATGGCGGCTAAGGGGAACTAAAATGGCGGCAGCGGGAAGCGCGCGCCCTCTGTCGTGACATTTATTAAGTCTCACGCCGAACTGCGGCGAGCGCTGCCCGGGGGCGGCGGACGCGGGCGGTCATGTAGGAGTATTGCGAGTAGGACTCGTATGAGAGATCCTTTGAACGTGGTAGATGGAGAGTGGTTCGACTGCCTCATGTCATCGATTGCGAGTGACCCTGGCGACGTGTTTTACATTTCTATGAAGTTGTATATTTGATCAAAAGTTTAGGAAACACACATTTGAGGTCATTATAAGAGGCTAAACAAACCGGCAGGAGCATAGTATCAGCGAGAGCGAGGCGGGGCGGCTGGGGCGGCTGGGCGCTCAGTACTCCCAGTGCGTGGCGGCGGCGAGGTCGGGCCCGGCCAGGCGGAAGTTCCCGTTCTTGGCGGCGGCGAGGTAGGCGCGCGCGGCGGCGGCGCGGATGGCGAGGCGCGTGGGCTCGCGCAGCTCCAGGTGGAAGCCCTGCGGGGAGTCCGCGTCGCACGTCACGCTCTCGCTGTCCGCGTGCCAGTACTTGCCGTTTTGTCCTGCGGGGGAGGGGGTCGAAATCGTAAAGGAGATTTTCATTTGTTTTTTTGTAATTTTTGTTTGCTTGTAATGATACGAACGAGTTAGTCGTCAATGAAAAAGTTTCATAAAAATTTACATCATAACAAAAAATATACAATTGTACAAAGTAGGTAAATAATATAATTATTTATGTGAGTCAACATTTATCCAGCTTGCTAATATAATGTTGCTTTATATTATAACTTGGGGTAACTTTAGGTATATCAGAAAACGGCTTCGTCTTCTAATTTATTATCTAACCCAACCTTGCAAAAAACACAATAATAACACAAATCAACAAAATGTGTTACGTAGATCATAGAAATCATGTTTCTATTAATCCGTTAATCTTCTCTCAAAAATTCAATTACTCGCGCCTACTTCATTCTAATTTGAACCTAAATCCGTTGAAATACAATTCATAATCCTTTCATTAATTTATTTCGTAGTATCTTCTTGATACCCAATAAACGTGACTCACCCTTGAAGTAGACAGCGCCCTTGGGTCCGCGGATGACCTGGATGGTCTCGTAGTTGGCCTTGTTGCACTCCAGCCGCACCCCCTTGGGGCCCACGAAGCCCTGCTCGCACTTCAGCACCAGGATAGGCCTGGAAACAACAAGCCATACTTAATTCAACGTCTCTAAGATATCTTAAATCATTTACGGGCTTAACTAGGACCTATCGCACAGATTAATACCGACAAAACACGAGAATAGAATCAGCAAATAGTATTTAGTAAATTAGTTACTCAACTAAATATTTCTGTGAAAAAGCTAACGACAAATAATAAGGCAGGAAACCTATCTTGTTATTTAAATTATACATATAATGTTAACTAGTATACTTGAGGTATAGTATATGACCAAGGTATAGGGAAACTAGTACATGCTACAAAACAATGAACTCTTCCGATAATAGGTAGGGATAATAAATAATTATTTATTTTGCATTTTTAATTAAATCACATCAGAAATATTCCAATTTATTGTTAATATATTATCCTTATTAACATATCGAATATTAATAACAATTGATTCAAAATTATGTCACACTAATCCTAATTATACATTTATATAAACAGTTTTCCGTTCAAAACGACAATTAATATTTTATATTGATTGGTATTAACAAAATGATGATTTGCATTCATATTACGTCTGTATAGTGTATACTATGGGTTATCCAACCCACATTCCGCCAGTTATGTTATACGTCCTAAAGTATTAGGCGATGCGTCTGCCGAACCGGGCACAAATCCGGACACCTTGTTGCTACTGAGAATTACCTAGTGGAAAAACTGAAAAATACTGCCCGACCCGGGATTCGAAGCCAGGAACTTATGCTTAGCAGTCGCGCCAATCGACTACTAGACCAACGACGCAATGCAACTTTATTTTTCTATTTTCAGGTTTTGATAACTACTGCACACGTAAGGACGATCCGGAAAGCAAACTTCAGTCCGGTCTAGATTAAATAGACGTTCTACATCATAATACATTAAGTATTTCTTTAATTTAAATATTATTGTTTGTAATAATGGCGGAGGTCACTCACCTGTTGATGAGGTAGAAGTAGTACTTGCAGTTGTCCTCGATGCCGTCGGCGTTGGCGTACAGGTGTCCGGAGCGCTTGGTCATGAGGTACTTGCCGTTGTTAGCGCGGAAGGCCACGGCGCCGTCGCCCTGCCACTCCAGCTCGAACAGCGCGTTGGACGACCTGGGGGAGGTGCCAAAAGGTACTGAATCACACCAGGGCAAGAGTGAAAGACTAAGCCATTAAACTAATTTAGTCATTTGAACATTATTCAAACGGATATTCATTATTAGATTTTGACCGCGGTAAAAGTTGCATAAATCTATGCTTTGTCAGAGTACAAGGTTACTGTTCGTGCCAAACTTCATCAAATTCTGTTGTTATTTGCCGTGAAAGCGTAACATACAGACAGGATACCTATAGATTATGTATCCGTAGATATCTTTCTAACATTACTAAAGCGGAAATTTTAGCTATTTTTTATTTGTCTGTCTCCTAACTGATTATGGTGGAATTTTTATAAAGACAGCTACCACTGCACCACACAGTAGCTAGGTCTTCATAGTATGATGGTCACTCACTTGTTGTCTCCAGACGCCTGTATGCCGCCGCCGGTCTCCAGCGTCCAGTAGCGGTCCTGCATGGTGCGGATGTACCAGCGGCGCGTGGCCCAGTCGAACTCCAGCTGGAACGTCTCGTGCGACGATATCTCGTCCTGGTTGGCTGTCACGTCCACACCTGCAACCAATGGGATGCGCTGTTAGGTCTACATCTTTTGTTGATGAATTGTGGTGACATAACCAATTGCTTTATATCTTAGTAACTATATTATAAAATAGCGCTACTGAAGAACATTCTAAGTAAATCAATGAAAACCTAATATCAAATTTTAAAATTTTTTCAACATACCATAGCCTTTATGATGCGGTATGAACAAAACAAATAGGTATCAAATGCTTCGCGTAGAATTTTGATATTCATATTAAAGCAATCCTAAGGAAACGTTCTTATAAAATAAACGCAAGCTTTCTGTGAGCTCGCTCGCTATTCAAGTGGTCTCGATACTGACCGCCTGTTGATCGAACACTCGTGAATAAGCGCAAAGACTACATCAATAAACAAGATGACAGTCTGCACAAACACGGGACCAAGCTCAGAGGGATCAGCTGAAGGGTATCGACAAACTTTGGCACTGAGAGGCCAACAGACGTCACTTTTATCATCATGTGCAAAAATAAATATGTGCCTTTTGTTAAAGAGGTCTTTACTTTCTAGCTCTTCAATAAATTCTATATATAGGTATTGGTTTTATGGCATAGATGTCTCGCTAGGAAAGAATCAATAAAGTTGAGTGTGTAGTGACTTTTTGTAGTTCTTGAATGTGATAGCAAGGAGTACCTACTAACTTAAAGACTATATACATAACGTAGGTGTAAGTGTGCGCACACTTGTACACTCCAGCCCCCTCGCCATGAATTCTTGAAGTAGGACCTTTTCCGGTATGAAAGCGAGACGCCGCTACGTGCAGTGTTATACGGTGTCTCACTTTCACAACGACAAATATCCTGGTCAAAGAGTTTATGGTAAGGGGGCAGTTCGTGCCATAAGAATATTAGCTCCAGTCAATACACAGTAAGCAACTGTTATTTATATAAATCCTACTACATATGTTTATTATTCCAAAGCTGTCATTCAATCAAGTAGCTCTACACACACGCAATACGTCCTGGATCCTCGGGGTATTATGGATGGCGTATTATTACACTCGACTCCCTTAGAAGCCGTTGTGGAAGTATGATCACGTTTTCTCCCACGGGACGAGTAGAGATCGTAATTAAGTGGTGCATAGTGAATGAGTTTGAGAATGTCGTTGACTTTGAGAAGTGTATGTTTTGGACGTTATATCAGTTGTTAAATATGTAGATACAATCGCGCCCGTTGTCCGCGATCCCAAAGGAGTAGAGGTTTTTACTTCCGCATTTGTGGTCCTTATCCATAGGGCCCACACATATTCAGTTTGATTTATTGATTTTTACACGACGACAGTCAGTTTGGATTAAAGCTAGTGATCATTTGCACTTTTACACACGCTTTTGATGGCGCAAAAATCAGAAGATTGTTTAGATACGTAGGTATGTGTGTATATATCTGATCCGCATATTTCTGACCACTTTAGATGTGTAGCCGAGACACGTGGAATAATTCTAACAATTATGTATGGAACATGGCACCAAGGCAAGCGGCGTACACGCAGCGTAACATGAACTTTAATGCATGTAACATATAATTTGCAGTCAGGAAGTAGCAAGAGCCGGTGTGAGCTGAAGATTTGCCGCGCGGCCGACGTGCAATCGTGCGCAACGATCGATAGGGGTGGCAACTGGACAGGTGTGATAGTTATAATATTATGGTAGAATAGCCATCACCGATGAAATGTTTTGATAACTGAATAATATGCCATATAATGTAGGTAAATACTAAGAGAGCAGTCTAAACCGATTCGCATAGGATAGGACCTAAGGATTGCAATGGTTTGGTAGCTTGGCTAGTCGTTTTTTTTTTCTTTTTTACAAAGTCCGTTGTGTCTTTTCTACAAAGGAACAGTCTCAGTCGGGGAAGTTCACATGCTCTTAGAATAGGTTCCGAAAGCAAAAGATAATTAAAATATGTCAAGTGGTTATTCGTTAAATAGAAACCAACCCTAATAAGTCCTGATCGACCTAATAACCGCGGAATCTACCAGTTGTTATTCAAACATCACCTCCTCCTCGGATTTCATTACATATACTTTTAATTACACTAGACAATGTTTTATCAACAATCGCCAGCCCTGTCGGTTGCATCAAATCGTGCGCACGCTCGGTCTGTGACCGGCGCACGCGCACGGTACCGCTAGCGGCTCTGCGCTGAGATGCATCGGGCCAGCCGACTGTTTGTTGTGTAACGAGCGTATTGATGATACGATATTTATCTTAGATATTCAATTTCTGATGTTGGAAAACGTCGTTATAGAATTAGAATACACTTTTATTAATTTAAATACCGATATAATTGTGGATTCCTCATTCCTATATTCCCTGATAAGTGTCAGTGCAATTGCTCACTACCACAACATCATTGACAGTGTCCTTAAGCTCCATTCTATTGTCATCAATCCCAGTTACTAAAACCACCACTCTTGCGAAAGGTCTAATAGAAACGCTCTCTTTACGTCCAATAGAGCCTAACGAATAAATAATTGAGGCTCAAATTGCAGTCACATACCTCCAACCACATCTAATATAATCGTCACCAACAATTTAAATTCTTCAGCGCCAGCCGAGGTGGTGATGCGTGTAACGTAGCCGCGCCCGTCTCATACATTGGTCCATACAATAATCACCAGTATGTCCCGCTCCGGTGGATAGGTGTCAGACCATCGTGTATCGTTAACCACTCGTTATGTAGTTTAACACTCAGCATACATGACACATCAGAATTCTGCATGGTAATGCCAGTTTTTCGAAGCTGCTCAGATGTTTATTTGACCCCCATTGTTCGCCATTTTCTATTTATTGCCATTTATGGAGTATATTTTATAGAAACAGGCTGAAAAATTGAAAATAACCCGACCACTTTTTGTCGACCCCAACATCTAGTACCTAGGCCCCCAAAGCACAAAAGACTTTTCTCCACGATTAAACATTTTGTGGGTACTCCATTGATAGATTTGGGGAAAAAAATCTTGCATTAAGAGCCATTTCACATTTTTTGACAGTTTTCTGAATTTTCGGACGCGAAATTTACCATCTTAGGTAGTACTAAGGAATTTCTAAATACATGTAGAATGTAGACCAATCTTTCCCATTGTTACAAATGGAATTAGATTTTCAAAATATAACTTGATTGCTGTGTGGTGAGCTATTTCCCGCAACATGTTTTCTGAAAATCCATCGCAGAGCCATTTTCGGGCTTCAAATTCTACCATTTACATCAACAAATTTAAATGGAAAAAATACAGTAGGCATAGGACATATACTTTTGTTGTAACATACGGTGGAAAATTTTCGATTAATAACACTTTTAATTGATAAAAAAATAAATACTTAAACCGGTTTTCACGGTTTTATATGGTAATTTTATCGCGACTTTTTGGTTTAAATAAAGGTATTTATTACTTTTAAAATTATGCCATAATGAACTATGCTTTCTGGGAAATCTATTAATACAATGTTTTTTAATATTCCTTTATTTAATTAGATATAATACCATTTTCAATATCACTCAAAATCACAATAAATTGCAATGCACAAACGTAGAACGATCAGTCGGGCCCGAGCGCCCTTAGAGGCAGGACCTGTGTCACTTTTTTCAAATTTTGAATTACGAAAATTCGTATTAAAAACCCATTTTTATACTACGACCACAACGTTTTCATTTTCTACGAATTATTTTCATCCGGTTTTGTTTATTATAAAATGTTATTAAATTCTTTTAAAATATTTTATTTGATTAATATTCAGCAACCATCCAATCAGATATTATATCTGATGACGTAAGTTTCTGTTCTGTAGCAGCACACTGAATTATAAGTTGCGCGAAAAATGTTGCCAAAAATGTTGTCCCCTCAATGCGCAAAGTAGTCCCAGCCAACGTTCATGCTAACCTGATTTCGGAAATTTTGCACAAACCTCACATCTTATCTACTTTCTACCCCCTGCTCGAGTTCGTCCTTATTTGCAATTATAAGGTCGGTAAGGGAAGGGGTGGCGCCGCTATTTACCTCCGTAACGATTCCACTGCATTCGAAACTGTATTATAATCGATAGGTTCATATTATGCACACCACATCATCATGGGAGATTTCAACACTTCCTTACTCCGCATACCTCCCAATCCTCCAAACTCCTGCACATAGTCGATTCTGCCAGCCTACTCGTCGTACTGCTTCAAGCCACTCACCACAACGATGTAGCTGAGCACACTCGGCTCGATTTCATTAATACCCCCAATCCTTCCCTGGTTTCCTCTCATGGCCGACTCGTCACCGCTGGATTCTCTCACCACGACCTTATACTTTTATCGTATATCCTCAAACCTCATAAACCTAAGCTCAAGGTACTGTACAATGTACATGCACAGCTTCGCGCGAATCAATGTAAGCAAACTGAGTTCAGATGCTTCTCTAATCGACTGGAAACCTATGATGGAGGCTCCCGCGGTCGACGAAAAGGTTAGCGGTTTTAACCGGGAAATCATCGAGCTTTATGATATACACGCACCGGTTGAAAAGGTAAAGCTGAAACGTCCATCTGCGCCATGGATTTTGAATAGTGTAAAGTTGGCCAAAAAGAGTAGGGATCGCGCTTTTTGAAAATTCAAGAAAGATCGTGATGAGGACTGGAATCTTTTCAAAGCTGCACGAAATCGGTATAATTAAGTAATATCCAATACCAAACGCCGCCATATTCTAAATTACATTTATTTATGTTCCACTTTTGCCGATCTCTGGAAGTTCCTTGAAACTCTCAGTATTGGCAAATCACCACTATTTGACCGGTTGAATTCCATTGATTTGGACGATCTCAATTCGCATTTCTTCACTAGCCCAACTTTAGACAAAGACCAAACCTCAGACACTTGCTTACGTCGATGGTCTACCGCGTCCCAACATGAATCCCTTGCACATATCTCCAGTCACTGAGGGATAAATCAAAAAGATCATCCTCCATCAAATCCATAGCGTTAGACTGTGATAACGACTATCGCGGAATGATCGTCACAATAGTTGACCACCTTCTTCCAGCAATCACATACATAATATCGTGCTCCTTGGATACCGGATACTTCCCCTCCTTGTACCGCAAAGCTTTCGTTCACCTTTTACCTAAAATATCGAGCTCTTCGCTACCCAGTCACTTCCGACCAATCTCTATCCTTTCTTTCCTATCTAAAGTGCTCGAGGCCAATGTCCATGAGAATATACGAAGAGTCAACCAAAATAACCTCTTGTCTCCCTTGCAGTCCGGTTGCAGGCCAGGCGATAGGCGACATTAAGGCAGGCATAGAAGATACTAAAGTTACAGCCCTAGTTGATTTTTTCAATACCTTCAATATAGTCAATCGCGATATCCTCGTCTACATCCTATCCCATCTCTTGGCGTCTCCTAAAGCGCTGGAATAGATCCTTTACTTTTGGGAACTCCAGTGGTCGGTCCATGTGGAAGAGTCCTCTTCTTCCTGGTGTGAGCTAAAATCTGGCCTTCCACAAAGCGGTATTCTCCGCCCATTGCTGTTTTCTATCTTTATTAACCTTGTAATCCAATCACTTCGGTGTGCGTATTCCATATGCCGATAACTTGTAGCCTTACTCTGCTTGATCTTTAAGCTACAATGGACTGGTCCGAGAGATTTGGCATGGCGGCAATTCCGAATAAGTGCCAAGCAATCATACCTGGTAGGTCTAGGAGTTTGCGCAAGCTACACGTGGCAATGCTGCCAGTCTTTTGGGCACGTTACCGGTTGACATCGATGGGGATGAATTTTTTGATGCTTTTTAACTTGTTATTTGTATATATTGTTTTTATCTTGTAGTAGATTTAAGTTGTAAATAGTTATAATAGTTGAGATAATTAATTAATTATTGCTTTATGTATATATATGTATTGTTTTGTTTCATGTATGTATGTAACGTATTATATGTATGTTTATTGTTTATTATTTTGCGTATCGATATACGTCATCATCATCATCATCAGCCGGTAGACGTCCACTGTTAAAAGGCCTCTCCCTTAGAACGCCACAATAAACGACAGCTTGCCAATTGCTTCTACCGCTTGGGCCGCAATTCTGACGATATCGTCGGTCCACCTGGTGGGAGGCCTGCCAACGCTGTCTTCCGGTTCGTTGTCGCCACTCGAGAACCTTTCTTCCCCAGCGGTTATCGGTCCTTCGAGCGATATGGCATGCCCATTGCCACTTCAACTTGCATATTCTTCGAGCTATGCCGGTGACTCTAGTTCTTTGGCGAATTTCCGTATTCCGGATCCTGTCGCGCAAAGAAACCCCGAGCATAGTTCTTTCCATAGCTCGTTGAGTGACTCTGAGCTTTTCCAAAAGGCCAACCGTTAGCGACCACGTCTCAGAGCCATACGTAATCACATTGCATGCATCGATATGTGCATCTACCTAATATTTGTCTCCATATCGCTCTAAAGTCGACTGGTAATAAATGCCTAAGGTATTAAGGCTCGCCTTTGTATATTTATTTTGAAAACTTTAAAATGGAGGATGATATCAATTCGGATGTTTAAATATATTTTTTATGTATGTTCGGGCATAACTCCGTCATCTAAAGACGGATTTGCAAAATTCTTTTTTTGTTGGAAAGTAGTTTATTTCGAAATAGTCCCATTGAAATTTCATGTAGATCTGATGATGATCTTTGGAGATATGGAACAGAACTCCTTATAAAATCATAGCAGAACTGTCGTTACAAGTAATATAGCCTAAGTAATTGTCGCCACAAACTAGAAAGAAAGAGGGGGAGGTGGTGCCTTGTCCCCCCTTCTACCACTTTAATAGTATATATCGTGTGAGATATCGTTTGAGGGAGCATTTTGTAAGGATTTCAAATACTAATCCTCAAAATGTCTACGGCGGATGAATCCTAGGCATCACTAAAAATTGTGAAATAAAAAATATAGAAACCGCCTTAAAAAATAGGAACAAATAAATAATATGATCAAATTACTAATGAATTCAAATTATTTTCATAAATCTCGAATATAGGTATATTGTAATAACGATCAAGATTTTTTTGTCCGTCTCGTTTTTTGCGCTACACTGTTAGCATTATTTTTGTGTGGGTGTGTCACGCACACATGACAATTCTACCGAAATTCGAACGTCAAAATTTTGTGAAATGGCTCTTAATTACTTACTGCTTTTGAACGTATTCTGAATTTAAAACGCAATTAAAACTAATGACGAATGAATTATATAGTCAAATAATGGCTGTTTTTCCATCCCATATAAAGCTACTGGCAAACTTTTTGGTAATCAAAATTACATCGAAATAAAACGAGGAAACTAAACCGCAATCAAATGATTACCAGAAATACCGATTTAGTGAGAAGCACCGTTACAGCTACCTGGAGCATAAATTTAATTAAAACTATAAAGTTTAGTGATGTAGCGAGAACACACGACACTGTGCAGGCATCCGTGCAGTAGAAACGCTAGAAAGCATCGCGCGCATTTTTTGTGCGGAATACTTGCGCGCGCAGCACTATCATCTAATTCCGTTGACAATTTGACGTTGCTGAATGCTTCTTAATTGGCTCGCTTTAGTGGCGAGTTATCATGCATATCCATTATAATATGCGTTTTTATATGTGTAATAGATCGCGATATGGACGGTTAGGCTGAGCGCATTATTATTGACAAATCTAATAAACCACACGTAACGTTGTAAGTTTTTAAAATGAGTTCAAAATTTCAATAATGGCGACTGTTGGAGATAACGAAAGATGTAGAAAGTTAGACGAGTTTCAAGCAGGATTTCGTATGCTTGTGTTATGATAATGAGTCCGCCTGACGCATGCGTGCACCTGAGCATATATTTTTAATTTTCAACAATAAAGCGGCGAGCCGCTACGCCCAATATAGCACGCGTCCGTTAACGAGCAAATTATTGTAATTCAGCATCTTAATAACGTATTACGCGGTCCTTGCACCCAGCGCAAGTGAATTTGAAATGCAGATGATGTTAGATGTGCAATTAGTAACGCGAACTGACTTAGAACTTGGTACCATCTGTCACATTCACATCACTGGCCGCGCATTAAGCTACCACAGATAATAAAACACCACTCTTACTATTGAGTTGTTGTTGAATGAAAACATTTATAGCCATTTTAATAGACCATTCATAAATTAAGCACAACTCTGTTATTAAGAATAAAGAAAGGAATCTATTAAGGAAAATAAAAGAGAAATTAGTTATTTGTAGGCCAGATTTATTTGATACATTAATAATTAATGTAACTGTTTAAAAATGTTAATACATGTTCAAAGTAGGTGACACGTTCACTGGTGCGAAAACTATTCAATATTGTAATGTGCAAATATTTAAAGGTTTGTTTTAGCACGTTTAGCTAAACTTGGCCCACATCGAGACCACAACACGTCCTCCGACCGTGTAATATATAATAGTCTGTCTGTAATACGAGAGACGTGGATCGTGACCGTGTGCCGATGTGCGCGCCCGATAGCGAGGTCTAGATCGTGATGGGGTTGGGTTATACGACCAACTGCTAAAGAATCGACTGCACGGAAATATTTTAACTAGGGAAGCAGTAAATAAAATAAGTTTCTATCACACCAGTTTTTGATGTTATATATTCTAGGGATTTAGATGTTTTGGAAATTCGAAATTCCGTGATATTAGGAGAAAAAAAATGAAATTTCTATAATTTTTTTTATACAGATTTTGGAAAGCTTTTGCCAACTTTTGGATTTTGGATCGTATAGAAAAAGAGTTGCAAAGAAAGAGACATGAAATATCTGTCACCTACAGTTACACCCAGAGTGAAGAATATCTATGGATCACACACACACATATACCTATATGTGTAGGAGTCAAACCTCCATCGTACGTCTGTAAGTAACAAATATCTTGATACCTCCATTCCATTCATATTGCCACTGCAACAATCATGTCAACGAATTCTTTGTCTTAACAATTAACTCACACATGTAAGTTTCTCCCAGTTAGCACGACCAGGCGTGACCGTGCATAGCGGGCTACTCATCATGACAGCTCTTCAACTATAGCTGTCACCGGAGGCTCGAAGGGCGTGCCCCTGCATAGTGGAGCAACTTTATAAACTGGCGGTCGTTCACTCCGAATATCTCCTGAATATAACTTAACCTGACCTGTGACGTAGACGATTTGGGTACGAGGTGAGACGGTGAAGTATTGTTGATATCTCAATAACGGTTATAGCTGAACGAATGTATCAATTTATAGATTGTTTGTTAATGAAGCAGGAGGATTTAAGTAAGGATTTTAATTTTTGTTTGGAGGATATGTACACAGTATAATGTTTACTGCTAAACTTCTGACAGTGTCTAGTAAATACAAAAACTCGGTAGGAAGCTGCCAAATGGTACAGCCCAAAACATATTCTGTGGCTGGCTTCGTGTAATAAAGTTTGTTTAGGCAAATATCAATGTGTATTTGTCTATTCACAATATAGGTAGCCTGACAATGGTAAACGCTCGCCTCTTACCACATAGGGTTAACACTGTGAAACTGTGGGCGGTTATATAGGTTACCTTTGTCTTACCCTATACAGGTTTCTGTGTATACTACGCAATGCTACATACTAGTACAACAACAAGCTTAGATATTAAACTCGTGATATAGTGCAAGCTCGCTGTAATGTACGCGAGGTGAGTGCGGGTCGAGTCACCGTTACACTCTGTGAAGTTCCCGACAGCCTGGTACTAGGCACGTCGAGGAATATAGCTTCCTTATCGCCTTCCGTATTGTAGGGGGAGAAAGAGTTACTCAGACAGAAGTGGTACACTTGTGGACTTTGACAGCGTTGATTTTCGACACAAATTTTCTGAATCTGGGATCAAAAGTAGCCTAATTCAGCTGAAATTTTATTGTATATAACTTGTCTTTTTTGACAAAAAGAGAAAGTACATTTTCAGCAGAAAATTGACAGCAGCAGTCTTACAAATGAAAAGTAGATATTTCCATACACGATAAATATCTTGTAAAATAAAGATATCTAAATAACCTACGATATCTAGTAAAAAGCAAATGTTGCACTCGGCAGGTTGCAAGCAAATTACGAGTAGGTATTGTGACCAATCTTTGCAGTGGCAATAGTCGGATGCAACCCAGATGTGGACATATCTGGCCCGGTATGCAAACACAGCATCTGTACACAATGCGGGTCAAGAGCCTCGAGTGCTGCAACAGCAGGCTTCCGAGAACAATCACTCGTGCTGACACGCGCTGCTCTGCCGACATCACGCGCAAGTGATGACACTAGGCCTCGCAGGACTCGAGCTTAATTCGGTATTTCTCTCTGAACTCCTTCTTTATACAATGCTCGGTAACTGGCGGGCGTTTTGGGGCTGTCTTGGTGTAATTTGACGATCAAAAAGTACTTTTTACCTTTTAAAATATTAATATTTTCGTTCATTCATTTTAAAAACTTGAATCTTTGTAATTATACCAACCGTTCGCGCAATATGCTAAGGGGCAAAAATTTCCTCAAATCATCAAATCTTACTACGATACAGTACATGAAGCAGTATATCATAGCAGTTCTGTGTTGGTGAGGAGAAAGAGTATCTTTGAGGACCTATGACTTTAACAGTCATATTATTTTCTCGGTTATTTTAATATCAATAATTGTGTGCATTTTCTAAGAGGAAACCTACTTGGTTGCTAATCTTATTAGTGACAATAAGACATGACAAAAGTTCCTAGCTTCAATTGCAGCTGCATCTGGGTCAGGAAGCATCAGTTACCACCGTTCCGGTCTCCAGTGGCCAGTGGGCGGTGATCAACGCAATTAACTTTCACTGCTCGGAAACGGAAGGTAGTCCGATACAGATAGGTGGACTAGAGGAAGTGTTTATAGTGCAGTGGGTTGGTTGTACAATGTAGTGTTGAGAAGTACTTGAGCGAATTTGTAATTTTTGCGCGATTGATATGATATTTTTCTAGTAGTTTGCTTGAAAGCTTTAATTACATGGCACTTACCTCATTTGGCGTTAAGTAAACAACAGTACCTACTCTTGAGCTTACCGACCATTTCAGACGCGACATATACACATGGTTGAACAATATTCATTATATACAACAAGTAAGTTTAGCAGGACTCACCTTGCTTCACCGACACGTATTTCTCATTCAAGGCAGCGACGAATGCCGCCTGGGGCAGACTGTCCTCCAGCGAGAACAGCTCGTCCCTGGTGACGGCGGTGGAACGCGTCTTCAGCACGGCTTTGGAGCCGATGGGCGCGAGGTAAGCGCCCGAGCCGTCGCGGAGCGCTAGGGCTCCCGCGTGGTATTCCGCGCTGAACAGGCACGTCGATGTGCATTGCTCTTGCAGCTGTTGGTAGGTAAGGTGAAGGTAAAGAATGTGATCATTGTTTTGCTTTGCATTAGGCTTTTTTATCGAGATGATTATTAAACGTAAGAAGCTCATGCCGTGGTAAAAAGATTGCTAAGTCGTCTGACTCCCCAGGATGCACAAAGCGATCAATTGAAACCTTGTCACTTGTGGAAGCTTTATTGAGCGTGCGTTTTCTAGTCATAAACCTAGTTACTTGAGGAACAAACAAATGTTTGGTGCTGTTCCCAAAATATTGGTTTACTGAACTGAAACTATACTGAAAGGCATAGATAGGTAGATACTCGCATCCCTTCCTTTTGCGAACTACGCTTCTAAAATTAATAACACATCACATTAACGAGAATTAAAGAAAATAGTAATAAATAGCCTGACTGTAATTGAAACAATGACTCTCTAATTATTTCCATAAAAAATAAGTAGTTATAATGTCCATATTTGGATATATACGAGGTAAATGCCAACTTACGTCCATTACATGTTACTGCAGCACTAAAAGTATTAAAACCATCGTATGTCCTCATTATTGTTTCCTTATAAGAACAATTGCAATAGACTTAAAAGCCGAAGCTTCCAATTCATTTAATTCTCTACACCCACCGGGCAACGTTTAATTCGATAAAGGTGACTTTTGTTTGTGGTGAAAACAAAGCGATATAACGATTTTAATGGTTATATGACTCACTAGTCGGTGCAGTCGACTCGATTAGACGAGGAACTTTGGTGGGATTCGGTGCGGTGATAGTGTGAGAAATAAAAAAAGAAGAAGTACTAAAATACATAGAACCATGAACGAACTTCGCTGCAACCATTATTCTAGTCCTGCCTACGTTTGTGTTTAATGTTCCGTGGTATATACTAAGAAGAAACATTTTTTTTAAGTTAAGGGAGGGGCTGCTTGGCCACCATAATCTCACATAAAACACACCTGGTTCCGCCCGGACTTAACTCCAAAAGCTACATAACAAACACCTGGCTAATAACTGCCGCTAATTATGCAGTACAGACATAAATAGACAGACCGTTTAGCTCTCCCGGTGCTCATAGTGTCGATGGTCTCACGCACACGACGCTACTCACTGTCGTTCCCACGTGGCATGTGGGTGAATCGATGGGAAACAACCGCCGTATTGCCATTGTTGGCGAAACGGACTGGGACACAGCTAGGGTTATGTCGGGTAAACAACACATCCCGCGAGGTGGAATTTTAGATTCGATAAAGTCCAATTTTACGGTCGAGAAAATTTGAGTCATAAAAACAAACATGAAATCACGTGAACTGTATTCCCTGAAGGGGTAGGCAGAAATATATAGTACACCCAGATTTCGCCAGTTATATTATTGGTCCCAATATAAAAGAGCGCCAGCCTATTGCCATTAACTAGGCACAAATCCAGACTCCGTGCTAGGTGCTACTACTGAGAATTACCTAATGGATAAACCTAATAATACTTTGCCAGACCGGGATTAGAACCCAGGACTTTATGCTCAGCAGTCGCAACTAACTACCACTAGACGAATAGGGCAGTCTGAGAAATAAATTTTCTATTTAATCTTCGCACTCAAATCTTAGCTTATATTCACCTATAGAGGAATAAACATAGTTTAGGTCGACGCAAGCAACAGAATAGCTAACTACACGGGTATCGCAACGCTAACTTCAACTTGAAAAATAACAAACACTTTAATATTGAAAACTATGTTTTCAAATTCCTTACATGACAACCCTACAGTAGATGCCGCATACGCAATTTGCGACAACAAATAACGCATTGTACAAGTGTTGAGTGCGCCAACGGTTTGTTTTCCGTTTTTCGTGTCAGCGAATAGTATCTTAATTCAATACTCTTAATAGTAGCGTATTTATTGTTGTGTACGATCTTTACAAAGCTAATGACATTCAACTTGTATGCTAATGGTGGTGACGGTGTTATCAGTTTTTGTTATAACTGGCTTGTTAATTAGATCTGGGAAAGTATTGTAAACAAATGATAGTGTGAAAGAACTTTTTAAGCCGTGTTGCTTAGTGGCTAAAGTTGATATAAACGGTCGAAGTAAGGTCGAAGAGATAAATATATATTTCTTATTACATGAATCAGAGAAAGAAGTCGCGTATTTTATTTCAACGTGCGTAATGTGCGTTGTTCTACTTCATCAACTGTTGTCTATAAATTGGAAGCTAAAGTCACAGGGGTATTGTCAAATCACGTAAGGACTCCAACAAGTTATCCTAATTTATAAAAGTGGCAAAACTAAAACGCATCTTCAGCACCCTCGAGGCAGTCCACCTCGCTACCATTTTACCACGACAATACCTATACTTAGGTATATGTAGTAACAAAAGAACAACTAAAAATGTCTGTGCCTGGAGACCTTTTATGGGGTCTCACCATACATGGGCAAAGCAGAGAGGAAATCTTCAAAAAGCTATAAGTAAAGTGGAGTCAACTCACCTTGCCACCAGCACTCAAGTACTTGTTGTTGCAGGTGTGCAGAGCGTACTTCCCTCCCTCGTCAGCCCTGAACTCCAGCGTGAACAGCGTGTCCTCGCCCCAGGGCACGTTGGCGTCCACGTGGATCTCGTCCAGAGACTCCGAAAGGTGGGCGAAGCGCTTGCGGCCGATGGAGCGCAGGTTCACCTGGAAAACGACTTGTTAGATACCGGGTTGGGTTTATTTTGATACCTGGTTATCAGGTACGAGATGGATGGATGGGAATGGGGTATTTAGTCTATTGCATTAACAGCAGCTCCACGTACAAGCGATATATTTATTAGGACAATCACAAAACATAGCAACTACAGCCCTTCAAAGTCCTTACATTCCCTACTTCTTTGATCCCAGTTCCCCTCGCCTACATTCCTCAAGGAGCCGTTCGGATCGCTGCGATACGACACGGAATCAATCACATTATCACTAATACTAGACATATTACCTCCATTACATGTCATTCAGGTGGTATCGAGATTATACTCAGAAATGAGGGACGGGATTGAAAGCATTATGTACACAATTATAGGCAAAGTCATCCTTTGATATTGATCTTATCGCGCCTGTATAGTGCAAGGGGTATGCTGCAAAAATAATTCGATTACTTTGCTTTTAAACAATGTTTAGGTCCAAGAAGACAGTTCGCCTCTTCGAGTGAACTTATAGTACCGTATTGTACGCATATTTACATCCTAAAACAATAAAGAACATACATTCTTGATTAATAGTGGACCTGACAATTCCTAAAAGTCCGTCTGTATCTAAGCCGTGTTTATATCTGACTTTAAACGATTCAATAAACTCTTGTAGAGCTTCACTAATAGTAAATAGTTGATTCAATAAAATACGTTCAGTTCCCTATTCAGTAATATATGTAAGTACCTATATTATGTAGATAGTGTAAAGTGTAATTCAGCCCTCCTGAATACCCTGCGGTAAGCAGTCAACGACCGAGACGTCTGGCGCCTGGCTGCTACTAATCTTGGCTTCAGCTGCAAGACTCATGCGCTTGTTGGAATTAAAAAACAATAACCTGTGTATTGTTTTACTTCTGTTTTGACACTTCTGCTTGATATGTTTAGTACAATTTGAAGTTGAAAACATTGTTTAGCTGACTGTGGTACTGTCATTTTTATGTGATGTAATCGTTAGAAATAATTTTCGTCAACGCCCAAATCTCCAAGATAACCTTAAAAGTAAATCGGAAAATGGGGAACAGTAAAATGAGGTTGTTACATCTATCAATCCATGGTCATAATTCAGTAGTCGTTTTCATCTATTCTTCATTACGTACATGCGCCAGAAGAACAGTAAATACACGTGTGTTACCTGTGGCCTGGCAGCCAGGTGCACGTGCCACAGCTCGGCGTCGCCGGGCACCTTAGCCGTGCAGGTCAGCTTGTCGGAGCTGGAGCCCAAGAAGTAGCCGCGCTCCACGTTGCGCAGCGCCCAACGCCCGCTGTTGTCATCTGATACACTGCAACAACCAATACTGTTAGGGACACTTCACTTCTTCTTCCTACAATATACTTTTAGTAAGGAATTTTAAACAACAGGAAGCAGTGGCGTTTAGGGGAGGAGGCTTATGCCCAGCAGTGGGTCACTTAAAACCTGATGATGATGAAGGAATTTTAGAGTAAATTTAGTGTTATTGGTATGACCCGTAATGATGAGATTAAACCAATAAATAGGATTACAAGTGATTATACGAATACGGGTTAGTATCAGCACATGGGCACTTGGGCAGTCAGTTCAGCTACAACTTTATTGATTAATATTTTTACCGCAATATAAATTCTTCTGAACTTCTCGCTGATTCCGAGAGATTTTTTTATAAGGAAGACACATAAGTCTTCACCCTGCAGTGAGACAGTAACGGGCCGGTACTTATGTTAATTAAAAACGTTCTGAATAAATTATTGTTAATTGCGAGTAAATATTCATTAAAACACTTTCGGCAACATAAAAGGCAACCATTTCATTAAGTAAATATTACTCACACATAAAACCAAATAAGAACTTATGACCGTTTTGATTGACAGTAATTTCAGTTCATTAGTATGCCAAATGAGTATGAAAGCGATCCCTATACTTAAACAAACACTTTCCACCACCAATTATGATACGACGTCGCCGCACCTTCAAATAAATCTAGGCTTTATTGTCGAAGCCATTAGTATTACAGTCCTTTACAGTTTCATATGAATTTGCTTTCCAACAATAGGTGGTTGGATTGTTTCGGGGAAAAAGCTCTGAACCAAGGCGGTCGCCAATTAGGAATGCCACAGACCAATCATTTCATTAGTAGTATGAACAAGGAGTTATTGGCCGATGGATGGTGAATGTTGAAGACAAAGGAAGGAATTCTAACGAATTATCGGGTAGAATGCAATTAAATAGTGACTCAAATCTGACTATGGTATAGGAAACAATTGCTTTGATAGATTCCTATGATATCTTTTGTTAGACTCAAACGGAATGCGGAACGAAATCGTTCTTTAGATGAGCAGAAAAATATGGAATTTACAGGCACACGCCACAAGAATCCATTTTGATCGTGAATCCATAATAGGACTTACAGTAAGCCATCTCATGTAACTATTGCTTTAGGCTTTTATAGACAAATATTAAACCATAAATGACTAATAAAAAATTACGCTAATTACGTTGATCATCTAAAATAGGCGCAAAATTATCATTGCTTATCTTGATAAAAAAACATACAATACAAGCCGTGTGCTGCAGCTATTTGACAAAGGGGATGAAGATGGTGGTGCATTTTAATTAACCACTACACTACACTGCAACTAGGGGAGAATAGTCGCCTGTCTTTTGTTTTAACTTCCAATGTCTTTAGGGGTGGTTTGCCTGTTAGTAATCTGCATAGTTATATATATATACGTGTGTATGTGTGGAGGGGGAATAATTATCCTTATAATAATGTAGACTGGATAGTTAAGATCTTGCTAAGACTTCTGTAGCGATGTGGAAATCAATGAGCCAGATTTTATAGAAAAATATTACTTGTTCAAGCTACACTGCTCCATATGTTTATCTCACTTGTAATACCTACTTATGCTCTACAATATAATTTACATCAAAGAACCGATAAATGAGAATTTATTACATCGTGACAATGATAAACTGCAATAAGTTACACGCAGTAACAACTGGAACGCAACGGAGGCTGATTAGCCAGTTTTATGGTTTCCGTGTTCGGCCTAGACTGGTCTTGTGTTTGGCCCACTTGGAACTGAACCTATTAACCGGGTTGTGGGACAATTAGCCGGGTCACAATTGAACAAACTTGTCATAAGTGTGTTAGCTAATATGTTAAAAGCATTTAAGTAAATATGCCAGGTGTATACCCACTAACACGCCTGTACATTGTAGGTGCTTTTGCACACGCAAACCAGTATATCCAGTATGATCTGAGTTGCGCTTGTGATCAACTAACATTTTCTTATCAATGTAGTACCTAACTAGTCTAAATTTTACTACACTGGATTTCACCTAAGACAAATTTTGTTTACAGAATCTCAGCCAAGCTTGTAGGTACTATAGATCGTCTCACAACGCGGGTGGGACCAGACAGTGTTGACGCAGTCCCAACTATCTATAAATCTATCCTATTCATGCACAGGACGAGCTTACAAAGTGCGCAGGCCCGCGGCTGCCGCAGCGCACTATGTGATGTGCAGCAATTATCTTAGTAGGTAATCAGTGGGCTGCCCCGGGGCTCCCCTTCAAACATACCCAAATGTATCGCAGATTCAGCTCCTTAGCTTTATTTATTTAAACTTAGTACAAAAAAAAATGTACAGGGCTGACTTAATGCTTTTATCTACTGCTTTAGCATCTCTAGACTAGGATGATGAGGTTGAGTTATAAATAAAATAGATAAATAGAGTTCGAAACGCGAAGACGTGACACTTCACATCGACCTGGGAATGCTTATTTAATATTATGAAAACTTTACTAGTTGAGGCAAGTGCCGTGTGCATCCCATTCACAATACTTTCCCAACGCTAATAACAGCCACCATCAATGGCCGCTAAAATGTTTAACACCCCATTGTTCTAACCATAAACTGGTAAAGATCTCAGCACGACCTGACTGAACAAATACTGAAGCTTGTAACATTTACAACTGAATACAAACGATTCTCAGCGACATTCTATTTAAATGCCAGACGCTTTGAAACCACTTGGAATTTACACTCGGCTAAGAGCTTTAGTGAATGGGTAAAATTGAAATGACTTGCGAGTTGCAATAATGAAAGGTTAGTTGAAGAACACAGGTTTCCAGTGAGTTAGAAATGGCAAGTTTGAGGTATAATATTGATGCAATTTGATCATAATGCAATGTAATAAATAACACAAATAAAACATTTGGAAGATATTATATAAAAAGCTCCTTTTGTTCGAGTGAAACTTCGATATAGAAGTACATTTGTTTCTGTTCCCTGCTCCAACAAACACAGGATTAAATTCTATGAAGTCAAATATCCTAAATGTTTTTTTATCTCCTCCCTGCCTGTAGCAGGTCATCCTAAGCCAACAAACCGTACTAACACAATAATAATTTCCATAACAATCGCCAGGAGGACCCTTCAAAACAATTTAAGACATAATTTTGGCACGCGCTCGTTAGTAAACCTACAACCTTCATGTAACCTTTGCTCGCGCAAGCTAAAATAAACTAAAGTACGTCTAGTTAAAGTTGAATGTCCTGTGAGGCTGTCTGGTCTGCAACCCTCATCGTTCACTCCCCTCTAAACGTTAGCTCCGGTGTATTTTGTATTGAGAGATCAATAATTTTGGGGCTACCTCCGGCTGGGGTTAACACGCTTCAAAAGTCTATTATAATGTTTGGTGAAGCTCTAGTAAGTCTCGAAGTTCGAGTATGGCTTGGAAGCCATGTTGGTTATTTTAGGAAGCGTATTTTTCCTTAAATGATTAGTTGAAAAGAAAAATTATAATTGATTACAACATTGGATAACCTTTCCGTTGGTTCCGAGAATTAATTACACCCTATTTTTCTAGGATTTACACTACCTTACCTACACTACCTTACTACAGGAATTGTAGTAGTCTGAACTGTCAAAGTTCATTGGCATAAGTACTAGCTCCGCGTATTTAAATAATTAAAAATAGTAATAGGCAGCCAAAACGAATATAAAGTAATAAATCATTCTCAAGTTATCATAAACATCGTGTGATAGTGTTATCTATGTAAATAAATAAAGAAAAACTACATAAAACAACAAAAATTTACCAGTGTATCAAAACTTAAAAAACAGTGCAACAGTGACAGTATCAGTAAATATAACAGAACTTAAAACAATAGTGTAACAGTGTGTATTATATATAACTGCACATAATTAAACCAAAGTGGCATTCAAACCAGTGCAAATAAATCACAAAAACACGGAAAAAGTTATAAATAAAAAAGTGATGACGGTATACCTAAAAACTTGATAAAAACTCAAAATCCACATTTTAACGTTTTTTCTATGAAATAACGGAGACAGAACACCTATTTTGACTTCAAAATTAATGACCCGTGTGGCGCAGTGGTACAGCGCTTTACCTATGTTATCAGCGTGGCGCAAGTTCAAATCTCACGCTAACTAAATGCTCTTTTTGTATTATTATAAATGATATTATTGTTCTATGGTAACAACTGAACATACTTGGAGCAACAATCTATGAAGTAAAAACAAGATATATATTTTTGCAACAACAATTTCAATAATTAATTTCTAAAATGTCGAGTGGAGGCTCTACTAACATTACATTAAGGAAAATACGGAAAACGAACTCCCATAATAATGTGTCGATTATGAATACGTCAGACTCGTCACTTTTCGATACAACGATCCAAAGTTTACCTGACACATGCGAGAGTTTAGAAGTACGTGACTTACAAATAAAATTATCGTCTGTACAGGAGGAATTAATAATTGCAAATAATGAAATTGATAATTTAAACGCAGAAAATACTAACTTAAAATGTGAATTGGAAAAGTGTCAAAAAATTATAGAACTATACAAAAAGGTGGGATACGGAGAATCTTCTTCCACCCCACCAAATTCGACGCGGAAAATGAAAAAGAAAGAAGAGATAAAAATTGCTCCCAACTCTGGTTTACAAACTTGCAACTCGAACTACAAGGACAACAATACCCAAGTTACGGAACGGAAAATCCAAAATGAGACATATCACATTCATAATGTTAAAAAACAAAATAAACAACCAAAAGATGTCGAAGGCCAAAGAAAATTATGCATTCTGAGTACAAACAACAAAAATAAAATACTAACGATTGCAGAGAATACATTCTTAGATTACAAAATTTGTCACTACTTAACACCGGGTTATGGTCTAGAGAAGCTTATTGAGAACTTGGATCTTAGGTTGAAGAACTACACCATGGACGATTACTGCTTAATTTTCGTCGGCGAGGAAGACTTTCGCCGAACTAATAACTATGTCGATCTCATAATTAATTTACGTGAAACACTTTTAAAAGTAAATTATACTAATATTGTAATATGTGCACCAACATTTAAAATGAATGACTATTCTATGATGTTTAACGGTAGAATAGAAACATTTAACAGTCTCTTATACTTAGATGCTTGTAGCCATCACTATGCATATTTGTTCGATTCTAACTTCTACTTGTCCTACGATTATAAAATGTTTTTACCAAGAAGTGGATTTGTGAATAGGAACGGAATGGTAAATATATTTAAAAATATTAATTTAATGCTAGATGAGATCAATAGTGGTCAAGATTGTCATTTGTTTGTTCGAGATTATAGTGAGTCTCCCCCTTTTTCTCCCTCAACGACGAAGGATCAGTTTTTTCTGTAATAAATATCTTACAATATTACATCAAAATATTGCTGGTTTAGTAAACAAAGCTAATGTTTTAACAGTTTGTTTAGATGAATTGTCTGAAAAAAAGATAGACATGGATGTTCTATGCATAACGGAACACTTCATTATGGAGGGGTACCAACATCAATTGTATGTGCCAAATTACAGTCTAGCTGCCTATTTCTGTAGAGAGGGGAGAAAAAGAGGCGGGGCATGTATACTTGTGAAAAATGGTCTCAAATATAGGGAAATAACTAAAATTTCTAAAATGTCTACATCAGGTATATTTGAATGCTGTGCGATTGAGTTAACCGATTATAAGATAATTGTCGTATGTATTTACAGAGTGCCAAATATCAATAATCTTAATTACTGTTTTGATAAAATGGAAACGCTTTTGCAAGAAATATTACGCACACGATATAAGAACATTGTACTAGCTGGGGACTTTAATATAGACATGCTTAAATCTAATAGCCACTCAAATGCTTTTGAATGTCTTTTAATGAGCTATAACTTAAAACTAGCATTAAAACAACCAACTCGCATGGCCAGTATGACATGTATAGATAATTTTGCTCATAATTTCAGCAAAGTGTGTAAAACCGAAGTAAAAGAACTGGCATTGTCTGATCATACGGCACAGCTGCTTCATTGTCCAGTTCAATGCAAATGTCTCATAAGTTATTGGTATACGGCTAAAAGAGACTATAGTGTAGAAAATATTATAAAGTTTAAAAATCACATAAAAAATCTATCCTTCGCAGAGATTTATGACACAGTTGATCCGAATGATGCCTATAATAAATTTCTAAATTTATTTAAATTAATATATGACTTGTGCTTTCCAATTAAATTGATTAAAATAAATGTCTTACAAAAACCCAAATGGTTGTCAAAAGGAATCAAACTAGGCAGTCAAAAAAAAAGAAATCTTTTATGGAAATATCGATTAAACCCAAACAAAATTAATAAACACACCTTCACCGTGTACTCTCGTTTGCACAAAAAAATTATACATTTAACACAAAAGGCGCAAAATAATCATAAAATAAATTCATCAAAAAATAAGTCTAAAACTACGTGGCAAATTATTAATCGTGCTAAATATAACCTACCTAAATCTAATATTTCTAAAATTATACATAATAACAGCACTCTTTCAAAACCTAAAGATATTGCTGAAGCTTTTAACAATTATTTTATCGACAAAGTACAAGGGAAACTTGATGTGACTAGCAAACCCAAATGTAACAAAATTGATACCAACGATAAAACAATGTTTATGGCTCCTAGTATACCAATAGATATAGAGAGAATAATCGTTGCATTAACCAATACAAATAGTGTAGGATATGACGGTATTGCCACAAAAATAGTAAAGCAGGTGTCAAAGGAAATAAGTGGTCATTTAAGTCAAATAATTAATTTAAGCATTAGCGCTGGTGTTTACCCTGATGCATTAAAAACGTCAATTGTTAAGCCACTTTTTAAAAGAGAGAATAGAGAACGGATGGAATACTATCGCCCAATATCATTAATTCCAGTATTTTCTAAAGTATTTGAAAAGTATATTTATAGGGAACTTTATAAATTCATAGAGAAACATGATATTCTGTGTGAGGAACAGAAAGGATTTCGTTTACATAGGACAATTAATATGGCGATATATGATTTTATATACAATGTAATTAAAAATGTTGATCAACGGAACCCTGTATGTGGTATATTTTGTGACATGACCCAAGCATTCGATTATGTCCACTACGCTACTCTTTTGAAGAAGCTCGAAGCCTACGGGATTAGAGGCAATGTCCTTAATTTGCTTAGTTCTTACTTACAAAACAGAAAACAAATAACTGAAGTCAATAAAATAAATGCAGTAACTAAACGTGAAGAGATATTTTGGTCTTCAGAGCGTAAAGTATTGTTTGGGGTACCGCAAGGCAGCGTCTTAGGTCCCTTTATATTCATTCTATACATAAATGATTTACCAAAATTTATTGAACGACCTATAACCCTTTTTGCGGATGATAGCACGATTACAATACCTTGTAGTAGTATAATTACCTATGAGAATGACGTCAATAATAGTTTAAAACAGACGGTAAATTGGCTAGACGCAAATAATTTAAAAATAAATTTGAGTAAAACTAAATTTATACAATTTAGGCAACAGACTGCTAGTATTAACTTGAATATACACTACAGGAATAATACTATAGAAGAAGTTGAAAGTACAAAATTTCTAGGTCTACAAATTGATCAAAAATTGAATTGGAAATCACACATTGATATTTTATGTAAGAAAATGAGTAAGTCTGCATATGCTCTACACACATTATCTACCATAATCAACACAAATGCACTTCTTACTGCCTATTATGGAATAGTAGAATCACATTTGAGGTATGGTATCATATTTTGGGGAAACTCTACTGAAAGAGAAACCGCCTTCAAGGCACAAAAAAGGTGTATCCGAGCTATGTTTAAGGTAAAACCCATTGATAGTTGTGAACCATATTTTAAAAATCACAAGATTTTAACATTGCCTTGTCTGTACATTCTAGAGGCAGCTGTGTTTGTAAAGACAAATCCTGGTCGTTTTAAACGCATGGCCGATGTATTTCCTCGCAATAGACGCGATAACAGCCTGTTATGTCAGGAACCAGCCAAGACAGCCCTTATGCACAAAAGTATCTACTGCATGGCTCCAGCCATTTATAATAAGATTCCTAAGAGTTGGAAAGAGCTTCCGTTAGCACTATTTAAAAAAAAACTACGAAGTTTTTTAGTGGTTAAAGCATACTATAACATAGGGAAGTACCTCAATGAAAAAGATTTTTTAAGTTAGTTTGGATGTTTTCTTTGTTTTGTGCTTCATTGTGTAATTATTTTAAAATTGTATTTAGTGTGTTAAGTAATTGATTTTTTTAAATTTTATGTCTTTTGCATGCCTGCATGGTAAAATATGGCCGAACCTGTATTCTTCTGTCATCTTTCACTGTTACCCATATTTGCAAAATAAAATTATCTTTATCTTTATCTTTATCTTTACACTTTTCTCGCTTTATTCGCTAAGTAATAAAATAACTACAAGAAATAACACCTCAGTTAAAGGTACCATACCTTCACGACAGCGAGGGTTTCTAAAGGCTTCTAAATACTACGAGTAAGGAAGTTCCACGTTAGATTATTTTAGTGCACAACGCTTTTACACTCGGAAGTTACTCCGCAAACGCTGAACATCAAATTGTTAGAAAGCATTTCAAAGTTAGCAAACAAACAATCCAAGTTATTTATGTGAAGACAAGCCTGAGTCACGGCTTGGCTCACGTTCATCCCTTTTATTTGGAAAGCTGCTGAGCCATGAGTCAGGATTTGTTTTCTCCAGGAGTACTCCGTATTGAGTTACGCAAAATAAAATAAAAAGCTCCTGGATTGGCTCTGTTACATATTTCATTTGATTAGGATTAAGCCACGCTCGCGATATATCCTTACCTAACTATAGGCGTTGATAAGGTTGTTACATGAAAATAAATAAAAACCTTATTTAGGTGTTTATTTATTGTTTATTTAGATCCATTTTACTATACCTACTAATAGTCTACTAAAGGTACCTCTGATAGTGATCTGATCGACAATAACAGTCGGTCCGAATTATAGTACCTGCTCTATTGGAAATACTACGCACAAAACGACGGGGAACCGTAATCTTCTCAAATTCAATGCACATAGCAGTGGTTTTTTTAAACTACATAAGCTCACATTTACAATTCAGCGAGTGTTCCGCGCGTGCCGCGTTTTTTATATCATAAATGTTTGGTGATAAAGCAATTGCGAGCCACGCTAGGAAAAGATAAATCATGGCGTCACAAGAGGCTAGGTTCCGGTGAGTCATGGAGTATTACTTGTATTAGTATGCAAGGGGAGACTTGTACACTGTCACTCAGACGGGGATTTGCGATAACATCGTTTGGTCTGGATAGATTGTTATCAAGATTAGTTACGTGTTGATTTCTTAGCTTCTTAGTTTAACATTCTGAAACTAGTCCGTTAATATCTATAATATACACGATAATAATACGAGCTTGTAACTGTCCTACTGCAGGCTGATGGCCTCTATTCATAAAGAGAAGGAAAGGATGTCAATCATCATAATATTTGTCCAAAAAATATCAACAATTTCATAACAATAATCTCATCACCCTGATTTTCTGTAGGATAGATTTTAAGTTCTCATCTAAAAAGAAATCAGGGCTCAAAACCCACAAACATAAGCATAGAAAGCTTCCGAAAATAATCTGATTACAAAATTTACAAAGCTACTACGATAACATTTATGTATTCATTACGCGCATCAAGTACTACGATTAAACATACATCCATCACGGAGGATATATCGCTAATAGCTCATAGCGTTAGCGTTTGATCCTAATACTTCACCAAAACTAATTCATCTGAACAAATCCGCGGACCAATTATAAATCGATCCACGAGGATTCCACGTTTGTCTCGGTCAGGCTGTAGATGAGTAACCGTTCTTTACTAATCGGCGCCGAGTCCGTGACTAAAGGACGTTAAGCTGCCGTCTCTGGCTGGCTAATAAATGATTACGACAGATACAAACCGCCCAAAGAAGATAATACCGTACAAAAGGAGGATTATAACATAATTCCTATTGAAAAGAAGCCTCTAACCTACTGACAAAGTAATAACACTGTAGTAATCCAGAGTTAACAAATTGATGTTTCCTAATATAGTACGTACAATTCACCTTCGAAATATATTTGTATGAAACGATGTGAATTTGTTTTTTATTCAAGTCGGTTAATTGCAATGTTTTGTAAGTAAAAACTATGAGATAGGATCTATAAAAATCTTAACAAAGACAAATAAAAAATTATAAATATCAGATTAGCACCATCTATAAAGTCAAATTAAGGTTGCTAGACTGTTACCTGATGTGGAACTTGCTGCCAGGCTCCTTCTCATCCGACTCGCAGGTGACGTTGCCGAATGAGTCCACAGCCAGGTACTTGTCCAGGTGAGAGCGGAGGTAGATCATGCCTGGGTAAAATATTACACTGTTAGTAACTACGACAAAGATATAACGGTAACTAGAAATAGGTAAAACGTGGTTGAACAAGTGAGAACAATCGTTGAAGTGATTAAAGCAGTAGCTGAGCAAAATTTTAGATTCCTTAAGTTCTTAAAATTATTGCGTTACAGTAACTTTGTGTTGCTGCATGTGTGATTTCTATTAGAGGAGAAAAATCTTTGTGAGTTGTCAACACTTATTTATGTTTGACAAGCTTAATCCTCATTGTACTAACCATAGATTTTAAATACCAAGTATTTCTTGTATTAACTAACCATAAGCTGGTCGCAGATCTAAATAAGCTGAAGTAGATTGTAGCATCAACAAAATATTTGCAACCAAAGATTAGAAATCTTCTCAAGCGAAGAATGTTATTACAGTTAAGTCTTTGATCCTCTTTATTATTTGGATTAGGATGTTTAATATATTCTAGTTTAATTTATATTCTAAAAGCTTTCACCACACGACAGCTTTCTAATTATAAAATGATCTACATCCAAATAAATTAAATCGTGTTGATTCTACATCACTGTAAATTATATTCAAACGAATGTTATATGAGTTCTAAGAGGGTTTCGCAATACTTTCAACAAGTTGATTTCTTTCGGACTTTTTACGAGTTCTATCGAAAGTCCACCAAAGTAACAAGTTGTATTTAGAATAATATAATCACTTGCCATGGTTACACGTAATTGCGTTACATCAATAATTACTTAATTCATAGTTGGTAATCTTTAAAGAGATAGATAGATTATGCTTTACTGTACACCATATAAACACGTATAATAACAAATACATAAACTATAGCGATGACTCCGTTATAAGTCTTAGATATGAATTGCAAACTCTTAGCGACATTCATTTTATTGTTTTACAAGCCTTTCCTAGTAACTTAACCTATGTTCACACAGTTAATCCTACATTATAATCGCTAACATCACAGGATTATCTCAATACCACAAACCCATCCCAATACACTGTATCGTGCAACAGTCACTTAACTTTTGAAGTAGTCAAGTAATCTGAGCGTGTTGCGTCCGCTAGCGGGTAGATAACAGAGATTAATCGTACCGCCGCGCAGGCGCAGATCGGTGGAGCTGTGGAGCATCGAGCTATCGGGTCCAATTGACTGTACCGTTCAAACGGTTCTGCTGTCAAGAGGACGCTTAGTGTTGATGTATTGGGCTAATTCAGCTCATGTTCATACTAGTTAGGATTTATATGACAGTAGAAACAGACTGTGATTGTGATGTTGATACTAGATGGTCATAAATACATAAGTATAAATAAATATGGTCTACCTTAGCCAAATAAATAATTCATTGTATTGATATACGGACTAAAGCGATCGGTAACAAGCACTTTGCAATAAAGTTATGCGTTGCAGAAAGTTATTTGCAAACTATCCAGACTTTCGAACAGTTTGTATCAAACGAAGGTTACCTGGGGCGGAGTAAGCTTCGATCAGGTGTGCTTCAGCTATGACTCTGTGAGGCTCTCGGAGGGGACTCACCCTCTGATCGGATCGGGGATTTCTCAATCGAAGGGGCGGGCCAGTACATGGTATTTATTTGCCGTAAATTATGAGTTATCAATGGGACTTTAGAGAAGCCGTTCTGTAAATACCTTGTTGGATTTACGCTTAAAGCAAGTGGTTCGTTATTTTGTCAGGAAAAACAAATTGCTGATCCGTAATTCGTGTTTCGTTAATGAAACAACATAAGTCATAAAATTGACTTGTTAAATTAAGGAAACTGTTTATTTGAACATAGAGCTAGTAATTCACCTGTACTTCTTAATAATACTTAGTTTCTTTTTCAGTTTGTCATACCTACTACGTTAACATTTTGATATCTGGCATATACCCCTTGATATACAGGGGAGCTGTACCCATGTTAGTGTCATTAAACTTTATCACAATGTTTTAGAACCTATCCTCCTGTACTTCCGCCCTAGCGTTACAAAACACACGACTAATGAAGGGGTTTAATGCAGGGGGGCTTTTTGCGACAATTAACGGACAAGGGGAGAGCGACAGCAACACTGTTCGTAGGCATACCAACGTTTTTGTGCAACCAATTTTATTTCCACACGTTTAATAAAGAACTGTCGTTCTTTGTGGCGTTCTAAGGGGGAGGCCTTTGTTCAGCAGTGGACGTCTTCCGGCTGGTGATGATGATGATGATGAATAAAGAACTAAACTAACACTTCGCCGATTTTGTATCTAATCAAAATTCGCAACAGGAAAATTGTAATTGCCACAAAGGTGAGCTGTAGATCAATTACAGACAAGTAAAGGCATGACAGGGTGACAGATACTTTACTTTAATGGTCATAATTGGATCTGGAAAAGTTGATTATACCTTATTTATGTTAAAAGAATTAGGTTGGCGTCGGTTTCCTTCCTAAAGCCTCGACTGTATACTGGACAGGAAGCTAGGTTTTGAATAAAAGAGGCAGCACCTGATGTGACTAATGCCTCGCTGCGATGTGATTACTAATGTTATTGTTAGCCAAGTTCAACGATCGGGCGCCATGATAAAAAAACCGACGATAGATCGTAAGATGGAGCAGTGCTGAACAATTGGAGTGTTTTGAACTGATTGTGTAGAAAAAAAGTAAAATATAAAGCCAAATAGCATCTTGTCACGTTATACACGAAGTTGAAAGAACCTATTGTATTTACGATGTTTATACAGAATCGGAAATTGCCTCTTAGTATTCATTATCTGAACGATATACCTATTGAAGATACATCCAGATAAAATTTTGTGGAGTGTATTTTAGGCACCGTAGATCAGTGTCAGTATCATTGATATTATAAAATAAACATAATAAATCCTCTTCCACTTCATCGATACAAACCATAGAAACCTCTAATGCGAATCAAAAGCTTCCATCTAGTTAACCTTGAAGATCCCTCGTTAATAGAGACACGTAGCGAATTACAATTCTCCGAGGAAGATTGCAAATTGTTAGGTCCTTTTGTACTAGCCGATAGGCTTGTTAGACAAGACAGATCGGATTCACCCATCCGTGCGAGGGACGCTAAGTGGCTTCGGATAGTTGGATGATGATGAGCCTCAGGCAACAAAAGCAACAGGAATTCTTTGTGTACACGAGCAAACTAGTTGCGATGACTTGATTGACGGTGTTTATATATTGTGCTTGGCAACAGTTTTTATGTCGCAGGGAAACTGAGTCGTAAAGAACTGCGACGAACTTAGTGTAGGACCGTTAATTGGCACTAGGTTTACCACTTATTGTATTATTACAAAAAACTATTATATGACTTGATGCGTCAAATGTGGATGTAAAGACTCCTGATACAGTAGGACACCTGTGCCTAACCGTACGCTAAGAAGAGCATAGGCTTGATTCTATCAGGTCTGTTTTAGTGTGTTATTATATCATCACATCAGCTTATTACAGTCCTCTGCAGGAGGTAGGCCTACCCCAGGGTACATCACAAGTACTCCCATTTTCGCCTGCAGTCAGTATCAGCTCCCCTCCTTAAGTCATCGGCCCATTATATAACTAGTAATCTGGGTCTAGATGTATAATTAATCAACTCACTGTCATTAGCATTCCCTGAAGCGGGCTCCAGAGTCCAGATCTGCTTCTTCTTGAGGCTGGTGCCGTTGGCGTTGATCTTGAAGCCGAAGGTCTCGGCGGTGAGGTACCGGTACCGCGAGTTGATCAGCCCAATGGTCCACCAGCCGCGCTGCTGGTTCTGGGTGATGATGTCGCCCGCGCTGCTCATGTCTCCGTTGTGGCCGTTCATTTTTTATTTCTAGGGAAAAAGAAAAGACGGTTACGTTTGGATTTGGTAAATTTGAATTTTTAGGAATGACGTCCCGTTGGACGCAAAGTACGATTGTTGAGCGTGAGTTCAAGTTCAGCAAAGTGTTTAGTATCTAACATAACAAGTGTACCTACTATAATACGGGGAGTATTATAGTAGGTACACCCACATTTCACCTACCCCCTCTGTGAATACAGGTTATTCTATGTTTATAACTAGTAACAAATAAAGCACTCTAAAAGAAAAGAGGAATAATTTCATAATATCCATAAAATGTTAAGTTCCAAGGTTCATTCATCAGAAATTACTTATTCCATCCCACCATAATAGCAGTCTAAAAAACGTGTCTATCTGTACAAACTTTACGTGTTTTTCGACGGTAATATGAACGATGACGGGCGAGAAATCTGTGAGGAAACAATCCATTCGTCTCGCCAGGACGAAAATAAAGCATTCATCTTTCATTCGTTCATTTCTCAACTGTCTGACGGGCAATTTGTTCTGGAGACAATAGCGGACACCATTCTTTAGTCGTGGTCTTATTGGTGGTTGTTGAATTGATTTTGGCACAAGTTTATGAAGTGTATGGATAGCAAGATGATGGTTAATTTATTACATGGAAAAGGTTTTCACTTATAGATATTGAGTAGAGTGTATGTACATATGTAGTACACGATGCATTCAAACAATTTTAGTGTTTTTTTTAAGTCTGTTTCGGACTTAATGTGGCTGTTCCTGCTTTATCATACATTGGTATACTGAGTAAAAGAAACCTTAACCTCACGTTTGTTTGAGCTTTTCTTATCAGGACTAAGACGACTTGGCGCCGGCGTAATGAAGATTAAAACTAATGTTTGTTTTACTTTACAAGACCAACGTCCTACATCAGCAGAAAATGGCAAATTACTGACGAGTTAAAGTCCTTAAGCGTTAATATTATGTTATAGGTTATAGTCATCCTCAATAACATAACATCAACAGCCTGAGATAAGAACATTAGTATTCCTTATGACTACTCTCACTTGTTTAGGCTAGGATCAAACGACAACAATCGAAAACATAAGCTTGATAATAGAGAAACATGATTCACTGCATGGCTTTCAAAATTTCAATGTTCCTAAGCTACAGTTTACGAGTTTAATTGTCCTGCCAAGTTACCCAGGGACATTCATGTGGACATGTGGTCAAGCCCGTCTTTGATGGTTGACCAGGCTGGTTGGGTCACTCATCTATCTGCGTGCCTGAGATTTATGCGAGGCTATCGCTGCGGCTATCAGTTCTGTCTAGACAGCTCGTTGGCACGATTTGCGCCTGTTTTACTGTTTGGTAAGATTAGCCGCGTCCGGCTGGTCATTTTGCTTCCGATTTGCACTGGTTGCGTAGTATAATAATAGTTTTTGGTTGTTGATATAATATGTAGGATTTTTAAGGAAGTTAATATTTATGACTGGACTTTCACTAAGTATTTTCTTAACTTGAAGACCACGACTAATTTCAGTAATACAATAATGACGCGATCATTAAAATATGTCAATTAAGATAGCAGACTACGCAGAAACTAATATATTTTGTACAAATTTTTTAATTACGATGATATGATTTAGTCATTAATCGCACTGGACCGGCGCCTAAGAATTGGAAATGTACCGTAATAAATAAACTTTAAATTATTTTTCTAAAAATAAATGTAAGATGATTTATTAGTTACTTCCCTTTGAAGAACTCGGTCAAGAAATAAATCAGAGTACCTATCTAGACGTTAGAACTAGCACAGTACTTATGAGGTTAACAGGCAATAAACATCAGGTTTCCCTCAAGTATCTACAGTCGTTCTACAGGCAGACTACCAAGCTTCTGCGCTGTGACACGCAGCTACAGGTACACTTGAAACCGGCACACCTGAGAGATTTGTGAACGATGTGTAAAAGCCTACAGGCAGTTTAAATTTTGACACCAGGTTGGTCATCAACCATTAGAAGATTAACCGACGACTTTAACAAAAGTTTCAGAACAAAGTAGAGACCTACACAGTCTACATTTATGTCATGGGTTTTAAACCATGTCCCATTCCCATACCGATAGCAAATCTTTCAATAACAACTATATTCGTAGTACTTGGGTTATACATGGCTGTAGCTGGGCAGGATGCAACCGTCACGGTGGAAGCCCAAGGTGCCCAAGGTCCCACTAGGTCAAAGCCACCGCGCCTACCAGCGGCGCCCGTATAATGTTACATGCGCACGCGCATAGGTGCGTACATACTTGTTGAATGACGATGCGATTGTTGTGATTGTGGATTGACTTGTTAGTTGCTTTATTATGAGGAGTACCAATAGGATAATGTGACCCTAATTGTAGGTATTCATAGTTGGGCATAATTTTTTTTTTTGCCTTTTTCTGATTTTGTGACGGTTAATTATGAGACAAAAGAGTGAATAACAACAACATAAATGTAACTAACATACATATTTGACATAACATATACCTAATATGTTTAACCAACTTTAAAATCGAATTGATACAAAGAGACGCTTTTGCAATATATGTTATGAAAGACAACTCAGCAAACCAAATCCAGTCTAGACAAATTCTAGACTAACTTAATTACCCCTACACAATAGGCCTTACTTCATCAAATAAACAATAGCGACATCACGTTGAACATAATTTGCATACTAGCGATTGTTTCGGCCGCGTTCATCCATGGACCATGGGTAATCGTGTACCATCATGTGATGTAATAGGCTGGCCATGTCGAGGTGTGTCCAGGACGCATGCGCCATCAATGCACTCATTACACTGGAGATTAGGCTCGGTAAGGTAATAAGCCTTTTTAGGTGTGCTGCTAATGTTAATGTGTACATAAAATAAAATACATACAGTATACTTTATCAACATTCATCATTGTAAGTCTCAGTGAAAACAAAGTTGTTCTCTATCATCATCAGGTAATTCTCAGTAGCAGCACGGAGTCTTGATTTAGGCCCCGTTAATGACAATTGGATCGCCCCTTATTACCTACCGACCTACAACATAATTATATTTGTGTGTGTATTATACACCTATTCCTACCGACTACATTTGGGGAGTAATGACGTGATGTCATGAAGTGTGCTGTTAGGTACCCACGGGAAAGGCGCGAGTATTACTAGTGACGCTCTACTACAACAGAGTTACAAACTAGTCAGTCTTGGACATGAAAAAAAGGGGGAATCCCTGTAAAAATATCCCTAGTTTTGTCAGGATTTGATCCCGCAATCTTGTTTCTATGAATCTTGACTACATGTCTGTGGTCCTCCACAACTAAACAGGCTTGCCTAATGGGGCTAAAAAGACATTTATGCCGAGCGAGTATCATATGGTATGCATAGTATTTACCTTACACGGTAAGATGAATAGGGATTTACGTAAGTGAGGCTGTTGTTAGTGAATATATAGCTTTAATTAAATACAAATAAAGGACCCATTGGATGGGGTATGTAAAGATGATTCATTCCTATTATAATAGGATCGTTCGGATAGTTTAAATGTTCTATACTTTGTAGACTTATCTGATTGCAAAATAGTTGTCTGGCCAATAAAACACTAATCAATGTGGTGAACTACTAAGTACTTTGCTTGCAATGTTACTATGTGTCTGCGATCGTAAACATCTCGAAGGCATGTTGTTTACCCAAACAACGACACTATGTTCATCTCGGTCAATAATAAGCAAGTAATACTGTTAAAGTTATGCAACTCTAAACACAGGATGTTCAGATTGTGTCGCGAATTCAGACGTAGAAAGTAGACAACTTAACTGATTTCGGATATGAGAATGAGATGCGGAAGACACAAATGTATTACTTGGTTTGGGCTTAGACGTTCCTCTTGGTGGGTTTAGTGGACAACTGCTTAGAAACAATACCAATAAATAAAAAGGTATCATCATCATCAGCGTATTTTAGTCCACAGCTGATGATGATGATACCTGTCCTATGGCACGACACTAAACTCGATCTTCGGCCTTCCGCTTCTAACCGCTACAGCCATTTTGCGTAAGTATATCCAGTTAAAGGTGCTCAGCGAGCTATGGAAACGGAATTTCTCTGAAGGATAGGATCAGAAATGAGGTTATTCGACACAGAACCACAGTTTACGTCATAGTCCACATTAGCAAGCTGAAGAGGCAGTGGACAGGTCACATCTGTCTTAGAACTGATAACCTTTGGGGGAAACGTGTTCTGGATTGGAGACCACGGCTAGGTAAAAAGGTATAGGTAATTTGTATTAACAAAATAATATTGAACCCATAATGTTTACATTTTTTTCTCTCAATAAGCGAACAGTTTTTTTTCGTCAATACGAGGAAACAGTCTTAGTTAACTGCAACCACAGAGCTTGACGAACAACAAATTGCCTAAAATTAGTACTTCAAACACATAATTTAATTCTACCATGACACAACAAATAGGCGTAATCAAGAATAATAGGAAGCTGGTATCCGACTTGTAGTTTAGGTACTTAATGGTAACGCGTAATAATATGCTATGATATAATACTGATTTAATTAAATAAGTATGTAGTAGTACAATGCAATATTTTTTTGACCTCATTGACGTCAAACTAGTAGGTTTTATACAATTAAATGTCTACTACATTAAATACTGTAACGTTGGCTAGCGTTAGCGTCTATTTGAAAGTGACCGGTCCATGGCAAACATAGAGTTAGCTGAAAAATTTGTAGCATTAATAACTTTCAGCAGGATGCTAAGAGCTTGAAACTTTTCTTTTCTTATGATAAATCATACGATAAGATATTCACACAACTAGATTATCGCACATTAAAGTCTAGGAACCCTAAAATCACACTATTGTGATAGTTACACTAGTCTAATATTATAAAGGCGAAAGTTTGTGAGTGTGTTTGTATTATTGTTACCTCTTCACGCTAAAAAGGGGTAGACCAATTTAAATGAAATTCATATGGAGGTAGCTGACACCCTGGATAAACACATAGGCTACTTATTATCCCGAAAAAATGTAGCGGGTAACACCGCGGGGCGCCGCTAGTAGTGTATAAGAGCAAAAACAGTTGTAACTTTGAACCAAGAAATGGCTAAACGTATCCTTTAACTGTCGGTCGTCGAGCATGACAGCTAATCTGCATAAAGTTAACAAACAATCTACGGAGCATATAACCGCGACCGCGGATGTGCTGTAACTCTATCTGACGATGATTCACCGGCCGCTGGCGAGCCGTGAAGCTGGCTGGGTGCTAGTACACTAATGACAAATAGAACTCATGTTACTTTGAGTGCTAAATTACTTGCTTGGCCTCAGTCGGTGTAAATCAGAGCTAGTATCTCAGTGCTTGACGAGTAGGTACTTAAATGCAACAACACGAGTAACTGACACGTTACTTAAAAAATTGTCGCTGTTGTATAGAAATCTATTTATAATACATCTAGACAGATTTTATTCAACTTTCCCAGCTTCATAAAGTATTACTTGACACAACTGATTATGATTGTGAGAATCCATATTTGCCAAAAGAACGAAAATATATTACCTATAGCAGATAAAAAATGATCAAATCTATTGTCTAATGCGCTAATGAATGCCACTACGGAGTACTATTCGATATTCTGAGCTTCCATTTAAAGCGATCTCTCTAACAACTAACTAGCATGTCCCAGCACTAATTAATTACTCGTTAACGCAGGCATCGAGCAGCAAACAAAATCGCAGCTAAACCAGTAATTATCGTCAATCGATTAAGACTAAACAAAAAGATAGTTCCTGATACAGTTTTTCCGTCTAGACTGGCACCGTTATAATCATGGTATTTATGAAGAATTATGCTGGTTCTGCACCAGCGCACTTCATCGCTCCACGTCATTTTAATCGTACATTCACTGCTGGTCGATTAGAAGATCGTTAGGTTTAGACTTCTCATTTATATTTAAAGAAAAAAATATTTTATACGCTAGTTATAATACAGTAGCTCCTAAATATTTTTTGCGTGAAGCTCCTATTATTTCAGCAGTTTATCCAAGTACGCATTATATTGCTTAGGTGCCTGCGCTAAAACATGAATTCTGGATTAATGAAATTCAATCTAAAACTAAGAAGATTCTGTTTGATACAAATGAAACAACAGATGTCATTGTAATATTGATTGTTTTGCGCGCCATGACAAGTGAAGATAAGAAACGTCTGGCAGTCGTCGGTAACTACACAGATAACTTAGCTATGACGTCACCAGACAAACAGCTGATACTGGTACCATAGAGATGGGATAGAGTATTCCCGAATTTATAAATATCCGCATCAGATAAGACACATAACCAATATGAAAAAGCGCGCAAAACGAACGCTTATCTTAGTATTGGCTGTCCTAATTCTCACTGGGGGATACTTTTGTTTACTTCATAGAAAACACACTCAAAAAAATTGTGTAAACAATCGAAGTCAAGATGAACTAATAAAAGCACTGACACAAAAATTAGAATACCTTTGCAGGGGGCTAACAGGGTTCAGTGACCTGCTCCCGCGTTTTTAGCAAATATGGCGGCGCGGGTATGACGGTAATTACACGAGTAATAAAATATACCAGATACATTCCATAACTAAAGCAATCGCATCCAGCTTATTTAGATTCATATGGCGTGATAATTGAAAAATCATTAGGTAAGTACTTACATTCAAGTCAGTTCATTTGTTCACACATAAAGCTGAGCAGGGATTATTTTCAATTTTTATAATAACACCGCTATTCTATACAACTTCTAGTACATACCTAATTGGTATAAAAAGAAAACATAAAAACTCGGCTGTAAAATAAGTAATTTGTTGTTATGAATGAAAACATAAAACAGCACTCAGAAACAAGTAAAAAGTGCAATAATTATTTTATTTATTATAACCGATAAACTTTTTTTTAAAGAGCAGCCATTTTTGTATCATGCGTTCGTAAAGAGAGATATGGATTCGTTCAGAAACCGACAAAAATAATTTGTTATAAGATGTTGTCGACCTCTCTTGTCGATAAATGATTTATAAATAAACTTATCAATCAAGCGCGAAGCTCAGTTCAAAGGTCTTCGTCCGCGTAAACTTGCAGCGAGTACATAAATCAGCATAATATAAATAAACAAAATGCAAGGCTGTGTGGGCGCGTTGCCTGTGCCTTGGCCGAGACCAGTTTAACTTCACTTTCTTGTAAGTTCACTACTCGTACCATAGTCATAGTTTGTGACATTGTAACCGAAACCTAACTAAACCTGTTTCAAAAACTTTTTTATTTACCTCATGCGCGAAACTTTTATTTTTATTGACTAATCCAGTTCTTGCATATTTTATTTAAGACTGTTTGATAAATCAGAAAGTTTATTTCCGAATAATTTATTTATAAATGTCAAATTGTAAAAATAGCTATCGGAATTGGAACCGTTAGTAATCAAGAAAAAACACGTAGGCTACGTAAACGTACTAATATAAATTTTTGATGATTTTTCTAAGGATAAAGGAGACAACGGTACTGTATCATATCCTTACAAATGAGAAGCATAAGTAGTCATACAGCTTAAGTTCACATTCCATAAGGTTTTATCAACAAACTTGTTTGCACACTGCCACCACTGGCCAACTGGCGTGTTATCGGTACCGAAATACGGTATTTACAGATGCCGTTCATTGATTGTCTGTGGTTATGTGGCGAACTGGGCATAAGCCCAGTCAGTAAGGCCTTCTAAATTATACTGGTTGGTAACAATAAAAAAAATATTCAAGAAAACATTCAAAGTCGGAACTTTATATAAGTAACAGGTCTGAAATTTAGATTTAGCTCTGAATTCGGTGACCTACTATTACAATAAAAACCAGCTCACCTCATTATCGCACTCAGTTTTCTGAGAAAACAAATAAAATTCATACAAAACAACTTCCGTGGGACCTAATTTTGTTTACAACCAAAAACTTGAACACTGACACACTACAGTTATTCACGTCCATAAGACGCGTTTGTTGGAAAGTAATAAGAGTATTTTTTTGATGTGTAATTAATTATTGTTTCAAATCATAATTAGGATATAAAAAAAAACTTATTTATTTTACATCATGTGAATACTTAATTAAAAATTATAAAAATAAATGAGCACACATACTTTAACTTAAAAGAATACTGAAAAAGCAATGTGTGCACACAATATAATTCTTTTTATATCGTGACATACGGACTCCAATCCATACAGACTAAAAATGAATAGGTTTTGTTGGGCCTAAAACTGCCAGGACCTACATCACATCGCCAGTTCTATTTACACCGGACCAAAGGACCGCTGAGCGGAACGGAGGACCGCGTCAAGATAACGTCCACTCGAGCTTTTGAACTACACTTGCAGGTCTATGATATACAGCTGAATTTACTAAATTGAATCGGTTTCAGCTAGACAATACGAATGCTTTTACACTTTGTTATTTTGGTATTGTCTACCTTAAAAGCATGTACTCAAATATGGCACCAAAAGATTTTACGAATCACGAGCCTATTATAAATTGAGTTTTAAACTTAAACAATACATGACATTATGGAACTTACGCTTACTTTAATGATTTCTCCAAAACTATCACAGTGAGTTCACAAAAGCGTCAATGAGACTCCATAGCTGGCATTAATTTTATAGACTATTCAAAGAGTAACAGTGAAAGTAGTAATCTCTTTGTGTTTGGCGTTTAACTGTTATGTGAATCATGTTTGCATCTCTAACCTACTTGCGAACTATTATAACCGCCTTTCAAACCCAGGTTCATTGGTAAAGAAGAATAAAAGAGACAGTCATCGGTAAACTGTCGGTCTCTAGTAAATTGGTTGAAATTGTCATTTGTGTGATTTTTGTTGAAGTTTGTACTCGATATGGTTTGTTATTATTATTCACAGTTTGTTCGTCGCATCGCTTTATCTCGAATATTCGAATGATTTACAGCTCACTCTGCAGAGAGACCTGCGACATATTTCGTTCTTTGTATCTACATACACATTGGTAGACAGAAAGAAATCTCGTCAATATTTCAATAATATCTGCAGTGGTCATTTCTATTCCATCATTTCTATTTATATTCCAGAAGCTGAAAACATAACAGCCTAATTCTAAGAAAGTTGCATATAGTTTGTGCTAAGAGACTAGCTTGCTACAAAGTTCATCAAAACAAAAACCTGCCGAAATATTCGTTCATATAACATCCATCCAATACATAACACTGGCGTGTTAATGTCAAGTCGGGAGCGTGTGTAGTGCTGTCCCTTGGCGCGAAGACTGTGATCACGCGAAGTGAAGCGCCGTTAGCACGGTTCGACGACCCGCTTCGGTTCCATCATAACGGAGGAACGGGAGATGCACTGCGGTGATGCTATGTTATACCATTCAGGTATTAGGTGGGCCGCGTTATAACAGCTAGAATTAAAACTCCCAGTTTGGGGATCGAAATCGGACTTAAATTGAATTGTTTGTAAATCCAAATGAAATGTAATCTGTATAGATCTGTCGATGTATATTTACAGAATTCCAATCTTACTTGGGTGGGCTTTGATGAAAAGGAATGTGTGAAGTTATAAGATATCTTGGTGGAAGCGAGACAATTAAACCATGTAAGCATCCATATCGAACGAGTGATGGGCAATGAGCATACTGTATATCATCTTTTAACACAAAACGAATAAATAACTTCTAAACGATCTAGAATGTTCTATTTATATGTTTAGAGAAAAAGCTTAGGTACATTTTGTGTATCCAAGCATTAAAAGAACATGGTTAATGTTTGACCATTTGCAACAAACAGACCAAAATCCCGGCAAGTGACCAGCAACTAAGTCTGGAGCAAGCGGCGCGTGACAGCAGATGCCGTCTCGCTTGTTACACAGAGAAACAAAAAAATACTATTTATGGATTAATTATAATCTAACTTGGCCGTATGGCTGTGAGTGCCTTTCGGTAACAAATAAAACTAAGATAACGAAAATGAACAAACGTTGTATGTTGTATTTTTTAAGGTTTAATGGCTTCTTAAGTCTAGACCGCGATTTGGTCGGCATTTTTTGCACAAGAGTACTTGTAGGAACAGACGCTATAAAGTATCCTTAATTAATATAAACTTTGGTCAAACAGAAAACAAATAAAAAGCAGTATGAATAGATACTATTAGAGAGACACTTGGTATACATGGGGATTCAAGCTCGGACATAAGGACCACTTTTTAACATATCTATTAACCAGCAGGTACTGAAAATACAACTCATCAACAAAAATCACAGCTAGCCAAACCAAAACAAATCATGATTAAAATAGAACGAATACAAACAAAACAAACACACTGGTTGTCTAATTAACGTTAAATTTAACTGTTCCGGGCATGCGTCGACAAATTAAATGATCTTTACTATGGGTGCTGATGACTGACGAGATATAGTTTTGGTCCTTTTAACATGGGGTAATAGGACCACAAATTAAAAACACAGTCGTCAAGAAATAAATTTATTTGTAGAGAACATAATTATTTACTAATAGATAAGATTAAAGATTAGTTGGTGGAGTGTGAGAATCGAAAAGTATTAAGCATTTTAAATTAATATCACTCCAAGCAAATTGATACTGTGATTTATAACGACAATTTAGATCCCATCAAAACATTCCAATTTTTCTGCCGCCGAGAACCAAAGTCAAGATCAGCTGTTTCAATCGCTTTCCAACAGGTTTATTACCTCCACAGATTAACGTCAAATATTTTATCTGTGCATTCCGTCGGGTGCATTCTATTCCGGGTTGAAACTTCGAAAGCTTGACGTTTGATTTAATTTCGTCTCACCGCCATCGCCACCGTAACGCCCATCCAGTTAGGATAGGACGGAGATATAAAGTAGATTGATGACTTGTTTGATGATTATAACTGTTATTTATCGGGTGGTAGCTGGTGTAGACATAATGAATTTATGACTTGTTTTAAAATATCATACAGACTTACAAATGGAAATGTGTTAAGCATTATCTTTTTTACGTTTACGTCTCCTTTACTGTATATTTAAGACTATGATTAGCAATGAAATAAAACACTATTTGAGTTTAGGCTGGTACCGTAAATCTTTTAAAGAAACATCAGTGTCAGTGAATCTTTTAATAAGAGCATCTAACTGAAACACTTAAGCATATCTTTTTCATTATGCGGTCGCAAGCACATTTTGGCAAGTTATTTTCGGTTCATACTAAAGTTCGAATCGAAGAACTGCTGATGACTAACTCAATATGAATCAAAGTACTTTGGGAAAAATAAAAATATTTAAGTGCAGCTGCGTTCAAACTTTAAAAATAACATGTTCAATACGACGCGACGCGGCGCTGCGCTGCACGCATGCGCCCGTGACCTTGACATCGGGCGCGGCGGCGCGACCCAAACGCGACGCGTACATATTTCAACGCAGTTCAGAATCAGATGAGAATTATTACATTACGTAGCAGAAAGTGCGCTTTAAATTTCGCACTTCCGTTCGAAAGTTGTAGTCTTATTCTTATATCTTCTTATACGTAGCTAATTAAAATATGTAAATAGCAATACTTGAGTGAAAACATAATTTAAAATGACTAGGTATATAAATCTAACATTGAATAAATTCCAACTTTAGCATTGCAAACACTATGTATGAATAACTTTCACTTCTCATGACAAATATTTGGATGACATGAAACTTAGAAGTGTTTGAACGAAACGAGAGCGTTCTAAAGGTCGGCCATGTTCCGTGCCGATTATCATCATAAAGCCGCTGTCACGAAGGCCGTAAACTAAGTCTAGTCACATAAAATATGGTAATTTATTGACACGAAGGACCACAATAGTTCATTAGCTGTTCTGGCACTCAAAAAGATTATTTGTTTTGTTAATTTAATATTTGTGGAAGGAGCTTTTTCTGCTTTAGGTTTGTGGTTGTTCAGCCATGTTTACAAAACCTATAGGTTCACAACCTGCAAGATGTTTATAGAAAAACCATTGTAAGAATAATCATAAAAACCATAACAAATATTTTTTATAATATTGTTATTAAACCCGTACAGAAGGACCGATAAATGTGTACACATTTAAACACTGTCATAAAGTTTACACATGACTTAGTCGCTCAACATTAAAAGCATGTCTTGTCCCATCCCGTCCCGCAAGCAAGCCCTGCATGACAATGAACGCATTCATTCTGAACGCAGTATTGTGAGCACAGAGATGGGAGATTAGGGCGACACAAGTGTTTAGTGTTTGCTTTTTTTCGGCCATATGGTATGTACGTGCATGTGCAGAAACCATATTGACATCTTAATAGATCGTTAAAGAAATTAACATTTATGTTGATGCATACAAACAATACAGAAATGAGTACTGAATGTCGTAGACAGAACTGTAATTTAAGGTCATGATTTAAGCTCAAATCCAGGAGCTAGCATTCCGAGGGTTTTTTATATAATGTTGTAGGTTACATTGTTTACAGTACCAAAATATATTCGATACCTAAATACCTAGTGATAATGCAATTATCTTAAAAAGATAGGAGGAAGCCAGCCTGTCTAAATTCCGATGCACTGTTACATTAAATAAACGCATAAGAACGTAGAAGGTGGTATCCATAAAAGGAAAACCACACGATCCAGGGCCATCGTCTGTGCTAAAATTAAACTCCATTGCACCAATCAGTGTTGCCAGCCGTGACGCTTTGTTTTACTTTTTAAGACATTCTATTGAGATTATCCAGATAAAGTATTGTTTTTATCTGTTTTAGATCTTTAGTACATCTCCGCAAATGTCGGATTTATGACGATACTTAATCGGAGTACTAGTGTGGTTTGATAGAGGTTACACTAACAAAGAGCCAAAATATAGCCGATTGGCTACAGTACACTTCTTGAAGTTAATAAAAATTCTCGAGGAAAAAAGGAAGAACTCGGAGCCTTATAGAATACATATCAAGGTTCCCAATCATTTAAATTAATGACCATAATAATTATAACGGTAGGCAAGCAATATATTAGAGGAAAACAACTTTGAAGTCGTTATCAATATCAAATAAACACAGCTATAAAAGTCTGTTACAGTTCTACTTGGTTCCAATATTAGTTACACATTAGCATCTTCCTCATGCATTAATTAGCTACGGTTTCCAACACTTCATTAGTGACTAAACGGGAAGATACGATAGCTCAAACGAATGCACAACACGATTGTAATGGCGACGCGTCTCACTTGAGTAAACAATTGAGAATCAATATGACACACTGTCAGACAAAAATATACTTTATTTTTATAGTTATAGAGGTAAATTGGTGACGAACAACACACAATGTTTGAATATATGTAACTTATGGTAGATGATTTGCTTAAAAATGTTCCACCTTGAGTTTTGCATTCTCTTTGAGTGAGTTCTTCAAAGTATTGTGAAGAAAATCTTAATGCAGTGCCATGAGTGAATCCTTTCGTTTATTTATGAATTAGATTTGTGCATGATGCATCCGTCTTGCCTCAGACTGTCCGGAAATAACTTTGATGTAGATGTTTTATGTCAAGAAGTAAAAAGTACATTAAAAGTATATAAAAGTATGGCATTGTTTTTCTTTTTATAGAAGGAATGTATGTACCTCTCGAAACTGAGACGATTAATTACTTAGTCCAACTTAGATATTTAAATATAATATGTATTGATGATTTTATTTTGAAATTAAGGGATTAACGTAAGCAGATTACATTATCGCGCTAAAAATACTTTGCTTATTATTGTATTTAGATTAAAAATAATATAATTATCACAATATAAGTATTTACACGTCCGTTGATGACGTCGTCGTAATAATTATTTCTGACCTAGAAAAGCAATTATCCATTCATGAATTGACAAAGATAATTATCAATTAATCTATTATAAGTACTAAGCTATCAATGTTTATTTCTGGACATAAGCATGAATTACATAATAAATATATCTTATACAATAAAATTACGATTTACCAAACAAACGAATCCTAAAAGCTTAGAAGGACCAAAAAAGTCGAACCTGGTCCTTTTGTACCGAGACTTTTTTTATGTTCGAACAAAAGCCCACAATTTTCACATGGTCCGGGCCTGAGACCATGTCATCAAGCGTACAGCCTCGCATACACAAGTGATATGACAACAATGGACGGATGTCTGTCTGTAATCACGAGGTATTGTCGGCAGTTCGAGCACTAGGACCATTCCATAGGATATGTTTTAACGTTCACTTATTGATGCATAATGAGGCGGGAAGGAAATTCGGCGCCCCAAATGAGTCCTCATTAAAATATCATGTTATTACAGCGCGGACAGTCATTTTAAAGCGACGATACTTAAATAATAAAATATTGGATTTAATAAAAGACACAATATATTATTAATTATGCGTTTGTCTACGGATGTAGCGAAAGTATTTTACTCTAAGAAAGTATGTTTCAATTAACTTATTTTTTAAAGGAAGTAAGCAATTTTTTTATAAGAAGATCAATCTTGGCAGAACTTTACGTAAAATAGTGGCGCATCAGTTAATCAAAAGAATTAAAACTATACTCATTTAGAGCTGAATATATAAACTCATTAAACGTCCAACACGCTAGTGAATAGACCGCAAAAATTTCAAAATGCAAGGCGATAAGCCGGAACATATTGTTGACACTACATCGGTTGATAAAATTATAAATATTCAGATGTAGCACTATGAAAGCCTCTCGAAAATGCTAATAACCGACGTAATAGATCGACCGATAGCGGCGATACGCTATCGGCGGATAGCGATATGTCAGCCCCGGTGAGAAAACTTCGAGACGATATTAAACAGGTCATAGCATATGACAGCTGCTTATCAGGTTAAAGAAAATAACACAGGTACGAAGTAAGTCAGTCTCAGGGTTAGTATCGATACAGGAATTCCAAGTATCCAACAAAATCTAATCGAATTCTAGTCTATTTTAAACAAGTTTATAAAAGTCCTTTCTTTGATTTTTTGAGCACGTTTGGCAATGTACCGGAGGTCATTTGCACAAACATCGCTGAAAGCATTATTAACATTCAAAATTTCGAATTATGAACGCCAAGCATGGCGGCTACGTTCGGATACACGTTCCGGTGTCCGCGTTACAGAATAATTAAAACAAAAGCGCACTTAATTACTGAAATGGCTACATATCTGTTGCTCGAGCTAAATGAGCCTCATTTTTATGAAACAGATAACATCGACGCCCGTTGGAAAGTCGGCGCGAAGCCGTGTCTATCACGGATTTGGGAAAGTACAGCAATGATGTTCGAACGCATTCTTTTGACGTTAAATTAATATTTTAAGTTGTGAATTTTGCTGTGCAAAATCTTATAATTGTTATAAAGATGACTAGTGCGCTTACGAAGCATATTTTTATTGAGCGAAAACTGCCATGTTGAGGTTTCATCCGATTTCTCGATATTGCGTGGTCTCGCGTCCCAACCTTTAATATTATTGCTCAAAATGTTTTTCGGATTAGATTACCATAACTATACAACATGAACTTAAAAAAATAAATCTTCTACGTTTATTACAATAAATGCATTGCTTTGCATTTTTATTTCTCTTTATGGAGAGAAAGCGACTACAAATGGAACTTGTATTAAATATATGGCGTCTAGACTAAAGTTCGCTATTGATTCAGCTCAGTGGCGGCTGCAAGGGAGACAGTGCATGTTGAAAGTTAAGAGTAAATTGCTTTGTAATTGATTCAATATTTACTTGAGTAGCTTCTTGCCTCGGGAACAGTGAAAGCACTTAGAGGAAACGTAATACTAGTTCGCAACTTACATTAAAGTATATGACTTGGCCTCATGCCAACAAAACAGTAAATTCTTACAGAACTTAATAAATGAGTGATTATCTTAACGTCGTATAAGTAACAACAGTTAATTGTGTGACTTAATTAAACCATCAGATCTATTAATTCCTTGTAAATCGTAACAAGCAATTAGATCCACGAGTAATTGATGATTCTGATTAATTGGAACTTGTCAGCGAACATTTGTCGTCTCAATTTTTTTCGATGTGGACATGAAAACTATTGTCAATCGTCGCATCCATGTTAAACGACACGCGATAGTAATGAGGTGTGAACGAGTCAGATGGACACATGATATGCCGCAGGAGGACATGCTCACGCGCCGCGGTCTGATTCTGCGCGTGCACAAGGCGTCCGTAAATCACACAGGCTAGATCCGAGCTCAATTTCTCTAGCCATTTATTAGCCATTTGAGTCATTTCGTGTCTGTTCAAATAATTTGTGTACACGCAACGGTAATTGGATAAAATTAAGCATCTTGGTTGTAGTCACGTCAGCGGAAACGTTGCGCTTCTGTTGGTTATAATTGGAATTGTCGGAGATGCCGCTTTGATTGCACGACAACACATGAATTTAGTTGACACCCTCTATTATTTTGTACCTGCAAACTCGTTAATGCATCTTTGTCTGCATTTTTTGTATCTTTGAAAATGTATATTTTCTAATACTTATGCAAACCTTTAGATAAAATCAACTGGAAATTTTACCACATTGGGATCGTAGCAATTAGACAGAATCCTTCAGTTATCCAATTAAACCTTAAGCTGTCCCGAAACAAGAGTTCTTGGGTTCAATATAAAGTATGTATGTTATGCATAAACAAAAGATGACTTGTTTTAGAATCTCTGACCTAGTCGTAGCAGTCGTCCTTCAACTGCATTCTGCACCAGGTAATCAAAAATGTGTGTGAACTGGAGCACAATGGGTGCTATTGACAAATTATTGTTTACGCTTATATTCTTTCACAGTCCGAGCAGAACTACAATCGCATGTGAACAATAACGGTCCACTTGGATACAAAACACCCACGTGAGCGCGGAGATAAAGACCACACGATGAAATTCTTGATAATAAGTTGAGTATACAGTATATTCTCTTATATTCGGTGTTACCAGGGGCCAGTGAGGAAAATTACGAAAAAAATTGGGAATTGTGTTTAAACCAAGCTGCAACGAAACAGAGGATTTTGCAAGACATGGTTAAGTTCTTAAAAATATAAATCTGTGCCAGAAAAAAATAATAGTATGCAGTAAGAGAGCCTTAAGACCAATTAGTTCTTCCTGACAAACTAATCGATCGAAGCACAAAAGTACAGTAAAAATCGGTACATTCAACTCCCCGAAAGAGGGTAAATTAAGTCACATCACGAGAAAAAAAGTCGGACGTCCAACGCAAATCGATACACCTGGCAACATTCACCTAAATTGGAAACACACGACCTTACCGATAGCCACACCAACATGACGTTACATGAACGTCGCATAACTATGAATAATTCAAAAACGAAAGTATAGAAATAACATAAACCACAGACTTGCAGAACGGCCTATTAATAATTCATCGGCGTATATTGTGATTAACGCTTGCAAGCGGTTATTAAACTCATTATTCATTTAAATTCATTTGTACTTTCACGACAGGGACTAGACTGGCTGATTACATTAGTTTTATTCTATCTTACGTCTTTAGAAATAAAATAATTACCATATTATTTGATACGACTGGAATTGCACTCCCTGGTATAAATAAATAATGTTATCTTTCCTATTCTTTATGTGAATGTGATGCATTGCCCACATTTAATTATTAGAGTAAGTTTCTCTCTGCTGCTTCGTTCGCGTGGATTTCAAATGTTTTATAGCCTTCCCCAATAAATGGACTATCCAACACAATAATAATTTGTCAATTCGGACAAGTAGTTCCTAAATAAGCGTGTTCAAACAAACAAACTCTTCAGCTTTACAATATTTAATAATAATATAGTACTTATACATAGGTAGACATAATATTGAACCGACTTCAAAAATACGAGTAGGTCCTCAATTCGTTAGATTTTTTTTAAATTTAGCTCATTCCCATCTGCATAGATAGCAGTCCATAATGTAAAATCACCCCGCTGACATTTTCTTCATGAAAGTATTCCAAATGGGGGTATATTACCGGGTAACATGTTACCAAGTATCCTTGGCTCCTAAGTATATTAGGTAAGTACCCAGTGAGTACACGGTGCCTAACGAGGGAGAAGCAGTTAAAAGTACTGAAAATCAGCGCCAGTTACCACGGCATCACGGCAAAGGATTAATAAAACCTCTTTTGACGATTTTGTAACAAAATTCAGCTTCAGCGCGTACTCGAGTGCAAAAACACATTCCTAAACTTTTTTCGTTTTTATTAGGTAAGTAAGTAAGTAGCAATTTTCTTTGTACATAGGTAAAGTACCAGAAAAATAAATTGAATTAATTCAGGAAGGAAAAAGTTTCATACTGTGTAACGTGGTGTACTGAACCTATACACTGTACTTAATTGCAAATGGACAATGAATCAGTATTTCATTGTGGACCGATTTTGGTTAACACTTTCCGCATAGGTCACCCACCTAAGTAACCATATAAACGATACCTAAGTTGTGTCCTTAAGTTGAACAATAATTGGGTATTTTTAGTACCGTCGCACGGTAACGAATATTAATCATTAAATTATTATAGAAATATAATATGTTTTAAATACCTTCTTTGATCAATATTGCCAATTGTCATGCAAGGTCATTGAACTATTGGTTCAACATCTTAGTTACCATATTATTTTAGTTACGAAACCTAAGTAGATATCTAATTAAAATTAGGTACCTACTTACTACTACTTATAATAATAAATACCTTACGATATTATATAATATCTTGAATACAAATCACTCCTCACTCTTAGCATGAGTAGGTAATACATATTTATGATGATGTTTTGAGATGAGGGTAGAATGAATCGTCAGATAGAGATAGGAGTACACCCACGTCGATAACTTAACCATACCCACCTGAGTACAGCTGAAAAAATAAAAATGGTGTAGGTACCTTTAGAAGAATGTTTATAAATAATTCATACACATCACAAAACCGGCGCGCCACGTCTAGCTAGTTCAAGATCACCAAATGAAACGACAAATACAGAGAATGGCGAGCACGAGAGAGCGAGGGTGTGAGTGTGCAGCCCTAGAGCTCCCGGTCCCGGCTGTAAGTACGTAGCTATACCTACCCATCCCACGGCGGGACTCGGGACAATCGATTCGCGGGAGTCGCTAGCTCCCCCAGCGCCCAGCGGCGACGCGCGGCCTGCCCGGCCACCCGACCGGCACATTCTACCGATAATAACATAAAAACTTACCTTTTTACACTTCAGCAAACTCACACCACCAAAGAAATGCAGTCACGGAGATCGCGAGATCAAATCACAGGTTGCACTATATTCGCGAACGACGAATTAATCTAGCACTTCATCAATTAACTTGACACTAATTTTAATTTATAAAAGCTAATTTATGTGTATAATAATATATACCGGTATGGTTTGGTCCGGTGTATGTAGTTAAATTACGTGAATCGTTGCAACAACAACGTTTCCCCCACGGTAGTTCGCGGCGGACTGACTGAATTGAAGATGGCGCTTTGCGTGCGGCCGCGGGGACGCGAGTGAATGCAGCTGCGGAAGACCCGTTAGAAATGCGTCCAATAAGAATCTAGTGTGAATCTTATCGACCAATAGTTGGCGAGCTATATCACCATGATTTTACCGTGAAAGTTCAAAATATGCTCATATAAACTCATCTTTATTCTAGTTTTAATTATATTAGTCATAAAATGGGCAGAACAGTTGTGAACGGTAATTAAGTTATTAACGGTTTACGAAAGCACTCATAACTTTAAAGTAATCCTTAACTAAGCAGGTTGGTAGGTAGTTAATTAATAATAAATTATCATTTAATATGATGTGCCTTTACAGCTTTTTCTTTCCTGTTATTTTTGATGTTTGCGAAGTAACGTAATAATTATAGTATCAATGTTTATGGCTCTACAGCTCCACTGACGGTGACTTGTGATAAGGTATAAGCTCAAGCTCAAAGCTTGTAACACTTTACACCCATTGATGTTTTGTCCATTATTTACAAAGTATTGTCAATTTTGTCGGTCGTTTAAACTACAGATAGGAACCTAATTGCTATATAAAAATATACATATATAAATATATATATTATAAGTTATCAAGTAGATAGTATGATCTCTGGGGAGTCTATACATAGATAAGACGTCGTTGTGCACATTCATACATCTTATTAGTTGTTGTAGTGTTTAGTTTCTGCTGATAGGCAGGTAGAAATATTATAACAGTGATAATAACTTTTTACAAAATATATCTAGTCTCATTTCACAATCTTGCATCCTTACTAGTTAATATCAACGCGAAAGTACCCAACTCAGTCATCGTGTATGTTCTTTTGCAGCTAAACCATATGAATTTTAATAGAATTTGTTAGGAAATATATTACTCTTTGTCTAGAGAAAGCCTTTTGCAGAAGAAGTCGCGGGCGGAAACTAGTTAAACATAATATAATTAGTTGCAGTCACGTACCAGCGTCGCTCGTCTACGCATATTCTGGAATTTTGCTGAGAAACGTGCGTAACTAAAGAAAACAAATGAATTCACGGATTCAATTGATTCTGGCGTGTCGGTGGTAGGCGTGGTGTGTACTGATAGTTCCATTCATCCCTAGGTGGCGTGACAAGTATTTTGAGTGATACCGTAATTTCCATCTTCCAACTAAAAACTTATTGTCCGTCTCAATTAAAATTTTGGTTCAAGACTTAATCGAAGTATGCGAAACTACCTACAACTTAATAATGTAGGTAGCTCTAAATAGAGTTCGTGGTCTCTGCAGGCGTAACTTTCTATAATATGTTTGAATGTTCAGATGTTTATTTCGGCTAAAACACTAGCTAATTGAGTAGGTACCAAAGTCTAAACTTAGACCACGATAGTTCCCAACTAGTTGTGAGCTTGTGACCCAGTGTCGGTGGCACACCTAGGTCTGTCCCGCTAGACACAGGCCATAGAATAATAATGAGAGCCGAACCCACAACACACCCACGTAAAACAGCGTTTTAGGTAATTCGTTACCATTCATAACAATTTATGGGATTTTTACTATTACTGTTCATTGTGCCTGGAATTCCTCGCTAGATGCAGCCTAACCTAACTAAGACACAAAATTTGAGATCTTGAGAATGATAAAGAGAAATTAAGAGATTAATACCTAGATATATTAGCAGACATATCCAAAACTCCATCCTCGTTGGTCTAATCTTTAGTAGTTACTAAGCGCGACTACTGAGCGCGAGGTCTGGGGTACTAATCCCGGGTCGGGCATTGGGTTTTTCCATTAGGTAATTCTCAGTAGCAGCTCGGAATCTGGATTTGTGCCCGGTTGATCTTGATAGGCTAAAGTAGTAGTAGGTAGGTGCACCTGTGCCTACCCCTTCGGAGAATACATTAGTGATGTTATGTTATGAGTCTTTCTCAGCAGCTTGCACAATTAACTTAATATCTACTTACCTTAATACGTATGGCTCCCATCATAAGTGCAGTCGAGCGGAACGGTCTCTAAGAGCTAAACGGTAGGCAGTCAGCCGCGAGCCGCGAGCCACCAGCGGTTACCTAGCGGGATGCCACCGCAGATCATACCAGCACTTTATACTCAGATGGGCTTATATTACACTAGAAGAGGTATCTACTGGTATACATGACTACTAGATATATAACTGGAAAAGGAAATTAAAAGAAACGTAGTTCATACCCTAACTATTACACTCAACTTAATAGGTACCTAATATCAAATATAACAGATCTAAATCAATACTTCGATAGCTGTAACGGTTCTCAACTTAAGTAAGACGTACTATTACCCACCAAGGAAATTAATTAAGTATGCATGTGCCAGTGAGCGATTACTTTGTACTCTGTGCAGTATTACCTCAAACGTGGAAAACACTTAAAGACTCCATATTTCCCTCTTAACAAGCCATTAGAAGTTTATTGAAGCGCATCGGACATCATCGCAGCCATGAATTCGATCGAGCGTGTCGATTTATGACCAGCGTCAAACTTGCCTCTTGCAATTTGCTTACTACTTTGTTAAGAGAAACATATGGGAAGCTTTAGCGTCGAGTCGTCCTGTTGAACGAAATATGCTGGACGAGAAATAAGGTTCGGTAATCGGTAGGCGATCAAAAACACATTTGATATCGTTATGGCTTTGCATTTCTATAAGGCTGCATTTTGAAAGAATAAGTAGGTAGGCGAAGAGGTTCAAAATCACGCGTATTTAGTCTTCCATAAAACCCAAGATTCTTAAAGAAGCGAGAACAAAGTTTGCGACATAAGAAAACAAAATGTCCCCTGTTCTTCACGATTGCAACAAACTTGCAATAAACGATCTCCAATTCGTGGCTTAGCGTCGTAACACTGCAGTTTGAGGAAAGAAAAAACCGCGATTATATAAAGTGTTCCGTGGTGGATTCCTCGGCGGAGCTCCGTAACTCCGTACATTACGGCGAATGCCTCGCCTCATGCGTCGTGGTATAAATCAGAGGCGATCGCACATCAATCGTCGCGTTCATGTCTGTGGTCACGTCACCGCTCGTGGCATGCTCCTGGGTACCTACTTTACTATTGCTATTATTTTTAAATCCAAGCGGATCTGTGTTTATCCAATCTTGCGCTTTTAAGACATTGTGACTGTTCTTGTTTTGGTTGAAACTTACGTCAATATCTTGTATACGTAAAATATGATTCCATTTATTATTTTTGTTGTTACTGTGATGCCATATATCACTATGTTTTAAGTTATACATAGAGAAGATTAACACTTTATTAATGGTCGTATGAAGACTTTGATTGCCGCAATATACCAGACATTACCAACACGAAGATAGAAGTTAAAACCCCCAAGCACCGCCCGGTAGCAGCAATTGCTTCCTCAGTAGCCCACTTACCTCATTACTTACAAGTCCGTAAAGATAAATTAACAATAAATTTATTTTACGAACGAATTATTCAAACCCGCGTCTGATCCATAGATTTCTAGTGCGTTAATTCAACGTGTACGATAGCCGCGCCACGTGGCTAAGCGGAAAGATGGCCAGATAGCACGCATCAGATGGTGGTGATATGTGGGCGCGAGCTCGGGATTCTTGGAGCGCTGAACGTAATGAGCTCGGTAATTACACACTGTACAGGCTACGAGGTGAGAAGCCAGTTTATAATGGTCTTCATTATTATTATAAGTATTGACGGAAAATGATACAGTTCCGACGGGTGTTTTAAATCAATCAGCATCATAGTATTTAGGAGAGATCAAAGTAACTAATGCCTGTCTACTAAAACGATAGATAGACAAATTACAACAGGTTATTTAGGAGTTACTCCCAAAAATGTCGTTGTGTATACTCAAAATGTCCAAATAGTGGCCTTTACTTATAAGCTCTCTCTCTCTCGGTCAGCCTATCGCGGTCCACTGCTGAACATAGGCCTCTCTCATGCTACATCTGTCGTCAGTGAATTATGACATTTATGAACGTATTCCTAAATGCAGGTACTTTAAGAATTTGTACGAACCGCTTCATGTCCAGCACTAGATATCGGCCTAAAATCACATCTCCTTTCGCCATAATTCATGCAAATGCCATAATTAGGTGCTAGTCGCCGCCGCCGCGCCGTCCGGAACAGCATCACGTACGGAGAAAGGCACTAATTACGTAATATGTGATTGTTTCCCATCCAGAACGTTCCACTGGGGGATATCATTTGTGTGTCAGCATCTGTCTGTAATTGACGTCTATCATTCTGTACCTTGTTGCTGGATTCTTGACGTTTCCCATCGTTGTTTTCCGAAGTCAGTAAAAACATGATGAGGACTTGATTCTATCTTCCTATTGAGTTAAAGAATCTTACTCTTATTAATTCTTATTCCTAGGTTAAATACTGGATTTATTGTATCAAAATGTTCTTGTTAAAACATAACTTAAAATATATTAAGGCTCTTATCATTATTGAGTACCTGATAGATGCCGAGAATGCTCCGGTGTCGTCTCGCCGTATTGAGTATTTGTACATGAATCCCGATTCTAAGGATATTGTTAATGGAAGCAATATGAGCATGATAGGTGTGTGCTAGTATTGAATATCATTATAAACAGTATAGAGTAGTCATTAAAAAGTCGATTATGAAATGGTAGAACAACGAAAAGTACACTCGACGGATAAAGAAAGCTCCGGCCAGAAATGCTCGCAAAAAACGAAGCAGGAAAGTGAGACGACTGATAAAATTCTTGTTAGCGTAGCTACCCAAGTCTCTAAAGCTAAAACAAACCATACCATAAAAACGCCATTAATTTCCAATTGTTATAAGTAGCGCCACGTGAAATTACTGACCTATGTCGGGACTTTTAATTATGCATTGTTTACAAGAGCCTGGGAGTTACTGAATGTGTTATGAAACAGTTGTATTGTATCAACTACTATCGAACAACGGGGACTAGTGAAAACTAAATAAATACTTTAAATATGAAAAATGCGAAAGTTTTCTACAAAATGTGGGTATTTATCAAATGGAAAGAGGACCTCAATGAAAAGTAACAGCAACGTCAACAGCTTGTCAAATAAACTGTCTCTGAACAAAATGTGGACTATCAAGTAACTAGGTAGGTAACTACTAGTGTTACCAGGCGTGTCTGCTACTTTTTCAGTAAGCTGTTCAGAACGGTGTATTTTTCTATTATCGGACTTACTTTAGGTGGCTACTCGGCGAGGCAAAAACTACTGCAAAACAAAATTCTGTATTAATAATGTGGATGATGAAGTCTGTAACAGTATTTGTCGTTGAATTTAAATAAGGAAGTCCAAAACGAGGTTCATTACCGAACAACGCGCCCGATCTCATTCGCCAGCCACAAAATAAGTAATAAATACTACCGAAAGCGTAGCGGGACATACAAAACGTCTTCATCAGCCAACAATTATCTGACGGTTACCTCTCCCGTTAAACTTGTAAAATGTTCTCGTTTCTCAGTAATTACATCACCAGTGTAACTTGGTCTCCCGCTCCTCTCCAACACAGACAATCTATGGGACATTACAAGGAGCTCGGTCTACAGCGCGAGGTCTAGTTATTTGCGTGTTTATTGTAGGCCAACTAAGAAGAGCGTGAAGACGCCGCAATTTCGGTATGTGAGCGATTTAATTAAGAATGTTTAATGTTCACAATTTTAATTTCATTATGCGCTTTCGTTTTGAGTTATATGATTCATAGAAAAGTTACAAGCCTTTTGGAAAGCGGAGTGATACACAAATGTAACGTTTTATCGTGAGTTATGTTGTACTTGCTAAGTCGTTAGTACTGTTACTTACTTGCGAATGGTTCCATAATATATTCTACTTAAGTGCTTCAGCTTAAACGGTCCGTTAATACGCCACAGTCATAAATGTATTATAACAGGAATTTATTTCAAACCTACTAAAATCGAAATTCATACGAATTTCCGGCACATATATTTTTATCATCGACACAGTGTATAACTATAAAGTGACTGGCATTCATTCGACATTTCACCAGCAATAAATCGTAATGACTATCGAGATTTTTCTCGATACTGAGTATATTGATATCATGATTCGACTTTATTTTAAATTAGTCATCAAAAAATTAAATTCTTCCACTTTCTCGACACCGATAGCGGTAATTAGAAAACTAGAAACAACTGAGTAAATATATTCGTGACTTGCAATCGACTCCATACTTCTTGCCTATTAACACCTTGACGACAAATCTCATGCAATTATAATCGATATAAACATCGAATTTACGATGACAAGCATCGTTAAACTTCGGAATTAGGAAAGCCGATGGCGTGCTGTCGCGTGCGCCTGCGCACCTCAGCGTCGCATTATCATAATTGATGAAAGCAGTAGCGTATCTATTGTAACGCGAGTTTAGTGCGCACAGCCGACGTTTGAGATAAAATATCCGCTTAATTAATGGCGTAATTTGAAGTAAACTTTATATTTTTGGATGAATATTTTTTACAAGCAATTCTGATACCATAACGGTAATAACTAATTGTTAGTGTCAGGTATTCTGTATAGGTTCCATCATACTTTTCTCGAAGGCTCTTCTTACCCATAGGAATGGAAGCTCTGTAGTAATAACGTTTTATTAGCGCCGAATTTGATTGTAACATTACCTACATAACATAAAAGGTATTAGAATTGTCTTATGAGCGATTTTTGATCATCTTAAGACCTACATCTGTGACGTGAAATGCCTATTCTTACTAAACTTATCAAGCAAAATATATTGCGCGATTATGAATACATAACATAAAAACATATTATCACGCCTGTATTCCCCGAAGAAGCAGGCAGAGGTATACCTATAGTACACCCACATTTCGCCAGTCATAGTCCCAAGGTAATAGGGGGCGAGCGTATTGCTATCAACCGGGCACACATCCAAACTCCGTGCTGCTGCTGAAAATTTGTTGTTAATTACCCATTATGTAAATTAACCAATTTGTACCATTTTTTTTAAATGGGTAACCTCTGGAGTTTCTTGCCGGTTCTTCTCCATTGGAATGACATTTTAGAACCGTGCAATTAGCATCTTAACGTTTCATAAACGCCTGTAATAGGTTTATGTGAGATAAAAACATTTTGAATTGAATTGAATTAACATTTTACCCGACCCGGGATTCGAACCCAGGACTTCGTGCCCAGCAGTCTTAGCGATCAGTAGACCAACGAGGTAGTTCTCAGTTATGAACAATAATAATCATACATTCTGTTAATTTTCAATATACTGTACTGCATATCGCATCTAAAACATCTCCGTCGAGGAAATAGAATGGGTAACGAACTGCCGGCTTATTGTCAGCGATTGCGATGGCGGCAAAAACCGAGTGCTGCCAGCCTGAATAATTATCGACATTTCGGGAAAGTGTTGCTAAGAGTAATCTGACGATTAATGATTGAATATTAACCGGCCGATTAGAGATTTCCAGACAATTACTTTAAAGTCTTGTATCTTCTACGTCCGTAAATGGTGGGTAGTGAGTACCGATATAAAATTATTTTGCAGTAATAATATAATTTACGGTCACGGCTATCTCTAGATAACAATCAATTACAATTTCTGTGATTAGAAACCAACGACTTGACATCTTATAATTTATTGTTGAAAGAGAGATATAACCGTGGTAAGCTGTTGCCATCAATTGCAATCCTTTCCAGCAGGCTATTTCAAGCTGGAAATTAAATTCTACACCTACGTAATACTCAGTGGTCGTTTGATGCTAGTGATGTGACTATGAGACTAGAGCGGAGCCTCGGCCTGAGACCTCAGGGGGAGGAAGTGCCCAGCATGCTTTTCCGCTTTGTACAGGGCGGAGGAAGTCCAAGAACGTTTTCACCAGTCCAAAAAAAAGAGCAAATGATGAACTCTAAATATCAATCTGTGTAGCACGTCACCGTATGCGACCAGAAGCTATAGATTTTATAATATTAAATGAATGTCTACAGAATTCTATCAGTCATGCAAGTGGCCAGTGCCTTTAATCACTTAGAATTACATTGTTGTATACTGTGCACTTATCTAGTAAAAAATTCTTTGACGCCTCGCAATAATTAATTACAGTCTACACTTAGCTAATTGGTAAGAGTAATTAGCATTGACTATCAGTACTGAACAATCGACACGTTAGATACTTACAGAGCGGGAAATAATTTCATTTTGCAACGCAACTTTTTTATGGACTTATTCGGAATCATGTAATGATTGAAATATAAGTATATTTCCCTTTAAAATAAGTTTATCATTTATCATGCACATCAACTTTATACGCCTTCGTGAAGTCACAATTAGTAGGTATGGGACGCCAATGCAAATGGCAAACTGTCGTTCATTGGAGGCGTTCTAAGGAGGAGGCCTTTGTTTAACTGTGGACGTCTTGCGGCTGATGATGATGATAAAACGCGACTCTTTTTGATGACATTAAAGAATTACTTTAGTTTTGGCTCGCGTCTCTCATCCGTATGTACACAAGAGATGTGATTTAATGCTGGATAGAGAATCTACATACAACATAGTATACCTGCCGTTTTAACTTAAAGACACGCTCTACGTCTCACTCTTCTAAAATTTTAAGTTAAACTTGTGTACAATGTGCAGTTGGTAATAAAAATGCATTTATAATTTTATTTAACCTCAGTGTGGTGATTATATTTAAATAAAATAATTTTTATTTGCGACTTTCTAGTGTTTTGTTTAATTTATTATACAAACGGTATATTGTTAAGATTTGATTAAAATATAACTATCTAAATAATTCTTGTAGAAACGTGAGAGGGCGCCTGCTAAGCGGAACGGGATCCTAATTAAATTATTTGGAGCGTGACACGTGCGCATTTAATGCCTCATGTTTTTCTGGACGATAACTTAAAATAACTTTTTGAAATTGAAAAGAATAACAAATAAAAATGTTAACAGTTGGAAAGGAAAGGAATTCAACTAAAATCTGCTTGATCTTAGTTATATTCCAAAAAAATAGTATTGCTATTGAAGTAATAATTGATGTGCCTATAAGTACATATTTGACTAATACACATAATCACTTGCCTTCTTAGTTGTTGACTAACTAATCTCTTACTGTACTACTGCACGGCATGGGCATGGCATAGGTGATCAGGTAGCTGACCTCATGTTAATACAAAGAAGATGCGGAGGGTTTAGATATGTACCTAATGTAACGATTGCCATAGATTTGACTCAATTATTTTTGTGTCATCTTCGTCCAGGTTAAGTTCGTAATCTTTATGTGCTTATATAGTTTTGTACAAAAATGGTCGATATGACTGAAAATGTATCCGACACAGGCTGTGTCGTTTTGTTCCTTGCTCCACAAACATCCTTCTGACAGTTAACTTTTTAATATTTTGACATATTGATTATTTGAGGTTAGGTATACACTTCTAAAGAGTTTTCGAGAAAATAATGTATTAAATACTGCTTAGATTGATGTAATTGTCGGTTATTATAGTAGAAATAAGTTATAATCATGGCTTTTGCGTCGCTACGTTTTAATTTCCTGCACAAAATGGTGCAATCAGCCACATTGACGACCCTGCTGAAGAGGCCAATGGCATACAAAAGTGCAATTTCTTTGGAGACATTATATCCTAACAGCTCCTTAAAGCTATCAACACCAGCACTTGTAAGTATTTTAATTGTCATCTATAAATTCGCGACAAGGCGCTGATCTATTCGAGTGAATTAACTATTTTCTTCATTTTGCAGCCTGTAGACCCAAATGAAAAGTTCTCAGGATTTATACCTATGGACAAACTAGATATAACATACAGTGCCAGCTCAGGACCAGGTGGACAAAATGTTAACAAGGTAAGGTGATCAGTTAAACGTAAACAAATGGATCTATACTTGTGTTGTATCAGTCAAGTTCTTGCTTATAGTTGGTTTGTTTATGCAGGTGCACACCAAAGTGGATCTAAGGTTCAAGCCCAATGAAGCAGACTGGTTACACCCTGACATCAAAGCCAAGCTCATAGAAACAGTATGTATTTAGTACAAACAACTGTTCAAGTCTATCCCTGTCAAGTGTATCTCATGATATTGTTTTGATTGTGTAACTTCTGTGTCTGACTCCCTGGACAGTCAAGTCTAGCAACTTAATGTCTATCCAAACCCTGTACACCCAAAGTTATACTCATTGAGTCTATAAAAACAAATTATAGTATAAAAAAGTAATAAGCATCATAAATGTATTTCAGTGTTAACATGCATACATCTCAGGTATAAGTAATTAATTTCTTATATATAATTTCCCCATATTTAAAAACTTATAAATTACATTTTTAAATATATAATAAAAAAATTAGAAATTTCGAAAATAGGGCTCAACCAGCAGCAAGAGCAGGGTGGTTAAAGCTTTAGAGAGAACCTTCTAACAATTTTATTATTATATTTCAGTATGGCACTAAGCTGACCAAAGAAGGCTACTTGATTATCAGGTCTGATGCCACCCGCTCCCAGCAACTAAATCTGGCTGACTGCATGAAGAAGCTGAGGAGCATAATCCGCACCGCTGCTGTGACGAAGAAAGAACCTTCTCCAGAAACCGTGGAGAAGATTAGACAAAGGTCGGTTAAGTAGCTAGTTCAGAAAAATAATTATTGTAAAGATAAAAAAACATTTATACAAATTTGACTACATTTGACTACATTGAGACTAGGGCTATATGGATATATGGATATATGGGCGCCCGTATAAGCCCATTAAAAATAAAACTATAATACTGGTGATTAGTACGCAACTGTAATCTAAACCTTATGAAGTATGTTGAGGGTAGAAATTTGAATATAAATAAAATGTACTCTATCTAGTACCCATAGGAGAGCTTCAGCTACATTCCTGTTCACAAAGACCTTTTTAGTTTTTCATAGAGTAACTTAGAGACTTTCACACAACATTTAATATCAAAGTTTACAGTTTTTTTATGTTTACTGCATAGTACTCTCATTAAGTGTAGTATAATACAATTTATTAATTACAATGGCATTGTTTTCCAGACATCTGAAGGCAGCCCGCCTGCGCGTGGCGGTGAAGCGCGAGGAGTCCTTAAAGCGCGCGATGAGGCAGCCACCCACTATAGACTTATGATTTTTCTATTAAATTGGGCATGCACGGCTTGCATTGAGGATCTGAGGAGACTGTAACTGCTAATAGTTAATGCTTTAGTTTGTGGACCTTATTTACCATTGACAAGATCTTATAGTAATGAGCTGTGTGTTAAAGAATACCATGCATTTTATGGATTGATCAAAAACTTGAAACCATTTCGTTTTTATTTGTGTTAGGTATTTATGATATTCATCATCATTATCTTCAGCTGGAAGACCACTCTCGAACGTAGCCTGACTACACCCACTGCTAGGTCAAAGCCTCTATTTTTGAGTGTCTGAAAAATTTGAAGTGTTTTCAAGCATGTATATGATTTAATCTGTGAATTTCGCCACATATTTTTAAAGAAAACTGTATTGGTTGGCCAATGTCGGGACGTCTGTATAGTACATATACAGTACATGAGTTTCAAGAGGTCTTAATGAGGTCCACAAACTAATTTCCTCAGGTCAGAAGCCGTAAAGTTTGACTGTTTTTATAGTTATGTTTAATTAATATAATATAGTTGTTTAGTGTACGTGTCTTTATTTACGTAGCTAATTTATATAGTATACAACCGTTTTTATTTGGGATACTGGCTGTGATATAATTTATTTTTTTCCAAAAATTTTAACTTCTGTACATCTCAATAAATTAGCTTGTTGTTGAAATCTATGGAAGAAACTCATAGATGCGAAGATAATGAAATTGGTATTGTAAAAATCACAGTTTCCCTGTAATGATTATTAGTTCCATTACAATATAAAGAATGCTTTCCAAATTGCAGAAACCTTATATTACTTATTCACTCATGAACGCCTTTTCGGCACTATTGTATATATAAAAAAAAAAAAAATAGCTGCTATAACTACTTAAAAGTATCATAATTCACCTCAATTATCCACAGACACTAGTAGTTAGCAATTATTTTTGTGAGCGCCTACTTTAATGTTTAGAGCAAAGTTGTAATGTACAATTTTTATTATGTTTTCATAGGAACTAAATTATAGTCTAAGATAGTATTCCGTAATTATTTAAACAGTCAAACAACATTTATACTATTGTATAAATGTTTCGTGTGCCCAATTTAATAATTGATTAATAAAATACCTAATTGTAATCTAAATTAATATAATGTGTATCGTTTTAATAATAAAGGAATTACATTAATTGTGAACATGTAACGCGTAACTTGTGCATTGTTAGCATTATATAATAATAATAACAGCCTATAACTGTCCCACTGCAGGGCAAAGGCCTCTTCTCGTATGAAGAAGGACGCCTCTTGTTAGCATTAGTCAATAATTAAGTAAAGTAATATTAATGAATACTTGCAATATTTATAGTTACGCCTGTTTCCTTGAGGGGAAGGTAGAGACTTCGCACTATGTGGGGTCATGATAGAAATGAGATAATAATTAATAATATTCCTATAATTAAATGTATAAAAAGTTAAACATTATTAGCTACAATATAGGTGAATTAACTTACTGTAGTAGGAGCAACTATAAAAAGTCAACGTTTGTTCGGTGTAAGCATAATAGATATTAAGTTTATTCTAAATTAAATTCTCCCAAAAAAACCCTTTTTTCATTTTAGTTTATGTCTGCTATAGTTGAATGTTGAAACAAGCTATATTGTTTTGTTATTCAAACTTCTTCACGTCTAGGATAAGGTGTGTAAAACAAAACAGCTATTCTTTTTGGTTAGCACAACTGTTGCTATAGCAACGATAAAGAGACAACAAATAACCTGTGAAGAATGATGTCAGGGCACAAGTAACAAAATATTTTGTGCGAAATTAACTGTTAACATGTCTTACCGTGATTTAAGAAGTAAGTTATTTACATTATTTATTCTCTAAGCACTTGAATTGATAGTATCACCAGCGGATCGGAAGTAGGACATATGTTATTTGTGTTGGGTTTGAGCCATAAGTCATAAAAGTAACAATGAAACAGTATTATACAATTAGCTTTCTAGTAGCTTCTTACATGAAGGTAAAGGGCTCGCTTTAAGTAAGAGTGCTGATGCTAGTACCTTTACAAGTTAGATTCTCATGATTCTGCAACAATAAATGAAGGTAGATCCTTATATGGCCGGTATGCGCACGGGATGCTTATAACAGGCAATAACACCAACTTACACATTAGATATATAAACAAAATATTATCGAGTACCTATCTTTATAATAGAGGTTTGACTTGATTTCTTAAGATTTTAGCGAAGCAATGCGCGTCCTGGGCTTCCCCAAGCCAATATCTTTGGAGAGCTTCAGGACTCCGAACTGGGAGCTGATGGAAGAGTGTCTCCGCTGGCTAGCGGCCAGGGTCGAGCCCGACGCGGAGCTCGGGGGAGGGAGACACTCGGTCGAGCAACGGGTGGCGCTGGTCACGCACGCCATCGCCCTCTTTGTAAGCAGTAACTTAGAGCTTTACAAAAATATAATCTCTGCAGGTAATTGTCCAATTATAATCAGAAGACGCCTAAGAAACGATGTAAAGATTAGTTCCTGTTTTAGATTGATTGATGTAATGCCAGGATCGTAGCAAGTGGAAATCCGTGGTCTCTGCCTATCCCTTAGGGAAACAGGCGTGACTTTATGTATGTATGTATGTGATGTAATAGATAATGTGCTGAACGGAGAAGCAGACTACCAATGATAGACAATGATTTAGGGGCCTTCCGTATTGCTCAGGATTCATACCATTCTAGTTATTTATTTATGTTGAATGTCCTTCTGCGTATATATATAGTATAGTGTACCTAAGCATGTTCCCAGCACTCTCGAGCCAACATAAAGTTGAACGGCAAGCGCGTGTACGGTGCGGACGGCTGGGCGGTGCGCGAGATGATGAAGGTGGCGTCTCTGCTGCGGTCGGCGCTGGAGTCGCCGGCCACTGACGACCAGCAGCGGGAGACCACGCCCATGAGCTATGACTTTAGCAGTCGGGTGAGTCGACTATTAACTATAAGAGAATTCTATTTCGTTCATTGAGATCAAATGAGAGCGTTTTGGAGTAAATGAAACTTCTACTTTTGCTCTCTTTCGCGAATGATTTATAGGTTTTGACTCCTAAAGTTATGATGGCTTTTAGGTTTTAAATTTAAATAAATGTTTTTTTTATATTGATCTAGCAACAAAGCTTATCTTTTCAATATTTCAGCTTGGTGAGATAAAACAAGCTCGAGCACTAGCGACGGACATAACGGCTCAAGGTGCTTTCCTCCACGATCTGTTGGCCAAGGAACCGGAGAATAAGGTGAGGGTTTCGAGCCTTTATAACTTAGTGACCTTCTGACATTCCCAAGTCCATATCCTCAGGTACATAACGCTTTTCCCATACATATTTCAACTGTAGGAACAACGCGAGCAAGCTCTCTCGCGCCCCCTGGACATGTCGGCCATGGAGGCGTGTCTCCGGCGCGCGCTGGACACTGTGGCCGCTAAAGTGGCGTCGGGGCGGGAGCAAATCGACAACGTGGCCGCCAGCGAGGCCGCGCTCGACGCCAAGCTCGAGCGGAAGAAGGCCGAGCTCATGAGGGCCGAGAAGAGGCTGCATACGGTGCAGAAGATCAAGTGAGGCAGTCACACATACTTTAAAAACATATCATCATCATCCGCAGTCCGACTTTACCTACAGCTGGGTATAGGAAATAGGTCAAATATAGATAGATAATAATAATAATAAATAATAACAAAATAGCAATTTTTTAGTATTCGCTATAAATCTTTGTGTAATGGGCAAACGCGAAGTAGTAGCTAAAATTATAATCCGGCGCATACTGTCATCAGTACCAAACTTGACGGAATAACGAATGATTCTTCCAGACCGGCGTACCAGGGCGAGCTTACAGCGCTGGAGAGTGAGATCGAGCAGTTGTGGGATCAGTACGTGCTGCGGTACCGCTGTGTGGAGGCTTTGAAGCACCAGCTCAGCGTGCTGGAGAGTGCTCAGGCTGAGGTGAGCTCCACGGCTCTCTGTGTAACTCTTCGACTGTGAAATATTGCATTCTTCTTCTTATCGTATGGTTGATGAAGAGCCTGGTGTCAGAGTTTAAAAAGACATTGGTGTGTGCCGTGGTTTGAACTTGCAACCTTATAGTTATATAGATCACTGTCATATTTGTCTTCTCTCTATAGGCCGCTGAAGAACAACAGGCAGCTATCATGCAGCTCATCCACAAGTACGAAGCTGAAGATGTGCTTGGGAAACTCAGTGACTCTGGTGTGTACATACAAAAAACTATCGAGAAATCGTAATTAGGAATCTCTTTTGACTCTTGTCTTGCTCGTTGTGTAAGATATTTGGCAAAGAAGATTATATACTTACTTCTTGTTACTAACTACTATTATTGTGTTGGCTTGTAGACGATATGGACTCTAGTGATGATGGCAAGGACCTGAGCGAGGTGAAGCAGCCGCGCCCCGCCACCAGGCCCAAGACACGACTGAGGATCAAAACTGCAGGTATGAAAACTCAAGATCATCATCGTCAGTTGGAAGACGACTACTGTTGAACAAATGCTTCCTCAAACAGACGCCACAATGAACGACAACTTGCCAATTGCATGAGCTCAAGATATTAGAAATTAAAATTACGCCTTACGCCTCCAGAAATTGAGATTTTATTTTGATGGATATTCGTAACCAAAACGTCATTTTTCAAGAGATATATAAATTTTCGTCATAAACCAGGCGCTGCAGCAGCCGAAGCTCGCCGCGCGTTCGGCAGCATGGCGGCGCGAGACTCACTCGACGAGATACGGGACGAAGACGACTCCAGATCTGACTCCGACCTCTCCGACAGGCAGATATACGGTGAGCTGGGGTTTGAAAGATATAAAAGTCTTTCTATTTGTTTTACTTTCAGAAAACTGGACCACGCTCCGTTTTTGTTAAACCGTAGAACAGTTGATTTGTATTATTTACTATATATTCCTACGCGGCAGAGTCGCGAGCCGAACTGCGTGCGCAACGCTCCGCGCGGTATGCGGAGCGTTGCGCACGCAGTTCGGCTCGCGACTCTGCCGCGTAACCAGCTCATGAATAAGGGCTCCGATCGAGTCCGAAACTAGTCGGGCATTCCCGAATACACCCGTGAGTATAACCGGAATATATAGTAAATAATATGGATAACACTCACGAAAGTTATTATAGTAAAACAGTTGATTTGTTTTGCTTGAAAGTCAATCCTCCAATCATAACTGAAATTATACGACACGCTTTTGTAACAAAAATAACTTCGGATTTAAAAACAGTCTGTCGATAGAAGTCTGAAAGTCTCATTATTTTGGTGCGTTAGGAACTTTTATGCTTTTCGATATCCTCGTTTATCAAGACCAGAGTATCGATATCTCCAGCTAGTCTACATCTATAGCCATCCTAACCCCCCTGCAGGCGGCGGCGACGTCCCCTCCCGCTGGTCGCGCGCGCGCCCGCGCCCCGCCACGCGCACGCTGGCCGCGGCTGACGACGACGACTTCGCCGATCTTATCGAAGGTGGGACCGACGTTATAGGTACTTAACATATCCATATCTAAGTATGCATGTTTATTTAGAAATAGTGCCAGCTCGTTACTATCCTACCTATTGAAAAGGATAATATACACAAAAGCTCCGATAAGATAGTTTTCTGACTGCCTGGCGATTTTGGCGATTTAGTCCAAATTTGACTGATAGGATAGTCTAGATTTTTAAAAGCCACGTGAACCTTCTTAGTTGATCTAAAATGCCATTAATGGCAGCAGGCTTGCCTACTATGTGGGCCAAGATAGGACTATTCGATGATATTTATCATAGCGTCCCACCTATCCCTTCGCCAAAACCTATAGACTATGTATATTGTGTTCAGGTGTGGAGAGTGTGGAGGCGGGCGACTCCCTCGGCAGCTCCTCCGAGAGTGAGCTGAGGGTGACCAGCGCGCGGCCCAGTGCGGCGCCTGGCAGGGTGTCCGCTCTCAGCGACAACGAATTCTAAACCTTAATATCGCCGTACTAAGGTCTTCGACCTTTGACTTAAACCTTAACGGTAGAATTTCACTAGATAAATTGTAATGTATTGTCAATTAAGTACTCAATAAATGGTTTTGTTCATAGAGTGTTATTCAATTTGTGATTTTTTAAGAAATATTCGCACGGTTTGAGATTACTAGCAAACTCGTACTGGTCAAACTCGAAAAAATCTTTTAAATAATATTAAGAAAGTTAAATGATTCCACATTAATTGCCCTCTCAGTGCGGGCACACTGACGGCACTAAAAGGTTTTTTTTCGTATCGTTGTCAAATATTCTGATTTATTTTTCATTTTATTTTTTGTTTTTTTTGTGTAGTTATTATTATTCACTAGCTGCGCCCCGCGGTGTTACCCGCTACATTTTTTCGGGATAAAAAGTAGCCTATGAGCCCTGAATTTGTTTCGGTATTTCTTCTCAGAGGTAGTCAGTTAGGAAATGCCGATGCCATCTAGTTTTTAAAAAATGACGTGTAAAAGTGTTTTTTTTAAACCTATTTACAGAAATAAAATCATTTATCATTTACCTATATGTTAATCCAGGGTATAACCTATCTACATACCAAATTTCATCCAAATCGGTCCAGCCGTTTATTCGTGAAAGAGTAACAAACATCCACACAACCATACATCCATTCTCACAAACTTTCACATTTATAATATTAGTAGGATTACTGATAAATGATAAGTATTCTTTCTTAAGTTACATTTAAAAGCCTAGCAATAGCAAAAAAATATTTTGATCAATTTATTTTTACTTTTTTTCCGGATCAATAAAACAGCATTATTGTATAAAAAGTAATATTTATTCGTTGCGACATCCAAGCATTACCTTTCCATAATAAATAACCCACCAAGCCGCAGGATAAGCCGTCACAATACTTTGAACCCTAAACCTTAGTACTTATAGTATATAATACATTGATCTAAGAACATACAAGTTTATTTACAAATATATTTTACAGTCTCTAAGTATTGTAATAAAACTAAACGTAAGACATAAAATATGTTATATAATTAGCTGGGGTACTGATTGGTTACTATTTTTTAAATTTAATTATTAATCATACAAAAATTTTCGCCAATAGTTACCTACATTTATTACCTATTAGTTCTTGATTAATTAGGCGTAGGTAGATTGAGGGATCGTTAGCCCGATTAATTGAATCCAGCTAATTATAAACAACAATAAAACAATATAGTTAAATGTAATAATCTCTAGTGTAGTCTATAAAGAATTAGTTTTGATACTTTAAGTGCTAACATTTATATAATGTAGAATTACGTATAGGCAGAGTATACCTTTTACTCTATTCATTAACATTTTAAGTATTTAATACGACGTACAACTCGAATAAAGTTACATGACGTAGTCGTAACTTTAAGAAGACTTTTTAATTAGGTGTTAGTGAGAAAAAGTATCAAAACAGTTTGAAGTCATCGCGAATAATAAAAGTCAAAGAAAAATGAATAAAACATTTTAAAATACTATGAACTAAACAAGTATAAAGAATGGTAACAAGATATAGGAAACATAACTGTAATATAAAAATAATAATTAGGTTTGATAAGTCAGTAGATAAAATTCTAAAATTATGAAGAAAACTTAACTTAGTATTAAATTAGAAATTCTTAGAAACCTAGGTGACAAAAAATATTTTAATATAGGATCTAATTTTCATAACAATTGTATATTTATGAACGAAATTGAGCAATAATTTGGATGTTTATTTACACCAATCATAGTTCGCAATTTGGCACCGTTTAGGTACATAGGACTTTCATTTTATATATACAAACGTACACTTGACATTAACATAGGCATATAATATAATCTAAGAAGTGAATTTGTGAAGTATTTTTCATTATATCTTGATATTAAAATTATAATTATAATATTGTTCTTTTAATAAATGCTAAACCTTTTTATGGTTTAGTTGAAATAAAAAAATACTTTGTCGATCGACATTATAGTAGGTTATGATTTTAAAAAATATTCCGAAAAATAACTTCACAAGTGCATATTTAAAACTAGATAAATAAGACTTAAAATAGAGTATAACACAGATATTTGACGATAAGTACACAAGTTTACAATTTTTTGTTAGTTTAAGTAATGTGTTAAATAATAAATCTAAGTATACGACAGTACATAAAGATGCTGCAAAATATAAAACACAAGTTAGCTTAGGTTAAAACGAAAATATCAATAAAAAAAAAATACATAAAAAGATGACTATGTCGTCTACATACATTATGATTGGATGTTCTTCCTAGAGATAAAGCATGAATTTATAAGTAAACTAAAATTGTTTCTATCAAACTAGAAGTAGTAGTAGAATTAGGAAGTAGCAGTATAGTGTTCTCTAAAACTTTAAAATGACCAAATACTACGGACATCGGTACCTGATGATAAGTGTGTGAACAAGCGACATAATAAAATATAAAACAACAGTTAGTATAACATCATAATAAACGTATTTAATAATGTTTTACTTAAAGTTAGCGGAAATATTTACATTTATCGTAACGTATTGCGACCTTATAAAGCTATTTGTTTAGTTTGGTATGATATGCTTAGACAGTTAGTTCACCTAAAACGAGTATTTAAACAGATCTCCTACAGACTAAGTTATAAAATTCGTTTATTCATTTACATGTTCGAATTATTTATGTGACGCTATTTTAAAACTTTCATCCAATATCAAGTAAGTTTTGAAGTTGTCAATTAAGTAATAATTTTGACTTAAAAAGTATCATACATTTTCGTGGATGTAAAATGTATTCAAGCGCCACTGAGTGAATTAGTCCCAGCTGTTAAGGCAGGTCATGATGCGAGTGGCTGGTGTCGCTCGTGGCCGAGGTACTGGCGAGGGAGTCGTGCTGCTCAGCCGCGTGGCGACTCTCGTCGCAAACGGCTATGAACTGCTCCGCGTACGCCCTGGAAGAAAAATACTTATTATTTAGGATTAGGATGAAAGAAAACAGTGATATTTTACCGCCTCAAACACTATATAACTAAAGATTTTTCACTGTTTAAGATACCTGTTTGTTCCTAAGGCATGTATGTTTATCATCATCTCTTGAACATGTACTGTGTTCGAGATAAGTTCCCAACGTATCGTTACCTGTCAAGACCGGTGTAGGTCCTCTTGAGTTCAGCGTCGGTGATGTGCTCGCGGTCGGCGCGTCTCTTGCGGTGGATCCTCTCCAGTGACCTGGCCAGCTGCGAGTCACGCTCGCGACCTTCGCGGCGGCGCCTGTCGGTGGTCGCACGCGGCGATCGACGACGGCGCACGCGCTGTACAAACAATATGGTATAATATTATGATTGTAATACGAGGCATTAGGGTTCCACCACGCCTTCGGTAATTTTGGCGCCGTGTGTATGGGTGGTACTTACAGCATCATGCACGGGGTAGTACACGGGGCCGGGCGCGTACGTAGCCGGCGGCAGCGGCAGCGTGGCGTAGCGTGGCGGCATCACCATACACGCGGCTGGCATGCGACCCAACTGGAAGAAGATCTACTGTTTAATGGTTGAACCAACAAATCGGTTGGAGAAGTTCTTGTTTAAAGAGTTTGGTGGTTGATTTGTATCTGTACAAAATTAATTCTAGTGGTGGATAAAGATGACTTGTTCTGCGTATAACTTAAACGACAGTTTAGCAAAATGAGTACTTGTCATTATTAGATGATAGCTGTATTTTGTCTGATACTTATATTGTATTGGTTAGTTCATGGTGTGTACACAGAACATCTAATAAATTAATTTTGAGGACCTGATATGGTATTTGGGCTATAGTAGTCCGTTACAATAGCAACGTATTTCTATGAAGTTAATTGTAAAGAAAAACAAATAAGGAACACAACAATATTGTGCTAAAAACGTTGAGGTCAGAAAAACAATTGCGGTGACAACGCGTCCGTCAGTGAAGAGAAATGTTTTGTGCGGGTTTAGCCGACAGACCTGCAGCTGCTGAATAGGGCTGCCGAGGTCCATTCAACGAACTTGGACTTCACCTTCAAACTGTACATTGCCTTTGTTGATAGTCGGACAACATTTTTTTGTTGTAAGGTTCTATACAGGTAACTAGGCCACATTATGGCCATTCAAAAGATAAAAGATTGCAAGTCATACGTTGTTGCTAATGGTGGTTTTTATCTTTTTTCTGATTTGAGAGATGGGTTTACGGTTATTATTTCATTAAAATTGTCGGCAATACCTGTGATCCAGGGGTTTAATCTTAAACTTGGTGGAGTATGAGCCTGACAAATAAGACTTACCATGACCTTTCCAGACTGTGAAATAAGCACTAAGCAGTGAAATGAAAGATAAACTAATTGGCGCAGTTGCTAATGGATTGGACTGCTACACTAGGGGTTGCGGGTTCGATTCCCACACGGGTCAAATATTTTGTGATCCGCAGATGTCTGTCCCGAGTCTGGGTGTTCATCCATAATACATGAGAAGTTCCTGGTGATCTCTTGAAACAGTTCTACTACTGCCCCCCTTCGGGAATTACAGGCGTACCTAATGTTATGTATGTATACCTAATAGACGTGTGGAAGGAGGCAACGTTAACCAGTTCAACCCTAATCTCCGGTAAACATTTTACAACAATAGTGAATAATATGTGTGTCACCTGACCGACGCTGCTCTCTGCATTATTCACGGCGGCAGCTCTCGTGGAGCCCCAACATCCTATTGTTCTACTTTTTCTTCTTTTTGAGAGAAACATCTTGTTCTACATACATGTATTATCGACGGCTATCGACTTGCCCTTTGGCCTCAGCGTCTCCAAAGTTTGTATAAACAACTCTCTTTTTTACGAAATTAGCTTTATTTTATCTATACCTAGATTCGGAATAAATCTGCGGCTCAGAATCCAATAAACATTATAAAGATACGAGATTTACTCGCGGATTAAGTAAATACCATAGGTAAAGACATATAGATGCTTAAGATATACAGAATGTTGATTTCGTGGAAAGAGTGAAAACAAACTTATCAACATTTGACGACCTGATTAGCGCAGTGGCTAAGAGATTGGACTGCTGCGCTAAGGGTCGCGGGTTCGATTCCCGCACGGGGCAAAACTTTGTGCGAACCACAGATGTTTGTCCCGCGTCTGGGTGGTTGTGTATGTGATATTTCATGTTTGTGAAACGCACCCACGACACAGGAGAAATTCCTAGTGTGGGGCGACGTTTTTTTAACAAAGAAAAAAAAAAAAAAAAAACATACCTGTGAAAACAAATTAATGTCTCGGGAGGGATTTAGAACTGAGTGAGTTGTGCGTTAGCCACAGTTTCCACGCGCAACATTAGCACCTTAAATTGTGTGTTGATGTGTTGCGTCCTACTGAACGCTACCAAACATTGCAATTGCTGTTTTGCAAGGATCGCGCGTTCGACCTGAACGGATAGCGAATCAACAATTTGTAGGTAAACGTAATATAAAGTGTACTGGACTGTAGACATTCTAGAAAACTATACGTTCGAGGATTTCAAGTAGCCTTATAACACACTTCTAATTCGAGGTTTCCCACGTATACGTGGTACTTGGTAGTCGGTCCCTCCATAAGATCCACACCTGACCACAGTTCCATGTACCTTTTTAGCCACCTTCAGTTTACTAGCAGTTGCGACACCCAGTGTAAACGCAAACCTGGACAGGTTTTACAATATTTGTTCCGTACGTGATTGTATCCGCAATAAACTTTAACTATGTTTCTGCATTGTGTACTTACAGTCTACATTGTATTTTATGTACATTTTAGCCTCAAAGCAAACTGTAACAATGAAAGTTTCAAATTATATTGAAGCAGTGTACTATGCAAACATGCATATGGTACTTACAAGCAATCGCATTTAACTTCAGCATATACCGTAGTTATTCTGCCTCGGTAATAGACTCGCTCACAGAACTCATTTCGCCATAAGTATAATATTTAGGTTTTCGATTTATTTTATTTAGAATTCACTTCAATATTAGGTATATGTTATCTCCCTAAATTCCTGAAGAATTTGCAGACTATGCTCACATTACTTAAGGTGACATAAGTTCTTTAGGTTCGTTAGTTTTGTCAATTAAATGCTACAAAACCAAAGTGGTGGATGAAAGTTATCATATTTTTTGCCTTTCTCATCCACATTGTATGTAGCTATGTATTAGATGACGTCGGAAAATACATTATGGGCTGCTAACATTGTAGTGTATTAAGATAAGCCTTAAACAAGTAGCACCTTGTAAGCCACCATTACGGGTGTTGCGACATTAATTCCTCGTTGAGCAGACACTTATCGCTTAGATAATGTTTTTTCTAACAAGCGACCGCAGGAGCGGAATGCGGGCGGCCTCAAAATGTAGCCTGTGGCCGTAAAAATGTTGCGGACTTTTACCGGCGCTAGTCGTACAAGTGTTTAGTGATTTGTCATAGTGTTTTATTTATCTCCATGCATGTATAATATACGGTACGTGCTTGTTTGTTACGACTTAGGTAATGGCATGGTTAGACTGCTGAACTTGAGGGAATTTACGAATATTTTATCTTCTTATATATAAAATTCTCGTGCCACAATGTTCGTTCCCGAACTCCTCCGAAACAGCTTGACCGATTCTCATGAAATTTTGTGAGCATATTGAGTAGGTCTGAGAATCGGCCAACATCTATTTTTCATACCCCGGATCAGCTAGTATAATATGTATACTGTCTATTATTAAGTTGTTCTGCCATTTGTAAAACCATTTCGTGTTTATGACAGGTATTGGCTAAGAGCGCCTTGTACCAAAAGGACTGGGTGAGCATAATTACTGAGGAATTCGTCTTAAATACTACATTATTCTTAAAAGTCAAGTAAAGGTTACGTTACATACTAGATGTTTTATTAGTGGCATTAGTTTCATGGTAGCCTCTGGCTATAGTCAATAGAACCTAAATGTGTACTAGGTACCTATAATATTCAACGATTTCAATGTTTAAGAATATACTACGCATGGCATAGATAGCAATTGAAACAATTTCTGTGACCAGCATGAGCTGGAACCGATAAGGCTACCCACTTCTACTCCTTTTCTTTAAGAATCCCATTCTTCTTAAAATGTTGAGACCTTTGTGACTATACTCCCTCGTACTCGTTATATAGAAAACTGTATTCATCATCATTATTTATTACGAAGAACACTTTATAACAGTCTTCTCTGTAAATATTTCCTAACAAGTTCGCGAACAACATAAACTATGCGAGTGTAACACGCCGCGACTAGCTCCCACGATCGAAACCAATCCTCCTTGATACATTTACAGACATGCCATTGAGACCAGATCATTATGAACTAGTAGATATACATTTCGTGACGAACAATTGCTAATGGCTAATCTTAAATGCAGAATAATTAAATTACCATTAATAAGAGAAGCTTATGTCAACTTGTTGAGCTAAATAAACATACCTTTATTTCAACTAAAGAATGCGGAAAACAAGTGCTTACTATGAGAGGATTGGTGCGAAAGCTACGCGCCTGCGCATTGTTGTCGACAGAACTTTGTATGCCATACAAATATTTGATTTGGGCTTGAGAACAATTTGAGGAAAAAACCTAGTCGGTTTTATGCAGAAATTGCGATATTTTCTAACAGCTACAAACTACATCTTATTTCTAGATCATTATGGAAAGCAACAGCAGCTCATGAATAGATCACATTGAGAGCAACCTTGCGACAAGTGCGTACGCGCAGGTCGCTAGACCGGTCTCATTGTGAGATCTGATCGTAATCCGCGGACGATTGTTGTGCTTTGTATTGTTCGCACTCGTGGGTGTTCATGGGATCAAGTGGGATTAACATTTGTATGAGATGCTAGACTAGGTATACTTTTACATGGAGGGATGGGTTGGCGACGGGGTTCGTGTGACAGCGACTGGCTGCGTGGGTTATATAATGTGATTAAGATTATATGTCTTTAACTTTATTGGTTGCAGTTATCTGTTATGATCTGGATTACGTAAGTTTTATGTAAATCAGTGTTTATGTTACTGTTGTTCAACACTTTACCTTTATTTATCATCTTACGCGTATATACGTTGTTCAGTAGACTACTTCTTAATAAAACTGCCTACATGCACAACCTTAAAACTATTAACCGGGAATCTACAAAAACATCAATAAACAGCGACACCATAAACCAATAAATCTGCCAAAAACAATAAACAAAGCTCATGAATATTAAACAACATTGCAATCAGTTGTCGACTTTCTTTTCACTTTTGTCGGCAGACCAAAAGTTTGTTTGAGAAAAGTGAACGTCACAAGGTCAGAGCATCAACATAGTGGTGCTTAGGAACCGGGTCACGGGTCAGTGGCCCGCGACGTGCCACCATCGGCATTACAGATGCGTTTGTGACATTGTTTTCGTTTGTTTTACCTTCGCAGCTGAAATTATAAAGATGTAGGATCACTCGCAATTGTTGTAAGAGTCATCGATAGGAATTTTGTTAGCCCCTAAGTAATAAATCGGCCTCATGATACGCTGCTAGCTCCTAAAGCCTTGGATTTTTTATTATTATTATTCATTAGAAGCTTTTTATTGATTTATTATGTTTTGTCATTCATCTCTGTCTCAGCCAACTGATCATTTTATATTTCTCATATAATCATCATCGTCTCTCACACTAAAGTTCATACTCCTTCGCAATGCCTTTAATTATATATTTTTTTAATGCTAGTGCACAATTTCATTGTTTTGTAACCGATATTAATTGGAACTCAACGCTACAGCAGTTGCGTGCTTATCACAATGTTTACAATAACTCATTACACTTGTTAGTTGCTAGGAATATTGCATGCAATACAGTGTTTAGATTACTAATAAACAACATCTGCCTACCTTAATGAATTCAAATAAATAATAAATAATCATCCCACATAGTGCATTTAGTTGAACAACATTCTCGCTATCAATTTAGTTGGTATTGCTTACGGGCAGGCTCTGCAAAAAGTGTCTGATCTTCCGCTATAAGTCCAGTGTCTAGGAAGTGGCGACATAAATCATGGGTGTGCCCGCCCCCTAGCGGTGGTGGCGTGAACCTGCTCGCTGGTAACGGGAATTTTTATGTATGCAGGTACTCACGGGGGAAAGAGTATGTATGATGGTGACTGTCTTAACGCGTCATTAAGTTTTGATGCAGGTTTGTTAAGAAACCAGTCACTAACATAATTCTTACTCCATTATAATAATCACGATAAATGACTAAATTACCACCAGTAACTACAGCAATATCCTCCACAAATAGCATAGATAAATAACTTAATTAGTAATCAAAATAACCGAAGTGCATGCCCGAATACAGCGGATAAGTGTTTGAGCTTTATTGAGAGCAAACGATTAGCAGAAATAATTCAGAAGGTTTAGTTAAATCTCAAGGGAATTAAGATATTGATATTAATTATTTACTACAGATGAAATAAGTAACGCGGCGGCGATGGGTGCTTAAAAAGCAATACTAATCACAACATTAAAACTTTATTTGGGTTTAAGGCTTCATGTTTTTAAAAAGAAAGTTTAAAGTTTTCATAACCTCGATAGACTATGATGAATTAAGTATTTACCAAAAAGCTTCTTTTATAAATCAAGTATCATCATCACCATCAGCCGGAAGACGTCCCCTGTTAAACAAGGCCTCCCTCTTAGAACGCCACAATGAAAGACAATTTGCCATTTGTATCCATCGGTTGCCCGCAATTCAAGTCGAGTATATAGGCTAAATACATATAGGTACTTTGGGTAAGGCAACTGTGCGGTTTAACATCGCATTCTATCCTTTGCGACGCCTTTCTGGATAACCCAAAACTAAAATAGCATTAAGCAACCTTCGCAGCTTTTTCTCTCATGTCAAACTTCTGCACTTATTGTATAGTAAATAATTAAACTATGTAGTTGCACAGCGCTGGAAGGTCGGCCGGTCGGCTGCGTTTGCGCAACATTAGTTCGCGCATCGCACGCATCTGCACACATTGCGCAGATTTACGTGAAACGAGGATGGCTGTATTGTGCTGTTCGTGGCTGGAATTAAGGCAATGCTGTCAGGTCAGACACTTTGAAATGTAGATTTAAATATATGTTTTAAGTGTAAGTAAACCAAGTAAATGGTTTACCTATTCAGCTAGATTTTACTGTACAAAATCGTTTCTGACTGACTGCCTCGTTGGTCTAGTGGTTGCTAAGCGCGACTGCTGTGCACGAGGTCCTGGGTTTGAATTCCGGGTCGAGCAAAGTGTTACTGGGTTTTTCCATTAGGTATGTAATTCTCAGTAGCAGCACGAAGTCTGGATTTGTGCCCGGTTGATGGCAATAGGCCGCCCCCTATTACATTGGGACCTAAAAACATAACTGGCGAAATGTGAGTGTACTATATGTGCACCTCTGCCTACCCCTTCGGGGAATACAGGCGTGATGTTATGTTATGTTAACATAGTTTCTTACTAAGTTTCTTGGATTAATCAGTTTCAAGTTTAGTTTTAGTATAAAAAAAACTATTGGGTTATTGTTACAGCATTATTGAATGCTGAAAAAAGGTTTAACTTGACGAGAACTTTTGACAAGAATCGATGGAGAGAGAATACGGAAAACGTGAACAAAGCTTCATTGCAACTGCACTCCTTACGTGCGTTAGCGTACGGATGTTATTTTCAACATTCCCCTAGATATTATGCAGGAGTTGGAAGTCAACCTGCCTCCAGTCGTATGTAAACACAAAGTCGTGAGCGCTAATAAAGAATTAAGTAATTAAAGTCCACATTTCCACAACACTAATTGTTTGACGCCGTTTATTTGCGACGCTCATTAAATCTTGACTTTAGGCTCAACTTATCTTGACGATTACATTACGAAACTATTGAAAATATTTGTTCGGCAATTAAGGTGTGGTCAGTTTTAAAGGTTAGCCGAAAGGTTGTTTCATAGCAATCACCTTAAACCGTGTAATGCTTGTATTAACTCTACAATGAACCTCCCTCCATTTTCTATGGATGTCGAAAAAGCATAATGCACGCATGAAAAATAATAAATTCTAAAGGATAGTTAGGTGTTTGGTTTTTTTTGAGAATTGAGAAATATCTAATGGGAAAACCCATGAACACTTGACCTGACCCAAGAATCAAGCCTCATGCTCAGCTGTCATGATTTTGATTACTGCTGGATCAATGGACTTTTTTTTTAATCGAATGTCCAATCAAAGTAGGTATGATACTGGTTGGTTGAAGAGGTTATCAAGAGCAGATTGTTATGCCTACTAAATTAATTTAAAATCACATTCATTGTTGAAAGCCTATTCAGAATGCGGATGTTTAGACGCAATAGATCGCATACATTAACATAATCTTATAAAACTGTGTTTAATGTACATATATGGGCAATATGGGGCTGCATAACTAACACTTTCGCTCCTAAAGATGAGTTTTGTGGTATTTTGAGGTAATATGGAGGTGTGCCGAGCGCTGTTCGAGTCATTTAAAATTTTAAATAAAGTTAATGGCCGGAGAATGTTTCTGATTGTTTATTTGTGTACCTACTATGTTAACGATTTCGTTTGGTTATGAGTACAGTTTAGATACTTTTCTTTTTTGTTGTGAAATTTTTGGAGAATTTCGTTTGGTTACGATGTTGGAGTGAGAGCCCGTGTTGAAGGATTATATTTATGGAATAAGTTGTTTATTTTAAAAAGTGATTGTCTGATATTACTGTATTTTTAGTTTCAAATTGCAATTTTGTATTATTTTATAATCTTGAATCATAAATGAAGAGTAAGGTGTATGCAGTATTTTGTTACGATGCCGATCAACAATTATTTTTAATGGTCAATTATTCATGTATTATTTCGATTTTAATAACAGATGTTTACCTTTTCCTTATTTCTTGGTTACGCGGCTAATACTTTAACTTTTTTACAATTATCTATGAAACTCTAAGTAACAAAAGTAAGCCACACAAATCTTCACTTGCAATCATCAAACCCGCAAAATTGAGATCAAAAGCCATAATCAACATCTATTACATCGATCACATAATATCAATTAACGCAATTATCACATGAGTATAACAAAAAACCAACGAGACGAGTGTGACAGCGCCTAACACCGGAACCAGGAACATGATGCAACAAGCACCGAGCCAAGACAACCGGCGACATGTTACCCCGCGTGTTGCGCAAGCGCCGCGCCGCAACCTGTTTACTGAAGAAAGTCGTTTCAGTATGTGAAAGGTTGCCGGCGTAGTATAGTGTGTTAGGATTCATATTGGTGCTGTCATACCTCGATGGTGGGATGAGCAAGGCAGTGGATGGTACCTACACTGTATGTATAGTAAGCAATAACAACAAACAAGTCATTCAAGTTGGACCTTTTTTAAAACAACATTGTTATGGTTCCGTTAGCAGAAACTTTGCAGCAATTTTCGGGTTTGGGAGTAAGCCTCCGGGAATGGAATGAATTGATATTCATGTTAGTGCAAGCGAATAGAGTATTAACGGTTAGAAAGCTCCTGTAATTGATTTATTTGAAAAAAAACTTAAACTTGAACCGGGGGAGAGCCTATTGCTATTTCACGGAAACGGTAATTATAGTCACAGTTATACTTGACCATGTATGAAACTGTATATACACACACAGTATATAGTGCGACTATATCCACTTGTTTGAATATGAAATAGATAGAGTAGGTATCCCATAGTTATATGATAACAATAAAACAATAAAATCCATAACTTTCACTGAACGGACTCAGCACTGTGAAAGTGACGGCGGGCGATCGGCGCTCGGTTAAATATGTTATGTTGTGTTGACATCGATTGACTCGGACAATCGATATAAAGTAGGATTACTAGACTTGTTAGAGCCAGATATAACAGTATTGTAGAGGATATAGAACAGTTTCACTGCCACTGAAGACTTTTTTAATCTTATATTTAAAAAGCAAAAAAAAAAATTAAAAAATCTTGTATCAATTAGTAGTGTGTTGTATAACAGCGTTAGAAGCTGACAAAATGATGTTACTTATGACAGTTTCTTATAAGAGGCGGTCCTGGGCTCATATTTCAACTGCTACTGGGAGTTTGCCAATGAAAAAAGGAATAAATCTATAGTTATTGATATCGTAATACTCAGTAAGCGACCTCGACTACCCTCACGAAGTCTTACGGCAACCATCACGTACACTCGTCATTACTAGCCATAGACCACCGAGCGACGCTAATGGCGTCCGATCGGTCCCACCGAGTACTGTGAGTGGTGACCTTTGCTATTTGCTGTCGGTACACCGTGTTGCCAAATAAACTCGTTGCACAAACTGAAGTACGGATAGCGAAACAATACACATCTAAGATATATCTCAGTAACATTGGAATATTTGGACTTTGGAGTGTTTTTCTCCTGAACCGACTTTAAAAAAGCAGTCATTTTTAGTGCGTGTGCTATATACGCCAATATGTTTGACATTTCTCGAAACTAAAATTGATTTATTTTCTATAAACATGTTTTTTCGAAAACGTTTAGAAATTGGGTTTCCACTAAATCGTATGTTTAATAAATACTTAAATAAGATAGTCTGTAGTAATACTATTTTTTCTACGATTTTATGTACTTTAAGAATAAATACACATTATTTTTAAGCTTAATAGGAGATAACTGAAATTCTGTTATCTATAGTTCAGCATCAAACTCAGATTTATTTAAAAAACCGTTACCAACTTCTAGAGCTTCGTAAAATCGGCAAACAAGATTAACGAACACAACTCAATTATTAAAATTAATTGAATTCATGACACGACAGTAAAACTATATTAATTATTCATGTATGAGCAAGTTTACAAATCAAAATGATAAAAATTCTTGCAGATTGGATGGCCAACATGTCGACACTTAAATATCCTTTGCATAAAAAGTAAGGCGTTCTCAATATGTGTAGATCACATTAGCATGTAAGTGTGTTATCAATATCTGTGACATTCTGTAGTTATTAACATTCTTTGCGGTGGTTTATGGTTTGTGACGTCATAGCGTCTTTGTTTTTCTCGGTTTCTTTACCCAAAACTATAAAACCCACCTAATAAAATTTCTAAGACACCATTCGGATGCTAAATACAGAGAAATACAGAGAAAAAAAAATCAGATCGGTTCATAAATAACAGAGTTATGAGGGAACATACATAAAAAAAACCTGAGAACATCCTCCTTTTTTAAGTCGGTTAAAATGAATGAAAAAGGCCTTCTAGGTACCCTAAATAGACGAATATGTCTAAAGAATATGAAGAGAGTGAATGAGGTGAAAACATGATAAGATTATAGCAAAGTCAGAGCTCTTGGCAAATTCCTCAAAGAAATAGTGAGAATTTAGTCATTTTAGTTACTTGAATATCCTCTTGGTCCCTCTATCGAGTATTTTCCCGGATGAATAGTCCGTTATATCATAATATCTAATAGTAAGACCGCATGACTACATTTACTCCGTGAGACTCGGGAACGAACTCCGAACTGTATTTTCCTGTTTGTTGCGTGTTTGGGAAACGATTCTAATACGCACGCAATCGAAACACGAACAAGTTGTATTCATAGTAAACTATTATTACTTATGAGATAGGCTTTTTGTTAAGAAAGTTCGCGGAATTAAAGAAAAAGGCTTTAAGTTATTTCCTGAAGAGATGGGAAATTACATCTTGTGATGATTAAGGGTGGCTAAGAATTACATCTGAAATACGGGGAGGTAGTTTCTCGTTAATTTTTTTTCGAAATTATTAATTTAGTTACATAGTATAGTTAGTTAGTGTTGGGCTTATGGATTACCCACAAACGTCCTAGTCTAATGTGCAATTCAGCTGCACATATCTGCGTAACATTAGAAAATAAGAGCTACTAGAGACACTTACCTAATATCAATCAATCTTTTATAGTATCGATCTGTCTTAGTACTAGACAAAAAACCTGGAACTTTCATAAAACGTAATAAGAATTAAGTCAGCGTTATTTTTTGTCCGTCTGTACGTTACAGAGCGCGTGAGAAATAATTACATGACCCCCTCCCGGCTGAGGTGCGCCCGCGCAGCGTCGTAGGAACTAATATCTCATTATTGTTCGTTTATTGCTCTTTATTGTGTTGTTGTTTGATATAAAGAAGTTTCGTGATTGTAACGACACACAGTCGTGCGTACAGACTGGTTGCGCATTCAAATGTTGAAAGACTTAAGTTTTCTTCATTCCTAATAATCGCTTTTCAACTGAGGCTGGAAAGACAGTGTTCTCTGGGTTAGTTTGACGAATCTCGCGGGAAATATCAGTCTAGGATCCCAAAGGTTAAATAATTTGTCTAATAAGGGAGTCACGAGCCCGGTGTGGGCCCGATAAACTAGGGTAAACAATATTATATAATCCAAACAAAGAAAACGCCCATGCCAGCCCTCAGGGGCTCAGGGCAGGGTTTCCCAATCTTTTCTTGAGCGGACTCTACAGACTTTTGATATTGTTGCTATGATATTATTTATATCGGCCAGTTGCTTTTGAAATCCTAATATAAGTAATAAAACCATTAAATAACACGTATTGGTCACAATGTCAACAACTTACTAATTTAAATTCACTATCATGTCATTTCGAAAATCAATTAGGTAAGTATTAAACTTGCTCGCTTGATCTTAGGTGAATTTCATTTGCAGTTAATCGATTTGCTGATTTTCGCAATATGTCATATGAATTATTTGTAGTGTCGAAGTAGAGCAGACAACCCTAGTAGCACTAATTAGCTAGAGTCTAAATTCGAGCTCAAATATATACCTACAAGACATAACGCCTGTATTCCTTGTTTCGGAGGAGTACCTACTATGTCTATACGTAGCACACACACATATAAGAGCTCACTGTTGTTCTTCCGACCACTCCTGTTCTTGTAGGCATTTAGAAATAGTTTCCAGTATAAAATATCTCGGAGTTATGATTGACAGTACACTAAGCTTTAAACAACACATTGATTTACTATCCTCAAGAACTAGGAAACTGATTTACTTCTCTAAAAGTCTGAGCCACATAGCCGACAAGAAAGTCAGTAAAATGGTATATATGTCCTTATGCCAATCCATCCTAAGCTACTGTGTTACCGTATGGGGTGGATCCTGTAGTACACACATACTAAAACTAGAAAGAGCCCAAAGAGCGGTCTTAAAAGTAGGTTTGTCGCTTCCATTCTTCTTTCCTACTAGGGATCTCTACTCGCTCTCCGATGTGTTGACAGTACGCCAACTATATATATTATGCACAGTTCTAAGACAACACTCAATAATAGGTTTTGATCCCTCACTTAATAATGACAAGCGAGTCAAACACAGGGTCTGCCAAACGCTTACCAAGCGTAACACTGCTTACACACACAAATTCTTTGGGTTTCTAGGTGGATATCTCTATAATAAAATAAATAAAAAGCTTTCAATTTATTCACTTACAAGAGCCAATTGTAAAAGGGCCGTAACCTTTTGGTTAAAGTCCCTAAGCTATGATGAAACAGAAAATCTACTTAAAGTTCTATCCTAAACCGACTTCTCATGATTTAACAACATCCACACACACACACACACACACACACACACACACACACACACACACACACACACACACACACACACACACACACACACACACACACACACACACACACACACACACACACACACACTCACACACACTCACACACACTCACACACACAAACACACACACACTCACACACACACACACACACACTACATGCCATATAAACCAATTCATAGGTTTGATTCTCACACCCACATATCCTTAATCCTCACAAGTCACAATTCACTCAGTTTTGTCTACTTAAATATTACTAAACTAAAATGATTTACAGCTTGTACCTGTTACCCACTTCCGGAGTCTGGAGAGGCTGGTAATCTGTCATACAGGTCTCCTAGTACAGAAACCAGTCTCTCACATAGATTATAATCCACCAATGTACACTAGAACTAGTGCTATGTATATAACATAATATTTTTTTTTTGTAATCATTCTATGTGAGAGAGAAAATAAACATATTTGTATTTGTATATAAGTAACTATATATAGTAGTATATTATAAGTAACACAACCATCGTGCTTAGCGACCACAGGACCAACGAGGCAAAATATAAGTAAATTGTAATAATGTAATAATGTGTGTGTGTGTGTGTGTTGTGGTGTATCGGAGTGCAGTGCTCAGTGTTCTAGAATGTCGGCAGGCGTGTGCAGGTGAAAGGGACGGCCCTACGCTGCCTTGCCTAGATTGGACACGTAGGGTACAGCCTAGCCGAGAAGTGCTCATTAATACAATAACTAATATTCTATTCAAACATTTACTCAGATAATCTTTTTTCTACATAATCTTGCAAAAATTTGATTTAATCTGGACGAAAAGTATATATTTCAACTCTATATTCTATTTTGCCCGTTATATTCTATTCGTCTAATGTTATAGACACATTGTTTAAGAAGACAGGACGACCTGATTGGCGCAGTGGCTAAGCAATTGGACTGCTGCGCTAAGGGGATTCGATTCAACGGGACACAACAATTTGTGCGATCCACAGATGTTTGTCCCGAATCTGGGTGTTTGTGTATGTGATATTTCATGTTTGTGAAACGTACCCACAATACAGAAAACCAATCTAGGGCGACGGTTTTCAAATAATAAAGAGGACCCTAAAGTATTTCGTCGGCGACATTACTAAGGTCGTGACTGCCTCGCTCGCTGCCGCCAATGTTTCACAAACAGTATCTCAGCTCCGGTATACTACGATTTATTTTACTCTAATACTTGCATCTTATAATAGAGGTATATATAACAAATTACTACTATAGGACTGCTTAGGTACTTGGTATTTTGGATGCAAGGGCGATTGTCGAAGTATCAGATTAGGTACCTCGGTCGGGTCGAGTGTTATCGGGGTTTCTGTAAGGAAATTGTAAAACTGTTTATATAATCCTGATTATAAATATTCGTACTGTTATATGTCTATAGTTACTTTTACTACCTCTGTTAACTCCCCTTTCTCCTCAACCTGGGACCTAGGCAGTTAGCTCTTTAAAATATGCGTAAGCTTTGTAAAAATATAATTTCTGGTCTCTCTAGAAACTCGACATGTCGACATGGCAATTTTCTAGTGATGTGGCATCACGTACCATGTACACAGGGTGTCCCCTGCCCCGCGCCTCAGCTCATACCCCGATTGCCTTGTCGACCTGTCGCGTACAGTACCTAAATAATCATAAACATCTAGTTGCCAATATATTTGACCGCAGACGCGTGATGTAATTTGCAACGAATTACCAAAAGCTTCCCAAACACCTGTCAGTCAGACAGCGGCATTAGCCTCGATGAATGATTGCGAACATTCTGAGACGGTTGCGACACCAGACGCTACGACAACCTGCCGCACATCACGAGGACATCTTTTATTTTGTTCTTAAAAGAGTTGAAACTACTTAATATATGAGAATGTGGCCTGAAACGTTGTAAGTATATCTTGAAGGTGCAATTACAGATGGTGAAATCCCCTAACATTGAAATAGGTTTCGTCTCCATGCTAAAGATACACATGAGCCTCATTAATGACATCATTTCCTTTACTTATTGTAGAGGGGTGCTTTATTTCTTTTGCTTATATTAACTTGAAAGAATTATGAAAACTTTGCAGATCTAAAAATAAAACGTATCATGAAATTCTGCAGCAGTAAAAATAACACGAGTATTCCAGATTTTTTTAAGTAAAAAACCACGTGACTACAATCCATAGTAAACAGGTCATTTACCACCAAATGGACCTAGCCCAGCAATAGCAACATTGTTACACGACTCTACGAGCATGTGCCAATTGCCAAACCCTAGAGTTGGCATATTTTAGAAACCGCAATAAATCATTCGTTGCATGCGAAGTGTACTGCGATGACTTCACACCGACATTACTTTATGATGGGCCTGTTGCACACTACTGGGTACTTAACTTGAAAACACTAACCAGTTTTATTGTCTATGTAAGGATTTGAAGAAGACCTAATAAAAAGACGACTGTAGGCTTGACTAATTTTGATGCTGTATCAAATATTAAGTAAGCTTTCAATCAACGAGCATGTGACAAGAAGGTCATGAGAGTAATTATGCCAGAGCGGCAAGATAGGAGTTTCAGTTTTAAAACAAAGCTTCTAAAATGATTTATCCAACAGTAATTACGTGCAAAATGGCTTTAAAAGTCAAGTGCATGCCGTGCGCTTGCGCTGCCAACTCTTGCGCAACCAAAGTTCATAAGCCATCACATAATGGTCAGGTTCCGATTGTTCTACTCGGCGGTCCTTTGTTGTATCTGCGAATTATTTGTAAGATAGCAAGTATTGGTTGAGTTGAATAGAAGTTATCATGGTACTCGTATGTGCGTTTAGATCTAGTCAAATCAAACTTAAACATTTTTATTTCCTTGCGATGATGGGTCTTAGATTAATGTGAGTCATCTTTGCTCTGATTTCGTAAATAAGAAATACTTAATATGTATGTATTTGGCACGATAGAAGACGTCAGACTGGTGTTATTTAATTGGCTATCTACCTGCGTCCGTATATCTTTGAGCTACCATCAATAAACTTAAGCTAACACATCGCATGACGAGCCCCTTGGCATCGTTCCGTCGTCCTCATTCACATACTTGTAAAATTTTACACACAACATGGAGAACAGTTATTTTAATAATACCATTCAAATCATTGACATTTTGTTAATATCTACCGAATAGCAGAACACTGGCCTAACGTGACGGGCGCCTCTTCCAATACTAACTTTATCTTGACGCGTTAAGGTGTATTGTCGGCTGCAGTCAGCAGAAAGAGCTTTTTGGCTAAAATGATTATAAGTTTCGTATCAAATCTATCATTAGTGTAATGGTTTAGACCGTTAGGGGCTTGCGGAGTTATATCACGTTTTTAATCAAGTGATGTATGGAACCGAAGTCATATTGTGGTGCTGGGAAATATTATGGGCAGTGGACAATAGATTTGTATTTGATATGTTCCGAAGTCTTTATTTATTTATTATAAGGCACATAGACAATATGAATACAAACTTTTAACATGACATAATCACATTGCATATAAGTTTGGTAAAAGATAAGGTGCTTTAAAGTTAGTTTTTTTACTTTCATGCCCTAATTTTGACTGTATTCCCGAAAGTACTGAGTAGCAATGTGTATTTTTGTTTTGCCTACTATGATGTTATTAGTATACACACTATACGGTGTGCCTCGTCACCTCGTGTGCTTCATATTGATGTCAGTTGTCAGAATGAGTATATTCTCATGTTTTTGCCAGCATTGCGCGCGCATACAATTGAGCAACTAAACATGACTTTTTGTAAGAGTTTGTAAATAAATGCACAGCTAAACATATTATATGTCCTTGTATATCCTCCAATACATCACTAGCAAGCATATTAAACTTTGGTTAATATAATTGGTACATACATACCTACATACTCGTTTCCTACATGGTAGGTAGACTACACTCTACGATTTTCATTCACTCCAATTCTCGTATATTCCTTTCGCCTCATTCATTCTCATCACACTCTTATACATACAATCTGAATGGTATAAGGTATTTTTAAACCGACCCCTTTCCAGAACAACTCCGTTTTATTGAAAATATTTCAGTGAGTGACAAATTTACAAGAGTATAATATGAAAGCTAACATGAAGTAACTTTATCTATTTCAGTTCCTTAAAACATAAGAAGGTGCGTAGTAACTCAGGAGTATTGTCAGTGCATTTTAGCCACGTACTGAAACACGACGCGTCTCGCACGTATCAAGGAACGTTAAGCAAATAACGTGATTCTACATTCCTGAAATACTTGAGCTTCTTCCACATATACCTACGCATATTTCCATATTTTCCATACTTGTGCAAAGTTCCGGGTTCAGCGCACGACGGCACGAGCTCTTTGAGGCAAATGTTTATACTACCAGAGTTGTTATCGAGGAATCATTCATTAAGATGACCGAAGTCCGTGTGGGACACTTCGGAGAAAGAATATTATTTTTTTAAAATATAAGTGCCGTGTTTTGTTTTTTTAAGGCATTCATCTACTTATAGGAGGTACAGTACGGTAGTGGGGACGGACATGTACTATCTCGATTTCAGTTTTAGACACAGGAGCTGACCAGCTTTGCTGGATCAGATTTATCACACACACGCACAACCGGTATATACCTACATACTGTTTAACATATAAATCATTCCATCAACACATCGACACGGCGGCTTTCGCTACAAAACATCATTACAGTTTCTGCGAAATGTCGAAACTTTCGACGCGTGCGCAGTGTGGGACTTCATGCTCAGCAACCGCGGTTCCCTGCGGTTTTTATAGCATTCGCAACGCTTACTCAATGTGCACCAGTTTTTACTTTTAGGATATAATTGTGCCTTTCCTGCGGGTTGGCTCGCAATAGTAATGCATTACTTCATCAATTATGTGAAGAAAGATGTTGTGTTGGCGAATCGATTGTGTAGTGTGATAGGTACTTACCTGCTGTTGGTTTATTGGCTAGTTAGTTAGTCTACAAACTGACTTACCTGAAACAAAGAAACACAAATTTAGTATCAAATCACAATTAGAACAATAGTACACTTCAATGTTATGGCTCTCTTAATTATGGGTATATTTGACCGTATTACGAGGTTGTAAATGGTAACGCTACTTTTTTCACTGTTTTGGAGAAGAACTGGTTAAGCATAAATTCCAAGAATAATTTATGTCATTCATGATAACGTGGAGTTTCGAGTAAGGACGTGGCTTTTTACATTTTTCTTGAAAATTATTAATTAATATGACTTTCTAACTGACATAACCCTGGTTTCCTCCTCTACCAGGTCGCCTGCCCGTGCTCTTCACAGCGTGGCCGCTACAAGTGGCGCGTGGCTACAGGAACACTCTCACTGCGGAAACCGAAAGCTGTCTGGCGACATGCCACGCGTGCGCACCCCGCAACCTACCACCTGCGCGGGCGCAGCCTCGGGAAATTATATCTGACCACGTAAGGAATTAACAAGGTGCCGGTCGCGCGTATCGTTTATTAAATTGCACTGAACGGTGAAGAGTAGAAAAGGTACGCGATTGTAGGAGGTTGGTAATTATACTGAGAAATTTCACTTACTAAACTTTTACTATTGGTAAATAGTTAGTAGTTTTAGGTTCCGTCGTTTTTATTTTTGTTCCATCTTAGAAATATTTATCACTGACTTTTGGTGTAATTTTCTTTGACGTCACCACGATGGCTCAGTTAGCAGAGCTGCCCCAATGATCGGTGAAGGTCGCGAGTTCGAGGCCCGCTCATGACCGTTGTTTTACCAAATTTCCTTTAACAATTTATATTTATCACTTTTCAATTTAATTCAGATTGGGAAAAACTGAAACATTTCTTGACGTTCCTTAAATTCTTATCTATATATTATATCTACTGGGAAAGGAATCAACACTTGTTGCAATTCCAAAACTTTTGAAATAAATGTGTAAATATAATAAAATGATGAGAGCTTATCAAAGTGTATCTTTACTTAAAATATAGCGGCACTAGTTTTTTTATTATTTTAGTGTTAAAAAACTATGTTATCTTAGACATCTTTACACACGCTCGTGCAATACTTGAATCAGCATTACAATCTTACTAAAACAAATAAAAAAACTGTCACAATAGTCATTAAGATGGTAGATACAAAATAAATGAGTCAACATTCAAAACGTTGGACATTTTATAACAAAATTAACGGGAACTAGACCAACCGCACAATATTATCATAATCTAACGTTTAAAACAATAGAAAAACCATTGTATTGTTTGAAATTAACGTAGCGTTATTTCTAAATTAAAGAGATGCTCGACAATATGGCGGTTATGTCAAAATTTCCAAGATGGCGGGGCGGGTGTTCCGTGTCTGGTAATAATTAGTTGTTACGCAAAATTAATAAGTTTAGTTGCGGCTCCGCGGTGATTTGCCGGAAAAATGGACACTCAGCGAGACAATAAATATGGCTTATGTAAGTAATATTAGGTTTTAGAGAGGTTTATCAACATTTGTTACGTATTCTGTGAGATTATGCAGTCATGGATTGTTAACCGTCCGTAGGTATGTGGACGCATATGAGAATCATGTAACATTAATGTTAGAATAGCAATAAAATACTATTATTATTTATACTGTTATAATATATCATTAAAGTCATAAAACCACACAGTTTCGATCTAAAATCTTGTAAATGTTTTTTTTTAAACGTCATCCCACACTGGGAATGTCTCCTGTGTCGTGGGTGCGTTTCACAAACATGAAATATTACATACACAAACATCCAGTCTCGGAATAACCATCTGGGGATCGCACAATTTTTTGTCTCGTGTGGGAATCGAACCCGCAATCCTTAGCGCAGCAGTGACTACGCTAATCAAGTCATTTGGTAAAAAAAAATTAGGAAATTAATTAAGATACCACAAACATAGATTTTACCTGTTAGTGTAAATTTCCTAAATAAATATAGGTATCTACAACTACGATACGTTAAGAATATATTTTTTCAGTAGGTATTTGTTTCTATTGTCATAAAATGTAATTGTTATGAATATTCCGAACTAGTTACCAAGATATTTTTTTATTTTGCTATTATTTCAGTCTCATGTGTGTCATGGCCACGCACTAAAGAGCTATTAAATAAGATGAACAAAATAAAAATACTGTTGGTAACTGTTTACAAAACACTGCAATTTGTAAATCGGTTGGTATTTAAATTATTATCTGTATAAGGAATCAAGCTCTAATACAGTACACACTGAACACACACGATCAGACGTGTCCTTAAGGTATTGAAAACCCATTAAGTCAGCTAAGTGTGTCAAACCTTTCAAGTGTCAGCGCCCCCGAGGCCTTCAAACCTCTGTGGAGCTGGACAGCCGTCACTGGTAACATTACATAAAGCTGGTTTTTGCTGGCCCATTGTGTGACGCAATCAGAAACAATTAGCGGCATAATGACGGCCACACATGTCCCTTTGTGCGCCCGCGCATGTTTTGCGAAGATCGATGAATAGACGGCAAAAAATAACGTATTGGTAAGAAGTCAGTAATTAATTGGTAGGGAGACCATGGGATAGAGGCGGAGATTGGCAGTTGAAGATAAAGCTGTTGAATAGGCTCATTGGTTAAGTTGGTCTCTTTCGCGTTTAGAGTCAAGGTTCGATACCCGAGAAAATACTTTTGATTTATATGAATCAGAAAATACTATCTACGTTTAACTCTGGTTATAAAATATTACCTATTATGTATTGCCGCACGTCCCCGAAGAGCAACTTAGGTATAATTATTATATTCATTAAAACTATTCGCACACGCACGAGGCCCGCCACACATACGCACCGCCATTTAAACTTGTCACGAAGTTACTGCACAACTCTAGAAGAGTGAAGGCTGCGCGTGAGTCATCTTCATTAACGGCGGACGTTAAACATCATAGATTACACCTATGTAGGAGAGCGGTGGTCAGCAGGCAGCAGCCCACTCTATTACATAGTCAAGCCACTCCACCAAAATGAAGATAAATAACAAGAATTTGTGTGTGTGTCATGTATTACCTAAAGAGGTTCTTTCAAAACTTGACTAACTATTCCATTTATGTAGTATGGATGTAGCTGATATCTGGCCACCTAGACCTAGGCTACTTGGTATCCTAAAAATGTGGCGAATAAAACCGCGGGGCGCGACTAGTCAGCTAAGCAGGTGTAAGTAAAGCCGGGCACCCAATCAATCAGTCCGGGGACTTTCGCATGTCGCGGGCGTCGCCCCCCATTGTCAGCCATTCCATTTGTTTTGTTGATTTGTTGCCTCTGCGCACGCAGGCGGTGCAGCGGGTACGAGACGCTACAATGCTCATTTATCTCACTATACTAACGTCACTGTCACTTGATTAGTTCAGATGTTTAGATGAAACTTCCTGACGTTTTGGGTGCTGAAACCAATTAGAGCTAAAGCTACCTAAGTACAATTAGCTAGCGATCTGTGATTTAGTCAGTTGTTAGTAGGTTCATAATTTTTTTTTCAAATACGTCGCGCCACGTAGGATTTTTTTAGATGTTATATCCTTACTTTTTCTAAGTTTAAGATATTACTCATATATTTTGTGGTTACAGTAATGACCCGCAGCGTGATCGAAGCCCTTGTCCTCCCTTGTTTTGAGTTAGTTTCCACAGTTTTCTAACCAGTTAGCTCTGCGTTAAAAGGTAGAAAAGAAGAAGAAGATGTTGTTGTTAGATGATTATTTAAATATATGTTTTACTAACGTGAATATTTGGGAATTCCCGACTGGTTTCGAACTCAAACGGAACCCTTATTCATGAGCTGTCCCATTAGCAACATGCATCCGCTGCACAATAACTAATCAGTTTCGGTGCAGGCACTACGCAAGCATTTTCATAACTTACATGATGCAACTAACATTGAGGATTTGGAACTAGTGTTTAAGTGTTGTACAACAGCCATTATTATTCTCAATTAGATCGCACACAACGTAAGGTAGATTTAATTAAGATAAGTATTTCCTTTTTTCAGCGGACTCTGTTAAGATCGTGTTAAATCGGCCGGAAAATTAACTCTATTTTAGTAATAGGAACAATAAACAAATTGTTGGCGAATAATTTAACCGGTAATTTAAGTGGTATCGGTGACTTGTAAGTTAGTTAATAAGTATAACTTTGTATGTTTGTTACTGGTGCAACTTGTCAAGCTCTCCTCTCCGTCACTTGGTCGCTTACTTTTCCTTTGAGACCTAATAGACCCAATGGATGAAACTTGTAACCTTTCTTTATTTCGTCTCACTTTACTAGTAACACGTGCTCAATCTTAATTTAATTAACAGCAACTTTTATCATTTGAGATTAATTATTTTATTCTATCAGTATTCGACGGATCTCCCTGCTAATATACATAGAAGAAAGTCGTTACATTTCATTTGAATGAGTACGCCACATTAATAGTTGCACATATAACAAAATGATAGAGTTAAAAATAATACATTAAAAACTAAATGGTTTCTTACATACGTATGGATATTGAACCAAAGAGAAATGCATAACTATTACTCAACAGCGATGAGTGCGCAACATTTAAATACACAATTATCACATGGCCGCAGGAGACATGTTATTACAAGTGGATACTATCTCCAAGAAGGTGTTGGATTACGTAACAAGCTGTACTCTGAACATCAAACTTATATCGATGTGTAAACATTTACTTTTTTATTTGACATAAAATTACAGGCGATTATGCCAGTGGTGTCTTATTATAATGTATGGAGGATACATAACATTGAAGAAGTCACAGTAATACACGCCAGGGTGCGAACCCGAAACGTTAAAACATCAAGATTGGCTTTCCTCAGTTCCAAAATATATTTACTAGGACAAGAACCCACGAGAGATTCTTAACCTTCAGGCGATAGAGATATCAATTATAAGCCGTCATTACGTTAATTCATAACAATCCTACGAGGTTCAAAACTCAGTCCATTATAGTAGACACAATAGCATCGTAGCTACACTATCACAATACGATAGGCGTAGGTAATTGATTGGATTTAATACCCTAGGCGATAAGGTGATGGTCCCACAAATCGAAGGTGTCGCATACAATATTTCATGTCTGTAAAACTCGCCTACTATTTTGGAAAAAATTCTATAAAAAGTCATTAACCATGTAACATTTTTTAATGACAAGAGAAATTTAGTAGGCGATCTTTTTAACCCACTCAATACTGGTATAATTGATATTCTCTTAAACAGCTCATATACTGTTGGTCCAGCGCCTATCTTACGTCATCACAGAGTTATGAAACAAAAGATTATGATCATTGAACTTTTGTAGAGTGTTTTGTTTCGTTACAGTTGTCTTGTTTTATCTTAACAATCTCGTAGCTATTGTGGTTGTGCGTAAGTTTTAAAAAGAAATTTTAGAGAGTTGGCCGCTGTTGTTTCTTTTTAAGAATTTGGCGATGGACCAAAAGTTATCGGACGATGTTTTGCATTTGCATTTGCACCTAAGTTGAATGTATTATCGGGTGGATGCTTGTTTTTATTGCACATATTGTTGAGATTCAAATCATAATTACACACAGCGCACCATTTTGTTTTAAAATTGGTGCATAAAGTGTTCAGTCAATATCGTTGCTAGCTGTCGGTTCCTCTCGTGTATTAGGTACCTCACAACACTTCCTTTCGCTTTCCATCCTTATGCACCATGTAACATTATCCAAAAGAAGATCCGTTCGATCATCTTTGCGGAAGTTGGAAGTGTTGACTTAGTTTGTTTTTATTAGCATGTGTGTGCTACTTGTTTCTGTAGCATTTTCATGATTTCATGTATTAAAAATAAATGTACAAAAGTTGTACAATTTTTTAAATCAGTTAACGTATCTAAATAATTGGAGCACTCATTCCCCGAACGCGACAAATCTTTGTGTGTTGCGCAGGTCTCGAGTCCGGCGGCGTCTGTGTTCGCTGATACGATATAACATGAATATTTATCTCTATAATTCGCCGACCTAATTGATGCAGTGGCTAAGGAATATGACTGCTAAAGGTGGTTCGATTTCCGCGCGTGAAAAATTGTGTAATCGCAGGTGTTTGTCCCGAATCTGGGTGTTTGTGATATTTCATGTTTGTGAAACGCACCCATGATACTGGCAAAATGCGTAGAGTGGGGCGACGTTTAAAGAAAACCTGAGTAAGGTATGACATTTTCTAAGCCCCCTAAAGGAGAAAATATAATGCAGCGTCGTGTGGGAGGCAGGGGCCCGGGGGTCACACACGAGCGGTCAGGTTGCCCGGTGTGTGCATAATTGTGTGGTTTCTCCGGCGATCGGGTGAAAGTGGTGTAATCGCCGCGTTTCTAGCCTCCGCCCGCGCTGGCGATACCATTTTTTATAATTATTCGACAACATTCGCAGACCGCGCTTGTTTGGAGCGAGCAAGTCACGTGACAGGAATGGTACAGCTCGACACACCTAGGGGAGGGAAAAGGAGGGCACAGTTGGTACAAACAATGGAAGATAGGATTAATACTATTGTTGAGATGCATAGGAATACATGCTTCGGCTTACTATGTACCTAATTGGTATAGGAGTGACATTAATGGAAAAAAAAATATAAGTATTTTAGGAGTATGAATTAACATAGTCTAATTAATTTCACGAGAGACAACCAGTTCGTTAATAAAAAGGAAGTCAATGACCACATAACTTGTAACGTATGTTTATTTAAATCAATTGAAACATTGAAGTTCTAAAATGATTAATTTAAAGAAAGTAAGTCAAGGTTTCATTTAGTTCCTTGAAATTTAACAGTACACCAACAGCACCTCGTGTGAAAATTAAAAAGGTGTCATAAGCTTGGAAATTAGGTAGTTCCTACATTCTTCTATATAAAAAAGGTTATAGAGGATTTGTAAACCAATATTAAAACAAAACAATCTACTTACAAACTCTACTCCTTACAATATAGTGCATATACTCACAAATTGACATGTTACAATAGATTGAGATACAGTGTCAAATACATAATACATCTTGCTAGTCAATTGATTCCGTCATTTCCATTTACCCGAGACTCGTGTATTATGGCACACCGCGACGCCACCAGCCACTCCAGCGGCCCATCCATTGTCTTTCTAAACAGGCTGTCATAGAAAGCAACATTCTTACCTCCCAAGCAGCAAAATTAAGATGTTATATTACAATTGCAAATGGCGGAGAAAGTCCGGCCCTTGCATCTTTACATATAATAACTTATTTGTATGTATGTATGCTGCTGATGTCTGTCAGGACGCTGTCGTGAATATACTGGTGACTGGTGGACGGGAGCTCGGGAACACGACCATATGAATTATGTGGTTATGATAATGAGGGCTGTGTTTATCTTCATACTGGATACAGGACGGAGATAAATATTTATTTATCTCCGTCCTTTTATTTCCTATATATCCATTTATCCTCTTGAATGAATGTACTTAATTTCAATGACATCTTAATCGGACAGTGTCTGGTTTGATTCTCGCATTAGGAAAAGTAGTTTTGGGCGATTTCGTTAGATCGTTATAAGTAGTAGTGAGAGACTACGCAGGTCGTTTCAGTAAAGAAACAAATTTTATTTTTGAGCTGGTTATGCAGCAGAATGGTCCGTAGACTTGAGACTACCGCGTCACATGGGCAGTTGGGCATTCCCGAATATAATAAAAGAATAACTGTGACCGATAAGTGGGGAAGGGATCACCCTCTATATCAATAAGGACTCATGTCTAGTGCCATGTACGTCAATATTTGGCCCATTTTCTTTGTCTACAACTGTAGTTTGTAAATAACTGTAACCGCGGAAACAAGCCGTAGCACCCATAATACAATACTCACCACGAGCATGCCTGGCACGAACTGAAAAACACGGCCGAACTAACCGCGGCTACAATACTAAACACTGACCTATCCTTCCTTGTCTAGTCTATACGTCTGTCTCTCTCATTAAGTCGGCGGTGTCTTTGATCTGTCGCTAATTGCGCGCTTTCCCGGCGGAAGCGATGCGTTTATCCCATTAATATGAGGAATCTAAGCGCGTTTAGATCCATCAGAATGTATAGAGATTTGTTATTGGTATTTACGTTTTATTTGTAGTTTTTACCTGAGTAACCACATACATAGATGTGTTTTATTTGCAGTATTTTCTCGAGTTATAGATATTGAAGGTCGATAAAACTGGCAGCATATAAAGCCTTTTGTGATAACTTATTGTGTTATCGATTCAGATTTCTTGTCGTCGCCCTATGCAGGGGATTTTTCCGTATAGTATGTGCTTAACAAACTCGAATCGAGCCTCTTCGCCCCGAGTCCTACCTGACTATTGTACCGTATTGTGATAAATAAAACATAACGCGCATGCGCGCTCTCTCATCATCCAAACTATCATTCCAGCGCACTATTAATCACAAACCTTATAAATTCACCATCTTCGCTCCAGTTACCATAGCAACGGGCACGCATCGTGAAAACTGGCACCCATTACACGAATATAAACCCTATAATTAAGTGGACAAAGTTCGATTTCGGTTACACATAAACTTAGTCACGCGAAAATAATAACAATAGATATTACATCTTATGGAATTTACAATAAAGTATAATTTTAGATGTGTGTTTACATATAATTGTCAAAGAGTGCGCGTACGCACAGCGATCTAGTTAGAGCGGATGCGATTATAATAATTGTGCGAACGGAGCTGGTATTCGTACGATGGCACGAAATGGAATTTGAAAGATAGTAGGATTTATATTGACTAGTATTGTTTATCGTAGTTGCGGACCAGTGAGATACAGGAAAGTTCAAACAAAGGAAAAGTTAAAATGTAGACTACAAAGCTCGTATTTACAAAAAAACTTAACGAATAAGAAACACCAAAATAGAAGAATGAACTAAAACTTATTCTTCTTATTCTTATATTGTATACTTGATGAACAACCTGGTGTCAGAGGTTAAACCACCTGAAGGCCTCTGACATAGCTTTACACACGTTGGAGAATCTCTCAGGTGTGCCGGTTTTCTAATGTTTTCCTTCACTGATTAATCTTCTGTTTTCTTAACTAACACTATTATCCAAACTAGATATTCTATTAATTCAAGGTATCCCGAATTAAATACCGACTACTTCACGTTGCCTACAAGGCTTGCGGTCTTAGTTGTACTTAATAGTTAATTTAGAAACCCTTCGTTATACTTATCAAATCTAAAGATTTTTACACGTCCCTAGCTTATATCCATTAGGATTTTTGAATAATGTAGAAATTTACTAAATCCTATTTGCTAGTCTTCATTGACCATTAAATTGCTTAAAAAATGCCTCTCGTTACAATAATTTCCTGTATCATTATATCATTTCAAACAGCCGGACTCCTAACATACATCCGAGGATAACGTCCAATTGCTTAGCCGCTGCGTTGATTAGCGCAGGTTAGGTTGTGAGCATGATCTGCTATTTCCACATCAGTCACATTAGATCGAGCTACAAGGTTCGATGCCGGACCTTGGTAAAGTGACCTCAATATTACTTATTTTAAACTTAAAACATTGAGCTCTGCCAAAATTAATGTTCCCACTAATACCATGTCTGACATTTAGTATTTATAAATCGTGTTGCCACCATCGCGAATTATTTCTGCCAATTTATATTCAAATTATATTTAAAACTATCTTATACCAGTTATGTAAATGTCGAAATCGCTGACGAGTGATTGATAAACTCAATTAGTTGTTGGGACCAATCAATAAATCATCAGAGGTTAATAATTAGCGGCGTTTGTGCCAGTTATCTGATTGCATATTACATCTGTTGGCGACCGGTGTTCCGTGGGGTCCAGTATAGATAATAATAAGCGGCGTTATCAGTACCTAAGTGTGAGGAAACCGGCACACCTGAGGGGTTTTTCAACGTGTGTAAAGCTATGTCAGAGGCCTACAAGCGGTTTTAACTCTGACACCAAGTTGTCCATCAATCATACAATAAGAAGAAGTACCTAAAATAGTTTATGTACACATAAACGCAATGCAGTAGACTGTAGCTTATCAAGTTACTGTGGTGTTTAGATCAATACATAACTTCTAAATAATTTAAAATTGACTGCCTCTTTGGTCTGGTAGTCGGAAAACGCAACTGCTGTGCATGAGGTCCTAGGTTCGCTTACTGGATCGGGGAAAATGTTATTGGGTGTTCCAACTGCGAAATGGGTTACTACAGTAAACCTCTTGCTACCCCCGCACGCCGCGACCCGCGCCCCGCGAGGAACACAGGCGGTGATGTAATGTTACGTAATTTTCATAAAACTGTTGTAAAAGCATTCTCCCAGCATTGTTATGGAGATAATATTGAACATTAAACCATACGGTACTTATACGTGCATGCTACAGTACTACCGCAGTTTCCTTCAGGCCTGTACAAATTCCATGCAACACCGTTAGTCATGATGCTTACCTAGGTATTTAAGTTAAGTTATGAAATAAAATGTTTTTATTATAACTATAACGTTGTCATGCATTAGAAATCACGTATATACCTATATAGGTAGTTACTTGTAAGTATTTTTTCTTTTTTTAACAGATTGGCTAAAGAGTCTTCTGCGATGAGCCAGATCAACCATTCCCGACTTTATCTATTTACCAGGTAATGCTCTGCTCAGTTACAATCAATCACAGCTATAATTAAGTCTCATGCGCCGCTGTTCCGCGGCGGGTGCGCGGGCGCATAGCGGCTCGCTTTTTGTAAACGTTCCGCTCTCATAGCCACACGCGAATTCTTCGGCGGCGCGCGCAGCTCGCTGACCAGTACGCGCTGAGATTAACAAGATGAATACTACACAGTAATGTTGTGATCGCGTGAGGCTGCTCCACATGTATTCAGAAGCCATCTTAATGTACTGACTGCAGCTTTACATAACCATTACAACGATTGGAACAAACTGTAAGACAATAAACTATGGAACCATCACGCCCGTATTCCCGAAGGGGTAGGCAGAGGTGTACTTATAGATTTCGCGAAGTGATGTTATAGGTCCCAATATAATAGGGGGAAGCCTATTGCGGTCAACCGGGCTCAAAGCAAACTATGGAACATGGCTAAAAATGATTAATAGAAAACGTCAATGATAAAAATATTAATAGAGTTAGGTTCTAGAGGTTCATTGGATTAATCCTAGATTAAAAAAAAACTGCCGACAGGTGTCAGATCTATACTGTTGCTGCTTGTACAACACAACACGACTGGTAAAACTACCAAAGTTTTACCAAAGTCTTATTATTATGGTCACGTTGCCATCAGCTAGTTAGACATCTCTTTGTACTCAAGTAACTTGCGTGCAAATACTACAGAACCAGCATTTCGGTCGCAGAAGCTCGCCGTATTGACCTGTCAAACTGTGAAGCTATAAAAAGTATTCTCTGAGGTAAAGAAATAAAAATAAAATCGGGCTGCTGAGTCAGAGATCAAAGCGTTTATTTTTGATAGCGGTCGGCGGCGGTCAATGGGAAACTGTGCACCGTGCAGCCTCCAGACGAGGGGCAATACTCTATCAGATGAATAGAAACTGAACAAGTAGACTTGACTGAGTTGCGGGCGTCGGGCGACCGGTGGATGCAAATGACAAGTTGTCGTTTATTGTAGCGTTCTAAGGGGGAGGCCGTTGTTCAACAGTGGACGTCTTCCGGCTGATGATGGTGATGAAATAGAATGAATAATATGTGGGATTAATATTTAAGTTTCTTTTTTAAACGCCGCCCCACACTAGGAACTTCTCCTATATCGTGGGTGCATTCAATAAACACGAAATGGCACATACACAAACATCCAAACTCGGGCCAAACATCTGCGGATCACACAAATTTTTGTCTCGTGCAGAAATCGAAACCACAACCCTTAGCGCAGCAGTCCATTCACTGAGTCACTATATAGGAAAATACGCACCCACTATATAAGCGAAATTCCTATTGGAGTAGAATTGTAAAAAAAAAGAAATTGGTCCCACGACGGACGCGAATATGTTATCAGAACGTAACAATCACTCCATATAATAACTATCACTTTTTTGTCAATTATACCAAAAACGCAGTCTGCTAGTCACGATAACATTATATTGGCGACGTGTTCGACAAACAATAATTACATCAAACAGGCAGCTCTTAGAAAAAGTGATACAAAGCTCGCGATCGGGATCAATTGCCCTCCATGACTTAAAAAAGATAATTCTTCAATTACAATTGTTTTGGATGTTTCCCAATGATGTCAAGTTATTATTTACGCGACTATCTTACTGTATAATACTATAAGAAGGCTCATTACTTTATGCACTATAAAAAATCTTAATAATTAATTATTATTATAATAATTAGACTTTTGGCACAATCTAGCCCAAAATCTAGCCAGGCTTGAAACGTTATCCCACCTTTGACGTCATTCCTAGCCCGTATAACAGGCTCGTGTTTACGGTTTTGTGTATAATGTTGCGTCTATTCCCAATCGTGTTTCGAAGAGGTTTGGATCGAGCCTTCTGTGCATACCTACCGCGTGTCGTGCGCGTGCGCCGCGGTCTAAATATTTGCGGCTTGTTCTTATTTATTTTTACCAAAATCACAGTTTTCGAAGTGAAAGCACCAATCAGGTATTTATATTATCGACCTTTAGATATTCATCTTTGTTGTACTGTAGGTGACGCCGCACACGACTTTATACGAAACATTTTCTTAAAACGTAGAACATAGGTTACGAGAATAGCCCAACAGCTTTTTTCTGGCTTGTAGATCACAGGTATAACTATATGTTCGTACCGAACTATAGAAAATATTGACCAATCGGCGGGCTAGTAGCGGGGCTGACTGCCCAGGGTATACGGTATTGACACAATGAATAGAGTAAGATAATTCGCTGATGTTCAGGACAAAAAGTCTTCTTAGCTCAGTGTGACAAGTTTCATTTTGATATTAATTATATAAGCAGATTTAATTGCGACGTATTTTCTATTGATTCCCAATGTTTCGTACCTTCGACGTTATTTACAAAAAGTGTAAATGTCAATTAGTAATTCACATTTTACAAGGGATAAGCCTTGAAATATCAATTTCCTCAATCCTCATTCTTACAAGTGCAAATTTTTTTATGCTATATACCCATTTTAGGCGTATGGAGCAAAAAGTCTCAGAGAAAAAACTAGTGCAGTACAAAACAGTGATTAGTGTTACATAAGGGGCGTGTCCACACGATCAATTAAGGAAGGACCGGCGCACGCGCAATGCGGAACACAATCAAGTGACTGACGGCTCCGAGCTGATATCTGTTTTTTTGTTTTGAATAACTTAGTTTGTTTTTGTATAACGGGTTCGATTCTAGGTTGCTCGTTTTTGCAGTTTAATCGATGTTGGTCGTGACTGATATGTTGCTATTAAAATATGCTTTTTTGTAAGTGCGTGACTCGTTTTTTACCAATACTCGATAAAACTAAACCAAAGTTGTACATCGCGGTAGTTAAGTTACACATCAGTGTATTAAATCCAGGGTCCCAACTGTTTGTAAGATTTCTACAACTTAAAGTTTATTTTGTATTCTTTAACCGCACTCTGGTTTTTGCTTTTTTAAATTAAAATATATTTTGAAGCCTCTAGGTTTCCGTTAATTTTCGTGTACCGTTCTCGAATTATTGTTATAATATTATTATCTAAACCTACAATAAAAATAAACAATTATAATAATAACTCTTAAAATCCAAAAGCGTGCGTTTCATAATAATGTTACATCGCGCATCGTGACTGTTGTTGGGCAACGCGCCCCCAGCGGTGCGCACGTCCGGCGCGGCCGCACAGACGCGACCGGCGCCTGCGCACGCGCATCAGACACTTAACGCACGTAATCGCTGTTATCGGATTATGTTTTGTAAATTATAATTATGTAAAAGTGTTGTGATATTATTGTTTTTCAATAATATTGTTATGTGCAAGCCGAACACGTAACACGCAGTTAGTTCATCGCTGGTTATTATATTGAATGTGATATATTATGTAAGGTCAATAATCGGGTTGCAGGCTGTATACTTAATGCACCTAAAGTAGGTTTGATAATAATCTATATTTATAATATATAAAAACAACACAACCGCTCCGATTGCACGGACATTGTCACTGATTCACTTCGAACTGAATTCAATTAATATGTATTATTGCACGTTGAGAGAAGCGACTGACGGACTAGAGACAACGGAACAAATAGTAAGTTTAGTATTGGAAATGTGCGATCACCACGATGCGCGTTGATGTCTTTTGTTAGCACGAATGCGGTTTAATAACTACACTGACTTCACAGGCTACAATGTACACCTTAACACGTTGTAATAAGATTTATATTGCAATTTTATCTGATATAAACATTGTTATAACTCAGGAAGGCTCACTTTTTTACACAAGTAGCAAATGGAAGCTAGAAACATTACAATTTAAACAATTAATTTTTTGTTTCATTCAAGTGAATATTATCAAGAAATATGTATGTGTACTTTTAGTTCAGTAAAAAAATATAAATACAAGCTCGAGACTTCAATAATTTTCGTTCTATCTCTATAAAATAATTTCAGTTACGCACGATAAGTTCCACCTGTAACAGATACTAATAATACCAAATTTATGAAAAAGATTTGCATTATTCACAGTCTGTGGTCACCGAGCTGAAATGTTAACACATTCAAATCAATGATACAGTTTAACGTAACCATTTTACGGTACGTTAACGTTTACGTATTACTAATGAGCATTTTGTCGGGAAATCGTCCGTAAAATAGTCTCAGTAGTGTTTCCTAATTCAACTTACAAATGTCCAAAGAATACTGTATAATGATTTATTGAAACATCTTCAATGAACAATGATTAGCACTACAATAAATAAATCATTAGTGATTTTTATTAAGTTATGTGGGTACTGGTAGTTCAACGTATTTTTAACCGACTCCGAAAGGAGGAGGATCTATGTTTTTGTACATATTTCTTGTTGAATTCGGACCACTCCAATCCTACTCGTACATATCCTATGTATGTACTAACTTTTCATCCAGGGTTGGCTACAGTCTTTACAACAACCATCAGCTGATGTTAGTATAAAGTATGAATTATGTACACGCATATAATTATTGTGGCCGCATTTGTATGAACATGTAATGGGATAATATGTGTCACTCACCGTGCTGGCCGGGTGTGCGGGCAGCAGCACCATGTGCGGAGGCTTGCGCGGCTTGCGCACGCCGCGGCGCCGCCCCGTGGTGGCCGCCCCCGCAGCCCCCGCAGACCCCGCCGCCCCCGCGCCGACCGCCCCCGCCGGCACCTGCTGCCGCCCCAGCCACCGCGTCACCAGCTTCTCCTTGCTGTTCGCGCTGCCGTACTCCGGCTCGTCCTAGAAAAGGTACTCGGGTAACGGCTATCCAACAAAAAGTTACTAACACATACTACTACTGCATGCTAGATCTATGAGATAACATTTATAAACAAGACACTCGTATATCGTCTTGAAAAATAGGACACTTTCATTCTTCTTTACAATTAAACATACCTGTCTATACAGGTCTACACCCACCTTCTTCTTCTTGAGCGTCTCCCCCTGCAGCTTGACCTCCAGCTCCTTGCAGAGCTCGTGGTTCCTGGCCCGCTCCAGGTCCTGGGCCCGCTTCACCTCGTCCACGCTGACCACGAGCTGCTGCACCGGCTTGAAGGTGGGGTCGAACTGGTTGTGGTCGTAAGCCTGCTTGGGCCGGAAGCACGGACAGACCCTCTTGGACAGGTGGTAGATGCTGATGATGCACACCAAGCAGTGCACGGTGGCGATGATCAGCAGCGCGATGTTCGTCAGCACCGGCGTCCACGCCTCCATTTCATCCTGTTGAAAATGGGAATGAGATTTCGTATGAACAATGTAGTCGTAAGTGCTACAATCAGTTGCTGACCTATGAGAATGAATCGTTATTTTTTTAGTTTTAATAATTATGTTAAAAGAAAATCTTGTGTTTATCCAAAATACTTGGTAAAGCCTGAGGGTATTGAGAACATTTAAAATACGGCTAGACAATTGTAAGTACCTACTGTTGAACAGAAGATCTATTACCAAAACCTAACATACAATCTTAATGTATTGGATTAAACTATGAACGGTTTTAACAGAGACACTTCAAGAATAAGGCAACGTTACATACAACTAAACATAAGAAACACCATTAGAACACATCTCAACCAATAATTAAAATAAATAATATCTCTATAAGTACTCGAGGTCTACCCATCACTCTCATACAACTACCTACAAGTACCTCCTTCCTTCGCGGCCCGGGGCCATCATTACCGTACACCCAACAGTCCTATCAATTTGTCGGTATTGTCGAGTTATTAAACGTGATGTAGGTGTGTGGAGTGAATACAGCATCAAATACCGGTACCGGTGATGTTAATGGAGATGTGTTTGACGAGTTGACGTGCAGCGTACAATGCCGAGCTTTGTATAATGATGAGTTCCGAGATTCTCTCTACAGGTGTCGTAAATGTCTTATTAATTTGATACAGATGCTGTGTTAGCATGGTGTACGTGTTTATGAACGCCCTATGGCTTTCTTGTCTTGACTGGTTCGTGTACAATGTGTATATCATACTAACTGCTGTCTATTTACTCCAAACCATTGTACACACCCAAACGACTTAATAATGTATATTCCAAACTGCAAGTACACCTGTCTAGAGTTCAATGACCCACAATTAACCGTAGTGCACTATTGACTTTATAGTTAACTACAACACTAAACTACTAATTGTGTTCTCACACCTTGACACCTGCCCGGCAATACCTTACTAATGTTATTTGACTTTTATGACTCCTCGTTACAGTCAGCTCCCCGGAGTCCCGTTGCACGTGAACCTAGGATATAACTACCTCACTGTATCGTACAGCCGGTAGTTACACGTTACATGAGCTTGTTATAATTGGTGCACTACAATTACAGAGCATTGATGAGTTGCTATGTTAGTTGGTTGTTTCTTTTAATCGATGTGAGTCGATTAGGAAGTTTGTTGTGTTTTTTTTTAAGATATCTGAATCTGATCTGATCTGATCTGATTTCTGAAAGAAATCTTTGTGTTTGTTTGTTTAGGAACTGTAGGACGTAAGATCCGAAATAAAGGCTCAAGCAGAAATCACCGACTACAGCACCAGGAACGTTGTTTTATGGAATTCTTGTCATGTCTGGTTCTACTTTATGGAGTACGTGATGCCCAAACGTGTTTAGGGCACAACCCAGCTAGGCTTGTGGGTAATCCCCCGAGTTCTCCCTGTTGGTAGTCGTCTCTCGGGGTGACTATGAGTCAGACTGTTAGCTTAGGCTAGGGACACAATGAAAATCGTGGGCGGGACTGGTGGCGGGGTTAGCCGCCCTGCCACTATGGGAAAATTGAAGCTCAGGACGACCAGAATAATATTCCAAGACGTGCCTCCGTCCTCCCACAGGAGCCGGAAAATGCGGCAAACACAACCTTGGGCGCTCGAACTGCGACTCACTCGAGTCGGGGGGGGAACTGCTGGACGTGCGAGGTTTGTGCTCGGAGCTTTGGCATCAATGAACTGATGGCGGCTGACATGGAGCGTCTATCCTCACGCAACACTCTGTGAACCTCAACATACAGCAGCACTTAGTGTTACATCCAACATATTGCACGAAACTCATAAAACACCGAATTACTGCACATCTCAGGCGCGCCGCGCGCCGGCCGCACGCGTGCCTTACGTTCATTACAAGTATTGAGCAACTATCATTGCGGGTCTAATAACTGACGTAACTATTTCATTCGTGACTCCGCGTCATTACGCATAATAGCCGGTGAATTAAGTTCATCACCGGGTAATGTCAGCCTTGACCAGCTGTAACGACATCCGGTGATTTGCACCCGACTATAATGTTAACCTCATAACTCAAAGGTACCTCATACATGTGTTTATTATTTTATTTTATTTATTAAGTAAATTTGAAATTCCTTATGTACCAATCTAATCATACATGCAGTCTTTGACTGCTGAGCTTCAAGTCACCGATCAACAAAATTCTCAGTACCTGCTAAATAATAAAAGTTAGCGTTTATTTCAGAAACAAAAATTTAGGAAAATTGCCGATATGTTTTTTTTTTTTTTTACGTCGCCCCACACTAGGAATTTCTCCTGTATCGTAGGTGCATTTCACAAACATGAAATATTCACATACACTAACACCCAGACTCGGGACAAATATCTGTGGTTCGCACAAAGTTTTGCCCCGTGCGGGAATCGAACCCGCAACCCTTAGCGCAGCAGTCCAATTGCTTAGCCACTGCGCTAATCAGGTCGTTGTTTGTTGTCCGCTGGCAAAGTGTTTTAGATTACGATCCGATACGAACCGTCTTAGATTACGATCCTACTAGCAAGTATACAAAGACCTTCGAAACGATTTGCTTTATAAAATAACAAACGTGCTAATTACAATAGATCCCGATGCTACAAGTGCCTTCATTCAACGCGTTGTTTATCTCAAGATGCGTGGAAGGTCACCGGCCTGCGCTAATGTATTGGCATCACAATAATAAACATTATGTGACAGATGCCGCTGGAGCCGAAGCCTTGTTCTACATAACCACGTCGTACCTGCGTAGAGTACGAATGAGTAGATGAACACACTGATTAAATATAATTTTCTGCAAGAGTTAGATTTGTACGAGGGTCAAACTGAAAGTTCTTAGAAAATCAAAAACTGATTACATTAGCCAGTTATTAGTTTTATTATATCTTTTCAAAATATTGTCCATTCACGTCAATACACCGCTGCATGCGATGGAACCACTGGGAAAAGCACTTTGCCCACTCGTCTTTAGGGTTCTCTTCAATGGCATCGCGATACGCAGCCACCGCTTCTTCAGCATTCATAAACCACTTTCCTTTAAGTTTTTCTTTAATTTTTGGAAATAAATAAATATCACAAGGGGCGAGGTCGGGGCTATACGGCGGGTGACCCAGTAATTCAACGTTTGATGTCGCCAAATAGTCGATCGTTCGCTTAGCGGTGTGCGACGAGGCGTCGTCGTGGTGAAGGAGGATCCTACTGCGAGGTCGTTTCTCTCGAACTTTTTCCAAGACAAGTGGCAAACAATTGGTAGTGTACCATTCTGCAGAAACTGTTTTTTGATCCTCTAACACAATTGTTGCGAAATGACCTATCCTTCCAAAGAACGAGGCCACCATTTTTTTTCCCGCACTTCGATCTCTCTTCACTTTAGTTGGCTTCGCTCTTTTGTCAGTCTCTATCATACGCCGCACAACACAGATGTTATCTTCAGTCGTCGCCGTAGAAGGCCGTCCCTCACGTAAATCATCAGTGAGATTAGTGCGACCACGTTTAAACTCATTAAACCAGTTGTAAACTGTCGCACGAGATGGGGCTTCATCGTGAAAGGCCAATCGTAGTCTATCATAACTTTCTTGTTGACTTAAATGACATCGAAAGTCATAAAAAATCATTGCACGAAAATTTTCTCGTGTTAAATTCATGTTGACGTGACACAGACAATTTTCAATTTGCCGCCAAATCGTAAAACAAATGACAAATTAATGAAATATATACTCAGTAATATTGGCAAAGAGTTCTATTTTCAAATTTTAGAATTATTTTTTTATTATATTGTTTATAAGTGGCCAGTTCTAAGAACTTTCAGTTTGACCCTCGTATTTCAATGACATGTTTGTGCACATACCACATTTTTAAAGCATCTTCAATTCTGAGTTCATTTAACAATAGAATTTGACATATAATTCGCTTTCAACAAATTTATTTGTTGTTTTTACAAGTTACATATTTTACAATTATTTACAGCTTATGTCTAACACAAATTAATAAACAAACAGTAGAATCTCAATACGTTATCGAGATTCGCAATAGGAGACAGCTTTTCAATATTGTCTGGTAGTAGGAAGGATTTACGAAGTATCTACCGGTTTCCAAACCCGGGGAAAACAACCGATAGTTATGGAAATGTTCTCTTGTTGTCACAACCGTCCAGCCCATAGGACCGACCTACCTCAACATAAGAACAGAAACCTAGGAAATACTTTAGTAAGTATTTGCTGAGAGTTGAGTAATCTGTTAAGTTGGGAATTCTTAGAACAAGCGACTCGTTTAGTGAGTGAGGTAACATGTCCACATGTGTGCAATATGTTGGTGTTATTTATAAACGGTCTGAGTAGTTGGCGTGCTATTTATACAAACAAAACTAACATTTTGATGGAAATCAGTCGGACAAGCGGTGCAGGCACCAGGTACGGGCGCGATTAAAATGTGGGTAAGAAAGTATAGAAAGAAAACACTAGATTTAATACCTATATATATATCATTATCGCTAGTCTTTGTATATCATGCAAAGACTAGCGCAGATTGATAAATGGAATTAAACATATATGAATCAATCGAAAACAAACAAGCCTCGGAATTTCATCAATATGAGTGAGTTTGTTTCGGTATTTCTTCTCAGTGGTAGTCAGTTAGGAAATGCCGATGCCATCTAGTTTTAAAAAAATGACGTGTAAAAGTGTTTTTTTGAAACCTATTTATCATTTATGTCTGTTTTCATTCTTATACACAAATTGCGTACAAGTCACAAAAATACTCAATACTCAAAACGACAACGTTACTCATTGTATCAGTGAACATCGATTTTATGAATATGGACAAATACATTTCCTCTAAGTTAGAGACAAACGTATCTTTGTATCTACTTTGTAAACATGCAAGTCAAGCACTTCGTAAACTAAGTAATTATTCACGCGTTGTGCGGAGTGAGATGCGTATTGTATTGATTGTGTGGCAACAAGATGTAAGTACCAACAGGCGAGCCTGATGGCCGCGTGAGGTGTGCAAGTGCTGCTTGCCCAACTGTTACTGGGCCGCAATGAACTCGGGAGCCGATATAACTGCATGTTGTGTACTATACTGATAACGTCTAATTGAATCAATTATACAAAGTGGTTGATGTGGAAAACTATTTTATCTGTTGAGTCAACACTTTCTTATTTTATCGTAGATTGAAGTAGGTGCACGGCTTTTTTAAACATAAACGTTCAAGATTCAGAACATTCGTTTTCTTGATATGAAGTTATTTAAGTACCAATATGGATAAAATATTTATTTATTTTAACAATATCGCTATCCTTACGTACTAACCTAATACAAGAGCGTGATCCTTACATTTTTATATTAATTAATCAACACTCATACATATACTCAGATAACTCAACGGACTCCTAGTCACTTGTCACTACTGTTGTCTTCGTTTTAAATAAAGGATATTAACATAATCTCATATAGGTTACAAATGTAACAATCTCTGTCTATGACCATAGAGCTGACGAAAGTTTTCTAGCGGTGTTAAATGGTAACTATGGTACTGGTGCTAAGAGGTTCCGGATGGGTATCAGAGAAGACACAAGTCGTCGGTGTACAGTGAGCCAGTGTAGGGGATCCTGCATGAGTGTCCACTCACCTCGAAGCTGGCGTGCGCGGCGGGCTGGCGCAGGGAGTCGCGCTGCAGGCCCGTGGCCGCCAGCACGGCCGCGCTGTTCCCGCACGCCAGGCACAGCAGCGACAGCGCCAGGAATGCCGTCAGCAGGGGACTCCTGCGCAACAAACACCACGGTTATCTAACTTTTATTTTACTTATAAGTGCTTGCTTGTAGTAGTACATTGTACACACAATTGTTCGCGGGCACGTGTCCCGTAGACCGTAGCTGCTCTAAGTCTTTTGGTTGTTGGTAGACCTGTTTAACTTATGGGATTTTTGCAAGTCCATCACCTGCAAATGTACAAAAATCTGAATTTGCTGACTGAGTCCCACCCTCGCAGGTTGTCAACCGCTAGTCGAAATATCAATGTAAGTATGAGCCTCAGTTGAACGGCTCTAGAACGTCTTTCTCCGGCCTGTGCTCTGCGCGACACTACTGGCTGCCGATCTCTAGTCGTGACGATGAATCACCTTTGAACTCTTAATGGTGGAGCAGCGAAAGTTCGCATACATCTCTAGTTAACAGATTGCATTTATTATATTATATTACCAGTGACTATTATATATCTTTATTAATAGAACTTCTTTAATAGGATATAATATTGTGTACTTGACATGTAGATATATTTAGAATAGAATAGAATAGAATAGAATAGTTTATTTGCTTGAAATAATGGTGTTTACAGGTATTTTGTTGGAAGTGTTGTTGTTCATGTAATATTTCAGGTCAATAAGACACCTATGACGTGCGAAAAATTCCTAGTGTCGCAAGAATCATTCATTCGCTTGAAAAAACTCGCAAACTTAAACACCAAACGATTTTCATCAAGAGTAGAAGCGTCCACTTAGTTAATAGCTGCGATTAACTTATGTCTAAAACGCGGCGATTATAGCTATTACAGTAAACGTTAATTGGGACGGCCATGTTTAGAGGAGCCGTGCAAAACTGATTATTAATTCTCGTATTATATTATCAAGCCGACCTCCCGGCGATAACAGAATTGTACGCTTCACACCCACGTTTAGCCAAAGGCAGTATGTACATATAAGCGTCAAGTTAGAAGTGGCGGTACTAATTTAATAAGTGCTCTTCATCGACATCTATTTTGTTTTAGAATCGAAGCCCAGACCTCATACCGGACTATCATGATTTAAACTACGAGCCCAATAAAGATCTTAAAAATAACTTCACCCCTCACTAGGAATTTCTCCTGTATCGTGGGTGCGTTTTATTAACAGAAAATATCACATACACAAACATCTGCAGTACACGCAAATTGTTTTACGTGTCCGTGTGGGAATCAAACCCGCTTCGCCACTGCGCCAAACGTTTAATTAATTAATGCTTAGTGGAGAAGTGACATTGATAAGTTAGTTACAGTTCCTGCGCTCATATGTGACAAATCCTAATTAAATATTCCACACCGATACCAAAAATATCTATTACTAGTAGTATTCCCATTTTTACATAACATAAGGTCACGCTTGTATCCTCTGAAGGGGTAGACAGAGGGGTACATATAGTACACCCACATTTCGCCAGTAAGTTATAAGTCCCAATGTTATAAGGGGCGAGCCTATTGCTATCAACCGAGCACAAATCCGCTGCTACAGAGAACGACTTACACTACACTTACACTTTGTCCGACCCGGGATTCGACCCAGGACCTCATGCTCAGCAGTCGCGCTTAGCAACCACTAGACCAACGAGGCATTTTTCTAACCCGCAAGTATCGTAACATTCGTCACTCGGTCCACGATAGACAATCGAGGCCAGAGCTATTATCGTCAACCTAAACGATATAATTTCAATAATTAACAGTTGCAGAGAAAGTATCAGCGGACGGCGGCTCCATATCATTTGGTTAGGATGTCGCTGGTAGGACCCCCGGGGGCTTAGCGTGTTGGTCACATTATTTGAATTAGTGAAGAAGGTCAAATCCGTGCGAATTTGAAACATTTGGTCTGACTTGTTATAAATGCGTTCTCTCGGTGCTAGTTAAATTATTATAATTACGATATTAAATGCCTCTAAGGAAGTTGTCGGCTGGCATCGATGGCATGCACGATTTTCAATATAGGCTTCATTCCTAGGTCAGCCATAAAAGTATATTTATTACCTATACTTTATATTCCATTATCCATGCAGGTAGGTATATATTTATCAAGTAATGGAAACCCGTCATTAAATTAATGGAACTTGTGTAACTACTTATAAAAGAAAGTATGTTACATGACATAGGCCTTTAAAGTAAAGAGGTATTGTATTGTTCACTTTGATTGACACTTTACGGTGTATTTTTCAACCCGAGGCAGAGAATCGGTCAGTTTGATGACTTGATGTGCCTACAGCGCGGTGTATCCGCATTGCTATTGTTGTAAGGTCAATACGTAATGATAAAGTATATAAAATGGGCAACATGACTTTGTGTTTGTATTTGGCATGGAGATACTGTTTTTAATCTGTGGTTAGAGGTAGCGGTCATCGTTTTATATTGATTGTTGTTCTAATCGGACTTTTCCTTCTTTTGTAGAGAGTTAGAGACTCGAGCTGACACCAGTCCGCTACGAGGCCGTTATAAATATCTAGTTGATTTGAAAGGCCATAGTTATTACTTATTATTGTATAGAATACAGCATAGCTTAACAGCTCGCCTGTATACCTTAAAGGGGAAGGCAGAAGTGCATATGTCGCCAATTATGTTATAGGTCCGTCATGCTTTGCAGTCGCACTTAGCTACCACTTGACCAATGAGGCAGGCAATACGTTATAAATGACTAGATGATTATAAAGGCCATAGAGTTATAACATAACTTATTATTGTAGTGTATATAGGATACAATCTATACTGTTCGCCATACTGCATGCCGTTGGTTTTAATTTGAGGCTGCTTTATAATAATATACTCTCACTATAATTACGTACTAATGTACTTTTCATCATGACACCCTCATGTAACGGATTACAGTCTCAAGTGATACGTGACTTGCATATTGCCATATGTCCCGAGTGGACCGACAAAACTAATAGGTTATGTTTCATCCTCCTCTGACGTTTACTCGAGAATGTGCAAGTAGACGAATAAATAAGGTAGATAAATAAAAGCAGTTACTTAAAATATATACAAGTTTTAACCTTAAAACAATGATCCTAAAGTGTAGTTTAGTACAAAAATACACTTCGCATCTTATATGAAAACCGTTATAGATAAATAGAAATCCTGAGTCAGCCAGCCTCACCGCCGACCTCCACCTAACTACGTATCGATCAGTGTTCTCTGCAATCCTCATTTCGGCGAGTTACAAACTAATTATTTTCTCTCGCGATTGTCACTTGAAATTGGACCACAATGTCATGGTGTTATGACACAGATTCGCTTGTGATGTAACACTGTCTTCACTCGAGTGAAAGCATATGATGCGCTACATACAGCGGAGGCGTCCTATCGCGTTTCAAGTTGGATTCACTTGTTCTTCTTATATTGTGGTGTGATATAGTCTTTGCTCATACCGCGGTGGAGTTTAGGTGGCGGTAGAGATCAAGCCGCCTGATACAAGCTTCACTAATTTTCAATTTAAGTAGTCTTTTAAATATTTAAGAACTATTTTGACCAATTTTTGTGATTTAATTACATGTTAAGAGTCGCCCTGTTGTAAAGCAATTTGTTAATCATCAGCTAAAAAATCCTATCCAAAGGTTTTTAAAGTAATACAAGATATAGGTACATAAATGCATGAGCAAATATTGTAATGCCGGTAAAAGTTGCTCTCTTTTAATCTTCCCTGATCTGTAAGTAATATCACAAAGCACTAGCAGTTAAACAAACCAATAATTCGTCTATATAATGGATAATCGATTTTATGTAAACACATAACTACTCTGACGTAAAATACTCGTCAATAAAGAGTTTGTAACTAACGTGGAATCAATAAAATCGGTCGTTATTCGAATGGGCTAATAGATGACACAATAATTTATAATCTGAACCTAATTGTATAACTCGGCTGCGCTAGTAAAACACTGAATATATTGAGCTAGATATCACTTACGAAACATATCATGTCGCTACACAGCCGCAGCGGGGACAGACAGCTGTGTACACACCAAATCCTAATTATAATTAGACACCCGCTAATACAATTCTCAGTAGTGTGAGTTTCACGACGGTTGTAATTGCGTAAGCGCATGATTTTAGTAACTGTTCACAATCCACAACGCTACATACGGCACGAGAAATTGATTTGATGTGAATTGTATTTGTAATGAATATCATCAAGTGTACCTTGTAGAGGTGACAGAGATTCGTCCGGCTTAGTGCTTGATCTTGGCTATTAAGAAATTGGTAACAGTAAACCTAATAACGCTTCGTAAGCCAAGACGAATGACTAAAAATAATGTTTTGTTTATTTATAGTAAGTAAACTTCTTAGACAGCATTGTACAACAAGTACATGAGTACCAAACATGGGTGTTATCTTAAGCGACAATAGATGTTTTATCGATAACTAGAAAACTATTAAAAATACAGAACTATATGAGAATTCTATTGTATACAGTATCTTAATGGGATAATTACCACCCAATAAGGATTACAAAACACTAAGCAGAAAACAAATGAACGAGCATATCGCACATGTTCCAGCAATTCGGTCCCAGGTGGAACAATCAGGCGGGAACTGTTACCGTCACCCATCGGTTACCATGGCAACGTATTAATACCCGCACCGACTGATCAACTCTGCGGATGACTAGACACAGCTCGAGGAAGCTTGCAACGGGACCGGTGGCACCACGCATTTTCCAACTGTAGACACCGTGTCTAGTGCATTAAACTTATGGTGATGTCACGAGTCCCACGACTGCAACTTGAAGCGTCGAGGTAATCAAAATTATTAAGTATATTTTGATAAAAAAAAACATTAATTATACTACTTTCTGGGTAGTCGTGTAAAACAGTGTCTAACCCATTACGACAGTGCTGAAATCGTCTGTAATAGACACAAAGGCAAATGATGATAATTATTATACTATAACGTTATGTGCCCGATCTAAGTATATAGTCCACATTGTCTACTGAATAAGGTTCTTAGTTAACTCATATCCCTCGTAATCACCATTGATCTTGACATGTAATCCACACTAGTCGCAAGTATCCTACTTCGTTTTTGAAGTCGGATAACTTCTTCTTGCAACACACCCATTTCTAATTTTTATTAAAGGGAATTTGATTAATTGTTTAATTATTTAATGAAATTCTAAATCTGAAGTATTGATGACAAGCTGAACGAAGCGACTAGATTTCAATAAAATGTAAGTCAAGTTAAATGGAAGAAAATCAATTTGAAATTAATTAATACCATGATTTGAATTTCAAAATAGTTTTGGAACGCTATAACTTAACTATATGGCATAAATTAAAAAACAACGAGATATTTATCAAACACACCAAAGAAGAAATTATTGTGATAGGTATGAGTAAGTCGTTCATTTTCAATATTCTATTGTTCAAGCTAAATATTCACCCCAATGAGTAAAAAGTCGTATAAAAAATCCTTGTTCATTCAGATAAAACCCGAATCAGCATTTGACTACATTCAAGCCGAGTGAAAAGAAAATCTTTTAATGATGTGACAAACATGCAAACTATCCAAGTACCAAACTTTCGATATTAACACAACAAGCCGCGCCCGCGGCGTTTCCTACATATGTTATTTAATTTCCGAGATGAAAAGTACTATAGGCTCACATTTCACAACATATCGCCCATACACGCGCAGGCGTGTGCTGGCATCGTGTCACATGCGCATCTGCGTGCGCGCAGCGGAACACGGTGCGCTTCGGTGCATTCGACTCCCGCGCATACGATCTACACACTTCTTGCCACTAGGAAATGTATAGAGTTATGTAGATAATGATCTGTAGTCATGTGTCTTGTTATATTTACTTGAGGAAATGCGAATTGTCATTGACCTAGGCTGGCCGGCGAGGAAGATTTTCACAGAGCTACAGCAGCGACCAACAGTTTTACGCGACTAGTAGCCTTTTTTACTATAATAACTTTCGTGAGTGTTATCCATATTATTTACTATATATTCCGGTTATACTTACGGGTGTATTCGGGAATGCCCGACTAGTTTCAGACTCGATCGGAGCCCTTATTCATGAGCTGGTTACGCGGCAGAGTCGCGAGCCGAACTAGTCGGGCATTCCCGAATACACCCGTGAGTATAACCGGAATGTATAGTAAATAATATGACTAGTAGCCTTGTGGCTTGATGTGGGTTCTAGAATAATTAGGATAATTTGTGGAGAGAAATTAATTAACTAGTAACAAATACTTATTAAAACTTATTGTTCATGCCTAATAATAAAAAATTACACACTACACTAAACTTAGTCTAAAATGTAACTCGCCTACAATAAAAATTACGCCGAAAATTGTAACATTATGGCTTTGTTTTTAACATTTTGTCCATTGTTATTTGAATTGACGAAAGAAGGCACTGTTCAACTATGTATGACCTACAAAATCTACGTGTTTGTGAGATTTATGTCAGTAAACCTGACCTGAGGTGAAAATATGTAAGTGTGGAGCTTCAAACATACGTTTTAACGTTAAAAGGCATGATTTGTGATGTCGTGACGCGAGCCATCACGTCTGCTCTTAACAGCAGTAATGAACTCCCAGCGAAGCGATCCGTTCGGACCATACCGACTGTAATGCACTTCTTTTATGAGATCATTACATCGAGATGAAGGAAATGAATTAGATTTATTGTTCGGTTGCCCTGTAGAGGAAAACGGTTAATATATCCTATTACGGAAATTAAGATCTGAGGATAATAGCCGCTAGACTCTAGACTGTTGATTACATACAGATTGGTAATCTATTTTTTATATTTCCGTAGATTAGAAGATCATGGGAAAGTCATGGGATTTCTGTGAATCCTTCCTGGCATCTGGAAACTAACACTGTACACACAGTTATATATACTTTGACAATGCGATAAACCCGATTGAGCCGTCGGACCCAACTATGACTCCTGAATCTTTGTCAATTATTGTTATGGATAGTCAGAAGCCTGAAATTCTGACAACCACTCTGACTAACAAGGGACATCATACCACCTAATAATAATGTAATGGCAGTAGCTACACAAGTCTAAAATACTGATAGTTTAGAAGGCCTGGCCGCCAGGCAGATGATAACTTTTACAATCATTTTGGTAATAATAATTACGGAAAGTACTTATCTGTTTTAAATGAGAAAAAAATTTAGTTTCCTGGAACTTTGCTTCATACACACACTGAAGAGGCAAAACGATAGCATAACTAGCATTTAAAATAACTTTGAATACTTAGTAAGACGGATAGGGAACCGGAGATTCAGAGCACAGTGTATATAGACTGGTCAAAGTATTATTAGCAGCCTGTATATCTCTTACTTTTTTTTTTTAAACTCGCTCCGTCTTGTAATTTCTTATGAACCGTGAATACGATTTACAAACATGCAATATCAGCCACACAAACACCCAGAAGCAGGACGTAATCTGCAGATCACAAATCATAAAGATCCGCGGATCAAACATTTTGTAATCCCGTGCGGTAACAGAAACTCGCAACCCTCAGCGCAGCAGTCCAATCGCGTGTACCCTAACCTACCCATAACTTCCTCTGAATTTTCCAGCAAGTATCCCCTCATAACCGCAGCTGACCTTAGCACGTTACGTAACGAGTGAGATGTAACTCGACGGGCTGAGAGAAAGCTGGACTTTCAACAAACAACCTGGTCGCCATAGCAACGGGTTTGCGGAATGCACGCGTCGCCATCCATTGATTTCCTATTTCCTTTCTGAAGGGTTTATGGTGAGCTGTAGAATACTGGTGCTGCGTCTATGGCGCTGGGGATAGGCATAGACAATATATTGAGATACCTGGGTGAGCTACTAGATTTAGGAGTACCTAAAGGCTCAATACTAGGTCAGTACCTACTTTTTTATTTTTTTAAACGTTGCTTCCCATAGGAATTAGGAAATGCCGACTCCATCTAGTCTTTAAAAAATAATGCAGTGTAAAAGTGTTCCATGTAAACCTTTTTGCAAAATAAAAATCATTTATCATTATAGGTTTTTCACAGACATGAAATATTACATATACAAAGACCCCAGACTCGGGACAAACATTTGCGGATCACACTAATGTTTGTCCCGTGCGGGAATCGAACCCGCAACCCTTAGCGCAGTAGTCTAATCGCTTAACTACGGTGCCAAACAGGTCGCCTTTACTTCTGCATTCACTAGGATGAGAGCACCTGCGATCCCACTTTTCTGATAATAACCAAAGTGTAACTACTTAATAAATAAATAAATTCGATACACTCGCGAACGAACAATACAATAATGTCAGCAGGACATACAACAATGGCCACCTTTCCAAAAGGTCACAAGTTCAAAGCCAGCCGTGGTGAACTGAACTATTATTGTTTGTTATGAAACTAAGTTGACGTTGCGCCACTGACATCACAGCTAGTGTAATGCTCATGATAGAGTAACAAAGTACCAAAGTTTAACACAAATGTCGGCTTTGACAGCTGTCATGACATTGAAAACTGTCATTTTGACGTTTATGTTGTTTAGTCAGTTATTAGAACCAGTTATCTTTATGTGTACGATATATGGAGAGACAGCCTACATTGCACGTATCGCGATGGGACACATATGGGGATACACACTCCTGATAAGAGAAAACAGCTTTAATTCTAACTCTGCCTACCTCTACGTGTATCACAGGCGTAATTATATGAATGTACAAGTATGTTCCTTACCGACACATAATAAAATAGTAATTGTGACTTGACCGTAATTTAGTAGTTTTTTTCTAAAAAGGTAATTCTTCTCATTTTCTAAATTCTAACATTCAACACTAGTACTATTTCATTAGCAGTCTTCACCTAACCATCTGTACTAGTATGTCAATCAGTTAACAAACATTCCACAACCCATTAATTCAGTACTTCCTGATATTTTCGGTCAATTACATAAACAATCATACAGCGCGGGGAGCCTATGAATATAATTGTGGTGTTTGTATTGTGACACGACGCTGATCGGTTTAATGATGCGCGTGCGACGGTTCGTAAGGAAGCTCGGTTACGTGACTAATTGTCGACGATTGAAGTGACTTAATAAGTTTCGTAATTTATAGAGAATCATATAGAAACACTGACGACATTGAAAAGTTATTACTTAACATTTTTACGTTGACTGAATTTGACATATTATATGACATTACATATTTAAACCTAATATAATTAATTGTCACGGGGGTGCCAGTAGAGAGCCTACATGAGTGACGATAGTTAAGTACGACCGGCGTACCCTGGACGGTCAACCTCGCTACCATCTTATTGATTGACCAATCTCTACACCACGGCTTGACCTATTTCCATGTGGCATTGGCTCATGTCGATACGAAGCAGTCTGAGTATGAATGTGCTCGTAATCCAGCATACTTATTTAACTCACTTTAGTTTTAACATTGTTTTGACCATTACACTAGCATGTTTGGTTTTGTCCTTAAGGTAGAACTAGGTTCTTTTTAAATTAGTAAAACCGCGGTGGAAAACTACCATGTGGGTGAAGACGCAAGCAGAAAATCTAGTTACATACCTATGTGTCCCATATATATGTTTAAGACAAATACATAAAGAAATAACGAAAATAGTGTACCTATTTTGCACTACAACGACGTGAGAGACTAACGGGGGACTGAGGAGTGTGGTGACTCAGTTTATTCAGAACTCATTGGGATAGGTCATGAGCTACCTTCTTTCTATCATGAGGTATCTTTGGAACCTTTTAAAAAATAAGCAATGGCATAGGAAATCGACGAATCGATCGGTCCAATGGTAAATAATTTAAGGAGGAAAAGTTAATGTAAGTAAGAACCAGCGTGGAGCACAGATTTCATTAATCCTTGGTCTATGTGAGGTGATGAGGATCTCTCGGAATATTATTTTAATTTACTTTAAGTAGAAGAAGAAAATCAACCAACTACATAAAACTCAAGTGAATACAGCTAAAGCTAGTGCCGTGGTAAGAAGAGGAAGCGAATAAGTAATTAGTACCTAAGTAACTTTTCATCGTTATCATAAATATAGGATTTTCGGTAAGACTATCTTTAATGAGCTGATGATTCGCGGAACATAGGATACAGTTCGTGACATACATTTGTTTCTGTATCCATTTACATCGTTCGTGATTTCGGAAAACCTGATATAAATCTCGTAAAAGTAGCTCACCATAAAAACGTTATTTTTAATATTTCGAGCTAATCGTGTGTTCCATAAAACATCTATCACACTGGTGTATCAACAACCATTAAATATTATTGACATCAATACATCCAGTTTGGCTAAAAACGCTCAATATTTGACATTTCAAGTTTTCCAAATCTAGGTATAAATAAGTCCTGTTTGTTTATTTATTATCTCTCAGATGACTTTCTCTTTAATTTACATCTAAGATACAAAAATGTAATGAAAACGTTTCTCTTCTTATTATAAATGGTTCTAGATTAACACCACGTTTAGCATGCGATCTTATATTCAGTTCGTTAATTTGTTTCATTAAAATATTTTCTTCATTGCTCAAGATGTTTAACTGTCGCGAATTCATGCTCTGTTGGGTTAAATACTCGTATATTGCTTTGAATGAAACTTAAAACTGAATAAATTCAGTTCAGCTCTCTTAAGTGTAGAAAACCTATGTTACTCGGCACAACACAGATAGAACTACTGAGACTCACCCATTGCTTCCTCCATTCAATCCGTAGCAGTCATTGATGCCGGCGAGCACGCCGACCACGCCGGCCACGACGGCGACACAGCCCGCCCACAGGCCGGCGCCCACCCGGGACAGGGCAGCGCCCTTCACCACGGCCAGCGCTCCGGCGCCCACCAGCAGCGCCCCCAGCACCACTTGCCCCAACCCCAAGAACACCACGAGCCGGCGCCGTGTTGGCTCATCACTGCCCGCTTCGACACTCTTAGAACTCACACTCTTGTCTTTTTTCGTCACTTTGCTGGCCTTCTTCTGCGGCGTCTTGCATATCAGCTGCTCGGTGGAGTCCTCCGACTTCAGGCTGGAGACGGTGGCGGTGGTGACCCGCGCGTCGTAAGTATCTGCTCGCTCGGCGTCGGCCATGTCGGCGCATCACTGGACGTGCGCGTGCGCGCTGGCTCTGCAGCGACTGCCGGCGCGCGCGCACCGTACTACACACGCCGGTGAAAGTCGCGGCCGCACCTGTCTGTTGTGTTGATGTTGTTTGTTCATTGATAAGAGTTTTGGCATCGCGTGATTATGTATTGTTCCCACAATTTATTTAACGATGCGTACACATTTGCATGCTGCGGTAACTACCTATATTTAAAATTTCTAATAATAATTTCTAGTACTGGCACTTCTTATACGCCTGTAGGTGGTTTGGATTTTATGGAAAGTTGTGAGATGGAAAAAAAATATTTTTTATATTTAGTGACGTACATTATTCCCCTCATTCCTAATATGTCACTTCTTCAATAGCTATTGTTCCTCCTACCCTCCTACGCATCGGCTCCAGAATCAGTTGCATCTGTGTGGTGTGGAGCGGCTGAGATGAGCGCGGGTGAAAGCGGCTCTCACGGAAGCGCTGGACATTACCGGCGTGCCTGGCGATGACGGCCGCAGGCTGAGTAGCCGGCCTGTGTGATTGACTTGGTGAGTTTAGTACACCCTTACACATACATTTTCTTACTAACTTATTTGAAAAGTGAAGAATATAGTGTCTTCTACCAAAAACCATAAATGAAAACTTCATGTATGAATACAGTTGGTAGTTTACATGAAATTGAACTAAATAATCACACTCGTCACCCCCTTTATAACAACTGCCCAGTCTGGGGCCGGCTTGTTTCAAACAGGTTGTTAACGTTACACACGTTTGTCAAAAAATAACGATTACAGAAGATGCTTAAACTACGTAAAACTGGAAGCGCCGAAGTTTCGTGGCATAAAAAATCCTTTTGTCGACCTTTTCAGGGTTGCTAGTATAGTAGGAAAATTGGTAATGCCATTACTACAAGGTTTTATTTTTAACATTTACGTGTGCGTCAAGTGCAGCTGAAGCAACCCTAAAGGCGTGTCGTCAGCCCATCCACACCTCTCGTCCCATGGGAAGCGGCACGTTGATCGCCACCCCACGCTTCACAAATGTAATCAGTAGCCAGAAGGATGGTAATATGGTGTTATGACTGCGAACATTATGGGTACCGCTCGACGCATGCGCACTGCACACAACTAACGGTACTGCTCAGCTTCCCAGGTGACTATTGTCATGACTTATGTATTTACTTGTAAGAACTGAGATGTCGCTGACATGCAAACCTGCGCGAACGCAGCGTATGAGGAAGTCATTTTATGGTGATAAATACATAATATTAGTACTTACCTAGTGATAATTTTGTCATCACCAGCAAATGTTCAGTAAAATAAATTAGATACAGTTGATTCTCTGATATAGTCTAATATGGCAGAAAAATTTAGGTAGCACAGTAACACGCTAATAAAAATTTAATGAATCCAATCACAGCATTTATTTTTTGGTAAAACACTGGTATCTAAAAATAATCTTGTATATTTTAACACTTCAATGCGCGCACATGAAGGCATTATATTAATATAGCTAACCGTTACATTACTGTAACTGTAAACTTTGGAAAGTTAATACATAAATAATTAAATGTATTCAATTTAGTCTTACTACTTTCTTTATGAAATTACATTAGCATGTTCCTTGAGAGTGGTGTTACATCGGTAGCACAACACTACTGAGTGTGAGTTGCACCAACAACTTCGATATATTGGTTAGCGTTCAATATGACCCCTTTATGAGAATTACCTAACTATAAGGTTGGCGAGAAGATTGGTGCACCCCACCCTAGGTATTTTTGGGAACCGAACCATAATATACATTACGGTTTACTTATAAAAATTTACAATATACATATACCTGCCTCGTTGGTCTAGCAGTCGTTAAGCGTGCCTTCTCAGTAGCAGTCTGGATTTTCCGGTCGATTGCAATAGTGGCAAAAGACTCGCTTCTTATTACATAGGAACTCATAATATAACTGACGAAATGTGGGTGTACTATATTATGTTAATCGTTGCCTACCTCTTGGGTGGATACTGACGTGATGTTATGTTATGTATTTCTCCATACTAACCTATTTACTTACTTACCTAAAACCTAGTCTGTGTCGGAAACAGCCGCTCACCAGACCGTTACCCACAACCAGCTGTCTGCTGGCCGTCTCCTGCCGCGTCCCCGCCGCTTCCGGTTGCCACCGGATGCTGTAATACTAGAGGGGCGCGTGCGCAACACACACACCTGCTAAGACACACTGTATTAGAAAGGAATATGAATCGGATGACTTACGGTTACGACAGAGGCAGTTTTGTGTTTAAAGTTTCATTTGTTGTTTGTCAACGTTTATTATTAACCCCCTTCTTCTTCTTATCGTATGGTTGATGAACCACCTGGTGTTAGAGTTTAAACCGCCTGTAGGCAACCTTACACACCGATGAAAAATCCTGCCTGCCGGGTTATATACGATTTTATACGATGCTTTCCTTCACCGATTTTAGCAATTGATAACTAGTTTATAGTACGCACATGGATTCGAAAAGACATTGGTGCGTCGAAGTTTGAACTTGCGACCTTTGACTTGGCAGTCCATCGGTCGTACCAGTCCGCTATCACAGCATGACCCCATGTAAGGACGCACGTTTAAAATGATGTCTTAGTGAATGTGTGTCGCAGTACGTTCGATAGTACCTACTGGTGTGTGATGCTATCTTATTTATGAGAGAAGATAATTCCGACTGCCGTATCTTACTATAAACCCTTCCAGATGATTAAAAAGCAGCAGTCGCGCTTATCGACCACCAGACCAACGAGGCAGTTTACACTACCTTAGTATATTGTTGTGTTAACCATACAACTGGAAATGTATCACAGAATGCCTCCGCTCGGGCTCGCGTGACCACACGCGGCCGTCCCCCGACCATTAATTCATACATGTATGTATGTATGTATGCGTGTTTCCTCGCCATCATTTTCTTTCACCATTTGAGGTTTGTAGAAAATAGCTTACCGTGTTCGGAAGACTGGTTTATGTCTGGATCATACTCTTTTGTATATTATGAATTAATGGAAATATACCTATCACTTACTAGTCTGTGTCTTAATACTACTATGTACCTAACTACAACCTAAATAACAGCCGCACCACATCTGGGAGCTGCCCCTTGACATGAACTCTTAAAGCAGGACAGTCCACGTTGTGCGAGCAAGTCGCTGCTATGTGCACTGTAATGCGGCGTCTCGCTTCCACGTCGAAAACCGTCCAGCTTTAAGAGTTCTTAGTAAGGGAGCTGAGTCGTTATAGATGAAATGCAATCAATCACGTTATTTTTTCACGTACCGTTCCTTCCTTACTATCAGTTAATGTGATTCGAACATTATAAGAAACATCGATTCCTAAATTTCTTCGAGTATTTTGTGTCAGACATAGTCAGTTAGAAAATACTGATACTAATACCGGAATAAAGTATCTACTAATTAATTAAGTTCGGCCCGCGACTTCATCGGCGTGGATTTCGAAATTCATGAGTTTTTGCAACATTTTTCGTTGATGCTCCGTTCCTATTGGTCGTAGCCTTATCTTATAACCTATACGGTAAAATATTTTTAAAATTCGTTCCAAACTACACAGACCTTTAAGTTATTAAAGGAAAGACCGATGAGACCGCTTTGAAAGTTCGCATAATATTAGCCTGTTCAACGAACATTCTCTACAGCCTTATGAAATTATAAGTGCATACAAGAACAGCAGGACAAGCAGTCCTGTCAACCATTCAAGTCACTCCACAAACCATAACGCGCCAGATTACGTTAGCGTTACGTCGGTCCACGTTCCCGCACCTTTGATGGGGAGAAACGATAACCATGTTAGTCTCCTAGCTAGGTGTAATGTAATCTTATTTGAATATTCAAATCGTGGATTAATTAATGAGACGCGTAGGACATATTAATTTGGTTTACCAGTTATTCCAGCGATTTTAGTAGATACCTATTACAAACCTGTCAGTTATCTGCACACAATGTGAATATCATAATTAGATAAATCATTACCATGCACTGGCAGCGGTCCGTACCCCGTCACATATAAATAAGGTAATGGTTGTAACCAGATTTGCTTCTATTTTGAAGAAGACAAAGGAGGCTTGTAAATTGGTTTCCCTGGCGACGGAAGATGTTTTCGTTACCTTCCACCCACGCATAACAAAACTTGTAATAAACTATATGTATCGCTAATACCATCTATTATAATTAAATACAAAGATATGCTATACGTTATGTAAGTATCAAGTAACAAGACATCGAACCTCGCGCACCACCTCCTGCCGCCACCCCGCACAGAGACAGACACGGCGCAACGCACCAAACTATCAAGTAAAACCAAACGTTATAGCTAATACTATTTATTAAAAGAATGCGCACAATATAGAACATACAGAAGGCCCTCTTAACACTGCAAACGAAATATGCAGTCCCCGGTAGCAAGGAAATCTTGAGATTCTATGAGCGCAGCGGGTGAAGGTTTTGTTTAGACGCTGTTCTACTGCGCAATGACAGATGAGCAACAGAAAAACGCAAACGCTGCAGTTTAGTTAACTGTTAACTAGATGACGATAAGAGGCGTGACCGTCCCCTGATGTACATACCTTTTGCGATTCATGTGGCGCAAGATTCCATATTACTGGTTTATTACCATGATGATACATTTTGTGCGTTTGATGCATTTGAACTACTTATGTACGCGTTAAAGTATAGAGGAGTAAACCTTCTGCACTTATCTATATTGCGACAGTAGTTACAATTATCCATAATTCAGTACATTCACATAAGTCATAATAATTATTCATTTACCTTTCACGTTATACATTAAGAAGTTGACGCATACACTATATCTATTCAATTCTATTAGTTCCATGGTATTAAAAAAATGTCACCATATATGTATATTTGCATACGTTGTTTGTATTAAATGATGATAAAGCATTATTGCAAGAGTTGTCAAAATATTACCATAAAAATAATTATTTCCACATAGAAGTACAATGTATCGTCAACATTATAAAAAAGAAAATTACAAGCTAGTTCAATGACAAATGTCAATCAAATCTTACATCTAAGTAGTCAAAAGAACGCAAAATAGTTACGTTTACATCAAAAATACAATCAATTTTAAGTCACAATCCAATCAATTTTACTTAATAACTAGCACATAATAAATCAATCAAAGATTAAGCACATTTTAAATCAATCGAAATATTAAAATAAAAGATCAAATACAGGTGTTATATTGAAATTAAAGTAGTTTTAGTCAGCTTGGTAGGCCTCCTTGATGAAGTCGGCGGCGCGCTCGGCGATCATGATGACCGGCGCGTTGGTGTTGCCGCGGATGACGGTGGGCATCACACTGGCGTCCACCACGCGCAGGCCGCGCACGTGCAGGACGCGCAGCTCGGCGTCCACCACGGTGCCCATCGCCGCCGTGCCCACCGAGTGCCACGCCGCGAGCGCAGTCTCCTTCACGTGACAGAGAGTCGCCTCCGCACCTTGCAGGCATTTACAGTTCTCCGAAGTCAAATCGATAACACGAGCTCCTTTCTCCTTAAAATATGTTGTATTAGCTAGAGATAAAGCGAATTTAATCGTGTCAGGATATCCCTCTAGATCAGCGACGTTACTGAAGGTGCCGGAGTAAATCAAGGGATCGTCCATGGGGTCGGTGGACGACAGTCTGACCTTGCCTCTGGACTGGGGTTTCAACAAAACAACTGCTAATGATATTATCTCTGATTCCGCATTCTCTGAAACTATTTTCCCACAAATCTCACTATTATATCCAATTCCAGACATACATTCTCTATTCGTGATTTGTCCCTGAGGAATGCATGTTGGGTAAACTGCAAAATAAGGAACGTTTGAGTCACGATCCTTCTGCGGTAGGTAGACACCCATGCTCTGCGAGTGGGACAGGGATCCTGTAGCGTCGTGAAGATACTTGATGACGTCAAATAAAACAGCCGATTCATTTTCAACACAAGTCCCGTTTTCAGTGGCCAAGAAATATATATTCATCACATGGTCATGCAAGTTATCACCAACTGGTAAATCTTGGACCACTTCAATCTCTAAATTTTCGAGGTGATCTTGCGGACCCACACCGGAGAGCATCAATAATTTAGCTGTGTTAAATGTTCCGGCCGACACGATGACTTCCTTGTCAGCAAATATATATATTTCTTCCCCATTTGATACAGCTTTTATGCCGATGGCCGTCTTATTTTGTATTAGGACTTTCGTCACAAACGTGTGCTTCAGCACATGTAGATTGCCACTGTGAACTTTATTCAGCATAGCAGTCAAAGAACTATCTCTCCGCCCACTCCTGATAGTATGAGAAAACCTGCCGGCCCCCATCACATATGGATATGTCATGTCGTTCACGATGTTAATTCCCAGTTCGTGGAATGCCTCTAAGAACTTGGCGGTTGGGTAGTTCAGCTGGCCGGAGCCAGAGACCTCTATTTCTCCATCCAGGCCGTGGTACTGCATAAGTTCACTGTCGTGAAGAATTTTCTCGTCCGTCAGTTGTTCAGTCTTTTTAAAGTACGGCAGGACATTGGTCCAATTCCAGGGTTCCCCGAGGAGTACGGCCCACTCCTTGTAGTCCACGGGGTGCCCTCGAGAATACACCATGTCGTTCAGGGAGCCGGTGCCGCCCAACATCTTACCACGGATCTGCCTCTCCTGCTGCTCCGCCGTCGCTTGGCTCGAGTACCCGTCGTTCACCGTCGTAAAGTTCCAATCGTAAGGGCTGTCTTTAAGTGAATTCCTAAAACCCGGTATCTGGAAAAACAGATACGTGTCAAAATAACTATAAAACTTAATAGGGAATACGCATGTGATTCAAATATGAGCCATATACCTATATCTTTTAATAATCTCTTTTGCTTAAGAATTAAACCTATATCAATATTTTTTTATAATTTCGATTTGATTTAAAAAATAATTATTGAAAAGGGCCGAATGTGAGCGGGAATCTTAAAGTAGTTTAAACGCAACGCTAATTGACGGATTTATTGTCACGTCAAAGTCAAAGATACCGAAAGTGTATTTTACCTTTAGATACCGCACACACACTCAGACTACAGAATTTAGACACTTATAAGTTGATTTCATGTAATATTTCGGGTTATAATAGTTGTAAAATACAAAAAATTGAAAAATGACGAAGCACGATAATTTTATAGCTATTTACTAGTTGTTTGATATTAAACTTTTAGGTTATGCCAAACGCGCTAAATTGGCGGGTATTTAAAGTGCCCGTATTAGGATAATATTTAATTATGACTCTTTTTAAAAAAAAATCGTTATTTAGGGCAGATTTTTGTTGTACGATTATAATCTGATCTAAGGTGTCGTATAAAAAAATACATGCATATCCCTATTGAATGCTGTAAACTGTGATCATCAAAGAACTTATATACGCTGCTGTGATCAAGTAAACATCAGATGTTAGGGAACAGACTTCAGTTTGAACTCTGTTACATAATTAACATAAACTTACTCCAATACGTGCATACTGTGGTAGGTACTAAAACGCAAGAAACAGGATGATAGCTTACGACCCAGCACTCACAATGCTCTCCACGGGCGGGTCCCCCCCCGCCTCCACCAGCAGCACCCGGAACTGGTGCAGCTCGGCCAGGCGCGCCGCCAGCGCCGACCCCGCGCTGCCGCCGCCCACTATGATGAAGTCGAAGCTAGAGCCGTCTGCAAATATAAAGATGTTGGTTACAATCACTTTGGAAATTACTGTTAAAGTCTTTATTTGCTATTTTGAAGCCGATGACTATCCATCTTAAAGTCCGTCAGTAGGTGCTTACCTACATTTCTTGGGGCAAGCGAAAGGGTAAATTATAAATCTTTGTTCTTGTTTATCTCAGAACTTAACAATGTATACTTACTAGTGACTTCTGCCTGCCTCGGATAGGGCACCTGCAGCAGACACTGCGAGGCTGCGAAGAACTGTAGCGCAGCAGCCACAGTCGCACCCAGCGGGCCGGCGCTCGCGCACGCGCCCATGGATGCTGACATCCTTGCAAAAGTAACATAAATGGCCACTGTAATAGTTAGGTACTAAGTTCTCCGAGGAGGAGGAAAGGGCATCGGCTGACCTGCTGTTAACTCCGAACAGCCTTGGTAGAAATATTCTTGCAGAAGCAGTCCTGGGTGCCAGCTAGTATTTCATTAATTCGACCTTAACCTCTATTAGATGGTAATGATGATGAAGATTCAAATCCCTTTGTTCTTGTATTGATACCAAGTACATGATATCACGTGGAAAATACGTAGGTAACTCAATATAGGACATCCCTACATCATATACTCTGTGTAATTACTAAATTGTAAGAAAGTAAGCGAATACCGTCCTAACAGTACGAAAGATTGCACAATACAATTTTAGTGAATTACATCGATTTAAACAATACCTATGTAAGAACCAATTCTGTACTTGTTTGACTCACCTAATTTTGAAAGATAACGACGTAGTTCAACGCCCCGTGCCTACCTTGACTTAAACGAATGTAAAGTAAAACATATTATACAGAACTAATTATAAACAAACATGACTAACTCCAATGACAACCTACAATGGTTTTGAGAGGCTCGTAGCAACGTGGCTACTGCGTGGATCAGTCGATCTCGAGGTTAAGCCGTACTCACTGCGGTTAGTCTTGTGATGGGTGTCTTTTATCACATATCGAGACCGCTCCGTACTTCGGAAGGCACGCTAAGCCGTTGGTCCTGCAGCTGATCTCTCTCCGGTCGTATCCATCTACCGTTCCATCGAACTGTGAGAGTGGGGATTGGGAATGCACCTGTGTTTGCGCGCATAGATACTTGTGCACTTTAGTAACTCCTGCGTAGTTGGCTAGTCTCAGCTGAGAGAGGCCGCCGTGGCAGAAATTCGGTCAGGAGCACATTATTACAATGGCTTACCTTGTCTTTTATTATGTATTGAAGTAAAACATATGTGTTTTGATACAGCTAGTCAGCTACCTAAATAAAAGTACATTATTGTTGCACAAAATTGTGAAGATGGTTTTCCGATTGCTATAATTAGTAGACAGTTATTGTGTACCGCTCGCACCCTGTAGTTCTCATCTCATCACCATTCTTTATCAGCACATGCTGCCACGTGTGAAGCCTTACAGTAACACAATTATTTTAACTCGATGAAATTTCTATTTCAAAATTAAGGCCGAGCCGCCTTTATTTTCGACTTCTCTAAACAAGAAGAAACTATTGAATTGAAATTCTCAAATAAAATATTTGCACTCTAATATCACAAGATGAAAAAGTACTCTGCAAAATTGCATCCGATTAACGGTATTTAACGTTCATTTTTACGCCCCTAACACAAGTAATGTTGATTCGAAATCATTTTAAATTATATTTGAGCAAAACATATAATTATAAAAGAATTGCATGCTTTTCTATAATTTTATGAAGTTTTTCTTACCTTGTATATAGTTTTTTCTTCCGTTGTGGGCACACCGTACGTAGACAAACACTTGACAGAGAATATTTTACAAATTTGTTCCACGTCACTTTATTTGGTCTACCCCAAATGTATTATAATATATCCAAATTCAATTAGCACTGACTTTGACGGGATTTTAAATGTACCGACATTTTGAGTTTTTAATAAATTACAAAGTATAATATTGGTTAAAAGTAAACAGTCCAAGATTCCTTTTAAATAAAATATGGTTTCATTAATAATTTAATCAAAAATATTTAATTAGCGCCTCAAAAAAAGAAGTATGCATTGATAGTATATAAATATTGCTCCTAAAACATTACAGGCGTAACATATTATCACTCGATCACGTAAAAAGAGAGTACCACACTAAACGTCTTATAAATAATAAGTAAGTATAAGATTGGATACTTACCTATTTGAGATAGAGATATAATTTGCTGGAAGTTAATATGTAAAATCGGTGATCTGCACCCGAGTCGGTATCTGACTATTTAAATACTCGTAATATATGATCGGCAAGCAGTATCTATCTCCTTGATATCAGGTAATCTGAACACGAGTTTATCTCAACAGTTTTACATAATACATGCTTCAATATGACCGATATTACTAACATGGAAGTTTAAGGACTTGGCTTGTTTAGGTGTACGTACTTACGGATTTATGATTGCACCGGGGGTTTTAATGAAATACCTATCTACCTACTTTTAGTACGCTACTAACGATCCTTAAATAATAGACTATCAGTGTTGCAGCTAATTCAGTTGTAAACCTGCGATTATACAGGGTGCCGGCAAATTTTATGCTTTAAACCGCGTTCACTAAAAGTTGCGTTATCGCGGCAAGCGTGCTATCATGTGACGCGGAAGACATACAGCCGTGCGCCGCGCTTCTGCAGTTGAGGTTCCTTTCACGATAATAAATCAGCCATTGTGGCACGACGACGGTTTTCATCGCCCTTTGAAGATCGAAGAATAAAGAATGGTCCATCCAACCAGTTTCTATGCGCGTGGGTCAGTAGTTTTAAATCTGGATTAATGATAAATTATTCTCGGCCTGAATTTTCAGCTTCTGTTTCGTCACCAAAGTCTACTGTTTGGTGAGCTTTTGTTCGACCCGGATTAAAGTATATGAACGATACTGCGCTTTGCTTGATCACGTTTATACACCGGAACTGCATCGACATTTTTCCTCAGCATGAGGTGACAGTTCTCACAGCTAGCTCGCTTCACCTCGCTCAGCTTTTTTGGCTTTATATATGCCTAAAGAAATTAAACAAAACCTAATTAACAAATACGAAATGAAATATGAAAATCGCGCCATAAACCGGACCACCCACATCCTTGGAACTCTGACTCGATTTTCTCAAAGAGTAGGTATTAAGCTTACAACCACTAAAGTAGTACCTACAGAAACTACTTTTTATGCTTTTGTAAAGTGAAATAGATAGAATATTATTATTCACATTATTGTAAGACTAGTATTTATAAAATCCTTACAAAAAGCCCTTTGAAACGATATATTTAATTTAGGAAAGTAGCGGTGGGAGGGGCAGTGCACCCCTCCCCCTCTTCCTTATTAGTAATCAGACATCAACTATTATATAAGCAATATAACTTGTTACGACAGTTCTGCTACTATGTTATGAGGAGTTCCATCCCATATCTCCAAAGTTAGTCATCAGGTCATTGCAATGACAATAGCATTTTTTTCCAAATCGGTTCATAAATTACAGATTTATAAGGAAATATACATAAATTATTATTTTTCACTTACAACGTCGTGTTTTTTAAAGGTTTTATATTACCCAACCCAGGTCACTTTGGTGACATCGCTTGTCCCCCAGGTCACCAGTTGTCACTCCATGTAACTTTTTCCTGTGGGGATACCTCAAATCTCGCGTAAACCATAACTCGCCAACATCATTAACGGCCCTACAGGAAAATATTCTCAATAAAACCGGGGCGGCACGGATCTCAGATTGCACGCCCTATTCTACATACATACATACATAAAGTCACGCCTGTTTCCCTGAGGGGTAGGCAGAGACCACGGATTTCCATTTGCCTATTCTCCTGATTTCCTTGAAGTATAAAGCCTATCGGCGGACATCCTGTAGATACATCTTATTTAGGTTAATATTATATTTACATTATTAACCTTCTAAGTGCCTTATCGTAATCGTAATTGAATGTTTATTTTTTTTAAGATACCCACCATGGTCAGTATAAGGTCATATAGCGTGCTTAGGTACGATGTCGGATGTTTAAAATAGCACACACACTTTTTTCTGTGTGTGTACGTTACTGCCAACAAATGAAAAGGCACTCATTTATTCAACCATACATACAGACATAGCTCGAAGAACGGTTCTCGATCCCACGAACCGGAAGACGCAGCGTTGGCAGGCCTCTCACCAGGTGGATCGACAATATCGTCAGAGTTGCGGGCAACCGGTGGATGCAAATGGCAAGTTCTCCTTCATTGTGGCGTTATAAGGCCTTTGTTCAACAGTGGATGTCTTCCGGCTGATGAGGAATTATTCAACCGACATAATTATATACTTCTAACCTAAAAGTACAGATTTACAGCCGAATGCGGCACGGTTTACTTTATATGCGACCGTTACCATTATTTCCTTTTTTATCATAAGTTAATCTACTATCATGCCTACTTACTTATGTGTATTGTTTAAAGATTGTTGCAAAATAAATATAGGCCAAAGATAATAGTAATTTGGCCTGTGAACAAAGGTTCATTATTATAATGTATCGATCAGCTCACTATCTGGTATTAGGAGATAACGGAAATGAGTAAAATACCGGGGAGCTGTATCTAGTGAATCATGACTGTCGAGCACTTGTTATACATCTACCAGCCGCAGTAGGGACTTAACTTTTCCACCAGGTCTTTGCCCCCTATTACTAGTATTTCCGAACTTACAAACACAGTACTCCTTCGTCATCATTGGTACTTTACGAAACGCATATCCCTCACCAGCTTATCATACATTTTCACAATACATACCTACCTTATTCCACAACCCTATTATTACATCAAAGATGTATAGATAGTGTATATAAATACTTTCTTAGTTATTCTAAACCACCACTGACTAACGGTGACGGAAAACATCGTGAGGAATCGCTAACCCGCAGTGAGCTAGCGTGGTGATCAATGCTCAATCCTTCTCTATATGAAAAGAGGCCTTTGCCCTGCAGTGGGACAGTATATAGTATAGGCTGTTATTATTATTCTTATTAGTAATATGTACCGGCCAAGTGCCTTTTGATAACTTTGCAGGAAATGTGACGAATTGAATTAAAAAAAGGAACTTTAACAAAATATTTATTTAGTTGTACATACAATATAAAAGTATAACATAATATGGATAGCAAGCATAAAAGTTAAGTTATAGGAATACATTTTAAGGTATATTCAGACACGTTCGCTGATCACTTGATTATATCAAAATACGTAGGCTTCGTCAGCAGTTTGATTACTGTAACAAAAAATAGTACATTTTAAACAAAAATATAGTTACGTTACAATACTGTATTGTTCAACAGTGGACGTGTTCCGGCTGATGATGATGTTACAGTTCATATATTATTTTCAATTTTGACACTGTATAAATCATTGATTGTTTATAACGCTATAAGCACTGGCTCCTTGGTCTAGTGGTAGCAAAGAGCGATTTCTAAACATGATGACCTAGGTTTGATTCCCAGGTCGAGCAAATTATTACCCGACGACATTAAAACATAGTAAGATTGGACTGCTATATGTATATAGTAAGACGGTACTGCAACAGGCATGTTCCTGTCGTATTGTCGCACAGTTGTGAGACAGTATTAGTATTGATTATAATGATATGTTAGTGTGTGGGTGTACCACAGACCTCTGTCGGGATGTAATGTGTATAAAGACTCACAGTGAGTCTCCTGCAGACGCCGAAGTGGCCGAGCAGCACGCCGCCCTGCGGCAGCCCGGTGCGCAGGTTGACGGCCAGCACCCGCGAGCCCGGCACGCCCACCTGGTAGTACCTGCGGCCGCGCCTTACACTGCATCACTTACCCGCACGGACCCGCACGGACCCGCATGCCGTACACTCAACATTTCAAGTTCGAACGTGTAAGCATACGTCCATACGGAAGACAAGAGTTAACATAATATGATATGAACCCATTACAATTTTTTTGTTTCTGATTTCCCAACTTATGATCGAGAACCTTATTTATTTATGTGTACGACTAGTATTGCACGGTTGCACTTATCTTATTTGTAACTCAACCTCACAGCATTAATAGAATAGAATACGCACCTGACCGTCCAACCGAAGGAGTTCTCGACCGGCACGTAGAAGCCGGGCTCGTGGATGAGCAGGTAGCTGCGCAGGTCTCGAAACACCTCGTCGGAGGCCGTGTTGAGCGGGTACACGTAGTTGGTGCCCACGGAGGAGCGGCTCAGGCTCGAGGTCTGCGCTAGGTTGCGGCCGGTCAGCACCACCGTCAGGTCGTCGTTGTTCGCGTTCTTCATGCGCAGGGTCACGTTCAGCGACTGCTCCGGGTACTGCATCAGCGGCTTGGTGACCACGCAGAACACGAGCGCGTCCTCGCAGCTGAAGTCGCAGAAGAACAGCCTCGTGTGCCGGTGCTCCGGACTCAGCATGTCCGAAGGGCTCACTTTGAGGCACGAGCCTCCTATGAAGCTGTCTTCGAAGTACACCTCCAGGCACTCCCGCTCGTGCGCGACGTAGGCCAGGCAGTAGCGCGTCTTCTCGGACGCGCCGCCCAGCCGCAGGTTGACGGACATCTGCATCATGGAGCGGCCGCTGGGCGCGCTCGCGGTGCTGCTGGTGCTGGGCCCGGCCACCGACGGCTCCTTCACCGGCAGCTGGCCTTCCTCTGGCGCGTTCTCTTTTTTTTTTACCTCGGACCCGCCCTGTGTGTTATTTTCAGTTCTACTCTCGGATTTTGCCACGTCAGCATTTTCCTCTGGTTTCTTATTAGCCTTGTTCACATCCTTGATTTCCGGAGGGCCAATCTTGCCTTCCTCATCATCAGATATTTTCAGAGCTTTCTGTTTGAACAAGTTTTTAATTGCGTCCCTCATTGTGACTCTCTTGACAGTTTTTTGTGTATCGCTGTCAGCGCCGGTTTCAGTGTCGGACTTCATGTTGACACTGTCCGTGGTGTCGTCTTCGTAGGGCCGCACGCTGACGTCACTTTCTTGCTCGGCCAGCGGCTCCTTGGTGACGGAGTGCAGTTCGTGGCGAGACATCTGGAAGTCGGAGCGTACCCTGATAATTCCTTTCTTGTCCTTGTACTGGGCGCTTCGCGTCACCTTGCTGATCTTGTCCGCCGTGGTCAGGATGTACCCGTGCGGGCCGTGCGCGCTGTTGGGCTGGTACTGCTGGTGGCGCAGGTTGTACCACGGCGTGGGACTGAACACCTGCAAATAATTCCTTACTTATTTAAACTTAAAGTCTACTTTCAAACGAAAGCTTAGTAAGTGTAAGTATTTCATACCTCTCCGTACAGCCGTCGCTTCTTGCCCTGGCCTCTGCAGAAGGACGTCTGGAAGGGCATCTGGCAGGGCACCCGCGTGTTGAGGAAGGGCCATATGCTGCCCCAGAACGCTCGGTCCCGGATGAGGAACTGGTTGTACTTGTCCAGGTGGCCCGCCATGGCCACCATGTTGTTGTCGGCCTTCTCGTTGGAGAGCGCCTCGTGTGTCCAAGCCGGCGCGAAGATGGCCAGCGAGCAGCCCAGGTGGTGCGCGACCTTGATGGCCTGCGGGGCCAGGGACTAACGTACAGCTAGGAGTATAGGACCCACACCCAGAACTACTACATCCTATGTGTAATTGTCAATATTTCCAGTTAGAGATTGCTTAAATAAAAATCGATAATTTGACATAAGACATTAAATCATATAAATATTATAGTCAGGGATCCCCGGAGCAGCGCAGCAACATCCTTCCTACATGTATCGATAACGAGGTCATCAAAAATTATTTCAAACTAACTAAGATTCTATATACTGTTGAATATTTAAATAACTTTACACTGTCCTACAAATTGCGAGGCATGTACGTTTTCTGGGTTCTAAGCTCAGAAGTCGTAGTTGAATGTGCTATCCCCTGTAAGCTACCACAATCGAGAATTTATATCAATACCAATTGAAAAACTTGGGAGTCTCTACCCAATGAAGCTACTCAATTTAAAAATGCTCCGCGGATCCCTATTACTTTTATTTAAATGCAACAGTATCAACGGTATAAGTTAACAACCCCAGTTTCTAAAAATAATGTACATTATATTATCTTATCCTTATAATGTATACCTACAGGCATACTTAGTTATTGTTTTATTATCAGATAAGTATAGTACCTACCTCAGATATTTGTAATACGTTATTGCGTACCTAACATGTGCAATAGGATCACACGAATTCATTATTCAGATAGTTGTCTCAGAGTTATAACAGTAAGAATCGAGTGAACAGACTACCTATTGGCGCTATCGCTAGCACACAAGTAATCATGGCGTCAGTGTTATGGAGCCCACCACTCGAGCGGCATGTAACATAGAGGTAGACAGTAGACATCGTACCTACTGATACCTACACCCGGACGTATTGTTATACGCTCCCGTTTAAGACATAATGAATTCAGTTTAGTTTTCTTAAATATTTTTGTTTCGGAGAGACACTGCGGTTAGACAGGTGATCAACCTTTTCTACGCGCACACTCTTAATCGTCTAGTAGCGCAGGAGCAAGATATGTGCCCATTGCCACTTGAGATAACACATGGGGTACATTACCTCCACGGTGTTGAACTGGCCTCCTCCATAGAAGTTTCGTCCCCACACATCGATCCCGATGTACAGCTCGGTGACGCGCTCTTCCGCCTCTATCGCGCTGGACGTGACGTCATCGATATTCCACGAGTAGTTCGTAAAAAATCCGTCGCACGCGTCGAAGAATGCTCTACAATCAATCATAATTAACTGATTGAACTTATTGTAAACATTTTAACGTGTAACTGTTTTTTGTCCCTTACAAATAAAATAAAATAAAAATAATGATCAACAATTGGAGGTTGACAGTTACAGTGTACACAAACACTACTTTACTGTTAGACATTTACAAGTACCTCGTGTAAGCTGATACTGATGTCATTTGGTATAGAGCTGAGACGAAAGGTCAATAAAACACGACCTACCGACTTCGCTTTCGAATATGCCAATTGAGTAGTTTTTCTCATGATATAGATGATCTACACAGGTATAGCCGACTGGCCACGGAAAAAGGCAGTGTACAAGGAGAAATAAAGTATATCTGATACAGTATCGATGAAAAAACAAAGTGAAAACACAACTAACTTATTTTTCTCGTTGAGGCCATTCTGCCAGTTGAGGTTGCCCTTGATGGTGACGCTGTCGTACCACACCAGTACGGCGTGCGGCAGTTCCTCGTGCAAAAGCTTGTGGAAGTACTTCACGAACTCCAGCAACATCTCCGGCTTGGAGATCTACAACATCATATCATAACTTTCGTGTGTGTTATTATTATTACTAACTAGTCGGGCCGACGCCGAATATTCACATAAGTACATAGTAAACATTATCCCCCTTACTTATAAACGATGCTAAAATGTGTTTTAAGATATCTATTTGTTAAGTCTATTGACATCTCTATTCTTTGACATGCAAACGACAGTGACAGGTATAATTTATCAATAGTTCAGCACCAGCTGACAATTTTTCTAAGTAAGGGGGTAATAAGATAAGTTTTACAACTAATTGTTTTTATTTAGCAGTGCCTGAATATGCTTAGATTTCTCGGACCAGATACGTAACGCGAATTACACTCTCGGTAGGTAGGTAAGTATAAATTATCTGAGTCAAAGTCTATTACTAGTAACTTACTTTGTTATTTCTATGTATGCGATACTGCAAATAATGGAATTGTCGTCCTAATTAGGTACAAGTGTAGGTATTAACGAATGGCGAGAGCAAGTAACGATACAATGACAAAAAAAATAAACAAAAACCTTGTTCTCGACGTTCAGAAGCCATCCGTCGAACTTTAGGGTTTTCGCAATAGCGACTAGCGCGCTGGCCAAGTTGCGGTATTCTACCTCCGAAGCCAAGATCTGATCCCAGAACGTGATACCCTCCGCCCATTCCGTAATGATTGTTCCTGTTGTCATAACAATACTTTTTTTAAACATCAGTTCAACCCCAGATGAGCAGTTTTTTTAACCCGTTTAAATAAAAAAGTTTCATGCAATAATCTAATACTAAATACTTACTGAACCTTTCGAAACGAGGGGATTTCTCAGAGAGGTAGGCAGAGACGGATTTCCATTTGCTACGAGGCTGGCATATTCCTTTCGCCGCATTCACTCGCATCACATTCCTCATACACACTTGTGCTCTTAACTCCTAACCTAAGCCTTTTGCAGCACATCCCCAGTTTAATCTATCTAAGTAAGTAATTATGTTCGTCCAGGTCTTTCTCTTCCCGATGCTTCGCCAACATTCGCCTCATATTTTCTCCTATCGTTGCGACTTTTGTGAACAAACTGGTTATCTTACATACACTTACATAAATACAGTAAATATAAACATACTATAAAATCGCGATGCAGCCGCAGCTCGAAACTGCGTCCAGCTTTTTATAGAAAATATGTATATAATTAAAATACTGCCTCGTTGGTCTAGTGGTTGCTACGCGCGACTGCTGAGCACGAGGTCCTGGGTTTGAAGCCCGGGTCGGGCAAAGTGTTATTGGGTTTTTCCATTAAGTAATTCTCACTAGCAGCATGGAGTCTGGATTTGTGCCTGATTGATGGCAATAGACTCGCCCCCTATTACATTGGGACCTAAAACATAACTGGTAAAATGTGGGTGTACTATATGTGCACCTCTGCCTACCCCTTCGGAGAACACAGACCCAATGTTATGTTTTATGTTTAAATAATGTGTTTATTTTAAAAAAAAGTTGGAACTTTATACATACCAATAACTTTTACACCATGTGCATGTCCAGTATTTATCCAGCCAAGCGGTGGTATTGTGATCAAGTGGTGACTAAAGTAACAAAATATATCTATTCCAGCCCAGTTGTAAAATGTGTATGCTTCATAATTACCAGTCCCCTCGATCATACTGAAGAAAAAATAATTTTTGTTAGTGACTGGACAACCAAAAATGTAGTTGTATACATTTTGACTAATTTGAACCTTGTCTTTGGAAATGATGCACCAATTTAGGTCTTTATGTTTAGCAATCAATAATAGGTGCTGCCTGCGTTGTTACCTGCAATATTATTACTAGATAAAAGTAGCCTTGTGGTAAAGCTGGGTTTCAGCTACCTCCATACTAAATTTGATCAAAATGAGTCCAGCTGTCTGAGCGTGCAGAGGTAACAAACATAACAAAAAGCACATACACAAACTTTCGGCTTTATAATATTAGTTTGATGTGATACTAAAAATGTAATAATGTTTACCAGTCATCGTGATATCCATTTGCTAAATCATGGCAAACCAATGTCTTCCGTAAACTTTTTGAATCATATCGTTTGATATCTTCTGAGTCGGGGTTATAATGACAAAAAGTTTCCGGTGTTTCAAGTGAACGAAGAGAGAAATGCCTATTGACTTCAACATTTCGAATATAGTTTTTACTATGTGGCGTCAACTCCTTACATAAACTTCGCCAAGGCGGTGGGTTTTCGAGAAATAACAATATTTCACTGTAACTATCTAAAGGTTTGCAGGTCAGTGGGTCTAATTTGACTGTCCTTTCACTTCTTTTTGGCATTTCTGAGCCACTAAAGTTTGTAACACACACTATATCTCAAAGAATATGCACTTGCTCTCTTATAACTTAAATTTATTTATTTTAAACAATACGTTGTTTGTTTACGTCCTGCACGTAAGACGTCAACTTGACAATAATTGTTGTCAACAGTTGTCAAAGACTTGCAATCGGCAATGACGAGTGGTGTGAAATGAGTATAATCGTGCAACTAGTGATAAAGCTATGCGCACCAACATATTAAACTAATTATGTGCTGCAAAAACTAGGACGCGTGCCAAGGACACAGTTAGTTCAAATGTTATTAAATTGCACTTTGTTTATCTCATAAAGTTATATATTTCAAGGATATTGAGGCTAAATTGAACATAATGTAATTTAATAATAGCTCTATAGATCGGATCTATAAAGCTTTTACAAAATCTATTTACTAGATCTATTAGATTCCGTCACGTAACTAACTTTTTTGAATTTTTATTTATTTATTAAACATACACACACTATCATTACACAGTGGTCCAAATATATTCCAAAGTGGTAACTAGTAAATTCCAAAGTTCCGTAACATCCCTGGCTACCAGACATAATGTTATTGCCTTTTATTACGTATCTACTTAGTTATTTTAATTTTTTACTGCAAAACATAATTATAACTTTGAACAATTTCTACATATAATGGCATTTTCGAGATAATTGCTGAGTTTTTGGTCAAAAATAAACCAGCCCTCTGATCATGTGCTTTATTTATTAAATTCAAATACAAAAATGTGCGGACTGTGAATGATGAATATAATGATAAATTTGCACCATTCATCTATGTAGGCACTGTATTCTGAGTGTGCAGGATGGAATTTTTATAGATTTTCTGTGGGACTATTATGCCCTAAATATGATAAGCAATGAGGAAATTAGGCCATAGTTGATAACGCTCGTCCTATTATTTATTTTATCTAATATTTACTTTGTATTTGTACTCACATGATTGACATTATCAAATGCGTAGTATGGGTTTACTTATTATAAATAATAGAGTTAATTATTATTTAAAATAAACATACATTGAAAACAAAACAAATGTGGTTGACTTATCGACGTATATGTTCTTTCAGATTATATCATTAGAAAAATCTTAAACTGTTAGTTAAATAACTAAGTTACAAACCATGAAGTATAATCCCAAATCAAATGGATTAAAATCCTTTGCATTTATTCCGATTATTTACAATGTTACTTAGCAATGTTAGTGTCTCTGACTCTCTGTCAGTATAAGCTCTAAGCTGTCACTGTCATAATCGGTTGAAGACATTGCCTGTATTATTTTGTATTCTACGTGAAATGCAAGGAAATCAAAGAAGTACTTTCAGCCAAGATTTGTTTTTGCAAGCTTTTCATTCACACATTTATATTTCGAAATAAATATGAGTTAAGTGCACAATTAACGTTGTGCATGGTTGCGAGGTTGTTTACGCTGACAAAATAATGTTAAGAGAAAACATAAAAAGTATATCTGCTTTTTTGTCCATTATTGCATTCATTTAAGAATTATTGTTATCAAGAGTTTGCAATACATGCCTAGACGTTTTCTTTAGTACTGATTGTAAGAGGTAATTTGAATAAATCTGTTTATTTCTTTCGGCGTACCTATTATATCAATCACTTTGTTTACTATAATTCTTAGAAGAGTTTGTGTACCGTCTCCTTAATGTATTACAGTGTTCAACAAAGTTTAACTATTTAAATAATAATAATATAATAATAATATTTATTTATTTTCTCACCACAATATAATTTTACAGTCTGATTGTTTAAGAAAGAGTACAGTCTATTGTGGGAGACTGGTGCCTAAGCTAGGTAACATCCTGTATTTCAGGTCACCAGGTCTCACCCCGTTTAAATAGTTTACAATTTTTAGCTCTAGAGAGAAAGTGTTTACAATCAGCATAATCAATTAAACATCAAACATAATATTATTTTAATGAGGAAGGGAGATAAGAACTAGGGTTTGTGTCAGTCTTTTGAGGAGTGTGTAACTGAGCATGTGTAGTGAATGTGTGTGTGGATGTATGTGTGTAGTGAATGTAACTGTGTTTTCTTATTTTTTTTTTTTTTAATATGTTGGTGGAGATTGGACTATTTCGGAACAGTGAGTAGCTTTTCAGTCTCCTCATAATCTAGAGACATAAGCCACTCGCTGACCTTTTGTTTGCAAAGGTGTTTTTTAAGTGGGTAGATTGAGAGGAACTGGTTTATTTTGTTGTAAAGGTAGCCCCCAAGGAAGCAGAAAAAGCGGTTTGTGAACTGGGTGGAGAAATTGTTCTGACTGCGCACGGAGGGGTTTTGTCGGAAGCGTCTTTTAACTGGATATGTAGGGGAATATGAGAGAAGTGCGTGTTGTTGTAGTATGGTGTGGAGTACAAATATTTGACGTACAGACAATACCTTGCTATTTTTGTACAGTTCTTTTGTTGAGTAGAGAAATAAGTGTAGTAGACATTCATTCAATATACCTAGTACAAATTGTATATGCATAGATAAACTTATTTTATGATTTGGCATCATAATATAAATACATCTGATTTAATATATGATTGACTGCCTCGTTGGTCTAGTGGTTGCTAAGTGTGACTGCTGACCACGAGGTCCTGGGTTCGAATCCCTGGTCGGGCAAAGTGTTACTGGGTTTTTCCATTAGGTAATTCTCAGTAGCAGCACGGAGTCTGGATTTGTGCCCGGTTGATGGCAAAAGGCTCACCCCCCTATTACATTAGGACCTAAAAAAAAAAACAACTGGCGAAGTGTGGGTGTACTATATATGCACCTCTGCCTACCCCTTCAGGGAATACAGGCGTGATGTTATGTATGTTTATGTGATTTAATATATTTATTAAATAATGTTACATAAATTTTAGGGACTAAGGAGTGTATAAACAGGATTAGATCTGTCAATTTTCAATAAGACATCATATTATCAATTTGTCTCTATAATGCCTAAATGCTCACTGAAGAACAGGTATGTGTTGTATAGTTAATGAGCCTATTAATTAATTTTTGTAAATTTTAAAATAAAGTAAATTGTTTTATTTTCAGGTTGCTACAACTTCGTGTGATAACATGTATAGTATTTGTATTATGTCTCATTGCATTAATCAAATTTCTGGTTTCGTATGGTATGTACAACTACCCACACCTACCAGCAGAGGTCTTAGAGACCCAGCTGTTTAAGCAGATAACACCACAATTAGTGCTGCATAAATCTAAGCCTGAATGTGAATATGATGAAATACTTAAAAGTAAAAAGTCTCTGCTAAATTGGGAAGTACCCAAGAAATATGATGATTTCTCAGCAAAGGGACTGGTGAATGGCAGTTATGTACCTGAACACTGCAATCCAAAAATCAGTGTTGCTATATTAGTAAGCTACAGAAATAGGCAAAGCCAACTGGATATATTCCTGCTTTACATGCATAATTTTTTAAGGAAACAGAATATACATTATAAGTAAGTATATAATGTTATTGTTGATCATTGTACACCACATCATGATCATGTGATTAAAATAATGTCTAAAACTAAATAGTGAATTATTACAATACTGATTTTAAAAGAACATTGAAGTGAACGCCACTTTGTTATTTTTAATCACTATCAAACATATTCTAGGATATACTTAATCGAGCAACAAGATGAAAAACCTTTTAACAAAGGAGTACTTTTCAACATTGGAGCTAAGCAGGCTCTTAAGGACAAGTTCCCGTGCCTGATCCTGCACGATGTGGACCTGTTGCCACTGGACGACAGCAACTTGTACGCATGCACTACGGAGCCGCGCCACATGAGCGCCAGCATAGACAAGTTCCGTTTCGTGCTGCCCTATGACTTCCTAGCAGGGGGAGCGTTTGCCATCAAGGCAAACCAGTACATCGCTATTGATGGTTTCTCAAACAGATTTCAAGGATGGGGTGGTGAAGATGATGACTTTTCTACAAGACTTACTGCACATAAGTTGGATATAGTAAGGTATATGTATAATATTTTGTATGACAGTTTATATTTAGATGATGTGATTTTATGTCCATACATACCTACATAAAGTCACACCTGTTTCCCTGAGGGGTTGTGGTATGTCCATAGTCTGAATAATGCTAATGTGAATAATATCCTGAGAACTATCATTAATTCTTAAAACATTAGGAGCCAAATGTGACTTTACATAGAAGAAACATTTAGCTCAGTGATGAAGGTGCTTTGTGCATGGAGGGATGTCAGTTCTACAGAATTTATTATTTGACAATATAATAAATTACACCATCTGTGTTGGAAGCTGGTTATTGGTAGGGCATCTATGTTACGTCTGAATTAAGACATAATCTGTAACATTCCTTGTCCATAATTAAGACACTGTGTCTCTGTGATAGTTATTAGGATTCTATACACATTAAATATAATGAAAGCCAATATATTTTTTTCCATAGATTCCCTCCCAAAATGTCCCAGTACACAATGCTAGTGCACCCGCAAGAGCCAAAGAACCACCAACGGAACCGCATCATATTGGAGAATAAGCGACACGTGAATAACAAGGACGGGCTCAGCAGTCTGCCATATTACAACACACAAGTGAAGAACCACCGCTTGTTCACGCTCATCGGCGTTATGTTATAGCCGGAGAGGCTCGCCGCGTTCAGGCCAATACGATGTAAGTTGTCATATCCAACAAGGAAACTATGTACATTTACTATTGTTAAGTCAAACCGATCAATCTAATAATACCGCAGTCAGAGATTACACGAGCTTATGGTGATGTCATTTTTCCATATAGGTACGTAAGTAAACTAAGTTATAATACAAGAACTTTAGGTATTGATGTAGGTACCCACATCACACATAAAATATATCAATATTTTTATATATTTTGAATTTTTGTATAAAGCTGAAGTTAGAAAATAAATTTTTGCTACGCTTGTTCTATCACTTCTATCTCATGAAGTCTGTTAGGCTCTCGCTGTATTCGTAATGTTCACTGAATCACTGATAAGCGCGCTTGTGTTTGCTATACAAGTATCACAACCACTCACTAAAACAACCTGACGCTGACAACTACCCGTTACATTATTATACTCTTTGCTGACAACATTCATAGCAAACAGAGTAAAATCGATTCATAGTCAAACACACTTCGTGAGATTGAACATCTATACTTCAAATTATCCAAAGACAATTTCAAATCATATCCAATATTAAAGACGTTGAGGTGTGGTACCGCGCAATAATGTTACGAGTAACATATTTAGGAGATTGTCTGTGCCTATGCCAATTATGTATTTATTTATTCATTCATCATTATTGAGAGCAAACATATACTATATTATACATATTACATAATATCTAGATATTATAATTATATAATTATGTATGCAATAAATTACGTCACGCATGTATTTCCTAAGTGAGTAAGCTGCGGTCTCATATAAATGTACTACTATGTTGTTTTATTTTTTACTCATCGTTATCGCCTTATTTTATTACAAATCTTGGTAGAATTAATATATTTATATTATAAGACACCTGCCAAGTCATAAGGAGGCTAATGACACGTTATTTAATAAATGTGATTGCACAATTAAAACTAAAAAGATTCCAATCCTACTAATATTATAAATGTGAAAGTTTGTGAGTATGGATGTATAGATGTGTGGATGTTTGTTACTCTTTCACGCATAAACGGCTGGACCGATTTGGTTGAAATTTGGTATGTAGATAGGTTATACCCTGGATTAACATATAGGCTACTTTTTATCCCGAAAAAATGTAGCGGGTAACACCGCGGGGCGCAGCTAGTACTGTAATATTTCAAGTATAGTAATCTTTGTTAATCTTGCCGTCGGTGCTACGACACTGCTTAAAAATTAAAGAGTCAAACATATGGTTGTATCTAACTTTAATATGGTATTTCTAACTTTAATTTATTTTAATGTAATTGCAGTTAGAAGGAAGCCTTATGAATAACATATACATACACACAAGTGAATAATATAAGTCCAGGATACCTACATCAGTAGCTGTCTGGCCACAAATAGTACTTAAACCCATAACATACCTAAAATAGCTGTTAATATGAAATAATTTTAAAATTGTCCTTACAATAACTGTCCCACTTACTTTAATTATTATTATGAATAATGTATTAGTTAAAATTGTTTAAGTCTTTGGCTATTAATGTCTACATTTTCTGAATTAGTCAGTATTAAATACATGTATTAGTTTAATTGAAATGCTTTATGTGATACTTTAGATTTTAGCTCAATGGTTAGAATGTTGCAGTTTACTTGCACCAATATACTATACCTATCTGGATTTACAAAAACTAAAACCATGGTTTATTAAGACTTCATTATCATTTGCAGCCCGACTATTAAGACTTACTACCATTAAATTACAATTAAATTTGTATTACTTTAAGCAAGCTTTTATTTACAATCGCAACAACGAAGGTGCTATAAGATAGCAGACTATAGATCATTTATTTGATGCGCAATTTGTTCAATGTGCCGCACGGGAATGGATCCCGTTCATATAATGTTTTAAAATAAAATTTGTGAATATATTTGTTTCTTATTACAAAAATTATGACTGCCTCGCTGGTCTGGTTGTCGCACACCGCGCTTACTGATCGTTATTCGATTCCCGTATAAGTTTTTCCATAAAGTAATTTTCCATTCGCACAACAGGTAAAGGGATCATCTGCCCCCTCACCATGTACTCAAAGCAAGACAGTTTTAGGTATATGTGGAAGCGAGACGCCGCTACGTGCAGTGTCTGTCTCGCTTCCATAACATGAACTGTCCTGCTTTAAGAGTTCATGGTTAGGGGGCTGATTGTACTGAGAACTGGTACTGCAATCGCGCGTTCAACCACTAGTTTAATATTAGAGGTACCTAGTGTAAGTAAAAATAATATTTTATTACCAATAACCTATTATACTACTTATCCATTCTGTCCCCTTGCTAACGAAACAATGTGTGGAGAGAAAAAAGTGATGGTCTAAAAATATTATAATATCTAGCTAATTATAATATTCCTTGCTAATTAACAAACTTGCAGTTACGCAAATTAATTGTTTGTAATCTAAAGATACTTACTTATAGTTTTGTCATCAGTTAATTTATTGACTTATCACTATAATTGTTTTTCTACCTATAATGCTGTGTTAGCAATTTTTATAAATTTTCATGACAGACCGCGAAGGATTATTGTGCTAATCTAACTGTGAGCAACAATTCACACACAAGTACAACAATTAATAGTTCTGTTTTAATGGGTATTGTGGATTATATACATACGTAGGTACCTATTTAGCCACAAGGCCACACACATTTATTTTTCAAAACCATATTGAACGCCAGTATGAAAACCACGGTAGATACCTAAAGCCTGCGTACAATAATAATTATAGTTTAGTAGGTATAGTAAACGCTCATAACTCTTTTCCTAATGTTTAAGACGACCTGATTGGCGTAGTGGCTAAGCGATTGGATTGCTGCGCTAAGGGTTGCGGGTTCGATTCCCACACGGGACAAAAATTTGTGCGATCCGCAGATGTTTGTCCCGAGTCTGGGTGTCTATGTGATATTAGGTAAATGTTTGTGAAATGCTCCCACGACACAGGAGAAATTCCTAGTGTGGAACGAAATTTATTATAAAAAAAGGTATCATCACACATTAGCATACGCGCCGTGCTACTAAACAAAAAGTCGGAGGTATAATGCATGCAATGCATGAATTACACATGTAAAGTTGACTGGGTGTCTATCTGACAGCTGTAGTCGAGCATGTCTCCCCAGTCCTTGCCCACGCTGATCGCGACGGGCAGCGCCACCGACATGCCACACTGACGGCCGCACGCTTCCATCACTTGTTTTATTATTACTGAAAGTTTTCATTGATTATAGGTATAATTGCATTACTGCCTCGTTGGTCTAGTGGTTGCTAAGCGTGACTGCTGAGCATGAGGTCCTGGGTTCGAATCCCGGGTGGGGCAAAGTGTTACTGGGTTTTAATATTAGGTAATTCTCAGTAGCTGCACGGTTTCTGGATTTGTGCCCGGTTGATGGCAATAGGCTCGCCCCCTATTACATTGGGGTCTAAAACCATAACTGACGAAATGTGGGTGGGTGTACTATTATGTGCACTTCTGCCTGTAACACTTCTCGTAATCGTATTAATTTGTATGCTGTGAACTCAATTGATAAAACTTAGGCAGAGCCCATGTTAACCCGTAAAGTGATAACAGGTTATGTTATTTTATTCGGTTGGGCTTGTGGTTTTAACCGACAGGCGGAAGGCATTCCATGGGAAAGCTTAAGTGTAGGTTTGGCCTTCCATTGACCACTGCAATGGTCATGTTCAATTGGTAGTCTTTGATTTATTTACTGTATATTCCGGTTATACTCACGGGTGTATTCGGGAATGCCCGATTAGATCGGCTCGCGACTCTGCCGCGTAACCACCTCATGAATAAGGGCTCCGGTCGAGTTCGAAACTAGTCGGGCATTCCCGAATACACCCGTGAGTATAACCGGAATATACAGTAAATAATATGGATCACTCACGAAAGTTATTATAGTAAAATAGTCTTTGATTTGTTACCCCCTTGTAAAAGAAGATGTCTCTACGCTATATAATAAGAACATATTGTGGGTTCCTACCTGCAGCCCTACCCACATCCTGGTCCCTGATCTCCCACACCAGCTCATCATGCAACTGCAGCACCAGGTGAGCTGACAGCGCCGGCCAGCTGGCCCGGAGCCGCTCCGTTGTCGAGATCATGGCTGTCTTGCATAGGTCCGCCGCTGAGCCTGTCGTCATACAAGAACCTACTAATTTTATACCATAAAAAGATTAAATTTACATTGTTTGGCCTGCCGCTCCGCGTGCAGGCTTGGCATGGCTGGTCACCATGCAATGGTGGGCTTTATCTCTAAAGATGTTTACTCGTTAAGTATAAATTGTACTTATAATGGCTCAAGTATACAGGAGACAATACAATATATGTATACAGGGGCGTATTTGCCTAAGGGCCATGGCCCCGGGCGGCAGGCTGCAATGGGCGGCGCAAGCCGCATGACTTACGAGTGAAACTCCTGTTTTACTCATAGCTAGGTATTTCATATCCATGGGAGAGAGTCGAAAGGACGCGAGGCGGCGAAGGTGGTGGTGGGGTTGAAGAATCCTAGACACCACTATAAATCGTGAAATATTTTTTCTTAAGAGAAACTTAAAACCAAATCAAAGGTAAAAATAATACATATTCTATTTATTTCACTTTACAAAAGCAAAGTGGAAGTCGTTGCCAAAACCCAACATCCAACATTATATTTATATTAAATTTTAATTTCACGTAAAATGCTTAAAAAAAACCGTTTGAAATGATACCTCACACGATATAATATTTAATCAAGGAAAGTGGTGAGAGGGGCGACTCACCCCCTTCCCCTCTCCCTTGGTCAGTCATCAACTTAGGCAATATTACTTGTTACGACAGTTCGACGGCATCACCAACAAAGTGATCAAGTCATTCTCTCCCCTTCTTATTAGCCTTTTGGTTGCTAACTTTAATGCGGCCTTAAGCAATAACCTCGATCCGCAGCGGTGGAAAGAGGCGATAGTCATATACATTATTATATTGCAAAGCTTAAAAAACCCCGTGGTAGGTCAGATAGCTACCGTCCTATCAGTCTTCTCAACGTCTTAGGGAAACTATACTACATATATCAGCTCGAAGTGCCTGAACGTCTTGTTCACATCATTCGAGACTAGTCTGCCAAATTGCACTTTCCGGTATCGTGTGGAGGGGATTATCTCCTCCGCACACTGCATTAGAGCCGGAGTCCCTCAGGGTTCCGTGCTCTCGCCTTTACTTTTCTCGCTGTACACCAGCGCCGTCCAGGTCCGCCGTGATCGACAAGTAATGTAAATTCTCCCTCCCCAGTCGCTAGTACCAGGCCGGCGACGTCGGAAGCTATGCTAGCTTAGCTCCCGACGTCGTCGTCGTCGACGTGGCGACCTAAAATCAGTAGTAGGTAGTAGTAGTAGCTATAAAAACCGACCCTAAATAATCATTTTGATCCAGTCATCCCTATTGCAGCGATGTGCAAAGTCGAGGTTCGAGCCCCAAAGGGGACATACTCGCTTGAATTTTTGTAATGTATAAGCCTTGCCTTGAGTCTCGTCTAAAAGTCCGGTAAAGCATATAAAGCCCTTTCTGGGGCAGTCCAAAATTAAAGAAAAAATTTACAGTTCTGCTACGATCTTATGAATGAGTTTCGTTCCATATGTCTGACGTTCATCATCAGGTCAAGGCAAAATTTCTAGGGGACCAATAGGAAAGTTGAATGCTGCCGCTCAGCGTGCGCACGGTCGGCGGCGCGCGCGCTAGAGATGTGCGGCAGGCGGCGCGCGCGCCCGCACACTGAGCGCACCTGGTACCTCACGCCGGCTACCTGCGGGGGCGAGAGTCAGTACCTTGCACCACAAAGTTGACGGCCTGCCGCTCAGCGTGCGCGCGGTCGGCGGCGCGCGCGCTAGAGATGTGCGGCAGGCGGCGCGCGCGCCCGCACACTGAGCGCACCTGGTACCTCACGCCGGCTACCTGCGGGGGCGAGAGTCAGTACCTTGCACCACAAAGTTGACGGCCTGCCGCTCAGCGTGCGCGCGGTCGGCGGCGCGCGCGCTAGAGATGTGCGGCAGGCGGCGCGCGCGCCCGCACACTGAGCGCACCTGGTACCTCACGCCGGCTACCTGCGGGGGCGAGAGTCAGTACCTTGCACCACAAAGTTGACGGCCTGCCGCTCAGCGTGCGCGCGGTCGGCGGCGCGCGCGCTAGAGATGTGCGGCAGGCGGCGCGCGCGCCCGCACACTGAGCGCACCTGGTACCTCACGCCGGCTACCTGCGGGGGCGAGAGTCAGTACCTTGCACCACAAAGTTGACGGCCTGCCGCTCAGCGTGCGCGCGGTCGGCGGCGCGCGCGCTAGAGATGTGCGGCAGGCGGCGCGCGCGCCCGCACACCGAGCGCACGCGCCCGCCGCCCGAGCTGCAGCGTGCGCACACCGCGCGCCCGAAGCTCTTCAGCGACGGAAACGTTCCTGCAGGAGGCGACCACTTGCACAAGAAATATCACATTAAATTAGATGCCACGTCAAACTAGGACGGCATGGCATGTAGTATTTAGCAGAGTTAAGCCAAATTCAGATGAGCTAATTAGCGTACCCACCACTTTATTTATTTATTTAATTAATTAATTACAACGGTTGTGCACAACCAATAACAGTAACTAATACTAAACCTATTACATAATAAATTAACATTTTCTTCAAAAATGCTAAATAATTTTAACAATTATTATTATTTTCACAAAATCTTAGGCATGTTGTAAATAAAACACTCCATCGATCGTGAAACACTTCACAGTTGGGTGCAGCATTGAGTAGAGCATTGATTGCCCCGTGCATACGACATAACGGGGAATGAGCTCGGGACACGGTGCGCGAAAACGTCGTCGCAAACAGTCGGTGCCGTTGGGTTGTCCTAAGGCGCAAGTACTTGTCGGGCACATAGAACCGGCATAGTATATTATGAAGTTCGGGCGCGTCTGTTACACCTCGAAGGATTTTGAAGGCCACATGTAGTTGATTGCAAGCCCTACGAACTGCTAAAGAATTATAACATAGTGTACCAAGCAGGAATTGTGTGGGGTATAAAAATGGATAGTACCCGTATGTCTTTTTGTACAAGTAACGTAAGAAAGCCTTTTGCACTTTTTCTATGACTAGGATATAAGTAGACTCGTAAGGACTCCAAACGCACGCCGCATATTCCAACTTACTTCTTACTAAGGTGTTAAATAGTAATTTTATGACGTCGAAATTTTGAAATTCACGGACATTGCGTAATACGAATCCAAGGCGCTTATAACAATCAACAGCTAGGGCAGATACCTATATGAGTGTGAAATGATAGGTTACAGTCGAGTGTCACACCAAGATCTTTGATTTTAGTCACTCTGGTTAATGTGGTGTCTCCTAGAGTGTAAGTTGCGTATAGGGGTTGTGATTTACGAGTAAATGTCATTAATGTAACATTTATTGGTGTTAAAATACATTTTATTTTCAATACTCCACTGATAAACCCGATCAATATCCATTTATGAGTACGTACCTATAATCTATTTACCTCTTTTTACTCATAATGTCTTTGTCACGCGATTCCTAAATATAGAATACTTAAGTTACTGTTAAAGCTGGTGGCGACCTCCAGCGCGTGCTCATAGCTGGAATCCAGTATCTCCATGAGCTTACGCGCGCCGGCACCATACAGACTCGCGTACACCAGCCGCTTTGTGCGCTCGCGTTCCTCTGCTACCACTTCCTTCTCGTCTTTGTTCAGCCTGACACAAGATAATTGGTAATTTTCCGATAGTTTTGCATTGAGCAATATTATTGATAGAAATGACACTTGTATGATAAAATTCAAATCCTTTAGTTGCAGAATTAAAGTAGGAGTGGGTATATAATACGCTCACCATTTGGCAGCTAGTGCTCGAAACAGGTCATCGGAGGTGGAGAGCGCGTGCTGCAGCTCAGTGTCGGCCGCGGCGTGCGCGAACACGCGGCACTCGATGTGCTTGAAGTCGGCCGCTAGGAACGAGTGACCGGCACGGGATATGTACACCGAGCGGAAGTTTAAATGCTCCTTGTCTATGTAACATAGTTAAATACCTAAGTAATGAAGCAACTCCACCGTAACAGCAGTTTAGTTTTCCAAGTTAGTTCCCGTTTAATGTCCCAAGGTAGTTTCCAAATCAGTCAAGCTATAAAACCACTATAGTACCTACCACTCTCATTAGCGTCAGGAAACATGGCAAGACTAAACGGGGCCTTCGGTATAGCTTGCAGGTTCGGGTTGTTAGATGCGATGCGGCCGGTCGCTGCAGCGTTCTGTACCCTAACGATAAAAAAACAGGTACACTTGAATACTTCCGAAAGATCCAATAGTTATGTCTAAAAAAATGTCGATATTAAACTATAGAAGACTTACCAAGCAGGCCGAACAACACCGTCTTTTACATGCTGAGCGATGCCCATTAGAAAAGTAGCATGAGCTTTATGTAAGTGCCTGTATTCAAGGATCAGCTTCGGTAGCGGGTGCTCTGATATTAAGCTGCGCAACTGAAAATTAAACTTCGCCGTAATAACCAGAATAGCTAAAGTTACTTCCACAATACCCCAAAAAGATTGTTTAGCCTCGCCGGCCGACTGGCGAGCCCTAGCGCTCCGCACATTGTTTACGTAGGCCTCCACGGCCCCCGCCGTGAGTTACGTGAAACCACGACACACGTTCCGCGCGCTCATTGGTCGATTGTGTTTAAAGTCGCTCTCATATAGATCTATAAATTGTGTACAGTAATTTTAGGTTATTGAAATAAATGTCAGTCTTGTCCAGTATTCCAAACCGGTCGATAAATTTACCACGAGGCTTAACAGTTGTGACCCCGACGTTATGTTTATGATTGCAGCTACAAGATCAAACTCACCATAGTCTCGTTCGTAGACTTAGCACCTTTGCTAATAGTCTCCCTGATCTTAACATTGCACTTCGAGTCCAGTTTCAGTTCGTCGTACAATATCGACCTCACTTGCAAGGCCGAGTTAATCTGAAATACTTTTCCTGCTGCCTTATAACATTGTTGTTCTACCATCTTCATCTGGGTTAGAAGAACTACTTCCATCGACTTTAGTTTGTTAAGGTCTATTAATAAGCCGCGAAATTCCATGTCTTCACAAGAAAAAAAATTGTCAGTTTTATCAATTGGAAGAGAAAATAGAAAAAGCGAATTTGGACCTCCCATCCTACCCGCAATATAAAATTCTCTACTTGCACTCTCGGTAAAAAAAATATGGGTGCTGTAAATCGTCAAATTTCCTTCTGTTCGTTTACCAGTGAAAACAAATGTCCGTAAACATAAGCCAAATCCGAAACTACAAGAAATAGTTAGAGAAAAATGGTTATATATCTAATTCATAAGACGAATTGATTCTCAATCAAACAATATGCAATATATATACCGGCGATAATCGGGAGTAATTTCATTTCGATGTCTATGAGGACCTGCCATAGAGCCTCTTCTACCAGCATCGCGTACAGTTTCAGCCAGCATTCCCCCAAGAGAGTCATATACCACGCACACTTCTGCAGCGTGCACTCTGTCGCAACCGTGAATTGGGGAGTGAAGGTCAATAGCTTTTGCAGATCTGTGAAATTTTCCGGAGAGTTGTCCGGGTCTAACAGACTGGCGCCGACCTTAAAATTAAGTTTTACGATTTAGTTGGGTATTGACAATTGACTATAAGTAGGTGCAATACGTAGATATGATAATAGTCGCTAATAATAGCATTCTGAATTCCGGGTCGCTAATAAAATCTGTGATATCTCCATAAATAGTAAACTTTCCTTCATTCCTCACATTGATGCTATTGTTTCTAGGGCTGCTAAGACACTGGGATTCGTAAAAAGAACCTGTTATGACTTCAAAAATGCGAAAACCTTAATCATACTCTATAACTCATTTGTCCGTACAATTTTGGAATACGCATCACCTGTTTGGAATCCAATTTATGGTTTACATGTGAATCGCATAGAACGGGTCCAGAAAAGTTTTACACGATTTCTGCGGTACAAATCTGATAGCTGTCCTCTGGACGCTGATTACTCCCAAAGGCTCAGTCACTTCAAAATGATAACTTTGAAACAGCGTAGGCAAACTAACGACCTGATTTTCCTTCATAAGATCATTAATGGATCTATACAAATTCCGAAGCTTCTCGTCGAAATAAATATATCGGTCCCTCGTCACAGTTTACCCAGAGCTGCACGTGTCCTAGATGTGTTCTCTCCATGTCCATCTAGAACTAACCTTGGATATATGGCACCAATGAACAGGTTGATGAGGACGTACAATGAGCTCCAATGGCATAGATATTTTCGCGAGCAAGTTATCTCAATTTCGCAAACATTTGTTATTGCTACTGAGTACTGACCCATGACCACGGTTAAAATGTATATTCTCGATTCGTCATTTAATATTTTAAATTGTTACTCACTCATTTACTTATGTTTTGAATTGTTTGATTGTGTTATTCTTTTGTTACCTAATTGTTTTCTTTAAAATATTTTTTTTTTTTTAGTCCTTAATTCAGATGTTATGTAGTTCTGTCTTTTTGTTTTACTGTATATTATATTATAAAATTCTACTTTAATATGTAAGTGCTGTGCACACCTGTAAGTGACAAATTCACTCTACATCTTATGTTTAATTGTTAAAGTACCCCAAAAAGTGTATTAGTGAATAAGTCGTTGGAGTGCCATAAATAAATAAATAAATAAATTATATACCTAGATCGCAAGAATAAATAATATGTAGTACGCAGGTTACTAATGCTTCTAAGCTGTAATCTCTAATAGAGGTTTCATTTGAGTTTGAGTTCTCTCTCTACGTACTGTAGTGTAGAAGAGACTGTCAGCTGTGTGTAGAAGAGATTTTAAATGAGCATGCTGGTCCTTTTTTAGTGAATATGTGTGAAAAGTCCATTTTTATGCACGATAATGCGCGATCACATACTGCCCGTTTGGTCAATATTATTATGTATATTCAGGACGTCAGTTTTACCTGCATGAAGTGGGGCTCGCAGCTCAGACTTAAATCCCATAGAACATGTATGGGACGAGCTCGGGAGATGTGTGAGACAACGCTCTCCTGCTCCCGTTACCTTAGACGGTTAAAGAATGCGCTAGTGGAAGAATTTTTTTTTTTTTTAAAAAAAACGTCGCGGGTGCGTTTCACAAACATGAAATATCCAGACTCGGGACAAACATCTGTGGGTCGCACAAAGTTTTGCCCCGTGCGGAAATCGAACCCGCAACCCTTAGCGCAGCAGTCCAATCACTTAGCCACTGCGCTAATCAGATCGTCTGGGCAAACAAAGATCAAAATTGTATTAAAATATTGATTCACAGCTTGCCAAATCGACTTAATAAAGTGATACGGGCTCATGGAGGAAATACAAAATATTAAATTGACAAAAATCTTTCCTTTTTTAAGATTTACTATGAAGTATATTTTTGTTGCCATAAGTTAGAAGCTAAATTTTCTTATTTTTTAATATTTAAATAAATTTACATGTATAGTATACAAAACGTTAAAGAATATATAAATAAGTCATCTACAATATACTACAGTTTCGCAATATTAGTCTTATCTATTTAAGAAACTATCACGCCATTTGTTAGTGACCCGGAATTTTTGCCATCCAGTGTATTTACGGAATATACCTTTGCATCATACATGTTAATGGAATAAATTTCCATTTTCATGAGAGACGAGATGTAAATAAGGATATCCCGAGCACCATAGCAAATGATTTTGTTGTTTTCCATAATATGAGTCAGTACTTTCCTGCAATCAATAAAGTTATATTAGTTTCAAATTAGAAAGGTATTGTTTATCGTTAAAAAGGTTTTTGATTTAGATTTGTGTAATGTGTGTGCTGCCAACATGTTTAAAACAAAATATGACACCAGAATAATTTTAAGAACTTTTGTAACCATATTTATCTGTCAAATAAATCTTTGACTTTGACTTTGAAACATGGACCCAGGTCCAACAAAGAGAGAACATGTAACTGTTCTTTCCTTACGTCGTGAACTCCTAGCCGGGAGGCTGGCCTGGAGTTTTAGCCGGGAGTCCCTTACAACTTCTTCACCGCCATATCCCTTCGTCAGCCTCAGGATAAAAGAAGTCCATAAGGATTTCCCCAGTAAAAAATGGTAATAGGAAGTCGAATTTATGGTTTTGGGCATTAAAAATGCGACAGAAGTAGAACTTACTTAAGTTTCTGTCCAACACCCTTGAAACAGTAGAAGACATTGTCACAACTGATGACGAGACCGTCAGCAGCGCACGCACCGTCAGTGTAATGATTATTAAGCTGACAGAAGCCATTGCTGTAACAAAAAGCAAATGATGCTGTGGTCCGAAATTGTAACTAATAAATATTGTACAAACAAAAGAAGACGGTCTGAAATTATTGTGCGTAAATTAACGTAGACGACGATGATAGGTTCAAACCTAGGCAGATTTTGTAGAAGTTGAATCATGAATACATTTGGTTGAAGTATATAATATGACCTTGCTACTTACTACAGTTACTACTCAATGATATATATAACTCCGCATATTGTGACGGGCAACTACAGAACGCTACACAGCGGGTGGCCTAGTATCACCCTTTTGACCGGTTTTTGTGTGTTTCATTGGCACAGCATTTGTTTACCACTTATCTGTTGAGAATAACAATACATACTCACCTATATATTAATACAGCAACAATTTCATCATCCTTCACACCAACCAATTTATCTTCGTACATTTCAATATTTTCTTCCGTCACCATACATATATCATAAATTAAATCTCTAAGTGGAATCTGGGATTTAATAGGAGGAACAAATTTCTTGACACTTTTCTCTTTGATGCTATCTTTTAGTTTCTTTTCCTTTATATCTGTTGTATTTATTTGCATACTTTCAATATTTATTTTCGGTTTACTAAATTTCATGACTCCGTCTTTATTCGCTAATTGTGCTTGCAGAACCTTTTTTGTACGTTTCTGCGTTTTATTAATAACAGGTTTCTCTTTCTCGAGTTCAAGATTTTTAATAGGACATGTAATCATATCTTTGTCAAATACGCTTGTTTCGAATCCTTTTTCGTCAGTTCCATATTTTGTATTATCATTAACGTTACTATCGCATACAATATTATCTATTTGTTCTTGATCTACGCTGTGTGGTTCAACATTATGGAGCCAATTCTTTACCGTCTTTGTATAGCTTTGTTTTCGAAACTTATTTTTCGGTTTGTCAGTACTAACTTTCTTTGCCAAAAGAGGTATATCCACTGGGTTCAATTTATTTTCGACTTCTGTTAATATGTTTCGAGCTTTCTTCGTCTTAGAATCGACAGATTTTTTATTTTTCCGTTTGTTATCCTTTTTCAAAATGTATTCGCTAGCAACAACTTTACTCGTTAATTCAGTTACAGCACCTTGTTCATTAGGAAACTGAATATCAAATGTGTTATTCCTGTCATTCCTCTCTTGATCTACATTATTAACGCCTATATTATCTATCAATTCAGAATCAACCATATCATCCCAATTAATACTAGTACTATTTTTTCTAGGAATTATTTCATTATGTTTGTCTCCATCATCACAATCGGTATTATAAAGTGTACTATACAGTAGATTTTCATTAGCACCAATCGTGGGATGAAGAAAGTCATAGCCAGTATCAGGAACAGTTTTAAAATTATCTTTTAATTTGTAAGTGAAATTTTGATCTACTTGGTATGGTAATTCGCTTTGTGTTGTTGGAACACTTTGCGTATACGGTGGTTTATCGAGTGTGTCTTCACCAAACCTAAAAAAAGGAAATTACAATGTAATAAATTTATATTCATTATCAAAATAAGTAATACGTAGGTACCTAATTGAAATAAGATCGCTTCCGAAAAAATATTGTTGTGTTTGTCGCGGGCGGAAGTAGGTAGTAAAAGTACAGGTGGAATGACTGGAATGTCTAGTCTAGTTTTTACATGACAGCGTCAGAAAGAGAGTTATGTTTTAAAATTGAGTTCAGCTACCGCTAATCAATGCTTTCCATGGTGAAATTATAATTATTGATATACCTATAAGTGCATACGGCCTGTTCATCCTGGTTTACCATCAAACTTGCTTATTTTTAATAAGGCAAAATATTGGCTAAAATATTGACTTAGATTGATTACAGAAATACTTACATTATCACCCTTTCATATTGCATGGGATAATGATTATACTGAATTTTATTTCTGTTTTGGCGGTCCGCTATAAACAAAAAGAAAGAATTATAGGAATAGGTACATAATCGCACAGTCAAAATACATATTATTATATTATATGGTCTAAAATGTGATAGTAATAAATAACAAAGTATCGACCCTTATCTACCAATGTATGAACATTAAAATATATTTAGGTACGTTAAGATTTAAGGTGTAGGTCTGTGTAGGTAAGCTTTGAAGGGTGATGGTTAAGTACTAAATGTATGTTTATTAAATAAACCAAAGAAGGCAAACATTTAACCTTTATCCCGATGTTTCATTAATATTTGAAGTACTTTTTTTCCAAAAGGGGACAATTGTTCTTCATATTTTCGAGAATAATGGTTATAATTATTTGCATGCATATTTTCACTAACTTTAATCACTTCCGTAACTTTAAAAGTCGCGGCTTTATATATATTTTTTTTTAATCATAAAGGATTTTTATATTTGTGGCCAATCATTTTCCATTATTCATATTTTATTTCATGTTCAGTTCTTTTCTAAAATAGAAAAGGTAATAGTATTCTACATCTATGCAATAAATAACAAATCAAATTAAAACATTTTTTTAAAATAATAAAACATGGGATTGTATGTGGTGTCAGTAATACCAGTGTATAAATTATGTGATAAATTTTATAGTTGACAACACAATTAAATACTAAATAAATGTCACAATACTCAATGAAAATTATTACGAACCCAAAGATCACGGAAGGAAAATAATTCAGTTATTTAGAAATTATGTGATTCTACAGTGGTTTCTCGAAAAATACATTGCAGTCATGGCTGTTAATTTAGAGAGCAATGATAGCTTGCCCCCGGACGAGGAGCCAAAATTAAAGTACGATAGACTGGCTAATGATGTACAAAATATCCTGTTGAAAGACGCAGTGAGCTGTATTTGCGTGCACACCAAGTTTATTTGTTTGGGAACACAATGGGGAGTGATACATTTGCTAGATCACGAAGGAAATACAGTGCCTATATCGCAAGACGGCAAGAACAAAGAGTTGCAGGCTCATACAATAGCTGTAAACAAGATCTCAGTCGACATAAATGGAGATTATATCGCAAGTTGTTCTGACGACGGCAAGGTGCTTGTGTACGGGCTGTACACCGACGACAACACACACAACCTGACCTTGGGCAGGGTGGTCAAGTCTATTGCTTTGGATCCTTGCTATTTCAAATCTGGATCAGGTAGAAGATTCCTAACAGGTAAATTTTGTAAACAAAAGGAAATGTACTGACTGTTATACTAGGTTAAGCTAACCTACACAAGCATTTATGATTCTTATTATTGTCTATTACAAAGAAATTAAATATGCATATGTTTATAATTCTCCTTGATTGATGAGAAATGCATGTCTTTATAAATATAATAAAGTGTGTAATGCTATAATCAACTTCATCATAGTTATTTCAAAAACTAACATGAAATGAATTAATTATAATAACCTGTACTAATGATACTAGGTATAATGTTTAAATATAACCATTTTCAGCAATCTTATTTGTTAATGATCCCATTTTACTGTGAATAAAATGGTATTTAATTTTGTTAGGTAACATAACAAATCAAGGTCGACTTTATACAAACAAAAGTTTGCATGAAGAATCCAACTACAGTAAATAAAAAGGAACAGAATAATATATTTAAAATAAGTTAATATATACAATATATTTTTAACACAAGCTATTAAATTAAAAGTACCATAATATTGTATTGTCACCAAACTTATTTAAGTAGGCAATATTTCATTTCAATCGGATGTCAAATGATAAATGATTTTATTTCTGTAAATAGGTTTCAAAAAAACACTTTTACACGTCATTGAGTCAAAAAAGTGGTTCTAATTTAGATTGCAAGATTTGACTTAAATAAACTCATAATATATACATATACATACAAACATTGCAAGTTAAATAAAAGCTTGCCAAAAAGAGATACTTATCCTAATGTAGGACATAAAATAATAAACTTGTGTTTCATTAAATATGGTATGAGTCACATGTCTGTAGTGATGATTAATTATCATGAAGTATATTATAATACTACAATTACCAAACATGTGCTTCTTATGTCAATATCACTAAATTGTCTTTTTTCAACATGTTTCTACCTCTATTTCTCTCCTCATAATTTAATGTTCTTAATTTTGAATATGTGATTTAATATATACTTAATATAATATAAATAAATACATATATAGTCACTGTAGGAAAAAACTGTTAATAGTGAGCTGCTAAGTAGCACAACACATTTGTAGTATGGAATATTATTATCATATTCAGAATTTTTATTAAAACACAACACAATAACATAGTACATTAACCATTATTATAAGTAATCTATTGTATATATATTACAGGTGACAACAAATTAGTATTATATGAGAAGACATTCCTAAATCGCCTTCGCAGTACTGTGCTGTGCGAGTGTGAAGGCTACGTGCAGGCTATGTCGTGGCACGACCGCTTCGTGGCGTGGGCCAGCGAAGTCGGCGTGCGCGTATACGACCTCGTGGCGCGCTGTTCTCTTGGCCTTATCCAATGGGAGAAAACTCCCGACAGATCTATAGAAGACTACCGCTGCAACCTGCTGTGGTCTGCCCCTAAAACCCTTATGATAGGCTGGGTGGACACCATTAGAATATGCGTCATACGAAAACGAAGTCAAATCGAGCTTCAAACGCGAGATGTTACGGAATATTTAGTTGACCCAGTGTATACCTTCCAAACTGACTACTTTATCAGTGGATTAGGACCGTTAGATGATCAATTAGTTGTACTAGGAGTACCTAAAGACTGTGACCCCGAGACTGGCAAAGCACAGAGGCCTGTACTTGCTGTTGCTGATTATAAAGACTGTGAGTTCTATGAAATATCTACAGACAGTCTTAACATATGGGGCTATGAGGAATATTCATGTAATGATTATTATTTAGATATGCTCATTGAGGAGAATAGATTTTTCATAGTATCGCCCAAAGACATAGTTGTAGCTAGTCCCTACGATATCGATGATAGGGTTAAATGGCTTACTGAACAAGGTCGCTTTGAAAAAGCGATAACTGTCCTAGAAGAAGTGGGAGGGAGGACAACGAAACATTCTGTGGTGACTGTCGGCGTACAGTACTTAGACCACTTGATGGCTGAACAATTATTCGAAGAGGCGGCGATACTCTGCGCCAGGATCTGTAAAAACGACAAAGTTTTATGGGAGACGCAGGTACTGAAATTTGCTGAAGTTAACAAGCTGCGAGTTATTAGTCTCTATGTACCTAAAACTACTGAACAGGCATTGAGTTCACACATCTATGAGTTAATATTTTACGAGTATTTGAAGCTAGATCCTCAGGGATTCCTAAAACTAGTTAAGGAATGGAATCCAGCCTTGTACAGGACAGGTGTCATAGTTAAGGAAGTACTAGAACATTTGTTGAATACAGAGGTTGATAAAAATATATATTTAGAAGCTTTGGCCCTGTTGTATTGCTCCCAGAAAAAATACGACAAAGCCTTGACCACATACTTGACGCTCCAACACAGAGACGTCTTCCCCCTCATCACCAAACACAACATGTACAATGTGATACACGACAAGATACTGAACCTCATGACCCTCGACTGTGATAAAGCTATATCAGTACTTTTAGACAAAACCAAGGTACCCGTCGAAATTGTAGAAAAGCAACTTGCCAATAATGACTTCCTTCTTTATAAATATTTAGATGCTTACAGTAAAATTGTACCAAGTGGAAGGTATCATGGAAAGTTAATTAGATTATATGCTAAATATGCAAGGGACAAACTTCTTCCATTTTTGAAATGCAGTGATAACTATCCAATACAAGAAGCATTGGATGTGTGTCAAAGTAATAACTTTTACCCTGAGATGGTGTTCCTATTGGGACGAATTGGCAATACCAGAGAAGCTTTACAAATAATAATAGAACAATTAACAGATATCAATCAAGCAATAAACTTCTGTCAAGAACATAACGACAAGGAGCTGTGGACGGATCTTATCAAACGCGCCGTGGACAAGCCTGAATATGTCACATTGTTACTTAAAAGAATAGGGAATTACGTCGATCCGCAAATGTTAATTGAGAACATCAAATCTGGATGTGAGATAAAGGATCTCAAAGACTCGTTAGCTAAGATGATGTGCGATTATCACCTGCAGCTTTCAGTCCAGGAAGCCTGTAAGGTGATCACCCTGCGGAATTACTTCGAGCTCCATCAAAAGTTGATCGTCAACCAGCAGAGGGGTATTTCAGTGACGGATGACTTTATGTGTTGTGTGTGCCAAGGCCGGATCATAATAAGGGACCTGTCTAACGCGTCAGACTTGCTGGTGTACAACTGTAGGCATTCGTTCCATAAAGAGTGCCTTCCCGACGGCGTCGTGTGCCAGAACTGTTCGGTGTGCAGCGCCGTCAAAATGTGACCCGTATTCATAAAGCTCAACTCTTAGATAGGAACTGTATATATTATAATTATTGAACAATATTTGCCATTATAAACTTGTATAATTATGTTAATCTAATTATTTAAAATGTTTATCAATGTTTGGTGCTTTTATAATGAAGTGGCTTGTATTATTTTCCTTATATTAGATAAACCCCAGATACCAATAATACGAAACTAATAAAACATGTTGCTGGATTTTTTTAGTTTTAATTAGAAATATGAAAACAAATGATGATTTACTATAATAACTTTCGTGAGTGTTATCTATATTATCTACTATATATACCGGTTATACTCACGTCGATATTCGGGAATGCCCGACTAATTTCGGACTCTAACGGAGCCCTTATTCATGAGCAGGTTGTAGTAGAACACTTATTCAGTTCGGCTCGCAACCCCGCCACGTCACCTGCTCATGAATAAGGGCTCCGTTAGAGTCCGAAACTAGTCGGGCATTCCCGAATATCGACGTGAGTATAACCGATATATATAGTAGATAACAAAAATTATGATTACGGGATATAAGCTTAGAGCATTTAACCAACCATTCTCTCGGTGACTAAGACAGAATTTTTCGAGGCCATGAAACAAGTAAAAAGATCAAGATGATGGGAGTCCCGTATCATCGCGTTGAATGAATATAATTATTCTTCTCTCATTATATTGACATGGTGATGTAGAAAAAACATCTCATACTTCTACCCCTTCTACCATGGATTTTTCTTATTCCTCTGTTTCTATGGGACCTATAATAAGCGGCGAAATGACTGACATGAATATATCTCCTGCTATAGGAGTACATCTACTGGTTGTTAGACTTAGCTTTTGACCCGAAGGCTTCACCTACTGTCTACTGTATTGTAAATTGGTAACACATCCCTGGACCGCAACAGACGCAACTTAACTCATAATCGATCGATCCGTTTATTTTATTATTGTTAATTACTAAAGTATAGAGCAGGAGTTGACCACATAGGCACTTTAATTTTTCAACGTTAGAGTCATCCTTCCTGTCGTAATTAGAGTGAAAAGTGTAAAGTTGAATCATATTGCAGCACCTAAACATATAAGGCAAATAAAAAATCAACATAGAATGACACCGGTATTAATATTCCCCATAGGGGTAGGCAGAAGTATGCGTAGATACTACTACACCCACATGTCTAGTAACACTTTTCCCGACCCTAGACCTCTTGCTCAGCAGTCGCCTTTAGCGACCACTAGACCAACGACGCAATCCAACTTCTAAACCAAATTAAAGAATATTTCTATGTCCTTGACTTAGAAATATTAGGATTTGATTTAGCATTTATTAAACGCAGTAAACAAACAGCTGTTGGGCTTTGATAGCTAAAATTGCCTCATTCAACGAGTCAGTTGGGAAAAAGCCTAATTATTAACCAGAGTTCCAGTACAGAAAATGTAAGTGTGCTATATTATTATGAACGCAGTTAAATAATATTCCTTTACACTTACATGTATAAAAAACGTTATCAGAAAAAAAAATTACAACATATAAAATAGGATATACATAATATTGTAAAACTTGACCAATTTTAGTTGTATTAGTTACAAACTTTAAGAATTTTAACTGTCACAAGCGAGCGTGTACATGCGTAGAACGAAAAATTAATTTATTGTTTATTCCCATGTGGTGGAAAAATGGACGCGCACATGATTCTGTGAGGTTTTGAAAATGTTTTCCTTCAGTGTTCTCATTCGTTGAGTATTAAATATTGAGGACTTTGTGACAAAGTGCTGTGTGAAAATGACAGAAATGCCTCCTTATCTCGCGGTCAAAGATGAGGAGAAAAACAGTGTTCAGGGTGACAGTGATACTCCTACGGACGTAGATGATTGGGATTTACCACTAAGTTATGATAAACCTCGGCACCTTGAGCCTATAAAGGGTGCCGAGCGGGTAGAGCACACCTGGAGGGTCAAAGAAAAGGTAATACAAGCACTTTCAATTGATAACTTGTGTATACGTTATTGCGTAGCTGAGTGTAACGTAAGTGCGATGAAAACAAACGCACATGGTTGATTGAATGAATGCGTCGTAACACCGCCTAGGTAGGGTGAAAAAATACAACGTTGTTTTTGTAATTTAAGTTATTGACATTTCAAGTAAACTAATAATGATGAACAAATAAACAAACTTGATTCAATGTTTTTCTAATACCTAATTAGAGTTTTAAACAAAATCAATAACAAATGTATGTATATACAACACGACTACAGTATTTAAATATTGCACAATTAGATAAAACCAACAAATCTCTTGTTTACCAACAATGTGAATCTAAAATTAAATTACACTGAAATCTCTTGGCTTGTAACCATTAATTTAGTATGATAATTATATATTAAGGTTTAATAACAAATTTACGTCTAGGAAAACCAAATGTGATTAAAAACCCATGTTATATTATGGTGTTGTTAATATTTTGGTATTATGGTTGTGTTTGTACACTGAATGTGTAAGTCATTTAATGAATCAGTTAAATAAATTAATGAAATATTAATTCATCATCACAATCAGCTGGAAGAAGTCCATTGTTGGACAAATGCCTCCGCCTTAGAACACCACAATGAACACCACTAATACAAATATTAATTACTTTAAAAAAATACTGCTGCAATTAAATTATGTTACAATTTAATTGATATATTAAGTTATTTTTTCAACTATTTATTAACTTATTTATGAATGTGGTTAATTTATTGAGATAAAAGTATAGTTAGCATTACAAATATTATCACCCTAGTAGATATATGTCAGCAAAGATTGATGAATCTATTTGAACACCTACTGATCAGTAAATATAAATGCATGCAGTAGGTGACAAGTAATTGCTATTTAATTTATCCTTTAAAGTCAAAAAGAGCCCTGGACTGTTGCTTGATATTACAGCAGATATCACTTGGACTGACCATCAAACCAAGTAATTAATTAATTGAAGGAAGATTTGTGTGTGTTTGATGACTACTGGTTTATAGACTAGAGACTAGATTAATTTAAAAATGGTTGGGAACAGTTATTATACAGTCAGCAATGTAAGTATTTGTTTGAGAAGTTTGAGAGTAGTTTTAAAAGTAATAGTAAAAGACTAAACAAGTTGAGATATTAACGCACACAAAGCATTAACAGTGCAAGTGACGGTCTATATTGGTTAAAGCAACTTCTTACAGACTACCATTCAATGGAATGTATAAAAAGGAAATGTCAAATAATTTATTGAAGTAATTATATAACATCAAATATAGTTACAGTTTTAAATTATAAGCGTGTTCCAACTCTATTTGGATGCTTAAAGATGTATCATTTATTAAGTGGTACTATAATGAAAGGTATATATTTTTAAAATAAATGTTTATAGACTTTTGTTGTACCAATACAACTTGGAAGTGAATAAGTATAAATGTTTTATTACATTTAACAGTACAAGACACACTGTGTTGCTCTGGTGCTGTGCCTGAATGTGGGTGTGGATCCCCCGGATGTGGTGAAGACTCAGCCCTGTGCCAGGCTGGAGTGCTGGATCGGTATGTACTTAACTTATTATTATAAAACATGCATATCATACTGACATAATAGCAGGTGATAACTGTATGCAAATTAAAAATAAGTGCATGTAGATAAATTATAAAGTACTCTAGTTGAGGTAGCACAGTCAACAACAAAAGTAGATGATCAAAATCAGAAATTCAATACTAATGAACAGAGTTCGCGTCAGAACTCTGTGGCGACGATGTGATTCAAAAGTATGTGATTGTAAATTATATCAAAAATGTACTAACTACTAGTACAGCTGCTATATATTCGTGATCACCGTTAATTAGTATTGAATTTCAGATTTTGATCATCTACTTTTGCTGTTGACTATTATACACAAGGAATTTTATATATGTGTCATGTTTACTTATTGCTTTTTCATGAATCTATTTCTTGACTTGATCCTGTGGATATAACATATGAATTTAAATGCTGTCACCAATAACCAATGACTCAAAGTCATATTTTCTGAATAACTTGGTCTAAGTCTTACAAAATTCCTAATTTTGTCCAATTTCCTAATTGTGACTGCATTTTAACAGGGTTCATCATTAATTGATGCCATCTACTATGTATATTGTCATTAGTGAGCAATAAAAGTAAGTAAAGTATAAGCAAAAAAAATGTATGTGTTGGAAAAACAATAATTGTTATTATTATTATTTCATCCATGATCGTCCCACTGCAGGGCAAAGGCCTCCCTTTCCTTCCTAATAATTGTTAATTTAACCTAAACTGTTTAGCCCCTAATAACAGTAAGCTGTAAAATGTTTGCCTTTTCCATATGCAACAGATATGTTCCAAGTATAAACTGTAATTGCAGTTACAGGAAAGTATTGTTATTAATCTACACATACCTACTTATAATAATTTACTACCCATTCAGAGATTCAGGGTAAAATATATTTGTAAGAACCTAATGGCGTCGCATGAATCACATTGTTTGGGTGCGTGAATCACACTATGCTGCCTAGAGCCTGACTATGACACCTATCTATTTTAAGCCCCGCAGTCGCGCTGCGCATATTAAATAATATGATGCAAGCGCATCTAATTGCTTGTCTTTGCTGGAGTTGCGAACTTTTTGACACTCGCGCTTATCTATGTACTCAAGTGAATCTTTAAATATACAGGCATAGGTACCATAATTACCTACGCCCTACCAGATTTACGCAGCTGAGTGTTTGGCCTTGTGCCCAAATTGTTCCATTCCCGTCCAGGACTAATGTTTTTGTATGATATGCACGTATATTTCATTCGAGTTTAGACATTTGTGCGTTTAATATTTAATACAGTTAAGAATAGTGCAGAACGTTGTCTAACATTTAGTTAAGTAATTTGTGAATCATGATGTGTGATTTTACATTTCATGTCCATAAACCAGAAGCGACGATGCTTTTTTGTTAAAATTTTACATCTATTTATACATAGTCGTTAATCCGTAGTTAAGTCTATAGTTAGTCTCGAAGTTACACACTATGAGGTACCTATAATTAATTAGAGTACTTGGCCACGTATCTAATCGGGTCACTGTATAGTCAGCAGGACATGTCGATACTACACAATTAATAGTAACACCACATTTTCAATGTAAAACATGTTTCTTACAAATAAATGTATTTTTATCTTTCACCCGGCACCCCCTGAGAATACATAGCACTCTGATAGGTATAATAGTGTAGGATCAAGCTGTGCTTGACGTGAATAGTAAATAAACCGGTCCACTTTCCTCAAGTGATGAGTCAGCTAAATGAAATCATCTGAGGTCAGGCACCAGACAATAGCGGACAGCTGATTGTGCCGCGAATAATGTGTAGTTCGCCCAATGTTTTATTACTTACTATTGTTATTTTTATTTTATGATTGTGGGAAGCATCACTAATATCACCTCCCCCTGTAACGTGGTAGGCGAGGTGTGATATCATGTAGCTCGGGTAGCAACTTTATTAGTTTTCCCGGTTTAAACCATTACATTCAGGAACAAAAATGTCTTTTTCCCTGGAATGAAGTTGGAATGTTGAGACTGAGTATGGAATATTTTAACATTCGAACTTCCTTAAATCGTTACTATATTCCTAACGTAGGTATGATTAGTTTATCTAAGTATACTTAGGCCAATGTTGTTGCATCTCTATCCATTACGTACTTACACCCAAACCGATTATGATGGACTCTACTTGGAACTTTACTTTTGAGTTCATTTGTTTAAGATATTCATTGCGAAGCCCATTTTAATAATGCCGTCAGATAATCCTATGTTAATTTGGAACCCTTTGTCTTATAGATCCACAGTCGCTGTCTCCGAGCAAAGCGCTGGAGAGCATCGGCCACGCTCTACAGTCGCAGTACGAGCGGTGGCAGCCGAGGGCGCGCTACAAGCAGAGCCTCGACCCTACTAGCGACGAGGTAAACGATGAGTCGAGGAGCACATTCACCCTAAAGATCGAGTGCCCGTGTTTGCAAGCCCTACAGGACGCCGGTTTGATTGCCTACTCGCAACCTTCCCCCCCCAACAGTAGGGTATTCATACGATAGACTGTCTCTCAATAATAGATTATATGTGTTAATTTGATGGGCTAGTGTATTGGTTACCACACTGGGATGCTGAGATAACACTTTGACCTATAAATCTGCCGCGAGCGACAAATTCAGTTATTGTCACGTTCTACTTAAACGAACCGTAGCCTACAGTCACGCTTATTCCCTTCCACAGTTAGGTTTAGAAGCCTGTTAGCTGGGGTGTCACCGGCATGCACGTAAATTAATGTAATAATTAGTTTGGGCGCGCCCGCCGCCGACCTCTGGGCTTACGCGTTTGGCCTTGAGATAATTGTCGCGATACACTTTACGTACAGAATGTACACTAGACAATGTGCGATTATAAACTCACTCACCCAGACGTAAAACGGAACTGTCGGTGAAAAGCGTGCAAAAAGGATGAAAACAGACAATTAGCAGACTTCGATCTTTGTATAAAATAGCTATGAAATCAATCAATTCAAGCTCTAGTTGTCTGTCCTTTTGACAATATATTATTCGCTTATCGATAAAGTTACTAGAACATAGACTCTTTTTAAGCAAATTCCTCGTCGTGCGTTTAGATGTTCGCCTTGGTCAGTCGGTTCTAATTGTATACCTACTAAAATTAAGTTATAATTATTGCGACAGGCTTGCTATCTATAATATTAGAAATCTGTATAACTGTTAGCTAACATAAATAAATATAATTATAAGAATTAAATGTGTTATACATTTATTTATTAAAATCATCATCAGCCTATCTCTGTCCATTGTTGGCCATAGGCCTCTCGTATAGCACGGCACACTATTTAAAATAATATTATATATTTTAAGTATTTTCCTCAAAGATCTTCACTATATTATTTGCACCACTAATGTCATAGGTTTTATGTTTTTAAGGTGAGCTTACCTTGTAAATCATTCAAGAATATTTGACACTAGCCACCGCATTGTGTAGGTCTTTTTTTTTTACTAGCCTGGCATGTCCCACTGCTAGGCAAAGGCCTCCCCACTCTCTTTCCAAATCTCTCTGTTACCAGCTGCCAGCGACCAGTCTTGCATAAGGTCTTAATAAGGAATTAAACTATTCATCATCAACCTCTTATAGTACTCCTCTAATACATAAATAACAACTGACATACTTTTATAGTATGTAATAAAAAAGATACATACAAACAAACACAGAACCTCCTATTTCTCGAAGTCGTTTGAAAATAGCTCTTTTGGTTATGCTTTTACTGTCATTAAGACTAACATCACTACATTGGTTTCGTGTTAATTGAATGTTGATCGCAACTGTTTAGTCATACCTGAAATGGCCAAAGGCCCACCCAATTTTTTTGCTGTGTAATGTTATGTTGTATATGAGCAGGTCAAGAAGCTCTGCTGTTCACTGCGTCGCAATGCCAAGGACGAGCGCGTGCTGTTCCACTACAACGGGCACGGCGTACCGAAGCCCACCACACAAGGAGAGATATGGGTATTTAACAGGGTAAGTCATAATTATCAATAAACCACTTTTGCTCAGTTTGTAGACTGTTTATTATATAACTTTCCTGAATTAGAATTGTACTTATTCATGTTGTAAGCTTTGTTTTTTACTGTTCTGTGATTGCCTGTGAGGCAAAGTACTTACATAATTTATTATGCTGCTAACATTAAACAACTAAAATGATCACTTATCATTGTTTATAAAAGATACATAAAGTCACGCAGAGATCACCTATTTCCGAGATGATTTACAGGAGGGTCGATGGGTCAGGCTGGGAGTACTCTTAACCGACGAGCGTGTATGAGCAATTTTATGCGAGTGAATGAGGCGAAAAAGTATGTCAGGATCGAAGCAGTCAGAAATCCGTGATCTCTGTCTTACAAAAAGATATAACATAACATAACATCACGCCTGTATTCCCCAAAGGGGTAGGCAGAGGTGCACATATAGTACACCCATATTTCGCCAGTTATGTTTTAGGTCCCAATGTAATAGGGGGCGAGCCTATTGCCACCAACCCGGGCACAAATCCAGACTCCGTGCTGCCACTGAGAATAACCTAATGGAAAAACCCAGTAACACTTTACCCGACCCGGGATTCGGACCCAGGACCTCGTGCTCAGCAGTCGCGCCAGCTAGCCACTAGACTAACGAGGCAGAAAGATATAGCCGTATTAAAATATTCTTATGAGGCTAGAGTTTTAGTTGCATCTGTAATTTAGAACACGTACTAACGAGGCACGTGTTGCAGGCCTACACGCAGTACATCCCGCTGTCGATGTACGACCTGCAGACGTGGATGGGCGCGCCCTCGCTGTACGTGTACGACTGCTCCAACGCCGGCGTCATCGTCGACAACTTCAAGCTGTTCGCCGAGCAGCACGAGCGGGAGTATGAGGTACTCTAGTCTTATCTACAGACTACTAAAGACTTTTTATATAATAAAAAAATATAATAGTTACCATTTAGTGTCGCTGTCTTCGAATTAGTTAGACGATGATTGTAAACATTTCGGGTAGGCATAAAGAATCGGTTCGCGGTGTCCCCAGGCCCAGCTGACGTCCAAGCCGGAGGAGGGCGCGGGCGGCGCGGGCGCGGCGGGCGCGGCGCCGGGCGTGTCGTACAGGAACTGCATCCAGCTGGCGGCCTGCGCGGCCGGCCAGGCGCTGCCCATGCACCCCGAGCTGCCGGCCGACCTGTTCACGGCCTGCCTCACCACGCCCGTGAAGATGGCCATGAAGTGGTTCGTGCTGCGCAGCCGCGCGCGGGTCGCGCCCAGCGACGTGCACGACCTCATCGACAAGTGCGTCTTACTATTGTTCCGCGTACCTCGGAGCTCGATGCTCGATTACTGTGACGCTTCCAGGCAGTGGCGTGCATCCCATATAGGCAAGTAGGCAGTGCCTACCTCAGATAAATTTAACAATTCAATACATTATATTTACTAAATATATAAAATAATTCGTCGTATCAAGTGATATAAAACAACAATTATACATTAAAATGTAGCTACACAAATAAAAAACTTCTATTATCCATCACAAAAATATGCCTACGATCGTTCATTCACCGCATGACGTCATAGTAGGCACTGGTCGAGCAGCCTACTAAATCCACGCACACAATAAAAAATTCCGCGTATTCGTATACGCACACACACTTCTTTAGAATAATACGACCGAAATATAATTCCCCTTTTTCCATACGTATCACACTGACATTTAACATTCGCAAATTACCAGGCCATGGTAAGCAAGCCTACCTCAGTCAATTATTGGCTGCACTCATGCTGCAGTCTGTTGCATTAAAGGTCCGAGTCTCTTATTGGTTGTTACTGTCATGATTCTAAAGCGATCAGAAAGAGAGAAAAGTATTGTTTATACTTTCTTCTCCGATAAGGTCTATTTATTATATTTCTTATGACAAAAATAATTTTATATAAATTAAAATGCAGATTTAAACAGTTTTACTACGGGTAAAATGTTTTATGAATCTGGCAACTCTGCAGTCGGCTAATGTCATTTACGGGCGCGATTTTTATTCTATTGCAAACAATTTTATCAATTTCTTTAATTAAATTGTGATTTTTTAGAAAGTGTTACATAAATAATTGCCGTTTAGGAATATCGATAAATTATAGTGTTTAGTTTGTGGTGAAAATGCAACATGTATTGATAAATTACATGCAAACAAGTTTAAAGTTTTCGTTTGTTGACAAAACAATTAGATGGTTGTAGTGGTAAATAAAAGTTCAAGAGACGAAAAATAAGCCTTGAAATGTCAATAGGAAATTCGTGGAGTTAAAAGTACGTGAGTAAGCAATTAATTTATATGTTTTTCGACGAATAGTTAGGTATTAAGTAGTTTTGTTTTTGTAAACAACGACTTCACGAGCATACAAATGTAGGTACCTATATCAATTACGATAAGCCATTTGTTGAACACTGTCTTTTATTACTATTGAAGTACCTATCTGCGAGTTGTATTATTACCCGTCCCATAGTCTGGGCGAGCCAATTGCCACGAGTCGGACATTCATACCTACTTTTTTCACACGTTACCTTCATTGTGAAAAATCACCTTATTTGTAAAGTTATTTAACTTACGCGGAAGTCAGATGCCGAACGTAGGTATAGAAAAACAAAAATACCTATAATATCTATAAAATATTTTCTCATTTTGTCGTGTCGCCGGTAAAGGTACCTCGCTAGTGCAGACACTGCAGACTCAAAAAGCCAGGGCTACTGTAGAGACCTTCGGTAAGCACAGTGGTCATACCAGATTATAAGTAGGTACCTTTTGTCGAATGGTAATAATTATAATGATCGTTGGTATAGTTCATTAATTGATAAATAATATATAATCGCTATTTTAGTAAATGAAGCAGGTATCTATATACATCTTTTTACGGATTCGGGAAGAGAATATGCTATTTCATCGAAGCGCCGCGCCGCAATGTATGACAAATAATCGAGTTTTAGTTTTTTGTGAATAAATCACCACTTGCCTAATACCTGCCTACCTTGTCCAAAAACCAATGCACGCCACTGCTTCTAGGGTAAATAGAGGTCGAGTAATAGTGAACCTGGGTAAAATTAAATTTAATAAAAAAATATTATTATGTTATGTTGAAAACTTTAAAACTCAGTAGGCGTAATAAATAGTGTGTGAATCGCTCGGCCGCAGAATCCCCGGCCAGGTGACAGACCGGCGCACGATGCTGGGCGAGCTTAACTGGATCTTCACGGCCATCACGGACACCATCGCGTGGAGCTCGCTGCCGCCGGAGCTGTTCCAGCAGCTGTTCCGCGCGGACCTGCTGACGGCGTCGCTGTGCCGTAACTTCCTGCTGGCCGACCGCATCATGCGCTCGTACAACTGCACGCCCGTGTCGCTGCCCGCGCTGCCGTCGCTGGCCGCGCACCCGCTGTGGGCGGCGTGGGAGCACACGCTGGACCTGGCCCTGGCCCAGCTGCCGCGCCTGCTGCGGCCCGAGCCCGCCGACTACACGCACTCGCCCTTCTTCCGCGACCAGCTCACGGCCTTCCAGGTGTGGCTGGACCTGGGCAAGTGGTCCGCGTGGCGGCCGCCGCCCGAGCAGCTGCCCATGGTGCTGCAGGTGCTGCTGAGCACGCTGCACCGCGTGCGCGCGCTGCGCCTGCTGTGCCGCTTCCTGGCCCTGGGCGCCTGGGCGGCGCGCGCCGTGCTGGCCGTGGGCATCTTCCCCTACATGCTGAAGCTGCTGCAGGCCTCCGCGCCCGACCTGCGCGCCTCCATGGTGTACATCTGGGCCAAGATCATCGCCGTCGACCCCGTACGTAGCCGCCCCGACCGGCGGTTGGACGCCCGGTAGACCGCACTCTAAATATATTGACGTGTCTTATGATTGTTTCAGAGTTGTCAGGTGGATTTAGTCAATGCGAAAGGACACAAATATTTCCTATCTGTACTACAAGATCCTTCGGTCGACGTAAGAGTTATTTCGTTTTCTAAATATTTTACATGGTTCTTTCCGGTCATACGAAAATTGTTATAATTACTTTTTGTTTTGTACAGAGCGAACACAGAACGCTGGCCGCGTACGTGTTGGCCGGCATCGTGGATAATTACCCCGCGGGACAGGAAGCAGCGCTACAGGTATGTCGATATTGAATCGTTCGTCGCTACATACTAGAATCGCGTCGTTACTGTAAACGTTGACGAGCGGGTCGTGTCGCGCAGGGCTCCATGATCTCCGTGTGCCTGGAGCAGCTGCAGGAGGCGGGCGGCGCGGGCGCGGCGCAGTGGGCGTGCGTGGGGCTGGGCCGCCTGTGGCGCGGGTTCGACGCGGCGCGCTGGGCCGGCGTGCGGGACCTGGCCCACGAGAAGCTGTACCCGCTGCTGGCCCACGCCGCGCCCGAGGTGCGCGCCGCCGCCGCCTTCGCCCTCGGGGCCTTCGTGGCCGCGCCCGGGCCCGCGCGCACCGACCACGCCAACGCCCTCGACCAGCAGGTGGGCGTCACGCTGGCCGCGCGCCTGCTGCCCGACGCCTCGCCGCTCGTGCGCCACGAGATCCTCGCCGGTAACACGACCGCTATACACCGCTCCCACTTGTAGCACCGACCGCGCCGACGCCCTCGACCAGCAGGTGGGCGTCACGCTGGCCGCGCGCCTGCTGCCCGACGCCTCGCCGCTCGTGCGCCACGAGATCCTCGCCGGTAACACGACCGCTATACACCGCTCCCACTTGTAGCACCGACCGCGCCGACGCCCTCGACCAGCAGGTGGGCGTCACGCTGGCCGCGCGCCTGCTGCCCGACGCCTCGCCGCTCGTGCGCCACGAGATCCTCGCCGGTAACACGACCGCTATACACCGCTCCCACTTGTAGCACCGACCGCGCCGACGCCCTCGACCAGCAGGTGGGCGTCACGCTGGCCGCGCGCCTGCTGCCCGACGCCTCGCCGCTCGTGCGCCACGAGATCCTCGCCGGTAACACGACCGCTATACACCGCTCCCACTTGTAGCACCGACCGCGCCGACGCCCTCGACCAGCAGGTGGGCGTCACGCTGGCCGCGCGCCTGCTGCCCGACGCCTCGCCGCTCGTGCGCCACGAGATCCTCGCCGGTAACACGACCGCTATACACCGCTCCCACTTGTAGCACCGACCGCGCCGACGCCCTCGACCAGCAGGTGGGCGTCACGCTGGCCGCGCGCCTGCTGCCCGACGCCTCGCCGCTCGTGCGCCACGAGATCCTCGCCGGTAACACGACCGCTATACACCGCTCCCACTTGTAGCACCGACCGCGCCGACGCCCTCGAGCAGCAGGTGGGCGTCACGCTGGCCGCGCGCCTGCTGCCCGACGCCTCGCCGCTCGTGCGCCACGAGATCCTCGCCGGTAACACGACCGCTATACACCGCTCCCACTTGTAGCACCGACCGCGCCGACGCCCTCGACCAGCAGGTGGGCGTCACGCTGGCCGCGCGCCTGCTGCCCGACGCCTCGCCGCTCGTGCGCCACGAGATCCTCGCCGGTAACACGACCGCTATACACCGCTCCCACTTGTAGCACCGACCGCGCCGACGCCCTCGACCAGCAGGTGGGCGTCACGCTGGCCGCGCGCCTGCTGCCCGACGCCTCGCCGCTCGTGCGCCACGAGATCCTCGCCGGTAACACGACCGCTATACACCGCTCCCACTTGTAGCACCGACCGCGCCGACGCCCTCGACCAGCAGGTGGGCGTCACGCTGGCCGCGCGCCTGCTGCCCGACGCCTCGCCGCTCGTGCGCCACGAGATCCTCGCCGGTAACACGACCGCTATACACCGCTCCCACTTGTAGCACCGACCGCGCCGACGCCCTCGACCAGCAGGTGGGCGTCACGCTGGCCGCGCGCCTGCTGCCCGACGCCTCGCCGCTCGTGCGCCACGAGATCCTCGCCGGTAACACGACCGCTATACACCGCTCCCACTTGTAGCACCGACCGCGCCGACGCCCTCGACCAGCAGGTGGGCGTCACGCTGGCCGCGCGCCTGCTGCCCGACGCCTCGCCGCTCGTGCGCCACGAGATCCTCGCCGGTAACACGACCGCTATACACCGCTCCCACTTGTAGCACCGACCGCGCCGACGCCCTCGACCAGCAGGTGGGCGTCACGCTGGCCGCGCGCCTGCTGCCCGACGCCTCGCCGCTCGTGCGCCACGAGATCCTCGCCGGTAACACGACCGCTATACACCGCTCCCACTTGTAGCACCGACCGCGCCGACGCCCTCGACCAGCAGGTGGGCGTCACGCTGGCCGCGCGCCTGCTGCCCGACGCCTCGCCGCTCGTGCGCCACGAGATCCTCGCCGGTAACACGACCGCTATACACCGCTCCCACTTGTAGCACCGACCGCGCCGACGCCCTCGACCAGCAGGTGGGCGTCACGCTGGCCGCGCGCCTGCTGCCCGACGCCTCGCCGCTCGTGCGCCACGAGATCCTCGCCGGTAACACGACCGCTATACACCGCTCCCACTTGTAGCACCGACCGCGCCGACGCCCTCGACCAGCAGGTGGGCGTCACGCTGGCCGCGCGCCTGCTGCCCGACGCCTCGCCGCTCGTGCGCCACGAGATCCTCGCCGGTAACACGACCGCTATACACCGCTCCCACTTGTAGCACCGACCGCGCCGGCGCGCTCTCGAGAAATAACTTCCTTCTCTCAGTCGACACCAAATATGTGGCATCTTTAACATGCAATCAATTATTCTTACAGCTCTACAGTGGATGGTGTTAATATTCGAGCAACATTTCATCGCTGTATATATTCAAGAAAGAGTAAGAAAAAGTGATAGGTAAGCGAAACAACATCCGCCGTGTAAAAATAAAGTTAGTAATGTGTATAATAAGTAGCTGGTCCCTCGCCGCAGGGAGACGTCGCGCGGGGGCCGCGTGGACCAGGGCTGGGACGCGCTGTCGGACGCGCGCGCGCTGCCCGCCGCGCATGCGCACGCGCACTCGCACGCGCTCGTCAGGAACGCCGCCGCGCTGTCGCTGCCCTCTATCGGTATGACGCCACACACTTATTTTACTCAACGATATTTTCTTTAATATCTCTCTGCTCATCCAATACTTTCGTGCAGTGTTAGCGTTTTTTAGATTTTCTTTTCCACTTTGTGAATAGGTTTCGGGTCCGTGTACATGAAGCTCTGGAACACGTTGACGGCGATGGCGCGTGAGCCGCACCCGCAGATATCTCAGATGGCCAACGACATCATCAATTATATCTCCAACCAGGTATCGTATACCAAATCTCACAAACCTCCACTAGGTAATTTAAAGAAAAATAGTTTATACAATCTTGTAACTAAGTTAATCTATCAATATATTATACCTTCCTTGTTTTTAATACACTGCGAGCCTCCTTCAGGGCCTGCGACAGACGCGCACCGATTTTGCTACATCAACGTGGCAAATTTCATGTGACTAATGTCGCATCAGGCGCGTCGGCTGAAGTGATTTTTTTCAGTAGGAGGCATTGTTGATTATAATATATATAAAAATAATATATAATATGTATAAGCCGAATATTGCCTCAGGTGGACAGCGTGGGCCGCGAGCTAGAGCTGACCCGCAGCGGCAGCAAGGAGCCGTCGTCGCTGCCGCCCTCGCCCAACACGCGCAGCTCACCCATCGCGCACCACGACCACACCCGGACGCTGCCCTCCGGTAACACATTAACACGACCTTCACATTCACAAGTTGATATTTTTAAAACACTTGTTATATGTCGTGGTGGAAATGTAGTAATAACAATCATTGTAACTTTTTCAATGTTATAAATAGTTTCTTAGTTATTCTAAGACATCACTGACTAACGGTGACGGAAAACATTGAGGGGAAACCTAGATTTAATTATTTGTAATCACCATCCCGCCGCGAGGTAACGTGGTGATCAATGCTCAATCCTTCTCTATACGAGAAGAGGCCTATACCCTGCAGTGGGACAATTCTAGGCTGTTATTATTATTGCTATTATTATTTTTGTATCTGGGTATTTTTTCTCGGGCTACAAACCATGTAGTAGATACCCAGTCTTTTAAAAGGACTTTTGGACACAGGTCCAATACGCAGAGGCCTGTTGAGAATTTTAATGTGAAAGGTAATGGGACACCGCCTAAGGCCAGCACACAACTGCTCTATAACAAAGCAGTTAAGAAAAGTACCCAGAAGGTGCAGGACTATTGAGAAAAAACTAAAATGATTTGGTCTATTGTGTTGGGATGTTTCAACAAGGGAGCAACACCGGTGTGTGTCGCTAGGAGTGTATAGCGGTGCGGCCCTAGTTTCACCATCGCGCGTCTCGAAGACTCGGAGCGGGTTTCCCTTCTATTACGCCATTAGACACTTCCACCCCCGAGCATATGGCGACCCCTCTCTGACCAGCCAACGAAGGCAGGACAGAGCTGAGAGTCCTGCGGGCGCTCTTCGATTTCCTCTCCAGCTACCCATATCGGGCCGGGGGTGAGTCCCTGACCGACTCTCTGGGGTATCAGGCACGTTGTGTTGCCACTTACAAACTGCCCTGCGGTTTGTGTGCTTTTAGTATAGGTCCATGTGATATATTTTTTATATTTACCACCAAGGTTGAGAGCGATATATTATTATTATACAACTATTAAAGCTTCGACGACAAGACATACGGAAATAAACGCCTTTTTTACTGTTGGTTTTTCACGTTGAAACTGACAACAACGTGGGATAAAAATAGAGTTTGGCAAAGTATTGTAATTTTCAGGTAACCGTCGCGGCAAGACAGGCCTACCGCACACCATCTCCGAGGACTCAGTGGCCATCCGAGACCGAGACCTGCGGGACCGGGACTCTACCTCATCGAATTCTAGTCAGTGTGGCTTTAATTAACTCAGTATTCAAATAGGTGCAACTTTTGCAGTCGTATCATTTAAGCCACATTTCACACAGTGTGTGATGTTACGGTCGGACGCGGACCAGCCCGCACCGACCAATGGAGCTTGTGCAGGATCAGGTTCATTCTCAAACTCAAATGAAGGATTTTATTATGTTATTCGAATCAGTGGTTTATTTGAATTGTATGGCTATTTTCTTTACAATTAACGTATATTTTAATCCTTTTATATTGCCGCTTTCGGAAGATACAAAGAAACAGTAATAAAGTCATTGACTTAGTGTGCATTTAACAATGACTTCTTTGCTAATTATCGATACAATTTTACAAATAAACTAATAAATGTAATTCCTTGAAACTCAAAGTGCGTAAATCTGTTTTGTAGTCATAATAATAATCACGCTACAGGTGTGTGCGCCCGCAATTTTGGTCGGTTCGGATTGTACTTGCCACCCGTGCGGCAATACGCATACACTGTCTTTTTCCCGTATCGGTGGCCCGCGCGTACTTTGTTGGGCCGCAGCCAAAGTGTTAATCGAGTCTATTAGTATGACTTTTGGTGTCATTATTGCATGTTGCCCATGCTAAGCTTGAATCTAAATTGATAAAAGAAATTTAAAAAATTATGAATTCGAGCGGGAATTGAACCCGCGACCTTCGCCGTATCGTGGCGCTGCTTCAACCAACTGAGCACCGTGTCGCTGCTCGCATCCTTCAAATTTCAAGTTCCCTTTTAGTATTTACGTCTTGAGGTGACGTCAGGTATTATCTGTTGGAATCTACGATTACCAACACAGCTATAAATCACTGAAACGATAATACCAACCCAAATTTATATGACTTTTAATAAAGGAAATTTGATAAATTATGGACACGAGCGGGATTTGAACCCGCGATCTTCGCCGTACCTATTAGGTTCGTAGTCTATTAGGTTTGCGATTTGAGTGTTTTAATTGACTCGCAACACTCATTTTACTTACACATAGACCAAATTATTAAAATGTATCGGCACCTTGGCTTCATTACACGGATTTCCACGCCGTTTAAACTAGTTTGTACTTTTAAACTGCTATACACTCGCATGTGTTATCTGGAATCCAATTTAGGCATGCCTCTTTTCGCGATTTTAAAAATAAATTTGTTAAATGTTTAGATTATCGCTGCAACTACCTTCATATATCTTATGAAACCTCGCTACAGCGCTTGAATTTGTCATTGCTCTGCGATCGAAAAAAATACTTCGATCAAATGTTTATTTTTAAAATCATAAATGGTTATATTGAGTCACCCCCGCTATTGAAAAAGATATATCTGAGAGTACCCCGATATAATTCTCGCTTACAAACATTGTTTTCAGAACCCTCTTATAGAACAACTCACACTACCAACAACTTTTTTAAGCGCACTTACAATAAGGAATTTAATGAACTAGACATGTTTAATACCTAGTTTAGGTGAGTATAAATCTAAAATAACAAATACTCTCAACGATAATGTTAAAAGTAAATATTACTGTACTTTGTAAACCCTCATTTGTATATTTTCATGTTTTTTAATTTTCTTCATCTTTAAAATGTACCTACATACTTTTAATTTCTTATACATAAAACTAGTGCCTGCATTATTGAACTCGGTCTGCAAGTATCTAATTGTACCACTGTAATCATTGGTTTGTAAGACTGTTTGCTTCCTAAATAAAATAACTCTATTTTTGTTCCTTCCCGAGTTTCTAGCAGTTATCGTCACGTGTTTGTCCTCGTAGGTCAACCAGTGAAGAAGCCGATCGTGACGACACAGTTCGTGGAGTGGGCGTCGTCCGCATTCGCGCGGCCCGAGGGCGGCGCGTCGTGGCGCGACGACTGCGAGAGCCGGCCGCACCACGAGCGCGTGTGGCGGTTCGCGCGCAACCGCAGCCTGCGCAGGGAGGCCGCCGGTCAGTACCCGACTACCCGCGCGGCTGCGGCGACGGCGGGACTCATCCACCGACTACATCGACTGTAACAATGTTTTCGTCGCAGCTCTCCGCAACACCCGCATTACGCGGCTGGAGACGCAGGCGTTCCACTCGCGCTGCCCGCTGCCGCCCGCCGTCGTCATGTTTCACCCCTACGAGCAGCACGCCGCCGTCGCCTCCAAGGATAACTTTGGGTAAAGACATATTGCACCTATGCATAAAAATTACCGTTCAGGTTTATACAGATAACGATATAGCATGTGACTATGTTAAACATATAACTCAATCATTACCTAGGTGAGATTAAATTACAGAAGAAGAATCACCTTTTTCGAGTAGGGTCCGAGAGTTAATAATATTGAAGGCTCATAAATAATTGATAGAAATTTACGATGTTGATTTTGTCTACTGTTAGATGCTGAAAAGTATAGCGCTCCCTGAGGAAGTTTACTAGGGTCGCTCGTATTGGTAATCTTCGAAGATAATTGTGTATGTAGTGTACGCAGACACAGTTATATAAGCAGATACAGTTGCTAAAGTGTCGGGCCGCCCGCAGCATCTGGGACTGGGGCACGGCGGCCAAGCTGTGCGTGGGCTCCTGGCGGCGCGCGTGGGGCCGCATCACGTCGCTGGCCTACCTCAACGCGCACGAGCACGCGCTGCTGGCCGTGGCCTCGCACACCGGGAACGTTGCCATCTACAGGTACTACCTACTATTGGAATCAAAATAACAATTAGGACCCATTAGTTTATAACTTTTATACCCGTGGTGCTTAGCGACTGGGCTTATCTCAGTTGTGGATCCCATATTTATTATGCTTTTGGCATATTAATCTTTGTGTCTCCCGCTTGCTATGGAGGGAAGTCGGAACTAAATTTATATTCCTACTCCTCCTATATATTCTTCTATGATTAATTTCGTTGCGGGTTCCAAGACAGTCGAGTCATTTCTCTGGGACGCCTCGAGCTTCATTGCCTCGATGGTTCTCAACGGTTATCATTGTAGATCCTGGCTTACAGGAGTTGCAATGATGGGCACGAGTGGTGGGCTTGTCCCAACAAAAAAAAAAAAAGGTACCTATTATTCTAATCGAACGGTTAAACAAAATTGTTTTACAGCTCGAAAAGTTGATTTTTTGGCAAAATGAGCGCAGCGTGGGTTAAAATTATTTAGTTAGTAATCTGTAACATATATGAACGACTGAATGTGAGCCCTCGTGCAGACCGTCGGGCAGCAGCATGGAGCCGGCGCTGGTGTCGGCGTGGCGCGCGCTGGACGTGCGGCCCGCCGCCGACTACCGCCCGCCGCCTGCGCAGGCTGTCTACAGTACGTACCGCCACACATGCGTACTAACACACACACACACACACACTCACAAACACACACACACTCACAAACACACACACACACTTAAACACTCATGCCTAACGCGGCTCTTTGCTTGTTGTCTCATAACGTTATGCGTCTTACACGCCCCTCAATAGGCACGCCAAACTAAACCACCTAAAAAGCTCATATTTTTACACTTCCTATAATTACGCCCTACTTCATGACATGAATATTCATGATATATGATATTTTTGAAGATGGATTTTTGTGTAGGTGACATATCTCTCTCATCTCTCGGACATACCTCTTTTTATTACTTACACCATTACTATTCATTCACAAACCATCTATGTATCGTCTAAAATCATTGCATGTTCTCAGATCAAATTAAACTATCATCTAACAATATTGGCAATTGTAATTGGACGAACAGCCTATTTTCTGTAGGCGTCTAAATATTTTGTTGCACAGACGATTTAAGCATATTATTAGTTGTGTTTGGTTCAGTAACAATTGTCAAAGTGTTCACATGGGTATTGGGCGGGCAGGTCTAGCGCAGCTGGTGTCGGAGCAGTTCACGTCGGCGGAGGACAAGCAGGCAAGCACCAAGAGCAAGCAGGACGCCAGTCGTGAGTACCCCGCGCTGACCATCCACATCCCACACATCATGTCTTACTTACAACGCCAATGATGCGCTTAACGTGGACATTGCCTGTCTAACTTGCGGAGAAATCTTTAATATAATAACTTCTGTCAATATGGAAAATGCATGTATTTTGTTTATTTTTCCATACGATACCTTACATCGTTATTATAATTGTAACAAAAAATTATAAATATTATCCAAACACGGGCACTTTAAACACGCTTGGCGTTATGTAAAAGTCAATTATCAAACAAGTAGTAAATAACTGTAAAATTATCGTGCTGTGTGATTTATCAAAGTTTTGTATTTTTGAACTATTATAACACGAAAAATAACAAAACCTAAAAAGTACTGTATTAAAGTACATAAATGCAAAATACACTTTCGATATCTTAGATTTTGACGTCACATTTCATGTGTGACAATTGCGTTTCAACTACTTGATTCCCACACATTTGTTTATATTATTTTTAATCAATACAAAATTATATTATACAAAAAAAAAATGGTAAAAGTAATAGTAATATTTGGCTCATATTCAAATTCAAAATGTTTTTATTTCATGTAAACCTATTACAGGCGCTTATGAAACGTTAGGATGCTAGTTGCACGGTTCTAAAATGTCATTCCAATGGAGAAGAACCGGAAAGAAACTCCAGAGGTTACTCATTTAAAAAATATGGTACAAATTGGTTATTAGAACCTATTCTCTATTAGCATTTTGGTTTCATATTAAACCTGTTTGTTTTATGTTGGTCGTGGTGTCGGTTTTCAATGGTTCTTGTATGAAACTAAATAAATTAATTGTATACTGATAAAAGGGCGGGTGGGTTATCACAAGGGCGAGTACAGGCTCTTTGATTTTGTCATCAACTATATTTGTATGCCTATTAGGTGAAACATGTTGTTCTAATTTAAAACCTAACACCTATGTGCATTATGTCAATATTGTCAGTGTACTATCTCCACACATGTTCATGCAAATAAATAGAATATTATTTTTTATTCTACTAATGACATCGAGGGTCAAGTTACTATTGTTTTGAATCGTCTTTGCCAATGTTCTGTAATGATGTACCCCCAGTGGTGAACCCGGTGGCGGGCGGCTCGCCGGGCGGCGGCTCGTACAGCCCCACGCCGCCGCCCACGCTCATGCGCTGGTGCGAGTGGCGCCGCACGCTCGCGCTGGCCGGCCGCGCCAGCCTGCTGCGGCTGTGGGACGCGCACACCGAGCTGCTGTACTCCGAGATCAACACGGGTCAGTCGCGCGCCTCCTGGTCGGAGAGCTCGTCCGATCGGCTGTGAGCTGATGTTTAACCACCCCCAGAGTGCGAGGCGGCGGCGACGTCGCTGTGGCGCGGCGGCGGCGCGGCGCTGTGCGGCTTCGGCGACGGCAGCGTGCGCGCGTGGGACGAGCGCTCGGGCCGCCCGCTGTACCGCCTGCAGCAGCACCGCGCGCCCGTACTGGCTGCCGCCGCGCGCCGTGACCTGCACACGCTCATCACCGGCTGGTGCGTGCACACACACACACACACACACACTCAGGGGCGCGGCCGCCCGCTGTACCGCCTGCAGCAGCACCGCGCGCCCGTACTGGCTGCCGCCGCGCGCCGTGACCTGCACACGCTCATCACCGGCTGGTGCGTGCACACACACACACACACACACACACTCAGGGGCGCGGCCGCCCGCTGTACCGCCTGCAGCAGCACCGCGCGCCCGTACTGGCTGCCGCCGCGCGCCGTGACCTGCACACGCTCATCACCGGCTGGTGCGTGCACACACACACACACACACACACTCAGGGGCGCGGCCGCCCGCTGTACCGCCTGCAGCAGCACCGCGCGCCCGTACTGGCTGCCGCCGCGCGCCGTGACCTGCACACGCTCATCACCGGCTGGTGCGTGCACACACACACACACACACACACTCAGGGGCGCGGCCGCCCGCTGTACCGCCTGCAGCAGCACCGCGCGCCCGTACTGGCTGCCGCCGCGCGCCGTGACCTGCACACGCTCATCACCGGCTGGTGCGTGCACACACACACACACACACACACTCAGGGGCGCGGCCGCCCGCTGTACCGCCTGCAGCAGCACCGCGCGCCCGTACTGGCTGCCGCCGCGCGCCGTGACCTGCACACGCTCATCACCGGCTGGTGCGTGCACACACACACACACACACACACTCAGGGGCGCGGCCGCCCGCTGTACCGCCTGCAGCAGCACCGCGCGCCCGTACTGGCTGCCGCCGCGCGCCGTGACCTGCACACGCTCATCACCGGCTGGTGCGTGCACACACACACACACACACACACTCAGGGGCGCGGCCGCCCGCTGTACCGCCTGCAGCAGCACCGCGCGCCCGTACTGGCTGCCGCCGCGCGCCGTGACCTGCACACGCTCATCACCGGCTGGTGCGTGCACACACACACACACACTCAGGGGCGCGGCCGCCCGCTGTACCGCCTGCAGCAGCACTGCGCGCCCGTACTGGCTGCCGCCGCGCGCCGTGACCTGCACACGCTCATCACCGGCTGGTGCGTGCACACACACACACACACACACACTCAGGGGCGCGGCCGCCCGCTGTACCGCCTGCAGCAGCACCGCGCGCCCGTACTGGCTGCCGCCGCGCGCCGTGACCTGCACACGCTCATCACCGGCTGGTGCGTGCACACACACACACACACACACACTCAGGGGCGCGGCCGCCCGCTGTACCGCCTGCAGCAGCACCGCGCGCCCGTACTGGCTGCCGCCGCGCGCCGTGACCTGCACACGCTCATCACCGGCTGGTGCGTGCACACACACACACACACACACACTCAGGGGCGCGGCCGCCCGCTGTACCGCCTGCAGCAGCACCGCGCGCCCGTACTGGCTGCCGCCGCGCGCCGTGACCTGCACACGCTCATCACCGGCTGGTGCGTGCACACACACACACACACACACACACACTCAGGGGCGCGGCCGCCCGCTGTACCGCCTGCAGCAGCACCGCGCGCCCGTACTGGCTGCCGCCGCGCGCCGTGACCTGCACACGCTCATCACCGGCTGGTGCGTGCACACACACACACACACACACACTCAGGGGCGCGGCCGCCCGCTGTACCGCCTGCAGCAGCACCGCGCGCCCGTACTGGCTGCCGCCGCGCGCCGTGACCTGCACACGCTCATCACCGGCTGGTGCGTGCACACACACACACACACACACACTCAGGGGCGCGGCCGCCCGCTGTACCGCCTGCAGCAGCACCGCGCGCCCGTACTGGCTGCCGCCGCGCGCCGTGACCTGCACACGCTCATCACCGGCTGGTGCGTGCACACACACACACACACACACACTCAGGGGCGCGGCCGCCCGCTGTACCGCCTGCAGCAGCACCGCGCGCCCGTACTGGCTGCCGCCGCGCGCCGTGACCTGCACACGCTCATCACCGGCTGGTGCGTGCACACACACACACACACACACACTCAGGGGCGCGGCCGCCCGCTGTACCGCCTGCAGCAGCACCGCGCGCCCGTACTGGCTGCCGCCGCGCGCCGTGACCTGCACACGCTCATCACCGGCTGGTGCGTGCACACACACACACACACACACACTCAGGGGCGCGGCCGCCCGCTGTACCGCCTGCAGCAGCACCGCGCGCCCGTACTGGCTGCCGCCGCGCGCCGTGACCTGCACACGCTCATCACCGGCTGGTGCGTGCACACACACACACACACACACACTCAGGGGCGCGGCCGCCCGCTGTACCGCCTGCAGCAGCACCGCGCGCCCGTACTGGCTGCCGCCGCGCGCCGTGACCTGCACACGCTCATCACCGGCTGGTGCGTGCACACACACACACACACACACACTCAGGGGCGCGGCCGCCCGCTGTACCGCCTGCAGCAGCACCGCGCGCCCGTACTGGCTGCCGCCGCGCGCCGTGACCTGCACACGCTCATCACCGGCTGGTGCGTGCACACACACACACACACACACACTCAGGGGCGCGGCCGCCCGCTGTACCGCCTGCAGCAGCACCGCGCGCCCGTACTGGCTGCCGCCGCGCGCCGTGACCTGCACACGCTCATCACCGGCTGGTGCGTGCACACACACACACACACACACACTCAGGGGCGCGGCCGCCCGCTGTACCGCCTGCAGCAGCACCGCGCGCCCGTACTGGCTGCCGCCGCGCGCCGTGACCTGCACACGCTCATCACCGGCTGGTGCGTGCACACACACACACACACACACACTCAGGGGCGCGGCCGCCCGCTGTACCGCCTGCAGCAGCACCGCGCGCCCGTACTGGCTGCCGCCGCGCGCCGTGACCTGCACACGCTCATCACCAAATCAAATCAAAATCAAATCAAATTTATTTGTTAAACATAGGTAGTAGATTTGGGTCTTAAATATAATATGGCACGCTATGTTTTATCATAATGACATACAAATATAAACAACATTGAACCTTAAAGCTATTTATAAATATAATTTAAACTTGAAAATATAACCATTTTTCTAGAAACTGGTAATGTGTATTACAGCTTATCATTGAAAAAATCTTCTAGTGTGTAATAACATTTTTCGACTAGTAGTTTAAACAATATTTTTTTGAATTTATATAAGGGCAAATTTTTTACATGGTCGGGTAGCTTATTGTATATTTTTGGAGCATTACCAAAAAAACTTTTATGCATTAAAGCAGTTTTACATTTTACATAACACACGCTCATCACCGGCTGGTGCGTGCACACACACACACACACACACACTCAGGGGCGCGGCCGCCCGCTGTACCGCCTGCAGCAGCACCGCGCGCCCGTACTGGCTGCCGCCGCGCGCCGTGACCTGCACACGCTCATCACCGGCTGGTGCGTGCACACACACACACACACACACACTCAGGGGCGCGGCCGCCCGCTGTACCGCCTGCAGCAGCACCGCGCGCCCGTACTGGCTGCCGCCGCGCGCCGTGACCTGCACACGCTCATCACCGGCTGGTGCGTGCACACACACACACACACACACACTCAGGGGCGCGGCCGCCCGCTGTACCGCCTGCAGCAGCACCGCGCGCCCGTACTGGCTGCCGCCGCGCGCCGTGACCTGCACACGCTCATCACCGGCTGGTGCGTGCACACACACACACACACACACACTCAGGGGCGCGGCCGCCCGCTGTACCGCCTGCAGCAGCACCGCGCGCCCGTACTGGCTGCCGCCGCGCGCCGTGACCTGCACACGCTCATCACCGGCTGGTGCGTGCACACACACACACACACACACACACACTCAGGGGCGCGGCCGCCCGCTGTACCGCCTGCAGCAGCACCGCGCGCCCGTACTGGCTGCCGCCGCGCGCCGTGACCTGCACACGCTCATCACCGGCTGGTGCGTGCACACACACACACACACACACACTCAGGGGCGCGGCCGCCCGCTGTACCGCCTGCAGCAGCACCGCGCGCCCGTACTGGCTGCCGCCGCGCGCCGTGACCTGCACACGCTCATCACCGGCTGGTGCGTGCACACACACACACACACACACACTCAGGGGCGCGGCCGCCCGCTGTACCGCCTGCAGCAGCACCGCGCGCCCGTACTGGCTGCCGCCGCGCGCCGTGACCTGCACACGCTCATCACCGGCTGGTGCGTGCACACACACACACACACACACACTCAGGGGCGCGGCCGCCCGCTGTACCGCCTGCAGCAGCACCGCGCGCCCGTACTGGCTGCCGCCGCGCGCCGTGACCTGCACACGCTCATCACCGGCTGGTGCGTGCACACACACACACACACACACACTCAGGGGCGCGGCCGCCCGCTGTACCGCCTGCAGCAGCACCGCGCGCCCGTACTGGCTGCCGCCGCGCGCCGTGACCTGCACACGCTCATCACCGGCTGGTGCGTGCACACACACACACACACACACACTCAGGGGCGCGGCCGCCCGCTGTACCGCCTGCAGCAGCACCGCGCGCCCGTACTGGCTGCCGCCGCGCGCCGTGACCTGCACACGCTCATCACCGGCTGGTGCGTGCACACACACACACACACACACACTCAGGGGCGCGGCCGCCCGCTGTACCGCCTGCAGCAGCACCGCGCGCCCGTACTGGCTGCCGCCGCGCGCCGTGACCTGCACACGCTCATCACCGGCTGGTGCGTGCACACACACACACACACACACACTCAGGGGCGCGGCCGCCCGCTGTACCGCCTGCAGCAGCACCGCGCGCCCGTACTGGCTGCCGCCGCGCGCCGTGACCTGCACACGCTCATCACCAAATCAAATCAAAATCAAATCAAATTTATTTGTTAAACATAGGTAGTAGATTTGGGTCTTAAATATAATATGGCACGCTATGTTTTATCATAATGACATACAAATATAAACAACATTGAACCTTAAAGCTATTTATAAATATAATTTAAACTTGAAAATATAACCATTTTTCTAGAAACTGGTAATGTGTATTACAGCTTATCATTGAAAAAATCTTCTAGTGTGTAATAACATTTTTCGACTAGTAGTTTAAACAATATTTTTTTGAATTTATATAAGGGCAAATTTTTTACATGGTCGGGTAGCTTATTGTATATTTTTGGAGCATTACCAAAAAAACTTTTATGCATTAAAGCAGTTTTACATTTTACATAACACACGCTCATCACCGGCTGGTGCGTGCACACACACACACACACACACACTCAGGGGCGCGGCCGCCCGCTGTACCGCCTGCAGCAGCACCGCGCGCCCGTACTGGCTGCCGCCGCGCGCCGTGACCTGCACACGCTCATCACCGGCTGGTGCGTGCACACACACACACACACACACACTCAGGGGCGCGGCCGCCCGCTGTACCGCCTGCAGCAGCACCGCGCGCCCGTACTGGCTGCCGCCGCGCGCCGTGACCTGCACACGCTCATCACCGGCTGGTGCGTGCACACACACACACACACACACACACTCAGGGGCGCGGCCGCCCGCTGTACCGCCTGCAGCAGCACCGCGCGCCCGTACTGGCTGCCGCCGCGCGCCGTGACCTGCACACGCTCATCACCGGCTGGTGCGTGCACACACACACACACACACACACACTCAGGGGCGCGGCCGCCCGCTGTACCGCCTGCAGCAGCACCGCGCGCCCGTACTGGCTGCCGCCGCGCGCCGTGACCTGCACACGCTCATCACCGGCTGGTGCGTGCACACACACACACACACACACACTCAGGGGCGCGGCCGCCCGCTGTACCGCCTGCAGCAGCACCGCGCGCCCGTACTGGCTGCCGCCGCGCGCCGTGACCTGCACACGCTCATCACCGGCTGGTGCGTGCACACACACACACACACACACACTCAGGGGCGCGGCCGCCCGCTGTACCGCCTGCAGCAGCACCGCGCGCCCGTACTGGCTGCCGCCGCGCGCCGTGACCTGCACACGCTCATCACCGGCTGGTGCGTGCACACACACACACACACACACACTCAGGGGCGCGGCCGCCCGCTGTACCGCCTGCAGCAGCACCGCGCGCCCGTACTGGCTGCCGCCGCGCGCCGTGACCTGCACACGCTCATCACCGGCTGGTGCGTGCACACACACACACACACACACACTCAGGGGCGCGGCCGCCCGCTGTACCGCCTGCAGCAGCACCGCGCGCCCGTACTGGCTGCCGCCGCGCGCCGTGACCTGCACACGCTCATCACCGGCTGGTGCGTGCACACACACACACACACACACACTCAGGGGCGCGGCCGCCCGCTGTACCGCCTGCAGCAGCACCGCGCGCCCGTACTGGCTGCCGCCGCGCGCCGTGACCTGCACACGCTCATCACCGGCTGGTGCGTGCACACACACACACACACACACACTCAGGGGCGCGGCCGCCCGCTGTACCGCCTGCAGCAGCACCGCGCGCCCGTACTGGCTGCCGCCGCGCGCCGTGACCTGCACACGCTCATCACCGGCTGGTGCGTGCACACACACACACACTCAGGGGCGCGGCCGCCCGCTGTACCGCCTGCAGCAGCACCGCGCGCCCGTACTGGCTGCCGCCGCGCGCCGTGACCTGCACACGCTCATCACCGGCTGGTGCGTGCACACACACACACACACACACACTCAGGGGCGCGGCCGCCCGCTGTACCGCCTGCAGCAGCACCGCGCGCCCGTACTGGCTGCCGCCGCGCGCCGTGACCTGCACACGCTCATCACCGGCTGGTGCGTGCACACACACACACACACACACACTCAGGGGCGCGGCCGCCCGCTGTACCGCCTGCAGCAGCACCGCGCGCCCGTACTGGCTGCCGCCGCGCGCCGTGACCTGCACACGCTCATCACCGGCTGGTGCGTGCACACACACACACACACACACACACACTCAGGGGCGCGGCCGCCCGCTGTACCGCCTGCAGCAGCACCGCGCGCCCGTACTGGCTGCCGCCGCGCGCCGTGACCTGCACACGCTCATCACCGGCTGGTGCGTGCACACACACACACACACACACACTCAGGGGCGCGGCCGCCCGCTGTACCGCCTGCAGCAGCACCGCGCGCCCGTACTGGCTGCCGCCGCGCGCCGTGACCTGCACACGCTCATCACCGGCTGGTGCGTGCACACACACACACACACACACACTCAGGGGCGCGGCCGCCCGCTGTACCGCCTGCAGCAGCACCGCGCGCCCGTACTGGCTGCCGCCGCGCGCCGTGACCTGCACACGCTCATCACCGGCTGGTGCGTGCACACACACACACACACACACACACACTCAGGGGCGCGGCCGCCCGCTGTACCGCCTGCAGCAGCACCGCGCGCCCGTACTGGCTTCCGCCGCGCGCCGTGACCTGCACACGCTCATCACCGGCTGGTGCGTGCACACACACAGTCACTCTCACACACTCACCCTCACACACACACAGACACACACACACACTCAAACACACACGCTCACTCTCTCTCTCTCACACACACACACACACACAGGTGCGTGGCCGCCCGCCTCCTCTACTAACCCGCGTTGGTGACTTGCAGTATGAACGGCGAGGTGCGAATATACGACACGAGGAAGATGGCGGTCACGGAGACGGTACAGGCGCCTGCGCCGCTCGCCGCCATCGATGTACATCCGCTCTGCAACCTCATTGCCTGGTCAGTATATTTACGTCGCGCGTTTCCATTAATTATTGGTTGGGTGACTTAGCGACGCATATTTACTGTGGTGTGTTGACAGTGGCTCGGTGAACCAGTGCATCAGCATTTACGACCTGAAGGGCACACAGCTGAACACCATCAAATTCCACGAGGGCTTCATGGGCGCACGCATCGGGCCCGTCTCCTGCCTCACCTTCCACCCGCTCCGGTACGACTGCACTTGCTTTAACTTCTCTTTAGTACATCACTCAGATTGCACCTTAATGTTAGTGAGGTTAACTTAATGCAATACAATTGCGTTGTATTTTACTATATTTTAACTGTTATGTTGATCTAGCCGCGATCATGATTTCCTAGATTGTACGAAATAAAATGATATTAGGATTTTCCAAGTAAACGCATATAGTATAAGTAATTCATTCATTCATATATAATGATTCACAATAGCTATAGGCTAGAGCCATGAGTAGACTGTAGCAAGCCCCTGCCGCAGGTGCGCGATGGGCGTGGGCTCCAAGGACTCCACGGTGTCGGTGTACGTGGCGGAGGCGCGGCGGTGACCCTCGCTGTACAGCCTGGCCTTCCAGTGACGGGCGCCGGCTGCAGCCCACCTCTAGCCTAGTCTCAACGAGCCGCTCTCGGAGCGTGGGTAACCTATATACTCCCTTTTCACTCATCATATTGTTGCAGCTGTACATATTTACATCACCACCACTGTATTTCCCGTGTGCAGGACCTATTCCTAAAGCTCTTCCTTGTGAGTCATAAAATGCTTGTGATATAGCCTCCACCATACGATGACACATGTTGGGCCGGCAGGTGGTGCCAGACGAGCTGGTCGCGGCGGCTGCAGCTCGGCGGCGCCGCGCTCCCGCACTACTCGTGTACATAACTATATACAAGTATCTATTCACTGACATGGTCTAACTCCTAGCCTAGTTTATTTCCTAAGCGACCACATACTGTTTAGTAATGCTTCTATCTAGTCTGATACATTATCCATTTAGAATATCTAAAGGAATCAAATTAAATATTTTTTTTAAGAATTTATTTTGTTTTAACAGTAGGTGTGTCATTGAATACTTATTTAGTGTATAGGTAAATTCGGAAAGTCCAGCACGTCGGTGTGAATAACTACGCGTATCATGATTTACATTGATTTGTAGAATATAATCGCATGTAACCGACGAAATATAGATCTAACGGCGTTCGGATACACACTGCAAATATAATAAAAAAAAGTTACCAAAAATGAATACTCACGTGTTATGTAAGTAATTCATAAATGAATGATATACTTCGGTTAGTTAACAAACCTGTCTTTATTTACCATTCGTGGGTGGATTGGTGTGTGAATTCGAACGCCTATAGCAAGAATATTTGGTGCTACATTATACCGATATTATAATGTTAATTTATTGTTATCGAATGTGTTGCGCCGCCCGGCCGACCGCCCGCGGCGCCGCGCGTCCGCGCTCCGTGCCCACTGCCGCTGTTGTCTGTGGGAAGTCACTATTGTGCAAAAATATTGAAAAATGTTACATGTATGTGTCCTGATGTAATCGTCAAATCCAATGTTTGTCAAGTAATAGTTACTGAAACCTTATACATCCACATAAGGGACTTGCAACTTTTATGTACAAAAATATTTTAATTGTTTATTAATATTTATTATTAAAAATAGATGAAATCATATAATTAAAATAAATTATACACAAAGTATAATAATATCTTTTATATGATTATTTGACGTATTATTTCTTATATGTATATCCCACGGACATGAAAATAATCTTGTAATCGGGTATTGTACATATTATTCGTGCGCTCCAACTGTATGTGAGACATAGAACAGAACGCTGCAGCGAAACGCAACGCGACGCAGACACTTTAGCCAAATAATACAACATACACTTAACATTGTATGATTAATTAAATTATTCACAAAATGTAACGCTTTAAGTAGCTATGTAATTATCTTGTAAATATGATAAGATTATACCGGCTGTCCTATTGTCCGGGTACTGCACAGGTGGCCGGTGTTATAGTCTACTAGGTGACAGGTGGGCACTAGACGCAGATACCATGGCTACAACAATCTTGCAATACAAGCGCGGACGGAATAGTTAGGAGTAAGATTAATCATGAAATAATGTACCTCTAATGCAATATCACTTATTTATTTAGTGTAGGCGATCCGCGACTCGTTTGTGTCCTGCTAATGACGTAGTTACAAAGACTTAAGTGGTGCGAAAGCTGTACAATGTACACTTTCCTCGGACCATGTGTTATCACACGTTATTATCCGTTGACACGGGGTCGATGCTGAAACTTTACATCCTCACTTGTCTAGCCCCTACCTTTGATTTAACTTGCCTTCTCGGTAAAGACACATCTTTTGGCTTCTAAACATAACATCACGCCTGTATAAGTAAAGGGGTATAATATACCCACGTTGAATTCTGTCCTTTAATTACCTAAATTTTTTTTTTTTTACTAAAAGACTAAACCATGCTGTTGCTGCTTGATTAAGTCCCCCGCTTGTGTCCACGCTCCCGCACGCCGCAGAGTGCGCCCGGAGTGGTGCAGTGTCCCGCGCCCGTCACACGCTACAGGTAGCACGGCCCACCCAAGTGTTCACGAGGTGCTACATACTATGTTGTCATATTAGTTGTTACATATACACATACTTCATTACCTACTTCTACTTCGTATTTGTACATATTAGTAAGCTTGATTTCTATTTTACGCCGATGTAATTGTAAAATAATTTGTCGTTCCAAATGATTTTTGTCTTGTGATTTACAGAAAGTTCCTAAGACTCAATAATTACTAGCTGCCATTTTTTTTATTATTATAAGGTTTTGTTCACTACGTAATAAGTTATCAATTTTGTGTTCGTTTGTAATTTAGATTTTAATACAACAAATTATGTCCATGTATAATTCAGAGGTGATTTTTTTATTTTAATAGTTCATCATTTCTACCAGAATGGAATGATGAATAGCGGTAGCTAAAGTGTTAGGTGATATAATGAGCATTTAACTGAAATTTTGATTTTCATTGAACAAATATGTTAACATGGAGATCTAATACAGAATTCACTTATGAAATGTGTGGCCATAGTTAACTCTACTTAGTGGTAAGCGTCAGTGGTTGTCACCAGTCGTGATCAAACCTCAGCTATGTCATGTCAATGATGAACAAATGGACAACAAACAAATGGTTGCCAATTGGTTGTTAATTATATTGAAACTTGCATTTCGTCTATGATGATCGATTTTGCTTTTACGTATTACCTATGTAATTTAAATGTACATTTTACATAATAATAATTATTGTTGTTGTTAAATAAAACATGGTTAAAACTTGTATCTTTTATTTGACTTACAATTAAACTCAGTTCTTACAATCTCTTGTAATATTGCCAAAACAACACTTGTTTTTTTTTTTAAGAATTCCTGAATTTACTTTTTTTCTTAAAATATATAATATCAAATTTGGCATCTGGTTGGATTCCAAATTTAATAAATAATATTTTATTAGATTTTGAAATCCAACTTATATTCAGAAAGACAATATTATTACAAACAAAAAAAATAAAAACATCTTTGCTAGGACAAGCTGGACACAAGTCAATTCATGACAAGACCAAAAAACCTCTTCAGAAATGTATTACCTTTGTACAAAAATAAACATTGTTATATACTTATGCAAAACTTCTTGTAGATATATATTTTTGGTTTATCGAAAAAATCTACGAAAACCACATGTGGACTTTCCAATGAGGTACTAAATTTTAATAAAAATATAAACCAATTGTAATGCCTACAACTAGGAGAAATCAACATGCTCCAGATTACATGGAAAATTTCTACGTATATAAAACATAAGAAAAATGTATGTAGAGGTACCAATGAGGTACTAAATTTTAACAAGAAGATGAAATAGTTATAATGCCTACAGCTAGGTGAAACTGACTTAGTCCAGTCAGAATGTCTGGCCACTTTTTCTCGTAATAGTTTTCCATCTTTAGTACGGTACCAATTATTTGATGTCTGGTGCCAAATACGAACTAAAACTTGGTATTACTCAAACTTCCAAAATCTCTCTTGGTCCAGTAATCCTGACGCAGACAAATTATCTGCTCTCACCGAATAATAAAAAAATAATTATTATAATGTTATATTTAGCTTATGCTTTAATAATATGATGTCTACATTTATTAATGTGATACAAAGCTTTTAGTAGCCATTCTGCTTACCACTAAATCAAGTAAACATGCATCATTTTTCAAATGGTTCAGTTTATACATCTGTTTCACTTCTATCTTGCTTGTAAATTTATATAAGTCTCGCATAGGACACATTTCACCTTCAATTTTAGGTATAATCTCTGTGCTAGCATCTTGACCGTCACTGATTAAAAAACAAAATAACATATGCATGTCTTTTTGTATACCAAACTTATTCAAACTTTGTGAAATGTTTTTAGACAGAGATAAGTTATACAGTATCTCAGTAAACACTGACTTCGTGACTAATGTCTTTAGTTTATCAGCTAGAACAGCTTTGTTTGCTGCGACAGCCACTTGAAACGAATCAACTATTAGTCTTGGTTTAATCACAGCACACTTCCATTCACCCTGGACGATTTTATCTCGGATAAATTCCACGTTTGGAACATTTTTGAATAGGTACATCTTTAATGTGGTTTTCGTTTCTGGATCCAGCTCTATAGTTTGATAGTCTGGCGCCATGGTCGATCAAACTTTTGATGTTTGTATTGTAGGTTATAAAACCAAAGGCTCTTTTTAATAAATCACTGCAATAATTATGCCTTTTGTAAAGGTTAAGTCTTTAATAAGATGGTTGACGTTGATTAAATTTAATTGTACTTTCTGATTTGTTTTTAGATCGCTATGGTTATGTTGAGATCAATAGCCGTTCATTAGCTATAATATTCTGAAACAAAACCTAAGATTACATTCGCACTTCGCAGATCCGGTAGCACATACAAAGTACTCTGTAGACGATAAATGGAATATTTATTCATTTTCATCACTCATCAATACCTACCTCTATTTTTATAATTCATATCAAATCATCATATTTAAGATTATTTTATTCAATTGATTCGTTCGTTAATCGTTAATCATAAACGTAATCTTCTACGCCAGAATGTTTGTATTTAGCCCAATGATTTAGCCATAGATTATACATACTGGTATTTAGCTGCGGTATTTATTTTACTTTGGTGTTACCATTGTAAAAAATAACAAAGTAAAACTCAATTCTTTAATGTTATCCGGCAATGTGAACGAAGCCATCATTGACGTGACGCGAGACGTTACAACTGGGCTTCAGTTCCAAAGGGGGTTGTGAGGCTGCTGTACATGCGTTTTCTACTTTTTAAAATTCTGATAAAGGCGAGGTCATTCTTAAGGTTCACATTAAAAACGCTTTTAATTCAGCAAACAGAGATACCTTGTTGGCAGGAATCAAAAATGAAGTACCCAAAATTTACAATGGCAATGCTACAAAAAACCCTCCAAATTAGTCTATAAAGATAATCTTTTAGAATCAGCAGTTGGATGCCAACAAGGAGATCCGCTCGGGCCTGTTATATTTAGTTTAGCGATCCACCCAATAATTCAACAACTAAATTTTAAATTTAATGTTTGGTATTTTATTATTATTACAGACAGACAATCTACTTTAAATAAATTTCTTTCAGTTGCCTCTCAAATCCAAATTGCGATCAAATCATATTTGCGCCTCCTAGAATTAGAATTATGTTTATTGATTGTCACAGGTAAAGAAAATATAACATTCAGATGGTTCACAAACAATATGGTATTACTGTAACATACCCACAGGGTGTACAATATTATAAGTTAAAAGAAAGGAAGTACAAACTAAAAATATAAATATCTATTACAATGTTATTATAATGTATCAGAGTTCCTAATTCTATTATTACATTATAATAACATTTTTCTGATAAATAAGATTTAAGTTTTCGTTTAAAAAGGTTAATATTTAGATGTTTTATAGATTTTGGAACACTTTTGTGTAACAGGCCGGTATTTGAAAACTTTACACATAATATAATTACCATACAATATTTCAAAAATCATTAATTGGCATTTACATATAAAAATATTATTTTTCTGATGAGAGTAGATTTATGGTGGAGACGCACTGGTTCAGCGTACGCAACGCATATTTATATCTACACACAACATTATATCGCATACAAATCCTAAACAAGTTCAAGCGTCCAGTATAAAGCGAGTTAAACCTTAGACAAAATAAAATGTCTTCTGTCTTCGCTCATGGTAGTATCCTAAAAATATTACTAATAGCAACCACGTAAAAGAAATCGCACTGTTGAGGTGAGGTACTGCATCTATAATGTTAACAACAAGATGCAAGTGGAGACTTGGAGAACCCTCCGAGTGATACATAATTATATTATACATTAGTAGAGAGACTCTATTCTGATTTTAGTGATTTTTACCAGGGTTTACTAACTAAAAGGATTATTTATATTCTTTGTCTTTTTTTTTAAAACAGCGCATTTTTATTTATTTACAAGGTTATTTACACACGTTTAAAATAAATATATACAAAAGAAAAAATTAAAACTAAAAATTATACATCAAAGTATTCCTCCTCATCGCTGTCGACTGGTAGGATGCCCAAAGGCCGGTGGCATTGCCACGTTGAATGGCAATGCTAATTCTTTGGCCGAAAAACAAGCCAGCCTTTTGGTCACGTGAAGCGTCAACCAACCGTTTAGATAGGTCTCTAAAAAGAAGACGCGCACTCGGACCCCATGACCCGAGTGTTTCGACCCCAAACGGCTCAAAAATATAATTACCAATAAGGTTATTATATTTTCGCCGCTTGAGGGTTTCCGCAGCTGCAGCAGCAGCGCCAGAGCAAACCGCTGTGCTGGAAACATGAGATGGCGCAAGGGTGTCGACACATGTTGCATCTCACACCAAAGGCCTACCCAATTTCCATGGCATCAAAGACATACCGTCTGCTCTCTTTCTATCGTCCCGTACCAAGCCATTCGGTTCTAATATAGCATATTTTATTGTAAATTAATTGAATTGAATTGAATTTTAGATGATGATATTTATGTACTAATACTAGTTTGTAAGTTGTGTATGTTTTTACTAACTATATGGATTGTATTATCTGAAAATAAATTGATTATTATTATTATAGCTGGGACGCCGGCGGTGACGAGAGCACGACGAACATTTTCATACGAGTCTTCTAAAATCGAGGACCCTATTATATATATTTATATTTTACCATTACTATTTTACAATATCCTTACTATTCCTTCTTTGTACATTTACGAAGTTGCGGTTTTTGTAAAACCGAATCCGCACCTATTTAGCCGTTTAAATGATATTGTAATAAGAAACCGACGTGATAATGATATAAATTTGGGTGCGTTGTGCGAACAATCATATAACCGGAAGTTAAGACAACTAACGATTAGGCTCCAGCACTCAACCTAACCGGTGAATATCCGGTTTTTTGAGAACCGGTGCACACCACTATTACGCAACACATGAACACACACCAATAAAAGTTTTCTAAGTTGCTGTCAAGAGGAACGAGCCAATAGCAATGTTATTGTTCAATGTTCAGTGCGTGATAATGCTTACTTGTTCAAATAATGTGTGGCGATGATATTTCAAAAAAATTTACATAATTATCACTAAAGTTAAAGTTGTTTATCTTGTTTAAATGTTTATCGTGATAAGCACAGAGTACATTGAATATAAGTGATAAATCTCTAGCATAGTAGCTATGGTGATAAGATTATTACAGTCAAGCAATGATATTGTATATAAAATAAGGGAATCGAGCAAAAATAATATACTCTCATAACAGCATTTATAGATAACAGTGACCTTGAAGTTGAACTGGGACTAATAAGATTTATAATAAATTGAAAATGTTGTTTCCAAGGCTCAATAAATTCAGTTCACTAATAAAGAATGGGTCGGCGCGGTTACTAGCGACTCAAACCCAACAGCAGACTGAAAATGTAGGTCCCGTGGTGTATCAAAAGCTCTTGGGGACTGACAGGGGGATCGCATTGTATGGGCTAAACAGTCCTAAAGACCGCAATGCTCTGGGTTTCGGCATGATCGAGGCTATGAGGGAAGTAAACCAGTTAATAAGGGAAGACACAAAGGTCTCGGTGGTGATACTGCACAGCATGGTGCCTGGTGTGTTCTGCGCCGGTAAGAACATACTGAATGTTTTAACTGAAAGACCTATTAGAATTAGAACTAACTTGTTGTTTTTGACATCTATAATTCAAACTAAATAAGGATTCACATTACATATTTATTTTTACTTCAATAGACATGAATATTCAAAAATTATACCGTTTATAGTCACAATAGGTTGCTATGAATGGTCATAATTACTTGATAATTGTATTAGTTATTTCAGATCTGTAATGTGTTGTTTTTATTTTCCTCTAATAATCATTGTCTTAGTATAATTTAAAATTTATATAATTATTGTCAGTGAAAAGTAATATCATATACATTTTAGCTATACTTTAGATAGGACCTGCCTTATTGTCCCTATATAGATAAATAAATATAGTTTAAAATGTCTTAACACTAATGAACAACCTTAGGTGCCAACTTAAAAGAGCGGTTCAAGATGACTGATGATGAAGTTGCTAACTTTGTGAGAGGATTGAGAGGAACTTTCATTGAAATTGAAGATCTTCCCATGCCAACAATAGCAGCTATTGAAGGTGTAGCAGTAGGAGGTGGGCTGGAGCTAGCCCTGGCCTGTGACATCAGGGTGGTGTCTGAGACAGCCAAGTTAGGGCTGATTGAGACAGGACGAGGGCTCATCCCTGGTGCAGGGGGCACTCAGAGACTACCAAGAGCTGTAAACATCAATATAGCTAAGGAGCTCATTTACACTTCAAGAATTGTCAGTGGAAGTGAAGCTAAGGATTTAGGTTTGTATTTCAATATCCATGTAAAAATAATCTTCATCCATAATATTCATGCCTATAAATTGTAAGCAACAATCCTTATTTTAGTTGTACATATGTTATAATTATAACTCATGATAGTTATTAATTCCCAGGTGTTGTCAACCATGTAGTACCACAAACCAGCTCAAACAATGCAGCTCTAGAGAGAGCACTGTCTATCGCAAGGGAGATAACACTTAATGCACCGATAGCGCTCCGCTGTGCTAAGCAGGCTATCAATGAAGGCATACAGCTCAGCATCAAGGATGGCTATGAAGTAGAACAGAAGTGTTATGAGATTAACATCCCCACCAAAGATAGGCAGGAGGGGATGATATCATTTATAGAGAAAAGAAAACCCCTCTACGAAGGTCACTGAAACTCAATATTTTGTGCTACTAGTAAGGATATCCAGTCAAGAAGTGTATACATAATTATGGTGTAATAAATAATGTCGTGTTAATCACAGTACATATTTTTGATATGTTATTATATTATGCAAATAAGCATTGAATATTTTTATAACGAATTTTAAATAAACTAACATCTATTTATACTTTTGTTATTTTATAGTACAGTAAGCGGCACAAGTCATGAGCACAGATGGGTAGTAGTGGGGGCAACTTCGCGCACGTACACTTTTGGCCCAATTTATTGTTAAATACTTACATACACTAAAAAAAATAAAATATTAACAGTACCTACTTATGATTTTACTTTGATGCAGCAATTTTTTTTCGCAAATGAAATAATATATCGACCGTACGCTGCCAATACCTCCTAAGTGCTTTGAGGACTCAAACTCGATATGTAACTTAAAAAAACTGGTTAGTAATTTAATTTTGGTGTTTTAATGTCTAATCAGAAGATAAAGGTGATAAATATCATAATGTAAATCTAGATGCTGCGTTGGTGCTGGTAGAGGCCACTTGTTTGTCTATCTGATCATCATCAATATATTAAAACAAATAACAAAAATAATCGATGTTTCAATCCAAAACGTTAGTCACTAAAATAGCACGAAAGTGTACAGTAGCTCAAAGACATGGGAGAGACCAATAGACGATGAGCATGGACTGTCGAAGTGACAGAAACAATCGCGTGCAGTATCGATGCCCCTTGCCTTCTTCATCCCACCAAAGGGACCCAAAAATTAACTGAAGTTTGTGTTCAGGACTCGAGCCAGCAACTAATACTACAAAAAGATATTATCGCAGTCACACATGAAAACAGGTAATCTCTCCAGTAAATAGATAGGATCTGATGCAATAAACTGTATTATTGTGTTGATGTACCTATATTGATCAGATAATATATGCTACCATAAGAATATGAATAAAAGGAAATGATGCAATAACTACTTTTAATATGAAGATGTTTTAATAATTTCATTACAGTGAAGTGGTAAGAACAATTTACATAATATTTACACAATGTTATCAGACAGTAATGTACGTACAAGGTTACTTGTCACAGTTCAATTCTTTAGCATTGGCACTTGTAACAAATTTATTTGCAATAATACTTAGCTTACTTAACATTTAGGTACTTTTTCAATTGTTCTCTGGTGTCATCAGGAGATGTGACTTGGTGGCCAATGGTCCGTGAGTCTGTATAGATCTCAAAGTCATTACCTCCAGGCATTGTCTTGTCTCCAAAAAAGTGTATTTCTTCAAAGTTCTGATCAGCTACGTGCTTCAGACAATAGGTTTTATCCCAGCCAGTAGGAAAGACATCCACACTAATCTGTCCTCCAAGAGCAAAAGTCAGCCCAGAGCCACCAAACTCACTTTTGAGGGCTTCTACAAACTTTGGTCTAATTTTATGTATGGAGTCATATTTAACAAACTCATCTCTCTCTGCTTGGCTGCATGACCGGCCCACCGGACAAAAATTTATCATACTTGACCTGAACTCCACAAAATTTCCTCTCTTGACTGGTAACTCAATCTTGGACATGTAACCTAAAGCAAAATTAATAACTTTTTGTAACAACTTGTCCCCTAGATTAGTGACAATACTTTCTGAACTAATCAACTTGCCGCCCCTGTACTGCACGACACCATTTTCACAAAATACATAATCGAACTTGGCGGCCACCGTTTCGCCATCCATCTGTTCAGCTATTTTAATATAGTCAGACCCACTGACCAGGCCTACGGTCACTTTGGATTGCACCTCGTCTAATAAGAACTTTTTTAATTCCTCTGTAATAACCTGTCGCGGCTTTGTGAGGGTTCCGTCCACGTCAAAAAGATACAAAATAGATTTTCGTCCTGCCATCATTAATGATTTGATAAAACAATTAATATTATTTGAATTTTGGAGGCAAAACTGAGCCGGTCGATAAGTAGGGCACCAGCAGCAGCGACCTGCCAACACTTCACTGCGACACGTCAAATAAGTATCTGCTTTGTTAACAGCCGGGCAGTAAATATGGCGAGTGTACCGGGCAGTGTTTATGCGCTGTTATTATGTTTTTTCTTCACAGAAACAGTTTTATCTGATAAGACCGGTAAAACGGGTAATGTTCTTATAATATTAGGTGAGTTACTGTTGTTTACTACTTATTCAACATAACCTTCATATTGTAGAATGCAGATAACATTACTTTGACAGCTACGTGTCCTAATCGAACTTAAACACTAATGATTAGTAGACAAGTGTATGATTATAAATGCACTATTTTTTTTAAATTTCGATTATTTTTAAATTTATTCATATTATAATCGAATTCAAATTTACTCTAAATTAAATCTATAGCCATTTCTGGCTATATTATAGGGTGCCTATTGCAATTTACATGCATTGTTGTTGTTGCAATATTTAGGATTGACAATCTTTATATAAATCAACCATATAAACTTATCTAGATTATTATTTAATGATTCATTAGCTACCCTATACATGTAATAGCAAACGATAAGTACCTAATTCATTCTCTTTAGATAGGTACCTACTATATAGTACTACTATGTTCCTTTTCCAGCGGACGATGGAGGTTTCGAGCTAGGATCTTATTTAAATAAGATATGTCAGACTCCAAACATTGATGCGCTAGCGAAGCGAGGTGTTCTCTTCAACAATGCTTTTACTTCTGTTAGCAGTTGCTCGCCAAGGTAACAAACAAAAACCAACCTATGCTGAAACAAAATAACTCAAATATAGTTGCTACGTTGTCTGCTTTACAACAGAAAAATTAAAATAAATCCTACTAAACAGTCGTGTATCTTCTACATGGGTTACCGGCATCGCGCTCAGTGTTGAAAACCAAAATCCTAAATACCTATGTCTTGGTTGTAAAGTTAACAAACATAAATAACATAATGTGGCATTTGCTGTGTTATTTTAAGACTCTTTAAATTAATATTGCATTATGGACCTAGACTTGACACTGTATGCTATACAACCACGTTACAGTATGATGATATTAGGTCATGTATACGTGTGTACCGCTACTACTGCCTGTTACAGTCGCGCGGCGCTGCTGACGGGCACGCCGAGCCACCAGAATGGCATGTATGGGCTGCACCGCGGCGTGCACCACTTTAACTCCTTCGACGCCATCACCAGCCTGCCCAACCTGCTCAGCACCCATGGTGTTATGACAGGTATGATGAAGTGTGAAGCATCTTGAGAATGTGGCAACACTGGTAATCACTGGGCAATAGCATGCTTGGTCTATGCCACTAGCTTTGAAAGGCGTTGAAAGTGCATTGCGCGTTCGTACTCCACAGTCTCCCAAGTCGCGTCTGTTTAGTGGCACGTCACAGTGTACTTCGGTAATATGTCAGTAGCAGCACTCTCTACACATTTTATTTATAAAATTTTGATAATGCTACTTTGTTTGGTATTATCAGCAGTAGGTAGACAAACTATTTAATTTCAGTAACGAGAGCGCTAATCCTTTGGACCCACGATTACCTTTAATGAGACGCTGTACCTACTAAGAGCATGTAAATTATGCACAGGTACTTTATATAATTCACAGATGAATTGGTTGGTCCATAAATTAGTTTTTCACCATCATTTTCCCTAAGTCTAAGTCGTCTAGTTAGATTCACAGGTATAAGATCTTCGTATAATGTCGCCAGGTATCATCGGTAAGAAAGACGTGGGTCCGGCTGCGCTGTACCGGTTCGACTTCGAGCAGACGGAGGAGAACAACCACGTCAACCAGGTGGGCCGCAACATCACGCACATCAAGCTGCTCACCAGGGAGTTCCTCGCGAAGGCCAACCAGGACCAAAAGTACGCATACCTTCTCATTTACTCCTCCTGGCACTTACACACGTGTTTCTCCAAAATACTTATATCATTCTCCATCTATTCCTAGGTCGTTCCTCTTGTACGTAAGTTTCCACGACCCACATCGTTGCGGCCACACAGAACCACAATTCGGCCCGTTCTGTGAGCGCTTTGGTTCTGGCGAGGAAGGCATGGGTCTCATCCCAGACTGGCATCCGATATACTACCAGTGGGAACAAGTGCAGCTTCCATACTTTGTGCAGGTGAGGACTGGAACAGGAGACCAATAATTACTATAACGGAGGTGGAAGAGTAGCTCCAGTTTAACGAATGAATTTCACTATTTTTTCAGGATACAGAAGCAGCAAGAAGAGACATCGCAGCTCAGTACACTACAATGTCGCGTCTAGATCAAGGTTATTTGAAAAATAATATTTAAACCACGTCATTATTATTAAGTATTCATATGGAATTGATTTGATACCTTAGTAAACTATGTATTACAGGTGTTGGGCTAGTGCTTAAAGAGTTGGAAGCGGCTGGACATCTTGACGACACGCTCGTGATATACACCTCAGATAATGGCATTCCCTTCCCCTCGGGGCGCACCAACTTCTACGACCCCGGGCTGCGGGAGCCCATGATCATCTCGTCTCCTAACACTGGCACGAGGAAAAACGAGGCTTCTTCCACCATGGTCAGCTTACTGGACGTAATGCCCACGGTGCTGGACTGGTTCCACATACCGTCTGGTCAGCAGGAGACCAATGACATACATCGGCCGGACAGACCTAAAAGTTTACTGCCCATATTGGAAAAGGGTTGGTTTTGATCTCATAGCGCGCTCAGATTTAAACAAAACATTTTATTATTTTACATTACACCTATTACAAATTCTCATCTCAATCTCATTACTTTTCAGAACCACCGTACTCGGAGGACGAAGCTATATTCGCCTCCCAGACTCACCACGAGATCACTATGTACTACCCGATGCGCGCAGTGCGCACGCGACGGTATAAACTTATTCACAACCTTAATTTTGGCATGCCGTTTCCCATCGACCAGGATCTTTATGTGTCGCCGACCTTCCAGGTGAGAGAGGGAGGAAGAAATGTGTTGTGGACCTTTCACCTCACGCTGTTAACAGCGCCAATAGTCATGTACAATAATTAATTGCAGGACATCTTGAACCGCACTCGCAGCAAGCAGGCTCTGCCGTGGTACAAAAGTCTGAAGCAGTACTACTACCGGCCGCAGTGGGAGCTGTACGACGTGCGCATTGATCCTGCTGAGACTAAGAACCTACACGGTACTGCAGCCACTTTCAGTAATATTTATAGAGGAAGTATAATTGTATCTAAGCAGTTATTAATAATTATTTCGTTAAAAGTTGTTGTTTGCAGATTGTAACTATGTACACTTATCGAAAACTATGGTTGTCAGGTAAACCCTCTCTTGAACAAGTGGAGAGTGCGCTGCGAGAGCGGCTGCACCGGTGGCAGCGCGACACGGCGGACGCGTGGCTGTGCTCGCCCGACGCTGTGCTGGAGCCGCAGGGGAGCAGCGCCGCCTGCCGCAGTCTCGACAACGGCCTCTTACACTACTACCGCCGGTAGGCGCTCGGAGTGGGGGGATATTTTTGATCTGAATTTCCCTTTTTTGTCAATAATTTATTCATTAACGCTATTTTAAATCATAAATTTAGCAATGATAAATGATAAATGATTTTATTTCTGTAAATAGGTTTAAAAAAAACACTTTTACACGTCATTTTTTAAAAACTAGATGGCATCGGCATTTCCTAACTGACTACCTCTGAGAAGAAATACCGAAACAAACTCAGGGGTCAAGGTCTCTTTTAAAGTCCAGACAAGCTCAATAATTTTATGCGAGAACAGTGTAGGTGGTCTGAGAAGTGGTCTTTTTAGGAAAGAACCACGGCGAGTTTGAGTCGACCTGTCCTTACAGACGCCCCGTCTCGTACCATCTGAAGGACATTTGGGTAGGCCGCATAAAATACTCAAACCGTCAGACACGCATAGGAATAAAAAAAAAAGGAAGGAAAAAAAAACCTACGCAATGCTCACATTTACAAATACACGACATGTACAATGTAGGACGTCTGTGATGGTCTTTTAAAGAAAGAACCAAAGCAGATTTGAGTCAACCTGTCCTGACAGACGCCCCGTCTCGTACCATCTGCAGGACATTTGGGTAGGCTGTATAAGATACTCAAACCGCCAGACAAGAAACTATCTAAGAAGGAAAATCCTACATCGTACATTAATATAACAATAATAATGAGAATAAAGAAAAAAAAAAAAAAAAAAAAATACATTATGTCAGTTTGTAAAAATATAAAAAAACAAAACAAAATGGATCAAAAGATCAAACAATGTCAGTTTTGCGTCAAATATGTAAAAAAGGGTAAACAAATTAAATGTCAAAATTAAACAATACAAGAAGAGGCTTAAGCCCAAGCATTTTTATCTAGCATATAGTCAGACACTTTATAGTAACCTTTTCTACATAGTTTGTGCTTGATAAACGACTTAAATTTGTTTAAACTCAGGTTTTGAATGTCGTTTGGAATCTTGTTATAAAAACGTATGCATTGACATTTGAATGAGTTACTAATTTTCTGAAGCCTAGTGGCTGGTACAACAAATTTGTGTTTATTTCTAGTGTTAATGTTGTGAACATCACTGTTTCTAATAAAAAGATTAATATTTTTATGAGCATAAAGCAAGTTCTCGTAAATATAATGTGATGGGACAGTCATAATACCAATCTCTTTAAACTTTTCCCTTAGCGAATGTCTGGGACTTAATTTATAAATTGCCCGAACAGCCCGCTTCTGTAGTATAAAAATTGTTTGTATATCGGCAGCATTCCCCCACAAAAGAATGCCATACGACATAACACTGTGGAAATAACTAAAATAAACGAGTCTAGCGGTATCAACATCAGTAAGGTTTCTTATTTTAAATACGGCGTATGCAGCAGAGCTCAGCCGTTTGGACAACTTATGTATATGTGGGCCCCATTGTAACTTAGCATCTAAAGTTATGCCTAAAAATACAGTGGTATCCACAAGTTCCAACTCTTCGTTATTCATATGTACACTGGTTTTCACTTGTCTAACATTTGGTGTAGTAAATTTAATACATTTGGTTTTTTTCTCGTTCAAAAGCAAATTATTAACATTAAACCAGTGGACCACTTTAGAGAGAGCACTATTTACATCGTCGGTAACTTGGTTAGAGCGCTTAAGTTTAAATAAAAGAGAAGTATCATCTGCAAATAGGACAATCTCATGAGAATCCTTAACAAGATAAGGCAGGTCATTTATATAAACGAGAAATAGGAATGGACCAAGAATAGAACCTTGTGGCACTCCCATTGTCACTAAGGACCCCGGGGATCTTTTTCCATTGATATCAACTTTCTGAACCCTATTACTCAAATAAGAACTAAGAAGGTTCAGAGCATTGTTTCTTACACCATAGTGGTACAATTTCCTGATCAATGTTTCATGAGGGACACAATCAATACTCTATTTACTCATGTTGAAATATATATTTTTTGTTTTATTTATGCACTACATTCTGTCACATGCTAGGTTATGTTGACATCATGAAATGACAATATGTACCTATGTAGGTATGTTCCAGTTAATTCAAGAAATATAAGTCTGTTAATAATAAGTTTTATTGCTTAGTATAACAAGAAAGAAAATAAATGTTTATATATTATATGTTAAACAGGCCCAAATAAGAGTTTTATTACATTGTAATAAAATAATGACAGTAATAATTATTTTTAAAACGGTAGGTATTGTCGAATAAAATGTATTAGGTACTTACTTTAGTGAATTTATGATCAGGCATACAAAGTTAGATCCCAATAACCCCCTTATTGTTTAATACCTAATTATTTTCATAACATAATTGTGTTTAGTTTTTTGTATTACACTGTGCACACATTAATCTGTTGCGATCTATCTTACCTGCACTCAGCTGTAAGTCTTAGATCTCCAGTATACTTACGTGTTTGTTTTGTATTCTGAGGTAAATTTGAAAAGTATCATTAATGGTCTAGCTCTTTACCTAATGTTACTTTATATAAGACATCATGTGATGATGATGTTAAATAGTTGTATTTTAATTGAGTAGTTGACATACATTTTATCATGGTAGGTATGTTAATAAGCTAACATAACGCTATTTGTCCATAGATTTTTGTTGATTGTACTGATTTATGTAAATATTAGGAAGCACATACGTAATTAATTATACCTAGTAGGTGGTAAAATACTCCAGCGTTATAAACAAAAGTACACAAGCTGCGTTACTATTTCGTTATTTAGAGATGTTGTGATTTAAGGTAGTATTTTTATTATATATTATGTTTAGTACCTATTTAATATATTTTTATTGTCGAAACTTGATAATGAGTCACTTATTTTCCTTATTAGTGATTCAAGACAGTTTAGAACCAAAAAAGTACATACCTACTTAGTAGTATTAGTACTTGGAATATGTACATTATCAAGTGTTGGCAGACAACATCACAAAGTAAAGAAAATAAAAGATTCTATTGTTTCATTGATTTATTACTCTGCAGTTATACGAGCATACATACATTTGGTATCATTCAGGACAGATAGCCGGATGAGAAGCACATCAGTTTTACAGTCTCAAATCCTGGAAAACTCATATGTAATTAAAAAGATCAATAAATTAGTAACTATCATTCTTTCAATACAAAAATATGTCTCTTTTCATTTATATCACATTTGGCATTCTTTGAAACTACAGTCCCCTACAATGTAGTTTTAAATTGTATTACTTATTAATATGCATTGTTAGAAATTGTGAAACATGATTAAAATTATAAAATATGCCGATAATTGACCTCTTAGAGGGCAGGAAATCTTCTATGCGTGGTAAATGAATCCCTTAATTATATACTTATTATTATATATGTATAATAATACTTAACCGTGCTGCCACAACTAACCAAAAGTATAACAAAACTATTATAAAAACGATAACAGTGGGTGTGCAATAGCACTGTCTCACGTGCTTACCCTATAATTATATATACGTATGAGATGACGTACATAAGTAAAAATAGAATAAGTAATATGCGGTTTTGCCGACAAATGTCGCGTCACCATAACTTAGGTTGCGAGATATTTTATAACAAATATTAATATTAATTCTAGATTTAACATCATAATCAATATCATAAGCATACAATTTTATTTCGTATAGGTATAAGACTATAAAAGATGTAGCACTTGAGTATAAAAAATAATAGCACTTGGTGCTAATTTTATATTTATTTATTTATTTCAGCCATGATCGTCCCACGTCGTCGAGAGGGAGGCCTTTGCCCTGCAGGCAAAGGCCTCCCTCTCCTTCCTCCATTCCTCTCGGTTGTGAGCTGCAATAGACCAATTTCCTTCAAAGGAGTCCAGCTCGTTACATTGATTAATAAAATTTATTATACCATTGTGAAATGGTCATTGGAAGTATCAAATTTATCAGACTTATGCCTTTCATAATCCTGGTTTGTTTTTTTTTAAATATTTTTACAGAACATTTAAAATATTCTTTATGCTTAACAAATAGGTAATTAAATTGGTGTTATTCTTATAAAGCTTTGAAAAATAATGCTGTTACTTCGAATGCTATCTAGGAATATACTAATGCATAAATGCTTATGAGATTACATTTCATTTTGCTGTCTTATTTGAAATTACATCACTAATAATTATATCTGTTATTATAATGTTATAGTTGTGTGAACAACCAGCCTACTTAGTACAGGAACTGATGCGTTCAGTCTAATATTTTGCATCTTGTATTTGCAATTTATATTTGATAAGATCGAAATTAATAACTTAGCTAATAAAACAAATTAAACTCAGATCCATACATAAGCTATGACAGGTATTCTAATATTCTTCATAGATTCGGTCGAGATTTGCCATCTGCATCGCAAGTTTCTTGTCTATGGTATGCACATTTAGCATCTCCCTCTCTGTCTCCAGAGCCTGCAGAATTTTATTTAAAAATTAAAACCTAAGTCTTTTGGTGTAGTTTTAACATTTAACCTATGCTAAGCTTGAATCTAGATTTATAAAGGAAATTTGAAAAATGATGGACACGAGCGCCACGGTACGGTGAAAGTCGCGGGTTCGAGTCCTGCTCGTGTTTATCATTTTACAAATTTCCTATACCAATCTAACCACAAGATCCCTATTAACATGAAACATACTAGATTTAATATCTCAAAGAAATTTACATCATTGGATTACACTTAATGCATTAAGCCCAGCTTATAATATAATTTACAAAACGGGAATTAACGCGAACACAACTTTTTAATTTTTGGATTCACGTTCGACCGAGATATACCGGCCGTGGTCACAAGCAGACTGCTCGAAGCAGACGCAGAATCTAAGCAATCAATCCAAAAATATACTTTGACTGCTATGCAATTATATTTGATTTGTTTATACAAGAATTGAATACTCGCCACTGCCATGATTTGGTCCAGTCTCTTAGTTTTCAGGTAGAAAGTTTTGATAAGTAATAAGAAATAAACATAAAGAATAAGCACTAGTGCACCTGCTAATGCTTTCATTTTTGGTGATGAATAGTTAATCATTTTGACCTGAAAATAATTCAAATATGTATAAATTATTACAAGGATAAAAACATTCAGACAGCAAAACACTGTTGGGCAAGAAGGACTTTGAATTTTTTTAGGGTAAAGGAGTGTGTTTCCATTGTTTTTTTTAAATCAGCAAAATGCGATAATCCAACAAAAATCGCCATATTTTTCTTTAAGACAATTGAAATAAGTGTGACTAGTAGATAATAGTTGGGAAGGATAACACGATGCTTTCTTGAAGGTTTCCAAGGTACACTTAAGGTCAAGGTTACGCATGTTCAATTATAAGCTCAAGATCAGACAAAATTATGTTGAATGTATCGATATGATTTATTTCATCGATACATTTGTTAATGGTATATGTGCTTTAGTCATTACTCTGAGGTATATGTACACACTGCACCACTCTAAACTGTCAAATAGTGATTAAGTTGGCAAAAGTAGTTGACTTCTCGAGGTTGGTAAGGTTTTGCATACAGAATTGCAGATTTTCTATGTGTGCTTCTGAGTATATAATCACTACGTTATAACACTAACCTAACCAAATTATATTTTGCTAACCTAAAATAATTTAATCCCTAATACAATGTTCCATGTGTGGAATTAATTGTGTAAGTGCAGTTGATATAAGACCTAATGTAAAGGGCTCTAAATACCGAGCAAATACGTTATCTGTGGCATGTTACGTCAATTTATACGTAAATTACTTACAATTCTTCTGAAACTTCAGGATTTTTGCTCTCTGAAACTATAAACCTTCGCGTACTGAAACTTTCAGAAAATCTTTATTATTAATATCTCTACACGTAAAAAAAAAGAAGCCTCAAAGGTGTACTGTTGTGTTTATGAGCTGTTATTTTTATTGTTTGACTAACTGTTTCAATTAAAATGCACTGATATTTATTACACAGATACTGGCAAGGTATTGATTGGTAAGTATACAGTGCAACAGCAATAAAACAGTGGCCTAATCACTGTTTTAATCATATTTAATTTGTTTATGTACTTACCCGTTTTATGACAACCTCTGGCACTTCCGCTACGCAGTCAGACATTCAACTGCCTTTATAAAATTTGTTTGTAAACTATGTTACATTACTGCTCTTTAGCTCTGCCAAATGTTAGGTGTGAGTTAAATGATTAGATGATGTAATCAATTAATTACTCGTAATTACCAGCCAGACATCAAAGAACCAGTTTTAATAATTCAATTTGATATTAGATTAGAATTAGATTGTTTTTTTTTTAATAATGCCATGAATGAATCGGTTTGCCAACTATTCTGCCAGCTACGAGTTAAGACCTAAGATTATATAGATGGGCCCTATAGTTATATATAAAAAAAACCTTATACTTATATGCACTAAATCGACATCATCATCATCATCATAATCAGCCGGAAGACGTCCACTGCTGAACAAATATCAAATACAATACAAATCGACATATACACGTTAAATAGCATGTTGTCTCTGTTTAACTAGGCCATTACTGCTTAAGTTTAAAAAGAGAAATAATATTTTGTCTCTTCGAATCTTGGCAACATTCTTCTGTGACGTCTTTAATTTCACTTTGCGTGGCTACTGTCATCATGTTTAGTACGAGATTTATGGTAGATCTGCTGTCAGTTGGTGTTAACTTGTGGTTTTACTATAATTATTGTAAAAAGTACGCGTTTCTATTAGTTTTCATTGTGCTCAAGGATTTGCCTGATACCTAACAATTATGCCCTCGTACTGTATAAAACAATGTAGGGCAAGAAGAAGCCAAAATCAACCTACATTGACTTTTCATACATTAGTAGTAACCGTATTTCTCTGTTATTGTTAATGTTGTGAGGTTCTTATGCTAAATTTTAATCCAAAATGAAAATTGTAGGCTATGAAATAAATAAGTTATTCGTTTATAATTATAAATTCCTTATATTCTATATCAAACTTTCAAATTATTTGTAAACAAGTTGACTAGTGATGTGTCATACGATGACAGAATATATGTTGGATTGCTGTAAGTTACGATGTATTATTTTATATATTTAATTCATTAATGTTGTATAAATTTGGGCAACAGATTTCCTACATATTCTGTAGATTTGTTGAAACCAGGTTTAGTTTATTCGAGTCCTTAGGCAGTTTGGGATAATCAGAGATATAATAGAATACGAGGCAATGATGACATGGTAATGTTGTTGTGACTACATATATTTTTAGGCAGATTTAGATTTTAGAAAAATAATAAGTACGGGGGATCAGTGGCAGATCAAGTATTTTGCAATATACTTTAAAATAACAAATATAATAGACTTATTTCTTCAACCAATCACTTTTAATAAATAGATAATTCTGCTAAGACATTTAAATTTTAACATTAACTATACACAGTTAAAGTGCTTAATAATCTCGGTAAATGATGAATATAGTAAAGCTCGTAATTAAGTTCGAATCTATTACAGTTTAACATAGCTTATTAGTTATTGTTGATAATTTAATCCCTACGAGGTCAACATTTCAACGATCGATATAAGAGATATCAGACAGTACACCACTAGACAAGGCCGCCATTTTATGTTCGAAAAGTTTTGTAGATATGGCCCATCCATAGTTTATTGTATCAAAGTATATTCTTAACTCAATGGATAACACAGTGAGTTATAATAAAACTCTCTCCAAATTGATCTGTGAAAATAATATTGAATAACAGCGGTCATCAGTTTATTTTTATTTTTACGATTAGTCAAAAATAGACTTACATAAAAATAAATGCTCAATGCCAAACGTTGCAGTCTTAACTTAAGTTGGCAGCCCGACTCAAATGCCATTATTAAAAAAAATACCATGTGTCTGTCAAAGTGTCAATACTGTCAAGTGTCAGCTCAATTCTCAATCATCTGTCGCAGCGCGGCTGGATAATTTTTTGAGCTTAAATATTAATTACTTAAAGATTGTAAGATAAGTTTTATCGGGGATAATAATTTCTTACAATTCCAATTAATCAGCTAAATTACAAACCTAGTGATTGTATAACCTTATCTGTTGCAGGTAAGCAATGGCAACAAACTACGTTAAGTATTCGCAACTAATAAAAGCTTCTACCAATTATGCACGTCGCATGCAGCGCTTGTCAAATAGAATCTTTGGCGAGGTTGCAATACCCACGAATTCGAAATCAATGAAGGTTGTGAAAATGTTCTCAGAGCGGCCTCTGCACACTAACGAAGAGATTATCAACTATTACCCACGACATGTAGAGACTCACGCCTTAATGTTAAAATTGCGAGAGTACGGTCTGTTCCGAGATGAGCATCAAGATTTCAAGGATGAGATGAAGAGGCTGCGTGAGCTAAGAGGCAAAGTCAAAGTGTGGAAGCGGAAGCTTGACCAGAAGAGTGAATAAATTATTGGTTCTATCCAATGTGTACAGCATTTACAACTGTCTTGCAACAACTAAGACTAGTTGTCACACATAGGACCAAACTTTGTTTTTTACAGTGTAAGTTAGCTGCTTCAGCTGCCATGCACAAAGACTCATTCAGTGTAGTACCTAGTATTTAAATTGTAAATAAAAATACCATGTTATGAATCAACTATATAATGTAATAGACCATTAAAATTAGACTTGTGTTACTTTCTTAGAATACAGCATATTCTTATAAGGTACCTCCTCTGATGAGCCCGTGTAAAATGTAACATAAATGAAGAGTAGTATGAACAACACAGAAGGTGTTAGAATTGTTAAGCAGAACATCCAAATTGGATAGTTGTATGTCATCAATTTTCGACCAATTAATCTCAAGTGATGCTCTGTGTTGCGAGTTTCAGCTTCTTTTGTGAAGTGCCCTCTCATCCAATATAGTACCCTGCAACAACAGGAGGTTTATCACTAGGAGCACTTCTGTAGATGGCTACTGTGTACTTTTTCAGTGTTACTCACATTACCAGCTCATGAATAAGGGTTCTGAATCCAAAACTCAGGAATAAACATGTGAGTAAAACTAGAATATTGGTTAATAAATCTGAACTTATTTGTTTACATGTGAATTATATCTTATCCTTGCCTGGAGTAAGATGATATAATTATGTGAGATCTAATTCTGTGCTCCGAGGTCACAGCATCTGCCAGGTATGCATTACATAGTGCATTGTATCTCCAGTCTCTAGTCATGATGCACATCAATTGAATTTGGGAAAGTTACACATACATAATTTATTTACTATGTACAGAAATCTTGTTCTGAGCCATTTCTGGCTAGGTGTGTTAATATTTACAAGGTGTTATAGTTATACCCATGTCGTTGGAGTTCTGCGCGGATGTTGGTGATGTTGAAGCTAGTGTCCAGGTTGTTGTAGGGTCGGTTCACGATCACCAGAGCCAAGTTAAACCACGGGTGCATGGCTCGTGCTCTCACGTAGCGAGTTTTGCGCTGCCTGTGCCCTGGTGCAAGACGATCGTATTAAAAGAGGATGACTGTCCTGTTGTGCCCTAACAGATGATTGTCTCTTTCGATCTTGACGACTTGACTGGCGCAGTGGCTAATCAATTATAGACTGCTGCGCTAAGGGTTGCGGGTTCGATTCCCGCACGGGGCAAAAATTTGTGCGAACCGCAGATGTTTGTCCCGAGTCTTGAGTGTTTGAAACGCACCCACGACAGGAGAAATTCCTGGTGTGCCTAAATCAGCATTGTAGCCATATAAATAAAAAGGTACGTGCAGCCGCACTGTCGTTCAATTCGGACGGCACGTGCCACTAGTGCGGCGGCTCACATACCTTGCGTTTCGTCCCGTACTAGTGCTCGTGCGATTGTTCGGCTGTAGCCAAGGTGAATAACGGCCGAATAACGAGAGTATAAGAGAAAAAGTATGGATTCATTGGCTCCAAATAGCTCAGCCCGAGCAGAAAGTAAAACACTAATTACCGGCAGCGACATCATTGCAGCTTTCGCTAGCGGGCGCGCGCAGAGCGGTCATGTGCTCGACCGGCGAGGTGGACAGGCACGACGCGCGCGCCACGATCCACTCGCGGTTGACGAGCGCTCCCTGGCAGAGCCGCCAGCGCTGCATGGGCAAGGCCACGCAGATGGATACCCGGTTGCGGCCTTTTACGCCGGACAGCTGGTTCAACAGCTCGTCTTCGGCCGCAGCACCGCTCGCTAGTACAACTATACAAAGGATCTTCAACCACATCATTTAGAGCTTAAAAATTCTACCAACTGACAGATGCGATATTTGTGCAAACAATATAGATTTGTTTTATTTTTTTATGGCCAATATCATGTCAGGTTAATCAAAACGTCGCGATGTCGTCAACGCGACTCATTTCAAAATTTTCGTTTGTTTACTGAACTTTTTCTTTCATACTTGGCCCCTAAACAGGATTTTCATCGGGGTAATATTCATAATATTGAGCAGACAGAATAAGTACCTACCTACCTAATAACCCAAAAATGTAACATGAACTACATTTCTTCCTTTTGTTGAAACCCGGTTACTAATGATAATCTTTAAAGTTATTACTCACACTACGACGTGTCTCGTCGCGCGAAATACCCGCATCTGATTAGCGCAGTGGCTAAGCGATTGAACTGTTGCGCTAAGGGGCAATATTCGATTCCCGCACGGGGCAAAACTTTGTGCGAACCACAGATGTTTGTCCCGAGTCTGGGCGTTTATGTACCTATGTGATATTTTATGTTTGTGAAACGCACCCACGACACAGGAGAAAATCCTAGTGTGGGGCGACGTTATTTAAAATAAAAATAAAAAATACTTGATCGCACTTCGTCACTTAAAGCCCTTACGTGCGCGTTACGTCGCATTACCAGGTTTGTCGTTCGCCTATGACAACTGGTAAGTCAGGGTTCTTAGAGGGTTCTTAGTGACCTCTTCTTAGAATATCGGCAAAAAGCATCTAGACAAAAATTGCAACTTCGAGTACACGTCTGAACCGATGCTTGCGCCGTGTCGCGGCACGACGTCGTACCATTTTGCGGTCTCACATAAAATGGTACGACGTCGTGCCGGACTTTAAAAGAGACCTTTACCCGTGAGTTTGTTTCCGCATTTCTTCTCGGAGGTAGTCAATTAGGAAATGCCGACGCCATCTAGTTTTGATTAAATGACAATTATAAGAAGGCGAAGAAAAAGTGTGTGGGAAAATTAAACATATGAAAAAATAGCCATCATTTATTTGATTACAAAATCTTTTGTCAGGAAATAAATTGCTACATAAAATATATATAAACAAGAAATGCCTCAACTGTTAACGACTTATTGGTGTGCCGCGACCGGCGGCGCGAGACGACACGCCGCCCGCGACTGGCCTGCGACTGGGTCGCGCGACTCAGTCGCCGCCACCGCGGATTGCGTTCGTACACTAACTACTGACAAACTCATATTTTGTGAAAACATGTACTTACTAAAAATCCTTAACATTAACTTTTACATTATTCAGTTCAAAATCTAAATTTATATAAGAAATTAAACTATTTAAGCCACAAACAAACTAGACAGAAATATGTACCGTTAGAATCGAATAAATAAACAAAAAGAAATATATCATTCCGAAATATATAATGAGTACAACTGAATTAGTTGCGAGTGCACCGTGTGAGGGGTAAGCTCGGCCGCCCTGCTCGCAGACTGTCCACTTATACTCCAGGCGGTGTTCGTCCTAATTTAAACCACTATTATGAAAGTCGCGAGATCCTGTAAGCGAAGCGAACTTGTAGAAAACTTGCCAGCATTAAATATATTTCATATTACTATTTCGTATTTAATTGTTACGCTACTATCACATCTCACAAAAAGTTTGTTTTTATAAAAAAACTGAAATCAGATTCACACAGTACAGTGTCGACCAGTAAGCGCGGGCTGCGCGCGTGAGTACCGCTCGCTGTCCGCGGCAGACTACTCTCCACCAGCTTATATAGGTCAAGGCGCTCTGGTTACAGAAAAGCCTTAGCTTCTTAATATGTGTTTATTATTTTAGCAGTGACATGGAGGCAGGCAAACCCTTCGCTCGTGAGTGCTACAGAGACGACACTGTGGAAGCGGTACGCCTGAGTACGCAAGTCTGTCGTTGTTCCTGGTCGCATGCGAATGACCATTTATCCTTGAGTTAGAGTCGCTTGTTGTACATCCGTCTATAAACACTTAAATTGTCATAGTACATTGAGATGAGGTTGAATTTCGCCAATTTGGATGTAGGTATTACAGTTATATACATTTTGTGAGGGTAGGAAACATTTATACATTACAGTGTAATTATTAATCTTCACAGTAATCTAAGTAGGAATACTATTACTATGTAAAGCTTTCGTGATTTAAAAAGTACAAGTAACCTTACTCATTATATTTAATTTAAGGTAGGTGACGTGTTACATCGCGATTTATATAATGTACGAGCTAACTACAGGTTGATTTGTTATCGTACAAATTAGCGAAATCCAAAAACGTAAAAGGTGAATTAAGCTTTTAAAATTATCAACTGAAGATGAAACTCATCAAAGTCCTTTTATAGTCGAACCCGGATACGAGATACGCGCCGTAGCTGCCTCGCCGAGCGACGGAGCGACACGCCGTGACGTCACTGCGGCCGCCGGATCCTACCTACATTCTTTGGCTGTGACCTCACCGAAGGGCGACCGACGCGTCGCCGCCGTCGACGGCCGATCTATTCGGGTGTTCAACTTAACGGAAACCGAGATTATTCGACCTCTATCATTATTGCATTCTTCGTAATCGACGGTTCGCGAAGGAACGAAAACCATGAAGCGGCGGGCGTCAGCGGAGCGCGTCGACGAGAGGGCGCCGGCGCTAGGTGTAGTCGTTGAAGTCGTCGATGGCCACGCGCGCCTGCAGGTCGGGCGGGCCGGCGTAGGGCGCGGGCGCTAGGTGTAGTCGTTGAAGTCGTCGATGGCCACACGCGCCTGCAGGTCGGGCGGGCCGGCGTAGGGCGCGGGCGCTAGGTGTAGTCGTTGAAGTCGTCGATGGCCACACGCGCCTGCAGGTCGGGCGGGCCGGCGTAGGGCGCGGGCGCTAGGTGTAGTCGTTGAAGTCGTCGATGGCCACACGCGCCTGCAGGTCGGGCGGGCCGGCGTAGGGCGCGGGCGCTAGGTGTAGTCGTTGAAGTCGTCGATGGCCACGCGCGCCTGCAGGTCGGGCGGGCCGGCGTAGGGCTCGGGCGCGCGAGCCGCCGCCGCCAGCCGCGCCGCCGCAGTGCGCACGCGCAGCCGCTTGATGAGCCGCAGGCGCTCCAGCGAGTTGGACGCGTACGGCGCGCCGCCCAGCTTCAGCGACTGCGAGATGTGCGACGCCAGCTGCCGGCCAGACACGGTTACCGTTACGACACCCGTCGACTCTCCTAATATACAAATCCTAACTTCAAGGAAAAGACTCATCGATACTTATGGTCCCGGCGAAGTGTTATTGGTAATAGATTCGCCCCCTATTACATTGGGATTTCTGCCATAACTGGAGACCCGTAGGTGTACCCGGGCCTCCCCTCCCCTCCCCCGGTACTGACCGCGCAGTGCAGCGCCATCTGCCGCGCCAGCAGGGCCACATTGCAGTCGGAGACGCAGTGCGTGTCGAGGTGCGCGAGGAACTTGCTGCGGATGAGCTCGTCCTTGGTCTTGTAGAACACGCGGTTCATGCCGTGCTCGTACGGCTCCACCACCACGATGCAGAAGTTCAACTGGCCCTGTGGGCACACGTCCGTCACATTGTACACAATTACCATTCTTTATAATATACATCACGTCGGACGGTGTCGAAGGGAATTCATCGGTAAAGGAAGTAAATGTGATTGTTGGGTATCACTCGCAAGATGCAGAATAATTATTACAAATACTTTATTAATCCCTAAATTAATTTAATGGAGAAACCCAAACTCCATAGAAACTTGGGCCTGGCGTTACAGGGCTGGAATTTTGCTATAAATAAGAGCACTTAGGAAGATTTCACAAGCCCAATTTTCACGTTTCCCAGCAATGGCCAAATTGGTAAAATCGATGTTTAAATGTTAGGTTATTTTATTTTTGTAACTGCCCTACAGTTACATTTGATTATCCAAATATTTGTTCCGTGCGGGAATCGAACCCGCTACATGCTGCACAGCAGTCAATGGCTCTGCCACCGCGATATTTAAATAAAAAAAGTATTTTTTAGGTTATTTTCTACGTAAATATGGAACGCACATGCGTCGACCTGTAGCACAGAACACTTATACCAGGAGCTGTAGCGCCTGCAACCTATAATGATGAGGTTTAGGTACTTACATAAAAAGCGGTGAATACAGATCAATTTTACTCTTCAGTAAATTGCTGAAAACTATGTTTGTTAGATAAGGCCCACTTACATCACTAATTGCTTGCATTTACATTCTATTTACTACTAGGGAATTTGATGCTATCTCAAATTACCAGTTTACTGTAATTTGAGATAGCATCAGATTGCAAAAATAGGTTTATTAAAATAAAAAACCGTATCATTGACGTAGGGTTTTATTAATCGCCTTCTTCGTTAGGATTATCATAATATAATAATACAGTATCTAGGAATTGTGCAGGAGGTAATTGACTACCCTGGTGCCGTGCCCAACCAAGATACCATATTATGCTCATGGTGTGAGCACAGCACCCAACCGTTCTTTTGCCAACGATAAACATACATACATAAAGTCACGCCTGGTTCCCTGAGGGGTAGGCAGAGACCACGGATTTCCATTTGCTACGATCCTGGCATACTTCTTTTGCTTCATTCACACGCATCACATTCCTCATACACGCTCTTCGGTTGAGGGTACTCCTCACTTGCCCTTTTTGCAGAACATCTCCGATTTGGTCTAGGTATGTTCGCCTAGGTCTTCCCCTTTCCGATACTCCACTAACACTCGCCTCATATATTCGTTTTGTCATTCTTCTTTCATCCATCCTTTCTACATGCCCAAACCATCTAAGCATATTCTTCTCAATTTTTGTGATTACATCTTCATTCACTCCGCACCGCTCTCTTATCATCTTATTTTCCACTCTATCACTCAAAGTCACACCACACATACTTCTCAAAGCCCGCATCTCTACTGCATTAATGCGGCTTTGGTGTTTCTTCTGCCATACCCAACTTTCACTACCATACATAAGAGTCGGCACTAACACTCCTCTATGCACGGCCAGACGAGCGTTTTTCGACACCCTCTGGGTGGTCATAAAGGAGTGCAGTGCCCCATTCACTTGATTTCCCAATTTTACTCTCCTTTCGATATCTTCCTCGTGCTTTCCATCCCTTGTAAATAACGTCCCCAGGTACACAAACTCTTTCACTTGCTCTACTCTCTCTCCACCAATCATAATATCGCATGCCGTCATACATTCATCTTTTTCAAAAATCATATCTTTCGTTTTTCCTACATTTACTTTCATTCCCTTTTTCTCAACGGCTCCGTGCATGATAGTTGATTATATAATTATAGGGATTATAGCATCCCTTCCACTTAAAGAGCTGTCAAATAATATATAAACGTAATACATCCTATTACTAATATGCCTGGATTTTATTCTTCCTCTTAACATCCAGGTTGAGTCTGATGTTGCAATCGATTATTTATTTCCTTTAATGATTTTTTAATGGTGACTACGTTAAAAAGTAATTAGATTCCAGATTTTTTTCATTATACAATGATTTAAATATCTAAAAAACAATTATACTAAAATAAACATAACATAACGCCTATATTCCCCGAAGGAGTAGGCATGCACATATAGTACACCCACATTTCGCCAGTTATGTTTTTAGGTCCTAATGTAATAGGTGGCGAGCGTATTGCCATCAACCGGGCACAAATCCAGACTCCGTGCTACCACTGAGAATTACCTAATGGAAAAACCCATTAACACTTTGCCCAACCCGGGATTCGAACTCAGGACCTCGTTCTCAGCAGTCGCGCTTAGCGACCACTAGACCAACGAGGCAGTCAACTAAAATAATGGAGCATTTATAATTATTTAAGTGCTGTAACGGTTTACAAAAGTTGTTTAATTTTTACACTTGGCCATTGTAATTGAGGCTAAGATTTAAATGGGTTAATTAAGCGATATAGTAGATTTTTTTGGTACATATCTGATTCGTGTAACGGTTGGGCCCAAAACTGGGTATCTCCTTTATGTGATGCATTTTGTTATTGTTTATTATTTAACTTTATAGCATCATCGAAAGTAGGTTATCTGTAGCGGAAGTAAACGGAAACACGTATAATTATAACTCGCGAGGTACTGATTGACTGATATTACAAATACTTTGATAATTCTTAATCTAATTTAGTTAAATTTGGGGCTGTGTATTATTGTCTATTTCTTTAAAAGGAATTTTCTCGAGCGGGGTCGGGCGCCATTTTGCTTAAGGTTCTGCCGCGCTTTTTGGCATGCATGATCGGGGTGGGTCATTCATGGAGTTTTCTTAATTTTTTGTGTCAGAACTAGTTAAATTAGTATCGCGAACCAGCTGCATAGTTTAGTTAGTTATAAACAGTATTGTGCTAGTGAGGGAATACATTATACTGTGAAATGACAAAGTAATAAAATTGTACAAAAAGGTGAATACTGTGTTTGTGCCGCACTCAACCCCAATGTCGCCCACTACGCCTGTAGCCACTGATGACGATGATCAGGACAGTATACTATCTCCGACTTATATTATAATAGGTTACCTTAATATTAGGTTGGGGAAAAAGTCTTTTCGCATTATATTATGTATGAACTTGTAATAAAATCTTTTTGGCTATAGTATTTGTATCTGGCTGGTTTTGGTATAATTGAAAGTTAAAATTTTAAAGAACATAATTCCAAATTCTAATTAGGAAAATGTGTGATTTTCATTTGTTTTTCGTACTGTCAAGATGAGTGAATCTAATGAAGAAATTCGATACATTTTAAAATTTTACTACAAAAAAGGTAAAAATGCAACGCAAGCCGCGAAAAAAATTTGCAATGTTTATGGACCTAGTGCAGTGTCTGTGAGAGTAGCACAAATTTGGTTTAAACGTTTTCAATCTGGAAATTTTGATATCAAAGATGCACCTCGCTCTGGTCGCCCTATTACGGATAAAATGGATGCCATTTTTGAAAAAGTGGAGCAAGATCGACATATCAGTAGTTACGATGTAGCTGAAGAACTGGGAATTGACCACAAAACAGTTTTGGCGCATTTGAAAATAGCTGGGTACACAAAAAAGCTCGTTATTTGGGTACCTCACGAGCTCACTGAAAGAAACCTGGAAACATCCGCAATATAAGCAGTGTGACTATTCCAACCGTAGTTTTCAATGGCCTTGTAATCCCTCTGAGCCCAAGCGTCAAAGATCTTGGTCTTCATCTCGACTCGAAAGTAACGGGTACATTACGAGCGCTTTACCGTCTCAAAAACTTTTTGCCCACTCAGACAAAGGCTATGCTTATGCAGACCTTAGTTTTTCCTATAATCGACTATGGTGATGTTTGCTATTTTGAACTGAATGCTGATCTACTCAACAAACTCGACAGACTTCTAAATAACTGCATTCGATTCGTTTTCAATCTTCGTAAATATGATCATGTTTCTGTGTATCGGTCGCAATTGAACTGGTTGCCTATCCGCGAACGCAGAAACATGAGGGCTTTGACCACCTTGTTCTCCATATTATTTCTGCCAAACTGCCCTACATAAATCTTACATCTCACTTTCACTACCACAACAAGCATCTTCGTTCTTCCACTAATCGTCTTCTTCAATGTCCCTCCCATCGCTCTGATTTCGTTCACTCTACCTTCTTCATTCAATCCATTCTTCTTTGGAACGCGCTCCCTCGTGAGATCAGGATGGTAAATAATCGGCAAAATTTTAAAAAGAAAATTAAACGATACCTACTTGACACGACGGCGGATTCATGATATATCTCGACCAAGCTATGGATATTATTATATTGTATGTATGTATTTATGTATGTATCATATGTTATAAAGTATTATAATTTATGTATGTTTATAAGATAATAATTATGTATTATTAATTCGCTTGTTTTTATAATCGTTTGTGCATCTACCGTTTCTATCTCTGCACTACCTGAAGGTTAGACTGGTAGAAAATGCTTAAGGCATTAAGTCCGCCTTGTACACAACTGTACTTAAGTTTAAATAAATAAATAAACCTAATGAACCGTGTACTCATTTGTGATTCTTTATTACGACGTAATGAAACCGAATCATTTTTGAAGAAACTGATAACTGGTGATGAAAAGTGGATCACGTACGACAAGAACGTGCGAAAAAGGTCGTGGCCAAAGGCCGGTCAGGCTTCACAGACTGTGGCGAAACCCGGGTTAAATCGCAATAAGGTGATGTTGTGTGTATGGTGGGATTGGAAGGGCATTATTCATTATGAGCTATTACCACCAGGCAGGACTATCGATTCTGAACTCTACTGCGAACAACTGATGAGATTAAAGCAAGAAGTTGAGAGAAAGCGGCCGGAATTGATCAACAGAAGGGGTGTGGTGTTCCATCATGATAACGCTAGACCTCACACATCTATAGCCACTCAGTAAAAATTAAGAGAGTTTGGCTGGGAGGTGTTAATGCATCCGCCGTATAGTCCTGACCTTGCACCTTCAGATTTCCACCTGTTTCGGTCTCTTCAGAATTCTTTAGGCAGTGTTAGGTTAAGATCACGAGAGGACTGCCAAATCCACTTGTCGCGGTATTTTGATGACAAGTCCCAAAATTTTTATAGCAATGGGATCATGTCCCTACCTACAAGATGGCAAAAGGTTATCGAACAAAATGGTACATACATACTTTAGTTAAATGTAAATAAACTATATTAAAAAATGTTTTGAATTTTTTTTAAAAATGCGAAGAAACTTTTTCCCCAACCTATTATATATAATTCTTCAGTGCATGTATTTGTCACCTAACTTCTAAACGGCTGGACATATTTGGATGACATTTGTGGGGGCTATTTGCTAATTCTGATATACAAACCTACACACTCGATTACGTTGTACATCGAATTTGGTTGTCAACTGAGAATTACATAAAATTGGTATTGTCTAACTCACGGAGTTACGGTGAAGATATAACAAACTGCGAATGAACTATGAATGAAAGGCGAGAGTAGATGAATTCACTGTCGTTACTATATTCAAAACTGCATAATATTATCCTGTGGCGATCCCCGATGTGTTTCGATAAAACCGTTTACATTTAGTGCCTATCGATCCGCCCGCGCCGCGTCGGTTGGATATAGTTCGTATTGGTATATTTCGAGATATCCTAGCCAATAAATGATAGGCGTACCTTGATGGTGTGTATGTTGAAGTCTGCGCCCGAGTCGTTGTACACGATGGACACGTAGTCATTGCCGATGTACTTGCGCTTCTCGTTGCACGTGGGGTCCTTCGGCGACGAGGGCATGGCCGTGGCCACGTGGAATAGCACCTGCAACACACATACTCACCATAACGTGGAGAATGGTTCACAAAGTGTAGGTCGCCTTTTAGAGCACTTACTATGAGCATTTCGCCCCCTTACGGAACATGACTGTGTACATAATACGGGCTGCCCTATACAGGAATAAGCTATAATCAGCTGTATTGTATGTGGCATGTGTCATCAGTAGTTTTGTTTAAATAAGAATACATTTCGTTGACAAGATGTGCTTCCTTATCAACAGAACCAGTGGACCAATAGGCTAGGACTCTTATTACACGACTGCCCAAAAAAAGGAGTGTAACGTTTTCAGGGTTCATGTATTTATATATGTATGTGCGTTTCTTTATTCCACCATGAATTCTGAATGCCTGAACCGATTCTGATGTATGGAGTATCGTTATTTTTTCCTTACACCATCGCGAGTAGCATGGCTATAAAAATTTAAATTAATAAAAAATATATTTGGAAAAATTTACAGGCAGTCGTGTTTTTTAATTTATTAAGTAAGCCTTTATAGGTTAATAATTGCTCTATAGGACTAAACATATTTTTACTGTATTTTATGACTTGGAATACCGTAAACGTTTAATATAAAAATGTACTTTTCGTATAAAGACGAAAATACAGTCCGCCATCAACCATGTCAGCCTATGGACCAACTTGATTGATGGACAGCGTTTTACAGTCGTGACGTGACGTGTTACCATGACAACCTATGGATCGTCGCAGCTAACACCTCATATCGGTCATGCGATTTGTAAACAAACGGTAACCAATTAAAATCATTATTTACAGTTTATTCTTCGTTTTAATCTTTTTTTTTTTAAAAAAAACGTCGCCCCACACTAGGAATTTCTCCTGTATCGTGGGTGCGTTTCACAAACATGAAAATATGTAACAAACACAAACACAATCTATGATGATATTGTAATACTAAATGCACTGTGTCTATAAAAGACTCTTTTCGGTCCTCAACTTGGTTAGTCACAAATCTAAGTTCAACTTAAAAATAAAAACTAACTTATAAATTGTCGGTTCTCAGCAAATTTGTGTTTTCTGTTTTTACGAAACAAATGTTTATGATGATTTTATTAATATGATGTGACATCAAGGTCAAGGTCATGTAGATGAACGAGTTTATTGAAATAACAGTGGTTTACCAAAACATGATGTCACATCATTAATAAGAATAATAAACTTTATTATAACATAACATCACGCCTGTATTCCCCGAACGGGTAGGCAGAGGTGCACATATAATACACCCACATTTCGCCAGTTATGTTTTTTTTTGTCCCAATGTAATAGGGGGCGAGCCTATTGCCATCAACCGGGCACAAATCCAGACTCCATGCTGCTACTGAGAATTACCCAATGGAAAAACCCAGTAACACTTTGCCGGACCCAGGATTCGAACCCAAGACCTCGTGCACAGCAGTCGACTTTATTATAATATTATATATACTTATATATATTTATTTATTATAATATAACGATAAACATGTGACATGCAATTGCAGATAGACATGATAACGTTTTTAGCTAATCAAAATAAAACTGAAAAAAAAAACAAATTTAAAATCGATATTTGAAAGCAATAATTTATTGTTACTAATTAAGTTTCCTAAGCAAAATACTGTAGGAAATATTAATTTATTGTGTACAATTTCTTATGAGTCAATTAGCCTATTGTGAGGCGGGGTATGAATTGCAGGTGGTTAAAGGTTATACTATTGGCGCCGAGCGCGCGTGTATGTGTGTGTGTGTGTGTGTGTGTGTGTGTGCGCGCGCGTGCGTGTGTGTACCTGCATGATGTCATCGTTCCACACGTATGTGTAGTGGCCGTCCTTGCCGCCCTTCTCCAGGTTGAGGAACAGGTAGGGCTGCTCGTCCGAGTCGCCGCCCTCCAGCGACACCAGCGTGCCCAGCTGCGTCAGGAACTCCGCGTACCTGCGCCGTGACGATCACGGACCAATCATTTATTCAGTTTGTGCTTCAATGCAATTTGCAATTGAGTGACTTTTATTTAGTCAAGATATGTTCCCTCAGATGAACTTCCAGCAAGAAGGTAAAGAAGTCCTCGTGCTCACCTCACGCTGCCGTATTCATTTTTCAATATTAAAACTTCGTTGTCTTGCTGTCCCGGGCCCACGTATAACACTCCAATCTGTAATGTTATGTCATCTGATATAAAATAGTATTTTTAACCCCACTTAGTGAGTAGGTTCTTAATCAGGTTTTTTTAAACATTCAAATGATGCATCAAAGCATTGAGATATACTATTGTGATATTTAAACTTCAAGTCGTAATCCTAATCACAGTTACGCAAAAAATAGTAGCGTGATGTTAGTGTGTGTGAACCTTGTAGGTCTCGATGGGCGGCACGAGGTCGAGGTTCTTGACGGTGCGCTCGTGCTGCACGCCCGACACGCGCAGCGGCCGCTCCGCCAGCGGGTTCAGGATCGTCGGCGTCTCTCCTGCACACACCACTCACCCGTCACTCGCAGTGGATCCCCACACGGAAAATGCAGTATTATACACACAATGATAATGTTATTATCTGCATATCAAAATGATCGCATTTGTTTTATAGGCATCCGAAAGGTGTGCATTACTAGATACAAAATGTTATACAGTAGGTATTATTCATATTTTAATTTGACACCGTAAATGAGTTTCAATTATTATTCAGAAGACAAGTGGGTGCGTACCTGGCACCGGCGGCGTGATGGGGTAGGTGCTCATGTTGTGGTACAGCTGCAGGAACACGAAGGACGGCGTCACCCCGCCCCCGCCGCCCCCCACCGCGCCGCCCGCACCGCCCGCGCCGCCCGCGCCGCTCGCCGCCCTGCCCGCGTACATACTGATGTACACGATGTGCGAACGGACGACAAAATAAACCAAACAAAACGGAAAGCGTAAGAATCAAGCCAAGGATAAAATAAAAAATAAATAAAGGTAGGTCAGGAAGTAAAATAATGTTCATCAGTCTAGTGACGCGGCCCCTGGCGGACCACGACGGTGATACGAACACGCAGGGGCCACACAGTGTCGTCGAAAAGGATTACTTTCTATCGTGCTTTTAAAAATTACATTTTAATAGGGTAACTTAGTAGCACAGCGAAATAAAAGTAACAAAAAAAAACTCTTATACAATAGCAGATGTTAGGTTTGCAGATTAGGGATTTATTTTGCAGTATTCAAGTCAACATACAGCAGGCTCAGATAAAACAATCCTTTAAATAGACAACATAAAACTACGAACTATAGTTCTTGCGTTGTAGGATGGTGCGGGTGACATTAGACAAACCATTTCTTTGCACTAACAAATATTACTATGACAAAAACAGAAAGTAAAAATCTACACCTAAATGTTACGGGCAAAATACTTTATTATTGAAAAAGCTACTAAATAAAATAAACTTAACCCACAATGTGATTCAATTATGGTGTTATTATTATGTAATACATTTAAAATGTATTAAATCGATGTTAGATATCATGCATGCAACGTAACGTCAACGACTAGTTTAGGGATGGGAAATTACTGCTACGATAGATAGTCGATATACCTTTTTTTACGCTTCTTATCAAATAAACAATTTTGCTTGATTACTACGAAAAATGTTAACTTTTTAAAATTCTGTATGCATACAGGATGGCCGAAACATTGACGCCAAGAAAAAAATATTAGGTCCCTCGTGTGGTGGGGTATACGAATCACCCCCACGTATGTTCCACTATATTTCATACTATCAGCGCAACAACCACAAATATTTTTTTATAAGCTGGTGTAAAACGCAGCCCTATCCAGGTTGTTTGACAGGGTATTTATGATAAAATAATAGCTTTTTCGTTCAATGTCGTAATTTTCTAATACTAAAGTTTGATATCAATACGCGCGGTCGATGCGGACTCATTTAGATCAAGATGAGGAGGGCGTTGTGTGAGTTTGCGGGGTGTCACCTCCCCTGTGTGTCAGCTCATACTCCGATTGCCATGTCGACCTGTCGCATTATAGTACATGCATTTCGCATATAATTTTCGAAACGGAAGTATAAAAATAATCGGTTAAAAATATAATGGAATAATAATTTTAAAAAACTATTTAAAAGCATCTAAATTGATAAGGGAAACTTGAAAAATGATGAACACGAGCGGGACTCGAACCCGCGACTTAGATTAGTTTAGCACTTTATCAATTTAAATTTAAGCTTAGCATTGGCAACATGCAAAAATGACACTAAAAGTCATATTTAAAAGCATAATAAAACCAGGCCATAGTATTAGCAATCTATTAAAGAAATAATTTATATTTAAATAAATCGTCGATATAATATGACCTGTTTTGTTATTATGAGAATATTTATCGATAACACTGTTTGATTGTGCCACTTCCTTAGTCATCGCCGAGTGACATGTGTCACCCCGCACCTTGCTAGAACGCAAGAACTATAATATAGAAAACAGTAAGGCCTAATAACTTATGAAATAAAAGCTAAATTCTTTTAATTTGTAGTATGAGCTCATAAAATAACATTTAATATGTTATTTAAATGAGGAACAGAACCTTCTTTTTTTTTTTTTTTTTTTTTTTTTTTTAAAAAAACGTCGCCCCACACTAGGATTTTCTCCTGTGTCGTGGGTGCGTTTCACAAACATGAAATATCACATACACTAACACCCAGACGCGAGACAAACATCTGTGGTTCGCACAAAGTTTTGCCCCGTGCGGGAATCGAACCCGCGACCTTTAGTGCAGCAGTCCAATCGCTTAGCCACTGCACTAATCAGGTCGTCATATAAAATGGATTGAAATTGGCGTGTGGTGTGGTACCTGTGGCGCCGCGTGGGACTCATAACAGAGATGGTGTTGGAGCGCTTGGAGCGCGACAGCGGCGGGAGGTCGTCCCGCTCGCCGCTTGAGCCTGCCGAGCTCAGCCCCCCGCTGGCCCCGGCCCCCAGCGAGGCCCCGCCCCCTAGCGAGGCCCCGCCCCCGCCGGCCAGGCGCGGCGTGGCGGGGGGCTTGCTGGCGCGGCCCTCAGGCACGGTGCCGTCGCTTGCCGTCTACGGGCACACAATAGTCTGATATAATTTGCAAATATAGCTAAAGTATTTATTTATAAAAATTACAAAGATAAAAGTTTATCAAGTAATAATATTTATTGTTATAAATTAGAATATTTTATTGTCCATACCTTCTGCAGCTGGTGGTGGTGGTTGTGTAGCGGCGGCGGCTGCGCGGGCGCGTCGCCGGTGCCTGCACACGTCCGCGTTCTTATAGCTGCGCACACGCACGCACACGTCACACACACCACGCTCACATTTATACCTCCACTACGGCGCGCGATAAAGCGAGACAGATTAAGGGGTGTCACGATATACTTCGATAGTCACTGGTCTATACACAGATGAACGACATAGATAACTTGGTGTTACGTGGTAACTCACGAGGCACGACAATGTTCACGGAGCCGGCCCGCGTGGTCGCGCGCCGCGTCTCTCTCCCACCACTCGGTCTCTAATGCCCTCTACACACTTTACTTCCACACTCACTACTGCTGACACTGACACTTCCTACAAGCGTTAACGTGTAAACTACAGAAAATTAACTATTGTGATGATATTGTCTTTGAATATCACAATAGATAAGGTAACTTTGCCTATCAAGCTGATAGCTATACATTGCATCGACATAATTGACTGAAAAGTACGTAGAGAAAAAGAGAAAGAGTTAGAGACTATACAAAATTAGTTATTGAATGTATCTGGGGCACGGCACGGGTATTTATAAATCGGATCGGATTTTTAAATCTGGCAAAAATGGGCGGAAATTCGGATTTTTCGGTTTGCGGATTATCCGGATTGTATTCCCTAGTGGCAATCCTATAACCATTAACTGGGCACAAATCCAGACTACGTACTGCTACAGCTGAGAAGGATTTAATGGAAAATAACAATCAATACTTCACTCAACTCGGAAAACGATCCCAGCACCTGACGATCAGCATTCGCGCTTTGTGACCATAAGACCTTTGAGGAAGTCACCACGGACCATCTTTATATATGATAATATTATAGACTAGTCATTATTCGACCCTTAAAAATTGACCTTATGTTAAACGCTGCATACAAAATGGTAACATTACAAACATAAAATACTGGTGTTATTTTAAGACACAATTTTGTTACGTACAGGACCTAGAATGTATGCTCTACAAGCCTGTATATGTATTTTTCTAATCGACGCTAGGTATTTTTTGTGCATTCTCGTTTAATGGGTTAGTATTATTAGAACAAAGGACAATGGACATTTTGGCCCCATCGTTGTATCAACTTGATACAACGGGGGAGCCATAACTACCCATTCTGACAATATGTTTATCAATGGTTTCAACAGTAGCTTTGTCATAAACAGTTGCCACTATAGTGGCAGTCAATCCCACTTGTCACCGCTAGGTCAATTCCATAAATGAATATATCGTCCAGGTAAATTAAAAAGAAAAAATACTCATAGTTCGTTACAACAAGTGTCAAGCGCTGCGCAAACGTGGACACTTCTGTGTCTTCAGTCAGATACAAGCCGCTAATCACTATTTGATTTCTATACAACCAGTATGTGCAGATCGAACTCGGATGGACAGCGTTCGGGTACTATGGTTTCCTGTAGCTTGTATCCTAGACAGGTGTCCGAGTCTTGTCGTGTTTTGCAGCGCCTTAATGTTCGTGTTATACAATAAAATAAAGACTATTATAATAATATTGAAGTATATTATTATGACCTTCAAAATGACATTATATTATGTCCCGACTTGACACAGCCTGGGGACAGCGTCCATAGTAGTTCGCCTATTCTCCTACTCGATGTAGTTAGACAAGTTATCAAACGAGTGACTGTAAGTAACAGGCGGATTGGCGTGCTGTTGACGCCAGTAGGAAGTGTCGCTGTGTTGTGACCGGTTGATGTTGGCGTGGGTTACAGTGTGTTAGAGTCATTCTGTAGACACGTCACGACATAAACATTACACCGAGGCGTTTCACGGTTGGTACACATTCTACGTGATATTAGTTTCTTTAGTCGTGTTACCTCCTAGAATATATATTACTACAAAATCATGCATTATATTATAATAGAACAATAGGTTTGACATTGTGTAGACATCACACCTTCATCGGATGGGTGTCTGCAGCAATCTCGGGTGTACTGTACGTATTATATTATATTATACAATGTTATTGAACTTCTTATCAATTTAATAAGAGTTTATTTTGTGCGCATCATAATATGGATCACTCAATTTAATTTACCTCCTATTACATGAGGATTAATACAATTCAGTGCTGCCTACCCCGTCAGGAAATACACGAACGATGATATAGTATGATTTAATCATATTATAAGAGAGAAATATTCAACAACGAACGTATAAAATTGAAATAAATAGGAAGTAATATTGTTGAGTCGCCCCACTCGTCTCAACCGCGTCCACGAGAAGTGGGGGCAACAGTGACGACGTGGTACAGCGGCCGGCCGTGTATGCGCCGGGTCCAGAGGTCAAATCTTGCCTGTGCGCACCGACCGCGCGCACATCGTGTCTTTTACGTTCTTCCTTATTTTCATGTAAAGTTAAATTGTGTCTAAATCATTATATTTAATTAATATACAGTCCACTAGTATTATTTTACTCCACTAACTGAGTGATCGTCGCATCATATGATCCGGCTCGAAGGACCATATGATGCGACGATCACTCAGTTGACCAGACGAGTGGGGCGACTCAACAAATATTCGAGGGTATTGTGGTGGGTACTCACCGGGGTCCGAGTTGTACGTCATAAGGTGCGGGTGGTGCGCGTGGTGCGCGTGCGCAGCGTGCGGAGACGTGCCGCACATCTCCTCGGGAATGGCCTCACACGACACGCGCATGTCGCTCTTCTTGGCCGCCTTCTTGGTGGCGTGCATCGACAGCGACGTGCTGCTGCTGTTGCTGCGGGAGGGCAGAGGGTCACACTCGGGGGGCTTGGGCGGGGCGCCGCCGGCCGCGGGTACGTACGTGGGCTCGCAGCTGGGCAGCAGGATCATGTCGTCAGGCTCCCGCGGGCGCGGCTCGGGCGGCGCATGCGCGGGCGGCGCGGGCGCGCGGGGCGGCTCGCGCGCGGCCACGCCCGCCTTCCACGACGACGACATCTCGGGGGACGAGTTGGAGCGCCGCACCGGGTGGCGGGACTTGCCGGCCTGCGCACACACACGGTATAGGCCGGGCCTTGTGGCCTGCATACACACACGGTACAGGTCGGGGCTTGTGGCCTCCTACACACGGTACAGGTCCGGGCTTGCCGGCCTGCATATACACACGGTACAGGACGGGGCTTGCCGGCCTGCATACACACACAGTACAGGGCGGCGCGGGCGCCGATGATGTCACGCGTACCTCGGGCACTATGAGCAGCATGTCGTCGTCGTCGGTGGTGCTGGAGGAGCTCTGCCGCTGCGGGGAGCCGGGGATGTTGATGGGCTGCGTGCTCATGCGGCTGCCGGACACGCTGCGGGCGGATCAGGGGTCAGTACTCTCGGTTAAGACCGGCAATTTCAGTGTCTGATAGACCACATAATTATCAGGATAATTAGTTACAAGGTAACTTAAAGGTACAATCATAAATATGACAATCACACCACGACAATACATGGGCGAGCGTTACTTATTTATATACATAAGAATGAAGTAATGATACTAACTACTAGACATCATGTCTTATACTGTCTCACTAGTGTGTCTGTTTAGACATTAGTAAACAAATGTGTCCCTCACCTCTGTGGCTGCATGATGCAGTGCGACGCCGCGTGCTGCGCCTTCCTCTCGCTACCCACTATGGAGTCCGAGCTGGGGGCGCGCGTGAAGTGCAACCACGTTGTAATGAAATAAATGTGAACATGATGCCAACAGTTATGAACTGTCTACTCTAGTACACATTAATAGTTTAAGTACAATGTTTAATACATGATTAACTGAAAACATTAAGAACTAAATGGTTTATTGATGAATCTGATCCCAACGTGAGTTTTGATTATACAAGTAATCTCATAGATGTAAAAAGTTGTTTTCAGTCATTTTATAAATCAGTTTTTTTTCGATACCAAATACGTAATCCCACCGTAACAGGCAGTTACCTGGATTTGTGAAGGTCCTGCGAGTGAAGCGGCTGCGGCCGCGTGTGGGAGGAGGACGAGCCGCTGCGCGAGCGCGGGTCGCAGTCCGAGCCCTGCGGACACCACGCGTTAGGGGGGAGGGGGGCCAGCACTAGCGGCGGGGAGTAATGTAATCTCGGAATTTTTAATTTTGCTAAAAATGTTACTTCACACAATCTGCATAGTTTGCACGTGAAATACGTTACAAGTTTGATATACAATGTGACATTTTGATCGTTTGAACGCTGTGAAGAGTCGATCATGTGCATGAAATTCTATTGATTTGTAAAGCAATGCGAACCATTACTTGGCATCATTCGATACTAACAACAATGACGCGTAACTGCAGTCAACGTGGACTCACAAAAATTAGCCAATCTTAGACCAAGCCCCGCCCTATTTGACTGGCAACTTAATAGGCGCGCCCCGCGCGCTTCTGTAGCGCGTGACCACGTCATGCTACGACTGGTTTCATGCATTTTGCAAATAATACGTTATGACTAGCAATTATTTTTTATTTGAAGAAATAGAATGTTGTGCAAGCATTTGGTAAATAGTATTTTGTAAGTTAAAACGATCAAAATTTAACCGTGTATTGTCAGGATCAAAACTTTATAATATATTGATCAAGGTCAATATATTAAAAGGTTTCGAGTTCATTAAGGTAATGCCGAAAAATAAAGCCAACGCAGTACGCGTTAACTCATCACTCGCGGGAAGATGACATCGTTTCAAGTCAACAGTCAACAATAACGTGTAAGTGTATATCCCACCACGTCCTGCCGGGAGTCGCCGATGCCGCTGGAGGCGGACGAGGGCGGCGCGGAGGGCGCGGCCTGCGGAGCCCCGCCGGCCGGCGACAGCAGCGCCGCCACGTCCTGCAGCGGGGACTCCAGCAGGTAGTCCCAGTTCATCTGCAACACACGGACCCTGTAGCGGCAGGGGGCAGCGGGGCAGCGGGGGCGGGGGCAGGGGGCAGCGGCGGCGCGCACCTGGTTCTGCACGCGCATGACCCAGCACACGTCGCCGGTGGGCGAGCGCACGTGCACCTCGGCCCAGCGCGCGCACCAGCAGGGGCAGGCGCCGGCCGCGGCCAGCTCGCCCACGCGCGACCACGGCGCCTCGTCCGAGTCCTGCGCAACAAATACGAAAAGCGTGGACATTAAGGCAGCTTCTTTAAAATGTCGTTCTCGGTTTCAAATATATTTAGTTGTCCAATGAATTAATAGGTCAGCGACGAACTTTTAGCGTCTAATAAATACTTTTCAAACGACCATATATTATGAAAAAAGCTACTGTTCATATGACGCTGCATTGTGTTATTCTTTTTGCAAATAAATGTGTAATGTCTTCGCATTGCCAGCTTCTAATAAGTGTATCAACTGCATAAAAAAAAGAACCTTTTTACTTTTATCAAATAATGGTCAATAAAACTTTTAATTTCATGTAGTCCTAAACTATTTATTATTTATAATGTTACAATATGTATTTGAAATGTCGATTCATAATGTATAAAAATGTTAAAAGTCATTATACCTAAGTTCGAAATCACAATTATTATTGCTTTTTCAATTCATAAACGTAGGTAGATTAGAAATTGTTGAATTGAACGCACAACTACTTTTGCGTAAAATCGTACTGATTAGTTTTATTTTTTATTTTATTTGGGAAACAAACAGATACTATATAATATACAATTACAGTTACAAATAAACAATACATAATCCAAAACAAACAGTTTCCACACTTAAACAGTTCGTAAGATTAATTATTTTAGTAGTTGAATACTAATAGATACTGGCAAATTTTTATTGTGGCATTCATTATTTCACATTAAAAAATATTAACTATCTTTCCTGTCCAGTCATCTACATGTGTGGTATGATCATCTAAAAGACGAATAGCGCGTCCTCTACTCTCTTCGATGCTCACGACCGTCTCGATACCTCGTACACAGCCACGTGTTCAGTCGACCACCATACGACCTCGCTAACGGACGGCGCGTCCGACAGCCGAGTGTACTGTCATTTCATTCATAACTTACTACGAAAATATCTTTAAAAATTTGAAAATCATTAGTATTTTTAGGAAATTTTCGCTTTCTCAACTTTTTTTATTTTTCCTTCTACAAGGTGATGATAATGATGAATGAGATAACTATGCAGCAAGCACTTACCACTTCTTTGGAGACTCTTTCAAAGTGTTGTGAGAATTGGTTGAGCACGGCCACGAGCGGGTCGTTCGTCTTGTTGTTTTCCGATGAGTTTTGTCTGGAATGGTAACAAAAAGAGTTTCGTGTGTGCTTCTACAGAGTACGTATCTACGTATATCACTACGAGCAACTTGGAGTACAATCGTTCGCAAAACTAAGGTACTAAACAATTCATTCTATTATTATGAAGGAAACATTGAATTAAACCTCAAGGGCAATCATTTAATTTTTTTGATAGCTGTCGATAGACTAAAAGCAAGCAAAATGATATAAAACGAAAGTAATGTATTGAGCATGTTGCTGAAAGTGATTGTTAGCACGTCAGTCATCATTACCTAGATCATCTACACAAGAGGGTACATCGCGTTACATACATTCCCGATACCTGGAGCTACAAAAGGTGAACTGTTCCATAACAAAGCGGGTCCGTACACAAGACAACAGAAACAGAAGCATGAGTGACCTGGAGGGCAGTCCGGCGGGCAGCAGCGCGGGCTCCGACAGGCTCAGCGACGAGCTGCACGTGTCCGTGGAGCGCGAGTGCTGCAGCGAGTGCTTGCTGTAGCTGCGCCGCACATGCACACACACGCCGCACGCTTGCACTATGCTCGTCACGCTCGCTCGCAACGGACTACTCTCATCATTGCCCGCTCTCTAATCACTATCGACGCGCAGTAGCGCACTTAGTTTCAGAACAAAATATCTGAAGGCCAAATAAGCACGACAATGATGAGAGTAGGGTCCGAGGGTTAGTAAGAAGGACGAAGCGTTAGTCCAGTGACTGTATCAAGTACTGTAGGTTGGTACCAAGCCGACGCCGCGACAGGCCGGTGACATTGCAAGACACACTTCACCAAATCGTTTGGATGTATTATTGATGCAAGTAAGCTCTATAAGAAACTAGTACCGTATTGTTATAGGAAGGAACATCTTCCAGGCAACTGACTGCACTTTCCGTCCCACACCTCCACCATAAAGAGATAAGCATTATACTTAAACAAGCAAAGCAACTTTATTTTCTCTTTTCTCAGACTTTTATCGCCTGAAATATCAGTGCGAACATTTCTGAACACTTCAAAACATAGTTTCCTTCTAGACTTGAGCATTGCTATTATAGTCATAAAAAGTTCGATGTTTGACATCAAATATCAGAATAAATAGAAACTATCTTTTAAAATTAAGACCTACCTAAGATAACACCCCATGCTATGCTCAACATTACATCCAAGCAGCCCCAGTGAGTCATGGAGACATAACACGCTCGCGTAACACTGGCAGCACTTACCGTTTTACTTCGGGCGGGTTGGGCTGCGCCTGCGTCGCTGGCTGGACGTGTAACTGGTTATGATTTGTCATCGGTTGGGTCTCGCTCGTTCCGTCGTTCAGTTGTACCTGAGTGTGAGTTAATTATTATAGTCTGGGAGAAAGAGCAAAATAATGATATTTGTTTTTTGTCTACTTTTACATATTGTATCACAAAATGTTAATATTATCATAGAAACAGTAGTTATGCATGTTAGATGTTATATGCAGATATAGGCGGGCACCTGCACGGGCGGCTCGGGCGGCGCGGGCGTGGCCAGCGGCGGCAGCGGCGACGACACGCTGTCCGAGTGCTGCTTGCACAGCACCGCGCATCTGGGGAGGGACGGACTGAGATAGGCCACGAAACTACCTACTACTAAATAAGCGATCTAATACAGCCCCAATAAAGACTATAAATGAATATGATTTGATTTAAATTGAAGGTTTTTTTTATGATACAATGGCACATAGAAAGACACATAACCCTTCTTTGGCAGTCGGGTAAAAAGTATAATATCCAAAAGACAATCTCAGAAGCGAACCTGTCGCACAGCCCCTGCTTGATGGAGTTCTGCAGGCAGCCCGACGTGGTGATGGTGATGAGCTTGTGGCCCACCAGCCACGTCATCGACTGCCCGCCGCTGAACAGGAACTCGGCCGTGTCGCTCCTGACGGGTACGGACGTTCATATTGTATATCTTCTGATGTACATGTTTATTACATAAATACCTATACCTAATGCAGTAAAAGTATTGTCAATTGAGTAATATGAACATTCAACAAAAATAATGAGAAAACGTAATAGCTGAAAACGCAAACCGCGGCTAAAGTATGCTAAATGTAGTTTAGCGTGTGTACAGTACAGTTTTATATCAATGGTCAAGGGTAACCTACCTGTTAATTCCATGTGACGTCACTCGGTCACGCCACAGATATTGTAGTCATAGAGCTAGTACTAAGGGCACGTGACAACAGCCGATACAATCGATTTATCAAGGTTAAGCCACGCTACCCGCAGTGGGCTCGTGGGAGATGGGATGCATTATGATCCCGAGACCCGTCCGTACTTGACTGCGCATTAAGCCGTCAGCTTCGGCTGTCTTAAGGGTGTCAGATAGATTTCACGGGAATTTAGTAGGCCGAAAGTCCGCTAACCAGCTTTACTAAGGAGTATGATTTCACCTAAAAACCTAGTCGTGAAGGTTAGATCGTAAGTGACTCCTAGTAAAATACTTGTATCGGATATGACTGAAATCTATTTCCAACATGCAGCAGCGCTCACCGGTGCGGCTTGACGCTGCAGGGCGTGGAGGTGTAGCGCGCCAGCAGGTCCAGGCAGGTCTCGGTGAGCTCCACGTGGAAGGCCGCGATGGCCGAGGCCGAGGCCGAGCCGGCCCGCCCGCCCAGCGGCGCGCGGGACACGGCCTTCGATCCCTGCCCAGAACAATTTATTATGTCGCACGGCCGATGCAAAATTAACAGTCTTGTATGCAGCTTCGACTGGTCTCGAGCCAGTGTTTGCCGTGTAGTACACGCTGAACACTCACCAGACTTGAGCTGCGCTGTCTGTTGGAGGAGTCCTCGTTGGCGGCGTGCTGGAAGTGGTTCGTCTTGTACTGTAGCTGCTCCTCGAACGGCATTATTATGTAGTTGTGCAGACCCTGCAGGAATGCATATCGTATTGTTACAACTGTCCATAAAAGTTTCAATGTATGTGTAACATCTTTGTCTTCCCTGGAAAGTAATATAAAACTGATCATAATATATTTCTGGAGAAAAGGATGGACTAACATGTATGATGAAGCGCACGAAGTTCCGGCGGTAGGAGAGGCGGCACTTGAGGAACCAGGCGGCGATGACGTGGTGCGCCAGCGACACCACGTAGTGGTTGTAGCGCGACGGGTTGGTGTAGGGCAGCAGGATGGCGAACACCGACATGTACTGGTCCTCCACGAACGACGCGAACACCTTCGGCAGCCGCGTCAGCGCTGCAGGGGCCAGTTTATATCAACACGAGACGAGAGAAACACCAGGTAAGAACACCCTATAAACAGGGCTAGAAGAAACGCGAAAAATGTATTTTCTTTTAATACATATTTTTCAATAGAGATCAGTAGGGTCATTCAACCGATGCGTTTCCATTTATCTCGGTGTACATAAAGTTAAAGTTAAAACAACTCACTGGACAGGAATTCGAGCATGGGACTGGCAATGGCCTTGGTGTCGGATATTTTGGACAAGTCGAGCAGCACCTCCGGTAACATCTTCACCATGGTTTCGCGCGTCTCCAGCGTGTATATCGTCAGCGCGTTGATGTATGGCTGCGGCGTCCGGAGAACTGCAATGCATGTTAGATTTAAAGAGACTTTGACATAAAGATTATGTGGTAGACTGCCAGCCAGCCCCGGCAGCGCCGCGCTGTGGAGCTGTAGCCTAGAGTAGTGAGCGGCGCGGCGGTACTGACCCATGCCGTACTTCAGCAGGCAGCGCACGATCCTCTGCTGCGTCTGCGGCTCCAGGTACGTGTGGTAGGGGGCCAGCCACGCCAGCCCCGGCAGCGCCGCGCTGTGGAACTCCGACACCAGCAGCTTGTGGCCGCCGCCCACGCGCAGGCACTCCGGGAAGTTCAGGCTGCGGTCGGAGACCTGCGGGACAGGCTTGGTACAGTCGGGAGGCGGGCGGGGCGGGCGGGGCGGGCGGGGGGCGGGGCGGGGCGTACCATGGAGCACAGCGTGGAGGCCAGCATGTCCAGGTCCTGCGCGCGGCGGCCCACGGCCAGCGCGCGCGCCTGCAGCAGCGCGGGCAGCGCGCGCAGCACGCGCAGCAGCACGGCCCAGTCCTTCTCGCGGGTCAGCGCCGCCGACAGGATGCGCGCCGCGCGCCCCACGGGCAGCAGGCACGTGCCCTGCGACCTCACTAGGTTAGCGCGGCCCGGGCTCTCTGCGTCGCTCCCGAGTTCGATCTCAAATTAACATTTTATCTTCAGTTCGCCGGACGAGGGCCTCCTTACTTATAACGATTGATTAAATCTTAATCTGTCATTGGCGTTTGCATGTCAATAAGACTTAAGAAGTGGTTATCTTAAAACTCATTTTAGCATCGTTTGTAAGTTGAAGAATGGCTTTACCAAGTAACAGTGATCATTTAGGTCCTTAACTTTGGCATCATGAAATACTATCGGTCGTTTTGTACTATAGCAATTGACTTACAGCGTTTCATGGCATAAAATAGCGTAGTGATCGACATGGATCGAGTAAATGACAGTAGCAACGAGGCAGTAGGGCACCTGCGGCAAGTCCTTGGGCTGCGGCGCGTGGGGCGGGTGTCCGCGCTGCGCGGGCGGCTCGGCCAGCAGGAAGGGCGAGCACACGGGCCGCAGGCGCAGCGCGGGCGCGCCCTGCACGGCCGCGCCGCTGCTGTCGTAGCAGAAGCCCACGCAGTTGAACTGGTTCGCGCGCAGCCCGAACAGCATCTCGAATATCTACGGCCGAACGAAACGATAATAACTATTTTTACACGACGCTTATGCTAGGTTGCACGATATTAGTGATAAAAGTAATGTTTATGTCAAATTTGACGATTACAGTGACGCTGACTTTAACATTGACAGCAGATTGGGTTGCACCACCGTATTCCTTGGTATCGTTAAAGTTAATAGGGTTTCCAGTGAAATGTGGTCTTATGTACCCTAAACCAGGGGCGAAAACATTTTTAAATAAGGGAAAACTAGATGACACTGTCACTCATTTTGCGTAAATCGGATTGTTAATAATAATTAAAATGTAAGGTAGTTGATAGTAATTGTTCAAATTAGTCGTTTAACTGCCCGTGACCATGAATGCTGTAAAGGATTCGAAACGTCGGGACCAAAAATTTATTAAAAAACGGCGATAAAATCCGTAAACCTAATTTTATTTCAATGTCTAATATTCGCGTAAGTAATAGAAATAATTATGTTTGTTTATGTGAAGTAAGTTTGTGCAACCTAACCTTAGTTTATTATCTTTATAAGATAATATAATTATTTTTGTAACAAAGTCAATAAAACAAAACTGAGTTTTTCTGTAGTAAAAGAAACGACATTTAATGTTATTTAACACAATGTCACAATTACTACAATGTTATACAAATCACACGAAAGGAGACGTAGACGGTTCTTATAATATTCTTTTTATGACACAAAAGTCATATGTCACAGTCCATCTCAATCATAGATTTAGAATACCAAGAAGTTCTTTCTTGGTCATAATTTAAACTAAGCAGAATTATATTTTTCTTTATCTATGTTAGGGTACGTCCAGAAAACCAGCGATATGATACAACGTGCACTATTATTGTTACCTTTATTCGAATATCCGGGTGATGCATAAACAGCGCGTGTCTCTTATAATGGTTGTCCAGGTGGTCCAACAGTACTAGAAAGCACCTCGCGGCGTGAGAAGCCGGCGCCGCCAGCAGCTTGTGGTGCAGGAGCTCCAGCAGGCCGCCGGCCGCGTGCAGGAGGTCCTTCACGTCTGCATCCGCCGGGATTGGGACGTCTGTCACGTATATCTCGAACGGACGATTCAGGATCTAAAACATTATCATTGATATGTTATATTTTCCTTGGTTGGTACTTCCCACTGGGTGAAGTAGGAGCAGTGTCCGTGCTCGGTACCTTCTCCAGCAGGTCGATGAGGTCGGTGCAGGCGTCGGAGGCGGACGCCCTCGCTAGGTCGGTGAGAGCCAGCGCGGCTGCTTCTCTCAGGTTACACTCCGCATCCAGTGCACAGGAAGTCAGAACTGGTATTCCCACTAGCTCGATCAACTCCTCGCCATACAAATATCTGCATAGAACAAAAAGTTGTTCAAAAATGAATATGATTAAAAGTCAAAACAATCGTGATTTTTGTTTGGAAACATGCTCGTGTCGCAGGTAGCGCTCGGCCAGCTGCAGCGCCGTCACCGGTGCAGGAGAGTTACCTGTTCCGCTTGATGAAGGCGAGGATGGCCTGCAGCGTGTGCAGGCGCACAGCGCGGCGCGGCTCGTGTCGCAGGTAGCGCTCGGCCAGCTGCAGCGCCGTCACCGGTGCAGGAGAGTTACCTGTTCCGCTTGATGAAGGCGAGGATGGCCTGCAGCGTGTGCAGGCGCACAGCGCGGCGCGGCTCGTGTCGCAGGTAGCGCTCGGCCAGCTGCAGCGCCGTCACCGGTGCAGGAGAGTTACCTGTTCCGCTTGATGAAGGCGAGGATGGCCTGCAGCGTGTGCAGGCGCACAGCGCGGCGCGGCTCGTGTCGCAGGTAGCGCTCGGCCAGCTGCAGCGCCGTCACCGGTGCAGGAGAGTTACCTGTTCCGCTTGATGAAGGCGAGGATGACCTGCAGCGTGTGCAGGCGCACAGCGCGGCGCGGCTCGTGTCGCAGGTAGCGCTCGGCCAGCTGCAGCGCCGTCACCGGTGCAGGAGAGTTACCTGTTCCGCTTGATGAAGGCGAGGATGGCCTGCAGCGTGTGCAGGCGCACAGCGCGGCGCGGCTCGTGTCGCAGGTAGCGCTCGGCCAGCTGCAGCGCCGTCACCGGTGCAGGAGAGTTACCTGTTCCGCTTGATGAAGGCGAGGATGGCCTGCAGCGTGTGCAGGCGCACAGCGCGGCGCGGCTCGTGTCGCAGGTAGCGCTCGGCCAGCTGCAGCGCCGTCACCGGTGCAGGAGAGTTACCTGTTCCGCTTGATGAAGGCGAGGATGGCCTGCAGCGTGTGCAGGCGCACAGCGCGGCGCGGCTCGTGTCGCAGGTAGCGCTCGGCCAGCTGCAGCGCCGTCACCGGTGCAGGAGAGTTACCTGTTCCGCTTGATGAAGGCGAGGATGGCCTGCAGCGTGTGCAGGCGCACAGCGCGGCGCGGCTCGTGTCGCAGGTAGCGCTCGGCCAGCTGCAGCGCGGCGGCCACCCACTCCGCGCCGGTGGGGGACAGCGCAGCCGCGCGCGCCGTCACTAGCCGCTTGGTAGACGCCTCCTGCGCACACGCATGGTACAGGACGTCCTCCACATCAGATTCAAGTCACACGTGAAATAATCTAACGCGACGCGTCGCGTGAGTAAATAGGGTATATACATGTTATTCAAATATCAGCCATAATTTTTTTTTTATTAAATACAATCACGTTCGATCGAAACGAGATCTCGGCCTTTTATTGCGAGATTGATCTCGGAAGAAAAAAGGGCGAAATCTCGCGAGTTAGCCAGATTGGACTCAAGCATAAAAACGTCTTATTAAACACGGACTGACACGGACGGAGTTGCACTCTGTCGGCTTCGTTCAGTGCGCGGAAGGCGGTGGCCTGAGGTAACGGTCTTCTTCTCAAAGAACTGTTTTATTACTAAAAAAAATTGTTTTATATTAGAAGAGGAGACTGGTTGTTTCTGTCATTTGTTATTTGATAGATACGTACGTCAAACAATGTTTGATGCATAAAAGTCTTTTGAAAAAATAAACACACACAACTACCAATCTCGCGAGATCTCGCAGTATTGTTATTTATAATCTCGCGGGGTCTCGCTTAAGCCCCAACCTCGCGAGATTTTAATTCCCTACCGGCGGAGTTAGTATTTTCTGATAACCCAGCCTCATAACTCATGCCTGGCGAGGCGATCTGGACGCTGCTCAACGTATGGCCACTTTTCTTTTTTGTTTATTTAATTTAGGCAACTAAGACCCACATTAACAATACAATAATACTATATAAAAATATAAAAAAAACAATACATACAAAATTACACTATATAAACCTAAAATCTATATAAGTTATAGGTATACACGGTTCAAACTAATGTGCAGCGTCGGCGTCGTGTATGACGCGGTATCAGGTATCCGGCCACGAAATTGCCGGGAAACGCCTATCGGCCAAAATTCGCGTGAATTTAGCAAGATGCTCAGCTGGCACTCTCTCCACAGAGGAATTTGTACATATATTATTGAAGGCATTAAAGTATTGAAGTCAAATTCACTGAGATAATTAAGTGATTGAACATGTTTTTTAATGTAGGAAATTATATCTTAAGCATGTGATAACATTGTTATGTTGACGATTGCTATTTCTAATACAGCCGTCCAGCGTCATGGACGCGGACACATGCATGTTAATGCGGACGGCAAGTGTGTAGCGATAGGGTGGTGGTGGTGGTGGTAGTGCAGCACTCACGGGTCGGTCGTGTCCGCAACAGTCGATGAGGTCGAGCAGTGCGTCCACGTCTCCGTAGTACTGCCCCGCGTCGTGCAGCTGCTCGATGGAGGTGATGAGCGCGTGCACGCGGTTGTGGATCAGCTCGTTCGGCGGCTCGTAGTTTTCTGGACGTACAATGAATACTCAATTTTCACGTGCGGTACTAGTAGTAGTACATTGACTGAAAGCAAATACACTTCTCGCCGTGTACTATACGTGGGTCACTTGTTGTGAGAAGAAATGGTGGGATGAGCGACTATTGTAACATACTGTCCTGCTGCAGGATGGCGCGCAGAATGTTAAGCAGAACGTCCCAGGCGGGCTCGCACAGCTCCAGGGGCACGCGGGTCACCACGCTCTGCACGCTCACCACCACCTCGTAAGTCACCACCGGCTGGTTGCCTTCCAGGGCCTGCAACACACGCTCGTCAGGCACGGCTCGGACCGTCAGACGCGTGCCGCGGGCGGGCAGTACCTTGAGGAAGGCGGGCAGCACGGCCAGGAACGACACCTTGAGCGTGGGCACGCGGCGCGGCCCCCACAGCGCCATGTTGATGTAGAACACGGCGCCGCGCACCAGGCCGGCCGCGCCCTCCGGCCCCGCGCCCGCGCCGCCGCCGCGCAGGATGCCCACCATCTCCTGCAGCGCCGCGTGGCCCATGTCCGCGCCCACCACGTACCGCATCAGCTGGAACGCGACACGTTGCTCACTCGGTGTGATGTGACTGATCTATGTAAGGTGAGGGAGTGACGTCCACACCTTCCAACTGTTCTGGCAGTAGTGCTCCAGGTTGACGGTGCGGCACAGCGCGCTGACGAAGGTGCGCAGCGCGGCGCGCGGTAGCAGCGAGTACGACACCACCGCTTCCAGCAGCGACAGGCAGCACTGCACCACCGACACCTCTGCGCTGTACACGCACAGGTGGCACGCATTGCTGGAACCGACGAGCTTTGTTACACACTAGCTTAAGCCCGGGACTTCATCGCCGTGGATTTCGATTTAAAATATCTGTACGTAGCAGGCTAGCAGCAGTACTCAAATTTACCTACTTGAATCTGATTTTGGTAAAAAAAATATGGTTCTTTATTTTCGCTAAATATTGTTGAAATTCAAAGTAGCCTTCATCCATCCTTATAACATCAGCTATTTACCCGTGAAAGTCCCGTCATAATCCATCAAGCCGAGGCGTAGTAGCTGTAACCCGCGAATTTCCCGCGTTTTCCTAGTTTCCCGCGGGACTCCGAAATATTTATATGCGAAATTCAAAGTAACCTCTAATAGACACTGGACCATCAGCCAAAACAAACAGACGGAGACAAAAAATATATAATTGCATTTTTTATATATCTATTATGTATACTATCATACGCATAGAGTAAAAAGCTGTTATTTTGGTGTTACAAACAGACACTCAAATTTTATTTGTTTATAGATAATGAGATCTCCATATCAAAACCTTTAACTGTTTCTGACTTCACTTTGATGAAGTGAAATGTGTGTTGATTTCAAATTAATTGTTTGTACAAGTACAAGTTGTTTGATAGTGTTATACAATATCATAAACAATAACTTTTTTTTATGACAAGGTAAATACCATAAAAACGAATCAGTTGTTACGAATTGTTACAATATTTCGATCTTGCCCCACTTTTTCGGTCTTTTTCGGTCACTCTGGTCGGCGACCAGAGCGAGGTGCATCTTTGACAAGAAATTTCCGGATTGAAAACGTTTAAACCAAATTTGTGCTACTCTCACAGACACTGCACTAGGTCCATAAACATTGCAAATTTTTTTCGCGGCTTGCGTTGCATTTTTACCTTTTTTGTAGTAAATTTTTAAAATGTATCGAATTTCTTCATTAGATTCACTTATCTTGACAGTACGAAAAACAAATGAAAATCACACATTTTCCTAATTAGAATTTGGAATTATGTTCTTTAAAATTTTAACTTTCAATTATACCAAAACCAGCCAGATACAAATACTATAGCCAAAAAGATTTTATTACAAGTTCATACATAATATAATGCGAAAAGACTTTTTCCCCAACCTAATATAATCGTTCATTTGTTTCGAGTGAGTCACTAACAACAATACCTACACAGCACAGTACAGGTGTTTGCTCGGCAGGTATTAATATTCTTAGCTTGTCTTCCTTGTACAAGTTTGATGATAAATTATTCAGTTTTAAAGTAAACAAATGTACGTATTACATTACATAAGCGAAATAAACATTCTTTAGACATTAGACCTGTTCGGTCTGACATGCAAAATAATGCATTTAGCTAAGTCGTTAGCCAAAAATAGTTCATTCTGTAACTCATGACGTCACAGTGTTTAATATCCATATTGGGAGTCCTAGTGTCTTTGAATACCTCGACTAATTCATTACCTAATACTATGACGATAAATATAACTATTTATTATGATAGTTTCATAAATATGTATCAGTCTATATCTTAGAAAATTATGTATTTAACCAAAATTTGTTTAGGTTTTAGTTTTGATGTTTGCAAGTTCTATTTATACTTCACATAAATATTTCTATTCTATTTCGGGATGTAAGGGAGCGCGACTACCATCTTAGTGCTCCAAGCCAACCTCACCTGCACGTGGTACATCCTGCCGACCAGCGAACGAGGCTCTGGCGACCGACAAATGGCGGTATAACCATTTCAAATCCAACAGACCGGTGACGGGCAGCAGCGTCACCAGTGCGAGTCCCCACATACTGCGATCGCCAACCCGTCTGCCCAGCGTGGCGATTATGGGCATTTCCTCTATGGCCAATACACACACGCAACGGCCCCCAGTTCCCGGTCGCCCCGCTATTCCTGGCCAAGGCGGCGGCCATGGTTCCGGCGGGGCAGGGGGTGCTAAGAATCCCCGGGCTACGGTAGGCCGCCAACACCGACTGACTCTGGCTACGTTTAACGGACGCACGCTACGGCTCGACGAACATCTGGCACAACTCGAAGAGGAACTCAAAAGTATAAGATGGCACATTCTGGGGTTGTGTGAAATCCGAAGAGAGGGGGAGGATACCATAACCTTGGATTCGGGCCATCTTATGTATTTCAGGGAGGGAGACCAACCATCCCAAGGCGGCGTCGGGTTTCTGGTCCACAAGATGCTCTCGGACAACGTTATTGAAATCTCCAGTGTGTCGTCAAGGGTGGCGTATCTTGTGATCAAGCTAACGGAGAGGTATAGCCTCAAAGTTATCCAAGTATACGCGCCGACTTCGACATACTCGGACGATGAAGTGGAGGAAATGTATGAAGACGTTTCGAAAGCCTTACATACCACCTACAAGGCCCACTTCAACGTTGTCATGGGGGATCTAAATGCAAAAGTGGGAGTACAAATAAGCGGCGAATCGGTAGTAGGACCCCACGGATTTGGTAGCAGGAATCATAGGGGGCAAATGCTCGTCAACTTCCTGGAACAAGAGGGTCTCTTCTTGATGAATTCTTTTTTCAAGAAACAGCCCCAACGGAAGTGGACATGGCAAAGCCCCGATTGTATGACCAAAAATGAGATTGACTTCATCATGACGGATAAAAAGCGCATATTTAGAGATGTCTCAGTGATCACTAGGTTTAAAACCGGAAGCGATCACCGACTCGTCCGAGGCACTCTAGATATCAATTATAAGCTTGAACGAGCCCGTCTGATGAAGTCTACGCTCCGGCCAAATATGCTCCAAACCGTGGTGGGATCTGAAACGTTCCAGATAAAACTGGAAAACCGATTCGCTGCCCTGGAAACCACAACTGACATTGACCAGGATCTCGACCAAGTGGTGGGTATACTCCGGGAAGAGGGGACGAAGTTCTGTGAGACGCAACGTACCGGTAAGGGGTCCAAACTTTCTGCAGAATCTCTGCAGCTAATGCATCAGCGACGAGAAGATCCCACTGTCGCTTCGTCAGACCAGCGGGCTTTGAATAAAAGAATTTCTAAGCTGGTAAGGCGTGACCTCCGATGCTCCAATACACGCATTATTATGGAAGCTATCGAGCAAAATCGGGGGTCTAAAGTCTTTGTTCAGCCGCTGGGCCGAAGTCATCTGACGAAGCTGACCAAATCTAGTGGAGAAATCGTCGCCACTAAGCCGGAGATTCTCGCGGAAATTCAGGACTTCTACGGTCAGTTGTATAAATCTCATGCGTCCCGTCCCCAACCCAATAGAGAAGACCCGAGAGCCACTTTAACCCGCCACTTTACCGAAGAGATGCCAGAAATTAGCCTAGACGAGATCGAGATCGCTCTTAAACAGCTTAAGAATGGAAAAGCCCCCGGAGAGGATGGAATTACAACGGAGCTCTTGAGAGCAGGTGGAGCTCCTACGCTCAGACAACTCCAGCGTATATTTAATTCCGTCCTTTTTCTGGGGAGAACTCCTAAAGCATGGCACAAGAGTATGGTCGTTTTGTTTTTCAAAAAGGGCGACAAAACCCTGTTGAAGAACTATCGACCCATCTTTACTGAGCCATGTCTATAAGCTGTTTTCAAGAGTGATCACAAACCGTCTCGCGCGTAGACTCGACGAGTTCCAACCACCCGAACAGGCCGGGTTCCGAGGAGGATATGGCACCATAGACCACATCCACACAGTGCGGCAGATAATACAGAAGACAGAAGAATATAATCAGCCCCTGTGTCTCGCCTTTGTGGACTATGAGAAGGCATTTGACTCTATCGAGACCTGGTCTGTTCTGGAGTCTTTGCAACGGTGCCAAGTCGATTGGCGATACATCCAGGTGCTGAGGTGTCTGTACGACGCCGCGACGATGACCGTCCGTGTACAGAACCAGCAGTCTGAGCCGATTCCGATGCATCGTGGAGTGAGACAAGGGGACGTTATTTCCCCCAAATTGTTCACAAATGCATTGGAAGATATGTTTAAGACTCTGGACTGGAAAGGACGGGGTATAAATATAAACGGCGAGTACATCTCACACCTGAGATTTGCAGACGATATCGTCATCGTGGCCGAAACCGTGCAAGACCTACAACACATGCTGCTTGATCTGGCTGAATCTTCAGCGCGCATCGGTCTCCGGATGAACTTGGACAAAACTAAGGTTATGTTCAACCAACACGTCATTCCGGAACCGATTGTGCTTGACTCCGTAGCTCTCGAAGTTGTTCACGAGTATGTTTACCTCGGACAAATAGTCCAAGTGGGTAAGAACAACTTCGAGAAAGAAGCACGAAAAAGAATACAGCTAGGTTGGGCAGCATTTAGGAAACTTCGTCGAGTCTTTTCGTCGCCCATACCACAAAGTCTAAAGACGAAAGTCTTTAACGAGTGCGTCCTACCCGTCATGACATACGGAGCCGAGACGTGGACACTGACTGTACGACTTGTCCACCAATTTAAGGTCGCTCAGCGAGCTATGGAAAGGGCTATGTTGGGAGTTTCTCTGAAGGATAAGATCAGAAATGAAGTTATCCGACAGAGAACCAAGGTTATCGACATAGCCCACAGGATTAGCAAGCTGAAGTGGCAGTGGGCAGGTCACATCTGTCGCAGAACCGATAACCGTTGGGGAAAACGTGTTCTGGAGTGGAGACCACGACTCGGTAAACGTAGTGTAGGACGTCCTCCAGCTAGGTGGGGCGACGATATACGCAAAATGGCTGGCAGTGGTTGGAGGCGAAGGGCCGAAGATCGAGCTCAGTGGCGTGCCATGGGAGAGGCCTATGTCCAGCAGTGGACTGAGATAGGCTGATGATGATGATGATAAATATTTCTATACCCTGTATGACACAGATTGTGGTAAAATAATTACGATAATCCTGTACCAACAGATTATTTTTGGAAATATGAAAGTTAAAACTTACTCAACAATGCCATGCACTATCTGCTCATCTAAATAAGTGGCATTAAACTTGACAACATTGATAATGAGCTGAAGGAACTCCACCAGCTGTGTGGGTGGCTGTATTTGAGGCAGCCACTCCAGCAGGAATGGGCCAATCTGGAACAATAGGGACAGAATAAAGGTTCAATTGTATTCTATGTGTAAAGTTTAAAGTTATGACACTTTATGTAAAGAACTAAAGCCCATACTACATATATTATTAGGTAGACATCAGTGAGGCAGACCCATACATAGATGGCAAGATAAACTAGACTCCTTTATGAAGTACTGGGCATTGACAGCCCTTGCCAGACTTATGGAAAGAGAGCAGGGAGCTCTTTGTCCTGCAGTGGGACAATATAGGCTCATAATAATAATAACTATTACTACAGCTTCCAAGACCAACAAAGTAATAGTTAATTAAATAACTAACAATATGATGTTGAATTTAGTTCTTCTCCATAGAAATTACATTTTTGGAAGTGTGCGAGTAGCATCTTAACATTTCACCTGTAATTAGTTTATAATAAAATAAAAACACTTTTGGATTTATACTAACCTCTTCTTCAAAACAGTTAATATTTTTCCCAGTGTTGGTCAGTGTATGAAGTAGCTTAAAGCGTAGCTGTGTGTCCTCCGGTGGGTGCCTGGTGTGTGTGTCCCGTAGGTAGTGGAATAGGATGGTGCGCATGATCTGCAGGTAGTCCGCCTGTCCCTCTGCCAGGCACCGCAGGAACCACAGGGCCATGTGCCGAGCTTCCACATTACTCTCTTCTAACAGATCTCTTGTTAATGACCAAAGCTTCTCTACTCCTCCCTGTCAGTTACAATAATTATGGTTTTATACATATACAGCCTTTGTTCAAGTGGACGTCTTCCGGTTGATGATGATGAGCATAATTATACAATTCTTTATATGCAAATACTTGATACTTGTGCAATAAAGACCCATACACTATGTTAAATTTTGCATTTAAAGAAATATGATTAGTCATAACAATAACAACTATTATTACAGTACAGAATTAATTTCAATAAATTTAATATATTACTTCCAACCTCTGTTGTTTGCCATTTATTTTTTCCAGTTCCATGTTTTGCTGGTCAATGTTACTATTGGAACAAGACACTATATCCAGACCTTATATCATACATAAAAAGTAGTGTAAAATATTAATAATGGTTTTAGAATTTTAGCATATACTTGAATGATCACCTGCTGCATCACTAATAGTAAAAGAAAGTTATTAATAAATCATATCAAAATAAATAAACCTACAAGATATTTATAATCAGATAAAGAAATGATAGCTGTGCATGGCATTACAACAATATGAATGAAATGCCAACAACAAAGGTTTAGTTTACAATACACAGAAAGTGAATTCAAAAGGAAATTGCTTTGTAATGTTGCATCAGAATGTATTTTTGAGGGTACTAAAATAATTAGTGTAGGGTGTGGAGCTCACCTCCTGGACGCGGACGTGTATGACCTTGTCGCCGACGTCTTTGAGTGCTCTCAGGCGGCGCTGCAGCGGCGTGTCGGCGCTTAGCTCGCGCTCCAGCTCCCCGGCTACCACCAGCTCGTTGCGGGCCGGTAGAGGCGCTGCACACAACCAGACCATACACTGCCACACTGTACCACCTCACACACATCCTGCGCATCATCAGTACAAAGGGAACCAGGCCCAATACTCACCCGATGCACCCTTTTTGAAGAGCACTTTCAACTTGTCTTGCAGCGACCTATCTCTCGAACTCATTTTACGGCGATGCCGGTATTGGTTAAGGTTTGTATTTACGCTAAGGCTTATGGCTAGGCGCAGCGATTACCTATTACTTTGATATTGCGAATGAAAAGACATATTTATTAGAAAATATTCTCACTACCGCTCCTGCTTTGCTATTCACCATTTGACAGCTTCCCAACCAAAGTACTTGTACAGCTGACAGGCGGCCATTCGATACAAGGTTCTGAACGAAATATATTATTGTCAATAAAATACACGATAAAATACACTACATTTCTTCTGCACCCGTTCCGATTCGATATAAAAAGTAAAACACACTGGAATTTCTCCAAAGAATGTGCAATTTTGTTTTATAATGCATGATATTATAATTATCACGATTAAAGTGACATGACCTTGATCGATTATATTTCTGCACGAGTACTATAGTTTCTTATCATCTTTGGATACCAGCTTTTTTGCAACGGGTATCATAAATAGGTTCCGATAAAATAAAATAAACATGTTTATTATTATTGTAGAATAACAAAATACTAATCAATAATGCAAAGATACGTATTTAAATGAATCTATTAACACAGTACTTAATCGAGTACTAGTTTTATAAAAGTTTTCTTTCGTATACACAGATGGCGTTAACAGTCCCTACGCACCCACTTTATCATAGTATATATTTTAAGCTATATAATTACCTAATACCTATGCCTTATTGTGATTATATATTACAAATGGTTCTATGAAGATTTTTTTTATGCTAATGACTAATTCATGACGCTAGTCAACATGCCGCTGGTACCTGCTTGCATTTCACTTGCTTTACCTATATCAGATTTTCTTTGTTCTACCATACGAAGAGAGGAGCATTAAAAAGAACTTGTAACTAAGTTCTGAATTTGGCAAGTTATTTTTACAATAAGTTGTTTTAATTTATTTTTATAGTAGGTAGTTCGGTTATGTAGTACCAACCTATTTCTAGCTGTGCGACGTGTTTCTGTCATCACTCGTCAGTTGATGGGCTATTTTATCCGATGTCCCTTCCCTGGGCTAGCGAGTCTCAGAGCAATGCAAGAAAATTGCGTATTAGTGTTATAATATTTTTACTACATAAGTACATTTAGATAAACCTATCACTTTTCTTTCTTGTGGACCCACACGGTGGGCGTTTTGGGTGATTTCAATATGTAGGTAGGTGCCTATTTAGTTAGTCTTATTTTGATAATTATGATTTTTATCTTTATCTTTTATTCAAGGTTTTGCCTTATTTATAACTACTATCTACTTAGCTGGCTACCAACTTTATTCCACCAGCATAGTTACTTCTACATTTTCCTAAAACTATTGTGTGTCGAACATTTGTCAAGGTGTCGGCCTGCCAAATGATTGTTGAGTATAAAAAATGTGAGTACAGCGCTTGTCGAAGCTAGAGTATCAAGCCCGTACATAATAGTGCGGGTTACCCTCAGGTAATGTAGGAGGGTTTAATCTGCCCTCCGTTGACGAGGGTCGACAATTTGCTCCCACCTGTGACACTGACAGGCCACCTCACCCGACCTAAATACTTGCTTGACGTCAATTTATTTTGAAAGTATTACGACATTCTTGTATTGAAATACTCAGGCAATGAAAAGCTTCTGAGGCCCTTTGTTATTGAAGTTGCGGCTGACTGAATGTCATTAAGTTCTTACAAGAAGGTAGTCTGCTCACGTGAAGTATTGTTCCTAATCAGGTGCAGTGCGTCGCGAGATGCTCTGTTCATGACAAAAGAATACTTTCTTTCTGCCTCTTGCTGACTACAATGCCATAATAGGCAACACAGTAGATTATGTGTTTATTGTACCAGGCAGTACCTACTGTTAATTATTAGTTTATTTATTTAGATAGGGACAACAAACAGCTGTAGTTAGATATTACTGTATATAGAACTAAGGTAAATGTGCTCAACTGCTGAACGATTAGCTATAGTGTATGCCCGTAGCGATGGTCCGGCCTGACGAAACAGTCTTGTCTCTGATCGCTTGTCGTAGGAAAAGCTTAAGTCTATCCAGTAACTAGCATGCCAACAGTTGTCGTGTCAAATACGCTTCGACCTTTAAAGCAGTGGGGTAGCGGAGGGGCTTATAGTATAGTAACTTGTAAAGTATCGTTAGATAGATTACCTTTCATAACGTGTGAGGTTGAGTCCATTCCAACAAATGTTCATATTGACTTTGTCTAGTAGTGGATTAAAGTTGGGTCCAAACAATTCAAACTTAGGCAATCGATATTATTTACTTTAACATTACATTAGTAATAGATATTAAAGTGTTAGAATACGTTACTTATAAAATGAAAAAAAAAAAAATCTTATTTGGTTAGATACCTACCAGCTGCAGAAATAAGAAAAATAGAAACTAAACTACATGAGATTTTTACGTAGCAGTGGCGATAATATAATTATTATCCTAACCAAGTGGAAAGTGTTCACTAAATATTATAAAGGCGAAAGTTTGTGAAAGTGTTTGTATGTTTGTTACCTCTTCACGCTTAAACGGCTAGACCGATTTCGATGAAATTTCATATGGAGCTAGCTGACACCCTGGATTAACACTGCTTTTCATCCCGAAAAAATGTAGCGGGTAACACCGCGGGGTGCAGCTAGTATAACATAAGACTTTCTTTTGTCACCTTACTTAAATAAGTCACTGACTCCTGAAACACAGGTCCTCCTGAAACCTAGCTCGGGGTCAGAGTTTCACTATACATATATGTGATATCAAGTTTATGCCAATAAATAATTGTTATTAGTTAAATATCAAAATGGTCATCATGAAATCCCGCTAATTTGTAGCACGAGCGCGGACATATTCTGTGAGTGAGGGTTGTGACGAGTCTATGAGGGTGCTGTGTTACCCCCGAACCCTCCCACAAGTCACAGACACTGGGGCGCCGGGACTGACATAACCTAATGTGGAGATCCACGAAGCTCTACATAAGATTGTGCACGACTCTTATATCAGGGGTGAAATATTATTATTATATTATAATTTAGAAAAACAGGCAATAGAACTTACTTCCAAAGTGTGAACAGCATCAGTTATACTATATTCCGTAACAATGTTGATACTGCATACTTAGTCCTACTTTTATAAATATAATAATATTTCAGTCGTGTGATTTGTAGAAACAAATAAAAGTGTTGTTAGCATCATTGTTTCAAAAGAAAATAGTTTTTTTCTTTGTAGTCCTCGGTGCACGAGGTTGCCAGTGTCACGGCTTCTTTCATTAAATATTAGAGAACAGCGGTCTCTTGGAGATAGGTAACTTCTTAGATGTTTATTGGATACCTATACCAGTTTGTAATAGAAGAAGCACAGCTTTAATATCTACTTCCTTACAGGTAGGTATAGGTTACACTAAACGGACTACATGCCATGAAAGGACAAGTAAGTACCTGGAATCGACAAAGGTCCATTATAACTAAATTCAAAACTGTAATCAGTTATCTTCGCCATAATTAAAGCGGGACCTATCGCCCCTAGTCCGGGACGGTAAAGCGGCAAGCTCTCGAGCTGGAGCACGCAGCATCACGTTCTATTAGCATCGTTTATCAATCATCTCTAAAACAAACGACGCGCGAGGGCAGCCTTTACAATATATCGGTATCCGCGCCCAGTGGGCCTGTCAATACTGTAGTGTCCGTATTCGTGCAGATCTGCTGTACACAGTAGGTACGTTACTAATTGGTAGGCACACCACGCCTGTAGGTATTGAGGTTTTTGTATTGCTCATCGTTGAGAACGGACGTGCCGAACAATAATTATAATAAACCCGGCACCGCTCCAAACCAGCAATTAACTTGTTATCAATTTTGAGATTTGAATCGTGTGTAGTATTATATACTTCATATTGTCAATATGATGAAGCCAACGGCGGGCAGTCAGCGTGCCGACCGCTACCATACAACTCGACTCGCAGCCCGCGTGCTGCAAGCGAGCGGACCATGTGCTTTTTACTCGCCGACTCCGAGTCGCCAGCGAAACTTTTATTGCTAGTTCGCGCAATGTAAACCGAGACATTATGAAAACGTGCAAGTCCTATGCGTGTTCAATTATAAATGCCATTTACAATATCGAGATCGCGGTGCCAGCAAGCTTGCACCTCGCGGCCGGCGCGCGGACTGCGAGCTTGCACCTTGCGGACAACGCGTAGTTAGCGCGCTGGCAGCCAGCCGGAGCCTAACTCCGAGGCGAGCGACGCCGTGCTGCAGCTGTGCAGTTGCGGTGCCGGTATAATGTGCTATAACCTTTAGACATTATTTGTAACTAACTCGACGAAAACTGAATACAATGCTGCCCTACTAACCTTATATTGTTTAAACTAATAAAAAGTAGGTATCTACTAAATTAAATAATGTATAAATAAATGTTCAATAACGCAACCATTCGACCACGGTGAGGTTTGCCATTTAGCTGATCCACAGTTTTTGTATAAATGTTTAACAAGTAATCTGTTTAAGTAGTTATTTGTATTTATTACTTATGCTAATCTAAGTTTTATATTTAGTAGTCCTAGTTTAGTATTTCCATTGTCTATTATTAAAATAATTATACTGTATGAAAAAATGGTGCCCAGTAAATGTAAGCTCTCATACCGCCTGTGATACAAGCCTGTTTAACTTAGAACAGGCACCTACCATTCCATTACGAGGGTCAAACTGAAAGTTCTTAGAAAATCAAAAACTGATTACATTAGCCAGTTATTAGTTTTATTATATCTTTTCAAAATATTGTCCATTCACGTCAATACACCGCTGCATGCGATGGAACCACTGGGAAAAGCACTTTGCCCACTCGTCTTTAGGGTTCTCTTCAATGGCATCGCGATACGCAGCCACCGCTTCTTCAGCATTCATAAACCGCTTTCCTTTAAGTTTTTCTTTAATTTTTGGAAATAAATAAAAATCACAAGGGGCGAGGTCGGGGCTATACGGCGGGTGACCCAGTAATTCAACGTTTGATGTCGCCAAATAGTCGATCGTTTGCTTAGCGGTGTGCGACGAGGCGTTGTCGTGGTGAAGGAGGATCCTACTGCGAGGTCGTTTCTCTCGAACTTTTTCCAAGACAAGTGGCAAACAATTGGTAGTGTACCATTCTGCAGAAACTGTTTTTTGATCCTCTAACACAATTGTTGCGAAATGACCTATCCTTCCAAAGAACGAGGCCACCATTTTTTTTCCCGCACTTCGATCTCTCTTCACTTTAGTTGGCAACCTCTCGAAAGGAAACACCCACTGAGCAGATTGTCTTTTGGTTTCAGGATCATAACAGTAAATCCAGCTTTCGTCACCTGTTAGTATGTCGAACACAGCATTTGAGTCACCTCCGTTAAATCTTTCAATCATTTTACGGCACCAATCCACACGATGGAGTTTTTGAGCCTCAGTCAAATTATGAGGTATCCACCGGGCGCAAAGCTTCCTGACTGCTAAATGTTCGTGGAGGATTTTGTGCACTTGACTCATACCGATGCCTAAGCTTGTCCGAATCTGCTGATAGGTCACTCTTTTGTCAGTCTCTATCATACGCCGCACAACACAGATGTTATCTTCAGTCGTCGCCGTAGAAGGCCGTCCCTCACGTAAATCATCAGTGAGATTAGTGCGACCACGTTTAAACTCATTAAACCAGTTGTAAACTGTCGCACGAGATGGGGCTTCATCGTGAAAGGCCAATCGTAGTCTATCATAACTTTCTTGTTGACTTAAATGACATCGAAAGTCATAAAAAATCATTGCACGAAAATTTTCTCGTGTTAAATTCATGTTGACGTGACACAGACAATTTTCAATTTGCCGCCAAATCGTAAAACAAATGACAAATTAATGAAATATATACTCAGTAATATTGGCAAAGAGTTCTATTTACAAATTTTAGAATTATTTTTTTATTATATTGTTTATAAGTGGCCAGTTCTAAGAACTTTCAGTTTGACCCTCGTACCTATGTTATTATAGTATTTTACCTATTGTATTTTAAATAAATATTCTAAATGTGAATGTATAGTAGGTACTCCCATTCATAGATATAATCTAATAATTTAGACTTAATTCAGTAATTACACAATTAATTAGTTACTCATAAAAATTATGTGCTTTTATAGGTAACATAATATAACATCACGCCTCTATGTGCCTCTCGAAGGGGTAGGCACAGCTGTACCTGTAGTAGTACACTCACATTGCGCAAGTTATGTGATAGGTCTCAATGTAATAGGGGGCCAGCTTATTGCAATCAACCTGCACAATTGCAGACTCCGAGCTGTTACTGAAAATTACCTAATGAAAAAACCCAATAACACTATGCCCCACCTGGGATTCGAACCCGTCACCAGTACCTTTATAGGTCAAAAGAGGTCAATTGTATGAAACGCGTACGTACCTACTGTTGCTTTTTAATACAAGTAATGTAATCGTAGGTAGTTTTACTGGCGTACTGTAAGACGGTGCTGAGAGCACTTTTATTATTGGGCAACTAAGTTAAACATCCTGCACTGTAGATATTGTTTTCATATTGACTAAATAATAATGTGTATGTATAAATACATGTATATGAATTCGTAACAAGAAATCAACTATTCAGGTCTTTTGTTTAGGCCGAACTCAAACTCATGCCCAGATTGAAATCTTAGTCCATTTACTGACTCTTGTCTTTGCACATGTACAGCAGTACTGATGAGTTAAAATAAAACAAAACATTACATCATCAACACAATGACTCCCTAGCTCGCGGTGGGAGGTATTTTGGTTAAGCAGAAATGCTTAGAAATATTTCCGAACTAGATTTTTATTAGAAAAGTTTGTTCGAAGAAAAATCATCGAGGAGCGAGCGTGTCAGCTGAGATAATGGCGTCGTTTGTGCGGCACTTTATAATTTACGAGTGTTGTGCTGTTCACTTAGCCAGCCTGGGGGGCGAGGTTATATTTTAAAATATAACCGTCAGTATAGACTCCATTATTCGTCGGAATATTATTTATCCATGGGCTGAGCCCTGGATCCCTATCCGAAACGGCTTAAAACTTTATTTAAGGTCGTAAAGAACAAGAGGAAATTGTAAGCCTATAATGCAAATGTACTTAAGCGATATACTTAGTCAAATTGAATTTTTCCCGGACAAAAAATTAAGATCTGGAAGTTGTGTCGGCGGCGGGGCAGGCGGCGGGCAGGCGGCGGGGGCGACGGGGCGCGCGCGGTCGGTACCCGCAAACTTTCAAAGCTCCCAGGAGGGGCTTGCTCTGCGCTGAGTACATTTCGTCTTATTTTTTTCCCATTAACCGCGCTTTCTTAAAAATGTCGATTACCGTGTCACTGCTGTTTGCTTTATTAAAGATACTTTAAGATAGTTTGTGAAGGAAACAAGATATGGAAAAGACTAAATAAAGAAATTAAGGTGTTGTTATACGAAAACTTCTACTTATAATCAGCTTATAATTATTATAAAGGTGTTCGGAAATATTTTTCTAGCAGTGATACAATGCCATGATTTACTTCCTGAATAAGAAGATGAATCAACAACTTTTTTTAAAATTTGTTACAAATCAATTCGATTTTAGGACAATGAATTATTTGTAGTTAACCTCTTTGTTTTGTCCTTAGACTAGTTTTAAGAGTTTTCTATCTACGGTATGACACGGTGCTAGAATTGGGCGGTAAAACAGATGTTTGTCTGTCATCATCTCTTCTTTCGCCGTCCTGTCAATTAGCGCCATGTCAGTTTAGTATCCAAAATGAATTTAAAGTTAGTGATTCACAAAGCTAGATCTAAAGGTGTTCCGGTATACTGTATCATTGTGTTAGTGTTGTATCTCTTGCTGCATTATATTTACTCCTGGTCGCAGCAGACCGACTACGTCCCGCATAACGTGCGGAGATTTGTGAAGTTCAATGAGAAGTTTAAGATTCATGCAAAAAAGATGTCGAGCAAGGAGATCGACAAGCTGACCAGCGTGGTGGAGGTGCTGAACTACGAGCGCGAGGTGTTCCACACGCAGCGCTACGGGCCGGTGCGGGCCGACACCACCACTGTGCTGGTGCAGGTGCACCGGGACGCCGAGCGCCTGCAGTACCTCATCGTGTCGCTGTCTCAGGTGCACTATATCCACTCCGTGCTGCTGGTATTCTCGCATAGCTATTTCGACGACAGGATCAACAGGCTCGTGCGCAGCATCTCCTTCTGCAGGGTCATGCAGATCTTCTACCCGTACTCGCTGCAGCTGTACCCCAATAAGTTTCCGGGCATCGACCCTGAAGACTGCCTGAGCGCCGCGGGCATGTCCGACAAATACTGCAGCAACCGCGACGCGCGGCTCACGGAGCACAAACACCACTGGTGGTGGAAAGCCTGCTTCATCTTCACCAACTTGGACTGGTCCGAGGCTTACAAAGGCACCGTCATATTCTTGGAGGAAGATAATTATGTGTTACCCGATTTATTATATATGCTTCGTTACACCTCACGAACTCAGACATACATGCGAGGGATTCATATGATATCTTTTGGGAGGCCCCACGCTAAGAATTTAGACTATGATCTGCTGACGGTAGACTCGTGGCGACCACCGTACGACAAAGGAATAGCTTTTAATAGAACGGTGTGGCAGAAGATCTGGGCGCTATCGTCATACTACTGCATGTACGATGACGTCAGCTGGAGCTACTCGCTGCTGAACCTGTTCAGCAGGTTCCGCGAAGGGCACGCCGACATGGTGGCCACTTTGGCGCCACGGGTGCTGTCCACCAGCATGTTCCCGAGCGGCCGCATTGCCGTGCAGAAGATCTACTGGTGGCTGCAGGAAGCTAGGATGTTCCCTGTGTATGTCAAGGCTGTTACCCTGTTCAGTAGTAGTGGCAGAGTGGGGACCAACGCGAAGCTCCCTCCAAAGGGCAACGGCGGCTGGGGGGACTTGCGGGACCACCTGCTCTGCTTAGACCCCCTGATGTCTACCACGACGGCCGCTATGAATGGCTTAACAGATACGACTACGATCATACCGACCAGCACAGAGTCGCAGTCCCTCACCATCGCCAACCATAGACTCAACATGTCGGCCGCCGACGCGGTCCAGTTTATACTGTGACCTTCTATCGGAAACATGTTTATGGGATATGGTTGTAGCGACATGTAATGAAAATTGGATGTTTTTCGCGAATTCTTTTTAATAAGCTGTAAGGGCAAATATGAACACTGCTGAAGTATATCACAATGCTATGAAGGTATGAAACATTAACAAAGAGCTTGCGGGTTAGTGTCGGAGGGGAGCTCGGAGAGTGCGGGCTTGGTTGTGATATGTTTTATTAAGAGACCGGCCCGAGGCAGACGAGTGTGCTGGCGGGCACCGGCCTACCCCGTGGCTCTGCGGGCCAGGCACAGGCTGCACCGAACTGTGATATTAGTAGACTCTTTCTACACATATATTTGGTGACCGCTTTAACTGACACACAGCTTGCGACTTATAACAACGTGTGTGTGTTTAGCCAACAATCTAGGAAGTTAAGTACTCATGATCCATCTGTGACACTTCTTATTTATCTCCCTCGCGTGTGATGAAGTTTAAATTACGAACACATGGAATATGTATGCAGGTTTGTTTGGTTTGGTAAATCACAAATTTTATTTGATTGAAAGGTATATTACAGTTTTTTTTATTAACTATACACCCAATGATTGAAATCTTTTTATTTACAAATGTAAATATATAATAATATACATTGTAAATCAAAGCTCGAGTCCCTACTTTATTTATATTTATATTTAAAACTACTTCCCGTCCGTACAGGTGTTACACTTAGTTAACATAAAATAATAATAATAACGTTATTATGGCCGCTTGAAAAAAGTGCTTACAAGTCTTCTTTCAGGCGGAAATAAAGTGCGTGCCTTAAAAAGTTGGGTCATGCCAGTCTTGATGTACTCTTTCGGTATACTCAAATGGACTCAGACAGAGTGGCACCCTGGATAGGAAGGTCCAAATAGGAGGTCCGATCCGGTGACCTCTTTGGGGAAACCGAAGGTTTTGTCACACACAACTATAATAATAATAGTTTATTTTCTCACCACAATACATGGACGAAGTTATGATGACGAACAACTACCGAAAATATATTCTGAAAGATGGAACGGTTGACATATGTCGGGCATGCCACCGTCCGGGTGAGTCAATCAGACATATTGTTTCCGGTTGTTCTAGTCTGGCTAATGGCGAGTATTTGCATAGACATAACCAAGTAGCTAAGATTGTACATCAGCAGCATACAGAGCAACTTGCTCTGAAATATGACCTTGTGGAATCAGAGGTACCGTAGTAGGTATGTGACGGACCCAGTTCTCAAAAATAGTCATGTCAAATTGTACTGGGATCGATCTATCATTACTGACAGGACTATTGTTGCTAATAAGCCTGATATAGTGATAGATCGATTAGAACGACGCACAATGATTGTCGATATTACTATTCCGCATGACGCGAATCTCGTGAAAGCTGAAAAAGCGAAATGAAGCTAAAATGCGCTCCGCCGCTTACTGCCTAACCGCCGCCGCAGGCACCGCCTGTGTCATCATCTACTAATTGCTCTCTATCTAACTACGAGCCAAAGTTCACGATGCACTCATGCTCATGAGGAATGTGTAAGGCTACAACAATACTCCTATACTACATTGACGGCATATTGCCATCAATGTAGTATATGAGTACAGATAGTTAGTTGTTTAGTATTGTAGTGTAATCGGTAAAAAGGTAAGTTTAGAAGTGTTAGTGTGTATTCCTTATAATATACCGTTAGTCACTCAATGTTTGCTGATTATTCCCACGGGAATCAGCTTCAAAGTCAACAGTCCTCATTACAATTTGAAGAAATACCTTAATCATTTAATTACTTATTATGTATTGAAATTCATTTCGATAAGTAAAGTGTTTTAAACTTACTTGAAGTAATTTACTTTACTGATGTTTTTACCCAAAATTCACGCGGACGAAGTCGCGGGCACCATCTAGTTATAATATATGTTTGTTCGTAGAAGTAACTAATGGCTGTCATATAATAATAGCAGCAAGCGAAGCGGTAAGCCACTGCCCCACGTAAGAAAAATTACATAAGGCCATTATAAGCAGTATTGTGGAGGGCGGCCGACGTTCTCATCATTATTATAATGAAGCAGTTTCCATTTTCCGCAACAATCTTTTAAGTAACACTTAAGTTTCCCGCAAAGTTGTAGGAGTTAAAAAGAACAGAGTATAATGCTGAACACTGGGAGCTAGCCGACTACTTTATGAGGAGCAAGCTTTGTGCAGCTCGTCGCGCGGGGCTGGCTATTAGGGAACTTGTGTCTTATACTTTGTCACACTTCACACTAATAGTATAAGGCGAAAGTTTGTGAGTATGTGTTTGTATGTTTGTTACCTTTACATGCTCAAATGGCTACACCGATTTAAAATTAATAAAAAGAAATCTACTATAAACCCAGCTTTTTAATAGAAAATTTATCATGTATGATAGCTAAGAACCCTCTCTAATGAACCATGTACCCCTTACCGAAAACCGGACGAAAATCGGTGTACCCATTTTTGAAAAAATTGGCAACATTCAATTGTGCACAAACAACCTCTCAACCTAAACACATACACCTTCGCCGTTCCGTCATGGCTAATATTGGTATGGACAACAGACACTCTGGATTAACGTAATATAGGCTAAACATGTAGCTGGTAACACTGCGGGCAGCAGCTAGTAATACAATAAACGGAAAATATATTTTTACATGTAAACAAATCAGCGGTATAGAGACATTCTCATGGTGGAGTTGATCTTTAAGGCACTCCATAGTACCTCTGTAGTACATACCAGGTGTCTGCCTGTCCAATTAATTTGTTGCACGCGGTGTAGAATCTAGGCCGTGTGGTCCTATATTTATATGTTCATAAGATACTGGGCTTCATAATCATTGGTGCGGCGTGTCATCAATCTGGATTAAATAATTTTATTAATATAAAATTAACTTAATTAGATCCGAGTTTACATTGTAGCGGTCAGAAACAAATTGCTAGTGACTGCACAGCAATTTTTAATTAGCTTCATTAAAAACTAGCCTATTAGCTAAATCAGTGCTTGTCACGGCAACTTCCAAAAGCAGCAAATTTAGCGCGTTGTAAATACAGCAGGCACGCGAGTCTACTGATCATAATAAGGGACATTGTATTGCATGCTCTGTTGTCATTACGGTTGTTTATGGAGTTAACTAGGAAAGTTATAGCACGTACTTATTACCGCGAAGCGGCTCGCCTCTGTCTGGGTTATAATATACTTATGTGTTAGAAACAACTTTAATTTGAAATCTGTTTTTTAAATAAAAACAAGATACACAGAAAACATAAAATATTTCTATACCGTGTACCGTCAAGAGGCCGTCTCGCTGCTAATCGATTGTTACTGTTGACAATAGCGCACGACACACGGCCACGCGGCGGTTACCTCTCGTTATGAATTCATTGACTGATTTCCATTAATTGACTATCAACCTATATTGTCTTGGATTCCTTGAACACATACTAATAGCATTTGACCATAATTTGCTTGCGGCTCACACTGGCCGAGGTGGCGCGGTTTTAGTGTGGGTTTTTAAACAGAAGGTAAATTGTTTAGTATGACGTTGTCTTGCCTTAACAGGCTTCTTGAGGAAACGCCGCGAGAGCATTGTGATGCCAAATGTCCGTGGTTGTGGTCACTCGTGATCGTGTATGACACATAGTAAATAGCTATACGAGTGAATTATAAAACCCCTAACTAATCTAAACCTAACAACAGAAGGTTTTAAAGACTTATGATTGTTATGATCAATTATAATATTTTGTCCTATACCTACTTACCGATAGATATAAATAATAAAACTATTTTTATAAACTTGCATAAAAGTGCTGAAAGTATTTTTATAAACTTACATGAGACTGCCTCGTTGGTCTAGTGATCGCTAAGCGCAACTGCTAAGCACGAGGTCCTGGGTTCAAATCCCGGGTCGGGCAAAGTGTTATTGGGTTTTTCCATTAGGTAATTCTCAGTAGCAGCACGGAGTCTGGATTTGTGCCCGGTTGATGGCAATAGGCTCGCCCCCTATTACATTGGGACCTAAAACATAACAGGCGAAATGTGGGTGTACTATATGTGCACCTCTGCCTACCCCTTCGGGGAATACAGGCGTGATGTTATGTGACATAAAAGTGCATAAAACCGTACAACGGTGGTTGAGACAAAGGAGGACGGACAACCAATATACTTGTTTATGTTGGCGTGAGTAATGTGTTTACATCAAGGTGTGCATTACGAACTCACGACCTTTCGAAGTTTCGAGTGATGGAGGGGATATCGTTTGTATTGTGAGAGTTGAGTTCTGAGAAGAGATAGAGATGGAACCATGTTTACGAGTGAGTGGACAAACACTGAGGGAACAATGAAGAACAGGAGAACAAGAAGTAAGGGATGATGAGTCATACGCGTTTCTATGACCGTTGATAATTCGGCGGAGGATGATGATGACGACCACCCAAGTGGCGGTGCAAGGGGGCGTCACACGGACCTAAAAGCTCCTGGAAGGCAGTGTCAAGTGAATTAGTACACTATAATTGCTCTATTTTTTATATAAGCTCTAGATAGAAGTGCATCAGCATTGTTTTATTATAGTGTAAGTCGCAGGAGGACGGCGGGGAACTGCCACTTGTACAGTTGTGCTGTACAGTGTGAGTGGCGTGCAGAGCGGGGCCGATAACCTGCTGCCTAGCACGCCAATACTTGGTATTAGTCATTTATTTGTGTTTTACGTGGGTCACATACATTATATTATTTGGCTAGTCTCAGCTGAAGTAGGCCGCCATGACCGACATTCGGTCAGGAGAACATTAATATGTGTTTTGCTGTTTGGAACACCGACTGTTGGACACGTGAAGTCCTCGCAATCGCATAAACGGAAATGGACTCCCAAATCTGTCTCCAGTCGTAAATCTTGAACTTGGCCCATAACAATAGAATATTACACTATGAAATGTACTCATATAGAGATGCCAACTTGAGCTTTACTTGTAGTCTAATAAATTGTAGTCTCTTCAAGTGCCTCGCCTTGTTGAGCAACTTCCTGACCCCAGCTTCATAGCGACTGAGGCTAGAGGTGCGGAACAAACAAACTACAGCACGTGGTTACACTCAATGGACACAGTTGCCCAACTTTTGGCTGCTTGCCTTATATACTCGTGGCAGGTACCCCCCCCACGTCTCAGTGTGTCGTCACCTGCATGTTATTTAAGGGAAATATATATATAGTAACACATAAACAATTTAAAAGTCTGGGCTGTTTCATCGAATCTGCCAAAAACCTAATATTACCTTGTTTAGCCGGAAAATTGAAGCAAAACCTCTCACTTATAAAACGTCATTAAAACCAGGACGAACGATAAAATAATAATAAGTAAACTCGCCTACGAGTCTTACAAAACACAAGCAAATCAAGTGTTTAAAATACTGGCGCCCTATGTTATTATTCCTTTATGCCTAGCTCAGCATGCGAATACCCTCATTTGTTCGCTTCGTAAACTGCCCCCCCCCAGCCCTCGTGTAATAAATAGGTTCGGTTATAAAAAAGTGAAAAGATTCCGCTTGTATTTTACGTGTATGCCTTATTGTAACTTTGAGTGTTATCCTTCGGACAGACCCTTTTGTGTCGGCTGTAAAACGGGCCGCAGTTACGGCGCCTGTATGTAGATACAATTACATAAATAAAGTTATGTTATGTGCACAAATAACTGTTTTTATGTCCGTATGAGTAAAGTTCGTTATACAGGCTACGAAGTAGATTCATGGCGCAGTGGGCTTTGGTTCTAAAATACATTGTATATTGGTACTATTACCCGATACTAGTAACTCCAACGAATTGTTTGGAATAGTAAAAACACAGTATAATAAATAGTATAAATGAAGGTAGGCTCATTTATATGTGTATAATATGACATAAGACTTCCTTACTGCAGCTGTGCAGGACATCCCCGCTCATCCCATTGCTGATACCGGAAATAATTCCTGTTCCTACGAGGCCCGACTACGAGTATTGTATTTTTGGGTGGGTACTGAATTCCTGCCTTCGCAGCATCATTGCACGCATATACAAGCTCACTATAAACGGGCTTAACGTGGGATTAAAATTGCTACCGTTGGTTGTGACTGTCGCTGGCGCACTGCGCTTACTGTGCCCACGCTGCGCTGTGCCACTAGCCCACATGAGCCTATAAAACGTTCTCACACAATTGGTCAAGTTTCCCAACTAGTTCAGGATTACATAAAACCACCACTCTTATAGTTTTACTTGTACTTGTTATAGTTACGATCGAAAGTAATATTCGTCTTTCTAGGTTGAAAAGGAAACCTTTTAATATGAGGCACGACATTTGAATATAGATGAAAGTCTCCTTTTCATAACCGAAGTCTTTTGAGCGTCCCAGCGGTACAGCGGCGCCTGCTAATGAGTCCTGATTACGCATTCACCCAATGCTGGACGGTTATGAATTCTTTTCTCTACTTCTTTGCTTGTCTGCAGAGTGTGAGCGACCGGCGAGTGGCGAGCGGGCGATACCGAACTGTTTCCATTCTATATAATATACTGTTTTACCGCTACCACACACTGTCGGTACTCCGAATATCGCATTACCTTTGCTGATATAAATTAATATTTAATGAATGTATTACCATTCGCCACGCTGGTATTCCCCCAAGAGGTAGGCAGAGACATGCTATTCTGCACCCGTATTTCGCCAAACAGTGTTAGTCAATAATATTTTCGTTATAAAACTAGAAGATAACAACCAACAGCGCGGCAATCAAAATTAGGCAGCGTGTTAATACGCAGTATTTATTTATTAATTTCCTCTTGGTAATGACCTGTGTTACTGTAGACATCTCACCTCGAACCAACGTGAGGGGTGAGTGACGCGGATGCTCTGCTTCGATGAGGGCAGTACTAGCGGGTCACACGCCATAGCTCTTGACAGGAGCCATGTCGATGGAGTCACTTGATGAAATGTTAATATCTTATATAAATCAATTTTCAAATTTCACGTTTACCATTTTATAAGGATATATATTTAGATATTATAATTTAAAATGTAGAAATAAGTGTCAAGCGTACCCAGGACTTTCTATGTGTTATTCATGCCAATTTTTTGGTAAAGATATGTTATTAACAATTTATTTTAACTAAGCAACATAAGCCCGTTTATAACTTTATAGTCACAATTACAAAAATATTAAAACTTTATTATTAGTTATAACACATAGAATCTCACTTTCCCCCGAACGTATAGGCCAAAACTACACAACATAATATAGCATAACCAGAGAACAGTAAATCAGATAGGGGGCAAGTGTAATATGCCTTGTATGTGTAGGTACTTGGATAAATGTTTCAAAGAGCCTAACTTAATGGGCACAGGTAATATTGATTAATTAGTATGTTATTAGCACACGAAAATAAGTATCATCATACATGTATAATCAGGTTCAACACTCGTAATGTCCAGCAAACAGTTTCGCCATTGCTCTGTAAGCATACAGCACCAGCGACCCAGCCGGCGCCGGCCCGCGGACTCCAACAGTTTACCGAGCCATGTCATGTAGTAGTCCGGCACAACAGATGTCCCGACAAATCGCCTTCAGTTTTACCGCTTAAACTTCACAAACACTAATTACGGAAGCGGCCGCTGTCTAAATAAATTACCGAGTGAAATACCCGCTCACATGCTCACACGCCCACACGCTCGCAGCCTCGCATGGTACCTACGCGATCCACTCGTTTAGGCGTGACGAGCCAGGACCAGTTCCCACAGGAACAAATCTATTCTACCTCCGAATTCTAACAGGCATCAAAGTGATTTAAACTTTGTTGTTACACATATAACGGTGAATATTGTGTGCGGATGCGTACAGTCAGGTACGCGGATCTATCGTCAGAATTTCATTTGGTTTGAGTACAGTCAGCAGTCTCACGTTTAGTTTTAGTTTCAGCGCGTTTCATTGAGTGTGTGTCTGCAGATTAAATTATAAAGCCTTTTGCTGTGTTTGTGTATTGTTTTCGATGTTTCCTCCAGGGAGTTTCCACGGAGTTGTGTATGTTTTGGTATCCCACGTGTGTAGTTCTGCAATGATATAATATAAATAATTTTTATGCTTTTCTTAATCTTAGATAGGTACTTGTAGATCGATTGGAGGAACGCTTTCAAAGTGAAGGGTGCTAAAGAATGGAGTACAATCAACATGTTTGTTCATCAATCGAATATCAGAGAAAGAAATAATATAATAAAAGCAATTGTACAATGGGCGGCGTTATCGCTAAGTATGATCTCTTACAGAACTTTGGATGGAAAAGAATGAGGAGAGTAAAGATAATGGGTCCCCAATTCATCCGTAGTGTACCAGCAGGTAAATAATGATGGTAAGTATGAGCGGAAACAGTTTTGGATATTTTTCAGGAAAATGGGTTATAAAACTGATACGAAGCCGCGCAAATAACTCATTAATATTAATCAACCAACTATGTGTCAGGCTTATAAAATGTTTAAGTCATTGAATCCTGGCAGTAGTGTGCATAAATCAGCCATAAGAGGAGAGTTGGCCCACCGACGCGGCGTGTATCCTGCACGGCAACACAAACAACAACCCTCGTTTTATTTCCTCGGCCTTCCAAACACATTACTCATTCGTAAGTGGAGCTTTCTACCTGCAGTGTAAGTAAGCAGTTATTTGGCCAGCTTCCATCTCGTGGCTCATCAGTCGAATCCGAGAACATCGCTAAACGGGTAGCGAGCCGCCTGCAAGCATCACCGCTCCAATTCGGTTTACATCGTTCGGCTCAAATGCTGGCGAAAAAAGCGGCGACAGATCGGCTCCATGAATATTCATGTTCGATCCCGCTGTGAGCGACGCCGGAGGGCGCCGGCCGGCCACTCCGGGTGTCCTTCGTGTGACTTTAAAGGACGACTCTGTACAGAATATGATAGAACCCTATAGTCTATTTACTAACACACGCCAGGGTTCTAATAATATAATTATCTATTTATTTATTTAAAAGGATTATAATATGACATTTTGTGTCATTTTTGCATGTTGCCCATGGTAAGTTTAAATCTAAACTGATAAAGGAAACTTGAAAAATGATGTATGAGCGGGACTGGAACCCGCAACTTTCGCCGTACCGTGGCGCCGCTCTGCCAACTGAGCTATCGTGGCACTGCTCGCATCCATCTAAAAAAAGAATCATCGCATCATATAAAAAATAGAAAATTATATTATTTGGCGACCCCACGACACAGGAGAAATTCCTAGAGTGGGGCGACGTTTTTAAACAAAAAAAAATGATCCGTTTGTTATAGTAATATGTTTTATATACAATTATATTTGCGCTCGGGAGGGTCGCTACTGTACGTAATGCATGTGCCGCCGTGACATTCACGTGTGTTACTTCTAATTACTACAGGAGTTTGAGAACCGAACCTGTTATCACCCAAAAGGCACCATTACAAAATCCTGAAGTCCCGAGGAAAGTTAGTTGACTCCGGATCGAAGAAACAAACTAGTGCGTCTACTTAATTATTATTATTATTTATTAAACTATGGAAGACTTACAGCTATATAAAAACTAACAATAATAAAAGAGTCATAGCCAACAGAAAGCCAATTAAAAGTCCTCGCTTATAATGATAGCCTATATAGAAATAAAGTGAACACACATCAGTGCACCGTTTTTATCAAACTCGAAGATAAACCCAGAGAGAGGTAATAAACTAAATTCTAAACCGGGCTACTTGAAGAACTTAAGGCTCAGGGACCTTCTGGCTGATGCCACACTTGTCGAGAATGGATCAAGATCATGCTGCTTACAAATCATATTGAACTGCTTACTCGCACGCACGACGTAACTGTTTTGCCTATAGTTTTTGTCAGAATGGGCTACATATATGGGAGGATTAAAACGTAGTAATCTACGCGGCACGTTAAATTTAAATTTTGATAACAGCTCGGGGCCGCTAATATCATTATTCAATATCTTTAACAAAAACAGACAATCGGCAATATCACGTCGGTCTCTGAGTGGCAATAAGTGGTATTCCCTACAGAGTCGGGGATAATCGGCTGAATGGTATGGAATCTTTTGACGAAAGCAGAGAAATTTAATGAATCGTTTTTGTATGTTTTCAATGCGGTCAATGTACTTATTGTAGCGCGGGTTCCATATCTGAGATGCGTACTCCAGGTGGCTTCTAACATAAGTGCAGTATAAAATTTTTAATGTTTTGACATTTTTAAAGCCCCCAGAAACGCGCATTATAAATCCAAGCATTTTGTATGCTTTCCTCACCACGGCGTCAATATGAGCCTCAAAAATGAGCTTATTGTCATGGTGGACACCCAGGTCTCGGATAGTATCACACCTAGGTAAAGTTTGACCCGACAAGGTGTAACTTCTGGCTAGTTCAGCCCGTTTCCTAGTGTAAGTAATTACTGAACACTTTGATGGATTCAGGTCTAGTTCATTAGCCCTACAGTACTCTTCGAGACGGTATAGGTCAGCCTGAAGTGCTATCCCATCTTCAACCGAAGATATCTTGGCAAAGACCTTCATATCATCAGCAAAACATAATAATTTGGATGATGTTAGGCACAGGTCGATGTCGTTCACATAGATAACAAATAATAAGGGACCAAGCTATGTTAGGTTTATAATCTCATGCAAGGATACATATCGACTGTCAAGCATGGCAAGTCTTTCTTACTTAAATAAACTTGGAATGTATATAAGCTACGCCCGCTAAAAGCTAAGCCACGTTCAATAGCAATCAGTGTCCGTATTAATTCGTCGTCAGAGTTAGTGTATCCGCGCACTGTCGCGAGACAATGATGCATTGGCACAGATCTGCCAAATCATTAAGTGGTGTTCAAACAAGCCATTACCGCGCCGGCGCACATCCCGCGCGAGTTCCAACTTACACACGATCCATCATTGATACAACTCTCAGCAGACTACAGAGCGGGCGGCAAAAGGTCCATTACTTACAATTCCTGCGATCCTTATGTAAGCTTAAGTTGGCTTATTGGGGTGACTTATAAGGGGAATTAAGGCAATATCTGCAGGTTTAAAACAGGATGTATAAGAGATTGTGTTGCACGTGTCACCGATCTAGAGGAAAGCAGAGAGGTGTGAAGATAAACAAGCGTATTAGTTACTTTGCCCAAGAATGGTGAAGTCTGTGTTATCATTAGATATAGTTTATTTATTAATCTGATAAAAGTATGTCCTATAACTGCACTATAAAACACGAATGACGCCAGTATGACTCTGTGCCTGTTCGGAGGACGCACAGGCAAACTTTTAAAACAATACAGTTTGCAACCAGACTGACTGTGCCGACCTTCTGTGCCGGCTTGCGTTGTGTCCGGAACATTAGTGCAGCTCAGCTAGTTGTAGTTGCAGCCGCTGATAATTCGAGCTGCTGCAACCGTACTGCTACGCCTATTGATCTGGCATTCGTTCAGTTTATGATGTCACTCCGCGCCGTGTACCTACGTATAATGAGCCTTGACTGCGAACCGCTAAAATAATTATGATTTATATGTATATTAATATGCAGATGTATTACTTAAAAAATGCTTCATACAATCGCTGTAACTCCAGCATGTCTCAGCGGTCTCGCGCATTTATGATTAAACAACACACAACTCCCCCCGGCTCGGTCGTGTCGGGCAACACATCCGCCGTTAGCGGCGGGAACTTGTCCCTCTCACATTACTTGTCGGTATTAATTAGTTTTAATAAGACCCTCCCCCCCCGAGGATCCCCGCCCCCGTCAGGCCCCTCACAGCCCCGGCCGATGCCCGCTAATACAGTTAATAAAGACTATGAGGTAGTTGTGGGCTTCCATCAATAACTGACAACTCACAAGTTAGAGATACACTAAGTTTCCTTCAATGTGGCTCATATCATGTTGAAGTGCTCCCGCCCAGTTTATACCTGTCAGCAAATCTATCAGGGTAACCTACCATAACCATTATTCTCTAGTAATTACTGTACCTGGTCTATAACTATGGCTTAGTGTTCATGTTCCGCCAAACGATAAACACTATTATGAATCTTATTTGGCCATTTAGAAATATAGAGACTGGGCGCAGAGGGAACAGCTTGACTGCCGGGGGTGCTGTGGCTAAAGAGGGGGATGCCCGTGTGGGACTGCAACCTCGTATAGAACCAATGTTTGTCCCGAACATGTACTGTATGATTCAAGCCTGTTCTTATGTTCCGCAACAAATACAAGTTGAATGTACTGAAATAACTATAGGCAACACTTTCGCTGATTTAACATAGAAAAGTAAGCCTACATCACGTCGCGCGTTATATCCTATACCTAGTTTCAGCCAACGTGCGTCACTGCTATATCTATGCAGTGAACTATATAATATTCGTTGCTAACAGAGGTGAACCACAAATAAATAATCCGAGCGTTTTCAATCCGATCGTAATTTATTCACGTTTGGCTCTAAATCCAATAATTTACATGTAAATTTTAATCAGATCCTCTAATCCTGTAAAGCGTGTTCAATCGCAGACATTCATCCCTCGCGGATGTTTACTGACCTCTAGGTATATAGAAGCCCTAACTAGGTAACTGAAGGAACAGCCTATACATATATACTACTCGCACGTACGTAATACACAAACGTAGGTGCCAGTATGGTTTGCGTGGCAATGTGTGAGCGTTCTCAGTAATAACCGACTATAGCACTGATTGTGTAGGTATTGTTAGGTATATAATAATATGGTGTTATTGCTAAGTGGAATAGAGAATATAAATGTACATCAGACCATAGATCGTAATTGCACAGTTTTGTAATCCTTAAATCCTTTATTTTTGTATGAACGTAATTTATTACGAAATAACAACAGTGCAGATCTGTAACACTATTATCGGTTGACTTGTGAAGCAGCCACCCGTAGCGCTAACACTACATTGTTTTCAGCGAGTTTACTGCCATCCTTAGTCCTTAGATCCTCGCCAGCCTTTCCAGGTAATCAACATTGCGAGTACAATCAATTCCATTTAAGCAATTATTAGTTTTATTTACAAAACTCCCGAACTCCTCGTCCACAACGAATGCTTCCTACATTACATGTGAACAGTGAAGGACAGTTACTGAAAAATGTACAATCCAGATCGGACTCAGTGTAGGAGATGTTATATTCGTAATGATCAACTAGATGCCTACGTTAAGTACCTAGTGTTAGACGGCCATACAAGTGTTCCAGTATTTCGTAGTTAGTCTTTTACTTTTTGTTTAGTGGTAGTATGATACTACCACTAAACAAAAGTAAAGGCTCACGGCCCGCTCCGAGGCGCGGGCGTTGCCCCCGAACAATGCTGTTTAAATACCTTGCATGTCTGATACTCCCGTAGTGCCTGTAGTGTCTGCACTTAGTGCCTGTAGTGCCTGGAGGTTACTGGCACCTGAGAGCACCTCGCAGGGATTTGAGCAACCAATTTGTAAATTCCAGTGTTTCTCGAGTGAAACGTTCAATCTTAATGTCAGGCTCGAGTAGCTGTTGTGTGCTTATATTCACTAGTCTGTGATGGTACTATGTAGTGCTGTGAAGTATGTACTTATGTGTAGGGAGTAACACCGAAGGTGAGTGACTCCAGTGTTGGCAGGTTGCGGTTGGTATCGCCGCTGCTCGCGATAATAATCTTGGGATTTATCTTCAATCATTGAAATATCAGTGGGAACATGAAATATCTGCCCGGGAACTAGGATCGGCCCCTAAACAGGACGAAACTTCATAAATAATACTCTGTCATTTAAAGAACGAGGATTAGCACTTATCTTAGCCTTTAATAGCCATATTTAACTTGTTCTAGTACTGATATAGCCTTGGCAGCATTGATTGCTGGTTGGGTTCTCAGTAAACAATGTCTCGGTCACTCGAAGTAATTCTTACAAAGTGTCTGTAAATGATGTCCAACGAAATTTGTAAATATTTCAGGTGACTGTTCTTGAACAGGATTTGAACAAGAGGTAATCTGCAGTACGTAAAGATTTTCTGTGTAAAAATGATATCGGTAGTAAGAGGAAGCTCTGACGTGGGCTGACAGTTGGCGTTAATACCGCTATAGGTTACCAGCCTTCTCTCGTGTCTCCTGCAGGTGTATCTACGACGCCTGCTTCGCTGCAGCTTGATATAAACGTGAAGGCTCTAGCGTGAACATGTGCGACATACGAACATGTGTAGCCTGCCGGACTGAACACTGAACAGTGTGCCGTGTGCCGTGTGCACGGGAGATTCGGATACGTAAGTTTGTTTAGTGGTAGTAGGTAATTAAGGAGGCAATCTGCTGCCTTTAATGTTGTAGTAAGTCGTACAGATGTAACACCACGCTACACCGGCATACCCTACGGAGTATGTAGAGGAGGGACCCACTTTTAGCCATGTATGTTATCATAATCCCCCTTACTTACAAACGAAGCTAACATATGTTTTTAAAACAACTATGTACTTGTTAAGTCTATTGACATCTCTATTCATTAACAAGCAAACGACAGCGACAGGTATAATTTAAATTAAACAATCGTTCAGCATTGACAATTTTTATAAGTATGGCGGAATATGTCCGATGTAGGTTATGTAATAGGAGGCAGACCCGCCAACTATGTACCCGTTATAGGTATACATACACCTACACTATACTATAATATGCTGGGTGTTAGGAACATAATACTGCTATTGTATATTTATAAATGTAATATATTTTAATCCTCCTTAAAATTAGCATGCAGGTAATAAACCAGCCTTGTACCACGGCCGTAGTAAACATCCATACGTGTGTGTGATGGTAGGAGGTGAACATAAATCACGCGTGCGGTATTATTCCTCAATTTCGCAGCGAGCGGCGCGGATCACATGGATATAGTCGGATATCCTCGGATATGCGTCGGATATCCGGACTTCATCCATAGCCGCTGCTCTACACCTCGTCGGCACGTGTCGCGCTGGGACGAGCACACGTCTAGCCTTACAGGACGAGCGGCGAACTGCGACATCTTTCGGGTCTTAACTTATTACCTTTTACAAATACATTGACTGTACCAAATAATATTTACGAACACTACTTTATTACTGCCTTCTATGTAGGTTGGTGCTCTGTAGTTGCGTGTTGCTGTAGATAGCATGCACGCGTGATTGTCGCTTTGTCACATGCACAAATTCCTGGAGTAGTAACAACCATTTGTAGGTTATATAAATATTATAATTATTACTGCAATATAAACGGGCCTAGAGCACGACAGTACTATGTTAACAAATATTGAGACTTGTACGAGAATGAGAAACGGGGACGAGAAGGCAGTGAATTAAGCGAACACGACGTATCAGGATGGTTGCAGTTGGATGTGTGAGTACTCTGCCACTCTACTGGAAAGCAGCCGCGAAGTATGCATAATAACTTAATTTTAGAAAGCTACCTTAGCAACAGCATTAAGTATCTTCCTGAACTAAACTCGTTTGGTAGTAATCTCCTTGATCCACCCACTTCCATTGTTATAAATAAAGCAATGTAGTCGCGTTACGATCGAAGGCCCCGAACCTAACTCATCGACAAGATGGAGTTCGAAGAGCGATAGCGAAGCAAAATTCTATGCATTTGGAAATAGGAGGGACCGGCGCGGCGGGTGTAGTGCACCCTTACGGCGGCCGGCGGAGACTCGCACACATACATTATGCAGAGCTGAGAGCCCTTCGCCGAGGCCGCTCTGTCTCATCACACTCCGAGCTGCTCGAAGAGACAGTATAGTTGTCACTAATAATTAATGTGAGTTGGTCTTTTTTAGAGCTAATGGTTGTACCATTCCCACCTAGATTGTGCCTGCTTGTTATTTGCAAGTTACTGTTTTTCTTAAGATGTTATTCTGATTCCAGATATTGTCATGCACAGTAAAAAACTAATGCATTTAAAAGTAGTGGATATTTGTTATTTAATTACACAAGTTAGGATAAACTTAGGATTATATCCCGAGGGGTTTATTGTTCCACACAGAACCAACTTAGAAATGGATTCCATATTTAAAATTGCTATCCCACACATAGAGAACAAGATGCTGGGGAACATGTAAGGGAGAAAAATGGTAATCCCCGTATTCTGGAGTAAAGCCTTATAAGAGAAAACCAATCTCCAGGCACAGCAGGGCGGGCGCGGCGCAGGCGGCCGGCGGCGGCGGCTCGAGCACAATATAATGCAACTCATTACTAATGCCGGGATCTTACCTTCGTGTTTATTTACACTAGTAAAACTAGAGGTCTAAATAAACAAAATAGTATAATAAAGTGTATTAAAGTGTAGTAGTAGTAGTAAATATAAGTGTTTAAAAAAAATTGCAGCTGCTCGACAATCCAAATCTTTAACAAATTACCTCAGCCTATTAGAGAACTGCCACTTACTCAATTTAAAGTAAAACTTAAAAAATGGCTTATTGACAAATGTTTTTACTCAGTTCCATAATATATGTCATGTAAAAGTTAATGTATAGGTATGTTATAATGTAAAAATAATGTAATAGTATAGGTATAGGGTATAGGTAGTTAAATATAATATTGTATTTTAATTGAATACAAAAATGTTGCATGCCGGTTTAACGCTGAAACATGCAGCACTCCGTGATATTATGAACATCTTTGTAAACCATGTTTCAGGCAAATAAAGTTCTTATTCTTATTCTTTTAGTTTATTTAAATTAAATAACGACTCTCGTCGTATGGTGAGACATATTTATAGAACAAGGTATGTGTCGCTCTGCTTATCTTGAATTCAGAGTTAGTTATCAACTGCTAATTATTAGTAGTTTAAAGTCCACTTACAAAAAGAATAATGCGGCAATAAAGGACAGTTTCATGTAGCTACATAAAGCCGTGCTAGTATGCACTAACATCTGTTCAGTTGAGTTTGACTATAACACGGTTTGGAGAGAGAGAATCAAAAAAGGTATGAGACAGGGTTTTATTCACCGTGACTGGAACAGTAATAAATAACTAAATCAATTAATAAAGTGCTACTTTATCGAGACGACCTATCCTTAGCTGTAATATCTAAAGCTGACAGCGGCATGCCAATATTAGCTTAAGCCCATGCATTGTGCACAGCCGCGGGAGCTGTTAGTGCGAGAGTAAACAACACTCGCCGGCGGGTCGCTGTGCTGACGGCCGACTAAACGACGCATCAAACGCATCAAACATCAACAGCGACCGATGTTCTAACTGCAGTAGCTGCAGCGCCTACATCTGTGGTGTGGTGTAGCGACTCCTGTAAACAAGGCTCACTGGGTGATACAAATCGTTTTGTTTGGCTATCATAAACTATGTAACGTAACACGCCGAGTCATCACGGAGCATGTTTAATATTGTGTAGTATAACAATGAGAACATGGTACTATGTGTTAGTAACGTCCTAACTAAATCCCAGTAAAGGAAATGTGATGCCTTCACTGAAATTCACTATGAAAGTATGGAGCATGTGACTTCAAGGTCTAGGGGCTGGGTAGTGAACTGCCGCCGCAACGCAGATGGATCGACTTCATTCACCGTTGTGGAAGGCCACACGACCTCACACGGACTTCCTCTATGCTCCAGGGAACTTGTGGCGGGAGGCATCTTGACAGTTGTGGGACATCAGGGAGTTCCATTACCATAATTTTGTCTTCGACATACACGACGACATGTCCTTATTTGTAGCTCCTTATATTTTAGTACCTTTATGTGCTGCTGGCCATGCTGACACTTACATTAAACTTAAATGAGTAAACAACTCATTAGGCACAAGGTAAATAACCATAATACATATTTAGCCGAGCAATGCATTAAACACATTATATTTTATTCACATACAGTAAACATTTAAGCGTGTATAAAACCCAGCAGTTTCAGCACTGGTTTGATAACTTATCGCAGGTCATCTATAAGTCAAACACTACTATTAAAAGTTTATCTTGCTTCTGTTAAAATATATAATAGGAAGATTTACACTATGCTCTGCCAAGCTACAGAGTAAATCGTTTCCGATAAGAATGTCAAAGATGAAGATAGTGAAGGCAACGCGACGAGCAGTCCCGGCGGGGGAGGGCCGCGGGCAGCGGGGAGAGGGGAGCGGGGTGGACGGTATGCAGGAGTCTCGGCAGCTCCGAACCTCCTTTATGAACATTAACAGGCAATCGAAGTTAAGTCGGCTCTTCTTAAGAGTTTAATGGCCACCGCCGCACGCTAAATTGAAAAGTTAAGATTCATTTAGAACAATAGTTCCGTGTCGCATTCCCGTCGGAGCCGGCGTAGCGGACGTTCCGTTTTGTAAACTGTAGTTTCGGAGTTGCGAGCGCCGACGACCGGTTATTAATAACCACCTCGGCCGGAAAATTATTCAAGCGAAAAACGCGCGGCTCCGGCCGCCCAGGGGCCCGGAGCCCGGGGCTCCGCACGCGCCGGTTGCCGGACAGTAGCGACTCGATATGTTACGTCGGTATTATTTTAGAAGTCTTGCCGCAATTGGGCTCGCATCACTACACGCCGCTCAAAGGTTTCTTTAACTACACATTTTACGCAGATGTAGAGTACTGTTCGTGTATTGTGCGCGGCGGGAGATTGCTCGCTCGACAAGACGCTCTCAGATAACTAGATATTTTATTGTCGTAACCGGAATACAATCAGTTCTAACCGGAATACAATCAGTTCTGCGACAGATGGAACTAAAGTTATTTAAGCAGAGCTGCAATGGTTAGTGTACTTCGTTCTTGTACGATTGAATTTAAATCTTTCTCGAAACGAATTTATAGTTAAGTTGGATGTTGTTTATTGCGTGGGCCGGCGGGCGTGGAGGGGGCGGGGGGCAGGTGATGCTCGGCGCCGGTGATACACGTGGCTACGTGAATACACTGACGTATAACTTATTTACCTGGAAGTAAGCTCTGCACCAACTTACATCTTACGATCAAAATACCCATTAACAAAAACAAATATGTTGTTATATCTGCCGGTGCATTTCATATACAAACCACCACGTCCGGAAATAATACAATTTAAACAAAGTAGGTCGATTAAAGTTGACGTCTCAGTTAGCTCGACACCGTAATAAAGCTCGCTTCGGCCCACCTTTGTTCTAGTCGGGCGTCGGTTAAGGCTCGCTCCACTCCTCTCCGCGCACTTGACGCAGCCCACTCCGGCGCCGCGTGTGGTGCTCGCTACTCGCGCAGAAGAGCCCTCGAGGCGAAAGGCTGACGCGACTCGCTCGGCGCCGGCTCAGCACCGAGCCCTCGCCGGCCCGCGCCACAGGAGCACCGCTGACGTGCCGCGTGCAAGCCTCTTCTGTCGTGAGCTGCTGATGTTATCAACCTCATCGATCTCGATACTTTTCTCTTAGCTGTTATTGTTACGTATTATATACAATATTTACTTTTATCTTTATAGTTTTTGTGTATTAAGATCTCTGCAATGCAGTAGGTACAGAAATATACAAGACGAATCTACGCTCAGCCAACTTGTGCGGGATTGTACAGTCAGTTACAGTCAGTGATATACGCTCCTACAGTCAACAGTGTTAATAGTTAATAGTGAATTGTGTTCACTTGTTATATTTATAGTTTAATTTGTAATCTTGTTATTGTGTTAATTAGTGCTAAGTTTTATAGTTATATTTTAGTGCTAAGGTAAAGTTCAAGTTTTCATTTAGTAGTGTAAATAAATAGTGTTTAAACAGTTTGTCGTATGGTGTTCTTTATTGCGAACTAGTTTACATCCTCCAATCCAGCAACTTAAGAAGTACGGGTATAAACGAACACCCGTTTTATTCGATCCCGCACACAACTACAACACGGAGCATTTAAATTATGATCAACCATCAATCAAAACAATCTCGGAACATATCAACAAAATAACAAACTTTATGCAAATTCGGTTATCGGTCCAGTGAACAAGTCAATGTGAATGCGGTTATATTCTTTGTTAACGATTAATTGACCTGAATTCTAAAAGGTTGTTTAGACTTCAGCTGGAGTAATTGAAGACAACAGATGAATACGTACTGGGAGAGCTTGGCCCTCGTACTATGCTATAATATCGTGATATACGTATGTAATGTTAATTTTCTTACGCTACTGATCTCGGAAGTGATGTTACAAGTGCGGCCCCCCGCCCCCCGCTGCATCTAGTCAGTGGAGCACATTCCCCTGACGTGTCCACACAGTCGGGTAACAACTGTCTCCCGGCGGGCGGCCCGCCCGCGCGGCACTCGACTCAATAATCTTATGCATTGCAAGCAGGGCCGGCAACATTACGAAGACGAAATATGTATATTGTTTGTTTTTATTGAAAACATTGATACCGTAGTAACATAGATAAGTCTGATGGACTTAAATGCATTTAAGGTTCGTTTTTAAAAATATTTAGTAACTATTGCATCTATATTCTATATCTAGTCAATAAGACAAGCTCGGTAACACATGATCTTATGTTGTATGTAGTACCTATACGAGCTTATGTTATCCAAATGAATTTCGGCGAAACGTAGAACGCGGTGGTCTGTCATCAGTACATTGCGGTTGTTTGAATATGGGGTAGCTATTTTTACTGTATGTTTTGCTACTTTTCTTTATTGTATGTTTTGCTACTTGTCCACTTTCTGGTGGCGAGTCATGCATTCTGTTTTATTCATAACAGGCTTCACCGTGAAATAATTCAGTTTTGTCATCCACTAGTCCGGAGCCAGCTCACCTAATCCGGAGCGCGGCAACCCTAATAGCATGCGAGACACTGTCGGGAACAGTTCGTACACTGGCCATGACGTCAGCGCCAGCTAATCCGCATACCAACCAATTTGAGCCGAGCCCGAATCCACAAATGGACTCTCGCCTGTCATGTGCCAATTTACAACACTGGCCGCGTGTTGGAAGAGTAGCGACGAGCCAGGCAGCGAGATGATGTGCCATGTGTGCCAATTCTCGAGCTGTGAAGAGGGCCTGTAATTGACGTGGCATAGTCAATGACCTCCGACCCCAGACGGACCACATCCTCTGTTTATTTTCTCACATTTAACGAACTCGTTGTTCTGAAGTTTAATTAAAGGTTTCGTTACGCTAATAGAAACAATTGAAATCGTACAAAGTCACTCTCAAAGGACTCTCTCTGTCTAATATTTTCCCTAAACACAGTGGGATGTTAGGAGTTGAAATTGAAAGTTAATTTACAGAGCACACTTTGGGCGACGTTTCAATCTATCTTTGACGACTATTTACAAAAACCTAAACCTGCATGCACGATACACACGCGGACCGATTAATAAAGTCCCAGACAGGCAGTTACCGTCGATAGCCGCCATCACGCGCGTCACACACGATGTATCGAGGTGACTGGCATCAAGTGGCGATCACTGGCGCGCTGCTACACTCTTGTAACTTAGCAATAGCCTCGCCAATTTATATACCTTCAATCTTCATACTACACAATAATATATAATATGATTGGAAATCAAATACTAGAAAGAAAATGTGAGACGAAACAGAAAGATCGGATGTCGACCGTTCTGTCGTCGGCCCGGGTACTCGTATGCAGAATTTTCAAAATATTATTATACTAACCTAGAAGCAAAGAACAATCAACCGACTACGACACGACCTTGAACAAATTGTATCGATTTGTGTGCTACAAACAACAACGTCAAACGGATTGATGTCTACCTCAATAGCAACCAATGACATTGAGCCAGCGTTTAGGTTTATACAGCATTCAAACTTTTGATTGAAGACGTATCGATTCCAAGATCAACTTTCTTAAGTCTCACTACTTACTAGTTTTAGGCAAGGAACTTGATGAAGTGAGATAATGTATCAAGTTACCGAAGTACTATCTACATAGGACTTCAAAATGTGTGTGTTTAAACTTCTGATGAAGAAGATTGCCTCGGCTTACCTCTTCGACAAGTTCAGGCCTAATTATTTAACAAATATATCATCGAAAAAAGTCCACATGAGTAAGGAACATTCGAACAATACAGCCGTGCACGTTACAAGTTACCTTGGATCAAACTCCAGCATCCCGCCCGCTCCATGCAGACGCCTGCGCGACCCGCTTCACTGCCGCCCCACTCACTCGCTATCAGATGTCCGGAACTTCACACAACTTTGTGAAGTCACTTGCAGTTTTTATCTGTATCCATCGCAGATTTACGAGGGTAGCTCGCACGCGCCTCACGCGGGGAACCCTTCCAACAAATTAAAAAGCTTCTTGACGTGAGTCCTCGAGGGAAATTAGCTCTTTGATTGGCTACTTAAAAATAAAACGCATGTTCTTGGCTCTCGCTCGGCAGCACGTGGCGCCTGGTGCTGTGTTGTACTTGTACACATGTACAGGAAGATATGGTGCACGGAACGAGCGCTGGTTTACGACTAGTTATGAATTGTATAAGCTGTTAAGCTGTTGTAGCTACTAGGACTGGGTGTTGTTGTAAGAGTTATGTTTACTGGTACTTGTAGCTGAGTAGTAATTCAAACATTAATATCTCGCATCAGCCAGCTCGGCTTACCTGCGAGTCATACAATCGAGTGGAACTCTATATATTTAGTGATATCGTAAAGTCCCACTATACCGGGGCAACAATAGCCCGCCGTACATCGAACCTCTCACTTTTCAACTGCTTTATTTCGATAGATAAAGGATAAACCCCGCTCCCGGATGAGTGTGGGCTTTATAGCGCCATCAATTTGTAATAATCCTGCTCAACCCCGATAGTTATAGGCGAAATATTTATAATGTACCGATATAATATACAAGAACATATACTGTAGTTTGGTTCTCGCCGGTTTTTATGATGAAATCGGAAATTGGAACGGGAACTATGTACATATATAAATAAAATTCTTAAACATAACACACACACACACACACATGCATCAAACTGTAGGTACTTGAACACTAACGTGTTGTGTAATACTAACACGGCGCTGTCAAAGTTTAGAACAGTCGCAGTCGGATAAAAAGTTTAGTATTCGCTGGTGGAGCCGAAAGAGGTGATAAAGCTGTACACGGAGGAAATTGAACGAGAGACGAGTGATTTATGGCCCCCGGTGAGAGCCGAGCGGGGGAGGACGCGGGCGGGGTGGGGCGGGGCGGCGCGGGCAGGGAACTGGCGGAAGAACTGATGGCTGTATAAAGACCGGAGAGATTGCTGCCGCTGCGATAGAACTGGCTGAGTGTGGGACCACGAGTGATGCCTGCGCCCTGCGGTGACCACCGCGCCGTGCGAGGAGCGCGTCGGCCACACGTACGAGTGTGCGGCTCGGGAACCATAGCTTACTGACAATGCTTGACCACCTGATTGGCGCACTGGCTAAGCGGTTAGATTAAGGGTGGCGGGTTCCCCGCAGGGTCAACATGTTGTTGTTTGTGTGATCCGGAGATGCCCCGGGTTGTCCCAAGTCTGGGTGTTTATGTATGGGATATTTCATGTTTGTGAAATGCGATCAGGAGAATTTCTCAGAAGAGGAGGGGGATGTTTAAATAACTACGACGGACTTTCATGGAATATGTTTTCGTAATGAAACATAACCAAATAAAAAACAACACGCGACAGGCATGTTCTTTCTGTTTTCCCTCGGAGCTTTAACTGGTAATATACTCATTCATCACTTGATGTTGGTTCATATCATAAAAATATGCTAATGACCATTTAGGAAAACATGCCCTATTGTTTGCCCTGCGCGGGCAAGGCGTGAATGAGTCGGCACAATGATGTAATCCCATTTGTATGTATGTTTGTCCCCGGCGCGCGGCGCGGCGGCGGCACTTCGTGTGCAAACAGTGTACACTTCATTGCGGTTGCTCGCGGTTTGTTGCGATCTCATGGTAATGTAATCCCGGGCGGCGCCGGGCTCAGCAGGGACACGGCCCGTGTCGTTTGTAAACACTAATGAACACGGAATTCGCATTAGTTTCAATTTAAGTGCGGCGGCGGGCGGCTTGCAATCTGTCCGCCGTGATGAGGGTACCGGCCCGATAATCAAGCAATTACGCTGCCCCGACGTGACCGACCCGCCAAATGTGTACTCTTTTGTAATTATCGTTGCTCATTATTAGGTTCAAGATAGAAGAAATCTCTAACAATGTTTAATCGTTTGGTTATCTTCTGGATTACAAGGCTAGATTTCAGTCAGCGTTAATGATTGCTTGATTTTTTTTTTCATGACACACTCACCACTCCTGCCCATCATTACGACTCCTGTAAGCAAGGATCTACAATGATAACCATTGAGAACAATAAAAGCAATGAAGCTCGAGGTGTCCCAGAAAAATGACTCAACTGTCTTGGAACCCGCAACGAAATTAATCATAAAAGAATATATAGGTATAGGAGGATTAGGAATATAAATTTGTTCCCACTTCCCTTCATAGCAACCGGAAGACACAAAAATTAATTTGCCACAAGAATAATTAATAAGAGATCCACAACTGAGATAAAAGTTAAAAACTAATGGGTCCTAGTCGTTATTTTGATTCCAATAGTAGGTATGGCAAAATCGCCTGAAAGCAAGTTTGATCTGGTCGCAATAAGGTCCTCATAATTAATGACTCGTTGCTTGTATTTTATTTTCATTTCATTTCATTTATTTGCTTGAAATATGGTTTTACATAAGGTGTTAACGATTATGTAAGTTGTAGTGTACAAAACATATTTCACCCGTATTACGGGTATGCAAAATATGGTTCTTTAAAGCTAATGGAATTATACAATATACTTATTATCTGTTAAATTAAAATATTAATTAATTAAATTCATTTTTAAATTAAATTATTGTCTATAAAAGAAGGTACGGCATTTAGTGGGCACCAAATCGACATGTACTTTTGTTGAGAAACTCTTTAACACTATAAAAACTCTCCTGAATTAGCCACTTTCGAAGGGCAGTACAGAACTTGTTATACGGCAAGTCAGTCATTCCCTTAGGCAGAGAATTATAAATTAATGGAGCCATATAGGCACAGTTTTTCCTAAAAAGCTCCAGCTTAGGTACGGGCATTTTTAAGGGAAGGCGATTAATTTTGCGTCCAAATGTGTTATCATTGATGTCACCTATAAAGTTTGATCCTTTCTGTGAGGTTTGTCTGAATATTTCTGTTAATACGATGATGTAGGATACGTCCCATTGATAAAGCCTATCAATAAAACCTTAAAAAATTATAAATTTTTAGGTCTTTTATTGATGTGACTCTTATTGTAATGTTGTTCTTAAGCACAATCAAAATTATTATCGATTATCAAAGTATTTAGAAATAGTGTGATAGAAGTCACCGATAGCATCGAGTCGGCCCGCAAGCTGTAGCGTACACAGCTCGGAGCCGCGCGGCGCAATCTCACGGCTCATTTGACGCGCGCTGATCTCCGACGACGACTAATGCGCCGCGCACCTACCGCCCGGCCGTGTTTTACACTGATTGTGCACTTTAATTATATACCTGTCTCATGGTAAGGAAAGCAATGAGTTTTTTCTTATACGTGTCTTATTTCGTCTTACCATTTCTTAAGTGCGCCACTAATATTTTGCTTTGTTTACCTCCGATTTGTTGACGACGCGGCGACGGCTCGTTTCCCGTTTGTGCAATGTTATCATTTTGTAACAGGGTGTATAAACATTACTTAACTGTTGTTAAATGTTCTAGGGAACGCCAAGATATTGCATGAGCTATGAGGACCAATATGTGTTGATGTTGTATACAGCGTGCGTCATGACGACGCGGCGGCGGCGCGGCGGGCGGCGGGCGTATCGCTGCGGCCCATCAATCGACGTCGATCGGAATTCAATTCGCCGCCGAAATAATATTTATATCGGAAATCCATTAGCGGCACGAGCTAGCAACGCAACGCGCTTGATATTGTACCTGTGGTGTACTAGTTACGGCCTGACAGATTACCGCATACATTACTACACGAGCCAAATGTACCGCAACCTTTTATGGGTGTTTAACTTTCGGCTCGCAAACGACGGCGTATAAAGTGTTATTATTTGATGCAATTCTTTTACGTATTTTTTATAATTTTATTTTGCGTGGTTTTTGCCATCCCTTATTATCTTCCTCTTTACTTCTCAATCCACCACAATAACGGCCAACTATTTATCCTAATTGTGTCATAGATTCAAGGATACAATTTTAAGATACTGTCTACCTAGCTGCTCTATGTAACTGTAAAAATACTATAGAATTCATCACGCGTTACTTCCTCGGCAGTTTTCCTACATTAATATCTAAACACGAATAGTAACCGTCCCCGTAGGCCATGTAGCATTGCTCTATGTAGGGCGAAACAAATGGCTCTATCGTTCGAGCTTTGTATTGTACGATTGTCGAGAATGCTCGCTTGTTTCCGGAGCACCTTCAGTCTCATTCCTTTACCTTTGGCATCAGATTGCAGGCATTAACATCATTCACGACAGCGCGCGGCAGCCCCGGCGGCGCAGACGTTACAACACACATTGACGGAGCCGCCGGGCCCGGGCGAGCCGTGACGGCGCCGCATACTACTGGTAGCTCTGAGCGTCGCTACTAATCTGTAACCCTTCATGTTACATAATCTGCCGTTTATCAATCAGCGACAAAAGTCAACATGTTCCTGTTATTATCAAGTGCCATTCAACGCTGCCATTGTCTTCACTCACCATGAATGAAATTCTTCAGTTATTCTACAGTTGTTACCCAACAGGCACTGTTTAATAGAACATAATATATAAATCGTAATTCAATGTTAAATTATGCTTTAAACACAGCGTCATAATAAAGCAAATAACCGTTTGCCCTCAGGATACTCGTGGCCGCGGCCCAAGAGGCGGAGAACTGCGCGAAAGCTGAATAACTGATGCAATCGCTTAAATGTGTTGTTGTGTTCATACATTCTTGCTGAGTTACTTCAAAACAAGCCGAGCTTCGGAGTTCTGGCCGGCTTCCATTAGACGTGCAGGACTCATCACGCTTTGTTATATACCTTAAAATTACTGTAATTAAATACCTATGCTATTGTATTTAGGTACATATGGTATATATGTACCTAAATACAATAGCATAGGTCTTACTTACAAACGATGCTAAAACATCTCTTAACTTAAACATCTCTCGAGTCTATTGACATGAGAGAGATGTCGCTAGCGACGCAGTAAACACTAAGCTCGTATATAAAAATTCTAAAAAAATGTTACAAAGCGTTAATTAAGTAAAAAACTAGTGCTAACTACGTGTTAAGCTGCAATTAAGCTCGGACAGTGTTATCTCCGAAGACTTTTAGTGTATAGTGGAAAAACTACAAAATTAATATAAGTGATATAAAAACAACAACATTACAAATATAAATGTGAGGAGTGTTGTGTGGACACACTTAGTTCAAATATTTAAGTGTTTACCATATTCCCATTGACTATAAAGCAGTTAAACCTAATTACGAATAAGTTATTGTAAAAAACAAAACAAAAAACGGTTTAGTGAATTTAAATTTTGAACTTTGACATCAACAACTAGCGCTAGTGAACTCAAGTGGTGAATAGACGAACTAAAAACTTTATTTTGTTAAACAACTACCGCCATTACAGCCCCAAGTGGTAAATAAACAAATTGAAAGAACAGTACTACCAACCATATAAAACTGATATCATTCACTCATTTACGACACTACTGCTACCACAGGCCCTAGTGGGGAATAGACGAACCAGAGTCAGTGCTACCAACCGTCCATAGATAAATTTAGTACTGGTAACACTTAACTATTCGCTACACTACTGCCATTGTAGCCCCTAGTGGGAAATAGCTGAAGTAAAGATAAAGCGCCAACTATTTAAAAATTGAAATGGCTTCTACACCTACTTGCGCTGGATGTAAACAAAAGCTACCTATAAGGGAAAACATTATATGCATTCTTTGTAAATGTAGATATGACTTCCAATGCGCCGGTGTTACCAAAGACACTAAAAAGGTAACGCTAGAAAATAAAAACACTTGGAAATGCCAAACATGCATCTGTAATCTACCCAAGACAGGAAACACTGATACGCCTTTGCGTCTTCCTAGAGTACTGGATACAAACAAATATCAATGTACACCCCCCGAGGAAGCTAACGTCACCTTAAGAAGAAAACCCAAAGATCCCGACAACGACACAATTTGTTCAGATGACCTCAGCTTCTTTGGTGATACTATACCTTCAGAAAAACTTGATCAAATAAATTTAGAAACAAATTTAACACTACAGAATTTAAGTGAAATAATAATTACACATCTTAAAGAAAATAATAAATCTATTATACAAGAACTACAGAAAACAATACACACAGAAATATATAAAGCAATTCATGAATTAAAACAAGATATAGATTATAAAACAAATACCTTAACAACAGAAAACTCCCAAAGAAAACAAGAAATAGCAAATATAAACATAAAACTAGAAAAACTACAAACAGAAAACGAAAATCTCAAAAAAGAAATAAGAAAGTTAACTACAGAAGCTTCTAAAATACCTAATAGTACACAAGAAAACAACCATAGAAAGATTGTGCTCTACGGCCTGGCGGACATCTATAAAGAGCCTGAAAATGCACTCCACAGCAGATTGGTAGAACTGTTTCGTGAAATAGTAAACATAGACGTTTCAGGGTATATTGAAGATCTGTACCGAATTGGAAGACCTGGTGGACCTAAGAACCGACCACTTGTCATCGAATTCATTAGCAAGAGAATGGTAAAATATATTGTAAACAATGGAACTTTCTTCCATGGAACTGGACTATACATTTCAGAATTTTTAGATAAAAATGAACGAAAGTATAGGGCACGAATGCGAGAGGAACTATTTATGGCTAGGAAAAACGGATCCCACGCAGTCATCAGAAACAACAAACTATATATTAACGGAAAATTATTTAAAAAGGATGACATTATAAATGAATATGCACATAACACTCAAGAAAAAGAAATAACACACAGCAACATGACGCAACCCTGCACTACAAACGAGACCTATGAAACTGAGAACCAGACATTTCGTAACCAACGATCAACCCTTTAAACTATTGTTCCAAAATATCCAAAGTCTTAATAACAAACAAGACATACTTGAAGCGTTTATAGACGAACATCCATCCTACAAAGCTATATGCCTTTCAGAAACATGGCTAACCCAAGAAAAACTAGACCTCATACAGTTTAGTGGATATAAATTTGCTTCATCCTTTAGTCGCCGTACTAAAACCGGAGGCGGCGTATGCATACTCCTACAAGACAGTATTGAAAGCATACAGAGGAACGATATCACCGAGATGTCTGCAGAATATATAATAGAAATATGTGCCGCAGAATTACCAAAAGAAAATTTATTACTTGTAATTATGTACTGGAATAGGAGAGAGGAGGAAGTTTTTTATGGAAAACTAAAACAACTACTAAAATATATAAATAAAAAATACAACAAATTAAATGTAATAATAGGAGGCGATTTTAATATAAATATACTACAGGATAATCTAAAATCGAATCAATTTATAAATCTAATGCAAGAAAATAACTTTACACAACACGTAAAAAAAGCTACGCGTGTTACACCAAATAGCGCAACATGCTTAGATCTAATTTTCACTAACTTTTACTACAAAGACATGCATGTAACTATAGACGACCTAGGTTTCTCTGACCACCATTGCACAATCCTACATTTAAAAATGCCAAAACAATCCGATAAAAATAACTGGTACACAAAGAAACGATTATATAATAATACAAACATATTAAACTTCAAAGAGGAACTACAGAAACTAAATTGGAATGATATACTTAAAACTGATAATAATATTAACACAAATTATAAAATATTTAACGACAAACTTACTTTCATCCTAAATAAATGTATCCCACTACTTAAAATTAAACTTAAAACTAAATATAAGAAATATTGGCTCACTGTCGGTATAAAAAAATCCAGTATTAATAAAAGATTGTTAAAAATATTAACAACAAAAACAAAAGATCCTACATTAATAAAATATTACAAAAAATATGAAAAAATACTGAAGAAAACGGTTACAACAGCTAAAAAAATACACTACAAAAATAAAATGACACAATCGAATAATAAAGTTAAAACAATGTGGGGAATCATAAACGAACGCTCAAACAAAAAACGTAAAAATGAGAAACATAACATAACACTGAAAATAGATAATAACTTAACGACGAAACCGCAAGACGTAGCCAATATATTTAACAAATTCTTTGCCTCCATTGGTGGGAAAACTACAACACCTACCGGCAGTAAACCTAAAGGGCTACCGACAGCCTTCACTACACAAAATACACTGTATCTTAGCCCAGTTGATCCTTACGAATTAAATATAATTATTAAAAACTTAAAAAACAAGAACAGCCACGGAATCGACGAACTCCCACCTAGTCTGATAAAACAGTGTGCTGATGAACTAACCTTGCCGTTCTATATACTGCTTAACCAATCCTTCGAAGAAGGTGTTTTTCCCGACTTACTCAAAAAGGCCCTCATTAAACCTATTTTCAAGAAAAACGATAAAACTGACCCGAATAATTACCGTCCAATTGCCCTTCTACCAACAGCCTCAAAAATATTTGAAAAAGTCATGTGTAACCGCGTTTATGAGTTCTGCGAAAAATATTGTATATTCAATGACAGCCAAAATGGATTTCGCAAGAACCGATCCACCGTTTTGGCTGTCTACAAGTATATCCAAGAAGCGCTCAAAATTATTGACAATAAAAAATACGCTATTGGATTATTATTAGACATGACAAAAGCTTACGATAAAGTACAATTTGATATTTTATTAAATAAACTTTACAACATAGGTATCCGAGGAAAAAGTCATGATTGGTTTATCTCATATTTAAAAAACAGAGAACAAGTCGTAGAAATAGAACACTACAATACACTAACACAACACATTGAAAAAATTAGATCCCAAAACATACCCGTTAACGCCTCAATACCACAGGGAAGTGTTATAGGATGCCTACTGTTCTTAGTCTACATTAACGATCTCCCTAACCACATAAAAGAAACATGCGTATTGTTTGCCGATGACGTCTCTATTCTAACATCATGTAACAATAACCAAAACTTAAACCAAACACTAACATCTATACTTGACACTACAACATTTTGGATGAACGAACACAACCTTCAAATTAACTTTAACAAGACAAAAATAATTACTTTCCACCCGCGACAAAAAAACCCCATAAATATAAATTTTGAATACAACGGATCCAAATTAGAAATAGTTAATAAATTCACCCTTTTAGGCCTAGACATAGATACACACATAGACTGGAAACCACACATACAGAAATTAAAAACTAAGTTATCTAAATTTGCTTATGCCCTGAGAGAAATAAAGAAAACAACAGATCTCAAAACAGCAATAATAACATACTACGCGTACGCGTTCGCTTGGCTTAAATATGGAATCATATTATGGGGAAACAGTACAGACGCACCTTCACTATTTACAATACAGAAGAAACTAATAAGAATATTGACTAACATCGAAGACACCGACTCATGTAAACCACACTTCAAAGAACTAAACATCTTAACACTACCCTGCCTCTACATATTTGAAATTTGCAAATTTGTAAGAAAGTATCCTCAATTCTACAGCAAAAGAAAAGACATTCAAACAAAAATCAAACTTAGACATGGAAATAGACTCAATTTACCAACTTCACGATTAAAAATGCACTCCTCTAGTGCGTTTGTTACGTCTATTAAAATCTACAATAAACTACCAGAATACATAAAAAACACAGAAACAAATAGTATATTTACCAATAAATTAAAACGATTTCTCTTAGATAAAAGTTACTACACAATTGACGAATACTTCAAAGATAAATTCCAACTAGGGTAATAGGGACAATAAGAATAAACACGTAGTACTAAATACATTTGTTTACCTCACTTACCGTGCAATATCTTTAATTACATAATATTTAGTTAATCTAAACTACAGCTAATATATAAAGAAAATAAATAATAACAATTAATACATAATCTAGAATACAACTATTAATAATGTATAAATATATGAATATTAATAAATAAAATAAATATAAAACTACACACAAATAATACCTACTTAAATATCTAAATATAAGATTATCTTCCTTTATTTCAATATACTATGTTTCTAAAAAACGCTCTTCATCCTCTCCTCTAAAACTAACTTGCTGTGCCCGACAGGGTCCATAATTGTTTCTTTTTAATATTACCTACCAGCCATTGTATACATTATGGGATGCAATAAAGTTATTGAGTATTGAGTATTGAGTATTGACATCTCTATTCTTTGACATGCAGACGACAGAGACAGGTATTACTTAATCAATTGTTAAACATTATCAATTTGCATAAGGAAGGGGAATGGGTTTCAGACCATCTTCATGTATTGGCCAACTTTGGATGTTATAAACGTTGTGAGTTATCATAGTGTATCATAAATACCACACATCTATGAAAATACTTCACGTGCTTATTTTAAAGTCCTTTTGTATCTTTTATTATTATCTTTTATTAGTTTTATTGTATTCCGACCCGTCAGCCCCATCGTACCTGTTTACAGCTATGACAATAGAGCATAAATAAACAATCTTAATTAGTAAATGAGAGTCACAATGATTGAACAATTGTTATCAGCTGCCACAACTTATCAGCGTCCACTGCAGTTGTTTGAGAATAATATTGTTAAACCCACGTCCATTCTACTTGCATTTCATTCAATAGTGACTCTCTCTCATTTCTGTTCCAGACACACTCCATCAGCTAATGTTGTACACCCTCAATCTGATTACATTTCCTGCAATTCGAAGAATCACATTTTTTCATCAAGAATGCAAACTTCGCCGACGGAAAGTGACCGGAACGAAACCTTAAAACTAGCTTTATATAATTTATTTTTATCAAAACAAAGTACGCAAGGTACGTAAGGCTCACATTGGATAGGTTCTATACCAATAAAGTACTTTAAATAATCCACGATACTTACAGTAGGTATAGAACATTCAAAACACGAGCATAGTCGCGAGTAAGCCTTGTAGTCGAAAAGAAAAATGTCGCGAAACCTCCTTATAACCCAAGTCAAGCCAAACAAATTACACTAGAGTTTCATTTAGCATGGTATAGACGTCGTGCCGGAGCCGTGCCGGTGCCGTGCTGGTGCCGCGCTGCACTAACCGCTTGCAAGCCAGAGATAGCGATCTAAACGAAAGTTTAACTTGAACTGTGTTCTGAGCCCCGATACAGTTATATACGTGTTTGTTGGCAAGTAATTACGTCGCTCCGCGTTACAGCAGACTGCCGGCTCTTTGTTTTGTGGCACGAATGTTATCTGCATGCAATCCGGACTTGATAACGATTTATTGTGCAAGGAAATTATCTGAATGCCTATTACACGTTCAATGGATATAGATGATAGATAACCTCAAGACATGCTTCGATTCATTAGAATTAACTATTGGAGTAACTTCACATCGCGCCTCGAGGTCGGAACACAGACATACATTGCTGGAAGTTTTAATTATACCTATGGGAGGAGGCCTGAAACTGTTGATGGCGAATTAAGCCGCATTGATATGTTACCAGGAACAAAAGTTACAAGTATATCTCTACATTCACAGGAATCCTGTAAGGAAGATTGACAGCAGTTTGAATTAAGACAATAAATATAGGTACTTGTCTAAAGTTACAGAGGAAGATACCTCGGTGAGGTCGAGGAGAGGCGAGGGCCCGACTGATGGACGAACGGCAGATGTTTGCGTTTGCACGACGCGCCGCCCTGGAGTCGTGTGCACAGCCGTGAAATGAGAGCGGGGCCGGTATGTGCCGACTCACTGTCGTGATGGGAAGGCTGATAAAGTTTCAGTAGAGTCTGTTCCCTGTTGGGTACAGGAGACGTGCTGGTTGCGGCGAAGGGCCTCGTGGTCTATTACTCAAAGCCCAAATACTCGTATGACCTATTGAGCGAACAGATGGTCTGAGCGGTGGTGAATCCACGATGTAGCTGAAATACAATATATATATTTTTTTTTTTTTTTTTAAAAAACGTCGCCTCACACTAGGAATTTCTCCTGTATCGTAGGTGCGTTTCACAAACATGAAATATTCACATACACAAACACCCAGACTCAGTACAAACATCTGTGGTTCGCACAAAGTTTTGCCCCGTGCGGGAATCGAACCCGCAACCCTTAGCGCAGCAGTCCAATCGCTTAGCCACTGCGCTAATCAGGTCGTCAATAAAATGCTTTAAGTACTAATATTGTATTAGAACTTAAAGCATTTTTACGTTTTAAAGAGACCTAGAAATATTTATATGTATAACACCGTCGTCGTCAGGACACGGCCGCTTCACGCCGGTTTACATGAGGTCACCCGGACCCCGTTTTATTTTAATAGTGTTTCTATGAAAGGCACCTTTACTACTCCGCAGTTGGGGCAGACTCGTCGCCTTAAATATTAAGTGGGAGCTATCGATCCGACGCATCGATGCTGTGCGGATCCTTCCACTTCTGTGCTAGTTCACTACTTTGTACGAAACTGTGAGGTCTTAACGAAATAAGCTGTGAAAGGTGTCGAGCGTGCCGGAGAGGGCAGAGGAAGGCGCGTGTGGCGGGGCGGGGCGGCACAATGCTGTTTATTTATTGTTCAAATTCTTTATTTGCTAAATACAGGTTAGAAATGATGGTTAATAAAACAAAACAGTCGACTGTGTTGTACCTTAACTGGCATGCAAATGTCACACTTATATTCAAACTTACAAATAAATAACGTAACACAACATGAATAAAGACATCACCCCTTACAGTATTATCAATTATTGTATACTTTATGGTATAATGGACTCTGATTACCAGAATACTTTGACTCTAGTTTGTTAAACAAGATTTATCTTTCGTCCAAAGAAGATACACATTTTAAAAATATTAAGATTGTTGGATATTAATTTGAATAACAAACTGGGATGCGGCCGGTAATTGACGTGTGTTAGGTATATGATCTCAAGTCTCGAGCTGCGCAATAATTAAACTATTCGTGTGACCTCGGCCGTGGCCGGCGGCTGCTGCTCGGCCGTCGCGAGCCCCTCAGTTCTCAGTAGCTGAGCGGTTCCACGGCAGACCGTCACTCGTATTTTCCTAGTGTACGGTCCCCCGTCCCCCTGCCCCCGTCCCCCCCGCCGCCTGCTGCCCCGTGTGACGTGACATGTTGCCTAATTAAACATAAACATTTCACATAGCCGCGGGTGTTCCTGTAGCTAACACAGGTAATGTATGCCGTCATTTTCATTTTAATGAAGTTATGTATATGTGGTGACCGCAGGATGGTATATTAAACTTATCTAATAATAAGTTACAGTTAAAGGTACTCTGACGATTGTCAGACAATGTGTGTGTGTGCAGCAAACATCTGCCAGTCGTAGGCCGGCCTCGGTCTCATCTGCTGAGCCTACAAGTCGGTAGCGGCCGAGAGTGTCACGTGCAGTCGTCAGTCGTTCATTTAATTAATAAATTATATAATTATATTCCTTGAGTGACATTCCTCTCAGTCGTAGATAAAAATAGCGTAACTTAATAAACTCCTAGCATTAAGAATACTGCTCGTGGTTGCATACGTGTGCAGCGCGGCATTACATCACAAGGTTGGCGATATTGCCTCCCGCTTCAAATGGAATATTCACCGCCACACGCCCGCTGCGCCAAGGATGACAGTTGTGAAAGGCGTTCTTCAATTATACTTTAATAGTTATGTTATAAATGTAATACATTTGATGTTTACCTTAGGTTGATTAACAACGAGTCTGAGCGCGACGACCCTCTTAATCAGTTGAATGATTAACATACACTGTGAGTCATTTGTACGGAGAATACTTTTGCCTATCCCATTGGTATTACAGGTGAAACAGGCATGTGTTTTATGTTAGTGTATTTTTTTTACCAGCCTGTGTTGTCCCACTGCAGGGCAAGGGCTTCCCTTTTATTCTCCCAATTTATTCGGTCGTGTGCTAAAGTGGACCAGTCTCTCCTGTATGCGAGCAGCTTGTCATGCCACCGTCGTCTTATAATGTTATCATATTATATGACTCGTATTCCTGAGCCTATGAATCTTTTCAACAGTTTAAAAGGAAACAACTGCAGTTTGCTACGACGTAGCGGAATTCACTGCTACGACAGCTACACGGTCGTAGCAGTAAACAGATTTTGTCTTAGATGGCTTGAAACTTGTTATGAGCTGTGTGACTCATGAGTAGCATCGGTGGAATACCGTCGAAGTGTCTGTTGAGGTAGCTGCTTGAACCGATGGACTGGAAACATGGTGAGTTGTGGTATCACCTCTGTTAATATTAACTGTAACACATATTTACAAGACCGTGACCATACACTGAACCCTGGTGCAACAATGTATGACTGTGTGGTAGGTCGTCATATCAGTAAGCCCGGTGCTGCAGCCCTATTAGTCCTGGTCGTATCAGTCAGGTGGTGCACTGCGCCGCACATTGTGCTCGGTGGTCCCGCCCCGCGCCGCCCCGCGCCGCCCCGCGCCGGTGACATAGTGACGACACCTTATCACTGGCACCTCATACATTGAATATTGCATTACTTTATTGTCATTTATATATATATTTGTCATTTCATGCTAGGTACTGTTTATGGAACAAGTTTTTCTTCTTTTTATCGCACTTCAGCTTAGGCCTTATTGATAAGTGTTCTGGGAAACTTTGAAGTTAACGGGTGTTGGCATGCTCGACTCCGGATTTGGACCCAGGTCCTCGTGCTCAGCTGTTATACCTATACTTTGCCACTACTAGACTGTATGCTTAATGCAAGGCACAGGCAGTATGCTCATATTATTTGTAGTAAGGTACGACCTCATCGCGAAGTTTATTCTCAGTAGTTTCAGTCGTAAACGGTTATACACATTGCAGGTATTTAAAGGCAATTAACTGTTCGCTTCACACGTACACATATATTAAGTGCGCCATTAAACTTGGTTGACAGAGTGAGCCCTGAACAAACACGAGCTATTTAGTATACCTTCATAATTAATTCGCTGTTGGTTTTCATTAATTGGCGCTCGGTAATGTCTTCCACGTTCGAGTACAGCGGTGAGCGAGTGCTGGTAGCTCAGCAACAACAACAGAGTACTGCCCTCTAGTACTTACATGGAGGTGTTCCTGGATCGTGTTGTTTTGTTATTTGTTACAATGATGCGAGCATGAGACTTGTATCGTACCTCTTTAAAATAACATAGCATCGCGCTCGGGTATCATCGTGAGCCTGTATAGTTAGAAAGTTATGTCAGTAAGTTGCAATTTTTGCGGGAGTAGAATAGGAGACACACCGAGTGAGAGGGCGTTTGAAGTTATTTATGTAGTCTGTGAGCTTGACGAGCGGCCGCTATCACGATGTTCGCAAGGTTATATCACCAAGACGCAGTGGGGTTATCGATATATTTTGTGGATACCTTGCATAATCTGGTGCACACCAGGTCAACGGCCGCTCCTCACACGAGCTGCACGCGAGCTGCTTCGTGTCAGCTCGCACTACATCTTATTATCGGTAACAATGGCCGCGGGTGTTGTCATTTGTTTCAACTGCCGCCACAATTCATGACGTGAAATCAATTCGTGCATTACAGGCGATGCGATGGGGACTCACGATAAACTATTAACAGGCAATATCCGTTGAAGGCTATAAAGCGTGTGCGCTGTATGGCTGGTGTACTATGATGTTCATGAACAGCGGTTTAAAATTGATAGTTGACGTGTGTAGAATACTAACATGACGGATTGTAAGTATTTAAACAATTATGATTTCACATCACAGTCTCACTTTAGTTGGCAAGGTTCCCGAGTTCTTTCTGTGTTTATCTGTGGCATCGTCTGAGAGCTCGAGGTCTGAGGTCTCCTCCTCGCCGTCTATCTAGAGCATGAGTGTAAGGATATATACCTATAGAATGGGTACTAATGAACCTTGTGTGCGTCCCGCACGGTGATCTCACTCACGAACAGAATCTGATATTGATTTATGGATGGGCCGCGTAGTGTCCAGTTTTGGAGCGCGCTATATTTCGCGAGACTATCTCGCGTCCGTCGGCACTATTATGGGCGTTGGAAACAGAGCCGGCCTATGACCATGAACAGTGACACATTATTGTTAAATGTCTTTCCGTTCCTTTTGACCCCTTCCAGATTTGAAGCTCAGTTTAGATTCTTGTTTTGAAGCATATTATGTTATGTTTACTCACAGTTATTTACGGAATTGTCCGAGTAGTTTTGGACTCAAAGAAAGGCCTTATTTATGAGATTGTGGCGCAGCGGATATATTATATGGATAACACTCATGAAAGTTATCAGTTTATAGCATACTAGCTGCGCCCCGCGGTGTTACCCGCGACATTTTTTCGGGATAAAAAGTAGCCTATATGTTAATCCAGGGTATAACCTATCTACATACCAAATTTCAACCAAATCGGTCCAGCCGTTTATGCGTGAAAGAGTAACAAACATCCACACATCCATACATCCATACTCACAAACTTTCACATTTATAATATTCAAATTCAAATTCAAATTCAAATTCAAATTCAAATTGTTTTTATTTCATATAAACCTATTACAGGCGCTTATGAAACGTTAGGATGCTAGTTGCACGGTTCCAAAATGTCATTCCAATGGAGAAGAACCGGCAAGAAACTCCAGAGGTTACTCATTTAAAAAGAAAGATGGTACAAATTTGTAAATTTACATATGTAGTTTCATTATGCGACAACAAAGCAAACTAATAGTGATAGAAGGGGAAAAAAAAAACAAATTGGGCCAAAAACCCACGGTGCAATTAAAACTACTAGCTATCACTATTCATTACATTGTGGTCACATTTACAATATTGATGAAGACCTGGAATCAATTATATAAAATAAATTGCCCGAAAACTGGGCAGAGGTAGAGGACCTACGAAAGTAAAGGGTCTTCAAAACATTAAGCCTTAATAAGAAAGGGATAATGGTGTTACATTTGCCAGGGAAGCCACATGTGCAGAAGACATTAACTCCAAGCTGTTCTATCATCAACATAATCTTTAGTTTTATAATAAGCTTTCTTGATTAAAATTGCTTTCACGCATGTTTTAAATTTCTTACCGGTAAGATCAGTTATCGTTTTTGGCAGTTTGTTATAAAAACGTATACAATTACCGAGAAATGATTTGGAGTTAGATCTTGCTAACCTATATTTAGGCACTACTAATTTATGTTTGTTTCTAGTGTTTAAACAATGATAATCGCTATTTATACTAAAATTTTTCAAGTTCCTACGCACGTACATGATATTTTCTAGTATGTATAGAGATGGAAGGGTCAGAATATTGATTAATTTAAATTTTTCCCTAAGAGACTCTCGTGGGCCCATATTATAGATGGCTCGTATAGCCCTTTTCTGTAAAACAAAAATAGAATTGATTTCGGCCGCTGACCCCCACAGCAGGATGCCATAAGACATAATGCTGTGGAAGTACGCAAAATAAACCAATTTAGCTGTTGCTTCATCAGTAAGCTGTCTAATTCTTCTAACCGCAAACGCAGCTGAACTCAACCTGCTAGATAGGGCTGAGATGTGGGCGCCCCATTGCAGTCTGGAATCAATAGTAATACCTAGAAAAACTGTTTCCTGTGTTAGTTCAAGTTTTTCACCATCAAGCATTAGATTTAGATTAGATTGAGGCACGTTAGGCAGTGAGAACTTCAGACATTTCGTTTTTGATGCGTTTAAAAGCAGATTATTAACCGAAAACCAATTGGATAAAACATTAAGGCTATTATTTAAATCAGGAGGATCTTGAACATTTCTATTGACCTTAAAAATAAGAGAGGTATCGTCCGCAAATAGTATAATATCCGTTAAATCGGCCATCATAAAGGGAAGATCATTAATGTATGCCAAGAAAAGGAAAGGGCCAAGAATTGAACCCTGTGGCACACCTATTTTAACTATTGATCCTGCTGATGTTACTCCGTTAACGCCTACTTTTTGATGTCTTGTGGATAAGTAGGATGACACGAGTTCTAGTGATTTATCTCTTATTCCGTAATAATTTAATTTAAGGATAAGCGTATTGTGATCAACGCAGTCAAAAGCCTTGGAGAGGTCACAGAAGATACCAACGGCATCCTGTGAGCCCTCCCAAGCCTCCAAAATGTGCGATACTAACTTAGCTCCAGCATCTGACGTTGATCTCCCCTTGGTAAATCCAAACTGGCGATCATGTAAGATGTTATTAGAACTGAAATGTGTCATCATCTGGTCAAGGACCATTTTCTCAAAAACTTTACTTAAAGCTGGAAGAACAGAAACTGGTCTATAGTTAGATGGATTATTCTTGCATCCTGATTTAAAAATTGGAATTACTTTACTGTGTTTCATTAGATCTGGAAAAGTGCCACAATCAACACAGTTATTAAAAATGTTTGCAAGAACCGGAGCGATAGTGTCAATTATTGAATTAAGTACTTTGACAGATATGCCCCATAGATCTTCAGTGGCTTTTATTTTAAGAGATTTAAAAGTTTTTTTAACTAAGAATGGAGATACATGAGCAAAATTAAAATTTATTTATTAGTAGGATAGTAGGATAGTAGGATTAGTAGGATCTAAAACATTTAATATTGCATATCACTTGTGATTAGTGTAGTTTGTATGAGTGTCATAAAGCAATAACGTCAAGGAAAGGATTCATTTTAAAACAAAAAAGCACTTTGTTAAGTGTCACCCCTTCAGCCCGTACACACCCCCGGCCTCGCCCGCGCAACACGGCGGTGCGTAGCATGCAGCTCACGCACACGGATGGCGTCCCACTGATATTCCAATGAGAATTATATTATGTACGCTAATCAATTCACTGGAATATCCGGGAATTGTGTCTAAAGAGCTTGTTTACCTCAATGAGTTGTTTGATTCGTCTTCAAACGGCGTCTTTAATTTCTATAGGTAGTCTAATTGATTTCTATCTGTAAACATACATGTGACATGCGTCTTCCTAAAACCTGCCTTTAACATATTTCATGCGGTTTATAACCCTGGCACAAGAACAAGCCTGTACAAAGTAAAATCCATGATGTTATAAAACAAAACAAAGTCGTAAGTCGCGCTTGCGTTTAATCGAGCGTGCGGCGCCCGCGCCGATTTATGTGCACGCCGCGGCCCGGCGCTGGCCGGCGCGCCGCCTGCAGGCCGCGCCCGGGACGGACGGCCTGGACGTGCGCCAGACAGGCTGCGCCTGTACGGTGCAGCGCTGTTTGATTCGCGCGATGTAATTTATTTACGGACGATATAGGTAGCACATCTTATAGAGGTTCACTCGTGCGGACGTGAAAACGTTTTGTTCGTGTTTTTTACGTCAAGTATAGGTATCCGCTAGTCACCAGTTTAGTAGGTATATTAAAATAAAGCGTCAAAAGTTAAGTTACGTACAAACATAATTTTTAATAAATACAAATAATTGTATCTTTATCTATGTAGTTTATATTATTGCAGTCGTCTCAGACGTGTTGTTAATATATTTATTAAGTAATAGTGAACTATTAACCACTATTATAACTACAAATGGAAATTAGTTTCGCGCTTCCATGATATGTACTCTAGCTGAACATCTCATGGCACGGCCGACTGACTTCCAACACCACCACACATACAGAAGCTCCACTCTTGACACGACAGTATCTTCAGTGTTTAATCTCAACTCACGATTTTGTTTTTGTTACCATGTTCGGGGCAGCAGATGTTTAAGAGATTTTCCATAAATAAACTTTCCATGCTTGTCGATGAACTAGCAGCGGATGAGAGTAGGAGACGACCAGAGGAGTCTCCTCTGTAGAGTCCTGTGCGGTGAAGTCAAAGTGTGTCTACACACAAGATTGTGCACTGTTTACGTTAGGTCTCTGTTCGTCAGCGACTTATATCAGATTTAACAAGGTTTGCTTATTACTGTTTATTGGCCACTACAAGGGTAGATCTTCTGGCCTGCTTGTAGTGGTGGAGCTACTCCAGGCTGGCTTGTGTGCGCGATGCGTGCCCCGAGCCGCGGAGTTTGTATTCATGGAGGCGCGGGAGGGGGAGGCGGAGGGCCATCAATCTTACGCGACAAACGCTGATAGATCCGCCGCCGCACTTCCCAACTTACTCTAAACAAATTGACTTTGTCTAACTTTTGAAAACGAAGTATCTCCTTTCTTACGATGACTTGGTAAAAATTGAATTCCGATGCCGAAGAAATCGGGGAGGTAATGGAATCTGTGAGATTTATCTCGGGTGTGATGTGCAAGTTGTAATGGACGCGGGACGAGTTAACATGACCGCCCCCCCGCCCCCCCGCCCCCGGCTCGCCCCGCGGCTACCAGACGCTCTCTTATTGTTAACGAGATCGGATACCGGCGATAACTTATACACTGAGAATGTGGTCTTCATACTTCGGGCTATTGTGTGATCGTATTTATTGTTTGTATACGCAGCAGATATAATGCGTGTTGTAGTGATCTGAAAATGGCTTTTTGATTTACAAGTTGCATTTATACGTCGTGTTAATATTAATGGTTTTCTTTGAATTCCAAACGAAATCCCCTAAGGGATACCTATACAGAATTCGTGTACGGTACCTTTCTGCTGACTTTTATACTTGGGCAGAAAACATTAACAATACGATTATGTATGTGTATCACGTAACGTGACGCACCCAAATCGCGCGCGTCTCGTGCTCGGCTCGTGCTCGAGTCGTGCACGGCGCCGGCAGCACGTTTCCCACGGAGCAATCGTCTAATTAATGAACCTCCCTGATATCAAACTTTATATTCCCGGTTAGAACTTGGCCGCTCTTTATATCGCCGCCTTTGACAAAGTTCCTCCTCAGATAATTTGGTAACTATGTAACACTCATTATTGTAACGGGAGGCTGGAGCCCGCGGGCCGCGCAGTATTCATCACCCAACAGAGCGCTCGCAGTTCGCAGTCATTACTTCACATGTAAATAACGTTTTGTTTTCTTTTGATGTTTGTTCACGTTCAAACTTAGAGTATAAGAATAAAAGTTCGAAACAATTTTTTAAATTTTGCGTTATCTACTTAGTTTTACTTTAACTGTATCTCTGAATTGTGATTTTATATTGATATCGCTTGAGATATCAACAAAATATAATTATATTATCTGTGTTATATTTATAGTAGGTACATGTATGTTATTTATTGATAATCCACACCCTTTGCTATTGTTTCAGTACCCCAAAATATTTTTTATTAAGACTTTTAAAAATAGAATATTCATCTATCCCTATTGCAGCGCCATCTGTTTGTATAAGTTATTTCACCCATGTACTGTACTTCGTCTGATTCATACTCCGAGCCATTAGGCAGTAATGAACATCGCTCACTTTTACATATCGGCACGTACACAGCGTGAAGTTCGCTTCATTTGGGAACACGAGCTAAGTTCGGTAATTAACTCGCTCGTGATCGTTCGTGAGGATGGGATTGTGATAGTTGGCAGGGTGACTTCATTAGCGACCTGCGGAGATAAAGAAGCCGGGAGTTACCGCGAGAGCGCGGGGTGCCTGTGCAGAGTACACTTGCAGTACAGCCGCCATGTTGTGCGCCGGGACGACAAATTGATATAAATGAGTTTTGCAGTGAATCGATGATAACGCTGCACTCTCCCGGTATCGGGGAGATTAGTTTTCTTTCCTGGTCCTCTGTTGATAAAAACTGTCCTACAGGTTATTTTTTTATTGTGTATTGTGTACAAATATATTTTGATACAATAAATGTCAAATATTTTTTTTCTGTTACATATTGTATATGTATGTTCACAGTACCTCCTACTGTGAACATTACGTTGTATACCTCTACAGTAGGGGACATTTCGACCGTCTTATTGTTATTGAATTGAATGTTACTACTTGTTAAGTGGGTAGCTAAACGTAACGAGTACACCCGCAGTCCCTGCTGTCCTCTGAGGCCCTGCTTAGATTTTTAATTGTGGATCCGAAGTGCGTGTAGCGTGAGGACGCAGCATAGATACCACTGATTCAATGCATGAGGCTCCCGCAGTGCACCTGCTAACGAGTCCATCCCGCACCAGACAACGTGTAGTATCTCTCTAAATTGATAAAGGAAACTTGGAAAATGATGGACACGAGCGGGACTTGAAGCCGCGGATTTCAAGTTTCCTTTATCAATTTAGATGTAAGCCTAGCATGACAACATGCAAAAAAGATACAGACAGTCGTGTAGCATCTCTGTCATAATATTGGTGCGCCAGTCCCTTCACATGTATCACTGTGTGTGTGACTCAGTTTTTATCTTTTAAAACTTTTACTTACTCCACTCAGTGCAATTCACTTCGTGGTCACGGTTGGCACACTTCCACATTGTATTGCTTTTGTATGACGTCCCCCCACTACGTCCCCCTCGCCCCAGATTGCAGCCCCGCCTGGAGTCGATTGGAAATTTTTAATTGCAACTTATATCGAATTGAAAGTTTCACTTACGGCGCCACGCTCCGCCGACCATCTTGTAACGTAACTATTGACTCCATACACACGGAGTACGAGGCGCCGCGGGACACATCCAAGTCAATCCCTACTTGTTTAACGTTATCATCTTCATTGCAACCTCTGAGGCTACTGGAATGAAGGCAATCTGTAGAATTTAACGAGGACCTGAACAATGAGTGTATTGTTCCTGATCATCCATGCTTACGCCACTTATAACCGCGCGCCGCAGAGTGAGTGCTGCTCTCTACATTATTGTACATAATTATGCGTGTATCTAGAACATTGCAGCGGCTACTGTACACATCGGCCCAAAATATATATAAAGTGCAACCATCAAGTGACTCCAGTTGATGAACAACATTGTGCTCGCGAGGCAGCCGCCGTGCAGTGACATCTTCTAGAAGTACCTGCTCGCCGAGGTAAACGGGTGACGTCATCACCCAGGTGACGTCTGCTGCCGACTTGTGTGTGCGTATGTACGTAATATCCCTTTTAATGCTTATTGATGTATAAAATTCCAATAACGGTAACGGTTCCCTATTACAACGTTAGAGCAGGTCCGTATAAATCCCATGTACCTATATTACATAGGTACCTATAATGTGCTCGATACCGTGATTTTCCAATTTATAATGATAATGTAAGAAGCAACGGCTAGAGAGACGTTATGACGCTCAAAGACTAACACAGACTGACACACGCACCCACATGTAGATTAACAAGCTTACTTCCAGGCAAGATGGACTGAAGACTTACCTAACAAAATGTCAGCCCACATTACAGTGTTAAGCCACCCGTGACGTGCGACCGTCCGCGCACCTCTCACATACAACACAGAGACAGCAGCCCCCAGCCGGGTGGCCCGGCTCGTATTGGAACATATTTCACAGTCGGTATAAAATCTCTTGGTAGTGGTTACGGCAGCTATTCTGCTGGATTTTCTTACTCGACTCGAATTTCAATCGGACGGCAATTTCGTTTCCTCGCTTCCCGAACGATTTTCTTTATAACCAGCGGCGAGTCCGGCTAACTATTAATAATATACTTACCTCCATTTATATTTGGCTTCCTTTCAAGCGACGTAGCGCGAGTGTGTCCATAAAACCACACAATAGGGGTTTACAGAAGGCTTTCAATTGCTATTGGAGACTAGCACGGTTACACCTTAATTCGCTATGTAATTCACAGCTTGAGTTATGATTAGGGTTTAATGCAGTGATGGAGTTGGTCTGGGTTAGTGCATTGTCCGCAGTAAACCTTCTGCGCGCGCGTGTGTGGTGGCAGCCGGAGCGCGGCGGGTTGCGCTGGCAGACGCTCAAAAAATCACGTCCCGCGGAATTATTGAGTTAGCGCACGCTTTATTGTTTTCAACCGCAATAATATTGGTATCGATAAATGGAGTCGAACTCACGCTCGACCGGTTGTGTCGCAGGTACCTATATGGAAGCCAGCTATATACAAATACTATTACTTAGTTTTAAATTCTGCTCGCAGTAAAATTGATATAATTAAATGATCTATCTCTGTTCTTGGGTTGTTTACAGTCTGTTCAAAAGTTTTGTATCTAACCTTCGATGTACTTCATCAAACTTTAACAATGTGTATACATATGAAAGACTCAGGTTTTTAATGAAAAGAAAAAGGATTTACTGTGAATTTATTTCAGGTTTATCGGCTAAAGAAATAAAAGCTGGTGAGTGTGAGGCGCGGGAATATAATGGCAGTTCGGAAATTGTAGTAGCCATGTGGGGTTCAAAACTCTAAACGGTTCTCAGTAACGAAGGTTCGCAGCTGATGCGGGAAATTATTACATGCTTCGACTAAGTTTATGTTGTATGCACAAAAAAATGTAGAATATTAATATTATGAGTTCATATACACATTTAGGTACTACATACAGTATGACATGAGTTTACGTAGTTAGTAAACCGCCCGCAATAAGCGTGGCTCCAAGCAGTTCTAGAACGTTCGCTGTGGTCCCCCGGGCTGGCCACGGACGACATGAGCGGCGCCGTGTGTGCGGGTATGTGAGTTGTACAGCTTCGTGCCGGCTAATGACGGACGGCTGTCCGCGGGGAGCCGCTAATTACCGCGACAGACCTCGGACCGCGGCCGCCGGGGCTTCCCTCTCGTTCTACATACAATGTACCAAGGATCAAGGATCTGAAGAACTAATTGGTTATTTTGTTCTAAGAAAGCGTCATCTGCAGGAGATCGTTGTGTTCAGTGCTAGCCAAACGTATTGTTTGTGAGTTGAAACCGTATTATACAATTATTTATTTCCTACCTAAGAGCATCTAATATCATCATTTATACTCTGTCACAATTGCCTTCTACATTCAATTTGTGGTACAATGGACTGCTAACCACTTTCATATTCCACAATCTTCTCGCAATACTTCATAGACTCCAACAATATTATGATGTAAACTCTTACATATCTTCACCAAGTCAGCATAAAATAAGATGCTATTATATTCGCAGCAGGAGACTGGATCGCGACTTATTTGAGAACGTGCATACAAACGGCGCGGTTGGCAACACGCCGCCGCAAAGACGAGATGAATGGCGGGATATATCTCACGACCGCCGGCATCCAGCGGCGTGGCTTATCCACGGATATCGACGTGCCGTGGGCCGCGTCGGCTGGGGCCCCGCCGCGCGCCGTGTGCTGCACGGAGGTGCACGGGGGGACAACTGCGCTTTTCACATTCCGTTCGGGAATAGGAATGTGCTCCGAGTTCAAAGAGAATATTTGCATAATTATTAGTAAAAGGATGTTTTTAAAATCAATACAGCATTACGATCGGGTTGTACGTCAAGCTTCGTCGCTAGCTCTCGAGCCGGTCTCATCTCCGCTGCAGTCTGAACACACTTCAGCTACAGGTAGCTAGGACATCACGTGTCACACATCGTACCGGTTGCGGTTAGATGTATTTGTGATAATTATTTCAACTTCTTGGATATCTATTTCTATAAAAATAATTGCGTCGTATTATTATTATTTTTGGAGACGGTGTCACACTTGCAATACTAGCACATCTTACCTATAACTATGATGTAATTACAAACCTACCTTGGCTGACACCGACTCCAAAAATAATAATAATACGACGCAATTATTTTTTACTTTTTAGTGCTTTTTAATTTGTTGTGAAATAGTTTTGTTTTGAAGTCGGTTTTTTTTTTGTTAAAATTTTTGTTTATTTTTTGATTTTCAGTGAATTTAGACTGTAAACTAACAAATTTGCCTAAATATGGGTAGATCTAATAAACGTGCTGCTCATGTGAGACAGCGCCGTTTAAATGAAACAAAGGAAGTTAGGGAGTTCCAGAGTGTATCTTCTAAGTCCAAGATTCAAGGTCAATGAAATTAATACAAAATCATCCTTGTTTAATATTTTTTCTAAAAAATGAAAAATCATCGAAATCAGTTCATAAAAAACCGCAGAAATCGGAGAACAATCATAGAAAAATGTAGTAGAGAACGTGAAAAAAAACAGCATTATTAAGAATTACTGAAAAAGTACTGATCGGATCTTAATTAAATTGCAATGGGACCAAACGGGAGGCACCAGCTTTCAAATAAATAAAAAATCATCAAAATCGGTTCACCCAAGCGAAAGTTATGAGGTAACAAACATAAAAAAAAAAATACAGTCGAATTGAGAACCTCCTCCTTTTTTTGAAGTCGGTTAAAAATACTTGGTACTAATGCCTAATAGCTTTTATACTCGTCTGTCACGTTGTTTTTCTTCACCGTTTATGGCAACTGATAACTGTTATATAGTCCGCAGATGAATTCGAAAACACCATGGTGCGTGCCGGGGTTTGAAATTGCGACCTTAGACTAGGCAGTCTAACGGTCATACCACTCGGCTACCAGTGCTTTTTATTGCCAGACTATTTATAGTAGTTTATTTCCACAAAACGGCACGGAGTATACTTCGAGAGAAGACATAACATCGAAGGCGCCGGGGCGCCATCCAACGTAGACACCATGGCTTGTCTGCGCGGACGGGCGCCACTCGTGCCACTAGCAAATCTTGGTGCAGCAAGTGTAGATTAGCAATTACTATTGCCAGATTAGCAATAGACATCATGATTCCATGTAGGCGTTACATAATACTGCTCACCTCCATTTCGTTGTTCAGAAGTACCGTGAGAATCAAAACATTAAAATATTATTTTCTATTATACTACTTCTATTATATGTTTATAGAGATAAATTAGTTACACCTTAACTCTCAATCATCCCCTTTTTGTTAGAGGAACTAGAATAGAATACATACATACATAAAGTCACGCCTGTTTCCCTGAGGGGTAGGCAGAGACCACGGATTTCTAGTTCCGTGCGGGTGTTCAAACAAGCGACTCTTAGCGCGGCAGTCCTACACATTGCACCAACTGGTTCGTATATAGTAAACATAAACATAACATCACGCCTGTATTCCCCAAAGGGGTAGGCAGAGGTGCACATATAGTACACCCACATTTCGCCAGTTATGTTTTTAGGTCCCAATGTAATAGGGGGCGAGCCTATTGCCATCAACTGGACACAAATCCAGACTCCGTGCTGCCACTGAGAATTACCTAATGGAAAAACCCAGTAATACTTTGCCCGACCCGGGATTCGAGCCCACGACCTCGTGCTCAGCAGTCGCGTTTAGCGACCACTAGACCAACGAGGCAACCGAGTTCGTATGTTGTAAAAGAAAGTAACCTGTCCCCACAGAAGCAGTCGATGCACGTGAGACCACAGATACAAGACTGTACTATAATATACAAGATGTACTATATCATGAGTGATACCTTCGATATGAGCTGCTGCGCGAGTGACGCCGCGCTCGCCGCCCGCTCCCTGACAGGGATGGATGTCTCTCTCTCCGCAGCACTCTCCCCGCTCCGGTACTGCACTAGTTTTATCTGGAACACTTGTATCTGATTCAGAGGACCGTGTGATGTATCGGGTGTCCTAACTGCGATTATTATGTTGTGAGCAGCGATTACAGTTTATATAATACATACACAATGGAAGTTATTCGAGAACAGTTCTGCCTACAGCTTTTGCGGGTATTCTCCTATGCGGGTGTTACGGCCGTTAGAATAAAGTCAAATAAGCATTATTTGTAAGCGTTACACTCGAGTTGAATCCCGTCCAGCTCTATCCTTGTCACAGTGCAGCACGGCTCGCTGATGACCTCGCTTTGCGAAGCCGCCACATACATTGACGAGCCAAAGAACTCCAGGTTATACGTGTTCAGCCAAACGATGCCCCTCTTCATAATATGACCAACAGACAGACACTATAATATACCATCCAGGGCCAATGTCACAGTCGTATGTTTTTCTGCAGCTCCGTAGATGTGTTATCAAGGTTCTTCTGAAGTCTTTGGATAAGTGATTATTAACTTTGTAAACTAGTATGGATGATGACCAGTAAAGTTTTCAGTTTAACATACAATACGTAAGTGTATTTCTGCAAATAAGTGTTTAAAAACAGAGTGTACAGCTGCCAGGCTGCGAGAGTGGCAGAACATCCAATTAATAGAATTGAAATGGTAATGGTGATGACTCCTAACTACCAACTCAATTATTACTTTTGTCATAACAATAAAATTAAAATACAACAGAAAAACTTTTGCAAAACGGGAATCGTCCCCGGAAGCCGTGGAGTGCCGGAAGGCAATACTTGTTAATTAATATAATTTCCGGAGCAGGGCCTTTTTCACAACCTTTTCAATAAAACTGGAAAACAACAGCGCGATTGTTTCGTTCGGGACGCCCAGGGGTGCGGGGCGCGGGGCGCGGGGGTGAGGCTGCGCGGGGCGCTCGGGGTGTTGCACGGGACAACTCCTTCAAAGAACAATAAAAGTTAGTAATGAGGCTGAGCTAACGGCCGGCAAATTGGTCGACCGTTTGGAAACAAAAATAACGAGCTGAGAGCGGAGATTGCCTCGTTGTTGGCTCGCCGCCCTGACGTCGCCCTGACGCCGCGCGGCAAGCAGTGCGCGCAGTCTCCCAGTAGAGCCTCCGAACATTCGACTAGATCCGTGCAAATGAATGGCTTAAACTTGTTTCATTGTTGTAACTACCTACTTACTGCAAGATTAAACTAATAGCAGCTTGATCTTACTTCATCAAACATTCAAGATCTACGTTAATAGCTTATGTTCACTCAGCATTACTGCATGGTTACCCTACTCACAGCGCCAAGCGACCTCATATGGAATAAGTAGGTGCAGGTCTCACTGTGAGTAGTGCACTGCTGAAGATCTTCACACCTTACACAGGAAAACTATTGATTTGCAAATTCCTATGACTAAATTAAAAGGAAAATAAATCTTTCCTAGCGGGGCTTCTCTGCCGGCGTGGTTGTATGTATTTATGTACGGGGGCTTATGTTGTAGGTGCACCAGTGCGGCCTGACGCCCGCAGTCGGCGCCGGCCGCTGCCGCCGGCCCGCCCCGCACCGCCCCGCACCGCCCCGCACCGCCCGCTCCCCGCCGCGCCGCGCGTGCGACATAACAAAACACTTTACAGATTAAGGCCTCGTTACGTTCACTTGTTTCATGTTTGAATCAATTGCTCTTTACTATGTTCTGCACTTTTCAATTCGTTTGTATTTCAGTCGAATACGTTCACAATCTGTGACACCCGTAGAGCTTTTGGACTGGACTGGACTTTAATTAATGCGTTCTTTGGATAATTAGCTTTGGAGCTCTTAAGTTGCTTGGAAATAAATTGGTTCAAATATGTAAAATATAATGTCTAATTCATTCACGCATTCCGTTTTAATGTCGGTGTGAACCGCAGCTTCGAGCCTGTAGCTCAATAGCTTTACACGAGAAAATCTCCTGATCTAAGCGCGACGTAATCACGTCCCATAATGAATGCCGCAGCAGCAAGCGAGCGTCAATGAATGTGGCCGTGTCAGTGGGGCTCACAATGGTGCGGTGAATGTGCCGCGCGTCGTCATTCAGCCAGCCCCGCACGGCCCCGCACGGCCCCGCACCGCCCCGCACGGCCCCGCACCGCCGCTGTGTGCTGATGCAATGTTGATAGCGCGCTGTTGACTCAGTGCCGTGCCTTGTGGCTCCCGCACAGATGGTATTCAATGTGTGGGAAATGGCTTTCGCTGCCCTCATTTTTTACTTCAATATTGCATTAAAAAACGGTTTGGTGTTAAACTTGTGAATATAATACGAATTGGGTATGGCTTGCATCCAGAAATCATTTATTGATGTTTAATCGATAAAAGTGTTCCCTAAAGACGACGCCGATAAGAAGCTCTGTCTAAAATGTTTCTTACATTAGACATTCCCCATCATTCTCAGACTCAACATGTCTAGTGCCACTCATGCCTCGTTGGTCTAGTGGTTGCTAAGTGCGACTGCTGACCAGGACGTCGTGGGTTCGAATCTCGGGTCGGGCAAAGAGTTACTGGTTTTTCCATTAGGTCATTATAGAAGCACCACGGACTCTACTCCATGGCAATAGGCTCGTCCCCTATTATTACTGACGAATTATGGGTGTACTATAGGCACACCTCTCTCTCCACATAACATCACACCTGTATTCCTCGAAGGGGTAGCCCTTCGGGGTATACAGGCGTGATGTTATGTTATGTTGACTGTCAACATGTCTAGTGGTCGCTCTTCTCTTGAGAACTTTAATAAGGGTGTTGTTATATAGCGCCACCGAGAATACAAGCCACTCTATACTCGACTCGGCGACTGTCGCGGATTCGAGTCCCGCTCGTGTCCATCATTTTTCAAGTTTCCCTTTATCAATTTAAAACACTCTATACTCGTTACGTGTAGTGCGCACTATCTCTTTACAATCTGCCTTTATTAATCAACGTTTACTTATAAACTGTGTTAGCACCTGCCGGCAATACCGCTACAAAAACGTTAAGTATCCCGCAGCGAGGCGCGGGCGTGCGGCCGGCCGAGTGTGTGACACTGACAACCGCCGTTGTTGCGGCTCCGGCGGCCATTAGCTGGCCGCACACGGCCACCGCTAAAAGCCTTTCACGCGCTCTGTTTGAGCCCAGCTTTATTCACTTGTTTTGCTGTCATTATCGTGCTCCCTCAGCTCCCCCAGCCGCAGGTGAGCCGGCGCAAGCGGTGCTTTAGAGTACTGGTAACACCACCATAGTAATACTGACGTTGTTGCAAGCACGCGCTAGGTCAATATTTTTTACTTTAGCTTTTTGTTACTTTGCTTATTTTGCGCATTATATAGATGTACATATATTTATATGATTACTTATATACATTAGATATATAGTGTTACAAATGACTATGGTTTGGTAATGTAACGAACTACGCACCGCTCAGCACTCGTACGAGGGTCAAACTGAAAGTTCTTAGAACTGGCCACTTATAAACAATATAATAAAAAAATAATTCTAAAATTTGAAAATAGAACTCTTTGCCAATATTACTGAGTATATATTTCATTAATTTGTCATTTGTTTTACGATTTGGCGGCAAATTGAAAATTGTCTGTGTCACGTCAACATGAATTTAACACGAGAAAATTTTCGTGCAATGATTTTTTATGACTTTCGATGTCATTTAAGTCAACAAGAAAGTTATGATAGACTACGATTGGCCTTTCACGATGAAGCCCCATCTCGTGCGACAGTTTACAACTGGTTTAATGAGTTTAAACGTGGTCGCACTAATCTCACTGATGATTTACGTGAGGGACGGCCTTCTACGGCGACGACTGAAGATAACATCTGTGTTGTGCGGCGTATGATAGAGACTGACAAAAGAGTGACCTATCAGCAGATTCGGACAAGCTTAGGCATCGGTATGAGTCAAGTGCACAAAATCCTCCACGAACATTTAGCAGTCAGGAAGCTTTGCGCCCGGTGGATACCTCATAATTTGACTGAGGCTCAAAAACTCCATCGTGTGGATTGGTGCCGTAAAATGATTGAAAGATTTAACGGAGGTGACTCAAATGCTGTGTTCGACATACTAACAGGTGACGAAAGCTGGATTTACTGTTATGATCCTGAAACCAAAAGACAATCTGCTCAGTGGGTGTTTCCTTTCGAGAGGTTGCCAACTAAAGTGAAGAGAGATCGAAGTGCGGGAAAAAAAATGGTGGCCTCGTTCTTTGGAAGGATAGGTCATTTCGCAACAATTGTGTTAGAGGATCAAAAAACAGTTTCTGCAGAATGGTACACTACCAATTGTTTGCCACTTGTCTTGGAAAAAGTTCGAGAGAAACGACCTCGCAGTAGGATCCTCCTTCACCACGACAACGCCTCGTCGCACACCGCTAAGCGAACGATCGACTATTTGGCGACATCAAACATTGAATTACTGGGTCACCCGCCGTATAGCCCCGACCTCGCCCCTTGTGATTTTTATTTATTTCCAAAAATTAAAGAAAAACTTAAAGGAAAGCGGTTTATGAATGCTGAAGAAGCGGTGGCTGCGTATCGCGATGCCATTGAAGAGAACCCTAAAGACGAGTGGGCAAAGTGCTTTTCCCAGTGGTTCCATCGCATGCAGCGGTGTATTGACGTGAATGGACAATATTTTGAAAAGATATAATAAAACTAATAACTGGCTAATGTAAACAGTTTTTGATTTTCTAAGAACTTTCAGTTTGACCCTCGTACCAAGCACAGCGGTCCCCGGCCTGGCTCCGGTTGGCCATCGGCCATAGCCATCGCTACACCGTCACACACTCTGTAAAATGACGTATTTGTGTAAAGCTTTTGTCTGTAGCAGAGCCTTGTTAAGTTTTTGTGCTTTCGCTACCCCGTTCCTTACTTTATATGCATGCGTGGTAGGCTTCAGCTTGCCTTGCTGTCGGTACACGGCGGTCACTTTGTATGCACATCAGCCCGTGCGGTCAGGGGCCACACGCGGCCAGTTAAGTTGCGGACGGTACAGCGCACCGGTATACATACAAACCTACAAATGTTTTAGCGAAAAATGTTTGAGTGCGATACCATAGCGAGCGAGCGCCGCGGCGCACGTGCGGCGCTGCACTAGTGATGGGACTTGGAGACCACTCTGTACAACATTACTTTGACGTTTCAGGTGTTTTATCGTACTGTGGCAGGTGAGCAGTAGATACCAATGTGAGCTGGATGAAGGAGCAATAGTGCCTGTGTGTTGTGTTCACTTTGGTTATATTATATACAAAGTTGAGTGCGATAAAGACGAGTGGCTGCGGGTGCGCACATTGCCCGCCGCAGTAGGTACCTGGTGACAATGTCCCGGCAACCGGCCAAGCCTCTATGGTCTATGGCGTACAACACAGAGAAAGAATCTATAAAGCAACTTCCTATCACTAAATTTAAACTTCAACTAAAAAAATATCTAATAGAACGATGTTTTTATAATCTAAATGATTTCTTAAATAATTAATAACCTATATAATTATTATACTATGTTACCTGTGTTTAGTTTATTAAAAATAATGTTTTTAAACAGTAGACAATAAATTTTTGTCATAATAATAATAAGTATATTTGAATTTTGAATTTTGTACGCCCGTGTGGGCAAAACATGTAAGGACGTGTCTTTCTATTGTACCATCTTGCTTGCAAACCTGTTTGTACTGCATACTCGTGTTTTTTACAAATAAACGATCTTTATCGCATATTTGTGAATGAAGCAAAAGAAGTATGCCAGGATCGTAGCAAATGGAAATCCGTGGTCTCTGCCTACCCCTCAGGGAAACAGGCGTGACTTTATGTATGTATGTATCGCATCTTTAACGCATTTCTACAACTAACCAAAAGGTCAAGTAGGTATTAATCAGCTTTTCCCCGAGAACAATATCCAGTATCTTATCTCTCTCAACCATCTGATGTATACAACAGCAATACTTGGAAATATGTAAATGAGAAAAATAATTACTTCTACACAGAAGCTAAGACACCCCTCTCCCTCCCGTGAGAACATTTCAAAGCAACAAGTTAATACACCGGATAATGAACCAATTAGCTAACGACCCGCCGCCCGTCGCCGCCCGCCGTGTGCCGGCGCGGGCCGCGGCTCGTCACCGGGACTCCTTTGTAACGACCATAGACAAGGAAGTGGGATGTACGACAGTGGCTGTGGTCATGTGGACGCACTACAACAATCAATGTCTGAATGTTAACGACCCGACTTACAAGCCACTAAATGTAAGCATCCCACAACATTGAACATCACCTCAGTACAACCAGCGCGCCAACTACTATTAGCAGCGCGCCGTCCATACATTCTTTTGCAATTACAGATACACATTCTCGTTAGTTCTAGAGAGGTAGGTGGATATGACAGAGTTATCTTTGTTGTTATTGTAGTATATTATATTGATTGATGGCTATAAATGAGGGACGTGCAATATAAATCTCTAATAATGGGGCAAAGGGTGTTCACTCGTCGGTTGGCCCACGGCTCCGGAAATCGTCACCTGCCATCTGAACGATTAGCGCGCGTTTTATACGAGCTACCGAGAAATCCGTTTGGATACAAAGCTAACCTTTGTTCCGGATTTAGAAAATCAATATAAGTATACATTCTACGTACAGCTATGTATCTACTCTGTAGCACAAAAGAAATATCCCCGACTCAATTATACTGTCGTGTAAAACCTCATCTCCGAACTTATTGCGCGAGTGTATTTGACTAAAGCCCTAATATTACTAGTACGGAGTTCGTACGAAATAAGTTCCATTTCGGGAGTATGAGGATTACGCGAAAGGCACATTCGGTAAAATTGAAACGAGATTGTATGAAAATGTGCGCGCGGGGGGCTGGCGGCCGGCCAGGGCCTGCAGGGCGCAGGCTGGGCCGGCGCGCGGTGCACCTGACACTGCGCACAATACTGTAACTGCCCTGATTTTTGGGCACCTAAAGCGTGAACTAAATCAGTTTTACATCTGAATGTGCGTTTGTTCCGAATGTTTCCATCTACGTTAATCGGCCGACTGATTTAGGCAAATGGCTTCAGAGCCAACTTTGTGTGAAAATCTGTTGGGATTCCTGTGCATGCATGTGTATTGTTGGAAACATTTATTTAGTTTTTAGCTCGAACTAAACCACGACATGTTGGAGCATGTAGCGCAGCGCGTCGGATAACGGTTTATTATTCCAGCTAAAGATGAAACGTCGGGGATTTAAACAGACCGTTGTTATAAAAATTCAAATGAGAGCGGAGTCGACCTCATGGAGCGACATTAGCCTGCGCCGCCTTCAGATTAGACTAATAAGAAGTTTATTTTATTTCACATTCCGTATTCACCCTATTCTCTGCAAAATTTTATTTGCTTTTTCAGGTTTGTAAAGTAGTGCTTCACATTATCTGGACTGTGCTGATAACATGTAAGCTCCACTGCTAGTACAAACAAAAGTAGAATAGATGTCCTTAATAGATAATAATATATATAATAGTTCACTAGAGAAAAGCGCATTGCATACTTATCATTTGATGTTTCATGTTATGATACACATACATACGACATAATTATTAATACATGATCGCCTCTCACCATAACCATACTGGCTTCCACAATGTAAACTGTCCTGTTTTAAGACTTCATGGTAAGGGGGCAGTTTTGTGTGAAGTCTTAAACTGTCTTAAATTTCTTATAATATATCTCCATCAACCTACTAAAATTATATTAAGTAAGCCATAAATACAGCTAGCACTCGGCAGTCGGGCAGTCGGTCACAAAGCAACTGTAACAACAGTCTGAGCCGGCCTTATCGTCACCTTCAACAGAGTCACAATGGGCACCAACCTGGCTTATCCTTGTTTTGCATGTTCCCAGTATTAGCACAAGCCGGAATTGAAACTAACTGGCCGCCCCATTTCCATCTGATAAGTGGGATTACCGCTCGGTGTCGTCCGGCACCGGGCGGATTCGTGCAGGCTCGGGCACGCTCGTGCGGGCTCGTGCGGCGTGTGTCGAGACATGTGGTTGGAACAATTAGTAATGTCGATGCAGGTCTCACACAGAACACGTGGCTTGTTTGACGAAACAGCTTCAACTCAAACATCGTATGACGGCTTGAAGCTCCTCCACGGTGATCCATGTGGCACGTTCTTAAGTGCATTGGAAAAAATTGGTTCATTGAAATTATTCAGGATTTAACAGAATTAAAGTAATATTACACATTACTATAGCCCATGTAACATGACGTGCTTGCAAGCGGTGCCCGGGGGAGGTGGCGCGCACCTGCCTGCTGCACTACCCATTGCATTTAATGGGTTCTGGGAATATGCGAGCCCGGCTAATATCTGCGGAGCGAGCGCGCAGCCAGCTCTGATACTATCTGTAACCGCTGAGCGCTGAACTGCTCCGAACACAACGGTGCTGCCACCAAGCAGCGGTGCGTGATTTTCTGGTTCTAACCATAGATTTTGTATCCAAGTAGTTCCGTTCTAACTTCTCCGCCTATGAAAAAAGTTTTATGTATGTATGTTTTTGTATGAAAATCAAGATAAATGATGATAAATGCATTGTACGTGAAAACGCTTTACAGGGCACGACGTGATATCACAAACGATGCAACACGCGTAAATACAATCAAAAACGGAGGCAACTTCGCGAGCCGCCGGCAATTATTACAAACTTGTACGTACTTTTAACTCGGGGGATATTAAACCTTATTTTATCTGCTATAAGACTGTAGGTGCAGGTGGAGTAAAATAGGCATCACAGGTACTAATTACGCGAAGTTGTGAGCGCCTGTGAATCGTTCGCAGTTGCTACACTACGCCGCCAACAGACAGACAGACGGTTGCAGAGGCACCGCTCATATGCACTACAGTAATATTTGACAGATGCACGTAGCAGCGATTTTATGCTATGAATCCTTATAAAAATACTGTTTAATCAAAGAACAATGTTATTCGACGGCCACACTTGCTTTCAGCCGCTAGTTAGTGCTACGAGTATGTCGAACATTTTTCATGATTGTACCGTAATTTTAGTGAGATAAGTTCTTTAAAAATTAATATTAATAATATATTATTAACACAAGCTTTTAAATCAAAAGTACCATAATATTATATTCTCACCAAACCTATTTAAATATGCGAAATTTCATTTCAATCGGAGGACAAAAAGTGGTTCTAATTTAGATTTCAAGATTTGACCTAAACTAACTCTCATGCATACATGCAAACATTGCAAGTTAAATAAAAGCTTGTAAAAATGAGGAGAAAGATATAGTTTACGATTAATGTTATATAAATAATATATTAGTATCGATTCCAATACTTTCTTACATTGAATGATGTATAAGAGTAATCATTGATGAAGCGTGGATATGTATTGACCTGTCAACTGTGAATAAACCTTCTGCACTCGTGTTTACAGTGGTTCCACGTTCTGCGCCGTCGCTCATTTCCTAATTGAAAATGATACCAGTTTGGTTATATTTGTAAAGACAATTGTAGTTCCGCAGCTTTGGAACTTGAAGGCGCCGCAGTAGTTGACAGCGGAGGACGCGCCAGGCGTGACGTCACATTCGTTACTTGTTTACTTTAGGCTATTTATGTTTAAGAATAATGTCATATTTAAAATTTACTGTTTTCGTATAAAGAATAAAATTTAAAATGTGTCCGGATATGACAAACAGGCTTCTAGTTGCTGTTCCTACTAGATCCTCCTACTAGATGTCCAACGTAGGAGCTCCCAGAGTTGGCGGCGAGCGAAGTAGGCAGATGTAAATGTAGACTCGGTGACCCTCCCCCGCGCCCCCGCGCCCCCACGCGCGCCACTTACTTAATTGACTTTTAGATTGTAATCGCGCTAACGATTTGTTGCCAATTACTAGATGGAGAACGAGTCCATTTAGCTGCAGGTTTGTAAAAGGATTTATTAACGTCTTTAGTTAGGCACTGTTGTTAGATGATTCAAGTATTGAATTTATATAACCTTGTTCCTGACTGAGTTAGAAAGTCGTGCTCTTAGGAATGTAGTCTCGTTGTATCTTATGTTCGATACACTACTGAGTACTGTCCTTGTGCGGACCTCACACAGAGCGCAGCGAGCAGGTTTTTACGCCAAGCACTACGGGCGCGTACAATCATTTACAGTATCACAATCTTAAAAAGCATTGCCTTACGAGAGCCCCCCCTCCCCTTCTCCCTGCACTGCTGGTACCACACGCTCAGACCATTACCTCGGCAGCGCAGATACCCGCACAACATAAATATCTATTACTTGAAGTCATTGTACGGCGACGCAGCCGCGCGCCGAATTAGTATGCAAACCTCGTGCGCCGCGAGTGTGTTCCCAAGTAGTGTTAGCGCCGCCGCGTCGGGTCTGTCCGAGTGTGGCCGGCTGAGCTCGGGACGCGCGGGACGCTACTAATTTGCTTGGACAGTGATAGCTTGTGTGTTGTCCCTTCTTCTGTAGACACAGGTATGCGGTATTAATTGGAACTGTTTTAGCGGCAAAGTTAGTGGCGCTGTAATTGTATTTGATAATTTAGTGCTGCATTGTGCTGCCTAATGGAAATCCGATATTCCTGTTCTGCACGAGTGGGCGCTAGCGAAGAGTCCGGTCGCAGGTTTGATCTCTGCTCAGTGCGGGGATCTAAACCAAAATAATAATTGTATGGTCGTCGGACTCAACACTAGGTACCTAGTATCTTATATGAATGGATGGGTACATACCTACAGTTGCGTTACTCTTTTACTATTATAATGCGCACTCAATCCTAGTGCCTGATGCGATCCTCACGGGGTTTGAGAGGTTTTTTTCGGTTTGTCCAATTAAAGTGTATCCCGGCTGAGCCCCAGCCGAGCCCGGGCCAGCCCGCCTGACCCCGTCTCTCATGTAACATCATCTGCCGGTGAATACTAAATGAACCGCTCGCTCAATATCCCCTTCCCGGCCCTGAGCAGTCCGTGACAGTTACACCAACCTGCTTTACATATCGAGGCATGGAGTGTCTTCTTATTGTACACCAAGTTTATTCAATCCCCTATTTTACCGACCGATATTCGTAAATTCAATAGAAATCTTACACGCAATAGACGAGACGGACGCTCGCCCCCGCGCTGCTCGCCGGTCGTTACGACACCGGTGTACACTAGCTCAGAATGTTATACACTTCCATATGCGTACAGAACACGGCATCTATTCTTGCAGTACAAGAGAGCGGTTATTGTCGCAGTGGGTCGGGTAATGACGCGAGGCACTAACTTTATTCAATCCAGGCCATTACCAGAGCTATAGCACGCTGCGCCGCGCTACACGGCGCTATAAGAGGCTATAGCAGGCAACCCGCCGCGAGACGACGAACGCTACAAGTAGCGCGCGGAGACCCCGAGCAACAACTGTCCGGGGACAAATGGACGTCGCTGATAACATTAGGGAGGGGACATGCTCGGACAGATTAACTAAAACAGAGCTATCCCGGAATAGTCCTTGTGGCATTTAATATAACATTACTAAGAATACCTCTACAGTCCTACTACGAAGTAGTCCCTGAATTTCTTGTTCATCTACACGAGATTACTACACGCACGAAATTGTATCGGTACTCCATGTACGGATACAATTTCTTGAATAATGTTATGAGTCTCGCCGCGGGTCGGATCGCTCAAGTTTCAGGCGCCGTCGGTTCAACTTCTGTTATGTTATGCAAAACATTTGAGACAAGGCGTTCTGCTTGTAATACACTGTCTAGTCTGCCAATACTTGATCATAGACAATCGTAAAGGCTACAGAAGTTTACGTAGAGTCATCTATTTCCATTTATTATGAATATGTACATAAATGCACACAATACTTTTAATATATAGGTACACGTAAGGATTAGCAAAGAAGTAGAAACGAATCTAATCATAAGTAAATGAAACAGTACTCTACTATATAATAATAATTACATAAAGACATATTTAACTGCTGATCTACAAGGAATCATCTCAGAGCTAACCATTCCCCGCCCACTCCGCCTCGTCCCATCCCTAGCGCGTGCGACAGACAGACCGTTTTACTGGCACATTACAATTAGCGAGCACTGAGCACTGAGCTCGGCCGCCGACATCTTTACTGCTGTAGATAAAGACTAGCACATACAACATACATAGAGCGGCACACACGGCGCTGTGCTCTTGTTTCATCGGCAGTTCGACACGCGTGGTCCAACCTTAGTCACCACTCATTTAATTATTATTATAATTTATTAACTATCTCTTCATACCAATATTTAGCAAACAATACGTAGTTATCATCATCACGCTTGTACTCGTACGCTCTCTGAGATCTGACAGTACCTTGCTAATTTACAGACAAAACCAAAGTGCCCAATTTAAAATGAACGGTTCTATTTATAATAACCGAACGTAGTAAACAGTGATATTCTAATGATGATAATGACTCATTAAACTGTGCCGTTCATTACACAAAATTAACAATAATTAGTGATATCAAACAGACTATCCAAGTGGATAATTATACATTGTGGATAGTTAATCACTCATAGGCATCGGATGCTCGATTGATTTTGTGTTTAACCTCACCTGGTGTCATATTATCATAGTTGTGTAGCGGTTTATTTATCTATTGTACTGTGTGATTGTTGTTTGTATAATATAGGTATGGTTTGTTACTAGTTACCAATAAGTAGACTGTACTTGTACAACTGTGTGTAATAAATAAAATACAGTGTCTGCAGATGCAATACCTATATTTTGTCCGTGCAGAAATCGATCTTGCGAGCCCCAGGGTTTAAGTTCAATCAGTCAGCTACTTATACTCTGACACCAGGTTGTTTATCAACCATACCATAAGAAGAAGAAGACTGGTATGTATGACTTTTGGTGTCATTTTTGCATGTTGCCCATGCTAAGCTTGAATCTAAATTGATAAAGAAAATTTGGGTTGGTATTATCGTTTCCGGAATTTATAGTTGTAAAGGTATAACACTGAGTTGGTAATCGTAGATTCTAACACATAATACCTGACCACACCCTTAGACGTAAATACTTAAAGGGAACTTGAAATTTGATGGATGCGAGCAGCGACACGGTGGCTCAGTTGGTTGGAGCAGCGCTACGGTACGGCGAAGGTCGAGGGTTTAAATCCCGCTCGTGTTAATATTTCCTTTATCTATTTAGAAGACTGGTATACTTCGTTGCAGGTTTCTTGAGGCAAAAGAAAAACACATCATAGACATTAACTAAGGAACGGTAGCTGTTTTGATAGTGGTTTAATCACAATAAATGTAGCATTCTATGTCCAGATAGTCACTAGATACTGTTTACATGTTCCTGAACTAGTAGCTACTAAAGTATTGGTGACTAAAACCTTGCAACTAAACTAAAACAAAAGGTTTTAACTTCAAAGATATATTCGATTAAAAACAGTTATAGTTGAAAAGTGTTTGCACCGCACTAGTCTGACAACCGCTTCAATAAATACAGGCGTGAAGTTGAAAATAAATAAAAATGATTTCCGCTCATAGTGTGTTCACACTCACCGCTCGGCGCCGCAGCGGCGCGGACCAGCGCGCCCGCCGCCCGCACCGCGCCGCGCCGCGCCGCGCTTCGGCCGGACGCCATTTAAATATAAAAATAAGATACCCGGAGCGCGCCGCTACAAACGTAACATAATTTCATACATATGTATGAGTAGATTCTTTCGTGAACACGATAATCATGTTCGTTTATGCCAAACCCCTCCCCCCTCCTCTCACTCGGCTAACATCCCGCATAATATCGTAACGAAGTATCACACGCTCCCCGCGTGTCCCCCGCGCCGCGCCGCGCCGCGCCGCTACATCGCGCGCTCCCACGACGCTCGTTGCCACACGATGCGCAATAAACATTTTTCTCGTAATTAATGTCCGTTCACCAAGATATATTAAAATAATTTAAAAGCTTTAAGATATTTATGGAATAATGTAGTGTTGTAATAGACCCACACCCACTGTACCGGTCATTTAAATGATAATGTCTGTAACTTTAATATTGAAACAATAAAGCATTATTATTATTATAAATGATTTTGTTTCTGAAGTGGTCTTTTTAGGAAAGAACCACGGCGAGTTTGAGTCAACCTGTCCTGACAGACAGACCCCGTCTCGTACCATCTGCAGGACATTTGGGTAGGCTGTATAAGATACTCAAACCAAGAAACTATTTAAGAAGGATATATAGAATATCTATTTTGTTCTCGCTAACCTTTGAGATTGTTAAATAATATACGTCTGCGCTAATTAGCATTCTTATCTCGACCGGTAGAGGAAGAATAACAGCTGGCTGTCTGTTACGCTGCCTGTCACAAGTATGTACGACACAACGTCAGGCAACAGTGATCGCGCAAACGTTTAAAAAATAACTCATGAATGTTTATTTAGTGGCGATGTAGAATATTAAGTTAAATAAAAAATTGCGTTGTGGATAAATTTGTAGGCCGATAGTGAAATTTCCCTGGGGCGGGCTGCGCCGAGCGCGCTTCGCTCATGTGCCTTCCGGACGCGGCGGGTGTACGTACACACTACACACCGACACGTGCAGGTACGGGGCGAGGGAGTGCGCGCTCACTGTACTTACGGCGTAACGTGTCGTGACGTGTCTTTCGAAATTCCTGAACGCGGGTGTAACCGTGTTAACTATACTGTTGTTAAATTAGTTCTAAATATTAGTAAAATAATTTTGGAATGCAGAGTCCGGATGGATTCGTATTAGATGGATAGTCCCCGGAGTCTCGCCTTCGTCTTATAGGTGCTGTTACATTTTGAATGCCAAGGACTGCGCTCCGCAGGTTTCGATTAAAAAACTTATACGTAGCATCAGTAAGCAGATTTACTTAATTCAATCTGATTTTGTCAACATTTTTATGGGATATTATTTTTTTCCCGCGGTAGCCTAAATATTTTTAAAATGAAAAGTAGCCTTTATCAGACCTTATAATATCAGCTATCTGCCAGTGAAAGTCCCTTGTTGTCCCCTTGTTATAGGTATCGTGTAACTATCACTAGACACTTCTATTTTATTTTATTACATGTGTATTGATGTTGAAACTATAGTGGGTATTATTAAATGTTCAACTTATACGTTTATATTACTCCCCGCAATTTTCTGGATATTTTAACTATCCCACTTCTTTACCAGTGGCGCTACCCCATTTAATTGAATGTCAGTGTTGGCAGCGCCGCGCGCCGCAGCCCTCGGCGCCGACCCGCTCTACACACTGACATAATGTATGGACCTCCCCGCGGCGCTCCACCGCGTGGGAGTGTCTGCCTCACAGTTTATGTGGCTGATGTTGCTGCTCATGCTGAGGGGTGCGTTTGGCGCAGCTCTCACGCTAAGGGGATCGTCTGTGGTAGATATGTAGTTTTTACGTTTACCTTGTATGTACATATAGTACCTATGTATGTAGTTTACCGGATGAGCAAAGACAATCGCCAGTTCGCCACACTACTGTGCATTGTTAGCAGTAGTAGGCAAGAGGCAAATTCAAATCTATTACGTGGTTTTCCATTTTATACAAATGTGGGAGTCAAACTCAAAGCAGCCAGTAACCGTGCCTACACACAGTTTAATGGAAAGTAGACTTCTATCATAAAACTGTTTTGAAAGTAGTAAAAAGCAAATAAAATATCCAGCACTTTATTTAAATCTCAGTTCATGTAGGAGCTGAGAATTGGCTCCGACGATTCAAACTGAATGATAATGGCCGAGCCGGGCCGCGCCGACGGTCTATAACACAAGCTGACAAGTGCGAACAGGACGCTCTCCCCGGGAGCCCGTCCGCGGGCCATACTACTGCGGGACTTGTGCTTAATACTATTACAACGGAGGGTTACAATGGTTGTCTTACACTTTTATAACTTGTTTTGCAGATTTAGCTTATAAATGTTCGTTCCTTACAATGAATAGCAAATTATGTTAAAATTCATAGACGTGCGTCCTAATGTTTCAAATGGAACATTTTGGGTCAGTCGAATATAATCCTCTAAGGGCCGAGTTCTTGTATTTATAGTTCCTGAGAGACTGTACCTTAAAAATTGGTATCTAATAAAAATATCTAGCAGAAAGTGTATGGTGCGCGCCACATCGTGCGCTCATAGATCACCGCTCACCAATATTCCGGGGAAATTTATTTCTAAATAAACCATCAGTTGCCGTTCAAGTGTGAATGATAAACACTCGGAGAACTCGCGGCGAGTATGTAGGAGGCGGCGCAAGGTGAGCCGGGGCCGGCCGCGCGCTCCACGGGCTATTGTATGTCTATTAATGATGGAACCTACAGCTCATCGCAAAGCGCCCAAAAGTGTTTCTTATTCATAGAATTTCGGGACTCCAGATTGTTGCCTACTTACCGACACGTCGTCGCGTGGTAACCGACAAACAAAACTCTACTGTATTACCGAGTGATAAGGATGGAATTGCGTGTTAAAGTATACGTGTATTTATTACATTTTGGTGTAAGCGGGGACTTCAAAAGCAATTCAACTTTTCTACTTAGAAATATGTTTTTGATGAGCGAATTTCTGTATATGATCGGTAAACGTTAGGCGCCCTCTGGTGGGCGCGGGCAACTCGCGGCGGAGCTTATTGTTTCTTCAGCGCTCCGCAGATTATATCGTTATCAGCGATAAATATTTAAAACAGACACTATCTACGACACTCGACGTCGTTGTCAGAGACTTACATATTAAGTGTTCTGATCGTTTTGTAGTGTCTCTGCTTAGCTGCGGATTGTACTGCTATGTATAATTGTATATATATAAGTGGTCTGAACATTACCAGTGTACCTACGTACCATCTCTTGACCACGAACCGCGGCCGCCTGCGTCTGCCCACCCCCTGACACACCTCACACTTCAATCCTCGCGTTACAAATGGATATTATAATATTCCGCCTTCCCAATGGACTTCAAACGTCATAATTTCGTATAAATCCATCGGAAAGTTTAATTAATCCGGCGCCATTAACGAATATTAAAAAGTTGTGTTTGAGTGAGGCGCGGCCTGCGTGCCGCTAAATGTATGTATACAGGGATCATGGAGGTAGAGTTGTAGATACAGACGTCATCGTGTGGTTAGCTGTTAACACTCGACACGTATGTATTAGATCCTCGCCGCCACATTTAAATATGTACAAGGTACTGACGGCACACGTAGGTACATAATCGTGTTCGTCATACAATATTATTTACCGCCCGCTTCCTCGCTTAACGTTACGTCTGCTGTAATATTGATTGAAGGATGCCGATAATACTTCGGAAGTTTATTTAACTTTTTATAAAGCAGAATAACAATTCAACAGTCAGTGCTACGGAGCTTGTGAAGGTCGCCTTCTGACAACCCACGTGTTCACACGTCGGCGACGCGGCTCGACGGGCCATCCTTCTCTTTGGCTATTAAAATAGGTGAATTTGTGCGAACTATTACTAAGAGTAACCCATTGAATGGTCAACCTACCGCCATGAACTCTAAATAGTTAATGTATAAAATATTAAAGTGATTTAATTTAAGTTTCACTATGTAGACACTCGTAAAAATCTTGGTGTGTCCAGATGACCCAACAATAAGTGATACATACTAATTTATAGTTTCACCAACTGGGCACACGTGTGTCCAGTCTGTCGTGACCAGTTGGTGAAAAACCCATATATTGCATCTATAAGATTTTTTTTTATCACGTGATAAAGTAAGAAAGTTGAAATTCTTTAATCTATCAAAGTGCGGCGAAATGTAAAACGTGTGTCACCGGGGGCTGGCCCCGGCCGGTCCGGAGGGCGCCGGAGTACCGACTGCCACCTATTGTGTCGGGGAAGTGGTGCGGGACTGTGTTATGTCTTCACGATCACGTTTTACTTGTGTTTTGAATTTAGCGACGTTTGTCGTTGTTTATAAATGCTCTGGGGAGACGCCGGTGACTGCGACACAAATCAGTTAATATTGTGTGTCTGGTCTGATGAAACTTACGCCATCACTGGTACATGCGTCATCAGCCTGGAGCCGGCGACTCTAGTAGCAGAGCGTGTTCGCTTTGAGGATTAGCTAGCTTTGTGAGAGCCATATTACGATGTCAGGATTGTAATACTAACTTTTAAACTATCGCGTTACATGATTATCTCGTTATGTGTCAGGATTGTACTAAGTAAGTAAGTAAGTATTAAGATTACGAGAGAATAGTGGGAGAAGGACGGAATACTATTTTTGTCTCTATTTCAAAAAGGGTTTGAGGATGCTACAGCCCTACAATTTACAGATAGCTGAGTTCAAATATTAGTTCCTCCAGATCCATTACCAATATGATGGGCGAGCGAGAATCTAATCCTGCCGCAACACTCACTTAGTGTAATGGAAAGACTTATCGAGGGATTAGCGTTCAGCCATCCTGTCCACATCCCCGCTCGGACACGGGGTCATTCCTCGCTTAATAAACCTGTATATCTGTAGGTATGCTAGTGTTGGTCGGCTACAGATTAAACTCACGCGTTCATCAACTCCGAGAATTTTTACATAGTTAACAAACAAACCACGCGCACAGCGGGAACCAATTATAAACGCGTCAAGAGTGCATAACATGGTGATGGAAACGAAACAAACACTCACACGGCACGAGCTCAACACGCGCCGGCGCCGCGCTGTGTGTGTGTGTGTGTGTGTGTGTGTGTGTGTGTGTGTGTGTGTGTGTGTGTGTGTGTGTGTGTGTGTGTGTGTGTATGTGTGTGTGTGTGTGTGAATTACAGTTACATAGAGGATGCGAGTTAAACATGAACAACGGCAATTAATTAGTATCTTAAGACCTTCGGCCCGGCCGCGCCGACATACGAGCCTCCCAGTCACGTAATGAACATCAATAATGTCTCGTCGTGGAGTATTCAACATAATTGTACAGTTTACTTTGTTAGTTCACTCACATTAAAGAGATTAAAGAGAAAAGTGACCAGTAGCACACGTCGAAGGGTGCGACCGTACATCAATATTACGTAGGGACTTGGAAATTTCGACGAAGGCTTACCTTCGATTGTACCTGAATATAAATGGAGGATGATACCACACTTAGTCAAGTTGACTTCTATCTCGGTCTCAGCAGCCGGCGAGCTTCACCGCGCCTCCCGCGGGGGCTCAGCTTGTGTTGTCCAAAGTTTACAACAATTAAGTCTAGCTCCACCACTGCACGGCTTACTAGTATAATATTTATAATAATAGTAATTCGGAGATAAGGGCACTTTAATAAACGGTTAAAATGTCCTTATCTCCGAATTACTATTACTGCATAGGATCGTCCTTACATTCAGGGACTAGAGAGGAGTGGAACGAGGTGATGGGGGGAAGGGGGGGGGGTGAGGTAGTGAGTGAAGGACTCTGTGCCATTAGCGACACTAACTAGACCGCGGCAACTTGTTGAACGAGCACTCGGCGGCGGAGCGGTGCGGTGCGGTGCGGTGCGGGGCAGCGGAGCGCCGGCCGGGCAGAGTGTGGCGGGCCACTCTCACAAGAGATATAATCACGATTACGAAACTCATCATCACAGAGAGATTAAGACAAGAACACGTTGCGTCCGACCTGGTTTCTCAGAAAACACATATAAAGGTATTGAAGTCCCAAAACTTTTTACTATTTCAATTATGATGTCACACTTTAGCTCCAAGAGTGATGACATGATAACATTACCTAGAAACGCCTTCACTTACCAAAAACATAGTCACAGGTTGACGCTGTCCCTTCTGCGCTGCAGACACGCAGTCATTATAAAAGAGCGGACCAACCGACAAGAATCGATGTTAAAACGAACTTCGTGGTAGTGAGAGAAGGAAATATACCATTCATCAGTACGCGCTGTCTTATTTTTTTCATACCTCGCTTATTATTAGCGCTTGAAATATCCCGGTTTTAGTAGCAAGTATTTATTTATTTATTTATTTATTTATTAGGTATACCAACAGCATTACATATATTGTGTACAAAATTAAAACAGTAATGACAACATTTCTTATATGCATGCCTATTATAGGTACACACAGCATTCACAACATAAGTCTACTATTAAGAATCACTTTTAAATCTATTAAAAAGAAAAGATAAAATCTAAACGTAATAAAAACAAAATTAAATACACTTTGGTCTCCAAAAATATAAAAACAAAACAATAGTCGTCTATCAAATCTAGAGGATACAAAAACTTGACAGTTAACTTTAATATAGGGAACAATGTAGTAACAGGCTGGTAGCAATCAAATATTGTTGCCGTTAAAAGTAGAACGTTTAACGGCAAATTTTTCTATATAATTATCAAAAATTAACTTTTTGCAAATAATACGTTCTTATTGCATATGAGCGATAAATTGGTGTGTAAGAAAATACTATAAACATCAATTGTTTCATAATCACAAAATCGTTCAACACAGCTACGGCTACGGTGCTACGAGGCTACGGGCTACGTAGCTACGACATTACGCAATGTGCCGGTGCGACCCGTCCGGATTTAATGTTTAATTAATAATATTGTAGGAGGTGAACTATAATAGTCGATAACAAGACTATAAAAGCACGCCCGCGCAGGCTCGCTCGTTCATTCCATCGGCGACCACCACAGCGCACGGACCTATACGACGTCAGGTGTCATCTGTATCGTGAGATTACTTTGTTTAAATTACCCAAGTGTTGCATTGATTTACATATGTTGTGAACTAGCATGTAAGTTTTGATTCTGTTGTCCTAATTACTTGTAATAACTGGTACAATAAATTTAGGTTACGTGTTGTAATATTTTTTTTTAATTGATATTCCGCGTCCGATCTTATATCAGAAGTGGGATCTCAATCCTAAGTCCACAGGCCGCTTAGATTCGAATTAACTACTAGCTAAACCTGACAACAATTTAAAGGAACAGAATCAAAACTACCCTCTTTTTTTTTGTTTATTTGAAATTTTGTTTTGCTTTAACCGTTCTTTGAATCAACCATGCCGAGAACACATGACTCGCGAAGTAGATCACGTAGCAGGTCACACCGACGTCATCGTAAACGTCACCAGTCTCGAGAAGCGTCTCAAACGAAACCTCGCAGACGTCATCGATCACGATCGCGGCTCCGATCTGAATCGCGACCTCGGCACCAATCCTTGTCTCAAACCCGGTCTCGGACACCGCCTGTAGTGTCACGTAAACAACCGGAACCAAAGGAACCTCAATCGCGTACGACCTTTGATAAAACGTTAGACACCATCCTCACGCGACTGGAAGTAATAGAAAATAATTTCACATCTACCCCCATACCACCTTCCAATATTTCAACCCCGTCTGCCGCTCAGACAATTGTTGACGCGATCCAGGCCATGAACCCAATACGAACGCACAATTACTACATCTCCAATTTCGACCCATCAATACACGACATCGATGCATGGTGCGAAGAGGTTGACCGCGCTCAGTTGACAAACCGTTGGAACGACAAAGAATGCCTGTCTCGCGTGGCGGGTTGTCTGAAGGGCGACGCCAAAACTTGGCTGAACGAGTGGGTCACTAGTGATAGGTCGTGGGCCAGTTTCAAAAGCGAGTTTAAACCACTCTGCCCAAGGAAGTTAGATTACGCGAATATCTTGTTCGAAACAATGAACAAAACATCGGACCAATACAACTCGTACGCCGAATACGCACGACGTAGCCTTTTACGTTTACGAATAATTAAAGGACTTAGTGAGGATCTTATGACTCTAATTGTCATTCGAGGTATCACTGACGCGCAAGTCAGGGCGGCAGCCGCTAATGCCGAACTCTCACCCGAAAATTTAGTTTCCTTCTTGTCCATTTACATTAAACCTACGCGAGGGAAACCTACAGTTCCACCTCACCCTAAGAGCAAATCCGCAACAAAGCCAGGCCCATCTTCAAATAAATGCTTCGTGTGCAAAGAAAGTGGACATAAGAGCTATACTTGCCCAAAAAATACTAAGCCGTCCGAGTCTGGCACAACTACCTGCACATTTTGTAAAAAGACGGGCCATACCGAAGATAAATGTTTCGCCAAGGAAAGGTCGGCAACACGAAACAAACGTAATGTTAACCTTTGCACTGATCATTCCAGAAACAGGCGCAATAATGACATAGTGACCGCGGTAGTACAGGGTATCCCTGTTGACGTACTCATTGATAGTGGTGCACTTAACGTTTCGTTGGTATCCTCCAACGTACTTAAGTACCTGTCGTGTTCCACCAAACCTACAAATTGCACCCTTAAGGGTTTTGGTAACAACGAAATAGTGGCCGAATCGTGTGTAACACTTACCGTAGAATTTAGCGACATTACCCTCGAAGCCGATTTTATAGTTGTACCCGCGGAATCTATGGTCACACCTCTAATCATAGGTACGGACATCCTAAACCGGGACGGGATAACGTACGTGAGGACTAAAGATAAACAATACCTCACGCGTACGGAAGAAAAATCACACAAGGTAGCTTTAGCCCACGTGGTAGATAGCACTGACATAGCATCACCCCTTCAGGGTATAGAACGAGACACTTTGATGAGCGTAATCAAAGATTTTACTGACTTCTTCATAACGGGTACCGCCACCACCACGGTGACCACGGGTGAGATGCATATTAATGTCACCACAAATACACCGGTCGCGTATCGTCCGTATAAGCTCTCTCTAGCCGAAAAACTAAAAGTCCGCGAGATCGTTAATGACCTTCTGAGTAAAGGTATTATTCGAGAATCAGAGTCCGAATACGCAAGCCCGATCATCCTAGTAAAGAAAAAGGACGGCTCTGACCGCATGTGCGTCGACTACCGGGCCCTAAATAGAATTACAGTTAGGGAACGATACCCGCTCCCGCTTATTGATGACCATATAGACCGGCTAGGTGACAAGAGTATTACTCGCTACTCGTCTCTCGATATGGCCACAGGCTTCCATCAGATCATGATAAGCCCTTCATCAGTTCACCGCACCGCCTTTATCACCCCTGAAGGCCATTACGAATACCTGAAAATGCCTTATGGTCTCACCAACTCACCGATCGTATACCAGCGTATTATAAACAAGACACTGCGTAAATTCATTGACGCAGGTAAGGTACTTGTATACATTGATGATGTCCTTTTGATGAGCACCACGGTAGGGGAAGGTATTAATTTATTACGTGAAGTACTCACCGTCTTAACTCAGGCTGGCTTTTCAATAAACTTGCGTAAATGCGTCTTTCTGACTACTGAGGTCGAGTATTTGGGCAGGATAGTCAAACAGGGTCAGGTTAGGCCGAGTCCCCATAAAATAAAAGCATTATTGAACGCCCCTCCTCCAACAAACGTTAAACAAGTCCGGCAATTCTTGGGGTTGGCCGGATACTTTCGAAAATATATCGAAGGGTATGCGACAAAAACGTTCTGCATCTCTCAACTCACGAAGAAAGGCGCTATGTTTAAATGGGGACCCGAACAAGAGAAAGTCCGCCAAGAAATCATTTCACGGTTGACTAGTGAACCTATATTGGCCATCTTTAACCCTAAACTACCGACCGAAGTCCATACGGACGCGAGTAGTATCGGCTACGGAGCTGTCTTATTACAAACCCACGATGACAACAATAAGAAAGTAGTGGCGTATTTTAGCAAGGTCACACAGGGTGCAGAGAGCAGGTACCATTCTTACGAACTAGAAACCTTAGCCATTGTGAAAGCGCTGCAAAATTTCAGACACTACTTGATCGGTATTCACTTCAAAGTTGTGACCGACTGCAATGCTTTCAAATCAACTGAACGAAAGAAGGACCTGCTTCCGAGGGTAGCACGCTGGTGGACCTACCTTCAGGACTTCACTTTCGATATCGAGTATCGAAAAGGAACCATGATGCCTCATGCTGACTACCTGAGCAGGAACCCCCCCTTACAAGTCCTTAACATCACGAGACCGCGTAACTGGGCCCAGATAGCGCAGGCGGCGGACGAAGAAACCCAGACTCTTCTTCAACGGTTACGTGATGGTGACCTAGACTCCAGTCGTTACGTTCAACGAAACGACCTTTTATACTACAAGTACACGCCGATAGGTGAGGAGCCAAAATTCCTCTGCTTTATTCCCAAAAGCCACCGGCTTAGTCTCCTTCGCGTCTTCCATGACGAACATAATCATATAGGCTTCGACAAGACCTTAGATCTTGTACTCAAACACTTTTGGTTCCCTGGCTTAAGACAATTCATAAAAAAATACATTGATCACTGTGTAACATGCATTTCAAAGAAACGTGTACCTAGAGCTCCACAACAGAACATAACCTCATGGACAAAACCTGAGGTCCCGTTCTCTGTAATACACGCCGATGTACTAGGCCCCTTACCCGAGTCTAATGGTTATAAATTCGTACTCCTATTAGTAGACGCCTTTACAAAATACACACTGCTGTATTCCATCTATAGACAAGATGTAGCAGAACTAATACGAATCATAACTAGTGCAGTATCTCTCTTTGGAGTCCCGAGCTTAATTGTAACGGATAAGGGTCGCATGTTCGAATCTTCAAGGTTCGTGGAGTTTATTAAAGAGATGGGATCAGACATCCACTACATAACACCGGAGATGCATCACGCAAACGGGCAGGTCGAACGGTACGCTCGAACCGTACTCAACATGATCCGTATAGTAGCTAGTCATCAGGAAGCTCATTGGTCCGAAAAACTGTGGAGGTTGCAATTGACGCTAAACATCACGAAGCAGAAGACGACTCAGGCTTCACCCCTGAACCTCATGATTGGAACCGATGCCACTACTCCAGTGATTCGGTCACTCGTTCGAGATGTGGCGCTGGAAGGATCCCAACCGAACCGTGAAGCACGAAGGGAGCTACGCAGAAATCGTGCTATTGAGTTGCTTCGGAGCAATCAGAGCCGACAAGACGAATTTGTGAACCGGAACAGACGCCCACCTCGGACGTTCAACATTAATGACCTGGTTTTTGTAATAAAGTTTTCACAGTCTACTGGCAAGCTGGATCCCGGTATGCGCGGGCCCTACAAGGTCGTTCGCGCACTGCCTAGCGGACGATACGAGCTGCGGCTACTCAGCGGCTCGTACGGGAAGACTACACAGGCTGCAGCCCAATATATGGTCCTGTGGAAGGGAGAGTGGTGTCCCGATACCTGTGCTGCATTCTTTGAGCGTGAGTACAGTGTTATTTTGCACTTGATCATTTTCGTAATGATCTAGAACAGAAAATGTGATGAGACAAGAGACAAACTGCGGGATGTCTAAGTTTCATGTTTGGTAAACTGCGGGGTACCAAACTCATGTAGAGGACGGACTGCGGGACGTTCTTGTTAAGCAAATAGACTGCGGGATATTTGCCTACATGGTTAGAGTGATGCTTTTTGTCAGACAGACTGCGGGATGTCTAAAGTTGTATCTTTGGTAAACTGCGGGGTACCAAAGTCATGTAGAGGTCGGACTGCGGGACGTACCTTTTAGCAAGCAGACTGCGGGATGCTTGCCTACATGATTAGCAACTAAACTTTGTTAGCAATTAAGGATGAATACGAGTGAGCTCTCATTCATCAAAGCCTACATTTGTAGGCATGTTTAACCTGTTCAAACACTAAGTGTTACGTTATGCATTTACAGAAGCCGACTCGACAGAGGGTATCACTACCCCCGACCACGACATGATGCATGATCCCACCGACACACCCATGGCAGAGGCAGAGGTGGAAGCTGGTCCATCTCGCTTAGCTGCCACTGAAGACAACGCCCCAGCACAGGCCTTGCCGGACATATCAGATGCCGTCGCGGACGACGCATAGTCAGGAGAGGCCGTGTAGGAGGTGAACTATAATAGTCGATAACAAGACTATAAAAGCACGCCCGCGCAGGCTCGCTCGTTCATTCCATCGGCGACCACCACAGCGCACGGACCTATACGACGTCAGGTATCGTGAGATTACTTTGTTTAAATTACCCAAGTGTTGCATTGATTTACATATGTTGTGAACTAGCATGTAAGTTTTGATTCTGTTGTCCTAATTACTTGTAATAACTGGTACAATAAATTTAGGTTACGTGTTGTAATATTTTTTTTTAATTGATATTCCGCGTCCGATCTTATAATATAATATTAAACTTAATTTCTTAGTGGTACTTACAAATAGTGATAATGAAAATGTGTGTTTGTTCAACCTAATTCATCATCATCAGTCGGAAGACATTAACTGTTGAACAAAGGCCTTCCCCTTAAAACGCCACAATGAATGACTACTTGCCAATTGCAATCTTGCCCGTTGCCTGCAATTCTAACGATATCGTCGGTCCACAGGAGGCCTATTTAGTGGAACTAATTTAAAGCACAACACTACAAAGAATACATAAACATATTTTACAATTTGCAGCTACATCGTGACGGTGCGTTTAAGGGAACCTGCGCTACGAGGGATTTAGATAATGCAGCGGATTAACAGATAGCATGATGACCAACCAATGTGGGCTGGGTGACGATACCTGACTGAGATCTAGTACACGCGGGTAGTGTCAGCTGCTCACCGAGGGCGTATTAGTTGACCCAGGCGAAGCGGGGCACGTGACGTTGTTAACAATATAAAATTAGAGCTCTTTAGTTGCTCCAGTAGCAGTACATAAGTACACGATAAAGCCCGCAACTCTACGCTGCTCGTAGCACAAACTCTTTGTCGTAGCGCGGCCCCAGTCTACGCTGCTACGGAGGGACACAACGACAGCTACGAAATGCAAAAGCAAGATTATATTCTGAATAAAATTTCACTAAGTTGAAATCTCTTGCTGTGTGCGTATGTGTACACACTCTGTGTGCGTTTGTGTGTTTGTTATGTGTGCTTATTACTTTTTATGAAGGAATCATTGTTTTAAACGAGTATGAATATGTAGTGAGATCTCGCGTTATGCCGGTCATAGCTCACCTGCCGGGGAGGAATGAACAAACCCTTAAGTAAATGGTGTAACGAAATGAAAGTAACCGTACCATCATATAAATAGTCTCTTACTTAGTTTTTAGTTATATCACAATATTTGTATTGATATATTTGGGACATATCCACTGAAGATGTCATTTTCACCACTGTTCTGGTTCAGTTGATCTTTCATATCAAGGTATAGAGATGTAGGGGGGGGATAGGGGTGCAAGTAGAGACCCTCCACAAGCTACGTTACTGACGTACATCCTTTACACTGGGCAATCAACTTCGCTACCATCCTGGTTGACCGACCAGGCTTCACACCACGTCATGACATAGTCCATGTGGCTATTGGCTCATGATACCAAGAAGAAGAAGATGGGGGTGTAAGTTTCTTCTTTGTTCGACAAGTGGTTTATACAGGCTGATGTTATGACCTATTTTTATTGAGAACTCAATCATATCGACAGCTTTACACAGGAGTATTCAGTGTGCATACGGGCGGGGGGCGCGGGGGTGGCGGGGGGGGGGCAGCGTAGTGCGTCCCAATAAAATCTCCGTACGTCGTACGTTTGATGTCGCCGCCGTGCGACGGAAGTGTCGTTACACGGCTGAGCTCGTTATACCGCAGCACGCGGCACACAGTACACATGCTACGAGGTATTGTTACCACGACTCTACGACTCTACACCCACGTCTGTACTACTTTATGGAGAATAAAATACACTCCCGTGGTGTTCAACTAAGGGAACACGATTATTTTCTTTCATGGGGAAAGCCGCGGATGAGGCTTATGTCTATAAACCGGAAACGTGAACATACTGTATATATCGACACTTCGGCGTAGAAAGGTAGTAAAAGCCAAAAAAATAACAAAATTAAAATCATTTTGGCTAATATTTGTTTTGTTCTTACAAGTATACCTTATTGAGGGAGGTTTGTTAATGTTTTATGTTCTTTGCAATGGAAAACCTTATTTTTTGTGAGTCTCTTAGTTTAGAAGTTATCGTGGATGTACGAGCAATTTATATAAAAATTGGTTTGTACTGCCCATAAGTATTTAAGTTACATTGTAATGAACGTAATAAGATGTAAGTCGCTGTTATTGAGTTTAAAAACCACTAACATAAAATAAAGAGAGTCGTAAAATCAATACCTTTCAAATGTTGGCAGTCGTGACTATGATGACTTTATAGTAATATTACTTATTTATTTATTTATTTAAGGACAACCAACAAAGCGTACACCATAATACATGCCTAAGATAATAAAATTATTTACATAGTATAGTGAAGCCTTAATTAAAGGCTGCCACGGCATGCACTAATCAGAAGGAGGAATACAATTTCTAAATGATTTTGCATAGTTTAGATTAGTAGTGATGCGAAAATAAAAGAAAAATCAGAAAATACAAAGGATTACTACAAATTAACAAGTTTTTCACATTTGTGATAATGCCTTATGCAAGACAGACTTAACTTTATGTAAAGAGTACCTTATGTAAGTGTTCAGGAGAGACTGGTCCACCTTAGCACATGATCGAATAAGGTGGAAAAAGGAAAGGGAGGCCTTTGCCCTGCAGTGGGACAACACAGGCTGTTAAAAAAAATAAAAAAAAAGAGTAAGACATATCAATATCTACACTAAGTAAGCGGGACAGGCGACTAAATTGAATCTGCGTTCTGTTAACGGTGGAAAAATGACCAAGATTGGTTTTAAAACCCTTAGCGCAAAACAAATGATATCTAGACACACGAGCATGCTTGTAAGGCACATTTATATTTATCTGACTGAGTAACTGCGGGCAATCAATGTAGGTGTTTATTATTTTGACCTAAAAACATAACTGGCGAAATGTGGGTGTACTATATGTGCACCTCTGCCTACCCCTTCGGGGAATACAGGCGTGATGTTATGTTATGTTATGTGTTTATTATTTTGTATAGGAACAAATGATCTACCATGCTATAGACTTGGGTAACAAAAACTATTCTACTTAAATACCCCAAAAGTAGCACACTTTTGCTAAAAACATTGGGTTTATCGTGAAATAAGTCTGCAGCTGGACGAGCTAACAAAAAATTACTAATTAAAATGGCTTTGTCCGTAGAGCTGTTATCAACTTAGGTAAGAGAGTAATTTATGTTGTCGCCATCCAATACCTCGCATGTAGTGATCAGGGACATAAAAATAAATACACTCTCGCCAGACAGATGATCATGACAGATGGAGTGTCCACCCCTTTGTTAATCAGTGAATAATAATTCATTAGGCGGACATATTCACGTCTGACCTGCAGAGTATCAATACCGACCATCCCAGACACAAACATGGAAGGATACCGAAGTGGGTAGCATCCATACTGACGTTTGAACAGACATCGAGCATATTTACGTTGAACTTTTTTAATGGTTGTACAGGTTTTCGTGAGGGATCCAAATGATCGCGTTGTGTTCTAATTTACTAGACACATGTGCGTCGTACAGCACCTTTACAACTTGTTCGTGCTCACCTTGTGAGGAAGTTCTAATTATAAACCGTAGTCATTTATTGGCATCTTTGCATACTCTGAGAATATGTTCGTGGAAATTTAGTTTGCTGTCCTGTAGTAGAAGCCCGAGATCTCGTACTGTAGAAACACGCTCAGGTGGTGCACCTGCTAGCTCATAATCATAGCGTCACCTGGACTAGAGATCGTGACCTGGAAAAATAAATTTTGTTACATTTTGAGACGTTAACTGACAATTTATTGCTTGTACTCCATCAAACTACTTTGTCAATATCACGCTTGTGTTGAACAATTTTCAATTTCTTTAATGGAGAGAAACAACTTCAAGTCATCAGCATTAAGCGTTCTGACTTTGAGAAAACACAAGGTGACGCATTTAGGAAGAGAGTCGGCCCTACAGTCCTGCCCTGACGTACTCCAGAGCGAGTGAAATCTTCTTGAGACTGTCCGTGTCCTACCCTAACATACTGCCTACGATCTCTGAGATAGTCAGACATAAATTTAAGAGCTTTGTAGAAAAACCCATTGAAGAAAACTTAATTAGAAGAACCTCATTATGTACGAGGTCGACGCTTTTTACAAGCTTTTATTTAACTTGTAATGTTTGTATGTAAGTATGTATGTGAGTTTGTTTAGGTCAAATATTGCAATCTAAATTAGAACCACTTCTTGACATGATTTTTTTTTAAATTATTATCTTTCTAACTGTAATAGTTATTTGATTTTTTTTTATTCTCGAGAGTCGACCACAAATATTAACACGAAAATCTGCGGGTTAGATTTCCTCCATTGTCAGCTATGCGCCGGCGCCGGTGTGTCATGTCAGGACATGCGCCCCCTAATGCGCTCAGATGATAGCTGGGTTCTACATTTGTTGGTATATATTTTATTAGTGTTATTACTGTTAACTTATGCCCATTGCAACACGACGACCCAATCGGTACTGTGTCAGTTCTGTTAATGTTGCTATGACTGATAAATATTATGCTCTATTTGGGGGTTCGTTCAAACGGTCAAATATTTTTTGTGAACTAATTAACATGCACACAGCAGGTATGCAAGTTAGATATAAACTGGCTGATTCGCAAATTATTTTAGCACAACAAATATTTCCTCTAGAAGTCTGAAGAAACCTACGATATACTAATCAGGACAGCGGCAGTGCGTCCCGCGGCCAGACCCTCGGCGAGGAGCGCCGCGCGCCTGCAGCGGGGACAGGCGGCGCCTCGGCTAACACTCGCCGCCTACTCCGAGCGTGACTGTACAAAGCTTTGCCAACGACTTTAGTTTCTTTGAGACGAGACATCTGCTCGGAATGAACAACGTGGATACGACCATCTGGCTTAGAACTCGACTCGCTCGCCAGTCCGCCTGTGCGGCTGATCGTGTATTTACAACGCGCCACTTTGGCCGGTTAAAAAATGTATGCCGCACAAAGTGGCGCAAAGTGCAGCTTCAACATTACGAGTTACGACTCACAAACAGTACGTACGACAAATAAAATATGAGTATTCAGAAGTATATATGATCCGCTGTCCCAAGAACGAAGCCAGCCGAAACTGAGATAAGGCTTTGTTGGTTTTTGCAAATAATGCTAGGAAATAAAATAAATAAATAAAATAAAATAAAATTCATTTATTTCGGACTGGAATCCATAAAATAAGTCTAGGAATCACCGAAACTGTTCATAAGAAATAAACATTCTAAAGAGCTTATATTCGTTCTCCTTTTAAATGATTATATTTTAAATGTTAGAAATTCTAATATGAACACAATTCTTATTGTACGTGTTTTTATTGACCCTGCTTTTTTTTAGAGAATACTAAAATATATACTAACCTAATAGATTGTGACCGTGTTTCTTTAGTCACAAGTCCGTCGGTTGATGACAGCTCAGAGGTAAGGCTGCGGTGGGCGAGCCGCCTACAAGTGTGGCTGACGTTTGTCGTCGCTATCGGAACTGACAGGCCAGTCCTGTGTGCGCTAGTCCCGCCTGTGCCGAAGTGCGGAGGGCTCGCAGCCGGGCGCGGTGTTCCGTTTAATTAAGTTTAACTCGTGTGCCGGCACCCAGCGCCGTCAGCGGCCGCCGGCTGCCCGCCGAGCGCCGCGTGTTGTTCCTCGTCGTAATTATTTCAGATTTTATCAGATTTTAATTAGTGCCCTGAAATTAACGTAGCAAGCTAATAGAGTAACTAACAAAATTACTTGAATAATATACTGTTGAGCTCAGTGGAGGTGAAGTGAGTGCCATAGGACAGGCCTATGGCCAGCAGTGGACGGAGATGGGCTGATGATGATGAATACACCGTACAAGTACATGTGTTACTTGGGAGTTCATGGAACTGCAATTAATTACACCAATTGGATGGTTTGTACATGGCCAGTGGACACGGACAAAGCTTCTCGTACGTTCGGTTCGCCGCAGGATTCATTAGCCGTCCTCGGTTCGTGTTCTGAACTCGACAGCCGTTCAGCTCATTAGGTCTCTTTGGACTTCTTCTCGTACATAAGGTCCCGGTCCCTGTGCGATTACACTGAACATTGTGTGCTCACTGCAGCTTGTAGCTCCTTGCAGCTTGTTACACAAGTGCCTTGTATAGCACAAGACTCAACATCAATATGTTCGTGTAGTTGTGTGTAGGGTTGCCTATCGGGATGGTAAATGAAACGCTCGAGAGTCAAATGCCAACTGAATTATATTTCACGATCCTGTTAATATACACTGTTAAGTGAGAGCGTGTGTGTGTCCCCACAGTATTCCTCCCCTTTTTTAAAAAATTGTATGATATAATTTTTACTTGTTTAGTTTACTTTTACATTACAATGTTGTTTCTAAGGTACTTACATAGTAATTATCTAGAGTAGGTACACACATCTATAGTTACTGTATTGTGTTACATTTTAACAACAGGATGTCCTTATTTTTTAAGATTAACTTGACTTACATTCTGTATTGTTTTAATATTTCAGTGCAATAAAGATATTTATACTAATTTGCTTACAATTTGTTTTTTTTATTTTAACACACTTTTTAACATACCTTTTTATTTTTCGCATAACTAAACAATATTATGTCTTGGTTGCGCTAAAATAATTGTTATGCACATGACTCATATTATTTGATACGTTGCTAAGTATAGTCAACACTTCTTACATACTAGTTACATTACCCATGTTTGCTTATATTTTATTTTCTAATACTACTTATTGAATTATCTTAACTAATTACGTTTTTATAAGAATCTGACAGGAGTTTTTACTGTTCTTCCACTTTTAGTTTTTTTTACACTTTCTTCGTTACTTTTTCCCATTACATTTTCTTTCAATAAATAGGCTGGTTTTAACCTATCTATTGAAACTGATAATGCTCTGTCTGATAATTGAATTTTATAAACTTTTTCTGTCCTTTCCAACACTTTGTATGGGCCTTCATACGGGCATGTTAATGATTTCTTTATCTTGTCAGTTCTTAAAAAAACGTGTGAGCAATCTTTAAGATCGGGATGTACAAAAAATACTTTAGACTCATTAGATTTAATATCAATCGGCTTGTATTGCTTTATGGTGTCACTGATGTTCTGTACAATAACATGTGGTTCGTAATCTTGATTACTTATTGCTACAAAAAATTCTCCTGGCAATCGCAAAGCTCGGCCGTATACCATTTGTGCGGCGCTTACACCTCTATCATATTTGATGGCTGCGCGAAGTCCTAACATTGCACTAGGAAGTTCGTGCGTCCAATTTTTATTACCATTTAACCTTGCCATTAATGATGCCTTTACACTTCTATGCCATCGCTCAATTGCTCCATTACTTTGAGGGTGGTACGGGGTTGTCCTTATCTTTTGTACTCCTAAGTATGCCATTAAAATTGCAAATAATCTACTTTCAAATTGCCTGCCCTGGTCACTCGTAAGTTGAACTGGACAGCCAAATCTACATACCCATTCCGTGTATAGAATTTTTGCTACTGACTCTGCTGTTATATCCTTTAAAGGATATGCCTCTGGCCAACCTGTACCTCTGTCTATTATCATTAAACAGTATCTGTAGTCCTCTGAGGTTATAGGAAGTGGTCCTATTATATCAATATGTATATGATCAAATCTGTCAACAGGAGGATATTTACCATACTTTGAATTAGTATGTCTATTTATTTTTGCTCTTTGACAGCTAATACATGTTTTTGCCCATAGGCCAATATCTCGGTTCATACTTGGCCACCAATATTTTTCTTTAATCATCTGGCGCGATGTACGTATGCCTGGATGACTAAGATTGTGTATTGCGTAAAATATATCTTTCCTACAATTTTCAGTTAAATAAGGTCTTGCATTTTCCTTTGATATTTCACAGTATATATATTTATCGCTGTTCGGTACTTGGAATTTCTTAAATTGGTTTCTATTGTCGTTTATTAAGTTTTTTATTTGTGGATCTTTCTTTTGCTCTGTTGCCAGTTTTTCATAATCAATTACGGTTGTTGTACATTCTATACTTTCTATGCGCGATAACACGTCTGCAACTATGTTATTTTGCCCACTTATATGGCGTATGTCAGTTGTGAATTCGCTTATAAATAGTAATTGTCTGATACGTCTTGGGCTTTCTTTATTATTTGTTTTACATAATTTTGAAAATGCAAATGTTATAGGCTTGTGGTCCGTAAAGATAATTAATTGACGACCTTCAAACAGGGTTCTGAAATGTTCTACGGCTAAAAATATAGCAAGTAATTCTCTGTCATAGGTGCTATAGTTTTTTTGTGTTTCAGTTAATTTCTTTGAGAAATATCCTAACGGGTTCCATTTACCGTGAATATACTGTTGCAACACAGCTCCTACACAATTATTTGATGCATCAGCAAATAGCGCATATGGCGCGTTTGTTACTGGAAACGATAACGTGACTGCCTGTGTGAGACTATTTTTACATTTCAAGAATGCTTGTTCAGCTTCCGGTGTCCAATGTATGAGTGTTTTGTCGTTCCTTTTAGATTTATGAATGTATTTATTTAATGTTTCTAAATATTCTACTGCTTTTGGTAAATGACTTCGGTAAAAGTTAACCATACCTAAAAATTTTCTTAATTCACTGATATTTTGGGGTTTAGGATAGTCGACAATTGCTTGTACTTTATCTTTTATAGGTTTGATGCCTGACGTACTAACTTCGTAGCCTAGGAACTCTATTTTCGTAGCGTTAAAAGTACATTTTTCTAAGTTAATTGTGATTCCAAATTCGTTTAAACGTTGAAATACCTGCTCTAAATGTTCGCGGTGTTGTTCTGTGTTAATTGAACTAATTAATATGTCATCTGAATAACAATATAGGAAGTCTAAGCCTGACAATACGGTGTTTGTCATGAAACGTTGAAATGTTTGAGCAGCATTTTTTAAACCAAAAATCATGCGTTCAAATTCATATAAACCGAAAGGTGTCGTTATCGCGGTTTTGCAAATATCATCTGGATTTATTAAAATATTATGATAGGCTTTTTTGATATCTATTTTCGAAAATATTGTTTTATTCGCTAGTAAATATGTAAAATCCTGTACTCTAGGTATTGGATATCTATCCGGTTTGGTTATCGCGTTTAAAGCTCTGTAGTCGCCACAAGGACGAACTTGCCCTCCTTTTTTAGGAACTAAATGTAGGGGACTAGCCCACTCCGATTTTGATGGTCTACATATGCCTGCTTCTAACATGTTTTTAAATTCTTCTTTGGCGATTTTGTATCTCTCAGGCGCTAAAGGTCTAGGTTTACAAAAGATAGGAGGTCCCGTAGTATCAATGTAATGGTAAACTGTGTGTTTAGGCGTTTCCTTGAATGACATAGGTTTAAGAATATCTGTATATTTTTTTATTATATCATATACCGGATGGTCTTTTCGTAACGCAGAAATCGCTGGTTCACATTGGCCTGCGATTGTTCCACTTACTGCCAAATTAGTAATCTTATCTTTTAAACAACGACCATTAATATCTACAATTAACATAAAATGCTTTAGAAAATCTACTCCTAGTATTGGTTGCTTTACGTCACAAACTACGAAGGTCCATTTGAAAGGTCTCCTTAATTTTAAATCTAATACTAGTGTCTTTGTTCCATAAGTTTTAATTTCTGTACCGTTTGCAGCAAATAGTTTAAAATCTGAGTTTAAATCTAATTCGCTTTTTTTCTTTACTAAAACTTTAGGTAAAACAGAAATACATGCTCCTGTATCTATCAAGAATTTAATATTAAGTTTCCTATCACTTACTATTAGGCGGTGATCCTTAACTGTCAAACTTTCCGCCACTGGTTGCAGTTGTCCTAGTTTTCCGACTTCGGTGATGAGTTCTTATCTTTCCAGTTGCACGGGTCTCTGCATTTCTTCGCTCTTTGTCCGTACCTCCAGTGATACGAACACAGCCAATCAGCACTATCGGATGTCCTGCGCGGTCTTGACCTTGAGCGGCTACGCGAAAAGTTCCTACGTCCACCTCTTCCTCTATAACTTTCTCTTCCTCTGTCCATCTCATTTATTTTTAGGTTGATCTTCGCTATTTCTGCCATGATCGATGCTACGTCGAATGTGGTCACGGACTTCGTCTCGCCACGCGCTACTTCACTGACTTGCGCGGACTGGTTCGTCTCCATAATTTTATCTGCTATTATTGCCATTTCTTCCAGGTCCTTTGTTGACGTGACGGTAAGTACTGCTCGAACTGCTGACGGTAAGTGACTTTGCCATAGTATTTGTAACGTATCATCCTTTATCTTCTCTCTTGCTAATTCCTTCATTTTTCTCAATAGTTGACTTGGTTTCTGGTCTCCTAATTCCATTTCTGATACTAATTTTTGCACTTGTCTTGTTTCAGATTCTTCGTATATTTGCAGAAGTCGTTTTTTTAGTGTTTCAAATTTTTCGGTGTCCGGGGGATTGGCCAATATGTCTGCTATTTGTTGTACCACATCCTTGCTTAGTTTTCCTACCACCATGTAATATTTGTTAAGGTCTGACGTTTTTTGTGGTGCCAATATTGCCTCTACTTGCATAAACCAAAGACGTGGATTTTCCGGCCAAAAGTTCGGTATTTTATCTGACACTGACACTGCGGAAACTGTCACTGGTTGTTCTTCGTATTTTATAGCACTCGGTTGTGTTGGCGCGTACTGCGGATTCATCGTGCGCTTGTGTCGAGATCGGGGTCACCACTGTTCGTGTAGTTGTGTGTAGGGTTGCCTATCGGGATGGTAAATGAAACGCTCGAGAGTCAAATGCCAACTGAATTATATTTCACGATCCTGTTAATATACACTGTTAAGTGAGAGCGTGTGTGTGTCCCCACAAATACAAACCCAACAAAAATTAGTTTGTTATTCTTTATCAATGAGCCAATCACCGACGTAATCATTTACAGATAGTTTCTCTTCGAGATCAGAAATCACGGAGCACTACATAAATGTTCCGAAATTCAATAAATGGATCGTTCGTCCCGCAGATAATAATGTGTCCCACTCACTGAAGAGAAAGCTCTCGAGAGTTATATATTACAGCCATACCTAATAGCCTCAACTAATAGGGTACAGTCATGGCCTTGGCTCTTAAATGGTTCGTACAATGGGACGGCGGACGATGGCGAGGGCCTATCGATTATAATACTATGATTCATCTGATGTCTCTCGCCGACTATTAACATAACCGCTGCTATAACAGTGAGTCACTACGACACCCTCGCGCTAGTCGCCTCCCGTTATGTAAGCTTCAGCCAGTTAGTTTTTGTTTCAGATTTCGGATAGCATATCTGAAATCTGAAACAGAAACAAATTGTTCGTTGACCGTGTTTTAATTAATTAGCGACACACAAAACGACCGCCGCCGTTTAATTAAAAGCTTATAATAAACCCGCAGGTGCTGATGTTGTGCGAGCCCACCGAGTTGTTGGTAACAGTTATTGACAGTGACTCCTTGCTGTTGGCCTGTTACAGAATATTAAATGTACTTGGACACATACAATTAACATTAACCAAGTGCAGGTAAACTTGCATCTTATTATTTAATACATCGGGCCGATCTTCATGAAGCGCGTGTTGATTAATTAGCATCTCGCGTGCAACGAGCGAGGACCCTGCGCGAGGGCGGCCGTCACCGGGGGCGTGTACTTTATACATACGTGAGGAACTCATAACATCGCGCCCTATTTCCCAGAGGGTGAGCTGCTTGATACTGTCATGTCGAGTCGTTCATAACGGTACCGACATACGAGGGGTGAGCTATCGCCGTCGCCCAGCCCGGCCAGCGGTGGGCGGTCACTCCCGTCAGGAGCGCTCATCAATCAAGTGCGCTCTCTGCGATCAGAGACCCAATGAGTCGGACATAAGTTCCAATAGTTATTCTGGGACATGAATGGCGTGAACCATGATATGTGGGAATGACAACAGAACAAAAACCACGGTGTAATGAGGCGCGAGTGATTGCACGCGGGAGCCGCGCACTGCGTAGTTGCCGGGCCTCCGGCCCCGGGCCCCGGGCCCCGGGCCCCGGGCCACGCGGGCAGATATTAATGACTACTTATTATTATTGCGGACGGTCATCATTTATTAATTGGGGTGCAAGAGAAAAGCCTCCCGGTTGTGTTAGGCGCAGCCGGCCGCTCGCCTCGATAACACCTAGCTGACTCGACAGTATGTACATACAACACGAGTTCTTGTTGTATCTACCGGGTGTATAAATGATGATAGGCTGCGCTATAGTGGAGCCTGCGGTACTTGCAAGTTTTACTGATTCAGTTACACAGCAAAAATTGCCCCCCTTCGAGCTCACTCAAGTACCACGCTAGCAACCGCAAAGTTAAAACACTTTTTTTCTACAAAAGTCTATAATGACTAAACAACCCTCTTATAACACAGAGGACCTTTGATAAAGAAAGATAATCCAAAGTGATTTTAGCTGCAAACTATAACGTAGCAATCGGCTTATAGCTATTGTCTGCTAGGTGCGTTGCAGCCTCGTAGCATACATATATAATTGCTACGTCGTAGCATACATGTATAATTGCTACGTCGTAGCATATTAAAAGGCTTAAATAACTACGACCGTCACACTTCTCTCATCACCAAATTAAAGTTGATCCTCGTAAGTAAACTTCTAGGATTATTGTTACATGCAACGTGATGAACGTGAATCTGTCACTTATCATACTAAAGATAACTACTAAAATACAAAGAAGTGACGCCATTTTATCGTGGTAATGTGATCAGATATAGGTATTGTCTGGCCAGTACTGAACTTATTGGGCACCTAGTGACGTCACCCGCCGGTGGCCGAGCGTGCGGCCCGCGCGGCGGGTGTCTCAGCCGGTGCCCGCGCTCGCCTGCGGCTGTACAAGCACCAATAAATCTCGTTGAACGGTCGTGCGTGTCGGTGTACTGATTTATTGCTTCAAAGGATTTTTCAATTTAGAATTCTCACAGCGCGAGCGCACTAACAAGATCTATATCTATCATAATTGGCCAGCACTCAGTAATGGGGCAGATTTATGTTGAATTGCACTCCATCAGACCGAAGGGATGTCTGGTGTGCATAACGTATATCAAATACATAATATGAATATAGAACATGCTATGACAAACCTTCATTCCTTAATGATTACACACAAAGTTCCCCCGGGTGCCGCGTGCCGTCTTATCAGCGTCTGTGCGGTTGACATGTACACAAAGTATCAACTCTAACAACGCTCAGACTTAAGTACTTGTTTATAGAGGTCGAATCAGTGTCGCGGGCCGGGACGTGACGCTAACCGGCCCGAGCTTGAGAACACGATGATTGCAAACACGACGCCGACGTATTTTTGCATTCCGGTAGAATGTTACGCTTTGTACATTTCTTACATGTTACAGATTGCACTTCAGAGAGAGAATGGAACGCAAAGAGTACAAAGACAATATATTCCCGTCTTAATGAACCACGAGACGTCGTCACAGCCGGCTGAGGAGCGGGTGAGGTAACGTGACGCAGGGAGCGCCGCGGTACTGTGACCGGGGATGACTGTGGAGGCTCTACATACTAAGTTTTTATATTTTCAAACACGTATAAATTAAAATCATTAACACATTTTGTATGAGTCAGAGCTAGTTAGTTACTTACCGTCTCGTTGCAGTTGTGAGTTGACGAAAACCACAGATCTCACGATAATTAAGTTTATTCATAAAAGTTACACGAAAGTTAGTGTGGATGCTAATCCGCGGTTTAGCGCTACGGCAGCTATTGGTCAACTAAAAACTATAATTATAAAGTAAATAAAACCAGCCGCGAAAAGTAGGTCGCGGCGTAAGCAAATTGCCTGTACGTGAACCGTACACATTTACTTGCAATTTTAAATAAAGTCCTATGATAATTTGCGTGCAAACTTGCTAAAAATATCATATAATAAGCTGTATTTTGTACAATAAAATAAATCAAAAGCTGAACATTTATCCCTTAACTATTCGTGAATGAAAGAAGGCAATTTATAACTGGCTCAGTACCCTTAATTATGAAGAAGTAGAAAATCTTGTTAAAGTTTAATCTTAAAATTATTTTTTATCAATACACACACATACACAGACAGACACACACACACACACACACACACACACACACACACGCACACACACACACACGCGCGCACACGCACAAAGAAACACACACATCACACATACTTTAATCTCATTTCCTTCATTATTAGTAATTATTTTACTTCCTAGATTTAAATATTATGTTGGAACACTGTCCCCATCTTGGAGGTTAACAGTTGCGACACAGTTTTTCTAACTAATGTAACTGTTAATGCACAATTAATTTTGTAAACTTGTTTTTGTCCCAATAAATGATTATTATTATTATTATTAAAAAGATTCCCATTAATAAACAAAATTTTAACAAAAAAAAAACCGACTTTAAAACAAACTATTTCACAACAAATTAAAAAGCACTAAAAAGTAAAAAAACCGCAGAAATCGGAGAACAATCATAGAAAAATGTAGTAGAGAACGTGAAAAAAAACAGCTTTATTAAGAATTACTGAAAAAGTACTGATCGGATCTTAATCAAATTGCAATGGGACCAAACGGGAGGCACCAGCTTTCAAATAAATAAAAAATCATCAAAATCGGTTCACCCAATCGAAAGTTATGAGGTAACAAACATAAAAAAAAAAAATACAGTCGAATTGAGAACCTCCTCCTTTTTTTGAAGTCGGTTAAAAATTACTAAGATTGAAATTCCAAGTATAATTGAAACAAGCTGCTCCCCGCGCGCCCCGCCCCCCGCTCCGGCCCCGCTGGTCTCACCCTCGCCCCGGGCTCACTGCTCACTGTAAACTGGGATTTAAAGTGTTTTATTCAGCAGATAGTTGTTTTAGTTACCGACCACAGCTTCGCAGAACGTTATTAAGAGAAGAGAACTACCGGCGCACCGCCGCGCACCGCCGCGCACCGCCGCGCACCGCCGCGCACCGCTCTGAGACATCTTAGCAGCCCGAGACACAGGCATCTTGCCGCCTACTTGCTTATCACCTATCGCAGCGTCTATGTTTGTGTGCGTCTAGCGTCTGTATCGGCATTTAAAAGGTGGCAAAGCGTATGTTCGCACGAATATGCCTCTACTTGTCTCTTCAAACGCAGGTTGTAATGGTGTATACTTAACCATGAGCATGGTTTTTTATAACCAGTAAAATAAAGCATAGCAATTCGCTACCATATCTGACGCTTAACACTAATATTTCAATTGCTACTCAGGGCCACCATAAATAGCCTGTGTTCGTGCATGTGTGTTCCACGTCTACAGAGACACCTGTGACGCGGAGGACATGTCCGGTGTTAACAATGACGGATGACGGTTAATGGAAACTTATAACATGTTATTAAATGAGCGTCTGTTGCGCACGAAGGACGCAATGCAGTGAATTAAAGTTGTCATGCTTACGACGCAGCGATGCCGAGCTGGGCATAGGTCTCTTCGGCGATATGTATGTGTACCAGTATACTGCCCCCAGCCAGTATACTTCCACTATACACTACACGCAGCGAATCCTGTTTGGGACCTCTTGTATGATTACAAAGGCTTCTCAATAAGTGGATAGCCTCGGTCAGATAACAATGGCGCGCTGGGAGCCGGGTAACACTCGGTTATTAGTGACGAGTCGGTCTATGTATGTGTGTGTGCCTGTGTAATCATACCCCAGTGTTTGTCGACCGCTCTTCACTAGTAACTAAACCAATTTGACAACTTATGTTTTTTGCCTGTAATGTACCCAATGGTATAAACCTGTTTGTTATATAGTTGGTATACCTAACATAAATTAGAATCTTGTCATCGTGTTTATTTGTCACTCAATATTTAAAAACATTTCACTTTATTTAGTAGTTATGTTTCATCAGTGCCACCTGCTAGCCTCCTGAGTTGTGAGGCGACAATGATCCAGACACAGCCCCGTCGGCCGCTCCAGTCGCATCTTATCTGTTCTACTAATGCCCATTACACTAAAATTTTCAGGCGAGTGTAACGGTCGGATTCAGCCTGTACTGTAGCTCTATGTGTGTGTGTGGCTCGCGCGCGCCCTCCTGCGTGATGGCGTGGCCGTGACCTTGGGGCAGCCGCGCGTCACGAGGGTCACGCCGGTTGCGTGCCCTTTACTGTTGGTCTCTCTGTAACGACCGGTTTAACAACTTAATTGAGAACCTTCTTATAAAGGTCCGACCCGGACTGGTTTGGTTCTCACACTTCCTTATGTTTGATGGAAATTGTACATAATATATGTATGTTGCTCTGCTGGTACTTGTACTAAGTGGTATATGTATTTTGTCGTGAATTCGCCAATGTATTAGGTGTTGGTAAAGGTGTGTCGCAGTTAACAGCTGATTCTTTGTTACTAAGTTATTTAATACAAATGTTAGGTCATCAGTACTCAAGAAGGACAAACTATTGTTTGGTCTGGTTAACATAACCCACTGTAAGATATACGTCGTAGCGTTGAGTCGCGGATGCCTGTAGTGTGTATTAGGCGCCAAACTATCACCCTGTGTAAATATAAATGAACGCAAGTTGCAGCAGCCGGCGCACAAATAGAGGACAACGGACCATTTAATACCAGCAGTCGTCCCCGCTGCAGTTTCAAACAAATGTGAATGATTTTTGTATAATTTCATTAGCGCGGCAGCTGGCGAGGCGCCAGCTCCTCGGATTAAGGTGGTGCGCCGCGCGCCGGGGCAGCGCAGAAGGACCACTTCGAACACGCCTCTAGTGTAGGTACTACCCGAGGCGGCGCCCGACAACAGTGTGTAGCACTCACAGTGAACACGCCCATAGCCCACGCCGTGCGCCACCACCGTCATCCTAGAGCGCGCATTATGTCACCAGCTCATAAATAAAGGCTCCACTTCAGTGTAAAACTAGACGGGCGTTCTTAGTACATCTAGACGTATTAGTAAGTAACACGTCTACATAACATGATGATGATGACATCAACTAAACATTTAAAATTAAAATCAAAGCCAACCAATGCGAGCGTTATTGCAGCATATAGTTAGCCGCGGGCCTTCTGGGTAGGCCCTGCATTGAGTGTGGCGGGCCGCGCCGGCTGGACCCCTGCCAGCTCTGCGCCTTAAACAAATTTACTCCTGGCTTTGGGCGACGTAAGTGTGCCTAACGACGCGCCGGACAATGTGCACTGCTCCATACGACTCCGCTCCCGAGCCGCCCTCACGTACGTTAAACACGTCTCCAGCACAAGCTCAGTACTCCTAATGCTCTGGCCCATTGTTTTTCTTATATCCTAGGAACATCTCACTCACACACACATCTCATTGACAATACTCAATCATTTATTGCATTCCATATGTTACAGAGATCGTAGAAAAAAAAATTGTAAAAGATCAATATGGACCCTGTTGGGCACGCAAAAAATAAAAAAATTAGGAGAGAGGATATAGTTTGCTAATACACTTAAATGTGCTTATTGCTCGTGTGCGTGTGCTCTTTAGTTACTCTTATTCTCGCCTCTTTTATTAAACATGGATTATAGTTTGATGCACAAACGGCAATAAGCTGGTCAACAATCATTAGGTATGTGACCACCACAAACGATCCAACTAGTATATCCGTACCTGTGGTGCGCCGTGACGCTGTGTACCGATATAATATGCGATGCGGCTGCGACCACGTGACGTCATTTATATGTGCTTGTTCCACTATAAGGAATTACTTTTTGTTGTTGGCCTTGTTGGGACTTTAGGAGGCGGATGGCTACTTAACTAATTGTCGCTCGCCGAGTGCCTCAGCGAATGTATGCCACAATTATAGGGGACCTAATGGCCGGCCAATTATTAGCTAAATAAAGTAGTACTTTATTCTAAGATAAGATAAGTTTATTTGTACAAACATGAGTACACATACAATCAGCACGCAAGATGTAAGATAATGTAGGTACATATAGATTCATCATGTTTGCCTTATACAATGGCATACAAATATTTTGGAACAAATGACATTTAAATTATGTGTTTATAACTAAACAAAAGATCTATGTCCGCACTATTTTACTAGTTATTTACTTATCGATAGAAAATGGTATCATCTGCTATTAACATTGTACGGACTTTTCAAAAACTCGAATAGTCTTCGAGTTTATGGTCCATCTACTTAGTGCTAGCAGCAAATGTTGGTAAGTAATTATATATTTTTATGAACAACCTGTGTGTAATTTTATCAGAATTCTATCAACAAGAACTTGAGTGGTACAGTCAGCAAAAAAGGATTTTTTTTTAAAACATGCGATTACACACATCAAAGGAGTCTAAGCAACATGCATGATATTACAAATTTACCATTTATACTAATTAATTTCTAAGTCTTTACTCACTCAAAGTGCGTAGGTATGTAAACTTTTTTGTTATTGATGACATACTGGCTGGATGTAAAAAAAAAAATCGATTATGTTTTGTTTATTTTTATAAAATTAAATTTGTTTGAATTTAAGTGCGTTTTTATAGCTACGTTTAGTCTTGATTATATAATTTTACCAAACATTTAAATAAAGCACAGTAGTTCTATCTACATGTGACCTTAAGACTTGACTGTGTCGAATATTAGATTTACTTGAGACTTAAGAATATGGTATCTAGCTGTTATGTAAAGTGTAACGGTGGAGTGTAACGGTGGAGTGCTTCCCAATATTTTATTTCGGTGACTGGCAGTGTGCAACTGTGTAATGTGTATGTAGTGTGTAGTGTACCCGGCGCACTCGGGGGCGCTATCGAATAATACTTGAAGCGTCGACGAAGTTATTTACTGCGCGGCACACGTATATGTTAAAAACTTGGGGAACGTTTGTCCCACGCCTGGGCGCCGGAGACGCGCGGTGGGACAAGGCGGGGCGGGGGGGGTGGGGGGGCGCAACTTGTGCCGACTGCTGCGACACAGAGCTACTGCCGTCGCCGCGCTTAAAAATGTACCGCGGCATGACACATGATGTAAGTTACATTGCAGATTACCACACATTAATGGGAGCACCCTTGGAATAAGGAAGTGGGAATGATGTACATTATTAAGCCTTATACGATTATAATGCTTTAATAGTCGTCTATAAAATGTTTAAAAAAATCTCTTTTATATTGAAATAAAACAAAAATAAAACTAGATTTACGGATTTTATCGCGGTTTTTTAATTGTTTTTTGGTCCCGACGTTTCGAATCCTTTACAGCATTCATGGTCTCTTTTATATTTACTAATGCGACCTGCTAGGATGAGGATGATATACATAGGGCAGAGACTAGTCTCTAGATGAACTAACTTATTTATTTCGTGACAAGCAAGATGTCACATTAAAATAGCATAATATGCCTATTTAAAACATTAATTGCAAGCAATTCTGGTTTTATTAATTTCTGGTGTAACCTCTATCTCGCATCATGCTATTCTGTTCAGCCTGAACTGTCACGGAAGACGTCGAATTGTTTTGACATGTTCAGGATTTGTATAGTTCGTTGACTTTCTACGAAACAAGCTTAAGGGGGAGGGGAACCAGTGTGTGGGGGTGTGGGTAAGGCTCGCATATCACGGTTGCAGCTTGTAAACAGTTTGATGGTAAATACCAATTGGCACAGCTCACCCGCCTTCGCCACCACGCACCAGGCTGGGCTTCTGCCCAACATATTGTCCTTATGTTGACCTTATGGTGACGAGAAATAGCATCGCAAGTCGCAATGCCTTGCGGCCCCGGCTAACACAACTGCGCTCCACTTTACGTCGTAGTGTGAAGCATGGGTAATGTAGTTGTTCTTTTGTAGGTTATTTAGTGAGTCGTGTTTGTGGATACAATTTAAATCGTATTAGCGCGTGAGAGCAGGCAGCTGGCGCGGCCGCGCACGCCACCGGCGCATTACCCGCGTCAGCCGCGCTGCTGTGGGACTGCCATGCGGCTTGCAGGCTGGCTTCATACTTTGTTGTAAGAAGTTGGGCAGTATATCTTGATAGCTATATTTGTTTGACTCACGTCTGAACTTATTGTGATGTCGTATTGTTGTCGTAACCATTTTTTTTAATAATTAAGAAATAAATACTTATTATAAAACTAAAACCGTCCGAATGTTAACTCTCGAACGTTATCGCGTTATGAACTGTAACAAAACAAAATTCTAATACGACTTTCATTTAATGCTTTCATAAAAAAGTAAAATTGTTTACGATCAACGTGGCGTAGTTTAAACTGATTAACTAATTGTATATCTATAAGGTCTGTTATCAGACACACAACTCGACGCCTTGTATTATATACATGCTGGCTGGCAATAAATTGTGCACCCGAAGAAATGACCTTCTGTTGTCCTCAGGCACTATAGTATGTTGTAACTTACTCCGCCATTAAAGCCAACCATTAGTGTTATACTAAATAACAAATTACTGTATCGCATGGTGTGTTCTAATTACATACAGATAACTGTTTCAAGACATGTTGTATATGTGTGTGCCTTAATTTATATTTTTGCAATATGTAAACTGTAAAGGTATGGCAACAAATAACTTTAAAAACCCCGGGAAAGTAACACAGAGCGATAGTCTAATTAGGTAGTCTGCCAAATAACTTACTAAGTTATTCCTTCAAACTTAAGACATTAATTTTTGGTGGTAAATCACCATTAGCGCTGTGATACTGTGGGTTGTTTGTCTAAATAGTTATTTTTTATTTAAATCTTATATTAGTTCACTTTGTTGTCGCTTATTTGAACACTTTGTAAACCGCCTGTATGGTACGTGTGTTATTATAAGAGTGACGCGAGGACCTTGTTGCCGGCTCTTCTTCACGGAAAGACAGTTTTGGAACCGTGCACCGAGCATCTTAACGTTACAGAAGCGCCTGTAATTGGATTAAGTATAATGAAACAAAAACATTCAGAATTTGAATTTGACACACATGTCATAGGCCGCGAGTCACAACTACTTTGTCCAGTTTACACAATACTGATTCATCAATAGTGACACGTTTAGTTTGACGCGGTTTGTGTACACAATATATTGTATATTTAGAACAATATACTTAGTCCTACAATATTGCAACGTGTTCATTTACGGGTGTACTACCTTAAAATACAGTCATGGCACGTGACGTCACCAGTAGCAGTCGTCGCGCCCTCCCAGTAGCACCACAACCAGGGTTGACAACGTGTATCGACGTGCGGGAAGCATACCTTGCTCATATTAAATTTAATTACCCACAGGACGCTTATCGCAATTATTTTTTATGACCGGGTTTGTGGCCATCGTGTGGATAATGTCTCATTTTGTCGCGTTTTATAATGCCCGCTATTAAGACGGGAACAAACATACGACTTCCGGCGAGCCGTTGCTGGTACACTGCTAGTTTTGACTTAGCATCATAATAGGGAATATGCATGTTATTTTTTTATACGATACCTTACATCATTATTATAATTGTAAAACAAAAATCTGTCCCAAATAATAAAAGTTTACGGAGAAAAAAAATGTTACAAATCTTATCCAAATACTTTAAACGCCCGCCATTTTGGCGCGCTTAGCGTAATCTAAAAGTTTAAATATCAAACAACTAGCTGTAAAGGCCTATGCCCAGCAGTGGGAGAAGGCGGGCTGCGGCTGATGATGGTTACGTAAAACGTTGTGACACTGGATAACTAATAACATCAATACAAATATACTTTTATGTTAGTTCAAACAGTACCCAACACAAGATAGTAACAAACAACAGACACGCCTTAAACAATGGTCAATCACGTGAGCGGCGAGCCTGCAGGCCGCGCCGGTGAGCCGCGCCGGCGAGCCGCGCCTGCACTTCACCTGTAACTATCATAATTGTAGTTGGTGAGCTGTCTTCAGCGAGGAGCGCGACAACAAAGCGGCGATTAGTGAGCATTCACGTCGGACGGCGGCTGCTGCGGCGCAGGCACGGTGTGGGGACGATGCGGACCCGGTGCGGGGACGGTGCGAGGACGGTGCGGAGCCGGCGCGGGGCCGGTGCGGGGCCGGCGCGGCAGCGGCCGCACAATGCCTCGTTAGCAGGTGCGCGCTGACGCCGCCGCGCCGCTGCGGTCACGCCTCACGCCACATTGCCGTCTCGCCCTGGTGTTCCGATGAGTATTGTCACTTCAGCTTACATGGCTCGCCACGACTTGTGAGACAATCAGGTTGCTACTCCTGAGGCTCACCCGGCAATCATAACTTGCAACTTTTTATTTTAGAAGAGGTTTAAAATAACAGAATATTAGTTGAGACCAAACTAACACCACAGGTGCCTCCTGGATTACTAAAGGAAACAAAATACTTCTACTGCTAGTTTCAAACAATTAGTATAAGCTCGTGTAATATTTCTTCTGAGCACACAAACAATAAACTCGCCTAATTTGCCTATAATATATCATGTAATAAAGCCGAAGTTCAGGTTTTATTATTAAAAATACATAGGTATACACTCCTACAAAGATCAGTATCGCGTTCGTAGCGCTGCGTAGCCGCGTAGCTCGCATGTCTACAGATCGTAGCACATGTATGGTTTATTTCGATACTGATAAAATATTTGTTTCAGCAACTGTACCCTAGGTATAATCTGTATAGTATAATATGTAAAAGTCATATTATTTATTACTCAAATTTGACTACGTTCAGCATTTAGTTTGGTGCGTACCAATCCCGGCTCGGGACAATTGTTTCTAAATTACTGTTTTAGTTTCTTCAGTACTGTATACAATAAAAAGAGTTTTAAGTTGGCAACCAATATCTGCGCTCACTAATTCTTCATGATGATCCAACTTGCAAAATGAATATTATAATTCCTCTCATGACAATCTAATACAATGTATTCGTAAAGCACGCTCGAACACAGGACTGTAACAAAGTGAGATAATGTAAACTTTGAGATAAAACTTAAATGTCAGTGAGGATATAAACCTCACAACTGAATAATGTTATCTGGGAGTGCGACAGACAGTAATAATAAATCCTTATAGAAGCCCAGCTAACTATACAAATTAAACTGCGAAAACCACTCGCCAGCGGCGATCTATGACGCTCCGCTGGGCGGCAACCACCGTGTAGGACGCGACCCGCGCGACCCGCGACCAGACCCCGGCTTGACATGCGGCTTACTTCATTATGCCGTCTTCGGTTGACTAAAGTTGAAACTTTAAAACCTGTCCCGCTTACTTATAAACGATGCTAAAATGTGTTTAGCGTTAACCACTTTTACATTAACCACTATTGTATTTAGTAACATGCACACGACGGTGACAGGTAGGTATATAATTATACAATTTTGGAAGGTAAGCGTGTTCCTTATTGTACAATATTCAGCAACGTTCGCCGAGTACTAACAGTATGATCCGTTCTACAAATCATGTTAGTAGGTAGTCAAGTCTCAACAAAGTTATCCAACCTTTTCAGATTCACAAAGTTACGACCTCGTGTAGAGCTAGTCTATGCCTCCAGCGCTGTTCAACTTTTGTTCAAAGATCACTTCAAGGCTGTACGTCTAAGTTTGAGAAAGATTCTTGTCTTGGTATTAATTTCATCTCTTAGGACCTCCTTCATAAATAAATGCGACATGTAGTTATATTATTGACTGACGTTATAAATGTTTGGACATCACTGGGTCGTGTTCTAAGTCATCACGGCGATATATTTAACACTCGAAAACGCTTTCCCCTGCTGATGCCCTCGCCCTCAGCCCAGCATCGGCACTCGTAACACCAGGTAAATCCGAGCCGCTCGTAAAAGCGATCGTTCCACCGACTATTTTAACGGTTGGATCGTATATTTTATCGTTCCCAAACTTCTATTGAACTTTTATGTCCCAATAGACGTCAATGAAATGTTCCACTTAGATTTATTACGTGTCAACATTATATGTCTGGAAATTAAACCTCTTAGACGATGCGGGCGCGGCGTGAGGTATTCAACGTGTACACAATAAGAGTGCAACTAGCATCCTATGCGCCTGTAATAGGTTTACATAAAATAAAAACATTGTGAATTTGAATTTGTGTATTTTATAGAACTCATGATATTTTTCGTATATGCGCAAACAACTATGAATCAAATAATTATGTTTCCCTAGTAGCATCTAGTCCGCAATCCTTAGAGGCAGTCCAGTAGGATCGTCAGCATGGCACAACGATAAATACATCTATCTATCGGGTAGGTTTGATTCCCTGTCAAAACTAATGAAGTTTGACGCGGGTCGTAACCCGTATGTCGGGTATATATAGTAATCAAAAGGCGCCTGCGTACCGGCAGGCGAGCCAGGCCGACGTCAATTAATGTGAGGCAAACAGAGGCAGGTCTGGGCTAGGTGTGTGCACTGTTGTCGGGCGCCGGGGATACGCCTGGCCTGGAAGGCGCGGCGCGGGGAAGGGGGGTCGTGCAACCTTAAGACAATGGTATTTACTAACATATAATATAAACTTTTGACCGAGAAGGCGCTGGCGAGATAATTTGGACATCTTTGCGGAAAGACATGGCCTGAAATGGCATTGGACAAGGTTTAGTGGTGGATAATGGGGAGGCCTTTGCCCAGCTGTGGGACACTAAACAGTCTATATGAAAAGTTATATTTTATAAACGGTGAAGCGCGATAAATTGCTTTTAATTTCGACCGTTTCTCATCGTCTTGCAGTGAACAGGTGCTAAAGGTAACCACACGTTAGTTTACCGTTTGAGCAGTCACTGAATAAATGAAAGGCGCCCCCGTTATATTTGTCATAGAAGTACCTTTTGGATTGACTGCCTCGTTGGTCTAGTGGTCGCTAAGCGGGACTGCTAAGCACGAGGTCCTGGGTTCGAATCCCGGGTCGGGCAAAGTGTTACTGGGATTTTCCATTAGGTAATTCTCAGTAGCAGCTCGGAGTCTGGATTTGTGCCCGGTTGATGGCAATAGGCTCGCCCCCTATTACATTGGGACCTAAAAACATAACTGGCGAAATGTGGGTGTACTATATGTGCACCTCTGCCTACCCCTTCGGGGAATACAGGCGTGATATTATGTGTACCTTTTGGATGGTTGAAACGTAAGCAAAAGACATGTTAGATGTTGTCATTTATTAATGAGTTTATATCTTTTCTCGTCTATTTCATAATACTTAGTAATAATTTCAGGCGAAATGTGGATAAACAATGAAAACACTTCTACCGTTCGAGAAGAAGAAGAATAAGAACTTTATTTGCCTGAAACATGGATGGTTTACAAAGATGTCCATAATATTACAGAGTGCTGCATGTGGACCGTTATGCAACATTTTAGTAATTAATTAAAATACAATATTATTATACCTTACTTTACATACTATTACTGTTACATTATAACATATCTAGATATTCTAATTGATATCCTACACATTACCTTTTATATGACATATATTCTGGAACTGTGTAAAAACTTTTGTCAATAAGCCATTTTTTAAGTTACTTAAAATTGAGTAAGTTCCAGTTCTCTAATAGGCTGAGGTAATTTGTAAACAATTTGGATTGTCGTGCAACTGCAATTTTTTTAAACAAAGAGATAGGTGGAATACCGCACGCCCACGTTCACAGCCCACGATCATAAATAACGTTTGAGCTGAACGGGAAGCAAACTAATGGAGTCTTCCAACCATAGGTCACCTGGTCGTCCAATTAGTGCTACAGTAATGAAATACTGGCTTGTGTGTTTCTAAACCGTATTATCAAGAATCGATACTCAGTGTATTCCCTAGAGCAGCTTAATATTCAGCCTGCCCGCGAGACGTCCACCGACATGTAAAGCACACCACTCACCGCTGGCCGAGCTAATCCCCGGAGCGTGTGCCGCACATAACATTAGCGTAGCTGGCGCACGGCTGGTGTACACGCGTGGCCCACGGTTTACCTGCGCCGACCACTCTGGGGCTCTGATTAGTTAATTGACGTCACAATTTTAGGCTCAATTAGCGATCGGCCGCAATCAGTCGTTAGTTGCGGTCGCTGATCTCCGGCCACACTCGCGACCCTTGGGACGCGCGTCCTATGATATGGCACGGCTGGTGCTCGGGGCTGTTGCTGCTACATAAAGGTTCTAGTTGGTTTTCCCGCAGAGCATAGTTTTATCCGGTGTGCCCATTATAAATCCTCCCCCGCCTGGTATCTTCAGAGAACACAGGCCAGGTAGATGTTCATAGTAATTAATCGAATGCAGATTTTCTATTACAATAACTGTACTAAAGCAACCGAATGGAGTGCGTCTAGAATGCGTATCGATTTTCATATCCCTCGATATATCTTCCACCTGCTTTCCTTTAGCATTGATCAGTGACCAGTTTGTACGTGAACAATGTTAATGGTAGGGCTGGCGGAACCCGCGGCAGGCGGTCGAAGCCAGTTGTTCGAACATGTCCCGCGAGCCCCACAATCCCGCTCCACCGACGGCGCCACTATCGACGTACGCTTTGATTAGTTGCGGTGTGTCGGTCGCGCGTCCACTGACAGGCACATTACTTTGAGGTCTGTTTGTTTATAACATACGAGTACCTGTATTCTATTAATATTAGATATGGCATGGACTGTGGGGCGTGTACATACATATGTACAAACAAAGTACAAAGAGATCACTGACTACGGTACTGAATCCGACATCCAATACATTACAAAGATATCAGTTTCAGTGACTTGGAATGCTGGATCTAATAACTTGATACTAATCCGAACGAGCCAGGTGCTCGCATCGTACCAACAAGAGATCGGTAATACAGCAGTGAGGCTTAATTAAATGGTCCGCTAAATGATAAATGATTTTATTTCTGCAAATAGGTTTTAAAAAAACACTTTGACACGTCTTCTTTTTTTTAAACTAGATGGCATCGGCATTTCCTAACTGACTACCTCTGAGAAGAAATACCGAAACAAACATCTCTCACATCGCTCATCTAGAAACCGACTGCACTGCAGTGTTACTGGCTGACCTGAGCGACCCAAGACACGACATGACACGTGTCTACAACGCCGACAAGTGGCGCCACCTCGCGCCGCGCCTCGCCTTGTCTATTTAATTGCCGCCAAATGAAAGCCCGAGAGAGCTGAGAACCCGCCGCGTGGCCCCGCGCTGATCACGCGCACACTCGTGCTGCACCTTATTGAATCTTCATTTAGAACGGACATCAATTAGAACTTCTTGGGCACGTAAAGTGTGAGTAACACATGAACACAGAAAGCCATGAACTAGAAAACAAGTGGCATGTGTTATGTATGAGTATTATGTAGACCATGCTCGCTGAGCCTTGGAGACTAATACAATACAGTGCTATGATCACGGCGCTGCCTGGCGCGCTAGTCACATCTAACGTTTACCTGATGAGCCGCTAATCACGCTGGTTATATCGATGTTCTCATTGTCTGCGTGTTCACTTAACTGGTTAATTACTGCGTATGATGCGTCTTGAGATAAATAATTAATATTTTAATGACCTAACGACGCACTATAATTTTACAGTCATAATTATGTATATCCTTCACTATACGAGAAAAGGCCTTTGCCCTACAGTGGGACAGTTTCCCACATAAGGTAACAATAAAATCACATATAACGACACCGTGATTCCTAGCGATGACCTGATTGGCGCAGTGGCTAAGCGATTGGCCTGCAGCGCTGAGGGTTCAATTCCCACACGGGACAAATAATTGTAAGATCCGCAGATGTTTGTCCCGAGTCTGGTTGTATGTGTATGTGATATTTCATGTTTGTGAAACGCGCTTGCGATACAGGAGAAAATCTCAGTGTGCGACGGTTTAAAAAAAAACAATACTCAATTTCAGATAAGTATGTCCGCAACACGATGTTTCCACAGGATGGACTAATAATAACAGCCTATAACTGTCCCACTGCAGGACAAAGGTATAGAGAAGGATTGAGGATTGATGGACTATAAGATAAAAGATAAAACTTTATTCGTAAAACACGTTACATATAATAGTATTTTGGAACAACATGCTCTGCCTACAGGCATACAAATAATACAATTATATTACAATTTACATTACAAGTAGTCGTTATGAAATAGACATGAATCAGGTAACAGGGTATGTTATTAAGACTTTAAGTAATACCACACACTTGAAAGCTAATAACATTAAAACAACATTCATACGAAGAAAAAAAAACATCTAACTGTAACACACTTGTGTATCATCTAAAAAACTTTTTGAATACTGTAGTATCCCTTTATACTATACTGGTATACTTATACAATACTCAATGTTTCTTCGAAGAGGTTCAGGGTTAGTTAGGCAATTAGTTGAGGTGTCCGCGTGTCCCGGCGCGCGGCGCCGCTGATACAAAAACTGAGTGATTATCTTAAAATGAGGTAGAACTCATTGCCGTTGCGTTCCTAATTCTTCCAAAGTAAATTAGAGGGCGCTGCGAGCGTGTGGCGCGATAATTAGCGTCGTGAGGAGAATGACGACGTGCTGGCACGCAGCGAACAGCGCAGAAGGCCAACTCACCGCTCGGAGCTCGCGCGCAGACTGTGTATATAGATTGCATAGGGCTTATTTGATGAATACAATGAAATCCTTGAAATGGCCGTCTCTAGCTATATGTCTAGTTGGTCGTGCTCACTTGTGTAAGGTGGGCTTGGGGCTCGCTCCCGCGTGTTCCACGACTGGTCCTTCTGAGCGAGCTCGGTGTCGTGCGGCCGCGGCACAATCAGCGATGCTAATACTTGTACAAATTGCGTTGCGTCGCGGATCAGTATTCAGTGCGCGCGGCGATTAGCTGCCGATGGCGGATGCGGCCCGACTGGCTAATGCGGCCCAGTGGCCCGACAGCGCGCATACACGCACTTTCTACTTAAGAAACAACCCTTTCTAAACCAAGCTGCATTCTATATCACCACTTACTATTCGGCGCTGAAATAAATCGTAAAATAATGTTATAACTATTTGAACCTACGCGCCTTGACACTCCCAATGCACAATTATCGTAGCGGCTTTGTGTTAGTAGTGTCGCAAGCAGGCAGCGACACGGTCTCATCTAATGAGCTACGTGTTGGTAGGCAATCTGATCACGTTCACGTGCTAAATATAATTACATCGCTTATCTCGTAGAGGGCCTACGGGATACAAATGTCGTAGACTTGCTACGCGGATATTGCGAATTACGTAGCAATGTGGAATTGTTTGTATCCTGCATTTGCTTACTAGACACCAACCACCATTCAATAATGTTGTGAACATATGCAAGCCACGTTTGTTACGGGCGACCTGGGACTGAATGGCGTCCCTCAGCAAGCCGTGCGCGGTGCTGTGACCCACTGCGCCCTCGCTGCGGCAGTGGCGGAGCTTACCTGACATATGATGATATATGTTCGTTCATTATGGTTTCAAGTGAGTGCGATGTTTTCTTTATCGAACTATGGTAGACATTAATAAACAATTAATTTGTAGATATAGGCATAGTGATACACATTTCAAACGCGTTACGCGGCGTCTCTGACCACGTGGACGACATCCGCAGGCAGTTGGTCAGGTACTCGCTCGATCAAGTGCTAAACAGTAAACTATTACAATATAATTTATGTTCGTGTAACAGAGACCTTTGGAAAGAAGAAGTGAGACATCCTCGTTTTAAACGGTTTGTGAATCGTGTGCGTGTGTGTGTGTGTATTGGTCCATAAAGGAACGATGTTATGTTGTTTTATATAGAGTGTTCCGGGTGAATACTGTCTCAGTGCACCAATAACCGTCTGTTGGCTGCCAGTGACGCGCCTCCGGCCGCGAGGACGAACGTATCGAGTTGTTTTTGTTACGGAGTCATGAACTGCTAACAAACATAACTATGTTTTAAATTGATAAAGGAAACTTGAAAAATGATGGACGAGTCGTGGGTTCGAGTCCCGCTCGTGTCCATAATTTTTCAAGTTTCCTTAGATTCCTTCCTTAGATTTAAGCCTAGCATGGCAACATGCAAAAAAGATACAAAAAGTCATATAACTATGTTTTTTAGAACATAATATCTATGGTAGGTGCGGTAGAACGGGGCTTCTGTTACTCCAACCATCCAAGCTCATCGCACCGTAACGACGCTGGACACTGGAGAGTTCGCTTTAGAACGCAATCACGTTTTGACTTGTGCCAGGGTATTGGCAGCGGTTGTTCCGGCCCATATACCGTCGTCACTTCCGTCATTACCTAGTGAGCTGCTGTGTCCTTTAATCCATTGCAAAGTAATGTTGTTTGTGTTTGAAATGGACTGGAGTGAATCATGACATTCCAGTACCTACTAGGATGCACTGTCTGACACCATTTTATTTTGGTGACCTTGAACATATCTGGCTGCAACCGCCAATGCCGCTTTGGTGATACCAATACAATGTGCCTGGAATGTGGTGTTTAGTTTATCTAAGGTGTTTGTTGCTTGTTTCAGAAAGTCAATAACAAGCACATTATACAATTTAAAAAAATATATCAAACCCAGCCACGTTTTAAAAGAAAAAAACCAACTGAATGTTGTTGTTAAGATTCGAACTCGGACCACAATTATTGTGATTTCATTACTTAGTCTTAACAGCTACTATTAAATACTAGTTTGACGCGAAATTTTGCATTGTAATGCGACAAGAATATAATTTTATTTCGCGTTATTCTGTGTAGTATTGAGACATCACTCACACAAGCAAATGCACTGGCCGTGACTTGCGCGTACGATTCATAGAGTAGTAATCGTTAGCATGTCTATGATGAGCGTCTACTGTACATGCTCGGGCTCGTGCCTGTACATCAATGTCGCTGCTACGGGGGAGGGCTCCTGTAGGGCGGGCTATTGAGCGACCTAAAAACAATTCTTTGTTAAAAATTATTTCTGATAAATGTCATGGCCAAGCCCCCGCCAGCCGGAGCCCGAGTTGCGCTGGATAGCAACCAGGTTAACTACCGACTATAATTATATTTTACATAATAGCCTCACCGGGAGCAGACTGGACCTAAAATGTGTATTCTCTTACTACGCCAGGAATAGGCCTCTCGCCGCGGAGGTGACGATATAGAACACAATATATGTATTATGTTTAAATAGGAAAGTTCCTCGAGAACCTGTTTAGCTTGACGATGCGGTGTGCACGGGAGGCAGGTCAGGGTCGGGGCTCGCTGCAGCAGCCAACACTCTGAGGATTGAGAGTGACTTAAGGGTGGCAAGTGTTGTTCAGCTCCCTCCCCCCTCGGCCCTCTCCTAACATATATCCCCTCTCTAACGTGTTTCGTTAGGCCCCGCGCGTCGCGTCGCCATTGTTTAACACCATCATTATTTCATACGACGCCATCATTAGTCAGCTCCGTCGCGCGCCGCTCTAATACTGTTGTTTACATACACGACGTACTGGAGGGAGGAGGTTCCGAGCACCCAACGGTGATGTTACGAATACTGACAACATCCGTCCACCGCCATCATACTAGCAATAAAATATTTCTCAATGGCGCGCGGCTCGAACAGTCTTAAAACTGAACTGCCACAGTATTGAGCTGCCTACCCTTGATAATTAAGTAATTTCCGTCGCTTGCTGCAAATCTTATCAGAATCACGGGCGGCCCTCACTAATATAATTACTGCTGGAGAGGGCGATTTAATTATTTAGGAGGTGTTACGAAGACGTCCCCGGGCCGCGGCGTGCCTTACCAATGAAATATTCAGTCCGCAGAGAGCAACCGCGGCAAAACAATTAAAACTCCCGTGTGGTACCGGGCCTTCCGGGCAGAGGTAGGGGGAGACATGACGCAAGGACACGTAGAAGGTCTATTCTGTGAGATGAGCAATTAGAAACGGTTGCAGTACCGCTTGTACTGCACGGCCCGATGACACCTGGCCGCACCGCAAGCTGTATTAATGTTACCCTATAGTCAAGAGAGATCAGTTGGAGAAATGATTTTCACCTTCCGGCTCGCGTCGTGCGGTGGCGCCCGAGAGCACAAGTCGTCCCCGCGCCGGCCACAGCTCACTTAATTAGCCGACACAGTCGCGACCCCGCCGACCTGACACATATTAGGCTCAGCAGCAGTTTGTGAAGTAGAGCAACTCTACACACACTACTGGAGATACTTTAAACTGTAGGCAACTTGTTGTTGTTACACTCACCGAATGACTAGAACCTACTACATACAATTGTTTACCATACATATTGCAGGTAATGATGCTTTATAAATTCGGGTATCAAAGACAGTCTTCCTAGAACATTAATGTGAGTGTCATCACATCATTATCATCGATCATTAGGTGGGTCTAGATTAGTTCAGTCTTTATGTTAGTAATGTAATGTCACCCAGGTGGAGTTATATCCGTACGAGCACTGCACTGCGGTGCGTGCGGCAGAGCGGCGCGGCTCGCGGGCTCTCTGCGGCCGACTTAGGGTTATGTTTCTTCGTTGTATAGCGCGTCACCGGCGCACTCAACACGTTCACTGTCATTTTTTGTAAAAAAAAAACACGTGTGTGGCACGCGTCACGCCACCGACTGTGCAGCAACCGTCTCCCTCTTTGATTGACGTTAATTAAGCCGCTCCCACTAAATAGTTATCGATTTTCAAAACTAATTACATTCCTTAATAAATGAAAGGCCTTGCCGCCCTAACTTTGAGACTTAAAATACAAAATTAAATAGAAGTAGGTGGCCCGGGAGGTCGGGGCTAATTGGTCCGACATTGTGATTACAAGCGAGGCGAGCCGGCAACTCGGACCAGGATCGTTTCACCACAGCCTGCCATACCTGCGCACCTTTTAATTAGGTGGAAAAAATTACCGTACGCACACAGAAGGAGGTGTGCCCCAACCTATACTGCCGTTACAGTAATGGGAATTCACTGATTGTCAGTTATGAGCTGACTTTTTAGAGTTACAAAGGATAAAACGGGACCCTGTTACTAATACTCCGCTGTCCGTCCGTCCGTCTGACACCAGGAACACACACATGAACCGTGATAGTTGAACAGTTGAATTTTCACAGATGATTTATTTCTGTTTGTTTGTTGTACTGCAGTAATAACAAATACTAAAAAACAGAATACAATAGGTACGTAAATATTTAAAGACAACAAAAGTGTTTTTTTGCCTTTTTATAGATAATGAAACGGAACTCTCCGAGCGCGAGTCCGACTCGCACTCTTCCGGTTTTTAAGTATTTCGTAGGCAGTACAGCACATGTCGCGTTGATAGATTATATAATGATTAAGTATTTCTTATTTATTACTTCACACACGCGCTGGTTTAACATCGGCGCAGGGACAGTCATATTTACTTAGTGAGCCGCACCAGCCGTACGCTATCAGACCTCCGCGCGGCGAACACCGCGTGTGTTGGAGCCAGCGGCGCTGGCCAGGGGCTGCCGCACGGGGCCGCTACACATAGCATGAGCTCGACGTCTAACCTTCACGGACTCGGAACAACCTTATTACAGCTAGGTTAGATACAAACTTCTCATTAATAAACAATTATGACGAGTAACAAGATAAAGACAAATAAGATAAACTAATTAAAACTATAGGTAACTATAATGTTATTTACGTTAGGTACGTACATAATTCTGCTCCGCCAAACAAACACAGCGACTGAAGCATCAAGTAGGTTTTAATGTCGTTCACACATAGGTACTACACAACAGCGCGCTCGCAGAGCTCCGCAGGCTGCAGTACTGGTAAGTAGCGTCGAACTCGGGGACGGCAGAGTGCCAGAATTAGTGGCGTATCCATTACTCGGCGCGACGCAATACGAGCTAGTGTTGTTTATGTAGTGGTTTGTGCAATATTTATACAGGAGCACCGACAACCAGTTCACTGTGTAGCTGTGTCAAACTGCAACCGTTCGCGACACACCCCTCGAGGTCAGGTGTTAGGTGTGCGAGCCCGGCGCGGGACTTAGTTATTTATTTATTAGGTACTTCAACAACTTATCCACTACTTATCTTACATAAAGGTTATTCTATGGAAGTTGTGGGTCATGGTGAATTCGTCACGTACAGAAGTACACAGCGCTTACAAGAAACAATATTTAAAAATAATTATGAAAATAATACAGTTACATTATCTGTTAATAAGTGCAAAAAGATTTTATGAGTTTTTAAGTTTGAGTTTGATAATGATGATGTCGTAGTATTTTCTGACCGGGACCATTCATATTATTGTACTGAGAGAAAGAATTGTAAGAAGATATCGAAACAACCAAATACTTACAACCTGGATACCGCTCAAACACAAGCCTTATTTGTCAGACATAGGTACGTATCAACATAATATATCCTGCCGAGTGCCGAACGACGTGTGTTATGAAGAGGGCTATAAGTATGCGACGTATTTACGGGGACAATGAGACGCAACAGGCGCGCGGCAGGCGGCGGGCGGCGGGCGGCTGGGGGCGGGGGGCGGGGGGCAGCACGCGGTAGATCGTCACACACACGGTGTATGCATCCTACAAGTTACAACACAAACCAACATACACTTTCTATGAAAGGTGCAATAAGCGATTAGCGCTCGCATAAAAAACCTTATCTAATATCTGACTTTCAGCTGTGTTGTTGAAGGAGATAAGCCTAATACTACTGAAGAACAAGAGTATTAAAAGCAAGGGAGGAACGAGTGCGCAATGACATGTTGACCAGCAGACTCCCGTGGTCCCACTGTCACCAAGTTGGGATCTAATGATGAACTTCGGAAATACGGGACCGACTTCAACTTGGCGAATGTAAAGTGAAGTGAATAAAATATTAGGTATTTAACACTTTTAAGTTCGTGTTATTTGAAGGCAGTTTTTATTTTTTTCTTAACAATTTCATAGAATAAGTTTATAGTAAGCTTGTTTGCTATAGTTCGACGAGTACAATATTTTAAGAGAATAAGAGTGATACGACGAGCCCTCCTCGGCGCGCCAGCGTCGGGTGGGTCCTGCTGTCCCGCTGTAGTACACAGGGAGAACAGCCGTAACATAACAATAAGCTTGCTATAGACTCCGATGAAGATTCACCGGGTGCAGTTAGTGGGGCCGTCCACAGACAACAGAACAACGGTGGCCTGTGACTGAACATGACTTTATAACTGGCTGGACGGTCACTAACATCACTCCAGCTAACAAGTGTCGGGCGCTAGTGACGGTAAATAGCACACCTACACATATCACGTGTTATTCCACGCTCGCACGTTCACACAGCTCATATATCTACAGTTAGGACTTCACTACGTTGTTAATGAGGAGAGTAAGTTACTGTAATGTATAAATAGTGCGTTATTTACATATCGCGGACACGTGGTGCGCGTAGCGTGGTGCAGCGTAAGGCTGGCGCCACACGCAACTCGCTCACATTCGCGAAGCGCTCGGTATTATTACCATATCAAAGTGTCGTGTGTAACTGGACGAATGTGTCGAAGTTCATACGCCGTCTGTCACCGCCACGTATCGTGACGTGAAGGTATTTAATCTTCGTGCACTTTTAGTATTTTTTTTTTATTTCTAGGCGAACGATAGTGAAGCCTGCCACATTTGCGCCCAGCGCTGGCTGGCATGTGAGCAGTTAACCGTTGCCTTTGAGAAACTTTCATTTTATTGTCTGCAGAAGAAGTTACACCGCGTGTAACTTTTTGTAACGCGTTCAACGCTTTATATTTTTTACCGAAATATTTATCACACCTCCCCTCGTTTGAGAGTAACTCAATACATAAGTTTTTTTTATATAGATTTGAAGACTGTCGGTTTGTCTACAGTTTATCTTTTGCCACTCGTTGTTGTGCTAGCAAAAAAATGCCAGGTGATGCCGCGGAACGCACCGCTCAGTGCCGCGACTTTAATGTCCCCGGGGATGAAGGTGCGCGGGGTGGTGGGGGGCCGGCAGGAATTACCCGCGCCGCGATATTGCCACTTCCGACAGTTATGAGCTGCTAGCGAGCATACCGTATAACTAACTGCACAAGACCCGCTACAAACAACCTGCGATAAGCACACGCCGCCGCCGCGCCCGCGCCGGCGCGCCGTGCGGGCTCAGAGAATGTCTAGCGACGGCTGGCGACGCGGGCGCGCACCGTCAGCTACACACGTCACTACACGTCACTCGCCGGGCGGCGCGTGGCCACTCCTAGTTATGGCGCCATGAATGTTCCCGATCTGTTCGTTAAGCTACTGTTCAGCTCTTTAGGTCATCATCGTTGTAATGTTTAACGCTAAAGAGTATCTACGCAGTCTTTAGCCAGTTCTTTCCCATAGATACGACACTTTGAACTAAACAACTAGACTAATGAAAACAACGGAAAACCACTAGATTAATGTTTTGTAAGTGCTCTTTGTGCTAAAACGAGGGGCCTGCACCCAGCAGTGGGTGACGTCGGGCTGCGGGTAATTATGGTGAACTGCTGTTTTGTAGTTAACAGATATAATCACTATGACTTACCCCGAGACGATTCCTAAAACTAGGACTAAAGCCAGGAACACGGTGCAGCTACAAAATCAGTTTGGTATTAAGTCTCACTCGTAAACGCGTAGTTCGTTCGTCAAAATGTAATAACTATGAAAATTGACATATTCATTTTTGATATCCTTCAGCGAACAGCAACGGGCGTGGGCGGGTTTCGGGAGGCGGGGTGCGGGGTGCGGGGAGAATGCACTGAAAATGTCATCAAACAATTTGATAAAACGTTCCGATCCAAATATTGAGTTTGTATACCAATTTTATAGACGTGAATTATAGATAGTGGCGTCCTGTGATCACTGGCCCGCTGTGGGCGGACTACAGGTTCACATGAGCATAGATCTAGAGTCTGTCTCGCCCCGCTGCTGACTAATGAGCATTATTTGTATATTTTATATATTTTTCTTTTAACAGGTTTTTAAGGTACAATTAATTAAGTATTTCATAATCAGAATGGTCACTAATTGGGCGTTGTTTACCGACTTTAGAAAAGGAGGAGGTTTACAATTCATCGGATATTTTTTTTTGTATGTTCCCCCGTTCCCCGATTTCTCAAAGACATTGAACCGTACAGATCTGTAGTGTCCTGGTTGCGTCTGTAACGGTCACCAGTTATTTTAACCAGTCTGAAATTATTTTATTCCATAATTTTTTGTTGTTAACACTGTTTGCTACAGCGCTTGGTGTTCATCATTGGTGGTCCTTGTACTGAGTTGTAGCATTTCATACAAGCGTGCAACTAGTAGACACGCCCTTGACTGTATGATAGTGTAAACCTGTTTTCCTTCAGTTATAAAACACTTTGCCTTTGGAAAACTGTTACCCCAGTACATCGTACCCCAGTAGGTAGCGGTTAGTATAGCAACTGCAAAAAAAGTTATTCTTCTGTTTTATGTGATGTTGCTAAAAATAAAGGTTTCTGGTTTATTATACCTTTACTTGTGCTGTAAGCCGGGCACGGACACTCTATAGGGTTGGAGATTGAACATTGTAAAAACAATCAACATAATAACTACTCGTATCTTTAGATTGCATAGTCTTACAAGGTTCAATTATTACCGCTTCACAGGGCAGCAGATTCTTTTATATTATTTGTATTTAATATTAATTTCAACTTTATATCTTTACGTGTTTTTGGGAAAAAGGGGTAGACACACAGACAGACGGACAACGAAGTGCTCCTTCCTGCAAGGGTGCCGTTTTTCTTTTTTGAGGTATAGAACCCTAAAAAGTACATAAAATACTGAGGTACCGTCAAACACTACGGCATACACAATAACATAAAACAGTAACTATATAATAATCTTGTTAAAGGTGCCTAACGTTATTTAATAAAGTAAGTAAACTATAAAACGAACCCAAAACAAGAATACATTAAAGCTGCTCCAGTTATTAGTTGTCACTAGTTGCTAGTAGCTAGCTGCAGTTGGTGCGCTGCACAAATGAAAGCTAATTTTGTCAATTATTTAATTCCTGCTCTAACTACACGTTAATTAAAAGCTAGCAGATAGTGGGTGCTCTGCCGCGGCTGTGGGGCCGGCTGGAGATGACGTGACACTTCATGATTTTTATTAAAGCAAATATGTAATATTTGTTAATTACTATTAAGTAATTGCTCTCAGTTCTAGAAAACTTAACGGCGCTTATACGTTTTCAGAGGCCTAAGGTCTGTTCCTGCAGTGTGCATTAATTCCGCTCTTCATGTGGGTCCCATACAGTTTTAAATAAAACACGTGGCTAATAAACGTAGGTTGATGTTGTATCGCACAGAAGGCGGCTCCCAGCTCGTGCCGGCTCCCAGCTCGTGCCGGCTCCCAGCTCGTGCCGGCTCCCAGCGGCGCGCGCCGTGTCATGTTGTGGCCGCGCAGCGAGCAGCCGCCGACGCGACGTCGCCGCGCGCACTAACTCCCGCATTCTGCTCGAACCAATTATTATGCGTCGGAACAGATTTCGGGCTCCAACAATACTATGCAAAGTTCATTTAGAGTAAAGTTACAGAGCGCGACTGGAATAGATATTTATTTAAGAAGGTCCACGTATCGTAGTTATATGTTTTATCATTTACTACGTTCTTCACGGCCTGCCTAATTGAAACTAATACAAAGCAGATTTTCTAAGGATCTTAATATTAAATAATAATCAAATCTATATTCGCTGAACATAGGTGATAATTTTGGTGTTAGGTTAGGTTAGCTCTATGTTGTACCCAATAGGCATGCAAATTTATAAAAATAATCTTCACCTTCTTACAATAGCATTACACTTAAATTAAACCTTATTTACTCGAATAATAAACGAAAATATAGGAAAAATTTGAAAACTACGCCTTTGTCGAGCTGCCCCAGAAGGTGATACCGTATCGCAAGTGGGATTCTGCGATACCATGATAGGCCGTTAATAATTTTAAAATTTTATTTTATTTTTTTTTTTTAATAAGGCGTCGATGTTTCATACGGGCGCTAGATTAAAAAGAGCATATGCAGAGCCACTAATTTTTTTACGAAGGTTGTCAGTATGGTATTTCCAATCGACTTTATCATCTATAATCAGTCCTAAGAATTTGATCTCGTTGACATCAATAATATTGATCTTTCAACAAACACGCGGCCGCCAGCCCGCTACACGTAGCACAGCGCTAATTGTGTTGTTCATTAGTTTGGTTTCAGATTGAGCATAATTTTGTTTCAAATTAAGTACATAGTGGACCTTCTCCGTGCCGCCCGAGGTGGCGGCGCGAGGCGTCTGCGAGCTGTACAAGTGCACAACTATGAACCATTACTTCTGCTCCAACTGCACCAAGTTTTAACAAACGTAGCGCTTTCCAACTAGGAAAAAACTGAGCATGGCAGCGGCCGCGCATGCGCTCCATAAGTCGTGAATAACTTGCATTGTTTTATGTGCGCCCCGCAGCGGAACTCCCACAGGACCGCACCGATGTAGGTGCCTGCTGCACGCGCCGCGCCCGCCTGGCGGGGACTCCGGGGGACGATGTGGACCGATCCTCACACATCAAGAGCGTGATTAAAGCATATATCTACGATTAACATCCTCACTCACTCGGAACCGATGGCTCAGAATGTTCCCGCTGTAACCTTAGTGTATCCACAAACATAAAACGTTTCCATGTGAACAAACATCAGCTGTTTGTTTTTTAAATATTAATCGGACGCAAGTGCCAAACGGGAAGGGAACACACGTGCCGCGCCATTCTCGTCGTCTCGCTCAGGTCTGGGCCGGAATAGTGTCCAAGATGACTCGGAGCTGTTTGTGAATACATAGCAGCTTAGCAGCCCGGCTCCGTAACCGCGGCACGCGCGCTCACTGCTATAAAGCGTAGCACCGCTGTGCCTGTAGGACGCCATCATAATGTTATATGCATGTTTTATTTGTTACTAAACACGTAACAAACGTTTCGTACATATTCGGAGATGTATATACATAGTTGTACAAGTAGTTGCTCACCGGCGCTATATCTGTAAATAGAAAATATAAATGATTCTGGAGATACAAAGTATCTACAGCGCACACAGGTTGTGCTAGTGCTTGAATTCCGGCTCTATTTAAATAAAGCTCAACTTAGATTCTCTGGAAGTTACTTCTTGTCCAGTGTTAGTTAGTTTAGTCCCTCTAGCAGCTAGCGGCGCCACTCGTGAGCGATCGCGCGGCGGACCGCGCTCTAATGGAAACTTCTTCCGTAGTTCTGTCGTGCGCACCACATTACTACTACTTATACATTACATTCACCATGAATACGTCAACAGGTCGCAGGCGAGCCACTAGGTGACTAGACCAATAAAAGGCAAATGCATATTAAGTTCACACGTAACATACAGAGAAAAGAGTACATTTGTATCACATAATGTTAATGTTGACATCTACGGGGCTGACCCGCGGGCCACAGCTGCGCGCCGTGTCTCGCTAAAACCACAAGCTAGTGGCCGCGCGCCCCGACCCACGTGGACACACCGACACACTCCACAGTCATCGATGTGTCACGGTAACCCGCGGCGTCAACGGTGCTATTGACATGTTTAATTAACATAACGTAAATGTTTCAACAACACAATTAACACAATGTATCGTAGTCAATGTCTTGCCGAACAACAGGCTAGAGCCGACCGGTCTCAAGTTCAAATTCAAAATGTTTTTATTTCACGTAAACCAATTGCAGGCGCTTATGAAACGTTAAGATGCTAGTTGCACTGTCTGGAGTCAGGGTTCAGGGATCGACACAACACGGACGTAATGGTGCATGTTATGTGGTGTGGTCGAAACGAATAAGGAAACATTACCTCATATGAAATGTTAAAGTATAAGTACTTTACAAGCAGGAAAATACCTCACAGCGGCGGAGTGTTGTAACACGAGGTCAATGCTGGGCCGCGGCGCTCACACTGTAGCCACGGATAGAGAGTGGTGCTCTCTGTGTCCTCGTTGATGAACAACAACGGTCTGAGGTCTGCTCTGTACAGCTGAGGACGATATTCGCTCAAGAACAATATTTTTTAATTAGAAAGCTCTTATCTAGAAAGCCTTTGTCTTGAACCTTTCACAAAAATGAGCCGCTTTGTAGATAGCTTATCTACGTGTTCAAAGATTTCGTGTTAAAGGGTAATGTTGGAGGCGGGAGCGACCCCCGCCCGCCCTCCGCCGCCCCGCCGCACCGCCGCCCCCGTGCTACGTCGTGCTGGCCTAGTAGGCGACCGACCGGATTGCTATTCTAAGGTAGCAGTTGCTGCTAGTTAGTTAAAACCCCGATGATGTCACTGAGACTTTTTTGAAGTCGTAATGCAGTCAAACTCAAGACGTTGCGATACCAGTACTTTATTAAACACGACTCACATTCATCGTTAAAATAGTAAGACATGCATTGCCTACGACGCGACGGAGCATGCGCGTAGCGCGGTGTAGTACGCACATCGTTACCCAACGTAGCACTCTATAACGTAGGCGATAATAGTGGGTAAACGCGACATAACAATGCAATCACAAAACTGTAACATGTTATTATTACAATCCTCATCGAGACTCACACACACACACACACACTATACGCGCACGTATAATCACTTCTCGTATTAAACTGAATTCTATACACATAAACAACGCGAACTAATGTCTTATTATTGTTGTCAGAGAATTACTTTTTTAACAATTTACATTATATATTTTTCTTTTTTTTTAAAAAAAAAAACGTCGCCCCACACTAGGAATATCTCCTGTGTCGTTGGTGCGTTTCACAAACACGAAATATCACATACACAAATTACTTATAAGCGACGTTAAATACCAATAATATATACAAATGTTAATGTAGTCAGAGTACTAACTGACACGTGTTCAGAGTGCTGAAGTGTTTAATACGTATCATCATAGAACTGTACGGGTAGAGAAACCCGCCATACAACCACGACACAAACACATCTGATTTTCTTTCAGCACTTAAACAGACTCCAACTGCATATTGATAGCAAAAACTAGGGAATCTCTTTCATTTATTTAATCCTGAGGCAAGTTCTTAATAGCTAGGTGAGGGGGGAGGAATCGTAAAGGAGGGGGAAGTTTATGTAAGGGGGTGTAAATGCGTTTTAAAATAAGTAGTGTGAAGGTACGTTGGACATCCGTCACCGTCAGTTCGCTGCGGACATCATCAGCCGGCGCACCGACCACTGAGGGGGGGGGGGGGGTACAGAGATGCTTCTACCACTACCAAGGGAGCGCCCGGCCTTCCTCGAATGTAAATTAAATGTAACGCGACACCAATAGTGAGCTTGTTGACGTATCGTTATAACGAAGTTTTTTATGTAAAGGCACAACCATTCAGACGACGTGTAACCCGTAATACTTCATAGCATAACAATTATCTACCAGTTGCGCCATCCTGCTACTGTGTCGTATCAGAAGGTCCCCCGTGCTCCCACGTCGTCGTCTGCGTCAGCTCACCGCCAGCCGGCGGCGCTCGCCCGCCGCAGGTCACGTGGCGCCGCGCTCCGACAGCCCGCTACAACATTAATTAAACACTATCCTGAGCTATGTATTCCGGGAGCTAACTTAAACGTCTTGGTACTTGGCCGACGCGGTTGAAAAACCTCGCGCAACAAAGTGAACGCCGGAACAACATTAAACAAGTCGGACGGACGCGGGACGGCTCTGGTTGACTCTCCAACTTAAATTATATTGAACAAGTGGCTTCGGAAGCTATTACTGAGCGCGCCCTGCCGAGCGCCCGCGGCGTGCCGGGGCTCCGCAGGTGAGGGACCGTCGGCCGAACAATGCTACTTCACGCGAACTTCAGGAGCAACTAGAATTATTTATAAGTATAACGTATATGTGTATTGAAACACGATTAAAATAGAGCAGAAACTTTCCCATTACGATACCTTCATTAATGAATAATGATCAGAAGTTCAACGTTTATCGCCTTTACGACATGTAAAGAGTAGGCGCGACACGACCACAGTAGATTGACTCGTGGAGAGACAGACACGCATAGGAGTGAGACTGGTGGAAAGACTTTTGATATCTTGCTCAAGAAGATAGCCTGGAATTAAACTAGTTGCTCTGTTTGAATGTGTCATTCAAAAGAGAGACTCACTAGTTAGTGAGTGTCAGTCCCCGCTCCCAAGCCGGCGTCACTTGGGAGTGCGGCGCAGACCGCCAGGTACCGTTCATCTTCATGTTTGTTTAACTTTCTTATATTATGTGTGTGGAGGAAAGGATGCGGAGTTCCTCCAACGAAAACCGGGCCGCGGCGCCCCGCTTCTCAACTCGGGGCGGCTGTGCATATAGCTAGCGAATGAAATGTGATTACTTCGCTAGCGCGATGCAGGATTCGCAACGTCACATACATTTATACTACTATTTTAGTTTAAGGTCTATACCATAACATTTAAAAGTGTAATCGTTTATTTTACAAATAAAAAAAACTTCCTCATCCCGCTGCGCCTGCGCATACCCTCGCATATGTAATATAAGTGATCGCCGAGTGGATCCATCAGCAGTAATAATTCTTCATCTACCTGGTCGCGAAACTCGGCTCTACAAGTAATCCCAAATTATTACGCATGTGAGCGTCCAAATGATAGGCAGAGGTGTGATCCATACTAGCTGAGTGTATAAATAATAAGTAACTTACAAACAAAAACACTTCAGTGAATATCTGTAGAAACTGAGTCTTGTTTAACAATATAATTACAGGCGTGCGATGGCGCGCCGGAGCGCACCTCCTCCCTCGCCCTCAGATTACCGCGATTGGCTTTTAAACACTGAACCAAATGACTTTAACTTGCAAATAGTTCAGAAAAATGACTGCCAAGTTTGAAAACTTTGAGAATTCGTTTTGTAATTTAAACGTTACGACTGGAAAATGTAGCCGCCGTTAAACGTGGCCGAGACGTCGCGGGTTACTGTGCCAGAGCCCAACGTGACTGTCTTCATTGTTCATTGGGTATATAAGGGCGGCGGTGGCGACCGCTACATAAATATTAGAAGCAATAGGAAGCCGCGGACCGGGAGTGGATCTGCTGCGGGTCGATCAGACATGTGGCCATTACGCGAAGCCTTCTGAGCTTAAATCCGCTGCCGCGGTCAGCAGAAATATGGCCAGCAACCGCTGAGCTGCCGCGCTCCCGCATCCTGGGAGTTTTGTAAGAGAAGAGACGCTGATGAATGTGGCGGCGCAGGTCTAGCCGGCTGGTCGCCCGCCGCGTAGTTTATGAGCGGGTGGATAAGCCGCCACTGTATCGGCTCATTGGACGTTAATTAAAGTTTCTCGTTTTATTTGGTGCGGCACAATCGCGTGTCGATGACAACTACCAGTTAGCGGCACCTCCACCTTACACTCTACCACCCCCACCCCCCTATCACCCCCACTCCCCTGCACACACTCGCGGCTCGGAGCGGGCACATTTATAAAATGAAATGACACAAGAAGGATTTACGAGAGTGGCCGATATTAATTAATAGTTAGGTGTTAACGGCGATATTGTACTGTTCATGAAAGTTTCAGCCACTACCGAATAGCGAGCACGTGGCTGTAGACATTTAGACATGCTTGAGAGTTATGCACGCCGGCGGTCGGTCCGGCAGAGATGCAAACAAACTCATTTAAGCTAGGGGAGCCTTCCCCTCATTACCTTCATTACGTTTGTATCGTCAGTCATGTAAATCTATATCTATACTTATTATTATTATTATTATAATATTATAAAGCTGAAGAGTTTGTTTACTTGAACGCGCTAATCTCAGGAACTACTGGTCCGATTTGAAAATTTCTTTCGGTGTTAGATAGCCCGTTTATCGAGCAAGGCTATAGGCTATATATCATCACGCTACGGTCAATGGGAGTGGAGCACCAATGAAGAATGTTTCAAAATCGGGTTGGTTTTTCCATTCGACAGCTACCCCTGCGTGCGCTGCGTAAACGGTTAAGATTTGCAAAAATCAATTACGACAGAATTGTTCTAATTTGCATTATCACCGTCCATTTTTTGCTTTAGTGTTAAAAAATACTATATAATTATATTTAATGTCATATTATAGTTAAGATATACATAATATATTGTGTCGGGTGAGAAAACAATCATAGAATACTATTGTTGTTTCCGAATATCCACGGACGGAGTCGCGGGCACAGCTAGTGTATAATAAAATGTTTCTACTTCGCTTGACCATGACTTGCTGTGTATCAATAGGTATCGCGGTTATTTATCGTACATATAATTACGCCTGTAATCCTGGTAGAGGTGGGCAGAGGTGTTCTTCTATATCAGGACTTTCTACACCAGTAGTTAGTAGTATAAACTAGATTCCACTGCGTCTGATATTTTGAACGACTCTGCCTGTCGGTTTTGGGAGCATAGAATGTCTTAAGGGGCTCCCTCATCTACGGCAATTGCATGTAGGTAATGTAATGTTACAAAGTCAATCTTTACGTGAGTGAGGGCAACAATTTAATTACAATGCGTAATTTGTAAGGTTACAGATTCTGCCATTACATCGATAAAGGAAGAGAACCGAACATTACATTACAATCACACTAATATTATAAAGGCGAAAGTTTGTGAGTATATTTGTGTGTTTGTTATCACTTTACGCTCAAACGGCTAGACAGATTTTGATAAAAAATCATATGGAGGCAACCCTGGATTAACATTAACATAGGCTACGTTTTATCCCCAAAAAATGTGGCTGGTAACACCGCGGGGCGCAGTGTGTAATATTTTCATACAAAGTCGACTCTGAAACGTTACATTACGGTAGAAGCTCCAGATGAGGAGGGCCTTTAAGTTCCGAGGTCGGTGTCCAGCAGTAACACGTGCACTCCGAGCTACATCCCTTACTTCAGTTCACTAACATAGCACGGTCACTAATGTTGACCACCGCTCCACCGACCACACGCCTCCGTATACGAAACTCATTATGGTTTAGGTGCGGCCGGTGCGGGGATAGGATATGGATGATACGGGTAGCATCTTGTTTATTCAGTTTAGTGTAGTAGAACAATCATTACACTTTATTATTTTGTAGCATCGTTACAGTGGTCCTGACGTGCGCGCGTGTTTGTGTGTGTGTGCGTGTGTGTGTTTGTGTGTGTGCGACGCGGATGATTCGCGGGAGTATACACGATGTACATTTACTTACGACGCTTATAATTATAACTTTTGGTTCATCGTTCCATCACGTTGACTGCCTCGTTGGTCTAGTGGTCGCTAAGTGCGACTGCTGAGCACGGGGTCCTGGGTTCGAATCTCGGGTCGGGCAAAGTGTTACTAGGTTTTTCCATTAGGTAATTCTCAGTAGCAGCACGGAGTCTGGATTTGTGCCCGGTTGATGGCAATAGGCTCGCCCCCTATTACATTGGGACCTAAAACATAACAGGCGAAATGTGGGTGTACTATATGTGCACCTCTGCCTACCCCTTCGGGGAATACAGGCGTGATGTTATGTTTATGTGTGTTATGTTTATTTTCCATCACGTGACATGGTTTAACACAGTAATCCATTTTCTTTGATATCTATTTTTAAATATTTCAACCTACACCAAATAGTAAGATTACAGACATAATAATAAAACACAGGAGTATACCGACGCAACATACACAGTATGAAGATAACATACGGAAGTGAAAAATGTCAAGCGGTCGGCGGAGGCAGGCCGCGGGATAGTATCTTACACATGTACCTAGAAACAAGCGCTTTTAGTGCCGGCCAATGTGACCCGCTGCACTGTGCAGGGCGCGCTCGACACCCGGCTGGTCGCCGCTGCGATATATGAAGGTCACTGCGATACTGACATGCCACATACTGCAATCATGATAATGTTACCGGTATTGTTCGCTCCCCGGTAGCTGGCCTTTTACAATGACGCAACAAGAGTGTCCGAACGTTGTATGTAAAACATAGCGGTGACTCATCTCCATCCGCTTACTATAAAACAGGTGGTAGGGGCTGCGTCTCCATCCCAGTCTGTGAACCGTCGTGCCACCTAGTATGCCGCTGTCATACCGCGTCACTCGGCCTGACAATTGAATAACACCGCGCGTGTCGCACGTCGCGTGTCGCCGCGACAGACCTCTCCACACACATAACAGGTGTGTCATTTGTCACGCGCGGCTCACAACCCTTTCTCAACTTAACCATAAGGGTTTCGGGGACCAACAAGAAAAGGTCCATTGCAGTAGAAGTTATACTTATAAAACAATAGGTTCCACTAACACTCCATACCTTGGAGTGTTAGTAGAATGAACTGTTTAACAGTGAGATAATACGTTAATAATAGTTTGTTGTTCATAAAGATAAAGATAATGATCGTTTATTTGTCTGCCAGTTGTGCAAAGATGAACAGCAATACCTATAAACAGAACTGTGCAAGTGCACGGTCACGTGGGGCCTACATCACTAATAGTTTTAGATAGTAGTTCAATTATTATTGCCTAAATTATTCAGTTCGTACGGAACTGAGCGGTACACTCGCACGCTCACTCAGCCGTTGTATTTTCTTGCTGAAGAAAACAGAACTTACTAAAAGTGTCTTGTAGCGGCCGAGCGAGCGCCGCTCCTGACAACTGTTGTCGCGCGCCAGGCTCACTGCGGCCCGGTCACCGGCCGGTCACCGGCCGATCACCGGGTCGCGGGGAGCGCCGGCTGAACATTATTATTTTGTAATGTCATCATGCCTGTTACTATTAGTAACCGGTTATGTACTTAATTTTAATCCCCTCATTTAAATAGTATTAAACGCCTTTTTCTACAAGTTTTAATTGACCAGCCGATAGACAGCGACTGTATGCACGCTACATGGCGTGTGTGTGTATGTGTGTTTGTGTGTGCACGTACTGATGTAACCAGTTGTAATAAGCTGTGAAACCGCGAGCATACTAAACAGGAGCTCGTGGCCCGGGAGCAACTCGTCCGGGGCCGCGGATATAAGAGATACTAGCAAACAACTCTTGGGATTACTATCACAGATAAAACAGCCTAGCGGGTTATCAAACGCGCTCCACTTGCATTCTTCAATGTATGTTTCTTTAGTTGTAATAGAATATCATAAAGGTTGAATAAATTACACCTACAAAAATACTCACAAATAAACATAAATGGATTAAAACTTACTTCTGATTACAATAATTACCAATCTCGATCAATTAATAAATAATTGTGACGATATCCACAGCGATATAGTTAAGTAAAGGATGTGGAAGGGTGTGACAACATCTAAGGGGGAATACAATGTCTATAACCGGATAACAGTATACATATATAAAACTATACACAATAACAAATAATACAAGTTCCACACAAAGTTCACCCTTCTACGAGTCACTTACTGCTCCAATATAAAACAGTTGCAATAAACAATCGCAAGTAACTCCGTAATGCATGGCCACGTCTCGCCGAGGATTCTCTCAGTCCAGTGTGCGACTGTCGCCGGTGCCCAGCGCTGGCGGGCAGCCACCAGCCGCTGCCTCGAGCAGGGCCGAGAGCCGCGCCCTTCAGCACCAATGGCCCTTTTTTTTTTAACTTGTCTCTCGCAGTTAGCTGTGAAGGAGCTCTTACTGCTTAACCGGTCGTTTGGCGAGACCTAATAAAAGACCTCCAGCCAGGCTTATAAACTAAAAACTACAAACTAAGCGACAGCGCCTAAGGGCACCCCCGCGAGCGGTTCGGACCTCGGCTCAGAGCGTCGCTGGGGGAGGAGAAGCTACCACTACTGGGGGGGGAGCTGCTGGATCTGATGATCTATTTGGGGTTTTACTATAATAACTTTCGTGAGTGTTATCCATATTATCCGATCGAGTCCGAAACTAGTCGGGCATTCCCGAATACACCCGTGAGTATAACCGGAATATATAGTTAATAATATTTGGGGTTTGTAGGGACATGGTCGAGTTTTCTTGCGCGGCACTAGCCGGCGGCGCGCGAAGAGCTCTAGAGGGGCGTCGTCACTGGACTTGAAGTAGCGAACGGACGCTAACTTTATGAATTGCCTGATAGTGGGCAGAGATCGACTTGGATTTGCTCGTTGCGAAGGAACCACGGGGTTCCCGTAGCTCGACGCATGAACCTATTCTGGAGAGTCTGAAGCTTCTTGAGGTTATAGTTTTTAACGGAGCGAACGTTACGCTCGCAAAGGTCATAATGGGGCGGATGCAAGTGAGGAAAAGCCTCACTTTGAGTCTAAGATTGTACTTACTGCGCTGAATCACGAGAGGATGGTTGACGAGAGGTTGAGAGCGAAGGCTGCGCGAGAGCGAACCCTGTTTATGTGTTCTCTGAAGGAGAGGTTGTGATCTAAGAACTAATGGCCCCGTGAGGACGGTACTCTAATGCTCACACTCGCTTCATATACGGCATGCAGTAGTAGTGGGTGGTACAACACACACGAGTGCCACACCACAACACGTACTCCCGTAATGTAGCTCTGAACTAGTGATGTATGCATGTCGTGGGATAATCACAGAACATCAATTATGTAGTGTTCTGTAGGGTCGTCCGAGCTTTTAGTTCGAACCCGTCCGAACTCCGCGATTTGCATAAACCTTTTTCGTCTACCTCGTAAAATCAACGGTCGGCCTCGGGTTTGGAAGGTCAACTTAAACTTCTTAAGGATTTATAAAGTCTGTGTCACTGCGTGTGCCTGTATCGTACGGTTTATTTATTCATTTATACTGAATACACATTTTCGTACAAAAGCGGATTCAGTGCTATTAGGCATTTTCTACCAGTCAACTTTAGGGTGATGCAGAGTTGACAATGGTAGATATGCACTGAGTTTGGAATGGGACCAAAGATTAACCAAAGACCATTTACGGTTCTGTTCGATGAGCATCTCATAATTAATATAAATGAGTTATAATAGCAGCAAATCATTTTATAAACGAAATAATGATATATTATTAAATAATGTGTTGTTTTTTATTAAATTGTTTCGCAATTTGCTTCAGTTGGCGTGCGGTGGTCGAGTGTTTACTGTCCATTAGAACGGCACCTATTTACTTCAGAGCCAATGCCATTATAATATGCTCGCACGCGCATCAGCGGGCTTCACGTGGAGGCTCACACTACTCTTATTACAGCTTTTAAGTAGAAGTGCTGAGATATTCTCGCATGTATATTGTATAAGGAAACCCTTAGCTTACCTCCACTGCAGCTGGTAACAAACTATAACTGTGAACAGTAACGGGGCGAACCATAAACAAATTCTATAGCCTATCTCTGGTAGATAAACCACTTGTAATATATGCAGAAGGTTCACTCTGTATATTAATAGTATATATATAGTGTAGGCGTTCCATAAATATACATTGTGTAACGAGGAAGCCAACGTTGTAACCAATGTTGGCCAACCAGATAAAATTATGTTTTTATTTATATACTAACCCCCTTACTAATAAACATTGTCAGTATTGAGCAATTGATTAAATTATACCTGTTAGTGTCGTTTGCATGTCGAAGAATAAGAAACAAGTGGTTATAAATTAATTTACTTTGTAATAGAGTAGATCTTCTGTACGTTTGCATTTCATGAAGCTGTGTTAATTCTGCCAATGCGATGGTAATCGTCGGAAGGGGATCGCACTCAGCATAAAGCGCTTTTGACACAGTGACTTAACTTAACGGTGAAGGAAGGCTAAAGCGCTGTAGTTGCTCAGTAGTTACTTCGTGTTACTAAACTAATATCCAAACCGGCATTACTATGAAAGGCTACGATTTGATGCCAAACTTGGTAGTCGAGAGAGAGAGCCGCGGGCTGTGCGCCTGACTTGGTAAATGCTTCATTATCTGAAGCGAACGGCCTTCGAGCCGACCAGGTGTTTATTAAGGGGCGCCAGCGGTGTTGGGGCTCACCTGGGGTGCACTAACATTATGTGTCGACGAGTAGCGCCGGGGCCACCGCCCGGGCTCATTTATAAGTATTGGATCACCGACATTAGTTACCAGTTGGGAAATATTGAAATTAGATTTTTTCAATCTCTACCGAGGGAAATAAGGCATGTGTAATATTTGTAACGTAACTTACAGTGCGGCCGCCGCGCGCTCGAAATATGTGTCTAATTGGGGGAAGCTCTGCTGTTTGGCGCTGCGCTCATGATTGATGCACTTCTGCGTATATTTTTATCAATTTAGTCTACTCCTCCTACACCCCGAGAGTGTTGCAAAGGTAACTACAGGTTATATATAGTTAACTATTATTCATGCAGAAATAATTTCACCGACGACGATGTCGTATGGTTTCGAGACTTGGTCGCTTACGATTAGTCTTTTGGCTGAGACAGAGAGAGGCTGTGAGACACTCAACGAGCTATGGAGAGAGCTATTATCGGAGTTTTTTTACGCGACAGGATCCGGAATATAGAAAACGCCAAAGAACTAGAGTCACCAACATACTCCCACAGATGGACTGACGATGTCGTCAGAGTTGCGGGAACAACCGGTGGATGAAATTGGCAAGTTGTCGCTCATTGTGGCGTTCTAAGGGGGAGGCCTTTGTTCACCAGTGGATATCTTTCGGTTGATCACGATGAATCATTTTAAACGGAGTATTATGATATCCAGATGGTTGTGCAACACCTAGGACAGGTATTCTGTAATGCTGGCAACCCTACCTTGTTGTGCCCTACTTTGTTTACACTACACCGTGACTGTGTCACTAACCACAGACCTGTACCCGCGACCAGCGACACGCCAGTGCAGGCTGACAATGGAGGAGTTTAATTAAATAAAAACAACATCGTTCGTTTCCTATGTGGTACATGTGTTGCAGTGTCACCGGCGCACGAGGCACTCACACCTGTCGACGTCTTGATAAGTGCCCTACAATGCACGCTGTGTATCCTACACGCGCTGGTCCCGACAAACGATATAATATATGCTAATGTGTAAAGTGTTCTATAACTAACGTATCGCACTACAACGTTAGCTTGCTCGTATATTTCCAAATAAAAGCAAACCCGGCGTTCAAGCGCGATGTGTCTTGTGCCCGCGAAGTGAGAGCCAATCCAGGGAAATGGATGAGTTAATATCAGCGGGCGAGCTGCCGCTCCAACTGGCGAGCCAGAAGGTCCAGTCCGCGCGACGTGCGGGAACCTGCACGGTGCACACGCTCGCCCCATTGGCTGAGCCGACAACACAAACGTATCGCTTCATCTAAAACTTCTTAAAGTTCAAAGTAACAGTCTTAGGTCAGAAAATCTGTGTTTCGTTACATCATCACATTTACTGTTGTTGTTTAACCGATTGTAATATAAAGGAAAATAAAGAAAGGTAGACATACTCATATAAATGTACTTCGCTCTCGTAAATCTATTCCGGTTTTATAAGCTAACATTGTAACAGTTTCAGTAAACTAACTAGGCACAGTCACCGCCCGCTGACCCGCCGAGCAAACGGTTTTATAATAACAGTACACCCGGACGAGTCCATTCGGGCGCGGCCTCCTGGCTAGAACTAATCTGACAGACGACAGTGTCACAGGCGGCTGTCGAGGTGACGTCACTCATGCAACCGGCCGACCGCCCCGCACGACGTGGCCAGCACGAGATGCGCCGGATTATCACCAAACACTACCACGTCGGATTAGTACACGCTTGTAAGATTTGTCGAATCAGAATATCGAAGATAACGACGTCATCAGGTAATAACTTAAACAATATTTTTAATTAAAATGATTATATAATGACTATTAAAAGACAAAGATGACAAAAATAACTGAACTGAATAACTGTACGGTGGAATTTCTTTAGGATAATTTAAATTCTATCGGTTTGGACCTCAACTTTTCAAAATGTGAGATTTATATCCCCGACACTGCCGACAGACAAGACATTCTTTTCAAAATTAACATGCCGGCCGTAATTTATAATCTGCGTCCCAGCGCATTGTGAAACATCCAACAACTATTAGGTAAAATTGACCAAAGTATCCGTACCACCGTCACGTCGATTTTAAACATAGCTTTGGACGATCGAGCTGGGTCCCAAGCTACGCTTCCAGTTCGTATGGGTGGCTTAGGAAGTTAGGAGTCCGCACTGTTACTAGTTTAGGTTTACCGGCGTTTCTCTCCTTAATCTACAGTACTAAAAAATGTACCAGAAGAATCCTAGCTTCTTCCTTGGTTAATTTTGAAGCATCGTGCTTGACTGAGGCGCTATCCGCTTGGAAAATGGCTTGCCCAAACACCGAACTTCCCAAACAGATATTTTCCCAGAGCCATTGGGACGATTCGCTTTACAATTTGATACGGAATGAGTTGATTAATACTTCAATCAATACTGCCGACCGCGCTCCTCGTGGCTGTGGTAGAGTGGGACTCGAACCTTTGGCTGCAGGCACTTCCATCAAAGACAACAGTTTCCGCATCGCTATTAGTTCCTCATCGATGTCAGTGTGGTGAAGCTGTGGACAGCCTCGGAGGGCATAGCCTATCATGCAGTACACGTGAAGTCGCAACACGGTAACATAAATGACATCATACGTCATGTTCCCGACACTCGGCGTAGCAGCCGTACTAGAACCAAATGGCTTGGTACGTAATGATGCAAAGAGACCAGATTAGAATTAAGATGTAAATAGTTATTATTTGTTACAAACTAATATTGTGGAAAATAAATATAATACTTTAATTCTTTATTGTACACAATAACATACAGATATATTTTAAACAATACATTGATATCGCCGCAATACAATGAATATATTCTATCACGAAAACATTTCTTCAAAGATTTATACTGAAGAACTAATTAAACTTGTACTAGAGTCTAAATAACAGCTACAAACCGGTTACTATGTGACGTCATCGTACCCAAAGCAAGTATCGTTTTACTTCAGAGCATTCCGTAGCAGTGTTCGGTCGGGCGCGTGCCGTCCCCGTCCCGTCGCTGCGCCGCCGCCTGTAATTAGCGACAGCCAATAATTACCGGCAGACAGCTCTCTAAGCTTTGAAACACGATTCTTAGCTCTAATTGAGTTACAGCGAGATGACTTTTCAACATTCTTCACTGAGCTTCTTACAGAAAGTTTAGAAATATAATAAAGATAACTTTTATCTGTTTAACAAAAAGAAACAATCCTCAGAGTGGGGGACAAGCGGGAGAGGGGAGAGCCGCGGGAGACTGCTTATAACTTTGTAATTATATATTGACATCTAAAAGGCTTCGAAATGTTTAATGACACATCTCCTGTGCACACCAATGAATATAATCGACACACTACCGCCCGCCACACGACACGTGCAGGTCCGTCAAGAGCCAGCAACCGACAAGGACCAGGCGCCAGGCGCGCACGGCAGTCACTGCTGACTGCTGACGTAACGAACAGAACATTACTCAAATAAAAATAACATAACATTGTTGCAGTTAGCTATAACTAAAATTACAATACACACATACATACTGTAGAAGTTTGGGAATGTTTGCCTGGCATACTAATTATTTAAACGAATACTGTTTCCTTGGTAATTTTAACACTCGATGGCGATAATGAAATATAATGAGGTGTGATATACATATATTACTTGTATGTTTCGGGTCAACGGCAACAAAGCTCTCCTATAACGTAGGCACATATGGTACAGGGGACCGGTCCGCATGGAATTCGTTCGGAAGCAGAATAATGTGTCATCAATAACTAACCCGATGGACTTCAAGAAGAGGGGGCGATGCAGCAGGCGACATGTTCACGTTGTAGAGGCGTCAATAAAATGTATTAGTATGACGTATTAATACGACCCCCGAAGCTGGGAGGTGACGGGGGTATGTGGGACTCTCCCCCGTGAACCCAATAAGATCCACAAGGGCATATCCGCTAAAAACAGGACTTCAGTGCAGAGTCCGTGCTATGCAGAGGTTGGTCTCACAACCCAGCCTCCGCGGCGCCCGCTCTGCTCTCTGCAAATACACATTAAAATGTAGATACAAGTATGTCAACTTAACCTTTAACATAATATAACAATTATTGTAATCAACAAATAAATCAAGCCCAAGATTAACTCCGCTAGTGTTTACGTACAGGCTATATTATATGTGTTAAGTACTTGTATGTTTCCTATTTGTATTGAACTTATACTGTGAGGTTCATACAATACCTGTTTCTTATCTAACATTTGATTTGTTGATATAACACTAGGCAAGTCAAATCTTGAGCTTGAACTGAAATAATTGCATTCTGTAATAATTTAAAATTTAGAATTCTACTTTATTCATTACGCAGCAAATACAAGTAATGGTTATGTTGGTACATTTATTTTGGAATGTTGCTTGTTATAGTATCAATTTTGTTTTGATTTCCTACACATAACTTGGCTCTTATGTAGATCTTAAGTTGTTTGCCGGTGAAGTCGACAACGACGCATTATTTAATATTGAACTTCGCTCTCATTTCACAGTACATACAGTTCATAAAAGTAACAAAATTATGTGCCATACCTCCACAGTATTAAACAATACGAAACTCATACACATTTTATACTACCTGCACCCCGCGGTGTTACCCGCTACATTTTTTCGGGACAATAAGTAGTCTATGTGTTAATCCAGGGTGTAAGCCATATGAAATTACATCAAAATCGATTAAGCCGTTTGAGCATGAAGAGGTAACAAACACATTCACAAACTTTCGCCTTTATAATATTAGTGTGATGTGATTCGAGTTTAAACATCGGTTGTGAGTCACTGATAGCAGAATTTTATTTCAATGCGAAATTTTGTATTTGGTGTGTGCGGGACTACGAATTCGATATATTTGGTATTGATTGTAGGCTCAACGATGCAGAATGTCATTTATTGGGAAGGAAATAGGACGCGCGGGGGATCTGAAGCGTGGGACAATTTGTGAATGGCTGTCAGTGTGCGCCCGGCGGCGGCGGCGACTGGCGGGAATCAATCGCTCAGCACAGCGCGCCGCGCCGCAAAAACTGCATTTAGTCATGCAATGAACACACCCAGACACAAACACCCGACCCCCTGTTCTCTCTCTCAACCACCCCCTTTCGCCTTTAACTTGACGAATGACTCGCGTCGCGTACACTATCCATTTTCATACGAATAGGCAATTTCTAGCTGTAGTTGGCGCGCTGTATTAACTGCCTGTTGAGCATATTCCTCACCACTCACAAGCGTCACATGATGAGCCACTGAACATGCTAGCACCCTACGGAGTAGTTCTGATCCTGCATGATCATTATAATTATACAAGTCATATGGTGTCTATAATCGTATTGGAGTACCTAAGTACGTGTTTTGTGTAGTGACGTTCCAATTGACTGCGCACAACGTTTGCACGTGGCCGGCACACCCATGGGGTAGTGTACCAGCGACGTGCTTACGAATATATCAGGGTCACTTATTAGCTGTAAAATGTTTCCTGGCCATACTTATACGACGGTGACATTCGTTACGTCTTATATTTGTGAGCTGAGTTTAAACTGTGTATTCTGACACTAGCGGTAACTAAGCCGAGGAAGGTTTAATTAAAACTAACTGGGGCCTTCAGTAACAAGTAGTTGCCAGAGCATGCGGGTCAGCTCGCACGCTTCAGGCTGCGTGGTGTGCGGGTCACGTGTTCGCTGTATCGGCCGCCATTACAATGGTTTTACATATTTATATTCACTTAGCGAGCGCGCGACTGTACTAAGCTAGTAATTATAATTGGTCGCGAGTGTACGTGTGCGCGGAACGTTTCCGTTGCTTTCAGCCGATCAGCGATACGCCGCATTAGCCTACACCAGCAGCAGGCGGTGCGGCGCCGACACTGGCGAGCCTGTGTGTGTGTGTATGTGTGTGTGAACGTCACCCGCGTAGTCTGGACTATCTACTCGATTGCCTGTCACTTGCAAACACTCACTGCAATGTAACCAGCTTGTTCGTTTTAATTTGCGACAGGAATCAATATATGAGAAATACCGAGTGATATAACCGTTGGACTGCCAAGTCAAAGGTCGCGAGTTCAAACCCTACCACGCTCCAATGACTTTTTGAATACATGTGCGTATTATAAATTAGTTATCAGTTACCGGAAACACCTGAGAGATTGTTCAACGGTGTTTAAAGCCATGTCAGAGGCCTACAGACGGTTTAATCACTTAGACCAGGTTGTTCATCAACTGTAGGATAAGAAGAAGATTACAATTCTATAGAACGTCCAACGGACTCATTTGTGGTACTAAGATAGTTTGTCAATTGAAAGTGTTTGTGGTATATCGTTATCCGAACTAAGATTATCTTTATTTCCTTAATAACAAAAATAATTAGAAATCCTTAGACCAGCTCAGCCCGATACTTAGCCAAATGAACTGCTTCTCGGTTAGTGTAACGTCTACGTAGGACCATTTAACGTCCATGTCGAAAGTTATTGTCCTTTCAGGAGCAATACATACATCCTGCAACATGGAGGGTCGGTTTAGGAAGTAAGGATTACATCCAAATCCATCCGAGCTAAGAGCAGAAGTACCACCGCTGCTGTGCGGGCTCGGCCAGTGTCGAGCGGACCTACTGCCCTGTGCGCCGACTGTGGCCGAGGCCGCGCGCCACACGCGCACCTACATAACAATTAAGCTGCGCGGGGCTAATCCCTCAGCTTTTAGTGAAACATAACATAACATTCTTCTGCCGGAGCGCAGCGCTTTTACTTCTTTTGTATGGTTTTAACTTGATTTACTAAAACTTGGGCAAAAATATTCTCACACACGATGCGTCGGTATCGTAACGTGTCGACTAACACCCAGTAAAGGTATAAACTATAAAGGTTCACACCGACACTACAATCTTCTCGTGACCTGTCTCTCTCTCTCTTGGTATTATTGCAGTATTACAGAAGAGTGAAAAGAACCACCTACTCATCGTTCACCCTTTAATATAAAACTCAACGCAGTTGAGCTGTAGGTAAGTGCTGCTGGAAAACGTTAAATTTTGAAACCTGTGGCGAACTTAGACAGTTGGATCAGTTGGTTAGAGCGGCCGCGGGATCCTATTCTATAATGATCAAGTGTAGTCGCTAGTGCGCGTGCGTAGCAGTGAGCAGTGCAGTGGAGACCGGCGCACCATCCGTGGCGACATCCGCATCTCTTGCACGTGCCGCCCTCCGCGTGTATCCCTCCCTCGCGTCCGGATCCGCCTCACGTCGACTTCATACTAATTACATCAAATAAAAAACCGGCTCGCCGGATATTGAGGAGTCGCGCCACTTCCAGCCGGTAATTCGCGCGCTTTCGCCGCCGGGACGGCTCCCGCACCACTTCCGGGGCCGCGCGCGCTGCTAGCGCCTGCGCCGGCCGCTGCACTGTTACCTCCAACACGTCGCCTTGAGTCATGTTAAAGCGATCCTCCCCGGCCGGCCGCTCGGGGCGGGGTTCAGTGCCGGACGGTGACCCGGGACGCACATTTATACATTGGTCATTGTTATACGAAGATACATAAATAAGTAATAATGCGTGTGGGTGAACAGTGCGTATAGCGACGTAAAGCTCGCACGTCCCGTTTGCTTTGACGCGTCGCCCTTCCGCTTCGGGGTGACTCTGTGCCAGTAGTACCGGTATCTACTTCCCTCCTGCCTACTGCGCTGTGTAACTCAACTATACTACAGTTGTCGTTGTTCGTGACGCCGGTGCGCAGCACGCGTGTTGGTTCTACGCATGCGTGAACTGTGCTGGGCCCTGTAGAGTATGTGCCGGAGGTGGCTCGCATTTAATACGTTTATCTGTCGCAGAAACGCAGTTCCTTGATGATTATAGTCTCAGTCAGAGCCACTATGGGACGAGCGAGCGTCGGCCGTAGAGTGGCCTAGTGTCAGGCGGGGACTGCGGGGGGCCACGTGGGGCCCGCGGGGGGCTCGTGTGTTACATGTGTACATAACAACAGCAGCCCGTGTCACATACACACGCTGAGGTAATTACAGTAAGCGGCGCGAGCGAAAAGATCGCGTCCTCTGGGATCTCATCAAAGTCAGTCGCGCGTGAAACTAGTGCGTCCCCGGGCACCTCCGGGAACCGAACCCATGCGGCCGGCAGCAGGCTGCCTCAGACATGCGGAGACTATAACGTATGTCGGCTACCAGTCGGTCGAAGCTACTACGTAACACCCGCCTGTATTCTGTGCATAGTACTTCCACATTTTGATATGTATCAGTTCCCAATATCATAGGGGGCGAGTCTATTGCCATCAGCCGCGAACAAAACCAAATTTCGTGCTACTACTGTAAATCACCTACTGGAAAAACTCAGTAACACTTTGCACGACCCGGGGTTCGAACCCAGGACCCCATGCCCAGCAGTGGCCTCAGTGACCAACCCCTTCCACGTACGGTCCAATTCAGCCGAAACCTTTGTAAGTTTGAACTCTTTTCAGAATCCGTAAGTTGCACGTGACTCTCACAAGTCTGTTCTGGTTGAAGCTCCTCCGCGCTGCCATGGTTACCGGCGCGTTGTCGCGGTGCGGGCCGTTTCATGTTGGTCTGACCTAATTACCAGTGAGATAGTTTCTGTAGCGCGGCTCCCAGACAATTCATTAAAGTTAAAATCATACCTCAGCTTAAGTCTCGTAGAGGTGCTACAATATGTAGCATCTGCTACGTAAGTGCTACGAGATTCGTAGCTCGTAAATCTTTCCGGCAGTGAGCGAGCAAGCCTCAGTTATCTGAGGTTAGTTCGAGAATTATTGTTGAACACTCGCGAGGAAGTTTGGTTTACGTCCCCGGCCGGCTGTTTGACTTGCTAAGTCATACATCGCGTACGACACAGACTGCGACCTGCTCGAGCTGTTAATGTTCTAAAACCTTGCGGCCGTTTGCCTTCCGTTCACCGATTGTGAACAATTAACCAGTTCTCGGGGTTCAAGTTGATTCCCTACCTTTTAGCGAAATCGGTCAATTCGTTGAGGAGGAGACGAACGACGCCGCACCACCAAAGTCCCACTTACCGGTGTACGACCGTACGAGTGTTCGTGCTACCTCGCCACATATTCACCATTCTATTCTATTCTTGTAGGTTCCTGCCACTTGGCTAGGCTACTACTGATTACCAGAATAACGACGACTCAATCATGGTGAGCCTAATGTCAGCGGCGGGCATGGGGGGGGGGGGCACAGGGGTCGTGTAAATGTCAGCCTAGTTAATGAGCGTGCGACCAGCAGGGAGGAGCGGCACTCGTTAACCTTTGCAGGCGTCGTCACCGAGGATGAAGGCGCGGCGAGGGGGCTTGGAAGGGGGGGGGTCAGAGCCGGGCCCGTTGTGTCATTAAATCTCATCGTGTTTACACCTTCGTTATATTGCATCTAATCAACATTGCCATCATTACACTTGGGACATGAGACCTTGACTCCGCCGCGCCGGGTCGTTGACCCTCAGATGGTTTCCAACTAATGTTTACCTTATAGAAAGGATTCCACCAACTAGTGCTTACAATTCCCTTTTTTAACCGCCTTCAAAAAAAAGAGGTTCTGTATAATATACCGGATGAACTTTTAGTCACCGTCCAAATTTTGATATATTTATCTTTGGCGAAAATCATTGAATACGTGTTTTTTTTATTTTAGTATCACTCAATACAAAAATATTGAGTTATAACATCACAAAGTTATCTACAAAAAGTTAATGTTTCTGGACACCGCCACGCCGTGCGTACGCGCTAGGTGTAGCGGGGTGCGCGCTACCCTTTTCATTGACTGTTTGCGCGGCAAGTGTAGTATTATAAACGTTTAACTTAGTGACCACGCAGAGCGGATAATTCTTTCGAGAAAATGATTTAATATGAAAATTTTACGTATCGATTTTTTTTCAAAAATGGAATTATTGAATGATACCTAATGCCTAGAAAAATGTCCATCCTGTATATGTTTTGTGCATGCGTCGACTATCCACCGAGTGAGTGTGGGGGCCTGTAAAGGTGCTGCGCCAGAAGTGATCGCGAGCAAATTAGGCGACAACGGAAAATGTGCGCCGCCGCAGCTCACAAGTGTTGCTGGCTAATGGAGAGCTACGTGTTGATAGGATAGTGATCGTTGTAACAATGTATTACAGTAATCGGGATCTAAAATGTTGCCCACACCGTATCACTTGCAACGCTTACACTTGATTATAAAAACATTTAAAATGTCTATTAGGTACCTAAAATAAAATTTGTCATTTAATAAAGTATTTATCTGCAATATTTGACTATGCCTTCGGTTGATCGAAAGGCCAACAAGTGCCCCCCCCCCTCCCACCCGCCGTCGCCGTCGGCCGGGGCTCACGACACGCCGACTACATACTAAGACATTACCAGCATTGTCTGACTTCCTAATGTACATAACTTACCATAAACCTATTTAAAAAGAAATTAAATAAAACTAAATTTAATCTCTTACTAAGTTTCAATTAGATTTCAGAAAGCGCTTCTGACTGCTACGACGTTTAACTTTTATGGAGTGTCGCTACGGGCTACGAGAGTGCTACGCAGCGCGTAGCGCTCGCTCCCTGTCCCTTAATAAATTGCACAGCTCGTTACATTTAGGCCCGGACTCCACCAAACGAAGACGAGAGGAGAGAAGGTTAACCAACAGAATTTCGTAATTTACTCTTCTCATTTCCATTTCCTAATTATGAAATTCTATTGCTTGTTCCTGACACATGTCACGTCTACTCCTGACGTCTCCGCTACGGAGGAGACCGCGCCTCCTACTTAAAATGAGTAATATTGTGTGATGGATACGTGGTGCAACGTTCACCGAACTGGCGGAATGTGCGGCTTTCTCCGAGAATCTAGAACACTAGCTGCACACTAACCTAGGGGACTCGTGTACCAGCCCTGAGACCAGCGTAGGCTGCGGGGAGATGGAAGGTGCTTCTCTGACAGAGCTAGCTCTAAAGTTCTTCAGCAGGTTTTTTATCATATGATACAAAAGGTAATTCGGCCGTACTTGGCTTCCTATTAACAGAACAACTTGCCTTACTTGGATAATACTAATTTCAAGTTTACAACAAGGTGCGCAGGCGTTTCGCGCCTCATAATAAATTGGAAAGAAAAAAACACGTAATTATTTATAGAAAAATATTTATTTTCTGTATGTAGCGGTGTCGCTGTCCCCCTCCCCCACTCTCTGACACAGGCGTCGGTGTCACTGACGCATCTGTTCCATTTATTACAATTTACATTAAAGTTAACTAATATATAAATAGTAAAAACGTTCGTTGTTCGCTCATCTCCATCTATTGATTACATACGAAACCCGTACAGACAGACGTGTGTTGTGTGACCTACACGAATGTTGCAGCTAACATTACATAAGTAGTAATACTTTCATTAAAATGTGTGAATATGTACAACAATTGTTATCATTAAGGTATGGTTATATTTTCAATAGTGAGTCTGGACTAACTTAGTAAATAAGCTAATAGCTTTTGAATAATGTTGCAAAACTATAAAAGTACAGCACTATAATACATGCATTATGAGTATTTATTCACAACGTTTCTTTTGCTTCCCCACGTCGGTGTGCGTCATAGATGGTTTGTTTTTACAAATATCACAATCACTTGGCACAGCCCGAGGCTGTGGGCTTACACTAACTGAGCGCGTGCAGCAGCACGAGCCACAGCAGCGGTGACGTGGCACGCGCAGGCACTGCGCAGGCGCGCGACGACAGCGCGCTAGCGTGGCACGCCGCCTCGTCCGCCTCCAACGCCAGCAGCGCCACGCTGCCTCCCTCCCCGTGGCACGCGCTGCGCCGCGCCGCCGCCCGCGCGCCCGCTGACCAGCCGCCTACCTCCGCCGTCCAGCGCCGCAGCCACGCGCCCACCCACGACACCGAGCAACCGCAGCGCAGCGGGTTACCGGATACCACCAAGCCGCCTGGCGACAACACACACGCGTCACTACCTTCCACATACGAGCATGTCATGCAGCACGAGCGGATATTACCTGATAGAAGCTTAGTGGCGAGGCGATTCCACCCGGTGAGGTTGGGGTAGAGAGTAGTGGGCGCGAAGTTGACGAGCTGATTGTCACTGAGGTCGAGCGCCAGGTGCGGCACGCGCGCCAGTGGGCGCAGCAGCCCCGCAGGCAGCGCGCGCACGCCCGTGCCCGTCACCCGGAGTGCCAGCGCGCGCTGGCGGCCCAGTGACGAGAACGCTAGCTCTGATAAGTGCCGCAGCGTAGCGCCGCGCACAGAGATGACACGCAACTTGGGTGCCCGCATTCCACTTAACTGAGAATCTAATACACTCTCCCGCACATACACTTCCAATGTCTCAAGTCCTTGTATGCACGCAGATATGTCAGCAAACGATAAGTCAGCTCTGCCGATGGTGGGTAAGGACTCGAGCCAGAGAGAGCGCAATGATACTAGCGGCTTAAAGGCTCGTGGCTCTATTGCCTCTAAATGTCGTAAATGATCCATACGCAAGCGCAGCAGACGGTCAAGGCCCTCGAATGAGCTGCGAGAGACGCGTACAATAGGGTTGTGCGATACATCGAGCGAGGTGAGGTATGGAAACGCTGTCCACATTGCCGGCTGCAGAGAAGTGAACCTGTTGCGTGCCAGGTCTAGCACGCGCAGGTTAGCCAGCCGCCGCACATCTGACTCGCGGTATGATGCTATGTGGTTGCTACTCAAGTCCAGCTCGGTCAGGTTGCTGAGTGGCAGGTGCGGCACTGCCTTGAGGCCAGTTCCTGCCAATGCCAGTCGTCGCAAGCGAGGTAGATTGTGAAACAACTCTTTAAAATTGGTCTTTATCATGTTGTAGGATAGATCGAGAAATCGCAGTCGTGAGATCCCAACAAAAGTATTGTCGGAAAGCACGGTGAGTCCGTTGCGTGTTAGACTTAATTCGTGCAAGAAAGGTATGGAGTGAAACATGGCGGCATCGAGATACTCGAGACGATTTCGTGTCAGCTCGAGCCGGCGCAGCGTGAACCCAACCTGCGCCAGCGCGCTGCTCGGGAAGATGGTCAGCTGGTTGTCGCTGAGGTCCAGGTGCTCCAGCACGGTGTTCTTGAACACGTCGCGCGGCAGAGCTCGCAGCTCGTTGGCGTCGAGGCGTAGGTGTCGTAGCCGCCGCATGTTGTGGAATTGCTCCACCGACAACTGCGCCAGCCGATTGCGCGACAGGTCCAATATCTGCAGAGTAGTCAGCTCCCCGAACGCTCGTCTTTTTACTGCACTGATGTTATTACGGTGCAGAATCAATACCTCAAGTTTCGGTAGTGAGCCGAGAGCCAAGTAATCAATATGCGTCAGATGGTTATTGGATAGGACAAGTTGTCTAAGGGAAGGTCCCAGAGAATTAAAAAAACCTTTCGATAAAGATTCCAATAGATTATGCGATAAGTCTAGAATATTAATGAACACCGTTGGTCCGCCACCGACGAGTGACGTTATTTTGTTATAACTGACGTTAACCGAAAAATTGATTTCGTCACTCGATATGTTTTCAAAATACTCTGTAGAGAATTCAACTAGCCTATTTTCCTGCAAATCGAGAACTTCTAATTTAGGTAGGCGACTAAACGCGCGGTCGCCGACGAACTGCACTGCGTTTCCCGCTAAGTTTAAATAAACTAAGTTAAGTAAATTCACAAAACTGTGTTCGGTTACGTTGTGCACGCGGTTATACGATAGGTCCAAGCTCTGCAGCTCCTTTTGTTCAGCGAGAAACTCATAGTTTATTTTACTAATATAATTATACGATAGTCTTAGTTCTTTTAGTCGACCGGAACTGCCGTTAGTCGAACCGAACTCTTCACTCGGAAATTCTATTATTTTATTAAAGTCTAAATTTAAGTACTCAAGCGAGGGGAAATGTTGTATATCCTGAATGGTAACGTAGTGTATGTTGTTATTGTCTAAGCTGAGCCACGACAGTAAATTGCTTGGCGCGACCAGCGGGAACTCTCCGCTAAACAGTGTGGACGAGAGTTCGAGCACCTGCAGCGTCGTCAGGTTAGCGAAGGCCCCGGCGTCCACATGGTACAGCTCGTTGAAGCTCAGCACCAGCTCCCGTAGCGGCAGGGTCGCGGGGAACACATCTCCGGCCAACTGCGCCAGCCGGTTTCCCTTTAGGTTGAGCGTGGAGAGCGCCTCGGACCACGAGTCGAACATCTCCGCAGTGATCGAGGCGATCTGGTTGTAGCCCAGGTCCATGTAAGCCAGTGTCGCCGGCGCTAGACCGCGAAGGCCCACCGGAAAGGAAGTTAAGAAATTTCCGGCCAAAGATAGAGAGTGCAAATGTGGTGGAAGGTCCGCTATATCCTGAACACGGTTGTAGGAGAGCGACAGATGCCGCAGCCTCGCCAGCTCCACGACACTGGCCGGCAGGGACGTCAGCTCATTATGGTCCAAGTCCAATCGCTCCAGGTCCCGTCTGAGCGCGTGTACCGTTGCGTCCGACACGTGACTGATCTTGTTGTAGGCTATCGACAGCTTCTCAAGGCGCACACTATCCAGGACAAAAGATGGTACCGACGTAAATTCGTTAAAGTCAAGAACTAGTTGCTTAAGCTGTAATCTTTGCTGAAATTCTAGCTCAAACAAGTCATCCAGCTCATTGTGGCTCAGGTCCAGCGAATCGATCTTGGAGTGTTCACTCCGGCAGGTGCGGTTGTGCGCGGGCCGCAGCATGTTGTTCCTGAGGTGCAGGTGTCGCAGCCGCGGCAGGTGTGCCACCGCCGCGCACGGCAGCTGCTGCAGCAGGTTGTCGGAGAGCCGCAGCAGCGCCAGCGCCGGCGGCAGCGCACTGCCAGCGACCGCGTGCAGGCGGTTCCCGTCGAGATCGAGCTGAGCTAGCTGCCGCAGCGAAGACAATGCTCCCTCGCCGACCACGCACAAGTGATTATTACTTAAAGACAGGCTACTCAGTGACTCCGATAGAAAACCCCAATCCATGTGTGAATTCAAATCACTTATGTAGTTGCTGAAATAATATAATTTTGTTAATCATGTAGACACATATAACGTTTAGATACATTTTCATTTATAATGTCACTTACTTTTGCAAGTTTAGCCAATTTAAGACTTTCAGCTCACGAAGAGATTCTAATGGTACTTCAGTGAACTCATTATATCCTAGATCTAGGGACGCCAGCGTCGACACCATGGACCTGCAAGAACAAGGGCCTTTTAAGTGGCAGGTATCGGCTGCTGCGAGAACTTGCCGCAGGATACGCACGCAAGCGCGCCGGGCTCGATGTGGTGCAGGCGCGACGCAACCAGCACGAGCGTGCGCAGCGCGCGCCCGTCCAGCGCCGCCTCGCCCAGCGCGCCCAGCCGAGCCGCCGATACAGATACGTGCCACATGCCCTCCTCTGACCATAAACACCATGATATAATTCAATTCGAAAACGAATTCTTGCTTTACCTCACTCGATTTGCTTTCTTATTACACAAAACAGGATACCTGTGTCGGGAAACCGGTAGAAGGGCACGTCACTGCAGGCCTGGTGGTCGCGGCGGCAGGTGCACAGCGCCGTGCGCGCGCAGGGCCGCGCGGGCGCTGCCGCGGGACGCAGGCCCGTCACCAGCAGCGCCGCCGCCACGTTGAGCACGCGCGCCGCGCGCCCCGGCCAGCGCATCACCCCCGCCGCTCGGCTGCTCACATACTAAACCCATCATATTTACCTACTAACGACTCGCAATGTGTCCAACATTCAAGAAGCTTAAAGGTTTACCTAATCAAATCAAATCAAATCATTTATTTTGCAGAATACACTGTTACAGGGGTGTTATAAAATGTAACGAATCCTGCACAAAGGTTATTGTTATAGTAGCTAGGAGGCAGCTCAGGCACGTGGCGATTGTTAATTTAAGAAGTATCCACGTTACTAATTGTGCACGTAAATATGTTAAATATAGCGAATTGCGCGGGAACCATACGCTACTACTACTTAACGCACCCAGCGCCCTCCGCCGAGCGCACCTCAACGTGTCAGAGATCACAAACAGACTTTCAGGGTCATCACAACATCTTCCGCTTTCTACTTCGTCCATTTAATGTTAACAATGTAAGAATAAGGCAGTTATGTAAAATTTAACACTCGGGAGTAAAATGATAATCTGGTATAGATTAAGGTGCATTAGCACGCGGGTACGTTCGGCTGGGTGTCGGGCATCAAGCTCATTTAGAACTTGTTTCCGCTCTAGTCAGTAATAACATTTGGTTTTAGTCTAGCATGCGTGGACAGTTGGATAATGAAATATTAGTGACACCTAAATGGATATCTATGACCTCTGTTTACCCCTTAGGCAAAGCAGGCGTGATTTTATGTACCCTGCGACCAATACTCGAACGCAATTATGATATAAATTAAAGACCTTCCTCCATATACTATTGCAATGTTCTAAAAAGGAGTATCGCATCGCATTCAATGGATCATTATGTTTGACATTCAGTAAGACTAGGTATACAAAGATAAATTACATTATTCTCTTCTTTTACCCATACACAAAAGAGTAGGTATAACATAATGAAATATGATAGATTACTTAAGTAAAAGGTTATTAGTTATATTAATTATTATATTAATAAAAAAGTTATTTGTCATTAATTGATCATATTCATAGGCTAATTGATTCGAAGCCAAAGTTGTTTCTTTCCTGGTCGAAAATATGGTCGGCAATCTTAAAACACAAGGGTCTCATTATGCAGGTGTGCAGCCAGACATCCGGAGGAAACCGTGGTTCTGCAAGCTTCCATCCTTTTAAAAAAATCTGTCACATTCTTGAGCAGATTGAGATTGGGTCACTGCTGTGGCCCGGTCCTTCTAAACAAGATCCGTGTTCGGGACATTGTGGACTTGCCGATGGATCCCTACACCACGTATTTTTCTCTCGCCCATTAAATTCCAAGTCATTTGACTTATATCGGAAACTTGGCTACATTAATATCCCTCTCCCTATTAACTTCCGTTCTCTTTTAATAATATTAAATTAAAGCAGTCATCGGTTATTCTTTATATGTCGTTTTATACATTTAATCAATAATAGACACACATAAATGCTCAATGCCAAACGTTGCAAACATTACTCGAAGCTGGCAGAACAGTTAGCAGCCCGACTCAATTGTCATCATTATTTATTTATTTATTGTGGGACAATAAACAGCTCTCGCCCCCTATTACATTGGGACCTACAAACATAACTGGCGAAATGTGGGTGTACTAACTGTGCACCTCTGCCTACCCCTTCGGGGAATACAGGCGTGATGTTATGTTTAATAAACAGCTACAATACATAATGGTTACAAAAAATAATGTACTTAAGTAGTGCTAACAATATTGCAGCCCACTACATTATCCGCATATTAACAAAATTAGGATAAGTTAAAAAAATGCCTCTAGATTCGCATTATAAAAACATAATTAATTAATTACTTACTAAAAAAAAACACAAAAAAAAAAAATTAAAAATTAAAAAATTATTATAAAAATAATGTATGTAATATGTGTGTGTCAAACGCACTGCAGTGCGTGTAATGTTTTGCATGTTTTATAACAATATTAGGTCTCTGGACTCCTTCTCCATGAATATAAACTTTAACCCCTTATTCATAGCAAAAGGTCAATTTTGATCCATGGAGTAAATTATGTCGTTTGCAAGTCAGAGAATAGAGATGTCAATAGGTATTATCCTCGTTTATGAATAAGTGTGTAACTATACTTACTCCTTCGTCCGCGTAATTTTCGTAAACTATATTGCAAAGTTTTTCGCTCGTGTCCTTTTTTTTTCAAATTTCATGGTTTAGCATGGGCAACATACTAAAATTACACTAAAAGTCATATAAAGGGTTGGTAGTATTGTTTCAGCTTATTGGTGATCATAGATTCCATCAGATAATACCTGACTTCACCCTTAAGACGTAAATACTAAAAGGCAACATGATATTCGATGGGACCGAGCAGCGATCCGGCAGCTCAGTTGGTTATGGCTGCGCCACGGTACGGCGACGTTCGCAGGTTCAAGTCAGTGGGACTAAAACGTGTCCATCATTATTGAAACTTCCGTTATCAATTTAGATTCACGTATTTTTCTTCCTCATCTTTAATCACACACATCTTACTCGTTACTCATGTTACGCAATTCAGGCGCTTCGGTATAGTAAAGACTCTGGGTACCCATTCCAGTAAAGCATAATTGAATGAATGAAAAGTATGTCTAATCAAATTTTAATACTAAATAATCTGTATAGCATGGAACGATTTCACCTAAATGGTGGAGGCCCCAAAACCGAGAGCGCGAGTTAAAACATTCAACGTAATAAGTCCATCATCTCCGTGCATGCCTTTGCCAAAATAATATCCGGCCAGCAGGCTAGCTAGTCTCACGGCTCAGGCCGCGCCGGACTGTGAGCCGCGCAGCCCTACGCGGCGGCCAGCCTCGCGGCTGACTCCACTCATAGCAGGAGGCGTGCGCTCTCCTGCCGAGCGGTCGGCACGAGGCGGCCTCTCGCACCGACCGCCGCCGCTGCTGACACCTTCTCTTTATAATGTAACCACATCGCCACTCTTGATTGTTGTACTACATAACCACCTCAATGCTTCTTGCAGTAATATACTCCGAGTGATAAGCTTGTACTGAGCCCCACTTGATAAACCTATTAATTCTTATCCTTCTTATAGATACTAAGTACAAACTAACAACGCGATCATAACATCATCAACATCCATACTAATATTATATTATAAATGTGAAAGCCAAGAAACTGCAAGACTGAATGACACAGTGAGCTCATTTTGAGTAAATCGGATTGTTAATAATAATTAAAATGTAAGGTAGTTGATAGTAATAGTTCAAATTAGACGTTTAACACCTCAGTCTGCCCGTGACCATGAATGCTGTAAAGGATTCGAAACGTCGGGACCACAAATCAATTAAAAAACCGCAATAAAATCCGTAAACCTAGTTTTATTTCAAAATTGACACTTTTAATGTGTCAATTTTGAATTAAGCTCGCCTATCGACGATAATATATAAGTGTACAACAAAACAAAAATACTAATAAAATTTACATATATTATAACATAATTATAAGAAAGACTTACCTACTTACATAACAATAGTTTATAAACATACATGTCATTATACACAAACTAAAATACAAATATATATACATTCATACTTCTTATTCAAACTGAGAGAAAATGCTCTTTAATTCTTTTCCTGAAGACATCTAACGAGGGATTATCGCGCAAGGAGTGTGGAAGCGAGTTCCAGAAGCGTACTCCATGAATTGTGAAAGATTCATCGTAGTGACTAGAGAAATGACAAGGATATAGAGAGGAAGCCGTGCGACAGGGTTTACCCCTAGGGATCAAGAATTCAAATCGTTCGCGGAGATAGGCTGGAGACTTGTGATTGTGAAGAACGGAGTACACAAGAGAGAGGATGTGTAAGTCTCTTCGTAGCCGAATGGGCAACCACCTCAGCCTGGCTCGGAATTCCGACACATGGTCGTACTTCCGAAGACAAAAAATGAAGCGAATGCACATACCATGAATTACATCGTTCAATAGACACTAGGAACACTTTCATGTACATTTTAAATACCTACTGAATAATTTTATGACACCTACTTGGCACAGGAAACACCCTAGTATACAAATAACAACGTCCAATACTTTACAATATCACGTGTCGTGTAAACGTCTTTAACGAGATTGAAACTATTTCGTGTGTCATAAACATTTGATTGTACCGAATACAATTTCCTCCGGGCCACGCACCGAAGAATTATCCGCACATAAATAAACCGCACGAAGAATTTGCGGGAATCGAACCCCACGTCGCCGTCGACTACAATCATCAACGAACGTCTTATCCATAGTATGCATTCAGCGCGCTACGAAACTTCTACGAAATGCTACGAGTGTTTTATTTACGCTAATTTATATACTTGAAAATTAATGTAGGTTCTTCCTCATGAGAAAAGGTAAAAGTATTTTTTTTACTTTTCCTTTGATTTTTAGACATTTTACTTACAATCCACTCTCAAAGTCCAAGTCTCCCGACAATGCTTCACGAAATCACATCATGAACCGTTATCACAAACTTTGTAAAAGTTTTACGAACTCATAGTCACACAGCACGACGCGCGGAGGACGCGGCGGAGAGAGCGGCGTGGCACGAGCGGCGCGCACTGCGGCCGCGGCGGACTGCCGCCGGCCGGAGCGCGCGCCCTCCTCTACCGCCACACGTGTGCTTCCCGGCACGTGAAAAGAACGCTGAGCGACTATGGTCCTAGGCTATTCTTATTTATAATTAAGGCTAATTGGTTTGTTGTACTCTCATTATAGGTACCTACTTTACTAGTTACGAAACACTTTGAAATAGACAGGAATTCAAAAAAAAGTTTACGGTTAGCGTTTCCTTTAGTGAAGGGAACTAAACTACAGACTACAGCTCCTATACCTACTTACTTTCCAATCATACTTTTAAATTTAACCCTCGCACATGAATATAACAATTAACAAAACATCACATCACGCCTGTATTTCCAAAAGGGTTTGGCAGAGGTGTATAATATACGCAAATATGGCAAGTTGCAAGCATATTGTCAACCTGGCACAAATGAAGACACCATGCTAACTGAGAACTACCCAATCAAACCCAGGACCTCGTGCTCAGCAGTCGCGCTTAATAACCACTAAACCAACGAGGCAATCGATTTCGAGAAGGAACGATTAGGCCGAAATGTTACTTCAAATATTATAGGTACCTAGAAAAACTTATTCACAAAGTAACTAATATGTAGCACCTTACTTAAGATAATACACGTATCTTAACAGGGGCAACTTGCCTGAACTAGGTAGTCCTGTGTTTCAGCTAGGTAAGGGCTCACATAAGAAAACATAAAAATAATCACATATCTTAAAGGGACAAGTAGTTATAAATGTAAAGTGTAGAACATAATAGATTATTATGTCATTTTATCAAGAGACTAAAATTAAAAAGTACTTATACTAATACAATTAGTGATTTATCTGTATCTTCATAGTACATACTTTGTAGAACCAGTTTGAGAGCCATCTTACATGTATTATAGTTCAGAGTGTAGATGTTTGCCAACTCATTAAGTCTGTTATGTAGCAGCGGCCCAAGGAACACGTAAAATTGAGATACAAAAGCATGCTGTAAGACCGTGTTTTGTGGGAAAACAGCTCAGTCTGACATGACAAGCTGCACTGACTATGAAAACATTGTCTGCTGAGGAATAAACTACGAATGTAGTTTTCAGAGCAATATGCCGTCAATTTAGTATATGTGTACAGATAGTTAGTAGTTTAGTATAATAGATAAAAAAGGTTGTTTAGAATTGTTAGTGTGTATCTATTATAATATAAGCAAACAAATCGTTACAATAACTTACCTGTAAGTCACTTGATGTTTGCGGATTATTCTCACGGGAATCGGCTTTATAAGTCAACTGGCTTCATTAAAAAACATAACATAATATAACATCACGCCAGTATTCCCCGAAGGGGTAGGCAGAGGTGCATATATAGTACTCCCACATTACGCCAGTTATGTTTATAGGTCCCAATGTAGGTAATACGGGGCGAGCCTATTGCCATCAACCGGGCACAAATCCAGAGTCTGTGCTGCTACTGAGAATTACCTAATGGAAAAACCCAGTAACACTGCCCGATCCGGGATTCGAACCCAGGACCTCGTGCTCAGCAGTCGCGCTTAGCGACCACTAGACCAACGAGGCACTCGTGGCAGGCTTCATTACAATTTGAAAAAGTACCTTTATCATTTAAATTCCTTTCGATTAGTGTTAACTTAATTACTTCAAGTAATAACAAGTAACTACCTGATTAGCGCAGTGGCTAAGCGATTGGACTGCTGCACTAAGGGTTGCGGGTTCGATTCCCGCACGGGGCAAACCTTTGTGCGAACCACAGATGTTTGTGCTGAGTCTGGGTGTTTGTGTTTGTGATATTTCATGTTTGTGAAACGCACCCACGATACAGGAGAAAATCCCAGTGGGGAGACGTTTTTAAAAAAAAAATAGTCTGATATTTTTACCCGAAATCCACGCGGACGAAGTCGCGGGCAATAACTAGTTAAGTAATAAAAACAAATACGTTAAAATATTTAAAAAAATAACTGTTTTAGAAATAAGTGTACCTGACCAAAAAGCGCCTTGTTATAAATTACAAAATAATTTTAATTATTCCCATGGCGTTACATTTTAAAAACAATTTAGTCAGGCGCTCACCACAATAAGTTATAAGTTAGGATTTAGATGGGTTATGTAACAGAGCGTTCGTGCGGCGAGGACACGGCGCAGCACTCGCTCGAGCATTTCCCGGCTTGGGCTGAGCAGCGCCGAAAACTCGCCGCAGTTGTCGGATTGGAACCTGTCGAGCTACACCACGCGCTGCGCGACAAGAGAAGACAGTGAGGGGTTGGACCGGAGGCCAGCGGAGACTGGATTGGGAGACACACCTCCGCATTGCATTGGCCTTTGCCCAAGTCCTGCTGCCCCCTTCATTCTCTGGGGGAGCACAAAAGTCGAAAGTCCGCCCTTACCCTAGCGGACAGCGCCGGCAGGGTTGGCGGTAGAGTGCAAATAGCGATCCCGCCTCCCAACCATCATAGGCACCAGCAGGCACGTGTGGTTTTTAGTCGGTATACCCTCGTGGATGGAACTTTTCGGTTCACGGGCAGATCCCCACATAACCCCGTTGTCTCCCAACGGCGGGGTATACGTAAGGCATTTTCCATAACATAACATCACGCCTGTATTCCCCGAAGGGGTAGGCAGAGGTGCACATATAGTACACCCACATTTCGCCAGTTATGTTTTAGGTCCCAATGTAATAGGGGGCGAGCCTATTGCCATCAACCGGGCACAAATCCAGACTCCGTGCTGTTACTGAGAATTACCTAATGGAAAAACCCAGTAACACTTTGCCCGACCCGGGATTCGAACCCAGGACCTCGTGCTCAGCAGTCGCGCTTAGCAGCCACTAGACCAACGAGACATTTTCCACACGGTAAAAAAATAGTAACAGAGCGAGGCTGACTGTAAATGCTACTGTATTGTATTTACATATACCTTCCACTCCGAAACTTATCTCAAAACCGCACTAAATATTTAGAAAGAAATAGGTTCCAAATTTTTTCTGCAAACACGTATGCGTGAGCTGATTCTAGTACAATAATATAAATCAAAGGACACCAGAGGGTTGAATTTTAGTGCAATTAAACAGACAGGTGGTGTTTTATTATTTTATTGATTATTTCCTAGTCACATCACTTAACTTCCTTAACCTGGAGACCTGTAACAAAAGAAATGTGTTATATATATATATATATATAATAATGTTCTGACCGAATTTGGGTCATGGCGGCCTCTCTCCTAATACTGAGGATAGTCAACTACGCAGGAGATATTATACTGCACAAGGATGCGCGCAAAATCATACTTTCCCTATTCCCACACTCTGGGACAGTAGACCGATCAACACTAACAGAGAGATCAGGCACAGGACCATCGACTAAACGTGCCTTCCGAAGCACGGAGGGGTCACGACATGTAAAAACGGTCAACCATCACAAGAACGACCGCGGCGAGCACAGCTTAACCTCGTAGAGCGACTGATCTACGCGATAGCCACGTAGTTATGAGCCCCTTTATATATAATAATGTAACATGTACAAAAGAAACCATTTCCATATTTATAACTACATTTTGTCTTATTTGTATATGTTACAAGGTGCCAAATTAACTATAGCCCATTTTAAATATCATTACAAATATTGAACCTTCTTTTATTATTTTAACAGAATACAAAGGAAATTGAATACACAAGTTTTTACTACTCCATGCCTATGCAATAGCTGAAAATAAAAAAATCCTAAATCCTAAGTTTGAAATAACTATTTATCTGAATAACTATTTTTTTTAATTTTAAGCTTAGCATGGGCAACATGCAAAAACATGTATGTTTATTAAGAAACGAAGAGGGCATATTATGTTCCGGTAATCGGCGTAACCAACACAGGCTAGTCTAATGAGAACCCCAGGTTCACGATATATAATAGAAGCTTCTTATCTACGCATGTGCATATTTTTAATAAGCTTCCTAATCATCATCATCATCATTAGGCGAAAGACAGCTATAACATTTTTTTATAATATTAAGGAACTCTTAGAGCAAAAGTAAAACTTTGCATGCTTGAATTTTAAGCAAAACATGAATGTTCTTTAACTGTAATGACACCTCTGTATACCATGTTTCTATGTGAATAATATATTCTATTCTAGAAAACTGGAATATTGTCATTGTCAAACCAAAATCTACTATATGCACTAGTTTGCAAACTATCTTCTTCTCTATATAACACATATAATTATATAGTCCTTGAAGTATGATGATAATCAGTGTATACTGAGCTAGGTCCTTTGCTGCACATAATTATGTACCTGTATCATTATAATTGTTTTGTATGTTTGTGTTCTATATTATGTAAAATAACAACAAAACATCACACCAGCATCCCCCCCCCCCCCGAAGTGGTAGGCAGAGGTGCACATATAGGTCTATCAATATTATGTGTAGCTAAATAAATGGTATACATAAAGATCAAGAAGATATTCTTTCTATTTGAGAAATAACTGTTGTAATAGTCAAAATGATGAAATACCAACTATTAAATATATACATATATTAATTGGCTGCGCCCGGCGGTATTATTTGCTACATGTTTTTGGGATAAAAAGTAGCCTAAGTGTTAATCCAGGGTGTCAGCTGCCTCCATATGAAATAGGAAACATATGTGGCTCACATGTGAATTGCATGCATATTGCCTACACAATGATCATTATATAAATTATAATGGATATAATGTTATACTTGTTGACTCTACCAAATTTTTGGTCTACACATTGATTGTACACTTAACTGGAAGAATATTGAAATATTAGCCTGATATCATGGTTTTGTTGGGTCCATAATGATATCTGGTGTTTTGTTTTAGAAAATCTTAAACTTAATAATTTAGCATATTTTCTAAATTAACATCTTTAAATAAATGACTTATCTAGTTAAATTTTTTCATAGTTGACAAATCCCTTACATCAGGGCGACTTAGATTAATGGTGAAATGTTTGTTACAAAATGAACCTCAGAATTAACAGAAAAACAAAGATCAACAAAAGCCCCACAAAATAAATGGATAATTTTTATTTCCATTGAAATTATCACATCACATCTCTTTTAAATCCAATTTGTGCAATCACACAACAATGTTAGATATTATGAACCATGGTTAGAAGAAAAATGGGCATTCTCTCAAAATATTTTTAAATTTGCCAAAGTAGTATTTAATCAATTAATTATAAACATTTTTTTTTAATAATAATTGTACCTTTCTGTTTATCTGTTTTCATTCTATCAATAAAATTAAGTCCACCTTTGAACAGTAACTTGTGCATAAAGTATTAAATAAATAATAATATGTGGACACATGAAAAATTATAAAATTATAGTGTAACTTTGTACTGGGTAATAACTGATTTATGAATCACAAAAAATACTAGATGGTTTAACAGTGCCATCCATGTCAAACTATGGTTAAGAATCAACCAAGCCTTTATTTAGGAGAAGATTAATTATGAACTCATTGGAAATTTATTCTAGAATGTTTAAATCAAAATTAGTCATTTCAATATTTCGATGGTCCCTACATAAAGTATCGAATTTACAAAGTGCCAGTTTGTAAATTCGATACTTTACATAGGGACCATCTATTTTCCCCAGTTTCTGTTTCTGATTAGGCTATCCACCTCCCATACTTGCAGCAATTCAGTTTACACAATATTATAATAAAAACTTGAGGGTATGCAGTGAGCAGTCACTACAAAGCAGTTTCAACAAACCTTCAATGTTTATAAAGTATGAATTGACTTCATTAATAGTTAACAAATATATGATAAATTATAATAAATTAAATCACAATAGGAACTAAGATGTGTTACCTGGTGGTAAGCTCTGCTTGAGCTTCTCAGCCTTCTCCTTGTCAGTGATGACCAGTGTGTACAGGAAGCGTGAGCAGCGCACCTTGAACTTCACATTCTCAGGGTTCTTCTTTATCTTAACAGCTGAAATTATAAACACACATTCTCCTGTAGGTACTTACTAGCCACTCATGGTTTGAGTCACATTCATTATATTATCAAAACACAACATTAACAGTTTCAGTAGAAAGTCGAAGAAATAATAATAACCAGTTGGTCTTTCGAACAAGCTGGAAACTAGGTTGAGACTAGTGATGTAAATACCATATATTTATAGCAAATACACTTACATTTGGCGTCTTTCCTCCGCGCCTTCAGTAGAAAATCTTTGATATCTTTAATTTCGCGCGGCTGCAAGACAACAAAATAAACTTCAATCACTGATTTAAACAACGCCGAACAAGATATATAATTGTTAGAGAATATACTAATATAAAGAACAAGTTTACACACTAGATAAATACAAACATGAATGTCATTTCCCTTACCATGTTGATGAATTGAAGGCAATGTTCCGTGAAGAACTGAAATAAAAACAAACGTTAAATCTAAAATATCACTGAAACACAACAGCCTACTATTACTTTTAGAATAATTGAATTAGAAAACTTCAAAAAGTACTCTTAATTCGTGAGATTTATAAGGATTTTAAGAGAGACAAAGTTTTCAAACACATCTCACCTGTCAAGTTTTACAAAAGAACTCGGTGACATTTTGCCTCTTGACAGTTTAATTTGACATTGATATTTTAACGTAAATGTGGCAAACATAGAAAAATATTGCCACAATATTTTATTTTAACGCGACCCTTTTAATTATTTTAACTTCAACTTGCTTTCAAGAAATATAAAAACTTTTTAACAAAAAAGAAAACTATAGCTAATTTATAAATCCGTCAACATGTATTAGTTGAATAAAATACAATGAAAAATAACTATTAATTCTAATACGATACAATAAGAACATTTTTAACTATTTATTTTTGTATATATTGTTTTTATTTTGTATTAGAATTAAAAGAACATAATATACAAAAATAAAATTTATTAATTATAGTTATATTTATCTCTTTTTCTTCTTTGGCACCGACTCAAAATTACTCAGGTATACTTATACTAGTTTAAGAACTTATTTATTAAGGCTAAATGAAAAATGTTTATAATTTATTACTTTTGAGTTTTTTCGGCGCTTTAATGTTTCGATAACGATTGCAAGATAGTATGTACCACAGAGTCAAATTTCAAAAAATCTAGGATTCCTAAGCCAAATGTTATAGCAAATATTAATATTATATACATTTTAATATATAACATTTCTTATTGAGCTAAATATAGTATCAGAGTATCCTATAGAGTCTATGGCTAAAAAACTCTGGTGTAATAGAGAATCAGCTCACTACAGAATTTCATCCTATTTCTTCCATTGAGATATACACATGGAGGGGCCCTATTCTTCTATAGAAAAAATACCTTATACTTATATGCACCAAATCGACATATAAACATTAAATAGCATGCTGTCTCTGTTTAACTAGGCCATTACTGCATAAGTTGAAAGAGATAAATAATAGTTTGACTCTTCGAATCTTGGCAACATTCTTCTGTGACGTCAATAATTTCAGTTTGCGTGGCTACTGAGTAGGTACTGCCCCATGTTTAGTACGAGATCTGTGGTAGATCTGCTGTCAGTTGGTGTTTAGCTTGTGATGTTTATATTGTATTTGTGAAAAGTACGCGTTTGTTTTAGTTTTTATTGTATTCAAGGTTTTGCCAGATACCTAACAATCATGCCCTCGTGCTGTATAAAACAATGTAGAGCAAGGAAAAGCCAAAATCAACCTACATTGACTTTTTATAGGTTAGTAACCGTATTTCTCTGTTATTGTTAAATATTGTGAGGTTTTTGTGATAAATTTTAATACAAAATGATAATTGTAGACTAAACAATAAATAGTCGTTTATAACTGTAAATACCTTATTTTCTATATCGAACTTACACATTGTTTGTAAACAAGTTTGCTAGTGATGTGTCATGCGATGATAGAATCGATGTTGGATTTCTGTAAGTTACGACGTGGTATAATTTTGTGTATTTAATTCTTTAAAATTGTATAAATTTGGGCAACAGATTTCCTACGTATACTGTAGATCTGTTGAAACTAGATTTAGTTTATTCGAGTCCTTGGGTAGTTTGGGATAATGAGTCAATAGACTAGAATATAGACAATGATGACATGGTAATGGTGTTGTGACTACATATATTTTTAGACAGGTTTAGATTTTAGAAAAATAATAAGTACGTAGGTTCAGTATTTTGAAATATTTTGCAATACACTTTAAAATAACAGACTTAATTCTTCACAAAATCACTTTTAATAAATAGATAGTTAGAAAATAATTCTGCAAATACCTTAAAAACATTCACCATACACAGTTAAAGTGCTTAATAATCTCGGTAAATGATGAATATAGTAATGCTCGTAATTAAGTTCCAATCGATTACAGTTTAACATAGCTTATTGTTAATAATTGGATACCAACGAGGTCAACATTTCAACAATTGATATAATTAAGAAATACCAGACAGTATCATCACTAGGAAAAGCCGCCATTTTGTGCGACCTAAGTTTTGTAGGTATACACGCAAATTTTGTAGGTAGGGCCCCTCCATGTGTATTTATCTCAATGATTTCTTCTCTGTAATCTGTATTTGACAGTTGACGGGTCGTCGACTTAGAGCGTCGATGAAATATTTATAATCTGTACTTCTTGTCTGTACTCTGTGTGTCTAGCAAAGAGACAACGACAGGCTCTTTTGATTGTTTACGAGCGTCACGATCGACCGTCAACTTCGTACAACATGTGTGAGGATTCAGGGCCGATGAGCGGACGTGACCGCGGTAACCAGTCCTGGATCGAACGCGGTCAGTAGCCGGGGACATGTCGGACCGCGGAGGAGTGCGCTCCAGCGCGCGCTTGAGCGGCGACAGCGCAGCGGCAGCGCCGGCCCCCGGGCCGCGAGCTGTGCCCGCCGCGCCGCAGGGCCGCGGCCGGCCCGTGTCCAGCACGGCGGCGGCAGCGCTGCGCCGCGCCCGCGCTGCCGAGCGCGCCGCTGAGGTCGAAGACAGCCCGCGGGTGCTGCGCGACAAGTGTCGTCGCCTTGCGCGCGCTCTTAGAAACGCTAAACATCTAGTGGTGAGCATTTCTCAAATTTTCATTCTCGATCTACTTACTGTCAATTCAATTTAATTATATATAATACTTTAACTCTTTCAGTCACACTTTTACAATAGGAACATAATTATCAATTTCTGTTTATTTAATCAACTTTTACAACTAAAATATCTCAGAAAATAGAAGAAAAAAAATGTAGGTATTAAGGCTTTCAAGGAATGAGGTGGTCACTAACGCTAACCACCGTGACTATTGCTATAAATAAAACTAGGATGATAGAATACTATTTATTAAACTAATCATCATTACAAAAATACAAAACTAACAAAAAAGATTATTTTTTATGAAAATCTGCAAAACATGTTTTACCTTTGCGTAAGCAAAGAGGCACTTTACATGTACTACACTGCCATACAGTACGCACTGGAGATATTTTAGTGCTACAATTGCAGCATCTTCTTGATGTGCTTCTTTCAGGTTGATGACGACTGGATTCTAGACGAATTTCCTGAGGGACTGTAGGTTTGTGGCGTTTTATAAATGCAGGTCCTGGAGAAGAGGTCATTGAATTACGGCTGCTGTTCACTGAATCCGGCCTGTGTTTGTCTCTGACATATGCTGGTGCCAGTAGGCCCCGATATACTTCTCGCCTGAATTCTTTCAGAATCAGCTTGTCTAGGTCTGGGCGTGAAGAGGACTGCAGTTCTTTATAAATCAAAAAAGCATTCACAACACAACAATCAAGAAAGTGAAAAAAAATCCTATGCCACCACTTATGGGATTTTCTGTCAATAGCATAGCTTCCTTTGAGCTGATCAAATTTGTCGACAAAGTTCATGTTTGCGTTGTAGTCGATGACGGCTTGAGGACAAGACACTTCAGTACTGGTGCCATCACGCTCTCTGCGTTTTACTTTTCCCACATTCTTGGGATCACCTAACACCATCGGATTTGGCTGATTTTCTGCCGGTTCTTGGTCATCTTCAGAGCTACAAATGCTCTCGTTACCTGAAGGGATATCTTCAAACAAGTATTCTTCAATCTCTTTCTCTCCTAAGCGGCGCGTGGGGCGCGACATACTGTAAAGAATGTGTAAAAACAATTGAAGTTACATCCATAAGCTAACCCGCCACCGTCATGGTGGTTTGTAAGCTAACCACCAAATTCCTTTTGTAAATACTCATTGAAAACACAAAAGTAACAGTACTTGCATGCAAACACACATAAAATAGGTATATGAGAATACGTTTAATAAAAAAACATTACAGAAAAATGTTACTTACCCGTTTTATAGATTTTTTTATCTGACACTCGAGAAAAAGTACGTTAACGCTACTTTCAATTCAACTGGTATGAACTGTCATTCATTCAATTTACCGGGAATCTGTCATTTGTTTTGAAGCACAGTCCAAACTTTCATAATAATTCAACCGTTTATCGCTAGATAGCATGGATTAAACCAAACGTAACGTAAAAGAGGTGGTTAGTAATACTAACCACCAAGACTGAAAGAGTTAATACTTTGATACATAATTTTTAGTTTAAATTTTTTATTTTTGTATATATTTATTTTTAAGAATTGTAAATAACCTTGTAAATAAAGAATTTAATTATACATCTAAAAGTAAATTCATGTCGCATTCTAACATAACACCTTCATTAGACAAATGTGTCATAGTGTCCCCCAATATCTGAAGTTATGAATCTGATCATGGGTTGTAGATTAAAATAGGATTATTCTTCATTATTATTTACTTGAAACTGCCAAATTAATTAACTATTTAAGTCATACAGTTTGTGTCAGTGTTAATTAAAGAATATGATATGTTTAAAGAATTACTTATATACTAATAAATATTATAAGCTAAACATTATCTTACCATTTGAGAATCTCAATAGACTACTACTGTTTATTTTTTACTTATTTGCATTGTCAATGAAGTGAGTGTTCAATATAACTTAGATGTCTACAATTAGTTGAAAATTTGTTATGGTATGTGGTTTTATGATGGTATGCATGTTTCTCAGGAATTGAAGTAGCCTATTACAACTAAAAGTCAGTTCTAAATAATAATGAAAGATTTTATTTGTGCTTTAGATAGTTTGGCAACTTACCTACATTTTAAATAGGTACTGTAATTTTGTTAGTACACTCCCTAATTGTGTCTGAATCAAAATATTTCTGAGAAATAATAAGATACAGCAAATGGAGGACGGAGTCTGAATACATAGTCTGTCAAAAGAGTCATGTCCCAAAAAAAGGTGGCAAATTCAAAATTAAAGGTGTCAACACTGATAAATAGTATGCTAAAAACTTGTATGATAATTGAATTTATTACTAATTAATAATTATACTATATATTACTTCTTATATTAATCTTATTACAAATTATTATTCGTTTATATAAACACATTTCTTATAAATTACATATTTAAATAATATATCTTTAAAAACAACTACAATATTTAAAAGTATAAAATATAGGGCCAAACCAGTAGTGGAAACAGGGTCCAAACTACTGGTGGTTAGGGCTCTAAAGAGTGAAATCTCCTCACAATGCGTGCCGTGTCAAAGAGTACTGCTTTCTGCATCGAGCCCTTGACTCAACCGCCTAACATGAGCCTTTTTAGGTGTTGGACGAGACTCTTGGCCATGAGGCCATTGGCCGAAACAATTATCAGTACAATGATTGCCGAGTCCACTTCCCACATGTCGACAACCATGTGTGCTAAATCAAGATATTTAATTTGTATGTCTTTTTCAGTGTTCTCTTTGATATTCTCGTCATGGGGGACTGTGATATTAGCAATCATTGCGCGGTGTTCTAATCGTACTATCACTACTGTTACTGTATCAGGCTTATTTACCACCTGACATTTTTGTTTAACTGTTATTATTATACTTTTTTAAAGACACTCATATAAAATTGTCAACATTTAGTGTTTTCATCAAGGATATATCTGTACTGTTTGTATAATATGTGGAGAGTTGTAATTGGCTGCCTGTTTACTATTTAGTTAAATTTCCTGTTTTTGCTTTAACTGTTAGTTTGCCAAAGTTGTAAATAAATAAATAAATTACAAACATTACCGTAAACAACAGACATGCTCATGACACTACTTTTATGGGTTTAGGCATTATAAAATAAAAAAAATCAACAAAAAACAGAATGCTACGAGTTTCGAACAAAACTTATGACTGGGTTTACGGATTTTATCGCGGTTTTTTAATTGATTTCTGGTCCCGACTGAGGTGTTAAACGTCTAATTTGAACAATTACTATCAACTACCTTACATTTTAATTATTATTAACAATCCGATTTACGCAAAATGAGCTCACTGTGTCATACAGTCTTGCAGTTTTGCACTTGGAATTAACTTTAATAGATTCTATGATAGGATTCTAAGCAGGTGGTATGTCCCAGCCATCTTCTCTATTGAAATTAGGGTGTTTTATAATTTCAATAGCCTCGCGTATCATCCTAGGAAGGAATCGATTTTCTTTGGCAAGGATTTGTTGTTTATCAAATCTGATGTAATGATTGGCTTGGTCCAGCGTATGGTCACAAATTGCGGACTTCCTGGCACGGCGGTGTTTAATATTAGCGATATGTTCTTTTACGTAATTGATTTTTGGTCCAAAAATATGACACTGCATTTAACAAAGTTTTTAGTATTGCCTTTATAAGAAATCAGCAAAATGGTTGTTGACATGACCCGCTTGGCAGAGTAGCATCACACTATAATACATAATGTAGGCACATATTCAATCCACATTTCACTAGTCGTGTAGTCCCTATTGTAATGTGAGTGTGAACCTATTTCCATTACCAGCTACAAATCTGACTAAATTTCAGTAGTGGTGGTGATATTGTTTTACAAATCTGTTTTGAAAAACAATATGATTTTCAGAAAATTCAAGACTTATTATGTGACAATACATGCTCTAATATGATTAACCGGGGATCTACTGTTTTATTTTAGATTGAAACCTGTTGAATCATTCATAGTCATTGTTTCTAATTCTACTATTATATCATCAGGTGTACACGGGAGCCGGCATCAGCACGGCCGCAGACATCCCCGACTACCGCGGACCTCATGGCGTGTGGACGCGGCTGCAGCGGGGCGAGACCGTCGGGTGAGTACTCGCCGCTACACGCTGGTCACCAGCTCGGTCCACATACCGAAACCTGATGCCAATCTACTCCGTGTGCGCAGGCGCGTGGAGGTGTCCCGCGCGCAGCCGACCTTCACGCACATGGCGCTGACGGCGCTGTGGGCGCGCGGCGCGCTCAAGTTCGTGGTGTCGCAGAACTGTGACGGCCTGCATCTGCGGGCTGGCCTGCCGCGCCGCGCGCTGGCCGAGCTGCACGGAGACATGTTTGCCGAGCTGTGCGCGCCCTGCCGCCGCGTGTACCTGCGCGCCTTCGACACCACCGAGCGCACGGCGCGTCACCAGCACGGCACGCGTCGCCTGTGCCACGCCTGCGGGGCCGAGCTGCGCGACTCCATCGTGCACTTCGGGGAGCGCGGCCGCGCCGCCTGGCCGCTCAACTGGGCGGGCGCGCTGCGGCACGCCGCCCGCGCCGACGTCGTGCTGTGTCTGGGCTCCAGCCTCAAGGTGCTGCGCCGCTACCCGCGCCTGTGGCGCATGCAGAGCGCGCCGCGCGCTCGGCCCGCGCTGTACATCGTCAACCTGCAGTGGACGCCCAAGGACTCGGTGGCGGCGCTCAAGATAAACGCGCGCTGCGACGCCGTCATGCGGCAGGTGGCGCGCCGCCTGCGCCTGCGGGTGCCGCGCTACCGGGCCTCGCGGGACCCCGTGCTGGCGCACGCCGAGCCGCTGGCCGCGCCCGAGCAGCACACGTCGCGCCGGCCCGCGCTGCACGCGCCGCCCGACGAGCCGCCGCACGACGACGCCTGGGAGCCCTCCTCGCCCTCCGCGTCCGACTCCGACGAGGAGCTGCCGTTGCGCCGTCTGGCCGACCGCCTGCGAGGCCCCGGAGAGTCCGATCCGCCTCGCAATGTGCTCAATTCTAACCGTTTGCTCAGTCCGAACCGGTCCGATAGATTTTGCAGTCTTGCCCAGTGCAATAGCTCGCGCAGTCCAGTCCAATCCGATGGATCCCGTAGCCCTGGACAGACTGATCGATTGCGGAGCCCGTTTCGATCCGATCGATCTTGCAGTCCAACCCAATCGGATCGATTACGCAGCCCGGCACAGTCCGATGGATTTCATAGCCCGACCCCGACTGAACATTACCCGACTCGATTTGTTCGATTACGCAGCCAGAGCCAGTCTGATCGGTTACGTAGCCCGAGCCAGTCGCATCGATTACGCAGTTCTAGCCAATCTGATCGATTACGCAGCCCGAGTCATTCTCATCGATTACGCAGTCCGACTCGGTGTGATCGATTATGCAGCCCTGCTCAGTCTGATCGATTACGTAGCCCGACTCAATCTGATCGACTATGTAGCCCGGCCCAGTGCGATCGATTGCGTAGCCCGACCCCGTCCGATCGGTTGCGTAGTCCGAGTCCCTCTGCCCGAAGGTGCAGTCCGCCTGATGGTCCTCGTAGCGTAAATTCAGTCGATCACCAGAGAGGCCCCGCCGCGCCCGATCGATCGAACGGCACGAGCGCGTCGAACCGATTGCACGCATTTCAGGTAATCAGTCACACACTCGCGGCTTCATACGGTCTGCGTGGTCATCCGATCGTTTATATCAGCACGTAACCTTGCAGGTGAGCATGCAGTCGGGCGAGGCCACCATCCTGCTGCGCGCCGAGCACGCCCCGCCGCGCGCGCTGCCGGCCCGCTCGCGCTCGCCCCGCTGCCGCACGGCCGACCTGCGCCGCTTCCGCATGGCGCGCCGCGCGCCCGACGACGAGCGCCCCGCCAGCAACGGCGGCGCCGGGCTCGGCTCGCGGCTGCGGCGGCTGCTCGAGTACGAGCCGCGCATCGACGCCGGCGAACGCGTCAAAACTATCCCGGCGGACCTGCGGCCGAAGCTCGAGGGCGACGCGAAGAGCCCCAAGATCGAGCCCAAGTCGGAGCCGAAGGACGAAGCCAAGGAGGAGGCCGGCACGTCGGACGACAGCGGCGCCGGCACGCTGGCGGCCGGCTCGCTGGCCGCGGCCATCATCCGGCGCGCCGTGCTGCTGTGCCGCGCCTCGCTGTACCCCGGCCTGCACACCATCATCGCGCCGCCGGCCGCCGGGCCCGCGCCGCCGCCCGCGGCCGAGTGCGCGTGGTGCGCGCGGCACTACGCGGCGCGGCGCTGCCTGTGGTACGGGCCGGCCCGCGAGCCGCCGCCCGCCGCGCGCGCCTGGCGCCGCCTGCGCGGGCGCCGCTACCTGTGCGCATGCGCGGGGGACTGCGGCGCCGCGCAGTCGCCGCCGCGCGCCGACGCCGCCCCGGACGACGGCGGCTGGTACGGCAAGGGCTACCGCAAGGGGCGGCGCCGGCGCCGGTAGCGATTATGAGATCTAAATGATGATTACCTACTGTAGTTTCGTACGGACGACGCGTCGACGACATGAATATGTTTTGATGGTTGTGATGATATTAGTGTATACATGATACGTGACGTCGCCGTACGCGCGCCTGCGCCGAGAGCCGGCAGGTCGCCGTGACTCCTGTGGTGTTATTATTATCTGCCTACGGACGACTGTGTGACCACAACGACGTGGACAGTACATGCAGTCGCAGTGCGCTTGACAATGTGTCGGTACAATGCTGCACACAACAAACATCACATCGCCGACGACGCGCTCATGCTGCGCCGATTCACTATCACAGTGCGAAGTCACAACATGATAACTAAGATTATTTATAATGATAAGGCTCTAAAACAAACACGGGTCTCATAATTTTCATAGACAAGTGTAGAGTGAAGTGCTTCCGTATCGAAGTGGAAGGCCGAACGGGCACAGCCGTGGACACATGGACAGGTCGCGCGGGCAGGCCGGGCTCGCGGGTCAACAACCTACCAAATATTACTAAGTAGTTAGTGTGTTCTGATAGCTGGAAACACTTCAATCAACTAACAACCATCGCGTTATGAATGTATTTCACTTTGAGTAGTTTATTTTTAGTCGGATGGAACATTTAAAAAACCTAACCGGAGCACGCCTATTTCCCCGATTTATAACTTTGTCCATAACGTAATTATATACCTCAACCTATTTCTGTATAATGTTGTCTTCGTAAAAAAGTATCTGAACTCTGCTATGACTGTGAAAGTCACTCGTCTGTAAAGACAAGACTGATAAAACATGCATTTAAGCCTGACTCACTCACTACACAGTTGTACAAATTGAATTGGACTGGTTAACAGAAGCATGTTATAATGTAACAATAGTTTTATTAGTTAACTATGATAATGATTCATTAGGTTTTGTGTATTGTGACATGGTGTTTCAAATTGTTGTTCTTATTTGATAAAATGACATTAACTATGTAATTAGTTCATTAATAAAAACTTATTGCCTAGATTTTATACGAAATAGTAGTTGAGGAAGTTTGTTTACTAAAATGTATGAGACAGTAAAGCTAGGATAGTACTAGAGCTATGTGACGTAACATGGCCTACCGCCGCCGGCACCTGACATCGTACGATATCAGCGAGCGGCTTATGTATACTATATTGTGACGACGCCTCATCTCAAACTATCGTACAATACATAGTACGTCTGTTATATTATATCGACAGTTAGGACGCCCACAGACACGATGGAGCATTTGACTGTCCCCGTTGAGTTCGTCGTCTATAACTTGCGCCGGCCGCATGAGGTGTGCTAGGGTGCTAGTTATCTTTTTTATGTAATGTTTCGGACGTCTCGTGTAATAAATAAGGACAAACTAACAAGCCCGCAGGCCGCTGCCACCGATTAAATATCGTTGCTCAAGACTAACCAAATAGTACGAAAGTAATCTGTGCTAAAAAAAATATCACACTGGCTTAGTCAGTATTAAAACGCCTGTGGTCGTAGTTGTAGAAGCGGCCCCACGCTGGCCCACGCTCCTACCAGGCGCGGCTCCACAGTGGCCCGCCGCCCACACTCCTGACACTCGCGCCACTGTTGGCATGGCGCACTACAATACTGTAAGATTTTGTAATGAACTAAGTGGTATAATTTAATAGTGAATTGTGACTCTTATTAAACAAGATATTGTGTGAATGATGATTGATATGTGAAATTATAATTGTAAGTAAATACATTTTGAACATAAAAATAAGGGTTTCTTTCCCCCTGCGTTCCTATTTACCACAACTGCTTTTTATTGTTTATATGAATTAACAAAGAATAACTTTCAGCAACACGCGAGTTGCATGGCATAATTATGTTCAAGGACATCTGCAGGCAACGGACGGTCGGACGTGTTTCATTCAAGTCGACATGGCAGATAAAGAACTGATTCACACTTGATTCGTGTGCGCTAACGGCTAAACACTAGTCTAGAAAAAACATTTAACAAATGTGGTCGATTTTTACCACATGTTGACTGTTTCCAAAAGTTAGCCAACGGTACATAATATTATAATTATTGGTCCTATAGGCAGGGACTTAGTAACAATAAACAACTTATGTATGACACAGTGTACTTGACAGTGGCGTAGCGTGCCTTGGACGGCCCCTGTATCAAAATTTCATGGTCCGAATGAAGTCTGAAGATTTTTCACAAAAGCAACAAAAACGCTCGCATTGTATAAAAGCCCCAAGTGAAAATTTCTTTAGATAACTTTGTTACTTAATATATTTATGATAATTATTTTATGTGTACATTATACGGGCCCCTGTAGTTCGGGGGATCCGTATCATTGATACAGAGTTTGTTGAAATCAACACTTAACAGTTCATCTTCATTCATCTATTCCCTGAAACCTTTTCACGCCTCACTCGATTATTACAACCATAAGACAATGTAAGTACTTGTATAGATAGAAGATCGCATGTAGCTAAGGCGAGCGCTGGGTGCTGTTACAACTATTTATAGTTAACGCGTGAGTTACTAGTGTTAGTGTGCACAGTGTTCAATCCTCTCGCGTGTGTCCGTGTGAGCTACTGCTGGCCGGACGCCGCTGTCGCTTGTACTGCGCTATCAGTCGCTCAGCTTCCGCAGCGCCCGCGTCACTACTGCTCCCCCCCCCCCCCCCCGCTCCAGGCCGCGTCGACTCCACCTACCACGTCTTTCTGTGTAGTGTCCCATACCGATACCGACGATCGATAGAGTGTACCTTTGTTTTTAACTAACTAATATGTTAAACCTTTCTTCCCGATTGTAATTTTGGCTCCCGTAGTATAAAAATCTAGTGCATCTACCTCACGGACATTGGGTTAGTACCTATATATTAAAAATAGTTTTGTTTACATGTGAGCATTAATGTATCCCGTACAGTGTTCGTATAACAATGTAAAGAATTGTATCTTAAAATACTTATTTAACCAGGAGTGAGTATTCATCCCATTTAATGAGATAAGTACCCACCCGTCGCCAGCTGCATGCCAGCTGCTGTCACCGTAAATTATAGTAAACATCGGCAATGGATCGATTGCAACAGGATTACCTACTGAAGTCTTGTGCTCCTCCTCAGCGGCAAGTCTCGATCATACCTGTACCTATTTGTTAGTTCGGCCTTAGAAACACGTGCAAAATGACTTATGGAACCTAAATCTACCAGGAACCTGGTAGATCATGTTGATTATCTATCAGCTAAGTATCTATGTCATAGCATGTCAGTCATAATGTTTTAATTTCATTAGGCTACCAAAGAGCATTTACAAAAACATCTCATGAGGCGAGTAACTACATGTAGGTAGTTACTCTGTTCCAAAGGTCGTTTCTATGGAGGAGAACCTGCAGGAAGCTCCACAGTTGCCTACTTTTTAATATGTTGTAGGTACCTATATATTTTAACAATCATTAAACGTGTGAGAGAATAACACAATATACCTAAAATAAGAACTAAAATATTAATATACGTCGGTTATTTTCTCATTTACAGTTAAAATACATAAATGATACTTACTGTAAAGTAAAATAAACTAAGTATTTACCTACTGGTTCTTACCGCGCGCCGCGCCGCTGCCGCCAGTACTGCTAAGCAGCCGAGATTGATAGAAGATTTGTGGTGCTGTTATTTTTCGTTTTATTTAAAGTAACATATCAGTAGGTACCGGAGTACATTCAGTATCTACTATCATAACCGGCCTATCTCTGTCCACTGCTGGACGTAGCCCTTCCGTATGGCACGCTATGAGCTAGATCTTCGGCCAACCGCTGTCAGCCCTCTACCTAAGTACTTACTCGTAGATTAGAAATGAATAGTTATTATTGCATTAGATAAACAGTCCGTGCCATAGTGGCAGCGGTGGTGACCATGGGCATTCGGCGCGTGTGGTGCGCGGCCTGGCGGCGATGGCGGGCGCTGTCGCTGGCGTGCTGCGTGCTGGCCGCGCTCATCGTGCGCGTGCCCGCCGACCTGCGCACCGAGCAGCTGTTCCCCGCGCACTCGCCGGCCGGCCTCTCGCACGCACTCGCTGACTTCGCCAACCAGCCGCACGTGTGAGTGACGTCCTCCTACCACATCTCAAAGTGTAGCGTTACTTTTTCTCATAAATCCTTAGTTAGTGCCTGTGCTTCTAGCGTTTATTGACTTGTAATTAGTCGTGCGCCGCGGCCGTTGTGGATGTACGTACAGACAGCTACATTCTCGACGGCGCGCAGCGCGGTGACCGTACTCGGTCGTCGTTGCAGCACTTCGTGGTCAGTGGAGCAGGACCGCTCCAACTATACGACGTGGCGCTACACGGTGTCGTTCTCGTGCGGCGCGCGCTGCGGCGGGCGCGCGCACGTGCAGGCGCACGACGAGCCGCGCGCCGCCCCGCAGCACGGCCACGCCGCGCGCCTGCACCGCGTGGCCGTGCAGCGCCGCGCCTGCACCGGCCTGCCGCTGCTCGCCTGGCCGCAGTACTGCGGTGAGTGTGTTCTGAACTTCTGACTGATACATTATATGATATTTAATGTCATCGTAATCATATACGAATAGAATAGAATATTTATTAAAAATACAATAGATAAAATACTATAATCGTAATTCAATTTACCTTCTGATACAAATACAATAGTGCGACTTAATATTTTATAAAATCACTAAATTATAGTATCTAACGTATGACATAGTTTACGCAACTTATAAACAATTTTTCAAAACCAGGTCACGATCTTGCACATAATTTTTATTATAATTATTGTTCGGCACATCCATTCTCAACGAAGTGCAAAGTTACTAACATGTAAGTACATATGTAAGATCATAATCACACCCCGGCGCGTGCCGCGATGCAGTCTACTCAAGTAGGATCTACCAGGTGTACTCAGGTACATTATGAGACGCTTCTAATTATAACGCCTGTATTCCCCAAATTACTGCTTCGTTGGTTTAGCAGTAGAACTGCGCGACTACTGAGCATGCGGTCTTAGGTTCGATTGCCGGGTCGGGCGAATCTCACCTATTTATTGCCTTTGCGTTATAGCACCAAGTCTAGAATTGTGCCCGGTTTTTGGCAATTGGTTAGCTCCCTATAACATTGGGACGCAGGGAGGCAATCCTTGTCAATTACTTGTTATTTTGTTCAGAGGAGCTGGAGACGAGTTCTATGGTGGCGGCAGCGGGCAGCGGCGCGCAGCTGTCGGAAGTGGCGCGCACGCGCTGCAGCCTGCTCTCCTGGCTGAGCGGGGCGTGCGCGCGCTGGCTGCGTGCAGAGCGGGACCTACTTCTGCTGCGCCTGCGCGAAGCTCCTATAACTGTTTAACCATGGATTCTAGGGTCATGAATTAAATAACAATATCAGCTTTAAGCTGCTTTAGTTTAAATTTTATTGACAATGGCAGAATTATGATATTATCTCTCTTACATTACGTTACACACAATAGAAAATTCAATCATTTTAATAAATAATTTTAGTTCTATACTAAGGTTGTCTGGAAGAGATCGCCGTGAGCTATAAGACCGCCCATTGTACAATTTAATGTTAAGGTTTTCACTGTATATTTTTATTTTCATTTTGGTGTGCAATAAAGAGATATATTATTATTAATTTTCTATACTTGGCCTTAGCCACTGACCACTGATATACATACCTATAATTAAGTTTTTTTGTTATTTCAATTGGGTGATGACTTTTAACTAATATGTTAAGTGAAGTGAATAATATACTACTACACTTTTTACTAAGTATATAATTATATCTAAAAGAAAGTCGTGTTAGTTACACTATTTATAACTCCAGAACGGCGGAACCGATTTGGCTTTATTGTGAACCGTTCTATTGAGCGTTCTATAAAAATCTATAAAAATCTTTCGTCCATGTCAACATGAAAGTACTTACTTAAAAGGAGATTAATAGTTTTTATTTCTGCTAATGAGTTTATAATAAACCACCTTTACACGTATTTTTTTTTAAACTAGATGGCGTCGTCATTATGTTACTGAGAAAAAATGCCGAAACATATACAGGGATCTATATCTCTTTTAAAGTTCAGGCAAGTATCAATCAAAGCAATTTATGTGAGAGCGGTGTAGGTGGTCTGACATATTGTGGTCTTTTGGAGAAAGAACCACAGGACCCCTTTTTGTTCCATCTGAAATTTTAAAATATATTTGGGTAGGCCGCATGAAATATGTAGGGGCGCCATAGTAAGTATATTATTATACAATAAATACTCAAACGGTCAGTCAACTAAGTATAAGAAAACTGAAAAATGAATACAACATAAACCTACACTGTCACACCTGCAGTCTTAGTTTGTATAACGTCTGAAACATGTTCTAGTGTGGAAGATCTCTTGAATGAAGAACCAAAGCAGATTTGAGTTGACCGGTCCTGACAGACGCCTCATCGCGTACCATCTGCAGGACATCTAGGTAGGCAGCATATACTTCCCAAACCGCCAGACGAGAGACTACAAAAACTTATGTTTAAAAAACTAAAACCTGACTACGACAAAACTGCGATCTGAAAAGTAAAAATAAGGAAACATATTTAGTGCTTAATATTTTTTCATTTTGCAAGATTTGGTGATGGCAGGTAGAGTAAGACTCTAACAGAGTGGTGGCCCAGAGGATCCTGTAGAGGCCCTGGCAGACCTGCAGCAAGGTGGACTGATGATGTTGTTGCTGTACGGGGAAAGACCTAGATGCAAAAGCCCCAAAACAGGAATCAGTGGCGTTTATGGGAGGAGGCTTATGCCCAGCAGCAGGTCATTTAAAAGCTGATAATGCTAATGTACTTATTTTTACGAGGGTTTAGTATATTTAAGATAGATAGATAGATAGCAGTGGCAATCCCATATAGGTAATTAAGCAGTGCCTACGTCCTATAAATTTAACAATTCCATACATTATATTTACAAAATAAACAGAATATTTCGTCATACCAAATATTATAAAACAATAATTATACTTCAGAATATACTACACAAATAAAATACTTCTATTTATATTTTATCCACCACAAAAATATGTTTACGACCGTTCATTCATTGCATGACGCAGTAGTAGGCAATAGGACGTAGGTCGAGCTGCCTACTAAATCCACGCACACTATAAAAAGTTTTGCGTATGCGTATACGCACACACAGTTCTCTATAATAATATGACCGAAATATAATTCCCCTTTTTCCACACGTATCACACTGACATAATATGACATTCGCAAATTACCAGGCCAAGATAGGCATGTCTACTTAAGTCAATTATTGGCTTTACTCATGCTGCAGTCTGTTATATTAAAGGTCCGAGTTTGTTATTGGCTGTAAGTGTCATAGTTCTGAAGCAAATCAGAAAGAGAGAAAAGTATTTTTTACTCAGAGTAATTACTAAAGCATAGAGAGAGCGAACAAATTAGACACAAATTACGATAAATCCAAGCTCCTCTCTCTTATGACGCAGATTATATATATAAAAGAGACAAACATATATGGACTCATATATGCTTAAAACTAAATGTACATTCCGAAATTGTCAAACGGTCATACTTGGTCTCTTACTACACTACCAATTAAAAAAGGACATAGTTGCTTACTAGAACGGTTCTACACGGTTAACTGTACAAAGTATTTGATTTAGTCGTATTATACGTAGTGAATGTCAGTCCTTGTCCTGACATTGTTTATTTTAAAAATAATATAATTTTTTGGATAATATAAGCAACTTGATTGTGTACAAAAGTTGCAAAGGACAGATAAATAAGCGTTTAATATGGCTAGTTTTGTTTTATCGTGTAAATCACATTCATCACGGAAAGATAACAATGAATTTGTAAGATTTCATGGGTAAGTGTTTTTATGCAATTTTCTTATAAAATCACGCGTAATTTTTGTATATTATCACTTATACATACACATTAGATTGATGATGATCCCTTCAGACTATCTTTAGTTTTTAGTTCGTGGTGAAAATGCAACATGTATTAATAAATTACATGCAAACAACTTTAAAGTTTTCATTTGTTGACAAAACGACTACATGTTTAAAGTGGTAAATTAAAGTTTAAGTGATGATTTTGCAGGGAAATGTCAATAGGAGATTCGTGGAGTTGAAAGTGTAAGTAAGTAACTAATTTAAATGCTTTTCGACGAATAGTTGATACTAAGTAGTTTTGTTTTTGTAAACAATGACTTCACGAGCATCCAAATGTAGGTACGTATATCAATTACGTATAAGTCTATGCATTTTTTAACAATGTATTTTATTACTATTGTATAAGTAACCGTCCCATAGTCTGTTTTGTAAATTATTTTTTTATTCTGGCGTTCCGCCGGCAAGGCTAGATAGATAGATAGATAGATAGATAGATAGATAGATAGATAGATAGATAGATAGATAGATAGATAGATAGATAGATAGATAGATAGATAGATAGATAGATAGATAGATAGATAGATAGATAGATAGATAGATAGATAGATAGATAGATAGATAGATAGATAGATAGATAGATAGATAGATAGATAGATAGATAGATAGATAGATAGATAGATAGATAGATAGATAGATAGATAGATAGATAGATAGATAGATAGATAGATAGATAGATAGATAGATAGATAGATAGATAGATAGATAGATAGATAGATAGATAGATAGATAGATAGATAGATAGATAGATAGATAGATAGATAGATAGATAGATAGATAGATAGATAGATAGATAGATAGATAGATAGATAGATAGATAGATAGATAGATAGATAGATAGATAGATAGATAGATAGATAGATAGATAGATAGATAGATAGATAGATAGATAGATAGATAGATAGATAGATAGATAGATAGATAGATAGATAGATAGATAGATAGATAGATAGATAGATAGATAGATAGATAGATAGATAGATAGATAGATAGATAGATAGATAGATAGATAGATAGATAGATAGATAGATAGATAGATAGATAGATAGATAGATAGATAGATAGATAGATAGATAGATAGATAGATAGATAGATAGATAGATAGATAGATAGATAGATAGATAGATAGATAGATAGATAGATAGATAGATAGATAGATAGATAGATAGATAGATAGATAGATAGATAGATAGATAGATAGATAGATAGATAGATAGATAGATAGATAGATAGATAGATAGATAGATAGATAGATAGATAGATAGATAGATAGATAGATAGATAGATAGATAGATAGATAGATAGATAGATAGATAGATAGATAGATAGATAGATAGATAGATAGATAGATAGATAGATAGATAGATAGATAGATAGATAGATAGATAGATAGATAGATAGATAGATAGATAGATAGATAGATAGATAGATAGATAGATAGATAGATAGATAGATAGATAGATAGATAGATAGATAGATAGATAGATAGATAGATAGATAGATAGATAGATAGATAGATAGATAGATAGATAGATAGATAGATAGATAGATAGATAGATAGATAGATAGATAGATAGATAGATAGATAGATAGATAGATAGATAGATAGATAGATAGATAGATAGATAGATAGATAGATAGATAGATAGATAGATAGATAGATAGATAGATAGATAGATAGATAGATAGATAGATAGATAGATAGATAGATAGATAGATAGATAGATAGATAGATAGATAGATAGATAGATAGATAGATAGATAGATAGATAGATAGATAGATAGATAGATAGATAGATAGATAGATAGATAGATAGATAGATAGATAGATAGATAGATAGATAGATAGATAGATAGATAGATAGATAGATAGATAGATAGATAGATAGATAGATAGATAGATAGATAGATAGATAGATAGATAGATAGATAGATAGATAGATAGATAGATAGATAGATAGATAGATAGATAGATAGATAGATAGATAGATAGATAGATAGATAGATAGATAGATAGATAGATAGATAGATAGATAGATAGATAGATAGATAGATAGATAGATAGATAGATAGATAGATAGATAGATAGATAGATAGATAGATAGATAGATAGATAGATAGATAGATAGATAGATAGATAGATAGATAGATAGATAGATAGATAGATAGATAGATAGATAGATAGATAGATAGATAGATAGATAGATAGATAGATAGATAGATAGATAGATAGATAGATAGATAGATAGATAGATAGATAGATAGATAGATAGATAGATAGATAGATAGATAGATAGATAGATAGATAGATAGATAGATAGATAGATAGATAGATAGATAGATAGATAGATAGATAGATAGATAGATAGATAGATAGATAGATAGATAGATAGATAGATAGATAGATAGATAGATAGATAGATAGATAGATAGATAGATAGATAGATAGATAGATAGATAGATAGATAGATAGATAGATAGATAGATAGATAGATAGATAGATAGATAGATAGATAGATAGATAGATAGATAGATAGATAGATAGATAGATAGATAGATAGATAGATAGATAGATAGATAGATAGATAGATAGATAGATAGATAGATAGATAGATAGATAGATAGATAGATAGATAGATAGATAGATAGATAGATAGATAGATAGATAGATAGATAGATAGATAGATAGATAGATAGATAGATAGATAGATAGATAGATAGATAGATAGATAGATAGATAGATAGATAGATAGATAGATAGATAGATAGATAGATAGATAGATAGATAGATAGATAGATAGATAGATAGATAGATAGATAGATAGATAGATAGATAGATAGATAGATAGATAGATAGATAGATAGATAGATAGATAGATAGATAGATAGATAGATAGATAGATAGATAGATAGATAGATAGATAGATAGATAGATAGATAGATAGATAGATAGATAGATAGGTTTTTTTTTTTTTTTTTTTTTTTTTTTATTGGTTTGCTTTGTTTTCCCCTAACATGATTAGGGCCTTTTTGAATCGGTTTGTTTTTATCTTGGCATTTTTTTTAGTTTGTGTTGTGAAGGAGTTATTTTGTGTTAGTATTCGTTTCTTTCAAGAGCTGTATATTTGTTCCTGTTTGGTATTTTCGGCATTTGTAACGTAGGGTTTGGTCGCTTTGAAGTTACAAGCTTTAATTATCTTCCTTCTTTGTATGACCGTCACTTTATTCTTACTATAGAGTGGTGTCATACCTTCTTCCAATTTCCTTTCCTGTTTTTGTGGTTTATTTTTCTAATTCTTTTCCATCTTCTTTCTTCATTCTTTTCCTTAACTTGAACTTCCTTGGTTATGGCTGTGATGTGTGTTACTGCGCTTGCAATACAGGTTTTATTTTCTTCTTCGGTTTCTGCGGAATTTGTGCTGGGACTTTGAATGCGGTTTCGCTTTTCGTTTTTCGAAAGCTCCTTGGTCTTAAACGGCAAAGATTGTGTGTCTTGTATCTTCAATTTGGTTTTTTGATCTTTGTTTTTGTATTGTTTGTAGTTTGGTATTTTATCATCTTGTTTTAAATTGGGTTGTCTATTTTTTGTTGGTTTTTGCTTACAGTTTTTGGTTACTATTTTTATTTGATTTTGTTTCTTACGAAACATCTTCAAATTTGTATTTGGTAGTTTTGTTTGTTGTTTTATGTTGTGCTTTTGTTTTCCTTGTCTAGATACTCTCTCTTTGCCGTTTCGGAGGATTCGCTTTGTGGCAACCTTAGCAGTATGCTATGCTGGTGCGGGCTAAAGCATCCCATTTCTTGCGGACTGGGCAGTCAATACTAAATGCATTGTGCTTACAGTCCTCAAGCTTTGCGATGGTGCAGTTCCTGCATATTGGCGCCTCATTTGCTTCTTGTTTTGGGCACTCGGTCCTGAGATGCGGACCACTGCAGTGACTACATAGAACATCATGTTCTGCGCAGTGTTTCTTGCTGTGTCCGAACCCCAGGCATCGAGTGCACTGGATGAGCGGGGTCTGGTCCCAGACGTGAACACTCTGGAGGTCAATCCGCAGTCTCCCAGCCTCAATTGCTCTTGTCCAGATTTTGGGGGAGACGCTTAACACGATATGGTTGTTGTGGGGGTTTCGGGCCTTTTTGCGGAACTTTATGGTAACTCTGTCGTCCTCGCTGTCGAGGCCGTGAAAGATGTTCCGGTTTTGGTTTCTGAGAGCTCTTAGGAGTTCGTCTTCGCTGTGGATAAGCAAGACGTCCCTCAGAACCAGGAGTGGATCTTTATTTTTCACCTCCTCGACAACGAGGTTCTGTCCCGCTGCCTCCAGTCTATCCTTCACTTTCTTTCTTTCCTCCCTACTTTTACACCCCATGATTATCTTCCTGTCCTTCGCTTTTCTAACCCTCTCCACTTGCACCCATCCTTCTTTAGCATCCACCGCCTTCCTCACCTTCTCCAAGATGTCCTCTCCCGTTTCCATCTCGTCCGTGGATGTGACAACTACGGAGTGCAGAGCTGATTTGTTTGAGGTCGGCCTCAGACGTGGCTCCGAAGTTACCACATCCGCGTACGTGGCCTTCTCAGCTATTTCCTTATGGTTTCCGATAACCATCTTCCTTAATTCCTCTACCTTTCTTCCGTTTTCTAACAGTATAACTTTATTCTCTTCTATCTTCTCAAGGATGAGGCTGTCTTCCCTTTTCCCTTCCTTCACAATATTTTGCGACTCAGTTGTTGTAGTTTGTTTTTCCTTTTCAGGCCCTTTCTCTTCCTTTTCCTTTCCCTTTTGAATGCTTGCCAGTTCGGCCTCCGCCTCCTTGACGATGTTGTAAAGTCGGTCGATGGCAGCAGTTATACCCTCTTTTAGGTCGGTCTTTAAATTACGAGAGGTGGAGAGACACAGTTTTGCCTTGTTAAGGCATGCTCTGGCCTCCGCCAACCTACTGCCGGCAGCGTTCGAAGTTGGTAATTTTACCGCCTCAGTTGAAACCCTACGAGCTGGTGCTGCTTTTCCATCCTGGGAGGGCGCGGGTCTCAGCTTTGGCTTAAGTGGCGCCGCCGGGACCGTTTTCGTGTTTGGAGGTGAAGGCATTGCTTGCGTTGCCCTGCTACCGGATTCCCATTCCCCGATGCTGCGCCTCACATTAGAGGGTTTCATCGGGCTTTCCAACGGAGTCTCTTCGGGTGTCGAGGAATGTGACCCGGTTTCGGGGGCCTTCTTTGCTGGAGTCCTGAAGCCGAACATGGTTCCGAATCTCTCACCTATACCCAACCTTTGTAGAATTTAATAGTGATAATCAAATTAAAAAGCAAAACATTGACAATGAACTTTTTTCCTCAGTGTAAAGGCTGAGGTGTAAATATGTTTGTATATATATATGTAAATTGTGTTAAATGTCAATAACAGTCTCCGGTGTAAAGGCCGGAGCGTCAGGTTTTGTCAGATGTTTTGCAGAAACTCCGGTGTAAAGTCCGAAGTGTCAAAAGTCGAAGTGTCAAAAGTCTGTATATTTTATTAATTTAGTTTTAAAATTTCGTCACGATTTCTCAGTTCATGTATCGGTGAATTTGGTCATATAGTGCCAATAGGCGTAGGTATACAAAAACAATAATTGCGTAAACACGCAACAATCAATAATAAATAAATAGTGTCAAATTTTTGTCAATGTTATAACAACATTAAATGTTTGTCTGTAAATGTACAACGTATATATATGTTTGCTTAGTGTAAAAGCTTGCTTCTATAAGTCTGTATATTTAAAGCTGCTAACGGCAACTATGTGGTCAATTTTGGGCGAGTTTTCGATTTTTGAAGATTTTGTTTTATTTGGACGACCTTCTGTCAAGTCTCCAATAGTGTTATTTTAGTTAATAATTTAAGTTGTATATATGTTGTATATGGTATATATGAGTTAAACGCAAGATACCTATTTAATAGATTTTTGAAGAACACTAAACAATTTAATACTTATAAGCTGTCAAAGATTTCGAATTTTAAAAATTATTGACTATTTGGACGACCTTCTAAAAACATAAAATTTTGAATAAATCGATAATTATAAAAGGGGGGTCAATTTAGTTTGCAGAATATGAAAGAGCAAAAAATGGTCGAATTTTAGAGACATTTACAGACTCACTGGGACAAATACAAGTATCTGAAAAATCGATTAGATAGATAGGTTAGGTTAGGTTAGGTTAGGTTAGGTTAGGTTAGGTTAGGTTAGGTTAGGTTAGGTTAGGTTAGGTTAGGTTAGGTTAGGTTAGGTTAGGTTAGGTTAGGTTAGGTTAGGTTAGGTTAGGTTAGGTTAGGTTAGGTTAGGTTAGGTTAGGTTAGGTTAGGTTAGGTTAGGTTAGGTTAGGTTAGGTTAGGTTAGGTTAGGTTAGGTTAGGTTAGGTTAGGTTAGGTTAGGTTAGGTTAGGTTAGGTTAGGTTAGGTTAGGTTAGGTTAGGTTAGGTTAGGTTAGGTTAGGTTAGGTTAGGTTAGGTTAGGTTAGGTTAGGTTAGGTTAGGTTAGGTTAGGTTAGGTTAGGTTAGGTTAGGTTAGGTTTTTTTTTTTTTTTTTTTTTATAAGTTTCTTTATTTTCTTCCTCCGATATAGTGGTCGGAGCCTTTATTTATCTTGAATACTGTTTTTATACTTTATTTAGTTATCTTCTTATCTATTGATCGATGTTCGTATTCTTCTTCTTAGATTTTCTTTCATTTTGTGATGTTGGTTTGTTTATCTATTTAGATATACATATAATTATGTATATATACATTTTTTTTTTTTTTTTTTTTTTTTTTTTTTATATTATTATTATTAACGTGTCTTATTTCGTTTTATCACCTCGCTAGCTATTTCCGAGCAGTAGCGTAGGAAATAAGGTCTTGATTTTTTGTTGCCAATGAATTCAGGCAACGTTTGTAGTGTGAGTTGTGTGTCTGTGGCACTTTCTAAGTCGTGTCGTGTATTTGTGTATTTAGGACAATCCAATATGAGGTGAATTATTGATTCTTCAGTGTCTTGATCGCAGATGCATGATGAGGTTTCTTTACATTTGAATCTTTTGAGATAAGCTGAAAACCCTCCGTGTCCTGTGAGTATTTGCGTTATGATTGGCGTGATTTTTATTTCTCTTATTAGTCTGTAGGTTAGGGTTATGTCAGGGAAGAATAGTTTTGTAACTTGGCCTGTAGTTTGTGTTCTGTATCTATTGTCCCATTGGTATATAGATTGATTCCGAATTTCTTTTTTGATATGCGATATCGGACGCCTATCATAGCAGGCCGCTAGTTTTTTATTGTGCGCTGCTTCTTTTGCCAAGACGTCTGCACGTTCGTTGCCAGGAATTCCAACGTGCGCTTTTATCCAATATAGTTTTATTTTACATCCGGATTTTTCGAGTGTTGCGATATTTTTCTTTATATTGAAGGCCAACGGATGAAATGTGTTAACTTTTTTAATTAAATCCAATGAAGATCTGGAGTCGGATAGCACGGCCACCGTTTCGTGTTTTAGTCTGCGTGCTAGTTCTGTAGCTTGATAAATAGCATAAAGTTCAGCTTGGAAAACCGTGCAATACGACTCCAGTTTCATCTTTTTTGTATGTCTCTCGGATCCGTCGATCCAGCACGAGAATGCTGCTCCGACCTTGTCTTGTTCTTTACTACCATCTGTGTAGATTTGTGCTTTTGGAAGTTGGTGGTGTTCCATGTCTTCTGGCAGCATTTCGCCCAAACCGACGTAATCCATTTCAATTTCTTCAGCTGGGTGTGGCGCCTCTTTCCAGCACACGCGATCTTCCACTAGTCGAATGTCCTCTTCGGGTGTTAGATCGACTCTTTTTTCGATGTATAGTTGTGCCGCTTCATGTATCCTGATGTCAAGAGGTATTAGTCCGGCGAGCGCTAGTGCTGAGTTTAGAGAGACCGTCCTATATGCTTTGCTGATCTTTTGGGCAAATCCTCTTTGGATGTTATTTAGCCTCTTTTGAGTCATGATTTTATTTGCTGCCGGTGACCAGGCACTTGCAGCGTACAAGATTATGGGTTCAATAACCGCTAAGTAAATCGTTCTGACAATTTCAGGATTCAACCCCCATTCTAGTTTGGCTGTTCTCGATACCATTTTGTAAATGTTAGCAGCTTTGTGGCATATTTGTGACACGTGACTGTTGAACGTCAGTTTGTTATCGATGATAAGCCCCAACACCTTGATTTCGTTAACCATCTGGATGGCGACCCCGCCCATGCGCACGTATGGGACATCAAATTTTAGCTTATTTGTTATTACCATTGCCTGTGTTTTTTGTGCAGCAAATTTGAGCTTGTTTTTGATGCCCCACTCGAGCACACGCGCGAGGGCATCGTTTGCCTCTCTCTCGATTTGATTGGTGGTTTGTCCCGAGAAGACCAACACTACATCGTCCGCGAACGCCTGGCAAAAGACTCTATTCTCTTGTAGTTCGTCTAAAAGTGGATCCAGTAGTATGTTCCAGAATGTTGGACCCCCTATAGAGCCTTGCACGCACCCCTTAGTAGTTGGTCTTCTTGTTGTGGCTCCAGCATAGTTTAAGACTACTGTTCGATTTTGAAAATAGTCATTGACAACGCCCCTGAGGTTTGGTGGACATCCTCTGCGAGCCAGTTGACACTTTATGGCCGGCCACCAGGCGTTGTCAAATGCCCCTTCTATATCCAACGAGATGACTAATGTAATTTCTTTTTGTTTTAGGTTAGATCTGATGTGTTGTGTAAGGTCATAAAGGGCATCTTCGGTAGATTTTTGTCGAACAAAGCCATACTGTCTGGGGTTTGTTCCCGATTTAATATGCCATCTGATTCTGTTCATAATCAACTTCTCAAAGACCTTTCCGACCACTGAAAGGAGGCCGATCGGTCTGTACGATTTGGCTTGTGTGTAGTCTGTTCTGCCTGGTTTTCTGAGAACTACGATTGAGGCCTCCTTCCATGGACTCGGAAAGCTCCCCAAGCTCAGACATTTGTTTACTATATTCTGGAATATTTGTGGTTCGGCGTATATTGCGGCATGGCATATGTCTGCTGTGATTCCGTCGGGTCCAGGGGCCTTTTTGGGATTAAAACTGTTAATTGTGGATTTAATTTCTGCTTCAGTAAAAGGCGGGTCAAGTATTCCCGTTTCTGGTTGTTCAGTGCTTTCTGCCTGTTTTCTTATTTCGAAGTGGGTTATATTCTCAGTTGTGGGGTCGTCAGCCGGGAAAAATGTACTAGCCAGTAACTCTGCAGACTCTTCTGGATTCAGCACTCGTCCATTATTAGCAAGCAATTGATCTTCCTTCTTTTTGATAGAGCACTTAATTACGCGATATATGCCATCCCATAGACTTTCCCTATCTTGCTTGGTACAGAACTGTTTCCAACTATCTGTTTGTGCGTTGTTGGCTGCATCTTCATAAGTTTTCTTTGCTTTCAGGTACTCGTCTACGACATGGCATCTTCGGGAGGGAGCTGCGTTCCGGATTCTTCGCTTCTTCGTGACCATGGCCTTCTTCAACTGTTCCAGATCGTCGGTCCACCAAGGTAAGTTTCTTAAATTTTTATTTGTTTTTATTGCAGGTATACTACTGTTACAAGATTCTTTAATGCTTTCTATGTATTGTTTAACTATGTTTTCTATATCTATTTTTTGTTGTATTAATTGAATATTGTTTTGTGTTATACCTTTAGTGATTAGATTAGCTTTAAAAGTCTCCGTGAATCTACTCCAGTTGGCCTTCCGCGTGTTATAGATGCGTGTTGAGGTGCTGTGCCTTCCTTCTGAGGGTTTGATTAGGTCAATTTTATATGTGAGCGTGTTGTGGTCAGAGCTGGTTACAGATTTGTCAACACGCCAGTCCAGCACTTTACCCAGGAGACCCGCTGAGCATGTGGTTATATCTACATGGCTTGTAAGATTTCGTCCTCCTCTGATTGTGTCGAATGTTGGTTCAGTGCCTTCGTTCAGGATATGCATGTCCGCCTCATCAAGGAAACTTCTCAGTGATTCCCCTCGATCGTCTTCCTCAACACTGCCCCACCACGTACTCCACGCATTAACATCTCCCCCTACGATGATTTTGTCAGTTTGCATCTCGTCCAGAACTCGCTTTAGGTGTATTAAGTAAGGCTCCAGTGTCAAGTTGCTCTCAAAGTACACGGATACTACTCCGAGTGACCAATTACTAGTTTTAAGAGTAACGGGAACAATGTTTTCCGTAGTTATTGTAGGATCGCTCAGTACATCGAGGTCATTGTCGTAAATAATAATTGCAGACTTAACAGGTTTAGTTCTTCCCGATGTGCACTGAACGACCCTTGTACCCGTGTACTGTTTCAGCTCACCGGTGGAACCAATATATGGTTCTTGGACGAGAGCAAAGCTGACTTTTTGCTTGACTGCTTCCTCGTGAAGCTCCTGTGTGGCGAGTCTTTTACGTTGCAGATTGGCTTGTAATACTTTAAATGCCCGTGGGAGAACTTTAGCAATACGCTATTGTCGATCTTGCTAAGTTATCCCACTTCTTGCGTATTGGGCACTCCTCAGCGAACGCATTGTGGCTAGTGGTCCTGCTCTTGGCCAGCACACAGTTTCGGCAACGTGGTAACTGATCCTCCTGTCTAGATGGGCAGTCTGTGCGCAGGTGGGTTTCGCCACAGTGGCTGCAGAGGGGGGTGGTCTCCTTGCAGTATTTTCTGCTGTGGCCGTATCCCAAACATGTTGAGCATTGCACGAGAGGCGATTGGTCGGATACGCTCACTCTCTGCAGATCCACATGTATTTTCTCTGCTGCAATAAGCCTTCTCCACACCCCAGGGGAAACCTGTAGTACGACATGGCTCATGTGAGGATTCCTTGTCCTGCGGCGGTACTTGACGGCAACTCGTAGGTCTTCTGCAGCAACATCCTTAAGTAAGTGAGCATTTTGCTCCTTGACTGCCGTCACGACGTCCTCATCAGTGTTGTAAGCCATGACTTCCTTCAGTATGACCAGTGGGTCCTTGTTCTTAACGTCCTCAACCAGTAGCGAATTTCCGGACGCCTGTATTTTAGCTTTAACTCTGTTTAGCTCGTCCTTAGTCCCAAATCCGATAATTACCTTCTGATCTTTTGCCTTTCTTAACCGTGCCACTCTCACCCCCTCCGTCTTGGCGTTAACGGCAGTCCGAATCCTGTTTATGACTTCATCACTGGTATCCTTAGTGTCCGATGAAGATACGACCATCGAGTGTAAGGAAGGTTTTGGTGTTCCTCGACGGGCTGCCATTTCAGCAAAAGACGGCCCTCCGACAACAAACTGAGAAGGCGCCTGTTTGAGCTGGTCGGAGAGTGCTACAGTGTGGCGTTTGCACTCCTCCATCGCCTCTGTGTGCGAACGAAGGTTGGCAACGAGCTCCTTCATAAGCTTGTCGGAA